>CM029520.1:8590199-13520608 GCA_017140615.1 Eucalyptus cladocalyx | reverse complement strand
GAATACTAATGTTTTTTTGTTCTCTGATGAATACTAATGTTGACTCTTAAGAATTATGAATACTCAATCTATTCGATAAATTTCGACAATTATCTTATTCAAATTGTAATCAACTTCATCTTGCAAGTCATCTCAGTAAAATCCGCATGATGATTGCAAACATCGCGATTCAATAGGATCTCGACGCTCTGATGAAACTTATGTCGCTCCCCACAGATTTAAAGGACAAAAGGAACGAACAAAAGCATAGGGGCCCCTCATATCCACCCACTCAGATTGAAGATCCGAGGCCCTTTTCTTCCCCATCTTTTCATACGTAGAGAGCATGATAATGGGTGTCTTTACTTCGATGATTATGACACGGGATGACTGGTGACCATGATGGATCTCTTGTCGTCATAGGACCTATTAGCTTATATTTAATAACCTCTTGATTTCATGTTTACTAAAAATAATTTAGCAAAAAAATATATTTATGAAATATATATTAACTCTGCGTTAGTTAAGAATATTTCCTCCGACCAAAAAAAATCAAAGTTCAGAATGTTCCAAATATTTTATAGGTAACGTAGGTTATAAATTTCGTGTCCATTTATTTATAGTTTATTTACATTTTTATGGGATTAACCAATGTGGAAAGTAAACTAGTTCATGTGCATAATTGTTTATGCCATCACCCAAATCCAACACCCAAATCAGTATCTTTATGCCCTTTGTTTTTCAATTTATAAAGTTGGAAGGTATTAAATATGACTCACTTATTTAAGTATCCGATTACACTGCTACATTATTTAATATACAAGACGAAGAAAAATGACATTAAAGACTGAATCATGTAATTGACCTGGACCCTATTTGTTTTGGGGAAAAAGATTATCGGTAGTTGCAATTTGAGAAGTTTGTAATTATAAAGTCCTTAGTTTCTCCTTCTCTCCTCTCTTTAGTGCCCTACCCCTATTGTGTATTGCCACAGCACAATCAGCACCATCGCCTAATCAGCCGTCGGTCAGGCACCTCTGTCGCCACAGGCACCTTGCCGCTGCCACCGTCGCCGCCTCCATGGAAAATACCATACTCCTCGGAGAGCTCAAAAGATGGTGTGGCATGACTGGGACAAACACTTATATGTTCTCTGTATTCTAAGATTGATTTATAGCGTTGGTTGGTATTGACTATTATTGAGTAACCAACTTCACCCGTTTCGAAGGAAAAAGAAACTAAAGATCAGTGTTAAAGGGCATAGTTTACATTTGCCGGATCAATAGTGACATCTGTATGCCGCATGCAACTACAATGAAATACCCGATTTTTCAACGCCCATCCATTCAAACTTTGACTCTCTTCCTTCCACTACACTTTGCCTGCAAAGTCTTTTCACAGACGACAAAAAGAGTTGAAAAAGCTTTTCCAAAGGTCCAATCTCTAGTTCCACACACCACAGAAAAGCTAGCTTCACAGAATACACTACGGGTGCGTTTGGGAACTACTTTTGGGAATGTCTTTGGAAAACGCAAATCTTTGACTTAAGGTGTTTTCCAAAATGCAACCGTGTTTGGTAAATTGCACTTTGAAAGCTCTTTGTAAAGTATTTTGAGCAAAATAGCGTTTTGAAATTACACTTGCAAAAGATCTTTGTGGTAAAAAAAAAATTATTAAAAGAAAAATTAAAAAAAAAATTGACCAAAAGGGCGAGTGGCCGCCGGCGACCTCCGGCGACCTCCGGCGACCTCCGGCGACGCCGGATCCGGGCAGCCGAGGTCGCGCGACGCCGTCGCGACCTCCGGCGACCTCCGCGACGCCGGATCCGGGGCGCGAGGTCGCGGAGGACCTCGCCGCCCGGATCGGGTCGCGGCGGGGTCGCGCGACCGCGCCGCCCTCGGAGGCGGGGCGAGGTCGCGGGAGGTCGCGCGACGCCGCCGCGACCCGCATCCAAGGGCCGCGAGGTCACGCGACCCGGATCGGGCGGCGAGGTCCTCCGCGACCGTGCCGCCCGGATCTGGGTCGCGGTGACCCCGGACCTTGCCGTGGGTCGCGGCGGTCGCGCCACCGCTCGGGCGTCGCTCGTCCGGGCGACGGTCGCCGGCGACCGCTCGCGGAAGAAGAAGCTCGCGGAAGGAGAAGACCGTCTGCCGCCCCCGGATGCGGGTTTGCGGTGACCCGGCCCTCCCGGTCGCGCCACCCTCCGCCGGTTGCGCCACCTCCGGCGGTCGCGCCACCCCGACGATCGCCGGCGTCCCTCTAGCGATCGCCGGCCGCTCACGGTCGCCGGAACCGAACCCGGAGAAGATGAACGGTGGCGACACAAGGGCAAGAACCGGAAAAACAAAACATTCGTGAGGACAATTTCGGAAAAAAAAAGTGATGAACAGTGCCTGTGGGCATGCCCGAAAAAGAAAGCCCAAGGCAGGTCCCCCCCGCCTTGGGCTTTCGGCTTCACACATGCTGGCATTCCCTGAATGCGGGCTCAAAATTTTTTCCCAAACGGCCTAAGATTTGGCCAAGTATCTTTAGCCTTCAAAGGGGCTTTGGGAAGTGGTTCCCAAACGCACCCTACATTACCATTTTCCTCTATTCTTCTCTCTCCATAATCTTCTTGGATACGCTAACCGACCACCATTAAACTCCCATATGCTTGTATATACTCATAATAATCAATGATCACAGAATATATATATATATATCCTCCAGAAGTTGGAGGACTCACATGCGCTTTCTGCAACCAGCCACTTTCTTCCCCAGTATAAACTGATGGGCTTCATCTTCATCACAATCCTCAAAAGCTGAACCCAGAGAGAGAGAGAGAGAGAGAGAGAGAGAGACTACGCAGCATTACTCTAAGATGCTGGCAGTCTTAGCAATTCCCGCATGTCAAGCTCTTCTTCTTCCCTTGGCCGCTGATCAACCCGGCGAGGCCAATCAAATTCAAGGCCACAAGAACGTGCGCCAAAATCTTCACAAGGTACGTACTTTTCGATTGTGTATGCGTTGGTTTGAGCTGGCCCCTTTAATTCCCTGCAACCTCTGATCTTCCAGGGATTAAATTCGATCGCAGTTCCTGTGCTTGATTGTTTCTTCTTTTTGTAGATGAATGCGAAGATAAACAAGGAGATAGCGGTGCACGGGCTTCTGCTTTGGTCATCAATGGGCTTCTTAATGCCTCTTGGAATACTCGTAATACGATTGTCCATTAGAGAGGAAAACCGCGCACGGGCCAAAGCGTTCTTTTTCCTTCATGTCATCTTGCAGGTAACATATCTTTCATTAAGCCGCATTATCATCATTCTACATGTTATTAAGATATTGTGGTGAGTGATTTGTGTAGAACAAGAATGCTTTCGTGAAAAAACAACGTAAAAGAAAAGTTGTTGGAGGACATAAAAATGCTTTCAGTTGCATAGAATAGGATCGTAGGGTCTTAAAGACTGTTGATTTGTGTGTGGACATGACAACCACCAAGGAGGTCTCAAATGATTCTAATCATTGTGTCTGTGCTTCTTTTTCAGTGTCTTTTTCAATTCTCTTTAATTGTGGAAAACATTTCTTGATTCCTTGTAAGCCATTCTCCAATAATGAGTGCTTGAATTACAAGAAATACTATTGGAGATGAATAAACTCGCAGCGGTGACACATACAATATTACTCCTACTCTCCATACGAAAAGAAAAAAAATCCATTTTCGTCACTGATTTTCACTAAAGTTGCGCACTCCATGAATGATCAGTACAAATCCATAGATGATATATTCAAAGGGAAGCTACATGTGCTATTTAAAAATAAAAAAATCATAACTAAAACACTCATTTTGAAAAGGTAAACTTTGAGAACATAAAAAAATTATATTATAATATTCAAATATTAAATTACTCGTTCATTTAACAGATAAAAACTTATTAACAATTGGTAACAATCCCATGAAAAATGTTATGATATCAAAGTAACAAATCACTAGTTCAAATCTTCCAAACCTCTCATTTATCTTTCTTCTTATATCTCTCCATGCTTAGTACAAGGTCAAATTTCTGATTACTCATGAGGAGAAGTACTATAATATTTAAATATTAAATTACGTCTTTATCTAGTAATTTGAGTCTTTAAAATAATCGATATTGATCCCACAAAATTTGCCATACCCTGTGAATTTCATAAACTAAAAAAGACACAAGCAAAAAGTTAGGGCTAATGATCCAAACATATAAGACAATTTACATTTGATGCTGCATGAACATGTGTCATGTACCTAATTCACTTGTAAAATCCGTCTTTTAACATATGTATCACCAAGCTAATTCAGGAGAACACAAGGAGATTCTACTTCTCAGGTTCTTCATGCAAACGTTTTCGCTCTATTTTCTTTATTTTATGTCTCGCCTATAAAAATTTCGCTCTATTTTCTTTCTTTTATGTCTCGCCTAAAATATTCTAATTTTTTATTTGACAGGTACTCTCACTACTCCTCGCCACATCTGGAGCTATACTATCAATCAAAACCTTCGAAAATTCATTCGACAACCATCATCAGAGAATAGGCCTCATTCTCTATGTAGCCATCTGGGTACAAGCCTTGACTGGACTTCTGAGGCCCCGTAGGTAATATACTTTCTCTCATAATAATACGATGAAAACTGTTGGGATTGATTAACAAATTTAATTTTCATTAAACACATGATTTCTCGATCTGACAAAGGCAATCTATTTGACTATGAAATAATTTTATGTACTAATCAAATAATTAAACACTCGAATTTTGATCAATCTCCGTTTTTTGACTAGCTAATTACCTGTTAATATAGATGTGATCTTAGCCAGAATAGTCCCAGGTTTTTCCCCCTGTACCTTTTTTGTGCAAGTGAAGAACATTCTTTGCACCATCTGGAAACGGGAAAGCTAATCCTTCCAACTTTCTCTAATACAATATAAAGTAAAAAAAAAAAAAAAAATTGTTTTACGTTGAAGAATATTAGAAAAATTAATTGAGATTAAATTTGTCAATCCTTGTACAAATTTTTAAAATGAGTCAAATTATAGTGCAAGAAGTCAAAGTTAAGAGTAGAAGTCAGCCACGAGCAAAAAGAGTCACTTATTTTACTTCAATTTTCATCAAAAAGGCACTTAATTTTAGCTTTCAGTTTTCCCTAAGGTCATTGATAAGTTACTAAATATTATGTAGAAATGTAATAGAGTCCTTGACCTTTTAATCAATACAATTAAGTCTTATATCTTTGCTAAAATGTACGGTCCATTCCTGTGTCTTTAAATTGGAATAATCAATCCTAAATCTATGTTGAGAAATGCAATTTAATGCTGCCATGCATGCAATTTTTAGTGCCATCTATGAAAAAGACGAAATGCACACTTTGAAAAAATGTTTAAGATTAAAATGAACACAAAAGTTGTATTAGCCTCGCATTAAAAAAAAGAAAAAAAGAAATTCTCTTGTCATGAAAAGGGGTCTTCCTTTTATGGTCTCCATGAGAATGGATCCTTTGGTCGTAAGATGTCGTAACTCTTTATATTTTTTTCAGGATTTCTAAATCATATGACATACCATATAAAAGTTTATAAGATTTATGATAAATAGATGATATTACTTTTTTGCTCGATGTTCATAAAGGGATTGCAGTCTTGCAGATCCATCTCGGGGACTTTTATAAACTTCCCTTCCCAATTATCATATAAAGCAGTCTGGGATTCCTTTTAATCTTTTGCTAGCATCCTTTACTAATACTTTTTTTCCGCCATGAATCAACGGAGGGGGACCAAAAGGAGAAGCACTTGGTACTTCTTGCATTGATTCTCGGAACAGCCGTTTCCCTTCTGGGGATCATCAACGTCTACACAGGCGTAATTGCCTTTCACAACAAGACATCAAGAGCCACGTGGGTGTGGAACATCCTCTTCACCGCTCAAGTCTCTCTAATCGCCTTCTTGTATCTCTTCATAGACAAATGGGACTACATGCGAAGACAAGGCGTGAACTCCGGCAACGAGCCGACCACGCCGTCGGCTAACAATCTAACGAGCTCGCAAATCGAGAGCCGCAAGGAGTTGGTGCTCCTACCATGTTCGAAACAAAATGCTCTCAAGAACTTGTTCGATTAGTCTACACGATGACATCATCTGAACTATTGAGTCCGGCGGATTTTACGTGAAATCCATCGGATTCGATAGTTAAAATCTATATAGATCCATATATTGGCACATTTTTCTTTCTCTTGTTTGATTTTTTTTTTCTTTTGGTTTTTGGGAGCATCCACCCTAAGTTCTTCTCTTTGATTGTTTGCTCTCTACAATAGTAAATTATTTTAAAGGCTTGACCTCCTAGAGACTCTCTTCAAAGTTCCAAAAATAGCACGAGTACGACTCATTTGCATATTACGATACACATCAATCCTTGGAAGCAGAGGAACAAATTATTCAAGGGTTTTTTGTGTGTTGGGTGAATTCACATGCATCGGATCCGTGCAACATGTGGTCCTATGTATGATATTTGTTTGAATAAGGGAATTCAATAGGAGCAAAGCACGTCGTGGTCTATCTGTACATATTTGAGATATTCTTCTGTATTGGTTCCTAATTTGTGTTTAGAGATTTTCTTTCTTGTGGATAATCGTGAGTTCAGATGTGGTAATTAGCGGAAGGCGTGTGTGACGATGAAGCAATCAGAATATTAGCATGTGTCATAATAACTGAATTTGAGGGTGTGTTTGTTTCACGGAAAATGTAACGTTTTTGGAAAATGTTTTCGGGAAATCATTTTCCTGAAAAATTGTTAGTTTTCCTTTATTTGGTGATATGTGATCGAAAGTATTTTCTGGTGTTTGGATCGTATTTGAAAAATGATCTAACAATTGATAATAGTGTGCCTCTTACTTCCAAATTAATTTGTTGAGTCCATGTTACTTTATAAACAGATTTTTCTCGATCAATTTAGTAAATCTAGAATTTGAACCTACAAAATGAAAAGGAAACTTGAATTCATACATGTATTTTTTTTTCTTGAAAATGGACATGATTTCCGGTTACAAGAGCAAGTCAAAACGATATCACTAATCGCTTCAATGCATTTGGCTCTCTTTAAATGGATGCGCCTTTCATGCGTAATATTAATTAATTTGACAAAAATTAATGAAAGATAAATTCATTATAAATGTACTAGTTTAGAGGTTCTTTGTGATAAAAAAATTAATTTATAATAAATTTATAATAATTATATTGATTTGAGATCTTTCATATAAAATTATATTAATTTATATTTTTTCGTGATATTAAGTAGGAAGTAAAGGAAGCGGAAAAAAAAAAAAAAAGAGAGACAAAGGAGGAAAACGTCACCATCATCCATATAATCGGCACTAGCAAGCTAAAATCTCTTTCTTTCCTTTTCTTATTATAGATTTGAATGTTTCAAAAGGTTGTGCTTCTATTTAAATAAGAGGCAAGAAATTTGGAAAATAAATAAAAGAAATACATCTAAAAAGAAAAAAAAATCTTAGAAGAAACAGTCCTTTTCCAGCAAAATCGATCCCCCAAATTTGAACCCCCGGCTCGGGCACAACCATCCAAAAATCAAATCCATTTTCTGCTCAAAATTACCAAAAAATAAAACCCAAATAAAAAATTTTAAAAAATGGGCTGTACACACACCGAACTCCCTCTCTCTCTTTCTCTCTCTAGCCTCGACGACACCAATGGCCGACCCGTCCTCCTCGCCGCCCCCTCCTCCGATCCCTAGCCTCCTCCTCCCGCCATACTCGCCGCCGCCTCCGCCTCCCGGCCGGAGCATTGCCACCGCCGCCGCATGGCCAGCGGCCCGCGGATCCTCTTCTCGTTCCCAAAGCGGCCGGCCCTCCGGTCACCTCCGAGTACGACAGCGACAGCTCCGTCTTCCTCCAAAAGGTCTCGTGCAAGCTCCTCGACGGCCTTGCCAAGGTCAAGCTCTCCTTCCGCAACGACCGGAAGGGCGAGGTCGTGGAGCCCCGGCTGGCCTTCGTCTCCAAGCACCTCTCCCTCCACTACGATGTGGAAAAAGCGAAAGAACTTGGAATCGTGTTGAGCGTTGTTGAAGAAGAGCCAGACCTTCAATGATGAAGAAGAAGATCTGGACCTCCAATGGCGAAGGAGATGCGTGTCGTCGAAGAAGAGCCGAAGAAGAAAGATGAGGGAAAGAGCGAAGGGTGAGAGCGGCGTACCTAAAAAAAATTTGGAAAGGAAAAGTGACAGGACAGAGGAAAATTGAAAAGGGAAAGTGTTTTCATTTCCTCACGCGGAGGAATTTGTTTTCCTAAAATAACACACAATATTTGTGTTGACCAAAAAGTCATTTCCATTGACCAAATCTGTTTTAGGGATCCAAACGGCTGAAAATCCGAAAAACACTTTCCGGTAAAACACTTTCAGTGAAACAAACACACCCTCAGGGTAGCAAATCAAAAGAGCTATATAAGATAGCAAATCAAAAGAGCTATATGATTTTATATGTCTGTTATGTTCTCTCTCTGAGCTATTTTGCATGGTCTATGAATTATGCGGATCAATACAATCTCATACTAGTAATTATGTAAATCCCATAATGGGAACGGTAGTGCCTCGCCATTTACGACCTCGTAATCTACAATATTTTAAAAGAAACATCTTTTACTAGCGATCGACATTGAAATATGAAATGAATAATGCAATTTCGGAAATTTGTCCCATAGTCAAAGGTCTATGGAGTCTTTCCTCCAGGGTGCGCTACTGGTATTCAAGTTGAATTGTTTTACAATTTGCCACTAATCATTTCCTAGGTCAATTGACAACTTTTAATCCTAGTTGTTGGGAGGAAGTCAACTAATCATCTATAAATCAATGGGAAAAGTTCCAAAAAAGTTATAAATCTATCGTATTTGTACTAATTCAATCCTGAACTTTTCAATCAAATTAATTTAGTTTTAAACATTTTCACATTGATACCTATTTAGTTCATCCGGCCAATATAGGTCGGAAATCGCCAACGTGCATGTCAACCTTCCTATATGTAATACGACCGGCATTGATATGCACATCTTAAAATAATTATTTGACATTTTTTATCCTTTAATTTCTTTTTTCTATTTTTTTTCCTTTATTCCTTTTTTTTTTTCCTTTGGATTATAGCCGGTACCGACCATTGCCAAAAATTGGCCACAAGCGAGGATCGCCCTCCTTGGCTCTAGCAAGGGCACAACCCTCACGACTTGGGCGAGGGCAGCCCTCGTTGGATCTTACGAGGGTCGTCCTCGTTGCCCCCACCGAGTTTGACAAGGGCCACCCTCATGCCCAAGTGGCAAGGGTCAAGCCCTTGCCAGACTCGACCCTCGCCAAAGTCAACGAGGCCACCCTTGCCCAGGCCACAAGGGTCATGTCCTCGCCAATGGCTGGCAAGGGCTGCAACGCTCTCACTAGCCATGGCCAATCTTTGGACACAATCCAAAGGAATTAAAACAAAAAAAAAAAAAGGAAAATAAGACAAAAGTGAATTTTTAAAAAATATATTAAAAATCGAAAAAATATATTAAAATAATGTTTTAAAATGTCCATGTCAATGCTAGCCATCTACGTCGGATGGCCGGTGTCCACATCAGCAATTTTTAACCTATATTGGTCAAATTGACTGAATTTGTACTAATGTAAAAAAAATGTAGGACTAAATATGTATTAATACAATATGTTTAGATTTATTTACTTTTAATACTTTCCCCATAGATCAATTGCTTTATGAAAATTAAATATCTAGGTTTGGAGTTCGATTACGGGAAGAAGGATTAGATAGAGGTGAGCATGATCCGGGTGGACGGTTTCCACCTTAGAACTGAAAACCACTCACTAAGGACCGGTTCCAAAAAAATTGGAACTAGGAAGTGCTCGTTGGTTCCATAGACCCACCGAGAACCGGACCAATCCGGTTCCCAAGTGGGTCCATGGAATTAATCCCTAATCCCTACAAATTTGCATTCATCAATTAATATTATGTTGAACCTAGTTTCTATTTTAGAGCACCAAAACTTAGTCGACGTTATATTTGGGTTGAATTGTGAGGTATTGATTTTAATTAAGAATTGAATACTACAGAGCAAAACGAATAGACAATACTCATTAATTAGAAACTTAATTTCTTTGAAGATCATGGTATGATCCTCTTAGGATTTCTGGCACCAGGAACATGTGGAGATTTAGACTTTATGTTAAAAGTCATAACTTCCACATAAGTTAAAACATTAATCACTTGATCCATTTTTTTTCAACGTCAGCCTAATTTAATCATGGGAATAGCTAAATAGAGATCTAATTATGCTCTTAAAATGAGCCGTTGGCTCTTAATTTCGTATCGGATGACAAAGTATTACAACATTTATGGATATCTCCAATTGGTCTTCTCCTTCCTATTCATTTGTTTATTTTGTTTTGGTTGAGAAAGTAAGTAAATGGATTATTAGAATGAAAAAAAAAAGAAAAAAGTAAAGAGTTAATCCTGTTACACACCTAAGAGACAAAATTAGTCAATAATATCTAATAACTACAAATAAACATATATGTACACACACACACACACACACACATATATTTGGTTGAAAGCTACAAAATAATTAAGTAATTGCGATAGAATTTCTTCTTCTTCTTCTTTTGAAATATATATACCGATCTAGTTTAGACTGGTGGGTGGACGGGCGGGTCCACATCTATAATTGGCAATTGAACCAATTACTCACTGGTTTCACTAAATTGGAAATGAGAACTGGACTAGCTTTCATGGGAACTACCTATTCTAGTCCGATCCGCTCCGGTCCTATTCCAAGTGGTTCAAGGGGTTCCTGATTCTTTTGCATGTCCCTAATTAGTGACCCCACCTCACCCAAATATCACATTCCTTAAGTAAGTTCTTTCATGAAGTATGATGGAATCTCTTAATTTGTATATAGAAATAGTTTTATCTTGGGATTTTAAAAATTTAAAAGAAAAACTTTGTGTCCACCCTTTAGGTGAAATGGCCACGTGCTATGCAAACAACGACTCAATGCTATCGTGTCGGGTGTGATTAATGTCTTTAAGAAAATATGGAAAAAACGCATGCAAAAGAAAATTAAACAAACATATAAATACCACTGGCCGCGGTGGCTCTACTGGCTAAGACTCTACTGATCCTCAACAAAGAGGTGAAGGGTTCAAAACCCAAGGGAGGCACTAGGTGTATTAAGTGTGATTCAGGGATGGTGGATCCTCATGCTTAAGTGTCACCTGGGGGTTTACGGTGCGGTGCGGCTGTCGGCTGCAAGCCGATTCCTCCAAAAAAAAAAAAAAACATATAAATGTTATTCATATCAAAGAACAAGTCCAAAGAGACATGTATCTTGTTACCGATATTATATTAGAGATTTTTAAAATTTTATATATAATATTGTTTTATATTAGAGACAATCATGACATTACTGTTCATTATTTATATCAATCAAGATTGCACAAATATCTCCTTTATTGTGCATATTTTAATTAATATATGTTATTTTAGATAGTTATCTCATAAGGCCTACATATAGGTTAATGTAATGTTTATTATCATGGATCGAAATATAAAAAATTCCTCTTTTTCACATATCTTCTTATTTTCTAACTTGGGATTAGAGCCTTCATTCCTGTGGAAATCTAAGTGCAACCTGTGCACATTCAAATAAATCCATCCCCATCATTGCCTCTCAACAGTGTTTGTTTCGTGTGAACAAGTCTCATGCAATGAAGCATTTAATTGAGTCCTTTCCATAATAGTCATGTTTTGACATTAATTGCATTGACCACATCTTCCGGTCAAGCCTTTTTCATGGAGGTGGCTTTCTTTCAATGCCAGTCGCATAGGTGGCATCCTAATAACTATTTTCCAAACCAGCCATATTGGCCGCTTGATGGTACAATGCCAATAGTACAAGCTACATAGCTCACTTATTTTCGCAAGCCAATCGCATCGACTGCTTTTGGTTTCCCCTTCGATTCTCGACCTTTCAAACGTCATTTTGAGAAGCCAACACCACCACCAAACTCACCACCCTCAAACGAGCCAAATCTAGAAGACACAACCTCACACATTGCCCACCATGTATCAATAAGCCCGCCTTGCTATGTTGTTAAAGAAATAAGTTCTTGTGACACTTTGTTTGACATTAATTCAAACTCTAGTTGACTACTTTAATGTCATCGTCGGCAAGGATGTTAGCAATATTATATTAGAGATTCTTAAGATTTTCAATAGAATATAATCCTATATTAGAGACAATTATGATATTATATTCGTGGGCGCTATTGATTGTGTGATCTTGATTAATATAGATAATCGATAGTATTGTCACGATTGTCTCTAATATAGGATAATATTCTATAGAATAGCTTAAGAATCTCTAATATAATATTGCTAACATCCCTCAAACTCAAGGTGACATCAAAATATTCACTTGGAGTTTGAATTAATGTCAAACAATGCCACAAAAACTTGTTTCTCCAACAACATCACAGGGCGGAATTGTTGATCCGTGGTGGGGGCGACGTGTGAGGTAGCGTCTTCCAAATTAAGCTCATCAGAGGGTGGCGAATCTAGTGATAGTGTCGGCTTCTCTTTTGATTCTGCATATCTTAATTAATATACGTTACTTTAGATAATTATCTCACAAAGCTTGTATATAGGCTAACGTAATATTCATCATGATATATCGAAATATACACAATTTCTCTTTCAAACATATTTTTTATATTTTCCAACTTAATATCATTCTTACTTCTAACTCATCCAATGACAAACAATAGTCAATACACCCTGTACGTGGATAGAACTACGTTCAAATGCAAAATGGCTAGCGGGAATGAATTCGATCCCTTCAACATAGTGTTCAATGGGAAAGAATCCAACGCCAATCCAATTAATACCCCTCATGTGTGCAAATAGTAGGTGAGTGTCACAACCTACCCCTTGTGAGGGAAGGAAATATGTTTAGAGGTACTTATTTATAAAATGTGCCTCTCTCAAGTTCATACCTAATGTGACATTGGCTTTCCTAATCCACTTGTTCAAAAGGAGTTGCTACTAATAGGGGTGAGTAGTTCCAGGTTCTATAAAAGTTCCACCGAAACCTAGAACCTCCCAATTAAAATAGGTTTCTCATTTTTCGGAACTTAGAATCTATCCTGCATACCCTAAAACCTGAAAATTACCATATCACAGGTTCCAATGTAAGTTTCAAGATCTACCCAAGTTTTACTTGTATTTATACACTAATTATCGAACGACATAGAATATAAGAGAATCACACGAAAACATGGATTAAGAAAAACATTAGAACTTGCTCCAAGTTCTAGGCTATAGATTCTAGATTTCAAACTTGGAACCTGCTCGTTAAAACAGGTTTATCATTTTTTAGAACTTGGAACCTACCCTACAAATCTTGGAACCTGAAATTTACAGGTTCCCACCGGTCCGATTCTCAAATTCCAAGTTCTCGCCTAGAACCATGCTCACTTTTAACCACTAGCCATTACCGAGGTTGCCTAGAAACTTTAGTCAAGACACGAAAGTGTCGTCTTAATGCATACGCAATAAGAGATTTAGTCGAGGACTTGACTACCCTAGCTATTTAGCTAAAGCCCTTTCGGTATCTAAACTTAACTATTTGCTAATCAAAGTAAGGGCGAGCCTAGTGAAAATTATAAGATTCATTTGAACAATTCTAAAAATGAAAATGACAATCAATATATCAAAATTATGCAATCAAGTATAATCGAATTGAAATGCACAAATAACGACCTAGAATAATCTCTAGAAACAAAACAAAACAAAACAAAACAACCCCTATTGTGAAGCCCTAAAGGCTTGTTCAAATTTGGGTACAATTTTTTACAAAAGGATTTTCATTTTTTTTTAATAGCGGAACTTGTTCTGAAATAGAATTAGCACTAAAAATCTAATATTTAATATCTAAGCTTTTTTCCATTTAAAAAAAAATTCAAATTATTTTAATATTTTAATATTTTTCTAATAAAATATATTTTATCATTCTTTTAATCCGAAAATGGGGCCCGGGTCCGGTCTCTAGGGGCCCGCATGAGAACGTTTCGTTTCCTCAAAATTTCTGTTCTTTTGTTCCCGTAACAAAAAAAAAACGTAAACCCATTTGGTAATGCGAAGTTGTTTTTCTATTCCCCGGAATAAAAACCTAGCCGAAATAGTTTTGGATGAAAATTGAGAAACAAAAAAAAATTGCTTCTCTTCCGGAACTAAAATAAGGAACGATTTCCCTTTAACCCTAATTTCTCTTTTCCCTTCTCAACTCACGCCCCTTCTCAGCTCACCTCTCCCTTGTCCGCCCCTCTCTCCGATCTCATCACCTCCCGTCACGGCCGGTCCGTTGTCGCCGGTCCCGTCGCCGCCCGGTCCCTTCGCCTCCGGTCCGTCGCCGCGGTCCCTTCGCCTCCGGGTCCGTCACCGCCGGTCCCGTCATCGCCGGTCCCCGTCACCGGTCTCGTGGCCTCCGTTCCGTAGCTTGCGGTGCCGTCGCCTCCTCTTCCGCCCCGTCGCCAAGTCCTCTCCGCCGCCCCAAACGGCGGCGACGAACAACCTCCTCCTCCTCCTCCGCTCTCACACCCGCCCGTAAGTCCCGCATCGAGCTCAACAAGCTCCTCACCAAGTCTCGCCGCAACCTGAAAATTTGCTCCGACCGGATCTCCCGCTCCAAAGGTGCGAAACTCCCTTTCCAGAGTTTGACTACTTTCTTCAATCAACGATTTATTTTGTGTGCGGGTTGTTCTTGGTTTGGTTTCGACTCGCATTACTTGAGCATCTACGTTTTTATCTGGTGTGGTTTAAAACTTTATGTTTGAACTTTCTGTTTTTATCTGGTGTGGTTTAACTTTTCTCGATTGCTTGAGCATCTACGTTTTGCAAGATGTCATGAGTCATTACTCTTCCATTCCGTAAGGAATTGCATATTCGATAATGACTACATATTTGCAGTAAAATTCTTCGATGCTCGTCCATCTAATTGGATGGAAAATCCTTACAATCTTTTATATTATTATCCATACGTTTTCAAGTCATGTCCGATCTTTAGAAAATGTGGGGAAAAAAATTTGCAGTTGAAGGCGTGGGTTATGTGAAGCTGGAGGAGCTGTTCTAGTGGTGATCTTCACTTTTTCTGAAGTTGAATCCGCCACTGCAGTGCCGTCGCCTCCGATCGCCTCTATTTGATCCTGTCGCCTCTAGTCCCGTCGCCTCGGTCACCTTTCTCCGCTCGCATCACCTCTGGTCGCATCACCTCGTGGTCGTCTTGCCCTAAATCAGGTTTGTTGCTTTGATTCCTTTTGATTGTGCTTGTTCTACCGGTGATTTTTCTGAAGTTGAATCGTGTTGCCTCCGTCGCGTTGCCTTTGTTTGTGCTCGCCTCTCTCATGTTGCTTCCCTCGTGCTTGTGTCGCCCTTGATTGTCACATGTATTAACTAAGCTGAGTAAAACAAACCATATCGATATGATGAACAGCACCAAAATTCTGGTGCACTTTGTCTCGCTTCGAATTGGCCAGCATTCACAAGTTTGCTCACTAGTTCTTGCATTTCTGGACTTTTCTCTAACCACTATCTTTGGAAGAAAGCCTATAATTTTCAGAAATTCATTAAGTGGCCGTATCAAGCTAAGCTTGTTCGAAAGTGGACAGTGGAGTAAAAACAACCGTTAGTTCACGAAACCACAAGTGTCTAACAATTTGTGAGTAAACAATGTGTGAGGTACACTTCAAGATAAATAAATACTTCAAAGTGCAATAATAAAGTGTACATGTTGCAATACAAAAGTTTGATAATTAAAATTTATTTTGCTTAAATTACACTTTCTCGCACATTGAATTTTAGCCATGGATTGAGGGTAGTAGAATAGGGTTTTGAGAATGAGCAATTAAGGGGGATAATCTCAGCTGATAAAACTAAGAGAACTAGTATGCAAGTCCACGAGAATATAAATGTTTAGGTGAATGAAATTCTAAAGATTGAATTTTTTGAGGCATCGAATCTTTCTTTTGTGTTTAGATCAATAAATGGTAGACGCCCTTATCAGAGTAATGACCATCTTTCATGGGGAAAAATTGGTAGCAGATGCTATCGAATTTATTGTTCATGAAGCATGAAAGACAGAGAAAGCATGCAGCCACATAATCCCAAAGGTTTATTTGGCCAAAGTACTCCTTGGTCATCGTCATGAAATTATAAAATGAGAATCGTGCAACTGTCATTTTGATGTTATTTGGGACTGTTATGGCTGGAAGTTCAATTATTTGGGAAATTATAAAATGAGAATCGTGCAACTGTCATTTTGATGTTATTTGGGACTAAAGTGGTCGCTCATTTTGTATTGAGTGTCTTGGTGGCATGGTTGGAAGTTTAGTTACTCGTCTGAAGGTTTTAGCCAATCCATGGGGTTGTATTTGTGTGCACGTGTGCGTGTGCGTGAGTAGTTGAAGCTGTTGAGGCTCTGTTTTAGCAATAGGCTGTGATAAAGAATCTGTTTTAGCCAATCCGGGGTTGTGTATGTGTGTGACAATGCTCTGTTTTAGCCAATCCAGGGGTTGTATATGTGTGCACGTGTGCGTGAGTACTTGAAGTTGTTGATGCTCTAAATAGCTATCCAAGGTTTAGAGATAATATCATCCTATAACTGGATTTGTTACTTGTGTCTTTCTTTACTCTCAAAAATGGTGATGAGAAAAGAAGGAAGCAACATGTTACACTCTTTTTAATTGTCTTGAACTCATATGATACTCAAAATGATCAAAGGTTACATGGCATCCCAAAAAGAGGCATTCACCGCAAAGTGGGGTGAGCCTCTAACCAACTTGTACGTCAGTTTGTTGGTTGAAGAGGTAAAAAAAGGAAATCGCACATCTTGTACTTTCAACAAAGCATGCTGGAATAACATACGGACGGAATTCAATAAACGAGCCGAACTTCAATATACTCAAGTACAGTTGAAGAACAAGGTGAACAAATTGAAAAAGCAGTATGCTAGTTTCAAGAAGCTGCTTTCACAATCCGGATTTGGCTGGGATAATGTGAACAAAACGGTTGTTGTTGATGATCCTAGTATATGGGAATCTCACGTCAAGGTATGATTTAACCTTTGATCATTTTGAGATCACTATAGATGTACATGGCAATATTGCTGATATATGTTGTCATTGTGAAAATTGCAGGTTAATATTGAATGGGCAAAATTCAAGAAGGATGGGTTTCCTCAATATCCCGACTTGTGTACTGTTTTTGGTGATACATATGCTACTGGGGAGTATGCAGTAGGAAATGCTGAAGATTTGGTGATGTCGGATGAACTTGACATTGGTGGTGATGATGCGTACGATGGATCGACGAACTTTAATGAACACCATATTGATGAGGAAGTTTTTATTTCTGAGATAACTCCTTCTCCAGTTCATGACAAATATAGGATGGATAAAACTCCAAATAGTAAGAGGAGAAGGAGGAGTCAATCATTTGGTATTGATAGCACCTGCAAAGCCTTACAGGAGATGATCAACAGTATGGCTAATCAATTTGTGAGTGGTTCTGTCAACTCACAAGTCACATCACCACCTATGGACCCATTCTCCGTATCTGTTGTGATTGATATCCTACTTGCCATGCCTACGTTGGAGCCGGATCTTTACAACAAAGCTGTGGAACGAGCCTGCGTTAATGCCACGTGGAGGAGGCTTTTATCAAAACCCCAAGTGAAATGAGACATGGACTTCTCCGATGTCTTTAGTCGATGTTATGGAATGTATCGTGGATTGCATGGAGTTTTATTATACTATGTTTTTTTTATATTGGTTGTTATTTTGTTGTTGAATATATTAATGTTGAGACTTTTGCATTTCTGTTGTGGTTTGAATATTATGGATTGTATTGAACTTTTATATTTGGTTTGCTTTCACTCTATTACTTACGTATCTATTACTTACGTTATTGGTTTCCTTTTTTTTTTTCTTTTTTCTTTTTTGAACATATATCTATATTGATTTTATTGTATTTGTGTGGGCATAGGTACTATGGAAGATGAATCAAATAGTGTGTCTAATGGAGAGGTAGCAGCGGTTGGATGGTATTTGGATGAGACTGATATTGACATAATAATAGCATGGTTAACTTACGTTATTTCGAACATGTCTTTGCATACAAGGGAGCCTATTAGGGACAGTAAATTATCAGGAGCCGAATGAGTTAGAGAAATTGTTTATGGACATTCAGATAGGATCTATGAAGCATTCAGGGTAGAGAGACATGTTTTTCTTAACTTATGTGATCTAATGAAGGAAAGAGGCTGGCTGAAAGATACTCGATATGTAAGGGTAGATGAACAGGTTGGGATTTTCTTATTTATGGTTGGTCACAAAAGCTCTAATAGAGATTTGTGTGAGAGATTTCAACGTTCGGGACAAACAATCAGTAAGTTTTTTACTCTAGTATTAAAGGCACTTCTCGAATTATCAAAAGAGATGATCAAGCCGCCTTCTTTTGATATTATTCCAGTAAGAGATTCTTATCGATCCTAACCATGGACGTTACTTCAAGGTATAATTTTATATCAATTTTACATTATTAAAATATATATAGCTGATAGTATTGTCTAACGCTATACTTTCATAAAATCACGGGGTTGCATTGGTGCTATTGATGGCACCCACGTTAATGCATCCGTCCCTCTAGCGAAATGCAGATCCCATTTAGAGGCAGAAAATGGACTACCACTCAAAATGTGTTGTGTGCTTGTTCGTTCGACATGAAATTTACTTTCGTATATGCTGGGTGGGAAGGATCTCGCTAATGATTGTCGGGTTCTTTCGGCTGCACTTGAGACTTCTCAATTGCAATTTCCTCGACCACCACTAGGTATTTGTTTTGTCTATATCAAGTGATTTTCTTTATGATTGTATAGGCATATCATAACAAATTTATATATATATTTGTAGGAAAATACTATGTAGTAGATTCTGGTTATGCTGCATTTCCAGGATTTTTGACTCCATTTAAAGGTGAACGGTATCATTTGAATGATTATAGGGGTAGACTTAGACGGCCCGAACAGCAAAAGAACTGTTCAACTATAAGCATTCTTCATTGAGAAATATTATCGAGAGGTCATTTGGGGCATTAAAAAACCGCTTCTCCATTTTGAGACACATGCCTCCATTTTCAATTCGAAAGCAAGCATATATTGTAATCACATGTTGTATTCTCTATAATTATATTCGCGACCAAGACAAGATGGACATGAACTTTGCCCTATATGGAGATCCGGACTATCTATTTGGACCTACACAAGACGAGGTTGTAGATGATACACCAGGTGATGAGGCGGCTGAGATAAACATGATCAGGAAAAATATTGCAAATATGATGGCAAGGGATCACAATATGCAGGAGATTCCGTGACTTTTTATTGCTGACTTTTGTGATGTGTTTTTGTTTTTTGGTGAAAACTTATGCAATGTGTTTGTAAACTATTATGAATAGATTTCTATTAATCGTATTAAGGTAATCAAATTCTATCTCTCGTGAGCACAAATTCCATTGAATGTATCATAAATGTGGACAAACGAAGAGAAGCAAATTGTAAGCTATTGTATAATTGACGCTTCAAGACCTACAAACCATCGTCTGAAGCTTGCATCCTAGTCAAGAAAGAAAAAAAGCAAAAGAGGAGAGGAAAAACACCTCCCTTCATCAAAATTAGCCAAAACCTTATAAGCTTACGTGAAACACGAAAATGAAATAGTTTGTAATTCTGAAGAAGCAAGGTAAAAAGTAGCATCACGATGGGATGCATTGAAGGCTCAAAATGCAAGAGACCAAGGTCTTTACTAAGTGTTTTAGGAGCATACTATGAACTAAATGCATAATGATAGCAAAGCCACGCCATGCATGCACCATTCCAATAGTTGGAAATTTCCAACCCCAACCCAACATCCATGTCAAGATTAGAAGACTAAAATCCCCAAGCCACGCATGCACTAGAATTTTTTTTTTTTTTTAAGAGTAAAAACTTTGTCCCAAGGAAATCACTACAAATTAATTTGGCTGCCAATATCCCTTGTGCTTTTTCCGCAATATTTGTTATACCAAACATTAAAATTTACAAAAAGAAAATATATTATTAAAAATTATAGTTCAAAACGCTACCTAAATTCAATATAAATTACATGAGTCAAGATCCTCACACACATATATATAAGATAATAGCTCACGTTCCATATGTTACAGGTTCATCTTCGACTAGAATTCTTATTTCTAAGCAAATGTATTATTAATCTAATAATATTTTGATATTGTCAATTTTATGTAATATCTCATCTATTCATTTTTCTTATTTTTAATTTTTTTAAAAAAATAAAAATATGGAATAAAAATTTTACGCAGTTATCAAACAAGGTTTCGATTGCTTTTTTTGTTAGAAATAGAAATTTTATGCGGTTATTAAACAAGTTTTTTTTTTTTCGTAAATTATTCCCTAATGTAAATGAAAAGAACTATTTTCTACGAAAAAACTCTTCCCCAAACAAGAACGTCATTACGCGCCTAGGCCCGATTCGGTCTCATTGGTTTGGGCCATGGACATTCATTGGACCCTAAAGCCAAGTCCACTTAACCGAACCAACTTCACAAAATTCAAACCCAACCCAAAAAAATTAAATCCAAATCTATTTAAACCACGCCCAATTTGCCAAACTACAACTAAGGCCTAATACTTAGAACTAAAAAGAGAATGGGCTTCTATGCTAAAGCCCAACCCGACCACTTAGCAGCTTCAAAACTTGAACAAGGCCCACCCCAAATTTGGACCCAATTAAGCCTAGCCTAGCTCGAACTCATTAAACCTCAACGTAAGCCCAACTTCAAATCCCCTTCTCCCAAACGTCCACACATGGCATACTCTCCAGCCCTTTTTAATTTTTTCTTTTTTTTTTACTATTTTTCTTTTCTTTTTCTTCCCCTTTTGCAGGTCGACTTCTTCCTTGGGCGGTCTTCCTCAACGAGCTACCGCCCTCACCGAAGCTCCTATGCTTTTTAGAGAAACCTCGTCCAAATCTCAAGCCGCCGCCAAGTAGTAACCCCTCATCGGTCGTCCACTCCGACCACCGCTCGCCGGCCGACCTTCCTGTGATTACTCTCGTCATCGGACGACCATTGTCGGCTACAAAGCATGAAACACAAAACGATGTAAAAGATGGCAGTGGCGGGGGCAGAAAACGACCGAACGACTAATGCCGGGAATGCTAATCACGAAAACGACACCTCAACAGAACGAATCAATACGTGGACACTCGATTTTGGCCAAAAAGGACAAAAGGCAAAACTAGATGTCGGTGAAGCATTTCGTCGACCGAGTGGTGTGCGACATCGAGCGAGGGCTTTCCGGCTCTACCGGAACTCGAAACAGGACCGGGACTCTCAGCAAGCGACCAACAACGCCTAGCGACCTAGCTAAAGACCTACGGGCGCCGGAGTTCCCGTGAGCCGGATAGCCACGAACCCTGGCCCGGCGTACACAAAAGGGCAGCGAACAAAGGAAAAACGAAGGCTTACCGGTTTGGGCTTGAGGACGTCTACGAGATGGAGCTCACGTGCGGCCAAGGTATCAGCTGAGGCTCCTCTCGTTCCTCCGTTCAATCTTAGCTCTCACTCTCTCGGCTCCTCTCAGAACCGAGCCCTCCAAAAAGAACCCCCTCAAAAACCAACCCCTCTTCTCGAACTCGCCCTCTCCTTTAAATGGCCAGTGGCAGGCGCCCATGTCTCTGCCACCTATCGGCCTGCCGTGGCCGGCCTAATCCCCACCAGAGCATCTCGTCGCGACGTCCTGCTTTGCTTCCCTGCCTTTGTAGTTTGTACCTTGCCCCTTTTCTTTTTCTGTCGAGAGCATGAGAGGAAGAAGGAAGGGAAGAGAAGGCTGGGCCGGTCTTAAGCGAAAATAATGGAAAAATGGGCTGGCCCAAGCGAAGATAAATAAAAAGGAAAGAAAAAGAAAGAGGCCAGGCCGGCCTACCCCGGCCCGGTGGCCCGACCTCGCTTTTCCCATTTTTTTTCTTTTTTAATTTTTTTTTTTAAAATTACAATAATAATTTTTCAAAATTTTAATACTAGTAATGCAAATGCTCCTAATGTTTATATGCTGTGCAATTTAATAAAAATTATTTTGCTAGGAGTTAAAAATTAATCCTTTAATTTTCTGTGCAGTTAATAACTGATTAAATTAATCACCTAAATTTATGTATCAACAGCGAGTACAAATTATTACTGAGGATGCATCAAATCCCAGCAGAGAAGCGTTCAATCAAATGGGTGTGAACCCAATGCCTTATCAGCACGTCATGTATGCAAATAGTATGCGAGTATAAAACTACAAATGATGACGAATCCAATAAGCAAAGCAGCATTCAATTAAACGGGCATGATTCAAAGCTTAATGACTTCACCTAGCTTTCTTTTTAATCTCTATGTAGGGGAGGGTTTAAGCTAGATTCTCCCTCCTCCCTTTTTTTTTTTCTTGTTCTTTGGCTTATTTGGTTCTTTGTTTTCTTTTTTTGCTTTCCTCCTATTTCGAGTAGCTTTCCTCTTTTGTTCTAATCTAGATCTAGAAGTTTCTCTATTCAGTTTCGAGGAGTTTTCTATCCCGATGTAATATGTATAAAATTTTGGGGTTTCACTTCCCTTAGATTTGTTGGTATATAACTCCAGTTTTAAAGGATATCACGAGAGTTTCATGAAGATTTCATACTCACAAGCGTTAAACCCGTATGCATTCAACCTTGCCACTTTGAATAACGATGGTGTTAGGGACGTTGAACCTAGGCTCACACTGCCAACAAATGAAGATCTCAACGTATGCTCATTATTAAACGCGGATTCGGTGATCGGCATCAATTTTGATTTGAAGAAATCACAAATCTGCTTTTTGAGGACTTAACTCCTAACCTTGTTATGATTATTCATCTTCTTATCTGGAGCTTGTTTTATGTTGAATTTGTCTGATATTTTTCTTTGTTTGTAATTGGACTATGTTTCTTTATTATATATCCGTGGAAATAAATGAAATGCTTCTTTGACAAAAACGAAAAATACACCTTGTTTATTTCCAAACAATGTGCAAATACGAAAAAACTAAGGGGAAATCCAATCTTATCAAAGTAGCGTTCAATTTCAGTACCAGTGCGCAATTTACAGCAACATTCAAGTCACGCCTCAATTTGCTTTTCACAATGACATGGGTTGTCACGACATGCTCCACTCCAATAATTAATTCATAATGCAAAGTTGCACAATCATCTGACTTCATGTCTCAAACCAGCATTAAAAAATTCAATCGATAGTTTAAAGCATGTATGATCACTTTTCGAAAGATGGAGTCGATTTCATAAGGAAAAAAAAATCATATGTCAATAATTTCCAAAAATAAGTATTAAGAAATAACCACATGAACGAAGTTTTCGGTTCTAAGACCAACGGCCCTACTGGGTCTATAAACCTAAGATCGGCTAATTTGAGATGCACACAATCAATTATTCTCCTCAATCCGAATAACTTCATATTTCAGTTAATCGATGTAACATTACTTAGATAATCCATATAATAGCTACGCTTATCTTAGCAGCATAAGGACTTTTTTTTTTTTTTCCAAAATCTAATTCCCAAATTAAGAGAAGAGTTTCAACTATATTATTCGAATCTCTAAGCTAATTTTGACATTACGACTACTAATATTAGAAAAAGAAGAAATTAGGCCTTGCCTCGACGCCCAACGTGAGCGTCGTTGGACCTAACTTCATTGATCGAAATTTCCTAAAAAATAAAACCAAGCTTTGTTTATTTTGCAAAAAGTATAATTGAAATAATTAGTCAATGAAAAATTTTCCATTACCAACAACAATTTATGTTTAAACATTTTGTTGAATAATTGAAATATTTTTCATTTAATCAATTTTTGTAAGCAATACAAATGATTCTTTTGAGTCATTTTTTGTGAAATAAACAAAGCCCAAGTGAGTCAAACATCTAAGATGAAAGATGTCTAGAGAGAGAGAGAGCACTAACCTTGAGAGATAAATTGCAAATGAGAACCCCTACTAGTGCATTTTTGAAGCCTAGGCTTATTTAGCAAGGGCTTGCACCGGGCCCGACCCGCACGATGTAGCGCCAGGCTAATGCCACGGGCCAATTGATTGGGATCGTAATCATGCGGCGACTCAAACTCTATTGGATCGACTCGGATCATCGAGATGCCTAAGCCAAGCCTTGCTCGATTGGTTGCTCACTCGCTCGCTTAGCCGGATTGTAGAGAGAGAAAGTTTCTAGAGAGAGAAGCTTTGGAAAGAAAGGAGCCTTTGTATTGCTGAATGGTTGGATGGATACAAATGAAAGGGAGGTGATGTGGGAGCATCCAATGTAGCTCCATCAACCAACTCAGAACCATCGATACTTATCTAAGCCAAGAAAGAAATTGAGCATTCTGTGCTTTGATGGATAATTTTGAATGAATAATATCAATTACTTATCGATACTTTATGGTATGTCAATAACTATCGATGGAAGACTATTTTAGACGTCTTGCATGACCAATTGATGAAGTTTCAGGAGAATTATTTTCTGGTCAAGGGAGAAGCACGAATTTTGGAAGGCTAAAAGTTCAAGAATGCAATTTCCCATGCTAATAAATGCATTTCCTAAGTTCCTAGGTATCTTTATTGTTATGTAGTTTCAAAGAGTTAAATGTTTAAGTTCCTAGGTCATTAAAGTCTGTTGTTTATATTTCCTAAGTCTAAAATCCTCCTATAAACAGGGGAAAACCAATGTATGGACATACAAATTTGATGAATGAAAATTGTGAGAATTCCTTTGCTTAGGTGAACTTCTTCAGAGAGTGAATAACTCATTTTGGTCTCTTTATCCTTAGAGCGTAGATCACTCCTTGCTGGTGAGTCAAGAAGCCCTTTATCCTTGGCTAGTGAAATCTTTAGGCCTTGGTTGTGAACTTCGTAGATCTCGATCCTCTTCTTCAGTTGGTGGTGTGGCCTTTATACTTTGGAAGGGGATCGTTCTATCTTTTCTTATTCCCTTTCGTTTCTTCACCGCATACATTACTCCATACACTTAACTATTTAATCCCAAAATAAAAAAAAAAATTCCATTCTAGAATCACTTGCCTCATCACGCATCAAAAGATTGGTATCAGAGCTCAAGGTTCAACTCATTTAAGCGATTCATTTCTTTCTTCTATTATAAATTCCTTATGGCTAATCAAGTTCCGAGAAGCTTGACTTTAAGCAAGCGCACAACGAAAGACGAGATCGCGCAATCCAAAATCTTCAACAACAAATGGAGAGAGTCCTCAATCTTCTAGAGAATCCGATGAGACATGGACAACCAACAAGGCGTCCCAATGAACAACATCGGTGTGACGATTATGAATCTCGTCAAAGTTCTAATGGCGATTCGATTCCGATTCCACTGGAAACAACTCTAATGATTCTGAATTTCGAATTCGAAGACGAAGAGAGAGGCATAAGGAGGATGGAAGAGACATTAAAGTGGAGGTCCATGAGTTTGATGGTAATCTCAACCCCGACGACTTTGTGGATTGGCTACACATAACCAAACGAATTTTTGTCTTCAAGACCTATTCGGATGAGAAGAAATGTAAGGTTGCTATCCTAAAGCTGACAAAATATGCTTCTCTATAGTGGGAGAATCTAAAGCATCAACAAGCAAGAGAAGGGAAAAACTCAAGAAGTTGATGAAGAAGAGGTTCTTGCCCGACACCTATAAGCAAGATTGTGGCATCCCAAAATTCAGAACCAAGCCATAAGGTGTGTTAAAGTCTCTAATTAGGTAATAAAATTTCCTATGGCTTATGCTCTAGCCATTAGTCTTTTAATTAGGTGATTTGTGCATATGATTGCGAGAATTTAAATTTGATAGATTAATAACCTATGCTTGGCCATGTACTTTATAAATTAAATTCCAATAAACAAAATGTCCCAAGACTTTGGCCAAGATGAAAATTGAAAATTGAAAATATTTATAGAAAGAATTCAAAAAAAAAAAAAAGGGAAAAAGGGGGTCAAAATTCGATTGGGCCTTAAGCCCAAGAGTGGAACTTTAATGGGCCAAGTTGGCTGGCCCATTAAAGCCCACAAGTGGGCTGTCGACCAGCCCAAGAGGAGGGCCAAGAAGTGGCCGGATGGCCCAAGCCCAAGAAGCCCAAACCCAATTCAAAACTCAATGTGACAAGTGGCAAAGGAGAAGGCCATGCATTGGCCATGGTTAAGGCAATCTCATGATTGCAAATGATGAGCTCTAGGGGGGTATAAGAAGGAAGAGAGAGAGGAGATGACCGGTTGGAATTCGGCCAAGGGAGAGAGAGAAACCGTGCGAAAGAGTGAGAGAGAGAGAGAGATTTCGGGGGAGAGAGGAGAAGCCGAGAGAGAGGAGGAGCCGCACTGCCGTCCGTCCGCCCGTGTGCCGCCCGTTCGCCGCCGTGTGTCATCGTCCGTCCGGTCTAGAGGCAAGTGGGAGTCCTCTAGCTTCTCTTGCATGCTTGTATGTTGTTTGCATGTTGAACTTTTGGTCGTTAGATGGGAAAAACCGAAGCATGGATGAGTTGTGTGTGAGTGGTGTGACTGTTCTTGCTCGGATCGTGTGAGTCAGTAACTTGTTTGAGCTTGCATGTGTGTTTGGAGTCCTATTTTGGCTTCGATGTCTTCATGAATGTTGTTGCTAACATCTTGTACTATAACATAATAAAATTTCGTGGAAAATTACGGAGGTTTGAGGGGTTAAAGTCTCATCTTACGGAGACCCCAGATCTGGAAAGTTTCTACTGACCTCTTGCTGGATTCATGGTTGCATGTTGGTTTTTGTTGAGAATCTCACTCCGATTTCTTCATAAAAGTTATAGGGAACATCTTAAAATACAACATAATCTAATTTGAAGTGAAATGAACAAGTATAGCCTAGTAAATCGGCTGGATCTTGGAGACGATGATTCTGGTGATGTATTCCGAGACACCCGAGACTTCAAGGACCTAAATGGTGACCATATTCTGGTTATTTAACCTAGATCTCTTCATGAAAATTGTGAAGGACACCTTGACACATAACATATCCTAATTTCAGAGAAAACGAAAGAGAATAGGTAGGTTAAAACTTCATACTTCGGAGATGGAGGCACTGGACGATGCGGTAGTGGGTCCAGAAGCTTTGTGAGGTTGAATAAAATAATCTGTAAGAAATCTGGCTTGGAGTTCTGCATGAAAGTTGTACGAAAATGTCTTGGCTAAAATCCAGTAAAATTTCAAAATTATTGGAGGCCATATGGATATTTTAATTGAATTTCTTCAGAAACCGTGCATTCTGGTTTCATCCGAGAAGCATAGGATGTTTTGGAAAAATTGTGAGATTTAGTAAAAAATTCAATTTGGCCAAGAATTTTGCAAGTAATTATCATCCTATGGGTTTGTTTAATAATTTCTTGAATTTTGATAATTTTGGGAACTTATAGATATTAAAGAAAAGAAAAGAAAATAATAATAATAATAAATATAAATAAATAAATAAATGAATAAAATAAAATAGATTTTTAATTGGCCATGGATTCAATTTAATTTATGTGGCATGTGCGATAAAGTCTTGGTATGTGTATGACATTGAATTGAGATGTATGTGTGATAAAGTCTGGGTATATGCATGACATTGAATCAAGATGCATGTGTGAATTTCATGCCAAGTATGATTTGTTTGATGCCATGTCATATGCCATGTTAAATTAAGACCGAAATTGGTAAACATGGATAATGTGAAATGAGGAGATTTGTGGTGGTGGAGAATGATGCCAGGAATGTATAGAGATACATTGCCGGATGGCCCTAGGAGTTTTAGGATGCCCGCCAGGGGGAGTGAAAATGCCGGAAGCCCTGTCGGAGGTTTCTGCCCGAAGGGAATGTCTCGTGATGCCGGATTGGATACGAGAAGTCCAGAATGTGGGGGGCTAGAACCCTGTCGGAGGTTTCTGCCCGAAGGGAATGCCTCGCGATGCCAGGATTGGGGTGCGAGATGCTTGGCCAGGGAGTGAAAATGTCGGAAGCCCTGTCGGAGGTTTTTGCCTGGAGGGAATGCCTCGTGATGCCAGTTGGGGTGCGGGATGCCCGAAATGTGGGGGGCCGAATGTCCGGTGGCCTGTAATGGCTGAATGCCGGAAGCCCTATTGGAGGTTTTTGCTCGAGGGGATGATGATGATGAAATTGATGGTATGAGATGTGAAATGATGATCACCCATGGTATGAGATGCATGATGATATGCATGATGACGATGATAATGATAATGATATATGACATGCATAATGATATACATGATGATGATGATGTCATAATGAAGATGACGTATATGATATGATGATGCATGATAGTATGCGCGTGGTTTCAAGGTAAGAAACGCCTGCAATGCATGTATGAATTACATGATGCATTAAGTTGTTATTGGATTTCTCTACCTACTGAGTGGTTGTACTCACCCCTTTTGGGGATAACATTTCAGATTAGCCAGTATGCCACTTCCTGCCGTCACGCGTGGTACATTTTACGGGTTCTTGTCCGACGTCGAGGTAGAGTGTGAGGAGTTGTTTGTCCTTCTGTGCCTAGACTCACCTACATATGTGTGCGTTGCTTTGTCATGTACGACATAGGCCTGGCTGGGGCCCCAGTCATTCAGGAGTGTGTTTCTGTCCACGTTCGCTGCGATGGGGTGATGAGAGGGATGCTGCCACTGCCATCGCCTGACGCACCGGACTGGGTGTGAGGCCCGAGTGTGACAAGTAGGGGTTGTTGTTGTTGTTTTTTTTTTTTTTTTTGGGATAGTTAGCCGACACCTATGATGGGGGTTGTACACATGTGATCTAGAGGGTCGAGGGTTCTTTTTGGGATTTTAGGCTGGACATGGTAGAGTCCTAGCTTTTCATTGTTATGTATCGACCCAAAAATGGAGTCCCATCTTAAAAGTATATGTAAATAAGGTGTCGTGATTTGTTTATGAAATCATGGTGATTAGTGGTGTGTATTGGTATCATGGTTGGTACGGGGAGAGATGGTGACGTTTCATTTTGCTTCCGTTAGTGAGTCGCGCTGGGACCGCTTTAAAAAAAAAATGCCTGTGATTAACGACGCTTTCTCTAAGTGTAAGGCATGAAAGGGTAATAAGATGTAACATCAGTGCTTGTGGCAACCGCCGAAGGGTTCAGGGTGTCACAAAGATCTATTCCTCAAACTAAATTCCCTAAGACAACAAGGGTTGAGCGTTGAAGAATACATTCATTAGTTTGAACAACTCAAAATGAGGTGTCAAGTTCTAGAAGTTCCCTGAGCAAACCATTGCTCATTTCCTTGGCAGCATGAATCGAGAAATTGCTGATATGGTGGAACTTCAACCTTATTGGTCCTTTGAAAAGATGTATGCAAGTTAGCCATAAAAGTTGAAAAATAATTGAAGAGCAAGAGATTTTCCTCCAGAACCTCAACAAAGGCAACATCCTATTTTAAGGGCGCTTCCTCAAGCAAGGGCGAGAGTATGTCGACAAAAGACAAAAAGCAAGGGAAAAATTGCAGAGCCTTCCAAAGAAGTCCAAAATAAATTTGAAGGTGATGCAGGGAAATGCTTTAAGTGCCATGGTTTTAGGCATTTTCAAGCAAATTGTCTAAATTGAGAGTTATGATTCTTCAAGAAATTGAGGAGATCAATTCGGCACTTCAAGAGACTGAGGGCAATCAAGACCAAAATGTTTCTGAATTTGAAGAGGAATAAGAAATTGTGGAGAAAGCCAATGATGGCGAGATGTTGATCATCCGAAGAGCATTGCATGTTGAAGTTTCTCCTGATAATGAGTAAAGAGAGACTATTTTTCACACCCGTTGCACTATTGGCGGAAAGGTATGTTCGGTGATCATCGATGGTGGGAGCTGCACTAATGTTGCTTCGACAACTCTTGTCGACAAGCTAAAGCTTTCAACAACAAAATATCCTCAACCATACAAGCTCCAATGGCTGAATCAAGGGAATGATCTCAAGGTAACCAAATGAGTTCTTATATTATTTTCGAGTAGGAAGAACTATCGAGATCAGGTTGTATGTGATGTGATTCCTATGGATGCATGCCACTTGTTATTGGATAGACCGTGTCAATTTGATGTAAATGCTATGCATGATGGTCAGAAAAACACATACTCTTTTCATAAGGAACAAAAATGCATTGCTCTTTTACCCTTGAATCCTTCTTTGATACATAATAATCAACATGGGGAGGGAAACACTTGTAAGGAAAATATGTTCTTGAGTGAGACGCAGATTGAGAGAGCCATTAGCAAACAAAAGAAAGTATTTGCTTTACTTGTGGTCAAGAAAAAGAGTGAGATAGTAGAACGACCCATACATCCAAAAATGCTTTGCTTGTTGAAAGAATTTGCAGATGTGTTCCTGGAGGATTTGCCACCTGGATTACCTCCCATAAGAGGTATTAAGCATCAAATTGATTTGATCCCCAATACTCCACTACCAAACAAGCCAGTTTATCGATGCAATCCAGAGAAAACAAAGGAGTTGCAAAGACAAGTCGATGAACTTATCAACAAAGGATACGTTTGAGAAAGCATGAGTCCAAGTTCTGTTCCAGCTCTACTTGTACCTAAGAAGGATGGTACATATTGAATGTGTGTTGATAGCCGGGCCATCAACAACATCACCATTAAGTATAGGTACCTTATACCTAGACTTGATGATATGCTTAATGAATTATATGGTTCTTTTGTGTTTTCAAAGATAGATTTGTGGAGTGGTTATCATCAAATTAGAATGCGAGAATGTTATATATGGAAGACGGATTTCAAGACCAAGGGAGGCCTTTATGAGTGGTTGGTTATGCCATTTGGATTATCTAATGCTCTGAGTACCTTCATGAGACTTATGAACGAAGTTCTTCGTTCCTTTATTGGTCGATTTGTTGTTGTTTATTTCGATGATATTCTTGTTTATAGCAGGAACGAGGAGAAGAATATCTCTCATTTAAAATAGGTCTTTAATGTCTTGAGAGAACAAAAACTATATGCTAAAATGGAGAAATGTGAGTTCTTCTCTCCAAGCATTGTGTTTCTTGGTTATGCACTTTCCAAAGATGGAATTTATGTTGATCAAGCCAAGGTGGAAGCTATGAAGACTTGGCCGGTTTCGAAGTCCATTTATGATGTAAGAAGTTTTCATGGACTCGTTTCTTTCTATCGACGTTTTTTCAAAAACTTTAGTATCGACATGGCTCCTATAACTGAATGCATGAAGAAGGGTGCTTTTGAATGGACAAAAAGGCTGATGCGGGAGCATCCAACGTAGCTCCATCCACCAACTCGGAACCATCAATGTTTATCCAAGCCAAGAGAGAAATTGGACATTATATGCTTCGATGGATCATTTTCAATGAATAATGTCAATTATTTATCGGTACTTCATGGTATATCGATAACTATCAATGGGAGGCCATTCTAAATGTCTTGAATGACCATTTTATGAAGTTTCAGAAGGATTATTTTCTGGTCAAGGGAGGAGCTCGAATTTGAAGGTTCAAGAATGCGGAAGGCCGAAGATTAAAGGCTTTTAATTCCTGTGTTAATAAGGTTTTTATTATGTTATTATGTGTCTTTATTGTTATGCAGTCCAAGAGTCGACGGTTTCGGTTTCTAGGCTACTAAGGTCTGTTTTTAATATGTATTAAGGTGTCAGTTTCTAGGCTATTAAGGTCTGTTTTTAATATGTATTAAGGTGTCAGTTTCTAGGCTATTAAAGTCCGTTTTTAATATGTATTAACACTAAAACCCTCCTATAAAGAGGGAAACTATCCAATGTAAGGGAGACGAATTTTTTATGAATGAGAATTGTGAGATTTCCTCTGCTTGAGTGAATTCCTTTTGAGAGTGGATAACTCCTTTCGGTTTCTTTATCCTTGGAGCGTAGATCACTCCTTGGTGGTGAACCAAGAAGCCCTTTATCCTTGGCTGGTGGAATCTTTAGGCCTCGGTGGTGAGCTTCTCCTATCCCGAAGTCCTTTATCCTTGGCTGGTGGAAGCTTTAGGCCTCGGTGGTGAACTTCGTAGATCTCGATCCTCATCCTTGGTTGGTGGCGCTGCCTTTATACCTTGGAAGGAGATTGTTTTTATCTGTTCTTATTCCTTTCCATTTCTTCCCCGTATACACTTCTCCATACACTTAACCACTAAAATCCCCTCAAAAAAATCTCTGTTCTTGAATCACTCAACCCATCACGCATCAAAATATTGGTATCGAGCTCAAGGTTCAACTCATTTGAGTGATTCCTTTCTTTCTTTTGTAACAAATTCCTTATGGATGAACAAGTTCCTAGAGGCTTGACCTTGGAGCAAGCGCACAACGAAAGGCGAGATCGTGCAATCCAAAATCTTCAACAACAAATGGAGCGAGTCCTCAATCTTCTAGAGAATCCGGTGAGACAAGGACAACCAGCAAGGCGTCCCAATGAACGGCATCGGCGTGACGATCCCGAATCTCGTCAAAGTTTCGATGTCGATTCCGAGTCCACTGGAGACAACCGAACGATTCTGCACTCTAGTGATTCTGAATCTCCTATTCGAAGACGAAGACGGAGAGGGAGGCATAAGGAGGATGAAAGAGACATTAAAGTGGAGGTCTCCGAGTTTGACGGTAATCTTAATCCTGATGACTTTGTAGATTGGCTACACAAACCGAACGAATTTTTGAATTCAAATCCTATTCGGATGAGAAGAAATGTAAGGTTGCTATCCTAAGGTTGACCAAATATGCTTCTCTATGGTGGGAGAATCTAAAGCATCAACGAGCAAGGGAAGGAAAAGGCCGAATCAAGTCTTGGGAAAAACTCAAGAGGTTGATGAAGAAGAGGTTCTTGCCCGATAACTATAAGCAAGATCTCTTCCTCAAACTGAACTCCCTAAGACAACATGGGATGAGCGTTGAAGAATACATTCGTGAGTTTGAACAACTCAAAATGAGGAGTGAAGTTCCAGAAGTTCCCGAGCAAACCATCGCTCGTTTTCTTGGCGGCATGAATCGAGAAATTGCTGATATGGTTGAACTTCAACCGTATTGGTCCTTTGAAGACGTATGCAAGTTAGCCATAAAAGTGGAAAAACAATTGAAGAGCAAGAGGTTTTCCTCCAGAACCTCAACAAAGGCGACATCCTATTTTAAGGGTGCTTCCTCAAGCAAGGGCGAGAGTTCGTCGACAAAAGACAGAGGCAAGGGAAAGAATGCAGAGCCTTCCAAAGAAGTCCAAAAGAAGTTTGAAGGTGATGCAAGGAAATGCTTTAAGTGCCATGGCTTTGGGCATTTACAAGCAAATTGTCCAAATCGGAGAGTTATGACTCTTCAAGAAATTGAGGAGATCAATTCGGCGCTTCAAGAGGCTGATGACAATGAAGACCAAGATATTTCCGAATCTGACCGTGAAGAAGAAGTTGTGGAGAAAGCTGATGATGGTGAGCTGTTGATCATCCGAAGAGCATTGCATGTTGAAGTTTCTCCTAATAATGAGCAAAGGGAGAATATATTTCACACGCGTTACACTATTAATGGAAAGGTGTGTTCGGTGATCATTGATGGTGGGAGCTGCACCAATGTTGCTTCGACAACTCTTGTCGACAAATTGAAGCTTCCAACAACGAAACATCCTCAACCATACAAGCTCCAATGGCTCAATCAAGGGAATGAACTCAAGGTAACCAAACGTGTTCTTATATCATTTTCGATTGGGAAGAACTATCGAGATGAGGTTGTATGTGATGTGATTCCTATGGAGGCATGCCACTTGTTATTGGGTAGACCGTGGCAATTTGATATAAATGCTATGCATGATGGTCGGAAAAACACATACTCCTTTCAGAAGGAACAAAAATGCATCACTCTTTTACCATTGAGTCCTTATTCGATACATAATAATCAACCTGGGGAGGGAAACACTTGTAAGGAAAATCTGTTCTTGAGTGAGACACGGGTTGAGAGAGCCATTAGCAAACAAAAGAATGTTTTTGCTTTGCTTGTGGTAGAGAAAAGAGTGAGATGAAGCGACCTATACATCCAAAAATGCATTGCTTGTTGAAAGAATTTGCAGATGTGTTTCCGGAGGATTTGCCACTTGGATTACCTCCCATAAGAGGTATTGAGCATCAAATTGATTTGATCCCGGTGCTCCGCTACCAAACAAGCCAGCTTATCGATGCAATCCGGAGGATACAAAGGAGTTGCAAAGACAAGTCAATGAACTTATTCTCAAAGGATACGTTCGAGAAAGCATGAGTCCCTGCTCTGTGCCGGCTCTACTTGTGCCTAAGAAGGATGGTACATATCGGATGTGTGTTGATAGCCGGGCCATCAACAATATCACCATCAAGTATAGGTACCCTATACCTAGACTTGATGATATGCTAGATGAATTATATGGTTCTTCTGTATTTTCAAAGATAGATTTGCGGAGTGGTTATCATCAAATCAGAATGCGAGAAGGTGATGAATGGAAGACAGCTTTCAAGACCAAGGGAGGCCTTTATGAGTGGTTGGTTATGCCATTCGGATTATCTAATGCTCCGAGTACCTTCATGAGACTTATGAACGAGGTTCTTCGTTCCTTTATTGGTCAATTTGTCGTTGTTTATTTCGACGATATTCTTGTTTATAGTAGGAATGAGGAGGAGCATATCTCTCATCTAACACAGGTCTTTAATGTCTTGAGAGAACGAAAACTATATGCTAAAATGGAGAAATGTGAGTTCTTCTCTCCAAGCATTGTGTTTCTTGGTTATGTGGTTTCCAAAGATGGAATCTCTGTTGATCAAGCCAAGGTAGAAGCTATGAAGACTTGGCCCGTTCGAAGTCTATTTCTGATGTAAGAAGTTTTCATGGACTTGTTTCTTTTTATCGACGGTTTGTCAAAAATTTTAGTACCGTCATGGCTCCTATAACTGAATGCATGAAGAATGGTGCTTTTGAATGGACAAAGACTGCTCAAAACACCTTTGAGGTAATCAAGCAGAAACTTTGTAAGTCTCCTATTCTTGCACTTCCTGATTTTGATAAAGTATTTGAAGTTGAGTGTGATGCAAGCGGAGTTGGTATTGGTGCTGTTCTGGTGCAAGCACAAAAACCGTTGGCATATTTCAGCGAGAAGTTATCTGATTCCAAGAGGAATTATTCAACTTATGACAAAGAGTTCTATGCCATTGTCCGAGCTCTTGATAATTGGAGTCATTATTTGAGGCCAAAGCAATTTGTCCTTCATTCTGATTAAGTTTATTAGTGGCCAACGCAAGCTTAATTCGAGACATGCAAAATGGGTAGAGTTTCTTCAATCCTTTTCTTTTGTCTCGAAATATAAACCCGGGCACACTAATGTTGTAGCAGATGCTTTATCAAGAAGATATTCTATGCTTGCGGTTCTGGACTCAAGGATTCTCGGATTTCAATCAATGAAAGCACTTTATTCTGAAGATGCGGAGTTCTCATCCATCATCAACAATTGCAAGCGAGGAGTTCAAGGTATATATTCTTTGCAAGATGGGTTTCTTTTTAAAGGAAATCAATTATGCGTGCCGAAGAGTTCTTTTCGCGAATTGCTGATTCGAGAAGCGCATGGTGGAGGATTGGCTGGTCATTTTGGTATTAACAAAACTCTTGAGGTTCTTCAAGAGCATTTCTATTGGCCAAAGATGAGTGGAGATGTGCATGCTATCATCTCGAGGTGTGCAACTTGTCATAGATCAAAAAGTCATTTCCATCAAGGTTTGTATACTCCACTTCCGGTACCATTGCAGCCTTGGGAAGATGTTAGCATGGATTTCATCGTGGCTCTACCAAGAACTCAAAGAGGAAAAGATGCTATCATGGTGGTCGTTGATCGATTCTCTAAAATGGCTCATTTCGTGCCATGTCACAAGACCAATGATGCATCTCATATTGCTGAATTATATTTCAAAGAGATTATCCGCATTCATGGAGTACCAAAGACCATTGTGTCGGATCGTGATTCCAAGTTCTTAAGCCACTTTTGGAGGACTCTATGGAGAATGCTTGGTACAAGACTCTTATTTAGCACGGCTTGTCATCCCCAAACTGATGGCCAAACGGAGGTAACAAATCGTACTCTAACCACTCTTCTTCGTGGTATGGTGAGTAAATCGTTGAAAGATTGTGATTTAAAGCTTGCGCATGCTGAATTTGCTTACAATCGATCACCAAGTTATACTACTGGTTGATCGCCATTTGAAGTTGTGTATGGAATTAATCCTCTCACACCCATTGATTTAATTCCAATTCCATCTAACTCTCAAGTGAGCTTTGATGGCAAGAAAAGGGCTGAGTCAATGAAGAAGCTCCATGAGCAGATTCGATCCAACATTGAAAAGGCCAACGAATCTTACAAGAAGAAAGCCAATCAACATCGCAAGAAGGCTCAATTTCAACCAGGCGACCTTGTATGGCTTCACTTGAGAAAGGAGAGATTTCCATTTCGTCGAAAGAACAAGCTCATGCCCAAAGCTGATGGTCCGTTTAAAGTTTTGGAGCGAATTGGTGACAATGCTTACAAGATTGACCTTCCGGGAGAGTTTGGAGTTTCAGCAACATTCAACGTGGGAGACCTTTCTCCTTACTTGGAGGATGAAAACCTTCTAGATTTGAGGACAAATCTCAAACAAACTGGGGAGGATGATGCGGGAGCATCCAACGTAGCTCCATCCACCAACTCGGAACCATCAATGTTTATCCAAGCCAAGAGAGAAATTGGACATTATATGCTTCGATGGATCATTTTCAATGAATAATGTCAATTATTTATCGGTACTTCATGGTATATCGATAACTATCAATGGGAGGCCATTCTAAATGTCTTGAATGACCAGTTTATGAAGTTTCAGAAGGATTATTTTCTGGTCAAGGGAGGAGCTCGAATTTGAAGGTTCAAGAATGCGGAAGGCCGAAGATTAAAGGCTTTTAATTCCTGTGTTAATAAGGTTTTTATTATGTTATTATGTGTCTTTATTGTTATGCAGTCCAAGAGTCGACGGTTTCGGTTTCTAGGCTACTAAGGTCTGTTTTTAATATGTATTAAGGTGTCAGTTTCTAGGCTATTAAGGTCTGTTTTTAATATGTATTAAGGTGTCAGTTTCTAGGCTATTAAAGTCCGTTTTTAATATGTATTAACACTAAAACCCTCCTATAAAGAGGGAAACTATCCAATGTAAGGGAGACGAATTTTTTATGAATGAGAATTGTGAGATTTCCCTCGCTTGAGTGAATTCCTTTTGAGAGTGGATAACTCCTTTCAGTTTCTTTATCCTTGGAGCGTAGATCACTCCTTGGTGGTGAACCAAGAAGCCCTTTATCCTTGGCTGGTGGAATCTTTAGGCCTCGGTGGTGAGCTTCTCCTATCCCGAAGTCCTTTATCCTTGGCTGGTGGAAGCTTTAGGCCTCGGTGGTGAACTTCGTAGATCTCGATCCTCATCCTTGGTTGGTGGCGCTGCCTTTATACCTTGGAAGGAGATTGTTTTTATCTGTTCTTATTCCTTTCCATTTCTTCCCCGTATACACTTCTCCATACACTTAACCACTAAAATCCCCTCAAAAAAATCTCTGTTCTTGAATCACTTAACCCATCACGCATCAAAGGCTGCTCAAAACGCCTTTAAGGTAATCAAGTAGAAACTTTGTGAGTCCCTTATTCTTGCACTTCCTGATTTTGACAAAGTATTTGAAGTTGAGTGTGATGCAAGCGGAGTTGGTATTGGCGCTATTCTTGTCCAAGCACAAAAACCATTGGCATATTTCAGCAAGAAGTTAACCGATTCCAAGAGGAATTATTAAACTTATGACAAAGAGTTCTATGCCATTGTTTGAGCTCCTGATCATTTGAGTCATTATTTGAGGCCAAAGCAATTTGTCATTCATTCTGATCATGAGGCGCTTAAGTTTATTAGCGTCCAACGCAAAGCTTAATTCGAGACATGCAAAATAGGTAGACTTTCTTCAATCCTTTTCTTTTGTCTCAAAATATAAACTTGGGTACACTAATGTTGTAGCATATGCTTTATCAAGAAGATATTCTATGCTTACTATTTTGGACTCTAGGATTCTTGGATTTCATCAATGAAAGAACTTTATTCTGAAGATGCGGAGTTCTCATCCATCATTAACAATTGCAAGTGAGGAGTTCAAGGGTACATATTCTTTACAAGATGTGTTTCTTTTTAAAGGAAATCGATTATGTGTGCCAAAGAGCTCTTTTCGTGAATTGCTGATTCGAGAGGCGCATGGTGGAGTATTGGCTGGTCATTTAGGTATTAACAAAACTCTTGAGGTTCTTCAAGAGCATTTCTATTGGCCAAAGATGAGTGGAGATGTGCATGCTATCATCTTAAGGTGTGCAACTTGTCAGAGATCAAAAAACCATTTCCATCAAGGATTGTATACTCCATTTCCAGTACCATTGTAGCCTTGTGAAGATGTTAGCATGGATTTCATTGTGGCTCTACCAAGAACTCAAAGAGGAAAATATGCTATCATGGTGGTTGTTGATCGGTTCTCTAAAATGGCTCATTTTGTGCCATGTCACAAGACCAACGATGCATCTCATATTGCTAAATTATATTTCAAAGAGATTATTTGTATTCATGGAGTACCAAAGACCATTGTGTCGAATTGTGATTCTAAGTTCTTAAGCTACTTCTGGAAGACACTATGGAGAATAAGTACAAGACTCTTATTTAGCACAGCTTGTCATCCTTAAACCGATGGCCAAATGGAGATAACAAATCTTATTCTAGCCACTTTTCTTCATGGTATGGTGAGTAAGTCCTTGAAAGATTGGGATTTAAAGCTTGTGCATTATGAATTTGCTTACAATTGATCACCAAGTTATACTTGATAAGTATGAACACTTAGAGGGAGGGTGAATAAGTGTTAAAATTTTTTTGTAAGACTAAGTGTTAAAAAAGTTTTTGTAAGACTCAACAACTTAATTCGACTTATAATAAAACAGTAGATCGAAGGTATAAAATATTATAAACCGATATATAAGACTGTGAATTAAGTAAAGAGATTAGGGAAAGAGAATTGAAACACAAGGTTTATAGTGTTTCGGCTTAAACCAAGCCTACGTCCACTCTCCCGCACTGACAGCCCATTGGCTGGATTCCACTAAGAATCAAAAGAGATTTTATAGTATCACATCCTTGATTCCACAGTATAGAGACTTTGCTACACTTCCTCAAGGTCTCACAAGAATTTGATCTCTATTTTGAGTACAATTTAAGCTCGACAAATTGTAACAACAAAAAACTAAGAGTTTCAGACTTTGAAATTTTTCTTTCACACACACTATCGAATAACTTGAGCGTCCTCCTTATATACTCCTCTATGCCATCATAACCGTTGGCACATTCCAAATGAGTTCTTCCAATCTACCCATTAGACAAAATTAATTTGGAAGATTTTGAGTTATTTAAGGAATGTGATGATAGCCTACCAATCCTGCTCGCCCATACAATCAGGATCTAGGTCTTTATAAGTAGAACCTTCCAAGTATACTTCGCCATTCAACGGATCTAATTATTCAAGTTGATTTCAATAAGAATAATTGATCATGAGATATCTCCAGCCGTGAGATATTCTTCAACCGTACGAATTAAATCCTTAAAGATATACTTGTATCTAGATAAGTTCTTTTTTATTGGATGAAACTTTTCATTGTCAGTTTGGAAACTATCAATGAGGGTAGATTTTAAATCTTGAGTCTGGAGGTCTTTAGACATTGACGATAGAATCTGCAAGTGTTTAGACTAGACTAATGGAAACGTTTTGTCAACTTCAAAATAGATAAGGAAGTTTTCTCCAACAATCTCCCCTTTTTTATGGTGACAAAACTTTCCCGTAGATTTGGACACTTTGATATGCAAAACAACACTTAAGCAAATGAAGATTTCTTATAAAAGATAATTAGAGATTAGGATAATGATAGTAGCAAATTTGCAATCATAGAAAACATGTTAGTCCTGTAAAAGCAACTATCATTATCATAATCAATAACATAGCTTAAGTTACTTGCAAGCATCATCAGTCCAAACCAGTCCAAGTCATAACCTCACCAAACATAAGATAAAGTTCAAAACAAAAAGTCATCAAATTTGCATAAAACCTCTCCCCCTTTTTGTCAACAGTAAAAAGTTGAGAACAAATGAAAAGGAGTTGGTTGAATCAAGTCAAAATCATGGCTGTTTGGGAAGGCGAACAAGCTTGAATTCTCTTATAGAATGCACTGTCTTCTTAAGCCTTTTAAAACTATGCTTTAGTGATTGAAAATCTTCACCCTACATAGTAGACTGAACTTGAATCTTCACGGCGTTCATCTGGTCATGCAAAGACACTGAAGTGGCTTTAAAAGCTTTCTTGAGATCCTACATCTTATATCTCATAGCATATTGCTGTTTTCCGACGTCCAATAGAATTTCCAGCAGTCTCGAAAAGTCTGCTGTTTGAGCTGTCACAGAATTAGGACTAGTTGAGTCAATTCTAGAGATTTTGAGAATGGATGGAACTTCAGCAAATTGACCACCATGACTATCTTCTGGGTAATGTGAGGCATACACATCGTTTGGGTCTATTGCAGAACGACTTACATCTTTTTTTTTTTGGTCGGATAACGACTTACATCACTAGCAAATAAAGGTGAAGAAATACCTTTTGGTCCAACAGCTCCCCTTGTTTTGTTGCCTTCAGGTGGAGTATGTAAGGTTTCGTCTTGTTCAACTTCAGCTTTAGAGTGATGAGTGTTAGCAGTTCCAGTTCCTGCCATCTCAGAATCACTAGATAGGGAGACAGCCAAAGTTGGCTCGAAAGAGTCTACTTGACCCTGATCTTGTTCTCCTTCTCTCTCCTCTTCTTCCTCTTCTCTTCTTTCTTCTTCTGTCCTCTTCTGTCCTCCATCTTCCTTCTCTATCTCTTCTCTTTCTTTTTCTCCTTCTTTTGGCTCTTCTATTGTCTCATGAAAGCTAACAAAACTCTATAAGTTTCTTAAGGTTGAAAGAGTCATTTCATCCCGATCTTCTTCATCTTGCGAAATGAATAGAGTCTTGTTTTGCTTTGATGGGAGACTTCTCCTTCATATGCTCCAACACCTTGTTCATCTCTTTCAAGCGCATCTTTGTGACCATTTTGAAACCAATCACTATTGGAGAAATGGTTGTCAAATATAATGGTGCAAAGATGTGAATTTTAAAGTGTATGAATAGACTCGTGATAAGAGCAGAATAAGGGAGTTGTCACTTACCTTTCACCATAGTTCGGTACATATGGAACAAGATGGTGTGAGGCAGAGAGAATTTAAATCCAGTATTCACTTAAGATCGAGAGACATCAGTCTTGGATGTCGACTTGGAACGAATGCAATTGATCACAATCTTGTGCAGAAAGATGTTAGAGGCACTCATTATTGTGTAGGAAATCTTGCCTTCAACATCCCTATCTCTTACCAACGACGAGTAGCATGAGCAATAGACACGCTAATTGGTTGGAAACTCATTCTTTCCACCCCAATTATGTCAACCAACATGTCTGTATTCACCAAAAATTCCTTTTCTTTCACAATGAAGATAAAATTGTTTGCATCCAAGAAAGATAAGTTCGAGTAAAAGTACGTAGTGAGTTCTGGATAAGCAGCAGTGTATTAAGAACAAAACTATTCCAATTGCAGTAGAGCAAACTTTTCTCGCAGATTGACCTTTATCAAATCAAGGAAATCAAAGTCAACAGTCCTAGGGTTCATAGCCCTTCTCTTCATAAGATTCGAATAAACCCTCTTGTGATTTTTCGATCTAAACAGATAGGAACCATCAGCAATGTGGCACCCCCAAACGGCCCCCGATCCGTTAAGGTCGCCACAGAACATATGATGTCCTTTCTCTTTACTTGAAAGTTTATTACTCTGATACCATAAAATTTTGATAAGTCCCTGAGTCGTGAGGGTTTACATCTTTTAGATCGATTCCGCGCAATTTATATGGCGAAAGCGTATCCAACAACTCCATTCCCTATATTCAGAAAAGATGCACACCAACTAAACATTGTTATAGGTAAAAGCCGAACACTTTTATTTACTTAAACCAAATGGACATCATTTGTCGGTACACCAACATGCCATAGTCTTCTATACTTGGCTATACTTCAAAAGATGACCGATATCTTTTCCAACGGTTGTATACTTAAAGTCCATCGATTAGTGTCGGCGTCCAAAAGTTCCTTCCTCTGCTGTCCTCCTCCTTATGGTCATATTCAATCACTCGATACATCTGCTAGTGGCGATGGCAGCAGAGGTATCTTGTCTAGTTTGAAATGTTAGTTCCCAAACGGGTGTGTACAACCACTCAGCAGCAAAAGATCCGTTAAACTATACTATGCAAGCCATCACGATCTAGTTTTATGCAAGATAGACAAGACAGTTCATCAAGGAATGAGTATGCATCGGAACCATAAAACTTTTGATGTAATGACTAGTGCAGTTCCAACAAACAAGATGCATCATGTCCAGTCATACAAGTCCCAATCATAAGACCAAACTGTTATGACACGTCACATTTCATGCCATACAATTTAGTCCCCATAACCAGACCACACACACACTTAGTAGAACCATCATTTTTAACATTTAAAAGGTTTTATCCCCCCAAAGGACCAATATTTGCGTCCTTCTGGGATTTCGCATCCAACCTGGCGTTGTGAAAGCCTCTGGCATTTAGCCACACAGGGCCACTAGGCATCGAGAGCATTGCGTCACATCCTTGGGCATCTCGCACCCCACCTAGTGTCACGAGGAATCACTGGGGGCCATAGACATGGTTACCACTAACCTCCAGAGTTACATACCGATAAGCATACAATCGGGCATCTCGATGCTCCCGGGGAAACGCTCTTGGCATATATTCATAATACAATCAGGCATCAAAAGGACATTAACTCATTCGAACCTCTGGGCATCCCGACTCCCAGGGCATCGTTGACCCGAGGGTCCAACGGTAACAATTGACATCTTAATTTCCAAAACACTTTTCAATGCAATGACAAGATGTCTCATGAGTCTTCATCAAATCTCAATATTTCGTGATATGCTGAATGTCAATATCATCATGTCAAATAACAACTCAAGATGCATTCACCTTTGGGACAAATTGAGCAAATTCGGAACAAAACAACTCAAACATCACAATGCACAGTTTCAGTAACAATTTCGGAATAACCCCTAAATTAACTCAGAAAATTCTGAAATTTTGATATGTTATAAAAAAGACCTAAAGGAAAAGGTTTCATGAGTAACACTAAGTCAGATTTGTTGTGTATAAAGAGTAATAGTTTGCTGTTTCCTCCAAAATTTTGCAGTAACTTTCAGATTTAGTACCTACAGAAGAAAATTTGTTTCACCACCTAAATCTTGTCCTCTTGTTCTCAAATTTTGATATGTTATTCCTAAGGATGTGTCCTACAACTTTCATTAAGGGTTGAAAGTCCAATTCTATCTATAAAATTATAGAAAATTCATGGAATCATCAAAGGTCATGCTGTTGTCTACAGTACAGCTTAGTGGTTCAAGGTAAATACTCTTACTCTACCTCACTTGACAACCACCACTACACCTTGCTCGACCATTAATTTTCGAGACATGCAAGACCCTAATGCAACATGCAATGACCGGTAGCTTCAATCTAGTAATCATCTAGCTCAATCCAACACAAAACAACAACATCACATTTAATCCTCCACAGATTGGCATTCAGTCTTCATCTCAACATTTCCTCAAATCTATTACACTACACTAGACAGCAACAGCACTACATCATATAGATTAATGGACTTTCACTTGCCTCTAACTCTCTAACTCAATTGCAAGCAAAACAGGGGCTCGGTTCAACGATGTGGCTCGACTGCGGCGGCTCGAGCATGGGCGGAAGGCGGTCTTTCTCTTCCTTCCTCGCAGCTCACACTCACGCACTCACTCCTCTCACTCAACTCTCTTTCTCTCTCTCTCTCTCTCTCTCTCTCTCTCTCTCTCTCTTTGCTCTCGGTTCTGCTTGGTTCACTCTCTCTCCACTCCTTAATTCCTAACCCCTTTTTGTTCTTTGATTAGCAATTTAATTAGCTTTTTGCATGCAAAATTTTAGGTGGCTGAAGTTGTAATGGATAGGTGGAGGAGGCGTGTCTCGAGCTGGGTTTTCTTGGCCTTCGCTGGTTGCTCCACACGAAGCAATGTGGCCTCCTTTGGCCTTACTTCAGTCAACACTCCTTAATTTAGTTGACCAGATGTTGTCCAAATGGGGAAAGATGAGGCGGATTGAACGTGGATGGCTCCTCCTTTCCGCACGGGCATGCATGTTCTTCAAGCATAGTCGAATTCCATTTCTTTCGGCTCTCTAAAATTAATTGATAAAAATCCAAATTCTTCTCTTATTCCACATACACTTAGGTGGTCTAGTTGTGTCGTGTCATCAGAAGAAATATGCTCATAAATCGGCGGGGTCTAAAGTGGTATCGATGATGAGATGGTACAACGAGGTCTAACATCGGTGTTGACGACGAAGTCCGACAATAAATTCATCAATCCACAATGTGTCGTCATTTTTCTAAGGTCGGCTAGATACGAACAAGGTTGGTCTTACCAATAACCTTAAGTAAAGGGATTCCGACAAGGCTATGATTTATTCTACAATCGGACCATTACTAAATGTGACATAGTAGTTAAATAATAATAGCAAAATGATGTCCATTGTAATGTCACTAATACCGTTTGACGGTACTTCCATCGCTAGTCACGGACTGTCGCATACTCGAGGATTGTCAAAATTTCTCGGATGCCACAAGCAATATTTGCAGCCACTCCCGTTCTAGGCTAAAAATGAGTAAACATTCGTTCATTGTCATCCAGAACTTGTGGTTGATTTGCAATGCCATAGAATGGATCACTCGGGAAATTTGCAAAAATTCTTTCAGCCGTTCCTTTCTCTACAACTCCTAACCTTTCCAACTCCCGCAAGAACATGGTTTCATTCTTGTATCCTCTATCTCTTAAGAATTCGTTAATTAAAGACATTGGCGTTCCTCCTTTCTTCAGATTAGAGTAAAGTTTGAAAGCAACCTTGGGAGTTAGAGTTCTTACAGGTTCAACCTCCTCAATAACTTCATCGTTTGGTTGAGTCGGTGGAGAAGATTGACGTTGCTAAGAAGGTTGTTGCTGATTCGGATGCAGTGGTGGAGAAGATTCTTCTTCATTGGTTAAGTCAAAATGTGTAGGACCCTCGGGCATATGTCGTGATCCCCTGCTTGTAATTCTTGAAGACTTTCTTAAAGACATTGTCGCTTCAAGGGAGGAATTCACCAACTTGCTCGAAAAAGGTAAAACTTTTTGACGGATTGAGAGTGAAAGTGAAGCAAATAAGAATTTGTATTCTGGGGTTTCAATGTAAAAATGAAGAAGACGAGTCTCGGTAGTATATAAAGCAAGTGAAGCGAGATAAATGAAATGTCGCAAAAGGAAAAATAAAAATACATTTTCAAAATGAAGAACTTCCCTTTTTGAAAATAATTATCTTTTCAAAATTGATAACTGTCTTTTTTGAAAAAAAAAAAAAAACTTGGAAAAATAATTTCAATCAATTAGCAATTAAGTAACCGTACCTTTTCAAATTTAAAATATTGAAATAGAAACAACTTACGGTCGTAACTCTTGATCTTCTAAGTCTGAAAACCTTTGAGTCTTGAGCACGTCCAAACTTTACTAGATAAGAGATATAATATTCAGTCTGGTGCAAATAGATTCAAATAGGCTTTTCTCCAGAAGCTTTGTAAATATGTCCGTTAGTTGATTATTTGAGTTAATTAATTGAATCATGACATCTCCATTTTGAACATGATCTCTAATAAAGTGATGTCGAATCTCTATATTCTTTACTCTTGAATGAAGAATTGGATTCTTTGTGAGGTTAATTGCGCTGGTGTTGTCACATTTGATCTCGGTGCAAGAGTCTTTGATTCCAAAGTCCCTCAGTTGTTGTTTTTATCCATAAGATTTGAGAACAGCAACTTCTAAGAGCCATATACTCTACTTCTGCTATTGAAAGAACTACAGTGCTTTGCTTCCTTGAGAACCAAGATACTAACTTGTTTCCCAGCACTTGGCATGTGCCAGATGTATTCTTTCTATCAACTCTACAACCTACTAAATCTGCGTCTGAATATCCAAGGAGGGTAAAGTCTCATTCTTTGGGATACCACAGACCTAAATTTGAAGTAGTTTCAATGTATTTGATGATGCGTTTTGCGGCGCTTAATGAGACTCTTTTGGATCATATTGAAATCTAGTACAAATGCAAACATTAAATAGAATGTCAGGTCTAGAAGCAGTAAAATAAAGAAGTGAACCAATAGTGCTTCTATAAAGTTTCTGATCAACTTTCTTTCCTCCTCCATATTTATCCAGCTTTAAAGAATTAGACATTGATATCTCAGTCTTTTTGTAATTCTCCAATCCGAACTTTTTAACAATTTCTTTCGCATATTTTTCTTGGTGAATAAAGATTCCTTCATTTAATTGTTTTACTTGTAATCCGAGAAATAAGGATAGTTCACCCATCATGCTTATCTCAAATTCATCCTACATAGACTTAGAAAAATTCTTACACAGGTTTTCGTTAGGCGATCCAAATATAATATCATCAACATAAATTTGAACAAGTAGAAAATTTTTACCTTTCCTTTTAATAAACAAGATAGTATCCACTTTTCCTTTGATAAAACCATTTTGCATTAAAAACTTACTTAACCTGTCATACCAAGCTTGAGGTGCTTGTCTTAAACTATAGAGAGCTTTTTTCAGTCTGAAAACTGAGTATGGTCTCTTTGGATCCTCAAATCCAGGAGGTTGTTCCATATAAACTTCTTATTGGATAAATTTATTTAGGAATGTACTTTTGACGTTCATTTGGAATAACCTAAAATTTTTATAACAAGCAAAAGCAAGTAATAATTTAATTGCTCCTAACCTGGCTACTGGAGTGTAGGTTTCATCATAATCTATCCCTTCTTCTTGCGTGTATCATTTGGTCACAAGTCTTGCTTTGTTCATGATCACTTTTCTTTTTTTGTCCAGCTTGTTCCTAAAAACCCATTTAGCTCTAATAATGGATTTATCTTTTCGTTTAGGAATTAACTCCCATACATTGTTAATCTAACTTTCATCGCTAAAGCTTGTTTTATGCTTTTGGGTTCTATTTCAGAAATAAGTGTCACGGCGCTAGACTCTTCTTGCCTTTTGGATCTGGTGCGAATCATTTCATCAATATCACAAATGATGAGTTCTTTGGGATGACTAGATTTCTGCTTCTAGTTGCTTAGACTACATTTGTTTATATTTCTGTTCAAAAATTGTTGAAGGGAACAGAAATAGAAAAAACTATTTCGTTCCGAGGAATCATTTTTGACCGAAAAACGCGTTTGGTAAACTTGTTCGGGAATAAAAAATGAATAGAAATACGTTTGGTAAATTTGTATTCTTTTTTTGTTTCTTTTAATTTTTAAATATTTTTATTTAATTTTTTCTTTTTTCTTTATTTTTTATTTTTTATATTTTATATTTTTCTTCTTTTGCCCGGTCGCCGGCCTCGGCCATGGCCGGTGACTGGCGGACGAGGGCCGGCGGCCTTGCCCAGCCACGGCGAGGCTCGCCAACCCTCGGCAAGGCTCGGCCTCGCCAGGGCCCGACAACGCTCGGCCTCGCCGAGGGCCGGCAACCCTCCGGTGAGGTCGCCGGCCCTCGACGGCCGGTCGCCGGCCATGGCCAAGGTTGGCGACCAGCCAAAGAAAAAAGAAGAAAAAAAGAAGAAGAAAAGAAATAAGAGAGAAAATTTGTTCTTCAAAAATATTTCTCAAAAAAAAAAAAAAAAAAAAAAAAAAAAAAAAAAAAAAAAAAAAAAAAACAGATTTTGAACAAAAACGCAAATAAACGCGTTTCTGTTCTTTTCTTCATGAACAGAAAAAAGAACACAAATATGCACGCCCTTGATGGTTTGGCAGAAGCTGTTCTTCTACTTCGTTGATTCTTCAACTTCCCGTCGCTGATTTTCAAAGGTCTAAGCCTGCTTCAGGGGAGGTAGACTTTGTAGGGTTTGGAGCAGGTTCAGATTCTTCGGGATAAGTCTAAATCAATTGATTCTACAAAGAGTCTTAGAATTTAACATTCGAAGATTCTTCCACAGACTAAGTCTTTTTGTTGAATATTTGTAGGTTTTGCTGGTGGTTGAATATCCAAGGAAGATTCATTCGTCTATTTTTTCAAACTTACCGGTTCGATCATTTGCATTTTTCAAAATAAAACATTTGCCACAAAATACATGAAAATATGAAACAATTGGCTTCTTTCCTTCGAATAACCCATAAGGAGTTTTCTCTAGAATATGCCTTAAAAAGACTCTGATAATAATATAACATGCTGTAGAAACTGCTTTAGCCCAAAAATGAGAGGAAATACTACTTTCTATTAAAAGAGTTCTTGCCATCTCCTACAAAAAGCTATTATTTATTTCCACAACTCCATTATGTTCTGGAGTGTATGGAGAGAAGAAAATATGTTAAAAACCTTATTCATCAATAAATTTTGCAAAGTCTTGATTTTCAAACTCACATCCATGGTTTGTTCGTATGCTTGGAATAACATATCCTTTCTCGTTCTAAACTTTCTTAGCAAACTTTGAAAAGTAAGAAAATGTTTCAGACTTACTTGCTAGAAAGTAAACCCAAGTGACTCGAGAATAGTCATCAATGATTACTAGACAGTATCCCTTTCCGCCTATGCTTCTAATACTAGTTGGCCCAAAAAGATCCATATGCAGAAGCTGCAAAAAACGATTACTAGAAACCTGATTTAATGGTTTAAAAGAACTTCTAACCTATTTTCCCAATACACATGGTGTGCATAAGTCAAATTTTTGAAACTTCAGGTTGGGCAATCCTCGAACGAGATTCTTAGAAGAGATCTTGGTAATCTGCTTCATATTGGCATGCCAAGCTTTCGATGCCAAAGATTTGCTTTATCTTGAATTGAAATTAGACATTGAGACTCCTCTGGTTTAATATTCAGAAGATAGATGTTCCCATGTCTTCGTCTAGTAAAAGATTGTGAAAGATCTTTGCTAGTTCCTGAACATATTCCTTCTTGAAAATTGATCTTGAATCCAATGTTGCACAATTGGCTGATGCTAAGTAAATTGTAATTGAGTCATTCCACTAAGGAAACATTATTGATTGTGAGACTTCCAATTTTTACTATTCCACATCCAACAATTCTTCCTTCGCTTTTTCCACCAAAGGAGACTTTTCCACTATTAATTTGCATAAGCTTTATAAAACAGCTTGAATCTCCAGTCATATACCTTGAACAACCACTATCCAAATACCATTTAACATTTTTCTTAATAGTGACCTGCAATTAAAAAAGAAACTCAAGCTTTCTTTGATACCCATATTTTCTTGGGTTTAGAGGAGTTAGAACAATAAGCAGTTTTTGCCCATTCCTTTTTAACATGTCTTCAAACTATATGACATTATTTCTCAAAGTGTTCTGAGCTGTTGCACTTAGAACATTTAAGAGCACTTCGCCGAACAGGTTTTACAAAGATCTTTTGAAAATAATTTTTGTAAAAAGTTTTTGTAGATCTTTATTTGATTATTTCTTTCACTTTTGGAAAATCAATTAGAGAAATAGTTTCAGAAGTCATTCCCAAGTCTAATTTGTTAAAGTAGGGTCTTTACACTGAAAGAATCTTTTCCAATTTCTAGAATCCTATATAAAACCTCTTTGAAATATTTGAAATGTTATTTTTCAAAAATGTATTTTCTTTTGAAAGAGAGTCTGCATTTTCTTCTAATGTAACAAAACTTTTATCTAAATTTTCAAACTTTTCTTTCCATAAAATTTCCTGTTGCTTCAGTGTAGAATTCTCCCTTTTTTTAGCTCAGAAATCCTCTTGAGAGAGGTTTTGAGACTAAGACACAGTTTATCAATGTATTTCGAGACTTTAGTAGGGATTTTTAAGTTACTTACCTCGATTTCACTATCTGAGTTTGAGTCTGTATCTATTTCAGACTTTGAGTCTGATTCTAATTTTACCATTAGACAAATATTGGAATAATCTTCATTACTCTCTTCACATTCAGTATCACTCCATGTCTCTGCTTTGAGAGCATTTCTATATTTCTCAGCTTTTTCTTTCTTTTTCTTCAACATGGGACAGTTGAGTCTGACGTGTTCCTTTTTCTTGCATTCAAAATAGATTACATCTTTATTGGCTTCATCATCCTCGTTAATTTGTTTTGAACCTTTTGAGTGATTTGTTTCTTCCAATTGTATCTTCTTCCCTTTTTGTTTAGTTTCCTAAACCGCTTTATCATAAGAGCTAACTCATCATTATCCATATCATCTTCAAACTTTGTAGTATCAGAATCATTGTTAGATCTCAAAGTAATTGACTTCTTGCATTTGGGATCTTCTTCTTCATTGATTTGCTCCACTTCATAGGACTGAAGTGTCCCAACTAATTCGTCTACAGAAAGTGGCATGATCCTTGGAGAGTCCATGCAGCAACTTGTTAACCTTCATGGGTCCTGAGATTGGTTGTCCTTAATACTCTAGATCATTTACAATTTCTGTCAAACGACTAAACATGTCAGTAATAAATTCTCCTAGCTTCATCTTGAAGGCTTCATACTATCTGAGTAGAATATTGATCCTTGTTTCTTTCACTCGATCAGTTCCTTCATAGGTGATGTGCAGCCTGTCCTAGACTTCTTTGGTTGTTGCACAAGAAAATATTATGTTATACTCAGTAGGAGACAATGCACAATATAAGGAGTAAATTTCTTTAGCATCAAGAGCTTGTTTCTTAGTTATTTCTTCTTGAGTCATCTCGCCAGCGTCTACAACTTTTTTTCCCATTTTGAAGTCAATGTAGCTTTAGGAATAATTCGTTTTTTTACCACATCCCATTCCAGATGATCTTTTCGATATTAGGAATGCCTTCATCTTGTTTTTCCATACGTTAATGCGGTTTGGTGTTACTTTGGCCTTCAACCAACCTAGTGATGCGAAAGCATCCAATGTAGCTCCATGGACCAATTCAAAACCATCGATGCTTATCCAAGCCAATAAAGAAGTTGGGTATTATGTGCTTCGATGAATCATTTTGAATGAATAATGTTAATTATTTTGTGGTATATCAATAGGTATCAATGGGAGGCCATTTTAGATGTCTTGCATGACCAATTGAAGAAGCTTTAGAAAGATTATTTTCTGGTCAAGGGAGGAGCTCGAATTTTGGGAAGGCTAGAGGTTCACGAAAGCGATTCGAGAATGTGGAAGGCTGAAGATTAAATAGCATTTAGTTCCCGTGATAGTAAAGGCTTTTTATTATGGCATTTAGTTCCGTGATAGTAAATGCTTTTTATTATGGCATTTAGTTCCTGTGATAGTAAAGGCTTTTTATTGGGTTCATAGCCGTTTTTATTTTTATGTAGCTCAAGAGTCAAACGTTTCAGTTCCTAGGTCATTAAAGTTTGTTTTTAATATTTCCTAAGGCTAAAATCCTCTTATAAATAAGGGAAACTATCCAATGTAGGGGATATACGAATTTCATGAATGAGAATGGTGAGATTTCCTCAACTTGAGTGAACTCTTTTGGAGAGTGGATAACTCATTTCGGTTTCTTTATCCTTGGAGCGTAGATCACTCCTTGGTGGTGAGCCAAGAAGCCCTTTATCATCGGTTGGTGGAATTTTTAGGCCTTGGTGGTGAGCTTCTCCTATCCCGAAGTCCTTTATCCTTGGCTGGTGGAAGCTTTAGGCCTTGGTGGTGAGCTTCGTAGATCTTGATCCTCATCCTCGGTTGGTGGCAAGGCCTTTATACCTTGGGAGGAGATCGTTTTATCTTTTCTTATTCCTTTTCATTTCATCCTCGTATACACCATACACTTAACCTAAAAAATCCCCAATGAAAAATCCGTTCTAGAATCACTCACCCCATCATGCATCAAAATATTGGTATTAGAGCTCAATGTTCAACTCATTTGAGTGATTCCTTTCTTTCGTTTGTTACAAATTCCTTATGGATGAACAAGTTCCTAGAGGCTTGACTATGGAGCAAGCGCACAACGAAAGGCGAGATCGTGCAATCCAAAATCTTCAACAATAAATGGAGCGAGTCCTCAATCTTCTAGAGAATTCGGCGAGACAAAGGCAACTAGCAAGGCGTCCCAACGAACGGCATCGACGTGACGATTCCGAATCTCGTCAAAATTCGATGGCGATTCCGAGTCCACTAGAGACAACCAAACCATTCTGCACTCTTGTGATTCTAAATCTCCAATTCGAAGACGAAGACGAGAGGCAGGCATAAGGAGGATGAAAGAGACATTAAAGTGGAGGTCCTCGAGTTTGATGGTAATCTTAATCCCGACGATTTTGTAGATTGGCTACACAAAACCGAACAAATTTTTAACTTCAAATCCTATTCAGATGAGAAGAAATGTAAGATTACTGTCATAAAGTTGACCAAATATGCTTCTCTATGGTGGGAGAATCTAAAGCATCAACGAGCAAGGGAAGGAAAAAGCTGAATCAAGTCTTGGGAAAAACTCAAGAAGTTGGTGAAGAACAGGTTCTTGCCGGACAACTATAAGCAAGATCTCTTCCTCAAACTAAACTCTTTAAGACAACATGGGATGAGCGTTGAATAATACATTCATGAGTTTGAACAACTCAAAATGAGGAGAGAAGTTCCAAAAGTTCCCGAGAAAACCATCGCTCGTTTTCTTGGTGGCATGAATTGAGAAATTGCTGATATGGTTGAATTTCAACCGTATTGGTCCTTTGAAGACATATGCAAGTTAGCCATAAAAGTCGAAAGACAATTGAAGAGCAAGAGGTCTTCCTCTAGAACCTCAGCAAAGGCGACATCCTATTTTAAGGGTGCTTCCTCAAGCAAGGGCGAGAGTTCGTCGACAAAAGACAGAGGCAAGGGAAAGAATGCAGAGCCTTCCAAAGAAGTCCAAAAGAAGTTTGAAGGTGATGCAAGGAAATGCTTTAAGTGCCATGGTTTTGGGCATTTATAAGCAAATTGTCCAAATCGGAGAGTTATGACTCTTCAAGAAATTGAGGAGATCAATTCGGCGCTTCAAGAGGCTGATGACAATGAAGACCAAAATATTTCCGAATCTGATCGGGAAGAAGAAGTTGTGGAGAAAGTCGATGATGGCGAGCTGTTGATCATCCGAAGATCATTGCATGTTGAAGTTTCTCTTAATAAAGAGCAAAGGGAGAATATATTTCACACACGTTGCACTATTAATGGAAAAGTGTATTCGGTGATCATCGATGGTGGGAGCTGCACCAATGTTGCTTCAACAACTCTTGCCGACAAGTTGAAGCTTCCAACAACGAAACATCCTCAACCATACAAGCTCCAATGGCTCAATCAAGGGAATGAACTCAAGGTAACCAAACGCGTTCTTATAGCAATTTCGATTGGGCAGAACTATCGAGATGTGGTTATATGTGATGTGATTCCTATGGAGGCATGCAACTTGTATTGGGTAAACCGTGGCAATTTGATATAAATGCTATGCATGATGGTCGAAAAAACACATACTCTTTTCATAAGGAACAAAAATGCATTACTCTTTTACCATTGAGTCATTATTCAATACATAATAATCAACCTAGGGAGGGAAACACTTGTGAGAAAAATCTGTTCTTGAGTGAGACACGGGTTGAGAGAGCTTTTAGCAAACAAAAGAATGTATTTGCTTTGCTTGTGGTCGAGAAAAAAGAGTGAGAGAGCTATTTACTCTTTTACCATTGAGTCCTTATTCAATACATAATAATCATGTATTTGCTTTGCCACTTGTGGTTGAGAGAGCTATTAGCAAACAAAAATGCGTCTCTCACGGGTTCACTACCGTCGAGTGATCCGGTGCCTCCCACTTGGCCGACTCTCTGGCGCCGACAGCTGCTGCTCCTTCACCGGCTAAAGCTTCTGGTTCGAGGTAAGTTTCTGCGCTCACCAGTTGCTTCTCCTCCTTCACCGTTTGACAGGGGCTTCGGTGAGAGCCACCCCTCGTAGATCTGGGCGATGGCTGCTGGGGGCTCGAGGGCGACAGCTCGCTCGAGCCAGCGCTTCCCCACATTTGCGAGACGCTCGCTCGAGCGAGCCCTCGTGCTCGAGCCCCGAGCGAGCATTGCTCGAACAGATCTGCGGCAGATCGGGCCTTTGCTCGCTCGAGCTGCTCTGCGGCTTTCAAAATATAGATGAGGACATGGATTATTCTTCCATTGCTACGCACCAAAATTTTTTCAATTTCGTGTTCGATTTTCGTTCTCTTTCTTTCTTTGTGTTGGAAAGATGGATTTTCTGCTGTTAGTTGCTCATATTTTCTACCATGTTTGCCTGTTCGTGAGTGTCAAGAATTTCTAACCCCTTGATTACCTAGCAAAAGAAAAAAGGCTGTTCTTCTAATTTCTTCTGTAGCTTCCTATTACTAGTCTTAAAGATGGACAAGGAAAGGTCATCGTTCTCTTATGCGATACTTGTGAAATTGAAGCAAGCAAATTTTGGAGAGCTGTGAGGATTGATGTTTAGTATTAAATAACATAGCTTATGGATACTGTCTTAGTGTGAGTTACGGACTCAACTCTTTCCTGCACTCGCAGTGCAGGCTTCTCATTTCTTTTTTGCATTGAATATTTTTTCCTTGTCATGGAAGAAATTTTCTTTGTTTTGATTATGTGACATTTTGTCTGGGGAAAGTATTTTCTAGTGTGGCTAGATGGGACCATGAGGGGCGTCGTCTTTTTCCACATAGCCGACCTTTTCTTCCGATTCAATAGGGAGGCTTCTGTTGATTAATCTTGGAACCTGTCAAGAGTGACAGTGTTTTCACTCTACCCAATAGAAGAATGGCTCACCGTGAGTTGCTTCTTTTTTCCGAGCCTCTAATTTTTCCTTTAGGAGAATCATTTATAGTTTTTATCAAACCGTTGGCTATATAGATGGCTTTTTTTGTACTTTCAAATCTACTGGCAATTAAGAGGAAGGTTACTATGTGTGCCTTATATGGGGGAACATGCATTGGATTATGATGTGATAGACAAATTGTTGTAATCATGGATGAAATTGCATTGCCTTTCTCCATGTGTATTTGTACCAATGTTCTAAGAGCTTGGAGTTAGTTTTGCTACATAGTGAAGAGTCGGGTTCACCACTTTGTCTTCTGTTTGTCTCCCCCTTGATATATCGAAAGCATGTAGAATTTCTGCTGGTGCGTATAGGAAAGAGGACATAGAGTTTTCTATCTACTATAACCTTGGCTGCTTAGTGCTTGGATGTTCTGCAAATTACACATCAAAAAAGAGCATCTAATGGCAGGTGGTATTTGATGATTGGCACGTAATCTGTTGGAGCATGTGCATTTGCATGTCGAGGGAAGCAAGATTGATCTATTCAGTATGAACTGGTTATGGGGGATGCCACCAGTTCTGGATTCTTGTGCAAGTTGATGAGTGTTGTCTGATGCAACATAGATTTAGTTCATTTATTGGTCTTGTGAAGTGGATTGATCCGTAAAGAAGCACATTAGATGAAATTAATGTTGGATGCAAATTGCGCCATCCCAAGATCTCCATAACTTGAACAAGAACGTGCATAATTGAGTAGAAATATTAACGCACCTATTTTAGGATCCATCGTTCTTGAAGCAAAAGCAGAAAAGGGATTACCCACATATTAAGGGGATCCACGTATCAAGTCCTTCTCCTCTATTGCCCTTCGTATCACTGGCTCAATGAGGCGGCCCCCCGCACGTGTAGCGTTAGGTAAACGCCCCTTATGTGAGGATACAGGTGAGAATTAGGGTTATAGGAGAAACTTGAGCACTATTTATAGAGTTTCCAGCCAGTCCCACTCATTACGGGCTAGGCTCAACTCGGCCCACACTAGCCAGCCCATATTAGACTAATTAAGAAACCTTCTATCTCACCTTAGACCAACCCTATTTTACGGTAACCGTAAAAACAGTAAATTACAATATCAATTAATTTAGTCCACATTAGGAAAACTCTTACATTCTCCCACTTAGACTATATTAATTGAAATCGTACCGTATGTGCGCACATTTGGTCAAGAGATAATTCTTAATAGTCAATCCTATCCCATAAAGTCTTAAATACCGAATCATGGCGGTAACTGCATGAATACACGCAGAGCCTTCCATGGTCACGAATGTTCTCAACTTTATTGATATGGATTCAATATGGTAGTGTGTCAAATTGATAACATCTCTCATAGAGAGATCTCATTTGTCAGTCACCATTCTCTTACCTTAGGTGTCACAAAAAAACTTGTGCCACTAGAGAATTCTTTATGGTTCCAATGAACCCACATATGACTTGTTCTTTTGGTTAACCTTTCTTTATGTATCACAAGACATATGCACAAGGCTAATAACCGGATGCCCAGATGCCCCTAACCTTCACTCAAGGTTTATACAATCCCTTGAGATTTTATCAATATGTATTCAACATAATAACAATACATTCAAAAATACTTTATTGAATGCAAAAGTTGATACATATCAAACCGTTACAAAGTGTAACGAACACAGATGAAACTTTTATCAAAGTAAAGCCAAAATAGCTCCCGTTAAACAACAATATCCGAAGATACTCCTAGGCCCATGCTAATGACATGTCACTCAAATACACATGGGCGTAGGCCTTTAGTTAGTGGATCTGCAATCACATCACCTGTGAAAATATATTATATTAAAACGTCACATTTCTGTACCGTTTGCATTTGGTCAAAAATTTTGACCACCATATATTTAGACCCATTGAGACCTCTATAGTAAATAAATAATACTACAAATTTGTTATCTCAATACAACCGTATGGATCTATCCATAAAGTTAAAACGATCAACTCCTTCATGAGGTTCTGGAGACTCAAAGCCCAAGTAACAGCCTAAAAGAATGTTACTAATACTGCTTACATAGTAGAAGATGACATAGAACTTTATTTATTATACTTTCTACTAACATAAAACTGTATCTTGTTATTGGTATTATATTATGCTAATAGTCAGCAAAGTTTACATCTAAATACCCTACTAACTGCAAGAATTGAACATGTCTGTAAATTAACATATAATCTCTTGTCTTCTTTAAGTACCTTTAGACCTTCTTGACAGCAACCTAGTGATCATGTCGTACATTTAACCGATATCTGCCTAGAAGTCCCGTCACAAAGACAACATTTAGTCTAGTGCAAATTCGAGTATACGTTATACTTTTAAGTGCACTTCGACACAAGGTACTCCATTTAATTAGATTTTCTCAATATCTAAATAAGGACAATGTGATAGATTTAGTCAATCACCCTTAACAACAGGAGCAATTCTGGCTTGCAATAATGTATATTGAATATTTCCAATATACAATCAGCAAATGTCCTCCGAGAAAATCTAATATAATATGGCAAAAACAATCTTTACAAATCTTAGTACAAATGATATAAGATGTCTCAAGGTTACAACTTGTAAGCAAAATATTATATACATAAAATATGAGAAAAAATAAATTTCCTCCCTTGACCTTGCAAGTATATTGAATTATTTTGTTCCCAATTGAACAAAAAATAACAACACTATGAAACTTTAATAATATTGTCTAGAAACTTGCTTAAGACTATAAATAGGACTTTTTCAGTCTACACACAAGTTTACTCGAAACATTTATTGCAAAATTCTCCAATTGCACAATATAGATTTTGTATCTATTTGGCGTAACTCCATATATAAATAAATAAATACATAAACTATTAATGCCACATTCACTATGAAATAATTTTTTAAAGAAATAGTTAAAGAAATAGTTATTTCTTCACTATAAACAATTCACCATCTTTCAGAGTGAAAACTTTAGTTACCAATTTGGCTTTAAATTCCTTAATCTTTCTTTAAAATTCTTTTAGTTTTGTACACCAATTTGCAACTAATAAACTTGTAATCTTTAGACAAGTTAGTAAGTTTCCGAACATGTTTTTTTTTTTTTTTTTTGTGACCTAGGGAACCCCCGCACAGCCGACAGCCGGAGAGTAAACCCTTGGGAGGCACGCACGAAACCACCACCCACGCATCCCGGGCAAGGCATCACACAGTGCTTCAGCCTCCCTGCTTCGCAGGGGCTTCGAACCTAGTTCTCCTCGATGGAGAACACAAGCTCTACCCTCTACGCTGCAACGGTGGATGGTAGTTTCCAAACATGTTTCATAGATTGTATATCCAAACATGTTTCATAGATTGTATATCGCCTTTTATGGCATCTAATCACACACTTGATTGAGGATAAGAAACAACATTTATTTATGTTGCTAAATCATCCATGTAGTGGATATTATAGTCATGCTCTCACAAATAGACTATATAGTCTAATGGAATAATTGATCGTCTTTTCATAATAAATCTCCTTAATAAAGTTACCACCACTTCATTCTATACTTTAGAGGTTTAAATAAAATTTCATCATAACTATATCAAGAATAATACCTTGAACCTCAACAAGTTTAATTTATGGTATAAGAGATTCTACAATTATCTGTACCACAATTGTGTCTATAGGCAAAGACAAAGACACGGTAATCTTCCATCACACTATTATCCTTAATAGTCTGAGAGTAGCTACAATTACGTCGAACTGTAGAAATTTTATAATATGTGATTCCATAATTCTTATACCTTCTTTAGGGTCATAAAATCAATACCCTTTTGAACAATCTAGGTAAGATACAAAATAATTTCGAGTGAATTTTTTGTCAGGATTTTCAGGCATAGTAATTAAGTTACTACCCCAGAATCTACCAAGTATTTAACAAATGACCCTTTAAGCTATTTCGCATTGTCATACTTGTCAAAATACTCACAGCCACTGTTCAGCCTAACAATCTTTTAAAACATTTATCTCGGTCATTTTCCTTAAATAAAAAACTTTTGGAAACAACATTTTAATCATATACGAGATGTATATGTCATTAGGACTTAAACATAATCTTTACAGATGTGTCCTAATTTCAATATCAGACAAGACATAATTTCAAGCAACTAAGGCTTCCATCATCTTATAGCAGTGCAGTCCGCAGGCAAACCTCTTTTCAAGTGTTCTAGAACGGAACGCTTCATGGACAGTAAGCAAATTCAATTGCTCTTTTCTCAAACAACAAATCATATGTCAACAATTTAAAATTTGAAACAGTAAAAACCTCAATAATAATGAAATTATTAATTACAGAAAATGTGACTGAAATCAAGCAATGTATATAATTAGCATCATGTGAGTATTGTGTAACTTGACATACAAGTACACATCTAGAGAGTTACACGCATAATCATATAATCACATTTGGGCAGAATACATGACATGCAGTTGTACACTCCCCACATGATAGCGGTTATGAGAATATATTCCAATTCTTCGTGAATTCATCACCTTTGGGCATATGAATCACTAGAATCAATCACTCCTCCACCATATTATCATGTATCCCTCCATAAACTAATATACAATCACCTCCTTTGAAAGTATAACCACGCATTAGACCAGGAGACATTCCAATCAGCATACGAGACCAAAATTTCTCAAACCCAATCAAGTGTGCCACTTTGGCGGTCACTACTCAATTGAATCATTGAAATTCTCTCATACTAGGGATATAAACTTTACTACTCACATACATCATATACATGCGATTTTAACTTTAGTGATAGGGGCATGTTATCACTAAAATCACATATCATGCTAATTACATTGTTTTATCCATTAATAAAAATTAATCATATATATAAATATATATACAGCGAACCTGAAAGACAGATTCTAATGAGATCATTGATCATAGTAATATAAAAAACTTCTTATAACAGAGAATAAAACATCTCTTATGCACCATAATTACATATTACTATAACAACATAAAAAGAATGCTGATCTAAAATATCACTCACAAATTAACATCAATAGTAATACATGGTACACCATATCGACAAGCTTAACAGCTGATCCATTATCACTCATGAATTCATAAGGCAAAAATGACTCCAAGGTCAACAATTGATTTATTAATCAATTTTAGGTAACAAATATCATTACTTCAATCGTGGCTTATAAATTGAGTCAAACCACAGAACTAAATATCTAAACTATAACAGTAGATATTATTGCTCTGCATAAATATTGTCATACTCCTTAACCATAAAAATATTCAACTTGATAGATATTAACAAATGACCAGATGAGTTCATGTACAACATGCAGTAACTTAATCGACATGCATTACCCACATATAGCAGATATGTAAATCAGTACAATCAGTTTGGTCACGAGTTCTTAAAACATCCATCATTCAAAGATTACCAGCATGTCAAGGAGTATGCATGAGCAACAAAAGTTTCATAACCTTTACTGTTTTTCATCAACTCAATACATAGCTCAATTACTATTCCATAATGGTTGTATCTCATTAAGCCAGCTTTAGTTCACAATAAATTTTGATTTTTATTGATGAATCAGACCTTTATAATGATTATGTGATAATATACTTATAATCCAACAATTGTATTTCCAAAATCACAGAAAAATATAAGGAAAAATACGAAAAAATTCATTTGAAATACATGTATTTAGGGTTTCATATGCAATTTCACATTAATAAAACCATCAAGCATATAAAATAAATATACCACGAGATAGAAAATCACCATACGAGTCCAACGCTGCTAGCCACGCTCCGATCGGAGCCTCCACGCGCCCACACGCACCGCTCCGAGTGCGCGGCGCGTTCGACGCGCCCAGCGGCGCGTGGCCGCACGTGGGGGCGCGTGCGGCATCCCCTGGTGACGCTTCGCCGACCCTCTTACTCGTCTCGTCTCCCCCAATCCAAATTTGTGATTTAATTTAATTTTTATTGAACAAAAAGTCTCGAAAATCATAAATTAGGGCAAGATATGTACTAATTAGGGATAATCCGTACAAATTAGGGCAAAACCTTTATGCGTTCAAGTTCTAGGGTTATGGTTGCTCGATACCACATGTTGGATGCAAATTGCGCCATCCCAAGATCTCCATAACTTGAACAAGAACATGCATAATTGAGTAGAAAGATTAACAACTGTTTTAGGATCCATCATTCTTGAAGCGGAAACAGAAAATGGATTACCCACATATTAAGGGGATCCACGCATCAAGTCCTTCTCCTCTATTGCCCTCCGTATCACTGGCTCAATGAGGCGGCCCCCTTCACGTGTAGCGTTAGGTAAACGCCCCTTAAGTGAGGATACATGTGAGAATTAGGGTTAGATGAGAGACTTAAGCACTATTTATAGAGTTTCCAGCCAGTCCCCCTCATTACGGGCTAGGCTCAACTCGTCCCACACTAGCTAGTCCATATTAGACTAATTAAGAAATATTCTATCTTACCTTAGACCAACCTTGTTTTATGGTAACCGTAAAAACAGTAAATTATAATATCAATTAATTTAGTCCACATTAGGAAAACTCTTACAATTAATACTTGACAGTGGAGCTAAAAGTGTTAAGGGCTAATGGTGCACGTCTGTCTGTCATATCTTATGCTATAAGAAGTTGGAAAAAGGGTTAAGACAAGTTACTAGAATGATTTGTAGATAATTAGATAAGGCTAAAATTCAATAGGCAGTGCAGAACCTTACGTATAGTTTTGATGATACATCAAAACCATGCCAAAGTGGCGAGTCAATTGTCTTTTGGTGCTTGCCATGCACAAATACTGAAATGGCCCATGCCTGCATAGGGAGTTCACTCATTCCAGTCATGCTTATGGATTATGGCATCTTCTTTCTCTTATCAATTTTCTGTTCATTATTACGGCCTTTAAATCCTTTTTTTTTCGGGGGTGAGTCTAGGTAGATCGAGGTGTTACTCTGAGTGAGGCTCTTCTTAGTCATGACAAATGGCTTGAAAAGAAGGGCATAAAGAACACAAATTTCGCTGTTGTTACCTGGTCCAATTGGGATTGTCGGGTGATGTTGGAATCCGAATATCAATATAAGAAAATTCGAAAGCCTTCAAGCCTCTAGGAACTTGTTCATCCATAAGGAATTTGTAACGAAAGAAAGAAAGGAATCACTCAAATGAGTTGAACCTTTAGCTCTGATACCAATATTTTGATGCGTGATGGGGTGAGTGATTCTAGAATGGATTTTCCAGAGGGGATTTTTGTGGTTAAGTGTATGGAGTAGTGTATACGAGGAAGGAACGAAAAGAAATAAGAAAAGATAAAACGATCTCCTCCCAAGGTATGAAGGCCTCGCCACCAACCGAGGATGAGGATCGAGATCTACGAAGCTCACCACCAAGGCCTAAAGGTTCCACCAGCCAAGGATAAAGGACTTCGGGATAGGAGAAGCTCACCACCAAGGCCTAAAGATTCCACCGGCCAAGGATAAATGGCTTCTTAGCTCACCACCTAGGAGTGATCTACGCTCCAAGGATAAAGAAACCGAAAGGACTTATCCACTCTCTAGAGGAATTCACTCAAGCAGCGGAAAATCTCACCATTTTCATTCATGAAATTCGTGTCCCTTACATCGGATAGTTTTCCCCTCTTTATAGGAGGGTTTTAGTGTTAAATACATATTAAAAACGGACCTTAATAGCCTAGCAACATAAACCTTAATACATATTAAAAACAAACCTTAATAGCCTAGAAACTGAAACCTTAATACGTATTAAAAACAGAACTTAATAGCCTAGAAACCGAAACCTTCGACTCTTGGACTGCATAACAATAAAGACACATAATAACATATAAAAGCCTTATTAACACAGGAATTAAATGCCTTTAATCTTCGGCCTTCCGCAATCTTGAACCTTCAAATTCGAGCTCCTCCCTTGACCAGAAAATAATCCTTCTGAAACTTCATCAACTGGTCATTCAAGACATTTAGAATGGTCTCCCATTGATAGTTATCGATATACCACAAAGTACCGATAAGTAATTGACATTATTCATTGAAAATGACCCATCGAAGCACATAATGCCTAATTTCTCACTTGGCTTGGATAAACATCGATGGTTCCGAGTTGGTGGATGGAGCTACGTTGAGTTCATTCCCTTGATTGAGCCATTGGAGCTTGTATGGTTGAGGATGTTTCGTTGTCTGAAGCTTCAACTTGTCGACAAGAGTTGTCGAAGCAACATTGGTGCAGCTCCCACCATCGATGATCACCGAACACACCTTTCCATTAGTAGTGCAACGCGTGTGAAATATATTCTCCATTTGCTCTTTATTAGGAGAAACTTCAACATGCAATGCTCTTCGGATGATCAACAGCTTTCTCCACAACTTCTTCTTCCCGATCAGATTGGGAAATATTTTGGTCTTCATTGTCATCAGCCTCTTGAAGCGCCGAATTGATCTCCTCAATTTCTTGAAGAGCCATAACTCTCCGATTTGGACAATTTGCTTGATGCCCAAAGCCATGGCACTTAAAGCATTTCCTTGCATCACCTTCAAACTTCTTTTGGATTTCTTTGGAAGGCTTTGCATTCTTTCCCTTGCCTCTGTCTTTCGTCGACGAACTCTCGCCCTTGCTTGAGGAAGCACCCTTAACTTAGGATGTCGCCTTTGTTGAGGTTCTGGACGAAAACCTCTTGCTCTTCAATTGTTTTTCCACTTTTATGGCTAACTTGCATACGTCTTCGAAGGACCACTACGGTTGAAGTTCAACCCTATCGGCAATTTCTCGATTCATGCCGCCAAGAAAACGAGCGATGGTTTGCTCGGGAACTTCTGGAACTTCACTCCTCATTTTGAGTTGTTCAAACTCACGAATGTATTCTTCAACGCTCATCCCATGTTGTTTTTGGGAGTTCAGTTTGAGGAAGAGATCTTCCTTATAGTTGTCGGGCAAGAACCTCTTCTTCATCAACTTCTTGAGTTTTTCCCAAGACTTGATTCGGCCTTTTCCTTCCCTTGCTCGTTGATGCTTTAGATTCTCCCGCCATAGAGAAGCATATTTGGTCAACCTTAGGATAGCAACCTTACATTTCTTCTCATCCGAATAGGATTTGAATTCAAAAATTCGTTCGGTTTTGTGTAGCCAATCTACAAAGTCATCGGGATTAAGATTACCGTCAAACTCGGGGACCTCCACTTTAAAATGTCTTTCATCCTCCTTATGCCTCTCTCTCCGTTTTCGTCTTCGAATTGGAGATTCAGAATCGCTAGAGTGCAGAATCGTTCGGTTGTCTCCAGTGGACTCGGAATCGACATCAGAATTTTGACGAGATTCAGAATCGTCACGCCGATGCCACTCATTGGGACGCCTTGCTGGTTGTCCTTGTCTCGCCGGATTCTCTAGAAGATCGAGGACTCGCTCCATTTGTTGTTGAAGATTTTGGATTGCACGATCTCGCCTTTCATTTTGCGCTTGCTCCAAAGTCAAGCCTCTAGGAACTTGTTCATCCATAAGGAATTTGTAACAAGAGAAAGAAAGGAATCACTCAAATGAGTTGAACCTTGAGCTCTGATACCGATATTTTGATGCGTGATGGGGTGAGTGATTCTAGAATGGATTTTTCAGAGGGGATTTTTGTGGTTGAGTGTATGGAGTAGTGTATACGAGGAAGAAACGAAAAAAAAATAAGAAAAGATAAAATGATCTCCTCCCAAGGTATGAAGGCCTCGCCACCAACCGAGGATGAGGATCGAGATCTACGAAGCTCACCACCAAGGCCTAAAGATTGCACTAGCCAAGGATAAAGGACTTTGGGATAGGAGAAGCTCACCACCAAGGCCTAAAGATTCCACCGGCCAAGGATAAATGGCTTCTTGGCTCACCACCTAGGAGTGATCTACGCTCCAAGGATAAAGAAACCGAAAGGACTTATCCACTCTCTAGAGGAATTCACTCAAGCAGAGGAAAATCTCACCATTTTCATTCATGAAATTCGTGTCCCTTACATCGGATAGTTTTCCCCTCTTTATAGGAGGGTTTTAGTGTTAAATACATATTAAAAACGGACCTTAATAGCCTAGCAACATAAACCTTAATACATATTAAAAACAAACCTTAATAGCCTAGAAACTGAAACCTTAATACGTATTAAAAACAGAACTTAATAGCCTAGAAACCGAAACCTTCGACTCTTGGACTGCATAACAATAAAGACACATAATAACATATAAAAGCCTTATTAACACAGGAATTAAATGCCTTTAATCTTTGGCCTTCCGCATTCTTGAACCTTCAAATTCGAGCTCCTCCCTTGACCAGAAAATAATCCTTCCGAAACTTCATCAACTCGGTCATTCAAGACATTTAGAATGGTCTCCCATTGATAGTTATCGATATACCACAAAGTACCGATAAGTAATTGACATTATTCATTGAAAATGACCCATCGAAGCACATAATGCCTAATTTCTCACTTGGCTTGGATAAACATCGATGGTTCCGAGTTGGTGGATGGAGCTACGTTGAGTTCATTCCCTTGATTGAGCCATTGGAGCTTGTATGGTTGAGGATGTTTCGTTGTCTGAAGCTTCAACTTGTCGACAAGAGTTGTCGAAGCAACATTGGTGCAGCTCCCACCATCGATGATCACCGAACACACCTTTCCATTAATAGTGCAACGCGTGTGAAATATATTCTCCATTTGCTCTTTATTAGGAGAAACTTCAACATGCAATGCTCTTCGGATGATCAATAGCTTTCTCCACAACTTCTTCTTCCCGATCGATTGGGAAATATTTTGGTCTTCATTGTCATCGCCTCTTGAAGCGCCGAATTGATCTCCTCAATTTCTTGAAGAGCCATAACTCTCCGATTTTGACAATTTGCTTGATGCCCAAAGCCATGGCACTTAAAGCAGTTCCTTGCATCACCTTCAAACTTCTTTTGGATTTCTTTGGAAGGCTCTGCATTCTTTCCCTTGCCTCTGTGTTTCGTCGACGAACTCTCGCCCTTGCTTGAGGAAGCACCCTTAACTTAGGATGTCGCCTTTGTTGAGGTTCCGGAGGAAAACCTCTTGCTCTTCAATTGTTTTTCCACTTTTATGGCTAACTTGCATACGTCTTCAAAGGACCGACGGTTGAAGTTCAACCCTATCGGCAATTTCTCGATTCATGCCGCCAAGAAAACGAGCGATGGTTTGCTCGAGAACTTCTGGAACTTCACTCCTCATTTTGAGTTGTTCAAACTCACGAATGTATTCTTCAACGCTCATCCCATGTTGTCTTAGGGAGTTCAGTTTGAGGAAGAGATCTTCCTTATAGTTGTCGGGCAAGAACCTCTTCTTCATCAACTTCTTGAGTTTTTCCCAAGACTTGATTCGGCCTTTTCCTTCCCTTGCTCGTTGATGCTTTAGATTCTCCCACCATAGAGAAGCATATTTGGTCAACCTTAGGATAGGAACCTTACATTTCTTCTCATCCGAATAGGATTTGAATTCAAAAATTCGTTTGGTTTTGTGTAGCCAATCTACAAAGTCATCGGGATTAAGATTACCGTGAAACTCGGGGACCTCCACTTTCATGTCACTTTCATCCTCCTTATGCCTCCCTCTCCGTCTTCGTCTTCGAATTGGAGATTCAGAATCGCTAGAGTGCAGAATCGTTCGGTTGTCTCCATTGGACTCGGAATCGACATCGAATTTGGACGAGATTCGAATCGTCACGCCGATGCCGCTCATTGGGACGCCTTGCTGGTTGTCCTTGTCTCGCCGGATTCTATAGAAAATCGAGGACTCGCTCCATTTGTTGTTGAAGATTTTGGATTGCACGATCTCGCCTTCCGTTGTGCGCTTGCTCCAAAGTCAAGCCTTTAGGAACTTGTTCATCCATAAGGAATTTGTAACGAAAGAAAGAAAGGAATCACTCAAATGAGTTGAACCTTTAGCTCTGATACCCATATTTTGATGCGTGATAGGGTGAGTGATTCTAGAATGGATTTTTCAGAGGGGATTTTTGTGGTTAAGTGTATGGAGTAGTGTATATGAGGAAGAAACGAAAAGAAATAAGAAAAGATAAAACGATCTCCTCCCAAGGTATGAAGGCCTCGCCACCAACCGAGGATGAGGATCGAGATCTACGAAGCTCACCACCAAGGCCTAAAGATTCCACCAGCCAAGGATAAAGGATTTCGGGATAGGAGAAGCTCACCACCAAGGCCTAAAGATTCCACCGGCTAAGGATAAAGGGCTTCTTGGTTCACCACCTAGGAGTGATCTACGCTCCAAGGATAAAGAAACCGAAAGGAGTTATCCACTCTCCAAAGGAATTCACTCAAGCAGATGAAATCTCACCATTTTCATTCATAAAATTCGTGTCCCTTACATCGGATAGTTTTCTCCTCTTTATAGGAGGGTTTTAGTGTTAATACATATTAAAAACGGACCTTAATAGCCTAGAAACCGAAACCTTAATACATATTAAAAACAAACCTTAATAGCCTAGAAACTGAAACCTTAATACATATTAAAAACATAACTTAATAGCCTAGAAACCGAAACCTTCGACTCTTGGACTGCATAACAATAATAACATAATAAAAGCCTTATTAACACAGGAATTAAATGCCTTTAATCTTCGGCCTTCCGCATTCTTGAACCTTCAAATTCGTGTTCCTCCCTTGACCAGAAAATAATCCTTCTGAAACTTCATCAACTGGTCATTCAAGACATTTAGAATGGTCTCCCATTGATAGTTATCGATATGCCACAAAGTACCGATAAGTAATTGACATTATTCATTGAAAATGATCCATCGAAGCACATAATGCCCAATTTCTCTCTTGGCTTGGATAAACATCGATGGTTCCGAGTTGGTGGATGAAGCTACATTGGATGCTCCCGCATCAGGGGTGCCCTCACCCGACCCAGCCGAGGGCCACCCTCGCCCAATGCCGGCGAGGGCAGCCCTAACTAGCCCAAGCGAGGGCAACCTTCGCCTGACGCCGGCTTCCCTCCATTGGCTTTGCCATGGTCGGCGAGAGAAGAGAAAAGAAAAAATAAAAATAAAAGGAAAAATAAAAAAAGAAGAAGACAAAAATGTCTTTGGTGGGGGTAAATGTGTCACAATTTGCAAAATTTAGGGTTTTTCATGTCACAAAAAAAAAAATTGGGGTAAATTTTTCGCTTTTGACAAAGTTTGAGGTTTTCGGTGATTTTTTCTATAAAAAAATGGATCGGCAACACCTCTTGAGACTTTGCAATTAAATGACTAAAGAAAAAGAGAATTGTCACTTGTCCAAGGTCACGGTATGATAACATATCACAAATATACCAATTTAAAGGTTCTTTATAGTAAGAAAAAAGATAGATATCTCAACTATGTGGTTGCAAAATTTATTTTGATTGGAAAAATTGTCCAAAAAATTCAAAACCCATTATACTTTTGTTAATTCAACTCTAACTTTTAAGTTTGCTAATTCAATCTTAGATATTTTCATTTTTTGCTAATTAAATCTGTCTAGTTAATTTTGATTGAAATTTGCTAATATACACTGGGTGTGTCACGTGACATCGTCATTACTTACATTGATAATTTAATAATATTTTAATGTATTTTTAAAAAAATTTATGAACATTTTTTTTTCTGATTTTTTTCTTTATTCTTTTTCTTTTTTTCTTTCGTCTTCCTTTTGTTGTTGGCCGGCCAGTCGGCCTCGCCTGCCTAAGGCGACGCAGGGCCAGGTGAGGGCGAGCCCTCTTGGCCGAGGCGAGACCCAGCGAAGGTCAGCCTCACCCAAACTAGATCTGGCGAGGCCGACACTCGCCTGGGCAAGGCCCGCCCTCGCCAAGGCTAGGGTAGCCTCCCTGATCTATGCGAGGGTCGAGCTCGTCGGGCCTCGCCCGTGACGGGGAGGCCAGCCCAACGGCCATGGCCGGTGGAGGGGCTTTGTCTCTTTTCTTGCCGTGGCTTACTCTCTCTCTCTCTCTCTCTCTCTCTCTGTGCGCTTGCGGACATCGATGAGCGCCGAAACGTTGGTGAGCGTGAATCCTTGATTTTGTCCTCTTGCTTGTCCTCTCTCTTTCGATGTTCCCCTCCTCCTTCCTTTCCCCATGGCCGAAACCCTAGCCCTGCGTCCAGAGCCGGCCAAGGAGGCCGATGCGGGCGCGAAGCTCGGCAATGCCGGAGGGGCGAGGGTGGAGATCGACACGTCGGTCCCGTTCGAGTTCGTCAAAGAGGCGGTGAGCCGGTTTGACGGGATCGGTTTCTAGAGACTCTCTCGTCTTCTCAAGTCCCCTGAAACTCAGGTCCCCTGCTCTCCTCTCAATTTGTGTGCGCGCGCTTACTTTGAGCTTGATTTGGGAAAGTGAGAACTTCATGATCTTAGAGTCAAAATTAATTAAAACCTTCAACTTGAGAGTGAAACTAGACCGAAGAACTTTCCAACCATACCTCCTCTACTTTAATAAAAGGCTATATTCATCCCTTAGGTAGCTCTAGAATTGGATGTGAGTGGATCAGAAGAAGCCTTGGGAGTTGGGGAGAGAGTCCCATAATAAAAGAAAAATTATTATGGAGAGTGGCTGGTCGAAAGAGAGGGAAAGGGAGAGCTTCTAGGAAAAACAAAGAAAAGTTGAGCCAAACTGCTAATGAGAAAATAAACTAGGACACTGATAGATGAAATTTATGGGAGACAAATGGACAAGCATGGTCCACGAGTTGAGTTTTGAAGGCTTACAAAAATCTTGGCGAGCAGTCTGTTTTGCAGGTCTTTCTTGGCCAAGAACCACGACAGCAGCTAGTAAGTAAGACAAAGATCTCAGCTAAGTTATTATAAGATTTTAAGGAGTAAAATTGAGATAGAGCCGTGTCTTGGTTGCTGGTCTAAACTGTAGCCTGATTCACTTTTGCTGTGAATCAGGTGTATGGTAGGTTAATGTATCCTACTTTTTTGGGCTGTCTTAAGTTGTTTGTGTGTAACAAGTTGCTGGTGTCTACTGTGTGTGTGTGAGTTGTAATGTGTACCGTGTTAAGGGAGAGAGGAGCATGCTTAGGAGTATTCTGTTAGTGCGTGGTTACTGATGATGGTTTTCATGAGTTGTGTGTGTTAATTGTGAGCATTTAAAATTGGTACTGGAAGCATGTGAGCTGGATGCGCATTATGTGTGCACTGTAATTTGTGAGATGTGCATGTGTGGAGCGATGGCTTTGTGATGTTGCTGCACAATTGAATGTGCTGGTGCGAGTTGAATGAGGGTGTTGCTTGTGCTGTGTGCTTTGTTAGGCACGAGCTGGTGTAGAACTGAGTGAACTGCAGGTATGGATATGCATGAGTTGTGTGTATGCTGTCAGTGTGGTGTGTGTGCTGGAGATGTAAAAATGCTTGTGCTGTGTAGGAGCTTCAAATGCTGACTGTGGACATGTGTGATGTTCATGAGTGAGCTTGAGTCTGTTGGTGGATGTGTGTGTGATGTTCATGAGCGAGCTGTGAGTCTGTTGGTTGTGCTGCGTAAGCCAGTGCAAGGATTAGCAAGGCTAAGGAGAGGGCCATAAGCTGCAAGTTGCAGCAGCTCCATGAGCTGCAAATTGCAGTAGCTAGGGCTGCAAATTACGATCTTTCTGCCTGTGACTTGCACCTCTCCAAGAGCTCAACCAGTCTCTCTTGTAAGCTCCTGAACAAAAGAGAAATGATTTTGGTTCATTCCCTACGTAACTAATACCACTGGTTCTCATTGTTGTGGTTGGTTAGACGAGCCTAGTTTCAACAATACATCATTAATGGAATTTATGGCCATCGATTTGACCAAGTCAGACAAATGACTCACAATGTACTTAGTCATCTCATTCCGCTACTCCTCAAGCATATATTCTCATGGCTAATACCATATTAAGATTTGGTGCAACCTCTCTCGACTAGGCCTTAGTTAGATGCCTCGGAATCCACTTCTTCCTATTGATCTACAGGAAGATTTAGAATGTACAGGAACATCACCAGTCTATGGAACTAGGTCAATTTGCTGGCAACATTATTGGCCTCCTCTTGATTCCTAGTTCTCACCATCACAATCTCTTCAAACCCAACAAGAAGTCCCACTGAACATACTAAAAAGATGTTTTGCCACAAAGTGATTTTTTTTTTTTTTTTTTTTTTTTTTTTTTTTTTTTTTTTTTTTGTGGACAGGAGGAACCGGCTTGCGCCGACAGCGCGCCGTAACCCCCTGAGCGACACGTGCTAGCCACCACACACGTGCTACCAGGTAAGTCACCTAGTGGCTCCGCCAACCTCTCTGCTTCGCAGGGGCTTCGAACGCTCGACCTCTCACCGGGAGAAGGAGCACCTACCTAGCAGAGCCACCCCAGCGGGTGGTAAGTTTCTTTCTATCGAGAATGGTCCAAAATCAACGTAGGTTTAAAGAAAGGGTCTTTTATTAATTTTTGGATATTAATGCTTTTTTTTTTTTTTTGACCCAGGGAACTCGCATAGCCGACAGCTGCATAAGTAAACCTTGGGGAGGCACGTAGGAAACCACCACTCACGCACCTCGGGTAAGTCTCCAAATGATCCACCTGCCTCTCTGCAACTCCAGATCTCCAGATCTCCAGCGTAGAGGTCTTGGAACCTACCAGCGGAGCCACCACGGTAGGTGGTTTTGGATATGAATGTTAAATGACAAGAAATTTACAAAATGCAAATACTAGAAACAATCACTACCAATAATATAAATTGACCACTTTACCAAAAAAATAATAATAATATAAATTGATCAAAAAGTGTAAATTTACAAGAAATGAGGTGAACAATTATGGGTGAACATGATCCGAATGAGTGATTCCTAACCTAAAACTAGAAATCGCCTACTAAAGACCGGTTCCAAAAAATTGTAACCACAAACCACCCATCGGTTTCGTGGATCCACACGAGAACCAGACTCTTGATCCGATTTAGTTCTTAGTATATCCATGAAACCGGTCTCATCAAAGATCAACCAAATATCTCAATCCTTTTTTACCGTAAAGTCTATACCATAAACAATCTCATCAAGCATTGAGTATACATAATAATAGTGTCCATTTATTGTTACAACATATAACAACTAAAATCAAAATTCCTATCTATTTTGTGGTGAAATCAGAAAGTAGAATAGAAATAAGTATGTGGAACCAATCTTAAGCAAAATAAAAAATTATGAGCCAACGTTCTTGATAAGAACAAAATGAAATGAAAAAAACTACTATAACAACTAGAAACCAAATGCAACTAGAAATCAAATCATTATGCTGAAAATGAAAGAAACTAAAAATCAAATTAAAAGTCAAAAACCAAATTAATAATATATTAATTTTTATATTTAAAATGAATATATCGATTCCAAAATCGAACCAATACCCACCCATTAGGAACCATCTATTTTGGACCGATCCAGTTCCAGGCTGTCCGAGAATCTCATTCTTTTGTACACACCTAAAAACAATATGTGATCTTTGATTGTGCAACCCTCGCGCTGCTAGCTAAGTAATACCTCTTAGATACTTTCATTAGCTCATCAATCAATTCCTACTAGGGGTGTGCAACCGGACCGGGTTTACCCGGTTCCCGGTCCGACCCACCCGGAAAACAGGGTCGGGAACCGGTCCTGGTTAAAACCGGTCCGAGAACCGATTCCCAAAACTCAGACCGTGTTTAAACCGATCCGAGAACCGGTTCCGAGGGATTACCCACCTGGAAACTGGATCGACTAGACCGGTTTGGGAACCAGTTGGAGAACCGATTTTTACGCCATCCCAAAACGCAAAACTCTAATTTTATTCTTACTTTCTATCTTTACCCGCAAACACAGAGAACCAGAGACTTCCCTAAGCTCCTCCCGAAATCGCGAAGCCGACGCCACCTCTACCGCTCTCGTCGCATCCCTCACACTCGCACCACCGCCGCCGTTCCCCTCCGAAATCGCGAAGCCGCGACCCTCGCCAAGCTCGCACCCGAGCACCGACGCTACCTCCGTTCAATCTCGACGTTCCACCCATTCTTTGTTGCCTCGCCGACGCCCCGACCCGCAAGTCTCACCGCGCACCGTTTCCCGAGCCCCCATCGCCGATCTAGTGCCACCCCCCCTTCGCGAAGCTGCCGCTGCCTCGTTGCTCCGCCCGAGCCCCGTTGCCGACGTCTGCTAGTTCACTCACCACCTTTGGGTGCCACCACCGCTGCGACCAGACGCCAAAAGCCGCCGTTCTTGCCGCGATTCCGTCCTCAGCCCGTCCATCCGAGCCCCTTGCACCACCACCTCCCTGCTGCTGGGTCCTCCTCTACTCGACGCTCGACAGATCTTCTCTAACGCCCAATAGATCTACTCCGAGCCTACTCCCAAGTGACGCCCCTACCGCCGACAGCCCAGCTTTGCCAGGGCGAGCACTCCGCCGCCGAGGTTGCCCTCAACTCCCTCTCCTCCCATGGCCCTTCTCACTCCCTCGCCACTCGTATCCTGGTGAGCTCCCCCGACCACCCATGTTTCTTTCTTTCTTTTCTCCTTTTTTTTTTGTTTGGCGAAAACGCCGCAGCTCGAGTTTCTATTTCTCGACTCCATCGCTTCGATCAGAGATTTCGAGGGATCATGGCTTGTGATCGGTGGTCAATGCCACGAATTTCAGCGGCTAGTTGTTGTTGGGTTTCGCTATTGAGAGTAGTTGTCGATCAACTTATCTTTTGTTCCGTCCGATTGCTCTAGAATCTAGAACATAAAACTGATATTGATTTGTGGATTCAATTTTCTCTTCACTCGTGCGTTGCCATTAATTTTGCTTTTAGAATAGGGATGTGATTACTCGGAAAAGTTGGTTTTAGGTTCAGTGACTGATGATTGATGTTAGGACTGTTGTTTGGACTTCTGCTTTCATTTCTAGTGGTTTATGGCTTATTATAGCACATAATAATCTAGGTTTTGTGATGAAATTAGTGAACTTAGGACATAATACCTTTTCGATACAAAATAGGTTGGATTCTACCATGAAGAAGCATCGGCAACTCTGAACGTGGCACCTTTGAACCAACATTTTGACAAGGGCTGGATATCCCACGTGCAGCTGAAGGCAACTTTGTTCTATGCAGAAGCATGCTATAGATATGGTTTAGAACTGCATGAGAAAGGAGATCGCTGAGGAGATTGTAAGGCTGAGTAGTGTGATTAGTACTTTATCAGAGGCCAAGAAATCTAGAGTCTAGATCGTTGTTGCTAATCTCATTTCCTATTGATTGCCACGATTTTAGCCGTGCTGTGTATGCTAGCTTCGATTTCCCTGCTAGTCGGTTTAGGCGTGCGTAGGTCAAAATAAGAAGTCGGTTCAGGCGTGTGTAGGTCAAAATAAGAGTTGAAATCCAGTGACGTATTTATGCTGATCGAGATTGTAAACGCTTTATTTTACATGAGTGATGTACATCAATTTTTGCAAAATAGGTTTCAATATAAACGGGGTTGACCCTATTCCGGGACCAGGAAAAACGGGGTGGGTCGAACAGGATCCGTCTGCAAACGTGGTCGGGTACAAGGTCTAAAAAAAGAAGAGAATCGGTGACCCTATTCCCGGACCGAAAAAACAGGGTGGGTCGAGAACAGGATCCAATGCAAACATGGTCGGATACAGGGTCTAAAAAAAGAAGAGAACCGGTTATAACAGGGTCAGGGTCGGAAACAAGGTCTAAAAAAGAGAACCGATTATAATAGGGTCGGAAACAAGATCTAAAAAAGAGAACCGATTATAACAGGGTCGGGAACGGGTCCAGTTCTAAACCTTACCCACCCTGGACCCGATCACCCCTTATTCCTACATCATATCATGCATTTCATCATATCTCATCAAAATCTCAAGAAAAAAGTAAAAAGCCAAAATTGGAAGACAAAAAAGAGATAGATTCTTTTCCTTTTTTGGGTCGGCCAAAACACAAGAGACAGGTTTGCATAGCCAATCAGACAATGGTGTGGTCTCTGCAGTCTCACAAAATCTCTAAATCTCTCTCACATGAATTGACAGGGACCGTCGCGTGGTGGGTACGCATGAAGTAATCTTCGCTCCTCCAACGGCAAGACATTGCAGCCCCTTACCGACACCATCGCAATTGCACAACCAACCAAGCTAATTACATTAATTTGAAATTCAGCAATAATCCCATATGAAAACACGGCTAATTAAGTTATAAAAAAAGATCTAATCCCACAATTACCCACAGATCATCTCCGGCTATTCCCGATCCATTCCTCCGACATCTGGAATCGAAATCGTGCTTCAACCGCCAGTCCGGCCCTCCCCATCCTCCTCCTCCTCCTCCTCCTCCTCCTCGAAGGCCGACACCGGGAAAGACCGCGAGAGCCCGGTCGGGTTCGCGAAGGCTACCTTGGCCGGGTCGTTCCGGTCTATGTAGATGTCGGAGATGGTGACCCAGAACAGGAGCTCCTTGCTCTTGACCCCGGTGAGCCGCTTCATCCGGCGGTCCCCGACGAAGGCGGTGATCTCGGCGTCGTAGGAGACGCTGCGGGAGACGGCGCGGAAGCGGTGGACCTTGGGCTTGCGCTGCTGAACCCAGACGAAACCGGTGGAGCTGTTGTAGCCGACCTCGACGATGTCATCCAGGGGGAGAAGGCCCTTGGGGAGGTTGATCGCGGAGAGGAGCTCGCGGGACTTGAGCTTGCACAGAGAGTCCCCTTTGTAGACCTCGGCGTTGTCCCGATGCGTCGCTATGAGCTCGGTCGTCATTTCCTTTTCCTTTTTTCGGCTTGCCTTGGAAAGTCCAGATCTGCTCTCTTTCTTTTGCTATTTGAGAGAGAGAGAGAGAGAGAGAGAGAGAGGAGAAACAACGGAGGAGGGGTTCTTATACTCGCTCGGATTTAATGGTCCGGATTTTGGATTAAGATAAAATAAGATAAGAATGAATAAAAAATCCTCAAAACATGTTACGAATCGTTAAAAATCCCATCTCATATTTGGTACAATCCAATTTATGATAAAAATATTAGAAAATTTTATTTGTCCAATAAAATCTTCGACGTTATCTAGAATTCACCACTTTAGCTCCCTCCATAGCATCTCAAATCCCCTCTCTACTTTCTTCCGATCCTTTCCTTCACCGCCAGTTTCGTCGGATCCACCGTCATCTCCACCTCCAAACTGGCATGGAGGTGAAGGGTGACGATGGGGTGGTGGACACCATGCACGAAGCTCAAGTGCCACTTGATGTCGAAGCCAACAATCTAGGATAGTGAGGGGCAAAAAGGAGGTGGATGGCGGCACTGAGTGACAAGGGCTAACACACCTATGTTGTGGACGACGAGATTCTTCATGGCGCAGACGATTCTTAACGAAGGAACATATCATGTGACAAATTAATGAATCATGTCATTTCGAAACACAAGCAAGAACTGCCGAATTCAAGGTGGCTAAATAAGTGGTTCACTGACCTAAAAAGGTGAAAGGCTCTTGATTCTGCAGAAAAGATTAGTAGCCTGTCAGAAGCTAAATTTAGAGATGGGTATGAGGCGGGGCGGCAATGGAGTTGGGGGATCACATTCCCCTCCCGACCCCGTGGATGAAAATCTTGCCCCGGCCTTCACTAAGACAATGGAGCACCACTCTAGACTTATAAGCTTCTGCCCAGAAAGAACTAAATATCTCTTTCGTAATGGTCATTTGACATTTTTCTTATGTTTACTTTTCAAGAATGATATCTCAGGCGACTTTAGGAAAGAATGGTTGGTTTTATAGAGTTAAACAAGTTCCAACTTTCACGAGTTAGATGTTGCGGGACAATGTGAACAAGTTGCTTACCTGAAGAACTTTCTCACTTTGTATCTCTTATAAAAGCAAGGTATTTTTATCATACTTTCATTTACCACAAATATATAAATAATATCAAAGACAACATATTTCTTCAAAGAATATACACGGGACAGGGGCGGGACCTAGACCAGCCAGGCGCCACCAATTGCCCAGCCTAGTAACACCTGGGGCATCTCGGCAGGAAAATTCGCCCCATCTAGGGTAGTACTCAACAAGGCACGAATTCCCTGCATCCCCTGCCCATCTCTATGCGTGTTTCATGGGTTAAATAGCAAATTCAAAGTAAATCAATACCCGCTAGCACGGATAACTCCGTGTTACCCAATTCATGCAACCACATTATCGTCATAAATAAATAAATTGTGCACACATCCATTCTCTAATTGAACATGACTCTATTATAAGCACTATTGAAACCAATTTATTAAGTTTCAAACTCGCTTAGTAACTTTCAGTGAACAGCCAAAGGCACAACATTTGACTGGTCAGAGAGCATGCAAAAAGGAAAGACCAGTTGGGACCGCTAGAAGGCAGGATCAGTACCGCTTTTTCCCTGTCACGACCTCCCATCCCTGCAAGATGTGATTAACGATTTCCTCCACTCCATGGCCATGCTTTACCTGCAAATATATACTTCATAGATCCATCATTTCTTTCAAGAAAGTCCAAATTCAGTAATTTGCATGCCCTCATGTATATACAGAATGTGCATAGAAGAAACTCCAGAAACAAGGATGTGTCTAGATGATGAAAACCACTCATCATAAAAACTTTCCCAAAGCTCTCTGTTCCAAGTGGTCTGAAACGATCCGCGTGCATGAGAGAGAGAGTGAGAGAAAAAGTCAGATGGATATAGAGACAGAAGGAACTAATGCAAAATGAGGTGGAAAGTACTAGGGTGAGATGTGGGTTGCGAAGTCCACACTTCCCTCACCTGTGCAAAGACAAAGGGTCCTCCATCTCGCATCCGAAGTGCATCTCGCTCCATCACAGCCAAGTCAGCTCCAACAGCTGCTGCAAGGTCAGTTTTGTTTATCACCTGCAATATTGAAGTAGAGACACATGGCAATAAAATCATTTCCATTACACAGATCACCTGAGTGAAAGCAAGATGCCATTGCTACTTGCACAGAAATAGAGATATTTCACCAAAAAAAGAAGAAGAAAATGTACCAGGAGATCAGCTTGGGTGATGCCTGGGCCTCCTTTGCGAGGAATTTTATCACCTCCAGAAACATCGATGATGTATATGATGAAGTCTGCCAGTTCTCTGCTGAAGTTCGCAGCTAAATTATCTGCATAAATGGTATAAAACCATCTTTATGCCTTGATCAGTTGAATTTAGAGGATGCAAGTCTAATCAAACAGTAGTGTAGCCACCATTCGTTTCCTTTTTTAGGACCAGGTCTAAGGCACCATTTTTAGACACACCACATGTTCATCATATGTGCATGGCTTTGCAATCTTCCAAACCCAAATGTAACAAACTTTGACTACAAATATTTATTGTTAGCCTGTTTTTCCAAATCTTCCAACATGGCATGTCATTTATCCAACACTTGGAGCTTGGTCCAATAACCAGATTGAGTGCAACAAATGAAATAGTATACTGTTGCAAGAGTGCCACATGTTATCATTGTGTTTACTAAGGCAAGATGGCACAAAAGAATCAATGTAGGCATAGCCAAATTTACTTTGTGAGAGAAAAACGGGTTATCTTGTTTCTGTTTTTGCTTGAAGTGAAAGCAACAAGGCTAAGTTACCTCCCCCAGATTCACATAGCAATATGTCTGCTTTGTACAAGTTTGAAAGCTCCTCAAGAGGACCCAAATTAATACTAATGTCCTCACGAATTGCCGCATGTGGGCATCCTCCTGTTTCCACTGCCCGTATCCTTTCCTCGGGAAGTGCCCCATGCTTTACTAAGAACTCGCCATCCTCTTTCGTGAAGATATCATTTGTCACCTGAAACAAAGAAACTGCTTTTGGTCATTCTTTTAGTACAGTCTTGATAAGCAAACAAGCAGAGACAATAGAGTTCATGCATAACAACGTAATGGGAAAATTGTTCCATTGTCCTAAACCTTTTGTATGGAATGCAATCAAGTTTTAAACATTTCAACTAAACGAATGTAGTACTACTTGCAAAGAAATGCGATTTAAGTCCTCAAATTATCACCAGGATTTTCTTACGTGACAGTCCAGTCATGTTTGTTGGTTTGTTGGTCCAATATATCATGGCAATTTGGTGATGTGACCCATGATTAAATAAAACAATATCGTTTCCGTTTTACTATCCTTTTTCTATTTTCTATCCATTTATGCCCGCACTCTCTTGACTCTCCTTTGTGCCTTCACTCTTTCTTCTCTTTCCTTCTCTTAGTTCATGAATAGAGCTCACAAGAAACAGAGCTTCATCAGAAGTCCTCGTCTTCTTCAATCAAAGCCATGCAACGCCCCCGCGGTAGTCACCATGCCTTGCCAGCACAGGCCCAACTCCTTCTAAGACCCACAATTTTGCCACCCACACCACCGAGCCTCTCTCTAGCCCCATCAATTTGTCGAGCCTCATACTTGGGCTTACAACATTGGATCTGAGGTTGCGAAACAAGATATGATGTCACCCTAGGCTAAGACATCCCTTTCAGTGGTCACAACCTCAGCCCTTTTATCTTTATTAAAAGAGGGCGAGACAGTGGGAAACTTCGTCTCTAGCTGAAGGTTAATGAATGGAGGGCCGAAAGTTGACGAGTCACGGGCAACGGATGACGGCAAGTGAAATCTAAGGGTGCAAGAATACGAACAACAACTGCAATGCAGTGGTGGCCGAGGCCGCTGGATGGTGGAGTGAGAGATGTTAATGTGAGACTAATTAAAAGACAACATTGTTTTATTAATTGCCGGCCACATCACCAAGTCGCTGCGACACATCAGATCAAGGGGGGTAACTGCATTGCCATGTAAGAACAGGTTGAGGACTTGGTTCCATTCCATACAAAAGATTTAGGATTTCCTTATATTATAGTAACAGCACTCAACCTTATAATTTCAGGGTCAAGGACTATACTGCGTAGATACATACTGAAATCGGTTGTTTCTATCTGATTGATTTTAGATCTGCTATCATATTGAGACATAGATATCAATCTAGTAGCTGAGAAAAGGAGATAGATGCTAAATATCTTGAACTAAAAGCAGCCGAGGAAGTTTATTCCAGTGAACACTAGAATCCAACTAGCTGAAATTCTGAGCAATTACTAAACAGGAAAAGGACAAGATCAGTCTCTTCTTGCTCCTTAACTTCAAGTCACGGTCCAACATTGCTTGAAGCTCAACGAATTGTCATTGGAGAAACAACTTTGACAGAGGTTATCATTCTATAAGAAATCTTCCAGAAGTAGATGATAAAATTGATCAGGGTAAAGTGGCAGATCACAACAACAATGTAGTACAGCATGAACAGCCCACAGAACAAAGTTGTTCTAATGGCTCCCAGTTACACAGCATAGTCCATGATCATGAATAAACATCTGTTTCATATGATTCACCAGAACTATCCGCTGAGGATGTCATGTCAGCAATGGCTAGTAGGAAAGCATTGAACTTGCGTAAAGCAACATCAAATTCGTCGATTCCTAAAGTTCCTCATATCACTAGTTTTCATGGTTTAGATCAGCAGCTTTGAGAGGAGCTTTGCTTGAATTCCATAACACCCTGTTTGCCAGTTGTTATTGGATAGAGCTCATTTTGTAACTCACCTTGTTTGCCAGGTGGCATTGTATAGAGCTCATTTTGTAACTCACTGATCAGAAAGGTTTGATAGGATCCCTTTCTCTTCTCTCTAACTTTATATTACTAGTTTTCATGGTTTTAGATGAGCAGCTTCGTGAGAAGCTTTGCTTGAATTCCATAACACCTTGTTTGCCAGGTGTTATTGAATAGAGCTCATTTGTAACTCACCTTGTTTGCCAGGTGTTATTGTATGGAGCTCAATTTGTAACTCACTGATCAGAAAGGTTTGAAAAGATCCCATTCTCTTCTCTCTAACTTTATATTTATGCATTCCGGGTCCTCTTTGGGATAAATCAAAAAGAGGTCCTCACCAAGTTCATGACAAGGCAATGGTAGAAGGAACTTCTTCCATTACATCCAAAATGCAAGAAAGTTGAATTTGCTTTTCTTTGCTAAGATGGTGATCTAGTGGTCCTTTTTAGGGAAAGCTTACAGGCTGTTGAGGCAGAGACTAATGTCTGAACTTCTTGCAAAAGTCAGAATCAGACCCAACTGTTGAAAAAATATTGAATTGAAAAGCACTGTAAGTGCACTGTGAAATGGGAGAATTGTTGTCCAGCTCTCATGTTAAATGGAGGGCAAAGTTTGTTGGCAACAATGCATAAGACAAGATAGCTAAATTTTGGGGGGACTGAAAGAGTCTTAATGAGAAAGAAGTCCATAGGGGCCAGCATATCGTGCTTATGGTTATTGCATCTGGAAAGCCAGAAACCTCATAATAAATCAAGGGAGCTTGGGAAAAAAAAATCTTAAAATTTACATTGTGACAGAATGTAGTACTAAGGAATATCAAGTATTCTAAAGAGATTAATTGAACGACTCATGAATATCACGGGTGCTCTGCTATGGCTGGAGCATTAGTTGATCGGATGTACATTGAAATTTCGGTGTTTCTTTGACCAGCAAATCTTATGTTTTAATTATATTATTGAATAATAGTATTTTGAGGCAGAGGAGGTCCGTTATAATTTGGGGCGTGTAGTAGGTTGTTGGGCGGTTGAGCATATCATGATTAAGCAGAAGAAGCACAATATAAAGTAACGAAATTGACCTAATGCTGTCCAATAGGTCAAGCAAGAGACATTTGATGATGACAAGTCAAACAAGAGATGTAGTCGATCAAATTCGGTTATTTGTGTGTGAAAATGAGCTCTCTTGGCTCATAATTGCCGTGCCAAGAATTCACTTCTCACTTTCTTGAGGGGCAAACCTCTAGCACAACAGAACTTATCCTCAAAGCCATGAACTTCAAATTTTCAAACCGTTCTTGATGAAAGGATACTTACCGCGGCAAGGCTGTATTTATCTCTCAAGAATTGACACAAAGCCAGCATCAAAGCCGTTTTCCTACCCAAAAAAGAAATTTCAGTAAATTAGCACTCACGACCGAGTTTGAATTCTTCCGGAGTGCCGATTTGAGAGCACGGTTCCAATGCAATTAGACGAGGAAAAAAAACAAAAAAGACGGTCAATCAGCAACATACCCAGTACCAACAGGTCCTCCAATGCCGACAGTGAAGGCCCGCTCGTTGAAATCCCTGGAGAGGATCGGCGGGGCTCGCTTGGGGAAGAAGCCGGGCGAGTAAATAGGCTCGTGGGAGTGAGGCGCGAGACCGTCGTGGCTGTGGTACACCCTCCCGTCCGGCCCCACCCACGAAGCTGCTCCTACGGATTCACTGCAGATGGAGGAGGAGGAGGGGCCATCGTTCTCGTTCAGCAAGGATTAAGGGAGTACGCAAGAAGACTGAATAAAAATGGCGAAGGACAAAAGAGAAACGAGATAGAAAAAGTCCATGGAGGTGGATGGGATCGATTACTCGTGGGGGTGGCCGTCGCGGTCGCCGTCGTGGTGGTGGTGGTGGTGGTGGTGGTGGTGGTCCTGATCGCGGCGGTCCGGACGGGTTTCCGAAGACATTTGACACGAACTGCAGGGGGAGAGGTGGTTTTTTTTTTTTTTTTTTTTTGGGGGGTGGGGGTGGGGGGTGGTGGAGCCGCTACTCTAGCTGGCATTAAGTATTTCACTGGACTTTGTTAGACTGTGAACGGGCCGGAAGTTCGGGCTTAAATTCAAGCCCGGCCCGAAAACAGTGGAGCGGGTGCTTCTGATCCTGCACGGAAAGGTACCATCTAATTAAATTTAAAATTTTAACAAATAACTGCTTAATGGTTTAAGTACAACTTGATATTTTAATATAAAAGGGTGATGTTGGATGTTCCACAAGGAAGTATCCACTCTAAATAATACGTAATAAATTAAGCATTGTCTAAGTGCCAATACAAGCATTTTTATCATTGCTAAAGTAAATAAATTTAGGAAAGTATTTATTAGGATGCATTTATATGATGGATGCGTACCGATACAAACAAGGCTATAAATGGAAAAATACAACAGTAATGCATGCAATATTCTGCAATATACGCTTTAGGGAAATTTAAGACGATTTTTTTTTTAATTCATTTATATTAAATTGCACATCTTCCATCTATAGTTTTGAGAATTGTTGGTGAAACCTAGAGGAATAAAAATCATTATAGAAAAAAAGTTCCTTCAACTTTGAGTTTAACTTAAATCTTGCATAATGCAAGGAGAAATGTATCAGTGTCAATTGGTATTGGGGCCTCGTGAGCAATTTGACGTTGACAAGCCACGATTGTAGTGGTGCTGATAGTGGCAACGGCGACACAACCTAATGACAATTCAATGTGGGATACACTTCAAGATTATTATCAAAGATGACAAGGAAAAGCGACTCCTTCCACTGGATCATGAGCAGTTATCATTCCGCAACAGCATGTCCAAGTGTAGAAAAGCAGATAAATTGGTCCTACTTACTTGTCAGTTAAGTTAAAGGGAGAAGCTCCAAAATTAGTTTTTCACATGATATTTCTAAAGAAATCAGCAAGAATTTATGCTTTCGCGATTTGATTTCAAAGGGAATTGATGTAGGATATCCTATGTACAATTCCATGAAAAGATTGGTCTTGCCAAATAAAAAAAAAGATTAAGGCTCCACTCATTTCATAGAAAATAACTTCCAAAAAAACGTTTTACAGATTTTCCAGCGTTCATTTAAAAAAAATGAAGTTAAGGAAAACATTTTTCATTATTTAAAAAAAAAAAAAACCTTCAAAAGTGAGGAAAAGTTCTTCCATTTCACTTTCTTTCACCAAACACATTTCCTTTTATTTTTATATTTTATTTTTATTTTTAAAATCGATTTTTTAATTATTTCCTTTTCTTTTCCTTTCATTTTTCTTTTTCTTCTTCCTTGACCGATCGTCAGCCATAGGCCAACTTGAGCCTTGCCACAAGCCGGCGAGGCTCGAGCTCGCCAAATATCGGCTAGGCTTGAGCTAGTTGACCCGTGGCAAGGTGGGCGAGGCACGCAATAAGTGGAGAAAGAAGGAGGAAGGAAAAGAAAAAGGAAAAAGAATGAAAAAATGAAAAATAAAAGTATATTATTAAAAATAAAAAATTAATTAAACAATCAATTTTTTTATAAAAAAGATATATAAAATTAAAAAATTAAAAATTTTTGGTAGAATTAAAAATTAAAAATATGATTTTTTAAAACAAATTTTCCTATAAAATCAAATCAAATATGGTGAAAAATATTTTCCATTTCATTTTCATGTTTTAGCCAAACACTGCAAAATATCATTATTTTCTTGGAAAATGACTTCCTAAAAAACATTTTCCGAAAACGTGATGCTTTCCGCGAAGCGAATGGAGCCTAAGTTATTTTGGGTGTTATCTTGTTTGTTATGTTAGATATCATGGTTGGGAGTGCTATTATTACAATATGCTTATTATCTTAGTTTGGGAATATTATCTAGCAATTTACAAATTCTTTTTTGTATGAAAAAGTTTAGGAGAAGGGGAGATTACCCCATGCCAAGGCCAGGACATACCATAGGCCTAGAAGTTCTCATAGTGGATATACAGATCATGGATTTACAAATCTCCTACCAAACAGGGCTACTAGTAATGACATTCAAACTTAGCAATTGAGCTAGACCACTTTGGCATTTTTTTTTTTTTTTTTAATTATATGCTTGGTGATCAAGTTCTAACACCTAGTAAACTAGTTACTTTGTCCATGCTTTGTCCAGACATGTCATTCCCAGTTTTCAATTAAAATGGCAATTATGAATGTAAGTTAATAGAATACCATAGTTTTAGTGATCCAAAGATCAATGAGAGGAGAAAAAAAAATGTCGCGATGATATACATCATAAGTATGGAAAATTGTAAAATGGAAATTATGATGCTTTTACTAGATAAAATTAACCTAAGAATGCGAGGAGAATAACAGTTATGTAAATGCAGAAATTAAATTCTATGGCAATTTTTTATTATTTGTAAATTCTATGCAGTCATAGAGCTTAGTGTCCCGGCCAAGAGGTTTCTATAGCTAAAGGTCATGCCTTCCCGAGGAGGACCTCTTGCGATCATTAGGATTTCCAACAAGAAGACTTCAAAAACGTTCCGAGGGTGAGCAATATGGTAATTGAGCCAAAGTCATTAGTGTTGATAGTTGGTAGATTGGCAATAGGATCTCGTCCGCCGAATGAAAACTCGATCAATGGATATAATCTAAGGGCCTTAAGTATAAGAAGGGATGCCCTCCTAATGCATGATGGGGCGAGTGATTCCATAGTGAATTTTTTTTTTCTTTTGGGATTTTTCTGGTTAAGTGTATGGAGTAGTAGTATATACAGTGAAGAAACGAATGAGAATAAGAAAAGATAGAACGATCTCATTTCAAGGTATAAAGGCCATGCCACCAATCGAAAAAGAGGATCGAGATCTACGAAGTACACCACCAATGCCTAAAGCTTCCACCAGCCAAGGATAAAAGACTTCGGGATAGGAGAAGCTCACAACCAAGGCCTAAAAATTCCACCAACCAAGGATAAAGGGCTTCTTAGCTCACCACCAATGAGTGATCTACGCTCCAAGGATAAAGAGACCAAAAAGAGTTATCCACTCTTCGAAAAAATTCACTCAAGCAGAGGAATTCTCACAATTTTCATTCATCAAATTCATATGTCCATACATTGGTTAGTTTTCCCATGTTTATAAGAGGATTTTAGACTTAGGAAATATAAAAAACAGACTTTGATGACGTAGGAACTTAAACCTTTGGCTCTTGAAAACTACATAACAATAAAGACACCTAGGAACTTAGGAAATGCATTTATTAGCATGGGAACTTGCATTCTCGAACCTTTAGCCTTCCAAAATTTGTGCTCCTCCCTTGACCAGAAAATAATCCTTCTAAAACTTCATCAATTGGTCATGCAAGACGTCTAAAATGGTCTCCCATCGATAGTTATCGACATACCACAAAGTATCGATAAGTAATTAACATTATTCATTCAAAATGATCAATCGAAACACATAATGCCCAATTTCTTTCTTGGCTTGGATAAGCATCAATGGTTCGAGTTGGTCGATGGAGCTATGTTGGATGCTCTCGCATCATCCTTCTCAAGGTTGTTTGAGAGTTGTCCTCAAATCTAAAAAGTTTTCATCTTCCAAGTAAGGAGAAATGTCTCCCACGTTGAATGTTGCCGAAATTCCAAATGCTCCAGGAAGGTCAATCTTGTAAGCATTGTCACCAATTCGCTCAATAACTTTAAAGGGAACATCATCTCTCGGCATGAGCTTGTTCTTTTGTTGAAATTGAAATCTCTCCTTCCTCAAGCGAAGCCATACAAGATCGCCCGGTTGAAATTGAGTCTTCTTGCAATGTTGACTTTATTCTTGTAAGATTCATTGGCCTTTTCAATCTTGGATCAAATCTACTCATGGAGCTTCTTCATTGATTTAGGGAGTGTTTGGTAACGTCTGTTCAAAAATTGTTCCGGGAATAGAAAAAAAATGTTTCTGTTCCGGGGAACAGTTTTTGAACAAATGAACATATTTGGTAAGTGTAAAAAAATTTTGTTCTTGAAATAAAAAAATAACGGAAACACGTTTGGTAATTGCACTCAATTTATGTTCCTATAATAGAAAAAGAACAGAAAACACGTTTGGTAATCGTACAAAATTTATGTTTCAAATTTTTCGAAAAATGCTCTTTTTTATTTAAAATAAAGTTTAAACTTGATATTGAATTCTCATTCTCATGAAATGCTCATTAATTTAATTTTGTTCATGGTGAGTGAAGACAAATATTTTGAACATGATCATATGGCATACTTGGTGTCTTGATTTGATGTGATCTGTTGTTATTGATGCGTAGGTTATTATGGAGGCCTTCATGAGGTTGTGATTGTGATTGGCACAATCAAAGTGAAGATGTATCTGACAGATCTTAATTTAAAAAGCCTCCGCAAAGGAAAGTTTACAGGTTCACCTCGCGTTTTAGCTTATGCATAGCTAGCATCAGCGTAGCCCTCACCAACATACTTAGCTATAGATGCCTACCAAGCAACGTAATAGGAGCGAAGAGGACTGGCAGCAATAGATTTCCGTTCTTCATCATGCTAGTTACCAAAAAATCATATCAGCTGTACCAACTCCTTAATGAATTTCACAAGTCAACAAGATATCAAACTTTACAGAGAATAGTTCTTCAACAATAGATACAGTTTTCTTTTGTATCGATCGCAATCTTTCAACCGGTGTGCCAACTCAATTTGTTTTTCTTTCAATCAAGTTAAAAAAAACTATCATAAAGTCATTCAACTAATTTAAATGGAAGCTCCCGATGCGGTTCCTACCTAATGTGATAGGGAGCACCTAAGAAAGCCGAAGATGTCAACCAAGAAAGTTACTCAAGTAAAGAAGCCACCCACTAAAATAACAGCATCGCAACCTCTCGTAGCAGCCCAATTGCCACACCAAAAGAAGAAGTTCCCTTGCTTTGTACTTGGGTTCCGAACAAAGCCTACGTTGCTCTTGATGCCACTGAAACAATAAGGATTATACTGTGATTGAGGACCTCGCAAATCCTTTTGTGTGTGCGGCTGATGGGGAAGCGAGTGCTTTGATACAGAGTATGGTCATTGTCATACAATGTCAGAGAGTTGGTGATGGAAAATCTGATTCCCCTGCACAAAAGAACCATAAGCAAGCGAGCTTTGTTTTTTGCATCATCTAAACCACAATGAGCACTCCCGAGCCGGTCAAGGTAGCCATCTCAACCGCCTCCTTAAGATTACATCTTAGACCTCCGAAAAATTCCTGGAATGGGACTTTTAGGTTAATCCATCTAGTGAAAGGAAGAGAGAGAAAATGTCAGAATTAAGCATCAAAGAATCTAAGTCTGCATGCTAGTTACATATCATCAACTCACCTGTTGAAGTAAGAAGGCTTTCGAATTTTCTTATATTGATATTCGGATTCCAACATCACCCGACAATCCCAGTTGGACCAGGTAACAACAGTGAAATTTGTGTTCTTTATGCCTTTCTTTTCAAGCCATTTGTCATGGCTAAGAAGAGCCTCACTTAGAGTAACACCTTGATCTACCTAGACTCACCCCTAAAAAAAAAGGATTTAAAGGCCGTAATAATGAACAGAAAATTAATATGAGAAAGAAGATGCCATAATCCATAAGCATGACTGGAATGAGTGAACTCCCTATGCAAGCATGGGCCATTTCAGTATTTGTGCATGGCAAGCACCAAAAGACAATTGACTCGCCAATTTGGCATGGTTTTGATGTATCATCAAAACTATACGTAAGGTTCTGCACAGCCTATTGAATTTTAGCCTTATCTAATTATCTACAAATCATTCTAGTAACTTGTCTTAACCCTTTTTCCAACTTCTTATAGCATAAGATATGACAGAGACGTGCACCATTAGCCCTTAACACTTTTAGCTCCACTGTCAAGTATTAATTGTAAGAGTTTTCCTAATGTGGACTAAATTAATTGATATTATAATTTACTGTTTTTACGGTTACCATAAAACAAGGTTGGTCTAAGGTAAGATAGAATATTTCTTAATTAGTCTAATATGGACTAGCTAGTGTGGGCCGAGTTGAGCCTGGCCCGTAATGAGGGGGGCTGGCTGGAAATTCTATAAATAGTGCTTAAGTCTCTCCTTTAACCATAATTCTCACATGTATCCTCACTTAAGAGGTGTTTACCTAACGCTACACGTGAAGGGGCCGCCTCATTGAGTCAGTGATACGGAAGGCAATAGAGGAGAATGACTTGATGCGTGGATCCCTTAATATGTGGGTAATCCATTTTCTGTTTCCGCTTCAAGAATGATGGATCCTAAAACAGTTGTTAATCTTTCTACTCAATTATGCATGTTCTTGTTCAAGTTATGGAGATCTTGGGATGGCGCAATTTGCATCCAACATGTGGTATCAGAGCAACCATAACCCTAGAACTTGAACGCATAAAGGTTTTGCCCTAATTTGTACGGATTATCCCTAATTAGTACATATCTTGCCCTAATTTATGATTTTCGAGACTTTTTGTTCAATAAAAATTAAATTAAATCACAAATTTGGATTGGGGGAGATGAGACAAGTAAGAGGGTCGGCGAAGCGTCACCAGGGGATGCCGCACGCGCCCCCACGTGCGGCCACGCGCTGCCTGGGCGTCGAACGCGCCGCGCACTCAGGCGGTGCGTGTGGGCGCGTGGAGGCTCCGATCGGAGCGTGGCTAGCAGCGTTGGACTCGTATGGTGATTTTCTATCTCGTGGTATATTTATTTTATATGCTTGATGGTTTTATTAATGTGAAATTGCATATGAAACCCTAAATACATGTATTTCAAATGAATTTTTTCGTATTTTTCCTTATATTTTTCTGTGATTTTGGAAATACAATTGTTGGATTATAAGTATATTATCACATAATCATTATAAAGGTCTGATTCATCAATAAAAATCAAAATTTATTGTGAACTAAAGCTGGCTTAATGAGATACAACCATTATGGAATAGTAATTGAGCTATGTATTGAGTTGATGAGAAACAAAAGTAAAGGTTATGAAACTTTTGTTGCTCATGCATACTCCTTGACATGCTGGTAATCTTTGAATGATGGATGTTTTAAGAACTCGTGACCAAACCGATTGTACTGATTTACATATCTGCTATATGTGGGTAATGCATGTCGATTAAGTTACGCATGTTGTACATGAACTTATCACGGTCATTTGTTAATATCTATCAAGTTGAATATTTTTATGGTTAAGGAGTATGACAATATTTATGCAGAGCAATAATATCTACTGTTATAGTTTAGATATTTAGTTCTGTGGTTTGACTCAATTTATAAGCCACTAATTGAAGTAATGATATTTGTTACCTAAAATTGATTAATAAATCAATTGTTGACCTTGGAGTCATTTTTGCCTTATGAATTCATGAGTGATAATGGATCAGCTGTTAAGCTTGTCGATATGGTGTACCATGTATTACTATTGATGTTAATTTGTGAGTGATACTTTAGATCAGCATTCTTTTTATGTTGTTATAGTAATATGTAATTATGGTGCATAAGAGATGTTTTATTCTCTGTTATAAGAAGTTTTTTATATTACTATGATCAATGATCTCATTAGAATCTGTCTTTCAGGTTCGCTGTATATATATTTATATATATGATTAATTTTTATTAATGGATAAAACAATGTAATTAGCATGATATGTGATTTTAGTGATAACATGCCCCTATCACTAAAGTTAAAATCACATGTATATGATGTATGTGAGTACTAAAGTTTATATCCCTAGTATGAGAGAATTTCAAGGATTCAATTGAGTAGTGACTGCCAAAGTGGCACGTTTGATTGGGTTTGAGAAATTTCGGTCTCGTATGCTGATTGGGATGTCTCCTGGTCTAATGCGTGGTTATACTCCCAAAGGAGGTGATTGTGTATTAGTTTATGGAGGGATACATGATAGTATGGTGGAGGAGTGACTGATTCTAGTGATTCATATGCCCAAAGGTGATGAATTCACGAAGAATTGGAATATATTCTCATAACCGCTATCATGTGGGAAGTGTACAACTGCATGTCATGTATTTTGCCCAAATGTGATTATATGATTATGCATGTAACTCTCTGGATGTGTACTTGTATGTCAAGTTACACAATACTCACATGATGCTAATTATATACATTGCTTGATTTCAGTCACATTTTCTGTAATTAATAATTTCATTATTATTGAGGTTTTTACTGTTTCAAATTTTAAATTGTTGACATATGATTTGTTGTTTGAGAAAAGAGCAATTGAATTTGCTTATGTCCATGAAGCGTTCCGTTCTAGAACACTTGAAAAGAGGTTTGCTGCGGACTGCACTTTGCTATAAGATGATGGAAGCCTTAGTTGCTTGAAATTATGTCTTGTCTCGATATTGAAATTAGGACACATCTCGTAAAGATTATGTTTAAGTCCTAATGACATATACATCTCGTATATGATTAAAATGTTGTTTCCAAAAGTTTTTTATTTAAGGAAAATGACCGAGATAAATGTTTAAAAAGATTGTTAGGCTGAATAAAGTGGCTGTGAGTATTTTGACAAGTATGACAATGCGAAATAGCTTAAATGGTCATTTGTTAAATACTTGGTAGATTCTCGGGGTAGTAACTTAATTACTATGCCTGAAAATCCCTGACAAAAAATTCACTCGAAATTATTTTGTATCTTACCTAGATTGTTCAAAAGGGTATTGATTTTATGACCCTAAAGAAGGTATAAGAATTATGGAATCACATATTATAAAATTTCTACAGTTCGACGTAATTGTAGCTACTCTCAGACTATTAAGGATAATAGTGTGATGGAAGATTACCGTGTCTTTGTCTTTGCCTATAGACACAATTGTGGTACAGATAATTGTAGAATCTCTTATACCATAAATTAAACTTGTTGAGGTTCAAGGTATTATTCTTGATATAGTTATGATGAAATTTTATTTAAACCTCTAAAGTATAGAATGAAGTGGTGGTAACTTTATTAAGGAGATTTATTAGGAAAAGACGATCAATTATTCCATTAGACTATATAGTCTATTTGTGAGAGCATGACTATAATATCCACTACATGGATGATTTAGCAACATAAATAAATGTTGTTTCTTATCCTCAATCAAGTGTGTGATTAGATGCCATAAAAGGCGATATACAATCTATGAAACATGTTTGGATATACAATCTATGAAACATGTTTGGAAACTACCATCCACCGTTGCAGCGTAGAGGGTAGAGCTTGTGTTCTCCATCGAGGAGAACTAGGTTCGAAAGCCCCTGCGAAGGTGGAGGTCAAGCTAATCTTGTGTGATGCCTTGCCTGGGATGAGTGGGTGGTGGTTTCTGCGTGCCTCCCAAGGGTTTACTCTCCCAGTTTCTATTTGTGCGGGGTTCCTAGGTCACAAAAAAAAAAAAAAAAACATGTTCGGAAACTTACTAACTTGTCTAAAGATTACAAGTTTATTAGTTGCAAATTGGTGTACAAAACTAAAAGAATTTTAAAGAAAGATTAAGGAATTTAAAGCCAAATTGGTAACTAAAGTTTTCACTCTGAAAGATGGTGAATTGTTTATAGTGAAGAAATAACTATTTCTTTAACTATTTCTTTAAAAAATTATTTCATAGTGAATGTGGCATTAATAGTTTATGTATTTATTTATTTATATATGGAGTTACGCCAAATAGATACAAAATCTATATTGTGCAATTGGAGAATTTTGCAATAAATGTTTCGAGTAAACTTGTGTGTAGACTGAAAAAGTCTTATTTATAGTCTTAAGCAAGTTTCTAGACAATATTATTAAAGTTTCATAGTGTTGTTATTTTTTGTTCAATTGGGAACAAAATAATTCAATATACTGCAAGGTCAGTGGGAGGAAATTTATTTTTTCTCATATTTTATGTATATAATATTTTGCTTACAAGTTGTAACCTTGAGACATCTTATATCATTTGTACTAAGATTTGTAAAGATTGTTTTTGCCATATTATATTAGATTTTCTCGGAGGACATTTGCTGATTGTATATTGGAAATATTCAATATACATTATTGCAAGCCAGGAATTGCTCCTGTTGTTAAGGGTGATTGACTAAATCTATCACATTGTCCTTATTTAGATATTGAGAAAATCTAATTAAATGGAGTACCTTGTGTCAGTGCACTTAAAAGTATAGCGTATACTCGAATTTGCACTAGACTAAATGTTGTCTTTGTGACGGGACTTCTAGGCAGATATCGGTTAAATGTACGACATGATCACTAGGTTGCTGTCAAGAAGGTCTAAAGGTACTTAAAGAAGACAAGAGATTATATGTTAATTTACAGACATGTTCAATTCTTGCAGTTAGTAGGGTATTTAGATGTAAACTTTGCTGACTATTAGCATAATATAATACCAATAACAAGATACAGTTTTATGTTAGTAGAAAGTATAGTAAATAAAGTTCTATGTCATCTTCTACTATGTAGCGGTATTAGTAACATTCTTTTAGGCTGTTACTTGGGCTTTGAGTCTCGAGGAACCTCATGAAGGAGTTGATCGTTTTAACTTTATGGATAGATCCATACGGTTGTATTGAGATAACAAATTTGTAGTATTATTTATTTACTATAGAGGTCTCAATGGGTCTAAATATATGGTGGTCAAAATTTTTGACCAAATGCAAACGGTACAGAAATGTGACGTTTTAATATAATATATTTTCACGAGAGGTGATGTGATTGCAGATCCACTAACTAAAGGCCTACGCCCATGTGTATTTGAGTGACATGTCATTAGCATGGGCCTAGGAGTATCTTCGGATATTGTTGTTTAACGGGAGCTATTTTGGCTTTACTTTGATAAAAGTTTCATACGTGTTCGTTACACTTTGTAACGGTTTGATATGTATCAACTTTTGCATTCAATAAAGTATTTTTGAATGTATTGTTATTATGTTGAATACATATTGATAAAATCTCAAGGGATTGTATAAACCTTGAGTGAAGGTTAGGGGCATCTGGGCATCCGGTTATTAGCCTTGTGCATATGTCTTGTGATACATAAAGAAAGGTTAACCAAAAGAACAAGGTATATGTGGGTTCATTAGAACCATAAAGTATTATCTAGTGGCACAAGTTTTTGTGACACCTAAGGTAAGAGAATAGTGACTGACAAATGAGATCTCTCTATGAGAGATATTATCAATTTGACACACTACCATATTGAATCCATATCAATAAAGTTGAGAACATTCGTGACCATGGAAGGCTCTGCGTGTATTCATGCAGTTACCGCCATGATTCGGTATTTAAGACTTTATGGGATAGGATTGACTATTAAGAATTATCTCTTGACCAAATGTGCGCACATACAGTACGATTTCAATTAATATAGTCTAAGTGGGAGAATGTAAGAGTTTTCCTAATGTTGACTAAATTAATTAATATTGTAATTTACTGTTTTTACGGTTACTGTAAAATAGGGTTGGTCTAAGGTGAGATAGAAGGTTTCTTAATTAGTCTAATATGGGCTGGCTAGTGTGGGCCGAGTTGAGCCTAGCCCGTAATGAGTGGGACTGGCTGGAAACTCTATAAATAGTGCTCAAGTTTCTCCTATAACCCTAATTCTCACCTGTATCCTCACCTAAGGGGCGTTTACCTAACGCTACACGTGCGGGGGCCGCCTCATTGAGCCGTGTGATACGAAGGGCAATAGAGGAGAAGGACTTGATACGTGGATCCCCTTAATATGTGGGTAATCCCTTTTCTGCTTTTGCTTCAAGAACGATGGATCCTAAAATAGGTGCGTTAATATTTCTACTCAATTATGCACGTTCTTGTTCAAGTTATGGAGATCTTGGGATGGCGCAATTTGCATCCAACATTAATTTCATCTAATGTGCTTCTTTACGGATCAATCCACTTCACAAGACCAATAAATGAACTAAATCTATGTTGCATCGACAACACTCATCAACTTGCACAAGAATCAGAAGCGGTGGCATCCCCCATAACCAGTTCATACCGAATAGATCAATCTTGCTTCCTCGACATGCAAATGCACATGCTCCAACAGATTACGTGCCAATCATCAAATACCACCTGCCATTAGATGCTCTTTTTTGATGTGTAATTTGCAGAACATCCAAGCACTAAGCAGCCAAGGTTATAGTAGATAGAAAACTCTATGTCCTCTTTCCTATACGCACCAGCAGAAATTCTACATGCTTTCGATATATCAAGGGGGAGACAAACAGAAGACAAAGTGGTGAACCCGACTCTTCACTATGTAGCAAAACTAACTCCAAGCTCTTAGAACATTGGTACAAATACACATGGAGAAAGGCAATGCAATTTCATCCATGATTACAACAATTTGTCTATCACATCATAATCCAATGCATGTTCCCCCATATAAGGCACACATAGTAACCTTCCTCTTAATTGCCAGTAGATTTGAAAGTACAAAAAAAGCCATCTATATAGCCAACGGTTTGATAAAAACTATAAATGATTCTCCTAAAGGAAAAATTAGAGGCTCGGAAAAAAGAAGCAACTCACGGTGAGCCATTCTTCTATTGGGTAGAGTGAAAACACTGTCACTCTTGACAGGTTCCAAGATTAATCAACAGAAGCCTCCCTATTGAATCAGGAAGAAAAGGTCAGGCTATGTGGAAAAAGACAACGCCCCTCATGGTCCCATCTAGCCACACTAGAAAATACTTTCCCCAGACAAAATGTCACATAATCAAAACAAAGAAAATTTCTTCCATGACAAGGAAAAAAATATTCAATGCAAAAAAGAAATGAGAAGCCTGCTGCCCGCGAGTGGAGGAAAGAGTTGAGTCCGTAACTCACACTAAGACAAGATCCACAAGCTATGTTATTTAATACTAAACATCAATCCTCACAGCTCTCCAAAATTTGCTTGCTTCAATTTCACAAGTATCGCATAAGAGAACGATGACCTTTCCTTGTCCATCTTTAAGACTAGTAATAGGAAGCTACAGAAGAAATTAGAAGAACAACCTTTTTTCTTTTGCTAGGTAATCAAGGGGTTAGAAATTCTTGACACTCACGAACAGGCAAACATGGTAGAAAATATGAGCAACTAACAGCAGAAAATCCATCTTTCCAACACAAAGAAAGAAAGAGAACGAAAATCGAACACGAAATTGAAAAAATTTTGGTGCGTAGCAATGGAAGAATAATCCATGTCCTCATCTATATTTTGAAAGCCGCAGAGCAGCTCGAGCGAGCAGCTGTTGCCCAGATCTGCCGCAGATCTGTCCGAGCAATGCTCGCTCGGGGCTCGAGCACGAGGGCTCGCTCGAGCGAGCGTCTCGCAAATGTGGGGAAGCGCTGGCTCGAGCGAGCTGTCGCCCTCGAGCCCCGGCAGCCATCGCCCGGATCTACGAGGGTGGCTCTCACCGAAGCCCCTGTCAAACGGTGAAGGAGGAGAAGCAACTGGTGAGCGCAGAAACTTACCTCGAACCAGAAGCTTTAGCCGGTGAAGGAGCAGCAGCTGTCGGCGCCAGAGAGTCAGCCAAGTGGGAGGCACCAGATCACTCGACGGTAGTGAACCTGTGAGAGACGCATTTTTGTTTGCTAATAGCTCTCTCAACCACAAGTGGCAAAGCAAATACATGATTATTATGTATTGAATAAGGACTCAATGGTAAAAGAGTAAATAGCTCTCTCACTCTTTTTTCTCGACCACAAGCAAAGCAAATACATTCTTTTGTTTGCTAAAAGCTCTCTCAACCCGTGTCTCACTCAAGAACAGATTTTTCTCACAAGTGTTTCCCTCCCCAGGTTGATTATTATGTATTGAATAAGGACTCAATGGTAAAAGAGTAATGCATTTTTGTTCCTTATGAAAAGAGTATGTGTTTTTTCGACCATCATGCATAGCATTTATATCAAATTGCCACGGTTTACCCAATACAAGTGGCATGCCTCCATAGGAATCACATCACATATAACCACATCTCGATAGTTCTGCCCAATCGAAATTGCTATAAGAACGCGTTTGGTTACCTTGAGTTCATTCCCTTGATTGAGCCATTGGAGCTTGTATGGTTGAGGATGTTTCGTTGTTGGAAGCTTCAACTTGTCGGCAAGAGTTGTTGAAGCAACATTGGTGCAGCTCCCACCATCGATGATCACCGAATACACTTTTCCATTAATAGTGCAACGTGTGTGAAATATATTCTCCCTTTGCTCTTTATTAAGAGAAACTTCAACATGCAATGATCTTCGGATGATCAACAGCTCGCCATCATCGACTTTCTCCACAACTTCTTCTTCCCGATCAGATTCGGAAATATTTTGGTCTTCATTGTCATCGGCCTCTTGAAGCGCCGAATTGATCTCCTCAATTTCTTGAAGAGTCATAACTCTCCGATTTGGACAATTTGCTTATAAATGCCCAAAACCATGGCACTTAAAGCATTTCCTTGCATCACCTTCAAACTTCTTTTGGACTTCTTTGGAAGGCTCTGCATTCTTTCCCTTGCCTCGTCTTTTGTCGACGAACTCTCGCCCTTGCTTGAGGAAGCACCCTTAAAATAGGATGTCGCCTTTGTTGAGGTTCTAGAGGAAGACCTCTTGCTCTTTAATTGTCTTTCGACTTTTATGGCTAACTTGCATATGTCTTCAAAGGACCAATACGGTTGAAATTCAACCATATCAGCAATTTCTCAATTCATGCCACCAAGAAAACGAGCGATGGTTTGCTCGGAACTTTGGAACTTCTCTCCTCATTTTGAGTTGTTCAAACTCATGAATGTATTATTCAACGCTCATCCCATGTTGTCTTAAAGAGTTTAGTTTGAGGAAGAGATCTTGCTTATAGTTGTCCGGCAAGAACCTCTTCTTCACCAACTTCTTGAGTTTTTCCCAAGACTTGATTCAGCTTTTTCCTTCCCTTGCTCGTTGATGCTTTAGATTCTCCCACCATAGAGAAGCATATTTGGTCAACTTTATGACAGTAATCTTACATTTCTTCTCATCCGAATAGGATTTGAAGTTAAAAATTTGTTCGGTTTTGTGTAGCCAATCTACAAAATCGTCGGGATTAAGATTACCATCAAACTCGAGGACCTCCACTTTAATGTCTCTTTCATCCTCCTTATGCCTGCCTCTCTGTCTTCGTCTTCGAATTGGAGATTTAGAATCACAAGAGTGCAGAATGGTTTGGTTGTCTCTAGTGGACTCGGAATCGCCATCAGAATTTTGACGAGATTCGGAATCGTCACGTCGATGCCGTTCGTTGGGACGCCTTGCTAGTTGCCTTTGTCTCGCCGAATTCTCTAGAAGATTGAGGACTCGCTCCATTTATTGTTGAAGATTTTGGATTGCACGATCTCGCCTTTCGTTGCGCTTGCTCCATAGTCAAGCCTCTAGGAACTTGTTCATCCATAAGGAATTTGTAACAAACGAAAGAAAGGAATCACTCAAATGAGTTGAACATTGAGCTCTAATACCAATATTTTGATGCATGTTGGGGTGAGTGATTCTAGAACGGATTTTTCATTGGGGATTTTTAGGTTAAGTGTATGGTGTATACGAGGATGAAATGAAAAGGAATAAGAAAAGATAAAACGATCTCCTCCCAAGGTATAAAGGCCTTGCCACCAACCGAGGATGAGGATCAAGATCTACGAAGCTCACCACCAAGGCCTAAAGCTTCCACCAGCCAAGGATAAAGGACTTCGGGATAGGAGAAGCTCACCACCAAGGCCTAAAAATTCCACCAACCGATGATAAAGGGCTTCTTGGCTCACCACCAAGGAGTGATCTACGCTCCAAGGATAAAGAAACCGAAATGAGTTATCCACTCTCCAAAAGAGTTCACTCAAGTTGAGGAAATCTCACCATTCTCATTCATGAAATTCGTATATCCCCTACATTGGATAGTTTCCCTTATTTATAAGAGGATTTTAGCCTTAGGAAATATTAAAAACAAACTTTAATGACCTAGGAACTGAAACGTTTGACTCTTGAGCTACATAAAAATAAAAACGGCTATGAACCCAATAAAAAGCCTTTACTATCACAGGAACTAAATGCCATAATAAAAAGCATTTACTATCACGGGAACTAAATGCCATAATAAAAAGCCTTTACTATCACGGGAACTAAATGCTATTTAATCTTCAGCCTTCCACATTCTCGAATCGCTTTCGTGAACCTCTAGCCTTCCCAAAATTCGAGCTCCTCCCTTGACCAGAAAATAATCTTTCTAAAGCTTCTTCAATTGGTCATGCAAGACATCTAAAATGGTCTCCCATTGATACCTATTGATATACCACAAAATAATTAACATTATTCATTCAAAATGATTCATCGAAGCACATAATACCCAACTTCTTTATTGGCTTGGATAAGCATCGATGGTTTTGAATTGGTCCATGGAGCTACATTGGATGCTTTCGCATCACTAGGTTGGTTGAAGGCCAAAGTAACACCAAACCGCATTAACGTATGGAAAAACAAGATGAAGGCATTCCTAATATCGAAAAGATCATCTGGAATGGGATGTGGTAAAAAAACGAATTATTCCTAAAGCTACATTGACTTCAGAAATGGGAAAAAAAGTTGTAGACGCTGGCGAGATGACTCAAGAAGAAATAACTAAGAAACAAGCTCTTGATGCTAAAGAAATTTACTCCTTATATTGTGCATTGTCTCCTACCGAGTATAACATAATATTTTCTTGTGCAACAACCAAAGAAGTCCGGGGACAGCTGCACATCACCTATGAAGGAACTGATCGAGTGAAAGAAACAAGGATCAATATTCTACTCGGATAGTATGAAGCCTTCAAGATGAAGCTAGGAGAATTTATTACTGACATGTTTAGTCGTTTGACAGAAATTGTAAATGATCTAGAGTATTAAGGACAACCAATCTCAGGACCCATGAAGGTTAACAAGTTGCTGCATGGACTCTCCAAGGATCATGCCACACGTAGACGAATTAGTTGGGACACTTCAGTCCTATGAAGTGGAGCAAATCAATGAAGAAGAAGATCCCAAATGCAAGAAGTCAATTACTTTGAGATCTAACAATGATTCGATACTACAAAGTTTGAAGATGATATGGATAATGATGAGTTAGCTCTTATGATAAAGCGGTTTAGGAAACTAAACAAAAAGGGAAGAAGATACAATTGGAAGAAACAAATCACTCAAAAGGTTCAAAACAAATTAACTGAGGATGATGAATCCAATAAAGATGTAATCTGTTTTGAATGCAAGAAAAAGGAATGCATTAGACCCAACTGTCCCACGTTGAAGAAAAAGAAAGGAAAAGCTGAGAAATACAGGAAGACTTTGAAGGCAGAGACATGGAGTGATACTGAATGTGAAGAAAGTGATGAAGATTATACTAATATTTGTCTAATGGCAAAATCAGAATCAAACTTAGACTCCGAAATAGATACAGACTCAGACTCATATAGTGAAATCGAGGTAAGTAACTTAAAAATCCCTACTAAAGTCTCGAAATACATTGATGAACTTTGTCTTAGTCTTAAAACCTCTCTCAAGAGGATTTCGAGCTAAAAAAGGGAGAATTCTACACCGAAGCAACAGGAAATTTTATGGAAAGAAAAGTTTGAAAATTTAGATAAAAGTTTTGTTACATTAGAAGAAAATGCAGACTCTCTTTCAAAAGAAAATACATTTTTGAAAAATAACATTTCAAATATTTCAAAGAGGTTTTATATAGGATTCTAGAAATTGGAAAAGATTCTTTCAAAGTGTAAAGACCCTACTTTAACAAATTAGACTTGGGAATGACTTCTGAAACTATTTCTCTAATTGATTTTCCAAAAGTGAAAGAAATAATCAAATAAAGATCTACAAAAACTTTTTACAAAAATTATTTTCAAAAGATCTTTGTAAAACCTGTTCGGCGAAGTGCTCTTAAATGTTCTAAGTGCAACAGCTCAGAACACTTTGAGAAATAATGTCATATAGTTTGAAGACATGTTAAAAAGGAATGGGCAAAAACTGCTTATTGTTCTAACTCCTCTAAACCCAAGAAAATATGGGTATCAAAGAAAGCTTGAGTTTCTTTTTTAATTGCAGGTCACTATTAAGAAAAATGTTAAATGGTATTTGGATAGTGATTGTTCAAGGTATATGATTTGGAGATTCAAGCTGTTTTATAAAGCTTATGCAAATTAATAGTGGAAAAGTCTCCTTTGGTGGAAAAAGCGAAGGAAGAATTGTTGGATGTGGAATAGTAAAAATTGGAAGTCTCACAATCAATAATGTTTCCTTAGTGGAATGACTCAATTACAATTTACTTAGCATCAGCCAATTGTGCAACATTGGATTCAAAATCAATTTTCAAGAAGGAATATGTTCGGGAACTAGCAAAGATCTTTCATAATCTTTTACTGGACGAAGACATGGGAACATCTATCTTCTGGATATAAAACCAGAAGAGTCTCAATGTCTAATTTCAATTCAAGATGAAGCAAATCTTTGGCATCGAAAGCTTGGCCATGTCAACATGAAGCAGATTGCCAACATCTCTTCTAAGAACCTTATTCGAGGGCTCCCTAACCTGAAGTTTTAAAAATCTGACTTATGCACACCATGTGTATTGGGAAAATAGGTTAGAAGTTCTTTTAAATCAATAAATCAGGTTTCTACTAATCGTGTTTTGCAGCTTCTGCATATGGATCTTTTGGGCCAACTAGTATTAGAAGCATAGGCGGAAAGGGATACTGTCTAGTAATCATTGATGACTATTCTCGAGTCACTTGGGTTTACTTTCTAGCAAGTAAGTCTGAAACATTTTCTTACTTTTCAAAGTTTGCTAAGAAAGTTTAGAACGAGAAAGGATATGTTATTCCAAGCATACGAACAAACCATGGATGTGAGTTTGAAAATCAAGACTTTGCAAAATTTATTGATGAATAAGGTTTTTAACATATTTTCTCCTCTCCATACACTCCAGAACATAATGGAGTTGTGGAAATAAATAATAGCTTTTTGTAGGAGATGGCAAGAACTCTTTTAATAGAAAGTAGTATTTCCTCTCATTTTTGGGCTAAAGCAGTTTTACAGCATGTTATATTATTATCGAGTCTTTTTAAGGCATATTCTAGAGAAAACTCCTTATGGGTTATTCGAAGGAAAGAAGCCAATTGTTTCATATTTTCATGTATTTTGTGGCAAATGTTTTATTTTGAAAAATGCAAATGATCGAACCGGTAAGTTTGAAAAAATAGACGAATGAATCTTCCTTGGATATTCAACCACCAGCAAAACCTACAAATATTCAACAAAAAGACTTAGTCGACTCTTTGTAGAATCAATTGATTTAGACTTATCCCGAAGAATCTGAACCTGCTCCAAACCCTACAAAGTCTACCTCCCCTGAAGCAGCTTAGACCTTTGAAAATCAGCGACAGGAAGTTGAAGAATCAACTGAAGTAGAAGAACAGCTTCCTGCCAAACCATCAAGGGCGTGCATATTTGTGTTCTTTTTTTCTGTTCATGAAGAAAAGAATGTAAACGCGTTTATTTGCGTTTTTGTTCAAAATCTGTTTTTTTTTTTTTTTTTTTTTGTTCTGGTAACAAAATTAGAATAGAAATTTTAAAAAAAAAAGTTATTTTTTTGTTTGAGAAATATTTTTGAAGAACAAATTTTCTCTCTTATTTCTTTTCTTCTTCTTTTTTTTCTTCTTTTTTCTTTGGCTGGTCGCCAACCTTGGCCATGGCCGGCGACCGGCCGTCGAGGGCCGGCGACCTCACCGGAGGGTTGCCGGCCCTCGGCGAGGCCGAGCGTTGTTGATGCGGGAGCATCCAACGTAGCTCCATCCACCAACTCGGAACCATCAATGTTTATCCAAGCCAAGAGAGAAATTGGACATTATATGCTTCGATGGATCATTTTCAATGAATAATGTCAATTATTTATCGGTACTTCATGGTATATCGATAACTATCAATGGGAGGCCATTCTAAATGTCTTGAATGACCAGTTTATGAAGTTTCAGAAGGATTATTTTCTGGTCAAGGGAGGAGCTCGAATTTGAAGGTTCAAGAATGCGGAAGGCCGAAGATTAAAGGCTTTTAATTCCTGTGTTAATAAGGTTTTTATTATGTTATTATGTGTCTTTATTGTTATGCAGTCCAAGAGTCGACGGTTTCGGTTTCTAGGCTACTAAGGTCTGTTTTTAATATGTATTAAGGTGTCGGTTTCTAGGCTATTAAGGTCTGTTTTTAATATGTATTAAGGTGTCAGTTTCTAGGCTATTAAAGTCCGTTTTTAATATGTATTAACACTAAAACCCTCCTATAAAGAGGGGAAACTATCCAATGTAAGGGATACGAATTTTATGAATGAGAATTGTGAGATTTCCTCTGCTTGAGTGAATTCCTTTTGAGAGTGGATAACTCTTTTCGGTTTCTTTATCCTTGGAGCGTAGATCACTCCTTGGTGGTGAACCAAGAAGCCCTTTATCCTTGGCTGGTGGAATCTTTAGGCCTCGGTGGTGAGCTTCTCCTATCCCGAAGTCCTTTATCCTTGGCTGGTGGAAGCTTTAGGCCTCGGTGGTGAACTTCGTAGATCTCGATCCTCATCCTTGGTTGGTGGCGCTGCCTTTATACCTTGGAAGGAGATTGTTTTTATCTGTTCTTATTCCTTTCCATTTCTTCCCCGTATACACTTCTCCATACACTTAACCACTAAAATCCCCTCAAAAAAATCTCTGTTCTTGAATCACTCAACCCATCACGCATCAAAATATTGGTATCGAGCTCAAGGTTCAACTCATTTGAGTGATTCCTTTCTTTCTTTTGTAACAAATTCCTTATGGATGAACAAGTTCCTAGAGGCTTGACCTTGGAGCAAGCGCACAACGAAAGGCGAGATCGTGCAATCCAAAATCTTCAACAACAAATGGAGCGAGTCCTCAATCTTCTAGAGAATCCGGTGAGACAAGGACAACCAGCAAGGCGTCCCAATGAACGGCATCGGCGTGACGATCCTGAATCTCGTCAAAATTCTGATGTCGATTACGAGTCCACTGGAGACAACCGAACGATTCTGCACTCTAGTGATTCTGAATCTCCTATTCGAAGACGAAGGCGGAGAGGGAGGCATAAGGAGGATGAAAGAGACATTAAAGTGGAGGTCCCCGAGTTTGACGGTAATCTTAATCCTGATGATTTTGTAGATTGGCTACACAAAACCGAACGAATTTTTGAATTCAAATCCTATTCGGATGAGAAGAAATGTAAGGTTGCTATCCTAAGGTTGACCAAATATGCTTCTCTATGGTGGGAGAATCTAAAGCATCAACGAGCAAGGGAAGGAAAAGGCCGAATCAAGTCTTGGGAAAAACTCAAGAGGTTGATGAAGAAGAGGTTCTTGCCCGACAACTATAAGCAAGATCTCTTCCTCAAACTGAACTCCCTAAGACAACATGGGATGAGCGTTGAAGAATACATTCGTGAGTTTGAACAACTCAAAATGAGGAGTGAAGTTCCAGAAGTTCCCGAGCAAACCATCGCTCGTTTTCTTGGCGGCATGAATCGAGAAATTGCTGATATGGTTGAACTTCAACCGTATTGGTCCTTTGAAGACGTATGCAAGTTAGCCATAAAAGTGGAAAAACAATTGAAGAGCAAGAGGTTTTCCTCCGAACCTCAACAAAGGCGACATCCTATTTTAAGGGTGCTTCCTCAAGCAAGGGCGAGAGTTCGTCGACAAAAGACAGAGGCAAGGAAAGAATGCAGAGCCTTCCAAAGAAGTCCAAAAGAAGTTTGAAGGTGATGCAAGGAAATGCTTTAAGTGCCATGGCTTTGGGCATTTACAAGCAAATTGTCCAAATCGGAGAGTTATGACTCTTCAAGAAATTGAGGAGATCAATTCGGCGCTTCAAGAGGCTGATGACAATGAAGACCAAGATATTTCCGAATCTGACCGTGAAGAAGAAGTTGTGGAGAAAGCTGATGATGGTGAGCTGTTGATCATCCGAAGAGCATTGCATGTTGAAGTTTCTCCTAATAATGAGCAAAGGGAGAATATATTTCACACGCGTTGCACTATTAATGGAGAGGTGTGTTCGGTGATCATTGATGGTGGGAGCTGCACCAATGTTGCTTCGACAACTCTTGTCGACAAATTGAAGCTTCCAACAACGAAACATCCTCAACCATACCAGCTCCAATGGCTCAATCAAGGGAATGAACTCAAGGTAACCAAACGTGTTCTTATATCATTTTCGATTGGGAAGAACTATCGAGATGAGGTTGTATGTGATGTGATTCCTATGGAGGCATGCCACTTGTTATTGGGTAGACCGTGGCAATTTGATATAAATGCTATGCATGATGGTCGGAAAAACACATACTCCTTTCAGAAGGAACAAAAATGCATCACTCTTTTACCATTGAGTCCTTATTCGATACATAATAATCAACCCGGGGAGGGAAACACTTGTAAGGAAAATCTGTTCTTGAGTGAGACACGGGTTGAGAGAGCCATTAGCAAACAAAAGAATGTTTTTGCTTTGCTTGTGGTAGAGAAAAAGAGTGAGATGGAGCGACCTATACATCCAAAAATGCATTGCTTGTTGAAAGAATTTGCAGATGTGTTTCCGGAGGATTTGCCACTTGGATTACCTCCCATAAGAGGTATTGAGCATCAAATTGATTTGATCCCCGGTGCTCCGCTACCAAACAAGCCAGCTTATCGATGCAATCCGGAGGATACAAAGGAGTTGCAAAGACAAGTCAATGAACTTATTCTCAAAGGATACGTTCGAGAAAGCATGAGTCCTCGCTCCGTGCCGGCTCTACTTGTGCCTAAGAAGGATGGTACATATCGGATGTGTGTTGATAGCCGGGCCATCAACAATATCACCATTAAGTATAGGTACCCTATACCTAGACTTGATGATATGCTAGATGAATTATATGGTTCTTCTGTATTTTCAAAGATAGATTTGCGGAGTGGTTATCATCAAATCAGAATGCGAGAAGGTGATGAATGGAAGACAGCTTTCAAGACCAAGGGAGGCCTTTATGAGTGGTTGGTTATGCCATTCGGATTATCTAATGCTCCGAGTACCTTCATGAGACTTATGAACGAGGTTCTTCGTTCCTTTATTGGTCAATTTGTCGTTGTTTATTTCGACGATATTCTTGTTTATAGTAGGAATGAGGAGGAGCATATCTCTCATCTAACACGGGTCTTTAATGTCTTGAGAGAACGAAAACTATATGCTAAAATGGAGAAATGTGAGTTCTTCTCTCCAAGCATTGTGTTTCTTGGTTATGTGGTTTCCAAAGATGGAATCTCGTTGATCAAGCCAAGGTAGAAGCTATGAAGACTTGGCCCGTTCCGAAGTCTATTTCGATGTAAGAAGTTTTCATGGACTTGTTTCTTTTTATCGACGGTTTGTCAAAAATTTTAGTACCGTCATGGCTCCTATAACTGAATGCATGAAGAATGGTGCTTTTGAATGGACAAAGACTGCTCAAAACGCCTTTGAGGTAATCAAGCAGAAACTTTGTGAGTCTCCTATTCTTACACTTCCTGATTTTGATAAAGTATTTGAAGTTGAGTGTGATGCAAGCGGAGTTGGTATTGGTGCTGTCTCCGGGGTGCAAGCACAAAAACCGTTGGCATATTTCAGCGAAGTTATCTCGATTCCAAGAGGAATTATTCAACTTATGACAAAGAGTTCTATGCCATTGTCCGAGCTCTTGATAATTGGAGTCATTATTTGAGGCCAAAGCAATTTGTCCTTCATTCGATCATGAGGCACTTAAGTTTATTAGTGGCCAACGCAAGCTTAATTCGAGACATGCAAAATGGGTAGAGTTTCTTCAATCCTTTTCTTTTGTCTCGAAATATAAACCCGGGCACACTAATGTTGTAGCAGATGCTTTATCAAGAAGATATTCTATGCTTGCGGTTACGGACTCAAGGATTCTCGGATTTCAATCAATGAAAGCACTTTATTCGAAGATGCGGAGTTCTCATCCATCATCAACAATTGCAAGCGAGGAGTTCAAGGTATATATTCTTTGCAAGATGGTTTTCTTTTTAAAGGAAATCAATTATGCGTGCCGAAGAGTTCTTTTCGCGAATTGCTGATTCGAGAAGCGCATGGTGGAGGATTGGCTGGTCATTTTGGTATTAACAAAACTCTTGAGGTTCTTCAAGAGCATTTCTATTGGCCAAAGATGAGTGGAGATGTGCATGCTATCATCTCGAGGTGTGCAACTTGTCATAGATCAAAAAGTCATTTCCATCAAGGTTTGTATACTCCACTTCCGGTACCATTGCAGCCTTGGGAAGATGTTAGCATGGATTTCATCGTGGCTCTACCAAGAACTCAAAGAGGAAAAGATGCTATCATGGTGGTCGTTGATCGATTCTCTAAAATGGCTCATTTCGTGCCATGTCACAAGACCAATGATGCATCTCATATTGCTGAATTATATTTCAAAGAGATTATCCGCATTCATGGAGTACCAAAGACCATTGTGTCGGATCGTGATTCCAAGTTCTTAAGCCACTTTTGGAGGACTCTATGGAGAATGCTTGGTACAAGACTCTTATTTAGCACGGCTTGTCATCCCCAAACGATGGCCAAACGGAGGTAACAAATCGTACTCTAACCACTCTTCTTCGTGGTATGGTGAGTAAATCGTTGAAAGATTGGGATTTAAAGCTTGCGCATGCTGAATTTGCTTACAATCGATCACCAAGTTATACTACCGGTCGATCGCCATTTGAAGTTGTGTATGGAATTAATCCTCTCACACCCATTGATTTAATTCCAATTCCATCTAACTCTCAAGTGAGCTTTGATGGCAAGAAAAGGGCTGAGTCAATGAAGAAGCTCCATGAGCAGATTCGATCCAACATTGAAAAGGCCAACGAATCTTACAAGAAGAAAGCCAATCAACATCGCAAGAAGGCTCAATTTCAACCAGGCGACCTTGTATGGCTTCACTTGAGAAAGGAGAGATTTCCATTTCGTCGAAAGAACAAGCTCATGCCAGAGCTGATGGTCCGTTTAAAGTTTTGGAGCGAATTGGTGACAATGCTTACAAGATTGACCTTCCGGGAGAGTTTGGAGTTTCAGCAACATTCAACGTGGGAGACCTTTCTCCTTACTTGGAGGATGAAAACCTTCTAGATTTGAGGACAAATCTCAAACAACTGGGGAGGATGATGCGGGAGCATCCAACGTAGCTCCATCCACCAACTCGGAACCATCAATGTTTATCCAAGCCAAGAGAGAAATTGGACATTATATGCTTCGATGGATCATTTTCAATGAATAATGTCAATTATTTATCGGTACTTCATGGTATATCGATAACTATCAATGGGAGGCCATTCTAAATGTCTTGAATGACCGGTTTATGAAGTTTGAAGGATTATTTTCTGGTCAAGGGAGGAGCTCGAATTTGAAGGTTCAAGAATGCGGAAGGCCGAAGATTAAAGGCTTTTAATTCCTGTGTTAATAAGGTTTTTATTATGTTATTATGTGTCTTTATTGTTATGCAGTCCAAGAGTCGACGGTTTTCGGTTTCTAGGCTACTAAGGTCTGTTTTTAATATGTATTAAGGTGTCGGTTTCTAGGCTATTAAGGTCTGTTTTTAATATGTATTAAGGTGTCGGTTTCTAGGCTATTAAAGTCCGTTTTTAATATGTATTAACACTAAAACCCTCCTATAAAGAGGGGAAACTATCCAATGTAAGGGATACGAATTTTATGAATGAGAATTGTGAGATTTCCTCTGCTTGAGTGAATTCCTTTTGAGAGTGGATAACTCTTTTCGGTTTCTTTATCCTTGGAGCGTAGATCACTCCTTGGTGGTGAACCAAGAAGCCCTTTATCCTTGGCTGGTGGAATCTTTAGGCCTCGGTGGTGAGCTTCTCCTATCCCGAAGTCCTTTATCCTTGGCTGGTGGAAGCTTTAGGCCTCGGTGGTGAACTTCGTAGATCTCGATCCTCATCCTTGGTTGGTGGCGCGCCTTTATACCTTGGAAGGAGATTGTTTTTATCTGTTCTTATTCCTTTCCATTTCTTCCCCGTATACACTTCTCCATACACTTAACCACTAAAATCCCCTCAAAAAAATCTCTGTTCTTGAATCACTCAACCCATCACGCATCAGTTGTCGGGCCCTGGCGAGGCCGAGCCTTGCCGAGGGTTGGCGAGCCTCGCCGTGGCTGGGCAAGGCCGCCGGCCCTCGTCCTCCGTCACCGGCCATGGCCGAGGCCGACGACCGGGCAAAAGAAGAAAAATATAAAATATAAAAAATAAAAAATAAAGAAAAAGGAAAAATTAAATAAAAATATTTAAAAATTAAAAGAAACAAAAAAAGAATACAAATTTACCAAACATATTTCTATTCATTTTTTATTCCCGGAACAAGTTTACCAAACGCGTTTTTCTGGTCAAAAATGATTCCTCGGAACAGAAATAGTTTTTTCTATTTCTGTTCCCTTCAACAATTTTTGAACAGAAATATAAACAAATGTAGTCTAAGCAACTAGAAGCAGAAATCTAGTCATCCCAAAGAACTCATCATTTGTGATATTGATGAAATGATTCGCACCAGATCCAAAAGGCAAGAAGAGTCTAGCGTCGTGACACTTATTTCTGAAATAGAACCCAAAAGCATAAAACAAGCTTTAGCTGATGAAAGTTAGATTAACAATGTATGGGAGTTAATTCCTAAACGAAAAGATAAATCCATTATTAGAGCTAAATGGGTTTTTAGGAACAAGCTGGACAAAAAAGAAAAGTGATCATGAACAAAGCAAGACTTGTGACCAAATGATACACGCAAGAAGAAGGGATAGATTATGATGAAACCTACACTCCAAAGAGTCGAGGTTAGGAGCAATTAAATTATTACTTACTTTTGCTTGTTATAAAAATTTTAGGTTATTCCAAATGAACGTCAAAAGTACATTCCTAAATAAATTTATCCAATAAGAAGTTTATATGGAACAACCTCCTGGATTTGAGGATCCAAAGAGACCATACTCGTTTTCGGTGAAAAAAGCTCTCTATAGTTTAAGACAAGCACCTCAAGCTTGGTATGACAGGTTAAGTAAGTTTTTAATGCAAAATGGTTTTATCAAAGGAAAAGTGGATACTATCTTGTTTATTAAAAGGAAAGGTAAAAATTTTCTACTTGTTCAAATTTATGTTGATGATATTATATTTGGATCGCCTAACGAAAACCCGTGTAAGAATTTTTCTAAGTCTATGTAGGATGAATTTGAGATAAGCATGATGGGTGAACTATCCTTATTTCTCGGATTACAAGTAAAACAATTAAATGAAGGAATCTTTATTCACCAAGAAAAATATGCGAAAGAAATTGTTAAAAAGTTCGGATTGGAGAATTACAAAAAGACTGAGATATCAATGTCTAATTCTTTAAAGCTGGATAAATATGGAGGAGGAAAGAAAGTTGATCGAAACTTTATAGAAGCACTATTGGTTCACTTCTTTATTTTACTGCTTCTAGACCTCGACATTCTATTTAATGTTTGCATTTGTACTAGATTTCAATATGATCCAAAAGAGTCTCATTAAGCGCCGCAAAACGCATCATCAAATACATTGAAACTACTTCAAATTTAGGTCTGTGGTATCCCAAAGAATGAGACTTTACCCTCCTTGGATATTCAGACGCAGATTTAGTAGGTTGTAGAGTTGATAGAAAGAATACATCCGGTACATGCCAAGTGTCTTTGGAAACAAGTTAGTATCTTGGTTCTCAAGGAAGCAAAGCACGTAGTTCTTTCAATAGCGAAGTAGAGTATATGGCTCTTAGAAGTTGCTGTTCTCAAATCTTATGGATAAAAACAACAACCGAGGGACTTTGGAATCAAAGACTCTTGCACCGAGATCAAATGTGACAACACCAGCGCAATTAACCTCACAAAGAATCCAATTCTTCATTCAAGAGTAAAGAATATAGAGATTCGACATCACTTTATTAGAGATCATGTTCAAAATGGAGATGTCATGATTCAATTAATTAACTCAAATAATCAACTAACGGACATATTTACAAAGCTTCTGGAGAAAAGCCTATTTGAATCTATTTGCACCAGACTGAATATTATATCTCTTATCTAGTAAAGTTTGGACGTGCTCAAGACTCAAAGGTTTTCAGACTTAGAAGATCAAGAGTTACGACTGTAAGTTGTTTCTATTTCAATATTTTAAATTTGAAAAGGTACGGTTACTTAATTGCTAATTGATTGAAATTATTTTTCCAAGTTTTTTTTTTTTCAAAAAAGACAGTTATCAATTTTGAAAAGATAATTATTTTCAAAAAGGGAAGTTCTTCATTTTGAAAATGTATTTTTATTTTTCCTTTTGCGACATTTCATTTATCTCGCTTCACTTGCTTTATATACTACCGAGACTCGTCTTCTTCATTTTTACATTGAAACCCCAGAATACAAATTCTTATTTGCTTCACTTTCACTCTCAATCCGTCAAAAGTTTTACCTTTTTCGAGCAAGTTGGTGAATTCCTCCCTTGAAGCGACAATGTCTTTAAGAAAGTCTTCAAGAATTACAAGCGGGGATCACGACATATGCCCGAGGGTCCTACACATTTTGACTTAACCAATGAAGAAGAATCTTCTCCACCACGCATCCGAATCAGCAACAACCTTCTTAGCAACGTCAATCTTCTCCACCGACTCAACCAAACGATGAAGTTATTGAGGAGGTTGAACCCGTAAGAACTCTAACTCCCAAGGTTGCTTTCAAACTTTACTCTAATCTGAAGAAAGGAGGAACGCCAATGTCTTTAATTAACGAATTCTTAAGAGATAGAGGATACAAGAATGAAACCATGTTCTTGCGGGAGTTGGAAAGGTTAGGAGTTGTAGAGAAAGGAACGGCTGAAAGAATTTTTGCAAATTTCCCGAGTGATCCATTCTATGGCATTGCAAATCAACCACAAGTTCTGGATGACAATGAACGAATGTTTACTCATTTTTAGCCTAGAACGGGAGTGGCTGCAAATATTGCTTGTGGCATCCGAGAAATTTTGACAATCCTCGAGTATGCGACAGTCCGTGACTAGCGATGGAAGTACCGTCGACGGTATTAGTGACATTACAATGGACATCATTTTGCTATTATTATTTAACTACTATGTCACATTTAGTAATGGTCCGATTGTAGAATAAATCATAGCCTTGTCGGAATCCCTTTACTTAAGGTTATTGGTAAGACCAACCTTGTTCGTATCTAGCCGACCTTAGAAAAATGACGACACATTGTGGATTGATGAATTTATTGTTGGACTTCGTCGTCAACACCGATGTTAGACCTCGTTGTACCATCTCATCATCGATACCACTTTAGACCCCGCCGATTTATGAGCATATTTCTTCTGATGACACGACACAACTAGACCACCTAAGTGTATGTGGAATAAGAGAAGAATTTGGATTTTTATCAATTAATTTTAGAGAGCCGAAAGAAATGGAATTCGACTATGCTTGAAGAACATGCATGCCCGTGCGGAAAGGAGGAGCCATCCACGTTCAATCCGCCTCATCTTTCCCCATTTGGACAACATCTGGTCAACTAAATTAAGGAGTGTTGACTGAAGTAAGGCCAAAGGAGGCCACATTGCTTCGTGTGGAGCAACCAGCGAAGGCCAAGAAAACCCAGCTCGAGACACGCCTCCTCCACCTATCCATTACAACTTCAGCCACCTAAAATTTTGCATGCAAAAAGCTAATTAAATTGCTAATCAAAGAACAAAAAGGGGGTTAGGAATTAAGGAGTGGAGAGAGAGTGAACCAAGCAGAACCGAGAGCAAAGAGAGAGAGAGAGAGAGAGAGAGAGAGAGAGAGAGAGAAAGAGAGTTGAGTGAGAGGAGTGAGTGCGTGAGTGTGAGCTGCGAGGAAGGAAGAGAAAGACCGCCTTCCGCCCATGCTCGAGCCGCCGCATCGAGCCACATCGTTGAACCGAGCCCCTGTTTTGCTTGCAATTGAGTTAGAGAGTTAGAGGCAAGTGAAAGTCCATTAATCTATATGATGTAGTGCTGTTGCTGTCTAGTGTAGTGTAATAGATTTGAGGAAATGTTGAGATGAAGACTGAATGCCAATCTGTGGAGGATTAAATGTGATGTTGTTGTTTTGTGTTGGATTGAGCTAGATGATTACTAGATTGAAGCTACCGGTCATTGCATGTTGCATTAGGGTCTTGCATGTCTCGAAAATTAATGGTCGAGCAAGGTGTAGTGGTGGTTGTCAAGTGAGGTAGAGTAAGAGTATTTACCTTGAACCACTAAGCTGTACTGTAGACAACAGCATGACCTTTGATGATTCCATGAATTTTCTATAATTTTATAGATAGAATTGGACTTTCAACCCTTAATGAAAGTTGTAGGACACATCCTTAGGAATAACATATCAAAATTTGAGAACAAGAGGACAAGATTTAGGTGGTGAAACAAATTTTCTTCTGTAGGTACTAAATCTGAAAGTTACTGCAAAATTTTGGAGGAAACAGCAAACTATTACTCTTTATACACAACAAATCTGACTTAGTGTTCCTCATGAAACCTTTTCCTTTAGGTCTTTTTTATAACATATCAAAATTTCAGAATTTTCTGAGTTAATTTAGGGGTTATTCCGAAATTGTTACTGAAACTGTGCATTGTGATGTTTGAGTTGTTTTGTTCCGAATTTGCTCAATTTGTCCCAAAGGTGAATGCATCTTGAGTTGTTATTTGACATGATGATATTGACATTCAGCATATCACGAAATATTGAGATTTGATGAAGACTCATGAGACATCTTGTCATTGCATTGAAAAGTGTTTTGGAAATTAAGATGTCAATTGTTACCGTTGGACCCTCGGGTCAACGATGCCCTGGGAGTCGGGATGCCCAGAGGTTCGAATGAGTTAATGTCCTTTTGATGCCTGATTGTATTATGAATATATGCCAAGAGCGTTTCCCGGGAGCATCGAGATGCCCGATTGTATGCTTGTCGGTACGTAAATCCGGAGGTTAGGGGTAATATGTCTATGGCCCCCAATGATTCCTCGTGACGCTAGGTGGGGTGCGAGATGCCCAGGGATGTGACGCAATGCTCTGGATGCCTGGTGGCCCTGTGTGGCTGAATGCCGGAGGCTTTCGCGATGCCAAGTTGGGTGCAAAATCCTAGAAGGACGCAAACATTCGTCCTCTAGGGGGATAAAACCTTTTGAATGTTAAAAATGATGGTCTACTAAGAGTGCTCATGGTCTGATTATGGGACTAAATTGTATGGCATGAAATGGGACATGTCATAACAGTTTGGCCCTATGATTGGGACCTATGTGACTGGACATGATGCATCTTGTTTGTTGGAACTGCACTGGTCATTACATCAAAAGTTTTATGGTTCCGATGCATACTCATTCCTTGATGAACTGTCTTGTCTATCTTGCATAAAACTAGATCGTGATGGCTTGCATAGTATAGTTTAACGGATCTTTTGCTGCTGAGTGGTTGTACACACCCCGTTTGGGAACTAACATTTCAAACTAGACAAGATACCTCTGCTGCCATCGCCACTAGCAGATGTATCGAGTGATTGAATATGACCATAAGGAGGAGGACAGCAGAGGAAGGAACTTTTGGACGCCGACACTAATCGATGGACTTTAAGTATACAACCGTTGGAAAAGATATCGGTCATCTTTTGAAGTATAGCCAAGTATAGAAGACTATGGCATGTTGGTGTACCGACAAATGATGTCCATTTGGTTTAAGTAAATAAAAGTGTTCGGCTTTTACCTATAACAATGTTTAGTTGGTGTGCATCTTTTCTGAATATAGGGAATGGAGTTGTTGGATACGCTTTCGCCATATAAATTGCGCAGGAATCGATCTAAAAGATGTAAACCCTCACGACTCAGGGACTTATCAAAATTTTATGGTATCAGAGTAATAAACTTTCAAGTAAAGAGAAAGGACAGCATATGTTCGTGGCGACCTTAACGGATCGGGGGCCGTTTGGGGGTGCCACATTGCTGATGGTTCCTATCTGTTTAGATCGAAAAATCACAAGAGGGTTTATTCGAATCTTATGAAGAGAAGGGCTATGAACCCTAGGACTGTTGACTTTGATTTCCTTGATTTGATAAAGGTCAATCTGCGAGAAAAGTTTGCTCTACTCGCAATTGGAATAGTTTTGTTCTTAATACACTGCTGCTTATCCAGAACTCACTACGTACTTTTACTCGAACTTATCTTTCTTGGATGCAAACAATTTTATCTTCATTGTGAAAGAAAAGGAATTTTTGGTGAATACAGACATGTTGGTTGACATAATTGGGGTGGAAAGAATGAGTTTCCAACCAATTAGCGTGTCTATTGCTCATGCTACTCTGTCGTTGGTAAGAGATAGGGATGTTGAAGGCAAGATTTCCTACACAATAATGAGTGCCTCTAACATCTTTCTGCACAAGATTGTGATCAATTGCATTCGTTCCAAGTCGACATCCAAGACTGATGTCTCTCAATCTTAAGTGAATACTGGATTTAAATTCTCTCTGCCTCACACCATCTTGTTCCATATGTACCGAACTATGGTGAAAGGTAAGTGACAACTCCCTTATTCTGCTCTTATCACGAGTCTATTCATACACTTTAAAATTCACATCTTTGCACCATTATATTTGACAACCATTTCTCCAATAGTGATTGGTTTCAAAATGGTCACAAAGATGCGCTTGAAAGAGATGAACAAGGTGTTGGAGCGTATGAAGGAGAAGTCTCCCATCAAAGCAAAACAAGACTCTATTCATTTCGCAAGATGAAGAAGATCGGGATGAAATGACTCTTTCAACCTTAAGAAACTTATAGAGTTTTGTTAGCTTTCATGAGACAATAGAAGAGCCAAAAGAAGGAGAAAAAGAAAGAGAAGAGATAGAGAAGGAAGATGGAGGACAGAAGAGGACAGAAGAAGAAAGAAGAGAAGAGGAAGAAGAGGAGAGAGAAGGAGAACAAGATCAGGGTCAAGTAGACTCTTTCGAGCCAACTTTGGCTGTCTCCCTGTCTAGTGATTCCGAGATGGCGGAACCGGAATCGCTAACACTCATCACTCTAAAGCTGAAGTTGAACAAGACGAAACCTTACATACTCCACCGAAGGCAACAAAACAAGGGGAGCTGTTGGACCAAAAGGTATTTCTTCACCTTTATTTGCTAGTGATGTAAGTCGTTATCCGACCAAAAAAAAAAAAAAAAAGATGTAAGTCGTTCGCAATAGACCCAAACGATGTGTATGCCTCACATTACCCAGAAGATAGTCATGGTGGTCAATTTGCTGAAGTTCCATCCATTCTCAAAATCTCTAGAATTGACTCAACTAGTCCTAATTCGTGACAGCTCAAACAGCAGACTTTTCGAGACTGCTGGAAATTCTATTGGACGTCGGAAAACAGCAATATGCTATGAGATATGAGATGTAGGATCTCAAGAAAGCTTTTAAAGCCACTTCAGTGTCTTTGCATGACCAGATGAACGCCGTGAAGATTCAAGTTCAGTCTACTATGTAGGGTGAAGATTTTCAATCACTAAAGCATAGTTTTAAAAGGCTTAAGAAGACAGTGCATTCTATAAGAGAATTCAAGCTTGTTCGCCTTCCCAAACAGCCATGATTTTGACTTGATTCAACCAACTCCTTTTCATTTGTTCTCAACTTTTTACTGTTGACAAAAAGGGGGAGAGGTTTTATGCAAATTTGATGACTTTTTGTTTTGAACTTTATCTTATGTTTGGTGAGGTTATGACTTGGACTGGTTTGGACTGATGATGCTTGCAAGTAACTTAAGCTATGTTATTGATTATGATAATGATAGTTGCTTTTACAGGACTAACATGTTTTCTATGATTGCAAATTTGCTACTATCATTATCCTAATCTCTAATTATCTTTTATAAGAAATCTTCATTTGCTTAAGTGTTGTTTTGCATATCAAAGTGTCCAAATCTACGGGAAAGTTTTGTCACCATAAAAAAAGGGGAGATTGTTGGAGAAAACTTCCTTATCTATTTTGAAGTTGACAAAACGTTTCCATTAGTCTAGTCTAAACACTTGCAGATTCTATCGTCAATGTCTAAAGACCTCCAGACTCAAGATTTAAAATCTACCCTCATTGATAGTTTCCAAACCGACAATGAAAAGTTTCATCCAATAAAAAAGAACTTATCTAGATACAAGTATATCTTTAAGGATTTAATTAAATACGGTTGAAGAATATCTCACGGCTGGAGATATCTCATGATCAATTATTCTTATTGAAATCAACTTGAATAATTAGATCCGTTGAATGGCGAAGTATACTTGGAAGGTTCTACTTATAAAGACCTAGATCCCGATTGTATGGGCGAGCGCAGGATTGGTAGGCTATCATCACATTCCTTAAATAACTCAAAATCTTCCAAATTAATTTTGTCTAATGGGTAGATTGGAAGAACTCATTTGGAATGTGCCAACGGTTATGATGGCATAGAGGAGTATATAAGGAGGACGCTCAAGTTATTCGATAGTGTGTGTGAAAGAAAAATTTCAAAGTCTGAAACTCTTAGTTTTTTGTTGTTACAATTTGTCGAGCTTAAACTGTACTCAAAATAGAGATCAAATTCTTGTGAGACCTTGAGGAAGTGTAGCAAAGTCTCTATACTGTGGAATCAAGGATGTGATACTATAAAATCTCTTTTGATTCTTAGTGGAATCCAGCCAATGGGCTGTGCGGGAGAGTGGACGTAGGCTTGGTTTAAGCCGAAACACTATAAACCTTGTGTTTCAATTCTCTTTCCCTAATCTCTTTACTTAATTCACAGTCTTATATATCGGTTTATAATATTTTATACCTTCGATCTACTGTTTTATTATAAGTCGAATTAAGTTGTTGAGTCTTACAAAAACTTTTTTAACACTTAGTCTTACAAAAAAAATTTTAACACTTATTCACCCTCCCTCTAAGTGTTCATACTTATCAAGTATAACTTGGTGATCAATTGTAAGCAAATTCATAATGCACAAGCTTTAAATCCCAATATTTCAAGGACTTACTCACCATACCATGAAGAAAAGTGGCTAGAATAAGATTTGTTATCTCCATTTGGCCATCGGTTTAAGGATGACAAGCTGTGCTAAATAAGAGTCTTGTACTTATTCTCCATAGTGTCTTCCAGAAGTAGCTTAAGAACTTAGAATCACAATTCGACACAATGGTCTTTGGTACTCCATGAATACAAATAATCTCTTTGAAATATAATTTAGCAATATGAGATGCATCGTTGGTCTTGTGACATGGCACAAAATGAGCCATTTTAGAGAACCGATCAACAACCACCATGATAGCATATTTTCCTCTTTGAGTTCTTGGTAGAGCCACAATGAAATCCATGCTAACATCTTCACAAGGCTACAATGGTACTGGAAATGGAGTATACAATCCTTGATGGAAATGGTTTTTTGATCTCTGACAAGTTGCACACCTTAAGATGATAGCATGCACATCTCCACTCATCTTTGGCCAATAGAAATGCTCTTGAAGAACCTCAAGAGTTTTGTTAATACCTAAATGACCAGCCAATACTCCACCATGCGCCTCTCGAATCAGCAATTCACGAAAAGAGCTCTTTGGCACACATAATCGATTTCCTTTAAAAAGAAACACATCTTGTAAAGAATATGTACCCTTGAACTCCTCACTTGCAATTGTTAATGATGGATGAGAACTCCGCATCTTCAGAATAAAGTTCTTTCATTGATGAAATCCAAGAATCCTAGAGTCCAAAATAGTAAGCATAGAATATCTTCTTGATAAAGCATATGCTACAACATTAGTGTACCCAAGTTTATATTTTGAGACAAAAGAAAAGGATTGAAGAAAGTCTACCTATTTTGCATGTCTCGAATTAAGCTTTGCGTTGGACGCTAATAAACTTAAGCGCCTCATGATCGAATGAATGACAAATTGCTTTGGCCTCAAATAATGACTCAAATGATCGGGAGCTCAAACAATGGCATAGAACTATTTGTCATAAGTTTAATAATTCCTCTTGGAATCGGTTAACTTCTTGCTGAAATATGCCAATGGTTTTTGTGCTTGGACAAGAATAGCGCCAATACCAACTCCGCTTGCATCACACTCAACTTCAAATACTTTGTCAAAATCAGGAAGTGCAAGAATAAGGGACTCACAAAGTTTCTACTTGATTACCTTAAAGGCGTTTTGAGCAGCCTTTTTGTCCATTCAAAAGCACCCTTCTTCATGCATTCAGTTATAGGAGCCATGTCGATACCAAAGTTTTTGAAAAAACGTCGATAGAAAGAAACGAGTCCATGAAAACTTCTTACATCATAAATGGACTTCGAAACCGGCCAAGTCTTCATAGCTTCCACCTTGGCTTGATCAACATAAATTCCATCTTTGGAAAGTGCATAACCAAGAAACACAATGCTTGGAGAGAAGAACTCACATTTCTCCATTTTAGCATATAGTTTTTGTTCTCTCAAGACATTAAAGACCTATTTTAAATGAGAGATATTCTTCTCCTCGTTCTCGCTATAAACAAGAATATCATCGAAATAAACAACAACAAATCGACCAATAAAGGAACGAAGAACTTCGTTCATAAGTCTCATGAAGGTACTCGAGCATTAGATAATCCAAATGGCATAACCAACCACTCATAAAGGCCTCCCTTGGTCTTGAAATCCGTCTTCCATATATAACATTCTCGCATTCTAATTTGATGATAACCACTCCACAAATCTATCTTTGAAAACACAAAAGAACCATATAATTCATTAAGCATATCATCAAGTCTAGGTATAAGGTACCTATACTTAATGGTGATGTTGTTGATGGCCCGGCTATCAACACACATTCAATATGTACCATCCTTCTTAGGTACAAGTAGAGCTGGAACAGAACTTGGACTCATGCTTTCTCAAACGTATCCTTTGTTGATAAGTTCATCGACTTGTCTTTGCAACTCCTTTGTTTTCTCTGGATTGCATCGATAAACTGGCTTGTTTGGTAGTGGAGTACTGGGGATCAAATCAATTTGATGCTTAATACCTCTTATGGGAGGTAATCCAGGTGGCAAATCCTCCAGGAACACATCTGCAAATTCTTTCAACAAGCAAAGCATTTTTGGATGTATGGGTCGTTCTACTATCTCACTCTTTTTCTTGACCACAAGTAAAGCAAATACTTTCTTTTGTTTGCTAATGGCTCTCTCAATCTGCGTCTCACTCAAGAACATATTTTCCTTACAAGTGTTTCCCTCCCCAGGTTGATTATTATGTATCAAAGAAGGATTCAAGGGTAAAAGAGCAATGCATTTTTGTTCCTTATGAAAAGAGTATGTGTTTTTCTGACCATCATGCATAGCATTTACATCAAATTGACACGGTCTATCCAATAACAAGTGGCATGCATCCATAGGAATCACATCACATACAACCGATCTCGATAGTTCTTCCTACTCGAAAATAATATAAGAACTCATTTGGTTACCTTGAGATCATTCCCTTGATTCAGCCATTGGAGCTTGTATGGTTGAGGATATTTTGTTGTTGAAAGCTTTAGCTTGTCGACAAGAGTTGTCGAAGCAACATTAGTGCAGCTCCCACCATCGATGATCACCGAACATACCTTTCCGCCAATAGTGCAACGGGTGTGAAAAATAGTCTCTCTTTACTCATTATCAGGAGAAACTTCAACATGCAATGCTCTTCGGATGATCAACATCTCGCCATCATTGGCTTTCTCCACAATTTCTTCTTCCTCTTCAAATTCAGAAACATTTTGGTCTTGATTGCCCTCGTCTCTTGAAGTGCCGAATTGATCTCCTCAATTTCTTGAAGAATCATAACTCTCAATTTAGACAATTTGCTTGAAAATGCCTAAAACCATGGCACTTAAAGCATTTCCCTGCATCACCTTCAAATTTATTTTGGACTTCTTTGGAAGGCTCTGCAATTTTTCCCTTGCTTTTTGTCTTTTGTCGACATACTCTCGCCCTTGCTTGAGGAAGCGCCCTTAAAATAGGATGTTGCCTTTGTTGAGGTTCGGAGGAAAATCTCTTGCTCTTCAATTATTTTTCAACTTTTATGGCTAACTTGCATACATCTTTTCAAAGGACCAATAAGGTTGAAGTTCCACCATATCAGCAATTTCTCGATTCATGCTGCCAAGGAAATGAGCAATGGTTTGCTCAGGAACTTCTAGAACTTGACACCTCATTTTGAGTTGTTCAAACTAATGAATGTATTCTTCAACGCTCAACCCTTGTTGTCTTAGGGAATTTAGTTTGAGGAATAGATCTTTGTGACACCGAACCCTTCGGCGGTTGCCACAAGCACCGATGTTACATCTTATTACCCTTTCATGCCTTACACTTAGAGAAAGCGTCGTTAATCACAGGCATTTTTTTTTTAAAGCGGTCCCAAGTAAGCGACTCACTAACGGAAGCAAAATGAAACGTCACCATCTCTCCCCGTACCAACCATGATACCAATACACACCACTAATCACCATGATTTCATAAACAAATCACGACACCTTATTTACATATACTTTTAAGATGGGACTCCATTTTTGGGTCGATACATAACAATGAAAAGCTAGGACTCTACCATGTCCAGCCTAAAATCCCAAAAAGAACCCTCGACCCTCTAGATCACATGTGTACAACCCCCATCATAGGTGTCGGCTAACTATCCCAAAAAAAAAAACAACAACAACAACAACAGCCCCTACTTGTCACACTCGGGCCTCACACCCAGTCCGGTGCGTCAGGCGGTGGCAGTGGCAGCATCCCTCTCATCACCCCATCGCAGCGAACGTGGACAGAAACACACTCCTGAATGACTGGGGCCCCAGCCAGGCCTATGTCGTACATGACAAAGCAACGCACACGTATGTAGGTGAGTCTAGGCATAGAAGGACAGCTGAACTCCTCACACTCTACCTCGACGTCGGACAGTAACCCGTAAAATGTACCACGCGTGACGGCAGGAAGTGGCATACTGGCTAATCTGAAATGTTATCCCCAAAAGGGGTGAGTACAACCACTCAGTAGGTAGAGAAATCCAATAACAACTTAATGCATCATGCAATTCATACATGCATTGCAGGCGTTTCTTACCTTGAAACCACGCGCATACTATCATGCATCATCATATCATATACGTCATCTTCATTATGACATCATCATCATCATGTATATCATTATGCATGTCATATATCATTATCATTATCATCGTCATCATGCATATCATCATGCATCTCATACCATGGGTGATCATCATTTCACATCTCATACCATCAATTTCATCATCATCATCCCCTCGAGCAAAAACCTCCAATAGGGCTTCAGGCATTCAGCCATTCCAGGCCACCGGACATTCGGCCCCCCACATTTCGGGCATCCCGCACCCCAACTGGCATCACGAGGCATTCCCTCCAGGCAAAAACCTCCGACAGGGCTTCCGACATTTTCACTCCCCGGGCCGGGCATCTCGCACCCCAATCCCGGCATCGCGAGGCATTCCCTTCGGCGAAACCTCCGACAGGGTTCTAGCCCCCCACATTCTGGACTTCTCGTATCCAATCCGGCATCACGAGACATTCCCTTCGGGCAGAAACCTCCGACAGGGCTTCCGGCATTTTCACTCCCTGGCCGGGCATCCTAAAACTCCTAGGGCCATCCGGCAATGTATCTCTATACATTCCGGGCATCATTCTCCACCACCACAAATCTCCTCATTTCACATTATCCATGTTTACCAATTTCGGTCTTAATTTAACATGGCATATGACATGGCATCAAACAAATCATACTTGGCATGAAATTCACACATGCATCTTGATTCAATGTCATGCATATACCCAGACTTTATCACACATACATCTCAATTCAATGTCATACACATACCAAGACTTTATCGCACATGCCACATAAATTAAATTGAATCCATGGCCAATTAAAAATCTATTTTATTTTATTCATTTATTTATTTATTTTTATTTATTATTATTATTATTTTCTTTTCTTTTCTTTAATATCTATAAGTTCCCAAAATTATCAAAATTCAAGAAATTATTAAACAAACCCATAGGATGATAATTACTTGCAAAATTCTTGGCCAAATTGAATTTTTTACTAAATCTCACAATTTTTCCAAAACATCCTATGCTTCTCGGATGAAACCAGAATGCACGGTTTCTGAAGAAATTCAATTAAAATATCCATATGGCCTCCAATAATTTTGAAATTTTACTGGATTTTAGCCAAGACATTTTCGTACAACTTTCATGCAGAACTCCAAGCCAGATTCCTTACAGATTATTTTATTCAACCTCACAAAGCTTCTGGACCCACTACCGCATCGTCCAGTGCCTCCATCTCCGAAGTATGAAGTTTTAACCTACCTATTCTCTTTCGTTTTCTCTGAAATTAGGATATGTTATGTGTCAAGGTGTCCTTCACAATTTTCATGAAGAGATCTAGGTTAAATAACCAGAATATGGTCACCATTTAGGTCCTTGAAGTCTCGGGTGTCTCGGAATACATCACCAGAATCATCGTCTCCAAGATCCAGCCGATTTACTAGGCTATACTTGTTCATTTCACTTCAAATTAGATTATGTTGTATTTTAAGATGTTCCCTATAACTTTTATGAAGAAATCGGAGTGAGATTCTCAACAAAAACCAACATGCAACCATGAATCCAGCAAGAGGTCAGTAGAAACTTTCCAGATCTGGGGTCTCCGTAAGATGAGACTTTAACCCCTCAAACCTCCGTAATTTTCCACGAAATTTTATTATGTTATAGTACAAGATGTTAGCTACAACATTCATGAAGACATCGAAGCCAAAATAGGACTCCAAACACACATGCAAGCTCAAACAAGTTACTGACTCACACGATCCGAGCAAGAACAGTCACACCACTCACACACAACTCATCCATGCTTCGGTTTTTCCCATCTAACGACCAAAAGTTCAACATGCAAACAACATACAAGCATGCAAGAGAAGCTAGAGGACTCCCACTTGCCTCTAGACCGGACGGACGATGACACACGGCGGCGAACGGGCGGCACACAGCGGACGGACGGCAGTGCGGCTCCTCCTCTCTCTCGGCTTCTCCTCTCTCCCCCGAAATCTCTCTCTCTCACTCTTTCGCACGGTTTCTCTCTCTCCCTTGGCCGAATTCCAACCGGTCATCTCCTCTCTCTTCCTTCTTATACCCCCTAGAGCTCATCATTTGCAATCATGAGATTGCCTTAACCATGGCCAATGCATGGCCTTCTCCTTTGCCACTTGTCACATTGAGTTTTGAATTGGGTTTGGGCTTCTTGGGCTTGGGCCATCCGGCCACTTCTTGGCCCTCCTCTTGGGCTGGTCGACAGCCCACTTGTGGGCTTTAATGGGCCAGCCAACTTGGCCCATTAAAGTTCCACTCTTGGGCTTAAGGCCCAATCGAATTTTGACCCCTTTTTCCCTTTTTTTTTTTTTTTTTGAATTCTTTCTATAAATATTTTCAATTTTCAATTTTCATCTTGGCCAAAGTCTTGGGACATTTTGTTTATTGGAATTTAATTTATAAAGTACATGGCCAAGCATAGGTTATTAATCTATCAAATTTAAATTCTCGCAATCATATGCACAAATCACCTAATTAAAAGACTAATGGCTAGAGCATAAGCCATAGGAAATTTTATTACCTAATTAGAGACTTTAACACACCTTATGGCTTGGTTCTGAATTTTGGGATGCCACAATCTTGCTTATAGGTGTCGGGCAAGAACCTCTTCTTCATCAACTTCTTGAGTTTTTCCTTCTCTTGCTTGTTGATGCTTTAGATTCTCCCACTATAGAGAAGCATATTTTGTCAGCTTTAGGATAGCAACCTTACATTTCTTCTCATCCGAATAGGTCTTGAAGACAAAAATTCGTTTGGTTATGTGTAGCCAATCCACAAAGTCGTCGGGGTTGAGATTACCATCAAACTCATGGACCTCCACTTTAATGTCTCTTCCATCCTCCTTATGCCTCTCTCTTCGTCTTCGAATTCGAAATTCAGAATCATTAGAGTTGTTTCCAGTGGAATCGGAATCAGAATCGCCATTAGAACTTTGACGAGATTCATAATCGTCACACCGATGTTGTTCATTGGGACGCCTTGTTGGTTGTCCATGTCTCATCGGATTCTCTAGAAGATTGAGGACTCTCTCCATTTGTTGTTGAAGATTTTGGATTGCGCGATCTCGTCTTTCGTTGTGCGCTTGCTTAAAGTCAAGCTTCTCGGAACTTGATTAGCCATAAGGAATTTATAATAGAAGAAAGAAATGAATCGCTTAAATGAGTTGAACCTTGAGCTCTGATACCAATCTTTTGATGCGTGATGAGGCAAGTGATTCTAGAATGGAATTTTTTTTTTTTATTTTGGGATTAAATAGTTAAGTGTATGGAGTAATGTATGCGGTGAAGAAACGAAAGGGAATAAGAAAAGATAGAACGATCCCCTTCCAAAGTATAAAGGCCACACCACCAACTGAAGAAGAGGATCGAGATCTACGAAGTTCACAACCAAGGCCTAAAGATTTCACTAGCCAAGGATAAAGGGCTTCTTGACTCACCAGCAAGGAGTGATCTACGCTCTAAGGATAAAGAGACCAAAATGAGTTATTCACTCTCTGAAGAAGTTCACCTAAGCAAAGGAATTCTCACAATTTTCATTCATCAAATTTGTATGTCCATACATTGGTTTTCCCCTGTTTATAGGAGGATTTTAGACTTAGGAAATATAAACAACAGACTTTAATGACCTAGGAACTTAAACCTTTAACTCTTTGAAACTACATAACAATAAAGATACCTAGGAACTTAGGAAATGCATTTATTAGCATGGGAAATTGCATTCTTGAACTTTTAGCCTTCCAAAATTCGTGCTTCTCCCTTGACCAGAAAATAATTCTCCTGAAACTTCATCAATTGGTCATGCAAGACGTCTAAAATAGTCTTCCATCGATAGTTATCGACATACCATAAAGTATCGATAAGTAATTGATATTATTCATTCAAAATTATCCATCAAAGCACATAATGCTCAATTTCTTTCTTGGCTTAGATAAGTATCGATGGTTCTGAGTTGGTTGATGGAGCTACATTGGATGCTCCCGCATCACCTCCCTTTCATTTGTATCCATCCAACCATTCAGCAATACAAAGGCTCCTTTCTTTCCAAAGCTTCTCTCTCTAGAAACTTTCTCTCTCTACAATCCGGCTAAGCGAGCGAGTGAGCAACCAATCGAGCAAGGCTTGGCTTAGGCATCTCGATGATCCGAGTCGATCCAATAGAGTTTGAGTCGCCGCATGATTACGATCCCAATCAATTGGCCCGTGGCATTAGCCCGGCGCTACATCGTGCGGGTCGGGCTCGGTGCAAGCCCTTGCTAAATAAGCCTAGGCTTCAAAAATGCACTAGTAGGGGTTCTCATTTGCAATTTATCTCTCAAGGTTAGTGCTCTCTCTCTCTCTAGACATCTTTCATCTTAGATGTTTGACTCACTTGGGCTTTGTTTATTTCACAAAAAATGACTCAAAAGAATCATTTGTATTGCTTACAAAAATTGATTAAATGAAAAATATTTCAATTATTCAACAAAATGTTTAAACATAAATTGTTGTTGGTAATGGAAAATTTTTCATTGACTAATTATTTCAATTATACTTTTTGCAAAATAAACAAAGCTTGGTTTTATTTTTTAGGAAATTTCGATCAATGAAGTTAGGTCCAACGACGCTCACGTTGGGCGATCAGGCAAGGCCTAATTTCTTCTTTTTCTAATATTAGTAGTCGTAATGTCAAAATTAGCTTAGAGATTCGAATAATATAGTTGAAACTCTTCTCTTAATTTGGGAATTAGATTTTGGAAAAAAAAAAAAAAAAGTCCTTATGCTGCTAAGATAAGCGTAGCTATTATATGGATTATCTAAGTAATGTTACATCGATTAACTGAAATATGAAGTTATTCGGATTGAGGAGAATAATTGATTGTGTGCATCTCAAATTAGCCGATCTTAGGTTTATAGACCCAGTAGGGCCGTTGGTCTTAGAACCGAAAACTCGTTCATGTGGTTATTTCTTAATACTTATTTTTGGAAATTATTGACATATGATTTTTTTTTCCTTATGAAATCGACTCCATCTTTCGAAAAGTGATCATACATGCTTTAAACTATCGATTGAATTTTTTAATGCTGGTTTGAGACATGAAGTCAGATGATTGTGCAACTTTGCATTATGAATTAATTATTGGAGTGGAGCATGTCGTGACAACCCATGTCATTGTGAAAAGCAAATTGAGGCGTGACTTGAATGTTGCTGTAAATTGCGCACTGGTACTGAAATTGAACGCTACTTTGATAAGATTGGATTTCCCCTTAGTTTTTTCGTATTTGCACATTGTTTGGAAATAAACAAGGTGTATTTTTCGTTTTTGTCAAAGAAGCATTTCATTTATTTCCACGGATATATAATAAAGAAACATAGTCCAATTACAAACAAAGAAAAATATCAGACAAATTCAACATAAAACAAGCTCCAGATAAGAAGATGAATAATCATAACAAGGTTAGGAGTTAAGTCCTCAAAAAGCAGATTTGTGATTTCTTCAAATCAAAATTGATGCCTGATCACCGAATCCGCGTTTAATAATGAGCATACGTTGAGATCTTCATTTGTTGGCAGTGTGAGCCTAGGTTCAACGTCCCTAACACCATCGTTATTCAAAGTGGCAAGGTTGAATGCATACGGGTTTAACGCTTGTGAGTATGAAATCTTCATGAAACTCTCGTGATATCCTTTAAAACTGGAGTTATATACCAACAAATCTAAGGGAAGTGAAACCCCAAAATTTTATACATATTACATCGGGATAGAAAACTCCTCGAAACTGAATAGAGAAACTTCTAGATCTAGATTAGAACAAAAGAGGAAAGCTACTCGAAATAGGAGGAAAGCAAAAAAAAGAAAACAAAGAACCAAATAAGCCAAAGAACAAGAAAAAAAAAAAAGGGAGGGGAGGGAGAATCTAGCTTAAACCCTCCCCTACATAGAGATTAAAAAAGAAAGCTAGGTGAAGTCATTAAGCTTTGAATCATGCCCGTTTAATTGAATGCTGCTTTGCTTATTGGATTCGTCATCATTTGTAGTTTTATACTCGCATACTATTTGCATACATGACGTGCTGATAAGGCATTGGGTTCACACCCATTTGATTGAACGCTTCTCTGCTGGGATTTGATGCATCCTCAGTAATAATTTGTACTCGCTGTTGATACATAAATTTAGGTGATTAATTTAATCGGTTATTAACGCATTTAAAATTAAAGGATTAATTTTTAACTCCTAGCAAAATAATTTTTATTAAATTGCACAGCATATAAACATTAGGAGCATTTGCATTACTAGTATTAAAATTTTGAAAAATTATTATTGTAATTTTAAAAAAAATTAAAAAAAAAAAAAAAATGGGAAAAGCGAGGTCGGGCCACCGGGCCGGGGTAGGCCGGCCTGGCCTCTTTCTTTTTTCTTTCCTTTTTATTTATCTTCGCTTGGGCCAGCCCATTTTTCCATTATTTTCGCTTAAGACCGGCCCAGCCTTCTCTTCCCTTCCTTCTTCCTCTCATGCTCTCGACAGAAAAAGAAAAGGGGCAAGGTACAAACTACAAAGGCAGGGAAGCAAAGCAGGACGTCGCGACGAGATGCTCTGGTGGGGATTAGGCCGGCCACGGCAGGCCGATAGGTGGCAGAGACATGGGCGCCTGCCACTGGCCATTTAAAGGAGAGGGCGAGTTCGAGAAGAGGGGGTTGGTTTTTGAGGGGGTTCTTTTTGGAGGGCTCGGTTCTGAGAGGAGCCGAGAGAGTGAGAGCTAAGATTGAACGGAGGAACGAGAGGGAGCCTCAGCTGATACCTTGGCCGCACGTGAGCTCCATCTCGTAGACGTCCTCAAGCCCAAACCGGTAAGCCTTCGTTTTTTCCTTTGTTCGCTGCCCTTTTGTGTACGCCGGGCCAGGGTTCGTGGCTATCCGGCTCACGGGAACTCCGGCGCCCGTAGGTCTTTAGCTAGGTCGCTAGGCGTTGTTGGTCGCTTGCTGAGAGTCCCGGTCCTGTTTCGAGTTCCGGTAGAGCCGGAAAGCCCTCGCTCGATGTCGCACACCACTCGGTCGACGAAATGCTTCACCGACATCTAGTTTTGCCTTTTGTCCTTTTTGGCCAAAATCGAGTGTCCACGTATTGATTCGTTCTGTTGAGGTGTCGTTTTCGTGATTAGCATTCCCGGCATTAGTCGTTCGGTCGTTTTCTGCCCCCGCCACTGCCATCTTTTACATCGTTTTGTGTTTCATGCTTTGTAGCCGACAATGGTCGTCCGATGACGAGAGTAATCACAGGAAGGTCGGCCGGCGAGCGGTGGTCGGAGTGGACGACCGATGAGGGGTTACTACTTGGCGGCGGCTTGAGATTTGGACGAGGTTTCTCTAAAAAGCATAGGAGCTTCGGTGAGGGCGGTAGCTCGTTGAGGAAGACCGCCCAAGGAAGAAGTCGACCTGCAAAAGGGAAAGAGAAAAGAAAAGAAAAAATAGTAAAAGAAAAAAGAAAAAATTAAAAAGGGCTGGAGAGTATGCCATGTGTGGACGTTTGGGAGAAGGGGATTTGAAGTTGGGCTTACGTTGAGGTTTAATGAGTTCGAGCTAGGCTAGGCTTAATTGGGTCCAAATTTGGGGTGGGCCTTGTTCAAGTTTTGAAGCTGCTAAGTGGTCGGGTTGGGCTTTAGCATAGAAGCCCATTCTCTCTTTTAGTTCTAAGTATTAGGCCTTAGTTGTAGTTTGGCAAATTGGGCGTGGTTTAAATAGATTTGGATTTAATTTTTTTGGGTTGGGTTTGAATTTTGTGAAGTTGGTTCGGTTAAGTGGACTTGGCTTTAGGGTCCAATGAATGTCCATGGCCCAAACCAATGAGACCGAATCGGATTAGATCTAAGCTTACGCGTGACAACGTTTCTGTTTGGGAAGAGTTTTTTAGAAATAGTTCTTTTATATTTGTTCTAATAATTTCGAAAGAAAAAAACCCGTTTAATAACCGCATAAAATTTCTATTTTAACAAAAAAAAAATTTAAACTTGTTTGATAACCGCATAAAATTTTTATTCCATATTTTTATTTTTTTTAAAAAATTAAAAATAAGAAAAATGAATAGATGAGATATTACATAAAATTGACAATATCAAAATATTATTAGATTAATAATACATTTGCTTAGAAATAAGAATTCTAGTCGAAGATGAACCCGTAACATATGGAACGTGAGCTATTATCTTATATATGTGTGTGAGGATCTTGACTCATGTAATTTATATTGAATTTAGGTAGCGTTTTGAACTATAATTTTTAATAATATATTTTCTTTTTGTAAATTTTAATGTTTGGTATAACAAATATTGCGGAAAAAGCACAAGGGATATTGGCAGCCAAATTAATTTGTAGTGATTTCCTTGGGACAAAGTTTTTACTCTAAAAAAAAAAAAAAAAATTAATTCTAGTGCATGCGTGGCTTGGGGATTTTAGTCTTCTAATCTTGACATGGATGTTGGGTTGGGGTTGGAAATTTACAACTATTGGAATGGTGCATGCATGGCGTGGCTTTGCTATCATTATGCATTTAGTTCATAGTATGCTCCTAAAACACTTAGTAAAGACCTTGGTCTCTTGCATTTTGAGCCTTCAATGCATCCCATCGTGATGCTACTTTTACCTTGCTTCTTCAGAATTACAAACTATTTCATTTTCGTGTTTCACGTAAGCTTATAAGGTTTTGGCTAATTTTGATGAAGGGAGGTGTTTTTCCTCTCCTCTTTTGCTTTTTTTCTTTCTTGACTAGGATGCAAGCTTCAGACGATGGTTTGTAGGTCTTGAAGCGTCAATTATACAATAGCTTACAATTTGCTTCTCTTCTGTTTGTCCACATTTATGATACATTCAATGGAATTTGTGCTCACAGAGATAGAATTTGATTACCTTAATACGATTAATAGAAATCTATTCATAATAGTTTACAAACACATTGCATAAGTTTTCACCAAAAAACAAAAACACATCACAAAAGTCAGAAATAAAAAGTCACGGAATCTCCTGCATATTGTGATCCCTTGCCATCATATTTGCAATATTTTTCCGATCATGTTTATCTCGGCCGCCTCATCACCTGGTGTATCATCTACAACCTCGTCTTGTGTAGGTCCAAATGGATAGTCCGGATCTCCATATAGGGCAAAGTTCCTGTCCATCTTGTCTTGGTCGCGAATATAATTATAGAGAATACAACATGTGATTACAATATATGCTTGCTTTCGAATTGAAAATGGAGGCATGTGTCTCAAAATGGAGAAGCGGTTTTTTAATGCCCCAAATGACCTCTCGATAATATTTCTCAATGAAGAATGCTTATAGTTGAACAGTTCTTTTGCTGTTCTGGGCCGTCTAAGTCTACCCCTATAATCATTCAAATGATACCGTTCACCTTTAAATGGAGTCAAAAATCCTGGAAATGCAGCATAACCAGAATCTACTACATAGTATTTTCCTACAAATATATATATAAATTTGTTATGATATGCCTATACAATCATAAAGAAAATCACTTGATATAGACAAAACAAATACCTAGTGGTGGTCGAGGAAATTGCAATTGAGAAGTCTCAAGTGCAGCCGAAAGAACCCGACAATCATTGGCAGATCCTTCCCACCCAGCATATACGAAAGTAAATTTCATGTCGAACGAACAAGCACACAACATATTTTGAGTGGTAGTCCATTTTCTGCCTCTAAATGGGATCTGTTTCGCTAGAGGGACGGATTCATTAACGTGGGTGCCATCAATAGCACCAATGCAACCCTGTGATTTTATGAAAGTATAGCGTTAGACAATACTATCAGCTATATATATTTTAATAATGTAAAATTGATATAAAATTATACCTTGAAGTAACGTCCATGGTTAGGATCGATAAGAATCTCTTCTGGAATAATATCAAAAGAAGGCGGCTTGATCATCTCTTTTGATAATTCGAGAAGTGCCTTTAATACTAGAGTAAAAAACTTACTGATTGTTTGTCCCGAACGTTGAAATCTCTCACACAAATCTCTATTAGAGCTTTTGTGACCAACCATAAATAAGAAAATCCCAACCTGTTCATCTACCCTTACATATCGAGTATCTTTCAGCCAGCCTCTTTCCTTCATTAGATCACATAGGTTAAGAAAAACATGTCTCTCTACCCTGAATGCTTCATAGATCCTATCTGAATGTCCATAAACAATTTCTCTAACCCATTCGGCTCCTGATAATTTACTGTCCCTAATAGGCTCCCTTGTATGCAAAGACATGTTCGAAATAACGTAAGTTAACCATGCTATTATTATGTCAATATCAGTCTCATCCAAATACCATCCAACCGCTGCTACCTCTCCATTAGACACACTATTTGATTCATCTTCCATAGTACCTATGCCCACACAAATACAATAAAATCAATATAGATATATGTTCAAAAAAGAAAAAAGAAAAAAAAAAAAAGGAAACCAATAACGTAAGTAATAGATACGTAAGTAATAGAGTGAAAGCAAACCAAATATAAAAGTTCAATACAATCCATAATATTCAAACCACAACAGAAATGCAAAAGTCTCAACATTAATATATTCAACAACAAAATAACAACCAATATAAAAAAACATAGTATAATAAAACTCCATGCAATCCACGATACATTCCATAACATCCACTAAAGACATCGGAGAAGTCCATGTCTCATTTCACTTGGGGTTTTGATAAAAGCCTCCCTCCACGTGGCATTAACGCAGGCTCGTTCCACAGCTTTGTTGTAAAGATCCGGCTCCAACGTAGGCATGGCAAGTAGGATATCAATCACAACAGATACGGAGAATGGGTCCATAGGTGGTGATGTGACTTGTGAGTTGACAGAACCACTCACAGATTGATTAGCCATACTGTTGATCATCTCCCGTAAGGCTTTGCAGGTGCTATCAATACCAAATGATTGACTCCTCCTTCTCCTCTTACTATTTGGAGTTTTATCCATCCTATATTTGTCATGAACTGGAGAAGGAGTTATCTCAGAAATAAAAACTTCCTCATCAATATGGTGTTCATTAAAGTTCGTCGATCCATCGTCCCGCATCATCACCACCAATGTCAAGTTCATCCGACATCACCAAATCTTCAGCATTTCCTACTGCATACTCCCCAAAAGTAGCATATGTATCACCAAAAACAGTACACAAGTCGGGATATTGAGGAAACCCATCCTTCTTGAATTTTGCCCATTCAATATTATCCTGCAATTTTCACAATGACAACATATATCAGCAATATTGCCATGTACATCTATAGTGATCTCAAAATGATCAAAGGTTAAATCATACCTTGACGTGAGATTCCCATATACTAGGATCATCAACAACAACCGTTTTGTTCACATTATCCCAGCCAAATCCGGATTGTGAAAGCAGCTTCTTGAAACTAGCATACTGCTTTTTCAATTTGTTCACCTTGTTCTTCAACTGTACTTGAGTATATTGAAGTTCGGCTCGTTTATTGAATTCCGTCCGTATGTTATTCCAGCCTGCTTTGTTGAAAGTACAAGATGTGCGATTTCCTTTTTTTACCTCTTCAACCAACAAACTGACGTACAAGTTGGTTAGAGGCTCAGTCCACTTTGCGGTGAATGCCTCTTTTTGGGATGCCATGTAACCTTTGATCATTTTGAGTATCATATGAGTTCAAGACAATTAAAAAAAGAGTGTAACATGTTGCTTCCTTCTTTTCTCATCACCATTTTTTAGAGTAAAGAAAGACACAAGTAACAAATCCAGTTATAGGATGATATTATCTCTAAACCTTGGATAGCTATTTAGAGCATCAACAACTTCAAGTACTCACGCACACGTGCACACATATACAACCCCTGGATTGGCTAAAACAGAGCATTGTCACACACATACACAACCCCTGGATTGGCTAAAACAGATTCTTTATCACAGCCTATTGCTAAAACAGAGCCTCAACAGCTTCAACTACTCACGCACACGCACACGTGCACACAAATACAACCCCATGGATTGGCTAAAACCTTCAGACGAGTAACTAAACTTCCAACCATGCCACCAAGACACTCAATACAAAATGAGCGACCACTTTAGTCCCAAATAACATCAAAATGACAGTTGCACGATTCTCATTTTATAATTTCCCAAATAATTGAACTTCCAGCCATAACAGTCCCAAATAACATCAAAATGACAGTTGCACGATTATCATTTTATAATTTCATGACGATGACCAAGGAGTACTTTGGCCAAATAAACCTTTGGGATTATGTGGCTGCATGCTTTTCTCTGTCTTTCATGCTTCATGAACAATAAATTCGATAGCATCTGCTACCAATTTTTCCCCATGAAAGATGGTCATTACTCTACAAGAAGGGCGTCTACCATTTATTGATCTAAACACAAAAGAAAGATTCGATGCCTCAAAAAATTCAATCTTTAGAATTTCATTCACCTAAACATTTATATTCTCGTGGACTTGCATACTAGTTCTCTTAGTTTTATCAGCCCGAGATTATCCCCCTTAATTGCTCATTCTCAAAACCCTATTCTACTACCCTCAATCCATGGCTAAAATTCAATGTGCAGAGAAAGTGTAATTTAAGCAAAATAAATTTTAATTATCAAACTTTTGTATTGCAACATGTACACTTTATTATTGCACTTTGAAGTATTTATTTATCTTGAAGTGTACCTCACACATTGTTTACTCACAAATTGTTAGACACTTGTGGTTTCTGTGAACTAACAGTTGTTTTTACTCCACTGTCCACTTTCGAACAAGCTTAGCTTGATACGGCCACTTAATGAATTTCTGAAAATTATAGGCTTTCTTCCAAAGATAGTGGTTAGAGAAAAGTCCAGAAATGCAAGAACTAGTGAGCAAACTTGTGAATGCTGGCCAATTCGAAGCGAGACAAAGTGCACCAGAATTTTGGTGCTGTTCATCATATCAGATATGGTTTGTTTTACTCAGCTTAGTTAATACATGTGACAATCAAGGGCGACACAAGCACGAGGAAAGCAACATGAGAGAGGCGAGCACAAACAAAGGCAACGCGACGGAGGCAACACGATTCAACTTCAGAAAAATCACCAGTAGAACAAGCACAATCAAAAGGAATCAAAGCAACAAACCTGATTTAGGGCAAGACGACCACGAGGTGATGCGACCAGAGGTGATGCGAGCGGAGAAAGGTGACCAGAGGCGACGGGACTAGAGGCGACAGGATCAAATAGAGGCGATCGGAGGCGACGGCACTGCAGGTGGCGGATTCAACTTCAGAAAAAGTGAAGATCACCACTAGAACAGCTCCTCCAGCTTCACATAACCCACGCCTTCAACTGCAAATTTTTTCCCCACATTTTCTAAAGATCAGACATGACTTGAAAACGTATGGATAATAATATAAAAGATTGTAAGGATTTTCCATCCAATTAGATGGACGAGCATCAGAAGAATTTTACTGCAAATATGTAGTCATTATCAGAATATGCAATTCCTTCTGGAATGGAAGAGTAATGACTCATGACATCTTGCAAAACGTAGATGCTCAAGCAATCGAGAGAAAGTTAAACCACACCAGATAAAAACAGAAAGTTCAAACATAAAGTTTTAAACCACACCAGATAAAAACGTAGATGCTCAAGCAATGCGAGTCGAAACCAAACCAAGAACAACCCGCACACAAAATAAATCGTTGATTGAAGAAAGTAGTCAAACTCTGGAAAGGGAGTTTCGCACCTTTGGAGCGGGAGATCCGGTCGGAGCAAATTTTCAGGTTGCGGCGAGACTTGGTGAGGAGCTTGTTGAGCTCGATGCGGGACTTCTGGGCGGGTGTGAGAGCGGAGGAGGAGGAGGAGGTTGTTCCGTCGCCGCCGTTTGGGGCGGCGGAGAGGGACTTGGCGACGGGCTGGGAAGAGGAGGCGACGGCACTGCAAGCTACGGAACGGAGGCCACGAGACCGGTGACGACAGGACCGGCGATGACGGGACCGGCGGTGACCGGACCGGAGGCGAAGGGACCGGCGGCGACCGGACCGGAGGCGAAGGGACCGGCGGCGACGGGACCGGCGACAACGGGACCGGCCGTGACGGGAGGTGATGAGATCAGAGAGAGGCAGGCGGACGAAGGGAGAGGTGAGCTGAGAAGGGGCGTGAGTTGAGAAGGGAAAAGAGAAATTAGGGTTAAAGGGAAATCGTTCCTTATTTTAGTTCCCGGGAAGAGAAGCAATTTTTTTTTGTTTCTCAATTTTCATCCAAAACTATTTGGGCTAGGTTTTTATTCCGGGGAATAGAAAAACAACTTCGCGTTACCAAACGGGTTTTGTTCTTTTTTTGTTGGGGAACAAAAGAACAGAAATTTTGAGGAACAGAAACGTTCTCATGCAGGCCCCTAGAGACCGGACCGGGTCCCATTTTCGGATTAAAAGAATGATAAAATATATTTTATTAGAAAAATATTAAAATATTAAAATAATTTGAATTTTTTTTTTTTTAAATGGAAAAAAGCTTAGATATTAAATATTAGATTTTTAGTGCTAATTCTATTTCAGAACAAGTTCCGCTATTAAAAAAAAATGAAAATCCTTTTGTAAAAAATTGTACCCAAATTTGAACAAGCCTTTAGGGCTTCACAATAGGGGTTGTTTTGTTTTGTTTTGTTTTGTTTCTAGAGATTATTCTAGGTCGTTATTTGTGCATTTCAATTCGATTATACTTGATTGCATAATTTTGATATATTGATTGTCATTTTCATTTTTAGAATTGTTCAAATGAATCTTATAATTTTCACTAGGCTGCCCTGCCACTTTGATTAGCAAATAGTTAAGTTTAGATACCGAAAGGGCTTTAGCTAAATAGCTAGGGTAGTCAAGTCCTCGACTTCGAAATCTCTTATTGCGTATGCATTAAGACGACACTTTCGTGTCTTGACTAAAGTTTCTAGGCAACCCTCAGTAATGGCTAGTGGTTAAAAGTGAGCATGGTTCTAGGGCAGAACTTGGAATTTGAGAATCGGACCGGTGGGAACCTGTAAATTTCAGGTTCCAAGATTTGTAGGGTAGGTTCCAAGTTCTAAAAAATGATAAACCTGTTTTAACGAGCAGGTTCCAAGTTTGAAATCTAGAATCTATAGCCTAGAACTTGGAGCAAGTTTTAATGTTTTTCTTAATCCATGTTTTCGTGTGATTCTCTTATATTCTATGTCGTTCGATAATTAGTGTATAAATACAAGTAAAACTTGGGTAGATCTTGAAACTTACATTGGAACCTGTGATATGGTAATTTTCAGGTTTTAGGGTATGCAGGATAGATTCTAAGTTCCGAAAAATGAGAAACCTATTTTAATTGGGAGGTTCTAGGTTTCAGGTGGAACTTTTATAGAACCCGGAACTACTCACCCCTATTAGTAGCAACTCCTTTTGAACAAGTGGATTAGGAAAGCCAATGTCACATTAGGTATGAACTTGAGAGAGGCACATTTTATAAATAAGTACCTCTAAACATATTTCCTTCCCTCACAAGGGGTAGGTTGTGACACTCACCTGCTATTTGCACACATGAGGGGTATTAATTGGATTGGCGTTGGATTCTTTCCCATTGAACACTATGTTGAAGGGATCGAATTCATTCCCGCTAGCCATTTTGCATTTGAACGTAGTTCTATCCACGTACAAGGTGTATTGACTATTGTTTGTCATTGGATGAGTTAGAAGTAAGAATGATATTAAGTTGGAAAATATAAAAAATATGTTTGAAAGAGAAATTGTGTATATTTCGATATATCATGATGAATATTACGTTAGCCTATATACAAGCTTTGTGAGATAATTATCTAAAGTAACGTATATTAATTAAGATATGCAGAATCAAAAGAGAAGCCGACACTATCACTAGATTCGCCACCCTCTGATGAGCTTAATTTGGAAGACGCTACCTCACACGTCGCCCCACCACGGATCAACAATTCCGCCCTGTGATGTTGTTGGAGAAACAAGTTTTTGTGGCATTGTTTGACATTAATTCAAACTCCAAGTGAATATTTTGATGTCACCTTGAGTTTGAGGGGATGTTAGCAATATTATATTAGAGATTCTTAAGCTATTCTATAGAATATTATCCTATATTAGAGACAATCGTGACAATACTATCGATTATCTATATTAATCAAGATCACACAATCAATAGCGCCACGAATATAATATCATAATTGTCTCTAATATAGGATTATATTCTATTGAAAATCTTAAGAATCTCTAATATAATATTGCTAACATCCTTGCTGACGATGACATTAAAGTAGTCAACTAGAGTTTGAATTAATGTCAAACAGTGTCACAAGAACTTATTTCTTTAACAACATAGCAAGGCGGGCTTATTGATACATGGTGGGCAATGTGTGAGGTTGTGTCTTCTAGATTTGGCTCGTTTAAGGGTGGTGAGTTTGGTGGTGGTGTTGGCTTCTCAAAATGACGTTTGAAAGGTCGAGAATCGAAGGGGAAACCAAAAGCAGTCGATGCGATTGGCTTGCGAAAATAAGTGAGCTATGTAGCTTGTACTATTGGCATTGTACCATCAAGCGGCCAATATGGCTGGTTTGGAAAATAGTTATTAGGATGCCACCTATGCGACTGGCATTGAAAGAAAGCCACCTCCATGAAAAAGGCTTGACCGGAAGATGTGGTCAATGCAATTAATGTCAAAACATGACTATTATGGAAAGGACTCAATTAAATGCTTCATTGCATGAGACTTGTTCACACGAAACAAACATTGTTGAGGGGCAATGATGGGGATGGATTTATTTGAATGTGCACAGGTTGCACTTAGATTTCCACAGGAATGAAGGCTCTAATCCCAAGTTAGAAAATAAGAAGATATGTGAAAAAGAGGAATTTTTTATATTTCGATCCATGATAATAAACATTACATTAACCTATATGTAGGCCTTATGAGATAACTATCTAAAATAACATATATTAATTAAAATATGCACAATAAAGGAGATATTTGTGCAATCTTGATTGATATAAATAATGAACAGTAATGTCATGATTGTCTCTAATATAAAACAATATTATATATAAAATTTTAAAAATCTCTAATATAATATCGGTAACAAGATACATGTCTCTTTGGACTTGTTCTTTGATATGAATAACATTTATATGTTTTTTTTTTTTTTGTCTTTGGAGGAATCGGCTTGTACCGACAAACCGCACCGGACCGTAAACCCCCGGGTGACACTTAAGCATGAGGATCCACCATCCCCGAATCACACTTAATACACCTAGCGCCTCCTTGGGTTTTGAACCCTTCACCTCTTTGTTGAGGATCGCAGAGTCTTATAGCCAAAATGGAGCCACCGCGCCAGTGGTATTTATATGTTTGTTTAATTTTCTTTTGCATGCGTTTTTTCCATATTTTCTTAAAGACATTAATCACACCCGACACGATAGCATTGAGTCGTTGTTTGCATAGCACGTGGCCATTTCACCTAAAGGGTGGACACAAAGTTTTTCTTTTAAATTTTTAAAATCCCAAGATAAAACTATTTCTATATACAAATTAAGAGATTCCATCATACTTCATGAAAGAACTTACTTAAGGAATGTGATATTTGGGTGAGGTGGGGTCACTAATTAGGGACATGCAAAAGAATCAGAACCCCTTGAACCACTTGGAATAGGACCGGAGCGGATCGGACTAGAATAGGTAGTTCCCATGAAAGCTAGTCCAGTTCTCATTTCCAATTTAGTGAAACCAGTGAGTAATTGGTTCAATTGCCAATTATAGATGTGGACCCGCCCGTCCACCCACCAGTCTAAACTAGATCGGTATATATATTTCAAAAGAAGAAGAAGAAGAAATTCTATCGCAATTACTTAATTATTTTGTAGCTTTCAACCAAATATATGTGTGTGTGTGTGTGTGTGTACATATATGTTTATTTGTAGTTATTAGATATTATTGACTAATTTTGTCTCTTAGGTGTGTAACAGGATTAACTCTTTACTTTTTCTTTTTTTTTTTCATTCTAATAATCCATTTACTTACTTTCTCAACCAAAACAAAATAAACAAATGAATAGGAAGGAGAAGACCAATTGGAGATATCCATAAATGTTGTAATACTTTGTCATCCGATACGAAATTAAGAGCCAACGGCTCATTTTAAGAGCATAATTAGATCTCTATTTAGCTATTCCCATGATTAAATTAGGCCGACGTTGAAAAAAATGGATCAAGTGATTAATGTTTTAACTTATGTGGAAGTTATGACTTTTAACATAAAGTCTAAATCTCCACATGTTCCCTGGTGCCAGAAATCCTAAGAGGATCATACCATGATCTTCAAAGAAATTAAGTTTCTAATTAATGAGTATTGTCTATTCGTTTTGCTCGTAGTATTCAATTCTTAATTAAAATCAATACCTCACAATTCAACCCAAATATAACGTCGACTAAGTTTTGGTGCTCTAAAATAGAAACTAGGTTCAACATAATATTAATTGATGAATGCAAATTTGTAGGGATTAGGGATTAATTCCATGGACCCACTTGGGAACCGGATTGGTCCGGTTCTCAGTGGGTCTATGGAACCAACGAGCACTTCCTAGTTCCAATTTTTTTGGAACCGGTCCTTAGTGAGTGGTTTTCAGTTCTAAGGTGGAAACCGTCCACCCGGATCATGCTCACCTCTATCTAATCCTTCTTCCCGTGTAATCGAACTCCAAACCTAGATATTTAATTTTCATAAAGCAATTGATCTATGGGGAAAGTATTAAAAGTAAATAAATCTAAACATATTGTATTAATACATATTTAGTCCTACATTTTTTTACATTAGTACAAATTCAGTCAATTTGACCAATATAGGTTAAAAATTGCTGATGTGGACACCGGCCATCTGACGTAGATGGCTAGCATTGACATGGACATTTTAAAACATTATTTTAATATATTTTTTCGATTTTTAATATATTTTTTAAAAATTCACTTTTGTCTTATTTTCCTTTTTTTTGTTTTTGTTTTAATTCCTTTGGATTGTGTCCAGTATTGGCCATGGCTAGTGAGAGCGTTGCAGCCCTTGCCAGCCATTGGCGAGGACATGACCCTCGTGGCCTGGGCAAGGGTGGCCTCGTTGACTTTGGCGAGGGTCGAGTCTGGCAAGGGCTTGACCCTTGCCACTTGGGCATGAGGGTGGCCCTTGTCAAACTCGGTGGGGGCAACGAGGACGACCCTCGTAAGATCCAACGAGGGCTGCCCTCGCCCAAGTCGTGAGGGTTGTGCCCTTGCTAGAGCCAAGGAGGGCGATCCTCGCTTGTGGCCAATTTTTGGCAATGGTCGGTACCAGCTATAATCCAAAGGAAAAAAAAAAGGAATAAAGGAAAAAAATAGAAAAAGAAATTAAAGGATAAAAAATGTCAAAAAATTATTTTAAGATGTGCATATCAATGCCGGTCGTATTACATAGGAAGGTTGACATGCATGTTGGCGATTTCCGACCTATATTGGCCGGATGAACTAAATAGGTATCAATGTGAAAATGTTTAAAACTAAATTAATTTGATTGAAAAGTTCAAGATTGAATTAGTACAAATACGATAGATTTATAACTTTTTTGGAACTTTTCCCATTGATCTATAGATGATTAGTTGACTTCCTCCCAACAACTAGGATTAAAAGTTGTCAATTGACCTAGGAAATGATTAGTGGCAAATTGTAAAACAATTCAACTTGAATACCAGTAGCGCACCCTGGAGGAAAGACTCCATAGACCTTTGACTATGGGACAAATTTCCGAAATTGCATTATTCATTTCATATTTCAATGTCGATCGCTAGTAAAAGATGTTTCTTTTAAAATATTGTAGATTACGAGGTCGTAAATGGCGAGGCACTACCGTTCCCATTATGGGATTTACATAATTACTAGTATGAGATTGTATTGATCCGCATAATTCATAGACCATGCAAAATAGCTCAGAGAGAGAACATAACAGACATATAAAATCATATAGCTCTTTTGATTTGCTATCTTATATAGCTCTTTTGATTTGCTACCCTGAGGGTGTGTTTGTTTCACTGAAAGTGTTTTACCGGAAAGTGTTTTTCGGATTTTCAGCCGTTTGGATCCCTAAAACAGATTTGGTCAATGGAAATGACTTTTTGGTCAACACAAATATTGTGTGTTATTTTAGGAAAACAAATTCCTCCGCGTGAGGAAATGAAAACACTTTCCCTTTTCAATTTTCCTCTGTCCTGTCACTTTTCCTTTCCAAATTTTTTTAGGTACGCCGCTCTCACCCTTCGCTCTTTCCCTCATCTTTCTTCTTCGGCTCTTCTTCGACGACACGCATCTCCTTCGCCATTGGAGGTCCAGATCTTCTTCTTCATCATTGAAGATCCGGGCTCTTCTTCAACAACGCTCAACACGATTCCAAGTTCTTTCGCTTTTTCCACATCGTAGTGGAGGAGAGGTGCTTGGAGACGAAGGCCAGCGGGGCTCCACGACCTCGCCCTTCCGGTCGTTGCGGAAGGAGAGCTTGACCTTGGCAAGGCCGTCGAGGAGCTTGCACGAGACCTTTTGGAGGAAGACGGAGCTGTCGCTGTCGTACTCGGAGGTGACCCGGAGGGCCGGCCGCTTTGGGAACGAGAAGAGGATCCGCGGCTGCTGCTGCTGCGGCGGCGGTGGCAGCTGCTCCGGGCTGGGAGGCGGAGGCGGCGGCGAGTATGGCGGGAGGAGGAGGCTAGGGATCGGAGGAGGGGGCGGCGAGGAGGACGGGTCGGCCATTGGTGTCGTCAGGCTAGAGAGAGAAAGAGAGAGAGGGAGTTCAGTGTGTGTACAGCCCATTTTTTAAAATTTTTTATTTGGGTTTTTTTTTGGTAATTTTGAGCAGAAAATGGATTTGATTTTTGGATGGTTGTGCCCGAGCCGGGGGTTCAAATTTGGGGGATCGATTTTGCTGGAAAAGGACTGTTTCTTCTAAGATTTTTTTTTTCTTTTTAGATGTATTTCTTTTATTTATTTTCCAAATTTCTTGCCTCTTATTTAAATAGAAGCACAACCTTTTGAAACATTCAAATCTATAATAAGAAAAGGAAAGAAAGAGATTTTAGCTTGCTAGTGCCGATTATATGGATGATGGTGACGTTTTCCTCCTTTGTCTCTTTTTTTTTTTTTTTCGCTTCCTTTACTTCCTACTTAATATCACGAAAAAATATAAATTAATATAATTTTATATGAAAGATCTCAAATCAATATAATTATTATAAATTTATTATAAATTAATTTTTTAAATTAATTTTTTTATCACAAAGAACCTCTAAACTAGTACATTTATAATGAATTTATCTTTCATTAATTTTTGTCAAATTAATTAATATTACGCATGAAAGGCGCATCCATTTAAAGAGAGCCAAATGCATTGAAGCGATTAGTGATATCGTTTTGACTTGCTCTTGTAACCGGAAATCATGTCCATTTTCAAGAAAAAAATACATGTATGAATTCAAGTTTCCTTTTCATTTTGTAGGTTCAAATTCTAGATTTACTAAATTGATCGAGAAAAATCTGTTTATAAAGTAACATGGACTCAACAAATTAATTTGGAAGTAAGAGGCACACTATTATCAATTGTTAGATCATTTTTCAAATACGATCCAAACACCAGAAAATACTTTCGATCACGTATCACCAAATAAAGGAAAACTAACAATTTTTCAGGAAAATGATTTCCCGGAAAACATTTTCCAAAAACGTTACATTTTCCGTGAAACAAACACACCCTCAAATTCAGTTATTATGACACATGCTAATATTCTGATTGCTTCATCGTCACACACGCCTTCCGCTAATTACCACATCTGAACTCACGATTATCCACAAGAAAGAAAATCTCTAAACACAAATTAGGAACCAATACAGAAGAATATCTCAAATATGTACAGATAGACCACGACGTGCTTTGCTCCTATTGAATTCCCTTATTCAAACAAATATCATACATAGGACCACATGTTGCACGGATCCGATGCATGTGAATTCACCCAACACACAAAAAACCCTTGAATAATTTGTTCCTCTGCTTCCAAGGATTGATGTGTATCGTAATATGCAAATGAGTCGTACTCGTGCTATTTTTGGAACTTTGAAGAGAGTCTCTAGGAGTTCAAGCCTTTAAAATAATTTACTATTGTAGAGAGCAAACAATCAAAGAGAAGAACTTAGGGTGGATGCTCCCAAAAACCAAAAGAAAAAAAAAATCAAACAAGAGAAAGAAAAATGTGCCAATATATGGATCTATATAGATTTTAACTATCGAATCCGATGGATTTCACGTAAAATCCGCCGGACTCAATAGTTCAGATGATGTCATCGTGTAGACTAATCGAACAAGTTCTTGAGAGCATTTTGTTTCGAACATGGTAGGAGCACCAACTCCTTGCGGCTCTCGATTTGCGAGCTCGTTAGATTGTTAGCCGACGGCGTGGTCGGCTCGTTGCCGGAGTTCACGCCTTGTCTTCGCATGTAGTCCCATTTGTCTATGAAGAGATACAAGAAGGCGATTAGAGAGACTTGAGCGGTGAAGAGGATGTTCCACACCCACGTGGCTCTTGATGTCTTGTTGTGAAAGGCAATTACGCCTGTGTAGACGTTGATGATCCCCAGAAGGGAAACGGCTGTTCCGAGAATCCAATGCAAGAAGTACCAAGTGCTTCTCCTTTTGGTCCCCCTCCGTTGATTCATGGCGGAAAAAAAGTATTAGTAAAGGATGCTAGCAAAAGATTAAAAGGAATCCCAGACTGCTTTATATGATAATTGGGAAGGGGAAGTTTATAAAAGTCCCCGAGATGGATCTGCAAGACTGCAATCCCTTTATGAACATCGAGCAAAAAAGTAATATCATCTATTTATCATAAATCTTATAAACTTTTATATGGTATGTCATATGATTTAGAAATCCTGAAAAAAATATAAAGAGTTACGACATCTTACGACCAAAGGATCCATTCTCATGGAGACCATAAAAGGAAGACCCCTTTTCATGACAAGAGAATTTCTTTTTTTTTTTTTTTTTTTAATGCGAGGCTAATACAACTTTTGTGTTCATTTTAATCTTAAACATTTTTTCAAAGTGTGCATTTCGTCTTTTTCATAGATGGCACTAAAAATTGCATGCATGGCAGCATTAAATTGCATTTCTCAACATAGATTTAGGATTGATTATTCCAATTTAAAGACACAGGAATGGACCGTACATTTTAGCAAAGATATAAGACTTAATTGTATTGATTAAAAGGTCAAGGACTCTATTACATTTCTACATAATATTTAGTAACTTATCAATGACCTTAGGGAAAACTGAAAGCTAAAATTAAGTGCCTTTTTGATGAAAATTGAAGTAAAATAAGTGACTCTTTTTGCTCGTGGCTGACTTCTACTCTTAACTTTGACTTCTTGCACTATAATTTGACTCATTTTAAAAATTTGTACAAGGATTGACAAATTTAATCTCAATTAATTTTTCTAATATTCTTCAACGTAAAACAATTTTTTTTTTTTTTTTTACTTTATATTGTATTAGAGAAAGTTGGAAGGATTAGCTTTCCCGTTTCCAGATGGTGCAAAGAATGTTCTTCACTTGCACAAAAAAGGTACAGGGGGAAAAACCTGGGACTATTCTGGCTAAGATCACATCTATATTAACAGGTAATTAGCTAGTCAAAAAACGGAGATTGATCAAAATTCGAGTGTTTAATTATTTGATTAGTACATAAAATTATTTCATAGTCAAATAGATTGCCTTTGTCAGATCGAGAAATCATGTGTTTAATGAAAATTAAATTTGTTAATCAATCCCAACAGTTTTCATCGTATTATTATGAGAGAAAGTATATTACCTACGGGGCCTCAGAAGTCCAGTCAAGGCTTGTACCCAGATGGCTACATAGAGAATGAGGCCTATTCTCTGATGATGGTTGTCGAATGAATTTTCGAAGGTTTTGATTGATAGTATAGCTCCAGATGTGGCGAGGAGTAGTGAGAGTACCTGTCAAATAAAAAATTAGAATATTTTAGGCGAGACATAAAAGAAAGAAAATAGAGCGAAATTTTTATAGGCGAGACATAAAATAAAGAAAATAGAGCGAAAACGTTTGCATGAAGAACCTGAGAAGTAGAATCTCCTTGTGTTCTCCTGAATTAGCTTGGTGATACATATGTTAAAAGACGGATTTTACAAGTGAATTAGGTACATGACACATGTTCATGCAGCATCAAATGTAAATTGTCTTATATGTTTGGATCATTAGCCCTAACTTTTTGCTTGTGTCTATTTTAGTTTATGAAATTCACAGGGTATGGCAAATTTTGTGGGATCAATATCGATTATTTTAAAGACTCAAATTACTAGATAAAGACGTAATTTAATATTTAAATATTATAGTACTTCTCCTCATGAGTAATCAGAAATTTGACCTTGTACTAAGCATGGAGAGATATAAGAAGAAAGATAAATGAGAGGTTTGGAAGATTTGAACTAGTGATTTGTTACTTTGATATCATAACATTTTTCATGGGATTGTTACCAATTGTTAATAAGTTTTTATCTGTTAAATGAACGAGTAATTTAATATTTGAATATTATAATATAATTTTTTTATGTTCTCAAAGTTTACCTTTTCAAAATGAGTGTTTTAGTTATGATTTTTTTATTTTTAAATAGCACATGTAGCTTCCCTTTGAATATATCATCTATGGATTTGTACTGATCATTCATGGAGTGCGCAACTTTAGTGAAAATCAGTGACGAAAATGGATTTTTTTTCTTTTCGTATGGAGAGTAGGAGTAATATTGTATGTGTCACCGCTGCGAGTTTATTCATCTCCAATAGTATTTCTTGTAATTCAAGCACTCATTATTGGAGAATGGCTTACAAGGAATCAAGAAATGTTTTCCACAATTAAAGAGAATTGAAAAAGACACTGAAAAAGAAGCACAGACACAATGATTAGAATCATTTGAGACCTCCTTGGTGGTTGTCATGTCCACACACAAATCAACAGTCTTTAAGACCCTACGATCCTATTCTATGCAACTGAAAGCATTTTTATGTCCTCCAACAACTTTTCTTTTACGTTGTTTTTTCACGAAAGCATTCTTGTTCTACACAAATCACTCACCACAATATCTTAATAACATGTAGAATGATGATAATGCGGCTTAATGAAAGATATGTTACCTGCAAGATGACATGAAGGAAAAAGAACGCTTTGGCCCGTGCGCGGTTTTCCTCTCTAATGGACAATCGTATTACGAGTATTCCAAGAGGCATTAAGAAGCCCATTGATGACCAAAGCAGAAGCCCGTGCACCGCTATCTCCTTGTTTATCTTCGCATTCATCTACAAAAAGAAGAAACAATCAAGCACAGGAACTGCGATCGAATTTAATCCCTGGAAGATCAGAGGTTGCAGGGAATTAAAGGGGCCAGCTCAAACCAACGCATACACAATCGAAAAGTACGTACCTTGTGAAGATTTTGGCGCACGTTCTTGTGGCCTTGAATTTGATTGGCCTCGCCGGGTTGATCAGCGGCCAAGGGAAGAAGAAGAGCTTGACATGCGGGAATTGCTAAGACTGCCAGCATCTTAGAGTAATGCTGCGTAGTCTCTCTCTCTCTCTCTCTCTCTCTCTGGGTTCAGCTTTTGAGGATTGTGATGAAGATGAAGCCCATCAGTTTATACTGGGGAAGAAAGTGGCTGGTTGCAGAAAGCGCATGTGAGTCCTCCAACTTCTGGAGGATATATATATATATATATTCTGTGATCATTGATTATTATGAGTATATACAAGCATATGGGAGTTTAATGGTGGTCGGTTAGCGTATCCAAGAAGATTATGGAGAGAGAAGAATAGAGGAAAATGGTAATGTAGTGTATTCTGTGAAGCTAGCTTTTCTGTGGTGTGTGGAACTAGAGATTGGACCTTTGGAAAAGCTTTTTCAACTCTTTTTGTCGTTCTGTGAAAAGACTTTGCAGGCAAAGTGTAGTGGAAGGAAGAGAGTCAAAGTTTGAATGGATGGGCGTTGAAAAATCGGGTATTTCATTGTAGTTGTTGCATGCGGCATACAGATGTCACTATTGATCCGGCAAATGTAAACTATGCCCTTTAACACTGATCTTTAGTTTCTTTTTCCTTCGAAACGGGTGAAGTTGGTTACTCAATAATAGTCAATACCAACCAACGCTATAAATCAATCTTAGAATACAGAGAACATATAAGTGTTTGTCCCAGTCATGCCACACCATCTTTTGAGCTCTCCGAGGAGTATGGTATTTTCCATGGAGGCGGCGACGGTGGCAGCGGCAAGGTGCCTGTGGCGACAGAGGTGCCTGACCGACGGCTGATTAGGCGATGGTGCTGATTGTGCTGTGGCAATACACAATAGGGGTAGGGCACTAAAGAGAGGAGAGAAGGAGAAACTAAGGACTTTATAATTACAAACTTCTCAAATTGCAACTACCGATAATCTTTTTCCCCAAAACAAATAGGGTCCAGGTCAATTACATGATTCAGTCTTTAATGTCATTTTTCTTCGTCTTGTATATTAAATAATGTAGCAGTGTAATCGGATACTTAAATAAGTGAGTCATATTTAATACCTTCCAACTTTATAAATTGAAAAACAAAGGGCATAAAGATACTGATTTGGGTGTTGGATTTGGGTGATGGCATAAACAATTATGCACATGAACTAGTTTACTTTCCACATTGGTTAATCCCATAAAAATGTAAATAAACTATAAATAAATGGACACGAAATTTATAACCTACGTTACCTATAAAATATTTGGAACATTCTGAACTTTGATTTTTTTGGTCGGAGGAAATATTCTTAACTAACGCAGAGTTAATATATATTTCATAAATATATTTTTTTGCTAAATTATTTTTAGTAAACATGAAATCAAGAGGTTATTAAATATAAGCTAATAGGTCCTATGACGACAAGAGATCCATCATGGTCACCAGTCATCCCGTGTCATAATCATCGAAGTAAAGACACCCATTATCATGCTCTCTACGTATGAAAAGATGGGGAAGAAAAGGGCCTCGGATCTTCAATCTGAGTGGGTGGATATGAGGGGCCCCTATGCTTTTGTTCGTTCCCTTTTGTCCTTTAAATCTGTGGGGAGCGACATAAGTTTCATCAGAGCGTCGAGATCCTATTGAATCGCGATGTTTGCAATCATCATGCGGGTTTTACTGAGATGACTTGCAAGATGAAGTTGATTACAATTTGAATAAGATCATTGTCGAAATTTATCGAATAGATTGAGTATTCATAATTCTTAAGAGTCAACATTAGTATTCATCAGAGAACAAAAAAACATTAGTATTCATCATCGCTTGGTGTGTGTACATATATACATATTCTATGCTAAACGGTTTAGAATCATAGTCGCCAAAAAGGATAATTTAGAACTAAAAAGATGATTCATATCCTTCTGCTCTGGCATCTCGAGGATGACTAAATTTGTTCTGTAAACATTTGTTTAGACACATTAAACCAACACAAAAATGCAAAAACATGATTTCAAGTTCCAAAATGCATCTATTTTGTGGAAAATAAATTATTTAAAAAATATTTCCTTAAAAATAATCTTTTCAAAAATGAATGAAAAAAAAAACTCATTGCTTATGAAAGTATTTAGATATAAATTGTTGGAGGTAATGAAATATTTTTCATTAACTAATTATTTCAAACAGTTATTTGAATGAAGCCTTAGGATGTGTTGTTCCTTTTTTTTTTTGAGCGAAGGTACGTATGTGTGTTGTTTGTTTTAGTGAAATAATTTTGGCGAATTAGTTTTTAGAACTTTCATGCTTTTGATTTGCTAAAAACAATTAGTCAATGTAAAATCATTTATGATTAAAGAAAATATAACTACTTAAAATTTAAAAAAAAAATTCTAACTTGAAAAGTGTTATTACAAATTTTCTTCAAAACAAATACATTTTCATTCCCGATATGTTTTAATGTTTGATGGATGATTGTGATGGCCCCTGAGATAAAACAAAAATACTCTTGAAAGACAGCTAATATCCCAAAGTCACTGGTTCTTCACATGCCCCTATGACCTTTGTCCGATACGAGAAACACTGTTTGTCCAAAGGTCCCAAAATGCAATCATTGCACGCGACATGTGGGCCGGCAAAAAAGATGAATAGTGCGCTTTAGGGGGTTGGAGACGTGGAATGTTGTGATCAAAACAAAGTGGCTTTGGCCCCCACGTCCCAATGAGAGCAGAACTTGATTTCTTCGTTTCAATGATGATGGTCATTGAAAAGCAGCACCGATGAGAGGTGAGCCAAATGATGCTTCTCTTTCTCGGTTCCCCCCCTTAATTTAATTAGTCGGTTCTAGTAAGTCCACAGACTTGTGATTTTAGTGCCACTAGCTAATATAGTTTGTGGCGAAAAAAAAAAAAAAAAAAAAAAGCTAATATAGTTTGTAAAATAAAATGGTCAAAAACTTAAAAAAAGAGTGTAGATATATGTGGGCCGACATTAGCTCTCCTCGAATAGTCGATTTGACAATAGAAATTACTTTGCCTCACATTGACTCACGAGTCCTTATGCTTCGATATCGACAAACAACCATCTAGAAAGAAACAATAATTTGATGATTGAGTTGTATATTGATCCAGTAAATTCATTGATGAAAATATTTATATTTTTCAAAAAGCAAGAGCAATTGTTTAATTGACAAAAAGTAAAAGAACAATAGGAGTGGCTGTAAATAAAATGCTGAAAATTACTGGAAATAAATAATAAGGAATTAAAGGATATTGACAGAAGTAAAAATCTTGTTCATCAAGTGTTTGCGAATGTCCTTCTTGGTCTGAATCTCATTTTTATACTTGTTGCCATCCAAAACCTCGCCAAAACCTTTGCTGACTAAGTCGTCTGTGCCCTTATTGATCCGGCGCAGTCAATGACAAGTCTAATTCCTTGTCGTGGCGAGTGCACGCAACTACTAGTCTTCCATTGATCATTCCGGTTTGCCTTGATTCACCTTGATCTAAAATCTTCCCTTTGGCTCAGTCAATGTCCATGGTCGATTTTTGAGTGTGCCAATGGGATATGTATAAAGAAGTAAAGATATGCAGAAGGAAAATACAGTGCGATAGAAAACAAAAGATATACGCATACAAAATTTCCTATCTACATTTTATATTTACGGTTGGTGACTGTGGAATAGGAAATGTAGCTTTATTACATTGCAGATTTGTTATAATACTGTATAAAGTCAACCATATTAATAAGGCTGGGTAAAGTTATATCATAATTAAAATGGTATCTTGCACTCAATTCTAGGCCCCAGACAACATTCTACACAAGTAAAGACTTGGTACTAGAGCACCTTCTACACCCCATCCCATTTGTCAGTAAAGCTCGTTCGATAATTCAATTAGAATTTAATTCCGAAGACTCCATCAATTTAAAAATTCCCTTAACGTGGTAAGTAAAGAGGGTCTAATTTATTCAGCAGAAAATAATAAATAAATGCCAACGAGAATCCTACCGAATATATTACTAAACCCTACCAATGATTTATCATTGTTCTACAATGATATTCGGGTATCAATTTTCAATTATCATCAAACTAACCTTTTGATCTTACCGTCAGCACTTAGGATCATCAATACTAAAAATCAGCATTGAAAGTTCCTAATACTTTTCTTCCATTTCTATTAAAAAAAAATCAATCGTGCAAAAAGTTTCGCATAAACGATCAATTCATCCATATCTTTCTTATTTTGTTTTGGTTACTCCATATGTATGCACGCCCACGGGATCCACAAGCCTTTAAAGACAAGCACCGAACTAAAGCTTATCTCATTCTTACCCTTTAGCAAAGGGGAGTCCCCGCAATCATCAGCTGCATCATGTTCGACTAGTAATTTTAAAGAAGACGAAAAGATTATGATGCTCGTTGGGTAGTCACGTCTTCTTGATTTGGTCAATCATTTGATGACTAAAGTAAACATGGATACAAAGCTCGATTTGAAGAAAGAGGGACACTGCAAAAATTCACAATGATCTCAGCTTGCAATTTCAGTCATCAACATAGGAAGAGCAACCAGCCAACGCATGGCAAAACCGAGTCCTATCACTGCTCGAGCTCTAGGCTCTGCTGAAGAGTATCGTAATACGTGTTACCTGCATAACTTAGAAAAAGATACTCGCATACAACATTTAAACCGGGGAATTCGGTTTCACCAAACCCCGCATTACCTTTACCAGCCATTGCCGCGAGTTCACCCGCCGCAAACTACCCAATCAAACTTAAGCAAAGATCAGAAGAAGCACCCACCATCCAAGCGCCGCAGGCAAAATGAATCCTGTATTCGCATTCCTGCCGGCCCGCGAAAACCACACCCGCACATCGTCAACAACGGGCCCACAAAGCGAGCTCATGTCATCACTCCTCGTGTTGTAGTACACGCTGTAGAACGCGATTCGTGTCCTCTCGGCTTTGGCTGTGAAGTTGACACTCGCGGTTTGGAATGTCGAGTTCGAATTCGGGGTGTAATGGATGTTCTCGGCTTGATCCCCGGCATGTGCCATCACGGCAAGCGGCTGTTTGCACTTGTCACCAGCATGGCCCAGGGCGAACGATAAGGTGTAATCTTTCTCGGGCTTCGTCTCGACCATTTGGGAGATTATACCTTCCTTTCCCGAAAGGAGCTCGATAGCTCGCTTTCCCTGCGGAACTGAGAAATGGTAGATGTCGATGTAACGAACAGCACGGTTGGACTCAACGTTCCAGCCAGGTAGGGAAGAGGTATCCTCGTCGAGGTTGGTGGGGAGTAACACCCCGAGAGATGTGTTCCGGAACATCCACGGACCTTCTTCTAGGTCACCATTTATCACAGCATTATCTGCAAGCAACAGGACAGCAAATTATACTGCGCCATGAATGTGCAATGTGTAGTTAAAAGAGGAACGGCAACCCATTTCTAGGACTCAGGATTAGAGAAACTTAAATTTTTTCTTTTCAGTCTTCATAAAACATTTTTTATGAATATCAGGGGGGAAAAAAAAGTTGTCATCTGTTCGGCTAAATCATTTAATGATCGAAAGACTGAGGACTTCCAGTGAAGGACTTCTGTTTAAACTTAAGGCCTATCGATTGAAAAAACCTGAAAACTGAAACAACTTGCTCTGTCAACAGAACACAAATTTTCCTACCCTAAGATAAGCATGATCTTCGCATATCTACCAAGAAAAAAAATAAATGCTCTATGATCAATACCCATGGGACAGAGCACATCACTCCCTCCTTTTCTGTAGATGGCGGTTTAGCAATTGCTCACTTGGGATGATGAGTAACATAAGTTTGATGATATCGTTGAAAATAGGATGAAATGTTCACAAGACCCGGTAAATGACATTCTATTCCTAAAGCAAAGACGACAGCAGTGCCTCTTCATGCAAGCATGCCTTGGTCACTATTCATTTGTAGTGCTTCATCTGGAAACGATTGTCCTTCCCTTTAGTGGTACCAAGGGCAAGAAACAATTCGAGAGAGTTCAATTGAAAAATTAATTGCACAGTGTGGAACTTTCATTCAGAGGAATAGTGGACCGAACAAACAAGGGGGGACAAACGACTAAATGCTACTTGCCCTACTTCAGAGGACAAAATTCATGGAAAGAGCAAGGACAAAATTCAATGCAGAGTCAGTCGAGGAAAATCGTGGTTTCTCATCCTAAAATTCAAATTATGCCCCCAAAATTCACTTCCTTAAGTGAGCTTTCATCATCCTCAAAAAAGTTCATTATATTTGGTTTCTGCTTTTCAAGAAAAAATAATAATTCACTGAATACATCGGCATACGCATGTCATGCGCTTAGATCACATCTAGGAAAATCATGACTGAGCCTCAACTATCCATAAAAACGAACATGCGATCTATTATATCCTGTGCCTAGTTTGATATTGTAAAGAGGAATGAAAATGGCAATGATCTTTGGTTGCTTCATAGTAGGAACAAGCATCGACAGATCAAGTTATTTTCACATTAAAGCAAGTGCCTAGTTTTAGTTTAGTATTATATCCTGTGCATATAAGCATTAATGATCTTAAAATTGTGGGAACCCTCAAAAACATGTTCTTTTGTTTTCTCTTTTCCTATTTCCTTTTTGTTGTTGGTAGTTTCAAAAGCAAAAGATCTTTGCCCAAGAAAAGGAAAAGGTAGTAGATAGAAAAAGAATTCACCGTACTAGATTTTGAAATTTACTGTACTAGATTTTGAGCATTCCTAAGCAAAGGGGCAAATTTCTCCATTCAGGGCCCACGGATTGACCATCAAATGAATCCAGTGCGTGCATGGACCCAGTGCAAGAAAAGAAGTAACAAAGTTTTTTTACCTTTGGGCTGATCGGGAGTGAAAAGCTTCTTGATCGCAATGTCGTCGATGATGGGCCCACACGTTGGGTCGTCCTCCATCCCGGGGTTCCTGAATGCCAGCGTCACCTTGTCGTCCAAAGCCTCGAAGGCCCATGCGTACGGGTCCCACCCCTGCACGCTGTACAGCGTCTGCAGGTCGATGGTCTGCGACGCCGATGGCGGGACTGACACGTTCAACGACTCCAGCTGCGCGCAAGTGCGCGCCGCGCTGAACGTGACCGAGTAAATCGACCCCTTCTCCACCGTCAGCTCCTGGCTGATCTCGGCATCGTTGCCCAGCCTCGCCGCGTGCGTGCCCTCCGGCACAATGAGGATCATCCCGCCCTGCTTCTGCCCCGACTCCACCAGCTCAACGGTGCCATTCGTCTTCCACCCAGGGATAGCTGCTGGGCCGGCTGACAGCCCGTCACTTGCAAAGCCGCCCGACGGGGGTGTCTCGAAGTCGCCATTTGTGACCAGGCCTGGACGAAATCGACCAAAAGTAATGAGCAAGTGATAGTAGCAGTTCTATTGTACATCAACACAAACATTAATACCCTTATTTTCTGTCACAACCAGTATAGCTATTCCACCAAATTAAGATAAAATTGGTATTTGGTTGAAATTTCATCAAAATGAAACTGCGCATAGATTGGAAAGAGTTAAGAGAATTCGATGAAATGAACATATTTCTTGTATTTCTTGATTAAATTTGCAGATGAGCTTGCTCCAGCAGCAAAAATATAAGTACATAAGAAAAAAAAGCTTTCTAGTGGTGTTATGCAAATTATATTAGCTATAATGATATGCTCATGTTGATTTATTTTAACGAAGAAAATTCGACACTCGCCTTATGTAGAATGGGGGTTTTAATTTAATTATCAAATGCAACAAAAATATCAATAAAAGGAGCTAGAAGAATTCCACTTATTCGTGAAGCAAAAATCTATGAGAAAAACGAAGGAGGCCAGCTAATATTTCATTGTCAGGGAGATTATTATGATGGTCACGAGACCAGCCTGCTCTCCTCAAACAAGGAGACAAAAGAAGTGGCACTGTTTAAAACATTCGGATCACATCAACTTACACCAAAAAACAATGCGCAGTACTCACACGACACTACAAGTAAATCCAAAGAAAAAAACAAAAATGATGAGATTCCCCCGCAGCTTCTGCTGTGTTATCGTAAGATTCAACCTATGTCTGACATGCATGTAAGATTGAGTAAAATTAAGTTACAAATTATTATGGAAGATTATATAGAGTGTTACATGTCAAACTTGCATTCGAATAAAAAAAGGAATATTTAAAAAGGCACAAAATTTGAAAAATTTGATTTTATAAAATATAAAAAAAATCACAAAAAACTCCAAACTCTCATTTATCATGATTTTTTTTTATACATCAAAAACTCCAAACTATATTCATTATGACACATTTACAATAAAATTTTCTCGTAACATTAAAAAAAAAAATCTCAAAACTTCTATCTACGTGACATATTCACCCATCAAAGATTTTGTTATAAGATTTTTATAATTAAAAAATTTTTATTTCACTAAAGTCGTGTGAGCATCATGTAAATAGAATTTTGATGAAAAGTAAATATATCATATAAATATAAATTTGAAATTTTTTGTAGGTAGATTTTATCGACAAAACTTTGACAGAAGGTAGATCCATTATACAAAAATAAATTTGAAATTTGTGTGGAACAGAAAGAACTTTAAGACAAATGTATCATAAGTATAGTTTATGTTTTTTGGTGAGTTTTGTTCTTATAAAAATGAATTAAAGAATCACAATGCATATTCAACCCAAATAAAAGTTTCACGAAACTAAGGCAACCCAATAAAAGATATTATCAGAAATTGAGGAAAAAAAAAAGGAAAACGGAAGACTAAATAACAAAAAAGAAAAGGCTGGGAGACTGACAAAGGGTAACATCCACTGATGATATACGACAAAATCAGTGATGTGATGGGAGCTGAATGACCGGAGCGGGGCTCCAGAACGAGCCACACCGTCAACTCTGCGGGACCCAACCCGAGTACACTTATCTATTTGGGCCCCACTCTTCTAATTCATAGTCAAACCCCGCTTTGACCGACAGAAAGGTAATCAGCTCGCCCTTATCATGGACCATCATCGGTTTACGATACTCTAGGTTGAATTTTTTGGGATATTAAATAATATAATGAGAATGTGGAAAGAACCACCTCAAAAACACGAAAAAAGAGATCAAAATCATCGGATTCTATGACGCTTTGCGGAAAGCACATTGGGTCTCTCAATTCAGTGGAATGGGAAAAAAGATGCCTCTTATTTGGCGGGAAGCCCCTTTTCCCTCTCTTTTTCTTTTGAGAGAAGAGGGAGAAAATATATTTTTTTTCTAATTCTAAATGTAATTTGATACATATGCACATCTATTGGAGAAATGTCGCAAACTGTAATCATCCAACGGGATTGATGTATGCCCGTGTGAGACCATACAACGATTCTACTATATATTATTTTTATACACTATATGTTAATGTAGTGTATCATTGATCATTAAATCAACCAAAAGAGTCTCTAGCACGAATCAAGTCAAAAAAAGAGCCAAAAACCCTTATTTAAGTTTGTCAATTGGCAAATGATTGGACCTAAACGAGCAATCCGAATCAAGGAAGAGAATAAGCTTGTCTAGACTTGCTCACTAGCACATAGAACTCAGGCCAGCTGACAGCACACATCCGATATTTCATAGCTTATAGCTTAAGGACGATGCATAAAAATTCCTAAATCATCAGTTTATTTTTACACAAAGTTCACCATTTTATTTCTACCCAAAGTTCACCACTTAATCATATAAGGAAGCATAAATGAATTTGTTAGGTGAGCTTATGGTCCATTGCAAACGCGCCTCCACAGATTTTCCCCGTTCCATCAATTTTGTGCTCCAAAGGAGATCTAGCGACGTGCGCTTTGACAAATAGCCATTAAAGATTGCCTAGTGAATATGAAAATATACAAAAACATGTATTCTTCTCTTCTTCTTTTTTTGGGAAAAAAATACACTCAAAAGATTTACTAAAACTTGGTTTTTGTTAAGGACAATGCCAAGAGAATAGAGAAGTAAATTCGATGCGTGCGAACCTTAGCGGTGGGTCGAGTAATCATGGTGGTCCTCCCATCCTTTATAGGGGGCGTGGGGTCGACTATGTTACTAGTGTCACATTAGTGCACCCTCGCGAACACGTTAGGCTTAGACAGAGCAGGTGCGATTGTTTTTTTTTTTGTCAGTAGCAGGTGCGATTGTTGAGAAAATAATTTCTTGGAACATGGTGAAAATAATATCTTTCTTTTTTAAATCAATTCAACAAATTTGTAGTCTTTAGGGCAACTATAGAGCCTGTGACTTTTAATTACTATCTTTCTAAATTCAATTGGTGTCGGTCCCACCGGTAGACACATATAATATGATTTGTGGGCCCACCTATTCACGATTAGAATTAAAAACAGTGAACGCAGCTAGAAGAGAGAGAGAGAGAGAGAGAGGGAGAGCGTGATAAAGACACATCATCCGTGCTTTCGTGCCGTGGAACGACGCCGTTTTATTTGTAAATCCTGCTGAAATAGTTTCTACCATCCATAATAATTAAACTCAAAAAATCATTTTCCTTTTCCTGATAAAAATGTCAAAATAAAAAATGAAAGGACCAGCCGGCTTTGGATACCAACGCAACCTGGCACATATTCCTGTTTCTTTATTTTTCTTAAAGTCATTTCTGTCTCTCTTGTTCCCAAGAAAAAGATAATAAAAGAAAAATAAATATAGAGAAATCGTGCAAAAATGCAAGCGGTGAGCATAAAATCATCAAGAAATCACGAAGAATGCAACTCCAGAAAGAAACCCAGTTCAATTAGCTGGATTGAAGAGAGATATCTGAACTGGGTGGAACCAAAGGAAGACTGAATGGCAACTAAAACGTCAAATCTCACGATGAGAATCAGACATAAAGAGGAATCAGACAATGAGGAACAAACAGGCGCACGACAGAACACAATGGCAATGTAATTCATGGTAGGCAAAGATCTCAGAAATTGATGAAATGCGTAGAGAGAGAGAGAGAGAGGGTACCATCTTCGGCCACGGTTCCAGCCAGCTGATGAGCAAAGAGAAAGAGTAAGAGCGAGACCCATTTGCTTTTCTCCAACGTTCCAACCATCTCTCTCTCTCTCTCTCTGTTGAAGGAGTGGAGTGGAGCGTGTTACCTGATGGGGAAGAGTGGGAGTGAAAAAGGATGGGGAGAAGACGTCCTTTTATCCAAAGGTTCTGGTTCAATCGTCTTCACTTAACTTGAAAAAGACAACTTTGTTCTGCAATTAACTTTATTTTGCTTTCGGTCATAAATAAATGGAGACCAGGAGGGTTTCGGAGATTTAAATAATTATAATCAAATGGTGAAAGGAGAAAAAGGTCATTGTCAGTGGGAACCAGGATTGATCTTTGGTGCCACATTATTGTTCATCTCTTTCTCCACTTTTTAGCATAAAAAAAGGAAAAGTCGACTTTAATGGTTTGCGTGTTTTGGGAACCGTGGTCTCTCTGCGGTGTCCTTGCGGGGGACCCGCCCACCGCCGGATCCTTGTACCCGTACAAATTAAAGCACTCGTGAGCTCTTCTCTATCTACGGGAGAATCATTATAAAATAAGTAGTCCTTATAACATGGTCCTAATTAGAGGCGGTCGATGAACGGGCCTAGGGCAAGCGATACCTGAAAATCAAGCCTAATGCATCATCCAAGCAATGAATATTGCCATAAATTCACACCTAATATATTAACGTGACAAAATTATTACAAACACCTAAGGGGGTGAATAGATGTTTAAAAGAAATATTGATAAATAATTATGGAATAAAATAAGTTGCTAACAAAATCCAAAAAAAGATCATAATTAGTTTTGCAAAACTTAAAAGTGTGTAATAGAGCTAAATAAATATAGTTCAAGGATGAGAAGATTGCGCACGAAATTTATAATAGTTCGGCTTAGATTAAGCGTACATTCACTCTCCCACACTAACAACTTACTAGTTAAATTTCACTTATGAGTGTAAACACTTAGTGTTAAATCACACTATCTCATTAAGATTTTTTTTTTGTATTTTCTCTCTTGATCACAATTTGAAGCGCTCATAAACGAAGACAAGTAATTGAGAACAACTTCAAACTTTGGAATTTCATATTCAAGCTCCTACTTTTTCTTAACTGAATGATCTTTTTAAATAGTCCTCCATGATGCACTAGCTATTAGACATTCTCCGAAGAAAATCCTTCCAATCTATCTATTGGACAGAATAATTCAACAAGATCTTGTGGCTGTTGAAAAAAGTAATAGAATTTCTATTTGATTCTGATTGTTTATACAAACACAATCTTAGTTTCCATAAATAATGCTTCATCCTATCTTCAAGATTGATTTTTTCAATTTGTGGTTGACTCAATACATACATACATACATATATACATACATACATACATACATATATAAACCCTTTTGTAAAAAAACTAGTCATTGTAGAATAGTTTCAAAACAAGTTTCATTCTGAATCTATATTGTAACCTTATTAAGTTTGATTATGGATTCTTTCTTGTTCTAGCCTTAACACAATATTGATTTGGACTTGTCAAGGTGGGATATGTTTCTGGAATAAAATAGACTTTGAAAGAAGTCTTCAATCAAAAACTCATAAACATGCTTATAATCAATCTATTATGATATAAGGATCAGAACTAAATAGTTTTGTCAACTTCAAAATCCGATACGAATTTTCTCAACAAAAAATAGAACTCAACCAAGCTTTTGATGAAATAAACTTGTCCAAATCCCTTCATATACATTCTGTAGACTCGTTTGTCCCAAACAAGTTTTGAGGAGTGTGTAGGTCCTTAGATCCATTAAGTGTATAATCTATGTAGGTTTACCTAAATGGATTGGTGCAAACTCTGATTTGGCATTTAAGTTCATAACTGAATTTTCATCCCGTGTATTACTCAAACATAGAATTTGAGAAGATTCTAGGGACTAAGATGCTTCTAGCCTTATATATCGAAGACTCCACAGGTGATGTTAGAAAGACAAAGAGGGTTTGAATCGCACTTTCTTTTGGTAGGTAAGGTAAAGAAGACCCGCTTCTCATGCAAGTCGAAGTCACTATTTTGCTTAATGTCCCTCTACATCATTTGAGGAAGAAGAGAGGAAGAGAGAGCTTAATGAAAGGCATTTAGACAAAATGGAAGAAAAGTTGAAGGCCATTTAAGCCTTATGGGCCAATGAATTCACCAAGCTAATTGGTTTAGAGATAGAATTTGACACGAAAATTCCTAAGAAATTCAAAATGCCTAAATTTGCAAAGTACAGAGGTATTTGATTCCCACTTTTCCATCTTAAGCTGTATAGGGCAAAGACGACATTTTATCACTAGAATGAAAAGCTAACTATAGAGACATTCCAAGAAAATTTAAGTGGACCAATGATCACCCAATTCAGCCAATTGGATCCCAATAGTATCGAAACTTGGGTTGACCTCACCCCAACACTTTCTTGAAGTAGTATAGATTCAATATAGAAACTGTGTCACACAGACCTGTGAAAAACGGCAAAGGAAAGCAACTAGAGCAATAGAAAATGTACTTGGCGTTGGAGAGAGAAGTTTGTGTGGGTTTATCCACCTCTATTTGAAAGGAGATTATGACCATTATTGTGAACACTTGATGCCTATCTACTACTCACACAAGCTGACACACACATCCCTCAACTTTGTTGATCTTGTCATCATTGGGGGAGAGAGAGTGAGAGAGAAAATTGAACTTAAGCTAGAACCACACATGCAAGTTTCCTTGCATGTAGTTCATTCGTGCTTTCTGAGACGTTGCTTGTGACTCAACATGGTAGACGGGGGTGGAACTACATACTTTTATGTTCAGAACATTGTTAGAGTGAGAGTTTGATGAATGGTAAAATCATTGATGTAGCCATAACTTTGAAAGAAAACGACAAGAAAACTTTTCAGCCTCATAAAGGCAAAGATAAAGACAACAATGTTCATGCCGCATATTCGGGCCTAATCCATGTTTGGCCACATAAAAACATACTGATCCAATCTCCAATATTGATATAACCCCCAACACATAATCCAACAAACACTTGATTCCAAAACTTCCCTCGTCCCTTGGGCCAAATTTAAAGTGGCTAGAAACTAAGGACATTCACACTTTTGTCCATGACCAGCGAGAATCTTTTGCTAGTGCCGTTGGCCAACAATCTTATTACTTTACTACCGGCTTATTAACTTGAGAAAGTACAAATTTGAATATAATTTGTGCCTTCCACTCTGGAGAAATACGGTACAAAACAAATATATCTTCAAACTCAATCACGTAATACAAGATCTCTTGAAATCCAATGGACTATAGTTTCGCAAATAAGGGAACACTAGATCAAATGCAAATACTAAACCCAAATGATAAAGAGTGCAGTATAAACATGGGAGATCTTATTGAGAAGGATAAAGAGGAATCAAAGATTGAGAACTTGGATCTTACTCAACTAGCACCAATCCTTTTATAAGCAAGGTATGCTTTCCTAAGAAACATTGATCAATGATCCATTGAAGAAATAAATTCAAAGGATGATCAATCTCGGTGTGACAACCTAGATCTGGGAAGTATGGAGAGATGGTCCAGTGCAACGCCTCGATAGTACATAGGCAAGGTTAAGTGCATATCTATATCCCATATCGCTTAGGAGGAGTCTTGGTCTAGTTAATAAGACTTTGGTTCTCTACTCTGTGTGACGCATTTCACACAAGCTTCCATTGTGCTGAGAACAAAACCTTGAGGGAGGCCCATATTTGGGATGGCGGTGCATCCACGCTAGGGATGTCAACGATTCAGTTTTTTAAAAAAATCGAATCGAACTGAACCATTAGAAAAATCTCCCAAACCAAACTGAATGAGACCCAAACCAAAATTTTGGTTCGGTTCAGCTCAGTTCAGTTTGGTTTTTCAGTTTTTGATTTTAAACCTTTGGTTTTCAGTGTTTTTTTTTTCATTTTTTTTTTTAGTTCAACTCAAAATAATCTAAATTCAATATGTTACTGCATTTCAAGCTTAGAGGATTTTGCAATTTAGATCATATACTTCATTCCCTTTTTTAAGCATTGGCCAAATAATGATATCCAATTTAAACAATTGCTTAACATAATCTCTCTTGACGATTCTCGAAGAGACAATTCTATTGTTCAATTGAAAAAAAGAAAGAATTTTCTCCGTATTGATAAATTACTAAAAAAGCTTATGAGTGTCAAAAAAACTATTGGCAAAAAATATTTACTTTATCCCATTCCCGAATAACATATTGGTAAGTGCTAAAACAAATCTTAGAGTTTCTGGTTTTTAGTCCATTCTAGACTTGAAAGTTTTGGTTTGGTCAACATAAGATTTATTTAAGAAGTCCCAATCAAATCGTGTGCTCACCACCAAGTAAAATTGAAGCGTAGGAAATCCGACGTGGCTTCCATGTGGAATATTTGGCTACTTGCCACGTGCCATTTCCAATCGTGTAATTCTATCAAAGATTAGCTTGAGACTTGATTGAGGCTTTTTTTTGAAAATTATCATTTGACAAAAATAAAAACTTAAGCTCCCAATCAACCAATAGTTGAAACATTCAATCTTGTTTCTACATTATAAAATTGGGGGAATGCCATTCCTCTAAAAACAAAACAAGCCCAGATAACTTTTATCTCCCAATCTCTAGGAGCTCTATCAACAAGATGAAATTGCAAAATGGTCCTCCAAGGTACAACTCTGCATTAAATTCACAATGAATATGAGAATTGAAGTATCAATTGTAATATTGAAATATATAAATATGAATAATTCTTACATGTCAATCATCAAGAGAAATTGCTATTGAATTTAGGTCCATGGTCGTAGATGACAATTCTACATTAAATTCACAATGAAAATGAGAATTGAAATATCAATTGTAATATTGAAAGATATAAATATGAATAATTATTACATGTCAATCATCAAGAGAAATTGCTATTGAATTCAGGTCTATGGTCGTAGATGACAACTCTGCATTAGATTCACAATGAAAATGAGAATTGAAATATCAATTGTAATATTGAAAGATATAAACATTCCATGGTTATTTTTTTTCTCACCTGACTTGAAATTTTCAAGTTCTTCTAAGTCCTCCTCAATCGATTATGAAAGTGGTGCAGATCGTAGCCAATCTTGAGTACATATAAGAGTCTTTACCATCATTGGGGTGAAGGAGTTACGAAATACATCAAGTACTTGACCTCCGGTGCTAAATGTAGACTCTGATGCTACAGTGGAGATGGGCACAGCCAAAATATCTTGAGCAATGAAAGATAAGATAGGATATCTAGAAGAATTGACTTTCCACCAATTTAATATATCAAATGTGGAGCTATACTGTTCACATCCTTCTTCCATATACTTATCTAATTCATATTTTTCTTCCACATATTCTTGTCCCGTTTGGCTAAGATACATTGCAGTCATAATGTCCGCACCAACCATAGGAGACATTAAAACGTTCACTGTCCTTGTCCTCTTTAATCTCATGTTGCTTTTGGGGCATGTACCGGTGCGATATTGCTCAAACAATAATGTTTAGATATTATTGGAATCAATATTTTCCAGCAAAATGCACTCCTTAAATCGTTGCAATCTCAAAGGAGAAGATCTCACATAACATACAGCTGAGCTTTTTCTAACAATGAAATCATCTATATGTTTCAAATCTTCTCTCACAATCAAATTGAAAATATGAGCACAGCATCTCACATGGACTCACCTGATAATATCATAGCATTTTAAGAGTTAAGGCTTTTCTTAAAGTATTGAACTCCCGAGTCATTGGAGCTAGCATTATCAACAGTGATAGAAAAAATGCCTTTGATCCCCCAACTAGTTAAGCATTTCTCAACCAATTTCCCTATAATATCAGTTGAATGTCCTGGGATTTGACAAAAAATTCAAAATTTTCTTTTGTAACTTCCAATCGGCGTCTACAAAGTGAGCAGTAAGACATATGTAACTTAGATTTTGACAAGAAGTCCACGTGTCAGTTGTAAAACAAACCCTTGGAGAAGTATCGAAAAAATATTTTTTCAATTTACTTATTTCCTCCAAATATAACTTATAACAGTCCTCCCTTAATGTGTTTCTTGAAATAATCAAAAACTTTGACTGGATTCTACTCACAAATTTTCGAAATGCCTCAAGTTCCACAAACTTGAAAGGTAGTTCACCAATAATAAACATCGCCGCCAAATCTTTTCAACTAGCATCTTGATCAAATTTCCAAGGACCAGCTGAAATAAAACTACCAACCCCAACAAATTCATTGGAAGCACTTCTTTGCCTTTTCTCCACGTTCGCATATGGATAATTGTTACACCTACCTAAATGATTATGCATTCCACTAGTTCTTTGAGTAGTAGAACAATCAATAATAGCCTCACAATATAGACATTCGGCTTTATCTTGGCTATTTTCTATCATTTTAAAGTGTTCTCGTGTAATAGATCTTAGCCTCTTTCTATTTGTACGCTAGATTAACTAATTAAAGATTTGATTATTGTATGTTTGGCTTTGCAAATTATGTTACTGCCTTGATAGGGAGATCTACAAATGACTTATCCTGAATATAAAGAAACCCTTTTTAGATTCACAAATTTGAAAAATTGTTTAAAGTCATTAATAAATTAGATTAAAAAAAAGCCATGAGAATAAATATAAGACATTGAATAACCATGTTCGAGAAGTAACATACAAAACAAATAAGAACTATAAAAAAAGGTAGGACAAATAACCTTATATAAGCAGAAGAGATTGAAAAAAATTAGTTGGTCTCTACATTTATAATTTTCAATTCAAGTATGCTCATATGTACCTTAAAGCCCTTTTCAGCCCTTCCACCGATAACAATTTCGCTAGTTGTATTGCCTCCTGAATAATAGAACAAGCATGATAACAAACATGAGAAAAGTCATAAACATTCCACATATTTTAGAGATCGCATGGGGAATTATCTTAACCACTAATTTTGCAGCTAGTTCTGCTGGTAAACCTCCATTGAATCATTTTAGCCCACATATGTCTTGTTTTCAGAAATCTAAAGAAAAATATGACATGAGTCTTGATGTATAGAAGTTAAGAACAATATCAATATGAAAAGATACAAACAGCATACGGCAAGTCTCGCATAAGCAAGACCATATGCAGAGAGGTCTGTGAAGGAAACCATCAACAGTCGCACTTGAGAGCAATTCAAAAGCCCACGGATTACACACAAAAGACAATGCATAAGCCAAGCTTTTCACACAGTAGAGGTGACCATTCATTTCAAAGATTCAGATGGCGAAAACATCTACGCCACCAAATTTCTCCAGGATAACATTCTTTCTGCTAAGTGACATGCTGAGAGTAAATTACACATAAGCCCTGGCCAAGACGAACCAAACGCCATCTTTCCACGCTGCTACTCTGCTAAGTTCACTCCATAACAGGACTGACGGAATTTTATACCTTTCTTGGCCTTTGGGCTAAAAGATCAATGACTGACAAAACACTATCAATCACTGGATTGTCCAGAGTCTAGTCTGGCGAGACTAGCAACTAAAAGACACAAGTTATCTTGGATGTCCGTCGCAAAGAACATCAATTGCATCAAAAAATAGAGTACGAAAAGCATTGACCTGTCTCTATTCACCATATTTTCCCACCAAACAGCAAAGAAAGTAAGGCATTGCATATGTCAAAGCAGAACATCCATAGTTATTCTTATTGGATAAAAGAGGAAAATAAGTAGCTATCATCAGAAATATGTATGAGGTTGTCATCTTTGAAGCAACCGCTGCTAACATCAGCCAACGTAAATGATGGTCTCTCAAAACATCCAAGGTTAATGGCAATTACGACAATAGGTTTGGTGAGACAAAGTTACTCAAGATTCATTTCCAAAACAAACTGAATTTATCAAATGAGCATCTCTCTCGGCCCCCTAAGAGCGATTCCAGTATAGCAACTACATCAAATCAGCTTGCCATCTCCACTAAGCACGTTAGCTTCAAAGATCTCCACGGGATATTAATCTAACATGCCATTAAAGCTTCAATCACATTAAGCAAGCATTGGTTTCAAATGAGTGGAAAAGCAAGTGAGCTGACAGAAACATAGTCCACTGCCCATCACATAATCACTCGTCAACACCATGATAGATCATAATCACGAAGCATTGACAGCCACACTCAAAAAGATAAAAGTAAAATCGAAAGAACCACCCTCAAGACCTTCAAGAATCACATTTCCCATGTCCACTTGAACATTCATGATCAGTCCACACCCATTGTTGGTCCATTACAATATTCACATAAATAGACACAGGCCCTCCAAAGCTACTTGGTCCAAATCTGACCAGCTACGAAATGCGTGAAAACACAACACTCATGAACATCAAACCGCGAGTCTAGAAAGACATACTAGTCAATCCAAAACTACATTTTTCTCAATTACTCAAGAAAGACAACGAAAATCATAGGCACGAACCACGCGATCGAAACCCAGACAGGAACTAAGCGCAAAAGCCATAACCCAGCACCCACAATCGGAAACAAGTCGTACCCACTGACCCAAACCCCACCCCCAAGATTAGAGACTTGCCTGCGCAAGTGTGCAGGACTGCTCGGGCACGTCCCTCAATCAGTCGCCGTCCTTGTTGCTGTCACCATCGCCGTCCCTGCCGCTGTTGCCGTCGCCGTCGCAGTCATAATCACCGCCGTCATTGTCTTGGTCAGGACGAGAGGAGACGAGAGAGAATTAGAAATAGGGTTTGCCGGTTTGGTTAATGGTTCTATTTTATTAGTTTATTGGTTTGGTTCGGTTCAATTCGATTAACCGATAAAAACCGAATCAATAAAAAAATATTGGTTTTTAATGAAAACCGAACCGAACCGAAAAAATCGAATTTTTCGGTTTAGTTCAGTTTAGTTCGGTTCCCGACACTCCTAATCCGCAATAGTGCAAGAGGCTTAAAGAAAATAATATTGAGCTGGGATGAGGGATGGTAGTGTGGCTATGTCTTTACCCCAAACAATGCATTTTAAAGCCTTGAGAGCTGAAAGCTCAAAGCGGACAAATATTAGATAATACAAGCTTGGGGGTCCTTACAAGTGGTATCAGAGGTGACTCCCGACAACATGTTGGGTCACAGTAAGGGCATTGTGCCTTAATGGATGGAGAGTATGACGACCCAGACCCAGGAAGTACGAAGGGATGGTTTAGTGGAGCGCCTTGGCAGTTCGCAGGCAAGACTAAGTGCATGTCTCATATCCTACACCACCTAAGGGGAGTCATAGGCTAGTCGATAAGATTTGAATTTTCTATTATGTGTAATACATTTTAAAGCCGTGAGAGCTTCAATTTTAGCTTAAAACAAACAATATTACACAATAATCACCTCGAGTCCTTACAGGTGGTATTAGAATCGATTTCCACAGCGTGTGGGGCCACAATAGAGACATTGTACCTGAAAAGGAGAGAATGTGACGACTCAGACCTAGGAAGTACGAAGGGACGATCTTGTGCAACGCCTTGGCAGTAGGCAAGTGAAGCAAAGTGCACATCTCCTATCCCCCATCGCTTATGGGGAGTCCTAGCTAGTTGAAAAGGTTTTAGTTTTCTACTCTGGGTAACGCGTTTCACACAAGCTTTCGCTATGCTGAGAATAAAGCCTTGAGGGAGGCTTATATCTAGGATGACATTGTATCCATACCAATGCAGAAGGCCTAAAGAGGACAATATTGGGTTGGAAAGAGGGATGGTAGTGTGATTGTGCCTCTATCCTAAACAACGTATTTTAAAGTTGTAAAGGTCAAAAGCCCAAAGCGGACAGTCTTTACAAGTGGTACCTTCCATCATTCTAGCCCAATATTGTCCTCTTTAGGCCTCTCGCACTAGTGTAGACACATTGCCATCCCTCAAGACTTTATTCTTAGCATAATGGAAGCTTGTGTGAAACGCGTTACATAGAATTGAGAACTCAAGTCTTATCAATTAGCCCGAGACTCCCCTCTAGACAATGACAGGAGACATGCACTTAGCCTCGCCCACGTACTCCAATATGTTGCACTAGACTATCCCTCTTTACTTCCTGGGTCTAGATCATCACATTCTCCCCCCTTCGGACATAACATCTTTGTTGTGGCCCCACACGTTGCGGGAGTCAACTCCGATACCACTTATAGGGGGTTGGGGGCTAGAATTGTCAAAAACAGAAAACCAAACTAAACTGAACCAAAAAGTTCGGTTTTTTTAGTTTAGTTCTCATTTGGTTTGGATAATATTAAAAATCGAATTTTTTAACTGATTCAATTTTTATTGGCTCGGTTAACCGAATCAAATAGATAAAATCTAATATTTTCCTTTTATTTTTTATTTTTAATATATATATATATATATATATATATTTTTTCTTCTTCTTCTTCATTGGTCAATCATCAGCCAAGTGGTGATCGACAATTGACCGAGGAGGCAAGTTGGAGCCTTGCCATAGGCCGGCTACGCTTGAGCTCACCATATTTCAGTGAGATCAAGCTCACGGCCTATGGCAAGATCAAGCTTGCCGACGCCGACGAGCTAACGCTCGTCAAAATTTGGCAAGTTGGGCAAGGCTTGAGCCTTGTCGAGGTTGCCTTGTTGGAATCTTTTGAGCTTGAGCCACACGGCTTGTGGCGAGGCTCCAACTTCGCCTCTAGTTGGTTCTTTGGCTGCGATAGAGCTAGCAATCAACTAATGAAGAAGAAGAAGGAAAATAAAAATAATTAAAAAATTGATTTTTAAAAATATAAAAAAAATTATTGAAAGGAGTGCGTGTAAGAAAATATTTTCATCACTGAATAGTGAAAAATATTTCTAGTTCATTTTCAAATTCAAGTCGAACAACGGAAAATGACTTTCTAGAAAATATTTTCTAAAAAAAGCTATATTTTTTGTAAAACAAACGAAGCTTTAAATGAAACATTAATTAGCTTGGGCTCTAACATTTGTTTCACTAATTTTAGACCACTCCACCATTGCGTAATTTGTTCAGTTTGCAATTAGCAGATTAAGATAATATAAATTCATCTATTGGTACTTAATATTTCTAATTATATCCATGGAGATATGTAAGACCAATTCTTCTCTAAGCCTATTGTGTGAATTAATAATACAAAGTACGCAATCATGGATTGTGCCCTTAAGCCTTCATTATCTATTATATGTATTATTTCATGCAAAAAAAATGAGGATCTTGGTGTCTTTTAAAGTCATAAAAAAATTAAGTAAAATGCTAATATTAAGGTTGAATTACTATGGAATTTAATACTGCATTTTATTTATTTCCACGTGGTAGCATTCACAAAATTATTTTCATTTGGAAAAGTAATAATAGTATATTGAATTTATTTTTTCACTAAATTAAAAAAAGAAATTCTTATGAAAACCAATGAAGTTTTTATCTCTTTACCAAAAAAAAAAAATGAAGTTTTTATCTTGTTGGGCAAAAGAAAATTTGATTGGAAAATTAATCTTACATTATATAATAGAAAAAAAAATAAAAACAAAAGTAAAAATCGAATAACCGAACCAAACCAAATTGAATTGAATTTGGATTTCGATTCGATTCAATGAATTTCCTTATTGGTTTAGTTTTCTAGACAAACTGAATCAAACCGAACCACTTACACTCCCACCGGAGGCTATCATTGTGTAATATTATTTGCTTTGGACTAAAGTTCACACAACTTTAAAACGCATTATATAAAGTACAAAACCCAAGCATCATCAATTAGCTCATGACTCCACCTAGTGATGTGGGATAGGAGACATACACTAAGTTTCGCTTGCGTACTGTCGAGGTGTTGCACTAAACCATCCCTTTGTACTACCGGGTTTAGGTCATCACACTCAATATTATTGGGAAGGCAAAGAAAGATGATAAGGTTTGCGTGATCGCACCTCTAGTGATCCTAAAATGACCAGATTCTAACTGCCAAAATGAGGTAGAAAGAAGTAGAATGAACATGTAATGGATTATCAAGACAAATATAGCAGATGACCAAATTTAATTGCCTAGAATGAAGCAAAAAGAAGTAAAACGAACATGTAATGGATTATCAAAATAAATATAGCATAATAACCATATTCTAACTACTTAGAATAAGGCGGAAAGAACTAGAACGAATATGTAATGACCATATTCTAACTACCAAGAATGAAGCAAAAAGAAATATAACGAATATGCAATGGATTATCAAGTCAAATATAGCAGGATGTCCATACTTTATTTACCTAGAATGGAGTAGAAAGAAGCAAAACCAATATACAATGGATTATCAAAACAAAATATAGCAAAATGATCATATTATAATTACCTAAAATGAGGGAAAAATAAGCTGAACAAATATACAATTGATATCAAGACATATATAACAAAATGACCATGTTTTGGCTACCCAAAACTATATAGAATGAATCAGAACAAATAAAAGCGAAACAGAACGATAACAATCACCATGCTCACATCAAGGCTTCATCTCTAACCCGACCAACCAAGATAAAAGTAGTTAAATAGATTTAAGCTAACTCAACAATATAAACTTTACTTACTTCAAACAAACACAAATTGCAAGCAACTAATTGCCTTGACTACCCTAGTAACTCTTGAACATGAAGTCTTGTTTTCTAATTTCTTGGATTGAAAAGTGGAAATAATATATGCAACTTGTTGACACCTAAATTTTGGCAACCCGTCTAGTCATTTATCACATTAGAAAATTATGGATTAATTTTAACCCCTACAAAAAAAATTTGCATAGCATATAGTGTTAGGTGCGTTTATTTTTCATTTGTATTTACAATGGGCCGGTAACTAGGGGTTTTGGGGGTGTTAACAGTTCGGTTAGGTTAAGTTCGATTTTTTTGAAAAACCAAACTGAACCGAACCATTAGGAAAAACTTCAGAATCAAACCTAATGAAATCCGAACCGAATATGACCTGAACTGAAATTTCGATTCAGTTCGGTTCGATTTTTCGATTTTTAGTTTTCAACTTTTAGTTTTCAGTTTTTGCATTTGTTTTTTTTTTTTTTTTTTTTTGGTTTTTTCTATTGTATTTCCAAAAAATAAGCTCTTATCGGTTTGTTGGTTCGGTTTGATTCGGTTCGGTTAACCGATAAAAACTGAATCGATAAAAAAAAATTGATTTTTAATGAGAACTAAACTGAAAAAACCAAATTTTTCGGTTCGGTTTGATTCGATTCGATTTTTAATACATCTACCGATAACATATGGGTTTGAATTGATGGTTCAGGACTATAATTTGATGAGTTGGGCTAAGCCTACGAAGAGAGCAAATCGGCCAAAGTCTGTATTCTCGAGGAGATTTTATGGATTTATCTTGTGAGATTTCAATTTAAAAATAAATATTACGTTTGAAAAAAACATCTTCGCGGATGTTAATTTGAAAAGGAAATTGAAACCCTAATTCTTGGCCGCTAAAAAGGTTGTTTGCTTAAGATTTTGGGAGGCCACATGTTGAATACGTGGCCACAATTGGGGTTTTTTTTCGTTTTCTCTTGAGTAAGAGAAATCGACACAAAAGAAAGAGAGTAGGAGTTTTCCCTTGGGCTTTTCCGTTCATCCCTTTGAAAAAAGAAAAGGAAAAGCTTGGGGAAAAGCCAAAAAAAAAAGGAAAGGGAAAAGAGACGGGGAAACGTGAAGAAGGAAAAAAAAAAAGCAGAAGCGGCGGGGGTGATTGGACGTTTACTGTTCATCGTCTTCCTCTATACTTGCTGCCTGGCCTGCATCCGGCCACCGCGCGACACTCGCCGCCCGCTTCTGCTCTCCCTCTGCCGGCTCCGCTTCTGCTCGCGACCTAGCAGCGCCACCGCACCCCTGTGCCGGTCTTTACCGCTCCTGCAGCTAGATCCGACCACCGCGACCTCCGACTAGCGACCCGACGCTGTAACCCAAGCTGCTCCGCCTCTGCTCCGCCGACCCGGCGCTGCTCCGTTCGCTGCAGCAGGTTCCAAACCGGACGCCGGCCCCCTGCACGTCGCTTGAACCTTCTTCGATCCAGCGACCAGGCGACGCCAGCAAGTTCCAGACCGGACACCGAGCTTCCACCTCTGTTTTGCTGTCCCTGCTGCCGAGCCATCGTATGCCCGAGCGACGCGAGGACCGGTCGCCGCACTCCCTTCCGCCCGCGACGCCCTGTCACCGTCCCCGACGCCAGCAGGTTCCGAATCAGATGCCGGCCTCCCAGCAGATCCGCTCCAAGCCCTTCCGTCCGAACACCACCGTGCTGTCTCTGTTCCGGCTCCCCTGTTTTGCTGCTGCCCCCTCGCTGCGCCATTAGCTACTGCCCGAGCCCGCTTTCGCCGGACCTCGCCGGAGCTCCGACCGACGGTGACTAGCGACACCACAAGCCGCTACCCTTGCACCGTCCTTAGCCGCGCTGAGCCTCCTTCGTGGTCCAATCTACTAGATATTGGGAAATAATTCAAATCTAGGTAGAGATTTATTTTATTTTATTAGATAGGTTTATTTTACTAGGTTGATTTATTTTAGGTTTATTTAGTAGATTTATTTTATCTTATTTTAGTTTTTGATATTTTATCTCTTTGTTTGAAATATTTGTTAACGCACGATTGAAATTCCTGATGTACAATTTCGATTCGCAACCGCACATGAATTTTTATTCTATCTATAAGACTTTAGATGGAATAATTAATCACGCGGGAGTAAAATTGATATCTTGATATTTAAGGCTTAAAATCGATTTATAGATTTTATTAGTGAAATAATCAAATTTGAATTTAAATTTGAATATGGATATGATGACCATGGATGATTTAGTGTTTATCTTTTAATTGTTTTGTTTATCCAGAAAATACAAAAAAAAAAAAATGGCATTTGCATTCCATGTAGATTAGAATTGATTGTATGATTGGTTTAGTTAGATTTTTTTTAAATGCATGTCTAAAAGGTATTTAAAATAGATAACATTTCACTTTAGTTAGATTTTTTATTTTTTTAGTAAATTTAATTACGAATTTTCATAAAAAAATACAACAAAATCATGCCCATGTCATCTAGAATTAGGTTCATAAAATGCATGTTATTTAGTGATTGTTGCTAGGTTCATTTGATTATAAATTGCTTGTCATTAGAATTAGATCATTTGGTTAATTTAAATTGCACATTTAGTTATTGGACAATTTCTATTTCGACTTTCATGAAAAAGAAAAAAAAACTTAGAGTTATTCTTTGCATGTCATTGCATACTAGGGTAGGATTGCATGTTTAATTTTATTTTCTATTTAGTTATAGTTTTAGATAATTTTCTTTAGGATAGACTGCATGCTTATATTTCATGTCATATCATTTTATGTTAGATTAGTAACATGCATTGCATATAGATTAGATTCTCATTAAATAAGTGAAAACAAAAATTGAGTAATTGCGTGTTAATTAGAAATTATATCTAAGACTATTTATGTGAATTCTGATTTAATAATGCAGACGCTTTTGTTATTATGAGGTAAATTATGTATTTTTTTTATTTTCTTTCTTAAGTGTTAAATTAGTGGTTTGTGCACCCGTATGATTACTTCACATGTTAGGGAAGTGAATTAAAATTGATTCAAGCTACCTGTAAAATTTTTTTATGAAAATAAAAGAGAAAGGTACCGAAAGAGTATTAAAAAAGTCTAGTGTAATTAAGTCATCGTACCCAAAGTCTCTGGTTCGTAGGAATAAAATAATTATAATATTATTTTACTTAGATGTCTAATCGACCTATTATAAACTAATTAGTGACGACTCCCTTTTACATGCTAGATATTTGAACCTAAATCGCAAATTGATATTGACTTGGAAAAGCCCAAGCTAAGTCAGACTCAATAGTTTTTTTTTTTTTTTTGTCGAAAGAGACTCAATAGTTTATTAGCCTAATTTTAGGTGGTACATCCGAAATTTAGGTCATGACATAGCTTTTATTTGAATTATGGAGGAACAAAAATGGGTTCTTTTGCAAGATAGAATGAGTTTTATTAAAATTAATTAAGATAATTTGATTTTCTCTCATTGTTAGGTGTATATTTGCATGTTAATCTTCAGCTTGATGTGGCACAAATGCAAGGCAAAACGTCAAGGGAAATGCATGAAGAAAATAAGTCATTTGGCGAAAAAATCATGATTTAATTCTTTGTATCAAAATTGGTAATAAAAATATTGTTTGCTAGAGACATATGACCATGCAATACATAATATAAAGACAAGTGGAACTTAAAATTCAAATTAATAAATCTTTGCAAGGTAAATATGATAAGTTACGTAGCTCTCTTCTTACAACATTCACTAGCATAGATTAACCACTATTATCAATAATTAACTAAGTTTACACAATTTATAACACACATCAACTATTAAGACAACAATAATTTAATTAATATTGTTCTACTATTAGCACACACATAATTCAATTCATACGGTGGACTCAAGACAATCCACAATTATGGAAATTACTCGCCACGTCCTACGAAATTTATGATTCGCTTAAAGTTTCCGCGTGTTTGTCATAATACTAAGGCAATTATATTTAGCTCAAAATTTAAGTATCATTATCATAACACGAATTTTTGAATATTACATAATTTTAAATATGGAAATTTCAGATGTCACACATGCGACTCTTGCTGGCCCGAGTGAGGGCACTCAGATTTAGTTACCCACCCAAATTTGGGTGACGTTGGCTATCACTTGGAGCCGGCAAGGGCTGGTGATGCTCGCTAGGCCTAGGCAAGTGCCGGCGCCACCCAAATTTGGGTGCTCGAGCGCGTGTTAGTATTACACCCTAAAGCAATCATGTAATAATTACATGTTAAGGATTTTTGTTGAATTATCAAATTAATGGCAAAGACGTATTCATTCACTTATGCAATTATCTATATGAATGATTTCATAAGATCAATTGTGACTGGACTTATTCTTAAGACATTAAAAATATGCATGACGAGTTTACAGTTAAACTAAATCTTTAAACCGTTTTTGATCAATGGATCATTGAATGGATATTAATGATCCTGTTGAGACCGGTGTATTCTTAGCTTCACCATTAAGTATTGGATGTATAAGGTAATGACGAGTCACGAGTCAATTGGATTTTATGATGCTCGGGTTAGAATACATGTGCTTGTAGCAAACAAGTTCACTGAATGTGACATACATAGAACGATTAGTAACATGGAGCTTTTAGTGGGGTTAATGACTAATCGTTCATGCTTTTGTTTTGTGTAAATAATCCTTAGACTTGAGACATAGTGTTAACTTGTGTGTTGGACGACCATGGTTCATGGGTACTCATATTAACGGCTCATGGATTCGTCTTTGTACCTGATGGTCATAACTCGTTCACATACGAAGTTACATGTGTGCGCAACATGGAATTTGTCTCCTTGTTACATGCAATGTATAATAATGATGTCCTATGCGATCTAATTGTGACACTGCATTGAAATCCTTGGCCAGGGTTGTAAGCAAGAATAATTTTTTTATATCTTGTATAAAATGCAGGTCATTAGGTTTGTGCATATAATCGAATTGGTGACTTGATAGATATTCCATGGTCTTTGTTCGATCATGATATAGTAAGACAAATGGATTGAATTACATTGTAACCAGAGCTGATGGGTTTATTATGTTCTTAAAGTATTCACACTGTTTGAGTAGTTATTACATATTGCTAGATGCCAATCATGGCTTGTAGGATCTAGAGATTGATCGGGACAATCAATTCTCTTGGGAGTACTAATGTATTAGTATAAGTCTTACTATCAGCTTAGTGACGAATCTAGAGATGTCACACATCCTAACCAATTCACTCAATCGGACATAGTCCACTTACGAGAGTTGTTCTCTTGCTCACTCAGTTTTGGAAGAGGTGGTCAATAACTTATTTGAGAAGTTATAGACTAATTTATTGAAGAAGTAGTCAATAACTTATTTGAGAAGTTAAAAACCGGCTTTTGGAAAAAGTAGTCAATAACTTTTTTGGGAGGTTAAAGACTAGCTTCTAGAGGAAGTTAAATGTTGACTTTACCAAGATATTATAAATAGAGCAGAGAGAAGGTGAGTGGGTTAAGTTAAGAAAAAGAGAGAAAGAAAAAGAGAACTATATGGTTAGCAAACGCATGCTAACCACGTGCAGAGGATTTTCTCCACAAGATTGTTAGCACAATTACAACGGTGATTATTTGCAAGCTCTTTTTTGTTTGAGGTGCGTTGGTGGTGTGTTTGAACTATAGGCTCCACGTTCGTGGGGCTCGAACTGAATAACATTTGAATCAAGTCAGTTAAAGTGCACCTCGAGAGGTAATCCGTATAACCCCCTTCGATATTTTGATTTTTGATTAAAACGTACAAACAACACCTTTGGACATACATGTATAGTAAAATTTTATCTTTGCTTCCGTTGCATTTATGTTTATTTAGCCTATACATGTTTTGTAAAATCCCAACAGCGTGAGCTTAAGCGCAAGCCTAGTGAAGGTCGCTAGCCCTCACTTGGGGCTAGCGAGGCCTTGCCCAAGACTAGCGAGGGCTAGCCACCCTTGTTTAGGGTCGACGGAGGTCATCAGCACCTCCAGCGATAGGTGGCAGTAACGGCGGTGCCTACCGGCGTGGCCTTGCCTTGCCCTGCCATTCTTTTTCTTCTTCTTCTTCTCTCTCTCTATCTCAATTTTGTTTTTCTAATAAAATTTTAGCTTTTTTCAGCTTTTTAAATGTAATTTAATTAATATATTAAAACGGAAACAATTAAAAAAAGCCAATTAGGAGAGAGAAATTAATTTAAAATTGCCATGTTAGCATTTTCCACAAGATAAATTGACAGTGTTAACTTTAGAATTTGATTGTACCTATTTCATAAGTTTTAAAACTTGATTGCATATTTTGTAAGTTTTAACACTCAATTACACTTTTATGGTTGGCTGGAAATAATTAATTAGAAAATTGTTAAAAGATTTAGGACCCCGACAAAAAAAGAGTTTAGGATTAAACTGGCCAAATTAAAAGGTTTAAATTTAAATATGCACGAATGCAATATGCTTACAACCATATCAAGCAGGTTGTGCCTAACTGCGCATGCTAACAAAGCAATTCCAGCTTGTGTTGGGAATCTAGCTGCTAGATATAGAATCTAAGACCTTGATGTGATCTCGAAGATGAGTAAACAAAGGTAGGTATTGGTTTGGCAACTTCATCCATTATTCTGATGTAGGCCTAGATTACCCGTCATAGGTGTTTGTCGTTCTGAATCACAATACATACTCTGATTCTGGAGATGCAATTTTTGTTGATATTGATTTGAAGATGTATTCATATTAATTTGTTGTTGATGCATGAAGTCTGATCACAAAAGTAGTACTGACACCGAAATCGCAGGTTATGGCACTGCGTCACGACTCACAGCAGCAGGAAAGCAAGCAAGGCCAAATTAAGTGGTGGGGAAGTGGCGGTCCAGGAGACTTTGATTGCATAGATGCAATTGAAACTAATAGAGAATGCAGACCGAAGTGCGAAGACATCGGAGATGATGGTTCCAATGCTGAAAGCGAGAAAGTGAACAGTGATTCCACTCTCCCGGGGACGGGTTTGCTGACAGCCGTGAGAAAAAAGCCCTTGAACAAGGACGAGAGGCACTAAAGCTTGGTGTTTTCAGAAGCCACCATGCTGGTAAGATTGGCAAGAAAGAGAAATCACTGATGCTTTAACATTTTTCAATCTTCACAACCAAAATGATGGATATATTATTAACTTTAATATGAGGAATGCCCAAAAGCCACAATGTAAAATGTTGATCATGGGTCTCTATTGTCGACTCTCGAGTGCCGAGGTACTCCACTCACTATGGTGTTCATTTCATCTGTTTTTGTTGCGTCTGTTGGTATTTTCATCTGTTAAGCGGCAAGAAAAGGAGATTGATTTGCTGGAATGGGATTTCCAATTCTCAATTCTCAGAAGACATGCACAATTCAGCCAATAACATCTCCTCCTAAGGTTCACATGTTCGCACAATACAAAGGTGTGTCCGAGCTAATAGTCCTGCCCCCCGAGCAGCATATGTAGACGTTCCTAGGTTTTGTCCTTCAAGTTCCACCAACTGTGCGTGTTGATTTTGTTGATCGATTTTTAGCTTAAGAGATGCAACCTGAGCCAAAACACTCGCATCAAAGACATTATCGACATTGATGGCCACGCATCTCATGAGAGGGAAGCACACCACCTACTAATCATTTTGATGCTCTAGATGATTACTTATGACATGGAAGCAAAATCACACATCGCATTGAAACCGAAAACTTATTTGTGTTCAACAAGTGAAGTTGAACCATGCTCTTCCTGTTGCCATCTTTGTCATGTTTCTTTCAATTGATTGACTTGCGAGATATAATACTTGATAATTGTGGTAGTTTAATAGATAGTTGACATAAGATAAAAAGTAGAAGACTGGCTTGGCATCTAATAGGAGATAGTTAAAACAGTAAACTGCTACAGGTTCTAGGAGTAATGTGAATACGCATTGATTAGTTTAACTAAATTATTAAACCCAAAAATATAACTGATGACAGATTCTCTTCCTAAAAACTGAGACCCTATGGATGACTTTTGTCGGATAAGGGGATAGCCTTCTAATATCCAAAATTTTCTTTTATTGGTGGATGAAAAGACTATCAAGCTTAGTGGTGGAGAAGAGAAGGCCAACTTGAATGTAAAGCAAAATCATGCAATCAATATCACCAATGAGAAATTAGATAGTGATATCTTAGAAGATAGAGAACCGAACTCTCTCTTATATAAATACCACAACAACAATCTCCAAGCAAAACCTAAAAGCCAAAACTCATCTCCAACATTGTGACCGCCAATGGCTGCCTCTGCAGTGGCTTTGTCCTCTCCTTCGTTCATTTGCCAAGCCGTGAAGCTTGCATGCTCTGCTTTGGACCTCCTCGGCTAAGTTTGAATTAGCATGGGCAAAACCGTGGCCAAATCGAAGCCAGTTGCCTTCGGTAGCCCATGGTATGGAGCCAGACCGCATCAAGTACTTGGGCCCATTCTCTAGGGAGGCGCGTCCTACGTCACTTGCGAATTTCCCATTGACCATGGGCGGGATACTGCGGGCCTGTCGGCCAACACCGAGGCCTTCACCAAGAACCGCGAGCTTGAGGTCGTCCACGCTAGGTGGGCCATGCTTGGCGCGCTTGGGTGCGTCTTCCCTGAGCTCTTATCCCTCAACGGGGTCAAGTCCGGCGAGGCGGTTTGGTTCAAGGCTGGAGCACAAATATTCAGTGAGGGCGGGTTGGACAACTTGGGGAACTCGAGCCTGATCCACGCGCAAAGCATATTGGCCATATGGGCCATTCGGGTGATCCTTATGGGTGCGGTGGAAGGATACAGGGTCGCTGGGGGCCCACTTGGAGAGGTGACCGACCCACTCTACCCCAGCTGGAGCTTCGACCCGTCGGGCCTCGTGGACGATCCTGAGGCCTTCGCGGAGCTGAAGGTAAAGGAGATCAAGAATGGGAGGTTAGCCATGTTCTCCATGTTTGGGTTCTTTCTCCAGGCCACCGTGACTGGTAAAGGCCCATTGGAGAACCTGGCTGATCACATGGCCGACCCCGTCAACGACAATGCCTGGGCTTATGCCACAAACTTTGTGCCTGGAAAGTGGAAGTGTGCGATAGATTAATCCGGTGAAAAATGCCTGAGATTGGTGTGATCGAATTACATCGGTTTTTAACTTTTTCGACAGTTGATTGAACCTGAGATATTTCTTGAAAATCTTAGTAAATAGGGGCCAAAATCTTTAATTCCCCTTGCAATTATTTCACTCTTGAACCTTGAGAGTGGAACCAGATTTATCGATAATTTTTTATATAATTTTTAAGAAAGTGATGATTCCCATAGAAATGTTACCGTTTAAGGGATTATGAGCACTAGACAACTTTATCAAATGAGTATGAAATAATGAAAGACGAGGAGATTAGAGAAACAGGCACCGATGACAGCAGAATGCATAAGCAACTCTGGGCAGAAAACTTTAATTCTAGCAGAAACAGATGCAGATTTATCGATAGTTTTCAAGGAAGTATCGATTCCTGCAGAAATGGTAAATCTCAAAGATTGCAAGTACCAGACATCTTCATCAATATGAGCGTGATTAACTATTGCATGGAAGGACTGTACCATGTCCGCTTGTCACTCGACTTCACTCCTTCACTCTCCTTTGGAGCGACATAAGTTCTGCTAACAAGTGTCGGATTATATTTTCCTTGTCAGTGTTTAGAAAGATATAAGTTTCTCATCTCTCCTCAGGGATGATCATTTGAGCGAATATATCTTCTCAGTTCCTTTCTGTGGGACTAATTTCCCTCCTGAGCTAGGAGATAGGCCTCTTCTTTATTGTTGAAAAAGTAACTTCAGAACATCAGTTGATTTTTAGATTTTTTTTACATGCGTCGAATGTGAGGAAGTTATTTTAGTAAACCTGATGAATGCGTGTAAAATATGAGTCTTGTTAAAATTGTCTCCTCATATTTAAAGCACTGTGGATGATCTAATAGTTCACAGAGTAGGTGTACATTTTAGGTGGGCTTAGCCTAACAACAGCTTGAGCTTGCTTATATCAATCTACATGACAAGAGTTTTTCATGAAAAAAGGTCTTGTTTGGTAATACTCTCGTGAATAATTGATTCCATTCTTTTGTTTCACAGAACAAAAAGGAACATAAATCCATTTAGTAAATTTTTCATTTCTGGGAACAAAATCCATTTTTTTGTTCTCGGAAATAGATTTGGAAAAAAATTAAAAAATAGAAAAAGTTGCTTCTTATTCTCAAGAATAATTTTTAGAATAAAGTCTAATTTGTCTTCTTTTCTATTATATTTCCTCTTCTTCTCTTTCCTTTTCTTCTTTTCCTTCTTTCTTTTGGTTGGTCGTCGGCCTCTACCATGGTTGGCAACCTTATTGGAGCATCTTTGGCCCCCTTCACTAGGTGATGCCAAGCTCGCTAGGCCACCGCTAAGTCGGTGTCCCTTACCCAAGGCAAAGTCGACTCGGCGATGGCTCTGCGAGGCCGAGCCTCGCTAGTGGCTGGGTAAGCTCGGCCTCATTAGATTTAGGCAAGGTCAACCTCGCCCAGCCACCAACGAGGTCTAACCTCACCTAGATTTGCAAGGTCAAAGCTCACGATGGCCAGGTGAAGCTTCGGCGAGCTTGCTCGACCTTGCAAAGCAGGTCGTTTGCCACTGCCATGGCCAACAATTGGCCACAAAGGAGGAGGAAGAAGAAGAGAAAAGGAAAAGATAAAAGATAAAAATAATACAAAATAATAGAAGTATTAAAAAATTAAAAGAAACAAACAGATTTAAGAGTCCTACTAAACACATTTTTACTCCAGGAATAAAAATTGTGGGCAGTTACCAAACGTTTTTAAAAACTCATAAATTATTCTTGGGAGCAGAATAAAAAAAAAAATTATAAGCAAAAATTGTTCCCAGTAATAGAATGATTACCTAAGCGTGCTGGTTTTTCTCATTTAAGATTTGAGTTTGTGTTTATGCACTTGTATAATCTTCAAGACTCATCTAAGAATACAAACGTGTATGTCTCATCTGATCATCTAGTGTACGTGAAATAGAAGTATTGTAGTTACAATGCTAATTAATTGAGTGATCTAAGAATTCCAAACATACATGGAGGGAGGGAGAGAGATCATGACAACAGGTTTTATATGTTCTTTTAGTCTTGATCCTTCAAATGGATAAATTTCCAAAAAGTTAGAAACCTAACAAGCGGCCACGCCCCACACTAGGGCAGGGAGTCATAAGGTGACAGAGAAAACAATTAATATCCTGGAGACGAAGAAGCACAATTCAATTCTGAAATCCAAAACAATACTTTTGCCCGTGCCAAATTGGGCATTGTCATTTCATTTCAATATATCCTAATTGAGTGACAAAACCCTTCACTAAAGGCCTATGCAGTATTGACATGGATACGCGACATGTGACATGATACGATACACCAACATGTCATTTCTAAAAAAAAAGATAATTTTGACCCGTTCTAATATGTTATATATTAAATATATTTTTATATATAAATGCACAAATAAATAAAATAATAATAATAAAGAGCTTATAATTAATTTACACTAAAAATATTAATATACTATATGTTAATATCATTTATTATTTTAATTTGACAAACTTAATTACATTCCATTACAATAATTCATAAAACTTGGAGAAAAAAAAAAAGCAATCCATATTCCACTATTAAAATAATGTGCCTCAGTACTACCTATATTATCCATGCTGAAAATCACACTACAAATAAGGAATTTAGCCTTTATAGGCAAATGGACTCATGCCATAAAAGGTACAAATTCATCTTATGCTTAAGTGAAAACCAAAAGTTATTTTTCGTTAAAAGTTATAATCGTATCTAAATTCCATAAATTATGGGAAATTATATAAAAAATATACATCTAACTTATATATTATGAAAATTTTAGATATTACCGAGCAACAAAAATCAAAATGCATCTATTTGAAATAAGAAAAAATAAAAAGTAAGAAACTATTCGGACAAACAAAATAAACTCTAAAAGAGAAAGAGGAATAAAAACCGAATTATTCCCCCGAAAACAAGAAGGAGAAGAAGAAGAAAATAACAGGGCGCAACATTTTTCCGAGGTTTATTCTCTCTCATCGATTCTTCCTACTTCATCTTCTGAACCTAGAAATAGGATAATGCCAGCCACTCTCCCTACACCCCTCACCGCACCCCCCCCCCTCGGGGACAGTAATGGCGGTCTCTTTGCACACCCAGCCGGGACTCCATCGACCCTCTCTGAGTCATTCGGGCGCTCGCTTTTCCCTGCCGAAGACCTGCCTCGGTTGAATCTCTCAATCTTGTTCTTCTAGTCGATTTTTTTAAGCTGCGTGTGAACATCCGGTTGCGATATTTGTAACTGCTATGGGTGATCAGGTCCAGGGTGGGTAGGTCTAGACCTGGACCCTGTTCCCGACCCTGTTATAACCGGTTCTCTTTTTTTGGACCCTGTTCCCTACCTTGTTTGCATTGGACCCTATTCCCGACCCACCCTGTTTTTCCGGTCCGGGAACAGGGTTAACCCTGTTTATATTGGAACCTATTTTGCAAAAAATTTCTGTTTTCGCCATTCTCACAGGACCTTGAAACAGCTCAATAACAAAGATGTGAATGGCGGAAAGAAAAGAAGAAACACAAGTAATGAAAACAACTAAATGTAGAGAGTCCATAGTTAATGATTGTGGCCTTGTCAACCACTGTTAGTGAGCTTCTATTTCAAGAGGCAAGCTCTCACTCGATCACCGGCCACACCTCATACACAGCAATGACACATCAGAGTGATACAGACAGGGAAAAATGAGATATAATAGAGAAATCTGAGCATACAAGCAACGACTCCATTCGTATAGAAGACTCACTCAAACCAGAGAAATCAAGACGTAATTTCCAACATGAGAATCATAACGCCAATTCAATAACAAATGAGCATTGTATTCCAACTCAACCAGCCATAGTGAGATTTCATAAGTCAAGAATAAGTTGAGTTGATGCATTACGACTTTCGGCTCAATGATCTACTAGAAACACATCCGGATCTAGTTCAAACATTTCATCAAACATGTGATATGCATTTCCATCAAGGAGTTTATACATGAATATGAATCAACGATTCACTTTTAGAACCATATAATCCCTGTTTTCACCATCTCCCAATCCAGATTTATCATTCTACATCCAGCAAAACCAGGTCAACCCACGAGAACGCTAGCAAAATTCACTAAGTAAGAAGCCCGCGGCATGAATCGTCGTCCTGTTAGGCAGGGAACAGATACCAACGGCCTAAAGAGGGGGCTCGACTTCGTACCTGTAGCCTTTGTCGCTGATGCGGGCCAGTGAGGATGGCCGGGACCAGGAAAAGAAAATGGGTACAAATGCAAATCAGAAACGACGCTGCCAGCAATTGGGTTGGAGGTAAGATTCACAAACAAGGATTCAACAAGATCTTGAATTACAGAAAATCAGCACAAAGACTTCTTCGCCCGTCAGATTAAAACACTGGAAGATCTTGAATTCGGAAGCGGCAGCACACAACGCCCGACAAAAAAAGTGGGTACGACTCAAAAACCAATCGGCCTATCGATCAAGTACCTGGAGATGCCGCAAGATGGAATCAAGAACTTAGAACAAAGCCACCCAGCGACAATCCCAAGAATCTACAAGAGTCCAAACACCGAGAGAGAGAAGTACGAGTCAAGAAGAAGGGAAGGGAAGGAGACTTCGGGCCATCGATGAAGGGAAAATGCGAAGTGTTGGACGGAAGGGAGAGGAAAGAGACGCGCTTAAGCCATGCCAACGCCAAGCACTCCTCGTTTGAAAATCGAAACTCGCAAGGAAATTGCAGGCCGGCACTGATCTAGAGGACGGAGATGAAGCTGGTGTACAATGAGTCAAGCTTGGACCCGGGGGCGACGGCGTCGAAGCCCACCTTGCCGCCCTGGAGGTCGGTGATGTTGACGAAGCCGGTGTCGCGGGAGGAAGGCGATCGTGGGCGCAGCGCTCGGATGGATGGATCGGTGGAGGTGAGACCATGAGAGCTTGAGAAGTTGAGGGTAAAGATAGAAAGAAACAAATTAGGATTTTGCCTTAAAAATCGATTCTCAAACCGGTTCCCAAACCGGTCCGGTCGATTCAGTTCCCGGGTGGGTATTCCCTCGAAACAGGTTAGGACCAGGTTTAAACAGGGTCGAACTTTGGGAACCGGTTCGGACCGATTTCAACCGAAACCGGTTCCCAACCTTGTTTTCCGGGTGGGCCAATCCGGGAACCGGGTTGACCTGATCCGGTTGCACACCCTTAGTAACTGCACCATGAAGCTCCATCGAGCCTAAAGTTTCAATCCTCGAGTTCGTTTCTCACTCTTATGCCATCCGCTTGTTCATAAAAATAGGCGGCGGAGAGGGGCGGCCCTTGTCGGCCCAGATCTAAGTGACCTCACCAATGCTTGCCTCGTCGGTGATGGCCTTGCTTGGGTCAGCGAGGCCATCCTCCTCCACCACCTTGGGTTGGCGACCTTGCTGGGCCCCTCCGATGGTGGCAACGGCGTCCAACCATGATTCCTACTTTTTTCTTTTCTTTTATTTATATATTTACATTTTGACCCCTCAAAGTATTGAATTTTTTTTAAATTGATCATGTGTATGTCGGAATTTCGGACTCACATGTCAAGGAGAGTTGACCACGTGTTAGAAATGCGTCGGAGTGTCGGACATAATAAAAAAAACTTCAGAAGAGTGTCGGTGCTTTTTAGTTGGAGATTAGGCAAAATAGGAAAATCAAGGACAAGGACTAGAAGGTTCAGTTTTCGGTGGCTAGGCGAAGTCTAAGTTTTAGTTGAGACATATCAGCCATGTGCACCAAAGAGAAAAAGAAAGAGCCATAGCACGAAAAAGCAAAAGTCAACGGAACGAATGAGTTAAAATTTCGGGTTCAAAAATGACAACATGGGATAGACAAGGTTAATAAATACCATTGCAAAGGAACGGATAATTGTCTCAAAAATCCTAAATTTATTGTATGGCAACCAACTTTGTCCTAACACTTTCAATTATGTTGATTAGTTATAAATCTTTTAACGATTTGTCAATTTAATCTTAAACATTTTCAATTGTGTCAATTTAATCCTAATTTTTTTTAAAATTTGCTAATTCAGCATTAAACTTATTATTTGGATAGTTGGCTAGAAAGACTACATTAGCAAATCACCAAATGGTTTATGACTAAATTGGCAAATCACTGAAATGTACATGACTAAATTGTCATCATTGACTAGTTGAAGACTAAATTGGCAAATTGTCAAAAAGTTTAAGACTAAGTGTTGGTAGTTTGTTTATAAAACAAATGAAGAGATGCATTGTCCCACATCGAAAAGATCTGAGTGCCCACGTGGACGAGATTCGGCACTAACCAACGATCATTATTTTTATTTATTGAAAAAATTCGGATTTATTTCTATAAAAAATTAACTATAAAGTCTTGTTGAAGTTCACAAAAAGTTACGGTTATTTTTTTTTATTTATTTAATTCCGAATTTTTTTTTATGTCTTTTCAATGTAACTTTTGAGACATATTTGTTCATTTTACAACATTTCCCAAAAGTTTACCTTTTTTTTTTTTTTTGTGCAACCTTTTGAATAGTTGCCTCTATTCGAAAGATAAAGATAAGTACGTTTGTTTTGAGATCAAACACACATCTTCTTTCACTTTTTCGTTTTCTTTCGAAAGAACCAATTGTTTCCTATGAGAGACCCTAGAGAAATATTATAATTGTTATCTCTATTCTCATTTGAGACTTTGTTGTATCTTGGAAGAAACTTGTCAGTGATCATTAACAACTTTGTGAGGCAAATAAAACCTTAAAATTGTTGGGAAAATATGGCTTTGAATTGATAGAACAATGAAGTCGGATCGAGTAATCAAGTCGGACTTTGAGGCGTGATATCACTTTCATTTTAAAATAAAAGATTTGAGTGAAACAGATACTATCTTAAGTATTAAATTTTTTATAAATAGTGGGGGTTATTCTTTGAGCTAAAGTGATTACTTGGAGAAGATGTGGTATAGATTTAAATATATTGTTTTCAAATATATATGAGTGCTCCCTTTGATTACTAGTGGAGAGTTTTTAATGTGAGTCCTATAAGGTCTTTAATGTATGCGATGCATTATACTAGACCTGATATTACTTTTTGTATATTCAAGTTGAGTAAATACTAGTAATCCAATATAGAACATTGGAGGGTTATCTTATTGTCTATAATAATTCAGCTATATTAGAAGGATATGCCAATGCTACTTGGATTACAAGTGTGAGAGATGAATAGTCTGCTTCCGAACAAAGCTTCACATTAGGGGAATGTGTTGTTTCTTAGATGAGCAAGAAACAAATGTGTATAACTCATTCAACAATAGAATCTGAATTCGTTGCTTTAGCGGCAACTAGGAAAGAGGCCAAATGGATTATGAATTTGTTATTGGATATCAAATTATAGCCTAATCCTATGCTTTCTATTTCTATCCATTGTGATAGTCAGGCTACTTTGGCAAGAGTTTATAGTAGCATTTATAATGATGAGTCTACACATATTAGTCTAAGAGATGAGTATATGTGAGACAATTGATTTAATATGGTACCATAACAATTGTCTACGTGAGGTCAAGTAATAATCTTGCCAATCCTTTGACGAAGGCTTTACCAAAACATATAATAATAATGACCTCACAAGAAATGAGGTTGAAACCCTTTAATTGGATTCACTGATAATAATAACCCGACATTTTTCTAAAATATCACTAGTTACAAGGTTTAATGGGTAAGAACAAGTTATTGAATGTGATTGTTTGATACTGACATAGCTCTGATATGAGAAGTCAGTATCGTCTGTTACATTTTGTAGATTGGATTGAATTCTTAATGAAGTATGGTGCAAACTTATAATGTGTTAATAGTAATAGAAACACATGGCAAATACTTCACCTATATGAGCTTAGAAGTGGTGCCGCTTCTTACGAAAGTTAGGGTTGCTTTCTAGAGAGCTCATGAAACAGGATTAAGCACAAGGACATAATAGTGCGGAGTAATATAGAACTTCTCGCTGAAACAAGATGTTAATGTATGTGCAATATGTCCGGTTCTATCATATAAAAGTACAAGTTTAAAGCCGAGCGACTTGTTACTTTGATAGAGCTTTGAGATACTTGCACTAAGCAAATGTTCAACTCAAAAGAGACCTTTATATATGTATATTAATCTCACGGAAATTTTGGCTATATATTTCTAACATTTTATTTCTTGTTTTTGTTTTATAAACAAACTACCAACACTAAGTTGGCATAATTAAAAATTTTAATATTGAATTGTTTGTCTTATAATAGGTTTATGACTTTTTAGACAATTTTCTTGCAAAGGAACTAATGTCACGGACTCAATGTAAGCCCCAATTTGTATATGTGTGATTTGAGCCTCAATCCTCCACCCAAGGATCACCCTTGGGATTCTGAGCTTTACCCAGCCAAACATTTTTATCCTTGGAGAAAATTCCATTCTAATTAGTGAAATTCGTTTGAATTGCAACCTTTCGAAATATGAACCGATTTTCCAAGAGGAGATGAACGTGGTCGACTGTTCCAAAGAACCCGAGGGACCGCACATTTGATCGCTCCCGTAAAACTTTCGTTGGAGTCGGTGCGACGTACATCTGATCACTTATTTAAGAAAGATCTTTGATCAATGTGCGTTAATATCATGAGCTGTGACCAGTGTGCACTTTGGAGCACGTCTAAAAAATCATTGATCAGCTGCTTATTTGGGACATGATTGATCACCGACGCAAAAACATTTTTCGTTCAACTTGCACTTGAGCCGCATGTTTGCTCGCCTATTTTAAAACGTTTACCATAGTGAGCATGTACTTGAAAGGCGCGTCTGGACACTCATTTTAAAAACCGTTTAGTTGGGACACGTATTTGATGCCCGATTATGACATCTTTCGCATGATTCATGTGTACTTAGAACGTGCGTTTCGTCATCTTTACCCTGCTCAAATTATATCTTGCTTGTTTATTACCATCTCCGTTCTTCTGCAATGTGAATCAATATCTCGACATAAGCCAAGAGGCAGATCTTGTGCCACTAGATATCTACGCATGATCATCCACTTGCCAATGTCAATTTATATAGTAAGATAGCCGTATCTGTCATATTTCATAAGTGTACTTAGAATGTTAATGACATTTTAATAAATTTACCAGCGTCAAATATAGTTTTTGTTGACGTGGTTGGACTTATAATTTTACAGTGAAGGGTTGGTGTCTCTGGCCTTTTGCTGGAAGCATCGGGGTTGAAAAAAAAGAAAAAAAGAATCCCAGATAAAGAAGAGACTGTCACACCCAAGCAAATTCCGAATTTCAAGCTTAAATTCGAAAAAATGGAAAACATGGCAAACAGAAGGAAAATTGGACAATTAGGCGTCATTAGAAAGCTAAGGATATCCTTTACAAGTTCCTAGAATATGGCAAGTCCAATTAAAGTCTTCTTCTAACTCAAGTGAAAGCATTCACATAAGTGGTCAAATCAGGTCAAGACAAGCAGAACATGACATGCAACTTTTGGGCCATTATCCTACTTAGATGATGCGTGAATTTTATGACATTTTAGTATGTCCTAGGTCTAGATGTTAGGGGAAAATGTGATGAAGACATCTAGTCCTAGATCAGTGCACAAATAATCATAAAATTCATGAACCTAAGTAGGACAGCTAATCTATTCATGATGGTACATGGCAAAAATCACAGAATAAGCGCACTGACTTCGCTAGAGGTTATAGTTAAAAAATTGTTTAGTTGGAACAAGTTTTGATGCCCGATTATGACATATTTCGCATGATTAACATGTATTTAGAATGCGTGTTTCATCATCTTTAAAGTAGATATATTTCGCATGATTAACATGTATTTAGAATGCGTGTTTCATCATCTTTAAAATATCTACGCATGACCGTCCACTTGCCAATGTCAATTTATATAGTAAGATAGCTGTATCTGTCATATTTCACAAGTGTCCTTAGATGTTAACGACATTTTAATAAATTTACCGGCATCAAATATAGTTTTGTTGATGTGGTTGGACTTGTAATTTTACAGTAAAGGGTTGGTGTCTCTGGTCTTTTGTTAGAAGCATCGGGGTTGAAATAAAAAAGAGTCCCAGAAAAAGAAGAGACGGTCACGGCCAAATATTCAGTGACCGAAGAAGAAAGAAAACATTGACAGAAAGGGGGCAGAGGAGAAACTGGGATAGAGAGACGGAAAAAAGAAGTTCGTGGAAGTGACCTTGTCCGCTAAATTTTTTGATAGTAAGTGAACTTGTTCATGTATGTATATGTCGGTGGCTAAAAACACTTATATTCAGTGGTTTTTGTGGAAGTATTTGATAAAATGGATCGTCCAAATTGAGCACCATAGTAGGGGCAGCTGTAATGTGGTTTGTTGGCGACGGCAGAGGAACGGCCGCTTGATGCACAGCGGAGCAGCAACGAGCTCTTGCAGAAAGAGAATTTGAGATTCAAAATTTCGAATGGAAAGAAATGGAGAGGGACAGAGTAACGAATGGGCTTCTCTTTCCTTTGTTTGAGAAAGAAAGAGAAAAGTTTAAGCCGCAATAAATGCGCTGTAGAGGAGAGAGAGCGTGCAGACTAGGAAGAGAGAGGGCGTGGGCATACTAGTAAGGGGAGAGAGAGGGGAAGAAGGCAAAAGACACCAAATGGGCCCACCCCCTCCACATGGCACTTCATGAGTGGCCGAGGACCACGCTGATGTGGAGCTCCTGGACCACCCAATATTTTCTCGATATAAGTGCTTCACTTGATTCATACTCAACACCAAGCCTGCGATACACCACCATGGCGCACGAGCAACTTTCTTTACAGCCCACCATCGTAGGTACCGATGAACATGACCAGGAGGCCATTGATGAACTAATTGCTTCGCTTCCCATAACCAAAGGCTTGGTTCATCCGGCCCATCGCCTTTACCAAAACTTTTGGTGCCCGATCACCGTGCTTTCCAACGTGATCGCCTTCCGGCAGCACTTCAAAGCCAAAGACAAGGACATTGTCCTAGTCTCTCAGCCCAAATCGGGAACCACCTGGCTAAAGGCCTTAGCGTTCTCCGTCATTAATCGCTCCCACTTCAACATCTCCAACACGCCCTTGCTCACTTCTAACCCCCATGAAGTCGTTCCTTTCATCGAGCTTAAGCTGTGGCCCAACCTTGATGGCCTGGCAGACCCAAGGCTCTTCGCGACACACATCCCTTACCCATCCTTGCCGGAGAGCGTCAAGCGGTCGGATTGCCAGATCATTTACATTTGTCGAAACCCATTGGACACCGTGGTTTCCTCTTGGCACTTCTTGGTCGAGATGGCGCGGTCGGAGGACCAGCCAGATTGGTCCTTGGAAGAGCATTTCGAGACCTTTTGCCAAGGGCAAGTCTTGTTCGGGCCCTTTTGGGATCACATCACGGGTTACTGGAAAGAGAGCTTGGAGAGGCCACGCAAGGTGTTCTTCCTCAAGTATGAGGATTTGAAGGAAGATGTCGGAGGACAGCTGAAGAAGGTGGCTGAGTTTGTGGGGCTTCCCTTCACTGAGGAGGAAGAAGAGGGAGGTGTGATAGAAGAGATAGCTAACTTGTGTAGCTTGAAGACCCTGAAGGACTTGGAGGTCAATAAATCCGGCAAATTACTGGGCGGAATCATTGAGAAGAGAAGCTTTTTTAGGAAAGGGGAGGTGGGTGATTGGGTCAACCATCTCACTCCTTCCATGGTGGATCGCCTCAATAGCATCATCCAAGAAAAGATGAGGCCCTTTGGGTTGGAATTCAAAATGTGTTGACCGTTAAATCCATTCACTTTCTCCATGTGTGTCATTAGAAATAAGTGAAATTAATAATGGAAGGATCCGCAGTCCTCCTTATTGGTGAATCCTCGACTTCTCTGATATTGTAAACTACTACTATCCTATGCTAGTCACATGTGTTGTCTACGTGTTTAGTCAATTAGAGATCATGTATTCATAAATTTACTGTTAATTCATCAATTTTTCAAAAAGTATTCCTAAATTATTCGTATGATTTCTCATATGTGTACCTATGAATGCGTTTTTCTATTTCAGCTTAATCTTCGATTAATTCGTTTTCTCATAATTCACAAGCAAAGGATCGGAGAACTCCCCCTCATTTCACTTGAGATCTAAAGTTTGAATTATATTGAGTCCCTTCTTTCAACAAAGGAGACGACACTTCAATGACAAAATTAATAATTGTGTGCTATTGCTTTGCAATTTCATCATAATGTTTTACATTCACACCTCACATTTTACACGACTCCACAGCATGTGCTTTCATGATCATTTTGTATGAGGATATCAATTTGTATTTAAGTGGTTAACTACTTAAAAAGAAAAAGGAATAAAAGAAAGAAAAAGAAAATTAAAAAAAATCAGAAAATTAAAAAAATTTGTCAAAACTATCAATGTCAGTGATTTCTAATCAAAGTTGATTGGAATGACAAAATTAACAAATTATTAAAAAAATTATGATTAAATTAATACAATTGAAAAATACAAGACCGAATTGGTAAGTTGTCAAAAAGTCTATGATTAAATTGACACAATTGGAAAATTTAAAAATGAATTGGCCGTCGTATAATAGGTTTATAATTTTTTAGACAATTTTCCCTACATAAAATGATTACGATCTGAATTGAATGTCGTAAAATCATCTAAGGGAACCTATTTCATAACTATCGATTTCTTGTGAATTCCCTAACCTAATGTGGATGGCCTGCTTTGGTCATATGTGAGATGTGGACTAACTTCGACCCAAGAAAGGTAGCTCATGGTATGTACAGCCCCATCAATATACAAAATGATCGGAAATTCTGGGGTCCCAATCAAATCCCATTATATATCATAAATCTGTTAATCATGAGAAACCAAAGCGCGAGTCTTGTAGGATATAAAGTGGGTGCAGATATTAGAAATATCTCTTAAAAGTAGGCCTAGAAAACTTATTTAGAATCCTTCCCACCTCTATTTCATGATAGAAACTCAAATCTTAGTAGCTCCACATATGTGGTCACCTCTTATTATATAAAACCAGAAATTGAGAATGACGGGAGTTTATGCCTGAAGAAGGCAAAACTCAAAAGAAAAAAAAAAATCTTGACGACCGAAATAACTGAATTATGGATATGCCAATTTTGACTAAACATTTCTCATGAAGCACCGCGAGCCCCCTGAAGAAAGGCCTTCCAAATTAATACAATGCGCGAATCATGTGTTTGGTGCTATATGCGGTAAGAGTTTTACCTAGCACTATATTAATACTCTCAATTTTGTCCCGGTGTGGTTCATGCTGGACATAAATGATTACGATCCAAACCGTCGTAAACTCACGAAAAGCAACCTATTGAGTAAAAATTCGATTTCTTGTGAATTTTCTTATATAAATTGAAGCAGACCACGAAAACGTATTATGTCTTAGAAATAGGCCTCGAAAGCTTATTGACAATCCTTGGCACCTATATATCTCGATGGAACCTCAGCTCTAATAGCTCTGTATATGTGGATATATGAAAACCAGAAATTGAGAGCAACGGTGTTGATGCCTGAAGAAGACACAATTCAGATTAATCCTAATCAAATACTGAATTAGATTTGTGTGGATTATGACCAAACTAGCTCACTGATGAAGCACCTGCAAGTCCCCAAACAAAGGCCTTGCCGATTATCACAATGCACGAATCATGTGTTTCATGCAGTCAACATCACCTGACGGGCCGACAAAAGATTTGTGTGGATTATGGCTAAACCAGCTCACTAAAGCCTTGCAGATTATCACAATGCACAAATCATGTGTTTCATGCAGTTGACATCACCTGAGGGGCTGACAAAAGATTTGTGTGGATTATGACTAAACCAGCTCACTGATGAAGCACCTGCAAGTCCCCAAACAAAGGCCTTGCAGATTATCACATGCACGAATCATGTGTTTCATGCAGTCGACATCACCTGAGGAGCCGACAATTTTTTTGTGTGGATTATATGACTAAACCAGCTCACTGATGAAGCACCTGCAAGTCCCCAAACAAAGGCCTTGCAGATTATCACAATGCATGAATCATGTGTTTCATGCAGTCAACATCACCTGAGGGGCCGACAAAAGAGTTCTACCTAGCATCTTATTTAAAAGTGATGAAGGCGCATGTGTTTTTAGGGCATGCGCCTCCTTGATTTTTATGATTTGGGAGCATTCTGAGACCTTTTACCGAGAGATGATGGGTTATCGGTCCTCTTGTGATCCCGTGTGGGTGTTGGAAGGAGAGCTTGGAGAGGCCACCCAAGGGGTTATTCCTCGGGTACGAGGACTAAAGGGAGATGTTGTAGGACACCTGAAGAAGGTGGGCCGAGCTTGTGGCATTTCCCTTCTTCAAGCAGGAAGAAGGTGGAGGTGCCAATGAAGAGATAGCCAAAATGTGTAGCTTCAAGAACTTGAAGGGCCTGCAGGCCAACGAGAATGGCGGATTACTGCAGATGATTTTCAAAAATGAGAAGAGAAGCTTGTTCGGGAAAAATGAGGTGCGTCACTAGGTTAGCCATCTCACTCCTTCCTCTTGGGAGAACAAGGACAATCTAAACGATATCAAATTAGCACAGCATAACAAAATATTCTCCCCTATTGTGATAAAAATTATCTAAAAAGTCTTAAATCAATTGTTCTTCTATCAATTCAATCATACACCGTCCTACACCTTTTTACAAGTTTGAGTCTATTCGATCAATTTTGATCAAAATTAATTGACGTGGATGTTGACCATCCTACGTGACAAGGTCAATGCTAATATGGACAATTTTTAATAACATCTTAAATTTTTTTCATTTTGTTCATTTTGTTCTGATTTTTATCTTATTTATTTTTCTTTCTTTCTTTTTCTTTCTTCTTCCTTTTACTAGTGGTCGGCAAGCCTTGTCTAAGCGAGAGTTGCCATTGCCCACCACAGGCGAGGCCCAACCAAGCAAGGGTGAGCTTAGCAAAGGCAACACTTGGCAAGGCTGCCCTAGCCTTGGCGAGGGCTCCCCATGTCGAGGCTCACCACCACTGAGGTGGGGCCAGCCACCCAACCATCGACAAATAGAATAAGATGGGGGAAAAAGAAAGAAAGAAGGGGAAAGCTAGAAAAAAATAATAATAAAATCGAAAAAAATCAACATATTATTAAAAATTATTCTCATCAAGACCGACCGTATCACTTAGAACTACTACTATCCACATTAGGAGTTTGCAACCGAAATTGGTTAGATAGAATCCATTGACAAAATTAAAAGGTTTAGGACTTTTTAGACAATTTTCCCTTCTCTTGTGCAAACCTCGTAGGAAACAATATAATAGAGTAACATAAATACCAAGCACCCATAAACACAAAACTATTTTTTTATGTGGAGAACCTCCCCAATGTGAGAAGATAAAAAATCACGGGACAAGAGTCCATACAAAATCTTCATTATCAATAAAATCATATGAACAAAATCCTTCCCTAATTAATGCTAGAGGTACATAGCAGCAACAACATTAAGAACACTAGTTTTAACAACACACATGAATTCATAAGAGACCATGGATAAATCTCACTAATAACGTAAGTTTGGTTCAACCCACAAAAAACTTGATGTCGGGAGCTTCGAGTTAAAATCAAACCGATCAATTAGGTTTAAAATTAAATTGGTACAATTAAAAGGTTTAAGATTAAATTGGCAAAAAAATGTATTAGATTCAATTTTTTCGGACAATTTTTCTGACAAAAATATGTGCCACTTTTTCGAGCAAACGATTGCTCGTATTCTGAAAGAGTATTTCTATTTTGATAAATTGATTGTTTTGTTAGTATGTTAAATATAGATGTTGTTACTCGTCAATCTCATAACAATGTTAATAATCTCCGAGGAAATTTATAGTAGTGAAATGTTAGAACTCTGCATTATTATGTGAAACATGTGTTTTTTTATCAAATAATTTAATCGAGGTTGCGAGCATGAAATCAATAGAAAATAATTTAATCGTTAATTTGGGGTCATATGATCATTCTTCACTGTGTATAAAGCAATGACAAGGAAATGAAAAACCAACACAGACCAGCAACAAAAAGATTGGTGCTTCACCTTGTGTGGGGTTCTAAAATTAAAATAGCTGGCAGTGTTCTCACAAATTCTCACACCTTCATTTACTTGTTTCCGTGCTCAATCACCAAGATGAGCAGTATCACCATGGAACACCAGAAAGTTTCATTGCAGTCTGCCATTGCAGAACATGACCGGGAGGCCATTGATGAACTAATTGCTTCGCTTCCCACAGGGAATGGCTTGATTTTTCCTATGCACTGCCTTTACCTAAACTTTTGGCGCCCGATTAGCATGCTTCCTAACGTGATTGAGTTCCAGTGGCACTTCGAAGCCAAATGCAAGGACATTGTCTTAGCCACTTAGCCCAAGTCAGGGACCACCTAGCTTAAGGCCCTAGTGTTCTCCATCATTAACCGCTCCTGCTTTGACATCTCCAACCCAACATCGAGCTCAAGCTGCATGGGAAAAACCCAAGGCCGAACTTGACGGCCTGGCAAAGCCAAGGCTCTTCGCGACTCACATCCCTTACTTAACCTCGCCAGAAAGCATCAAGCAGTCGGACTGCTGGATCATTTACATTTGCTGGAACCCATTGGACACCGTGTTTTCCTCGTGGCACTTCTACCTCGAGAAAATATTAGGTGGTCCCGGACCACCAGGTCAGCATGGTCTCCAACCACTCATCAAGTGCCATGTGGATGTGTGGGGCCACTAGAGCAGAGGGAATTCTTCTCCCCAAAACAATTTTTTTTCTTTCCCCTATCACTAGATCTGCACTGCACACAATAGCCTGAACGCATTTATTTCACACTCTCTCTCTTATATCCTCTCTCCTTCCATCTCTGAAGAAGAAAATGGACGTCCTTCTCTCTGTAGCAAAGGCGTTCTCTCTCCTTCTCCTTCATTCAAATTTTGGATCTCCCCTTCGCTCTTAGATTTTGCTCCTCCAGTCCTCTGCTCTGGCGTTTGTTACTGCTCGGAGGACTCTTCGCTACTTCTGCGCTCTTCCAATGGCGGACAATTGTTTCGACGAATCTAAGTTGTTTCAAGATTGAAGAGGCTATCGAGAAGTTGAGGACGGTGGCATAACAAATGTCAGGGTGTGGCTGCTAGTGCTGCCGGCGAAGGAGGGTGAGGATTGCGAAGACGAAGGTCGTGGCGAAGGAGAGGATGAAGTTGGTGTTGCTATTGAGCATGCGGAATGGAGCCTTGTAGCGGGCGTTGCTCCTGTTTTGTTTTTTATATTTTTGTGAAAAGGGATTGCTTTGTTGAGTTGTTGAGTTTTGTTGAAGTGGTTTTGCTTTTGTTTTATTTCTGGTGTGGAGCACTGGAACCACGTTCCTTATTTTTTCTTCCTCGATTTTTACTTTGTACAATTTGAATAAGATTTCAATTTTGCAAGTATATTTCTGACATGGAATTGTTCTTCGTTTCATGTTTTGTTGTATACTTGAGTTTTTATGGGGGAGATTCGTTTGAAAGGTAATAAGGGAAAGCAAAATGTGCTATGGCTTTCTCCAACATTAGGGAGAGCTTATATTAATGCATTATAATTTATCATTGTTATGTTGTCAAAACTCAACGAGCATTCACAACATCACCCAACTTAGTATGCATATTTACTAGGGTGTGAGAACCAAAACATTGTCACCCATCTCCAAGCAAGTACAAACCCACGAACTGATTTGCTTGGATCTAAATTCCCAACTCCCTCACAGGCTTGATCACGGGAGGAGGCCACCTAAGGCCATATTTACACTTCTTGAAGAATAAAATAAAAACATCACATACCCGCCAACTCACAACATCTCTCTGGGGACACCATAAAAAACCATTCTTGCTTCTTTAACCTTCCCAAACTTCATCAGAAAGAAAACGCGAAAAATGCAGGGGCCTCATCCGAGTGAGACGAAGGATTTGGACGGACTTGATTCCAATAATGTCCTTTGAGAACTTTCGCAGAAGAGACAAAAAATGACTTGTGAGAGAACTAGGAATGAAAGAGAACGGGATAAGAACGTCGAAACTGGAGGGTTCTTCCAAGTGAGACGAAGGATTTGGAACGCCCGAGCAGCAACGAACGCCAGAGTAGAGGGCCAGAGGAGCAAAATCTAAGAGTGACGAGAGATCCAAAATTCCAATGACGGAGCGGGAGAGAGAACGCCTTTGCTGGAGGGAGAAGGATGTCCCTTTTCTAGTGTTTGGATCGCATTTGAAAAATGATCTAACAATTGACAATAGTGTGCCTCTTACTTCCAAATTAATTTGTTGAGTCAATGTTACTTTATAAACGGATTTTTCTTGATCAGTTTAATAAATCTAGAATTTGAACTTGCAAAATGAAAAGGAAACCTGAATTCATACACGTATTTTTTTCTCTTGAAAATGGACATGATGTCCGATTACAAGAGCAAGTCAAAACGATATCATTAATTGTTTCAATACATTTGACTCTCTTCAGATGGATGCGCCCCTCATGCGTAATATTAATTAATTTGACAAAAATTAATGAAAGATAAATTCATTATAAATGTACTAGTTTAGAGGTTCTTTATGATAAAAAATTTAATTTATAAAAAATTTATAATAATTATATCAATTTGAGATCTTTTATATATAACATTATATTAATTTTTATTTTTTCGTGATATTAAGTAGGAAGTAAACGAAGTGAAAAGAAAGAAAAAGGGAGAAAAGAGGAAAACATCACCATCTATCCATATAATCGGCACTAGCAAGCTAAAATCTCTTTCTTTTCTTTTCTTATTATAGATTTGAATGTTTCAAAGGTTGTGCTTCTCTTTAAATAAGAGGCAAGAAATTTGGGAAAATAAATAAAAGAAATACATCTAAAAAGAAAATTAAAAAATCTTAGAAGAAACAATCCTTTTCCAGCAGAGACATAAATCGATCCCCCAAATTTGAAGCCCCCCGCTCACGCACAACCATCCAAAAATCAAATCCACATTCCACTCAAAACTACCAAAAAAAAAAACCCACCAAATTAAAAATTTTAAAAATGGGCTGTACACACACCGAACTCCCTCTCTCTCTTTCTCTCTCTAGCTCGACGACACCGATGGCTGACCCGTCCTCCTCGTTGCCCCCTCCTCCGATCCCTAGCCTCCTCCTCCCACCATACTCGCCGTTGCCTCCACCTCCGCCCCTTGGCCCGGAGCAGCCGCCACCGCCGTAGCAGCAGCAGTCGCGGATCCTCTTCTCATTCCCGAAGCGGCCAGCCCTCCCGGTCACCTTTGTCTTCCTCCAAAAGGTCTTGTGCAAGCTCCTCGATGGCCTTGTCAAGCTCAAGCTCTCCTTCCGCAACGATCGGAAGGGCGAGGTTGCGGAGCCTTGGCTAGCCTTCGTCTCCAAGCACCTCTCCCTCCACTATGACGTCGAAAAAGCAAAAGAACCTGGAATCGTGTTGAGCATTGTTGAAAAAGAGCCAGACCTTCAATGATGAAGAAGAAGATTTGGACCTTCAATGGCGAAGAAGATGTGCGTCGTTGAAAAAGAGCCGAAGAAGTAAGATGAGCAAAAGAGCGAAGGGAGAGCGGTGTAAAAAACTTGAAAAGGAAAAGTGAAAGGTCATAGAAAAAATGAAAAGGGAAAGTGTTTTTACCTTGTCAAGCAGAGGAATTCGTTTTCCTAAAATAATACATAATATTTGTGTTGACTGGAAAGTATTTTCCGTTGACCAAATCTTTTCTAGAGAACCAAACAACTGAAAATCCGAAAAACACTTTCTGGTAAAACACTTTCAGTGAAACAAACACACCCTCAAGTTCATTTCTCACTCTTATGCCATTCGCTTGTTTCATAAAAATAGGTGGCGGAGAGGGGCGGCCCTCGTTGGCCCAGATCTGAGTGACCTCACCAGCCCTTGCCTCATCAGTGATGGCCTTGCTCAGGTTAGCGAGGGCCATCCTCCTCCACCACCTAGGGTTGGCGACCTTGCCAGGCCCCTCCAATGGTGGCAACAACGTCCAACCACGATTCCTACCTTTTTCTTTTCTTTTATTAATATATTTACATTTTGACCCCTTAAAGTATTGAAATTTTTTAAAATTGATCATGTGCATGTCAGAATTTCGGACTCACATGTCAAGGAGAGTTGACCACGTGTTAGACACGTGTCAAAGTGTCGGACATGATAAAAAAACTTCAAAAGAGTGTCGGTGCTTTTTAGTTAGGGGCAAAGCAAACTGGGAAAATCAAGGACGAGGACTAGAAGGTTCAGTTTTCGGTGGCTAGGCGAAGTTTATGTTTTAGTTGAGACATATCAGCCATGTGCACTAGAGGGAAAAAGAAAGAGCCATAGCACGAAAAAGCAAAAGTCAGCAAAACGAATGAGTTAAAATTTCGGGTTAAAAAATGACAATAGACAAGTTAATAAATACCATTGCAAAGGAACGGATAATTGTCTCAAAAATCCTAAATTTATTGTATGGCAACCAATTTTTTCCTAACTCTTTCAATTATGTTGATTAGTTTTAAATCTTTTGACGATTTGTCAATTTAGTCTTAAACCTTTTCAATTGTGTCCATTTAGTCCTAAACTTTTTTAAAATTTGCTAATTCAGCATTAAACTTATTATTTGGATAGTTGGCCGGAAAGACTACGTTGGCAAATCGTCAAATAGTTTATGACTAAATTGGCAAATCACTAAAATGTACAGGATTAAATTGTCATCACTAACCAATTGAAGACTAAATTGGCAAATTATCAAAAAGTTTAAGACTAAGTCTTGGTAGTTTGTTTATAAAATAAATGAAGAGGTGCCTTGTCCCACATCGAAAAGATGTGAGTGCACACATGGACGAGATTTGACACTAACCAACAATCATTATTTTTATTTATTGAAAAAATTCGGATTTATTTCTATAAAAATTAACTATAAAGTCTTGTTGAAGTTCAAGAAAAGTTATAGTTATTTTTATTTTTTATTTATTTAATTCCAAATTTTTTTATATCTTTTCAACGTAACTTTTGAGACATATTTGTTCATTTTACAATCTTTCCCGAAAGGTTGCCTTTGTTCTTTTTTGCAACCTTTTGAAGAGTTGCCTCTATTCGAAAGACAAAGATAAATACGTTTGTTTTGAGATCAAACACGCATCTTCTTTCATTTTTTCGTTTTCTTTCGAAAGAAACTACAACCAATTTTCCAATTGTTTACTATGAGAGATCTTGAAGAAATACTAGATTTGCTATATATTATTCTTATTTGAGACTTTATTGTGTCCTAAAGAAAACTTGCCGGTGACCATTAGCAACTTTGTGGGGGGCAAATAAATCCTTAAAATTGTTGGGAAAATATGGCTTCGAATTGAGTAGAACAATGAAGTAAGATCGAGTAATCAAGTTGGACTTTGAGACGTGATATCACTTTTATTTTAAAAATAAAAGATTTTGTATTTTATAAAAAATACTATTTTAAGTAATATATATATTGTGGGTTATTCTTTGAGCTAAAGTGATTATATGGAGAAGATGTTGTATAGATTTAAACATCTTTTTTCAAATATATATGTATATATATACATATATTGTGGGTTATTCTTTGAGCTAAAGTGATTACTGGTGGAGAATTTTTAATGTGAGTACTATAGGATCTTTAATGTATGCGATGCATTATACTAGACCCGATATTACTTTTTGTATATGTAAGTTGAGTAAATACTAGTAATCCAATATAGAACACTGGAGGGTTATCTTATTTTTCTATAATAATCTGGCTATATTAGAAGGATATGTCGATGCTACTTGGATTACAAGTGTGAGAGATAAGCAATCTGCTTTCAGGCAAAGCTTCACATTAGGGGAATGTGTTGTTTCTTAGATGAATAGGAAACAAATGTGTATAACTCATTCCACAATAGGATATGAATTCATTGCTTTAGTGGCAACTGGGAAAAAGGCCAAATGGATTATAAATTTGTTGTTGGATATCAAATTATAGCATAATCCTACGCTTTCTATTTCTATCAATTGTGATAGTCAGACTACTTTGGCAAGAGTTTATAGTAGCATTTATAATAATGAGTCTACACATATTAGTCTAAAATATGAGTATATGTTAGACAATTGATTAAATATGGTACCATAACAATTGTCTACGTGAGGTCAAGTAATAATCTTGCTGATCTTTTGACGAAGGCTTTACTAAGACATATGGTAATAATGACCTCATAAGAAATTGGGCTGAAACCCTTTAATTGAAATCACCAATAATGGTAACTCAACATTTTTCTAGAACATCACTAGTTACAAGGTTTAATGGGTAAGAATAAGTTATTGAATGTGATTGTTTGATACTGATGTAGCCCTGATATGAGAAGTCAGTATCGTTGTTACGTTTTGTAGGTTGGATTGAATTCTTAATGAAATATAGTACAAACTTATAATGTGTATAGTAATAGAAACACATGATAGATACTTCACCTATATGAGCTTAGAAGTGGTGCCACTTATTACGAAAGTTAGGGTTGCTTTATAGAGAGCTCATGAAACAGGATCAAACACAATGATGTAATAGTGCCAAGTAATATAGAACTTCTCGCTGAAATAGGAGGTTAATGTATGTGTGGTATGTTCGGTTCTATCATATAAAAGTACAAGTTTAAAGCTGAGCTACTTGTCACTTTGATAGAGCTTTGAGATACTTGTACTAAGTAAAGGTTCAACTCGAAAGAGACCTTTATGTATGTTTATTAATCTCACAGAAATTTTGGTTGTATATTTCTAACATTTTATTTCTTGTTTTTGTTTTATAAACAAACTACCAACACTAAGTTTGCATAATTAAAAATTTTAATATTGAATTGTCTATCTTATAATAAGTTTAGGACTTTTTAGACAATTTTCTTGGAAAGGAACTAATGTCACGGACTCAATGTAAGCCCCAATTTGTATATGTGTGATTTGAGCCTCAATCCTCCACCCAAGGATCACCCTTGGCTTTCTGAGCTTTACCCAGCCAAACATTTTTATCCTTGGAGAAAATTCCATTCTAATTAGTGAAATTCGTTTGAATTGCAACTTCTCGAAATATGAACCGATTTTCCAAGAGGAGATGAACGTGGTCGACTGTTCCAAAGAACCCAAGGGACCGCACAATTGATCGCTCCCGTAGAACTTTCGTTGGAGTCGGTGTGACGTACATCTAATCACTTATTTAAGAAAGATTTTTGATCAATGTGCGTTAATATCATGAGCTGTGACCAGTGTGCACTTTGGAGCACGTAAGGACGTCTAAAAAATTATTGATCCGCTGCTTATTTGGGACATGATTGATCACCGACGCAAAAACATTTTTCGTTCAACTTGCACTTGAGCCGTATGTTTGCTCACCTATTTTAAAACCTTCACCATAGTCAGCATGCACTTGAAAGGTGCGTCTGAACACTCATTTTGAAAACCGTTTAGTTGGGACACGTATTTGATGCCCGATTATGACATCTTCGCATGATTAATGTGTATTTAGAACGTGCGTTTCATCATTTTTACCGTGCTCAAATTATATCTTGATTGTTTATTACCATAAGTCAATATCTCGACATAAGTCAAGAGGCAGATCTTGTGCCACTAAATATCTACACATGATCATCCACTTGCCAATGTCAATTTATATAGTAAGATAGCCGTATCTGTCATATTTCATAAGTGTACTTAGAATGTTAATGACATTTTAATAAATTTACCAGCATCAAATATAGTTTTTGTTGATGTGGTTGGACTTGTAATTTTACAGTGAAGAGTTGGTGTCTTGGCCTTTTGCTGGAAGCATCGGGGTTGAAATAAATAAATAAATAAATAAAAATCTCAGAAAAAGAAGAGACGGTCACACCCAAGCAAATTCCGAATTTCAAGCTTAAATTCGAAATAATGGAAAACATGGCAAACGGAAGGAAAATTGGGCAATTAGGTGTCATTAGAAAGCTAAGGATATCCTTTACAAGTTCCTAGAAGATGGCAAGTCCAATTAAAGTCTTCTTCTAACTCAAGTGAAAGCATTCACATAAGTGGTCAAATCAGGTCAAGACAAGCAGAACATGACATGCAACTTTTTGGCCATTATCTGTGACACCTCAAATTTTCTTTTATCTTCTCCCTCTTTTGTTCTATCAAAAATGGCTGAGCGGCAGCAACTAATTCCCTTCAGCTGCATTATTTTCTTTCTTTCTCAACCGAGACACACCACCTTCATTTCCTCCAACTTCCGTTCATCTCAGCCTCTCGTAGCAGCGAAATCGTCGCTGTCTGTCCCATTCGGAGCTACCACCACAGTTATACTCGTCCTATCTATCTTCTAGTATAGGTTGTCCAATCCAGAGTCACCACGTAACAAGGGAATCTCCAACACATTATCTTATCAGGTTGCGTTTAAATAAAAAAAAAAAAAAACAGAGAGAGAGAAAGAAGGAAACAAGGAAAAGGATAAAAGAAGACACATCAAATCGTAGGATAGTCGGTTTAATGTGTATTCCCGGGCTTAGACACCAGATCAATGTGTGGGTTTACCCAGTGCTTGGAGTCGGTCCCAGTTCTATATAAACTGCGGTTGATCTGCAATGAGCTACTCTGTCTCTTCCTTGTTATTGTTTGAACATAGTCGCCTTGAAACGCTCTCTCTCTCTCTCCTCTGATCTCCGCCGCCCAAGCGAGAACACATAGAAGAAGCGGCAAGCAAGCGGAGACCCCGAAGATGGCGGCGCCGGCGAGGACAATGAAGTATGTGTCGCCCCACGAGTTCGTCAAGGCGTACGCCGCTCACCTCAAGCGGTCCGACAAGGTCTCTTTTTCTCTTTTTTTTTTTTTGTCTTTAATTGTCTTGGGTCGATCGAAATTCGAGTGCGTAAGCAATATCGTTCGTGGGTTGTCGGATGCATGAGACGAAATTTTTTCCCACCATTTTGGATCCTCTCTTGTTTGTTGTCGTCTAATGCCTAACACAAGTGTATGAAAATCATGAAGAAGACCGTTGTGGTTTCTCTGTGGAATGATCTTGCGACCACTGTAGGTCAGAAGAATCGAAGTTTTATCCTTATGCACTAACTGGAATACGTTTTACGTGTTGATTCGTGACTCTGTAAGTGTTTAGTAGCGTTAGAAATTGAGAGGGGGGGGACCGTACGAAAGAAAGAGAGAGTGAGAGAGCCTGTGAGAGAGGTGCGGATTGAGCGAGTTGAGAATGATTTTTAATTTGATGATTTTGTTTTGGGCTCATTCGGGCTGGTCGCAAGGTTGGATGGGTTTTCAGTGATTTGTGTGCGAGGCTTGTGGATGGTATGGTGTAAGTTGGGCCGAGAGAGAGGCTGTGGTCCATCGTTGTTGGGTAGGAAAGGCTGATGAGCTACAAAACAGGCTTACATGTTTACTTAGGAAGGTCAAGAGTTCAATAAGAAAATATGCTAATGATCTTGTCAAAAGATTTGGATTGGAAAATTGCAAGAAGAATTTGACATACCAATGTCATGCTCTCGAGAAGATAGACAAGGATGAAGAAGGGAAGAAAGTAGATTGCAGAGCATGATCGCTCACTTCTTTTCTTCCTAGACCTGATATTTTGTTGAGTGTTTGCAGTGCGCTAGGTTTCAATGATCCTAGAGAATCACATCTCATTGCCGTGAACGTATTATCAAATACGTTGCTTCATCCGCAAGCATCGGTCTTTGGTATCCAAAGAGGGAGACTTTAATCTTCTAGGATACTCGAGATGCGAATCTGGCGGTTGGTCGATAGAAAGAGCACTTCGGAACTTGTCAATTGTTTGGAAACGGGACAGTGTCTTGGTTCTCAAGGAAGAAGCTCTCTCGCGAGTATGTAGCTCTTGGAAAGGATTCTATGGATAAAACAACAGCTACAAGACTTTGGCATTGAAGACTCATGATCAGATGTTAACGATCAATCTCACCAAAAATCCAATCCTTCATTCAAGAGCAAAGCATATTGAGATTCGTCATCACTTTATTAGAGATCATATTCAAAATGGAGAAATCTCTATTCAATTTGTTGATTCAAAGAGCCAACTAAGCAGAGATATATTTACAAGCCTTTGGAGAAAAAATCAATTGATTTTATCCGCTCCAACATTTTGAAGCGTGAAGAAGTTAAAGTCTAGAGACTCACCAGCTCTAAGACTCTAAATCCCGAGACTCAATCATTCATGGCTAAAAAGACCGTAAGTTGCTATTCTATCTAAAAGGTACTAATTCTTGTTTATCTTATCGAAAGAATTACGTTCTTTTATTCGGGATATAATTCGTGAAATTTGAAAACTTGTCTTTTTAGAGAAGTTATTTTTGTGCTAAATGAATTTTCAAAACCCAAAAAGCACTCTCCTCTCGGTTTCTCTTTGTTCATTCTGTCATCTTTTGGGAAAAGCAAGTGAAGGAATCCTCCTATAGACAAAGGGAAGATGTCGTCTTCGAGGAAATCATTCGCAAACGGGGGACCACGAAGAATGCACACTTCGGCGGGGATGAAGACTTACCAAGTCAGCAGCAAAGTCGATTCGCTCTCCTCCCCGTCATTCGGAGTGTCAAAAACCCTACGTTATCTATAAGCTTGCGTTGAAAGTGCACTTCATTAAAGTATATAGATGACTTCCTTAAGGACAAAAATTATGGGAATGAGTATCTTTTCTGCGGAAAATGGAGGAATTGGGAATTGCTCCTAAAGGAAGGGCAATGGAAGCTCTTGAGAACATTCCCGGTGATCCTCGTATGCCGGGACAAAATCTGATCGGAACGATGATGACAAAATGTTCCTTGAATTTAAACCTAGAATGGGTGTGGCGTGAATGTGAAAGGAAATCGGATGGATTTGAATCCAAGGATCGAGAAAGTGTATTAAGTGTCGATTTTGACTTCTGGACTCCATCAACGTCTTAAGAGAAAATGTAGGTCAGAAGAATCGAAGTTTTATCCTTATGCACTAACTGGAATACGTTTTACGTGTTGATTCGTGACTCTGTAAGTGTTTAGTAGCGTTAGAAATTCTCCTCTTTAGTTGTGTCGATATGGTTGGTATTATGGCTGTTTTGGTGGTGTTGTTGATGAAGTCGCGGCGAAAGGGGGTGGATCACGACTTTGCTGGGAGCGAGAGGGGGGGGACCGTACGAAAGAAAGAGAGAGAGAGTGAGAGAGAGCCCATGAGAGAGGCATGGATTGAGCGAGTTGAGGATGATTTTTGATTTGATGATTCTGTTTTGGGCTCATTTGGGCTGGTCTCAGGGTTGGATGGATGTTCGGTGACTTGCATGCGAGGCTTGTGGATGGTATGGCATAAGTCGGGCCGAGAGGAGGCTGTGGTCCATCGTTGTTGGGTAGGAAAGGCGGATGAGCTACGAAATGGGCTTGCATATTGACTTAGGAAGGTCAAGAGTTCAATTGTGGCTTTGGATGAATTTTCGAATTGTTTGCGATGAATCGCTAGTGGTCAATGCTCGTTTAGGTGTTATATATGTGTGGTCGAGACTCAAATGGGGGTTCATGAGAGGACTAAATAGCTAGGAGTAGCTGAGTGCAGTTGCTAGAGTCCATGGTTGGTTTGTCTGGGAAGAAAAACTTGCTGAGTTGCTGGTTTGCGATTTTCCTTCATCAAATGTATTAAGAATTGGATGAACTTATTTTCTGGAAAGTTGTGCAATACATTCTGATCTACGACATATATTTAATTGAGATTTTTTTGAGTTAACTAATCCACATGAAGACTTGATTTTATACTGTTAGTGAGCTGTTTAGTATTGTGAAATCATGACCTCAGTGTGCTTTGGAATTTCCATAAAATTATTGAGTTAGAATATGAATTTGCTTCCTTCATAAGAGTAGTAGAAGACATGTAGGTGTAGAACATATAAAAATTTCAAAGCATTTTACTAAGTTTTGAACTTCAAAATAGATTAAGCCTCATAGTTACTGATTCTGCTCGGTGGAAGGAATTTTGAGCTGCATGGACCACATTACTACTCTCTTTACAGAAGGAACCGGACTTGGTTTCCTTAATAAAAAGCGTTCATTTATGTCACGCCCCGATCCTCGGGCACGCACACATCCTTCTCACTTGGTTGATTTTATAATGCGATATCCCATGACTATATATCGCCGACCCTTTCTTTTATTAAGCACATGCATAAGCAGTTATAATCCCCAGACAATAAATACGATGGGATAGAAAAGCAATGTCATATTTTTCATATTAAAACTTATAATCAAACTTTTATACAAAACACAAACCAGAGAACTTCATAACTATTCGCATCAATTGGAGTTCACAAAAGAAGATGGAATCTCAATCCATCCAGGTCGTACTCAAGATCTCTCTCGGTATTATCTTCTTCTTCCAAAAATCCTTCTACTCAGGTTTCACCTCCGAGTTCTCCTTCTCAAACTCCTCCTCTTCAGCTTCTCATCGGGTCCGGAAATGTTTTCCCCAAACCGGGATGAGACTACGTCTCAGCGAGTTCTACCCCACTAAGGCCCGATTAGTAAACCATTATACTATAGGCTGCCTAAACACACATGGGTCGGAGGACTTACCTTGGCCTCATATCTTACCTGCAAGTCAATACAATTCACAATAGGCACCCAAGTAATCATATCATAGATCGAAGCATTGATCAAATCGACCTAGTCAATTATATGCCAATGAGACCACTCATGGTCATTTCCATTCAATCAATCAATTCACAACATTAAATCAAAGTAATGATCAATTGACCTAGTCGATTACATGACATCACGACCCATGCTCGGTCGGCATATTCAATATTATCTATGAAGTCCTATCAAATCAGGACTGCTCACCCAAAGCTGATAAATAGATAGCATAGCTCGCCCAAAGCTGATAATAAGGTATACTGCTCACCCATAGCTGGCATATCGCCCATAGGCCGATATAGTATACCATATGCTCACCCAAAGTTGATAATAAGGTATATTGCTCACCCAAAGCTAACATATCGCCCGTAGGTCGATATAGTATACCGGTATACTGCTCACCCAAAGCTGACATATTGCCCGAAGGCCGATATAGTATACCATATGCTCACCCAAAGCTGATAATATATTGCTATTCAATCCTAATTGATAGAACCAATCACCGAGTCACGTGCATTCTCCAAGGTGATATATACATCTAAGCATCGAGCCACATGGATTCTCCAAGGCGACATACTTCGTCACCGAGCCTTGTGCATTCTCCGAGGTGACATATCTAATCATCAAGCCCCGTGTAATCTCCAAGGCGACGTACTAATCATTGAGCCATGTGCATTCTCCGAAGCGATATACCAAATCACCAAGCCACGTGCATTCTCCGAGATGATGTACTATTCACCGAGCCACGTGCCTTTCATGATGATTCATCCCATTTCTAAAGTAATTATCCACAATCTTAATTCGTACTCAATTTACCCAAATAATCAATTTAGGAACATATCCTAAATATCCACAATTAAATCAATTTGGCACAATTCAAAGCTCAAATAAATAAACGGACTGCGCCACGACAATCAGCACGAGATTTCAGTTGTCGGCCATCTCAATCTTAATTTCCGAAAAATAAATAAATAAATAAATAAATAAATAATTTCGAAAATTAATTATTAAATATTAAAATTTCCATTTAGCTCAAAATAAGGCCCAATTAAATAAATTGACTGCACCACGATCACCAACATAAATTTCCGGTCACGGGCCATCCCAGTTGAATTTTCGGAAAATAAATAAATAAATAATTAATTTCGAAAATTAAATAATTAATATTAAAAATTCAATTTAGCTCAAAATAAAGCCCGATTAAATAAATAGACTTCACCACGGTCATCAGCATAATATTCCGGTCACTGGTCATCCTAGTTGAATTTTCGAAAATTAAATAACTAAATAATTAAATTCCGAAAAATAATATTTAAATACCAAAAATTCCACTTAGGCCCGAAAAGCCTAATTGAAGCCCACTAAGGGTCGGGAAAAATCCCGAGATACTTTCAATAAATAGTAGATCATGTCTACTTGCTAAATTTACATCACAATTAACTAATAGTCGCTAATCTATTCTAATCTAACCACCTAAACCTAATTAATTAAATCTAAACAACCTTAAGCATAATTAGCCAACTAATTAGGGATTAGTGAGATTACTCACCGAAATCGCGCGTAAATCGGATCAATCCGACGGGGGCAACGCAATGAACAATAAACTCCAAAGCGGGCCTTGGGTTCAAAGCCCGGAAACGGCCCAAAACGAGCCCGAAGGGGGTCGGAAACCCACTTGGCCACTTGCTGATCAAGGCTGACCGAGGCTGGTCCGACAGCTGGGGCGGCGAGGGGAGGCCGGTGGAGGTGAGGGGGATGCTGGGGAGGCCGCGCGGTGGCCGGATGAAGCTGGGCGGTGGCCGGAGGTGGTCAAGCCGAGCTGGACAGAGGCGAACAGGGCTGGGTCGCGCAGGGAAAACGCCTGGGCGCGAGGGAACGGGGCGGCGGCGCACGGCGGCGAGCGGCGGACGCACGGGTGCGGGCACGGGACGAGCGGCGACGGCTTCGTCGAGCTGCTACTGTCTTCTCTTCTTCCGCTTTTGGTCTGGCTTGCTCGAACACGCGAAGGGGAGAAGGAGAGAGAGAGAGAGAGAGAGAGAGAGAGAGAGAGAGAGAGAGAGAGAGAGAGAGAGATGAGAAAGATCAGGTTTGACCGGTCAAAAAGTAAAATAGAAGAGAAGTAGAGTGGAAGACAGCAGGGGGCAATCGGTGGGGAGAAACGCACGAGGGGGAGGGAAGAGAAGAGAGAGGGAGAGAAAAGAAGAGAGGGGGAGGAAGAGAAAAATATAATAAGAATATACAATTATTCTTATTTTATTTTTCTTTTCTCTTTCCCTTTCTAAATTCTTTCGGTCTTCAATTTTGCCTCCTATAATTTCTTTCTTGAAATTTCAGACTCGTCAATAATTTGACGGACGATGAGACAAGATCCAAAAAAATGAATTGTGACACGCTCGGATATTCGATTCCCGAAACCAAATTAAATTTCATGGTTAGAATCAATCAAACGCGATTTTAGTCAAATCCAACTAATTGAGTAGCTTTTAGGGATGCTACTGCAGATACATCCCTTAACGGCTTCACCCAATAGGTTAGTTAACTCGTGAGTGATCAGCTCAGAGAAAAAAGACCATAGGTACGTTGACGACATGCCCATTTCACTTTATTGAAATGTGGTCGAATTTCAGGATGTCACAATTTAGGTCTTGCTATCACATATTAATATTTGAGAATTTTCTGTGATGGTTTACTATGGTTTTGGCTCTAAAGACTGAGATTACTCAATTTTTGCTTTGTTCTGTCCATGTTGTTAGATTTTGAGTTTTCTGCAAGAAAATGTTGGACTCTTACTTTGTCGCCTCTAATGACGATTCCTATATACCTTGCAATATCTAATTGTTGGATATATTATTAATATAGTCCAAAATAATATGTTCACATACAAGCCCAATAGGTAAAAGCATGGTTATTTGGGTCCATATGGGCCGAAGCCCAATAACGTGCATATAAAAACTCTAGGGTTTCCTACGCCTATTTGGTAACACTGCTGTTGAGCGTTCCAAACTCGACGTCTCTTGGTGTAATACTTCAAGCAACTACTTCTTCTCTCTCAAACCTATTACCTCCAACAATCTTGAAGTATTATCTTCGTGTGTCGGATTTGAGCGAGTAAAGTGTGTTCTTGAAGATTTCGTCAAGACGAACTCACGGCTGTAATTTACTTTCGATTTCGACGGTGATATTGGCCGGGATCTGAGTTTGAAGATTCGGGTGACCGAAATCTTTGATTCAAAAACCCAAAAATTATAGCCAATTTAAGAGGGTGAAACCACTTGGGCTTTGATCTACTCGTCGCTACGAACGTTTTGAGTGGTCACTCGCGTCAATCGGAGGTCAGACGGAGAAGTTACGGCACCCGAAAGTTTCCATCTAAATTTCTAGCGAATTTTGGGGACGAAATTTCTAGCGAATTTCGGGGGGCGAAATTTTTTAGCGAGTTTCAGTGACAAGGGCAGTCCATCTTAAGGTTTTTGGGCGCTCCAGATCCGTTTTTGGGGTTTGTTTTGGTAAATTTCATCTCTACAGAGCGGTTTGATCAAGGTTAGGGGAGTTATTCAACTTTGTTGCTCGAGGACTTCAAGGTGCACTCTTTCTAACACTTTGCTTTGATTAAAATGGCAAAGCATAGTTCCTATGATATTATAAAGTTGCAATCTTTTGATGTTACTGAATTTCATGGCTGGAAATTACATGTTCAATTTGGTATGAAAGAACGTGACATATTCTATCTTGTATTGAGCGATTTTACATCTACCACTTTGAAGATGTGAATGAATATCAATGGAACAAAGATGAGGATTTTTGTAGAGATTACTTGTTGAACTCTCTAAATCCCAATTTGGCTATGACTTATAGTGAGTATAAGACGGCGAAAGAGATATGGGATCACTTGAATGCTCAGTTCCAAAAACAAGAGGGGTTATCTAAAACCCTCCTAGCGGAGAAATTTTTTGACTTTAAATTCACTATGAATTCAAGCATCACCTCTCGTTAGTTGAATTTGAGAACATGAGGAACAAGCTAAAAGATGATAATTCGATATGTCCGATAATCTCTTTGTTGGTCTTGTGTTGAACAAACCGCCAAATGAATGGTAGAGTAATTTTATCTGTTAACTCATATTATTTTGGTTGTGCATTCATGGTTAATGGTATGTATAGGTTGAGTTTAAATGTTGATAGTATAAACCATGTGAATTCTACTTTGATTGATCCAAAGTTGCTACACAATAGACTTGGACATGTGAATTACAAGAAAATGCAACATTTAGCTAAAACTCATAACATTCCATTAGATACTTCTATTCGATTTGATAATGTGAAGTGTGTGCACAGGCTAAAATCACTAGAAAACCCTTTAAATTGGTTTCTAAAAGCACACAACTTCTTGAGCTAATACATTCGACATTTGTGATTTTAGAAATTACATTACTAAAGGTGGTCGGAAGTATCTAATAACATTCATAGACGATTTTTCTAGATATTGTCATGTCTATTTGTTGAAATCGATAGATGAGGTTTTTGAAAAATTTAAGATTTTCAAGTCTAGAGTAGAAAATAAACTCAACTTGAAAATTAAGAGGTTTAGGAGTGATAGAGGAGGAGAATATACTATGTCAAGGTTCAAGGAATTTTGTGCTTGAAGGTATAATACTTGAAACCATCGCTCCTTATTCACCCCAATCAAATGGTGTTGCGAGCGTAAGAATAGAACGTTAACCGAAATGTTAAACTCTATGTTACTTACAGCTTGCATGCCTTCCTCTTCTGGGGAGAAGCAGTTCTAAGCGCTAATCACATCTTGAACAGTTGCCGCACTCTAAGTTGTCCATGACACCTTATGAGATATGACATAAGTGCCCTTGTAGATATGATACTCTTAAGACTTGGGGCTGTATTGCTTATGTAAGTATACCAAATCCTAAAAAACCTAAGGTGGGATCTAGAACTATTACTTGTGTATATCTAGGTAGTGCGAGAAGATAGCGCGCAAATAGGTTTTTAGATCTATCTACTAACACAGTGATAGAATCTAGAGATGCGGTGTTCTTTGAAAACAAGTTTATCGAGATCAATGCTTGAATGTTTCGGATCTACATATATGATTTCAGAATCTCTGTAGAATCAACGAGGCCCTTCGACACTAATTCCACACGAGTTGGCTATTGAACTAATTCCAATTAGAGTATCTACAAGAGAGAGAATTCTCAAAAATTTTGGTGAAGACTTTGTTGCTTACCATCTTGAGGATGATCCATTCTCCTATCAGGAAGCAATGAGATCTAGGGAATCTCTACGTAGGCGAAGCCATAGATGATGAAATGAGCTCTCTCTGTGAGAATCACACTTGGCAGCTAGTAAATTTGCCAAAAGGGGCTAATGCTATAGGCTGTAAATGGGTGTTGAAGAAGAAACCGAATAATGATGGATCAATAGTCAGATACAAAGCACGCTTAGTAGCTAAAGGCTATAAACAACAGAGTGGAATAGACTATTTTGATGTCTATTCACCTGTGTGTCATCTATCAACTATAAGAATTCTTCTTGCTTTGGCATCTATTGAACACTTTGTAGTGCATCAAATGGATGTAAAAACAGCTTTCTTAAATGGGGATTTAAATGAGGAAATTTACATGGAACAACCGGAAGGATATATTATGAAAGGTCTTGAGGACAAAGTTTGTAAATTAAATAAATCTCTATATGGTCTTAAACAAGCACCTAAGATGTGGCATCTTAAATTTGATGAAGTGGTAAAGAGGTATGGCTTTCGGTCTAGTTATTGAGATAAATGCCTTTACCATCGTTCTATGTCAAATAAGATAGTCATCATTTGCTTGTATGTTGATGACATGTTAATTCTTGGTTCCGATCATTCGTAGTGAGTGACGTGAAAGCTACTTTAGCTAAAGAATTTGACATGAAAGATCTTGGTATTGCTAATACCATTCTTGGTATGAAAGTAAGCTTTGAACGGCAAGTCATCTCCCTTAGCCAGACTCATTATATTGAGCAGCTACTTTCTACTTGGGGATACGATAAGTGTAAACCGAGTGAGACACCATATGATTATAATAATAGACGAGTCCTAATGAAGGGACCGGCGTGGATCAGTTAAAGTACTCGAAAGCTGATTGGTAGTCTCATGTATGCTATGAGTTGCACTAGACCCGACATAGCCTTTACGGTTGGTATCTTTGAGTCGTTTTACTAGTAATCCTAGTAAAGAGCATTGGGATGCCCTTAATAGGCTCATGAGATACCTTAAAGGTACTAAAGATTATGCGCTTTATTATTCTGGTTATCCTCCAATTGTGGATGAATATTCGATGCCTCATGGTGCTCGAGATATTGGAAATAGTAAGTCCACTAGTGGGTATGTATTCACTTTGGGTGGAGCTGCTATTACTTGGAAATCCAAACGACAGACTTGTATTGCATTGTCGTCTATGGAATCGGAACTTTTTGCTTTAGCCTCAGCCGGTGAAGGGGCAGAGTGGATAAAGAATCTGATTATGGATATTCATTTGACTCGGCTAAAGATTAATTCTTTAAGCCTATTTTGTGATAATCGAGCAGCTGTCCAAGTCGTCAATAATACTCTCTTTAATTCAAAGAGAAGACATGTGAGATCGAGACATGCGTTGTTGAATTATCTGAGAGAACAAGGGGTTATCACCTTGATCGATGTGAGATCGAAGGATAACATAGCTGATACTCTCACCAAAAGTATGCCTAAAGATCGATTATTCAAAACAGTGGGGGAACTGGGGTTAAAGACTATATAGGCAAGTCTTAACTACCATTTTCTTACATGTGTTTTGAATTATCAAATCTTTCTTTATTGGCTACAATGATAAGCACAGTTTATATGTTTCATTGATGTTCACAGTTGCTGACTAATTGAAAATGGTGAGTTGTCTCATTCCAAATTTGATGAAGATGACTTTAACCTAATTCAAATGTTCTATCTGGAAAAATTGTGTCATTCCAAACTTGATGATACAATTCAACTAGATTGGACTATCCTTTTTGGTTAAATGATCTCATTCCAAACTTGATGCTAGATTATTTGACTTTAAGGAATCAGTAATTGTGACATTCCAAATTGAAACATAAAAACAATTGTTTATATAAGAAGCCTATTTGTCTTGTTCTTAATTGAAACTTGATATTACACGACTAGGTTGTTGTAAGTGACTTGACTATTGGTCTTGTTCTTTGAAACTAGACAATAGTTATTCTCCTACAAATAAACTTAAGTTGATGGCTCTTTGTAAATCACATTGTTTAGGTCTTGTTCATAATTTATGAAACGGCTTGATGCTTATGACATGATATTATGATGCTTTATGACATCAATATATGTTCTTCTCCGCTCGATGGAATGGTGCTAAGTTTTTATTCAATTGATTGAATTCATGATAATATGAAATTCATATTTGACATTCTACAGAGGATGGTAGAGATGGAGGAGAGCTTAATGAGTGGGATCCCGACCAGGATGACCTACTTGATGAATGAATATATATCACTTAGAGCGTGTGGGTACTTGATTGTTTACCTGCTATTGCCTATTTTGATGAAGTCCATTTACTTGAGACTTGCACTTTGCTATTTCTATTTTGTGGACATTATTATGCTTGTTTCTTATATTTGTAAGGCCTTAGACTATTTTGACGGCCTACTTATACTTGATTAATATGCATATATTGGTTGTGAACTGAATCGAGATTTATTTTGGGATTTAGATTTTAATCTCAAACAGATTCATGATAAGAATGATTTACATATTTAGTTTGCACATGATGATTTAGTTTAATATTTTCCTGCTGGAATACTCTTTGACCGATCCGAGTTGATTGTCTTGGACTGAATGTGGATGATTCATGTTTGTATGAACATTACACGACTACCTTATTGGATTGTGCTTTGTATGGTGAACATAGGAGGAGATTGTTGGATATATTATTAATATAGTCCAAAATAATATGTTCACATACAAGCCCAATAGGTAAAAGCATGGTTATTTGGGTCCATATGGGCCGAAGCCCAATAACGTGCATATAAAAACTCTAGGGTTTCCCTACGCCTGGGAGGTAACACTGTTGAGCGTTCCAAACTTGACGTCTCTTGGTGTAATACTTCAAGCAACTACTTCTTCTCTCTCAAACCTATTACCTCCAACACTAATAACGTATGTTAGACCATGGTATGATTGTTAGTATATTGGAATTGTTGGTGCTGCAACAAGGTGGAACTATGAATGTGTGTAGTTGGCTACAGAGTCAATGAGGGACCCTAGGTGTTGGGATGCCTGGAGACGGATGAAAAGAAGTAATTGTATTCTCTCTAGAGTACTGAGAAGGGTTGAATAACTTCTCAGGGGATCTTGTAATACCAGGTTGGGTGCGAGGGGTATAGGGTAGAGCGTTGTCTTTCCTTGGGCGATTGTTGCAACTAGACTTCCATAGATTCTGCAAGTTGATAGTTTCATTACTTATTTATTTTGCTAGCGGTCAGTGGTCAACCCACTTGCTGAGTTTTTATTTTAAAAACTCACACTTGTTTATTGTATCTTTTCTTCAGATTATAAGGTGACCGAGGAGCATTTGATGGGTGGGAGAATTTTGTTTTTTTGGTTGTTTTAACAGTATGTACATACTTGACAGGAGGCAGGATATTTAGTGTTTGTGGCTCCTAGTGTTTTTTTTTTTTTGTAGAAATCTCCCTCCTTAGCCTCATCTCCCCATCTGTATGGAAACAAAGTTTTTGGTAAATATAGTCGAGTGTAGTTCAATTTCTTATGACTTAGCTTAGAATGAAATTTAATTTATAATATGAAATTAATATCTCCCCTAATTTATAAAGTAAGTCATGTAACTTGATTTGAGATCCAGGGTGCCACATTATCCTACTTAGATGATGCGTGAATTTTATGACATTTTAGTATGTCCTAGGTCTAGATGTTAGGGGCAAATGTGATGAAGACATCTAGTCCTAGATCAGTGCACAAATAATCATAAAATTCATGAACCTAAGTAGGACAGCTAATCTATTCATGATGGTACATGGAAAAAATCACAAAATAAGCGCACTGACTTTGCAAGAGGTTATAGTTCAAAAATCGTTTAGTTGGGACAAGTGTTTGATGCCCGATTGTGACATCTTTCGCATGATTAACGTGTATTTAGAAAGCGTGTTTCATCATCTTTAAAATATCTACGCATGACCATCCACTTGCCAATGTCAATTTATATAGTAAGATAGCCGTATCTGTCATATTTCACAAGTGTCCTCAGATGTTAACGACATTTTAATAAATTTACCGTCATCAAATATAGTTTTGTTGATGAGGTTGGACTTGTAATTTTACAAGTAAAGGGTTGGTGTCTCTGGTCTTTTGCTGGAAGCATCGGGGTTGAAATAAAAAGAGAGTCCCAGAAAAAGAAGAGACGGTCATGGCCAAATATAAAAGAATAGAGAAGCGAGACCAAAGAAGAAAGAAAACATTGACAGAAAGGGGGCAGAGGAGAAACCGGGATAGAGAGACGGAAAAAAGAAGTTCGTGGAAGTGACCTTGTCCGCTAAATTTTTTGATAGTAAGTGAACTTGTTCATGTATTTATATGTCGGTGGCTAAATACACTTATATTCAGTGGTTTTTGTGGAAGTATTTTGATAAAATGGATCGTCCAGATTGAGCTCAACCTTTTTCCAATGATTCTTTTCCATATAACATATATATTCGTGATCTTGAAGGTTTTGATTGGATCGTGTTCAAAATGTCCTCGGCAAAGCACGTCGCCGTCCTTGCGTTTCCATTCGCTTGCCACCCCCTGCCTCTCGCCAACCTCCTCCGTGAGTTGGCGGAAACTGCCACGAACGTCCACTTGTCTTTCTTAAGCACGGCCAAGTCCAACGACGATCTCTTCCCCCATTTGTCGAGAGCTGAGTTGCCGCCCAACATCGTGATCTATGACATCGATGATGGATTGCCAGCCAGTCATCACAGAGCGACAATGGAGGAACTGATAGGGCAAACGGATGTGTTCCTCAAACAAGCTCCAAAGAGTTTTCGAGCTGCCATCAATGCTGCGGAGCGGGATGCAAGGAAGAAGGTAAGTTGTCTGTTTTAGCGATGCGTTATTGTATCCCGCATGCGAAATAGCTTAGCAAATGCACATTCCATGGGTGACGTTCTGGGTTGCTTCTCCGTGCTTTCTGTCCATTCACTTCCACATTGAGGTCCTTCGTTAGCTCCGCCATAGAAACTCTTGCACTGGCACGGCAGAAGTAGAGGCTGACGACAAGGCCCTGGAAATGATTCCGGCGTTGTCATTGTTTCGCATGTTAGATATCCCGGACGAAATGCTAGAAGACCCGAATACGTCAATGGTGTCAAGCTTAGTCCATCAGTTGCAAGCGCGTACTACCACGCGCTGCGGCCGTCATCATGAACTCCTACATGGAAGCGAACCCGGCGCCTCAAATAGCGGACCTCAAGTACAAGTTCAAGATTCTCCTCCATGTAGGGTGCCGCACGGTGTCTTTCTCACCGCCACCAGTGCTAACAAGCGAAACTTAGACCCTACCGGTTGCTTAATGTGGCTAGACACCAAAGACCCTTGTTCCGTGGCATACATATGCTTTGGGACGGTGGCTATACTGTCACCTACCGAGCTATCCGCTCTCGCCGAGGCCTTGGAATCCACCGGGACCTCATTCCTTTGGTCTATCAAGGAGCACATGATGGTCCACTTGCTTGAAGGGTTCTTGGAGAGGACGGGGCCGCGGGGAAGATAGTGTCGTGGGCCTCGAAGAGCCAAGTGTTGAGCCACCCGGCGTGCGGGGGTGTACGTGACACACTGTGGGTACAACTCGGTGTTTGAGAGCATAGCGGGAGGCGTGCCGATGATATGCAAGTCGTTCTAGACGGACAACATGATGAATGGAAGGTTGGTGAAGGAATGGTGGGGGATTGGAGTGCGAGTGGAGGGAGGGGAACATTACAAAGAAAGGGATGTTGACGGCACTGGAGGTGGTGTTGAGGAGTGAGGACGGGAAGGAGATGAGGAAGAAGGTTTGCAAGCTTAGAGAGAGATTGGTGGAGGCTGTCGGGCCTGGAGGGAGTGTTGAAACTGATTTCAAAACCCTTGTGGAGGTTATTTCTACTTGATGATATGTTTTTAGTCCTGCTTTGTATGCTTTGTGGGGATCAGATCCTTTGTTGGAGACATCCATCTGGATAAAGGATGTTTGTTTTGTAAGAGTTTTGCTAATTATGGACTACATTAATTGATATTGTAATTTACCGTTTAACATTTACCGTTTTACGGGGTTTGGTCTAAGGTGAGATATAAAGTTTCTTAATTAGTCTAATATGCGCTGGCTAGTGTGGGTCGAGTTGAGCCTGACCCGTAATGAGAGGGACTAGTTGGAAACTCTATAAATAGTGCTAAAGTCTCTCCTCTAACCCTAATTCTCACCTGCATCCTCACCTAAGGGGCATTTACCTAACGCTACACGTGAGGGGGGTCACCTCATTGAGCCAGTGATACGGAGGGCAATAGAGGAGAAGGACTTGCGCGTGGAACATTGTGTTTTCGCTTCCGCTTCAAGAATAATGGGTCCCAAAATAGGTGTGTTAATCTTTCTACTTAGTTATGCATGTTCTTGTTCTACTTATGGAGATCTTGGGATTACGCAATTTGCGTCTAACATGTGGTATTAGAGCCTCCATAACCCTAGAACACAAACATAATTGATTTTGCTCTAATTTGTACAGATTAGCCCTAATTAATGCGATCTTGCCCTAATTTGTGATTTTCGAGACTTTTCGTTCAATAAAAATTAAATTAAATTATATATTTGGATTGGGCTCGACGAGACGAAGAAAACCGTGGGTGGCGTGTCGCCGTGGGTGGCGTGTCGCCGGAGGAGGCCGCACATGCGGCCACGCGCCTGCTGCGTGTCGAACACGGCGCCGCGCGTGGGCTCCACGCACTACGCACTTAGGCGGCGCGTGCGGGCACGTGGCGGCTCTGATTTGCGCGTGGCTAGCGGCGATGGACTCGTATGGTTATTTCCTACGTCGTGGTATATTTATTTTACATGTTTGATGATCTTATGGATGTGAAAATACATACGGAATCCTAAATACGTGCTTTTTAGTGTATTTTCTGCGTATTTTTCTTGTATTTTTCTTGTGATTTTGAAAAATACAGGTGTCAGGATACATGTATGTTATCACATGAACTTTATGAGTGTTATTCATTAATAATATACGATAAAGTTTATTTTTATTAATGAATGAAGTAATGTAATTAGCATGATATGTGATTTTAGTGATTTACTGCCCCTATCACTAAAGGTAAAATCACATATGTATGGTTTATGTGAGATGAAAATTTTATATCCCTAGTAAGAGAGAGTTTCAAGAATTCAATTAAGTTGTGACCGCCAAAGTGGCACACTTGATTGAATTTGAGAAATTTCGATCTCGTATATTTGATTGGGATATCTCCTGGTTTAATGCATAGTTATACTCCCAAATGAGGTGATTGTGTATTAGTTCATGGAGGGATACATGATAGTGTGGTGGAGGAGTGATCGATCCTAATGATTCATATACCTAAAGGTGATGAATTCACGAAGATTGGAATATATTCTCATAACCTTTATCATGTGGGGAGTGTACAATTGCTTGTCATGTATTCTGCCCAAAGGTGATTATGTGATTTTGCATGTAACTCTCTGGATGTGTACTTGTGTGTCAAGTTACACAATGCTCACATGATGCTAATTATATATACTGCTTGTCTTTCAGTCACATTTTCTGTAAATGGTAACTCCGTCACCATTAAGATTCTTGCTGGTTCGAATTTTAAAAGATGGAAAGAGAATTTCTATTTGCTATGGAGATGACATATGTTCATATGGCTCTTACTACTGATCGGCCGGCAGTCTTGACTGTCGAGAGTACAAAGGCTCAAAAAGCAAATTTTGCTGCATGGGAAAAGAGCAATAGAATTTGCTTGCTATCCATGAAGTGTTCCATTCAGGAACACTTGAAAAGTGGTTTGCCTGCAGACTGCAATGTTAGGCAAATAATGAAAGCTTTGATGGCTAGAAACCGTGTGTCGCATAATGCTGAGATAGGGACACATATGCAAATACTTTTTACTATGAAGTATGATGGTTTTAGTGGAGTTAGAGATTATGTTCTAAGGATGGTTGATTTGCAAACAAAACTTCAGGCTCTCAATGTTGAAATTCCTACTGCTTGCATTGTCCATCAAACTCTAAATACTTTTCCTCCTGATTTTAGGATTATTAAGACCAATTATAGTTCCCAAGATGAAACCTGGTCTGTTAATGACCTGATTGCAAGGTTGGTAGCAGAGGAAGAGAAATTGAAGAAAGATAAAGGACATATTCCTCTTTATGCTTCTAGTTCTGCTAGTGACAAGGGTAATAAGGTGAAAACTTATACCCATAAAGGCAATTCAAAAGTTGCTGGTCCTTTCAACAATAAAGGAAATTCTGAAGGAGCAGGTCCTTCTAATACTTTGGGTCCTAAGAAGGCAATCACCAAGAAGGATGGTGTTATTTGCTACTTTTGTAGGGAGAGAGGACACGTGAAGAGACGTTGCAGCAAGTTTAAGGCTTGATTGTCTAAGAGAAATAAGAGTGAGCCGAAAGGTAATCATTCTTTGGCATTTGTTTATGAATCCAATCTATCTGAAGTTTTGACCAATTCTTAGTGGCTAGATAGTGGTGCAACTAATCATGTTGCATTTACCATTCAAGGGTTCATAAACCGAAGGACGCCAAATCTGAATGAATCAAAGCTCCTTTGTTGGAAACAAGCATTGGAGTTGACGTAGAGTTCGTGGGAGATGTTATTTTAATTTTAGACTCGGTTTACAGATGGTGTTAAGAAACACTTTTTACATACCTTCTTTTAGGCGGAATTTAGTTTCTGTGTCTTGTTTAGACATGTGTGGATACTCTTTTGAAATAAAGAGTAATATTATTTCCATGTTTTATGATTCAAATAAGATTGGGTGTTGCAATTTATCCGATGGATTATATCGATTGAGTCTATCTCCCAACGACGTATACGTTGCTTATTCCGCTGAAAAGGTTGTTTCCAAAAGGCCTCTACCTAAGGAATAGTCTTATGTATTGTGACATAAACGTCTTGGTCACATCTCTAAAGAAAGAGTAGAAAGGTTTATAAAGGCTGATATCTTGCCTACTCTTAAAGGTGATCAAGAGACTTGCGTAGACTGCTGCAGAGGTAAGATGACTAAGATAAAGAAGAAATCCGCTGTACGGAGTTCAGACTTGTTGGAGGTTATTCACACTGATATTAATGGACCTTACACTCTTATCTTGTGCAGAAATTTTTATTTCATCACATTTATTGACGACTTTTCTCGATATGGATACTTGTACCTGATTAAAGAAAAGTCCGAGTCTCTTGACAAATTCAAGATTTTTCGGACTAAAGTGGAGAAACAGTTGGGAAAAGTTATTAAGATTGTCAGAACCAATCGTGGTGGTGAGTATTTTGGTAGGCACGGTGATGCTGGACAACTTAAAGGGCCGTTTGCTAAATATTTAGAGGATTCTGGGATTATAAGTCAGTTTTCTATGCTCGGTAGTCCTGAACAAAATGGTGTAGCTGAAAAGCGGAATCGTACTCTTATGGACATGATGAGAAGTATGATTAGTAGGACAAATTTACCTAATTTTCTGTGGGGAGAAGCTTTGAAAACAGCTATTTATATTCTAAATCGTATTCCTACTAAAGCGGACTCCTTTTGAGTTGTGGATTGGACATAAACCTAGCTTGAATCATCTTAGAGTTTGGGGATGTCTAGCAGAAGTGAAATTATATAATCCAACATTGAGTAAGTTGGATTCCAAAACTACTCGGTGTTACTTCGTGTCTTACCCAGATCATTCAAAGGGGTATCGGTTTTATAACCCTAATGGAGGTACAAGAATTGTGGAATCTCAAACTGCAAAATTTCTAAAATTTGATGTAGCTGAAAAGGGTAGCTACTCTCACAAGCTATCGAAGATGATAGTATGGTGGGAATGACTGGATCACTGCCTCATCTTTTGCAAACAATTATGGAGCCTCCTGTGCCACAAAATGAGCCTATTGTGGCACATGATTCTATTGTTAAGATAGTTCCTGAATAAATTCCACAAGCTCCTCAGATTCAAAATGAGAATGAAGTAGCTCCAGTCAGAAGATCAACTAGGGAAAGACGTTCAGCTATACAGCCAGACTATCTAGTCTACCTGGGAGAGCATGATTATGACATAGGCTGTGTTGTTGATCTCGTGACTTATACTGAAGCCATCTCGTGTCCTCAATCAAATTTGTGGTTAGATGTGTTGAAAGATGAGATGCAATCTATGAAACACAATGGTGTTTGGGAGCTTGTTGAATTGCCTGAAGGTTGTAAACCTATTGGTTGCAAATGGGTATTCAAGACTAAAATGGATTCCAAAGGAAAGATTGAAAAGTTTAAAGCCGATTTGGTAGCTAAGGGTTTCACTAAAAGAAGGAATAGATTATGAAGCAACATTTTCTCCAGTTTCTTCTAAGAATTCCTTTAGAGTGATCTTAGCATTGGTAGCTTATTACGATATGGAGTTACACCAGAAGGATGTTAAGACTGCTTTTCTAAATGGAGACCTTGATGAGGAGGTTTATATGGTGCAGCCTGAAAGTTTTGTAGCAGATGACTCAGGTCAGCTTGTTTGTAGATTGAAAAAGTTTATTTATGGCCTTAAACAAGCTTCTAGACAGTGGTATTTCAAGTTTCATAGTGTTGTTACTTCATTTGGATTTATTGAGAACAAAGTAGATCAATGCATATACACCAAGGTCAAGTGGGAGGAAATATATTTTTCTCATACTTTATGTAGATGATATCTTGCTTGCTAGTAGTGACATTGGTTTACCGCATGAGACAAAACGGATGTTATCGAAAAATTTTGACATGAAAGACCTTGGTGAGGCGTCTTTTGTTCTTGGCATTGAGATCCATAGGGATCGCTCATGCCGTTCATTGGGTTTATCTCAGAAGGCGTATATTGATCGCATTTTAGAAAGATTCAATTTGCGGGATTGCAAACCAGGAATTGCTCATGTTGTTAAGGGTGATAAATTGAGTCTTTCACAATACCCTAATTCAGATTTTGAGAAAGCTCAAATGAAGGATGTACCTTATGCTAGTGTGCTTGGAAGCATCATGTATGCTCAAGTTTGTACTAGGCCAGATATTGCTTTTGCAACAGGTCTTCTAGACAGATATCAGTCTAATCCAGGACACAATCACTGGATTGCTGCCAAGAAAGTTTTAAGGTACTTAAAGAGAACAAAAGATTATATGCTGATTTATAGATATGTTCCAGACTTGCAACTAGTCGGGTATTCATATGCAGATTTTGTTGGTTGTCAAGATGATAAGAAATCAATGACTGGATACATATTTATGTTGGCAGGAGGTGCAGTGTCATGGAAGAGCGAGAAACAGAAATCCATATCTTTTTCAACCATGCAAGCGGAGTTTGTAGCATGTTTTTCAGCTGCTACTCAAGCTATTTGGCTCCGGAACCTTATTAGAGAGTTATCAGTTTATGATTTTGTGGATAGACCCATACAGTTATATTGTGACAATAACTCTACAGTGTTGTTTATTAATAACAACAGAAGTTTAAAGGAGTCTAAACACATGGAGGTCAAGTTTTTGACCATAAAAGAATCAGTACAGAATGGTGACGTTGTAGTAGATTATATTAATACAGATGATATGGTTGCAGACCCACTAACTAAAGGCCTACGCCCGTGTGTTTTTGATTGACATGTCATTAATATAGGCCTAGGAGCGTCTTGGGATGCTGTCATTTAGTGGGAGCTGTGTTTTATTCTTCTTTGAATAAAGTTTACATCTGTTTTGTTACAATTTAGTAACAACTTTTGCATTCAATAAAATGTTTTTGAATGGATTGTTATTATGTTGATATAAAGTCTCAGAGTATTGTTTAAACCTTGAGTGAAGGCTAGGGGCATCCGAGCATCCGGTTATTAGCCTTGTGCATATGTCCTGTGATACATAAAGAAATGTTAACCATAAGGACAAGACATATGTGGGTTCATTGAAACCATAAAGCATTCTCTTGTGGCAGAAGTTTTTGTGTCGCCTAAGATAAGAGAATTGTGACTGACAAATGGGATCTCTTTATGAGAGATGTTATCCATTTGCCACACTACCATATTTAATCCATATCAATAAAGTCGAGAACACTCATGGCCATGGAAGGCTTTGTGTGTATACATGCAGTTACCGCCATGATTTAGTGTTTGAGACTTTATGGGATAGGATTGACTATTAAGAATTATCTCTGGACCAATGTGCGCACATAAGGTACGATTTTAATTAATATAGTCCAAGTGGGAGAATATAAGAGTTTTGCTAATTATGGACTACATTAATTGATATTGTAATTTACCGTTTAACGTTTACCGTTTTACGGGGTTTGGTATAAGGTGAGATGGAAGGTTTCTTAATTAGTCTAATATGGGCTGGCTAGTGTGGGCCGAGTTGAGCCTGGCTCGTAATGAGAGGGACTGGTTGGAAACTCTATAAATAGTGCTCAAGTCTCTCCTCTAACCATAATTCTCACCTGCATCAGGGGCGTTTACTTAACGCTACAAGTGAGGGGGGCTGCCTCATTGAGCCAGTGATACGGAGGGCAATAGAGGAGAAGGACTTGCGCGTGGAACATTGTGTTTCTGCTTCCGCTTCAAGAACAATGGATCCCAAAACAGGTGCGTTAATCTTTCTACTCAGTTATGCATGTTCTTGTTCTACTTATGGAGATCTTGGGGTTACGCAATTTGCGTCTAACATGTTTTACTTTGTGGAAGGTTTATATTGACCTTTTGTTATGATGGATACCCAAGTTGATTTTTTTTTTTTTTTGAAGTCCTTTTTACCGGTCGAGCAACTTAGAGAGATGGGTTTTGTGCCTTCAATAAATACTTCTTTTGGATAATTTGTACAGGGATATATAGTCCATGTTACTGAGAAATAATCTTGACCCTTTTAATTTAGAATATGATTGTAGAGATAAATGTCATTGGCTTAAGGTACAACTTGTGGTAGACGTTAGTAATTGAAACATATCACGAAAAAGATAACCAATAGAAAGAATAATTTCATTGACTAGAGTGTGTTTGTTTCACGGAAAACGTAATGTTTTTTGAAAATGTTTTCCGGGAAATCATTTTTCAGGAAAATGGTTAGTTTTCCTTTGTTTGGTAATACGTGACTGAAAGTATTTTTTGGTGTTTTGATCGCATTTGAAAAATGATCTAACAATTGACAATAGTGTGCCTCTTACTTCCAATTAATTTGTTGAGTTCATGTTACTTTATAAACGGATTTTTCTCGATTAGTTTAGTAAACTAGAATTTGAACCTGCAAAATGAAAAGTATTTTCCTGAAAATGGACATGATTTCTAGTTACAAGAGCAAGTCAAAATGATGTCATTTGTCGCTTCAATACATTTGGCTCTCTTTAGATGGATGCGCCTCCTATGCGTAATATTAATTAATTTGACAAAAATTAATGAAAGATAAATTCGTTTTAAATATACTAGTTTAGAGGTTCTTTGTGATAAAAAAATTTAACTTAAAAATTTAATTTATAATAATTATATCGATTTGAGATCTTTTTATATATAACATTATATTAATTTGTATTTTTTCGTGATTTAAGTAGGAAGTAAAGGAAGCAAAAAAAAAAAAGGGAGAAAGGAGGAAAACATCACCATTTGTCCATATAATCGGCACTAGCAAGCTAAAATCTCTTTCGTTCCTTTTCTTATTATAGATTTGAATGTTTCAAAAGGTTGTGCTTCTCTTTAAATAAGAGGCAAGAAATTTCCAAAAATCTTAGAAGAAACAGTCCTTTTCCAACAGACAGATAAATCGATCCCCCAAATTTGAAGCCCCCCCCCCCCCCTCGCTCACAACCATCCAAAAATCAAATCCGTTTTCCGCTCAAAATTACCAAAAGAAAACCCACCAAATAAAAAATTAAAAAAATGGGTTGTACACACACCGAACTCCTTCTCTCTCTTTCTCTCTCTAACCCGACGACACTGATGGCCGACCCGTCCTCCTTGCCGCCCCCTCCTTCGATCCCTAGCCTCCTCCTCCCGCCATACTCGTTGTCGCCTCCACCTCCGCCCCCCGGCCCGGAGTAGCCACCATCGCCACCGCTACAGCAGTAGCAGCAGCCGCGAATCCTCTTCTCGTTCCCGAAGCGGCCGGCCCTCCGGGTCACCTCCGAGTACAACAGCAACAACTCCGTCTTCCTCCAAAAGGTCTTGTGCAAGCTCCTCAATGGCCTCGCCAAGCTCAAGCTCTCCTTCCGCAACGACTGGAAGGGCGAGGTTGCGGAGCCTTGGTTGGCCTTCATCTCCAAGCACCTCTCCCTCCACTACGACGTCGAAAAAGCGAAAGAACCTAGAATCGTGTTGAGCGTTGTTGAAGAAGAGCCAGACCTTCAATGATGAAGAAGATCTGGACCTTAGTGAAGAAGATGCGTGTAGTTGAAGAAGAGCCGAAGAAGAAAGATGAGGGAAAGAGCGAAGGGAGAGAGCGGCATACCTCAGAAAAATTTGGAAAAGAAAAGTGAAAGGTTAGAGAAAAAATGAAAAGGGGAAGTGTTTTCACCTTCTTAGATGGAGGAATTCGTTTTCCTAAAATAATACATAATATTTGTGTTGACTGGAAAGTATTTTCCATTGACCAAATTTTTTTTAGAGAATCAAACGGCTAAAAATCCAGAAAATACTTTCTGGTAAAATACTTTTAGTAAAACAAACACACCCAGACTTAGTTTGACCACCATCTACTTCCTTCATATTCTCTTAGGTTAGAATCTAGTTGATGATTGTCAAAAGGCCCTTCTTCTGCAGATCTGTGCAATTTCTATATTAACTTGGCAGCGTATACCGATAAAATCGAAGTTATTGATCATGTGGTCTCTTACTATCCGATTTATATGTAGACTAAAACCTACAAATTTTTGTAGTCTACACATGAGCAACTAATAACTTCAGGATGCTAGTAACAGGAGAATTTCCTTCCACAAATGGAGGCAAAGTTAGAGGCAAAGATCCCATATAAAAGAAAATGTGCTTTTAACTTTTTAATGCTTCAGATCATATGTAATTTTTCGAAGCTTGCGCACATGAAATTGAGCCTTCCAAGTTTCAATGCCGTCAATGGAAAATTTATACACTAATATATCATCATAGCCATTAATTGTATGAGCCTCACAATATGACCCACATGATTACTTTGATGTTGTCAGTCTACATAAGGTCACATTATGTAATAACTTCTTGTCGTGCAATTCGTTACCTTAAAAAACGAGAAAGAGAGAGTTGGTAAGATGTGGAGTGGCCAAAGGATCAAACAACTCTCTAAAACACATCTTTTGTAATTATTAGTTGTGTCATGGCAACACATTGTCATATAATAGGCTAATCAAAGTGAGATGCATCTCACAAACTGCGCCAAGTAGAATGAGACACATTATGCGAGTCATGTGATTGGTTGGTTATTTACCACTTAATGTTACCGTCACCCAAAATATCTTTGGTGATTCTAGTCCACGTTACTAGAAGAGTCACAAATCTTCTATTTATGAAATGTCCAATATGAGTCATAGTTGTTCAATCTACCGAAAACTAGAAGTCAAGATTGTTAATCTCATTATCGCCGCCCAAAAGACACACAAGAAGCCAAGAGGTCTCTCCATACAAAGAACTAAAATGGAAAAATGAGGAATTATAAATGTAAGATGTCTAATAAAATCGTAACTAGAATTGAGATCAGAGCATACATAGCTCGGAGATGCAGAACAAAAATTCTTTACTTTTAGATGCCCAAGAAGTATGCGTATGATATAATTTTCCTATATTCTAGAATATAGCATTGTCTTTATATTAAACCGGCGACGGAGTGTGAACCAAGTGTTGATTTCTTGTAAACCCGTGCAAACAATTCTTGAATTAATTTTTGAGAAAATAATTAATCATTGGATACATTGCAAGTGGGCATTAATAGCATTCACTAAAATAATAACACCTAATTCTCGTGTGGTGACGTGGACTTCCAACTACTAGTCTATCGCCCATAGAGCTACAAACTTCGAGGCTTAGGGGTGCATGACAACCTAAAATTTCTGTTCCAGAAATAGTTTTTCTGTTCCAGACCTGTTTTTGGAAGAGAAATCCGTTTGATAAACCTATTCAGTTTTTCTATTTCTGGAATAGATTTCTATTCCAGAAATAGGTTTAGAATAGAAATCAGAAGCTAAAATTTTCTACTTCTGATTTCTGAAAGAGAAATCAGAAATAATTTTTCTCACTAAACCCTAATTTCGGTAAATCCTCGCTCATCTCTTCTACGTCTCTGCCTCCTCCTCCTCCTCCTCCGCCTCTCCTCATTTTATTAAAAATAAAAATAAAAATATTCATTTTATTCATTTAAAAATAAAATTAATTTTATTAAAATAAATAAATTATTTTTATTTATCATTTTATTTTTAGTTTATTAAAAATAAATACTTATGATAAATAAATATAAATTTATTTTTATTTGCCTTGAGTGTTTTGCCAAATAAATTTTTTTTATTTTTTATTTTTATTCATTTTAAAATAAATTTATTCATAAAATAAAATAAAATAAAATAAATTTATTTTTAAGGATATTTTTATTTTAAAATAAAATGATATTTTTTATGATTTATTTTATTTTATTTTATTTTATTTTATTAATTATTTTTTTGTTACTAAATCATTTTTATTTTTATTTTTATATTAAAAGGTCGTCTGATCGTCACCGCCACCGTCCGAAAGGAAGAAATTTTGTGTCGTTATCAAACGAATTTTTATTTTTAGAGTAGAAATTTTGTGTCATTATCAAACGGTTATTTTTGCTTAGAAACTCTTTTTAGAAATAAAAATAGATTGAAATAAAAATCTATTTCTCGTTTAAACTATTTCGGAATAGAATGGTTGTCATCTTGCGCCCTTAAAATCCAAGTTTAATTAACTTCTCAGTAAGTCAACGATCCGATCAATTAAAATGTCTGATTTTTCATGAGATTCCAAGACCCCGTGACCCAATCAGCCATTTTATTGAACTAATTAAAATATCATACTCCATCATTTTATTTCGGGCAATAAACGTGAAAGTTCCGAACCTTTGATGTGACTAATTCTAATGAATCTACAAAAATAGCCCTTCCGTCTTCACGAGTAAAAACCACCTGCGAGAGAGCAGGCAGGCCCCCAATATTATCGTGCGCTAGAGGCACTGATTTAACACTGGTTTTTCCGTGTTCGAAATAAGTACTTGACCTACTCTTTTGGGGTTTTTATTATTATCCGTAGCAAGATAAAAATAGGACTACCTATGTGAAATCAAGGGTAATGAAGCTGATATCAAGACCCTTTTGGAGCCCATTTCTAGTTCATGAAAGCACGTATATTCTTCTGATTGGATGAAACTGCATGCTTTTTCTGCTGAATCAGTATGTAATGGCGGGAAGTATTTCCTATGGACTATCGACATTATTAATACCGGATAGGGTTCATGGTATTAGCTTCGTAATTTTAAGGACCATAATTGTAGAGACAAAGTATCAATCCCATGTAATGTAATAAAGCTCATTATTTGAAAACCATCAATATGCGCCATTTTCCCTGTGTTTGATTGTCTAAAGTAGAATTGGATGATTGCTAAAGATGCGCATGATAACAATTCTATTTCCATTCCAAACTTATTTCTTGAGCAAAAATTCGTTTGGTAATGCAATTTTATTTTTTTTTAACAAATTTTTTGGTCCAAAAATAGGTTTGAAATAAAAATGAAAAGTAAAATTTTTTTACTTATCTATTTCTAGAATAGAAATAAAAAATAAAAACTATTTTCATCACTTGTTCTCTCTACTAGCCACCCACCCACCCACCGCTACCGCTTGCCATCCGCCACCGTTCACTATCGCCTATTGCTGCCATTTGCTGGTTGTTGTTGCCCATTACCGTCTGGAAGGGAGAAATTTTTATTTCGAGAACAAAAATTTTGCGTTATTATCAAACACATATTTTTGCTCGGAAGTTCATTCAGAAATAGAAATAGAAAAATATATTCTCTTATAAAAATCAATTTTTGATCAGACTTGTTATCATTTGCATCCTTAAAAACTCTACCACAGTAGGCATTATGGCTTGTCCAAGGGATTTAAAATTTAATATGCACACACAAGAGGTTGATCATTCTTGCAAGGAGCACTTTTTTTGCATTCTCCACAATTTTTATTTCCAAGTAGGATACTAGCTTGCCTCATTCAAAGCACATCCAATATCATGAATTTTGTTTATTAAATCTAATTAAAGAGTTCTGATATTGTAAATTGATAATTATGAAATTTTCTTGCATCCATCGTAACTCCTCATTCTAAGTATTTTTTCAAAGATATCATTATTTTCTCTCGATATTATTATAATAATGTTTACCATATAGAAAATTTTCATGGAATAATACATGACAAATAACTAACATAGAAGTATTTTCTTCTCATGATGAACAAGTTCTATGAAAGTTAAAGAGATGCACATGGATGATCAACATAGCGGAATATGGATATGATTTAGCATGATTTTGAAAATTAGGTTGTGATTCATGATTATTAAAAATCTAACTTTATATTCTGATCTCAAGTAAGTAGATAATTATTTTAATGAGGTTCAAGCATACCAGATGTGATTTTTCAAATTTTGATATTAGTTACACAAGTTTCCCATCTGTGAATTTTTTTGGTGTTATTTTCTATTAGTTGCTTGAAGATATTTACAGTTTTATTTGATCGACAGAATCCTAATGATAATTGCGCATACATCTACAATGAGATTTTAATTACTGATTTCCAATTTTCGAAAAAGTAATTGGGTGATTTTTTTACCTCATCTGTAATTATTATAAAATAATATTCTCACTTAATTGCGGTCTTATAATTATCATTTTGACTGAAATCATGGCACTTCAAACTTGGAAAAAGATTATCCTCTCGTTTATGTTAGAGCTTCTTCTCGCGTCATGCTCGAGTCTTTCACAATGTCTTTGTTCTACCCAACTGTTCTTCTGTACTTTGCGTTTCATTTGAACCACCGTTGCTTCCTGCTCATTCCACCATAACTGCTCCATGTCTTTGTCGATTCATTTGCATGTGCAGTTTCTCTCATCCCCTCCACACATCGCCATCTTCTTTCTCTTCCTAACCCTTTTCTTGTTACCGCTGGTCTTCTGCATTCCACAAAAATATGCAATTTTAGGTATGCATGTTGGCGATCTGGAACATGCAACCCCCGAGAGTTCATCTTCAGTAATCTGTTACTTCTAATTATCCATACTAGAGAATTACTGTAACTTTGGTTATGGATGAAAGTGACAATACCTTGCGAATTGCTTCATTGTGTCATCGTCTGGGCCGTCTGTGCTCGGAACAGGAATTGGAGGTTTGGGATGACATCCCTGCTTCGGAAAAACTGAAGGATTGTCGTCTTATACTGGTGGGTAATATCTTTACAAATCCTTCTGTCAATTTATGTACCTTTCAAGTTGCGATGAAGAAAGCATGGCGAGTTGATCATGTAGAGATTTCTCCGGCTAATACTAGGTTGTATATAATTAAATTCAGATCTGAAGTGGAAAAACAACGCATATTAGAAGGTAGCCCTTGGTTATTTTTAGGTCAATTGGTTAACCTACGTCCATGGCAACCTAATACTCCCTTACAATGCTATGATTTTGGCAAATGTCTGTTCTGGGTGCATGTGATAGGCTTACCTTTGGAGTGGACTACTCCTCCCATCCAGGGAAGAGCTGTGAAACAGGTTGGTCAAGTTCTGGAAGTGAAAAATGATACATCTGCAAGAATTCGAATAGAATTAAATCTGAAAGCTCCTTTAAAGTCAGGGAAACTTATCAGTATTGAAGGAAAAACCCTCTGGTTAGACTTTAGGTATGAGAGACTATCCAATTACTGTTATTCCTGTGGACGGCTTGGTCATTATTCAGCTTCATGTCCAGAGTACCCTTATGATGAAGCACAATTTGAAGGTCGAGATACGATGGTCTATGGACCCTGGCTAAGAGCAGAGGTTAAACAATTTAGCCCTTATTAGGGTGCTTTTTATCACCCTACAATACTTATTGAGCAGATGGAAGAGACAGTACTTGAAACTCCACCTCCAATGCAGCCTGCTATCCCAGCTCTCCCTCCTATTACTGCATCGGAGGTCACTGCTTCGATCCCTGTTATACCTCATGGGACTTCCAAGCATCTGAATCTTGTCAATCAACTGCTATCACTACTGATTTAGTACCTGCAAAGGCTAAGATGAAAAGCATTCAGCCCCCTCCAGTAGACATTCATCAGCAGAAGAAACCCAAAATTCCTCGCCTAATGCCAATTGGGGGATCAAGTAAGAAAACGAAACGATACTCAACCTATGACATTAGGCTTCCTTGCTCTACAGATTTTGATGAGTCTCTCCTACTGGACACTCCGGTGTTGGAGGTAGACAATCCTGCTCCTTGGGCTTTGGCGGTTGGCCCTCAACAGCCACCGTGTTCCAAATGAAACTCCTAAGTTGGAATTGTCAAGGGTTGGGCAATCCCCTGACAATTCAAGCACTCAAGGCGATGTTAGCCTTTGAAAAGCCCGATTTCGTGTTCTTAATGGAAACTAAGAATGCTTAACCAGTCGTGAATAGGTTACATCGAAGATTTAATTTTCCTCACTCTTTTTTGAAGGACCCAGTTGGTTTCTTGGGTGGTCTTGCTCTGTTCTGGAATGATTACTTTGAAGTTACTATTGTACAATCGGATGATCATTTTGTTGACTTCATAGCCCTTGACCCTATGGCAGCTGCCTCGATGCATATCACATGTCTGCACACACCTTCAACTTATCAGCTACGCCAGGAATTTTGGGATATAATTAGGGTCATACATGCTGCAAATCATTTACCTTGGCTGTGTGTAGGTGATTTCAATGACTTCCTTTCCCCCTGGGAGAAAATGGGCAAGAGACCAGCTTCAGGGTGTAATTAATGACTATGCTTTACTCGAACTACAAAGTAAAGGATGTGAATTTACCTGGTCAAATAATCGAGCAGGGGATGCTCTAGTAAAGGAGAAGCTCGATCGTGTTTTTTGTTCCACTGAATGGTTGATATCTTACCCTTCCGCAGAAGTGTTTGCCCTACCACCTGTCGGTTCGGATCATTGTCCTATATTGCTGCAAACTCGTCCACCATCTATCAAGTGAGCAAAGACTTTTCAATACGAAGCTTTCTAGAATCAAGATCAGGAATGTCAAGAAGTAGTCAAACAAGCATGGGAGAAAAGTAATACCTCATTGATATCAAAATTACAGGCAGTTGCTACTCGATTAACTAGCTGGAGCAGGGCACATTTTAGCAATTGCCATCAGCGAATCTCTCAATTGCAATCCCAACTGCAGACAATTATTAATAGAACATATTATCAGATTGGGGATAAGGAGCAAGCCACTGCTATTAGAAGTCAAATTCAAAAACTCTAGACTCAAGAGGAACAATTCTGGGCTATGCGTTCCTGCATTCAATGGTTGAAATGGGGAGATCACAATTCAAAAAATTTTCATGCCTACACTATGCAAAGAAGACAACACAATAGAATTACTATGCTAAAGGATACTAACTAGCATTGGACCAGAGAACCAAAACAGCTCAAAGCTCTAACAATGGGCTTCTTCTCTCAATTATATCAATCTGTGGGTTACCGGGATTTTCGTCCATTCTTAGAGCAATGTCCAGCGGTGGTAACACCTGAAATGAATCACCACTTGATGAGTAGGGTAACAAAGGAGGAGATTTACCAGGCTACCTTCCAGTTGGGGGCTTCGAAGGCTCCTGGACCTGACGGCCTTAATGGCCTCTTCTATCAGTACACCGGAATATCATTAAAACAACCATTATTCAAACAATTCAAGATTTCTTCGCAACAGGTTGTATGCCTCATAGACTAAACAGAACAATAATTGCCCTAGTTCCTAAAGTTCAACATCCAGAAAGCATTGAACAGTACCGACCCATCAGTCTTTGCAATTTCGCTTATAAGATTATTTCAAAAATTCTGGCCAACAGACTTAAGCCTTGGCTATCTAGGTTGATATCAAAAGAACAAGCAGCTTTTTTTAGTGACAGACAGATATATGACAATATCATGGTGGTGTAAGAAGTGCTTCATCAGTTTAAAGTGCGAACATGCAAGAAACGATTCAACCTTATTCTCAAAACAAATATGCAAAAGGCCTACGATAGGGTTGAATGGGATTTCTTGGAAGCCTATTTGAAGCAGTTAGGCTTTAATGATAATCGGGTTACTCTGGTAATGGCTTGCATTACTACGGTCTCTTTCAGTATTCGTTTTAATGGAGAACAACTCCCTTACTTTCAGCCTACTATAGGGCTTCGCCAAGGTGACCCCCTATCTCCATATATCTTCATTCTACTTGCCAATGCTCTATCAACTACTCTTACTCAAGCTGTGGCTATGGGACATATACAGGGGATTCAATTTAATAGAGCATGTCCTAAGTTATCTCACTTATTTTTTGTTGATGATTCAGTATTTTTCCTAAAAGCCACACTTTCTGAATGCCAAAACCTTGCCAATCTCCTAAACCAATACTGTTTCGCTACAGGCCAACTCATTAATCGAAACAAATCAAGTGTGTTCTTTAGTAAACATTGCCCTCTTATTTTACAACGCAATTTAGCACAAGAACTCAGAATTCCTATTATCAGTAAATATGGTAAGTACCTGGGCATTCCCTCGGATTGGGGCCGTTCCAAACGGGAGATGTTCTCCTGGATCCTGGCAAGAGTCAATGCTAAATTAGCGGGTTGGCGGAAAAATTCTTATCGAAAAGTGGCAAGGAAATCGGCGAAATCAGTAATTCGGGCCTTACCTCGACGCCATGTCTATTTTTAAGCTTCCCCTGTCGATTGATAGAAAGGAAGATATCGCATTCATGGTGGAGTAAACATAACTGAGTTAGTCAATTTGGAATTCATTGGAAAAATTGGGAGAATTAAAGCACTCAAAAGCATCGGGGGGATGGGATTAGAGATTTAATTAACTTCAACAAAGCTATGCTTGGCGAGCAAGCTTGGCGTCTTTTTCAGCAACCTAATGCTATCTCGAGTTAGCTCTTTAAGGGATTATATTTTAGGTTTTCATCCTTTCAAAGTCGCTCACTGAGGATATCGACCTTCTTGGGGGTGGCAGAGTCTATTGAAAGGACGAGAAGCTATTAATCCTAAACTTCGTTGGTTAGTTGGGGATGGATCACAGATTCGTATAAGAGAAGATAACTGGCTACCAATAGGTCAGATAGGAGGATTAGCAGAGGAGGGAGAACCTAAGATAGTTGCTGATCTCATAGACTTATCAAAATCCGAATGGAAGACGTCTCTTGTTACCACCTTCTTTGATGCCTAGGTCAGTGAAGCAATTCTAACTACTCCTCTCAACCCTTCTCTCATGCATGATCAACTAGTTTGGATAGCAACGTCTTCAGGTACCTACACAGTGAAAAGTTGTTATCATTATCTCTCTTTGGCACATCAAACCCCAATGAATGTAGCATCATCATTTTATACCAACCCTACCCAGTTATGGAGGAAAATCTGGCATATGCGAACTGCTCCAAAGCTTCGGGTATTTCTCTGGTTAGCTTGCAAAAATGCCATTGCTACAAAAGAGAATCTCTATCAACGCCATATCTCCCCTCATCCCTATTGTTCACTATGTAACAACAATATTCCAGAAACGATTGAGCATCTGTTCTTCTTCTGCCCTTGGACTAAAGACATTTGGAATCATGAAGAAATTAGGGTCGAGATTTTACTGACCTCAGTTAGGCGTTTTGATGCTTGGGTTGCCACCGAGCTTCTATCCCACGAGCGTCTCCAGAGTTCGAAGTGATCGCTAATGTTCTGTGGGAGATCTGGTGTCAACGAAATAATGCAGTTTTTCATCAGCATCAACTAGATCCGCTCCAAGCCGTCGAAAATGCCCTTGCCCAAAGCAGAATCTTCAAGGTTGTACACCCCTATGTACATATGATTAACAACAACCTCGTTAGTTTAGATCAGAGATGGAAACCGACCAGTAAAGGGATGTATAAAATGTAATATTGATGGGGCTTTTCGCATAGGGTTGGAGCACGGATCAATCGCATGTATTTACAGAGATAGCAAAGGTGTTCTTACCGATGTGATTACCAGATCTGTGCCTGCCCAATCGGCTTTCCAAGTTGAGATCTATGCTTTCATATCCGCTCTTCAATGGTTGATCCAGCAGGGGCTCCATCTTCAACACTTCGTGATCGAATATGACTGCTTACTGTTGGTGGAGATCGTTCAACAGAAACAGCGGCTGCCATGGACGGAACACCATCTCTTCGCGATTCTCAGCGATCTAATTGCTCAATGCCCTAATATCTCGCTTCAACATGTGCGACATCAAGTAAACCTAGTAGCTGACTGGGCTGCAAAAGCCCACAGGGATCAAGGCCCACCTAGAAACTGGCTTCTATTCCTCCGTGTATTTTCCAAGCTATTCTATCTTCGGATGCTAGTGCTTCTGCTTGTATTACAATATAATCTCATATATATTTTATCTTTCGACCAAAAAAAAAAAAATTTATCATTTGTAAAAACCATCTCATCACGATGTGCGTACTTGAATCGCATTAGTTTGACGTAAACATCAAATGATATGTATTGTCAAGTTTTTGTAACCCAATTTTTTTTAATTGTGTATATGAATATTTTATTTATAGTAACGAAATAGATATTTTAAGATAATAAAGTCTTATATTATATATGTATAACTTAAAGGGGAAAAAAAATACTAAAGACCCTAAACTATGTCCATTGTGACATATTTATCTTAAACTTGTTTTGCGACACTAAAAATCTCAAATATGTATATGTGTGACATATTTATCTTTTGTCAAGATTCAAATGAATACCGTCAAAAATCTGTCGAAATGGATGTAGGAAAGCAAATTGTCTAGATATGATGTTCACGTAACTCAAGTAAAATAAAAATGACATTGTTTAACTGAAAAATCATTTAACAGAACATTAATAAAGGGTAAATGTATTACATAATTATAAATTTGAGATTCTTATTAAACGTACTCCTCAACAAATTAAGGAATATATCTAGTCCTTAAAATTTGATTAATATCATATCCTTGCCACTTACAAGAACATTTTGTAACCATTCAAATTTCTTCTAATTTTCCATGACAATGGATACGACAAAGTTATATGCACCTTTACTTTGGTGCCTTTAGACTTGTTTTTTCTTTTCACAAAATGAAAGGACTACCCGTGATTGCTCATATAACTCTTTTAGATACCCATTTTTTGGATTACTAAAATGCTTGCATTGGCTAATCTAGAGTACTCTTAATGGAAGAATAGTGTTTGTTAAGCTATTTCCAAACTTCAACATGGCTCTTTTACAACGGCTTTTCTTGGCCCTTAAAGTTCAATTACAAATTACTAGAGCTCCTCAAACTCCGGATTCTATTACTACTACTTTGCATTATCATATGGTTTATCAAGTTCAGAATCATGCTATTGACCTCGACTTCCTCGATTCTAATGATGCATTGGTCATTTTGATGGATAATTATTAGACTTCTTGTATCCATATATGTATATAGATTCCTCAAAATTAGCTAGTTAACTTACTTCTAGATGTTCGGGTAACTAAGGGCGCGCATGACAAAATTTCCAGTTCTCTATTTTTCTATCTTTTTTGTTTCTCAGAACAGGTTTGAAATAGAAATCCGTTTGGTAATGTAATTTCATTTTTCTATTCTAGAAATGGATTTAGAAAGTTAAAATTTTTAGCTTTTCTATTTCTAGAACAGAAATGAGAAATCAAAATTTTTTTATCGTTCACTCTCGTCACCATCGGTCGCCCACTTGCCGCCCGTAAGATGCTGGACGCCCGCCACCAGTTGCTGGCCACTTGCCACTGGCCCCAGCCACCAGCCACCAGCGGCCAGCCATCGAACATCAGATGCCGGCCACCACACTCCGACCGCCCGTTGTTCACCGCCGGTCATCGGATGCTGAACGCCCACTAGTCATTGGCTGCTCATCGCCAATCATTGGATGTCGAAGGCTCATCACCAACCACCGAATGTTTGCTGGCGACCGATCGCCGCTCACCACCGGCTGCCAAATGCTAACCTCCTGCCACCCACGCCCGAACTTCAGCCACTAGCCACCCGCTACCGGCCTCCTGTTGCCGGACTTCGAATGTCAAATGTCAGACATCGAACTCCAGACGTTGGACGCCGGTCGTCAGTCACCGGACTTCGATGTTAGACTTCGAACTTTGGCTGCTCACTGCCGATCACCGGACTTGGCGTCGGATGCCAAACGTCGGACTTTGGACTTTAGCCGCCTGCTATTGGTCACCGGATGCCGAACGCCGGTCGCCGAACATCGGACTCCGGCCACCGAACGCCGGTCGTTGCTACTCCTAGAAATAGAAATTTTATTCTGTTATCAAACGAATTTTTATTTCAGAAATAGAAATTTTGAGTTGTTATCAAATGCATTTCTTTACTCAGAAATTCGTTCATGGAATAGAATTGGCTTCTGTTCTAGAAATTTTGTCATACGCGCCCTAACTATAAAAAGAGTCATCAAAACCCGGAAAAAAGTTTATTGTAATTAGGTCAAAGTGGGTACGCTTTAGGGTCTTTAATGTCATAAAGAAAAAAAAATTAAGATGAATGTGCCACGGTAAACAAATTTAAGATTTTTTTTTGATCTTTTCTCTCACTTTTTTTTTTCAGTCAGTGCTTTTTCCTAGACTTAAAATACTAAAAAATACACATGAATCTATTCCTACGAATAGTGCGGTTGAAGGACTAGACGGTTCATAAAATGATGAAATGAACTACTAACGAATGTGGGATATTATTGGCTGACACACTTGAATATCATATTTGGTAAGGTGGACTTGATTAGATTTAAGATTGTATTGGCTCAATTAAAAGGTTTATAATAGAATTTAAACCTGAACAAAAGAGGTGCTTATGACTAAATTTATAATTTCCCCGCAATATGGGATATCATTGGCTGACGGTGGAGCCTGACTGCACCAAGCACGCTTGTCATTGTCACCTATATCACATTTACCATGGCGACGAAATCAATGCTCCAATTAAGGAGCTAATCCACTATTAACTCCTTGGGCCGTCTCAATGCGGGGAACGCATGTGCTTGTTCCAGTAACATCAAAGGTGTCTAATGGTGATCGATTCATCCCGACGACAATCAACTTCTTTACCAAAGGGGTAGAATATGTATCCTATGTCAATGGAGAAGTGAAAGATATAAACCATTTTGTGAAGAAGGACCATGTCACACTACAGTCTGCCTGAGTCCTTGATAACAAGTAACGCAAAAGAACTGAAAAAATGGTCTCATGGAGAAGCTATGCGAACAATTTATGATTCATCTTTATGATTTGACTCCTTATCAGCTACAGACGAATGGAGCGATAGAGGTCGCAAATAAGCATATCAACAAGATCATCAAAGAGATGATTGTAACATAAGTGGTTGGCATGAGAAGTTGCCAAATGTTCTTATGGCATATAGAACAACTTTGAGAACTTCAATGAGAGCAACTCCCTTACTCTAGTTTCCGGATTGGAAGCGGTATCACCTATAGCGGTGGAGATACCGACGGTCAGGATGCTAACCAAGACCAAACTCCAAGAAATACACAGGATAAGAGAGAGGCTTGAGCAATTGGATTCAGTTAATGAAAAGAGGTTAGCCATGCACACTATTACCATAAAAGAATGACTATAGCATTTAACAATATGGTGGTGATATTACCAAAAAAGTTCTAAATCTAGTGTACTTGTACTAATTCATTACAAACCTTTTAATTTGGCCAAAACCTTTTGACAATTTGACAATTGCATTTTTCCAACCAATTTTAGCAAAAAATCGTTGCCGGTCATCTTACGTAAGACAACATAACATGTAAGATGACTAACATTGATGAGGACAACTTTTGTATTTTTTCAACTTTATTTGAATTTTTTAACTTTTTTTTTTTGCCTTTTTTTTTGCCTTTGTGGCTAGTGCTCTTTTGCCACTAGGCCTTTGGCAAGGCCCTTACCAGCCACGAGAGCCTCATCGACAGTCGATAAGGCCATGAAGGCCCTAGGTGAGGCCATTGTGACCTTATTGGCCATGAGCGAGGGCATGAAAGCCCTCACCAAGTCTGGACGCAGGCTAGTAACCCTGGCCCAATTTTGGGGGAGGCCACAACCCTCCCACGAGATCTATTGACCCTCGCCTACGGTTTGCTAGGATTGTCGACCATTGGCTAGGGCCCCAACCTTGCCCCACCAATGCTGCTTGAGCTTCTTCTTCCTCTCTCTTTTTTTCCCCTTAATCTCATTTATTTTTAATCTAATTAATATAACATTTAGATTAAAAAATCAAATTTAGGCCAAAACAACATCATTTTAATTTGGTCCTTAATGTTTTAGTCATGTCATGTAGGAAATAGAAAATAATAAGAAATCCGTGTTAGCGGTTTTCGTTAGTTAAGTAGGAAGGTGATAACAAATATACTTGATTGCATCAATTTGACAAAATTTTAGGACGTAATTATATTTTTTGAAAGTTTGAGCATTTAATTATATCTTTGTGACAAATCTTAAGATTTCTAATATACTTATCCCTTTTTTCAATAGTGATTGGTTAGGTGAAATGTAGAAATAGTATTTAGAATGAAGTACATATGACTGTAGAGTAAGAATATGAAAGATCAATGGAAAATTATCCAAATAGGCCATGTCGCCTCTTCACTATTCCCGCACCATTCATTTGATCTAATATGGAATATGTTACATAATAGACTTATATATACAATTTAAATTAAGGTTTCAAATGTTTTTTTTGGGGGGGGGGGTTAAACTTCTCTAGGAAGAATTTTTATTGATGAACATCCCGACGAAGTCGGTATTAGTATAATATTACTGAATAATAGATATTAGTCTAGATTAAATTAGATTAAGTCATATTCTCTTCTGTAATTAAGCTGACCTAAAACCTACATTTGAACCTGATGATATATTGCATTAGCTAACATTATCAAATTTGTAGTATTTTTTTAAGTCGTATATAATTTAAAAAGATAATTTGGAAGAAAACGTAAAACAATCTAAATGAAATAACGTGAAAAATTATTTGACCTAACACCCTAAAAAACCCGCAACTTTACTTTTTGACCCAATTTTACTTTTAGTCTCATAAAAAACTATAACTTTAAGTCTAGTCTCAATTTTACCATAACTTTTTTTTTATCCCATGAAAAACCCTTAACTTTTAAGTCTTATCCAAATTTACTGTCCAGTCAAAATTTTGCCCTAAAATTTTTAGGGTCTCATAAGAAATTACAAACTTTTACTTAATTCACAAATTTGGCTGCATTAATGATCTGTCAAAAATTTCTGTCGATAATCAAGAGATGGAAAACTCTAAAGCACAAGCCATTCAAACAACCCGAGCACGAGCTCTCCCACCACGAGAGATGGGAACATTCCCAAGCACAAGAAATTGAAAACTAAAGGCAAAATTGCTAAGGGCGATTTTGACGAGGGTTAATGGAGAGCATGTTTGAGACTTAAGTAAAAGTTGGTAATATTTATGAGACAAAAATTAGAGTGAAATTGCAACTGGCCGAAAGGGGAGAATTTTTTATGAGATAAAAAAAGTTTATAATAGAATTGGTATCGAATTTAAACTTGAGGGCATTTTGTGAGACAAAAAAAAGAGGATAAAACTCGAACTGAACCTTAAGTTGTGGGTCTTTATGGAATAAAATAAATGTTAAGGTAGAATTGGGATTGGATCTAAAATTAGGGATTTTATAAGACAAAAAAAGCTTAAGAAATAATTGAGATAAGACCTAAAGTTGGAGGTCTTTTATTAGACAAAAGGTAAAATTGGCAGAATAATTAAAGTTGGAGATTTCTTAGGATATTAGGCCAAAATTATTTAAATAATCTTGGTAAAACAATATACAGGTATTGATAGTCATCTCTCTCTTCAAGCAACTTAAGTGTGAGATAACATCTTTTAAACATTAAATGTGAGAATATTAAGGCTTTGTTTGTTTTGTGTAAAATAAATAATTTTTGTATATTTTCCAAAATATACAAAAATGAATGAACAAAAAATATTTTTATCATTCATGAATGTTTAGACATAAATTTGTTAATAATGGAAGCATTTTCAATTGACTAATTATTTCAAATGATATAAATGATTATTTTTATGAAAATATTTATTAAATTGTTCTTTTTTTGCTAAACAAATCAAACCTAATATAGACTAAATTTGCAAAAGTCATTAATCAACTTGACTACCAATAGTAGTTGCTTTCTCTTTTGTAATTTGATACTTGTAAAACCTACATTTGTCCCATATGATAATCGCATTAGTTACCACTGTCAAATAAATAGATTTTTTTTTTTTTTTTTTTTTAGTTCCGATTGCATATAGCTATCGATATATGCATTGATTTGGAAGGATGAATGAATCAATCTTACAAAATGTTATTTAAATTTAGCAAAACAATGTAAAGTTACTTGATAATCATCTCGTCTTCCTAAGCAACTTAAGTATGATAAAACCTTTGGTAAATTTATAATCTATATAGATTAAAAGACTTAGGATCTAAATATACATAAAATGAAAAGAAATAGTTTGAGTGTGCCTTTGGTAACGTTTTTGTTCAAAAATTATTCTAGGGAACAGAAATAGAAAAAACTATTTCTGTTTCGAGGAATAATTTTTTAATAAAAAATGTGTTTAATAAACTTGTTTATGAAATAGAAAAAAAGGAAACATGTTTGATAGACTTGTATAATTTTTTTTTTTCTTTTAATTTTTTAATTTTTTTTTTTTTTAATTTTTAATTTTTAATTTTTTTTTTTTTTTTTTTTTTTCTTTTTCATTCCTTTTGGCTGCGGCCTCACCCAACCACGGCGAGCTCGTTGACGACCCGGCGAGATCGAGCCTCACCATGGCTAGGCGAGGCTCGAGCTTGCCCAGATCCGGCTCTCTCACCGGCCCACGGCGAGGGCCGGCTCATCGGGCCATCGCCGAGCGACGCGAGCCTCATTAATGGTTGGGAAAGGTCACCGGACCAAAAAAAAAAAAGAAGAAGAAAATAAAGAGAAGAAAAAAATGAGGAGAGAGAAAATTTGTTTTTTTGAAAGTATTTCGGAAAAAAAAAATAATTTTTTTTTTTTTGTGACTTGGGAACTATTGTATAATCGTCACCGGCGATGTAAACCCGGGAGACTAAACCACCACCACAAACTCAATAGTGGATGAGTCACGCAAATGCGACGCCTCTGGGATTCGAACTCATCCATTTTTCGTAAGAGAAAGAGAGCCTAAAGCCAGTTGCGCTGCAAACGGTGATAGAAATAAAAAGTTTTTTTTTTTCTTATTTTTCTTCCAAATTTTTTTAAAACAAAAAAAATTTTAACAAAAAATCCAAATAAATGCTTTTCTATTTTTTTTTTATATTCCCAGAACAGAAAAACAGCAATTATGTTCATAAAAACGGACAAGAACACAAACAAACAGGCCTGAATAACCCCTAATTAGTCCCCTTCTCACGTTTCGACCCAAAGGCTCACCCGAACGCCTCTGCTCGGTCGCTCACCGCCCTCGCTTGTACGGTCGTCGACTCGTGACACGCAGCGACGCCACAGCCGCGCAACCCTCGCCGCCGCCGCCGCACCTCAGGTGCCCCAACACTCCGATCGTCTCTCTCTTTCTCGTGCCCTAGCTCGCCCGTTCTCTCTCTATGTCTTATGCGTGTTTCTCTCTCGTTGCCCCTGGCGAACTTGTTTTCCAGCAAATTTGATTCCTTCTACTGCAATGGCGCTTTTCTAGAGATCCATGAATTCAACTTTTACCTAACTGTCCAATCCTTCCTAGAGTTCTATGGCGGTTCACCTTAGCTTGTATATTGGCAATTACTCGTGGCTGAATTTCACATTGCCTCTACGTTGACTGGATTGATTTTGCAGGAGAATTGGTAGGAATCGGTTTCCATAGAGTGGTGACAGAAGCCCAAGAAGAAGATGGGTACTTCATCAGCACTTCGAGACCTGCAGCGGGATCTTGAGAACAAGGCTAATGACTTGAGCAAACTCCAGAAAGGCAAATGCTCCAATAGTTTATTTATATTCATATATGTGTATTGGTAATTTCTCAATAGCATATGATGCCTCAACTGTGAATGAAATTTCAACAGACATTGCCAAGAATCACCAAGTGAGGAAGAAGTACACTATCCAGCTTGGGGAGAATGAGCTCGTCCTTAAGGTCCTTCTATCTTCTTTCCAAGTATTGTAATTTTGTAAAGAATTGAGGATGAGAGAATAGGAAATTATGAATATTGATGAGACTGGTATTTTGTATATATTTATTTCTAGTGGCAAGCGACAATCTGAGATGGATGCATCTTCCAATTGTTTCACTGGTTTTTTCGGTTGTTAATTCATGGAAATCTCTAATTGGGTTTGCTGGTGCTGGTAGGAGTTGGATTTGCTTAATGAAGACGCGAATGTGTACAAGTTGATTGGTCCTGTACTTGTCAAGCAGGATTTGGCAGAGGCAAATGCAAATGTGCGCAAGAGAATTGATTATATCTCTGCTGAACTGTATGTTAACAGACCACACCTGGTTTCTTATTGATATTGTGATCTTCTCATGGCTTCATTGGTTTACCAGTCGATGTGATCTAGACTAGAGATGTGTCCATGTGTGTCTGTGTATCTGATATTAAGGTTTTACATATTTCATTGTCTAATTCTAATTTAAAGTTCACCCAGTTGCTTTATATCATTTTGTGTATATAATTTTGAAAAAGCTATAAATTATACCTAGATTATGTTAGGAAGTAAACAGAGTGTGGCATATATATTATATAGACGGAGACTGAATAGTAAAGTTTGAGGAGAGCTAGAGCATTTAACTTAAATTGGTATGATTCTTCACTTAAAAACTACTATTTACAGCTTATCTAAGGTTAAGATAGATAATATGATCGAGGAGCGAGATGAGGGAGAATAGTTCACTAATATTACTTCTCTCCATCTACTGGTTATTTCTATGAATAGCAGTGAAAGAATTTTTCAAATCATGATCTTAAATCACAGGGGAAAAAAAAAACAGTGGTCGAGCATAGAAGTAAGTGTCAATGTTATTCATGTTAAATGCGATTTGGGCATGGTTTAATCTATTGCTGCATTAATAGGTTTGTATGGAATATTGACACAAAATGTTGTCTATGCATTTGCTTGCTTCATTTAGCAGGATGGCTTCATATGATTATTATTGCGGGTGTTCTTATGTAAAGGTTACATTTTTTACATTAAAATGGTAATGTGTGCTTGAGGAGCAAAGAGGATATGCCCAACCAAATTGTACTATCTAGGGGGAATTTCTCCCCTTATTCATTACCCTATAAAGCAATCTGGCTGCCTTATATATAGAGATTCTCAGGAAACAAAATTTTATTCTCATGGATGGGTGTTGCTTGTATAAGCATAATTTTATTAGAGAATAGTAAGATTTTTACTTGTTTAGGATTTAAGAATTTTTAAGTAAATATTTTAGAAATTTTAATAATTTATTTCTTGTTTCTTCAAGATTTAATTATGATTATAGAGATACTGTTTATTGTTGATATAGAAGTTACCTACTTAGATTCTAGATGGTATTTTAAGAGATTCTCTTGACATTTTTCAATAGTTTTCTATTTATCTCTTATTAGGATATCTTTAGGATTTTAGTCTTAAATTCATTTTACTCTCTTTTCTAAGCAGCTTATCCCTTTAATTAATGACAAAAATTTGAGATAAGTATCTCCAGATATGTGTCTTTGAGTGTGTTGTGCTTTCGTGTGTGTTGTGGATTGAGTTATCCCTGTTTATGATTTGTTTTCTGTCAATTCCTTTTGTACTTGGATTTCCTATTTTAATAAAATCCCTTATTACCTATTTAACAAAATAAAATAAAAAAGAAGGATAACAGCATCTAACTGTTTAAACTTTTTGACAGACAATCTGGTAGAAGATGCAGTTTGATTAATTACAAATTAATGATAATAGGGGTCTTACTGAAAGACCATGCTTTTGCAATTTCCAGGGATGAGATATTGGTTGTATTATGTAGTGGTTGGCAATGACTATTACTGATCTTTATGACACTTTGCTTCACTTTGTGATCTGAATATTTGGTTCTATCATATCTAATTTGGTGGAGCATCAAAAGTTCACCTTTTGGTTTAAAGATGACTGCTGTGCTTCAGATTATGTATATTACCTGGATCACTCACAGACAGATCACATAGGTTAATCTTTAATTGGTGATCCTGCATGCAGGAAGCGTCTTGATGCAACTCTGCAGGATCTGGAAGAGAAGCAGAACAGCAAGAGAGATATGGTCTGTGATCTATCCTTCTGAACTCTGACATGAATGTGCGCTTCATTTTGTGTTTTATGGTTACTATGTCTGACTTGATATGCTTGTGTTTTGTAATGGTTTCATATCCTGTTACTGGTCCAGTGACTGTCTGCCTCTAGTACATAACCATTTGCATTATCTCCTTAAGTTTATGAAGGTTCTCCTTCATGCTAATGAATTATCTATTAGCTCTTTATGTAGTCTCTTGTTTATAGACATGTAGAGAAATTCAGATGAAGTGGATAGGCCTTATGATACAATGTGTTTTCACTACTTTTTCTCCCTTTGACCTTTAACCCCCCCCCCCCCAGTCTCTTTTCCTTTCTGGTGCTTTAGATGTGTTTCTTAATGGTATCGTCATGCAGTACAGCTAACCAGGTTTCTTTTTATGCTCCTGCTAGTATTGAATGGGCCTGCAATGGATCTCTTAAGCTGTATGATAATCTCTGCAAACTTTGAATTTGAAAGAATAATTTAGGCTGCACAACGAGTGGGTGAACTTGTTAATTGGCTGACGATAATGTAGAAACTCCATAAAAGAAAAATTAACGATTCATATAAATCGCTCAATAGGAAATGTCCTGAAATTAATCTATGAGTATTCTAGTTTGTACCCTTTTTCATTCCTTAGGATGTTTTCTTCTGTCTGATATGATCATTATTGCTAAGATACTCATTTTGCTTATGCTAGTATAAAACAGCATTGATCTCAGTGCATTCTTTGCGGTAATCCTCCCTATAAAGACACTTAGTTATGCTTCTTGTTAGTCATTAATGTTAGCAGAATCAAATAGTGGAAGAGAGATAAAAGATGTTAAGTTTTACTTGGTCCTCGCTTTTGAATCAAATGTGGTTCGCTCTAATAAATGTGATGTACTAATTGGTAACAAGAGATTTTTTCCTTCTCAAGAGAACTCAGGAAGAAATAGGGTGACTAAGCATGTCATATTGTCAATTAAGAGAGACTATGTGTCCCCTGAGTAGAGGAGTTTCATTATTTGCATGGAACTCACTAGTTGGGTTGTTGGTCCAACCAAATGCAAGAGCTACATGGGACTGTTCGGGCATTGTTTTTTGACTATGTGTCCCCTGAGGAGAGGGGTTTCATTATTTGCATGGAACTCACTAGTTGGGATGTTGGTCCAACCAAATGCAAGAGAGACATGGGACTGTTTGGGCATTGTTTTTTCAGGCTCTCTTGCTTTGAAACACAATTATTGTTCAATTCATTGCAAGTCTTGGTAGTGTCTACGTGTACGACTTTCTTCCTTCTTTTAAATCTTGCTTTGAGAAATGAATAATATTTATAGGCATTTGGAACCTTAAGGGGAGAGGTACTACAACAACCACAGCTAAGCATTAAGTAGGTCTGCTATATGAATCTGACATAATGGTGCTCTTTTTATATCAAGTCAGGTAATATGCAAGATCTGACCACACCCCCCACCCCCCAAAAAAAAAAAAAAAGAAGAAGAAGAAGTTAATATGTAAGATCTAAGTACTTCATATCATTTCACATTGTTCTATTCCATATCCTGTTAGGTCTTCCCCTCAGCCTTTCATCAAACACAGCGACAGTTTTGTAGGCAGATGTAGTCAGAAGCCAACTTGCCCTTTTCAGCTTATGGTCTTTGAGTGAAATACTGTAGAAAGATGTGAAACTGTAATCTAAAATGTGGAATACATAATTCATAAGATGCTCTTTGTTTGCACTTAATTGTTTGACTGAAAAGTACACAAATTTGTAAGAGTCAAACACTAATTTGTTGCTTCTAATTGATACTACTTCCAAACACTAATTAGTAAGAGTCAAATTCAAGCCAAGAAGCCATTTCATCCCATATAGGTTTTTGCCTATGTAGCTAACTTTTTTAGGATCCTAAAATGTATATCACCATCTGACCATGAAAATAGCAGCAAAGTTTTCTCTTTAAATTCTTTATGCAAGAAGCACTAATCAAAGTAATGGATTTTAGCTGATCAATTTGGTCATGGTTGGGAGTGGGGACTAGACCATTACTGAGAAACAAAATAAGTTTGACCTTATTTCATTTACATTCTTTTGTAAGCCTTGCTGGATATCTTGGGTTTAGTCCCATCAGATCAAGAGTTCCAGTTATTGAAGCTAGAATTGCAGTCATTTAGCAACTTTGGTCTTTGTGGTTTCCTTGTATTATTTGTTGTCATTATTGTTGGATAGATTGGGTTGTTGTTGGCCTTTCTTTCCCTTCAGTTCATTTCTTGCTCTTCTCTTTTTGGTGAATCATCTGAATGGAGCTAAATGTTCAATCCAGTGCCTATTTCTTTGATGGTCAAGATAATGTAGCTCACATTCCGTTTGTTTTGAATAAGCAAACTCATAAACAATGTAGGGGGAAGACTCCTGTTACAAGCCTCATGAATTCATTAAATCCCTCAAATTATGTTCCAATTTCCACAAACATGCAAATGCAGGGAAGTGTTTCTGGGAAACAAGTTGATGCTGCATAAACGACCAAAAACAACACTCCATTCTACAGAGCAGTTCATCTTGAGTGTTCATGTAGCTTTGAGTTTCTAGCACATATTGGTTGGTGCCATTTTGAGCATGAGCATAGTTTATGAATATCCCAAATACTGAATTTGCCTTTACGTGTTGACATCCTGGCAGTTCCTGAAGCCGGTAGCTAAGAGGCCTTTTAAGTATTAACTTAACATAGATTGAAAATGATCCTCCAAATACCCCTACAAATAGACCAACCAAAGAACAGAAGTCTCATCAACCAAACAACTGCCACATATGCTCTAGAATGGTTTGTTTCAACTTGATCACCCTCTTTGGACGTACAAAGAGACTGCACAAATTCTTACCAATTTTCATTTTCACCACATGCATCTGTTTGCCCCAAAGTCTTACCAATCATGCCCAACCACGCGTTGCATAATTATTAGAACAAATCATTTGAAGAGATTGCTAGTGAAATTCTCTTCAATTGGGCAGTGAATTCTATGTCTGAGATTGCAAACTACCGAAGCTCTTTGTTGGAGTCTCTCTATTTACCTGTAAAGTCGGTGTCTGTTATTTTTTGAAACAATAGTACCGATTCATTCAAGAAACTACATATCACATGCTTTGGAGGCAAGTCAGTTGTGGGGAACACTCCACCATCATGGGCTGCCACTTGGGCTAAACTGATGTAGCTTGAAAGAGTGTAGTGCAATAGGGAACAAAATAATCTTTTAAGTTGGCAACATGTATCTTCTCCTTTGAGCTTCTGTTAACTTTCTTGACATTGTAAAGTGATTAACTTGATACACTGTCTAGTATTGCTATTTTGGCATGTGAAGCCAGAGAAATTGGTCACAATGACTACACCAAATTATAAACAATACTTTTCCTTTGATGAGAACGGCTTATGCTTCCATTCTAATAAGTTTTTGAATTAGCACTCATATAATCTGTCTGCTTGATGAAGTTGCTTGGTTAGTTGTTTGAGAAGTTGGTCATAGAAAATTTGTTTTATTAGGAAGGGCCTCGTAATGTTCATATTTATGTTATGCATGGTGCAGATCCTGAAGTTACAACAGAGGATTCAATCTCTGCAGGCGGGGAAAGCAAAGGCATAATCTGGACCTGGTATATGTTAACCACCAGTGCGTGGTGATCGTTATATTTTTGCTCCAGTGCAGTTGTATCTTTCTTCTTTCCCCATTCTCCTGTCAGCGCATGCTGAATCTCTTCAAGCTAGTTGTCTTCTGTGGTGCATCCAGTCACATATGTCAAGATATATGCAACTTGTGAAATGATCTGTTGAGAAGTGCTCTGCTGATAGTTAACAGAAAAGTCTGAGTGGAGGTTCTGTCTTGAGTATTTTTGCTCCAGTGTAGTTTTATTTTTTTACTCTCTATTTCTCCTGTCAGCTCGCTGCATCTCTTCAAGCTAGTTAACTTTTCTGGTGCATCCAGGCACATCTGTCAATATTAGTGCAGTTTGTCAAGTGATCTGTTGAGAAGTGTTCTGCTGATGGTTACTCTTTACAGAGAAGTCCAGGAGTAGAGGCTCTGTCTTGCATCTTCTGGATATGGAACATCTGATGGGGAAACTCTGTTGTTCTGGGTTCAGTTGAAGTATTATTGTAAAAATTGGGGAACTTTTTAAAACAAATGAAAAATAAAAATAAAACCAACAGTGAGAATGCACCTTTTATGTTGGGTTTCAGCAGTGAAAAGTCGAGTTTCATAAAATGGTAAACTGTACGTATGCTCTATTGTCTTCATTGAGGGACAAGTTTCATCAATGAGAAACTGGAGTGTGGTTACAACTATGTGACTAGAGTGATTGCATGAGATCATTGGAAATGTGGAGTCTTTTTAAAAGTGTATTCTGAAATGAGGTGGTGCGACTGAAATTTTCCCTTTGAAAGTCTTAGCTGATGCCATGGCCCAGAAAAACTTGGGAACCGTCTCTACCATCGGAATATCTTATCTAGAAAGTGGAAGCAAATCTTTCCTAGACAGATGTTAGGGAAATTTGGCTTTTGAATTTCATAGCTCTGTTCTTTTCTGGGTGTCTCAGTGACCCAATGGGATACGGAAATGGCAAAGTGCTACTAGAGGACATTTGTCCACGAGCGCAGGATTTTTCAGACATGGATTTAACATCGCTTAAATGTTGCTGACATGAATTACTCTCTTCTAACTTGATGGATCCATCTCTCTCTCTCTCTCTCTCTCTCTCTCTCTCTCTCTCTCTCTCTGATTTAGAAGACTAGGGTTTATCCCGAACCAAGTTGAGTCAATACACTGTTAAAGCTCAAGCTTGAGTTGGCACGCATACTAGATATTGGAAACTTTATTTGAAGAGTTTCAATTCCCTTTCTCAAGCTTGACTTGATTAGAAAATTGGGACTCTTGATCTTGATTCGAAATAATTGGGTTCGAGCTCGTTGCATTTTAGGTGAGTTGGTTTTGAGTAGTCATCGAGCCAAATCAAAGCTACTCACGAGTAGCTTGACTTGGCTTTCAACCCTGGGAACGATGCAACGAGAAGTAAACGTGCTCGTTGTTGCATGAGACGGTCATCACCAATGCGTGGTGGTAGCCGTTCATGCTTCTGGCCCCCTATGGTAAGGCCATGGCATCCATCCCGTGGTGGTGATTACAGATTTAATTTGATGTGGTGTCTATTTGATGCCTACATAAGCGATTTGAGCTAATTGTAAATGACACATGTAAGTGACTCTTTTCAAAATGTACATAACAAAAAGAAGTGCAAGACGGACTTTATTTTGGCAAGAGTACAGCGACAACTGGTAATAGTTAATCCTTCTTGAAAAGCATTTTATCTTTTGGCTAGCAATATAATTTCTGAAACTCTACCTGGAGAGTTCAAGTAGCCAACTAATTTCATTGAACGTGGAGGTTTTATAGATAAGGATTCTCTATCTTGGTTGGCATCCTCAATACCCGTCTCCACGGTGGACTCACTTAGCTTTCTTGATACACAATCAGATCCCAAATTTTAGTATCAAATGTCTCTCGCAACGTTTGTCTAGTACATCCTTATCCTCTGTCGTAAGTCGCTTTCCTTAATTGTCACCACTGTCGAAGCTGTTGCTAATGTTGCCTCTAGATTGTTCGCTTGGCTTGTTCATTGACGATCTCTCTCTCTCTCTCTCACACACACACACACACACGAGCCAGTCATTGCCATAGAAGATCTCGTCAGTATCTTGCACGCGTACCAAATCAAGAGGAGGTGCCTTCTTTGGGTATCCGTCACGTCGAAAGAACCGGGCAAATCAGGAGGAGGTGCCTTCTTTGGGTACCCGTCACCTCGAATGAACCGGGCAAGATGGAATTCAAAGCTCTTCATTGAGCTCCATAGCGCAATGTTGTTTTGACCATTGAGAAGTGCCCGCGTGCATGAACACACACACACACACACGAGGAGAGAAAGACGATGGTGGTAGTGGCGCCATTGATGGTGGAAGAAGTTGATAAAATGGATAAGGCACAAACTAGGATGGGGTAAATTGGTTACCAAAGAAACCTGGAAACTCTTTTTTGCATAAAGCGCAACACAATGTGTAGAACAAGCGCTGGAATCGTGCTTATCCAGAAACAAGTTTAAAGGTTGGAACAAATTGAAAGTACAATTGTAGTGGTTCGGCCTATCCACTGCCACTTTCTCAACTCTAACCGCCCAAATCTAAACTCGAATCCACTATGTAATCCTTAAGATGTTACATTGTTAGAAGATGCTTCCTTTTACTTGTAGCTTTGCTTCTATGTAGACAAGCAACCATCGCTAACACTCTATTCTGATTACGGACATTAAGATTTTACAAAGAAATACAATTAGATTTATATAGCTTCTACAGAAAATAACATTAAGAAGATGAGCACATAGAGCATAAACTAATCGTTGCTCGTTCACTCCTAACTAGACTACTTCCTTTAGTTGAATTTAAAGCCATAAGGCATCAAATAACCGTTTGAAATTCAAATCCCACAAAGCCATTTGTTCCACCATCTACAGTCATAGAACATCACACTGCAGCTCTATAGAGACAGTTTACCAAAATTGTCATTTCTACTTCTACAAGAATCCTTCATCTTTGTTGCCTGCCCAAATAAGGTAAACTGATATGATTTTCTCTAGTCCACCTTCTGCAGATTCCAACACTTGAGACCATCCACAAAATGCTAATTTAAATTTAAATCAAATTGAAAAGGAGTATTGGTTTTCCTTGCAGGACCGTAGAGGCTCGTAGTAGAACCATTACCCCGTTTGAAGCATTTGAAGCAAGAACACCTTCTGTAGTCAGGTCCACCTAGTTTCTACGTACTCAAGTTTTTTCTCCTTCTACATTGAGAGACCCCCAAGTATATTAAGGAAAGTTACCAAAAAGGCTATAATTCTATCATATAAATATCAATTCAGTTCTAAACCTCTAAATTTACTAATTTAATTTTAACCTTTAGGCAATTTGCTGATGTATTCGACCAATTTTAGCTAAAAATTGCTTTGTAGATGTTGCATATCCTACATGGCACGATCATTCCTAACATTGACAATTTTTCTAATTTTTTATTTTATTTTCATTTTTGTTATCTCTTCATTTTTTATTTCTTTATTTTTTTTAGTGTGGTTGGCAACCATTGGGCAAGGGCATACAAGCCTTCACCGGTGCCATATTTGGCGAGGGATTGACCCTTGTGGCCCTAGCCAGCTATAATTAAAAAATAAAAGAAAACAAAAAAAATGAAAATAAAATAGAAAAAAATTGTCAAAAAATTAGAAAAATTATCCACATTATAACACCAATTGTGCCACCAGCCACCTAGGATAATTGGTGTCCATGTTAGCGATTTTTGGTTAAAATTGGCCAAAATGACTATATTAACAAATTGTCAAAAAATTTAAGATTATATTAGCTAAATTGAAAATTTTAAGACTGAATTGGTATCCATAAAATAAGTTCATGATTTTTTGATAATTTTCCTACATATTAACGTCCTTATATCCTATAGGTTATTCACCTTTTTCTTGGTCCATGCAAATTATTCTATGATAGTGTTATGGTATGGACTAATGAATATCTAAGACGTGACTATCCCACAACAGGGCCCCTCTCTCCACCTTTTAAAGGAATTGCTTTTTAGTCTCCAAGTGCCATTAGTCTATGCCATAAGGATCTTAGGCCTAAAAATATTTTTGATGCATGGGATTAATGGAGTGGCAAGTGGAGAGCATTCTTGTGGAATTGACTCATCTTATCGGACTAACAAAATCCTAAACTTATTAATATCTTCATGTCTCCTAGTTCGTCCATCTTTTATTTTTGTTCATCCAAACCCTTTTCACAATACACGTCCTCTAGTTTGTTCACCATTCACAAGGTCCTTCCAAACATCGGCACATTCCTTATCCAATTAACTTGGTCACCATTTGCAAGGTCCATCTAATCATCAACATATCTAAACATTGAAGAGCTTCTTCACTGTACTGAGCAAAGATCATTCAACACTCTTGTACGCCCAGTTGCTAATGCTATCTGTTTATGAATCCGTGTATCCAGAGACGGGCATAATCAATTACATATTTCAGTAAACTCAAGATATGTTATCATCCTCAAAATACCATGGGGATTTTTCCTAACTCGCTGGACATGACTACGAGGCGCATTGGTTGGTCCGTGCAATGCAATCATTCAAACTAGACCTTGAGCGAGAAAGACAGTCATGCCGCCTGGTGTGAGGTGATTCTTCAAAAGCACGTCATCGGTGGACTTCATCGGATTCTGAAGCGGGGGTGTGAACGTGATCTTTGCATATCGAGTGGCTCATCGGAGGACTTTCGTTCGCGTGCTGGTCCTCTCCACTGCGGATCTACGGAGGATTCTGGAAAAAGGCTGGTGGTCATGCTCTAAGTGGCTGAATACCGAGTCACGAACAAGCATTACTTTTCACTTGTCAGGCGAATGCTAATGCATGACAAGCGTGGACGTTCCTAGACTTCCTTTTTTCCCTTACAGCACACGATCGGCGGACTTTCACTGCCTTCGCCTTTTTCAGTCCACTGGAATGTGCTTTTTGATGCACCAAGACGTTATAAAACAGGTCAGTAAATCCGGTTTCCTAATGTCATAAACTTCGTCGATTACCACTGCAATTCCCCACGTTTTGAATGAGGCAATGGTACAGATCGGTTAAGGGTTTGTTTAGGCGATATAGATACAGCCTACAGGTAACAATGTCTGATCTTTTCTTGTAGTTGGTCGATTCCTCTGTGCCCATCACCTCCGCGTTTAACTTATGTGCAATTAAAGCTTGAACAATCAGGCTTAGAAGAGTAACAGGATTTCAGAGAAGGGTTTATTTGCTGAGGCACAAAATTTTCAAGTTCAGCCTACATTTTCTCTTCACTTGTGCCTAGTGTTTTCTATATTCCTGAAAACTCAATAATATCAGTAAATACTCTGTGTACATTATTTTCCTGTTTGAAGTAGGTATCTCGGAAATACACAGCAGAGACCAAATCCATGTCACCCTTACGTCATTTGAATAATGTTTTAAGTACAGCCACTGGATTATCAACAGAACAGACTAGCCTAGTTTTGTTATATGGTAGCTCTAAATATACAATCGAAAATTGATATCTCATCCCGAGATGGCTGAGAAAACGTAAAACCATGCCCGACTCGCATCAGAAATAACATGAATCAGCTTACTCAGGTGTTCGAACCCGACCTGAGACGAACTTTGAAGAAAACCAAATCCTAAACGAACCTAAACTGACGTGGCCCAAACCTATGCAAACCCGAATTATAAGTATTCCAAATCCAAGGACAATTTAAAGGATAAGTAACTGATGGTCATTGAGGTCCAACTTCATAAGTCAAATTAGGGGTAAGCAAGGTTCCCTAGTAGAATCTAGAACCAAAGAACCGGATCGGTGTGAACCAGTCCAATTCTAAATTCCAAGATATGTAGAGTAGGTTTTAGGTTTTAAAAAATAATGAACCTCTTCCAATGGATAGTTTTAAATTTCAAGTTCAAGGTAGAACTTAGATGAACCTGAATGGAACATGGAACCACTCACCTTGATTCACAAGTATGCTTTGCTACTTAAATTTGAATTGATATGCTGAAACCATAGCAAAGATATGGACTATCAACAATTTGAGATAGCCACCAAGTCCTCATTTGGTTGTGGCACATTTAAAAAGTCTAGAAGACTAGCTAACTTCAATCCTCTTTTTTTTTTTTTGGTAACCGAAGACTCCACCACGGGCCTATTAGCCCAGCATCCCATCGCTAGGTCCCCCCACTTAAATCGCTAGCAACTGTAGATTTCAAACCCTTGATCTCGACGATAAATGAGAGACTCTTAACCAATGCCCACGGATGGGTAACTTCAATCCTCTTTTTGTGCCAAAATAATAAATAAATAAACAAACAGCAAATTAGGCTTAAGAAAAAATGAAGCAAAAAAATGAAAAGAAAAAGAAGAAGAAGAAGAGATTGGCCGGTTTCCGAGTAGACCCTGGAATTTATGATATATTAAGGTTCTAGGTTCATGGTTTACACGGTAGATTCCAAATTTCAAAGAATAAGGAATTTATTTTGATGAGTAAAGTCCACAATCACCGGGATGGAAATTGGAACTACTCTCCCCTAAGTCAGATGACTCTAACGTGGAATATAGTATACAAAATTAGCTTAAAAGTGTTGACCCGCTGGTTCAAGTTTAGATGTGTCGGACAGTCGACCCAATGTGGAGGATCTCGAATCCATTGATGCGTTACAAAATTCACTCTCCATCCGAATGAAAGCGAATGATTCACATCGAGATTACACGATTCGAAACATCTTCATCCAACTACAACGGGAGAGAAAAGATCACCTGGGCATCGAGTGTTGGACAGAGTGGAGGGGATGTGACAAAGAAAGAGAAGAATTGTTTGTGAATATTCTCCACGTGGTTTTTAAGCCACCACGATCCCTTTTGATAACGTTAGAAGAACGTCCAATCGGCCACTCCACTACCTACCTCCCTTCTCATTAGCCCCGAGAAACTCCTTTAGATTGCCATTCATTCGATGCGTCCGTCTCTCTTCATCATGAAAGTCACAAGAAGCTGGAGATATCTGTTAGTCAACCCACAATCATTCTCGGACAAGATCAGGGTTTAGTGACATCACATCGGCAATGGACTCCACTCGAATGGTTATCGTGCATGGGCTTAATGCTTACGTGAAAGAACTCGTGGAGGGGGACATTTTTCGGGATATATGTGCACGCTCCACCATTGTTTTTGATGGAGATTGACATACCTTTTTTATAATCGTGTCTCAAAGTCTGCCAAGGAGAAAATTTCAAGGGAAAGTGCTCTGCTCGGACATCACTCCCCTCGAGACATTGGTAATTATCACGCTTCAATTAATTAGTGATCAAGAAAGGAGTAGAAACTTGATGATTTGAGTTCTGAACTGACAAAATGAATCTGCTCATGAAAAGGAAGTAAACAAATAGAACGTCCGGAAATAAATAGCGGGGAACTGACTAAAATTAAATTTTAAGGAAGTAAAAGCCATTGACAGAAGTAAATCATGTTCTTCGGATGGTCATGGGTATCCTTTTCTCTTCCGACGTGCTCAATTTATACTGCATCGGTGGCTGGCCTCTTGTCATAACCACTCATTGAAATTCGATTTTGGCAGCACATATCGTGTATAACTCGTCCTTGCGTCAGAAGCTCAACCACAATAACCAATTGACTCGGCTATAACCATAGCATGACTGCAATGTCAGCCGCCAACACCTTTGGTAACTATGCCTACCTGTCAATGCCTTTCCACTCGACTAATATTGACTCAACTGACGTCAACTCGACTATCAGTCGATAGAAGAAAAGTTCCCATCTCATCGACTTAATTTTATTGGCTTCTCACGATTAATGCTGGTGTTTGGCTGCTAATGGCATTCAAATTAAATGTCCGATCGCATACGCTAGTGACATAGACATTAACCAATACTCAAAATCGGCATTAAATTTGTTCAGTTTATGGCTTTGCCTTATGACTATGGCTCGACTTAAGAGGTTCTTCTTTGTCTCAAAGGTCTTAGCACTTTCTCATCAACATTGACTAGAGCTAACATCACATTCAAAGCCATAGTTGATGTGGATGGTGGAGCTGGTGGTGTCTCACAGTCGTAGACTAACTCGATCTTATTGAAGTTGTTGATTTTACGTGGTAATTGAAATTCAGGAAGCATGGTACTTTGCTCGTGTTGTCAATCACTAGGAAGCATATGGTTGGTGGAACCACCGGCATATCGCACCTCCGCATGGAGAAACATTCTCAAAGTAGGGTCATTTTAAAGCCTCATATTTGGTGCCTTACTAGTGATGGTCAAGCTACATCTTTGTGGTCTGATAACACGCCCAAGTGGGTTACAACTGGACAAAAAAGGCCATCGGTCATACTAGGTGATCATTGGAGTTGGCCTCTTGCAAAGATCTGCATTTGGTTGATATGCAAGCAGCTTTGATAGATGGTATGTAAGCCACGAAAACAGCACCCTGAGATCTTCATAATTAGAATTTAGAACACATTAATGGAGATTATTTACCTGATTTGAAATCTATCATTTTTTAGGTGGAATAGCGACAATCTAAAGCTTGAGTGCTTCTCATCTACTACCTTCTATATTAGTGACTCAATGAGATTGTCATTCACTCTCAGTGTTCAGTAAAACTCCTTATGTGAGGTCATTTGTGCATCAGGGTTACAGGAAAGACTCGAACATTAATTATAGAGTTTTAAATCATATGCCCTCTCATCACTAGCTGAGTTTTACTAGGTCTACACACTAACTAGCCACATATTAGACTAATTAAAAATATTTATATTTCATTTTATTAGACTAATCCTGTAAAATGATAAATTTCAATTTCAATTTATGTAACCACGCTAGAAAAACTCTTACGTGGTATTCACCTTGTCACACATCACAAGATCGAGTTATTCTCTCTGGCTTTTTTGCTGTTTACTCAATCTCATGCTTGGGATTTGGTCAGGCATGAGAAGAAGCAAGTTACTTGCCCATTCGGCCAAAGTTTGGATTCATTACATGGTTTTTCATCCTCAGTAGGATGCCTACATAGTAGAATGAGCAAGTAGAGTTCCATCGATGATGCTTGTCGACTTTGTGGCTTGCAGCCTGAAAGTATCTGCTGCAGAGTATTGGTTTTTTTAGAGCTTGTGGGCAATGGGAGGTTGAGTTTGATTCCACTGTGCAGAAATTAAAAGGCAACCTTGCCAGAAAGTCCTACTAAAGCTTGCTTGGAATGAAATTAGATATACCACCTGTGGAAGGCTAAGATTGGCAAAGTCCATAATGCCATTGTGCCTAACGTTGACTAGGAAGTTAAAGCTGGGTCCTCCTGAAAAGGATGATTGTGCTCTTTTGGAATTCACTGCCATTAATGCATTCTCAGTTGCTATCTGTATCCTTCTTGGTTCATGAGGAATTGCACTGGGTGACAGCATTAGTAAATGACGTATTGAGACACGTGTTCCGTCATCCTTCCAGTTATTTCAACTCTTGGGTTAGAGCCTTCTCATTTATCAAATTATTCATATTCTCTTTCTCAATTCCCCATGCGATTTCCATTGGCATATGAGAGGAAATGTTCAAGTGTCTGAAATTGTCATATATATTGGGATGATAATTTGAGGCTTTGATTCAACTAGTTTTCCACGACCAGGAAAACCAATTAGTCATAAACATATTGTATGGAGATCAATTCATTTATAAACTTTTCAATTTTACCAATTTAGTTCTTAAATTTTGCGTGAAATTCCAAAGAAATTCTTTCAATTGTAAATTGCAGATGTGGTGATATGCCATATAGGACAGCTAGCAATGATTGGATTGTCATGTCAGCCATTTCAAGCACACATTGTCCAGAAGGACTACATTGGAATCTCGTGCAAATATTTGGAACTAAATTGACAAAATTAGAAAGTTTAGGACTAAATTAACATTAGTACAAAATGTTTAAAACTAATTAAACAATTTCCCCTCCCACAAACTCATGTAGCCCATCAAGTCTGCATGTATCGGACAAGACTCTAATAACAAGGTGATGAACATACTTCCCAAAGTAACTTTTTGCCAGTGGAGTGAGCAACAACAATTTTCGTAGACGATTTACTTGACTAGAGAGCGTATTGATGTAGTCTATAGCATTATCATAAATTCATTCATCAGATGGATCTATACAAATTAATTAAATACTCCATGCTATGAAGGAAAACTAAGACGACAAAAGCAATCACGAGATTTTAGTTGGCGTTGATTTTGTTATCGATATGACTCCAGTGCAAACTAAATAATTTCATGTGATGAATAGCTCCAAATTAACTAAGCTGCACGAGGAAACATGATATGTCAAGGTTTAGTGCTTCTAGTAATGCTTTGGCATCTTATTGGAAAGCAAGGTGATTTGACTTGTTGTGCACGGTGAGCTACTTGATTTAGGGGCACTTAAAAGCTGGTCAGGTGCTATCTGCTGAGGAAATAGGATAGTGCCTGCAGCACTCTGCCTTGTTTCGCGGAATGAGGAGAGTTCCTATTACAGCCTATCACAAGTCGGTGGTTCATTCTACTGGCGCTTTCTAATATCCACAAAATATATATAGGAGAGCCATAATTCTTGTAAGATGCTCACTTGAATATCATAACTTTTTTTCACTCGCTTAAGTGTCATTGACGATTTGCCTTGCTGAAAAAGCCAACGTGAGATTTATTTATAATTTATCATCCAATGTCGCATGTCAGATTGCTGAAGTGAACACTTGAGAAAACAAATGATGTTGCTTGAGCATCTTATTGAAGAACATTGGAAGTTCCAATAACTTCACAAATGATCTTTTCAGCACTATAAATTTTTTAAAATGAGCATTTAGATTCATTAATTTTTAAAAGTGACAAGAAGAGAGAAAGTCTAAAAACAATGTTGTCTAATTAGGGAAGATTTTAAAGAAATGGCAAAAAAAAAAAAATTGTTATACTCTTGCCATACTCGACAAAAATTTCCACGTTGAACTTCAGTTTTTTTTTTTTTTTTTAAATCACATCATACTGGAACATTAAGAAAAAAAAGATCTTATAGGACAATTTGTCAGAAATGACATGCGTGATCAATTTCACACCGATGTAACATTTAAGTGAGCATAAAAAAGTTATACCACTCAAGTGAGAATTCTACGAAAGTTATAGCGTTTCTAGTGTATTTATTCCCAATGCACATATAGAAAATTATAAGCATTGAGATTCTCTTAAGTCTCAATAAGAGGGATTTGTATTATCAACATTGGGAGGGTGCAATAATATGAACCTTTTTTCTTACTTTCAAAAAAAAAAAAAAGAAGAAATAGTATGAACCTTTTTCTTTTTTTTTGGTACGGACAATAATATGAACCTTTTATACATCCAGTGGCCCAAAATTTACTTTAGCCACTCACTATAAACAACCCCCGAACCTGAAAAAAAAACCCAAAAACTTAACTACCAAAACCTCAATCTCTTTATACCCTCTAAATTCACAAACAGCTGACTTTTGCAACCCCGCGGTCGCCTCTAGCCATTGGCCTCACGTTTGCTTCACCTCTTGTCACCATGACATTGGAGTTGTTGCCTCTCTCTCTCTCTCTCTCTCTCTCTCTCTCTCTCTCTCTCTCAGTTCCGGTCACATTCTGTAAGGTTGACGATGGTTGTTTGCCTCGAACCTTCAATCATGTAGAAAGGTGTCGAATTTGTTGTCAAAGTTCTTGTCGAATTCGAGAAAGACAAGGGTTGTAAGGCGTGCCTAAAGTAGGAGAATAAGGGTGGGCGCCTAGGCACAAAAGCATGAAGCCCAAATTAGCTATGTATTTGGCACCCAGTGGGGGCCAACCCAACTTAAGTGCTATTGAGAATATGTCTCGAATTTTAGTCGATTTCCTAATTTAAGTAGGTTTTCTAAATAAAGTTTACTATTTTAGATAGAATATTTATAAGATAAAATTCTACTATGATATCAGATACGGTAAGAGATTATGAGATAGCACTTGTGCATTTGCTTTGGGTATAATTGAGGGTTGAGAAATACTCTTTAATAATTGTAAACTTTGTATTCTTCGGATTCATAGTGGATTTTTTGGGGTTAGATCTCCCTATTAAGTAGGTTTCGACACTCAGATGAAACCATGTAAATATGTATTGTTGACTTCTAATAATTTTGTTCTCTTGCACTTGACTTTGATTGCAATAACAATTAGTGTCGCGACCTAAATTTCGGGTGCAACACCTAAAACTAGGTTAATGGACTACTAAGCTTTTAAACTTAGCTCGGGCTCTCCCAAGCCCATACCAATTCGCGACTTAAGGTTCAAACATTTAACATGCAAAAGGTTATTAATTGGGAGTCACCACTAATCGGTTTATGGTAGGTCGATTAGACACCTAAGTAAAATAACGGGAGATTTATTTTACTCCTACGAACCAGAGACTAAGGATACAGGGACTTGGTTACACTAGAATTTTCTAATGCCCTTTCGGTACCATTTCTTTTTAATTTTTTAAAATGCTTTTTTTTTTTTTTTTTTTTTTTTTGCAGGCAGCTGATTTATTTTAACCTAAAATACTATCATGCAAATGGTGACCACACAAGTGCTCATCCATTATTAAAACATTCAAATAAATAATAATAAATTGCATCACACAAAGCAAGCAATCATTTTTTTTTTTTTTGGTTTCTTAAAAATTAGAATTCTTTTATGAAAATGCATTTTTTAAACTAAGTGACTTAATCTTATTAATATGAAAATTTTAATTAAATGGGCCTATTATGCAAACTAATTATTATGCACCTCATGACCTAATTTCACTAATTAACAAGCTCTGATTAAATAATCCTATTATGCAAACTAGTTAACATATACCTAGCATTTTTGGATTTTTTTTATTGAAATTCAGAATTTATGAAAACCCTAATTAATCTATCTAAAAAGGGATAATTTTCTAATTTATTCTAGGGATTAATTTGACTTAAACCCTATGAAAATGTGCCAATTATATCTAAAACCCTAAAACGGCCATTTAAGTCTAAAAATATTATCTAAAAATGCAATACTAGAAATATAATCCTAAAAATTTGATTAATTAGACCTACGTGTCTATTATATTAGCCCCTAATGTCCTATATGCTCATGCAATTTTTTTGAATTTTTTTATTTTTTTGATTTTTAGTTTTTCTTAAGCTGAATAATTGTTAAATTAGGGTTAAATCTAAACAATTAATATAATAATTAAATAAAGGATCAAAATAATTGAAAAAATAACATGTGCTCTCACAGGTTAAATTAACAATTATTCTAACCCTAATCATCACAACAACTCAAAATAATTAAAAAAATCTAGTCCGAAGTCTTATGGACCAAATTAAATAATTATTATGATTTAACAATTGAGATTCTACCAAAAAGCCCAAAAATTAAAAATAATTAGAAAAATGATCCGATGTCTCTCGGATCAAATTAATAATTATATTAATTTCGGACAAAATCCTTACGGATGATGCATACTAAATTCACAAATATTAACATCCACCATTACAAATTAAATACCTAAACTAAAAATGCTATCAAACGAACTAAAAAAATATAACAAATGAACAGAATAAAATAAACTAACTTATAAAAAAGGTAAAAGTAAAAGGTAAAAAGTAAAAAAAATGAAAAGCTACCTAAGGTGAGTAGTAAAGACGGGGGGTTGACACCGGGGGAAGGCAGGCGGTCACGGGCTGTGGGTCGCGGTGGGCTTCGGCTTCGGGTGGCGTCGGAGCAGCGTGGGTTTCAGGCGTCGGGTTGAGATGCGGATGAAGCGGCGAGACCGGCGGCGCAACGTGGCGAAGGCGAGCGGACCAGCGAGGTGGCGGTGCGGAGGCGTGGCGGAGCTCGGAGATCGACGGGTGGCATCGCAGGCGAAGCAAGGGTGTTGTAGCGGCGCAATGTCGGCAAGGGCGGGAGCGCAGTCATCGGGGTGCCTGGCGTCTAGTGCTGCTGGTGCGGTGAGATCGAGAGCGGCGGGCTTCAGAGTTCCGGCGTCGGCTGGGCAGGAGCGCGGTCATCGAGTCGAAAGGCGGCTGGTGTCGCGGTGGCACGGCAACGGTGCTCGTGGTGGCGCAGCGGAGCGGGCTTCGAGTCGCGGGCCTGCGGTGGCTGGCGGATGTGTGGTGGAAGGAGGCTGGCAGGGACTTGGCGAGGAAGAAGAACAATGGCTCTATTTTGCTTTTTTTTTTTCTCTCTCTCCCTTAGCTCTAACCTGCCTCTCACGTCACTTCTCTCTCTCTCAGCACTTTTTACTGACTTTTCCCTCTCTTTTCTTGGTCAGAGAAAGAAAAGAGAAATGTTTTCTCTAACTATGACGGACGAAAGCTTTTTTTTTCCTTGCACGAATTTCCTTCTCAAATTTTTCTCTCCATTTTTCGAGAATCGCCCCCCCCTTCAACCCTATGCAGGTCAACTTCTTTTATATTGGTTCCGATCGGCCGCTTTCTATAGAAAATTTTAAACTTCCATCTTCTTTTGCATTAAATCATGGATGCAAATCGGAGCATGATTTCGCAATCAGCTCGATTTTGCATCGACTCCTTCCATTTTATCAAAATCCTTACCCTTTGTTCGCCTGATTTTTCAATTGCTTCTACATTTATCAAAATTTGAAAACTCATAAGAATTTCAAACTTCCATGCATAATCAATCAAATCAATTTTCCCCATTTTTTTTCTTTTCAAAATGCAATTTTATTTTTCCAAAATTAGGTGTCAACAATTAGCTTCAAAGTTATTTTCACAACAATTTGTATAAGAGTTAAACTCGGGTTTTTACAGTTAATTTGGGGTTTTTACTTGTTGATCACTGTCAACAAATTATGTTGTGGCAATTATGTTTGGAGCAAACGTAGTGATCGAGAACTTCAATAGGAGGAATAATTTTGAGCTGTGGAGTATTAAAATATGTACCTTGTTAAGAAAGTTATGTTTGTTGAAGGCATTGGATGGCAAGAATAAATAGCCAAAAATGAGAAAATATGTTGATAAAGTAGAGTTGATGGAAAAAGCAAAAATCATAATCCTATTGAATCTATTGAATGAGGAATTGATTAAAACGGTCAAAGAGAAGGATGCCATAGTGATTTGGAAAAAAACTTTTGGCACTTTACTTGATGAATGGTTTGAACAATCGCTTGCATATTTTAGAAAGGATATTTAAATTCTAGGTGGTTGAAGGTATGTGAACTCATTTAGATGAGTTTCACAAACTCATGATGGACTTGAAGAACATCAATGAGATATTGCTTGATGAGAAATAGGGCATAATGTTGTCTGCCTCTCTATATTGTATTGTTTTGAACACTTCACTAATTCATTGCTATAAAGGTACGCTACAATTATCTTGAAAGAGGTAAAATCTATCTTGTTCTCTAAAAGTGGCAAAAGAAGTTACAAAAAGATATATTGCAAGATAAGGTGCATTGTTTGATTATCCAAGGTAGAAGATTGCATAAAATATGGAAATAACATATGGAGGAGCCATTTTATATCATTGTCCAATATGAGGAATAGTCGATGCTATCCTTGTAGGAACTAAGGCACAACAGGAGAGATTGTCTGAGGTAGAAGGGTGAGGAGTTAAGATGAAGTTTATAAGTGGTGGTAATATTGCTACCAAAATAGATAACAATTTTAGTGATGTCAATGATGTGTTAGCAATCACCGTGAGTTCATTAGGTGATGACGGGTGCTTAACTTTGGATGTATTATCATGTGACTTCTCATAAATGCTAGTTTACTACCCATCAATATACAAATGATGATAAGGTGCTTATGGAAAATAGTGCTACTTGTGAAGTAGTAGGGATCAAAATAATTCATATTAAGATGCATGATGGAGTGGTAAGAACGTTGATTGATGTAAGGCATGTATAGGAGCTGAGAAAGAACCTTATCTCATTGTGTGCACTTGATGGGTTCGCATGCGATATCTCCACTAAATGTGTAGTTTAGAAGGTCTCTTGAGGTGTGGTTATTGTGATGCGGGGGGAAAATAGATAGCAAGTTGTAAATTCTCAAGAGAACAATATTGATTACCTCATATTCTAGATTCTCTAAGACACAATTGTGGCACATGAAACTCAGACACATGAATGAAAGGGAGATGGTTATTCAGAGTCAAAGAGGTCTATTGGGAGGTCACTGAACTAAGAAGATGAACTTCTGTGAACGGTGGAGAATTTAGAGGACATGTGGACGGAGTTCATTCCTCTAGACAAGTCTAAGCACAATTTAGGCTTGATAAACATCTGTGATGGTTGAGCGCCCATCAGGACATTGGAAGAGCCACCCAACGTCGAGCTAAGGTGAAAATTGTTGAGAATTTCTCGAGTTTGATTAGAGTTCTTAGTTTGAGTAAGTTTCCTAGAAAGGGTTTCCTATTTCGAATAAAATATGTATATAAGATAAAATTTTATTTTGATGTTGGATATAACAGAGCAAACAAGTGGGGTATCGGATTTTCTCTTTATAAGTTTTCTATGTGAGTTTCTTGTAAGAGATTGTGAGATATACTTATGGGTTTGCTTTAAATGTAATTAGGGGTGGGGACACATTTGAGCGATTGTAAACTCCATACTCTCTGGACTCACAATGAATTATTGGTGGCTAGCTCTTCACATGGAGTGAGTACCAACACCAAGTTCAAACCACATAAATCTATGATGTTTTTTAATATTCATCATTAAATCTTTTGGTAATTTCATTCTCTCACATTTGACTTGAATTACAAGATTAATTTTATTCTGTGTTATTTTCATAACAAGCGGGCGCCTGAATATGAACCTAGAAAGGTCTCTCAATTTTGCCCATTTAGTGGGTGCCCAATAGATTTTGGTCGGGCACCTATGAAACATTTCGATTTATGCTAACACAAAATGTAGAACTTAATTCTAACATATTTTCACAAGTTACATTACAGAGCAATCAGAGAAGTGTTAAGGGTATCCTGGAGTGAAATTTTGTGAGTGAATTCTTAACCCCAGATTACACTCCAGGATAACCCATAAGTTTTGTGAGTGAAATTTTTTTGTAACAAATTGTGACATAACATTTATGGGTTATCCTGGAGTGTAATCTAGGGTTAGGAAACACTCCAACAAATGTAACTCTGTAAGTCTTCATATTCATAGTCAATGTTTTTGCAACTAGCTCCCCCTATGGAATAGGTGCTACCTCTCAAACCGAATCGTGTAAATCTATAGTATCTTTGTTATTCGTTATTAATTTCTCCATCATTTTATCTTCTCGCATTTGATAATGAATTGCAAGTTTTGTTAGCTTTGTTGTAATCGAATAGCAACTGGTGTCAGAATTAGGCTAAAGTTTCTATAATTGACTCATGGGAAATTAGTTTCTTGGGGTTTGTTTTTTAACAATTTAAACAGTAACCGATTCCATTCTTTTGCTCCTAGGAATAGATTTACAATAGAAAACCCTTTGAAAATTTTTTTGTTCTTGGTAATAGATTTGCAATTGAATCAAGAAGTAGAAAAAAGTTGATCCTTTGTTCTCGGGAATAATTCCATAATCAAGCCTAATTTTTCTTCTTCTTTCTCTTCTCTTTCCTCTTCTTCTTTCTCTTCTCTTTTCTTCTCTTCTCTTTTCTTCTCTTTCCTCCTCTTCTTCTTCTTCTTCAACTTGCCAAACGAGGGCCGACAACCTCACTGGAGTGTTGCCAACCCTTGGCGACAATGAGCCTCACCCAACTCAGGTCGTCGGGGGCCGGCAATGCTCTGACGAGGTCACCGGTCGCCGGCCAAAAGATGAAAAGGGAAAAAGAAAAAGGAGAAAAATATAATAAAATTTCAAAAGATTAAAAGAAATTGGTTTAAACTAAAAATTTCAATTGTTTGCCCAAACGCATTTCTATTATGAAAATAGAAATTTTGAGCGAGTTACCGAACACCTTCAAATGCTTAGAAATTGTTTCCGGGAGCAGAATAAAAAAGAATCATTTCTGAACAGAAATTATTCCCAGGAACATAGTGATTATCAAATACATCTTTAGACTCTCTCAAACCTTCTTTAATCCCAAGTTTGGAAAAATCTACAAAACTTAAATTTTCGAGTTTTGAAAATGAAGTCACACCACCAATTGGTTTTATAATCTAGACCGGTTAGACTCTAGAATCCAAAATAATTTTAGGGAATATGAGCTATCTCGGCGCACTTGTGTAGGTGACTGGTTTATCTTCGAAAAATCAGAGTTTTGTGGTCCGAGAGTTTGGTTGCGCGTGGGAAAGGGTTACCAACCCCATGACGCTTTTTTGATATTAAGTTCTTAATATTCCATTATTAATTTGATTTCCGAAAATATGAATGGGATTTTATTTCGATTGAGATTTAATTAAGAGAAAGGTTTGCATCACTTTATCCTGGGAAATCCCTCTAGGTAGTCGTACTGTTCGTGTGTTTTGAAAACATGTGTGTGCCATAATGACATGGCAAGTGTGACGTGTCTCGATGACATGGATGTATGATAAGATCCTAATGTGAGGCATGCGCATGTGTATATAAATATATGCGTCGATCCTTATCTGACGATGCAGGTATGCATGTTTTGAAAATGACGAAGCTATATAGTTACTTCGCTTACTCGGGTGCAAAACCATTCCAGAGGACGTGCATGCTCCCTTTCAGCAAACTTTCTATATTATAGGATTTGGAAAGTCCAAATAGTTTTTATGACGATATTTATAATTTCTTAAATTAATTTTAGTGAAAATAAATGAGTACGCATGAGGCCTCGGGTCTTATCGGGCGCCGATTCAGCTATGAGCTGCTTCGGCTTGAGTTTAGTTAGACTGCGACGATACCCTCGGTATAGACCCTAGGGTTGGGCTTTTATTTGAGCACGATTTCCTTCAATAGATGTGTTATTTGAGACTGAATTAGGCTTATTCGACGATGGCGAAATGTATCAAACCACATGTTGAGCATGGAGAGAGCTTCCAGGTGATAATAGCTAATATTGATAAGGATGCCAGTTCTACAACGTCGGGAATCGATAATGCCCAAGGGCTACTCCATGATATTGTGGTACGGATAAGACTTGATCGTTAGTTGATTGAATAATTTCTTTTTGCTTGAAATTAGTTGGATATTTAAGATAGATAATTATTTTGATAGGCTTGAGAAGATATTTTGTGCTCTCTTTGTGAAGAGGAAAGCATAAGTGGAGACAAGAACATTGTCCGTTGAGAGTATTAACATCAGACTTGGACACACAGATCCTACATAGGAGACAATTTTATGTGGACATCTACACGCTGTACTTCAGATAATTCATTGAAGTATTGGTGGTTCTCGGCTTCAATCATAGAAGCCGTGAAGTCTTTTCTTCCTCGTGGACATGACACTAGGAAAGCTACGCACGGGAAAAACCAAGCCATCGCCAAAAGCAACTTTTGTTACTTGCACTGCGGTCTAAGCAAAGAAACGAAAAAAAAGAAGTACCCGAAGCATAGCTGTTCCATCCAATGCGTACAAAATCACTCTTTTAGAATGCTAATTATTGAAGTAACAAATCAAAAAGGAAAAAATTAGAGTAGTTACAGTGAAGAATCTTCTATAAATCAGTATAAAGATAGCACATCAAGTGGAGTGCACAACCATTCTGATTTTTTTCCTTTTTATTTGTTATTTCAATAGTAATGACCCCATAATTCAATTTAACTTCTCTAAATTTCTCAACATAAACATTCGAAAACTGGAATAGCTTTCCGGAATGAAAAAAATATGTTTCCGCAAGAAGGACAAAGTAACGTGTCTCGTGAATAGATAAGACCATCAAATTGGAAGACAGTTAACTTTTTTTATAGACGTGTTAGTCTTAAATGTTAACACTTATTAAAAAAAAAATCTAGAAATTGTTTGATCACGATTTTTCATGAATTTCGATTCTCTGCGAAAATAAAATTTCTTGAGACAAGTTAAGCCCAAGATGCCTCAAGGGCCTCGGTTAATCAGACCGACATGGGACTATAAGTGTTGCTTGAAGACCCTTGCCTCCAAGCAACGCTTAGCTTGGTACTCTCATATTCAAAACAAAAAATTAACATATATGACGGATTGTTTACACCAAAAAAGGTCAAATCTTTATAATCGATGTGATTTTATTCAAGTGATCAAGTCTTTTGTCATCGACATGATGTCGATTCAGGTGAGTATAGAGCCTGGTCTGCTGTGGTTGTTGGCAATATATCAACAATAGAATACTTATTGATAATCATGAATACTGTATCGATGACAAGAAATACAGCTATTGATGCATGATGGTGAATGGTTGATAAACATATCGATTAGATGATAAAAATAATACATGGCTACTGTTAAAATGAATTTGGCTAAGTTTTGGATGCAAGGAAATGAAGGAATGAGATGAAGTAAAGATACTAATTGAAAATAAAGATACCGATCAACAGTTAAACTTGGTGGGACTTAAGAAGTTGTAACTGTAGGGTTTATCGGATTCCCAAAAACCAGATTTGACACTAAATCGAACTCCTAAAACGAATGCGGAAGACAAGCCCGGGAAAATCACGTATCACCGATCCTAAAGCAAACCACGGATTCGAGCGTACCTTGTTAGCCACAGATTAAACACCAATGCTGAAGATTGAGGAAGAGAAAACCGATCATATTCGATCCGATGACGTCAATTGGCCTTGAAGGGAAGACGGCGTCGCCTTTAGCGCACTTTTTCTTTTCTTTTGGAGGGAGAGAGGGAGAGGAACGTACATACGTTATGCCAACGAGTGTGTTCCTCCCTCTCTCTTTCTCCTTTTATACGTCCCTCCAACAGAAAGGAACGTACACCTTCATCCATGGGCTATAATCCTGTGGGCTGGGCTTTCAGGCCCAACATGGGCGGACGGGCCTTAAGCCCATCACATAAAACCATCAGTAACCAGTAACCACCTGTAGATAAAATCTACATGTGATAATGGAGCATAAAGTCATGGAGATGCGGTTGTAAATGTCATTATTGTATTAATAGCTCGGCTTATGAGCACCATTTTCGTAGTTTATAAAAGGTGATATGAAACTATTGCAAAAGGATCTACGATCAACACATATTCCTTATGTATATCCAGTTTCCATTACTTGCATTTATTTTTCTCTATATTTATTGGTTTTGGTCCTTGTTACGCAAATTCAATTCATGCCTGAATTGTTATTGAACTGGTTTACTAAAAATCTAAGATCAATTTTTAGTGAGATGTACTTTTTTTTTTGTCGATCTACTTTACTCTTATTCTAAATCTTACTCTTAGATTTTTGTCTTGCGTCATTGCAGGAAGTGAGAATCAAAATCCATACTTGATATTAAATTGTCCTCACCTCCATCCCCTGAGAAAGCAAGAATTCAAACCCCCTACCTCCCCTTTTTTTTGTGGGAAAAATGGCCATTAGGGTAAAACCCAAAAATTAAGATACTTTATGAATTGAGACATATCTCAATTTCTTGTGAAACACGAATCTGACACAAATTGTACAGGTTTATTTTTTTGGGCATATGCCATGCACCAATAGTAGGGTTGTCAAAAATTGAGCCGAAAACCGAATCAAACCGAAAATTTCGATTTTTTCCAATTTGATTCTCATTCGGGTAGGATGACATTAAAAAAAAAAAATTAATCGGTTTGATTTTTATTGGTTCAATTAACCGAATCAAACTAATAAAATCTATTTTTTCCTTTTATTTTAAAAAGTCATTTTTTATTTTTTATTTTTTATTTTATCTTTTTCTTTCTGTTTTCTTTTTTTCTTTCTATTCTTATTCTTCATTGGCTGGTCGCTGTCCGCTAACATGGCCAGCGACTGGCCAATGAAGAAAAAGAAGAATAAAAGAATAAAAAAGAAAAGGAAAAAATAATTAAAAATAGAAAATTTATTGAAAGGGGTGCATGTAGGAAAAGATTTTCCTTACCGCACAGTGAAAAATATTTTTTAGTTCATTTTCAAATTCCAGTCGAACAACGGAAAATATGGTTATTTTCTTGAAAAATTGCATTTTGGAAAATATTTTCTAAAAAAGTCATATTTTTTGTGAAACGAATAGAGCCTTAATAAAACGTTAATTTGCTTGGGCTCTAATATTTGTTTCACTAGTTTTAGACCACTCCTCCATTTCGTAGTTTGTCTAGTTTACACTTAGTAAATTAAGATAATATAAAATTCATTCAACTTGTTCATAATTAAAATTCATTTATTGGTACTATTGATATTTCTAATTATATCTATATGTGGAGATATATGCAAGACCAATTCTTCTCCAAGCTTATTATGTGAATTCATAATACAAAATACGCAACCATGGATTGTGTCTTCAAGCCTTTATTATCTATTATATGAATTATACCTCTAATATATTACAGTAGATTTCATGCAAAAAAGAAGGATTTTGGTGTCTTTTATAGTGATAAAAAATTAAGTAAGATGCTAATATTAAGGTAATTGAATAGCTACGGAATTTAATATTGCATTTTATTTATTTCCACGTGGTAGCATTCACAAAATTGTTTTCATTTGGAAAAGTAATAGTGGTATATTGAATTTATTTTTCACATAATTAAAAAAATGAAATTCTTATGAAAATCAATAAAGTTTTTATTTTGCTAGGTGAAAGACAATTTGATTGGAAAATGAATTTTACAATATATAATAGCAAAAACAAAAACTAAATCAAAAACCAAAAAACTAAACTGAATTGAACTGAATCAAACCAGGATTTTCATTTGGTTCAATTTTTAGTTCGAATTGGATTTCAATTCGTTTCAATATTTCCTTATTGATTTAGTTCAATTCAATTTTCCAAGAAAACAAATCGAATCGAACCAGTTACATATAGAAATCCTTAGCTTTCTAGAGAATGACGATGTATCCCACTCATTTAAAGAGGGTGCATTGTGCATGTTATAATCACCTAAAAAATCTCTCATTTCTACTTTCCACTTCTTGGCACGTTTCTTTATGCTTCATCAAAAGCAAAAATTATTCCATTTTTTTTCCATCAAGATTATACAAAAAAAAATTATGTGATTCATGTGTCGAAATTTGTATGATGTGAAGGTTTGAGATATTATGAATTACGAAAATATATATAGACCAGGTAGTAATATTGAAATCAAGAAAAAAAAATTGAAAAGGTAGCATGACGTAAATTTTCCTTATTCGTTTTAAGCTTCTCGATGTTGATAAGACACCACGTTACATCAACGAGAGAGATAATCGAAGTCCTTTCCATCGTGTTGCTCTTGAAAAATTCTTTCCAATCTCTTGATAAGAGGTCACCACCGACACGACTTGTATATGTTCTCCAGGTAATGGGCACCGTGAGACGATGGGGCATCTCGCATACTTTCCGAAAGCTCCCATATAATAATAATAATAATAATAGTAATAAGCAATTGATATTTCTACAAGTATTGTAGATCTCTGTCCGTAATTGATAAGCGTGAGAGAGATATAGACAGCTTCTTTCATTTCATTTCATTTCCTTTCCTTTTCTTTTATTATTCTATTTCTTTTTTGTTTTGTAACGATTTAACTCGTTCTTGGTAGATTTCAATTTCTGATTGTTTGGGTCAAGAACATATTGTATTGATAATTACATTAATTTTAATTGTTATTGTGGTTTTTGATTGTGTGGACCTGATAGTATCTATTTAATTGATTGAAAGATGTACTATCATTCTCATATTCAATCACGTGTTATCTTGATCCGGTAGTAAGAGGTCTTAGGTAAGCAAGTGAGGAAGCCAAAGGGCTTGACAAAAGAAGTCTCTAATGCTAGATCTCTCGTAGACTGGATTTTAGAGCTTGTAAATAGCTGCGAGCCAGTGGTTTCAGAGTCAAAGGAGCCAATGGTTTGCCCTGTTCTGATAAACTCCAAGCTTCTTTTTACAGATTTAGAGCTTGTAAATAGCTGTGAGATTCCAATATAAATTCAAATCAAATTGATAAAGAGCGTGTTCTTGTTTTCGAAGAATGTAGAAACACGTATCACTGCCATCTAAGCATCCGTAGCAAGAGTTGCTTCTGCAAATTGTCCTTCCGCTCTCTTCACACTTCTTGTCAATTCATGTCACACCCCCAACTCTACAAGTACAAAGACAATGACATCACCGTCTTTCCACTAGAATGACAACTTCAAATATAAGCATCATCAACCTATTATCAAAATTATACATCCATATATTTGATATGCCGTGTGACTAGTAGCCCAATAGTCAACTTTCTCTTTTTTAGCATGTAAATAGGATGTGTCTATTCCATGTACTAAAGCTAATTTAGATATAATTAGTTTTCTCCTTTTTTTTTTCTTTTTAAGTCTAGTTGTTACAATTTGACTATCTACACATTGGTCCTTTCAAATATATCGACATCCTCATGTTTTATAATGTTGTTCGCCTTCTACTGGTTCATTTTAGCTTTAATAAATCCTTGTTCTACAACTTGTTCACCTTCTATAATAGGTCTTTCCATTTTATAACAATATTCCGTCCATATAGAATTAGAGCATTATCATGCCTTTAGAAATCTTATCATAAAATCCTTTTGTACATTGGCATGTGCATCTAGGGGTGAGCATGATTCCGGGGTAGAGCCTAAAATCAAAGAACCGAATAGGAAGTGAAGAATTGGGCCGGTGGAAAGCTTTCCTATCCCAAGTTCTAAAGTACGCAAGGTAAATTTCAGATTTCAAAATTTGATAAATTTATTTTGACAGGTAAGTTCAAGATCCTAGGTAAGTGGAATCTATAACCTAAAATAAGTTTGCATTTTTCTTGATATATGTCTTCATGTGGTCCTGTAGTATTTCATAACCTCCGATGATGAGTATAAAATTTGGAACAAATAGTCTAAGCTTCTATTTTATGATTGGGACTTTTACTTTATTGAGGTTTTATATTCTTCTTATGTCTAAATATAAATTATGGCCAATAAATTGTAACAACAAGTGAATGATGATTCATTATAATCATTCAATTAATAATATAGATAGAATCTCAATAAACCTTGGAAGATACTATGGCATAGTAAGTTCTAGATTCTGAGATATGTAGGATTGGTTCTAGGTTCTGAAAAATGAATAACATATTTCAACATATAGGTGCATATGAGAATGGCGTGCATGAGGATTGGTTATTGATGGATGAATACAAAATGGAGGTAGAATACAATCACCACAAAGGTATAAATGACACGCCACTAACCAATGAAGAAGAGTAGAATAGACAAAGTTCACCACTGACGCTCAAAAGACAACCCATCCGCCAAAGTTAAAGGATTTTGAGATAGGAGAAGTTCGCCACCAAGGCTCAAAGCCACCACCAATTGAGGATAAAGTGCTTTTTGGCTCACCATCAAAGAGTAATCCACTCTCCAAGGATAAAGGGACCAAAATATGAGTTGTCCACTCTCCAAAAATAATCACTCTTTTAGAGAAAATCTCATATATTTTCATTCATCAAAATCGTTTTGAGAATTCTCATCTATTTATAGGCTACAACATAAGACATAGACAACAATTAAGTAGACATTGAAACTACCCGACCATTAATGGGCACGAGAACTAGGAAGCATAACAATGGCCCAGGAACTCAAAACTTTGACTCTTGAAACTTTGCATAACATTAAAGACTCCTAGGAACTTAGAGATGCAATAAATGATATAAAACTTGCATTCTTGATTCTCTAGCCTTTCAAAATTTGTGTATCAACCTTGACCAACAGATAACCATCTTGAAAGCTCGTCAAATATCCATGGAAGTTACCTAGACTAGCCTCCCATCAAGTCACATTATGCCCAAATTCTACGTTGGCTTGCATGATCATTGATGGCGCTGAGTTCGTTGATGGAACCAATTTGGTTGCTCCCGCATTATCCGGGTTCTAGGTGAAATCTATACAAAACCTAGAATCACTTATTCTTGTATGCATCTATACTACACAATTAAATAAATATCCATATTAATAGTTTTTTTATTTTTTTGTCATCTTAAAAGCATTAGAGGAGATTTTCCCAAACAATTTCTTTCTCGCAAATACCTACAACCGTTGTACTGCCACCCTGTGCCACTGTTGTCATCGAAAAGTCTGGGCATACTTCAATTACTGTCGTACCACCTCTCTCCTTCACCCCCGCCCACATGAATCAGAGGAGCATGACCTTTTATCTGTGCTTGCCAGCTGTCGAGAACCTCACATTGGTGCACTCGTGGACCTATGATCCGCGGCCAACCTTTATTTGAGGTCTTCGATTGAGGGGAGAGAAAAGGGTGGGAGGAGAGACAGAGAGACAGAGCACCGGAGAGTCTCAGTGGCATGCAACGGTGCTGCTCGTAGAGGCAACGCCGGCCGCAAGCTTATCGAGGGAGGTGGATTAGGCGATGGGCAACTTGGACCGACGCGAGGGGGACTCACAAAATTAGGACTAAATCCTTTTTTTATCAGGTGAAACTGGAGCATTGATTCCACTGCTTTCTAATGTGCTGAATTTCGAACTGTTAAATGTAAGTTTCAAATATTCCCAAACTTAATCCCGATACTTTCCAATATATCACGAGAACAAAGGGTTGTCTTTGTTCTTGTCCATCCCATGACTAAACACATGTATTCTCAAGTGATGATATTAGTTCGAGGATGGTTCGCTGCGGTATATTTCCACAGCCTTAAGGACTGGATGCACAACTCTTCTTGTTCGTCAACCAGATTGTCTTTCAGTGTTCATATTCCAGTCGTAAATAGCACAGGCTTCGCAACCTTCTCTCTCTCTCTCTCTCTCTCTCTCTCTCTCTCTCTCTCTCTCTCTCTCTCTCTCTCTCTCTGCTCTCTCTGCTCTCTCTTTTAAGACTTCCCAAAACTCCTTCCTTCTCAATGCTTCTTCGCTTCACTGCACAAGAATCTGAGTGAAAAGCCGGCATGGCACTTCACTGGCTAGACGGGAGGGAGAGCCTAAACACTGATTTTCATGGGTCGCTCGAAGCCTGCCTCGTCGTCTCCTCAGATTCCAAGCCCCGCCTCTGCTGGTTCGCAGGCGTCACCAGCAACTCTCTCTCTCTCTCTCTCCCCTTGACAATCATTGGCCTAAGCAGGACCCTCAAGAATCAATAGAACGAGCAGCGATTATCAAGATGAACTGAAGCGAAGTGAGCACACTGTCTGGACCATGACTCAAGAAAACAGAGAACAATGTTATTTTTTCTGCCTTGGCAAGAAAAGCAAAAATGGGTAGCGCGGAACATTCCAATAACGCACGTCTAGTCTCGGAGAGAAAATTTTTGAAGGCTGTTTCACCGGCTGTGCTCCAAGCCTTTTTAGGCGGTGGAATTAGCATTGCCCTATACTATCACATCTTCTAATTATATGTCAAATTCCTACTCATAGTGTCATCTGTAGATCCTTTATGCCTTGTGATGCGAATGAGAGGAAATCTAATACCAATGCTACTACCATAAAAACAAGCCGCTCATATTGTATAAAGCGTTTGTACATCATGTGAGAAAATAAACTTTTATGAAAGCTGAAAAGCTTTCTTATATAACCTTATATAACAAGGTATGTACCCTGTTTAAATAAAACATTATTAGTAATCGGTCTATAGGGGAAGATATGCCTAAAGATATGCCGAAAGAATCAATAGGCTAAAAGAGCGTGACAAAAAGATGAAGTTTGCTCCAACTATAGGGGGCCTAATTTGGTGCAACGCGAGTAACAAAATTACGTTTGTGCTTCGAGAGAAGCCTCAATTTTTGGAGGACCACTTGCTTGATGGAGAAGCTTAAATAAAAGGAAAGCTGGGGAGGCGGTTCCACAATGACGTGATCTATCATTGGCAGGACCACTTTAGAACTCCCTTCCATGGCCTCAAGATGATTGGCGAATCTTCTTCCCCCATGTCCCTCTTTTTGGATTTCATCAGACGAGAAAGGATAAGAAAGGAAAAGGATATATAGCATGGGTTAGGTCCGGATTCGATCCTCTAACTTGCCTTGCCTTTTGGTTTTGGTCCTTCAACGTGCCCTTTCAATCAAGTCATCTAGCTTGCTTGGTTTGCCCACCGTGGTCCTTCTATCATCTTCCATCAAATGATCGATGCGGTGGAAACATAGCCCCTATGTTGGAGTGGCGCTTATGTTTCACCATCAAAGACGACAACAAAATAAAAAATGGTTTAGACAACAGCCTCAGAGATGGGGCGAACTAGGGGATGCAATTTGCGAGTCCAATGATAACCGATCAACAAGGGTTCATTGGCGGTGATGTAATCGCCGGTGGACCCCCACTTGACCCTTGCTCACTAATGAGGTCTGGTTAAACATTGTTGCCATCATTGCCGCTGCCGATGAGGATCAATAGTCCTCTAATGAGTTTGATGAACATTGCCAATTATCTAAGCCCTAGCAAGGGTCGCTACACTGGCGTATGGCTTGTCGACAATGGCTGTGGGATCCACCGCCATTCCTCTTCCGGCTCTCTCTCTCTCTCTCTCTCTCCACTCTCAAACTGGGTGGGTAGTTTAGTGGGGTGCTGATTTTCTAGTGAATAATGCAATGCCAACAATGTGTTGAATTAGCAATTTCATGTTTATGCATAACATGAAATGTGGATAGAATGGAGTGTTGTGGTCGGGGCACATCATCATAATAGTGTGGAAGACCATGGTGGCGGCAGCAATGATGGCGACTAGAGGCTGCGGGGCGACGGTCGGTAATGTTGGGTGAGAAAGAGTTTAAGGTAGGTTTTTGGGTGATTTTGTTGATTAGGTTTCTGAAATTTATGCAAGATAAAAAAAATGTGAAAAGGGTGTTTTCTTTTCTTTGAATTAGCTTATTGTCCCGTGCATAGCACGGGTTCAGGATTTTTTTTAAATATTCTAATTAGCACATTCCAATATACATATTGTCAAAATTGTGCATTTTCAAATCTAATATTTTAGTCACTTAAAAAAAAATTTGATTATAAAAATCCTCGTCTATGCGAGATCCTCTCTACCTCCATGGTAGCACCTTCCCTTTTTACAAACCCTAAGCCCCATATGTTCTTACGTAACCCTTTACCCTTTCCTTTATGATTTCATCATAGAATCCTAAAATCAAAAATCCAAAAAAGAAGTGTTCCATTCGAAGTAGCATGGCTGAGTTTTCGAATCGCCTGCTTGTATAATCGAACAATAACCCCCTCGGCGACCTCAGGACTCCATCGGCTGTGATGATCTTGCAAATGAAGTCTTGTAAAGGTGGAGTGTCAATGCTCGACTCCATTGGCTGCGACGATCTTGCAAATGAAATCTTGTAAAGGTGGAGTGTCGATGCTCTCTTCCTCGATGTTACTTTGGGTTTCTGGATCTTAGCTGATTTGAGTGGGATTTAAGCCGTCTCTGATGGTCTTCCTGTGGGTCTTTGGATACCGGTTGATGCGGAATGAGATATCGATGTATGGATCTGGAAATAGTCGGCACTGTGCCTTTCTCAATGTTGATCGATTGGCAGTAATACACTAGTTTCTCTAGAAAGAGGTAACATTCTTCTTAGTTTCTCGGCAATATCAACCAGAGCAGGAGAACTTTCTGCAGAGATTCCTTTCAGCCTCCCTGTGCTTATTATTGTCCCTTCTTGGCATAACCTATGAATTTAGTCAGATCTAAAGTCAGTGTAAATGGAAAGCAAGGAAGAAAATGAGATGCGAGTGGCAGCCTTATGCAAAAGTCTTGGGCACCTTTGGTCTGAGGAGGATGTTGTTGAAGTTTCTATTGAAATAACCCCACAGAAAAGGGAGGAATGTAAACGCACCCTCTTTGGTAAACTTTACTCTAAACCCAACGTGAATTATCCAGCCTTTATATCTACAATGAAGAAAGCATGGAAAATTGAAGCTGTTACCTGCTCTCAAAAAGAATTTACCTTCGTTTTTCAATTGGAGGAGGATAAAGAGAGAGTTATGAAGACATCACATTGGTCTTATTCCAGTAATTTGCTGGTCCTAAAGTAGTGTGAGCCTGAAATCCCCGAGCATTGCTATGATTTTACTAAAGCAGCCTTTTGGGTGCGTATTGGAGGCATTCCCCCTGGCTGGAGAATAGACAAAGTGTTTATTAATCTGGGAAGAAGGCTTAGCAAAGTCATGGAAGTCCAACTCGATTCAACAGGCAGTGCTCAGCAAAAAGGAGGAAGAGTGAGAATAGAAATTGACCTGACCATTCCTTTGAAGTCAAGGGCCATCCTGGATATTGGTAACAAATGGCTTTGGGTGGAATTTAAATACGAGCGCCTCCCACATTATTGCTACTCTTGCGGAAGAATAGGTCACTATGCCACCGACTATGCTGAAATTCCCTATGCGCAATCATCCTGGGCAATCAACAAAATAGGGCCATATGGATCCTGGCTGAAGGCAAAGGCAAGTGACCATAGCCCTTACTGGGAAGCATTTTATGGTAAAATTTAATAAGAGCTTGTAGTGGAAGATACTATACATGTTTCATCCACCCAAACCAGTGGGATGGATATCATAGCTCGAGAGGTAGCACCTGACATGCAAATCGCAACCTGCAGCAAAAAGAGATTAGAAAGCTTTCAAGAATAGGAGGCAACTCAAGAAAATGCAATAATTGCTAAAGAAAACAGAGACTCTAGCAAACATGTATTATACCATGAACCTCATAAACAAGGTTTATCGAAAGTCAGGAAATGCAGTAAGAAGAATATGAAGGTACTAAAGGAAAAAAAACAGAAGTGTGTACCAGAGATATCTCCTCTCCTCATAGATGACACGGACTTTCTGGAGACCCCTGTGAAGTTGATCAAAGAAGGACACGAGTGGGCTTTAGTGGCTAGCCCTAATAAGCCACCAATGACGCCATGAAAATCGTCAGTTGGAATTGTCAGGGGCTGGGCAATCCCCTGACAATCCAGGAACTAAGAGCTTTTAATTGCTCACGAAAGGCCCAGCTTACTCTTTCTTATGGAGACAAAAAATAAAGCATCAATGGTGGAAAATGTTTGCAAAAAATTACAATTTCAATATCTTTTTTTAGTTAATCCAACAGGTATAGTGGAGGGTTTAGCTATTATGTGGCAAGAGGAAGTAACTTTGAAGGTGAAAGCAAGTTCAAAGCAGTTCATAGATGTGGAATGCACTGATCCAAAAAGCAAACAAGCTATGCAGATTACCTTTGTCCATGCCTCTACCAACTTTGGAGAGCGTATGACTTTATGGCAAATACTGGGGACTCTTAAACCTCATAATTCTATCCCATGGATTTGTATGGGAGATTTCAACGAGATATTGTATGTGTGGGAGAAAGTGGGGAAAAAAGAAGGTGATAACAGTAGAATTGCAGCATTCAGATACATGCTTAATGAACTCTCTCTAATGGATGTTGATAGTCATGGATGCGCATACACATGGGCCAACAACAGGGAAGGGGAGGATCTTGTCAAAAAAATGACTTGATCGAGTGCTATGTACTTTGGAATGGAGGGTTACCTTTCATGAAGCTAAAGTCCAAGCTCTTCCAGCTATTGGTTCAAACCACAGCCCTCTGGTCCTTCGGTTATACCCTGGAACAAAGACGAGAAAAAGACAATTTAAATTGGAAGTTTTCTGGACAGAACATGCTGAGTATCATGAAGTTATCCAACAAATATGGTCTGCAAAATCCCTCCATCTATCCTCTTTCTCAGAGAAATTACAGGAGACATCACAAGTGTTGGCCAAGTGGAGCAAAGAAAAGTTTGCTAATGCAACTATGCAGATAAAAGAGCTTAATAAGGTCTTAACAGAAATCACCAATCAATCAGCTCAACATACAAGCAGGAAGCAAATACAAAATATCATCAACCAGATAGAGATATTGAGAAAACAGGAAGAACAATTTTGGGGTGTGAGATCACGTATCAAGTGGCTGCAATGGGGTGACAAAAATACTAGATTCTTTCATGCAACAACTATACAAAGGAGGCAGAAAAATCGTATTACCATGCTGCAATTAGAAGATAACAATTGGTGTCGAGATCCTGTAATGCTTCGAAACCATATATAGTCTTTTTACAATAATTTATATAAGACAAAGGGTTGAAGACACTATCAACCTGTCTTAAACCAATGTCCTTCACCTATAACAGAGAATATCAACGAAGAACTGGTGGCTATACCTTTGATGTAGGAAATTCATGCAGCTATTTTTCAATTGGGAGCACTAAAAGCTCCTGGCCCTGATGGCTTCAATGGAGCCTTTTATCAACACTCATGGGAAACTCTAAAAACTGACTTGTCGCAGCTAGTGCAGAACTTCTTTCAGAAGGGCATTCTTGATCCCCTCCTTAATCCAACACACATTTCCTTGATCCCTAAAGTCAAAAACCCTGAGAACATTAGCCAATACAGACCCATTAGTTTATGCAATTTCAGTTACAAAGTTATATCAAAAATCCTAGCAAACAGATTAAAGAAGTGGCTGCCACTTATTATTGAACCAGAGTAGAGTGCCTTTGTTCAGGGTAGGCAAATTCAAGACAACATTTTCATAGAGCAGGAAGTCTTGCACCAGCTACGCATTACAAAGAGAAAGACAAAACATCAGGCCATATTAAAGCTCAACATGCAGAAAGCATATGACAGAATTGAATGGGATTTTGTAAAGGATTGTATGTTGCATATGGGATTTTGTGCTAAGTGGGTGTCACTAATTATGCAGTGTATATCCACAGTTTCTTTTAGTGTAAAGATTAATGGTGAACCTACCTCATTCTTCTATCCTTCGCGAGGTCTCAGATAGGGTGATCCTCTCTCACCTTATTTATTCATCCTGATTTCCAATGTCTTAACTTGGCTGATGAAAAAAACAATAGAAGATGGCAGCATCAAAGGCATACAGATTAACAGGTTCTATCATAAGCTATCACACCTTCTTTTTGCTGATGATGTTATATTCTTTATGGATGGAACTATCATGGAATGTCAGAATTTAGCACTTATGCTTAAACAATATTGTTATACCTCGGGACAAGCAATTAATTTAAACAAATCAGGGGTTTAATTTAGCGCAAACTGCCCTTAACTATTGAAAAGAAACATGGCCACAAAGCTGAGAGTCCCTGTTTTTGAGAAAACTGGAAAATATTTGGGCATCCCCGCAGAATGGGGTCAATTCAAGAAAGAACTGTTTGCATGGATATTAGCCAGGGTAAACACAAAGTTAGAAGACTGGAAAGAAAAGCTACTTACCAAGGCAGGAAATGAGGTTTTGATAATTAAAAAAAAAAAAAAAGTGTAGTGCAATCCATACCTACTTATGCAATGTCCATCTTCAAGCTGCCAGTGTCTATCTGCAGATCGATAGAAAAACGAATTGCATCATTTTGGTGGCAGAAAGGCGATGCTAAACGAGGGATGCATTGGAAAAATTGGGAAGTATTGAAAACCCGAAAGGATGAAGGTGGGCTAGGTTTTAAAGATTTGATTACCTTTAATCGTGCCATGCTTGGCAAGCAAATCTAGAGATTAACTAATTCTCCTTCAGCCCTGTGGAGTCGAGTGCTGAAAGGGGTCTATTTCCCAACTGGTGATATCTGGACAGCTTATAAGGGCCAACGGCCATCATGGGGCTGGCAGAGTTTATTGCTTGGCAAAGACACAATCACAGACAACATCAAATGGTCAGTAGGGGATGGCAAATCTATTCGTATTTGGGAAGACAAATGGCTATTGCAAGAGGTAATTGGCGGACAAGCAAACCAAACAGAGTCTATCATGGTGTCTGAACTGATCAATACAAAAGCTAGAGAGTGGAAACAATAGACAATCCAACAGCTATACGATGAAAACATTGCTAACGAAATATTAGCAATCCCACTGAGTCAGCAACCAAAGTCGGATACTTTAGTATGGACAGGCAACAGTATAGGGCAATACTCTGTCAAAAGTGGCTATAACAGAGCATTTTCAACAACACGCAGTAAAGACCAAAATCGGCCATCCTGCTCATTCCAGCCACCATGTACCTTATGGACTCATATCTGGAGTCTCACCGCGCCACCAAAAATCAGAACTTTTCTCTAGAGCCTCTGTTAAAACGCCCTTCCCACGCGAGAAAACCTATACAAAAGGAAAATAACTCAAGATCCATTATGTCCATTCTGTCATTCTAGTATAGAAACTACAAAACACATTTTTTTCTTGTGCAAATGGACAAGAAAAATTTGGGAAGACCCGAGGTTCAAAGGGATCATACCCACAAGCCATATTAAGAGAACCGACCAGTGGATTATGGAAGCTTTCGGAAGAGACAAGATCTTACCCGCAAGAGAGTTCACCGGCCTGGTTCTTTGGAACATCTGGAAGGCGCGGAATAGCTGGATTTTTCTAGCAAAACAACCCAGCCCGGCAGATCTACTGGTTTCAACACAAGAACAGCAAATCTACTTCAATCAAGGGTAGCCGAACCAAAAATCACAACAACCAAACAGAAGCAAACCTAATAGATGGACACCTCCGGAAAGGCAGGATCTGAAGCCGAATGTCGACACGTCTTGGATTCCAGGCGAGTTCCTCTGCTTTGTTGCTGGACTTGTACGCTATTTTTCTAGGAGAGTTGTCAAAGGCTTCGCCTCCACATCTAGGGTCCTCATCGCACGAAGCGGAAGCCGAGGCGATTTTACATGGGCTCTTTTATATCTAGGAGCTTCAATCACGGTACATGCGGGACTTCCGAAGTCAAACAGTTCAATGGGTGTGTGAGAGTGACTATTCACTTATGGTCGAATGGGTAATGGGCCGGGCCAAGCCTCCGTGGAATTTACATGAAATTGTGCAGCGATGTAGAAGCGAGCTAGCCCAATGCAACAATATTAAGGCGATTCATTGCCCACGCGAAGCAAATACAACAGCAGATTGGATAGCACGGACTCATCGAGCACACAAGCTCCCTCTAAATTGGTGGAATACTCCCCCTTTACCTCTATGGAATATTTTATGTTCGGAGTGTTATCCGTCTATATCTTGTAAGACTATCTTTAATCGATAATAGAACACACTATCCCTTTTGACCAAAAAAAAAAAAAATCTAATATTTTAGTCAGGATGAAGTGATTTTTTTTCGAGCATTGAGCTTGCATGAATTTATAACACAAGATGGTCGCCGCATAAACACATGCGCTTCTCTACACTATATATGGAAACGCGTGTAATGTGCTTATTCTATATTTATGGCAGATAACGTAGGAATGGACTTGAGGGAACGTTTATAATTACCGCAATTGTGCATATGTGAGTCAAATATAACCATACAATTTCATCATCTATATATTCTTTGTTTTACAAATTTCAATAATATAATGTTACTGAAACTTTAATTATTAAAATATTAATGAACATAGTTATCAAGATCTATTGAACAAAACTTAATTTTAGTATACGGATTTCTCTTTTGTTTTCGCTCCAATAGAATTCCATGTGTGTTTGCATCATCTCTAATTTTGAGAATGTGCTTGACATCTGGCAAGCCAAAAGCAGCAACTCTTGGGGAGCCTTCACCGCAATCCCATCACGATGCTAGTGGGAAACTCAAAACCGGCACTCTATTTCCAAATTGTTCTTTATGAATTAATAAAGTTTTCTGAAAATAATGACAAATTGAGGAATCAAATCTCTGATCTTTGGCTTGCAAGTCAAGTTTTGAATCACTTGACCAACTATCGCCCTGGTATTCATGTCTACCATTTAGTTTGCCAAATGTCAAGGACCTATTCATAATGTATAATTCTCCAGTTTACTAATTTGATACTTGATTTTCCCTAAACTGGTCATCTGAAAATATTGGAGAATCAGTCGACCTCACTTTAGGTCGGGAATAAAATCAAGAAGATTACTTCAGGGTACAATTCCTATTCTTTTGGAAGGGATCACTTCGCTTTATTTGATTGATCAGTTCGTATTTTTTTTAGTGCTCGTTGAATTAATGATTTGATAAAGAGGAAAAGTTAATTGCAAGTGTCTCGTGTCGGCGTCATTCAATTAGCCACCCATGAATTAGTCACGAGGTTCATGAGCAAAAGCTACCCACCAATTTGACTTGGGGAGAGAGAGAGAGAGAGAGAGAGCTTAAATCCTTAGCCTAGGAACGTGAACACTTCATCGCAAGACCTGTTATTGAATACGTCTCTTAGTAAATTACGAAAGGACAAACGAAAGGACAATAATGCGTTACAAGATCCGGGCGAATATATATATATATATATATATATATTATATTGTTGAAAAGCGCAGAAAAAAATCAACATTATGTAATGAAGTAGGATCTAATAAGTATTATCATGAGTTTTCCTAAAATACCTCTTAATCAGGAAAAACTTGCACATTAGAGTATGACCATAACTTTTTGGGAAATATAATGGTATCTGATCGCCTCTCTATATCTACATGCATCGAGATATATGAAAACCATGCGAATCATTACTGTACGTTGTAATTGCACATTTACCTTCCATGCATGTGCGATCACACGCGTATAGGTGGATGTTGGGGATGGCTGGTGTGATGGCGACGGGGTGGCTGGTGGGACACGATAAGGATGATTAGGGAAGATGAAGAATAAGGAGGGGAAAGTATGCAAATGAAAAAAAAAAAAAAAAAAAAAAAAAGGAATGGAAAAATGGGAGGATAATATATTCTCAACTCTTAAAATTAAATATGATGGTGTATCCTCCTTGGTAGTGAAACAAATCGAGGATTCCAAATGACATCTTAAATAGAGGAGTCATACCTCTTATGATCATCACAATAACAATCAGCGAAATTAGCGCTCTTTCTACATATATGATATGATATGACACATTACAATACAACATGCCATGAGATTTTATTCTATCAACATATTATTTCCCTTTACTTGTACAATTCAACTATCTACTTTCCTATTTGATTGACCTCATGAAATTCACAAAGTGGGTAACATACTCTTACTATGAAAAGAGCGAAAACAATTCCGTGTATAAGATAGATGGACATGTGCCAGAAAAGCTCAATTTATCAAGTTAAAACAACTTCATATTTAAACCACAATCAAAATTTCACTCTTACGTATTCCCGCATTAAACATGAATTTAGACATATTTCATCTATATAAGGTGAAGTCCCATGTAAAAAGAAAAATACCCATCATTAATTTTTCCTCTTATTCATATGATAATCGCAAATTGTCTTGGATAATTAGCATAAATAAGCACCTTTATCTCATGGTTTGAACAAGTGGATCAAAATGGACCGACGCTTGGGGGGTAACATCAAGACAAATAACTCGGTTGGCTTGGGACCTTCTCATCTAACGCATCCCACACATGAAATAAATCATAACTTTTGTTCCACTCATCATATTCACATGCGACCTTTTCCTCAAAGGAATCTCAAAAAAAAAAAAAAAAAAATCTGTGCTTATCTCCTTCGCAAACCCAAAATCGAATATGATATTCACCTAAAGGCATTCCCCAAGCTCGTGGGACTCGTCCGAAACAACGCAATGCGATCGTGAGACTTCATGAGGGCCATCGATGTTCGGAGCCAAGAACAATTGACGAGGCCATACCATCCACATAGCACCAAAAACGCTCCGTGATTCGGACATGTTTGGCAACGGCGCACGCGAGAACGTTCTCAATTTGGATTGAAAAAGCAAGTACGAATCACGCAAGAGGTCGGCCGAACGCACAGCATAAAAGGAAAGGCCGTCCCGGGATATATATGGAGGGAATCGAACGTGATACTTGTGGCTTTGCTTGCTCTTGCATAAACCAACAACACCGGCTTTTACGAATGAAGGAACCGTAGGAAAGAGAAGGAATTCATGGACTCGGTTGTCCTGCTAATGAAGCGGACAAGGCCAAGTTAGGGCATAGGAACCACTATGGAGAGCTCGTGTGATGTTGGGACCAAGTTTTGACCTTATGCTCTTTCTTGAAATGGGGTTAATTTTTGGCTCGTTGAAATGAGTGATGCATGTTTGCAAAAAAAGAAATGAGTGATGCATGGGGTTTTTGATGTCGTGACATTATTGGTTAGATATATCGAGATCAATTTCTATTGCTATCGACTTATGTATTCACTTCATTTCTATTGTATGAATTCTTGCACCCACACATCATAAGCTTGTGCCCTAAATGCTTATGTCATTTTAACAACTTGCGTTAGAGATAGGGAATCCAAATATCTAATAATTTGAACTGTTCATCAATGATTCGTTTATTCAAATTGGAATTTCAAATTAGTAGTGATTTGTTGTTGAAGAATAATGGCTAAATGCAAAGATTCATTTACAATATTTTGCAAAGTTACAAAACAATGTTTGGTGCTTAGATGTTTATCCCAAATTCAAATCTCTCTTATGGTTCATCACATCAATTCGTAAACTATTTGACTATTTGGCTTTATATACTTAATTCACCCTTTATATGAAAGGGTGCTAGAAATTCGAAGATTGGTATTGTTCCATTGAAGAACCCAGAAAGAGTTTATCATCTAAAAAGGTTTTATATAAATGCAATAGACCGTAAGGAGGCCTCTGTAAACCCCAGTTTCCCAAAACGAGTCCTAACATCATTCATCCCACAAAAAAATTCGCGATACCTCTAAAGGAGCCCTCACTGGTCCACATGGCATCCATGACAATGAATTCCAACTCCGCTAAAATCTACAGACGCTGTCTGGTCCATTTGGGATACTGATATGAAAACACCAACATGGATTCACCCAAAAATCCGTCCTTGCAAAGGCCCTTGTTCTAATGACATAAGGTTCCTCCACATGGGACGAGCGGGTGTGCGCGAAGATGATGGAGTTCCCACCAGCCGATCGCTCCGTCTCCATTACCCCGGTAGCATCATTACCATTCCCATTCTCGTCTCATCAAGTTGGTCACAGATTTTGCTTTCTGCTTCTCAGAGCACGTATCGCAATTTCAACTGCATCACCGAGAGCAAAACCTCCGTGTCTGCCACTTCGGGTGATACTCTTTTCGCCCCGCTTTCCTTGCGTGGGCTTTCGCCTCTCTCCTTTTTACCTCTATTGATTAAACAGGATGAGAAAGTTCGTTCCCTCGAATTTTCGTGCTCTCTCTCTCTCTGTCTTGCCTCGTCCTTCTTTTCTTTTTCCCTCTGTGATGAAGCACTAGTTGCATAACCCTTCCCACTTCTTCATTTTACCTCCATGGGTTTGTCACATGTGAATCAAGGAAAGCACCTAAAAAAGTTGCCCCTCGCCCGTGTCATCGCCCCTCCACCTTCCCTATATAATCGCCCTTGGAGGGACTTACTGGTCGAACCCAAAAGTTTCACAGCCCCTACTGTAGTTCAACAAATTTTGGCCCTCGACATGTCATTTTCCCGTATGAAAAACTTCTTACAACGGTTTTGTGATGATGAGTTCCGCATGGACAGTGTCGCCCCCGGCGGTTTCTTCTCCAGTGATCTCCTCCCATCACTTGGAGCACGAATCAATCAAACCACTAGGCTTCGGAAGTACATCATCTCGCCTTATACCCCTCGATATAGGTATAGATTTTCTCCTTCTCCAAACATACATTAACTGTCCCAAAAAACCATTACTTCAGCTGACTAATGTGCTTGCTGATCCTTCTATCCAGGGCATGGGAGATGTGGCTCATTGTTCTGGTCCTTTATTCAGCGTGGATCTGCCCGTTTGAGTTCGCGTTTCTGACTTACAAAATTGATGCCCTTTTCATCATTGATCATATCGTCAACGGGTTCTTTGCCATTGACATCGTTCTGACCTTTTTCGTGGCATATCTCGACAGCCAGTCCTATCTCCTAGTCGATGATCCAAAGAAAATTGCTCTCAGGTAATGAAGATCGCATCAACTTCGACCACTAATTCAAGATGAGCTTTTACTCTTTTTACAGAGCAAATACCTGAATAATAATTCCATCTAACATTCAGGTACTTGTCTACCTGGTTCATTTTCGATGTCTGCTCTACTGCACCATTTCAGTTGATTAGCCTCCTCTTCACCAAACATAGCAGCGGGCTCGGCTTCAAAGCGCTCAATATGCTCCGGTTGTGGCGATTACGGCGAGTCAGCGCTCTGTTTGCAAGGTCACCCATCAAAAAGAAAACGACTCATGAGTTTCCTACAAAGCATCCGTGACTAATCCTGATACTCACAAGCCGCTTTGCTTGTGTACAGATTGGAAAAGGACATTCGGTTCAACTACTTCTGGACACGGTGCACCAAGCTGACCTCTGTAAGCCATTCTGCAAACCTCTCTTTCACCTTCTAGGGCGATAGGAAGATCGATTCAGTCCCCTGAAAGCCTGGGTTTCTTTTGCCCCTTGGCCTGTCTAGGTGACCCTCTTTGCCGTGCACTGCGCTGGATGCTTCAATTATTTGATTGCTGATACATACCCCGACCCGAAGAGAACTTGGATCGGTGCAGTAAACCCGGAGTTCAAAACAGAGAGCCTCTGGGACAGATACGTCTCCGCCATATATTGGTCCATTACCACATTAACCACGACAGGCTACGGAGACTTGCATGCAGAGAACCCCAGGGAGATGCTATTCGACATATTTTACATGCTTTTCAACTTAGGACTGACATCTTACCTCATCGGTAACATGACAAATCTCGTCGTGCACTGGACCAGCCGCACCAGAAACTTCGTATGGCTCTTTCCATTGTTTCCTTTTCCCCATCACAGTCGTATTATAATATGTTACAAGGACTTACGATTAGGCAGAGCTAGGCCAGTCGAAACATTTCCCTATTGGAGAAAGATAAACGTATGTCTTTCACATAGCTAACAAAAATTCCGTGAACCGGACCGAGAATCATGTCGGTTCATTTTTTGTTGCCCACTTATTCATTACAATCAGGTTCTGTTCTGTGTATTTGCTAACCAGAGGATTTGCTTTTTGGCCATAGAGGGATACGGTCAGAGCAGCTTCCGAATTTGCTACACGAAATCAGCTCCCCTCGTGTATACAGGATCAAATGCTCTCTCACCTCTGTCTCAAGTTCAAAACTGAAAGCCTGAAGCAACAAGAGACCTTAAACAGCCTGCCCAAAGCCATCCGTTCGAGCATCGCATACCACCTCTTCTTCCCAATCGTTCAGAGCGCCTACCTATTCAAAGGGGTGTCCCATGACTTTCTTTTCCAGTTGGTAATACTCGAACACATTTCGGGCTTTGCATTTTGTCATCAATTTCTGTTGCCCCTCTTAGCAAACTCAGCCATTATTCATGACTGTCCTATAATTTATGGATAGACCGCTCGAGCTTATTATGCTTCCATTCGCGCATCCTACATAATTGAATATTTGTCTACTTTTCATCTAAAAGGTGTCAGAAATGGAGGCCGAGTATTTTCCACCGAAGGAAGACGTGATTTTGGCGAATGAGGCTCCTACAGATCTTTACATACTTGTTTCAGGAGCAGCGGTAAGCACACTTGTCCCCCTTTCCATGTCCTTAGATCCCAAACGATGCCTGCCTTGACTTACCTAGTGCAAAATATTGGCTGCAGGATCTGATATCCAGCGCCGAAGGACACAACCAAGTGAGAGCATGTGACCTTTAATGAGAGTAACTTCATTCACTCTATGAAGTTTTCATGGGATGCTTAATGCTACTTTTGCAGGTTCTTGGGAAGTTGGTCAGGGGGGATGTGTTTGGGGAGATCGGAGTTCTTTGCTACAGGCCACAGCCACTCTCGGTGCGGACAACAGAGGTCTCGCAGATACTGAGGTTAACTAGCACTTCACTGGTGAGCATCATGAAGGTGAATAAGGAAGATGGTCATGTCATCATGAACAACCTCTCCATGGTAATACAGTGTACTCTTGGATACATAGACATTGCATCTTTTGTGAATTTAGAGTCAGATTCGGTTTAATCGCATCTGCAGAAATTGAAAGAGTCAGAAAAATTAAGGTTTGCGCACCCACGACATGATGGACCAATCCATGGTGAATGGCTTGACAGAGGACAGCCTGAAGAGGCTTTTGTTTCCTCCAAATATGAAAACGACCCACAGGAAGACTCAATAATGCCGGAAACGCAGGAATCCAATCTCGTAAATCCAGTCTCCACCAACATCGGGAAACTGAAGAGCTGGGACCTGAGCATTGATGACATCTTAGTTTCTTCTTATGAAGATAAAAAGATACCAGAGGAGCACAGAATCAACTTCATTGGGCCAGAAATTGGTGCGAACACAATAGATGCCCAATGCAAGCACAGATCCCTTGGGGAACCAAAGTTAGGGAGATTCGAGTTGAGAAAGTTGCCCAGAGTTCCCGAACCAAACAAAGAGAGGTTTTCATCCAAAGGTGTAGTAAAACAATCAACCAAGAAAAGAGTCACCATCCATATGCAGGTCCCAAGAGATGGTAGTTCATCATTGAGACAGCCTGCAAAGTTGATAGTCCTGCCGGATTCGATAGAAGATCTGCTAAGAGTTGCTGGTAAGCTTTATTTGAATCATTTGATTACTCAATAACGAACTTCAAAATTCAGTCTTCTAATACATTTCTCAATACATTCTTCAAATTTGTTGAATCAAATTTATAGATGCATAGAAGGTACTGTGTCAGCAAAACTATGTAATTGTGAATGCTTTGCTTGTTCTGTCTGTCTGTCATCCTGAAAACTTGTTAAAACTGCAGGAGAAAAGTTTGGATGCGACCCCCGAACCACAAAGTTAGTAAATGCAGAGAACGCTGAAATAGATGACATTGAAGTCATTCGAGACCATGATCATTTGTTTTTCCTTGAAAACATGGGCTATCCAGTGACATGACAAACTATTGCCGGAGTGTATGCATTGCCATTAGCCTCCAGCTTGTAACCTTTAGGCAATGTGTATAGTGATCGGTCCACAAAAAATTTACTAGCTTAATGTTCGAGTATTGACCGGCCGGGCCAACTAATGTAGAATAATTTAGCCAACTCAATGAGAAGTACGTCCCTCTTCGTCGAGCGCTTCTCGTGTTGCATTCATTTCTTGATAAACGGACAAGTATCCACAGCATTCCGAACCAAACTATCTGTTAGGAGATGAACAGTTGATCGAAGAAGGGTGGTAATTTATGCTATCAGATACTATCAGTTAATGAGATAGAACGGTGCAAGAAGCCCTTTACCTTGCTTCGTAGGAAGAGAAGAAATGGACTGAATCTTTTCCGGTACCTCATCCCGATAATAGATCATTCAAGAGAGTCCAAGCCTGAGCCGATTAAGTATTTAAGTTATATCCATTTTCATTCAAAAACTTACGTGAACAATATATAGACCAACCAGATATGTAGTAACTAGTTCACGCAATTAATCTTCTGACATGGGATTTATTTCTTGGAAGACACTATGGTGAAATCTCCTCACTTGTGATCCTTATATGTTGTTAGGTCGCTCCCATTTAGTCCAAGTATGTATTTGTACCAACGTATCTAAACTTGAATTTCCTCATCTTTGCTAGTCTACTGCAACAGCATTATCTTCGACCATCACACGTGTAGTCAAGCATGGACTAGCCCGTGATGACACACCAAACCCGAGACCGCGCTGTCATTCCAAAATTATTGCCATCGTCGTGATTAGCAAATTTCCATTCGATGCCTTTTTGATGAATTCACACAAATCCATGCAAGGAGCCCAACATCGACTTGGCCCTAATACAATAAGTTGGGAATGCATAGCAAAGTCCAATTCCTTATTCTAATGAATCATCATAACACCTTGACTAATCTACCTTCCAAAGCGATGTTAATGATACATTCTTTCATATCAGCCCAACAAAGCTTAAACCCAAGATCGTAAAAGGCGTAACGAAGTTCGTTACCATCTAAGCCAAAACACCCTATGATGTATCACTAGAGTTTAGAAACATGGCATACACATATTTTATCAATGAATAATAACGATAAACTAAAATCACATTGTGAAAGTAATTATAATTCCTCAAAGAAGAAAAAAAAATTAAACTAAACTATACATCATTCTAGTACAGTGACTTAGATAAGTTTAATAGAAGTCAATTAATGAAAAAATCTTAAATATAGCAAAACAGGGATAACGTTATACTGGAAAAATTGGTTCCATGAATAGTCAGTTATGTTTCTAATTAAGTCTTCCAAGAAAATATTACATTAGAAACAAAAGAAATTAAAACCTCCGCTGCATTAGTAAGAGTCATTTGATTTGAACTTATAAGAATTTTGTTCGATGAGTTTGATTAGTCCCTACCAAATCATTTTGCCTAACCAGTACTTCAATATATATTGACAAATATGTGAATTATCTTTGGTAAAATTGGTTAAAACGAATCACTTATACCACCCACGATGACCAATTTTTGTGGGAATTTGTTCTTGTATAAGTCATCTTTGACCCAGTCCCGGAGAAAGTTTATAGGTAGTTTTAGAGTGCGTTTGGTAATATTGATATTCCTAAAAACATTTTTTTTTCAGAAATAATTTTTTCTATCTCTATTATCAAAAACAAAGAAGTAATTTTTTGAATAAATGAAAAAAAAAAAGATGGTATGAATTCTTGCAGAGAATAGAAAAATCAATTAACATTACCAAACATATTTCTATCTAGAACAAAAGAATAAATGAAAAAAAAAAAGATGGTTTCCAAAATAGGATGATGGATTTTTATTCTTTTTCTTTGTGGGCATGGCCAGGTGATCAATCTTCTCATTCCTACAGGGCCTGACTACTAGGAGTAGTGAAAGATCAAGTTCTTCATCTATTGGGCCACACCTTTGAATCTGATGGGGTTATAGGACGAGCTCAAGGGAGAACGAGAAGTAGCCCTACTTTTCTCAATTGATGGGCTGGGCAATTACCAATGCCGGCCCCAAGCTAAATGCGTTTTCTGGTTTTCCTTAGTTTTACTCTCTTCCTTTATGCTTCTTTTTTCCCACCTGAAGAACCATTGGGACTTATAGGTTCATCTCTACACCTGGTGTTCATAATTTGCATGGTTAAGAACTCTTGAATCTATGATAGATTTTAATTTATGATTTGTATGGTTAAGAACTCTTGAATTTATGATAGATTTTAGTTTATGTAATAAAAATGTATAATATCTTATATTGTGATACTCCGAATTGCATATCCAATAAAAGATATCCTATTGTGTTCTAAGTCAATAGAAGCTAAACCCACCCTCAAATGATCACAATCTTATGTAATTAATCAGAGTACTCCCTTTAGGTGTAGCCTATATGGAACGGCAGGGATTGTTAGAGATGGTATTGAAGCAAAATCCTCTCTAAAAGGTGTCGTTTGTGGACAGATTAGGCTTGGACCCAACCCGGCAAGGTTGGGGAGCGATTGCCAAGGCAAGAACTCAAACAAGTGCGGCTCTTGATAAGTTTTCAATAAGATAGAAGGAGTAGGAATGGACCAAACCACACATCAAATATGAGGAGTATGGTCTAGTTCAAGAACTATAATGTATAAACCACTCTAAATCAGAGTTACCTACACAGGTTAAAGACTTAGACTTTACCAATTCACAATAGAACGAGGGTATTCTAGTTCTAGGAGTAATTTTACCAAGTAAATTTATCCTCCAAACCTAAGATGATCCCAATTCTCGATATATGGGACTTGCCTATATTAGTAAAATACTCATTTTTTTGAGGATACACTCAACACAACCCGCACCCAAGAAAAAAGCACAAATTTTCCCTTTCTCCCACCTCCCACTTAGTCGCCACCGTTGAGCACCCACGGCGTCTCCGTCACCCATCACAGCTCAGACGTTGTCCCGTCGCTGACCCATTTCCCCGTCATCGCCACTCCACTCGCCAACAGCCCCATTGCCCATCTCTCTCCGTCGTTGAAGAGTGCAAATATCTGTAGGGGCAATAAAGCTCTTAGCGTTTGCAACCACTGTCGATTAGCATGCCACCTAGGCCCCGATGAGGTCGAGTCTGAGTATGACACCGGATCTAGCTTGACCATTTCTGACCCACCCCGCGAGATTGAGAGAAATTGGGCTTGGATAGGGTCTGCAAGGCACAAAGAGATTGAGAGAGAGGCTTGGGCTCATGCGATTGACATCGGCTAGTGCAGCGAGGCTGCGCCGGCGAGGGTGCGTCTGGTGGAGTCAGCATGGCAGCAGCATCATGCGGCGAAGGTCGTCTTCCATCTCCAGCAGGAGGCCAAAGCTTGTACGTGAGGGCAGCGCCAAAATGAAAAGATGGAAAAAGGAAAAAGGGGGAAAGGAAAGGAGGTAAAAGATAGGGACAACTGGTTACTGATCTACCACCGTAAATTTAAGTTACCTCACTTTTTTCACCGCCTACTATAATTTAGCATTCAGCACGGGAATTCTTCATTTCTGAGGTTTAGTCTTTTAAAAAAAAAATTATTGCCAAACCTTGATTTAATATATAATATAATCCTTAAATCTTAATCCATTCATTATGATTCGTCACTATTTACAAGTTTTAAATTATTGCTCATATTTTAGAACATCTTTTCATCAATTCATTTCCAAAATTAACAAATGTATATATATATATTACCTTTTTACCTTTTGGGTCCTTATAAATAATACTATAATTCCTTTACCCAAAAAAAAAAAAAACTAATACTATAATGCCATTTAAGTTATATTGGATTGATATTCCGTTTATTCTAAAAATTAATGTTTTCATAAGAATATTTAACAACAATATGAATTTATCTATGGATTTTTCATACTTTTATTAATCTACATCTTGTTACCAATATTTAGATAGATAATATTTGAAATTTTTGTGTTTCGACTTTTATAATTAAATTTAGTTAAATCTATATTATGAAATTATATTATCATTGATTATCAACCGGATACAACTCTAAATAGGGCTCCCATATTACTATTCTAGAGATCTTAAGCTACAATGTACTTAAATAGAACTATGTTGTATTTTTAAAGACCGAAAATGTAAGGAAGTAATGAAAAGTTAGCCACATTTTTTTTTTTTTGGTTGATTTATGAAATGAATTGACGTGAAGAGATATTCTTAAATCCAGGTAATGGTATAATTATGAAATCTTTTGACTTTTAATAGAAAGTTGAGGGACTAAATTGAAAAGGAGAATTTACCAAAACAAATTGAAAAAAGAGAAAATTTAGGGGGTTAAATTGAACCAATTAAAGGTTAAAAAACGACATTGCTCATTAGGCAAGATTGAGGCGGGGGCCTACGTTCGTGCGGCCCCTATTGCCACAAATTATGACGTAGACTCAACAACAGATGTTTGCGTGGATTTTGGTTCGGGTAAATATGAAGCTAGAAGAATGGAAGGAAAATTTGATGTCGAAAGCAGGAAAGGAAGTCCTGTCGAAAGCAGTAGTTCAGGCTATCCCACAATATGCAATGTCAATATTTAAAATCCCGGTATCTATCTGCAAAACTATAGAACAAAAGATAGCTTCCTTTTGGTGGAAAAACAACGAAGCGAAAGCTGGAATCCACTGGAAAAATTGGAATATAATGAAAATGAGGAAAGATAGTGGGGGATGGGTTTTAGAGACCTCATTACATTCAACAAAGCCATGCTAGGAAAGCAAGCATGGCGAATGGCAGATAACTCCCCCACACTATGGATTCAGCTTCTAAAAGGGTTATATTTTCCTAATATAGAGTTATGGCATGCAAAACAGGGGCAAAGAGCTTCATGGGGATGGAAAAGTCTCCTAGTTGGGAGGGAAGCAATATCAGAATCGGCCCAATGGGCAATGGGTGATGGACAATCAGTTAGAATACGGCAAGATAAATGGCTAAAGTGGGGTATACTTATCGGACCAGCTAATCGAGAAGACCCTAAACATGTTATTTAGTTGATTGACAAGTAGACTTGCTCATGGAAAGAAGACATAGTACAAAACACATTTGAAGACAACATTGCAAATGAAATACTGGCAATTCCTATCCCGGCTACACGCGAAAAAGACAAACTAATGTGGACAGCAACAACATCAGGCAGCTAGACAGTGAAAAGTAGGTATAATCAACTAAGGAAAGTAGAAATCAACCCAACACATAATGAAGCATCAACCTCATACCAGAAGCCTAGAGTGCTATGGTGTAAAATCTAGAGCTTGCAGACCATCCCAAAAATCAAACTTTTTATGTGGAACCTTTGTCAAAATGCTCTCCCTACGAAAGAGAACTTATGCAGACGAAAAATCATACCTGATCCGACTTGCCATTTGTGCAAAAAGAAGCCCGAAACAGCAAAACATCTATTTTTGCTTTGCCCCTAGACATCCAAAATTTGATCAGATCCACGCACAGAGCAAGGGACTAACAAGCATAGATCGGTGGATCCTTCACTACAAGAGTGACTTACCAAAAGCACCATCCCTCGAACTAGTTGCCAAAACGCCCTGGTTTGTGTGGAAAGAGAGGAATGAGGCCATCTTCCAAGGGAAATCATTGGATCCGCAGGGAGTAATCTCTGAAGCCCTCGCAAAGCACGAAGACTTCAAAATCTGGAACTCAATACAGAAAAAGTGTGGGGAGAGAGATCGTACCTGTGCAACGAAATGGAACCCCCTGCCTTGAAATCACTAAAAATAAATGTTGACGGAGGATTCAGAGTGGGCGCATCTACAGGAGCGATTGTTGGAGTATGCAGAGATGCGGCCGAAGTTCTGCTAGGAGGGTTCGCACGCAAGGTGAGAGTGCAATCTACACTTCAAGCTAAAACCATAGCGCAACTCGAGGGGATAAAGTTTGTGCATGAATGGGAGAAAGGTAAAGGTAAAAGTGAAAGTACAATCTTCAAATCTGACTGTTGTATTGTAGTTCAGGCACTGTTGGGGGAGAACCAAGTACCATGGGATATTGCAGCACAAATCAAGATGGGTCGAGCCTCATTGTCCTCTTTACCACATTTAAGCCTCACTCATTGCTTCATAGAACAAAATAAAATTGCAGATTAGGTTGTTAAAGCCAAACTCGATCATCACCTCCCTCAGAACTAGGTTTCAAGCCCACCCCAACCACTGTTTGATTTTCTTTGTTCTGAAGCCCAGCTGGGTTCATGTTCTACGTTATCTACTTGAGTTGAAATGAAATGCAGCTTTTTCAATAAAATAAAATAAAAAACTTGGCCTAAGGTCAGCCCAAGTTGGTAATTTGAATCATTTTTCTTTTTTGAGGGGATTTTAAATTCACAACGTTTTTGCGTCATTTCCTAGTTCAAATCTAGAAAGAAAAGTATTAAAATGTCTTTATTGTTTAAAATTTCTTTATTGTTTAGGATAATGGTCAATGGATCATTTCAAGCGCTTCAAGATGAGAGAATGGTTCATCTGCGTTACTGCACCCTCTTCGCAGCACAACTACGTCAGTCGGTCCTCTAATGACCCTTAACTAATGGGTCAATCCAGATATTTAAAAAAAAAAAAAACCCTCTCTCTCTCTCTCTCTCTCTCTCTCTCTCTCTCTCTCTCTCTCTCTCTCTCTCTAATGACCCTTCATTAACGAGTCAATCCAGATATTTAAAAAAGAAAAACCCTCCTCTCTCTCTCTCTCTCTCTCTCTCTCTCTAATGACCCTTCATTAACGAGTCAATCCAGATATTTAAAAAAAAAAAAAAAAAAAAAAAACTCCTCTCTCTCTCTCTCTCTCTCTCTCTCTAAACGTTCAAAGAAACCCTAGTGATCACAATCTCCAATGCCGGGCACATACCGTTTTCTCTCTTGTTTTCTCCAACCCAATGCGTCACCACCCAAAGTCCCACATCCTTCGATGAGTCAACAAAAGTTGAACTTCGCATCGTCCCTCCTCTCCTTGGTCCTGTTCTTGATCGTCGCTTTCCCTTCACTGTCCGATGAAACCCCATCGCCGACCGCCTCTTCTGGTGTGCCTTCACCGACTCGCCAACAACATCAACAGGAGCTCCGTGTCAAGAATGGGCTCCCACCTTCATTCCTGGGCAGAGCATACCACAAGAAGAGGAAGGCTATGAAGTGGAAACGCCCGGCCAATGATTTAAGGACGAGGCCCTTCTCAGTCATGCTCCCCAAGGGTTTTGTCCCTCCTTCTGGTTCATCCCCGTGCCACAACGATGATCCTGTCGCTTCAGTCGCGGTGTACTGTAGCCTCTCAACCACGAAAAGCTACCGATCGAGGCCATGAGGAAATCAGATGCAAATATGCAGAGAGGAAATAAGGTGGTTCGTAACGCTGAACTAATTTTGCTTTATTTTGATGTATTATATCATCTTCTTTTTTTCCCTTCATGCGTTTTCTCTTCGGGTTCGCTCTTGCTCTTGTTCTCAACACATACTTGTATAATCAACCCAGGATGGTTGAGTTGTTCGTACATGCATCTGATCAGTTTACAGTTGCTCCAAATGCAAGAAAGGTATTTTTCCTCAAGATACGAACAGTGTGATTTTGCCGCTATGATGAAATAAAGAACATGAAATGATTGCAAGCAAACATTTATACCAGCACTATGCCCTAAAATTGCAACACAACTGCAATCAAATTCTCCTTATCATTCTCTAATATCATTCTTTTTTTATTCTTTTTCTTGTTACTCTCTTTTTCCTCTTTTGGCTTTAGATTCATCTCAACAGTCTCTCGTCTTATTTAGTGCAAGACTCCAAAGTTTTTCTGGGGTCGAATTCAATTTAACCTCGCATCATATCTTTTCCTGGAGCGAACAGCTTACTCTGATTAGCTGAAAGTACACCTATTCAAGGAAGGCAAAAAAGACCTATTTCCAGAAGTTGATTTAAGAGAACGGTATGAGAGCCTGTGTAAATGATACGATTGCACAAAGCTCATTTGGCTAACCAATAGACAGTTCTCTCCTGTTCATCAATATCAGTATTCAGTTCATGCTTGTTAACAAATAAGGCAGAGTACCAGTGCAAGTAGTTACTCATGCTGGCGACAACTCAGTCGGTCTGCTCGTGTTCTATTAACACTCCAATCTCACATCTGATGAAAGAAAGTTTGTGATTTGATATATAAGCATCGAACCTCCTTAATGATCACCCCCTCGAGCACTTCTTTCGGGTCTTTACCAGATCAATATGGTCGGATATTTAAATTTTTATCCACACGTATAAACTCACCTATATATGGGCTTACCTCTTTTCGACTTATTATTTGCGCTTTCTACTTTTCGTGCTTTTCCCATATATACACAAATTGAAAAGAAAAGAATATGGCATGGGGTCGGATTCTCCACAGTAAGAACAAACAATCCCACGTTTGAGCATCCAATTTAAATTTTGCTCACATCTTATTTGGTCCGCACAGCGAAAAAATTTATAACTTACCAATCTAAAACGAGTTTTCTCATAATAAACAAAAAATTACCAACAAAAAAAAAAAAAAAAAAACTATGCCATGTACACAGATAATGACTAAAAACCATATATTGCTAAGACAAGGGCTTTGGAAACAATGGATTATGACTAATTACAAACGAGACTGAATCTGTGGGGCAATAATTTACAACTGGCAAATAAATATTTGTTTAGATATAAACCCTAAATCCCCTTTGAATGAGCTTGTACTCTGTTGAGTTTTCCGAGTGTACCACGCCCAACGGCCCCCAAAAAGAAAAATACTAACTGAGTTTTCTATGGAGATCTGACCAAGTCAAATGATAAAGTAATTGACAAATAAGGTGATCTCTGCAGTCAAGTTCTTTTGACATTCCTCTTCTTCTCTCTTATTCTCGTTCAAGCCACTGTAAATTAATGCCACGAAGGATGGAAAATCAAGAAAGTAGCTGAGATGTCTGTTACTTTGACTTTCAAATATCTAGTCTTTCAATGAAGGTCAACAAGTTTGTTGAGGAGCCTAAGTATTAGGCGAAAAATTTGGAAATCAAGCATGTGAACTTGCATCGTCGGTTGGGTTCTTGTTTCCTTATGAACGGATCCTTTCGTGGCGTGCACTCAATGCAAGCAATGGGATGGCTCTCTTTGCAATGCTTTTACACGGTCCACAATGCGTCGGATCTGTATATAATCCAATCAAACCATGTATCCTCACGTAGAGCATAACCCCTCTTTCTTGGGCTATATATCAATCTGAGTGCACGTCTGAACACAAAAGAAAAATCTCGCAGGGTTTTAGGATGTTTGGAATCAAAAAGGTGCAATTGACATCCCAGTTCAGTCAAGTTTTTTGGTATTGGACCCTCTTATGGCTCTTGTGAAAGCACTGGAACCTTGTGGCGCTTCCCCTTTCCATGAGAAGTTGGTATGGCAGATGACGATTGAAGAGAATTGCTGCCGTTGTATATCAACATATGAAGAATGGATCATCACAGTTCGCCATCAACGTATGGTTCGGTTTGATATTGGAGAGCATGAAGTGTCTAATACCACCGCTTGAAGATAATTGAGATTATGGTTAAGATGTGTCGGTACAAAAGAGGATCTTGCTTTTGGTTAAGGGAGAGCCGGTCTAGTGCAGTGTAATCCACAGGTGAAGGTCGATCTTATTAAGAAGAAACCCAAGTTGGATATGTGGAGTAGAAAGGGAAGGAGTTCGAAGACATTATTATTGTTACGAAAGGCGAGCAATCGACGAATAATATAGACAGAATAAGAAAATAAATCGGACACCGGATTTACGTGATTTGGTTGTAAAGACCTACGTCCATCGGGAGAGCAGCAGCAAATTTCACTATAGATCAAGCGATACAAGAAGATTACAACAGCAAATTTCACTATAGATCAAGCGATATAAGAAGATTACACACTCGAGTCACTTAAATACTCTCTCAGTGTTTCCCAAGCCTCGATCACACCCAATAACGCACTCAATGTTTAGCCCCGAAATTTCTCAAGAAATAATCTTTCAATCTCACGAAGAAATTATACACAAATCTTACCACAAGATTTAAATCGGCTACAAACACTAATCTTTCTTGGATGTAATTCACGAACAAGAACGACAAAGAAAAATCCCTCCCAAGCACACGACGATGAGACGGCGCTTTAAGACATTCTTCATGATCAACGTCCTTCCATCCACGACCACAAGTCTGAGACCCTTATTCTTTTGCCAACTTCTCATAGGATTCTGTTTCCTAACTTGCCTATTTTAACCAAAATATATCTCTATATATTTTAAACAAAATCCAAATCCAAGTGAAAGTTGGACTTTCCTATTTCAGCCAAACTCTCCAACGCAGATTCAAATTTTGGGAAGTTGATCTTCGAATCTTCTTTGCTCAATTTCGAACATCCGCAACATATCCAATTCGGAATATTCGAAATCTCACATTGAGCTCAAACACAAGACATATTTTAACAATCTCCACATTGGCTCGACGTTTGAGCCAAGTTGCAATCGCTTTGCAAAAATTCGAACTCTGTCGCTACTTTCCCATAGCCCCGATGGGCTCACCCGCCACAGATATTATCAAAGTCCAAGCCTCACTTGAACTTCGCCATAACCGAGAACATCATCAAAATACCAACTCCACATGCACTTTTAACTACTCCACAAGGATTTTCCGACGCAACCTCCTTAACCGCAAATAAAACAAAACCATTGTTGCATCCATATCTATCAGAAGATTGAATATGTACCTTGTTAATTTCAACAGTTATAGCAACCATTAGCTCTATGGGCTCCATCTTACTACAAGCACCATATGTGTCGATTACTTTGCTAATACTCATACTCGCTACCTCAGGAGTTTCTGGTCGCAACTCCACCTCAAGCTAAACATCGTCCAGATCCGTATTAACACTGCCACAAACACCCCTAGCCAAAAGTATCGGAGACTCATCAATGATAACTTCTCTGTTGTTAACAAGTGAATTTATATATGGGCACCACAACCGATCGCCCCGCTCACCTTGCGCATAGCCATGGAATATGCACATTGCCCTCCAATTGAGCTTACCATCACTCACTCGAAAATAACACGGGCAACCAAACTATCTAATAATAAAATAACCAACAACATTACCTGACCACACTTCTTCAAGAGTCCGCCATTCAATAGCAGTTGATGGGGATCTATTCACTAGGCAGCTTACCATATTAAGCACATCAACTAGGATTCTCTTAACAATACCAGCACTAAAGATAATTTTTCGGGTCATTAATATTATGCTCATCAATTCTGCAAATTGTTGTGATTTACCGGCACTAGTACGATGTTTCACTATGCATTTTTTCATGCAGAATTTATTTGCCAACTCCGAGTAGAACTCCATGTTATTATCAATCCGCACATGCTTGATCGACCTACCAGTCTCCATCTCGATCAAAGCTCTCAACCGCAAGATCTTGACACCAGCATCAAACTTGTGCATTTGCACAAATACCCAAGTCTTCCTCGAGCAATCAAAAGACTCTCGAATAGATACATCCAATGCCTCCGCAGCGAAATTTGTCACTGTCTCACATTGAAGTTTATACAGGCTTCCATACTTGATTCCTTTCATTATCACCAGGGCACCTCGAACAACTTTCAGAATTCCAACTTTTAAAGAATACCTGCAACCAGCTGAATCTAGAGTACTCAAGAAAATTAAGTTCTTTTTCAATTCTGAAACGTGTCTTACTCCAGTCAATGTCCTCACAATGCCATCATGCATTCTGATTTTAACATCACCAACACCCACAACATCATACTCAGCGTTGTTCCCTAATTGGACTTTATCACTATCTGTGTACTGATAAGTCATAAACCAATTTCTATTTGGTGTAACATGAAAAGAACAACCATAATCCACAATCCATCCATCAAACGATGAATCATTAATGACAGATAAGACATAATCAGTATTATCTGATACAATTGCAACATTATCTACAAAATCAACTATAATTCCCTTACCTTTCTCATTCTTCAGCTTAAGGCAATTCCTTCTAAGATGCTCTCTCTTACCACAGCTCCAATAGACAATATCAGTAGTCCTAAATTGATTACATATGTTCATATTAGTACTACTCTTACCCACACGTGTTTTAGATCTTTCTCTATTTTCACATACTAAAGCAACAGATATAGGTTCGCTAGATTCTCTTCTACAAATATCCTCACTTAGGATCAAATCTCGAATCCCATCAAATGTCAAACCTATTGATCCAGATGAATTACTAACAACAGTAACAGTAGTATTCCAACTATCAGGCAATGAGGATAACATAATCAAAGCACGTACCTCATCTTCAAAGTCAATCTCAACTGAACTCAATTGACTAACAATCACATTAAATTCATTGATATGATCTGCAACTAACGCACCTTCGCTCATCTTCAAATTAAACAGACGTCGCATCAAATAAACCTTGTTGATCGTAAAGGGCTTCTCGTACATATCCGACAATACTTGTATCAAATCAGCAGTGGTCTTCTCCTTCAAGATGTTAAACGCGACGTTACGAGCCAACGTCAGCCGAATAACACCCATAGCTCATCTATCTAGCAAATCCCAATCAGCTTGCTTCATCAACTCTGGTTTCTCCCCAGATAAGGGCAAGTCATCTGGTAAAGATAATCTTCAATTTGCATCTTCCAGAAACTAAAATATTTTCCATCAAATATGTCGATTCTCACTTTTACTTCTTCTATCGCCATCGAATCGCTTCAATTTAGCCAAAGTCTAGCTCGATACCACTTGTTGCAAAAGGCAAGCGACCGAACAATAATATAGACAAAATAAGAAAATAAATCGGACACCGAATTTACGTGATTCGATCGTAAAGACCTACGTTCATGGGGAGAGCAGCAGTGAATTTCACTATAGATCAAGCGATACAATGAGATTATACACTCGAGTCACTCAAGCACTCTCTTAGTGTTTTCTAAGCCTCGATCACACCCAATAACGCACGCGCAGTATTTAGCCCCGAAATTTATCAAGAAATAATCTCTCAATCTCACGAAGGAATTACACGCAAATCTTACCACGAGATTTAAATCAGCTACAAACACTAAACTTTCTTGGATGTAATTCACGAACAAGAACGACAAAGAAAAATCCCTCACAAGCACTCGACGATGAGATGGTGCTTTAAAACCAATTCTTCATGATCAACTTCCTTCCATCCATGACTACAAGTCTATATAAGTGAGACCCTTATTCTTTTGCCAACTTCTCATAGAATTCTGTTTCCTAACTTGCATATTTTAACCAAAATATATCTCTATATATTTTAAACAAAATCCAAATCCAAGTGAAAGTTGGACTTTCCTATTTTGGCCAAACTCTCCAACGCATATTCGAATTTTGGGAAGTTGATCTTCGGATCTTCTTTGCTCAATTTCAAACGTCCGCAACATATCAAATTTGGAATTCTAGGAATCTTAGGCTAGGGGCCAACTTGTGCCTTGGTCGAGATTCATTTGGAGCTACCAAACCCACTTATGGTTGATCACTCGCAACCGATTACCTACCCGTAGTAATTTCGTTTGCTCATGGGAGAATTCCGATTTCCTCATGTGTGTTCTGTTCCTCTAGACCCGACTCTGTTGATCACTTGTTCTTCGGATGCCCGGTTACGGCTAGGCTGGGTGCAAACTCTAGACTTATATTTTAAGAATTATGAATATTAATATTCTAATTTTACTAAACAGGATGACATCTTTCAATTTCTTGGTTGTCTTCCTTCCTCCTCGTGCGGGTGCCTCCGTCCTTCCCCTTCTCTTCCTTTTTGGCTGTTGTTTTTTACCCTCACCCTTCCACTCGCTTTGATTGTCTTTTGAGTGCAAGCCTTGGTGCCAGGGTCTCGTTGCTTTATAGGTGTGTAGCTCACTGTTCTTTGAATATATATTTACCCTTTACCAAAAAAAAAAAAAAAAATATTCCAATTTTATTCACATCTTCATCCTTTCTGATGGGGGTTTTATTTGGTATTTCCGATTCAATTTTTGGCTTACTAGTTCAAGAACTAATATATAGATCCACCTTACCAAAAAAAAAAAAAACTAATATATGGATCCACGTGGATATCGCCTTTGTCGTTGGTTTTGATATGGTAGGACGAAAAAAATAATAAGATCATGATGAAACGAAGTTAGAGAATATGATCAGATCATGCTTTTATCATTTCATTGTAAAAATCATTCTCTGCGTTTTGTTTAAGGTACAGTATAAAAACAAATTTTCTTTGTTTAATGACATTTCAAACATAGAAAAGAGCCCTCCTTACCAAAAAAAAAAAAAAAAAAACATAGAAAAGAGCCCATCTTGTATCAATTTTGGATTGGCTAAATCTGTCGCAACAACCATTTAGGATGGACATGTAGGGTTAGAGAATGTTGACACTTTTAGGGACGGTGATGGGTGTGCAGTCCCCAATATTGCATAGGGAAGACAACCTTAGCCAACCCCTGAAAGCTCCATGACGGACACCATACTATCGCATGTTGTCAGTTTTTTAGCGTGAGAATTAAAATTCAAAATGATCTTTCCAAATTCTAATCTAGAAATGGGATGATCACCTCATCAACATGTTTGGTTAGAAAATTGAAGCACGTGAATAGCAAAATACATAGCATGAAACATCTCAATTTATCTTTTGGTAAAGTATGGCAAGGCAATGAATAAGACTGGAATAAAAATCCCATAAACGCAAATGCCACAATTTTTTTTTCGACCACTTAAATGTCATAACTTCTTAAAAACGTTTATTTAATCATCATAACTTCTAATCTTGTGGTGTCATTTTCTTGAACAAGATTATGGGCGACATTGTTGAGTTGTTAGAACGATCTCTTATGTGTAAAGTGATGTCCTTGCAATAGACGAGCTGTGGAACGAACCATCGCTTTCGCTTGTGAAAAACCTTTGATGCCTCACTCACCTATTAATTTATTGGGCTCTACGCTCGCGCTTTTAGAAAAGAAAAAGGAATTACACCTATGGACTTTCAATTTCGACCGAAAAAGGTTTGGAATATCAATTTAGTTTCGAGGTGATTGCCCAGTGAGATTTCCGGTGCCTCTGGGAATGCCCCCGTAAAGCAACTTTGGGCCTCCGAAGGCATTTCAGGCAAAGCTTCAGTGTTTGGCAACACAATGTGAATTTTGCTTTAAAAATTACTCAAAAGTCAATACAAAATCCCTTTTGCTTTGGCATGACATTTTTAAGGAACCAACTCCCTCGAACTAAACCGTTTTTGTCCCCTTGAAATTTTCATAAGTCCCATGTTACCCTCGTCTTTTTCTTCAATTTGTAGAAAACGCCATTTAAAAAAACAAGAACATAAGGGGACAAAAATTTTGGCGACAAAAGAAATGTTGTCACCTCATGTACCTTGGCCTTTAAGTGGGGTCAAGGCGATCAAATCATAATTTGTCATTTGAGGATGAATCAAAGACAGACATATTTTATTTTGTCAACTCATGTCCTTAGCCTTAGGTCACCACCTACACTACTGGTATATGTTTTCTAGGTAATAGGCAACCTAAATCCGTTATACGTTGTAAATGGAGTATAAGATTAAAACAAGGGTAGATAGTATGATCGTTACAAAGCTAAACAAGGGTAGATAGTATGATCTTTACAAAGCTCAAGTAATGACAAAAGGTTTTACTCAGGAATATGAAGTTGACCGTGAAAACACTTTTGTTCATGTTGCACGCCTTTACTTTTTCCACAATCTTCTTGTTTTTGCTGCCAAAAAAAAAAAAAGACCATAAAATATTCAAAATATTATTAAAAAGTGAAACGTCGGTGTTGACCTTGCCACATAAAATGCCCGGCGTCTATGTCAGCAAATTCCAATTATAATTAATCGAATGAACTTAATAGGCAAAAGATGAAAATGTTTAGAATTAGCAAAATTAAAAGGTTAAGCATTGAATTAACAAAGTATAATAAGTTTAGGATCTTTTGGACAATTTTCCTCTTTAACATCAACCCAGATTCGTTACTCTCTTGACCCCCTTCCCTCCCCGTTTGACACACAAGGTCGGCAATCGACACATTTCGGAAAACTAATTGAGCTTGAGTTCATTAGTGTAATGAAGGGAGAGAGAGAGGAGATTCAGCGGAGATAATGGTGGTGATGTGCCTCGTTTTTTTTTTTTTTTTAAATTAATGATGTACTTCGCTTAAAAGGATGATCGTGCTACCGGACAAAAAGAAATTTCTATACAGGTGGTCTTATGCACCATTAATTAGAGAGGAGCCTTACTAGGATAACCGCGTCGTTACTTTTTAATGGTAATGGTGCAACCATGGCCGCATATTTCATTCCATGGAAGGTGGGCCACCGGTTGGAGAGGCAGCCGCAATGTACATATACAATCACTCAAGCAAAAAGGATAAATTCATTAAAAAAGCAGTTAAAGAAGTTTCCGAATTTCCAATATAAATAAGAGGCAAGTGAGACTTCTTTACTTTTGTGAAACAAACGGCGCTGTCATCTATTCTATTTCCATATGAAAGCTTCACTCTCGTGAGACTAACGGAGCCATCATATACTCTTTTGCCATTTGAGAGTTTTAACTATCCGCTCTCTCACGAATCATTAAATTGAGGGTGGATAAAACCGCTTATAAAAAATAAAAATAAAGGTATGGTATAAATACTCAATCTCTCAAAGGTAGGCCGATTTTAAGGGACTAATGCTTGTGTACACTCTTTCGATGCAAAATCAAGGTGAGATGTACTTGAACTTTAACAAAGGCCACCTCCACATCGAATGTGCAGAGCTTGGGCTTCAGCCTTCGGGCTCATAAGGTCCCTCACATGCGCAAAGACCAACTGATCCTTCGGATTGAATGCATCTGGCTCATTGAACAAGAGGCATCACAAGTGGTTGCTGGCTGAAGTGTACCGCCTCAAAATAAGGACAAATAGCATAGGATCTTGGCATCTTGATGCTACTAATGGACTAATAGCATAGGATCCCAATATTATTCTACCTCGCTTTCATGGTTGGACCACAACTATAGTAAGTTGTGGCGAATTTACATTCTTAAAAAAGAAGATATTAGTTTCTCATTGTCCTCTTTTATTCAAAAAAACAATGATAAGTACTAAATTAGAAAACCCCTGAGTTCATCTGTGATTGACATATGAGAAATGCAATAAGATGAACCGTTATCTCATGTTTAATGTTGAATACGCTTTAAAATTTTGACTTAAAAAGACCGCACTATAAGGATCAAAGGTGCCTCGTCAATTTCACTCACGCATGCGCGCACTGATGCGCAAGCATACACACATATATATACTAGTTTTTCCTTATCAAAATACGTATATACTAGTTGAAAAACCAGCAATCATGCATATAATTAATAATTAAGGGAGAAAAGCACCAACATTACCAACAGCCCAATACCTATTTTTGAATTGGAAATACTTTTGAACCACTTACTAGGCTATCAAATGTATTAATTAAAAATTCAACTACCCCATAATCTATTATATAGTCCATATCTATAATCACTTGCGTGCGGGTGGACCAGCAAAAGGACAAATAATTGCATGGACACTCTCTGCCTACAGCCTCTTCCTAGCTATGCAAGAGCACTTTGCTTGACCAACAAAAAGGGTACTAAGAATTTTTACTCAATTTCTTTTTGTTTGGAGACTTATATATCAAGTGGCTTCCCAATATTCCCACTGGAATTTTAGACAAGCATGACCCATCCTTAAAATGGTTGGTTCTCAATAGAATCTTGCCAACCTTCAAATGACCAGGTCAATAAAATTTAGTAAAAAGTTGTAGTATCTTCATCATTACTCAAATTTGAAACTACTGGCACAAATATCTGGAAAGAGAATTACATTGACCTTTTTTTTGGTAAGGTTGAATTAAAAAATGAGGAAAATTGTCCAAAAAGTCCTAAACTTATTACACTTTTATTAATTCGGTCATAAATCTTTTAATTTTGTCAATTGAGTCCATCCAACTAATTTTGACCAAAAATCACTGACGTGAACACCGACCTTCCTACATTGAACGATCGGCACTAATGTAGACAATTTTAATAATATTTCAATATTTTCCAAATGTTTTAGTTTTTCTCTTATTTTATTCTTTCTTTCTTTCTTTTTCTCTTTCCTTCATTACTTTTGTCTTTCTTTTTCTTATTGTTTACCAAACTAGGGGTTGGCAAGAGGCTACCAACCACTAGCCGACAAGGGCCACGAGCCCTCAGCCAGTGGCCGACGAGGGCCGCAAGACAAGGGTGAAGGCCCTCACTCATAGCTAGGCAAGGATCGTGACCATTGCCCAATGGCTGGCGATTGCTCAATGCCCTTGCATGTGGCTTGCGAGGGCTTGTGGCCAACCCAATGGCCAGCGGCCCCCTACAAGCTCTTAAAAATAAAATAAAAGTAAAGAAGGAAAAAGAAAAAAGAAAAATAGAAAAATATTAAAATGTTATTAATAACTGTCCATGACAGCATAGGCCATGTCACGAAGGATGGTTGTTGCGTCACGTTAGCGAATTTTAAAACAAAATTGGTCGATTTCAATTGCAAAACGTAAAAAATATTTCGGATTCAATTGAAAAAATTAAAAAGTTTACGATTGAATTAGCAAAAGTGCGATAAATTTAAAACTATTTAGGCAATTATCCTATGAAAAAAGAATATTTGCAAGATAGAATTATGTATTTACACATTTACCTTTTGATTAAAAATCTATAAAATAATTAATCGAAGACATAGATTGTGATCCCTTGAAAGTAAGAGGTGCTCTTTATTTTAAAAATAATAAAGTATAGCTAAGTAATTATTTTTTTATAAAATGAACGACTTCTTCATCTACTAATTCAGATTTCGTAAATTCCAAAAAGGATAGTGTGGTAATTCTCAGTCCTCAACAATTCCAAGATGGGGACATGTCATCTTTGTAGAGCACAATAGAACGTAACTTCAACGCAACGTAGAGCATCCACAAATTTGGCCTCGAGAATAATTTGTTAAAGAATCGGGGTGTAAAGCAAATATCTGGGTCGTCATTATTGTTCACCCTCAAACTGAGAAGAAAAGCTGTGGAATTTTTGCAAATATGCCATCGAACTCCTAAATTTCACACCTATTTGTCTTCTTCATAGGCATGCTCATCCTTAGAAAAATAACTTTTAATAAAAAAAAAAATTAAAGATGAGTACATTGAAAGTTTTAAAACTTTCAATTCATTTCGGCATTATGACAGCCCAAAAACATTTTTTTACTATTCTAATGGGCAATATAGCCATCACCACTCAACAAATCAAAAAGCAAAATTTGCAAAAAATTCATCCTTCTGTCTAGCACCGCGATCATCCTTCTAATCGAAGCACATCACCAGCATCACCACTCAACCACCTTTCTCTCCTTTCATGATTTTAATAAGCTCAAGCTCGATTAGTTTTCCGAAATGTGTCAATTCCCGGCCTTGTGTCCCGAATGACGAGCAACGAAACCTCGGATCTCCGCGAGGGAGAGAGTGGGGTGGCTGCAGCTACGGCAACAACCACTTCATCAACGTCAAATGACGGGCTAGTGCAATCGTGGGACGACGATTGAGGGTGGATCGGGAAGGGGGTTTGCGGGTTGAGGGAGGTGTGTCGATTGTTGGGTTATGTTAATGTTGTTGGTGGGTTTGTCTTAGGTCACGTGTATATGTAGGTAATAGAAAGACACATCAATGTATGCCACGGGTCCAGGCAGCAACACTAGCGCCGTTGTACAATTACAGCATAATCTAGATCATTAAATTTTCTAAGCCGGAACACCATGCATAATAGTTGCTATCGTATAAATGAGAAACCATTTAAATCACTTTTTTAGTGAAGTTATGAACAAAGCAACATCATCGTAGTTTCATTTCATGAACTAGTCGAATTCGCAAATGAAAATTTCTTCACTGGAATTGGAAATTAGCAGTCGATTCTTTTAATGAGGTTAAGGGTCAATATTATCTAAATTAATTGTACACCCGATAAAAGCTATATAAGTAATACAGGAGAAGGTATTGTTGAGAGATCACCTCTAAGTTGTCTTTTGCATTCAATTGCAACTTGAGAATTATTTAAGGAAAATTTGAGCACGCGCTACCAACAAAAAGGAATTTCTAAATAGATGGTCCTATGAACCATAAATTTGAGAGTTTTAACCGTCCACTCTCTAACTAACCATTAAACCGAGAGAAAATAAAATTGCTGGTAGAAAAATTATGCTATAAATATATAGTCTTTCTAATGCCAGTCAATTTTAAGGGGACTAATACTGTATTCACATTTTTGAATGATGCAAAATCGAGATGAGAGATACTTGTATTTCTTCAAAGTTTTAGGTGATAGCAAAAATTAAATGAATTGAATTTTTTTTTCTCAAGTGGATAACCCTGTTTATGACACCACAAGGTATTTTTATAACCTTGAATACATCCATCAAATAGCATAAATATTTTATATCTATATAAATCAAACAGCTTAAAATGTCCCCAACAGTACAGTTTCCCTCTCTTTTTTCACCCTCTTTTTGCTGGCTTCGCCCGTCTCCATCACTCTTTTGGTTTTTGCTCTTTCCTTCAATTTGTAAACCCAGTGGGTCCCGCCTCTGCCAGACAAAAACAAAGAATTCATGCCCTTTGTGACACGTGGCGCATCTGCTCCTGTTCCCAGACTCTAAGGTCCGACAAAGTATGGGTAGTGAAAAAGGAAACATGAGCATAGGATGTGCCTGACAACCCGTGATCTCTTGGCAGCTTTTCACCTGTGAAATGCCGCTGGGCAGTTTGCCTTCGTTTGTTTCACACGTTTCAGCTTAGAGAATCAATCTTGGAATTCACGCCCACATCTACACCAGATAATTCCGACACCGGTCGCGAACAACCCAGGAGAGCCCGCCCAGCCCCGCCTGGAGCCGGGCCGTCCCACGACGCTTCAGGTCGTGCCTGTACTCCAACACGACTTGCCGTAACACCTTCACCCCAAACATGTGGAGCTTGGGCTTCAGGCTCATGGGATCCCTGTCGTATGCGAAGGCCAATTGATCTCTCGAATAAAACGCATGTGGCTTGTTGAACAAGATCCACAAAAAGAGGTTGCTGGCGGAGTTTGCTGCCCCCAAATTCGAGTGCTACCCAGCACATTTACGACAAATGTAAGAGCTTTTCGTTAAGAGTTTCTTGAATTAGAAATAATCATAGAAAATTTCAAGAGCAAAGAGTACAAAATGATTACCCTTTAAACTCATAAATGCAGAAAAATATGGACTTACTTTAAAAAGTTCCTATTCAAATGCAATGTTTAGAACTCTTGGCATATTGATGCTCGGAAGGACTGATAGTGTAGGATGCCAAAATTATTCTATCTCGCTTTCATGGTTGGACCACAACTATAATAAGGCGTGGTGATTTCACATTCTTAAATAACAAGAGCAATATTGATTTATGGCCGTCTTCTTTTCTTCAAAATAAAATTATATGTATTATATAGAAAAAAAATCTTTAGTTCATCTATGATTCATATATGAGGAGTGCAAAAATATTGATAGTTGACTCATGATTATATGTGCAACACACTCTAAAATTTTGAATTAAAGTACTGCACTATGAGGATCATAGGTGCCTTTTCAACTTCGCACCACGGAAATGCACGCGAACACAACCACATACATGTTGAAAAGCTAGCAATCATTCATATAAGTAGTAATTATGGGAGAAAAGCACCAGCATTACAAGCAGCCAAAGCCTGTTTTTGAATAGGGTTCCTATAAATATTTCTGAACCACTTTTTAGGCTATTAAATGGGTTGATTGATAGTTCAACTACGAACTACCCAACAATCTATTGTAGAGTCCGCATCTATAATCACCTGAACGTGGGTGGACCAGCAAAAGGACAAATTATTGCATGGACACTCTCTGCGTACAGCCTATTCCTGGCTATTTAACAATAATTTGCTTCTGCCCCCCCCCCCAAAAAAAACAATAATTTGCTTGACCAATAAAAGGGTACTAAGAATTTTACTCAATTATTATTTTTTTTTGGAAACTTATATGTCAAGTGGCCTCTCAATCTTCCCATTACTTTCAGACAAGCATGACCCATCCTTAAAATGGTTGGTTCTCAGCAAAATCTTGCCAGCCGTCAAGTCGCTTTTGATCAACAGAATTTAGTAAAAAAAGAAAATACAGTATCTTTAGCTTTACTCAAATTTGAATTTCATATGTTCAGGCTTGAACTTTATCAAACAATGAATGAAATTACTGGTACAATCAATTACAAATATCTAGAAAGAGAAAAATACATTGTCCTTTTTTACGTAAGTTGAATTCTAAAAGAATATGCGCACAATAGAATTATGAATTTACACATTTACCTGTTGATTAAAGATCTTTAATATACTAAATGAGGATATTCTAAGAAAAAATAAAGATTGTGATCCCTTGAAAATAGAAGGTCCTCTTTATTTTTTAAAATAATAGTATAGCTAAGTAATAATTTTTCTGTATAATGAACGACTTGTTTATGTACTAATTTGGATTTCGTAGATTCCAAAATGAACAATGAGGATATTTCCAATCCTGGACAATTCCATATTGAAATGGTTCCAACGTAGGGGCATGTCATCTTGTAGTTTTTTTTTTTTTTTTGGTAACGTTTATTTTATTTTATTTTATTTGGTAACGACATGTCATCTTGTAGTTGTAAAGCACAATAGAAAATAACTTCAACGCAACGCAGAGCATCCACAAATTTGGCCTAGAGATTAATTTCTTAAAGATATGGGGTGTATAATAAATTATCTGGGTCCCACCATTACTGTTCGCCCCCAAACTCAGAAGAAAAGCTGTGGAATATGCTAATTTTGCAAAATTGCCCTTGTACTACCAAATTTCACACCTATTCGTCTTCTTCATAGGCACCTTCATTTTTAGTAAAAATATTTTTATCAAAAAATATTAATTAAGATTTGGTGTATAAAATGAAGGCTATAAAGATTTGGTGTATAAAATGAAGGCTATAATATATTTTGCTCACGTGTAATTAGAATGGTCGATTTCAAAATTGGATGAGATTACGTACTTATATTTTATGTGGGTGATTGTCTAAAAAATCCAAGAAATATTGTACAGCAGCCCATTATGTCCTACAAATGACACGACAATGGTCAATGCAACTTGACCTGACAAATGAGATTCAAACATGATAGGAAAAGTGACATGACATGGCATCACATCATTTTATCAATCAAATCATCTAATCATTAGATCATTATGTTAAATTAATTACATCTTCATTCATCAATCAGATTATCAAATCATTAAATCATTATTTGAGTCATCAGTCAGTTAATCAAATCTACAAGCATTGCAAGAATCACTTGGTCATCTAATCATCATAAGTCAATAGTCGAATGTATAGCGAACAAGCAATCTACCCAAACGGAGAAATATGGGGCTTGAACGAACACAAACCATGTAGGTTAGAAAATTTCGATACAAGTATTGCCCCAATTGTTCAAGAATTGACTAAAAAGTTCCACATTTGTTTCGGAAAAGTGCATTTTCATCGATGTTTTTGGAAGGTTGTTTCATCAGAACTCAACATTCTTGTTGTGGATGCTTTTTTGACAAACTCGCTTAAACGTTAAAATGTCTTAGCTAGTAAAGTAAAGTGAAGATCCCTATAGACAAAGAAATCCTTACGATCAGGTGGATGTGGACCGGTCAAAATACTTGTCCAAGTGTGTTTGGTTTTCGTTCTTAAAGTTTCGAGACACAAAGGATCGCTTACCCACCGATTACAATGGTCTTAGGGAAAAGGATGTAACTAAACTAGCTTTGGGGCTTGAGAAGCCAAAATGGGACCCTTGCATTTCACTATATCCATCACCTCGTATCCCTTCCAAACTAAAATGTTCATATCACCAACGATAGTAGCATGCATTCTAGCGCAATTTTCAGTGCGGCAAACATTGTAACGACCTAATTCATATCGAAGATTCAAAATAGTCATTACCACAATTTAATAACATACATGATTCTCGTAATATGTCAGCAGCATAACAATGTTTTTTATGACTTTAGATTTCATTTTGGCATTATGATGGCCTAAACACAAGGTTTTTTTTTTTTTTTTTAACTATTCGAAAGGGCAGCATAGCCATCTCCCTCCCTCCCTCCCTCCCTCCAAACATACCAAAAAGCAAAATTTGCAAAAAATCCATCCTTTCGTCTAGCACCACAACCATCCTTCTGAGGAAAGCACATCACCACCGTCATTGACGAAACCCCTATCTTTTTCCATGATCCTATTGAGAGCAAGCTCAATTGGATTTTAGAAATGTGCCAATTGCCTACCTTGTGTCCTAAATGGAGAGGGAAGGGTTGTCGTGACAATAACGAGGTCTGGCCAACGACAGAGTAGCGGGACTGATTGACAAAACCTCGGATTTCTGCAAGAGAGAGAGGAGTGGCTTTTGCGGATGGGGCAGCCACGGCGACAACCACTTCATCAACGTTAATGGGGTGCTAGTACAGTAGTGGGATATGTACATGTAGGTAATAAAAAGACACATCGGTTTATGCCACATGTCCAGGCAGCAACACTAGCGCGGTAGTACAATCGCAAGATAACCATTTTGTGCATCATTGAATTTTCTAAGCCCGAACTACATGCATAATGGTCCCAATTGTGTAAATCAAAAACCACTTAACTCGCTTTTTCAAAGATATTATGAACGAAGCCACATCATCATAGTTTCATTTTATGAGCCACTCAAATTTGCAAATGAAAATTTCTTCAACAGAATAAAAATAGGTCATCTATTTTCTTAATAAGGTTAAGGATCTAATTTAGCTAAATCAATTGTATACCTAATAAAGGCTGTATAAATAATACAATTGAAGGCATTATTGAGAGAGAACCTCCAAGTCGCCCTTTGCATTTAATTGCAATTCAAGAATTACTTTTTAAAAAAAAAATTGAGCATGCACCACTAAGTTTAGGAAATCTTTACATGTGAAGTACTTATCCGTCATTAATTTGAGGTTTTATTGATTTGCTTTCTCAATGACCATCCACTCAATGATGGATAAATCAACTTGTGGAGAAACATTTTTGCAATATCAATGTACGCTATATTATTAATTAACTATCATTTCAAATGCAAAATGATTCTTGTGTGAGCCAATTTTAAGAAGACTATCGCTTATGAGTTCATCATCCACTCTTTGGAACAATACAAAATTAAAAAGAGATATATGATGGCTTAAATCAAATTAATTGAATCTTATTTCTTAAATTAAGGGAATTTTTACATCGAATTTCATAAGTACATTTACGACACCACGTGATCTTGATATAAACTCGAATTTAGCCAGCAAACGGCATAAAATCTTCATATCCATCTAAATCAAACAGCATCGCTCTCTTTTTCGTCCCCTTTTTCCTTTTTTCCCCTTCATCGCTTGTTTGTTCTTTTTCTATGTAAACCCAATTGGCCCCACTCTGCAAGACAAAAACAAAAGAGTTGCTGCCATTTGCGACACGTGGCGCGTCACCGTTCCTGTTCGCCGACTTTCCAGCCCGGCAATAAATAATATGGACAGAAAAAGAGGAGCATGAGCGGGAATGTGCCTGACAACCTGTGATCTCCTGGCAGCTTTTCGCCTGTGAAATGCGGTTGGGCAGTTTACCTTTTGTTTGTTTTCCAATGCATCAGTTGAGAGATTCAACTGTGGGATTCACCCCCACATCTCCTCCAAATACTTCTGGCAACCGCCGCCAAAACTGCCGTTCCCGGACAACTCCGGAGAGCCCGCCCTTTTTGTCCTCCGCAGCCCCCCGGCCCCGCCCGCAGACGAGGCAGCCCCGCCACGCTTCAGGTTGTGCCTGTACTCCAGCACGACTTGTTCAAACACTTCCACATCGAACATGTGGAGGTTGGGCTTCGGGCTCATGAGGTCCCTCACGTACGCAAAGGCCAATTGATCCCTCGGATTGAATGCATCTAGCTCGTTAAACAAGAGGCACGAGAAGAGGTTGGTGGTTGGAGTGTGTCGCCTCAAAATTAGGGCGCTGTCCGGCACATCTATAACAAATATAAGAGCTTTTTGTTAAGAGGTTTTTGAACTGGAAATAATTTGTATATTGAAAATTCCGAGCTCAAAAAGTAAAATGTTGTTACAATTCAATCTCCTAAATGCATAGAGTACGAATGGCTTACTTTTAATTGTTCCTACTCGAATTCAATGTTTGAGCTCTTGGCATCTTGATGCTACTACAGGACTACTAGTGCACGACCCCACTATTAAACTTTCTTGCTTTCATGGTTGGACCACAACTATAATAAGTTGTGGTGATTTTTCATCCTTAAATAAGAGAGCAATACCAATTTCTCACCATTGTCTTTCTTCCAAAAAAAATAATAATAATTACATGTATTAAGTAGAAAAAATCATAATTTCATCTATAATTCACATATGGGGAGTGTTATAATATAAACAGTTGACTCATGATTATATGTTCAATACACTTCAAAAAATCTAAATTAAAGGGACTGCACTGTAAGGATCATAGGTGCCTTATTAAATCCATGCCACGCATGCATGCACGAACGCACCAACATACATACACTTATGCTAGTTGAAAAACCATCAACATTCATATAATTAGCAATTAAGGGAGAAAAGCACCAACATTACAAACAGCCAGTGCCTATTTTTGAAGTGGTTTCCTTCCTATAAATATTTTCGAACCACCTACTAGGCTATTAAATGAGTTAATGGATAGTTCAACTACCTAATAATGTAATGGTAAAGTCCATATCTATAATCACTTGCATGTGGGTGGACCAGCAAAAGGACAAATGATTGCATGGACAACCCTCTCTTCCTACAGCCCATTCCTAGCTATTCAAGAATCATATACTTAATCAAGGACATTCTAAGAAAAAACAAAGGTGGTGGTCCCTCGAAAGTAGGAGGTCCTCTTTAATTTTAAAACAATAGTATAGATGAGTAATTATATTTTGAATAGAGAACTGACTTCTTTATCTACTAATCCAGATTCCATAGATTCCGAAAAGAAGAGTGTGGAAATTTCCTCGTTCACTTTTCTCTCTCGCCATGTAGAGCTCTCCTTACCCTCTACGCGGTACCTCTCTTCAGACCCAATTCCAACTCATTGTCTTTCCTTTCCAATCCTCAACAACTTCAATTTGAAATAATTCCAAGACAGGGACATATCATCTTGTAGAGCACAAAAGAACGTAACTTAAAAGCAACGTAGAGCATCCATAGTTTTGGCCTAAAAGAATAATATGTTAAAGATTTGGCGGTGTAAAACAAAACAACTGGGTCCCCCCCCCATTAGCTTTCACCCCCACAAAATGAGAAAGAAAAGCTACGGAATATGCTGATTTTTGCAAAAATTCCCTTCTACTCCCAAATTTACACATTTTTGTCTTCTTCATAGGCACGTCCATCTTTAGTAAGAATATAATTTTTAACATAAAAATTTGCTTAATATTTGGAGTATAAAAGGAAGACTATAATTAATAAACAGGATGAGATTACATATATTTTTTTGGGGATAATCATCCAAGAAGCACTAAGCATACAATATGGTGGTCAATCCAATCTCAAACTTTTCAATCTAATCAGTTCGGTCCTAAGCTTTTTGATGATTCACTAATGTAGTTACTTCGATCAATTTTAGCTGAAAATCACTAATATAAATGCTAGCCCACATCAAGTTGCCAAAAGGCTAAGAATTAAAAATGACCGTCGTATATAAATATGTACTTTCCCCCTATATTTCTTCATCTTTTCTTCACCTATTTTCTTTTGTTCACCTCAAATTTCTTCACCAAGTTTTTCTTTCACATTCCACACTTTAAGCTTTCCAACAAAAAGCGAGGCTCTTGAGAGGCACAACAACAAATGAAGAAAATTAAAACGATGATGGCGAAAACATCCGGTCTAGAGGGTGACTGGCCCGGTAGGTTCGTTAACCACTCCTAAAAAACACACCTGGACCAGCAAATACTGAGGACGATACATCGAGAGGTTCTTTCAAAATCAATGCAAGTGGCAAGTTGTTTAATAAAATAATTATAATTGTATATTTATAGTCAGGTCAATCCTATTTGTATAATCGCTTTGGCTTTATTAACCTAACCTTTTGTTCTTATTTATAGAACAAGGTCATGCGATGCACGTAGTCTTCAAGTAGTCTTTTCTTTAACGTAGAAACGATGAAAAATATGAATGGGATTTGCCCCTGTTTCAACTAAATCGTTGGAGAATAATTTAGGGAAAATACCCAAAAGCATGGCTTACTTTTCACATACTGTCAAAAAAAACATCTGTGTTTTCTAAAATACTAAAGTACTACCTCCACACAAAATTCCTACTTTGGAAAGACTAAAGTGGCACTCTGCAAATCCTCAAACCACCAAACTTTCCTACAAAACCCTAGGTTTCATCACCCACAAATTCCCATCTCCCCTCCACCACTCACCAACGTCCGAGGCCGTCTTCCGCCTCCTGCTCTGCCACGGCGGTTGTCGTAGCCGACTCGCCTCTCCACCACTACCCTTAACTCATTCCCTTGTCTCGCGACACTACATATGGCGGCCATGGCTGCAAAGCTCTAAGCTCTAGCGATAATGGCATGAGGTTAGAGCACGAGTGTGTCGGAGATTTCTAATAACATTAATTTGTGTTGCTTGTGATCTATAATGTAGATAGTTTGCTTACACGTGTAGTGCAAAACTATTATTTGTTACGAATAGGGATTACTAAAGACGCCTACCTCCTAGTACCCCTCGATAGCTTCCCTACTTATTTTCTAATCGGTATGTTAGCTTGACTTGAACTCTCACTAGACGTTTAAGACCCTCTAAGCACGGTTTGTTTTCCTTTCTTCATTTCGAAATTGTTAGCCAGGTTCTTGGCTCCTTAACCTCACTGACAGTAGACAAATCAAAGTCATTATTAATGAAAATGTCTGGACATTAATTGCCATTGATAGTAAAAACATATTCTGTCAATTAATTTTTCTAAACATGCAAACGATGATTTTTAGCAAAAGCTTTCGTAAATCATTGATATTTCTTTTTCTTTAGAACCAAACCCTCGATGCCCGCCTCGGAACAAGTTAGTCCTGTGGCTTGCAGCCCCCTTTCTGGCTCACTACCCTTTTCCCGTTGTCGCCTTTAATATATTCCCTCGTCTTGGACTTTTCTAGAGCAAGCTTTTCAGAAATTTTCCATCCAAAAAAAAAAAAGGAAAAATTTTCTAATTCATTTTCCAAAACACTATAAAAAATCAAGATTAGGCGTTTTATAATTTTGAAGTTAATGATTTTTTGCGAATTAAACGAAGGAGGTCATGTTACCTGAAGAATATGGAAGCTTGTTGTGCGACCATGGCTGAAGCCCATTCTCGCAGTAGGTCTCCATTTGCTTCTTCAGCGAATCCACGTCCCGCCACTTCTGCCACCTCGCGGTGGCCATCGCCTCTTCCATGGTGTGCACGTAGTACGGATGCCTCGACACCGCCATGTCGGCACCCTCCCGCACGAGCAGCGAGTGGACCAGCAGGACCGGATCGACCACCATCTGCAGCTTCGCGTCGATCCACACGCTGAATTTCGAGTTCGGGAACAGCCTGTGCACCAGGTGCTTCGGGATCACCCCGTTCATCGCCGGGTTCTCGTACAGGCGCTCGCCCGCGACTTCCACGATCCTCCACGCCCCTATCTTGCGCGCCGCTCCCGAGTTCCGCGGGATCAAGTTGTGGTTCTCGAGGACTCTCGCGGTGGCGTCGTCGACGAACATGAAGAAGCACACGCTGGCGAGGGTTTGGGATCCGAGCCCTCTGGGCTGGCGGATCTTGTCGTGGTCGTTGAATATGGCGGAGGCCACGACGACTCCGCCGCATTTCTCCATGGCCTCCCTATCTGAATTTCCACGCGAAACGAAGAGGAAGGGATCAATTCAAACCCAATAAATTTCGATTCTTGCTGCAGCATTCGGGAAAGTCTCGATATTAAAATTCTAAACGAAAGGATGCCGACCGATATCGATGGTCAAGAACCTGAAACCAACAACACAACGCAACAGAATTCACTGAATTTTCTGAACCCGTTTCCTCATTTTGTGCGTCTTGGCCAACGTCTTGAGAAACGGAATCGATATGGAACGGAGTACCATAACAGAGGACCAAACAACACAAAAAGAAAAAAAAGAAGAAGAAAAGAAAAATTTCCTATAATTTCTGGCCAAGACTCACCGTCCATGCTGATGGGGAATTCGTTGAAGAATCCACACGGGACTTCGACGCCGTCGTTGCTATGATCGAAATAAGAAAACCGCTCTCGGGCACTGAACGCCCCGCCAAAGTTATCATCGCTGCCCTTCTTGTACCTCAGAGGAGGCGGCGGCAACTTCGATGGTGATGACCAGGAAGAATTCGCGCACAAATCTCTGATCTCCTCGACTGCCTTCGAATAATCTGATTCACCAAAGGGGGAGAAAAACACGAGATCAGCGGACGATGTTTCCTATCGGAAAATCCCAAACCCAGAAAACGGTTCGACGGGGGAGACCTGAGAAGAGGACGGGGGAGGAGCAGGCGGGGCGGGCGGTCGGGAGGGCGTACTTGTGCTCGCCGTAGGAGGGAGGGTAGGAGAAGAGAGGGGACTGGAGGGGGTCGAAGGGGGAGGACCGGAGGAGGCACTTGGTCGGGGAGAGAGAGGTGTAGAGGGCCAGGAAGAGGGAGGTGAAAAGGTAGAGCAGGGAGAAACAGAGCAGCTTCGATTGGAAGAGGACCGGTGGCTTCCCCATTGGAGTTTCGAGGCTATGGGTTTCCACGCCCTTTTGGCGAATTTAGTGGCAATCATTCCTTTTCTCTTTTCGCTTTATGTATCCTGGAAGAATAATCAAGCGAGGTCGATTCCTTAAATATTGCGTCTAGAAAAAAGGGCTTTTTTTTTAATGTACTTTATTTGGCAGCGGAGTATCCGAGACTCTTTCGACGCTATATTAATTCCACCGGATACGATCGTGGGTAATTTTATTCTGGGTAATTTTATCGGAAATTACATAGGTGGCTATAAGATAATGTACAAATACGACGATTCAAACCCATGTTTTGCTTACCATTTCATAAATTAAAGGAAAGTTGGTAATGTGTCACACATAAATGCCAACTACTGCAAAGCATATGAGCGCTAAACTTTTTTTTTGTCGTACCTCCAATTGAATGCCACTCGATTATTGCGTGAATTTCACACGCAACGCATGTTATTATTGAGTCACAACCGCATTGATTATCGAGTGTACAGAACATATTTTGGGCTGTCATGTTATCTGCTTAATTTTTGTAAGCTGATTAATGGTACGCATTTCACCGGAAAAGCGAGAAATCTTTTGAATTAATGGAATGAATGATGGTTATGGAAGATAGGAAAATACATGGCTGAATTAAAGGCAATAAAATTGCAAACATTGGAAATGAAAGGTTGCAATAAATGTAAATTGTGTAGGAAACTGAAGAAAATAAAAAGTTGCGAGGAATTTAAAGATGAAAATAAAATCATAAACAAATGTGCTTTTATTAATTATGCAAGAGAGTTTACAATGACAACATTGTGGGCTTTTTATATCCCATTTACAACAATTATTAGGTATGAGCAAGGTTTAGGTGGGTGGTTCCTGCTTTTGAATCGGAAACTGCCTACTAATTATCAATTCCAAAAAACTAGAACCAAGACTCACATATTAATTCAATGGATCCACCCAAGAACCGGACCATTGGTCGGGTTCGATTCCGAGTGGGTCCATGGAACCAGTCCCCAATCCCTACAAAACATGTTCGGCCTTATATTCGAGTTAAATTGCAAGCCATTGAATTTGATTAATGATTGAAAACTATAAGGCAAAATGTATAAACAATACTCGTTAGCTAAAAATTTAATTTCTTCAAAGGTCATGATGTGGTTCTTTTAAGGTTTTCCAACGCTAGAAATATATGGAGAATTAAACTCTATGTTAAAAGTCCTAACCTTTATAGAAGTTAAAACATTGATCACGCAATTCATCATTTTTACGTCAACCTAATTTAATAATGGGAATGGCTAAGGAGAGACCAAATTATACTCTTAAACGAGCTATTGGCTCTTGGACATCTCCAAGTGGTTCTCTCCTTCCTCTACATTTGTTTATTCTATTTTAATTGAGAAAGCAAGTAAATGAATTATTAGAATGAAAAAAAAAAAGTAGGAAGTTAATCTCATTACACACCAAAGAGACAAAATTAGTCAATAACGTCCAATAACTACAAATATACATATATGTACATATATATTTGGTCAAAAAATTATAAAATAATTAAGTAATTAAAATGGAATTACCTAATGGACCGGCATGTTGTTCCATGCCTAGAATCGAGAATTGAAGTAGTACTCACTAGTTCCACTAAATTGGAACCAGGAATCAGATCATTCCCCATGGGAACCACCAGTTTCTATTCGGTTTGGTCTAGTTGCAGATAGTCTGGTGGGTTCCCAATTCTTTTGTACACCCCTAATAGTTATCACACATGGTCATGGATTTTGTGTGCTTTGAAAACTTCCTAGTGCTATCTAGAGTTATTGAGAAAAGTTACACGTTCTTAGATTCTAGCTACCTCCATCCACAAAAAGTTTGGAGTCATGGGCAAAGTAATAAGGTAGCCTTGCATTTGTGTCGATCTAATGTCTTTCTTTAAGCTCCGGCACTTACCAAAATTTGCAATAGATGACTATCGACAAACCATGGTGACTACGGAAATCCTCATCTATACCGTTATAATATTTATTTTCAATGACTTCATTGACGAGTTATCGATTCCTTTTGAATGGTCAATTGTTTTGTTCATTGATTGTTGTTGCTCTGACCTAGCTTTGCTCTCGCCCACAAATCTTGCTGCTTGTGGATAATAATCAAGAGTTGGTCTTTTTTTATTTTTCCCCTTTCATTGACAGTACGGTACATGTTTGACTCTCGCACCATTACATGGAGACATTCATCCATATGCGTTAGAATTTTATTGATTTTTTGGCATTTTCAATATTTTAACTATTCAAAACACTTTGTGCTTTGTTAGCATTGTGACTTTTCTTAACCTTTCAATTTTTAATATCTCAATATATTAATAGAAAAATAACACTTCCCTTTTTCAATGACAAAAAAAAAAAGGGCTTTTTTAGCAATGGTTGAATATTGTTTATAAAAGAATAAAGCTTCCTAATTACCTAACTATTAAATATTTAATATTAAAGTGTATTATACATTCTTAAATAATGTTTCTCGAAAAGGTATCTTCTTGAAAAGAGGTAACTAGCTTTACAAGTAAAGCACTGGTGAATAATACAATGTCCTTCATAATATGATACGCAAGATGCTTTATGCAGCATGAATTGTTCTTACTATGCAATAAGATAAGATATCGTATCTACATTTATAATAACAAGTGATATTAGTCTTAAAGACAATTGCCTCTTTTTACTATCCATTCATTTTAGAAACTTTAACTAGGGAAAATTCAAAATAAGAGCTTGAGTTGTTCTTGTTTTCTCAAATAATGACTTGAAATGAACCTTATTTCAAATAAATGATTTTCTCAAATAAAAGTCTAAAGTGGATCTTATTTCAAATAAAGACCTAAAGTGCTATGTCAATCTCAAAGAATAACGTGACCTCACCAGCTGATTGAGGGCATTTTCGTCATTTATCCTTTTTATTTATTTTCTTTCTTTTTTTCTATTTTCTTTATTTCCATAAAAAAAACTCAAAAAAGGAAAATTTTAAAACTTAAAAAACACAAATAATAATAATAATAATAATAATAATAATAATAATTATTATTATTATTATTATTATTATTATTATAAGTGGGAGGGTTGAGGCCAACCCTCTCGCCTATGGTGTGGTGACAACCAAGGCCAGCTACCCTCGCCAGATTTTGGAGAAGGTTGTGATCCTCTCCCAGATTTGGGCAAGGGGCAATGACCCTTGCCCAAGGCTAGGGAAGGTCATGGCCCTTGTGTAGTTTTTGACAAGGAAAAAAAGGAAAGAAATTTATTTAAAAAGTAAATGACGGAAATACCTTGATGGCGAGCATGCCCTTCTTTGAAATTAACATGATAATTCAAACCTTTTTTTGAAATAATGTTCATTTCAAGCCTTTAGGTTTTTATTTAAAATAATATTTACTTCACGCCTTTATTTGAAATTTTCCCCCTAAACTATAATGATTTAAAAATTAACAATAATGTTAATTAGGAAGCTTTGTTTGATCATACACAATACTCAGCCTTCATTTGGAAAAAGTTTTTTGTGTAATAAAAGGACAAGTTTCTAGGTTTTCTTTTAATTCATTGAGATATTAAAAATTGAAAAATTGAGAAAAGCCATGTAGACAATTACATGGCACCAAATGCTCTTAAATAGTGAATAAGACTGAAAGTGATGTCTTTAGGGAAAAAAGGATTGTAAGTAATGATGATTTGGAAAAGAAAAAAATCTATCAACCAAAAAAAAAAATGAAAAAAAATCCCATTATTTAGACTCATTTATTTCATGGAAAATAGATAATTTGGAAAATAATTTTCAAAAAATGATCATTTGTATCGTTTATAAAAATGAATGAACGACAAATTTTTCCTCATCGATGAAAATGTTTAGATATATATTGTTGTCAACATAAAAATATTTTCAGTTGATTAATTATTTCAAGAGATACAAGCGATTGTTTTTTTAAAAAAATATTTTCCAAATCATTATTTTTTTTGCGAAACAAACGAAGCCTTAGTTCATCAACTAATCTCTCCTTGCATGCAATTGTTGAGGATATTTGATTGATTCATAAATGATTTGTGCTAAAAAAGTCTTAAACTTTTTGCAATGGCGTCAATGCAATCATAAACCTTTCAATTGGATCAAATTAGTCCAAAATTTTTTCACATTTGGTTAATTGAGTTCATCAACCAATTTTGGCTGGACATTGCTAACATGGGTACCAATCATTCTACATTGTCAGTGCGGACATAGACATTTCTAAATATTTTTATATTTTTTAAAATGTCTTTTCTTTTAATTTTTTTCCTTTTCATTTTGGCCGTTCCACATTAGCATCAGCTATGCTATATAGGATAGCCAATGTCATGCTAGTGATTTCTAACAAAAATTAGTTGAATGGACTCAGTTAGCAAAATGTGAAAATGCTTTAACTCAATTAATCCAATTGAAAAGTTTAAAACTAAATTGATACCGCGGCTTTCTTATTATGTAAATAAAAAGGGGATAGTATTTGGTACATATCATCAGAAGATTATCCAAAAGGTCACAAACCTATTGTACAATAGCTAATTTAGTCTTAAATCTTTTAATTTTGCTAATTCAATCCTAACTATTTTGATTATACCAATTTACTCATGAATCTCTAAATGATTTGCCAAACTAGCCCTCAACCTTTTAGTGAATTGTCAATTTAGTCATTATGGGTAATTTTAATTGGACATCGCTAACGTGGAGTTTTTTTTTTAATATTTAAACAATTTCCCAAAATTTTTATTATTTTTTATTATTTTTCTCTCTTTTTACACATGTCAGCTAGACAACCAGCCACAGGTAGAGAGCTAGCGACCTCTGCCAGCCTCTAGGCAAGGACTGGCAACCCTCGCCAAGCCTTGGGTGAGGGCCACAAAGCCCATGTCGACCAGGAGTAAGGGTCACAGCCCTCACCTCACCAAATATAGCAAGGGTGTCATGGCCCTCATTGTGGCTATGAGGGATGAGGCAAGGGCTTGGTGACTCTTGGCCAATGGCTGGCAGCTCCACTGGCCATGTGTAGAAAGAGGGGAAAAAACAAAAGAAAAATTAATTAATTAATTAATTAATTCAAAAATTTCAGAAATATTTCCTTACCAAAAAAATTTAAATGTCTTACCGAAAAAAATTCAGAAATATTTTTAAAAATTTTAAAAATTATCTATGTCAGCATAGCTCGTGCTACATAGGACAGCTAGACTGATTGGACCGCACATTAGTGATGTCTAGCCAAAATCAGCCGAAATGACTAATTTGGCAATTTGTTAAAAGGCTTAGAACTAAATTGACACAATCGAAATGTTGATGACTCAATTTGTGAGTTGTCAAAAGGTTTATGATAGAATTAGCAAAATTAAAAGATTTAGGACTGAATTGACGGTCATATTATATGCTTAGGACTTTTTGGATAATTTTGCCCATATCATTCCATATGTCATATCTTCTCACTAAAATAAGTCCAGGAGTGCTTTCTTGAATCATGTAGATGCATCTTAAACTCCGTAGTAAGGTTATATATGAGGGGACCTTAGGGCTCCGATGATTAAAAAGAAATTCGTGCTTGAAAAACCATTAAAAAAATGTGGAGCTCGTGACCAGACTGTAATTGGTTTCAGATCAATATAAAAGGTTAACGAAGTCTTCAATGCATTTGATATTTGAAAAACGATAGATTCCAAGTCATGATACTTAAGAGTTAAAGGCCAAAGTCAAAAGACGAAAGGAATAAGTGCAAAGGAGCGACAGTGATAGAAGCCTCAAGATTTTCTGAAAATTGACAAAAGGCCATTTAAAGATTTATAACATTTTGAACTTCATTGTAACAAAATATCATAAGCTTACAGAAAACGTAGAATATAAAAAATTAGAGTATGAAAATATCCAATATCCACGACGTCTGATATTACGAAAAGCTCGAAGCCTTCATGGAAAAGAGGATAGTTAAATATTTCCAACACTTCGGATTTTTTTATGACAAAATGTTGTAAGCCTTTATAAAACATGCTAAATTCATAAAAATTAAGATTTTGAATAGAACTTCCACAGACCACTACGGTGTTACGATGAATTTCCACAACTCTTTGCAAATCATGCTAAGTTAGAGATATTAAAATATTAATGATGTTATGAAGTGTGTTATGACAAAATGTTGTAAGCCTTTATAAAACATGCTAAAATTTGGAAATATTAACATGGAAGTGTGCAAGAACCCACACTTATAGGGCACCCAGCCCGATTGGGCCCAAGTCAAGCTTGCCCGCTGACCACTTTATTATATGTGGTTTTTGCTCATAGGTGATCTTAGGCCATCATTTTGGCCCGATTTGAGGAACCCACACGACCTAGGGCTGAACAAGGATAACCTCTAACAATTATTTAATTTTTCACAATTTATAACAAGATTCTATAAAATGTTTATGAAGTTTTCAACGTACTTCCTAGGAAAAAATTGAATTCCAAATACTAAAAGTTAGAGTTAAAGCCGAAAGTTAGAAGATAAAAAATAATTGCCAAGGAGACCATAGGATAGAAAACTCAAGATTCTAAGTTCCTTCGCTTATATTTACGTGACTAATATCTAAATAAAAAATAATGATCTTGATCTATCATTCACAAACAAATACGTGCATAATTCGGGATCAATTTGTGGAAACGTAAAGATCGACACACCTCCAGCCATTAATAAAAATCTATGAATGCAGAAAACCCTAAAACCTTGGATGGATGCACAAAGCTTGATCGATCTATTGAAGATCATGTTCCAATAGCCAATACCCCTCAAATGTGATGGTGTGTTTTCTATAGTGATAGGATTTGAATTAGACAACTTGATGATTTTATTTCGTTTCTTACATTAGGACATCTTCCATCAAAACCATTATAGTAACATATTAACAAGCAAATATCACATAATAAATGCTAGTAATAAATTAGGCAATAAATCGGAATTAATTGGAAAATACAAAATTGGGATCACATTAGAATAATAAAATATATTATAACATGAGACACCAAATTGAATTCATATCAAATTGATAAAGAGCTTTGTCTTCTTACCAAGACCGCAGAGACTCATTGTCAGCAATTTACGCAATTGTAGCAAGAGTTGCTCATGCAAAATAGTATTTCTAAACTTCTCAAAGTCTTCAATAAGTGGCATGTTTGCGTCCTACAAACAGGTCATTCCGAGCAAATTGACGTCCTCATGTTGTTCACCCTCTATTGGTCAATCCAATAGTCTTTTTAGACTTCTCAAAGTAGGTTGTCATACTGACTATTTAGATCTGTAATTAGACTACTAAGATGCTAGCTGTGATAGAAGTAAAATAGAATGAAAGCTATTGCTGCGAATATATAAGATATATAGTTTGAAGGGGATATAATGTGGTGCATATATATAAGTGCTACTTTAGAACGCCCATTTATCATTGAGCCGATCAATATGTCATATATTAAAGGGAATGAGTTTGAGTGTAAGATAGACCAAAAATAGAAGTCAAAAGTTAATAACCGTCATGATTCCAACCAATTATCTAAAGCGCGGTGCACGCGATTTTTCATGCGATGCCCCAAGCACGTCACGACTAATGTAAAGCCATTGGTGCAGTTTTCTTTTTCGTTTTACCTTCTTTTAAGCATCACGACTAATGTAAAGCCATTGGTGCAGTTTTCTTTTTCATTTTTCCTTTTTTTAAGCATGTGAAAGCGTAACGGACTAAAGTACTCTAGAAATGCATACAAAATTCTACAAACAGGGCAATTTCATTTCTTATGCATAGGCTTTATCTGGGCTGGCCGCAAAATTTAGCCCATGAATAGGCGCTTCCGCCCCAGATTTGATCCATGACAAGCTCTCTGCTATCTTTTATGCTTTGAAATTTTCTCTAAAATTCTATCATTTTTTATCTTATTTTTCTTTAAAGTTTTAGTAAAACTCTAAAGATCCATCAAGGTGAAACTATCTTAGAGCGTAGTTTGAATTATCCAAAAGAGTTGATAATTTTAGTCACTCTCTTTGATGAATAAATTAGGTCATTATAATGCTTAGATATATGTAAGAACCTAAGTGTGTCAATGCTATGTCGAATTAGAGAGATAAACATGAATAAATAGTCATTACTATCTTAAACCTCTTGGTAATTACTAGTAGACTTCGGCTTGATTCTTCACTTTAAGCTTAGGAAAGAGGAAGTGGGCTATGTGCTTGCAAATTCTTCTATTTATCTAATTTCATTTAAGCTCTTGATTGTTTCTATCTCTATTAAAGCATACTTGCAAGCATTCCACAAACAAGTTTTAAAATATTTAAAACGACTTATTCATCTCCTACATATTACATTGACTTTAACATGACGTCCATTGCTTGCTTTCCCACGAATTATGGACACACCGTCGGGGTTGCATGCTTTAGTTGACTAGTGTACTGCCCATGGCCGAGGATGGTACATGCCGCATGGTCTTTCAGACTAGGCTAATGACCCGAATCGTAACAATAGAATATATGGGTACAATGTGGATATGACATCAAACGTTAAAACCTGTCATGTACTCATAAGTTCCAAAATGTTCCAAAATGTTAAAACGTAGATTTTATTTTGTTGTCTCTGACACTCCCCTTGAAACTAACTTGGCTGGATCTAGTGGCCACCCTTTCACCATGGAAGGGGGAGGTGGGAGTTCCAATTCCTACCTTTTCAGGGGGATGGGGTGGGGACGTGTAAGTTTCAGGAGTGGGTTTCGACTCCCACGCCCTGCCTCTTACAGGGCAAAAGTCTGAGAATGAGTGTAAAGTAAGAATAAAGTAAAACTGACAAAAAAAAAAAAAAATACTAACTTGGCTAGGCTAGAACTATTAAAATGGGTCATTGACCTATTTCTTAATTCATATTAATGTGTTTAATTGTTTTATGGGTCATTTATATTCAGTAAATATGTAATAAATTGATTTAGAATGGTAGATTCCAGAACAATATTGATATTCGGTGGTTTATAATTTATTTAGACCCAATTCACACATATAACTCTCTAGCCTTTACTCGATCCTGCACTAGTTCGTTTTGTGCTCTCACTTTAGTTTATGTATAAATTTTTTTAGATTTAATTAAATATATAAGTATTTAAGTAATATGGATTGACTGGCTTTTTATTATATTAAACTGATCAATTTAGGCCATGAGGGTGCTCTAAGTCCTGTTCAATAGCACACCGCCTGTTTCCGCCCATCAAATATATTCGAAGGGTCTGCGCAACGAAACCTAAGGACCAAATTGAGAAAAATAGTTTAGCAGCGGACTACCAAATTGAGAAATATAGTTTAGCAGCGGACTGAATTCCGTCGCCGGCGGGGCCTCTAATTCGAAGCGCTCTGGAGAGTTCCGTCTCAGAAATTCTCTTGCGTCCGGAGTTGTCAAACCGTTCGATTTCCCAAATTCACAGAGAGAGAGAGAGAGAGAGAGAGAGATGGCCGAGGAGGAGAGGAAGAAGCGGGTGGTGGAGTCGCTGGGATGGCTCACCGAGTCCTCGATCATGCCTAAGAAGCACCGCGCCATCGCCGGCGTCGGCGCGTCCTCGATCTTGGAGCTCAAAGCTCAGCTCTACAAGTCTCAGGAGGAGTCCAAGCAATCCAAGGATCTTTCCGGCGGTCCCGACGCCTCCTACCATCGCGCCAAGGTGATCGGTCCCCCGCCCGATTCCTTCTCGCGCAAAAACTCCGGCGTCGACGCTCGCGCCCACAAGTGCGTCTTTTCCCTCGATACCTCGTTCGTTGATTCTGATTGTCGCTTTTGGTACTTAGGCGTTTCTGATCGGTTGCTAACAACCGGGTTTTGCGGTTTCTTCTAGTTTTGCTGGCGTTTCCCAGCCCTAATTCGATCCATTTCTTCCAGATGCGAAACGATTGAAGTGTTGCAGTTTGGTCCATCTTTAGTCCGAATCTTGATATTAGGGTTTAGAATTGTGGTGGATTGAACGGGAGATGCAGAGAGAATTGGGTCAATCTTATTCTCTCTGTTATATATTGGAAGAGGATAAATAAGAACTTCTCTGTCATTCTGTTATTTTGTTGGTAATTCATCGTATATTGGATGCAGCATTACTGTAAATTGTCTGTGTTTTCAATAAAAATTGCGTCATCCTGGTGGGACTGTAGTGTTTGTAACTCTAGAAGACTGTTTTGGTGACTTAAAAAGAGAAGATCCTAGAAAAATCTATTATTTAGTCTCGTTATGACGGTTCCTCCTATGTAGTTTAAGGTGGTATTCACTTGTGTTTCTTGATTTTCATTCAAGGGACAAGCTTGAGCTGAAAGCTATTAACGATGGTACGAAAAGCTACGAAGCACTAGAGAGGAAGGCTGCCTTATATGATAAGCTAGTTAAGGGAGAGCTCTCTGATGAGGAGGACCAGGAAAAATATAGTGTGGATTTCTTTCGCAAGAATGTTGAGCAGGATGAGTCACAGCAGCCACAAGGGCATGGCATGCCTTCCTCAGAAGTGCCAGAAGATGGGGATAACGAGGCCTCGGTGTTATTTGAGACAAAGTTTGCAGGACCCGGTCGAACAGTTGGAACAATGGATAAGGATGAACATAAGCGTTTTGTGAGGTAGGACTCGACCTTTTTCTCCTTTTTCCAATGCTATCTGGATTGAGGCATTTTCCATGTACGGACCTTGTCATTTTTGGTAAATATCAGCTTGAAAAAATGATGAAAATATATCATCCATTCCTAATGACGACGATGATGTCGACAACAACATATATGTTTGGTTCATGCCTTGCATACATGCTCATTTATTTTATTCATGATCAATTACAGGGAAGTACATGAAGAGGTGAATCAAGCACGAGAACAGGTGTCTGAGCTCAAAATGCGCAGACAAATGCAGGCAGAGGCTCGGCGTGAGAAACTGAAGCAGGCTTATCTTCGGAAGCAGCTGGACAAATTGAAGGCTACATCAGGTACAGAACAAAAATGACTATTTGGAGAAAGACATATCTTGCTTGTGCATGTGATAGATTTCCCACTTGCTTAAGAAAAAAAATGAAAAACTTCATAAAGATCATCTTGATGTAGTTTTTGTATTATTTAAATTCTCTACTAATTTGATTGTGTACCATTGTCTTGTATTATTGTTTCATCTCATTTTCTTTATGGGTACACATGATTATATAGATTTTCTTTATGGTTACTCATGATGATATAGTAGCATAGTGTCCTTATTACTATTGAGTCCAACCTAGGCTCTCCTTGTTGAACAAGTCCATCCTCGCTTATCTATTGTGCCATAGCAATCATTTGTGAAAATTTTGAATTTAGAGATTGCTAAACGTAAATAAGAATGCAAATTTCCATCAAACAATATATTCAGAGTACAATAACACATTTAGAAGATCAATTAAATGCAATGCATTTCTCATGCTCACAAGAAACTCCCTTGATGTTGCTCAACAACACTAAGGCTCACAATGCTCGCTCTACACACTTCACTAATTCTTCTTTGCAAGCTCCTATAACTTTTTTTTAGTTTTGTAAACCATGAAAGACTACCTTTATTTATACTAGTTGTAAAATCCTTAGCTCTTGGATAGGAGAGGGCTGCACGGATGTAATTCATGCTTGGACACAAAATGACACATAGCAATGGAGAGCTGAAATTTGATGGCTTTTGATAAAAGCCAAGACCTAGAAAGGTTCCTTTCACATTGTGAATGATCCTCTTATGTTTAGGCAAGTCAGTTCGTCTTTGTTTAAATTCCCCTCAACACCAACTCCTTTTAATTTATCACCATACCAAGTTGTTCCCTAGGTGTTGCTAATCATGAAAAAGACATCCTGATTAACATGGCAGCAATTTGGCATACTGTCTCTATCGATATCATCTTTATTCCTCCCTCAAGTACCATCTTCTGGTCGGTGGACTTCTACATGTTTTATTTGGGCAGAGACTTCTAAGAGTTCAGTTGAATGGCTACACAATAGAGTAGTATCAAGCAGTTAATCACTTTTTGTAAGTCTCTTGGCATAGTCAAAACGTTAGTCAAGAGAGCGGTCTTGAGTGGTTAAAACTTGTTGTAGGTCTCTCATCAATTGTATTAGCCATCGCTGCTACTCTGTACTGTACCTAGTTAGTTGTTAAGGATACAGTGGACCATCTTTTGGCACACCTGGAAGTTGTCAATGTCACAATATCTCACCTGCTCATTCCACTCAATTTCTGCAGAAAGTGTTAAAGTCTAAAGTTCCCTTTGGATACCATAGAATATGTTCTTTTTTGGTAAGGTGGATACCATAGAATATGTTAAATTGCTTGAAAGTGAGGCTTCTTTGATATTGTTACTTTTGATTCCAATGGCAGAGGAGATATTTGGCTGTGTCAATCTCAAGTAGATCAAAATGCACAGTGTTGATAAATCTTGAATCTTTTGAATATTTGCCTTCAGCAGAGCAGAATCTTACATTAAGTTTTATTAGAGTTTAAAGTGGTTTGCACCTAAAAAAGCTTGTATTGAGAAGCCATTGCACTGCACTTTCAAGTATGAGAATGTTTGAGCTCCCTGAGCTACTTGTGAAGCCTAACTGTAGGTTTACCTTTGTCCTTTAGATTTCTGTATCTTATCTCCAGTAATAAGTTAATAACCATCAATGCTGCAGCATGCGGCTAGCTTGCTTTTCTGGGGCCTGACTTACAAACTGGAATTTGTTGAGCCATAAAATATTACTGGACAATAAATTGAGGAATCTTGTTGCAAGACGTTGGTGCTTTTTTCAGCTGAGGATTATTCTTTAATTCGCACACATACTTGAGATGAGTTTGTTTTTGAATTCTGGGGGTTACTCCATGTAAAATTGTTGTCTTAATCACTCACGTGAAAAGGAATTCTTTACACCGATTTGCATGACTTCCAGCGGTTGTAAATTGCAACAGGTGCTAACAGAACGTTGACAATTTTTAATTTGGCTGCAAGACTGAACTTATCATCATTATGCATTGCATTTTACTGTGGGAACTTTGAGCCAACCATTGAGCTTTCTGTCTCTCTATTAACCCACCGGGTTTTGTCTATTATGTAAATTCATTTACAGAACAGGGGTCTCACACCTTTCTTAGGATTGTTTTCCTAGGGTCAGATCTCTACATTCAATTGCTCAAGTAGTATATTATGTTGCTTTGTAATATGTCATCAGTTTCACACTTCCTTCTACATATGTCACATTGGCATATGTAGGGTTTTTGTTTGGCCCATTGGATTTCTGAAGTCATGGACCCAATGAAGTTCCTCCTACTACTCCCTGTTGACTTGCAATACTTCTTTGCTATATTCCTATATTTGACTTACTTTTTCGTCCTCGTCATTTATTTGGTGTTTCTTTTGACTCCAAGCTTGGTTACTCTCACATTGGCTTTTTCTTTAACTACCTCTACTACGTATTTTCCCACTCTTCTTCATTTTCTATTCTTCTTTTTGACCATAGATCACGTTGCATTGCATTTTACAGCTTTGTTATTGGATCTGCAACTTCTACCATAACAGGCTTTTAACTGCAACATTAATCATTCAGTCATTTGTTTTCTCTGCATTTCTCTGTAACTTGATTGCAGCACTGTTGAGCTCCCCCTGCATGTAAGCTTTAAAGTGGTCTTCCTATGATTGCATTTTTTGTGTGTTAAAGCTCCTGTTTGTTGGATAGCTTCTCAGACTGCTTTATAGTGCCTCCTCTTCACTTCTCATTAGCCATCTGCATTGTTCAGAGTTTCTTTGTTTGCTAATAGCTTTTCTATATTTTTTAGTGATGGTGAGTTGGCTACCATTGGTTGGCAGTGATAAATCCTTGATATCTCCCATTTTAGCCATAAATCAAATTCTTTTCATGCTGTCTTCCTCTAATGCATTTTCAAGCTTCTGCGATTTCATGTCAGTTTCTTTGGAAAATCAAGAGGAAAGGCTGTCCCAAAGCCTCATTTTGTGTTGTAGCGTACCCATGTCACAGCAATCTCTTCCGAATAGTTTCCTTGACAGCAAACTTCACTTACCATCTTTTGTTTTCTTCATCATCTACTTTTGGCCCTTTAAATGTGATGTGATTGTTGTTGTTCAACCGTTCGATGTTGCCTACAGTTTTAGAGATCTTCCGTTGTAATCTGTACTTTTCTGTACAAATATAACCTTGGCCTCTGACCAAGAAAAAGTATAATTTTGACCAGACTTGGATTTTGACCAGACACTTGGCAAAATCCAACTCCAATCGGATAGCTTCCAAGGATTGGCCAATGCCACCTTGTATCTACTCCACAGCCCCTGACTATGTTTGGTCTATTTTCAATGACTCCATATGAGACAGTCCCTAATTGCCTACTTTTCATACTAATTTGTTGTATATAGAGATTGGCGGGGCCAAATAAGGAGTTGAATTTCCATTCAGCTATAGCTTCGGAGGACGTTAACAGACTTGCAAGATCACTTACAGTACAGCACTCCACATGCAACTAAAATTCTCTTGGCTTCTCAAAAATGAAGTCAGGTTTCTCACAGAAGGGTTATTGTTTCCGTTCTGCATTCTCAGAAGCTTGCATTATAGTGAGGGGTGATGGATTGTGTGCTAAAAGATTGCTGCGACCTTTAGTGAGGTTTTATGGGTGTGCAGGAAGTAAAGGTTTGAGAGTTTTGTGGGTGTGCAGAAAGGCTCACTTGCTTTTTGTGCACTGAGCTCATTTATAAAGAAGTTTGACAGTTTATTGTGCCTAAGAAAATATAGTATTGCAAGTGATGCTAGTGACTTTTGTGTTACTGTACTATGAAGTAGTTATAGCGGTGGAAATTAATCTTATGTACTGGCCACCAATCTCCGAGTATGGCAAAAAACAGTTTCATTCTCGTTTGAGTTTATCCTAGTAGCTCATCCATAGTTTGGGTAATATAGTGTGGGCTATCAAAATCTTCGATGTTCATTTGGGGAAGAAGAATGACTAATCCTGGTTTTGTACTGTCTTGTCTATGAGGCCAGATCATTTTGGTGTAGTTCACTGCATGTCTGTTGAGGCACTTGCATAACTGATGGTTTGATGACTTAATGACATAAAGAAATGAATAGCTGGAGGAGATGATGTTTTACAAACAAGATTGAAGAAAAAGCCACTTCTGTCGGCCTCATCCACCTTATAAGACGTCTGTTCTATTTTTTTCCGGTTTTCCGGGTGTGAGGGCACCCACATGTCAGGCAAAAATCGGGAGAGTGAGAGAGAGAGAGCCTTTCCACTTAGAGTTCTAGGTTTTTGATTTCCAGTTCTGCTTGGAAAACTGTCCTCCTTATTTCCTAGCTAAGCTCTTTTTCTTATGTTTGTTTTCTGTAGGTGAGGAGAAGAAGGCATAGAAAAATTGAGTGATGGAATAGAGAAAAGCAGCTTTCCCCCTTCAATTGATTTGGGTGAACAGACATTTCTCATCTGGAAGGTATCAAGCTCTGGCAGCGCATATGGAACCACCAAATCCCGGCTTGGCAATTCTGCAGATGTCTCGAACCATTTCAAACAGCTACAAGAAAAAGGCACACTCACAACGCTGGTGACTAAAATTGAAGACGCCAAGTTTAATTGCACCTGCAGCGACGATGGAAAGCTGAGTCAGTGTACATCTTCCTTCCATTGACGATCTTCATCTGTAGGAACTGCGATTGACGTGAAATGAAATTAGCTTTCAGGGGCAAAGTAATCTTAGTTGTAAGCTGCCTCAGCTAAGTTGCGCCAGATATCAATGTTTTTATCTTAGTAAATGTAAGGTGATACATTTTGAGCGGAAAATGATTGCGTTGGGAAGCATACCCTGCCTCTCTCTCTCTCTCTGTGTTAAAATGACAAATCATTGAGGGACGATCAGAAAAATCTATAGGTAGTTGTGAAGATGAGTTATCTGTAAATGGAAGAAAATCATAATGGGCTTTTCGTTACGCAAGAACCCTTCACATTTTTTGACGATTGGTAATATTTAAGCTCATCCCGGACCGGACCGGTTAGCCAAAAAGATAAAAAAAGATTTTTGGCGAACAACTCAATGGTTCGCCTTAACATCTTGCTGCCGATCTTCTTCTCTTGTCAGAGGAAGAAGACCTCTCACCCTTGCCGTATCGATGATTAAGAGTGAATTTTACGGCTTACTGGGCCACAAGCTTCTTGATTGGGGCTAACGTGGTATCCGCTCAAGGACCTCCTAATTTAGGCAAATATCTAATGCATTTTCCCACCGGAGAAGTAACTTTTGGAAGAGAAACTGTGCCTTTTTCAAATCGATGGTCGATTCCAAACTTTCAGTCCATTTCAGCTGTCGTTGGACTAAAGTCCTCAGCCACTGTATGTTAATTTACATTTCAATTCAGTTTCTCTGGAAGTCTTCTCCGACACACCAATGACCTAACGTCCGGCCTGAGCAGAGCATAGAATACTTATAATACAACATTAAAGTATTTGCCCATCAAAGGAGAACGACAAATTTCTAAACTTTGTAACCAATGTACAATATGTAGCGTCGCATATACTGTAGACAAAACTAAAGTGAGTAATGCCTCTGAGAAAAGTTCCATCTCCCGAAAATTGATATTTCACCGCTGCTTAATGGAACCAAACAGTTCTTCAAATGAACGCTTCGGGACATCCTCGCGGGCGACTATCTCGACAACTTTGTAAGATGATTCTGGATGGTTTAAGGCCTCAACAGCAACTTCTGCAACTTGGTCTCTGGAAATAGAGCCTTCATAGAGAGTATCCTAAGGATTGAAGAGAAAAGTAGCAAGTCAGCTGATTTTGATCAATTTAAGATTTTGCTTAGGAATGAACAAATTTATTTGGCAAACTATTATCGGTATATTCTTGGCGAGCAGTACTTCAGAACAAACCTACATCTACAATCTAACCAATGCTCTCTGTATTTTGACCAAGATGCATTTGGATAGTTGGGAAAACTTATGCAAGACAAATATATCTGAGAAGACAATGAACTTTAAAAAGGAAAAATAACAGTGAATGGTTCATCTAATCTTTAAATCATGAAGTGCCAAAAGCATTTCTTGCATATTGTCAATTCATGGCCCAAAAAACTGGAAAAGAAAAAACCTGGTAGAAATCTTTTCCAGAGCAATGGTTATAAGCGCATGCAATTGACTGCCGCGAGTACTAAATGAAACCAGAACAAAATGTATGGGTCGAATTACCTCAGGCTCCATGACAATATTACCCTTGGGAGGTTCATTACGCAAACCACCAGGCCTCACTATAGTGTAGTTTATTCCGGATCTCCTGATATGTTGCTCTGCCTGAAGCTTGGCCACTAAGGTGAGACCAAAAACATTGAGGAAGATGTATGCGGGATTGAGTAACTGCCCCATAGCAGCTCCATTTACTAAGATAGAGCTAATTAGGATGAATCTGTTCACTCCAAGTTTGCGACAAGCCTCAACAAGATTGACAGTGCCAAAATTATCAACCTGCAACAACCAAGCTTTCATCATTCCCATTCTCCATAGAGAATCCTTGTTATTTTCCCAGGTTAAGGTATGGCATTCAGGGTCTGAACTTGGTAAAGATTTGTTCATGAAGATGCACAGCATGCATAAAGATATGGATCCATGTAATACTAATCAAATAAAGTCATAGACAAACGACTCTTTCAATTCACCTGGAAATCATTCAAACAGATCACCGAGAAATTTATCTGTTATTGCTCGATTAGATGGAGACTTTTGTTCAGGTGTTCTTTTCTCCTGCTTCTTTATAGTCATATATTCGATGGAGGCACAGACATCAGAAGACATGATTTCCTAGACTACTAGTTCCTTTCTTTCCCCCATTGTTTTCCTTTTTCCTATTCTGAATATTTAGAATTTCACCATTGATAAACTTTTCATTATACACTAACATAACATTCGACATTTCGACAAAAGCCTAAAATGCAATAGGTGTAGATGCTCAATTCTTAGAGACAAAGCCTATCGCATGTCCTCTGCAGGGGGGTTCCTCTTGGAACCCTAACCGGTTCCGAGACCGGTTCTGCGATAGGTTCCGGTTCCCGGAAAAATGGAACCGGGAACCGGAACCGGTCCTTTAAGAACCGGGAACCGCACCCACCCCTACTCTGCAGTGAGCCGATAAAAAAGTGTGACATCATACCAGGAGCATTGCTAAAATTGTACGGCACTGAGCTTTGCTATCAACTCTCCAAAGAATAGATAGGTAATAGAGGTAACACTAGCATTAGTTCTTCAAAATTGCATCAAAAGTTCATTTTCCTCTTCAAACATTAAAACCCCATGGAAGATACCTATTGATACGAGAAATGCATTTCTCACAACCAATGTACCTTCCTTTTCCTGGGAAAAGAAAGAGAAAATGAAGTGGAAAAAAATACAAGGGACAGCATCTATCTTCCTTAGTCGGAATTATAAGCAATTGTCTCTTCAGCATTCAATTGAAAATCTCATGACATTGACAGCATAAATGACAGGACAAACTTCATCAGTACAAACTAAGAAAAAGTTCGACTCCAAAGGGTCAACAGAAATCAATAAGATGGCGAAACAACCGCACTCAAATACACTACATGACACTACGAACATACAAGAGGAATATAGAGAATGCAACAATCGCAACATTATCCTCAACTAACCTTCCAGGGAGCGAACAAATCCCACCCTGGCCTAAACCCAGTGGCACAAATGACCGCCTCGGAGTCGCTGCCAATTGCTTCAGCCAGCTTCTCGGACCCTTCCGTCACATCAGCTTTCACCTTCAAATTAACTCATTAGATTACACTCCTCTTACAATTCGACCAACTATGCGACTCAAAATGCTCATAACACTTTCACACTCGCTCTCTTCATTTCAGCATCCCATTCAAACTCGCTAGCTGCAACCTGAAAGGCCGGCATTGCCTATAGCTGAAAACCCAATTTTCGCAGAATAGCACCACGATTTTCCCCCTATACATTACTAATTCTTCCAGACCTCCAAAAGGGGAAAAACAAAAAACAAAAAACCCACGAAGCAAGGAGCATGTACGACTCACAATCTGAAGAGCTGGGTTGTTCTGGGGGAAGGCCGCTCTCGCCCTGTCGACGTCGCGGACCCCGGCCTTGACGGCGAAACCCTTGGCGAGCAGCTGGTCGACGATCCTCTTGCCGGTGGCCCCCGTCGCGCCGGCGACGAAGACTGTCTTCGCCTGGCCCGCATTGGCCTCGGCCTTCCCGGCCGCCTCCTCTGTTATCTCGCTGCCCTGCTGCATCATCTATCACACACAGAGACAGAGCGAGAGGAGTGAGAGCTGCGTGGCTTTCAACAAGGAGGCAGGGGCACTTGGGCGTGTACCTTGATGGAGTTGAGGGAGACTGAGAACGGGGGTGATGACGATCTTGGCTTAGCGAGAGAGAACGAGAAGGGAGATGACGGAACGAGAAAGGGACAGGCGGTTGCTCTGAGACTGAGGATGGAAGAACTGGCCATCCTGGTTTTGGCTTTGGGTTGGGCGATGTGATATCTCTCTCTGCGAAAACCGAAGTAAAAATTGCGGCCACAAAAAACTCCCTCCTCCTCCTCCTCCACCACTCTGCTTTTGCCAAGTTTGCCAGCAGCAAAACTGGCATGTAAGGAAAAGGTCCTCAGTTGTCCAAAAGGAGAAGGTAAGGGCGGTTAATTATCCTGCGTTCCCTCGCCTCCCTCCCCCACACTAAAATTATTAGAAACTTTAAAGGTGTGTTTAGTGACGTTTCTATAAATAAAAGAATGCATTTGATAACTATATAAAATTTTTATTTTTGAAATAGAAAAAGAATATAAACACATTTAGTAAATTTATATAATTTTTTATTTCTTTTTATTTCTTTTAATTTTTTATTCTTTTTTTTTATTTTTTTTTATTCTTTTTATTTTTTTTTTTTTCTTCCTTTTGGCCGGTCGCTAGCCTTGGCCATTACCAATGATATGCCGATGAGGGCCAACGGCTCGCCAAATTTGGGCGAGCTCGAGTTTCGCCAGCCAAGGTGAGGCCAAGCCTCACCGGGGGCCAGCGACACTCTGGCAAGGTCACCGGCCCTCAACAGGTGATCGTCGGCCATAGTCAAGGCCGGTGACCAGCCAAAGAAAAAAGAAAGAGAAAAAAATAGAAAAGAGAAAATTTGTTTTTCGGAAGTATTCTAGGAACAAGAAACAAGTTTTTCTTGTTTCTTGTTTCTGTTCCAAATTTTCTGTTGGGAACAAAAAAAAAAATTGAAACAAAAACGTAAACAAACACGTTTCTCTTCTCTTTTTGTTCCCCTAAACAAAAAAAAAATAGAAATTATGTTCATGACCAAAAAGAAAGAATGCAAACAAACAGTCCCTAAATGTCATATTATTAATGAGATGATACAAATAAGAAAAGTGAAGGGAATCTCTCTATATATAAGCATTTTCCTAATTCTTCCTTTAATCTATAAGTGAAGATTCTATTTTCTTATTTACCAACTTCCACCTTACATATAAAAATTCTCCAGAATAATGTAAGTTTTGCATGTCGTCCATCCCTAGGAATATTCTAGAGTATTTGAAAAATCATAAGATTTAGAAACTTAAAGGCTCACCTAGTTTTTTTGGATCATCTTCGATCCATCATGCATTGAAAATCTCTGGGCTATGACAATACAACTAGATATTTAGAGAATTGAGAGTGTAATTGAAATCAAGTGACTAGAGAAATATTATGTGGACAATGTTCTGATATGAAGTTGATTGTTCGTGCACAATCTAATTAAGGGGTAATGCTTGTCTCTCAATGATGGTGACAAGCTAAAACTAGTTATTGTGTTGAATTGATTGCTTCGGAAACAACATGCTTGAATTAAAAGAAAATATCTTACTGTCAGTTACACTGAGATATTTATATTTTACAATACAAATCATGAGAATAGGTTTTAGAAAGGAAGACCGACCTATTGTATTGATTCAAAAAGTATGTCATGATTCGTAACCAAGCCCAATCAGTTTGGACCATAACAAATAGTAAGAGAGTAGGGTTTCTATATTATATGTGCCTGTTAATGCTACTTCGGTAGCTTTGAGTGCGGAAAGCCTTGATTGGTGTAAGTGACGAAAGATGTGTTTTTATTGGGCAAAGCATACACCATTCATATAAGACGAAGGGAGTGCGAGGAAGCAAACATATAGTGATGTGCGTGATGTGCTTTGTTGGTCAAGCCTCAGTCATTCATGAAAGACTTAAGGAGGGGCGATGATAATTAGTGAAATGCCAAGAAGCGACGAAATAGCCTGCAATGAGGGGGTTACTGAAATTAGGTGAGGAAAATGTCACAATCCGATTCTTTTCACTCAATGAAGGCATGGAAGTGAGCTATGTTATATCGGAAGAAGCTTGACAAATGTGATATGGATGATACGATTGCATGATGAGTGGTGTCGCAAAATTTGTGTTAGAAATCAAGTGATGAAAGGAGTATCGTGTGAAAGTCATCTAAAGGTGTGATTAGGATTAGCAACAATACACATATAGATTTATAGTTGAGGCTACTCTCCTAATGATATTCGCAACAAGCTGCAATATTGTTAAATTAAGTCGCATGCCCTACACAAGACACAAGATCATTAAGTTAAAAGTTGGTCACAATGAGGCATTCCACAATACTGATCAAGGGAAATGACCCTTAGAAAGGAAGGGTAACTTGGTGCTTTGACTTGCTGTGTATCGCACTGTCGCACGATGGAGGCCATTTGGCTAGGGCCATGAAAGAGTGAACCTATTGTTGTAGGTGTTGAGAAAATGTTAGCTGTAAATCCTGGTTTTAGCGTGATTGTTAAGGTAGAAATATTAATTCTTTAAATAAAAAAATGCATGCAAATTTGTATATGTAAGCAATAGAAGCTCAATGGACGAAAGCAAGAAAAGAAATTCTTTTTTCTATAGCCCTCTTCTCCATTCGATGCAGTTTCACCTTTGTGCCAGTGGGCCCAAACACCCATTTTGGTGGGCCCGAGCATTTGCAAATATCTTGGACTTTGGGCCCAAACATCCATTTTGACGAGGGTGGGCCTCGTCATTTCTATTAAGGTTTGGCCCCGAACACCCGTTTGAGCGGTTCCGAGCTTCAAAGTCGGGTCGGGCTGAACGGCGGATGTGATTAACAAATCAAAAAACTCGCATAAACCAGTTTTCGGGCATTGCAGACATCCACCGAAAACATTAGGCATGAAGGAATGTATTAGAAGCGATTTGCAAAAATGCTAGTGAATTCTCAAATAAATTCCTTAGCAAGCAATTCTCAAATAGATCTCTCAAAATTATTTCTTGAACTAGATTTTTTTGCTCCCCAATCATGCCTAAAAATTGTGTAGTCGTCATCTTTTTTATCCCGGTCACCTCACTTGCAACCTTTTTTGTTCTTTGAAAATTGAAGGTAAAGCAGCCAAAAGCAATAGCTAAAATGGAAGAGCCAGAATCGAAAAGAGGATTCTTTAATTCTTCCTCTCATGCAAAACCTTGCACAAAATTTTCATCTCACACGGCTTTTAAGTGATAGAAGAAATAACTCATCTTTCTTTATTTATCTTCCTTGCGTATCCATTAGACCAAATCCATTCTATTTCTAAAAAGGATTATTAATCCTCAACTTTTCAATAGATCCAACCAAATCCAAAGAACTAGCACGCATGCAACTACTGAGTCTTACATTATTGATTTATTGCTCCAAAACTTAATCTCTTGATAATTTTTAATTAAATACAATAAGCTACGTACGGTATAATATGGATTCCCGTTCATGTTTTGAACATTTAGATTCAAATTTACTTTAACTGAAATGTATTACTTTTACCACTACTTTCACAGTTATACTAAACATAGATCATATCATTATAAAATTAAGTTCAAAACTTGGCTTGCGCATATCTTGAATAACTCAATGAGTATAATTTTGCAGTGAAACAATCATTCTTCTTACGATTTCATTATTTACGATAGATTATTTCTGAAATATTAAAGTTTGTGAATAGTGTCAAAAATTACTTTAATGCATTGATGAAAGAAGTAAAAATGACAAGGATTAGGAGGCAATACTGACAGAAATCTAGTCTGTAAATTAGTTTTCGGACAAATCTATTTTAGGAATCATTTTTCTAGAGATTTATTATGCAGAAAAAGGGGGAAAAATACTCCCCTCCAATATCTCAAAAATTTCATCCTACGGCATTAGCAATCAGATACTTTTCGTTACTTATGAGATGCTCACGACCTGATCTTTCTGCTATATATGCTGCATTTTACCCAGACCACTTGCTTCTGATGTAGCTTTAGAGTCTGTGCCGGTTGCTGATGAAGCAGACATTGCTTCTTTTAAGTCACGGAAATTAACATGAAGAGTCGACCCAATGACTGAGCATAATGTACTTTACAAAGAAGAAACGGGGCCTGCATTTTTCCCCTAGCACCTCAATGGCCCGTAGAGCAAAATGACAACACTTCTTTACATCAGCAAGCAGGCGTGCAAACCAAAAACATTGATAAATATACCATGACATAGAATAACGACCTTCAATCCTTTTAATTTACAGTGACTGAACAAGGGAGGTACCACTCTCGGATGACAGTAACTACCATGGAAGGATGAATAATAAATCCACTTACAACGAAAGATAATACTGGAAGCTCTAAAAGCAGTATGAAGGTAATGAACAAAAGATTAAGCCTTCAACAATATGGCATTTTGCTTTAAAAATGGACCTGGCTGGACAGGAGCTAATGAGAAGCAACTTGCAGATGAAGATGAAGACAGATGGTCCGGAATTTTGGCACCACAGGTGTTCCTTTCTTAACAGTCAGCTAATAACCATGTGCACCACGTCACCAATTATCATCACTCTGTTCTCACCTTCCAGTCGCTGATAAAATGAAAATAGTCCATTAATCACATGACATCACAATAGCGAAATCAGAGTTTGGACTAGAATATAAATGAATTCATGTACAAATGCATGGCATTTGAAGTCCTTCAAACCAATGGATTGGGTGCAAATAGGTAAATTGACTTTTCTCTACCTGCAAAAGTGACATTATCTGTGTGCTTGAGAAGGGATTAGTTGCAATCCCGTTGATGATCGTCTCAAGTTCCACAATTGATATGCTCTCCAAGCGGTTCACTCGCATATGTTGACCAAATATAGTATTGAATGCTTCTATTCTGCAAAGAGTCAAAAGGGGGCAAAATTGAGATTTACACAAGCAAATAAATCAACGCCCAAAGAAACATCCTTAATGATACCTTTCTTGAGACAGGGTTGCAGGTGGTGCTGCGGGCACGTCATCTACTTCCATTGCGTCAGTTGAGCTAACCAAAAGAAAGGACCAGGGAGTACACAGAAGGCCACATCAGTGGACAGAAGAGCACAAGAAAGGAAAGAAACGGTTGAAAGCGAGCTGACAAAGAAATTCACTATACTGATGCAGGGAAAAAAGCTTTACTATTAACCCACTTGGATTTGCAGAGTAGGACCTTGATCACTCAGCAAAACAAGAACAAAAAGGAAAAAAGCAAAACTCCTATAAAAGTTGTATTCGGCAGTGAGCTACATTAGCTCAATACAGAAGAGACAGTTAACTCTTCTGAATGATAACAACCTAAAATGCATCAGATGGTAGACAAGGTTTGACAATTTGGCAACCTCAGTGACTACTTTCCCCAAATTCACCAAAATTCCCAAAAAAGACTACAGTATCATCAGAAGTGCTCAGTAAAAACTGAAGAATCACAGGCCTTTCAGCATAAAAAAAATTCCTAGATATAATTGTCCACAGACTGCAGGTAAAAATCCTAAAGTAGTTTTGGTCCTTTGGAATAAAATAATGAGCAGAGTTACTGTTAATTCTCCCTTTCACTTGAAGTTTATTGGACAATAGCAATCTTAGACCAAATTGGAAGCTTATTAATCCACATTTTTTGTTGATGGGATCAAATGGTAGAGTCAGATATAAGGGGTCGTGATGTAATTTAGCAATTCCATTTCGATACAAGATGAAATTCTGCAATATGGAAATTTTCGTGCAGTAGCAGAAGCAAACAAAATAAAATCCATTAAGAGAAAAGCAGACCGTGTATACTTACCCTGCCGCATTGATGGTAGAGCCGTGATCATCTTCATTAGTTTGACCAGCATGTCGATCAGCCTGGTGTTTTCTCCCCAATTCTCTCTCTCTTTCTTGCTCACGCTCTTCCATATCGGTCAATTCTTTGTGATAAATAGCAAAATTCAGTACTTTTAGTGCAGCTTCCACATCAGACTTTGTAACCTGATTATACATATAAAATGACCCAGTCATTCATGTAACAAACCTGCATAATGAATTAAAATGAACAAATTCAAGTACCTTTCTGCTCAATTTAAGCTTGGCATGGGCAGTAGATAGACGTATAATGGTTTCTAAAGTTCTTGCTGTGATTGGCAGAGTTCCTCCAGTCTGCAGAAGTTAGGAAACCCGGTAAGTCAAGAAAATAAATTATTGACTCCCCAAATATGAGATTAGTAGAGTTACCTGTGCATTCGAACTGGCATTGCGGAGCTCTGCATATGCAGTAGCTATGTGTTCAGATGCCTGCAAAACTAAACCATGAGAAGAGAACCTCACATTTCCGTAATATCAAAGTAGGCTAAATACCATGGATACTTGGCACTCATACTAGCTTTCTCAAGCCACTTTCGTTTCATTTACAATAGATTAACAATAACAAAAAAAAAAAAAAAAAGAATCATCATAACCTCATCTGTTAGCTCTGGCTGAATCCTGTGTTTTGCATAGTGGATGTATTTTTTAAGGAACTTGATGGTGAGAGAGTCATTCTTCTGACGCTTTCCTGTTTTCCTTCCATGAAGCATACGGTTATACTTGACAAAAACAGATGATTCAGCATCTGCTTCATCCTCCCTCCCATACCGTGAACTTCCATCGACTTCACCTATAATGCAAACATATATCAATGACTAAAAGTCTAGGATCACAATTTCTGCTTGTATGGATCATGACATTTACCCCCATCAAATGTGAAACGGTATCGGTGTATGCGCAAGACATGGTCAGAGATTAGACGGTCAATATCAGGGTCCATTTGATCCAATACAATGAAAAGTAGATCAAAACGAGAAAGAAGAGAATCCGGAAGGCCAATGTTCTTTGTAGGAGTCAAAGATCGATCATACTGCAGGAAAGACAGCAAAATGGAGTTAGTCGGAGGATGAGTTGTCAACATACATCAAATACTGCATTGGTGTCAAAATCCATCCTATAAAGAATTTAGCAACACATGCACTCTTACAGTTCCATATATGGGATTGGCAGCAGCTACCACACTGCATCGAGCATTCAATGATGCATGGATACCAGCTTTGGCTATAGTAACAGTCTGCTGCTCCATGACCTCATGTATGGCAACCCGATCTTGGTCATTCATTTTGTCGAATTCATCAATACAGACAACTCCTCTATCAGCAAGAACCATTGCACCAGCTTCCAGCCTTCTTTCCCCTAATAAAAACAAAGCAATAGCATCAATGAACTCATCACATGATGAAATGTGTTTGATAGGTCTTCCAGATGCATTACCTGTTTCTTGATCAGACGTAACAGCAGCTGTCAAACCAACTCCAGAAGAACCGCGACCTGTTGTTGATATGGCTAATGGTGCAATATTCATGATGGCTCTTAATAGTTGAGACTTAGCAACAGATGGATCACCAACCATCATCATGTTTATGTCACTAATAGAAAGAAATATGCAAGAGTAACTCAGAAAGCATCAAGATGGGGACTAGGGGCCATGCCTAGGATAGAAATTAATGCCAAATGCAAATCAGATAATACTCACCCTCGTAGATGGGTACCATTGTTCAAGTTCTTTTCAACTCCACTAAGCATCAGCAATATCACTGCTTTCTTTATCCACGAGTGACCGTATATAGAAGGTGCCAGCGAATTGCCAAGTAGATCAAATGTATCATCTCTCCCAGCTACCTTTTTAATGTTTTTTAAGTCCTCTGGAGTGTAGATTGGTGCATTTGCCTCTTTATTGAGAAGGGAAACATTGTTAGCTACCAGGACAGTCCTGCAAAATAATTACTTAGTCAAGCCTACAGAACACAAAATGGGAGCATGAGAAGTTCAAGTTGGAAAGAGTGACAATGACGCTTGCTTGAACTCCTAATATTTACCTGAATACTCCATTTACACCGCCCTTGCTTTTCCCAGGGATGGCTTTGTATATCCCTACAATAGCCACACGGTCTCCAGGCTTGCAACAATCAACCAAGTCATCTTCCACAATTATATCCACCGTTCGTGGAAGTTGACCAGGAGCAGAATTTTCAGGCATTTCTTGCATTGAAAGGGTCTGATGATCCTTGTATTGACAGAGTCCATATTCCGTAACCAGTAAATTACCATTCTCATCCTGAAAAAACAGTTTCATCATAAAAGGCCCTTTATAAATCATTAATAATAAGCTTTTCAAATGGTATAGGATTTACCCTTGTTGGATAGACAGAACCTGTGGGCAGACCCATGTTGGATGTTATGTCTCGATATTCTCGTGTAGTGAACTTCTCAGTTGAGGGGCAGAAGTGTACACTCTTTACCACCTTTGGTCTCACAAGAGAACCTGAAAAGAGTTTTTAGTTATGATACTCCCAAATATGCAAACTTGGTGGAAATGCATCTGATAGCATGTTCATATGTGCAATTGAAATCAAAGAACACGTTTGTACATATAAGGGCCAAATTTTGGTAAAACAATTATCATAATGTTGAGCCATTACACAAGAAATTACGTTCACTGTGTAACCTAGTTGAACATATGAAGTATGCATCCAAGAAGTACAGGTCCATACAGTCTTGAGCAGATGGATAACATCCAAAACCACGTATGGATAACATCCAAAACCATGTATGAAGTATCTGGTACTTTAATGCATTCAGTTCATGAGTAGTTCCATCTTAAATCATCTTCGCTAATGTCCAAAACTTCAGAAGTTGCATGGGAAAAGTGTGGAGCACAGTCTAGGTACTGTGGGATTCATTAAGCCAAGTAATAAACAAAGCCAACTTAGTGCCCAGCGAAACAATCATGTAAAGAAAGGTACCAAAGTAAAGACTGCAAAAACAAAGGCTATGTCAATGCCTCATATGCAGCATGTCATGATATTTGCTAACCAATTGAATCACTTATCTTCATGTCTGAACCTCTAGAATGTCTACTGTCAGAGAATCAACTATCAGCTTCAGCTAGGGAACCAAGAAATTCAAGTAAGAAATACGGGAAAGAAATACCATTCGGGTAATATTTCCAAAGGATAGAATTATATGGGCTCTCGAAACCTCAAGAGGAGTTTGGTATCCCACCCTCAATGAAAGCAACAGTAAGAACAACAGTCTTAGTCAAGAGAACATACATTTAGTCACAATGCCCTCAACGCAGACCATAGAGCCAATGTATTCGGAGAGAAGCTCCCGAGGAGTGACACGGCGAGAAACAAAGGGCCCCTCAAAGCCAACGAGAACAGTCTCTCCTTCCTTCAAGTACTTCCCATCGATTCTGTGAACCAGGTCAGTGACCGCATCGGAAAATGCTTGCATGTATTCACCGGGGTTTCTTAAGATCCTGAAAAACAATACTATAGATAATCAATTAAATAATCAAGTAAAACGGACATGACCTCATCAAAGTAAGCAAATTAGCCTTTCTGAACGAAATAGTAGGAAAAGCAAAAACCCCTATCGCATCAAGGCGATGAATAACCAACAATTTGAGGATAAACACAATTAATTCGAATGAAAACCCTGAAAATGCCAAACTAATTGGATGCGTAACACACTAGAGACCCTTAGCTCCTAAGAGGAATCAAAAAATTAAATGAACAAAGCCTAATCAATCCGTTTTCATTTACGTTCTTTCCATCCAAAGATGATAATTCAAACCCGACAAAAAGACAGTCATCCGAATCAGCCTCTCAACACGCCGACAACACTTGATAAGCTATCCTTGGCCCAACTATTAACAGACGACTCTGAAATGAACGAAGGAAACCAACCGGGGCGCCAAGTCGCGGAAGGAGTGCAGATCGGAGATGTCCACGACGAGGCGGCGGCGCTTGTGGTTGATCATCGTCTTGATGTCGTCCATGTACATCCTCCCGACCTGAAATCACGGAGCAAAACCCACCCAAAAAAGAAAAAAAAAATCGATTCAGTCCGACATCGCTTCGACGAGATACTGCAGCGAATCGAGGCGAAGAAGACAAACCCACATCGTTCTCCAGGAAAGCCAGCAGCTCGCGCTTGTGAGCCGCCCGCACCTCCTCGCTGACGTCCATCGCTCGGAGCTCGCCTGGTGAAGTCCCGTCCGGCGAAGAAGAAAGAACGCGAGAGAGAGAAGAGAGAGAAGAGAGAGAGAGAGAAGTAACCCTAATTTTGATGTGCTTTGCCCCTTTTCTGCATCGAGGTCGGAGATGGCGGGAAACAGAGGGGAGGGCGGGGACGGGAAATGGCGGGAAACTGGAGGAGAGCCCGGCGCCATCTCACGTGCGTCACGTGACTGCCCTGTCGTGGTAAGCAGCCTTCCGAATTTTTTTTTTTGATTTTCTTTTAGTGAGAGAAAAATAGAGAATTGATTAACTAATCTTTTGAGAGAAACGGTGCCGTACCGCGGCTAATATTTTCAATGAAATCGAATACCTATTTTGCTCGGTGAACGGAAAATCTCACTTGAGATTTGCTCAAATGTCGAAAAAAAAAAAAGCAAGGGGAAAATAGTCAGAAGAAAATTAAATATATGAATATAGTACTCTCAAAAAGAGATTGTTAAACTTATTAAGAATAAGAATCAAATTTCCAAAATATAAAATAACGTTTTTTTTTTCACACTGAGGAAGATGTTATTGTACATTTACATGGCTTCTCATTTTTTACGTGCAATTTGTTATTTTGAATTTTCAAGACTCAGCTAGAAGGATTATCACGGTTGCTGGACAACCGAATTGACTTAACGGGCTCCCTTTTGATGTCACGTCCTTGATGAACGCAACAAAAAACTGCACCCGAGCTTTTCTTCCCTACTTTTTTTTTCCTACATTTTGGAAGCTATGCAAACCCATTTAATAGTTGGTGTAAATAATTTATACATGTTATTTTCGTTCTTTTGTTCACTTAAGATTTTCAAAACCTAGTGTTCTTTCTAAAAAATTTCTGACACAATACAAAAGTACAATAAATTCTGCAACCATATTATCTCCATCTATATATTACAGATAAAGTGTTATATAATAGATTTGATTTTGAAATAATATTCCCATGATTTTTTTGGCTTGAATAGTATGCTCGGATTTATTTCATTTAAATGCATCAAACTATATCTAAATCAATAATTTCGATTGCCCATCTTCCTCGAATTGCAATATGTGGTCATTATTGCACCGTCTCCTTGCTAGCAAGGCTAAAAAATTAACATTTGAACTCATATTCAAATGTTTAAGATTGTCAGTGCAATTTTCCCAAAAATGAATATTTTATTTAAGGTTAATATTACAAAAAAACCACAGATTAATACATTTATGAGAAATTCACCTCAAATTAATTTTGTTGACCACCAAAAATTATAAATCGGTATATTTATAACAATTTACCCTCCATTGATTTTAGTTAAATTAAATTAATATCATAAAAAATCATAAATTGATACATCTGTGACAAACCTAAAGTAAAACTCTAAATTGGTACATTTATCAACTACCATTTGTTAATCTACTTAGCAATTTGACAATAAAATCTAACAAAAAATAACGAATAATAAATTTATCATAGGTATAATAGTTTGAGGTTTTTTTGGCTTGAATAGTATGCTCGGATTTATTTCATTTAAATGCATCAAACTATATCTAAATCAACAGTTTCGATTGCCCATCTTCCTCGAATTGCAATATGTGGTCATTATTGCACCGTCTCCTTGCTAGCAAGGCTAAAAAATTAACATTTGAAGTAGGGGTGTGCATGATCCGGGCGGGCGATTCCCGACCTAGAACCAGGAACCGCCCGCTAAGGACCGGTTCCGAAAAATCGGAACCGGGATCCACCCGTTTGTTGCGTGGATCCACCCGGGAACCGGACCGCCGGTTTGGTCCGGTTCCCGGGTGGATCCATGGAACCGATTTTGACGTCAAAGACGAAGGGAGTCGAGACCGAGCGTCGGCGAGGGGGCGGACGCGAGGCGGAGGAGCGGCGGTTGTGGCGAGTGGCGACCGGCGCGAGGGGGGTGGACGGAGGAGGAGCAATGGCGGCGGCGTGGATGCTTGGTGAGGAATCGAAGACGAGAAGAAGAGATTGAGGAAGAAACAGAGAGATAATCAAAAACTAAGGAAGAAATCAGAAGAGAATCAAGAGATGAGACGCAAATTAGGGCTTCGTACCTTGTTGAGTGACGGAAAAGGGGCTCGCCAGCTCGATCGAGAGTTCTTGTAGAGGCGGAGGAGCAGCGGTTGTGGCGAGTAGTGACCGGCGCGAGGGGGCGGATAGTGGCGGAGGAGGAGCGGCGGCGGCGTGGATACTCGGGTGGAACCGTGGAATCGAAGATGAAGAGAAGGAAAGGAACGAGAGAGAATCGAAGGTGAAGAAGAAGAAATTGGAATTAGGGGTAGGGGGCTTCGCGACTTTTGTTTTTTTTTTTATATTATAAATAGTACCGGTCCGGTCCGGGTGGGCGAGCGGGCGGATCCGCCCACGGAACCGGGAACCGGACCGGTTCCCACCGGTTCTCAACAATTGGACCGGGAACCGGACCGGTTCCCTCAAGAATCGTCCGGTTCCGGGCGGTTCCGGGTCCAATGCACACCCCTAATTTGAAGTCATATTCAAATGTTTAAGATTGTCAGTGCAATTTTCCCAAAAATGAATATTTTATTTAAGGTTAATATTACAAAAAAACCATAAATTAATACATTCATGAGAAATTCACCTCAAATTAATTTTGTTGATCACCAAAAATTATAAATCGGTATATTTATAACAATTTACCCTCCATTGATTTTAGTTAAATTAAATTAATATCATAAAAAATCATAAATTGATACATCTATGACAAACCTAAAGTAAAACTCCAAATTGGTACATTTATCAACTACCATTTGTTAATCTACTTAGCAATTTGACAATAAAATTTAACAAAAAATAACGAATAATAAATTTATCATAGGTATACTAGTTTGAGGTTTTTTTGTGATAAAAAATTATTTTGAGATAAATTTGTTAGAAATATACTAATTTAGGATTTTTGTGAATATTAACCCCTTTCTTTTATTTATTGAATTTCAATATCCAGCAAGTAACTAGAGAGCTGGCGGTTCCCTCCCCGACACATCCATTTTAACTATCGAAATGTAATTAAAGAGGCCGATCGAGGATGTGGAACTTAGAGGAAGATGGTAGCTCCCGACAATATTAGCGTTACTTTCATTGTTGTGAAGAAAAAAGTCATAAAAAATTTCAAATTATGTCAATTGTAACATATTTAATCTAAAGTTTTTTTATGATATTAAAAATCATAAATTATACCCACCATGACATATTTATTCTAAACTTTTTATTGTGAAGTAAAAAATCCAAATCTTATATATATGATGTTCCATTAGACATATTTTTAGCCAAGATAATGCTGTTTTTATTTCACGTAGACCCATGTCACCACTGTTTGTTTTTCTGGTGTCCATGTAAACATACTTCTAATGATTTTTGTTAAAGGAACTTTGACGGAGTGTGAATGTGTCATACAATTATAAGTTTGAGATTTTTAACATAAAAAAAAGAAGAACATTAAGATAAATGTGTCACACTAGACATAGCTTAGATTTTTTTTTTTTTTTTTGACTTTTGCCCAATTTGTGAATGCGTTGGTTGCCATCAAACCACTTAGGACATTGATGTCTTTTTGTGTTTGGGATAATAGCACAAACAACCCCTAAACTTTTGTTCAATATACAATGTTTTCTCTGAGTTTTTAATTTATATAGTGTGATCCTAAACTTTGGCTCAATCTACAATATCGTCCCTAAATTTTTTATTTATTCATTATAGTCCTCAAATTATTTGTAAACATTCAATATAATCCCTAGATTATGTGAAGAAATTTAAATTCCAAAGACCACATTAAACATCGGACCAAAGTTCGATAACTAAATTGAATAACTGAAAACTTAGTACGACATTGCATGTTAGATCAAAGCACACGGACCATTCATGTCATTTTTTCCTCTCTTTGGTTTTTTAAGGTTAAATGATGTTGGCGTGACTCTAGGGTGGTTGCGAGTTTGTTCTTCGTTTGTTATGGAACACCGCGCGAGAAACCGCTAACGAGGGTTTCAAGAGCTCAAACAAGAGTCAGATCCTGATCAACTTTCACAGTTGAAATCGTCTGTTCGATAGTTGTCTGATTGCTAACAAACATGAAATCTCAGAACTTAACCGTTGAAACCCCCTTTCTCTCTCTCTCTCTCTCCCTCTCTCCCTCATTTGATGTATGTTTCTCTTTGACGAAAAAGAGGGTTTTCGTTTCCGGCCGGAAAAGCTTCATACCTCTGGAGTTTCCAGGACCGAAGACTAGGGTTTCCACGGCGAGATCGCAATGGCCCAGAGAGAGCACCTGAACAAGACCGGCACCTGCTACGAAGAACATGTGTTGCACTCTCATGATATCTGGCGAGAGCCGGGCGCCCCCCGGCTATCCGTCTCGGTGTTCCTCAAGCAGCTCGGGATCACCATCTTCTTGTCGCACGCCCTCATCTTCGCCCTCAGGCCTCTTCGCCAGCCTCGGATTGTCGCCGAGATTCTCGTGAGCACAAACGTTTCACATGATTTCAACGTACGTTCTTTCTGATTGCTGATCCGATCTCGTCTTCTTGCTGCAATGTAGTGTGGCTTGCTGATCGGTCCGACCGCGTTCGGGAGCAGCAAGTACTTCGAATATGTCTTTCCGGAGAGGAGTTTTGTGAAAATCGAGACGGTCGGATATCTAGGCCTCATGTACCATCTGTTCCTCGTTGGGCTCCGGTTCGACTTGTCTGCGTTGGCGTTGATCGGGAAGAAGGCCACCTCAATCGCGCTGGCGGCCTTCTTCCTCCCCGGGATAGTCGGGATAAGCACCTTCTACATGGTGACCAGCTCCCCCGGTGCCGGGGATGCCGATGCCGATGAGCTCGGTGGCACGTTCTGGGTCATAGCCCTGACGTTCACCGGGTCGCCCGTCCTATCGGAGATCCTCGCGAGCATAAAGCTCCTCCACAGCGACATCGGGAGGACCGCGACAGCTGCGGCCGTCATCAGCGACGTCTGCGCGTGGGTCCTCATTATAGTGGTGATGCCGATCAGCCTCGCGGGCAATGAGTTCTATTATGCGTTCACCGCTATCATCGGATTCATAATGGTATGCCTCTTCGGATTTCGTCCGGCTCTCGCGTGGATAATCAGGAAGACTTCCAAGGAAAGGGATTATAGCGACCACTACGTGGTGATTATCTTGATCGGGGTCTCAATCTTCGGGCTGATCACGGACATCATCGGCACGCACGCATTGGTCGGCGCCTTCATGTTTGGATTGATAATGCCAAACCGCGACCTCGGGTCGAAATTGGTACTCAAGATCGAGGAATACGTGGCCAGCATTCTGTTGCCGTTCTTCTACGTGGTGTGCGGAATACGCGCCAATCTGTGGGAGATCGAAAGGCTGGAGGATTGGGCAGTGACTGTTTTTGTGATATGTCTAGGATGGTTGGGCAAAGTCCTGAGCACCATGGGGATATCCATGTTCTTCAACATACAACCTAGGGAAGGTGTTGTCCTAGGACTGCTCATGAACTGCAAGAGCCTCTTGGGTTTGGCTCTGCTTGATGTGGCCTGGGACAAAGGGGTAAGATTCTTCTCATGTTCTTCCTTTTTGTTTCCTATATCCAAACCCCAATTTGTTCTGAATTTTGAGTGGATACTATTTAAGAAAAATGGGTCAAGTCCATATTGATAAGAAACATAAATTGTTTAGTTTGTAAATCATGCAAACCGAGTCTGTTTTGACAACGATGACTTACAAACGGTGTTGGAATTCGTCAGTCCATGTAATCAATATGCTGAGTAATAACTTCTCTTTCGTCGAATGGTATTGGAATTTATCTTCCGTGAAGCTTGAATCGCCTCTTCAGTAGCATTGGATTATTTTTTTTCTTTAAGTAGCACAAAAATACTATCTATCTCGTGCACTCCATGACAGACTCTACTTGCTTGTTGTGATCACTTGTGATTTTAGGCCTTGAGCACTCAGCACTACTCGATCATGGTGCTGGCTTTCTTGATCATGACAGGCTCGGTCGCGCCACTCATCGACGTTGTCTATGGCCCGACCAAGCGGTTCATGCACTACACGCTCCGGTCCATTCAGGCAGCCGGGTCCAACACTGAGTTCCGGGTCCTCTCGTGCATCTACTCGACGCGCCACGTCTCGCCCATCGTCAACCTCCTCGAGGTCTCTACGGGCAACATGCGCTCACCCTTCACCGTGTTCGGGCTCCACCTCGTCGAGGTCACGGGATGCGCCTCGGCGACGCTCATCGTCCACGACCCGCACAAGCCCAGCAAGTCCCACCTCCACGACTCGGCGCAGTCCGAGCACATCATGAAGTCCTTGGAGGACTTCGAGTACCAGAACCGGTCGGCGTCGGCCCAGCTCCTGACCATCCTGTCCCCATACGAGAGCATGTACGAAGACGTGTGCGGCCTCGCCGAGGACAAGCGCGTCTCGCTCATCATCCTCCCGTTCCACCGCCGGCCCACGATGGCTGGGGCTATGGAGGACGCCGAGCTCGCGTTCCGGCCCATCAACCGGAGCGTGCTCGCGAACGCGCCCTGCTCCGTGGCCCTCTTCGTCGACCGTGGGCTCGCGACAATGCGGCGGACAGAGTCAAACCACATCGTGACCCGCCGGACCGCCATGCTCTTCATCGGGGGCCATGATGACCGGGAGGCGCTCGCCTACGCATGGCGGATGGCGGGCCACCCCTCCATCAGCCTCACGGTGGTGAGGTTCCTCCAGGGCAACGACGTCGTGGACATCGAGCTCATGGAGCTCCAAGAGCGGCATGGCATCCTGACCATCATTTCCGACGTGGAGAGGCAGAAGCGGCTCGACGACGTCTACATCGCCGAGTTCCGCCGGAACAACTCGGGCAATGAGTCGATAACCTACCGCGAGGTGACGGTGAACAATGGGAACGAGACCGTGACGGCCATAAGGGAAATCGAGCGCGACTTTGAGCTGTACATCGTCGGGCGGAGCGAGCGGTCCATATCGCCGCTCACGTTCGGGCTGGCAGAGTGGAGCGAGTACCCGGAGCTCGGGGCCATCGGTGACATACTCGTATCGTCGAGTTTTAATATGCAAGCTTCAGTTCTGGTGGTGCAACAGTACGATTCGGAGTCCACGGCGGCTGATGAAGATGGGATTGGGATCTTAGATAGCCTGCCTTTTTCCAAGAAGTAGCAATGATATTGTTCTTTTTTCCTTTTTTCAGTTGATTTTTTTTTCATTAATTATAGCCTAGAGATAGCTATTGTTTATTTCCATATCAACTCGAGGCGTGACGCTCTCTCGATGGATAGAATTTCGTTAACGAGTGCCCCGAACACTTCATAAGTGACTGATTAAAGACATTTTAGCAATTCTCAGTGCACTGATATTGTTCGCACCTTATCCAAAATCAATATTTAACTTCAGAATAAGTGGTGAAAATCTTGAGAAAATTCACTTAATACAAATGTTCCTATGGTCCCTTCGAGAAGCTGACCTTCAATTGTAACCCGTCGTAATTACACGAGTTTCATGATAATTTCTCGAGAAATTATAGAATGCATGCTGTCATCTGGGTTATTTTAGAATAATACGAAAACAAATTTAAGTTTAGAGTCCATGAAAGATATTTAAATTATATGATTATTGCGTTAGGAATTTTAGATTATCATTCTATATATACATTGTTTCGCCATGATACCAATTTGGATATTTATTGAGGGTATAAACATATATAAAATAATTATCTTATAATGTGGAGAGGTAAACGCGAAACGAGATTTCACAATGTGAAGGGGCGAGAAATAATTGAACTGACGACTTAAAACACAAGAATCAAGTATCAGAGAAAAATCTCTTCCAATCATTGAATCTTTAATAACTATCTAAGTGTCTTCGGGACAATTATTAAACGTATTGAATAAAAAACATTTCATTTTTTAAAAATAAACAGATATTAAGGATTAATACCACGAAAATACTTCACACCAATACACCTGTAGCAAATCTCAAACTAATTATTTTACTACAAAAAATCCAAAAGTAGAACACTCATGACAAATTTATTCTCATTTTAATTTTTATTAAATTTTAACATTAAATCGTTGAGTTAAGTGACATGGGAACAATTGACAGAGATACTAATTTAGGATTTCACATTTCCTTTATCACGATTCACGATGTATACTTTTTTTATTTTTTTGTAATATTAATTTAATTTAATAGAAATTAATGGATGATAAATTTGTTATAAATGTACTATTTAGGGGTTTTTGTAATAAAAAATTAGCTTTGGATATTTTTGTTACATACATATATCAATTTAGGATTTTTCGTAATAATTAACATTTCTTTGTAACAGCAAAGTTTTCTTTTTTTGGTTCGAAAACGGCAAAATTTGTTCAAGTGAATAACTGAATATTAACGGTCTCTTTCTAAATAATCCAAGGAAAGAAAAAAAACACTGTTTGCGAAAAAGAAAGAAACAAGAAAACGGAAAAGCGGCTGCCCATCGTCGGATACTGATGACGTCACAAGAGAAGCGCCCGTGTATTTTCGTATCTCTCTCTCGAGAACCGAAATTCGATTAAAAAGGTTTTATACCTCGAGAAAACTAAAAAGGAAAGAGAAATAAAAGAAAAGAGGGAAACAATTTCAAGAAAACAGCGGAGGCTCGACGCTCATTAACACGTGCGGACAAAGAGTCGGTTGAACAGAATCTTGACGGTTTTTCTCTCTCTATCTCTCTCTAAAGATTTCGAGGAAAGAAGAAGGAAACACGAATATCTCCGAAAATTAGAAATACAGAAGAACGGCCGTCCATCAACCGGATACTGATGACGTCACAGCGCCTGGATTAAAATACAATAATTCACCCCCCAATAAAAACGAAAAAGGAAATAAGAAAAAGAAAATCTATTTCAAGAAAGCTGCGCTCTTCGCTTCTTCTTGCACAGACACAACCAAGTTCAGGAGCTCTTCTCCTCCTTCCTCCTTCTCTCTCTCTCTCTCTCTCTCCTCTCTCTCCGCATTCTTGCTCCAAGTATAGTAAAACCCAGAAGAACATTGAATCTGTTCTTTGCGACTCGCCGGAGAGTGTCCATCGCCATCACCCACGATGGAGGAGGCGAAGAGAGGGCCGAATCGCCGGCGGGGGGTCGAGTGCGGGCTCATCGAGAAAGCGAGCGCGCGCGAGGTCACTTTCTCCAAGCGCCACCAGGGCCTCTTCCGCAAGGCCGCCGAGCTCTCCATCCTCTGCGGCGCGGAGGTCGCCGTCATCACCTACTCGCCCCACGGCAACCCCTTCGCCTTCGCCCACCCGTCCACCCCCGACGCCCTCATTGACCGCTACCTCTCGAGTGGGGCGACGGGACCCGCCGCAGACGAAGCCGCCGCCGTGCACAGGAAGCGGCACGACGACGCGGTCGCGAAGCTCGAAGAGGCCAAGAGAGAGGCAGAGAGGATCGCTGCAGAGGCCGCCGGCAAGAGGAACCGGTGGTGGGAGGAGGCGGTCGGGGACGGCGTGGAAGAGGAGGAGCTGGAGCATTACGTGGCGTCGCTGGAGAGTTTGAAGAAGCTGGTCGCCGAGAGAGTCGGACGGTGCGATGATTTGGGTTTCTACGGCCGATTACTGGCGACGGACGAGGACATAAGCATGGACTTGGATGCCACGTTTCTCGCTGAGTTGCAGTACTCTTGTTAAATGAGAAGTCAATAGAATGCTCTTTCTAAGTTCAGATAAACTTACGATTTTATCAATTCCTCGGTAAATTTCTTCTTCTTCTCTTTGGTTTTTTGCAAGTCTTTTGGGGTTTTGAACTCGGGGTCGAGATGGAAATCATGTTGAACAATATTCTTGTATTGCCTGTTGATAAAAGACGAAAAAATCAAGTTCGTCTCCCTTCTTTCATTTACTTTGAATAATCTCCCGTTATCTTTTTGTTTTTTTTCAATGTCATTAATATTGAATTAGGGTTCGACTTTGAGTGTTTGATATATTTAAAACAAATCAAAGGAGTTACAAATAGATGAAATTACAATTTCCGAAGCAACATTATATTCATAACCTTTTTTTTTCCCCTAGACGTACGGAAATAGTTGTCAGCCTCCCGCTAGTTTCCGTAGTTTTGTTTTTCTACTAGGATGAATTGCAAAACAATTTGGCCACCCATATCTTTTTTCTCTTTTTTTTGTGGCCAATAGCACACAAAAGGCATGTAGAAATTTATCCATAAAAAAAAAATTGAGTTTGGAATTTTGAAAGATTATTTAAACATAAAATTATTATCTGATTACTGTTTCGCCATAATCCCAGCAGTTTGGACATTTACTAAATTTACAAGCAAATTTTAAATATAGTTTTATTATATAGAGATAAATGCGAAGCAAAATCTCATATGTCGACATTGATACTTTCTTAATAACTTCTTAAATAATTAATGAGAATACTATCAATGATTATTTCGGATATTGATTAAACATATGTAATAGAAAATATTTTGATTTTAAATTAGGATTAATACCCTGAAAAACCCCAAATTAGTACACATGTGACAAATTTACCAAAAACTATTTTTTTGATCACCAAAAATCTCAAACTAGTATATCCTTGAAAAATTTACCCCAAACTAATACACTTATAACAAATTTATCTTCTGTTAGTTTCCGTTAAATTTTACTATCAAATTTATTAAATTAAATGACACATGACAGTTGACCGGTATACCAATTTAGGATTTTACGCTCCATTTGTCATATTTTATATTTTTTTGTGGCATTAATCTAATTTAGTAAAGGGTATATTTGCCACAATTTATCAGTTTGGGGTTTTTTTCAGTCGAATAAATTAGTTTTTGGTAAATTTATCATAAATGTACTAGTTTAGGGATTTTTATGGTTAACCGGGGTAAATTTGTCACAAGTGTACCAGTTTAAGGTTTTTCATGGTCAAAAAAATAGTTTTTGGTAAATTTGTCATAAGTGTACTAGTTTGAGATTTTTCAGGTATTAACCCTTTAAATTAACTAGTCAAAACTACATGTTTTCTTTATTTTAACTACTTCGTAAAGTGTCCCAAAACACTTCAAAAGAGAACTCCTTTGCTCTAAATCAAGAAAATATTTCAGGAAAGTGGCAAATTCACAAGAACTGAGACAAGAAAATGTTAGAATCTTAGGTATATGAGCAATCGCAATTGGGGAATTGGAACTTTTCTTTATTAGCGAGGACTTTAGATATCCAAGCCATGGGGGACATAGAGGCAAACACAAGGTCGCCAGCGAAACGAATGAGTGAATAATCAATATAACCTCAACATCTTCTATCACACAGTGTGCTAATAGAAATGAGCACGTACAGTTATGTAGGGGTGTCAAAAAAACCCGACCAGACCTGACCCGAACCGAAGACGACAAGAACTCGAAACAAGTATAATACATGTTTCGGGTCTTGATACTATTCGAGTAACATATATTAAACAAGCAAAGAAATATGTGTTGGGTTGGGTCAGGGTTGGAACATTGTTCGATCCGGAACACGTTAACTTCAAATTCCAAACAAGCCAACAAACACAAACATGTTCTCATCTTTAGGGGTGTCAATGGGTCGGGTCGGGTTTTGTAGTTACCTGACCCGACCCGAATCAAAAGGGCCACACACTATGACCCGATTCGACCTGAAACACATTAGACCCGCATCGAAAATTCGGGTCGGGTTGGGTTGCTGGGTTTCCCACTTTTTTTTCTTTTTTTTTTTTACCTTTCTTTTCTTTGGGGTTCGGGTTTGGGCAAGGTTTCCAATTATGCATTAGGAATCTCCATTTCAGCAAGCACACTGCTATTAATTGCCATAGATGCCTTCAATATCTGATTCGCACAGTCCCTGCATTGCTGCAACCTCTTCCTAGCTTCATCAGATAATCCATTAGATGGCACTTTCGGGCAAGGCAACCACCACTTCTCTTCCTGTCTAATGGATGGCCTACCACTGGACACACCTGAAGAATTCTTATCATGGTCATCGCCATCATCCATCAATATCCCACGATCAACATACCAAAATTCCGTCTCAGAGAACCCATCAAGCATGATGGTTAACATTGCATCGAGCTTCTTAAGAGCCGAGAGATTTATATATAAATCAGAGCGAGAACGAGTTGCCATGACCTCATATGTGCCCCCACTCGGGAATTGTTGTATCGATGGCACGAGCTCCACAATTGAATCGCTCACACATAAGAGCCATTCCATTTCTCTGCGCCACATCGCCTTCTTCTGAGGTGCCAAAGGCTCTAGCCTCCATAATGCACCAAAGACAGTAGCTGCAATCCAGTCCAATACATCGCATTTGTGTCCAAACTTGAAATATAGAACAGTTACTCATTTACACGATTTTGGTGACACCAGAGGGTAATAAATCAAACTGGAAAGCCTAATTAATGCACTAATGTCAAACAAGGTGGACAACATCAAGCTGAATTAGCAGCACGGGCATGGAATGAAACATTTGCCTTCTTTAAGATTCAAAGCGCTCTGAGGTTGGAAAAGCGTGAGTTGCTGAAATGCATGTCCATCATGCCATGGGTAAGGAATAAGCATGCCTTGCTGAAGATCAGAAGCAATAGTTGATGCTTTTCAAGCAGGTGACACAATTTTTCAATCATCTAAAACAGAACAGGTTCCCCTGATCTTTATCATTCAAGATACATACTATAGGACACCACTGCAATCAACATCCATTATACATTGATGCAGAACAAAGTTCTAGTGGAATATATTCTGTGCTAACCTCTAATACGTCAATCATCAAGAGAAGTCAACATTGAGCTTGACTCCGTGGTCGTATTTGGCAATTCTACAATAAATTCATGATGGCGGGGAAGTGGCGGCGACGAGGGCTTAGCCCTCAGCCGCTGCCTCCTCTCCCCACCTTTTTCGTCGTGAATTTATTGTAGAATTGCCAAATACGACCACGGAGTCAAGCTCGATGTTGACTTCTCTCAATGATTGACGTATTAGAGGTTAACACAGAATATATTCCACTAGAACTTTGTTCTGCATCAATGTATAATGGATGCTGATTGCAGTGGTGTCCTATAGTATGTATCTTGAATGATAAAGATCAGGGGAACCTGTTCTGTTTTAGATGATTGAAAAATTGTGTCACCTGCTTGAGAAGCAACAACTATTGCCTCTGATCTTCAGCAAGGCATGCTTATTCCTTACCCATGGCATGATGGACATGCATTTTAGCAACTCACGCTTTTCCAACCTCAGAGCTCTTTGAATCTTAGAGGAGGCAAATATTTCTTTATTTGAACTTGTTGATAGAGGTTTCTTATATATATATATATATGTCCTACATATTGGTTGAATAATTTCATAAGCTTCATTTATTGTAAAGGCATATTGGAGCTAAGGTCATATTTCACTTTTATGTGCGTTTTTCTTGAAAAGTTATGCATTAAGAAGCCTGACATATTAAATAAATGATCAAATCATGTCATAGGCATACTCATTTGATGCTAATTTTTCAATATAAGCATGATTGGAATATACCTCAAGTGCATATGACTTTGCTAACAGAGCCACTGCGTGTTTTCAGGAATTAACTCCTAATCAACTCCAAGCAGGTCAAACATTGGAGCCTCTCAGTCGTTTTACTGTATTTTCCTACTAGTCACAAAAAGTACTTGATAGGCTGTCAGTGCATGGAAAGGGAATAACATTTTATACATCACCGGTTGATAAGAAGAGTCCTAACATACTTTCAATTTCCTATTAGCTCTTAACAAGACATTCTCTGTGAAAAAGAAGAAAGGAAAGCTCCGGAAGGCATGGGATGAGAGCAAAGTCATCTATACCGTAGCATCCTGGGGGGCAATAGCCATTGGGTGTGTCTTTTAGTTAATCTCCTTTCAAATATTGGTTTATTATTTTCAGCTCGTGACTTTCCTATATTTTCAATGTTGGAGCATCTTTGAATCTTACACTGTTCTTTTAGACAATTCTTAACCTCCATACTCTTGCAGATTTATCCAGCTCTTGATCTTTGCAACTCTCTCTCTCTCTCAACGTAATTGTGGTCAATGTCTGTTCTTTTCAGGATCTATAAGAACCCAGTACTTCTCGGGGCTGCCTCAAATGCCTTTTGGACTTCTTGTCATGTTATATCAAAGCTTCTCTGATCTTCACGATCTGCCTGAAGAGGAGCTGAATTAGTTCATTCCATGCCCATGCTGCCAATGCAGCCTGATGTTGTCCACCTTGTTTGACATTAGTGCATTAATTAGGCTTTCCAGTTTGATTTATTACCCTCTGGTGTCACCAAAATCGTGTAAACGAGTAACTGTTCTATATTTCAAGTTTGGAAACAAATGCGATGTATTGGACTGGATTGCAGCTACTGTCTTTGGAGCATTATGGAGGCTAGAGCCTTTGGCACCTCAGAAGAAAGCGGTGTGGCGCAGAGAAATGGAATGGCTCTTATGTGTGAGCGATTCAATTGTGGAGCTCGTGCCATCGATACAACAATTCCCGGGTGGGGGCACTTATGAGGTCACGGCAACTCGTCCTCACTCTAATTTATAGATTAATCTCCCTGCTCTTAAGAAGCTCAATGCGATGTTAACCAGCATGCTTGATCGGTTCTCTGTGACGGAATTTTGGTATGTTGATCGTGGGATATTGATGGATGATGGCGATGACCATGATAAGAATTCTTCAGGTGTGTCCAGTGGTAGGCTGTCCATTAGACAGGAAGAGAAGTGGTGGTTGCCTTGCCCAAAAGTGCCATCTAATGGATTATCTGATGAAGCTAGGAAGAGGTTGCAGCAGTGCAGGGACTGTGCGAATCAGATACTGAAGGCAGCTATGGCAATTAATAGCAGTGTGCTTGCTGAAATGGAGATTCCTAATGCATACTTGGAAACCTTGCCCAAACCCGAACCCCAAAGAAAAGAAAGGTAAAAAAAAAAAAAAAAAGTGGGAAACCCAGCAACCCGACCCAACCCGAATTTTCAATGCGGGTCTAATGTGTTTTAGGTCGGGTCAGGTCATATTATGTGGCCCTTGTGATTTGGGTCGGGTTGGTTGGGTAACCACAAAACCCAACCTGACCCGACCCATTGACACCCCTAATTCTGTATATACACCATGAGCCCGTTTGGTTCAACTTTGGGGAAATACCTTTGCATTTCCCCAAGCATCTTTAGAAGAATGGGCATTTTGTGAATGCTGAAGTGTTTTGGAACTCTTTTTATTTTGGTGCATTTTACAAAGGAGCTTTGAGCTGAAAAGAAAAAGGAAAAAAAGAAAAGGAGAAAGGAGAAGGAGATGTTGAAGCAGAGGAGGGGAACGATTGGGAGGCAGCCGGAACTGGTGGGGGAGGCGGTTGGTGGCTGTGGTGGGGGAGGCGGCCGGTGGTTGTGGTGGTGGGGAGGCGGTGGGTCACGCGACCCACGCACCGTCGTCATGTGGGTCGCGGCCTCAGGAGGCGTCGCCTGGGTCCCGCGACCCACGCACTGCCATCTTGTGGGTCGCACGCCCTCAGGGTGACGTCGCTTGGGGCCGCGCGACCCACGCGAGGGCGGTGCGTGGCGACCAGATCAGGCGGTGCTCAGCCCATCGCGTGGGTCGCGCGACCCAGGCGACGCCGCCTGAGGCCGTGACCCACGCGACGGTGGTGCGTGGCGACCAGATATGGCGGGCTGAGCATCGCTCAGCCCGTCGCGTGGGTCGCGCGACCTAGGTGACGTCGCCTGAGGCCGCGACCCATGTGACAGCAGTGCTTGGTGACAGCGATGCGTGGGCGACCAGCTTCGATCGGCTGAGCTTCGCTCTTGAAGAAATAAGTTCAACGAGGAAGACGATGAACAATAGTTTTTTAGGGTATAATAGGAAAACACAATTATCAGTGAGGGCAATATTGGAAGAAAAAAAGTTCATTAATCCCCTCTTCAGCATTCTAGAGCATTCCAAATGCTAGCATTCTCCCAAATATACCTCAAAATGCTGAACCAAACACTTGAAATTTTCCCCAAGGGGCTTTCGGGGCTGAAAGCCCCTTGGGAATGCTGAACTAAACAGGCCCCATGTCTACGGATGATGCAATGCTCTTTCTACTTGTAGCCCGTGGGAAACAGCTATAACTCTCTCTCTCTCTCTCTCTCTCTCTAAAGTCTAGTCCGATAAAGAACAACGAAACAAGACTATTTTCAATTAAAAAAAACACCAAAAAAAGGGCTACCGGTGATCTAATACCGATGACGTCATGAGAAAAGCACCCCCTATACCCTCATATCTCTCTCTCGAGAGAGAGCCGAAGCTTATTTTTAATAAATACACTAGAGGTCCTAAAGTTTATTATCAAAGTACAATTGAGTCCTAAATTTTCACAAAAGTATAATTAAGGTCTAAAACTTATCATAAAAATATAATTGAGCCTTAAAACTTGTTACAAAATTGCAATTGAGTAATAAAACTTGTCACGGAGATATAATTGAGCCATAAAAATTTTTAAAAATGCAATCAACGAAAGAACTTGAATAGAGCGATTTGACAAGTTTTATGATTTAACTGCACTTTTTAAAGTTGTAGAATTTAATTATACTTTCATGATAAATTTTAGGATGTAATTTACATTTTTAAATATTTTAAGACTTAATTGTACATTTGTGATAGTTTTCGGCAACTTTGAGACCTTGCAAGAACTTGATTTGATTTCCCTTCATGATATATGCTATATTTCGTAATGTTGACATTAACATAACCAAACAATTGGCTGTCATGACCACCACCCGTGGTGGTGCAGCTGGTTTTGAGCCCTCTCCCCCTCACGAAGGGGAGGGGTTCGAATTCCAGAGGCGTCGCATTCACGCGACTCAAACGCGGCTAGGCGGCTGGGTTTGTGGTGGTGGCTCAGTCCGCCCCGGGTTTACGTCTAGGTTGCCGGCCGACGGCGGTTCCCGAGTCATCAAAAAAAAAAAAAACAATTGGCTGTCATGGAACTTCGCTCTCAAGCCTCAAATCAGCTTGTTTAACTCACTTCACATATAGCCAGAATTTATCATTCATTCACAAGTTATGCTTTGCTCTTCGCTAGTCAGAAAGTTGATCTTTCTAACATATGTAGATTGATTATGTCAGAAATTGTGTTTTTTTTTTTTTTTTTTTTTTAACTCTCTCGCTCTCTCTCTCTCTGATCCAGGCTTTGCCACAACAAATCTTGCGACCATAATCACTTGCCTTCTAAACATAAAATTTTTTATCCTTATTTGTAGAAGTTTTGCGTTCGATAAAAAGTCGAGGACCAGAATAAAGTGAGTCAATTAGTATTAAAACCACATGATTGACGACTTAAATGATGCCCATTTAGACTACTATTCATAGCGTGAGTGTGAGTTCGGACAATCGCGTGCTTTTGAGCTAAGGCTCACCGAGGTTAGGTACCTCCACGGTTGATTTCAACCCACCACATTGCATGCGCCCTTCATAGGGATGATATGATGGGCACAAATAGACTAAATAAGAATTGAAAAGGTATGTGGACTTTGAAACTAACAGGGCCCCTTCCTTGATTAGACTACTCAAATATTTTCTTACCCTTTGTTTACTCAACGTAGAAAATCCAAAGATGGAAGACTTTCAAGTCTCCTTCCTTGAGTAGACTTCTCCAATTTCGTCTTACCCTTCATTTACTCAATGTAGAACGTTCAAAGGTGAAGACTTTCTTGCAACCCACCACATTACACGCTCTCCTCATGTGAATAATACAATGCCCACAAAAAGACCGAATAAGAATTGAAAATGTATGTGGACTTTGAAACTAACAAGACCCCTTCCTTGATTAGACAGCTCAAGTATTTCCTTACCCTTCGTTTACTCAATGTAGAAAATCCAAAGGTGGAAGACTTTCAAGTCTCCCTCCTTAAGTAGACTTCTCCAATTTTGTCTTAACCTTCATTTACTCAATGTAAAACTTTCAAAGGTGAAGACTTTCTTGCAACTCACCACATTACACGCTCTCTTCATGTGAATGATACGATGCCCACAAAAAGATTGAATAAGAATTGAAAAGGCATGTGGACTTTGAAACTAACCAGGCCCCTTCCTTGATTAGACTGCTCAAGTATTTTCTTACCCTTCGTTTACTCTATGTGGAAATTCCAAAAATGGAAGACTTTCAAGTCTCCTTCCTTGAGTAGACTTCTCCAGTTTTTTCTTACCCTTAATTTGCTCCATGTGGAACATTCAAAGGTGAAGACCATTCACATTCTTGCTTTTTTTTTTTTTTTTTCTAATGAGAATCTTCTTTGAGAGTTGTTTCTTCAACCTCTTGCATTTTCATTATCGATATCTTAATCTTTGGCAACTTTGAGACCTTGCAAGAACTTGATCTGATTTCCCTTCATGATATCTATTATATTTTGTGACGTTGACATGAACATAATCGAACAATTGGCTGCCACGGAACCTTGCTCTCAAGCCTCAAGTCAGCTTGCTTCTCTTCACATATTTGCTAGAATTTATTATTTACTTAAAAGTAATGCTTACTCTTTGCTAATCAGCAAGTTGATTGAACTATTTTTTCTTTTGTTCTATCTCTCTATGATCCAAGCTTTGCCATGACGGACCATGTGACCATAATTACTCCCCTTAAAGACTGAGAAAGTTTTATCCTTATTTGCAGAAATTTCGAGTCTGATAAAAGTTATGACCAGAATAAAATGAATCACAATTAGTATGAAAACCACATGATTGACGACTCAAATGAGAACCATTTTAGACTACTATTCGTTGTGTGAGTCTGATTTTGGACAATCACGTTTTATGAGCTGGTTTATCGAGGTTAGGTACATCCACAACTGTTTTCAACCCACCACATTGCACGCTCTCTTCATGTGGTTGATATGATACACATAAAGAGACTCAATAAGAACCAGTAAGGTATGTGGAGTCTGAAACTAATGAGTCCCCTTCCTTGATTAGACTTCTTGAGTTTTTTCTTACCCTTCGTTTACTCATTGTAGAAAATCCAAAAATGGAAGACTTTCGAGTCTCCTTCCTTGAATTAGACTTTTCGAGTTTTTTTTTCTCCCCCTTAATTTGCTCAATGTAGATCCTGCAATTGATTAATTGAGTTTTATATGCACGTCGGAGATTATATATACCAATCCCCCCACACACAACCACACACACCCACACACATAGACGATAGCAAAAATGCACTTCCCTTCATCAACATCGTCATCACCTTCTCTTATTACCATTTTCTGCTTGCTCTTGGTTCTAATCTCCTCGTTCCTTCCAAGGGCCCCGGCTCAAAAAGGAAATGTGAAACAACGTAAGTGATTTTTGTTTTTGGTGCTTTGAGCTTTCAATAAGGGTGAGGGACATGATTCCATGAAACTATAGTTGACATGGCTTGAAACGGGAACATAGAGAAAGCTTTATACATCATGTTGTTATCATTGAATACTTTTGGGCAGCGTCTGATCTTTTATAATGATTTTCATTGAATATGGTCTTGCACATACAGCTATAAATCCGCTCCCAAGCCATTCTCCTCCTGACAGAGGACCTTAGAGTGAGTACTCTTATTACTCCATATATCAAACCTTTCCATCACGTTGTTTGTTTCTAGAAGGGTTTATATACTTGTGAATCATTCATCGTACATCGTATTACATTTGCTCGAAAGCACTACATCCTTAATTCATCGGATATTCTCTAGTCAAATAATCATGTAACATACTCAATTTCACTTTTATGCCAAATGATTAATCAAACTCCATGAAATTTCATCTTTACAAATGTAGTACAGGCATATGCTTAATTTCATATTTATAGCAACAATTAGTAACAAAATCTCGATGCTTTGTATCAACACTATTCGTGTACTTATTTGCGTAGTGTGGTCATAACTTGGTCAACAAGATTTTCTACGGTTAAATATGTGGGGGAAAAATCATGGTAATTTCATTATTATGTCAATAATTTCTTTGTAATATTCAAATTAATTACAAAATAAACCAATGTATATCCCGTGATTAATATTTGTCTGGAGTACATTACTAACAGTCTCAAACTGAGGAGAGGAAAAGGGGGGAGGGTGTAATGAGCTATAAAAGAAATAGTGGGTGTAATGATCTATAAAAGAAATAGTCTCGCATTCTCAATAGAAAAAGAAAAAGAAGAAAGGACAGTCTCACATCATCTATTTAACCAAGAATTAATTTCAGATCTTCAAGCCCTCTATTTTAAACACAGTTGCAGGCTCCATACCGGCAAAGCCTTGATCAGACGGCATGTTGGTTGCTCTAGATGTCATCAAGCAAAGAAGAACTCTGTCACTTGTGATCGTGATATATATGTAATATGTCATAATAATGTTGGTATGTACTTGGCATAGCAGAATTATTTCAGTTCCCAGTATTCCGCACATCATCTTCCGGACATTCTCATGTAAAATATAAATAGATAAGTTTCATTCTTTACTCTTCAATAATGTTCATCCAAGTAGAGACATCGCATCACCGCCTTATGTCTCAGAAAGTGAGTTCATGCTTGTGGGGCTTAGGAAAGGCAATTTTAATGGTCCACCTTGAGGAGCCTCCTATCTCTATAGCTATTTGATGGGACAATTTTTTAAAAAGTCTTGAACTTATTATATAACGGTCAATTCAGTTCTAAATTCTTTTATATTGTCAATTGAATCTTAAATATTTTGACAATTTGCCAATGTAGACTTTCGGCCAATTTTGGCCATAAATCGCCGACGTGGTGGCCAAGCGAGCATCAACGTTCTTCATAGAACGATCGACACTAACGTGGATGATTTCTACAAAAAATTATATATTTTTTTTCCTTTTTCTTTTCTCTCTCTTTTGTTTTTTCCCTTCATCGGATTACTACAAGGAAAAACAATACATTTTTTTCCCAAAAATTGTCCACACCAATGGCAATCGTGCCACACAAAATGGTGGCACTAACTGAACCGCCATATCAACGATTTCCTACCAAAATTTACCAGAATGGCTACTTTGATTTAGGACTAAATTGAAAAAATCGAAAAGTTTAAGATTGTGTTGACCGTTGTACAATAGATTTAAGACTTTTTGGATGATTTCCCTATTGTTCAGTTGCGGTAAGCAGGCTACTTAGCACAAAAAGAATGGTATGACGCTCTCTAAGAGACCTAGATACTAAAAATTAGCCACAAAAAAAAAGGTGCATGAACAAGGCGGTCTAGCTAAAACAATGCTACTAATAGTGCAACTGTGATATTTGCTAATGTTAGGGCAAACCATGAATTTTAGCTTGAAAAAGATTTATAGAACAATCATACTTGCCAAATAGTCCGTGAACGAGGTTTATTCTAGAAATTAAGCACTGCCCAAGTCCATTCTAAGAATTCAGGCTTTAATCAATTTTTTGTTTGTTGAGCTTCGGTAAACACCTACCTATTTTATCCCTATAAGCAAATGTACATAACATATACAAGGTGAAAGAAATTTCTACAAGCAAATGTACATAATATATAAATGCATTAGTCTACATGCTATATCATTTGGATGTATGATGCAAAGAAGAAGATCCCCATCCGACAATACAAATGTTGACAAAAAAAAGGATTTTTCACTCTGGACTTTTCCACCTATCGGCTCATCCTCTTGCCCTCATCACTAGCATGTGCTCTCCACTTGATGTGCCACCTATTGAGTCACAGGGAGGGATATGATAGACACTAAAACACGCAATCCCATGATTTCCATAACTAGAACAAGAACACAAATCGTTGAGTAGAAAAATTAACACACATGTTTTGAAATACATCATTCTTCTTGCAAAAACGAAAAAGCGATAATCCAAGCGCAAGTCCTTCTCCTCTATTGCCCTCTGTATCACTAGTTCAATGAGATAGCCCATCAAACTTTAGTGCTAGGTAAACGCTCCTTTATGAGGATAATTGTAAGAATTAGGATTAGAGGAGATACTTGAGCACTATTTATAGACTTTCCAACCATGCCCTCTCATTACAAGCCAAGTTTAACTCGGCCAACACTAACCAACCCCATATTAAACTAATTAAGAAACATTCTATCTCATCTTAGATCAACATCGTAAAACGGTAAATTACAATATCAATTAATGTAGCCTACATTAAGAAAACTCTTATATTCTCCCACTAGGATATACTAATTGAAATTGTACTATATATGCACACTTTGGTTTAGAGATAATTTTTAATAGTCAATCATATCCCACAAAGTCTCAAACACTGAATTATGACGATAACTAATGTAGCTAGTATAAACACCTAGAGGAGGTGAATAGGTGTAAAAACAGTTTCTCGAGATATGGAAGCAATACTAGGCAACCGATAGAAAGGAAGTACTATTTTGCTTAATCAAAATGAATTACGATCAAAGCAAAGTAAGGAATAGGGAAGAGAAGATTAAACACAAGGTTTATAGTGGTTCGGCTTATCCCAAGTCTACGTCTACTCTTCTGCACTGACAGCCTATCGGCTGGATTCCACTATGAACAAAAGAGATGTTACAGCACAGCTTTTCCTTGATTCCACAGTGTAGATGTTCTATCACACTTCCTCAAGGTTTCTCACAAATATAAACTCTCTTTTGCGTACAAGTTTTCGCTCAAATGAATTGACTAAATAACAAGAAGCTTCAAACTTTGGAATTTTTATATCGCGCACTCTCGAACAACTTAGAACATCTTCCTTATATACTCCTTTATGCCATCATACCCGTTAGCACTTACCAAAGGAATTCCTCCAATCTACCTATTGGACGGAATCAATTAGGAAGATCATTCGAGCTATTAAAGGAACATGACGATAGCCCATCAATCCTATTCGCCCATACAATCAGGATCTCAGTTTCCATAAGTAAAACCTTCCACGAATATTTCTCCAATCAACGGATCCTTAATCTTCTAATCAATCTCGATCAATTTAAAAGGATTATGTTATGTCATATCCAGCCAAGAGATCTTCTCCGGTCGATAAGGTCATATCCTTAATAAAACATTCAGTTCTGGATAGCCTTTCTTCAACAGATTAGAACTGTCAATGAGGATAGACTTTGAATCTTGAGTCTGGCTGTCCGGAGGTCTTCAGACTTTAAACAACAGACTGCAGAGTCTGCAAACCTTCAGACTAGACTGATGGAAACGTTTTGTCAGCTTCAAAACATTTCAAGAAGATTTCTCCAACAATCTCCCCCTTTTTGATGGTGACAAAACTTTCCTGCAGATTTGGATAACTTTGACCTGCAAAACATTTCTCAAACAAATATACATATCTTATAAAGATAAATGGCTAAATGAATAACACTAGAATCTGCAACCATAGTAAATAGGTTAGTCTTGAATATGATAAAGCCATCCATAAGATATCAATAGCAGTCAATAACAGTCAAATCCAAATTCACATCTAGACACAAAATTAAAGTCAAACATCAATCCAAATCAAACAATCCAAACGATTAAAAATTCAAAGTTTGATTCAAATCTTTCTCCCTCCTTTTGTCAGCATTAAAAAGGTTGAGAAGAAAATGGAATAAAGTCAAGATTGCTTAGGAACGCAGACAAGCTGCAAATCTCCCATGGACTAAACGATCCCTTCCAGCTTTTTCAAGTCTTCCTTCAATTGTGCAACTTCCTCACCCTTAGCATTAGCCTGAATCTGAACAGAGAGGGCTTGGATCTGATCTTTCAAAGAAACTGAAGAAACTTGACCTGCATTCTGCAAGCTTTGAACCTCGCATCCCAGAGCATAAATTTGACCGCGCATCTCCAAGAGAATATTCATAATTCTGCGAAAATCTGCTGAGCTATCGGTCTGCCTACTGGCTTTAGCACGATCTGCAGATGATAGCATATCCGAATAATCACGCAGATTTGGCAATGAAGCATTATGTTCTTCTTTAAGAAAATGAGAGGGATGAATGTCTTCTGGGTCGGCTGGAGAGTGGTTGACTCCTTCACTGGTAGCAGCTGACATCCCTATTTTCTCCTTATCTCCTCCTGTTTCTATGCATTCAGGTGGAGAAGAGTGTTTTTCAGGCTCTTCTTCCTCTTGATTCATTCTCTCTTCTTCTTCTTCTGCTTCTTTTTCGCCAAGTGCTCTTTCTTCTTCTTCTTTTTCATCACTTGCTTCCTCAGCATCCTTTTCTTCTGCTTCCTTCTCCTCTGCTTCTTTCTCTTCTTTTTCTCGAGTCCTCTGTTCTGAATCTTTCACTAGAGCAAAACGGCTCAGATGTTTCAACGCCATTGCAGAGATGGTGATGTCTTCCTCATCATCTTCATCTTCAATGATGAGAGCTCTCCTTTTCTTGGATAGAGCAACCATGGGCTTCTTTCCTTTTCTTTTTGATGCAGAAGAGATTTGATGAGACTTTACATGAGTCTTCCCCTTAAATTTCTCCAACGCCTTGCTTAGCTCCTTCAGACGCATCTTGGTTACCATTTTTAGTTCTACCACCATATGATCACACAATCGAGCACAAAGAATTTGTGGAGGCTGAATGTTCAGATGTCTAAATAATTTCGTCACAAAACTTGGATAAGGAAGTTGACCTCTGTCTTTCACCACTGCTCTATACATGTGGAACATAACAGTGTGAGGAAGAGAAAACTTTTTCCCAATGAGAATGGCATACATCAGCTTTGCCTCTGAACTTGAAACATCAGTCTTGGAAGTTGATTTCGGTCTGAGGCAATTGATCACAATTTTGTGAAGCACAATGTTGAACGCACTCATCCTTAGGTAGGAAATCTTTTCCTCTATTCTCATGTCCTTAACAAGTTCCAATGTAGCACGAGCAATAGAAACTTTGATCGGTTGATATCTTCCTCTCTCAACCCCTAACACATCGCCAAAGATATCCATATCCACTACAAAGTCTTGATCTTTGACACTGAAAAAGAATTTATTCGCATCCAGGAAACTAAGATTCGAATAGAAATAAGCAGTTAATTCAGCGTAAGCTTCTGTGGTGTCAGAACAGAACTGCTTAAGTTGAAGAAAACTAAACTTTTCCCTCAAGTTCACATTTACAGCATCCAGAAAATCAAAATCCACACTCCTAGGGTTTATCACCCCACGCTTCAGCAATTTTGAGTATAGATCTTTCTGTTCCTTCGATCTAAACAACTCTCCCATTTTTCCTCGATTTTCCGCCACAATACCCATCCTCGATTGAAATTGGCTGTACAATTTGTCATCATCATTCCCATCTATCGGATTAAATCCCCAATCACGAGGATCACTTGGGATATTTGCAAGGGATTCTTCTGCCACCCCTTTACGAGCAATTCCCAAACTTTCCATTTTTCGCAAAAAGGTATATTTATTCCCATATCCTTTGCCTTTAAGAAAATCATCGACGTAGTTCAATGGAGTACGAGTCCCTTTTAAAGCACAATAAAGCTTATAAATAAAAGAGGGCCTTTGAACTCTTACAGGATCTGCGTCTTCAACGATTTCTTCCTCTTGTTGATGACTAACATTTTGAGGACTAGATGGTGGAGAATAACGCTGCTGAGAATGTTGTGGGCTCTGTTGTTGATTTGGAGCCTCTTCTTCCTCAGTGAGATCGAAGTGAGTAGGCCCCTCACTCATTCGCTGTGGTCCTCTGCTTGCGATCCTCGAAGACTTTCTTGAAGACGACATCTTTATCACTCTTTGAAAGATTCCTTGCTTGACTTTCCCAAGAAAAATGACAACTTTTTTGAAGATTAGGCAAGAGAAGAAAACAGGAATGGAAGATCGGTTCTTTTTAGGGTTTTTGGAGAGTAAAACGAAGAAGAAGCAACAGTGCATAATCAGTTAAAAATGGGGCATACGGACCGTCACAAAGGAAAATAAAAAGATGCATTTTCAAAATAACTGCCCTTTCCGTGAAAATAACCATTTCAAAAATAACTTCTTTTTCGAAAACGAAACGTCGCAATAGTTATGCCAATTAAATATAGCAATAATCAAACACAGTTGATGATCGTACCTTTTCAAGATGAGATTCAAGAGAGAGAATAACTTACAGTCAATGTCTTATTTATCTGAGTCTGAGAGTCTATAGACTTTAACTTCTTCAAACCTCAAAATGTTGAGTCTGGAGTGAATAATTTCAAATTGATTTTTCTCCAAAGGCTTTGTGAATATATCCGCCAGTTGGTTCTTTGAATCAACATACTGAATTGAAACTTCTCCATTTTGAACATGATCTCTAATGAAGTAATGTCGAATCTCTATATGCTTTGCTCTTGAGTGAAGAATTGGAGTTTTGGTAAGATTGATTGCACTGGTGTTGTCGTAGTTAATCTTCGTGCATGAATCTTCAATTCCAAAGTCTCTTAGCTGTTGTTTTATCCACAGAATTTGTGAACAAAGCAACTTCCAAGAGCTACATACTCTACTTCTCGTAGAGAGAGCTACCGTTTCTCGCTTTCTTGAAAATCAAGACAATGTCCTGCCTCTAAGTAGTTGACAAGTACCCGAGGTGCTCTTTCTATCAACTCTGTGTTGACACCTAAATTTCGTTTTTAATTAATTAGGTTTCTTTTTATATTTATTTGCCTTTTTCGGATAGTAAATAATAAATAAAAAAAGCAAACAAAACAAAGCGAAAACAAAAATTGGCAGCCCCCCCTCTCGCTTTTTCTTTTCTTCTCGGCCCGGCCCCTCACTTCCTTCTTCTTCCTTCTTCTTCTTCCTTGCACCTTCCTTCTCCGCCTCGTACTTCACGCGCACGTAAGACGACGATGCACACGAAGGACGGCCTACGGCCGAGGAGAGTAGGCCGACGTCGGCCGGAGAAGATAAGATCACGAGCGCCATCAATGCCAAGCATGCTTCGCTGGATGAGCTCGGATGGGACGCCGGTTCAGCCGAGGAGAACCGCTCGGCGCGCGAAGGGGACCGACGGTCGAAGCTCCGTCGACCGGATTTCGTCGCCTATAAATAGAGGAGCACCTCCGTCGACGATCGGCATCGCAAGCTTGGAGATCTTCCCACTGAGAGACTTCGGGGGAGGAATCGACGAGCGAGTGAGAGAGAGCTCGAGTTGTGAGCTCGGCCCCCACCCTCCACCGAGAGACTTTGGGGAAGGCCGGCGGCGAACAACTCGAGAGGGTCGATCCGGCCGGTGGAGGCTCGGATCCGGGCCCGAGTGAGAGGAATCGGAGGAGGGAAGGTCGGATTCGGGAGAAAGGAGCTGCCAAAGACGCGCCCGACGCCGTGCCGCGCCCGACCCACCAACGCCACACCGGATCCGAGAGTCGAGGGGGACGCGTCGCCGTCCCGTCGTCGTCACCACCACCATTTGCCGCCACCGGGTATCCGCCGTCTCCGGTTGCGTAGCCATCGCCGCAACCCCCTCTCTCGAAACCCATCCATCCCCGGATCTCGACCTCGCAAATCGGGGCCTTCGTCGCGTCTCCTACCGCGCGCCACGGGCCCCGTCGTCGATCCCGTTGAGTGGCCACCGCGCCGCGACGTCGCCGTCGTTGGACGCCGGGCTGCTGTCCGTTGGACCCCCTCCGTCCCTCATCAGCGTCGCGAATCACCAGACTCGTGAACTCCAGAAATCCGGGTCGACGAAGGGGAAAGCGGGTCGAAGTCGGGCGGATTTGGGCCGGGCGTCCGGGTAGGGTTCCGCGAGCCGGGTCGCGGCCGTGAACCGGGTCGAGAGCGGGTCGGGCGTGGGTTTGAACCGGGTAGGGTTTCCGCCCGGTATGGTTCTGTTCGTGTGGGCCGAGTAATTTTTTGGGCCGAAATTCTTTAAACAAAAGTGGGCTAAATTTGGCTTGGGCTGTTTTAAAAAAGAAAAAAAATCCGAGTCGGGCCCGTCCCTGTCTGTGGCTCGCGGCCCGGGTCGGTCCCAACCCGGGAACCCGACCAGGGTCGTTTTTTTAAAAAATATATTAATATTTTAATATAAAATAATATTTTAAATAAATAAATAAAAATAAATATTTTATTTCAAAAAAATCAAAAAAAATCAAAAAATGTTTCATTTTCAAAAAATATTTTATTAAAAATGTTTTAATTTCCAGAAAATCGAAAAATAATAAAAAATGATAAAAATATTTTATTTTCCGAAAAAATCAAAAAAATCAAAAAAATTTCATATTTTCCAAAAAATGCCAAAAATCCAAAAAAAGTCAAAAATTCATGAAAAAAGTCAAAAAAATTCAGGAAAAGCCAAAAAGACTTTTATTTTCCCAAAAATACCAAAAAATCCAAAAAAAAAAATCCCTTTTGTGTCTAAAAAATTAGAAAAGGACTCAAAAAATGTTTTTCCTCCCAAAAATGCATGGAAAATCCCTCGAACATCCAAAAAAACCTCAGAGTTTAAACAAGATTAGGTACCGAAAGGGCATTAGTGATTAACTAATGTAATCAAGTCCCCGATCCTAATTTCTCGGTTGCGCAGAGTGAGTATTTCTCCCGATACTTCACTTGGGTTTCGATCAACCCACCCCAAATTGATTAGTGGCGACTCCATTTTAAAAATCAACTTACAAGGTTAAAAACTTGAACCATTAAGTCGTGAATTGGTGGACTTGGGAGAGTCCGGGCATAATTAATTTCAGCCAAGCCATTAGCCTCCGTCGGCGCTCGTACCCGATTGCGGGTGCCGAAAAAAAAGGAGGTCGCGACAGCTTGGCGACTCCGCTGGGGACATTTGTGAGGACTTAGGCCATTTTATCTTTGTTTAAATGCTTTTCTGACTTGGGTTTTTTTTCTTTTGTGCAGGGTAATAGCTTAAAGTTTTTTTATTATTCTGTCAAAATAAAATGTTTTGTGATTATAAACTGATGTGCATGCTTTACTGTTTTAAACACTACACGTGGCACACACAACCCGGCCGCCGGACCTAGGCCGCCATAGGATTTTTAGGATGGTGTTAAGAAAGATACGACCTCGAACGCGAGACCGCGATGTAAAGGTTGCCTTTCTTTTCCCGAATTTCTTAGCCGAGGTTAAGGGGGTATTTCGCTAACGCGAGATCGCGACGGGCGGATACCCTTTTAATTTCATCAAGCCTTCTGAGTTAGAAATCGAGCCGCACGTCCCATCTGTATGTCTTTGTGCTTGCCATTTTATTTAAAAGCAAAGTGATTTCTTTACTTTTACTCAGTCTTTTTATTTGACCCATGGCAATTTAGGATAAGCTTTTCAAGTCCGGTTTATGTGCGATGGGGAAAGACGATATCCAGTTCATTCCCTGCTCCCAAGGCGGAGCTCTTCGGATGGTGGGGTCAATTAGATCGGTTTGCCCAAGAGCGCGTGAAGGCCAAAATTGGTCATCTCCTATCGTTGATCCAAATCACTGTTCGTCCGAAGTCATACAAGCCATGGCACATTTTTGGTGCCCGAAGACAATTACTTTTATATTCGGTAGGTTTGAGCTAACCCCAACCTTGGAAGAATACAAGCATCATCACTGGAATGCCTCTTGAGAAAAAACTTGTCAAGCCATCGATAGGCGCCCTCCCATGGCGCGGGTTAGCACGACTTTTAGGAACTGAAATCCATGTCATGAGACAAATTCTTGAAGGCAACCATAATACCTGCCCACTAGAATTTATGAATGCCTGTTTCCAAAATCAGCCTATGACTCAGAAAAGTGAGATTTTCCTCCTAGCCTTTTTCGGACTCATCATCTTCCCCCATCAAAGAAATGCCATAACTCCCAAGATGGCATGGATAGTTGATCGAGATCTTAAGAGGGGGAATTATGTCAACATGATTTTAATGAAACATTCTTGTCTTTTAATCGTTTTAAAGACAACTCGGAGAAAATCATGCGAGCCTCTCCTGAAATTTTACAAGTTTGGTTCTTTTCTCACCTAAGCGAATTTCGAGACTTCATGCGATCGCCTGAAACAAATCCTTTTGAAAATCCATTACAAAAATTTATGGTTTTAGGACCGTACATTCCCAATCAAAGCTGTTTAAATTGGGTAAGCTTCCTAAGAAACCCAGCTCCTGAGGCATTCCAATGGTGTGCTGGTTGGTTCCATGAAAAGAGGGCCCGCTTTGCTTACATGCGCACCCGCCCAATTCCGTTGCTCGGTCTCACCGGCGCCATTCCCTACTACCCGTATCGGGTAGCACGACAATATGGAGCCCTTCAGGAGATCCCACCGCCTTTCAAGATGATGGTCCCTCCAGTTCTTTTCAACACAAGCCGTGACTATGAATTCGAAATTTCTACTGCTGAGGAAACTTGGGACAAGTGCCATCGCAAAAGGATTGTGATACCTGAAGGGCTTGAGGGAGACGAAAAAGCCCACCACGCCTCCATGTCCTACATCCACAACCATCGTATCCCGACAAAATGGAAGCCATCGGTCCCTCACTCAATCGAGAGGGTAGCCAACACGAGCAAGCGAGCTCATGGAGAGGGATTTGGGAATGGACTGGATGCACACCTCGAGCCGGCCCAAGGAAGCAGCATCCTCGCAAGAGCAAGGCTCCCCATCGCATATAAATTGGGAATCATGTGCCCCTTAGTGTTAATAGTGTGAAAGTTTTGTCCCATTGTTCGAGGACTTTTGTTTAATATCTAGTATTTTATTTTGTCATTTCAATTTCAAGTTCTAGATGTTAGAAGTCTGCGGTCTATAAAATCCTCTTTTGATGAATAAAAAAGCGGTTAGACCATTGCCATGGGTCAATCTTTGTTTACTTTCGTGCTCATTCATTGTTTTCACTACAAACAGGTAATTATGAATCGCCGGCCACCAATCGCCCGTGATTGGCCTCATGCAATAGGACCCGATCAAAATGATGTACAAAATCGTCTCATTAACATTGAAGACGGCGTAGGACAGATGTCCATTGTCCTTCAACAACTCTCGAGACAAATGAAATCCACTTAAGCCGAGCCCAACTCTATAGTTGCCTCAAACACCGTCATGACGCCCGCAAAGTTGCGGAAAATAGCCAGTACTATGGACAGTTTGAAAGGATCATGAAAAAGTTAAACCAGCTGCAGGGGCGGAATCCCATGGACCTTTCCAATTATGCCGTCATTAAAATCCCTGAAAAGCTCAAAGTACCTGAATGCGAAAGGTATGCTGATACCTCCCGCCCAGAGACCTACTTGTAGGCCTACCTGGTCCGAAGGATGATTCAATCGTACCAATCGAACTTGGCTGGCCCTGCCTTGCGATGGTACATTGTTAGGAAGATTAGTCCCCTTAAAACTGGAGGGAATTAATTCATGTTTTCCATCAAGAATACGATATTGACATCACCCCTGACATCACCTTGCCCTACGAAGAGCCAATGATCGCGGAACACAAGGAGCTGTTAGCCGCTGAGATAGGAGAGGAGCATGTCAATGAAGCCTTGCATGATAAATGGGCAGTTGAGCAACATCCTGTTGCTGGAAAATTTCCCACTAGGAAAGGCAAGGAGCCTTTGTACGAGGTCAAAGACACGAGTCTATTCAAGAGTGGGGCACAATGGACAACTCCCCAAGCTTACTCCAAGAGCTAGGGTCAAAGAATACCAACCCCTATCAACTGGAAAGTGAATCGACGGTGAAACTCTAATGTCTCTCACTTCCCTTGACGAATCAAGTTAGCAAAACGAAGGGCCTTACTCAAAAGGTCCGGACCAAAACCCAAGAAAAGAAAGCCTAAGCAGATCAATGTAGCATCTCGCCAACGAGCCACCGCACCAAAGCTTCGAGCATTCCCAAGAATACAGCTTTGAAGGCCACCATCATCTAGAGTACAACCCTGAAGACTTCCCGGCCCTAGAATACAATCCCAAGGACTTCCAGCGTTATTTCGACAATGAAACTGACGATTCATCGTATAACTGTTTCATACTCTCATCCGGGGATGAAGGTCCGTCAGAAGAGGAAGCATACGTCTTTATCCGCTACGATCCCAACGAAGTACTAAGCTTGTCCTCTGACCATGAGGATAGCTTCAATACTTTATCCTCATTCGGAAATTTTGACCAAGAAGAAAGCAATGGGGTAATCTCGGTAGAATCCAACTTCCCTGAAACAGAAAAATTCACCACTACAACAGATATGCAATGGGAAAACCAGTGGCTTAATCAAGACATACCAAGCTTGTCTTGCCCCGGTAGGATCATGACCCCCATAGAAATGTGGATACCCAATTTCCGCAAGTATAACGGCACGACTTGTCCCGTGGCCCACTTGCGCATACCTCCATGCTGAAATGAATCGGTACTATGGCCCGATGTCATTCACAACTCGAGCCTTCCAAGAAAGTCTTACGGTCGCATTGCAATGGTTCGTCACAAAGCAGATATTAGCCTCATGAGGGATTGGAATGAGCTGTCTTCCACATTCCCGCATCGTACCAGCACCAGATTGAGCCGAACGTCTTGCGAGAGCTTGGTTCACTTTAGAAGAAGACCAATGGAGGATTTTCGAGCATATGCAAGGAGGTGGGAAGCTTTTATGATGAAAACCTACCCTCAGTTGGCCGAAGAAGAAATGATAAAGTTGTTCATAGGAGCTTTACCCCGCAAGCATCACTGTTGGTTGCATGGGTTGCATTTCCGTAGCTTTAATGAAGTGGTCCTCTCATGCGAATACTTCGAGTCTACTGGAGGCGAGGAACTCAAAGGCGCTTAACCAGCACTATCAAAGTGCTCCTTTTCATAGGAGTTTTCAAGGGTGTTGCTTGTTTTTATAATTTCATGTTTCTTATCCTGTCTAGTGCGCTATCTTGTTGTATTTTCCATTTCGTAATCTAATGTACAGTTCTAATATTTTGTTTTGAAAGCATGAGGCGGTATCCCAAACCAGCCAGTGATGTTATCCAACCATGAAAAGAAAATATCATCCAAGGAGAATACCGAGGGAAATTTGGGCTTCCTCATGCTTTTTCTCCCCAAAGACGTATTTTGAAAATAAAAAATATTTCATCACCCAAAAGCTTTTGTTAAAACGAGATGATAAATTTAACCATGTTTGTCTTTCGACTCATTCACTTCATGTCTCGAAGATCATTCCCATCCCCTTTGACTTAGTGTGACATGGGGCATTTGAAGCAAACGCATCGACGAACTTGCCAAATTCAAAGACACCCGTCAAGAAAATAGGGGCAAATAGAAAGAATCATCCTACACCAAAAGAGGGTAAGTCTTATTCTCTGAAAATAATTTGGAAATGATGTCCTCTCTCTTCTATTTACAGGATACAAAAGATGAAACGTAATAGGTACAGGCATAGAGTTGAGATCAAAGCATCCATGACATGCCTCACTCTTGCCCAGCTCCATCCTAAGCCAAAGGACCATCTTGTCGCACGACGCGCCCAAATGGCTAGATGTTACAGTATCAACTTCAACATAAGGAAGGAGTTCCTCCTCTTCCTTTTGAGTGATTATGTCAACGGGAGAAAATCTAGACAAGTCAAGGCGATCTATAGCCCCACACCCCGGACAATGACTTTGGAATTTAGAAGCTTCACTCCGACGCATGCTCTCCCAAGAAGTAATTGCCATAAGAGAATTGGAGATTTTGATTGTCCATCTCGATTCCATAGAAGCTTGAGGTACATGACTTTGCCCAATGGCCATATAGTCAAAAACAGAAGAAAAATTCCGCAGAAGGAAGGCGTTGAAGATAAATCGACAAACCATCAATCATACATACATGGCCATGAGTGAGGAAGGCCAATCGAAAGAAATGTCAAATTATGCCAAGACGAAAAGGCTGTCATCGACATTCAGATATCCCTAGGAGTCAGCAAATACAAACTTTAGAGAAGAGTAATTTGGTATCGTTTCCAATACTCTCAGTGTCTGAACTCACTTTTGACATATTTTCTTCTATTGACAGGAAGCATAGGATTCAAGAAGCAAGCTTAATGATTAATTTGGACAAATCAAATGACCTGTATCGATTTACCTAACTTGGTATGAAGGGACGTGTCGTCCAGGAGTCGGTTCGGTTAAATAAAAAAGGGCAGCGCCCTACGGACACCGTCGGCGCCCCTAGCCGAGTGGTATCCGGGAAGAAGCAAAAAGGTCCGAAGTCGGGGGTTCGAATCCCCGACGCGGCAGTTAGCCGCTTGGTAAAAAATAATAAAAAAATTTTGCTTCCCTTGCACTTGCAAATTACGAGAGAACAGGTGACCTAACGAAGCAAAAGACATAGGACTTCGTGTCCCACTTGCGTTCAAGTCCATCCAATCATCGCAAACCAGTGAAGGGTAATTCGGTATCGTTTCCATTACTCCCACTATCCGAACTCGCTTTTGACGTATTTTCCCTATTGACAGAAACATTGGGAATCAAAAAGCAAACTTGATGGTCAATATTGGCCAAATGAGGTTCGTGGAAATGACCCACATCAAATTCACCTGGCTTCGTGTAAAAGGACGCGTCATCCAGGAGCCAATTCAGATAATAATCGACCTAACGAAGCAAGGGACATAGGACTTCGTGTCCCCCTCTCACTTCAGGATCACCTGACTGTCAAAAGCAAGGATAACAAATCAACGAGAAGCATGTCTTGTTGCAGGATCACTTGACTATCAAAAACAAGGATAATAAATCAATGAGAGGCATGACAAACTCTCCTAAATGAAATGGCGTCCCGAGTAATCGTCAAAGCAAATGACAGAAAATCTTCAGCCTCAACGACATTTTGATTTTGGCCGGACTACTTGATTTACTTGTACATCTTCTCTTCTCCGCATAGGCAAAAACAAGAGATGCCCGACCGAATTCCCAATCATCGGCCGATCATTCATGTGTCATATCCCTAATCAATAGGGACAACCGGCGACACCCATTTGCGAATAACCCTTTTGATATTCAAAATCTAACATATTTGGAAACACCATTATGTTAGCCCCTAAAGTTGTCCATAGGGTCTTTTTTGAGTCAAAACCATTCATTTGTTTTGAGAGTTCAAACTCCATCATATTCGAAATGTTGCATGTCATTTCCAGATGAATTCTGCATGATGATTTTGCCTGTCTAAGTCACTGATTCCACTGAGGATTATTAGAAAAGACAGCTAAGTGAAAAATACAAGATTGATTGAGCATGCTGGATGAGGTACGTCATAATGATGAAAGGCAAGCCATATCCTACACACAGTCCCCCCTATCGATACACTTGTGAGATGAGTGCAGAAGATTCCATGACCGGGGTAAAGAGTTCTCTCGCGAATGGTACGATAACCAAAATAGTGAGAGGCATTCCATTGCTCACCCCTTTGAGCTCCTTACACTGGTGAAGTTTCTCCAATACCCCCATCAAGAACCACCCCACACTGGGGCAGATCGGAGGCGAAGCAACATCACAAGGTGAGAAGAGAGATAGAAATTTTCTTGCTCGCACTTGCATCAATCTTTGGGTGTCCTTATTGCATATGAACACTCGCGTTGATTTAAGTGCCCTAGAATGACGAAGAGCAATTCTTTCTCTATGCATTTGAATTCATTGTACAACCCAATTGAGTCTCGTAATTTCACCCTCACATGGAGGCAAAACAGAAGTTATCGTTTATTTAAGCAAAGATAGCCCGAGCGCCTATCGAAGATGAAGACTCAAGAGTCTAATAATGGTGTTTCGATTGAACTTGCCTAGGCCGGTTCCTCCTCCGACAAAAAAAAGGGGGGCATAAAAAAGCAGTGTACCTGATAAAAGCAAGGTCAATGCCCATAAATGAAGAACTGGAATAAAAAATAGGAGCATGAAAAAGCAGTGTGCCTGGTAAAAGCAAGGCCAATGCCCTCTAGTCAAAAATGCAGCCAAGAAAAAGTTGTTGTGGTTCAATTGATAGAGCCTCTATCTGATAGTGAGAAGAAAGACCGGTGACAAATGCCAATGCAATCACCAGCTCTCGCCATTTTACACATGAGTCAAGCCAACATTGCATCCCATTGTAAAAGTCTCTTCAGACTAGGGGCACTTCAATTAACGAAAGATTTCATGTGTATATAAGCATCGCTCGAAGAAGTACGAGCAAGACTATTCTATCTCTTTTCGCAGACTCTTGACTTGCAAACCCGGAGATGATCGTGCGGCACTTCATTCATAAGCCTTGACCTCGACGGTCCCATTTGATGAGCTATTGACCAAGTCTTCATCACAATTTCGACGAAGACCTCTCACATTGGTAAAGTCGTACCACTTGCGAGAATACTCGGACCCCGTTGACATGATGATAGTGAGAAGTGTGGTCCTTATAAATCCCGCATTAATGGTCGGGATAGCCTTTTCCATGAGAGTGAGCGAAAAGTCCTTTCGACCGAAAGTCCCTCACCGGCATGTTCAAGACATCTACATTCTAAATGAAGGTTGTCTTTCAAAATCTTCCCAAGTGGAAATCGATGATACAAAACGACAAAATTATCATGTATGAATCTCATTTGAACTCATGAATTTATAGCATATACAATCATGTGTGCATATTATGCAAATAGCAGACACACTCTCAGAGATCAGAGATATTGCTAGGTAAGCATATCCCTATCCCCATTTGTCTTAAAGTACCTACCACTGTCCGGTGTACTCTCCTTGACACTCGACTGTTTGAGTCGTCCCTTGAGTTTGGATGCTTGCAACCTGTCTAAGTATCCCCTTTTTTGAATATCCACCACTTGCCGGGTGCTCCTCGTTGACACTCGACCTATTCGAGTCGTCCCTTGAGTTTAGATGTTTGCAACTGTTTTAGCATCCCATTGTCTTTGGGTACCAGCTACCATTCGGATACTCCTTTTCTTGACACTCGACCTATTCGAGTTGTCCCGCAGTATTGATACTTGTGTGACCAAGTATCCCTTTATTGTTGAATACCTACTCGCTGTCTAGGTATCCCTTTTGTCTTTGAGTACCGGCCACCGTTCGGATACTTCCCTTTCTTGACACTCGATTTGTTTGAGTTGTCTTCATAGCTAGGATGCCTACAATTGACCAAGTATCCCATTACCTTTGAGTGCCTTTCATTGTCTAGGTACTCCATTTCCGTGACACTCGACATGTCCGAGTTGTCCTCAAAATTGTATCATTGAATATAGTAGCTGTCCAAGCACTCCACTGCGTTGTGCACTTGCGGTTACCCAGGTATGCTCTCTTATCATCATAATACTTGGACCTGCCTGAGTTGTCCCAGATCATATCATTAAATACTGGTGTTCATCCAAGTATTCCAGTACGTTGTATACTTGTGGCTACCCGGGTGTTCTAGCCCTTTTGAGTGTCTGTGGCCATCCAGGTAAGCCTTGTGCTTCATTCAAATTCTCATTACCAAGAGGTGAGAGACCTTTATGAATATCCCAGGTACGTCCTCGATATTCCTAATTACCAGGAGGTGAGAGACCTTCATGAATATGCGAGGCACGTCCTCGATATTCCCAAACTACTAGGAGGTGAGAGACCTTCATGAATATGCGAGATCCATCCTCAATATTCCCAATTACCAGGAGGTGAGAGACCTTCATGAATATCCAAGGTACGTCCTCGATATTATCCTTTACCAGGAGGTGAGAGACCTTCATGAATATGCGAGATCCATCCTCGATATTCCCAACTACCAGGAGGTGAGAGACTTTCATGAATATCCAAGGTACGTCCTCGATATTCTCCTTTACCAGGAGGTGAGAGACCTTCATGAATATGCGAGATCCATCCTCAATATTCCCAACTACCAGGAGGTGAGAGACCTTCACAAATATCTGAGGCACGCCCTCAATATTCCCATTACCAGGAGGTGAGAGACCTTCACGAATATCCCAGGTACATACTCGATATTCCCAACTGCCAGGAGGTGAGAGACCTTCATGAATATGTGAGGCACGTCCTCGATATTCCTAACTACCAGGAGGTGAGAGACCTTCACGAATATCTCAGGTACGTCCTCAATATTCCAAATTACCAGGAGGTGAGAAACCTTCACGAATATCCCAGGTATGCCCTCGATATTCCCAATTACCAAGAGGTGAGAGACCTTCATTAATATGCGAGGCACGCCCTCGATATTCCCTTTACCAGGAGGTGAGAGACCTTCATGAATATCCAAAGAGTTTGTACCGTGATCGTCTGTGTACCCCTTCGATACTTGTGATCATCCGGTATCTCCAAAGAAGTTTGTACCGTGATCGTCCGTGTACCCTTCGATACTTGTGATCATCCGGTATCCCCAAAGAGTTTGTACTTGTGATCATCCAAGTACTATCTCACAACAAACAGATGCCCTGAGAAAGGTCGGCGCATCTCCCGTCAAGGCGACCGAAGAAAGGTTCGGGTCCTAGACAAAACAACTTATTGCTCTAATAGGCGACCGAAGAAAGGTTCGGGTCCTGGAAAAGCATCTCCCGTCAAGGCGACCGAAGAAAGGTTCGGGTCCTAGACAAAACAACTTATTGCTCTAACAGACCGAAGAAAGGTTCGGGTCCGGAAAAGCGATTCCCGTCAAGGCGACCGAAGAAAGGTTCGGGTCCCGGACAAACAACTTATTGCTCTAACAGCGATCGAAGAAAGGTTCGGGTCCTGGAAAAGCAATTCCCCGTCAAGGCGACCGAAGAAATGTTCGGGTCCTAGACAAACCAACTTATTGCTCTAACAGGCGACCGAAGAAAGGTTCGGGTCCTGGGAAAGGCAATTCCCCGTCAAGGAGACCGAAGAAAGGTTCGGGTCCTAGACAAACCAACTTATTGCTCTAACAGCGACCGAAGAAAGGTTCGGGTCCCGGGGAAGGCAATTCCCCGTCAAGGAGACCGAAGAAAGGTTCGGGTCCTAGACAAACCAACTTATTGCTTTAACAAGCGACCGAAGAAAGGTTCGGGTCCTGGAAAAGCAATTCTCCGTCAAGGCGACCGAAGAAAGGTTCGGGTCCTAGACAAACCACTTATTGCTCCAACAGGCAACCGAAGAATGGTTTGGGTCTTGGAAAAGCAACCTCTTCATATCACCAGGTAAGATGACGCCTTGATACTTGCCAAACTCGGGGCTCACACCCTATCTCACTCACTCCCGGTAAGTAACTACGGGTATCTTCTTATCTCTGTCTTAGAATATGTAAAGTTATATTGCTCTTTTCCGCATAGAGTAATAGGTCCTAAATAAAATATAATCTACTACGCGTGCATGAAAAAAATTTAGGCATCAGTTTGTCTTTGAATGCAACCTCTGCGAACTCACCTTCAAAGAGGGGCAGCTGTTGACACCTAAATTTCGTTTTTAATTAATTAGGTTTCTTTTTATATTTATTTGCCTTTTTCGGATAGTAAATAATAAATAAAAAAAGCAAACAAAACAAAGCGAAAACAAAAATTGGCAGCCCCCCCTCTTTTTCTCCCTCTCGCCGGCCCAAGCCCAGTTTTTCTTTTCTTCTCTGGCCCGGCCCCTCACTTCCTTCTTCTTCCTTCTTCTTCTTCCTTGCACCTTCCTTCTCCGCCTCCGTACTTCACGTGCACGTAAGACGACGATGCACACGAAGGACGGCCTACGGCCGAGGAGAGTAGGCCGACGTCGGCCGGAGAAGATAAGATCACGAGCGCCATCAATGCCAAGCATGCTTCGCTGGATGAGCTCGGATGGGACGCCGGTTCAGCCGAGGAGAACCGCTCGGCGCGCGAAGGGGACCGGCGGTCGAAGCTCCGTCGACCGGATTTCGTCGCCTATAAATAGAGGAGCACCTCCGTCGACGATCGGCATCGCAAGCTTGGAGATCTTCCCACTGAGAGACTTCGGGGGAGGAATCGACGAGCGAGTGAGAGAGAGCTCGAGTTGTGAGCTCAGCCCACCCTCCACCGAGAGACTTCGGGGAAGGCCGGCGGCGAACAACTCGAGAGGGTCGATCCGGCCGGTGGAGGCTCGGATCCGGCCCGAGTGAGAGGAATCGGAGGAGGGAAGGTCGGATTCGTGGAGAAAGGAGCGCCAAAGACGCCGCCCGACGCCGTGCCGCGCCCGACCCACCAACGCCACACCGGATCCGAGAGTCGAGGACCGCGTCGCTGTCCCGTCGTCGTCACCACCACCATTTGCCGCCACCGGGTATCCGCCGTCTCCGGTTGCGTAGCCATCGTCGCAACCCCCTCTCTCGAAACCCATCCATCCCCGGATCTCGACCTCAGTAAATCGGGGGCCTTCGTCGCGTCTCCTACCGCCGCGCCACGGGCCTCGCCGTCGATCCCGTTGAGTGGCCAGCTGCCAGCTGCGACATCGCCGTCGTCGGACGCCGGGCTGCTGTCCGTCGGACCCCCTCCGTCCCTCATCAGCGCCGCGAATCACCAGACTCGTGAACTCCAGAAATCCGGGTCGACGAAGGGGAAAGCGGGTCGGGCGGATTTGGGCCGGGCGTCCGGTAGGGTTCCGCGAGCCGGGTCGCGGCCGTGAACCGGGTCGAGAGCGGGTCGGGCGTGGGTTTGAACCGGGTAGGGTTTCCGCCGGTATGGTTACGTTCGTGTGGGCCGAGTAATTTTTTGGGCCGAAATTTTTAAACAAAAGTGGGCTAAATTTGGCTTATTTCGTTTAAAAAAAAAAAAAAATCCGAGTCGGGCCCGTCCCCGTCTCGTGGCTCGCGGCTCGGGTCGGTCCCAACCCGGGAACCCGACCCCGGTCGTTTTTTTAAAAATATATTAATATTTTAATATAAAATAATATTTTAAATAAATAAATAAAAATAAATATTTTATTTCAAAAAAATCAAAAAAAATCAAAAAATGTTTCATTTTCAAAAAATATTTTATTAAAAATGTTTTAATTTCCAGAAAATCGAAAAATAATAAAAAATGATAAAAATATTTTATTTTCCGAAAAAATCAAAAAAATCAAAAAAATTTCATATTTTCCAAAAAATGCCAAAAATCCAAAAAAAGTCAAAAATTCATGAAAAAAGTCAAAAAAAATTCAGGAAAAGCCAAAAAGACTTTTATTTTCCCAAAAATACCAAAAAATCCAAAAAAAAAAAAAAAAAAAAAAAAAATCACTTTTGTGTCTAAAAAATTAGAAAAGGACTCAAAAAATGTTTTTCCTCCCAAAAATGCATGGAAAATCCCTCGAACATCCAAAAAAACCTCAGGGTTTAAACAAGATTAGGTACCGAAAGGGCATTAGTGATTAACTAATGTAATCAAGTCCCCGATCCTAATTTCTCTCGGTTGCGCACGAGTGAGTATTTCTCCGATACTTCACTTGGGTTTCGATCAACCCACCCCAAATTGATTAGTGGCGACTCCATTTTAAAAATCAACTTACGGGTTAAAAACTTGAACCATTAAGTCGTGAATTGGTGGACTTGGGAGAGTCCGGGCATAATTAATTTCAGCCGAGCCATTAGCCTCCGTCGGCGCTCGTACCCGATTGCGGGTGCCGAAAAAAAAGGAGGTCGCGACACTCTGCAACCGGCTAGATTTGCGTCTGAGTATCCAAGAAGAGTAAAGTTTCCTCTTTTAGGATACCATAGGCCGATGCTTGAAGTTGAAGCAATGTATCTAATAATACGCTTTGCGCATTTAAATGAGATTCTTTATGGTCTCGCTTGAAATCGGCACAAATGCAAACACTAAACAAAATGTCAGGTCTAGAAGCAGTAAGATAAAGAAGTGAGCCAATGATACTCCTGTATAGCTTCTGGTCGACTTTCTTTCCTTCTTCATCTTTGCCTATCTTCAAGGAACTTGACATTGGTATTTCAGCCTTCTTGCAATTGTTCTGACCAAGCTTTTTGATGAAATCATTAGCATATTTTTCTTGATGAATGAAAGTTCCTTCCTTCAGTTATTTCACTTGAAGCCCGAGAAAGAAGGTTAATTCACCCATCATGCTCATTTCAAATTCATCCTGCATAGTCTTAGAGAATTTCTTGCACAGACTTTCATTAGGAGATCCGAATATAATATCATCGACATATATTTGAACTAGCACAAAACTTTTGCTTTCTCTTTTGATAAATAAAGTAGTGTCTACTTTACCTTTCACAAAACCGTTTTGAATTAAAAACTTACTCAGCCTGTCGTACCAAGCTCGAGGTGCTTGTTTTAAGCCATATAAGGCCTTTTTGAGTATGAATATTGAGTCTGGTTTCCTTGGGTCTTCAAACCCAGGTGGTTGTTCCACATAGACTTCCTCATGGATGAATCCATTTAGGAAGGCACTTTTGACATCCATTTGGAATAGCCTGAAATTTTTATCATAAGCAAATGCAAGTAATAAACGAATTGCTTCTAACCTTGTTACTGGTGCGTAAGTCTCGTCATAGTCTATCCCTTCTTCTTGCGTTATCCCTTGGCCACGAGTCTTGCTTTGTTTCTTACGACCTTTCCTTTCTCGTCCATCTTGTTTATGAAAACCCATTTAGCTCCAATAATTGATTTACCTTTCGGTTTAGGAATCAATTCCTAGACATCATTGATACTGAATTGCCTGAGCTCTTCTTGCATGGCTTTAATCCAGCTTTCATCAGATAAAGTTTCATCTATGCTTTTGAGTTCTATTTCAGAAATAAGAGCCACAACACTAGACTCTTCACGCCTTTTGGATCTTGTGCGAATTCCTTCATTAATGTCGCCAATGATAAGATCTTTGGGATGACTAAACTTATGCTTCCAGTTGCTTGTTAATTTGTCAGAATGATGATCACTTCCTTCGCTTGAATCTTCAACAGTTACTTGCTGCTGGTCCTTCAAAGTCTGAGCTGCTTCTTGAGATTTAAACTTTGTAGAGTCTGGAGCAGGTTCAGGATCTTCAAGATGAGTCTAAATAGATTCATTTTGTATAGAATCCTGGAATTTGACATTCATTGATTCTTCCACAGTTTGAGTCTTTTTGTTGTAGACTCGACGCTTTGCTTGTGGTTGAATATCCAAGGAAGATGCCTTCATCTGACTTTTCTTCAAACTTACCAACTCGATCATTTGCATTTTTCAGTATAAAACATTTGCATCCAAACACATGAAAATATGAAACAATAGACTTCTTTTCTTTGAATAATTCATAGGGGGCTTTTTCTAGAATAGGCCTTAGAAAAACTCTATTGATAATATAACATGCTGTAAAAACTACTTCAGCCCAAAAACGTGAGGAGATGTTACTTTCAATTAGAAGAGTTCTAGCCATTTCTTAAAGCGATCTATTCTTTCTTTCCACAACTCCATTTTGTTCTGGAGTATATGGAGAGGAGAACAAATGCTGAAAACCAGATTCATCACAAAACTTTGTAAAATCTTGATTTTCAAATTCACCTCAATGATCTGTTCTTATACTTGAAATAACATATCCTTTTTCGTTTTGAACCTTTTTAGCAAATTTTTCAAAGTCAAAAAAAGTTTCAGACTTACTTGCCAGGAAATATACCCAAGTAAATCGTGAGTAGTCATCCACAATTACTAGGCAATATTTCTTACCTCCAATACTTTGTGTTCTAGTTGGTCCAAAGAGATCCATATGCAGAAGCTGCAGTACACGGTTAGTAAAAACTTGATTTATTAGTTTAAAGGAATTTCTTACCTGTTTTCCCAATATGCATGGTGTACATAAGTCAGACTTTTGATATGATAAATTGGGTAGACCACGAACAAGCTTCTTTGTTGAAATTTTGGCTATCTGCTTGATATTGATGTGCCCAAGTTTTATGTGCCATAAGCTTGCTTCGTCTTGGATTGAAATTAAACATTGCGATTCATCTGGTTTCACATCCAAGATGTAGATATTTCCATGTCTCCGTCCTATAAATGACTGAGTAGAGTCTTTACTGGTTCCTGAACATATACCCTCTTGAAAGTAGATTTTGAAACCGGTATCATATAGCTGACTGACACTGAGCAGATTGTAGTTGAGTCCTTCAACTAAAGAAACATTGCTTATTGTAAGGTTTCTAATCTTCACAGTTCCAAATCCCACAATTTTCCCTTTGCTGTTTCCTCCAAATGAGACTTTTCCACCATTTTACTTTTCTTGGGTCCATTCGTGTTAGTATGATATGCGATTTTTGTCCATACTTTATTGACAGGTTTCCAAACCATAGGACATTCTTTTTCAAAATGATCTGCACTATTGCACTTTGAACATCTGAAAGCATTGCGACCTACTGGTTTTACAAAGGTTCTTTTAAAATGATTTTTGTAAGCATCTCTTGTAGGCCTTTGCTTAATTCTTTCCTTTACTTTAGGAAAATCAATTAAAGGAATTGTTTCTTCTGTCATTCCTAAACTAGATTTATTGAAATAGAGTCTTTGTGCAGAAAGAATTTTCTCAAGTTTCTCAGATCCTAATGAAAATCTTTTTGAAACATTTGATAAATCATTTTTTAAAAATGCATTTTCTTTTAAGAGATTGATTTCACTTTCTTTAAGAGAAGAAACATTCATGTCTAAACATTTCAACATTTCTTTCAAAACAAGCTCCTGTTGTTTTAGTGTAGAGTTTTCCCTTTTTAGTTTGGAAATCCTTTTGAGAGAACTCTTAAGACTAAGACACAGCTCATCAATGTATTTAGAAACCTTAACAGGGATTTTAAAGTTACTTACCTCAAATTCACTGTCTAAATCTGAGTCTGTTTCGGAGTTTGAATCTGAATCTGATTGTGCCATCAGACATATGTTGGCATAATCATCATCACTTTCTTCACATTTCGTATCACCGTGTTTTCGCTTTAAGAGCCTTTCGATACTTTTCAGCTTTTCCTTTCTTCTTCCTCAAAAGAGGACAATTAGGTCTGATGTGTCCCTTTTTCTTACATTCAAAGCAGACTACATCTTTATTTGATTCATCATCTTCAATAGACTTAGTCTGTTGCTTTTGAAAACTTTGTTTCCTTGGATTGAATCTTCTTCCTTTTCTGTTCAGCTTTCTGAATCTTCTTATCATGAGAGCAAGCTCCTCATCGTCCATATCATCTTCAAAATCTGCAACATCAGAATCATCATTAGATTTTAATGCGATGGATTTCTTACCTTTAGGGTCTTCGTCTTCATTGATTCGTTCAACTTCATAAGACTGAAGAGTTCCAACCAACTCATCAACAGATAGTGGCATGATTCTTTGGGTCTCTCTGATTGAGGTCTTTATGTGATTCCAATCATTGGAGTCCACGCAGTAGCTTGTTTACCTTCATGGGATCAGAAATTGGTTGACCTTGATGTTCAAGACCATTCACAATATCTGTAAAACGACCAAACATGTCGTTATAGATTCTCCGATTTCATTAGAAGGCTTCGTATTGATCGAGGAGAATGTTGATTCCGGTCTCTTTCACTCGATCGGTTCCTTCATAGGTAATATGTAATCTATCCCAGACTTCTTTAGTTTGTAACACAAGAAGATATTCTGTTATATTCGTAGGTGATAAAGCACAATATAAAGAATAAATTGCTTTTGCATCAAGAGCTTGTCTCTTGATTATCTCTTCCTGAGTCATTTGACTAGACTCCACAGTATCTTTTCCTCTTTCTGAGATAGGTGCAGCTTTAGGAATGATTCCTTTTTCTACAACATCCCATTCCAGAGGATTCTTTGATCTTAGGAACGCCTTCATCTTGTTTTTCCATATGTTGTAATCCTTTCCATCAAAGTAAGGTGGTCTGGTATTGCTTTACCTTTCTACCAGCCTTGGAGCCAACATACTAGCCATGAATCTTTAACTCTGAAGTAAAACACTTCAAACAAAGTGAGTACACGAGCTTTGATACCAATTGATGTAGCTAGTATAAACACCTAGAGGGGGGTGAATAGGTGTAAAAACAGTTTTTCGAGATACGGAAGCAATACTAGGCAACCGATAGAAAGGAAGTACTCTTTTGCTTAATCAAAATGAATTACGATCAAAGCAAAGTAAGGAGTAGGGAAGAGAAGATTAAACACAAGGTTTATAGTGGTTCGGCTTATCCCAAGCCTACGTCCACTCTTCCGCACTAACAGCCTATCAGCTGGATTCCACTATGAACAAAAGAGATGTTACAGTACAGCTTTTTCTTGATTCCACAGTGTAGATGTTCTACCACACTTCGTCAAGGTTTCTCACAAATATAAACTCTCTTTTGCATACAAGTTTTCACTCAAATGAATTGACTAAATAACAAGAAGTTTCAGACTTTGGAATTCTTCTATCGCACACTCTCGAACAACTTAGAACATCTTCCTTATATACTCCTTTACGCCATCATACCCGTTGGAACTTACCAAATAAATTCCTCCAATCTACCCGTTGGACGGAATCAATTAGGAAGATCATTCGAGCTATTAAAGGAATATGACGATAGCCCATCAATCATGTTCGCCCATACAATTAGGATCTCAGTTTCCATAAGTAGAACCTTCCACGAATATTTCGCCAATCAACGGATCCTTAATCTTCTAATCAATCTCGATCAATTTAAAAGGATTTCGTTATGTCATATCCAGCCAAGAGATCTTCTCCAGTCGATAAGATCATATCCTTAATAAAACATTCAGTTCTGGATAGCCTTTCTTCAACGGATTAGAACTGTCAATAAGGATAGACTTTGAATCTTAAGTCTGGCTGTCCGGAGGTCTTCAGACTTTAAACGGCAGACTGCAGAGTTTGCAAACCTTCAGACTAGACTGATGGAAACATTTTGTTAGCTTCAAAATATTTTAAGAAGATTTCTCCAACAGTAACTGCATATATACACAGAAAGCCTTCCATGATCACAAGTGCTTTTAATTTTATTAATATGGATTCAATATGATAGTGCGGTAAATGGATAACATCTTTCATTGAGAGATCTCATTTGTCAATCATTATTTTCTTACCTTAAGTGTCACAAAAATATGTGCCACTAGAGAATGTCTTTATGGTTCCAGTGAACTCATATATGCCTTGTCTTTATGGTTAACATTTTTTTTATGTGTAACAAGACATATACTCAAGACTAATAATCGGATGCCCCTAGCATTCACTCAAGGTTTATACAATACATTGAGACTTTTATCAATATCTATTTAACATTATAACAATTCCTTCAAAAATATTTTATTGAATGTAAAAGTTAATATATATCAAAACGTTACTAAATGTAACAAGCACAAATGTAAAATTTATTAGAGAAAAAATAAAAATAGCTCCCACTAAATAATAGTATCCCAAGATGCTCATAAGCCTTTGCTAAGGACATGTCGTTCAAACACACAAGGGCGTAGGCCTATAGTTAGTAGATCTGCAATCACATCATTTATAAGAATATGATCTACTGCAACGTCACCATTTTGTACTGATTATTTTATAGTCACAAACTTGACCTCCATGTGCTTAGACCTCTTGAAATTTCTGTTGTTATTAATAAATAACATTGTAAAGTTATTATCATAAGATAACTATATGAGCCTATCCACAAAATCAAAAATGGTTAACTCCCTAATGAGGTTCCAGAGCCAAATAGCTTGAGTAGTAACTGCAAAGCATGCTACGAACTCCACTTGCATGGTAGAAGAAGATATAGATTTCTATTTTTTGCTTTTCCTTGATATTGCACCTCCTGCCAACATAAATATGTATTATGTCATAGACTTCTTATCATCTTGACAGCTAGCAAAATCTGCATCTGAATACCCTATTAGCCACAAGGCCATTACATGTCTATAAATCAGCATATAATCTCTTCTCTTCTTTAAGTACCTTAAAATTTTCATGGCAGCAATCCAGTGATTGCGTCTTGGATTTAACTAATATCTGTCTAGAAGTTCTGTCGCAAAAGCAATATCGGGTCTAGTGCAAACTTGAGCATACATGATACTTTCAAATACACTAGCATAAAGTACATCTTTCATTTGAGCTTTCTCAAAATCTGAATTAGAGTATTGTGAGAGACTCGATTTATCACCCTTAATAATAAGAGCATTTCCTGAATTGTAATGCTGTATATTGAATCTTTCTAAAATACGATCAACATATGTTATCTGAGACAAACCCAATAAACGGCGAGAATGATCCCTATGGACCTTAATGCCAAGAACAAAAGATGCCTTACTAAGGTCTTTCATGTCAAAAATTTTCGATAACATCCGCTTTATCTCATACAATAATCCAATGTCACTATTTGCAAGTAAGATAGCATCTACATAAAGTATGAGAAAAATATATTTCCTCCCACTAACCTTGCAATATATACATTGATCTATTTTGTTCTCAATAAATCCGAATGAAGTGATAATACTATGAAACTTTAAATAATATTGTTTAGAAACTTGTTTAAGGTTATAGATAGACTTTTTCAATCTACATACAAGTTTACCTGAGTCATCTGCCACAAAACCTTCAAGCTGTACCATATAAACATCATCATTAAGGTCTCCATTTAGAAAACTAGTTTTAACATTCATTTGGATGCTACCAACACCAAAATCACACTAAAAGAATCTTTAGAAAATACTGGAGAAAAAATTGCTTCATAATATATTCATTCTCTTTGAGTAAAACCCTTAGCTACCATTCTAGCTTTAAAATTTTCAAACTTTCATTTGTAATCCCTTTTAGTCTTGTATACTTATTTGCAGCCGATGGGCTTATAACCTTCAAACAATTCAACAAGCTCCCAAACATCATTGTATTTCAAAGATTACATCTCATCTTTTATCGCATCTAATCATAAATCTGATTAAAGACATAAAACAGCATTTGTATAAGTCATTAGATCAATAATACAACAAATATCATAATCATGCTCTCCTAGGTAGATTATATAGTCTTGTGGTATAGTTTAACGTCTTTCCCTACTCAATCTCTTAAGTGGAGTTACTACAACCTCATTCTAAATCTGAGGGGTTTGAGGAATTTCATCAGAAATTGCCTCAACAATAGGATCACGAACCGCAATAGGCTTAATTTGTGGAGTATGAGGCTCCATAATTATCTGTACAAGAAGAGATAGGGATCTAGTAATCCCTACTATACTATCATTTTCAATAGTTTATGAGTAGTTACCCTTTTCAGCTACATCAAATTCCACAAATTTTATTGCCTAAGATTTCACAATTCTTCTACCTCCATTAGGGTTATAGAACTGATACCCCTTTGAATGATTTGGATAAAATACAAAGTAACACCGAGTAGTTTTAGAATCTAACTTACTCAATGTTGGATTATATAACTTCACTTCTGTAGGACATCCCCAAACTTTAAGATGATTTAAGTTAAGTTTACATCCAGTCCACAACTCAAAAGAAGTCAATGGAACCGCTTTAATAGGAACATGATTTAGAATATAAAGCGTTATTTTCAAAGTTTCATCCTATAGAAAATCAGGTGAATTGGTCCTACTAATCATACTCTTCATCATATCCATAATAGTGCGATTGCACCTTTTGGCCACACCATTTTGTTTAGGACTTCCAAGCATAGTAAATTGAGCTATTACTTAAGAATCCTTTAAGTATTTAGCAAACGGCCCTTTAAGTTATCTAGCATCATCATGCCTACCAAAATACTCACTATCATGATCAGATCTGACCATCTTTATCACTTTTTCAATTGTTTCTCTACTTTAGTTCAAAAAATCTTGAATATGTCAAGAGACTCGGATTTTTCTTTAATCAAATATAGGTATCCATATTGAAAATAGTTGTCAATAAATGTGATGAAATAAAAATTTCTACACAAAGTTGCCTTATATGGTCCACTAATATCAGTGTAAAGAACCTCCAACAAGTCAGAATTTTGAACTGCGATTTTCTTCATTATTTTAGTCATCTTCCCCTCTACAACAGTGTACACAAGTCTCTATATCACTTTTAAAAGTAGGCGGGATATTAGCCTTTATAAGTTTTTCTACTCTTTCTCTAGAGATGTGACCAGGACATTTATGCCATAATGTATAAGACTGTTCCTTAGGTGGGGGCCTTTTGGACATTTAGCTGAATAAGTAACATACATATCGTTGGGAGATAAACACAATCAATATAATCCACTGGATAAATTGCAACATCAAATCTTATTTGAATTATAAAACATAGAAATACTATTGCTCTTTATTTCATAAGAGTATCAACACATATCCAAATAAGATACAGAAACTAAGCTCCGCCTAAAAGAAGGTACATAAAAAGTAGCTCTTAGCATCATTCTAAAATCAGAATCTAAAATCAAAATAACATCTCTTACAAACTCAACATCAACTTTAATGTTGTTTTCCACAGTAAGCTTTGATTCATCTAATTTGGCGTCATTCGGTTTATGAACCCCTGTATGGTAAACGCAATATGATTAGTTGCACCACCATCTAATTACCAAAAACTGGATGGAACTTCAAATAGATTGGATTCACAAATAAATGCCAAAGAATCATTATCTTTAAGCTCACTTTTGGTTCTCTTGGACAACCAAGTTTTATATTTATTGCAGCGTTTCTTTACGTGTCCTTTCTCCCTACAAAAGTAGCAAATAACATCACCCTTCTTGAATGGTGCTTTCTTAGGACCCAAACTGTTAGATGGACCAATAGCTTCAGAATTTTCTTTATTGTTGGAAGGACTAGAAGCTTCAAAATTGCCCTTATGAGTATAATTTTTCAACTTCTTACTCTTGCCACTACCAGAACCAGAAGCATAAAGGGCAATGTGCCGTTTATCTTTTTTTTGTTTTTCTTTCTCTACCATCACCCTTACAATCAGGTCATTAATTGACCAAGTCTCATTTTGTGAACTATAATTAGTCTTGATAATCTCAAAATTAGGAAGAAGAGTATTTAGAACTTGATACATAATACAAGTAATAAGAATAACAACATTGAGAGCCTGGAGTTTTATTTGCAAATCTATCATCCTCGGAAATAATATCTAACTCCACCAAAACCATTATACTTCATATTAAATAGTGTTTGCAAGGTGTGTCCCTATCTTAGCATTAGACGAGACATGATTTCTAGCTACCAAGGCTTCTATCATGTGTCTAGCAGTGTAGTATGTAGGCAAACCACTTTTCAAATGATCCTAAATAGAGCACTTCATGAACAGCAAACAAATTCAATTGCTCTTTTTCGAAGTAGCAAAATGTGCTTTTTGAGCTTCTGTACTCTTGGTAGAAAATTTGCCGGCTGATCGGCAGTAAAAGCCATATGAACATTTGCCATTTCCATAACAAGTAAAAAACTTTTCTCTCCATCTCTTAAAGTTTGAACCATCAAGAATCTCAATAGTAACGAAGTTACCATTTATAGAAAAGGTGACCGAAAAATAAGCAATGCATATAATTAGCATCATGTGAGTACTATGTAACTTGATATACAAGCACACATCTAGAGAATTATATACAAAATCACATAATCACATTTAGGTAGAATATATGACATGCAGTTATATACTCTCCACATGATAGTGGTTATGAGAATATATTATAACCTTCGTAAATTCGTCACCTTTGAATATATAAACCATTATGATTAGTCACTCATTCACCACCTAAGAAGCACTGACACTCTTCGGAAGCCTTCATATTGTGTCCAACACTTCAACACGTGTCCAACACGTTCCGACACGTTCTGACATGTGATCAATGAGTGTCGGGAAATCCGACACGTGGTCAACTCTTCCCGACACACTCCAACACGTGAGTTCGAAATTCTGACACGCGATTCCGACACTCACTAGGTCAATTTTAAAAATTTTCATTGTTGAAGTTGAGGTCGAGGGCGTGGTTTTGCACTCGATAAACCATCTGGTAATGTAGGGTTGCAGCTACAGATTCAGCAGTTTGAGGAACTCCAGTGAGCTGGACTTGGACTTTCAAGAAAGAAAGTAGCTGGGGGTCTGATAGAGCGATATTGAAATTTGGATACAAAGTTACAAAAACTGTTCCAAAGCATTTAAAGTGGTTTGAACAAAGTGCCTATACACGCATGCTGGTATTGTAAAAACCTGGTATCCAATAATGCTATCCTTGCCACAACGGGCAAACCTTTCCGACCATGAAAGGTAAGAGCAAGACGAATGACTCCATAATGGACATGAGAATATCCCCGTTGAACCCATTGTCCGGGAAATTCGGAGGGATCCGGAGAGTAACAAAGTACTCTTTTCCGTGGCGGGAATAGGATGCTGGTCAAATTTGGAGGATGGACATACTCCTTCACTTGCTTTGGAGTTTGGTGGATCGGTTGGCGAATGGAGCGGATGGGTGAAAATGACGAGGTGGGTTTGGCAAAAGCCGAGTAGGGGTTCATCGAGGAAGTTGAGTTTCGAGATCTTAGTTTCATCACTAAGAGAAACTTCATAAAGATAATCTATCTTGGAAGCATTTGAAACTCGAAATTCGGAGGGGTTGAAGATGAAGAAGAGGGTGCAAGAGAAACCGGTGCTTCGAGAATTTCTGGTTCGTAGACATGATGAGAAAAGATCTTCTCACTCTCCTCCGGATTCACCTATCAAGCGCATGGAATGGATAATATTAAAAACGAAACCATGGCTCGATACCATGAATGGACCTAGACTTAGAACTAGGGAAGGAGAGTAAATTTTCCGTGGTATGCATCCCACATTGAGCGAACAACTCTCGTTCAAGCCCTTCAGGACAGCCTTTTAGCGAAAAAACCACTCAGCCATTTAGTTCGAGCCTAGAGACACCCAAAAATTTCTGGATGGAAACGTTTCTAACCTACCCAAGCTGCATTTCTCGAAGGATCCTACCAGGCTAGAGAAGAAGAGGAACTTAGAAAGTCATGGAGAGTTTTTCACAAAGCACACACTTTTACTTCAAGGGACTCTGCCTCACACAATACATCCTCATGGCCTTATATAGGCAAATGAGGTCACAAAGTAACAAACAAGGACCAAGCTCATGGGTCCGGGTACAAACAGGGGGCAACGGGAATTATTCGCACACTATGAACAGTAATTGTACTGTGAACAGTACATTCCCTAGCCTAGTGCTACAGTAAAAGTGAACAGTGACTTTGCTACAGTGAAAATGTACGGACTCAACGGTCTCGTCCGTCGTGGGCATTGTAGCTACAGACGGAGTCTGAGTCATCTGAGCTGTCTTCTAGGAGATAAGCTTCGTACTTCGGCCGGAGGGCTTCAAGATCTTCGGTGAGAGAATCGATTTAGCCTTCTTGATGAGGATGCTTGTTCATGAGCCCAATGTGATGCTTCTTCTTCTTCGCCCAATTTGTTTCTTCGCTTGTAGGTCGTCTAGCAGAATGCTTGGCCGAGGCCGCTTGATGCCCGTGCATAGTACGATGTGTCCATGTTTTGGGATGAGGATGAAGGTCCTTGTTCGTAGGGATTCGGGACGAGAGGACCTCCAAAGCGTGCATAGGGATCTTGAGTAGACCGGACAATGTCATCTTCGTTTGTCATTTCATGCTCTTGGGACGATGCAGCTTGTCCGTATTGCATGAGTGCTTCCTTAGCTTCGGTGCTAGGTCATAATGATCCCACGTAGTGGGTGCACTATTCCAAATATCTTCGGGAATGGTTTTGTTTTCTTGGCATAGGATTCTCTCGGAGTTCTCGATACTCGTTTTCACAAAATCGACGGATCTTGGATAAGATTTGTGAATCCTAGCTTCTCGATTGTTCAAGTTAGGCTTATAGGATGTGGTTCCTATTTCTAGTGGTGCATCAAGAATACTACCATTATTTGCAGAAATTCCATGGACGTCGGAAAAACAGGATGGTATGGACTTCGTGGATTCGGTGTCATGGTTCTCAGTTCTTTTTCCAAGTCTTGTTTCCAACATGTAGGATGATAGAACCAATTTAGAAAATCTAAAAGATTTCTATCACATTCTCTTTCGATGTTTCTTCCGAGCAAGAATATCCTGGTGAGATTAGCAATGAATCTTCTGGTGGGGATTTCAAAGGCTATTAAGTACTTATTAGTCAAGTACCATAACAGCATTTTGAGCTAGTCAGGGAAATCATCTTCTTTCCAGATAAGAGGATGAATGAAAGGATAATTCAGATTTAACCCGAAAGGATAAAGAATCGAACCTCCATTGAATCTCGAATAGGTCTCGTGTGACATTGCCACATGAGGTTTTCCAGATTTTCAAGGCAAGATCTGTCATTCCGGGATTTCTTGGATAATTTCTTCGGGATATTTCCAGCTTGGCAAGTCTTTGATCTTCTCAATCTTGTATTTCACTCCATGATTTAGCATATGGAAAGCAGGCCTTTTGATGTACATGTTGATTTCAGCTGTTGCTTTGGGTCTTGACAAGAAGTCAGCAAGCACATTCTTTTTCCCCGGAATGTGTTTGGTTTCAAAAGAATATTTTGAAAACCATTCAGCCCATCGTAGCAATTGAGAATTTGGAATCTGCTTTTGTTTAAACTTGGTCATCGTGGAAAAGATGCCATGTCTAATTCTACTAGGAAATGATGGCCAATGAGATGAAACTCAAATTTTTTGATTCCCTTTTTCTTCGCTAAGATTTCTTTGAAAGTGGAATGGTAGTGCATTTCAGCTTGAGAAAACTTTCCACTTTTGTGAGCACAAGGAAGTCTCTTACCATCAATTTCTTCGAACAGGACGGTTGCCCAAGTATTCATCACGGCGTCGATTTGGAGAATCCTTTTGCCTATTGATGGTATTTGCAATGGTGGGAGATTTTGCATAATCTCCTTGAGTTCAGCGACTGCTTTGGTTTGAATTTTTCCCCAAGGTGGGGAGTTCTTCTTTAGCATGGATTGCAAAGGAATCGGGAGTTTTGCAATATTAGGGACAAAGTCTCGAGATAATTGATTATCCCTAGAAATTGCTGAACTTGTTTTGTCGTGAAGTTGTCCACAGAAACTTCAATAATTCTTGAGCAATGTGTGGCCCCGGATAGTATGTACCTTTGTTGAGGTGCATACCAAGAAATTCAATTTCTGTCTGGGCAATGTTCATTTTTCTTTGAGAAAGCATAATGCCATGCTTTCTTACTATTTCGAGAACCGCTCAAGAAGTTGACGGTGTAAATCGCTCATCGATGTAGAGCAGAATATCGTCGATGTATACGGCTGCACTTGGCAAGATTGGTTGGAAAATTCGACACATGGCCTTTTGGAACAAGGATGGGGCTACCTTTAGGCCGAAATGAAGAACTTTCCACTGGAAGTGCTGGTTCGGGATACGTAATCCTGTTTTGGGTCTGTCTTCGGGATGGATACCCAATTGCCAAAATCCGGCTTTGAGGTCGAATTTGGAATAGATGTGGGCTTTGGTTAAACCAAGAAAGAGAGAATCTCTCGGATGGTAAAGGGAATTTGTCATCTTGGAGAAAAAGGTTGAGGGGTTGATAATTAATTACCAATCTCATTTTCCCTCTATTTTGCTCAAGCACGTTTATTGACATAAAAAGCTTCACGGGCCCATTGAGAATCGAGGTTTCAATGAGGCCTTGCTGTAATAGATCTCGAGCATTCCCTTTGAGCTAAAGCCAAATGTTCTGGGTTCATTCCCGTATGACTCGCCTTGGTTGGATTGATATCTTCATTTTTCTTGAAGGGAAGGCGGACAAAGAACTCAGGATTTTTTCAATAGGGATGAGAACATTTTTGAGTGAATTCGAATGGGATTCGAACAAGATTCAAGCAACTTTTGCATGATTGGATCTAATAAATTCATCTCAATGGAAAAGAGTCTCGAATATTGACAAACTCGAGAATTGGTCTTTATATCTCGAGACCTTTTCCGGGAATAATGCGAAGCCGAGAGATTTGAGTCATGACATCCCACCCAATTATCGATCTTTATTGGGAAGGTTTGATCCAAAAATCTTTGTCGTTATGGAACACCGAGGAAAAAACTGGATGGTGACTAGAGTGGTTCGACATTTGTGGAGAAAGTATCTCCGGCGTAATTGAAATATCGATGTAGGGAGTCTAGAATTCTTCAGGTAGAATTTTAGTATCTAGAATCGAACAACTTGCTCCAATATCAATGAGAGCAATGACATTGATTGGTTTGGCAAACTTCGAGGTAAGAATTTTCACAGGAAAATGGGGACAGTGAGTATGGCTTGAGAATATGTCAAGATTTGGCTCTGAAGATGTGGGAGATATATGAAAAATGTCTTGATTCGAGTCGACTCGTTTCACTTTGGAAGTTTGATAAAAAGGGATAACACAAAGTGTTTGTTCAGTTGGTTTGTCATCGCAGAGAATAAAGATTCAATATCATCATTTTCAAGTGAAAAACCTGTTTCATTTTCTATGAGATGATTCGACCTTTTTTCGCCTGAGGACAATTTTTGGCGAAATGTCCTTTCTTGTTGCAGATGTAGCAACGGCTTGATTTCTTATGGCCTGTGCGATCCTTTCTTTTGCGTAGGTATCGCCATTTCTTCTTTCTCCGGAAATGCTTAGGGCCATGTCCGGATTTCTTTACGGAATACTTCTTGTAGTGCTTTTTCTTCCGTGAATACCGCCGCAAGTACCATCACAATCTTGTCTCGGAGCATTTGATTTTTAGCTTCGATGAGAACAAGTTGTTTCAAGTCGCTTGTCATCTCGTGATGTATGTTTGGACCATTCGGCGCTTCAAGCATAATTCTTCAAGACATAGATGGACTTCTTGCTGGATTTCTCCCATGGGAACGTCTTGTATCCTTCTTTGCTTTCCAAAGAAAGATCTTTCAACCATCTCGTGATAACTCTTTAGGGATAGAAGTAAGGAAAACATGCTTAAGATTTGGATCTGCGCCAATTTGGTAAAAGAGCTGAAGCATTAATCTATAATGCTTATCAAGATGCTTTTTCTGAAGGGAACATCATCTTCTTTCAAAGAACTCTCTTCTTTTGAGCTCTTTGAGATCTCCAGGTGTTCCCACAAAAACATGATATAGGTAAATAAGGGCATGGCTGTAAGTTGGTGACAGTAGAAACGTAAGCTGGTCTTGTTCCGTGAGTGATTGCCACCAAAATTTGAGGCTTCCTGTGAACCTTGTAACAAAATTGTAAAGGACATCATTCATATCATGGTTGGTGATGGATTGTGTACTCAACCAAGTATGAAACTCTTCAAGTCTATGTGGCCATTGCGAATAAGGGATATCGTCAATGGAGAAGAACTGTTTTGATGCCATAGACACATGCCTAGCAGGATTGGTTCTAGTGGGATTACTTGTCCGTCCGGATCGAATAGTTTGATTCCATCTCCATTTCATAATCATAGTCTGGAGGAGTGCCAGCCATGAATATCTGTGAGGTTGGTGGAACAACAGGGGGAGAATCAACTGTGTGATCTGAAAAGGATGAGAAAGATGAGAGGGATGCTGAGTCTGATGTAGTAGAAGAATTTTGTGCGGCTTGCAAAATCTGCTTTTCTGGGATAACAGGATCAGGATCAGGCTCAGGCTGTTGGGTACTAGGATTAATCTCTTGCTTACCCAAATCCTTCAAAAAGGATTCTAATGGATTTGATAACATCATCGGTCCGGCCTTTCTCTTATAACAATTGAACTTGATTACGTAGGTGGTGTCTTCTCTTTCCCCTTTTCCTTTTTCAAGGCTTTAAGACGGCTTCGTATATCCGAATCTCTTATGGAGAGATCTTGTGGGATATTGGCAAAAACAGACACTTGTGGTCTTTGGGGATGCATACCTAGTTTGAAAGGTGGTGCCAATGGATCGAAGGGTCTGAATTTTCCTTCCTCAAGAAGTTGAATTTGCTTCTTGAGTTTGTCTATCTCTGGCTTTGGATTTTCAAGATAATGGTACCCAAGATGTTGTCCTGATTCCAAGGCTTGAAGCCTTTTCTGGAACTCAGAAAGTATCTTCTTGGTACCCTCATCGTATCTTCGGAGATCTTGTTGCACGTTTCCAATTTTGGAATCAATAGCCTTGAAGGCATTATTTTGTGCCAACAGAGTCTCTGATTGCCAATTCAAAACAGCTTCAGCAGCAGGGGTTTTCTTCTGTCTTCCATGTTCATCCACATCAGTGGGGGTAGGAATTTTAGGAACATGGCGGTATCTACCATGTGGATCAATAAACTCTTCAGTGGCTGGGAATGAGAGTTTAGAAATTTCTTTGACAAGTGGAGGGAAGTCAGTACCGTGAAACATGGCAATAGAAGAAGTGGGTGGTACTTCTGTTGGGACTTCAAGCGGGTAAGAGTGTTTCTTAACCCATTTGAGGATTGGCTTATAGAATGGAGAAAGAGCTTGTCTTTTCTGGGGAGGAGAAGGTGGAGGAGAAGGTGGAGGTGATTTTGGTGGATCTTGTGGGGTTTGGGACATAGTACTAAACTCTGGTGGTGGAGGTGGTGCATAAGAGACCATGAACTGGTATTTGTCACACTCACCAAGAGTATCAATGGAGGAATCTCCGTTCAAATACCTTTGGTACATCTTATCCTTTGGCTTTTTCCGTCGAGGTGGAGATCTTGCAAGAGGATCTACCTCGTCGGGGAGAGTTTATACGGTGAGAACACTGGCAAAAAGGATCCAAAAAACAATGACCATAATTGTCTTTATAGTAATGAACAGGATGTCCATCACTATTGAAGTGTCGGACATGCTTTTTTGGGTCTGGTTCAGAGATAGATTCTGGAACGCATGGTTCAATCATGAAGAGGGCGGAAGATAGAAGGACTTTCTTCCTTTTCCTTGCCAAATTTGATGGAAACAGTTCCATCTTTTTCCGTACAAATTCGAGTTAGTGGTGGAAAGGCTTGTTATGCTGATGTAGCTTTTCATAGTTGGTGATCCAAGTTTCGGAAGAAGCTTGGCCAACGTATCCTTTGGGATCTGTGCTCGGGAACATGGATGCGGGACGCCTGGTCGTTACGCATAGAGATGAACAACGCATCTTCATTACCATTGTTGAAGTTGAGATCGAGGGCGTGGTTCTGCACTCGATAAACCATCTGGTAATGTAGGGTTGCAGCTACAGATTCAGCAGTTTGAGGAGCTCCAGTGAGCTGGACTTGGACTTTCAAGAAAGAAAGTAGCTGGGGGTCTGATAGAGCGATATTGAAATTTGGATACAAAGTTACAAAAACTGTTCCAGCATTTAAAGTGGTTTGAACAGTGCCTATACACGCATGCTGGTATTGTAAAAACTTGGTATCCAATAATGCTATCCTTGCCACAACGGGCAAACCTTTCCGACCATGAAAGGTAAGAGCAAGACGAACAGCTCCATAATGGACATGAGAATATCCCTGTTGAACCCATTGTCTGGGAAATTCTTGAGGGATCTGGAGAGTAACAAAGTACTCTTTTTCTGTGGCAGGAATAGGATGCTGGTCAAATTTGGAGGACTGGACATACTCCTTCACTTGCTTTGGAGTTTGGTGGATCAGTTGGCGAATGGAGCGGATGGGTGAAAATGACGAGGTGGGTTTGGCAAAAGCTGAGTAGGGGTTCATCAGAGGAAGTTGAGTTTCTGAGATCTTAGTTTCATCACTAAGAGAAACTTCATAAAGATAATCTATCTTGGAAGCATTTGAAACTCGAAATTCTGGAGGGGTTGAAGATGAAGAGGAGGGTGCAAGAGAAACTGGTGCTTCGAGAATTTCTGGTTCTGTAGACATGATGAGAAAAGATCTTCTCAGCTCTGGATTCACCTATCAAGCGCATGGAATGGATAATATTAAAAACGAAACCACTGGCTCTGATACCATGAATGGACCTAGACTTAGAACCAGGGAAGGAGAGTAAATTTCCTGCAGGTATGTTGAAAAAATAATGAAAATAACAAAAATAAATGGGAAATAAGAAAATTCTTACTCTCAAGTTTCTCAATTATAAGTTTTGATATTCACGTGAGTGACAATGAAACGCTCTCTTCTCGCCGGCATCACTCCGCCACCCCCGCAAACTTAAAGTTGTGATTTTTTTATTATTTTTTTTGCTTCTTTCTGCCTCTTGCAAGCGTCACTTGTGAGTTATCTCTTTTGATCTATGTCATTAACTTGTGAGTTATCTCTTACATTTTGCATGGCGAATTTAGTTATTTCCTTTTCTTTTTGGTCATACTTCAAGAATTCTTATCCTAGATTTTCATTTTTCTCGAACCTTGTTTTGCATAGGAGCTCCAAGCTAGTCTATATCATGAACTCCGAATTTTTTCTGAGACTATAAGAAATCTCACTAATTTCTGATAAGTGTAAGAAAACATGACATGTTCCTTCAAATTTACTCTTTTGTATTTGCAATTTTTGAATTTCTTATTCAATCTTTGTCAAATTAAAATAGTGAATGATATTAACAAATGTTGAATTAATATTTTTAGTATAAATTAATTTTATGCTCTTTTTATTATTTATTTTTGCATTTATATACAAAAATATATATTTAATATATAACATATCGAAACGTGTCGAAATTCTCTATTTTTTTAGAAATGACGTGTCGATGTGTCGTGTTGTGTCGTGTCGTGTGTCGCGTGTCCGTGTCAATGTTAGATAGTCCACACACCATCATGTATCCCTCCATCAGACCATCATATATCCCTCACACAATCACTTCATTAGATAGTAGACCGCACATTAGATCGGGAGACATTCCATTAATATATGAGACCGATATTTCTCAAACCTCATCAAGTGTACCACTTTGGCGATCACAATTCAATTGAATTCTTGAAACTCTATCATATCGGATATATAAACTTTACTTCTTACATATACTATATACACGTGATTTTAACTTTAATGACAATGGCAATATATCACTCATGCTAATTACACTTTAATACACAATCACCTCATTTGAGAGTATGACCACACATTAGATCATGAGACATCCCATTAATATATGAGACCGATATTTCTTAAACCCCATCAAGTGTGCCACTTTGGTGGTCACAACTTAATTGAATATTTGAAACTCTCTCATATCGAAGATATAAACTCTACTTTTCACATATACTATATACATGCGATTTTAACTTTAATGACAATGGCAATACATCATTAAAATCATATATCATGATGATTACACTGCTTTATTCATTAATAAAAGTTAACTTTATATATATATGTATATATATTATCAATGAATCACACTCTTTATAATATTTATGTGATAACATGCCTGTAAACCAACATTTGTATTTTTAAAATCATAGAAAAATACAAGAAAAATACGTGAAAATATACTAAAAATAAATGTTTTTAGGGTTTCGTATGTATTTTCACATCCATAAAATCGTTAAACATTTAAAATAAATACACCTTAACATAGAGCATGACCATACAAGCTTGAAGCCGCCAACCACACGCCTATCAGAGGCCCTATGCGCCTGCACACACTACTTGAGTGCGCGGTGTGTGGAGCACACATGCGGGCATATTGAATCCCGCGATCTGGTCTAATCGGTTCCAAGCTTGACCATCTGGTCCGACCTGTTGACCGATCCAGTCCATAGTAACCTAGTTCGAGCGGGTCGACGGGTCAGATCTTGGGTCAATGGGTCGGGTCATCGGATTGGGTTAGGTCTAGTGGGTCATGATTTGCTAATGTTAGGATGATTTCAACCCTAGTGTGTGCAGTGCACGCGCTAGGCGCGCTAGTGCATCAGCATGCATGAAGGCACGTGAGGGCGCGTGGGCACGTGCTCAATGCCCTTGGCAACGTGTGGCCATGTGTGGGGCTGCGTGGGGCCTCCCCCAGCGACGTGCCACCCACAATTTTGCTCGTCTCATTGAGTTCTTTCTGTTTATATAAGAAAAATCGATTTTTTCTGCACAAAAAATCACAAAATTAGGGTGAAAAGTCTATGCATTCGAATTATAGGTTATGGTTGTTCCAATACCACATGATAAACGCTAAAACGCGTAATTCCATGATCTCCATAACTAGAACAAGAACACATATTATTGAGTAGAAAATTAACGCACCTATTTTGGAATCCATCATTCTTGATGCGGAAAAAGCGATGATCCAAGTGTAAGTCATTATCTTCTATTGCCCTATGTATCACTGACTCAATGAGACAACCCTCTCAGCCTTTAGTGTTAGGTAAATGCTCCTTTATGAGGATCATTGTGAGAATTATGATTAAAAGAGAGACTTAAGCATTATTTATAAAGTTTTCAACCAAACCATCTCATTACGGGCTAGGTTCAATTCGACCTATACTAGTCAGCCCCATATTAGACTAATTAAGAAACTTTCTATTTTACCTTAGACCAACACTGTAAATGATAAATTACAATATCAATTAATGTATACCACATTAGGAAAACGCTTATAGGATAACCTAAATCTATGCTCTCCACTTAACTTAGCGACTAGACAACATAATTTAAACGACATATGAGAGTTAAGAGACTTACAGTTGGCATTTTACGGCAATGCGAAATCCAGAATACACATTTATTTCTTTAAGTTGCAAACTGTCCACATCCAATGGACCCCTTAGCCTGATATGACACACCAGGCATAGGGGCTAATCCGCCAGATACTCATTCTAATGCTGTACCTACTATATGCAGTAAAAAACAACGGCTCATACCACTCAGGCTTCATCTTCAAGGAGGGCTTCTGTACTCTATTTGCCTTTGCTACTTCCCCAAGCTCTCTCTTTCCATATCTTCTCCACCTCTTCAAAAGTCAACCCCTTTGTCTTTGGCACAAAGATGACCACAAACACGATGGCCAACACGGCTACACACGCAAGAATCGAGAACGTCGCATCTGTCCCCACTGCATCAGCAATGCTGAGAAATGTCTGTGCCACAATCAAGTTCGAAATCCAATTGACGGCGGCCGACATGCCACCACATGTTCCGCGATATGCCTCGGGGTATATCTCTGAGTTCACTATCCATGGTACGGGTCCCATACCGGGTGAGAAGCAAGCAATGTAGAGGGCCAAACCGATGACCGCGAGCCACCCGTATACCCTGTTTGTAGAATCAGAGGATTCTGCAAAGAATGCACCAGAGGGAATTGCCAAGGATGCCAACACATCGGATAAACTCGCGAGGGCCAGTTTTTTCCGACCAACATGGTCAATTAAATTCCAACGATGATCCCCACAGCATTCATGGCAGCGACGATCAGGGATAAGAGAAGTGCCAGCTGGTTGGAAGAGAAGTCAGCCATTTGGACTATAGTTGGGCTGTAGTACATCACTGTATCGATACCGGTGAACTGCTGAATTTGAAATAAAAGAGGTCCTCGTTTTGAACTACTCATAACAGTCATCAAGTCCTTCAAGCAATTTAAAGACTTTATTGAGCATCCGACCCAGGTTTATCAATGGAATGCAATTTATCGAAAATAGATTTATTGTCACGAAGATAAACATATACAAAGGTTTATTTTCTTTCCTATGTGTTGAAATTATCGCAAAGATCTCCTACATTGTCACTCCACCATATCATCTTGCACTTGCACGTTTACAAAAATCTTAATGCACTTGCCTAGATATATAAATTTCTTTTTTGTATACCATATAAAAAGAAACAAAAGAAGGGCTAAGATCTTTAGTTCAAAATTGTAGAGTTGGCAGAACTAGTTAATTAATTATTCGACTTTTATTTTTTATTTTTGTATATATCTCTCTCTGGATCTTTATATACAGCTTTTTTGATAAAAAAATGCATTTAGATAGATTTGGGTATTGTATACAAACAATGTGTTGATCGCAAGTGATAAAAAATAGATTTTATTTTCGTAGAGGAAGATCGATCGAGAAACATCCTCATAATTTAAAGAATTCTGTAAAGAAATTTTTTTCATTCTCTATCATATTCGTAATTGCTTTACTTGAAAAAAAAAAAAATCAAATTATTCTTTTGTTAATTAAGATATTCAATTTAGATCTACATCGTATTATTTTGTCATATATATTTTTTGTAAGAGTAATGCACGAGATTGTATTCCAGATGGATCGAATCGTCCATTTAGGTTATAAGCAAAATCATGGTGATGTTGACGGCTGCCGCCTAACACGTCCGTCACTTGTTGTGTTGCTCGCCTTAGGAGATTGCTGCTCCTCGGGAAGACCATCTAGAGTCCTCTTGTTGTAATAATTGGCAGGCCACTGATTGGAGTTGTGTTCACTTTGTTAGTTGGATAAAAAAAATTAGTTTAGACAATTTCAATCACTCCCTATTAAATTCACAGACTTTACTGAATAGTAAGTGTCTAGGTTTCCTCTAAGATCTACCTGAGAATACCTGAGAATCTCTTGTATTGATCTACCTACTTTACTAATTTCCTACATCATTACAATATAGATTTTAGTGGTAATTTTACCGCTTATTCAGTAACTATTCAAGGTTAAAGATAAAAATTTATTATAAGATGCAAAAACATTTATATTGGTCCCAATTACAATTTTTCATTTTAAATTAAGCTTTTTCAACGGGTATTTCAAACATGACTAGGAAATCTTTGTTAGTAATTTGCAAGACAAAATACCAAAAATCTATAAACCTTTACTCTAAGGGCAATTTTCACGGCGAATGTTCAAACATACCGAAGAAAGAAGCGTTTACTTATATAAGGGGATAATTTAATTTTGAAAGTTATTTAAGTATTTCCTTTTTTAAATTTGGAAAATTTCTGGCAAAACAGTTCCAAGATAAAAGATTATGCCATTTTTTTAATTATTATTCTTGGAGGTAATTTTCACATAATATAGTAAGATCTAAAAAAATTTTAAAATGGGATTTTCACACAGGTGAGCGCCCTCCGCCATTTTCAGGACCGTTAACGGAACAACTGACACTTCGAAATGCACCACCTACGATGACGAGCTACTGCCATGGTCGGTCGAGCACTCCTCGCCGGACAATGTCGCAGGATCTCCAAACCCGCGAGACCCTCCTCCATCGCCTTCTCCACCTTCCCGCCGGAGAACCCGCCTCGCCTGTTTCCCGGTTCGCGGGCCAAGCGGCGCGAATTCGCGGAGCTCTTGCAGTCGCCGCCTGCCTCCGCCTCCGACCCCGTTCGTTACTGCAAGAAGCTCCACGACCGAATCGTCGTCTGGGGGTTTCAGCACTACGTGTTCCTCGCCAACGTTATGCTGCATTCATACTCGAGGTCCGGGGCTTTACAGGATGCAAGAAGGGTGTTCGATAATATCCCCAATAGGAACCTGATCACTTGGTCTACGGTGATCTCAATGTGCGCCCAGCATGGGTGTTGCGATGAAGCGCTCTTGAGCTTTGTGGAGTTTCAGAGAAGCTCCGTTGAGAGGCTGAACGAGTATATTTTGGCCAGTCTGGTCCGCGGTTGTGCGCAGTCGGGTGGCCTTGATGAAGGAGCTCAGGTCCATGGTTTCATTGTTAAGGCTGGTCTCGGTCAGGATGTCTATGTTGGCACTTCTCTGGTTTTTTTGTATGCGAATAAAGGTGGGATAGATGGGGTGAGATCGGTTTTCGATAGTTTATCGGATAAGACTGATGTTACTTGGACTGTGATCATAAGAGGGCATGTGAAATGTGGGAGAAGTGAAGTGTCTCTGCAGTTGTTTAGCCAGATGGTAAATGCTGGCCTTCTTCCTGACAACGATTTCCAGTGTGTTAAGTGCTCGCTCTGCACTTGAGTTTGCTGAAGGTGGCAGGCAACTTCATGCTCATATACTGAGGAGAGCAGCAGAGATGGACATTTCGGTGGTTAATGTGCTGATCGATTGTTACACGAAATCTGGCATGGCACGAACAGCTCGGAGGCTATTCGACCATATGGAAGTTGGAAATATGATTTCTTGGACCACGATGATTTCTGGGTACATGCAGAACTCGTACGATAAAGAAGCATTGAAGCTTTTTGCAGAGATGACTGGATTGGGTTGGAATCCTGATGCATTTACTTGCATCAGTGTTCTCACATCATGTGGCTCACTCGAGGCCTTAATTCAGGGAAAGCAAGTTCATGCTTACTCTATCAAGGCCAATTTAGAGTTTGATGATTTCGTTAAAAATGGCGTGATAGATATGTATGCGAAATGCAATGCCCTAGAGGATGCTAGGAAACTTTTCGATGTTATGGATGGGAAAAATGTTGTCTCCTATAATGCAATGATCTAAGGCTGCTCAAGATTAGAGAAACTGGAGGAAGCATTGGATCTCTTCCATAGTATGAGGCTTGCATCGTTCTCCCCAAGTCCATTGACATTTTGTCAGCATCCTTGGATTATCGACTGCTTTATTTGCCTTGGAATTGAGCAAGCAAGTTCATGGCCTCTTAAGTAAATCTGGAATTTCTATGGACTTATATGCAGGGAGTTCACTGATCGATGTTTATTCCAAGTCTTCTTTAGTCTGAGACGCGAGGCTAGTATTTGATGAGATGAACGATAGAGATATTGTAGTTTGGAAGGCAATGTTATTTGGATATAGTCAGCAAATGGAAAATGAGGAGACCTTCAAATTGTTCTTAGAGTTACAGATATCAGAACAATTACCCAACGAATTCACGTTTGCTTCCCTTATCACAGCATCGAGCAATTTAGCAAGTCTCCAACATGGTCAACAGTTCCACAGCCAGATTATAAAGTGTGGTTTGGATTTGACCCATTTGTCACGAGTGCTCTTGTGGATATGTATGCTAAATGCGGAAGTATTCAGGAGGCCAGGAAAGCATTTGACCTCCCTATTTGTGAAGATGTTGCATGCTGGAACTCCATGATCGCAACATATGCACAACATGGAGCACAGGCTGCTCTCCAGATATTTGAGGAGATGATAATCGCAGAAGTGAAACCAAATTACATCACATATGTGGGTATCCTCTCTGCATGCAGCCATGCGGGGTTTGTGGAAGATGGATTACGTCATTATAACTCGATGCGTGGGCTTGGATCTGAACCAGGGACCAAACATTATGCTTGCATGGTCTCCCTTTTTGGCCGAGCTTGTAGACTAAAGGATGCTGTGGATTTCATTGAGACTATGCCAATTCAATGGATGGCGCTGATGGGGAGGAGCTTGCTCAGTGCCTGCAGGAATGCTGGTGACAGTGAATTAGGAAAGTATGCTGCCGAGATGGCAATTTCTTTGGACCCGACTGATAGTGGATCTTATACACTTCTCTCGAATATATATGCATCAAAAGGAATGTGGTTTGATGTAAAGAAGGTGAGGCAGAGAATGGACGAGACTGGAGTCCTAAAAGAACCGGGAAAAAGTTGGATAGAAGTTAATAATGAGGCTTGTGTGTTTGTTGCTAGAAACCGGACTTGTTATGAGGCTGATTTGATTTATTCAGTTTTGGACTATTTAATTATTCAGATAAAAGAGATCGGTTATGTGCCAAACAATGCTGCGGTTATCATAGACGATTGACTGACAATTAGTAACGGGACAATATTATACTGTACAAGCTCTCATTCTGTGTGACCTTCTAGCTGTTTGATGCTGGGACATGATCAATTTTTTTGAAGTATGCTCATCATCTGTCTGACTTGGGTTTTCCACTGGATATGTTGAGACATGAGATCCCTCTTCATGGTGTGAGGAGGATATTTCTCTGGAGAAGCAGCTGCTGGGATATAATTTCGAATTGTCATTGCTAAGTGGTGAATATTGATGATTTTAGATTTCACTGGATGCGAATTAATAGTCAGCATTGAAGTTGCAAAGATGTCTCCAGACACTTGAGTCATGAGGAATTGACGTGATTCTAAGACTTCCAATGGCATGGTTGACTCGTGAAGATTGGACAAACTAATGAGCTATGCTCTGTTTGTAGTTTAGAAAGGGCATTTAGTTGAAGAAGAGGGCATATGACCTGTTCCTGAGGGATAGGGAGATTAACCCATTGCCAGTAGCCACAATATGACCGACCAAGGATGTACCTTGGTGGAGACTCACTTGATTAATGGAGTAGCATGATAGGATGTACCTTGGTGGAGACTCACTCGATTAATGGAGTAGCATGATGAGTTTCAGGTTGACCAACCATGAAGAATAAAAAACTTGAGAGGCAATTTGTTGTGGATTTTATGACAGCTTGATCAAACCTACCTTTACTATTTTATGTATGCATACAATAAAATCAATTGAAGAGCCACACAAGGTTTTACAACTAGTGACAAATAAGGAAGAAATGAGAATTCAAAAATAATTTTTCATATCTGATATTGCCAACTCCTCTGTCAACAACTTCGATAGTTGAGTATTCGCAATGGCCACACATAGAGAACAACATCTACACTTAGGTCTTATTACTTTTCTGTACAAAAGTCTTAAGTCACCTCAACTAGCCACTACATTTAGCTTTTCTCACCCTTCGTTTTTCAACATAAAGATGAAGGCTTTTCATGCTGCCAAAGCATGCTGGACAAGCAAGACAATGGCGATGATGGATCAATGTGCTTCAACTGATTCGTAGACAATTCCCAATCTTGCTAGTTTTTCTAATGAGAATCTTCTTTGAGAGTCATTTCTTTAACCTCTTGCATTTTTCTTTTTGATATCTTCGCTTTCAGCAACTTGGAGACCTTGTAAGAACTTGATCTAATTTCCCTCCATGATATCTGCTATATTTCGTAACACTGACATGGACATAACCAAATAATTGGTTGCCATGCAACCTTGCTCTCAAGCCTCAAGTCAGCATGTTTAACTCTCTTCACATATCGCTAGAATTTATCATTTATTTACAAGCCATACTTACTCTTTGTTAGTCAGCGATGAGCTCGCTTTACTCATTTATGATCTTTCTAACATGAGCTCGCTTTACTCATTTATGATCTTTCTAACATAACTCTCTCTCTCTCTCTCTCTCTCTCTCTCTTACTTACAAGCCATACTTACTCTTTGTTAGTCAGCGATTACTCTTTGTTAGTCAGCGATGAGCTCGCTTTACTCATTTATGATCTTTCTCTCTCTCTCTCTCTCTCTCTCTCTCTCTCTCTCTCTCTCTCTCTCTCTCTCTCTCTCTCTCTCTCTCTCTCTCTTACAAGCCATACTTACTCTTTGTTAGTCAGCGATTACTCTTTGTTAGTCAGCGATGCTCGCTTTACTCATTTTCCTCATTTATGATCTTTCTAACTCTCTCTCTCTCTCTCTTACAAGCCATACTTACTCTTTGTTAGTCAGCGATTACTCTTTGTTAGTCAGCGATGAGCTCACTTTACTCATTTATGATCTTTCTAACATAACACACACTCTCTGTGATATAGGCTTTGCCACGACAAATCCTACGACCTTAATCACTTGCCTTAAAAGCATGAAAATTTTTGTCCTTATTTGTAGAAGTTTCGAGTCTGATAAATAGTCGAGGACTGGAATAAAATGAATCCCAACTAATATCAAAATCACATGATTGACAACTTAAATGAGGACCATTTTAGACTACTATTCATAGTGGGAGTGCGATTTTGGATGATCGCGCTCTTACGAGATGAGGCTTACCGAGGATAGATACCTCCACGGCTGTTTTCAACCCAACACTTTGCATGCTCTCTTCAAATGGATGATATGATACACACAAAAAGACCGAATAAGAATAGAAATGGTATGTGGACTCTGAAACTAACAAGGCTCCTTCCTTGATTTGACTGCTCAAGTATTTTCTTGCCCTTTGTTTTCTCAATGTAGAAAATTCAAAGATGGAAGACTTTTAAGTCTACTCAAACTTTAAGTCTCCTTCCCTTAGTAGACTTCTCCAGTTTTGACATTCAAAGATGAAGAAAATTCATGATCTTGCTAGTTTCTTCTAATGAGAATCTTCTTCAAGGGTTGTTTCTTTAACCTCTTGCATTTTACTTTTTGATATCTTCATCTTCAGCAGCTTTGAGACCTTGCAAGAACTTGATTTGATTTCCATTCATGCCTAATGGGTCTCTAAAATCTAAGTATGAACACTTCTTTCATTAGACTTCTTTAGTTTTTTCTGACCCTTCGTTTGCTCTATGTAGAAAATCAAAAGATGAAGCTTCCAAGTTTTTTCTCACCGTGTCATTTACTCAAGGTAGGAAATTCAAAGATGGAGTCTTTCATGCGACTAATTAATTGAGTTTTATCTGCACGTTGGAGATTATTTATACCTACCCAGCCACCCACTCATAGACAAATAGACTGCAAAAATGCATTTCCCTTGCTCAACATCATCATCATCTTCTCTTTTCACCATTTTCTGCTTGCTCTTGCTTATAATCTCCTTGTTTCTTCCAAGGGCCTCGGCTCGAATAAATGCTATAGAAGGCAAGTGATTTTTCTTTTTGGTGCTTTGAGCTTTCAGTAAGGGTGAGGGACATGATTTGAAGATCATGATTCCATGAAACTGCAGTCGACATGGCATGACACGGGAACATAAAGAAAGTTTTATACATCATGCAATTATCATTGAATACTTTTGGGCAATCTTTCATAAGGATTTTCATTGAATATCTTCTTTGCATATGCAGCAATAGGTGTAAAGGGAAGTCAAGCTCCTCCTGGCGGACATGGGCGTGAGTCCTCTTATTACTCCATATCTTGAACCTTTTCATCATGTTGTCTGCCTCTATGAAGGTTCATATATCCATGAATCATTCATCATAAATAATATTATGCTCGCTTGAAAGCACTACAACCATAATTCATCGGATATTCTCTAATCATACAATCATGTAAGATGTCAAATTTCACTTGTGTGTCGAATGATTAATAATGATACCCCATGAAATTTCATTTCCACAAACGCAGTATGTGCATATGCGTAATTTCTTATTATAGCAAGAATTAGTAACAAAATCTTAGTGCTCTATGTTGACACTATTTGTGTACTTATTTGTGTAGCATGGTTACAACAACTTGGTCAATAAAGTTTTTTAAAGTTAAATATGTGGTGAAAAAATTATGGTAATTTCATCATTTTGTCAGTAATATCTCTGTACTATTCAAATTAGTTACAAAATAAATGTGTATCCCATGATTAATATTTGTCCGTATCCCATTACTAACAGAGTCTCAAACTGAGGATGGGGTGTAGTTATGAGCTATAAAAAATTAGTCTCGCATTCTCAATTGAAAAAGAAAAAGGACAGTCTCGCATCATCTACTTAATCGAAAATTAATTGCGTTTCTTCTAGCGAGACTCATTCCTTCATTTCCGTCTATTTTAAACATGGTTGCAGACACACCGGGAGGGCCTTGAACAGACAACACGTTGGTGTTGGTTGTTCCAGATGCCATCAAGCAAAGAACTTCGTGTTTCTCGTGATCTATATATATATATATAATATGTCATAATACTCTTGGTATGTTCTAGGTGTAGCAGAATTATTTCAGTTCCCTGTATTCCGCAAATCATCTTCCAGACATTCTCATGTGTAGACTTGTCTTGATGATAGTAAAATAGAAAGAGATAAGTTTCACGGTTTAATCTTGAATATGTTCACCCGAGCAAAGACATTTCATCACAGTGTTGCGCCTTGGGAAGTGGGGCAATTTCATTGCTCCACTCGAGGAGACTCCTATCTCGACAGCTATCAAGGGCATAATTGTTTAAAAAATCTTAAATATATTGTACGATAGTCAATTGAGTTCGAAATTTTTTTATTTTGCCAATTGAATTCTAAACTTTGTGACAATTTGTCAGTGTAGACTTTCGTCAATTTTGGTCGTAAATTGCTGATATGGTGGCCAAGTCAGCATCACTGCTCTTTGTAGCACATCCAATGATGACGTGGACGATTTCTAAAAAAAATTATATTTTTTTCCTTTTAATTATCTTTCTCTTTTTTTTTTTTTTTTTGCTTCATCATATTATTGGCAGAAAAACAATACATTTTTCCCAAAATTCGTCAATGTTGATGTTAATTGTGCCACGTAGGACAGCGACGCTAACTAAACCGCCACTTCAATGATTTCGGCCAAAATTGACTAGAAGGGCTATTTTGGTTTAGGATTAAATTGGGCAAATTAAGATTATATTGGCTGTCGTACAATAGGTTTATGACTTGTTGGACAATTTTCTGTTATTCGACAAGCAGGCTACTTAGGGCCTATTTGGTAACGTGCTAAGCCATTGCGACACCCATCAAAGGAGTAGTTCCCAATAACTTTTTTATTCCCAAGAATAGATTTGGAACAAAATCAAGAAATGGAAAAAAGTTGCTTTTTTGCTCTCGAGAGCAACTCTAGAATCAACTCATTTTCTTTTTTTCTTTTCTTCTTTTCCTTTTCCCTTCTTCTTCCTCCAATAGGTCGATAGCTAGAGGAAGACAAAGAGGAGAATGAAAAAGGAAAAAGAGAAGAAAAAAAAAAAGAGAAGTAAGAGAAAGATATAATAGATTATTGAAAATTAAAAGAAATTTTAAATCATAAAAAAATTTAAGGTTCGTATCAAACGCATTTCTATTCCAAGAATAAAAAATTTGGACAATTACTAAACGTCTTCAAATGTTCAGAAATTTGTCGAGGAAAATATTAAAAAAAGAATCACTTCTAAGCAGAAATTGTTTTTGTTCCAAAAAAAAAAAAAAAAGCAGAATTGTTTCTAAAAACAATATGGTTATCAAATAGGCCCTTAGTGCAACAAGAATGACCTCGAGACCCATAGACTCAAAATCAGTCACAAAAAAAAAAAAAAAAAAAAAGAGTGCATAAACAAGGCCAACAAGCTAAAACAATGTTAATAGGTGTGTTGACACCAAAAATTACTCTTGGAATCAAGCGTTGATCACGAGGAAATAATAAACGAAACGCCCCATTTTGGTTCATAAAGTTAAGGGCAAATAGCTTTCGTGGAGGCTATTTAAGTTGAGCCTCAATGGAATTCTAGAAGCAAATCCTAGAGTCGATGGCCATGTAATTAATTGCCACGTGTCATTTTATGGGGATAGTGCATCGGATTTGAAGATTAAGGGAAATTAGCATTAGAACTCAAGTGAAAATAACTGCTGCGAGAAATACACATAAAATAGGGAGTAGTTATTTACTTGATGTTGACACCTAATTTTGGAAAAAAAAATTACATTTTAAACAAATAAAATGAAAAAAATGAAAATTGAGGAAATTGATTTGATTGAAGTATGCAAGGAAATATGGAATTTTGATGGATATCCGGATTTTGTTAAATGCAGCAACAATTTTAAAATTAGATGAACAAATGGCAAGAATTTTTTGATAAAATGGAAGGAATCGATATAAAATCGAAATTGATCACGAAATCACGCTTTCGATTTGCATTCATGATTTAATGCAACAGAAGATGGAAGTTTAAAATTTTCCATAGAAAGCGATGGATCGGAACCACTATAAAAAGGGGTTGACCTGCACAGTATTCGAGGGAGCGAATTCAGAAAAATTTTCAGACGACCAGAAAAATTCAAAAGAATTCGTGCAAGGAAGACCAAAAATCGTGAGAAAGAACTCGCGCAACTGAGACGGTAAAAAAGAAAAGGAGAAAGAAGCCCCACTTCTCCACCGTACAAAGTCAAAAGGTGGAGTCATTTCTTTTCTTTTTTTTTTACTGACCATTTGCAGAGAAAAAAGAAACCAACGGCGGCAAAGGGAGTGAGCAGAGAGAGGGAAAAGTCAAAAAGAGAGAGGGAAAGAGACGTGAGTGGAGAGAGTGGACGTGCGAATAGGCAAAATAGGGAGAGAAAAAAAAAGAAGCAAAATAAAATCACTGTTCATCTTCCTCCATTGCACCTGCCGCATGCGTCTCCCATCACCGCCGTGCCTCTTTACCCGCGACCTGCTGCTGCCCAACCCGACGCCGGAGCTCCGAAGCTCGCCGCTCCTGACCTCGCCACGCCACCGCACCGCCTCCGTCCGAACGCCCGCGCCACTTCTGCTGGACGCCGCGCCCCCTGTGATCCGTCGATCGCCGCCATAGCAATCACTTCCGTGCCACCCTCCTGGACACTGACATCCGCGCGCCACCGCGCCGCTCGCCTCAGCCCAGCACTCGGCGCCATCGCCGCACCAACGACGACGCTACCACGATTCGCAGTAGCCCGCGAAACCCCCGCACCGAGCCCCTGCCGTGTCTCCGCTCACCATCGCCTCAGCATCCCGCCCGCACCGGACCGCGATCACCCTCGCCCGCCACTGCAGATCACGACTCCAATACCACCGGAGCCCGATCGCCGCCTCGCCGCCGACGACCAGCAGTCCCGGCGCTGTTCAGCCCCTGCCGGAGTCCCAGCGCCGCCAGCCGACCGCCTGCCTTCCCCTGGCGTCAACCCGCCTGTCTCTGTTATTCATCTTAGGTAGCTTTTCGTTATTTTTTATTTTATTTATTTTTTACTTTTTACCTTTTACTTTTACCTTTTTTTATAAGTTAGTTTATTTCATTCTGTTCATTTGCTATATCATTTTTTTAGTTCATTTGATAGCATTTTTAGTTTAGGTGTTTAATTTGTAATGTTGCATGTTAATATTTGTGAATTTAGTATGCATTATCTGTAGGGATTTTGTCCGAAATTAATATAATTATTAATTAGATGAGAGACATCCAATCATTTTTCTAATTATTTTTAATTTTTGGGCTTTTTGGTAGAATCTCAATTGTTAAATCATAATAATTATTTAATTTGGTTCGTAAGATTTCGGATCATATTTTTTAATTATTCTAAGTTTTGCGATGATTAAGGTTAGAATAATTGTTAATTTAACCTGTGAGACGATAGGTTATTTTTTCAATTATTTTGATCATTTATTTAGTGATTATATTAATTGTTTAGATTTAACCCTTATTTAATAATTATTCAACTTAAAAAAAAACTATAAAGAAACTAAAAAATCAAAAAATCAAAATATTCAAAAATTTGCATGAGCATATAGGACATTAGGGTTTAATATAATAGACACGTAGGTTTAATTATTTAGGATTATATTTCTAGGATTGCATTTTTAGATATTTTTAAAAAAAATAAGTTAGGATTAGACTTAAATAGCCTTTTTAGAGTCTTAGATTAATTGGCACATTTTCATATTCTCATCCTTTTTTTTAAATAAAAAAAAATTTAAAAATAGTTTTCTAAGACAGAATAGGGTTTAAGTCAAATTAATCCCAAAAATGAATTAGAAAATTACTTTAGATAGCTTAATTAGGGTTTTATTAGTTTTGAATTTCAATAAAAAAAATACAAAAATACTATGTGCATATTAACTAGTTTGCATAATAGGATCATTTAATTAGAATTTGCTTATTAACAAGATTAAGTCATTTAGTTAAAAAAATGCATTTTTATAAAAGAATTCTAATTTCAATGAAAATCCCAAAAAAAAATCGTTTGCTTTGTGTGATGCAATTTATTTATTGAATGTTTGAGCATCTGTGTGATCACATTTTTGCATAATAGTGATATATGTTAAAAAAAATCAATGTTGCCTGAAAAAACATTTTTGAAATTAAAAAGAAATGGTACCGAAAATGCATTAGAGAAATCTAGTGTAATCAAGTCCCCGTACCCTTAGTCTCTGGTTTGTATTTATTTTACTTAGGTGTCTAATCGACCTACCATAAGCCGATTAGTGGCGACTCTTAGATAATAACCTCTTGCATGTTTAAAAATTTAGACTTAAGTTGCGATTTGGTATGGGTTTGGAAGAGCCCGAGCTAAGTGTAAAAACTTAGCAATCCATTAACCTAGTTTTAGGTGTGCACCCGAAAATTAGGTCGTGACACTTGATGAGCAAGTCGTGCACGCATCATCAATGAGTCAGGAAGCAGTGCTTATGGATAATGGTGCCAAGAAGAATAAAAAAAACATGGAAAATATCAAGAGTGGTGCCCAAGGAAAAGAAACCGACTAATAGTTATCGGGCCATCCTATAAATACCACAACCTGTTCAGCGAAGAGACCCCCGAACAACACAATAATTATCTTTACTTTATTACATTTTAGCTATAACTTTCAAGATTACCATCGTTGATTAAATTCCAACGTGCATCTCTATCTAGTCCAACATCATCGATGATTAGACAACATGTTGGTTGTTCTAGATAACATCAAGCAAAGAAGAACTTTGTCACTTGTGATCGCGATATATATGTAATATGTCATAATACTCTTAGTATGTTCTTGGAGTAACATAATTATTTCAATTGTTTGTATTCCGCACATCATCTTCCAGATGTTCTCATGTGTAGGCTTGTCTTGACACTAGTGAAATATAAAGAGATAAATTTCATAGTTTACTCTTGGATAATGTTCATCCGAGCAGAGACATCTCAACACCACCTTGCATCTCAGAAAGTGAGGTCATGCTTGGGAGGCTTAAAAAGGGCAATTTTATTGGTCCACCCTGAGAAGCCTCTTATCTTGGCAGCTATTCGATAGGACACTTGTTCAAAAACAATGTTAATCTATTTAATATGCCTGAATTGTTAGGTTAATGACTTATGACATGCAATTTATATGACCTAATTCTGATGACGATCAACATTAATTATTCAAACATGGCAAACATGACATGGTGAAGATGGGGCAAACGTGATGACGTGGCAAGATGACATGGCATATTGACGTGGCAAACATGATGACATGGCATAGATGGCATGGCAAGATGACACAGTAGATAGTGATACAATCTATTCTATGCACATACTATTTTTGGATTTTTTAATATTAAAATTCCAATTAAAAAAAAATGAAAGGAAACTATCTAAAGTTAAAAATTATTCAACTCAAATTAGGAAATGATTTAAATTAAATCCTATTCTAACTTGGAAACTTATCCTAAATCACCGGATATTATCCAAACATGCAATCTTATATTGAAAAGCAATATAATTTATCATGGAATGCAAACCTTATATATCTTAAACAAGGAATGTTAAGCACTAAGATAAGCTCAAAATCACGAAATATATCCATTCAACTCAAAATTGTTAATAAATAAACTGACAACCTGATCTTAATGCCTAAAAATTGAATTGCCAATTTCATGCAGTTCATAGCCCAATCCTAATGCCTAAAGATCGAATTATCGACTTGGAACAGGTTCGAATAGGAAACTTTCTAATGCTATATGCCTAGAAATCTCAAAATGTCCAAGTTAGATCATGACAATATCAAATTAGGCAATAAAATACTGAATTCAAATTTAAACTAGATAATTACCTAATTCGAAGGTTGTCGATGTGGGCGGCTTGCGTTGACGAGCGGTAGGGAGCTCTAGCTACCAACGGCGTGAAGCACTAATCAGCCTGCAAAACAGAGTGAAATTGACGGAGAAACAGAGCGGCGAGTTGTCACGACCGGGATTCGTCAAGGTGCAGGTAACGGCAGGCAAGACTGCAGGCGTGGCTGAGTGGAGGGACGTCGCGATGTAGGGAGAGGCCACGGTTGGAGGCGGCATAACTGGGCGTTGATCACGGGCTGGAAGGTGTCGCTATGCAGGGGGCTGCTCGGGCTGGGCAGCAGCTTTGTCGTTAATGGTTTGCGGGCCAGTTTGAAGCTGGTCGCGACTGGCCTGTAGTGTGTCACGGGGGAGCAGGGACAGCAACGATGCAGCAGCTTAGTGGGTAGTCGACAGTCGGAATAATAAGCGACGGAGGAGGTTAGCCAGCTATTTTTGAGGACTGGGCAGGGAAGCTCGCGGGGGCTGTTGGTGTTGGCTGCTGTTCAGGCGACGGAGAAGGTTAACTGCATCGTTGGTGGCGCGGGCTGCAGTAGGAGGGCGGTGGCGAACGGCGTGAGATACTGCTCTGTGTGGCCGTGTGATGCTTGGCCATGGGCTCCCTTTTCTCTGTACGCCCTCTCTCTTTTGTTTCTCAAATATCCTCTCAATCTTTCCCCTCGACCTCTTAGTGAAGACCTAATCTATAATTACAATGAAAACCTAGGTCTAATCTTATTATTCGGGCTAATTCTCTGGCCATATTAATGAAATAATGGGCTTAGTTCTATTCTTATCCTAATGCGCTTATTATAATTTTAGCTCAAAGCCTTCTCGTTCTAATGCGGTTATGTGGGCTAAGCCCAATGCATCATCAAATTCCCTCGGGGGTTTTGTCCAGATGATTTAATTAAGTTTTTCCACCTCCGCGCCAATTAAAATGCAATTTTATGAGCTTATCGAATTACTAAAAATGCAGATGCCCCCCATAACTCTGTGCAATTTAAACAATTAATTTTTGTTTAGAGACCGGGGCCGATTCCTAATTTTCTATGCAATAAATATTTAAATGAGTAATCAAAATTTAGGTATCAACACGCCTCTATCAAACTCCTTTAGTTTTTTTCCTACCCTTCCTTTACTCCATGCAAAAATTTAAAAGATGAACACTTTCAAGTTTTTTCTCGCCCTTCATTTGCTCAATGTAGGTAATTCAAAGATGGAAACTTTCATGTGATTAATTAATGGAGTTTTATCTCCACACCATAGATTAAATACAATCATGTGGCATTGGTGAAATACCTAATATTTTCCGCTGGACAGGGCAAACTACTTGTTTGACTATTTTCCTAGAAATGAGGAGTACTTCTTCAGTTTGTGATATTGATAATTAGTAACGGTGGTAAGTAGTATATCCTCGGTTATAACTTCGTAATTACGTACATTTTATGATATTTTCTATCGAAAGTATAGTTTAATGTATATAAGAACTTAAAGAATTTTTAATCAACGAACGAAATCTATTATTTTGCGATTCAATTGCTATCGATCCATTAAGGGACCAGCTTCTCAATAAAGTGTAGAAGAAGGGCGTGACCTAAGACAAACAATTTTATGTTATTATAATAGGCGCTTCCATAGGCGCATGCAGAAATAGTTAGAAAATAATAATAAAGGAATGCAAGTCGTAATCTGACTTATTTTAGGAAATGAATTTGAATTATAAATAATATGAAACGTAATAAAAACTTGGAATCTATGAAGGACTATTAACATCGTAAGATCGATATATCAGAAATTCTAAATCATCTATTTATCCATGGTTTCACCATAATAACAGTCCGTGTATTTATTGAGGCTATAAATAGATGTTAAATATTATTTTATAATAGAAACACATACGCGGAATAAGATTTTACAAGTCGACATGTCAAAATACGTAGCTAGAAGTCATCGATCTGATAACTTATTTTAAACATATTTAATCAAATATAATACTTTGTTTTCATTAGCAAACAATTGGTGAATAAAAGTGTTCTCTATATAGATATATATCTTAACAAGTGTCTCCATACTCTTCTAAATAGAAGTCATGTTCTAAATCAAGAATATATTCCGAAGAATCATTAAATCATATAAGTTCAGACAAATAAGGAAACATTAGTATCTTAGATATATGTATTATCGCACTTTGGGAAATCGATATTTTTGTTATTAGGAAATATTTCAGACACTTGTTTGGATAAATCATGCCATAAATACACCACGAGCTTTTCTCTGTGTTTTCTCAACCTCGTCCTCTTTCGATCTCAACAGTACTTCTCACTCCAAAAGCCCCAAGAAGCAGAAAACCAAAGCTATCCCTATATTGAGAGAGTAGTCAAAACACTCAAGGCCATGGCAAAGGCAAAGAAGAAATCCCAAGGTCGCCGTCGAGTCGAGTGCAAGATCATCGAGGACAAAGCCAGGCGCGAGGTCACCTTCTCCAAGCGCCATCAGGGCATGTTCCGGAAGGCGAGCGAGCTCGCCATCCTGTGCGGCGCCGAGGTGGCGATCATCGCCTACTCGCCCCATGGCAACCCCTTCGTCTTCGGCCACCCAGGCGTGGATGCCGTCATCAACCGTTATATGCCCGATGGAGTTGTTACCCAAGTGAACGAGGCAGCGGCTGCTGCTGCCGCACTCCGAGCTGTGGACGAGCATAAGAAGGAATACCAAGACGCCATGTCGCAGCTTGAAGAGGTGAGAATGGCCGAGGTCGACGCCGGAAAGAGAAGAGCTGCTGGGAATTCTGAAGGTCAGATGTGGTGGAATGAGAATGTTGATGATATCATGGGAGTGGAAGAGTTGGATTATTATGCGGATTCCCTGGAGAGGTTGATGAAGATGGTCGCCGATAGAGTAGATATCAAACCTTGTGCATGAATTTTAACTCCTCCTTTGTCTTTTGGTCACTTATTTTTTTTATTCAATTAGCTTGATTGGAATGTATCGATTTGAGTCATGATTATCAATTTTCTTTAATGATAACATAATAAATATGTGGCGAAAAAACATTATGTTTAGGTAACGTGCATGGAACAACATCATGTCCATATAAAACTAGTATTATCTATGAATGGATAGATAATTAATGATTGAGATGATATTGATTAACTATTTGAGTATCTCGATCAAATTGTTCCGTTCTCTATAGCAGATTTCAAGAAATTACAATTGAATAGATGATTTTCTCATCACTTCCTATTTTTAGCAGTAGTATAAATGCATAATCAGTGTCATCTTAACCATCAATTATTCCTTAAAGGAATATATGATTCTCAAGCTCTCTTTTGGATTATATAAAATCTCCAATCTTATCCCAAACTAGCTCAATAATAACTTGGTTCATCTCCCTGACTGCTAACAATAAAAACTGCTGGTAATTAGAATTTACAGCTTCTGTCGGTTTGAAAAAATCCTGTTGTATCAAGCTAAAGAAGATTGTAAACACATGCGGACTAGATTAAGAAGCCTCTGAAATTTACAACTGATCAGACAAGAACACATATCCATACATGTCCCTTAACAAATAAATATACTGTCCAGCAGATAGTAAGAAGTATGAAAAAATCAGAACCTACAAAATTCGTGTTCATACCCAGATTTCACTCGTCAGACTAGATGATGAAATCATCTGAAGAAAGAGGGAAGGAATCACAAAAATGGGATTTGGATTGGATTCAATCAAACGCTGCCCGAACACCGTTGTTTCCTCCAGAACTGGCATGCAATATAAAATCATATACAGAGGAACAATGTTCACCATATCGACACCACATATCGACAATGTTCTGATATCCTTTTCTAATGATGTGCTTGAGCCTGCTGAATACATTCTTGAAGGCAGGAACTATGAAAGGTTTCATTTGATGCCCACCTTCCTCTAAAATCTATTCAGCCCATCTTTTTCCAAGCAGGAACAGTCTGCATTTATGCCGCCATGTAACTGTAGCTTTAAATTAAACATATGATTCTCTCCATGTATAAGACACAAATCTTACACCTACATAAGAGGGTATTTTCTCCGTGGCATAGAAAACTGATCAGCTACTCTTAGTTTGTAGAGAAGCAATCCACTTAGAGTCTTCTCACTCTAGCTATGCTCTCCACATAAATTATAGATGACCATTTGATTCCCAAACCTGCCACGGTTTCCATTGCTGTCTTTCAGTTCTCATAACAAATGGATCAAGAATGAAGTCCTTGATATAATTCTGAAAAAGAAAGCACTGACACAGAGGAGAATTCCAAACCTTGAACAAAGTGGAGTACACATTCCAGTGCCATTACAGAGGATCTGCACATACAATGTTAACATTATTGTCAAGTAGGCAAAGCAAACTTTAACTAACAGAAAAAAGAAATGATTAAACTTTATAGGAACACATTACCACACTTCTGGTCTGCATTGAATCGTGAGGTACAGTGCACGAGCTGTCGCAGCTATAGTTGTCCAAAGAGAAGTTACATGAGATTGACTGACTTCTCTGCTCCAGTATATCTGCAAATACTTTGCAGTTTCCCCCACCTTGACACCAGCCAACACGGCAGGAGCTTTCTCAAACTAGTATGGCAACCAAGACCTTGAAAAAAGCCTACTTCCCTAGAAATGTGGCTAAAGGATTTAAACTAACCTTATCTGCCCACTGATTTTTTCTCCTTCCCCCACTTTAACTTCCTCAATGATTCAGGGACTCCTGTATATGGTTACTCCTGCACGCAGGAAACTGACTAAATAATCTCCTTTATCCCAAGGGCCTCATATAGCTAGAGCTAAGTCTATTTCTGGGAATGACTACTATTTTTCACATTGCCAGCTGGAATTGAATTCCACTCTCCTCAATAAGCTGATCATCCCTAGGGGTTCCCCAACAGCTACCAATGCCAATGCTCTGTTATGACCTACAGACCTCATTCCACGTTCGTATTCCCGGAACAGGAAGGTTTCAGCACATAATAAAAATCTAAATTTGAATGTATACTTATGCCGCTGCTGCCTCATAATTGTTGCTTTGAGTTAAACATGTGAGTCTCTCTGTGTCAGACATGAATCTTAATCGCCTACATGAGACAACCGACATACTCAGCCCAGGGGTATTTTCTCTGCAGCTGTGGCCATCACACAAAAAACTGATCAGCTACTCTTAGTTTGTAGAGAAGCATTCCACTTAGAGACAGTCTTCTCACTCTAAGCTATGCTCTCCACTTAAAATATAGACGACCATTTGATTCCCAGAATTTGCCACATTATCCCATCGCTGTCTTTCTGTTCTCATGACAAACGGATCAAGAATGTATTCCTCAATATGGTTCCGAAAAAGAACACACTGACAGAGAGGGTGATACCAAACCTTGAACAAGGAGGTAATTACACAGTGGAATGCACGTCCCAGGGCCATTATGGAGGATCTGCACTTCCAATGTTAACATCATCATAAAGTGCGCAAAGTAAATTTTATAACTGAAAAAAAAACAAGAAAAAGATTAAACATTGTAGGAAGAAATTACCACTTCTGGTCTGAGTTGAATCATGAGGTATAGAGCATGAGCTGTGGGAACTAATATTGTCCAAACAGAAGTTACATATGATTGACCGACTAATCTGCTCTGGTATATCTGCGAATATTTTGCAGTTTTCCCTACCTTAACCCCAGCCTACGCATGGCAGGAGAATTCTCAATAGAGTGTTATATAACAAATGTCAGCTGCAATCAACAAAAGATAGAACAATTAAATGACATGGCTCTGGCTGAGCCAGCAAAAGACGATTACACACGTGGGAGCCACATGCTTTCCTGCATTTAGTATCACCTGCTTGTTGTGTATGTGTATCTGTGTGCATGTCTGTGCGCGCGGGCGCGTGGGTGTTTTGTCCAACAAAACTAGTGATCACTGAATATGACACCCCAAATCTATGACAAAAAATGAAACTCATGGGGGGTTAAATCCTGCTAAAGAAGTATTCTTAATGTTTGTATTAAGCAATGACGAGTCATGACACAAAGATGATGACATGGAGCCAGACATGCGATAGACCCTGCACATACAATAGAACAAAATGGAAGACAAAGTCTCAAAAGTTTGCTCCAGTTTCCAAAGGTCATTCAAGTTAAACTGGATTTAGCACTATCCGACTAGCAAGTCGAGCACAATGGTATCTCTTATCATGTTTATTAATCAATCTTTGCCAAACCACTGCCCACTAAATATGATTGGACTCTCGCAAAGCCATTTGGATGATCACTTCAAAATAATTTCTTCAGATTAAATCCAAATAATTCGTTGGTATGGATCGTTTCAATGTGCAGTTGCTTCGCTATGTGGAGTCGGGTTTAGATAGGAGCATGCTATTACAAGAGTCAAAAAGTCATTGACAAGCAAAATAGTTAGCAATTACCATAAGCCAATCTACAAAGGAATCTTTAGCAACAAGGTATCCCAAAACTGTTGTTGCAAATTGCAATGTACCTATTTTATGCTCTGTTGTGAGGACACTATCGAGTTTTTTGATATCTAAAGTCTCATTCCTTCTTTGCACAAGCATGCATCAACTGCACTCAAATGACTACCATGCCACTCACTTCACAAAAGACCCTCTTCCATTACTTTTTCCACAAATATGTGAAAATATGGAATCTGATATGTAATACTCTAACATTATCAGCAATCTGTAGTGAAGAATTCAGAACATTAAGAATATCAAACTATGTGCTGGTAATCTCATGTTTCTAATGCCTCAAATCATTAATCAGCGAACAATTTTTTAACCAACCACTTCCCTGGAAATGTAGCCAGAAGATTTAAGCTGACCTTATCTGCCCACAGATTCTTTTCCCCAACTTTAACAGTCCCCAATGATTCAGGGACTCCTATATATGGATACACCTGCATGCAGGAAACAGTGACTAAATAACCTCCTTTATCCCAAGGGCCTCATATGGTTAGAGCTAAGTCCATTTCAAGAAATTAAAACTTCACCACAAGTTGACTCCAGTGAGGGGTCTCCATAACAGGACTACTATTTCTCACATCTCCAGCTGCAATTGGTTTCCACTCTCCTTAACAAGCTGATCATCCCCAGCGCCACAAGATATGAATGACGATACAGATGCCACAAGAACTGGGTGAATATTTAAGTATTAAAAAGACCCAATCATCTATCAACTAAAGCTTTTGGATTTAAAAAAAAAATATCCATTAAAAAATACTTCGCATGTATTTCCCTTCAGTCAGAAATTACAGTCGAGATAGAATCAAAAAGTTTTCCGCTAATATAGAGAGACAATGAATAATACCATTGTAACTAAACCACGCTTCAATCATCATCACCATCACTACTCCCATAATTTTGAAGTAGATGCTCACACCACTATGCTTATCTACATGTTCTGTCTTTTCAATTTTAGCACTAATGTTGTAGAGTGGAGCAGCTCTCTTCACCACAACAATTGGCACTGAGCAAGTAGCTTTTGTCAACGAATTCGTTAGCTTGTCCAGAAATTCCTCACGGAGGTTTCTCTTCTTGAGAGTATTGTTCGCTGGTCGAGTCAATATCTTCCTCATCCTCAGAATCTTCATCTTCAATCTTACGGACAAAACCCCTAGACGTGTGGAATACGACTGATTTGAGAAGCGCTTCATCCTCTTCCACCAGCTTCATTTCCTTTGCAGCATATGTACCTTATAGAACCTCCAGCATTGCATCCACGTCCACAGTCGCACGTCTCAACTTCATCGATTTCATCTCATCCAACGCAGCAAGAATATCCATCTCCCTCTTGGTATCCAGCGACATATTCTCCAAGCGCTTCACCGCGTCACCCGTCTCTTCAGCCCCTCTCTTCCTTTTCTCATTCTCCGCCTCCTCATCCTGCCTACGCCGGGGCTCGAAGTTTCTCGTCGCCCCTAACTCCACGACTTAATCCAATTCTGCTGATCGGTTTTGATCGGGAGCTCAGCAGAGCACCTAGTGCATCTGAAGTAAAATCTGAATATCTGCATCACCAAATACATCTCGCCTACGATTACCTCCTTCCTAGAATTGAACTCGGTCCCCTTGTAGATGTAATTACCGCAGGCACTGCGTCGGATGCTCATTGAAAGCATCATCCGAACCTTAGTCTGCTGACTTTTGGGCCTCCCGGACCTACGCAGCTCTGAAGGGTCGAAATCTGGGGGTTAATATTTGTCCAACACCTTTCGTTCTGCCATCTTCTTCTCCCCTCTTGACTCCAAACCAAGACGAGATTTTAAAGAAACAGATGCCACTGGAACTGACTGAACTAGAATGTGCGGAAACACAACTCAAGAATTTCTATATATGCAAACAAGAGACATCAAAACCGATCCCTCAAGAAAGAAGAGCACGCTATTTGGAATCGTTCCAAATTCAGGGAAATTAAGGACAAAAACCCAAGAAGAACCCGTGGAATTGACACTCTTTACTGCCTGAAGCACGTGCATTGCAGTCAATAGTCCGAGAAAAAACGAAGGAAACAAGATTATTTCCGAAAAACGGAAAAAACGGCTCTTGTCGACGGACACTGATGACGTCACATTCCGAGAAAATATAGGGTAGGAGGGGATTCCACCGTGAAATTCCACTCCATTCACCGGACGACACGTATCGCCCGGGACCCACCCTCTCCCACTTCACGTCACCCCTCTCTTCTGTTTTCTTCTTCAAATACAGAGGAATTCCCCCAAAATACGGAAAATAAAAAGAAAATAAAAAAAGAAATCTATTTCAAGAAAGCTGCGCAGCCCGACTCTTCTTGCACCGACATTACCAGTTCAAGAGCTCTCCTCCTCCCTTCTTCTTCTTCTTCTTCTTCATCTCTCTCTCTCTCTCACCCCGCATTCTCACTCGAAGATAAGCAAAACCCTAAAGAACATTGAATCTGTTCTTTGCGACTTGCCTTCACCCACGATGGAGGAGGCGAAGAGAGAGCCGAAGCGCCGGCGGGGGGTCGAGTGCGGGCTCATCGAGAAGAAGAGCGCGCGCGAGGTCACCTTCTCCAAGCGCCACCAGGGCCTCTTCCGCAAGGCGGCCGAGCTCTCCATCCTCTGCGGCGCCGAGGTCGCCGTCATCGCCTACTCGCCCCACGGCAACCCCTTCGCCTTCGCCCACCCGTCCACCCCGGACGCCCTCGTCGCCCACTACCTCTCGGGCGGGGCGACCCGGCCCACCGCATCCGAAGCGGCCACCGCGCACGGGAAGCTCGAAGAGGACGCGGTCGCGAGGCTCCAAGAGGCCAAGAGAGAGGCGGAGAAGATCGCGGCGGAGCCCGGGAAGAGGAACCGGTGGTGGGAAGAGGCGGCTGCGGACGGCATGAACGTGGAAGAGTTGGAGCAGTACGTGGCGTCGCTGGAGCGTTTGAGGAAGTCGGTCGCCGACAGGGTCGGACGATGCGATGATTCGGATTTCTACGACCGATTGCTAGCGACGGACATGGACATAGGGATGGACTTGGATACCGCGTTCCTCGCTGAATTGCAGTATTCTTGTTAATGGGTCTCGACAGAATCCGCTTCCTTAGTTCATATAACTTGGGATTTCATTGATTCCTTTGTAAATAAATTCTTCGTTTTGTTGTTTTGCAAGTCCTATTGCCTTTAAATTTTGGGCTAAAGTTTTTGGGAGTCAAGGCATGATGGCGAAGTGAAAATCATGTCTGAATAGTATTCTTATGCTTCCTTGTTGACAAAGATGAATAGATGAAGTTTTTTTTTTGGAATAATCTCTTGTGATCTTTTATTGCTTGCAACGTGACTAGTATCAAACTTGGGTTTCGACTTTGGTTCGTTCCATATATTTAAAACATAAAAAGACCTACAAATCGATATAATTATTATTTCTAAAGCAACATTATGTTCATAATCTTCTGTAAAATAATTCTAGACATGTATATAGATGTAAAGGTTAATTTGTTTATGAACCATAGATTATATGTACAATTTTTCTTCATGTTTATGTTCGAATATGCAAAGATATTAGGACTAGGAGTATAAATTGATCTACCTAAATACAGTTCACTAGTTTCAAAAAAGCAAAGGCCTTCTGGACTATCTAAAAGTAATAAGCATATTTCAAGATCAAAATCTATGCTCGTGGAAGGTGGCCCCATTTATCACCAAATGTAAGAGATTGATGGGCCACCGTGGAAGAGAAGCAAATTAAGGGCCTGTTTGGTAACCATCCAACATGCCAAATTCTGATTCTTTGTTCGCTCCCTAATCGGCCGCCAAGAATCGCGTTTGGTAAAATTTTTGTTAGAACAAATTTGTTAGGAATAGACGGAACAGAATTAAGAATCAAAAAATAGTTGATTCTTGTCCGGAAATCAATTTGAGAATCAAAATCAATAATTTTTCTTCTTCCCTTCGGCCATCTCACGACCGCCGTCCACCGCCGCCCGCCACCGTCCGCCATCCGCCACCGCCGTCCACCGCCGCCGCCGGCCGCCGTCCGCCGCCGGTCCGGCGAGCTCGCCGGAGGCAAGCCCAGCCACCGGCGAGCTCGCCGGAGGCAAGCCCAGCCACCGGCGAGCTCGCCGGAGGCAAGCCCAGCCACCGGCGAGCTCGCCGGAGGCTTGGCCAGCCACCGGCGAGGCTCGGCCTCCCCAGATCTGGCGAGGCCGAGCCTCGCCGGTGGCCAGGCGGGCCTCGCCGGGGCTGGGCGAGGCCTCGCCGGGGCCGGGCGAGGCCCGCCTGGCCACCGGCGAGGCTCGGCCTCGCCGGGACTGGGCAGGGGCTGGGCGAGCCTCGCGACGCCCAGCCCCACCGGTGGCCAGGCGAGGCTCGCCTGGCCACCGGCGAGGCTCGCCCAGCCCCGCCGGTGGCCTGGCAGGCCTCGCCCAACCCCGACGAGGTCGGCCTGGCCACCGGCGGGCTCGGCCTCGCCAGATCTGGCTCGGCCGAGCCTCGGCGGGGCTAGGCGAGCCTCGCCCGTCGGCCGCGAGGGCTGCCGGCGAGGCTCGGCCGACGAGGGCCGGCCTCGCCGAGGGCCGGCGACGCTCTGGTGAGGTCGCCGGCCCTCGTCTGGCCGGTCGCCGGTCCGGCGGCCGGCCAGAAGAAGAAGGAGAAGGTGAGAAAAAGAAAAGAAAAAAGGAAAAAAAAAAGAAAAAGAAAAGAAAAAAAAGGAAAATGAAAAGAAAAAAATGAAAAAATGAAAAGAAGAAAAGAAGAAAAGAAAACAAAGGAAAAAAGTAAAAAAAAAATTATTTAAAAATTAAAAGAAATTGATTTAAGCGAATTAATGAATACTGCATCAAACGCATTTATTCCGTAATCGAAATTTTGGATAGTTACAAAGCTTAAAATGCTTTAGAATGGGTTCCTAACGTAATCAAAAAGACCGCTTGATCAATCAAAATTTTAAGCAGAATCGTTACCAAACGCGCTACTAAGTGGCAGACCGGATTGTCAACGCCAACAAAAGGAAGCATCTCACCTCTAATTTGACTACTAACCTCCTTTAGTCCTTTGGGACCTTTCACTTGAAGTAATGAAAGGAAACCTTTTTTGACTCAAAAAAGGATTCGCTAGTTGAATTTGGGTGATGGAGAATCCACATTGCGACTCGATTGTCTGACCAAAAACAGAATGAAGCAAGAACCAGTTTGAGGACCAAAATTGGATGCAATTCGTAGAAGAATCCTGTATCTTTTTTTAACTCGGACTTCGGAATATATTGGTCAATCACCCAGTAGTTTCCTTAATTGTTTTTTCTAATAGGACAAATTGCAAGTGAATGGTCATCTCGAGCATGAGCAATGTGCTGATTTTCTTTAAGTTCCGTGTTTTCATGAAAAACCGAGATTTCAAAAAGTAATTTTCTTAATTTATATTGCTTAAAAATTGATTTAATAAAAAATGTGATAATGAGGGTTGGAATCACAAAGATCTGATTTGGGTCGGATTGCAACAAATGCTACCCAACAGCATCTTTCCCCCTAAACCAGCATGCAAAATTCAAATGAATTCAGAGGCACAGTGTTCACTCCATCGACACAACATGTCGATGATTATGTACTTCAGCCTTTACACTGCTCAGATAATTACTATATCCTCTTCTAAGGACATACTCAAGCCTAGCCGAATAATTCCTCTTGGAAGCAAGAACTACCAAATATGCTTGCTGTGCACCTTCTGATAAAATCTATTCAGCCTATCTTATTCCAGAGCAGGAATACTGTTAATAAGTCTGTATTTACGCTGCTGCCACCTCATGATTGTTGCTATGGATTAGACATATGATTCTCTCTGTGTAAGACACAATCTTAATCACCTACATAAGACAACCAACATACTCAGCGAGGGTACTTTCTCTGCAGCTCTGGCCATTGCACGAAAAACTGATCAGCAACTTGTAATTTGTAGAGAAGCAATCCACTTAGAGACAGTCTTTTCACCCTAGCTATGCTCTCCATGTAAAATATAGACGACCATCTGATTCCCAGAACCTGCCATGGTTTTTCAATTGTTGTCCTTCAGTTCTAATGACAAACAGTCAATAATGAATCCTTGACACATTCAGAAAAAGACAGCGCCGACAGAGTGGAATTCCAAACCTTAAATAAGAAGGCTATTGCACAGAGTGGAATGCATGTCCCGGGGCCATTACAGAGGATCTGCACTTCCAATTTGAACGTCATCCATCAAGTATGCAGAACAAATTTTATAACTTACAAAGACAAGAAGAAAATTAAAGTTTATGTTTGACATTACCACTTCTGGTCTGAGTTGAAACATGAGGTATAGTGCATGAGCTGTGGCAACTAATGTCGTCCAAACAGAAGTAACATATGATTGACCAACTTCTCTGCTCCGGTATATCTGCAAATACTTTGCAGTTTCCTCTACCTTGACCCCTGCCTACACATGAAGGAGACTTCTCAATAAATTGTGGTAGATCATCAATGTCAGCTGCAATCGACAAAAGATAAAACGAAAGAGAGATATGGCTACAGCTCAGACAATTGCAGTAACGGGATCCACATGCTTTCCCACAATTTTGTGTCACATCCTTGTTGTGTATGTGCATGCATGCATATCCGCATGCATGCAAATGTTGTCCAACTAAACTAGCTGATAATTGAAATGTGACCCCCCCCCCCCCCCCTCCCCCCAAATCCAATATATAAAATGAACCCAGGGGGATTAAATCCTGCAAAATAAGTATTCTCCATATCTTTGTTAAGCAACAATGAGTCACAGTAAGAAGATGATGACACTGAACCAGACATACTATCAACGCTGCACATATAATACAACAAAATGGAAGATGAAAAGTTGAAAGTTTGTCCTAGCTTCCAAAGGTTATTCAAACCAAACTGGATCATCTAACTAGCAATTCGAGCACAGTGGTTTATCTGTTTCATCAATCAATCTTTGCCTTACTATTCCAGACAAAAGACAGTTGGACTCTCACAAAGCCATGCAAATGATCACTACAGTATACTTTATTCAGATTAAACCCCAATAATTTTTTGGTATGGATTATTTTAATGTGAGGTTGCCTTGCTCTATGAAATCATGTTTAGATAGGTGTATGTTATTACATGAGTCAAAAAGTCATTAACAGGCAACATAGACAGCATTACCATGGAACAGTTCATAAAGGAATCTTTAGAAACAGGGTTCCCTGAAATCTAGGTTGCAATGCACTTGCATATGCTCTGTCAGAGGACACTGTTGAGAGTTTTTGATATCTAAAGTCTTATTCCTTGTTAGCAGATTCATTTAATCAAATGCACTCGACATACTATCATGCCACTCAGTTCACAAAAGACCTTTTCCAGTACTTTTTACACAAATATGTGAAGTGTGGGTTCTGATATGCAATACTCTAACACCATCACCATTCCAAGCAATAACTTCAGAATATTAAAGGCATCAAACCATGTGCTGGTAATCCCAAGCTTCTAATGCACATCACAAATCATTAATCAGCAAACAAGTATGGTAACCAAGACTTCGAAATAAAACTACTTCCCTAGAAATGTAGCTAGAAGATTTAACTTGACCTTTTCTGCCCACTGATTCTTTCCCCAACTCTAACTTCCCCAATGATTTAGTGACTCTTGCATATCGTTCACTCCTCCATGCAGGAAACTGACTAAATTAGCTCCTTTTGCCCAGGGGCCCTTATATAGATATAGCTAAGTCTATTCCAAAAATGAGTGAAGGGTCCATAAGATGACTACTATCACATCTCCAGCCGGAATTGGTTTACACTCTCCTCGAAATGCTAGTCCTTCTAAGTGTATCGTTTCCCAACTGCTACCGATGTCAATGCTCTATCATGACCCACAAATAAACAAATAACCTCATTCTACTTTCCTACACCTCAAAATACAAATCCTAATTCACAAAATCCATGTTCTAAAGCATCTTTTGAAAGAACAACTGAGTGATTGAAGTTCTACAAGAGCAATAACAGCGATGATAGAGAATTATCACAAGCATAAAGCAGAAAGTGGTTGACTTATCCTTAAAGCACAGCTATTATCACTTTACCACATTGATCAGGGAGTCCTCCATCACGCGAGCTTTTTGGAGACTCATATTGTCAGTGGCAGCCGCGATGTAGAATCTAGGTGTAAACCTATCCTTATGCAACACAGACAAGAGATTCAACATCTCGGCAGTGTGACCACCTGCAAAAGTTGATGAATATACATATTATTACCATGCCACGCTCGCAGCTAATGAAAACTAGAAAGAAGCTAACAAATAAATTATTTACTAGCTAACCTGAGCCTAAAACAATGAGGGTACTATAGGTTCTCCGAGATTTCCCATGGAGCGGTTTTCCACTCCAACGTAGGATGTATAGAAAGCGGATCAATATCAGAAGAACAAGAGCAGTAAGAGCAGCTACAACAGACCCAACAGCCATAATTGGAGTGGCGTGTGCTTCCTTTTGCCACTTCAAGATTGAAACTTATTTCCCATAAGTGCCCTTTAGCTGACCAGCAGGATCATACATTGTCAATTTAGTTGAATCATAAAATTGAAAAGGAGTAACAAAACATGCTCTGACGACATTAAAACTCAAGAACACTTTGGAGTTTGTAGTACCACTACAACTGCATAGATCTTTAGGCCCAAAAGCAGACTTCGCAATTGGGTTTTCATTTTACAACCCAGTTCCTCAAGATACGAAAAAATTGTCATAAATTACGACGAAACAGATGCCGCTCGAACTGCAGCGAACTTCTATCCGCAAAAAACAGAAACCAGAATCGGCGCACGAAAAAAGAAGAGTACCATGTGGGATCGTTCCTCGCTGTCACGACGGAGAGACGAAAGAGGGATCGGTCAAATTCAGAGAAACCAAGAGCGCGAAATGACGCGAGCTGAACTGGCGATTCCAATAAGAACGAGAGACAAGTCGTGAACCCCTGTATTATCCCGTGAATTGAAATCTCTCGATGGAAAAAGGAAAGCACGAGCGCAGACCTGTTGGAGAACGGGCATCGGGTCTCCGCACATGCCGATCTGCAACGCCGTCGCCGCCGTCCGGTCCGACCGGGGAGCGTAGGAGGTACGCATGGCCAAATAAAAGAAAAATGTAACGAAGAATACTCCCTAAGGTCGAATACGTAATTTCACAAACAATTCGTTCCAAATTCATTACTCTGAAACGTCCATTCCCTGAGACTTAGGCCTTGCATGATAATGTTCTTTTTTCTTGTTTATGAACAAAAATTTTCTTTTTTTGTTCTCGGAAACAAAAAAAAGAACAGAAACGTGTTTGTTTGCGTTTTTGTTAACAAAATGGAACGAAAATAAGGAACAAAAAAAAGTTATTTTTTTGTTCCATAAACATTTTGAAGAACATTTTTTCTCTCTCTTCTCCTTTCTTTTTCTTTTCTTCTTCTTTTTTTCTTTGGCCGGTCGCCGGCCTCGGCCATGGCCGGCGACTGGCCGTCGAGGGTCGGCGACCTCACTGGAGCGTCAAGGGTCGACGACCTCGCCGAAGCGTCGCCGTGGCTGGGCGAGGCTACCGGCCCCCATCAACCAAGCCGCCGGAGGCCGGCGACGGCCAAAAAAAAAAGAAGAAAAAAGGAAAGTTAAAATTTTAAATTTTAAAAATTTAAAAATTAAAAGAAACAAAAAAAGAATATAAATTTACCAAACGTGTTTCTATTCATTTTTTATTTCCGAAACAAGTTTACCAAACGCGTTTTTCGATCAAAAATTGTTTTCGGGAACAAAATTAGTTTTTTCTATTTCCGTTCTAGAATAATTTTTGAATAAACGTTACCAAACTCGCCTTAAACAAGAGAAAATGGTTTGACCAAAAAACGAGGGAAAAGGGGTAATTGTGGAATTTCCAAGAGAATTGGGTCAGTCCTTTGTCCCGAGACCGTGAATTGTGCAAGTTGATTCCCAGTTCTAAAAGTTTAAGGCTGGTCCAAACCAATTATATATTATACATCTAATATAATAATATACTTGTATCTACTCAAACCCTAGTGCATTTTCCTCTGTTCTCTTCATAGTTCAGTTTGCTGTGTAAATTGGAAAATAGAAAGAAACACGACTCTAATTTGACCCTCCACAAAAAAAAAACTTCCACTTGTCTTAAGCTAGCTTGCTCACCTTGGCCTTGGTCGCTCGCCTTGCATGTTTTTGTTTTTATGGTTTGTTACTTCTAGTGAGTATGAAAATTCTCTTGTTATTTTATCTTATATTTATGTTTGATATGTATTGGTAATCATAGTTTGGTTGCCTAATATTGCATTGTTGATGGATATATATTTGAAATAGTATTTTTCTCCTTTGAATGAATACAAATAATGTAACAAAATAATAATCGATTGGTCCCAAGTCACCAAACTAGACCCATATGGTTGGTTCAATCCTTAGTCCCGAACTTAATAGAATTAGTCATCGGTCTCATAAATTATGGATCAATACTATGCGAGTTGGTCTCCCGATTAAGTGTTGGATCAATCCAATCCAATCATGCTCACCCCTAATTTTGTACCGTAAAAGAGTACTATTTAGACCCGATTGATCCACAGCCATAAATTAATACCGAGCCTCCAAATCCTTTTCCAGGCCTATTCATGCTTAAAAGATTAGTAAATTTTCCTACAAAATCGATAGGATTTGGACAGGTCTTGATTAGCCTAGGCGGGCAAGTCGGCTAATTATAGAATTTCTTAGCTGTACTTTTCAATTTTGTCTTTCGAGCCGACTGAGGTTGTGTTTGGACCGCCTTAATTCACAAACATCAATTAAAAATAAGCAGAAAGAAAAAAATCTAGGACACATATGTGAGTTGATATCGGTTCAGAATACTTTTTCTTTTCAATGACAAAGAAACCCACTTTAGGTAAACCTCATGAATAATATCAATTAATTTAGTAATTCATAATCCATTTTTTCAGGTTCTTGTAGCCATGACCTTCAGACGAATGTCTTCTTTTGTTACAATATCATTGATGGCCGACAAGAATTCGACAATGTATTTTCTAATTCGCCTTCTAGTTATTAAGTCTCAATCATTTCACTTGTATATTATTTGGAGCTCTTACCCATTTAGCATCGAAAATACCAGGTAAAAACTTTTGTCAAATTGGACATGCAAAATGCGACATACAAGCATTAAACTTCCAATTGAGCTAAAATAGACGCATTAAATGAAAAAGTAGCAAAGAAGAATTTGTCTACAATCAGCTTCTTCCCAAATTCAAGTTTACATATATCTTAAAGAGGAAAATCGTCGAAAAAGTTCTAAATCTATTGTATGGGACCATTTAAATAATAAACATTTCAATTGTGCCAATTTAGTTTTAACCTTTTAACAATTTTAGTTCTAAACTTTTCAATTTTATCTTGAACTTTTTGATGATTTGCCAATTTAATACTAAACATTTTGACGATTTACTGATATAGTCATTCCGGCTAAATATCCAAATGACACAGTACAAATCATTAAAAGGTTCAAGACTAAATTGGCAAGTCATTGAAAATTTAAGACCAAATTAATATAGTTGAAATGTTTAAGATTGAATTTACCATCGTATAACAAATTTATGATATTTTGGACAATTATATCTCTATTTCATAGTATGTGAATTTCTTTTCATTGCACGTTAATAGCTCAATTAAAACTCAAGACCATCCCTTATTTAGATTCTATTTGAATTGTAAGATAAACAAACAAAAGATGTGGAATAAAAAATTAGTGGGTGAAGCCCATGAACCTTCTCTTTTATTTTTCTTTCTAAATCATTTTCAAACTGGTGAATGGGTGGTTGATCTCTGGTGCCACACTGGTGTCACAAGGACAGGCCTGTCTACCTCGAACCTGCTTGTCGCGACTTAGTGCTGGATCGTTACGACACCAGACACACAAATTCTGAGCGGGTGTGAGATTTCTCTGCCTTTGCTCGCCTTTTTGATTTATAAGAAAAGGTGAAACTTGTGGTCCGGTTTCTTCTTTCAGTTGGATTTCTTTTTTTGGCAAATACCACTGGCTGGTATTTACTACATAATTTAACAGTAATAATTTGACATAATCATATAGAAGTAGAAAACCTAAAGAAGAAACGACCAAAATTTAGATGATTATAAAATAAGGGTGATGTTCCTGTGTATCATCACATCCATGTTGCCCTTTTCTCTTTTTGCTGTAATTAGAATGTTTGGTCATTAGAATTTAACTCGGTTTGGTGTCATGTCTCAGTTGATTTAACATCATCAAAATCCTTCTTTTTATAAATGAAAATTGATGAAAACCAATTGATTCATGACATTTTTGAGTCAAGCGTATTGTGTTTGTCATATGTAGTTCAAGTTCGGATTCCAACTTCTCTTCATAAGTTCATATAGAGTTTGAATAATATTCTTCTATATGTCGGAACATTTTTCGTATTTCTCTTTACAAATTCATATCATATTTGCATAGCATTCTCGTGATGTAATTCGCTTTTCGTTTTTTTGTTCTAAAATTTATATGAAATTTAATAGGGATTAATGAACTTCTTTTTTAAACTCCGAAAAAGTTAAAACTGCGCAAATCAAAATATTATTTGGGCGTTCCGGAGTTAATTTTTTTCTTTCTTGAATTCATATAAATATAATATATCAATTTTACCAAACTAAGCTATTCTCAGGTAGTAACAAAAAGTTTATATGTCCATTGGCCAGTGAGAAATATGGGCAAATGGATCCATATCAACGACAGAGACCAGCAATGAAATTTAGGCAGAACGCAAAAGGGTCACGAAATTCTCAGCTCTCCATTAGGTAATTTTTGCATGAATTTACACAAGATAAGGAACCACCACAAGAATCGTCATAAAAAAAAGACCCTCTCGTCTACATAAGACCCCTCACTTTCCGGGGACGAAGTTGGTGGCGTAGGCCCAGGCGTTGTTGCTCACCGGGTCGGCGAGGTGGTCGGCCAGGTTCTCCAGCGGCCCCTTTCCAGTCACGATCGCCTGCACGAAGAACCCGAACATGGAGAACATGGCGAGCCTCCCGTTCTTGATCTCCTTCACCTTGAGCTCGGCAAAGGCCTCGGGGTCGTCCGCGAGGCCGAGCGGGTCGAAGCTGCCGCCGGGGTAGAGCGGGTCGGTGACCTCGCCGAGGGGCCCTCCGGCGACGCGGTAGCCCTCGACGGCGCCCATCAGGATGACCTGGCAGGCCCAGATGGCGAGGATGCTCTGGGCGTGGATCAGGCTGGGGTTGCCCAGGTAGTCGAGGCCGCCCTCGCTGAAGATTTGGGCGCCGGCCTTGAACCACACGGCCTCGCCGAACTTGACGCCGTTGCGGGCCAGGAGCTCCGGGAAGACGCACCCGAGGGCCCCGAGCATGGCCCACCTGCAGTGGATCACCTCGAGCTCGCGGTTCTTGGCGAAGGTCTCGGGGTCGGCCGAGAGCCCGGCGGTGTCCCACCCGTAGTCACCGGGGAACTCGCCGGTCAAGTAGGACGGGGGCTCGCCGGAGAAGGGGCCGAGGTACTTGACGCGGTCGGGGCCGTACCACGGGCTGCCGGATGAGACCTGCTTGGTGACGGTCTTCCTCATGGTGACCCTCCCCTTGCCGAAGAGCTCAGGGGTCGACGGGGAGAGCTGCACGGCCTTGCCGGCGAGCGAAGGCGAGGAGAGGGCCATGGTGGAGGCTGCCATTTTCGCTTTGGATACGAAAGGCTTGGTTAAGTGACTAAGAAATTGATATGAATTTGGTTAAGTTTAGTGGAATATAAATACTGGGATTGGAGCGATATGAGGCTTATCTTGTGATATCTCTATCTCTCGTTTCATTGGCTGCTCAAGATTCCGACCTCGTCTTTGCTCTAATCCCACGTGGCTCTCTCTACTCCACCAGTTCGTGCGGTCCATATTAGTTGTTCCTAGATTTTTTTTCGGTTTCTTTGATGGCTGTTGACTGCGTGTGATGCCGTGGTTGATTGGTCCGCTTGCAAATTCGAGGATTTTAACACTATCGATCGGTCAGATATTTTATTTGGAGCTTTCAGTAGCTACCGCATGATTTTTAATCTCCATCGAATTTATCAATTGACTGGTGGCAAACGTCCCAAGTTTTAACTTATTTATCGCATCGTTTTATATCATCATGGAAATTAATGGCCATAATTACCGATTTAGATTAATTTCAAGGTAAGTTGTGTCGTGTTGTATTTAAATCGTGTTTGCATTCATGCTAGGAATTGTCGTGCAAAAATCCGCTAGCAGAAAAAGTCGTTGCATCTCTGGGTTATGCATTTCTGTGATTCATTTTCTTTTTTTGTTTCTTCTTTGTGGAAATAAAAGGATTGGAGTTTAAGCAGACAACTGTTATGGAGAAAAACAATATAATCTAGCTGCTTTCTACTCATATCATTTCCTTCTACTCTTCTGAAAGACAAGCTGAGATTGAAAAAATGGTGCTAAAAATTGTAAGATTTCCCTATCCAGCTTAGGCTCAGTCGTGGGAGGCGGCTTCACTTATTAGTGAGATTAAGGCTACATAGTCAGGAAAACATAATAAAAAAAGACAAGTCGGTATTTTTCATTAGCTTAATTGGATTGGGTTACTAATTTGAAAAGTTTGAAGACTTAATTATGCATTTTTAAAGTTTTAAAAATTCAGTCGTACTTTGATTGATAAGTTCTAGAATTTTTGATGTGGTTATCTGGTCAAATAATAAATGTAAAGGTTTAGGAAAAGACCAGGTCCTCGAACAGGACAACTAGATAAGGCCATCCAACCGCAATTGGCGTGCTCCAATGTCAGCATGGGTGGGAGATTCTTGGTGAGAAAATAGTGGATATGACTCATATGAGGTTGCCAAGTCGACCAAGAAAATGCAAATCTAAGGTTAAGACCTTTCAGATATAACAACCCTTTTTTTCTATATTACTATATTAAACCAACAATATCTCTTATTTTTAAGAGATCAGGTTTTTTTTTCCCAAAAATATCATCTATTAGTTATGTTATGAGTATTCAGTCAATGGCCAAGTGTGTAATTCAATAATTATATCTTATCTCTAATGTACTTCCATTTTAAACTTTGAATTTTCTCTATCTAACAATTTAACAAACAACTTTACTAAGGAAATGTAAGTGTTAGAAATGTTTTTCTCTTTCTACTTATATGTGTAAAGTATCCTCAAATTATGACAACAATTTCTTCCTATCAATTATAACAAGAATGATTCATCATCTTAACAAACTTTTTCATTTTAATTAGCATAAATATTCTCTATTTATCTCTTAGTTCCTTAGGCATCTGATTGGATATAGAGGTGGGTATTTTTTTTAACACTAATATAAGGATTGAAATAAGAATTTCAAATGTGTATTTTATTGAACACATATATTGGATATTTTTTTAGGTAACTGTTTTTTTTTTCCTGGTGGAAAAGGTAACTGTCCAAGAATATCGGATTATCACTAGCAAAATTAATTTTTTTCCTTAAATCTTTAATATTGAGAAGAAATTATACTTTTGTTATTTAAAGGGGATACCAATTTTGAAAGTTGGCTTTATCTACCGTGCATATTCAAAAATTTCGTATTGAAGCTTTGCTTGTTTCACGAAATATTAATTATTTAAAAAATGTTTTCCCAAAAATAATTACTTGTATTGCTAATAATAATTAGTTGATGAAAAGTATTTTCATTATTGATGATAATTAATATTTAAATATTTTAGTAGAAAATGAATTCAAAAATTGTTCATTTATTTCCGTAAGCCATGTAAGCAATCATCTTTAAAAAAATATTTTAAAATTTATTTATTTCTTGTTAAACAAACAGAATCTTCAACGATTTTGCAAAGTCCTTTAAATTTTTAACTTTTTGACACACGTTTAATGTGACTCCGGTGATGCCACCACCGAGCACGAGGGCTTTTGCTTTTGCTTGATCAAGGCAAGCTCCCATGGCCCTCTCCCGATCATTTGCGAGAGCAAGCCACTCCGTTAAGACAGCGATGAAGTTCACGGGCCCTTGCCAGCAAAAGTGGGCCAAAAATAAAAATAAAATGAAATTTGGCTTCTATTCTCCTTTCTTTTTATATTTTTCAATTTTCGCTGAAGTGCCCGCACACGTGTCTAGACAGTCACATCTATAGAGAATAGATTAGGAGACTTCGCTTAGGCTATCCACAAGATGAAGATAGCATCACACCGACTTAACTCCCGTTCATTTCGTCGGAGGTCATGATCAAACAGCATCCATCCTGTAAGTGTTGGACCTCACAAGTTCATGCGCGTTTACGTGGTTTTTCATATCACTAGGTTCCTCTTGTTTCATACTGTTTGCCTTTGCGAGTCCTTTCTCGTTTGAATTTGGCCAATGGATTCATCATTCATCCCGCATTTAGTTTTAAGAAATTGCATCGGGGCTCGTTATGAGACAAAAGGCCATTTTCAGGGGGGAAAATACCGTTTTTCGAGATTGCACGCGTCCAATTAATGAAGAATTACTAATTGGGCCTTCCATTGGAAAGCCTTAAAGCTGCCCGAGACGAGACCTCCATCATTACATCTCATTTGATGCAAGGCCCATTTTCTTAAAATTGTCGAGATCACATCCCTAACTTGGCCCAAGACAAGTGAATCGTGCTTTTCGAACTTGCATTGGGCCTTCATATTTTTGGTTTAGTTTTTACTAAAGGCCTCTGGGGCTCTAAAGTTCCTTAGGCAGATGTAAGTACCGATTGATAGTTTTTGTGGAGAGTTTTGAGAACATGTAATGTATTTCCAAAGCCCTCTAAAATCCCTTAACTAACGGCAAGTCTAGGGAAGTTTGACATTCGCATTTTGGGAATGTTAATACACTTTTTCTTCCAATTTTGACTTTAGCATTTTCTTTAATAGTTCCATATTCTTCGGAAAATTCTTATATACACTCGAAATATGTTAGCTCACTCCATCTTAACCTTTAAATAATGTGAGTCTCATGTGAAACCTATTGATATGATTAGAGAAATAGAATAGACTTACATGCATCCAGTGCATGTAATATTTATTCCTAACCTTCAAAATAACTCATTTTAATAGACAGGTGTTTTCCGATGATAGAGAAAGATAGATGTTTATTTCATTGTCAATCAATAGACAAATCTGATGGATCACTTAATAATTTTTTCTGAAGTGTTTAGTGGATTACAATGAAATGATTACATAAACAATGTGATATAGCCCTATGTAAAAGAAAAAAAAGAAAGTTGTACAATATAGTGTAACGCCCTAACTTCCCTCGTTTAAAATATTGTTCACCTCAGCTCATTCTACACCATGACTTGTGTTTTTGTTTTTTAGTGTACATGTAAGTAGGAGTGTCAAAGGTTCAAAACAACTGAACCGAACCATTAGGAAAAACTTCCAAACCGAATCGAACTGAAATTTTGGTTTGATTCAGTTCGATTTTTCGGCTTTTTTTTTTTTTTTCTATTGTATATATTTTTTATTTCCAAGAAATAAGCTCTTATTGGTTCGTTGGTTTGGTTCGGTTCGATTAACCGATAAAAAAAATCGGGTTTTAATGAGAACGGAATAGAATGAAAACTGATTTTTTCAGTTTGGTTCGGTTCGGTTTGGTTTTTAAAAGATATTCCATTCTAATAGTGCGCTTACCTAAATATGCTTATAATTAGAATTCCAACTCTTAATGCTATATTACATAAAAAGGTCCCTCTTTTGAGTTAATTTCAATTTCATATAAATAAGGGTTGATACTACAAAAACCCTAAACTACGCTTACTACACAAATACCCAATTTTTTTTTTTTTAATGTTACTAAAAAACCATAAACTTCCTACGGCATAAATACTCAATTTTTTTTTTTTCATATAAAACCCAAATTTATACCAATGTGACAAATATACCCTAGATAAAATTGAAATAAGGAGTACATATATCACACATGTATAAGTTTGGATTTTTTTTATGACATAAAAAAAGTTAATGATATTAGTTTAGAGTTTTTGGTAGCAAAAAAAAAATTAGGGTATTTATATAGTGGATATAGTTTAGAGTTTTTTTTTTATAAGGGGTTAATATCACGAAAACCCCAATTTGATATATATATATGAAAAATTTGCTCTAAACTAATTTTTTTTTACCATAAAAAACACAACTAATATACTTATGATAAATTTACACCACTAAAAATTCCAAACTAGTACATTTGATATAAAATTACAATTCATTAGTTTCTATTAAATTGAATTAATACGTCTATGACAAATGGAGGGTAAAGTCCCAAATCGATGCACCGGTCAATTATCATATATTATCTAAATTAGCAATTTGATGGTAAAATTTAACGGAAATTAGTGAAAAATAAATTTATCAAATGTGTATTGGAGTGTTTGATGATCAAAAAATTAAATTGAAGTAAATTTGTTATATGTGTATCAGTTTTAGGTTTTTTACGATATTAATTTTTTTTTTAATGGTATTTGCCCTAAAAATTAATGAGGAATCCTTCCTCCCGTTCAGTGTGCGGTTGGAGCCAAGATGAGCTTTAAGGGGAAATATTGGGCTAAGGCCATGTAGTTAGAAAGCCGAGCTTAGTCCTTCTAGGTTCGGGCTGAACCCAGCCCTGTCTTGAGGGATCACACACAAAGTTACAAAGGTGCGTGGGCTTGAATACCGATCTAAACCCGATCTTAGGGCCTGATTTGGTTTGAGTTTGCCCCATGATCACTTCAAGAGCCGCTCCTCGCTCTTTCCTCAATCGGAGCATGATCGGGCACCCGACTCGCCCAAACTTTGATGAAACATAAATGGATTGTAGCCTTGTAGGTAGCAAGGTGAACTCGAAGCCAATTGTTAAAAACCCATAGGCTGCATTTAGTGGTCATGATAAAATTTATCTTAAAATTTTCAAGATAAGATAAAATTTATCTTATTATACATTTAATGTCTACTTAAGATAGGATAAAATTAAATATAAATGAGACATAGACTAAATAACATTATACCATTGAGGAGGTGAGACAAACGCGGATAAATTTTTTAACAATTATAATAGAAAGTTTTTTTTTCAAATAACAAATTCCATATATTAACAAATTAATATTATATTTCAATATAAATATTTGAATTCTAATATAAGAAATTCAAAATAAAAAATAAAAAAAATTATTTTTTTAAATTTAATAAAAATTAATTTATATATATTAATATAAAAATTCAATATATAAATATATATTTATTAGAGAATGATGGAAAGGGAGAAATTAAAAAAAAAAAATTAATTAAATAAGAGAAAAATAAAAAAAAAAATAAAATAAAAACAAAGTAGATAAAAGTATCACAAGAGATTTTTATCATCTCTATTTGTAAAATTTGTGATTCATATAAGTGTTATATCTAAATAATATATATAATATGTTGTGAATTTATCTGACTTTATTATTGCAATTACTAATTAATAGATTTAATATAGCGGAATCCCCTAATTTCATATCATATCTCATTTAGTTCTATCTTAATTAGAAATCTGGATGACCAAATATAGCCGTATAGGTTGGAATGGGTGGATTAGTAATTTTATAATATGAAAACTTGACATTTGACCTCGATACATATTTCAACAAATAAAATAAAAAAACACTTGAAACATATGAATACCGAAAATGTCCTTGTTTCCTTTATCGTCCTCAGGTTATTTAATAAACATACACACTTGTTCAAACTCCACTAAGGTTTAGGACTTTTTAAAATTCACTCAGCCGATACAATGGAGACCTGAACTTAATAAATCGTTTATTAAACTTTTATGCAATTTTCTATCATTATAGTAAGAGAGATGCACAATGCATCAAGTTTAATTTTGTGTAATCTATTGCATGTTTAGTGCGGCAAATTTGCTTATTAAAAAGTATTGAGGCGGGTCGCAAGTACTCGGCACTTCATGCTTGCCGATCACTTTAATGAGACGGGTTTGGAATTGTACATCAAATTCTATAATATTTGGATTGAACTCCCATCTAACATTTGCATTTGAGTCTAATATTAAGGGATGATCAATTCCTAGATTGGGCCAATTTCATCCTAAAATCAAGAATTGGACCTATTCGATCCTTAGATTGGTATGATTCTTGAATTGGAGTAGCCTGATTTAGGATTTCAATAATTTCCTTTTATTTATTCTTGAAAAACATATATTTGAAGAATGGGTGATTGGTTCATAGTTTGATTCCCAAAATTGAGAATTGGACTAGACTAGCTCCAAGGATCAAATTAGTTGGTCTTAGGACTAGGAATCGAATTAGACTGGTGGTGTGATTATGTTTTAGTCCGATCCAACCAAATTGGATATATTTTTTATTATTATGAGGAAATAAAAAAAAATAGCCAGTTTCATATTTTTGAAGAATTTTTTTTTTAAAAAATGTAGTCAGTTCGATTTCCCTTTTTGTTTGTCCGAATATTAGTTCCATTTTTAGGAATTGGAAACCAAATCAATGCTCTCAGAAATTAAACCCAATTTGTTGGTTTGACTCAATTCGGACAATCTGTTTTGCAACCCTTTATGTATCAGCCGGTCTAATATGATCTCACTTGAAATTAGGATTAGTCCAAGATTGGTTGGTTCTAACTACTAGATTTGTCTTTAGTGGTTATCTTCCAATTTGGAAGGAAGAAAATGAGGTTCAATTTTTATCTTTTTAGGGATTTGGGTGGGAATCAGGAACGGATTTTGGCTCTTATTAAAAAGTAAAGTAAAAGTTTGAAAGTAAATGTTAAAAGTAGGAATAAAGTAAGATAGAAAAGGAAAAATCTTCGGTCCAATCGAATTCCCGGATCGGTTAGAATGCCGGGCACCCCTGCTGCTGCTTTCACCACAAAGCTCCCCCCCTTACGTTGCTTGGAAGAATGAAAAAGGAAAACTCCACTCTCCCTCCTTTCCGACTTCGCCACTTCCCGGTGAGCGAGAGGGCCCCGACGACCACCGCTCGCCGGCGATGTTCAAGCCGAGAGCCCTCGGTCCGCCGCAACACCACCACCTCCGCAGCACTCCCTGCACCCGCACGCACCAGATCGGCGCCCTCCTCCTCGTCGTCGCCACCTTCTTCCTCACCAGGCTCTTCGACCACTCCTTCGCTCCCTGCTCCACCGCCACCGCCGCGATCGGCCGGGACGGCGCGCACGAATCCGCCGTCGCTCGGTTCGATGGCGGCGGAGCCTTCGCGTGGCCTCGCAGAGGTTACGGGGATCGCCTGTCGCTCAGGATCTACGTCTACGAAGAGGACGAGGTGGACGGGCTGAAGGCGTTGTTGTCCGGGAGAGACGGCCGGATCTCGCCGGAGAGCTGTGTTAAGGGTCAGTGGGGCTCCCAGGTACTTCAATTTCGGTTTTCAAATGTCATTTTAGTGCTTATCTGGCGATTCTACTCCCTGATGGCCGTAGCATGCGGTTACAATTGCGAAATGATGGTGCTCAGGATTGGTCATATAGATTTCTTTAGATGGAAGAAGCCTGGTCCTGTAGCAACAAGCATGTTTTTTTTGCTTCCTGTTCTTGATTTCGGTTTCGCTGCGATATTTGCATGTCTGAGTGATTCTTAAAGATCATTGTGGGAACTTTTATCTGAAAGAGGAAATGGGATTCGTTAATGAGGTATTTCTGGACCATTTCTCCGAGAGCGTCGATCATGAAGGAAGGTAGCAGTCTTTACAGAGAAATTATGACGGCGATGCAGTATTTGGAGCTATTGTGTTCGGTGTTCCTGTAGTTTACGAATGTCTATCTATCAGTTATGGGGCTTTGTGGTTTCTTCATCATCAATGCCGGGGATACTAATTAGTAGAAGTTTCCAATAACAACGCAGGTGAAAATACATAAGCTCTTTCTAGAATCCAGATTTCGTACGAGAAAGAAAGAGGAAGCAGATCTTTTCTTTGTGCCAGCTTATGTTAAGTGTGTTCGGATGATGGGAGGCCTCAATGACAAAGAGATCAACCAGACATACGTGAAGGTGAAAACTCTGTCGGCGTTTGGAAGAGTTCTCTGTTGTTTATTCAGGCAAACATTTTTGAGAAGAAGAACAAAAATTAATTGCAGTTGTTTGTAGTGCTAAATGAGTATGAGATTTTGAGGATTTTAAATTTGTTATGTCTCCTTGTTTGACGAGATAATTGGTCCTGCATCAGATTTTTAATGTTTTTTAGTTATCCAGGTGAAAATAATTGAAAGCAGCAGTTTATGTCTGAAAAGAACCTTTGTTTTCAGAAGCAGCAGTTGGAATTTTTTGGCAAAGAACTAATTTCAAAGTAACTTTGATTTTCTTTTGCTGGTTCTGAGGAAACTCATTTTGGTAAAGAATTAAAAAAAAAGGGTCTTTTGTTGCTTTTCAGTGGCTTTAAGTTGACATGGTTGTGTGGATGCATATTGCTCTTTTTGTTTAGTTGATCCTTGCCTCGTTCAGTGCAGGTTCTGAGTCAGATGCCTTATTTCAGATTATCAGGAGGTCGCAACCACATATTTGTCTTTCCCAGGTACCCATAGTTCTTTGCACTCTGTGTGAGGCAGCTGGTTGAGTTTGTAGCTCAAAGTTGTATCATGAATTGAGATTCACTTGTAGTGTTTATCTTGCTTTCCTGATTCTTTACATTTAGCTTTAAAGTTTGTGTTCTCGATGTTCAATTTGGCAGTGGTTCATGAATTTGCTTTGAAACTTAAAAAGATCTAGAGCTACTTTACCAATGATCCAGCCTTCAGTGAAATTTGATGATAGTATTCACTTATTCAGCTTTGTCAGCTTCCTCATGTGGTGATCAATTGTCGTTCTTTTGTGCAACTGCAGCGGTGCTGGAGCTCACTTATTTCAATCTTGGGCAACATACATTAATAGGTCTATAATTCTCACCCCTGAGGTACATTACTTACTTTCCAGGACATGTTGCTCTGAAATGGTTTTTGTGATAGGATTCAGAAGCCACATGGTTGGCTTCTTGTACGTTCTTTATGTTTTAGACTTTACTAGCCGTGTGATGAAGTATGTTTTTCTCTTTCAAAATTTGTCTGGGTTAGAGACATGGATTTTGTTTCAAGTGTCTAGTGGACTTAGCTTTTGTCAAATGACATCCCTTATTGTTGTTGTAAAGCATTCTCTTTATGTTCCTTATTCTTGACAATGGTGTAATTTGGTTCTATTAGCGAGTTTAACTCTTTCTTCCTGGCGTATTATAAAGGCCCCAGAATGAGGGTACTTATTTGGTGATCTCGGAATCATACTGAGGCAAAAGATGTGAACCAATGTGTAAACATGGATAATTGACTTTCTGCTGGTTGTGTCTTGTGGTTGACATTTTCTCGTGAGCATAGTGGACACGTGGACATGTGGTTTGCTCTCTTTGTTGTTCTTAAGGTAACTGAAAGGGACATGAGAACAATTTTTTGTTAAAGTTGAGCTCCACCTTTCAATTTTAATCTTTTGTGATTGCTTGGTACTGCCTTTGATGCTCTCCTTTGTAGTTTGTCGGATGAATTTTAGAATAAGCAATGCTGCATGTGCTAAGAAATCTTACTCTTTTTACTAAGTGATATGGCATTTTTTATTGGGTTAAGAAGCCAATGATTCAAAGCATGGGCCTCACTTATTTCAATATCTAGTCTAAATTTGCCACATATTTTAGTGAAATTATTCGCGCATCTAGTATTTTCTTTTGGAATAAGTGCAGAGTCTTTTTCTGTATTCAATGTACAAGGAGGACACAGAGTTGATAATAGTAACCGGATGCTTCGTCCATTTATACTTCTACGTTCATCAATTTTCTGGGAAATTATCAGATGTTGGTTTTTTCTACACGCCAGAACATGAACATCTTAATGCTTCTGTTTTTGTAATTGTCCTTGTTCTACCAAATTGAGTAGGTGACGGAAGGAAAGAAAATACAACCGTGTCCTGTTTGCTTTTAAGATGAGAATGCTTGAAGAGATTTATCTTAGTTAAAGTTTTTGAGGGACTGTGTATTTAGAAATACTAGAATTTGTGGTCGAGTGATTGGCTATCACACTCATACATAGGTGGTTTCCTTCAAAGGAATTGCACTTTGACAATTCTAGTGATTCTAAATTAATGTTACTTGAGATGAACCAACCAAATATTTGGCAGACCTGAGTTTTGACAATGGCAATTTTGAATTTTATCTGTTAGTGCAGGGTGATCGGACTGATAAGCGGGACTCGAGCGCTTTTAATACTTGGAAAGATATCATCATTCCTGGCAATGTTGATGACAAGATGACCAGTGATGCTGTGGTCCAGCCATTGCCTTTACGGAAAAGGAAATACTTGGCGAACTATCTTGGTCGTGCACAGAATAAGGTTGGCCGTCTTCGGCTGATAGAACTTGCAAAGCAGTTTCCAGAGAAGGTAACTCTTCTGCAATATCCCGGTTGGTAATTAATAGAATCTGGGCTAGGAAATCAATGTGATGGAAACCAAAATGGTTTATTCTCTGGATTGTCTCATGTCTTCTGTTTTCATCACTTCCATGTAGACTTCAGAGTATGGTTTGAACCATGGGTGGTGGACTAAGATTATCCGTTAGGTAAAACATCATCATGATTAGGGAACTTGAAGCAGGACAGCCCCTCAGAAAATTGCTAAGGAGTTGACAATTTCAGTGGATAATTATATTGCTGTCATAACATTCTGAGGATATGTCTTTTAATATAGCGTGGATAATGTATAGCATGAAAAACCAAAAGAACCATATGAAGTGGCTTGCAGTTTTCTGGCTTGCAGTTTTCAGCTATATTATTGAGAAACAACTGAAAACATCTTTTGCTGTGTTCCATGTGCATATGAAGTTGTGCAACACAGAGTAAAACTCCATATGCATAAAATGAATAGCAAAAAGAGCTTCAATAAAAATAGTATGATAACATAGTATGTTGTATTATGACTATTAATTTCATAAACAGCTGGAATGTCCTGAGCTGAAGTTCAAGGGGCCAGATAAATTCGGCAGGCAAGAGTATTTTGAACACCTGCGGGATGCTAAGTTCTGCCTCGCTCCACGTGGGGAGTCATCCTGGACTCTTCGCTTTTACGAGGCTTTCTTTGTGGTAGGTGCTCTCTCTCTGTAAGCTCATGTCCAGTCCAACACCCTCACACTAGCACATGGCATAGATACTAGCATTTACTATATGTAATGTAGAGAATCTCCATGATTTGGTTTATAGGAGTGCGTCCCAGTGCTCCTGTCAGATCAAGCAGAACTGCCTTTTCAAAATGTTATTGACTACAAGAAAATATCGATCAAGTGGCCATCTTCTCGAATAGGGCCCGAGTTGTTGGAGTATTTGGAATCCATACCAGGTTGGCGTCTCACACCTTTTTTCAGGTCTCTCCCCTTGTAATCGATCATCAGTTAAAATGTTGATTCTATTTCGTGTCAGATCAATCCATAGAAGAGATGATAGCCAATGGGAGGCAGGTAAGGTGCTTGTGGGTCTATGCTCCTGAATCGAACCCGTGCTCAGCCACTAATGCAATTTTGTGGGAACTTCAAAGAAAAGTGAGATATTTCCAACAGTCTACCGAGACATTTTGGCTGCACAACGGATCATTTGTTAACAGAGACTTGGTTGAGTTCTCTAAGTGGAGACCTCCTATGCCTTTACCCTGAATTTTGTCCTCCAAAGTTTTTCCATTTCTTACGAGTCATTTATAGTGTTAGCCTACGTGAATACTAGCGGTGATTATTCATAAACCAAGAATTCTTTGTGCTATAAAATCAAATAGCCATTGCTCTATTTTTGCTCTCTTGGCACTCTGGTTATTTTCCTCAATGTTCGTGTGCACTTGCCAATGACTTATTTGATGAAGTTAATGTTTGCTGAAGTTGCGGTCCGTCTTCCTAATCTACTTGCTGCTCTTTGTTTATCATGGTCACACAACATTGGTGGATATGACGACTTGAATTTGATGCTGTCAATAGATGACTCCTTCAAGCTCACTTGGATAGAGAAGAACTTGGTGTCTGACATGAGTGTTGTCCAAAATAAATGGCAGCTAATGTAAGTTAATATGCAAACACTCTTCTACAGTAAATAATCTGTCATGCAAAACAAATAATATTGTGGATATACTAAAGAGTAGTGATGCAAAAATCTGCTCAAGTGACTTGTACGGTTTGAACTAGCCTACTGCATTCTCCAAATTTGCTAGACAGGATCCTTAAAATCCACGAAGAGCAAATTTCTTCAGTACATTCAAGTCACTTGATGACCACAAGAGCAAATTGGAGTATAAGAGGATTCAACAATTTGTAGATGCAACCTTCTTCGTAGTTCAGACCCCCTATGGACACCAAGGCATGCTTTTGACAAGAATATAGCAAAAACTAGGAGTTACCTCAAATGGTCAAATTTCGGACGGTCATACAGATTCCGGTGCATGAATAGAGGTCGAGCCTTACTATTCATCAATAGGGCACGCAATTCACCGAAGCACTATATTTCGTTCTGGGCAAGGACCGAACACTACATTCAATCGAATCGAGTTTGTGGTTCTAAATTTCTCGGCGCTTTTGAACAGTTGCTTAAGGCAAAGTCAATGCCGGTAAAACCACTTTTTGCAATATCTCCACGAGTGCCGCTAAAACCACTTTCTGGTTCATTATGTTGTCATTATTTCATGCCCAATTAAATTTCAACTCAATCTGGCTTGAACGCATAAACCGAAATCATTAGCAAGTCACGATTTTGTACTCATCAAAGCCCGCAAGATTAGCAGTCAGTACATAATTTGCATCTCAGTTAAGCATGGTAAGTGAATGCAGCTCCTGAAGCGACCTGGCCGAGAGTGTTAAGGAATAGGATATACTGATTGATGGCTGTTCGAAAGTGCCAACTTATTTGACAAAAGAACCCAATGCACATGCATCCATTTCATGTTATACACAAACTGCGAATCATGTTTGAAACCACACTTGCATCGTACCATCTAGTATACCTAGCATTACTCGGAAAAAAAGAAAGAACTGCCTGTATAAATAAGCTCCTACGAAGAATGAATCAAACGAAACCTATACAGATAGAAAACGTACCCATTCGTCACCTATCTTACCAAAACTACTCCATAATACAAGTAAAAGCAAAACTTTTGTCGGACCAACTCCATTCCTCCAACCCTACTCAGCAATATGATATACCAGTGTTATAAGAGCAACGAGCCCTCACAAACTTCGATGAGGGCGAAGCCAAACGGTAACCTGTCAATAAGCATATGAACTGGGAAGTCAAGCAGTATGATTGCAGCACCATCTTCTGTGACTTGATTAGGCCCCAAATATCGACTTCGCACGGATTAGGAATTCAAGATTTCTCTTGCCGCGTGTCTTGTCTTGTTCGATCAGCTGGTCAACTAGGAACAGCACGTCAATGGTGACTTTCCATGAGATCAGCAAGACTGATCTTCCCACAATTGCCAGTGTCCAGCATGTCAAACTTGTTGCAGATCTGCAGAATGTCTTTCTCTGATACCTTCCCCATTTCCTTAAGCTTGTATATGACATATTCAGATTTACTGCAGAACACAACAAAGACAAACTCACATTAACGGCAGCTCTATACAGGATCCATAACGAATACAGCGGAAAGGCACCCGGAAGATGTAAGAGGATTATGATGAAGACAAGGACTTAATCATTCAACAGTAAAGTGAAATTGGGTACTAGTACTTGGGTGATGGACACAAAACATACTCACTACCCGAGAAGGAATTGCTAGAGCTGGGGAGCAGGGAATGCTGGATCAGGTGCATCTGAACCATTTGATCATATGGGTTCCACGTAGGGCCCACATGACCAACGGCTCAAATGGACCTGGTCCAATGGAGCCGGGTGCAGGCAAGGTTTTTTGCACGTTACTTGGATAGAATGAAATAGCGGCAATGTGGAAGCTGCCTCAAAAGCTGCCGGTGCAAATCTCAATCGATGAAAGTGAGAAACATCTGAATTAATGGAGTTAGCAAAGTCCAAAGATTCTCCTGCGCTAATAAATACTCTCTTCTAGAGAGCCATTCATGTTGAAAATCAGTTTTTCCTCTTACCATCAAAGATAAAGTGACGCACTTTTAGTAAAGAACTTATGATCTCTCTCTATGATCAAATTCAACACGTTCAAGAAACACTAATACTTTCTGTGGGGGAAATACTACTTCCATTGAATAATATCATCGATGACTTCCTCATTTATGAAGACAAAAAGCCATAAAAGGAAAGACAACAAATATACACACATAACTACAGCCTGTCTAAAAGTAGTAATGGAAGTTCAATTTTCATAATCACAAACAAACAAAGAGATAATAGCCACAAACCAGAATAGCTGAAATTCTAAAAGCATCAATGTATAACCACATAGAGAACAGACGTAACAAAAGACAAAGTGAGAACTCTAAAGTTATTCAACAATTCAAACAATCATGGACAAATTAATTGTACCGATTAAAGGTAAGTCAATTGGCATTAAACACGCTATGAGCATCTTATTTTGACTATCTTCAGTCAGTATGTTATTTACCTGAAAACCAAATTGCTAAAACTGCAAATTGTTTCAGATAAACAGTAGGCAATTGTCAGAAAGAAAAGTGCATACACATCGTCCGGTCATTGAGATACAGTTCATTTCGATTTCGTATTATTTCTGCTCATGGTGAACTCATCTCAGATAACTCAACCAATCCAAGAGAAGGGAAGTTGAGATGGAGTGAGGAGTGAGATTAAAAAGGTCAGCGGCACTATGTTGAAAAAGATGCCAAAGAGTAAACTTGACTGGAAAAAATTCTTAAGCTGGATAACAGAAGAACTGAGGAACTTCTCCTCATGTTGGACGTTGCATAACTCCCATGAATATTACAACAATCTGCACCTTTCTTAAAGGATGAAAATATCGGAATTGGTGACGTGAAATTCTAAATATTGATCGTGATATTGACAAAGATATACAATCTTCTAATAGAAATTCAATCTTTGTAAAGCATGAAAAAAAGGGGGAGATTTAAGATAGCTACTGCGACCAATTATCAAATAACTTTTCTCAGAAGATATATACTGCCCACCCAGATGAAACTCAACTCAGAATGTGCATGAACTTGCAGAGCACTAAACCTTTTCATGCGTTACACATGCACACATAAACACAGTGTCAAGAATAATTTCCACAATCTAAACCAAGGTGAGCAGGACACAAATCTGTCATAGTACAATAACTTAATCAGCACTAATAAGCTATTCTCCGTTGCCTTCTAAGAATGACCCTCAACGCTAGATAATGCTCAGAAGTGAAAGCAGACTTATGGACACGTTGTGTTGCTATTTAGTAAAGGAATTCATAATGTGCCATAAGGATTTATCATGGTAAAGGGAACAAAGCATACCTTACAAAGCCATTGTTGTCAATGTCAGCTGCCAGGAACTCGGCTACGGTCATATCATGACCAAGCACCCACTTTGCAATCCTCCTTTGTCGCTTATCAACTCTTGCCTCAGCCAAATAGAGAAAAGCACGTGCAACCGCCAGTGTCGATACTAATAACCAGATGGAAGCGAAAATACGACCAGGCATTGATGTGAATGCACGGTCCCCATACCCAACCGTGGTGACAGACATTACTGAGAAGTAAAAGGAATCTAACCAGCCAAGCCTCTCAACAAAATGCACCGCAGCCACACCAATTCCAATACAAAGAACCACAACACCTAAGGCCAATGCCACCTTCATCCTTATCCTCATCCTCCCCTTTTTCAAATCGACTAAATAGGATCCTCCGGAATGCTTGTTTTCCTTCCTATCCTGTGCCGCCCTCAACAAGTGACTCTCTTGCAAATCAAGAACATAACTAACCATCCCAGACAACAATATATCGATAAATCCAAACCCCACCAATACAAACATTATAGAAAACATCTTGGTTGCAGTGCTATTCGGCGTAATATCACCATACCCAATCGTGCACATAGTGACAATGCAAAAGTACAGAGCATCCACAACAGGGTGAGTTTCAATAGCTGTAAAGTTATCACGGTTGTACCAGTATATAGCCACACCGAATAACAAATAAGCAACTAAAAGTACCACCGCCTGACGGACAATCGATTGCGAATTGGACTGAGGCTTCGGCGGAGCAGGTTGGCAAGTAGCCTCATTCAAAACCGCCATCGCCGGTGCTGTCTTGGCGCGGTGCAAATGGCATCTCCGGCCCACCACATTATAATCAGCCAAGCGAGACTCCTGCGCAGAAAAAGGCAATGATGCGAACAGGTCTTGAGAAGAGGATGGTCTGGACGAACTCCCGGACAGAGTCAACGCATCGACGATCTGCGAAGCGTCCCCTGGAGACGGAGACGGCCCGAAAATGAGGCGGTCCTTCAGGTCCGACGGCGTGAGGGGAACAGGGATGGAGATCTCGCCATCCTCGGGGAGCGACGAGAGGGACGGCGGCCTCCTCCTGGGGCTCGAGTACGGAAGCAGAGGCTCCTTCTCCATGCTAACACACTATTATTATCACCACCCAAAATCACATCCGCAATGCTTACCGATCGAATTACGCCAAACCCATCAACCTAAAAGGATCGAGCTCGTCACACGGAGTGTGGAATCAGGGGAAAAAGAATAGGAAACAGAGTTCCAAGCAGAGGCTCCTTCTCCCTACTGATGTGTTATTACCACCACCCAAAATCACGTCCAAAACACTAACTATGCCGATCGAATTACGCCAAACCCATCAAACTAAAAGAATCGAGCTCATCACAGGGAGTGCGGAAACAGGGGAAGCAGACCAGGAAACAGAGTTCCCTCCCAAAAATAACGCCGAAAACGAAGCGAGGAGCCGAAAGGACGACTTGGGTCGATCGATATTCTCCCTCTGTCACGAGCGATCCGATGCCGAGAGGGACTTTGGATTCATTCACGTTCTTCGACAAGAAGAGCGCGTGCACTCACAGGCATTGACATGAGACACAGAGAGAGAGAGAGAGTGGTTCGGTTGTGTAAACGTGCTGTTCGGGAGGAGAAATCCATGTGCGGTGGTTGAGGGCGGTGATCGTCAGGCGCCGAATGATTTGCGAATTCAATACGAGTTGACGAGAGAGAGAGAGAGAGAGAGAGGGAGTGCGATGATAGAGGGTGATGATCAATCAAGCGCCGAATGGTCGCATTTAATAAGAGCGGAGAGACAGTGAGAGAGATCGGGCTTTTTGTCTGTTTGCTCGAGATGATGATTGATGAGAGGGAGATTCGGGCCTTTTGTCGGTTCGTGGGTTTCGGGGATTCATATGACACTTTTTAGGAATGATGAGCATCGGTCCAGGTAGAATTGGGCACCGGGCCGGAACGACCCTAGATGTATTGGTCTGTTCAACTGGTATAATGCGATTATATCTTGGTATTATTTGTGTAAGAATCGTATCTAATTGGATCGAGAATAAGAGAGAAAATTCATGTTAGTAGTATTAAACTTTCAGAATTTGAAATATCGTTATTATCAATAGTACTCAATATGTTCTTTTATTGCTAAGATTAGTTTTAAACTTATTTTGGTTTAGGTCAATATGTATCCATTGGAATGCACCCGCAATATGTATATGTAGGGAAAATTCAGTATACTCTTTGAAAGCCTCAAATTAATGAGTTACCATCTTTTTATGCCCGTTTGTAGTTTGCTCTCGAATCAAACCCTTTTCACTTACCCCTACATGATGACATAATCCGACCACTTTTGTTAGGTTTGGCATATTTCTTCACAAATAAATGATTTTTTTTGGCATGGGTAATCATGTTGGACTCTATCTATTAGAAGGGAATTTTTTTATTTTTGCTCTAATTGGAAAAAGAACAAAAAACGAAACAAACAAAAAATAAAAAGAATTGGCCGATTCCCAGAACTAGTAGGGTAGCTTCATGTTTTGGGTGGAGTTTAGACAGACTTCAGAACCGCTCGCCTCTACTTTGTGATCCGGATTTGGGTGGAAGGCACGTGCTTGTTGTAGCGTGTGTACTGACCATCGCTTGCAGGGGTCAGATTGGTTGATTCTCTCTCAGTGCCTCGGACTTCAGCCCAGCTATCCTGTCCGGTCAACGCATGCAAACTGAATTGGACAGAAAAAGAAGCTTTGAGAAAGCTGATCATATCTTTGGGTCGAATCATAGAGAAATGGATGTTTAAACACAAGATTGATTGGACAATTTTATTTGTGAGGAATTGCGATGCGGTTGGATAATGTCGGCTACAATTTATTTGCCACGAATTGCATATTGTTTGGCTTTGTAAATTGGAGAAAAGAGCACTCCGTTGTGGTCGAATTTTCATTTGGTTATAACTTTTGAAGAAATGTTCGTTAAAGTGATATTGACAATTTCTTTTATCTAGAAAATTTGGCATTGCATTAAAAGTCATACCACTCCTAATGAACGTTTTTTTAACAATTATCAAAACCTAAAGTTAATGCTGTGTACAAGTTATGTCATTTATTATATTCTTTCTCTCATTAATTAGATTGAAAATAGAGGAGAAAGAAAATAAAGAAAATGGAACGGAAATTGTAATCACTCGCTTCACCCCAATCTTGCATGGGTATCTATTTAATGACACTGATTGGGAAGGAAATAAAGTGAGTAAATTAATAAAATTATCCTCATCTTCTTCTTTCGTTTTTTGGGTCGTCTCTTTAGATGGAGAAAAAGCGAGAAATAGTTATTCCAAAACAAAAGGTTGTGAAAAATCCATTTCCTCCATTTCCTTTCGGTTTTGGAAGGAAATAATAGTTCCCTCGTATTCAAATTCTTCCATTCTTTTTCTCAATGCAACGAAGAAAAGCACTTCCCTAAAGTTTTTATTTCACTTCACTTCCATTCCAAACTTGTAAAGAGGAAATTATATATGAAAGTGATAAGATATACTTTACTGATAGTTTTGTTGAAAATAGCCCCATACAGCAAAATACCTTTCATTGAAGGTTGATCTTCGATTTTTTTTGAATAGGATTCCGTGGTAATTTGGACAGTAAATAAAATACGTAACGAAGAACTAAAATTAATTACTCAAAATGAAAGTAAATGTAGGAACTGGAAAAATAAAGTGATAAACTAAAAGATACTTAGGATGCCTTTGGGAAATTTCCATGGAAATGCAAAGGCCTTTAATTTAAAAGGTTTTTGAAGAAATGCAAAGTTTGTTTAGTAAACCGTAATTTCTTTTTTTTGTCGATTAAACCGTAATTGAAAAGTGCATTGGAAAGCAATTTTGGGGAAACGCTGTTTGGTAAACACATATTTGGAAAGTCTTTTGGTGCGACCAATTTAAATTTTTTAAAGTTGAAAGTAAAACAATGACCGTTTTTTTATATTTTTACATTGAGGCGTAATGTAAAAGAGATATATTAACAAATTCATAAGTAAAAACTCACATCAAAGCCAACTTTTTTCTCAATTATAAAAAGAGTAATTTCATTATAATAAATATGATTACATATACATTGAAGAAAGAAATAAGTTATTATTGAAAATTATAAGCATCCTCGAGTATTTACTAAACTCATTGCTATTCGATCACGTAAATGTGCCATATTAGAAAATAAATTATCATTTGAAGTACTAGCCCTGTCGTTTGTATTATCAATGTCAACCATATATTCATAATTGTGATTCAAATCTGCTCTCTTACAAAAGAAATCAGTCACAAAAGCTGTAGAAAAAAATTAATGAAACTCTCAAGAACTTTGCACTATTTACAAAGTGCCGCGACTCCTTTACAAAAATACATTGACAAAAATGGAATGTGGTGCAAAAATCATAAATGCTGAATGAGGATTAGCTCGCGCTTTGGTTTAGCATCTCATTGTACTGAAGGTATGAAATTTGCCTTTGCAACTTCATTTGTTCATAGAATTTAGCTATGAACTCCTCTGCTCTTGTGTCGATCCCTCGATCTTCCTCAAATTCCACTCTTCCATCCTCCTCCTGCCCCTCATCGAAATGAGTTCCCTCTTCGCTTCCGTTTTCAAGGAAGCTCTGCCTAACGGCTTCATAGCCATAGCACAGTCGGTCGTCCTCGTCAAACTCTGGGTCAAAATCGAGTTGGGGGTTTATGCACGGTATGTGCGGCAAGGGAAACCGCATCGACCCCGGGCGATGCATCTTCACGTGGACAACCGGGGTCCTATCAAAGGAGAGCTCGCGCTCCCTGTACCAGATCTGGCTGCGCGGCGTCGCCTGGCCGATGGTCTTGAGAAACTTGGGCACAAGGCGGAGCTGCAACTTGAACGCCCCGCCTTTCCTCGCCCAGAGCAGCGCCAGGCCCAGGAGGTTCCACGCGCGGCGAGAAACCCCGGATGACTTCCTCGGCATCTTTTCTCGCTCTCTAGCTGAGTAGTGTTTGCTTTGAGAAAGTCTTGCAGGTGCAAAAGGATGAATGAGGGAAGATGAAAAGAGCGTGTGCAGGGTGTGAGATGACTGATGAAATGGGGGTTAGCTTTGTATGGGGCCTTTTTCAGATTTTGCTGAGCTGGATGTGTACAAAAATGATCAGAAAGCTGTCTATGTTTTAGGATGATCTGTGAGAATGAGCAGAGCTTGGAAGGTGTTTATATATGGATGGGAATTTTGTATGGCACGCGGTGTCGTGGAGACAGCAGTTTCGTGTGGGGATGTGAATAGTGGGCGGCGGGATCTGGGGACACAACGCGGTTGGACGCGGTGTAGCTGCATCGTTGTTGTTTTCAGATGCTTATTACTTTATTTCTCCCTGTTCCCATTGATGGGCATTTGAAATTTGGCGATTTTGATTAATCTCGATAAGTGAGGATAATTGTCCAAAAAATCATAAACTTATTGTACAATAGCTAATTTAAGTCTAAAAAATTTCGATTATGTCAAATATAATTTTGAACTTATTGTACGGCAACTAATTAGATCCTGAACCTTTCAATCGTGCTAATTTAGTTATAAAGATTTTGACTATTGGTCAATGTAGACATAAACCTTTAAACGAGTTGTCAATATAGTCATTTTAGGTAATTTTGACCTAACATCACTCAAAGACTATATTAGCAAATTATTAAAATGTTTAAAATTGAATTGACAAATCGTCAATACGTTTATGAATAAATTAGCGTAATTGAAAGGTTTAGACCTAAAATGATGTAATTTAAAATTTAAAATCATATTGGGCATCATAATTGGACAATTTTCCCTCAATAAGTGTAAGGGTATGGTCCCATCACTCACATGTATCGGATACGACTCTTAGAAAGGGCTGTGGGTGTGCTCTCAAATTACTTTGAGTTGAAGTCATATGATTGAATGGATGAAATGTTGATTATAAAAGCTCTTAACCCCTTAATTCACAGCTATTTTTGTCTTTTCTTTTTTTTTTTGTCAGAATTAACAGCTATTCAAAGTGCCGCAAAAGGATTTTTTTGGAAGACGTTTGTTATCAAGGCTCTTTGTTAAGCAATCTACTAAAAAATCCTTTACATTTTCCAATGATTGATTGTTGTAATGTTATATGTTATGTAGCACGGACATTCTCTGGAAGCCTTCGTGTCATGTTCAACACTCCGACATATGTCCGACACGCTCCGACACGTCCCGACATGCGGTCAACGAGTGTCGAAAAATCTGACACGTGGTCAACTCTCTTCGACACGCTCCGACATGCGAGTCTAGAATTCCGACACACACGGGGTCAATTTTAAAAATTTCTAATACTTGATGGGTCAAAATATAAATATACACAAAGTAAGTAATAATAGAAGTAATAAAATTGCTATAAATATACATGTACTGGGTCAAATTTTTTTTTTCAGTTTTGTCTTTTTTATAATTGTTTTAGTTTTTTTAAAAGTCTTTTACTATGAATGAAGTAATAAAAAATGCTATATATGATAAATAAATAAATTTAAAAATATCATTTCAGCATTTTTCTTTAAACAATGTTTTTTTTTCTCTAAGTTTTATGCATTATTATAACAAATTAAAATAATGAATGATATTATTTAATATTTTTCGTGTAAATTAATTCTAGGCTATTATTATTATTATTTATTTATGTATTTATATATAAAAATATATTTAATATATAACGTGTCGGAACGTGTCGAAATTCTCTATTTTTAAGAAATGACGTGTCGGCGTGTCGTGTCGTGTTGTATTACGTGTTGCATGTCCGTGTCGGTGCTACATAGGTTATATGCAATGAATATAATAAAAAAATGAATCATTTCAAATAAAATTAGCAGGAGAAGTGAATATCATATATTTGAAGCGACTCTTGTCTGCGTTTTTTTTTTTTTGCTGTTGTTGGTTTTCCCTATTTTTTGGCCGAATTGATGATGTGCTCGTAATCTCGTCATGATATTTACTTCTGTTGGTAGCTGGGGAACTTAAAAAAGAAAAAAAAAAAGGAGCGAACATTTTTTTTTTTTTGAGATCTTGACCCCGTGAATGGTGGGCATTAACAATCAGGCCCCACATTTTAAATCACAAAATACTAAGCAAAGGTTGAGGGCTTTTGTCAAAGTAAACGGTTGTTGATCCTATAGAGAGAGAGAGAGAGAGAGAGAGAGAGGGAGGGAAGAATGATGGGCTGTACTGTTGCCTGGATTCTTCTAAACCGTGTCAGGAAACTTCACCCTATTGATAGGATGCTTCGTTTTTTTTTTCGGAGTGATTATAAGCCAAGACCTTTCAAGTCAACAATTAATTATTTGTGTTAAAGTCCTTAAAAAATACAGCAGAGAGGGAGAAAATTGACGACCCAAGAATCTATAGTTTTATGTATTTCGGATTGATTTCTTAACATTTTATTTGGTTTGTGTAGTTCATGCATTTTGACTTTTTTTCATTTAAAACACTTCAAAACTCTTATCTTCCGCCGCCCTATACAACTTTTCCATAAATTTATTCAATAATATTTATAAATTTAGTGGAGCTTTTTTTATTGATCAAAATAAAATCTTCAATTCTCAATTGACCAACAACTAAAAAGTTGACTAACAAATAAAATCTTCAATTCTCAATTGACCAACAACTAAAAAGTTGACTAACAAATAAAATCTTCAATTCTCAATAATATTTCAATTCCTGAGTGCAGGTGCCTTTGAGGAAGGCTGGGAATAGGCTTGGAACAAGCTTGGAATAAAAAGAAGAAGCGAGTTTATAAACCAAAGGAGTTTGATCCCACTCATTCTGTGAAAACTGGTGAAGCTACTCCTAATGCATTGCTGCCCTCTGCTTCTATGACGATATAGAAGAAACAAGTGCTACCTCAGCAAGGTGTTGACTTGTCTCCATCCTCTCCTGCCGGTACTGCTCGTCTATTAGAACCTAACTCCTTGGTCCATTCACATGGCTCGGATGAAGATTCAGCCAATGAGACAAGTAACGTGAGTAGCTCAAATGAGGAGGACCGTATCTTGTTTTGCTCCTTTGCTCATCAGGTTGCTACGCCTAAGGCTTCTAAGCTTGTTGCTCCAAAGCTTGCTTCCCAGCAGGTCAAACCACTGCAGGATCCTGACCCTGACCAAGCTCACTCTACTCCTAAGTCTTCTCCTCAGCCTAAGCTAGTGGCCAGTCGACAGCAAGTGTTCTCGCTTATCTATCTTGTTTTATATGTATGAATATAGGTGTATGGAATAATAGGGGTCTAGTAGGTCCCATTAGGCAAGCAGAAGTTAGAAACCTTATTAGCTCTAATAATATTTGTTGTGTTGGTCTTTTGGAGACCAAAGTTCTGGAGTCCCTTTTCCCCTCCATCTCTTCGGGACTTGTGTCGAACTGGATTTGTGCTCTAACTATGATTATTCCCCTAGAGGGAGAATTTGGCTTGGTTGGAATCCTTTTTTTGTGGATTTTGTTGTGTCTTCTTCTAATGCCCAGGCAATCCATGGCAAGCTCCAGTTCCTTGATACATGGGCTGAATTCTGCCTCTCGATTATATATATGGAGCACACCTTTGTGTCTTGTCAGCCGTTATGGGAGGAACTTACTCTTCTCAGCACTAGCCTTCTAGATTTTCCTTGGCTGGTGGCGGGGGATTTCAACGCCATTCGGGACCCGACGGATCGAATAGGTAGCTCAGATACTTGGCTTCTTTCTTATGAAGAGTTTGGACACTGTTTAGCCTAGACAGAATTAGAAGACCTAAGATATGTTGACCATGTTATATATTAATAATCATATATTACACCTCGCACCATCCAAATTGACTTACATAGGACCATCCAAGTGAAGAAATGCAAATAACTGAATTAGCTGTGGAGGAGCTGCCGTGCTCAACCCATTAAATTTTCCACCTAAATCATAGTTAAGGTCGGAGTCCTCACCCAAGCATGCAAGCGATGAAGAGATCTGGACACCATCCATCACAGAAGATTTGTGATTACCGCTGTTTTGTATCAGGTGGGTGAAGTGACACATCCAAGACGATTCTCACGAATTTGAAGTTCTTCCTGATTCAAAACGGGTGGTCATCCCCGTTTTTCCTCCAAAAGAGGTACACCTTCCATCATTAGGGCGTGAAGAGAACTCATCTGAACTTCGTAGAGTGGTATTCCTTCCGGGATGAACATTCTTGTCAGGATATAATCCTAATCTTGAATCATGAGTATGTTCTTATGAAAACCATTGTTAATGAAACCCGCAATTGAAAGGAAGACAAGGCAAGCAAAATGACATGAATGAGATGTTGTAATTATGGTTATAATTATGGTTAATGGATCAATGAAAGTCAATAAATTAAGATACGTTTTTTCTGTTCACGTATCTCTTTTTGGATTCATGAATTTCCTATACTTTTATGTTCACGTATCTATTGAATTCATAAATTTCCTAGATTCATGTATCGTTTAGTTCATGTATTTATTGAGTTCATGAATCTCTTGAATTCACGTATCTTTGGATACCTGAATATCTTGGATTCACATCTCTTTATTCATGAATCTCGTGGATACACGCGTCTATTTAATTCATGTATCTTTTTAGTACATGAACTAAAAAGCTCTATAAATAGATATGAGCATAGAGCTTCATAAAAGGGTTTTTTTGGTTTTTGGTTTTTCTAACTCAATTCCAAAAGAGCTTTGATATACGTTTCAACTCTTCTATTTTTTCTGGGTGTGCTGGTTCAATTGAACGGTTCGACTGAGTCCTGTTTGCATAGTGCTAATCTAAATAGGTTCGAGGTGTTGTATCTTGGGAGGCATAGTTCGTGAATCTGCGGAGCACCTTTGGCAGGAACTAATCGCCTTAAGGAGATTCAGTTATCCGTACCTCACTTCCAATTTTATGTTATATCTTATTTTCTTCTTCTCCAAGATTTGTAAAGGAATGAAATTATAAAGTTGTTATCATCTTCTTTACTTTCATGTTCTGATTGCAACAAACATTGTGTATTCTCTGGATATAATTCCAACATGAGATATCTCCCTCCCCCTGCCAACTCGCTAGGGAGTTTCTTGCTGCCTAATGAAGCATAGCCAATTCGATTAGAGTTTTCCCTCCAAGAAAATCGGCAAAGGGAATTGTTAACAAGTAACTCTAATGAGGAGAAACATGATGATGGCAATGGAGAAAAATATAACAATAGTTCTTCTGCATCTAAATCAGTCATGCCTCGAGTCTTGCGAGCACTGTCGTTCAAACCCTTTCTTATCATGAGCTGGTTCAATAAAATTAGCTTTGAAAACACCTGGTCCAGAGCAGAAACACATTACAATTACATATTTCGCATATTAATCATGCAAATGATAACCATTGCATTCTAGAAGTTAGTTCTTAATTATAAATTAATTTTCTATTTTTTATTTTTAGATGAGTTTCTCTGCAAATGATGCGTTTAATAACAATTTAAAATTTATATTCTCGGAATGGAAATTTATTTGATAATGACATAAAATTTCTCCCTTCCAGGCAATGGACGGTGAGAGGTGGCCAATGGGTGGCAGATGATTGGCGACGAGTGACCGATGAATGGCGACAAGTGATTGGTGGTGGGCGACCAACGGTTGGCTAGTTAGTATTAAGGACGAGTGATGAGAAGAGTTTTTACTTCTTATTTTTGTCCTAGAAATAGAAAAAAAAAAAATATTACTTCTAATTTTTATTCCACACCTATTTTTGGATTAAAAATTTATTTCGGGAGTAGAAAAATAAATTTATATTATCAAACGGATTTCTATTACAGATTTGTTCCTGAGATTAGAAAAATATAAAATTAAAAAAATAAAATAATTATCACCCGCGCCCTGAAAAGTTGGATATTAAAGCCAAAGAAAAACCTATAACTCCATGACCGCCACTTCCGGTGAGATTCCAAAGTCTCCCAGCCGAAAGAATGGATGAGGTCATTTTTTTTTTTTTTTTTCATTTCATCTATTTATAAGGGGAGAAATCAAAGCACTCAAGAATCCTCATAACAATTTAACAAAGGAAATAACGAGAAACCATGTTATACAGCCAAACAAACGAAAAAGAGAACAAATAGAGTAGAGGGATTGCTGCAGCACAAAGAGTTAAGGAGCCAACATACAAGAGGAGGAAGATTACTGTCCCAAAAGATCCAAGCAACTGGGTTCCATCTTGCTATTTGGATTCTTGGATCGCACAATTTTATCGGGTAAAAAACTAAGATTCGAACAGTGATGATTAAGGAGGCCATCATCGAGCAAGGAACAGAAGAACCTCAAACCTCGAAAGAAGTTCAAACGTCCAAACAACGTACACAAAGCAAGAGGACCACAGAAATAAATTATCGACCCCTTATAAGACAAGCACACCATGAACGGGGACGTCAAGGTGTCATTTAGTCCAAACTGTTGGGGACTGTTGTCTAGATGGTAAAGTGGCAATAGAACTCTTAAATTGGATTACTCCGCACTTTATATTGCACGTAATTAATTATATAAAAGATAAACAAAAATCTGTGAGGTTGTTACTTTGTTATGGTTCAATAAATGAGTTTTAATATTTTTTTTATAAGGCTGTCAAATGAGTGGATAAGGTTGGGTTTGGGTTAAGTCGAAAATGGTCCAACTCATATTGACCTATTTAATCCGTTTAGACCCATTTTCATGCAATATAAATTTGATGACTCATACCCGACTTGACTATACCCGACCGAACCCACATTACGAAAACATATTAATATTCAACTCAATTTATGTTAAATTAGCCCCACTCATTTAATTCACTTTAAGCTCTTCATATATAACATCAATTTAAAAATTATATTGACCTCTAAAAACCTAAGAAAGCTTATTTCTTATGATATTAAAAAAAAAATGATATTGCTAAAATACTTTCATGCAATATAAATTTAATGGACAATTTTATATTTTTTTTAAATCGAAATTTTAATTATTTTTATTTTTTAAAAATATAATTTTTAATTATTATTTTTTAATTTTCTTCTTCTTAGGCTGGCCACCGACCATGATGACAACCGGCGATTGGCCACATGCAAGCTCAAGATTGGCGAGATTGAGCTTGCCCAACGCCAGCAAGCTTGAACCTCCCCAAATCGGTGAGGCTCGAGCCTTGCCAAACGTCAATGAGGTCTCGGCCTCGCTAGATAAGCAATGAGCTTGAGCTCACTTGATGCCAACGAGCTCAAGTCTTGCCAAATTGGCGAGACCCAAATCAATGAGCTTGAGTCTCGCCAGGTTGGTGAGGTATTGCTAAGAAGAATTATGTACCCTTCTAAGATATGTCGTATTTTTTCATCGTTGTATTATAGTGAATGAGTAATCCAACGATGTAAGGCCCTTTTTTGCCCTACAAGATGTGCATGCTTGACTTGTGAAAAGATTTAGGAAATTCTAGTCTTTTTGGGGTCAGATGGGAATTCTGGCTTTGCTAAATCTTTTCAAAGCAATTTTAATTCTCGAGCAGAATTTTGATCTGCTTTTCGTGATCCTTCGTCATGCGCTAGAGGTGAATTTGCAGCCTTGGGGCTTGAACCCAAAGAGCATGTACCGAACCTGCAAAAGAGTTGCTTAGCTGATGCAGAATGATTTTTGTTCTGAAGTTCTTCTCATCTCTATTTGCATCATATGCTATGACATTTTAGCTGGTCTGGTTGTCTCTTACCGAAGAAATCAGTCACAAAAGCTGTGGAAAAAAAATTAATGAAACTCTCAAGAACTTTGCACTATTGACAAAGTGCCGCGACTCTTCTACAAAAATACATTGACAAAAATGGATGTGGTGCGAAAATCATAAATGCTGAATGAGGATTAGCTCGCGCTTTGGTTTAGCATCTCATTGTACTGAAGGTATGAAATTTGCCTTTGCAACTTCGTTTGTTCATAGAATTTAGCTATGAACTGCTCTGCTCTTGTGTCGATCCCTCGATCTTCCTCAATTTCCACTCTTCCATCCTCCTCCCGCTCTTCATCGAAATGAGTTCCCTCTTCGCCTCCGTTTTCAAGGAAGCTCTGCCTCACGGCTTCATACCCATAGCACAGTCGGTCGTCCTCGTCAAACTCTGGGTCAAAATCGACGTGGGGGTTTATGCACGGTATGTGCGGCAAGGGAAACCGCATCGACCCCGGGCGATGCATCTTCACGTGGACAACCGGGGTCTTATCAAAGGAGAGCTCGCGCTCCCTGTACCAGATCTGGCTGCGCGGCGTCGCCTGGCCGATGGTCTTGAGGAACTTGGGCACAAGGCGGAGCTGCAACTTGAACGCCCCGCCTTTCCTCGCCCAGAGCAGCGCCAGGCGCAGGAGGTTCCACGCGCGGCGAGAAACCCCGGACGACTTCCTCGGCATCTTTTCTCACTCTCTAGCTGAGTAGTGTTTGCTTTGAGAAAGTCTTGCAGCTGGAAAAGGATGAATGAGAGAAGATGAAAAGAGCGTGTGCAGCGTGTGAGATGACTGATGAAATGAGGGTTAGCTTTATATGTGGCCTTTTTCAGATTTTGCTGAGCTGGATGTGTACAAAAATGATCAGAAAGCTGTCTCTGTTTTAGGATGATCTGTGAGAATGAGCAGAGCTTGGAAGGTGTTTATATATGGATGGGAATTTTGTATGGCACGCGGTGTCGTGGAGACAGCAGTTTCGTGTTGGGATGCGAATAGTCCGCGGCGGGATCTGGGGACACAACGCGGTTGGACGCGGTGTAGCTGCATCATTGTTGTTTTCAGATGCTTATTATTTTATTTCTCCCCGTTCTCATTGATGGGCATCTCGAAATTTGGCAAGTCCGATTGATCTTGCGATAAGTGAGGCTAATTATCCAAAAAATCATAAATTTATTGTACAGTAACTAATTTAAGTCTAAAAAATTTCAATTATGTCAGATATAATATTGAACATATTATACAGTAACCAATTTGGTTCTAAACCTTTCAATCGTGCTAATTTAGTTATAAATATTTTAACTATTTGCCAATTTAGTCCAAAATCTTTAAAACAAGTCGCCAACATAGTCCTTTCAGGTAATTTTAGCCAAATATCACTCAAAGACTACATTGGCAAATTATTAAAAGGTTTAAAATTGAATTGACAAATCGTCGATACGTTTATGAATAAATTAGCGTAATTGAAATGTTTAGAATTAAATTGGTGTAATTGGACAAGTTTCCCTCAATAAGTGTATGGTCCACTCACATGTATTGGATACGACTCTTAAAAAGGGCTGCGGGTGTGCTCTCAAATTACTTTGAGTTGAAGTCATATAATTGAATGGATGAATTGATTATAAAAGCGCTTAACCCCTTAATTCACAGCTATTTTTTTTTATTTTCTTTTTTTGGGTCAGAATTAACAACTATTCAAAGTGCCGCAAAAGCATTTTTTTTTTAAAAAAGCAATGTGTGGACATTTGTTATCTAGGCTCTTTTTAAGCAATCTACTAAAAAATCCTTTAAATTTTCCAATGATTGATTGTTGTAATGTATAGGCAATGATTATAACAAAAAAAAAATGAATCATTTCAAATAAAATCAGCAGGAGAAGTGAATGTTATATATTTGAAGCTACTCTTGTCTGCGGTTCTTTTTGTTGTTGGTTTTCCCCTTTTTTGGCCAAATGATGATGTGCTCGCAATCTCGTCATGGTATTTACTTGTGCTGGTAATTGGGGAACTTAAAAAAGAAAAAAAAAGGAGTGAACATTTTATTTTTTATATTGAAAGGGATAAAGTCCAAATGTTATACGATAATTCACCTAATGAAACCTAATCCACTGGAGTGAACATTTTTCCTCATCTTGCTTTATCTTTCACATTGACTCAAATTAATATTTTTTTTTTCCTTCTCAATTGATCTTACGGATGAAATGCCAAGATTATGGCAAAACTTCCTTTTAAAAGATCTTGATCTCCTATCCAAATGCGAGAAGAATCCAACAAGCAAATCCTCAACGTATCAAATAGTCATCCTTTGATCTAGGAGATTTATTTGTATATCATCATGATATATTGATCTAATAACAATGTCTAAGTTGATCTAATTTTTAATTAACTTTGCATTTGAATCATGAAAAGTGTCTAAGTCAATGCAAGTCGTGTCATGTATGGCAGTCGATACTAACTAAACCACTAACGATTTATTGTCAAAATTAGCCGAATAACTAAATTGGAGAATTGTTAAGACTTAAGACTAAATTGCTAAATTATCAAAAGATTTATGACTAAATTAATAAGTCTAAAAAAGTTTAGGACTAACTTGTGACAATCAAAAGGTTCAGAATTGAATCAATGGCCATACAATAAATTTATGGCTTTTTGAATAATTTTTCCCGAAATTTCAAGTCGTTCTTATGAAGTTCTGCCCTTTTTAAATTTTTTTTTATCTATCTTAACTTATATTCTCGCATTCATTAGAAGCACACGGCGACATTACATTCATTCACAAGGAAGCCAATCATAGATCACGACCCCGTGAATGGTGGGCATTAACAATCTGGCCCCACATTTTAAATCACAAAATACTAAACGGTCGTTGATCGTAGAGAGAGAGAGAGAGAGACAGAGAGAGAGAGAGGGAAGAATGATGGGCTGTACTGTTGCCTGGATTCTTCTAAACCGTGTTAGGAAACTTCACTTATTGATAGGAAGCTTCGTTTATTTTTCCGAGTGATTATAATTCAAGACCTTTCAAGTTAACAAGTAATTATTTATAATATAAGTAGTAGTTAAAGTCCTTAAAAAATACAGCATAGAGAGGGAGAAAATTGATGTCCAATTTTAAGGACTGCACCTGCATGCATGTGGACCGAGAGCAGCCCACAAGCTGCAAAATCCACTTGATAAAGTGGAATAACCTTTAGAGCCTTATTAAGGTCCACGGGCTGCAAATCCAATTAGTGTCTTACCGATTTATGGATAAAAACAAAGTATGATACTGACATAAAACAGATCCGTGCGTTTTTTAAGTGTACATCATGGAGGAGGTAAGGATTTAGATGTCGGAGTCATTTTTCTTGCTATATAAAAAATCGGATTACTCTATAATTCGCACTTTCCATAGTAACTAACATGGATACCACACTTTCGCCAATATTGATATTTCCTATATAATCCAAAAATGTAACCCCACAATTGAAGATGGTCGAAAATGTTGACCCAATCATAACTGATGGTACTGGGTAGGTAATTGCTCCCCAATTCCTTGCTTGTTTGATTAATATATTTTTTTTTAAATTCCCCTAAACATCAAGAAAATAGTTTTCCCATATGCAATTTTGAATAACTGAAAGAATGTAAAAAAAAAATCATAATTGTCCACACCGCTTAAAGTGAAAATGCAACCACTAGAGTTGCCCAAGTGGCACACTTCTCAAGTGGGGAGGGGAAGGCGGAAAACTTTTTTGCCATTTACATGTTCTTCTCATCTCATTTGACCCCTTTAAATGAAATATCCTGAAACTCATACAAACTTGCACATCTGACAAGAGTGGTGAAACCTACTAGTCTATAAAGCATCAGTGAAAGATGCTCGCATACGGATCCGCATCAAAGCCAAGCTCTAGGAATCCCTGATCATCTTCCCAAAGATTGTAGATAATTATATGTGCACCGAATTCTCCCATCAATTTAAACTGTACTAAAGTAATAAATCAAAAGGTAAAGGATCCATATTACGAAAAATCCCTTAATAGTTGGAGTCAACCTAAAGCATCAGCCGCTAATTATGAATTCATGACAATATAAAATTGAAAATATCTAGAAGTGCATAAATTGCGTTCTTTGGTGTTTTTTTTTTTAAATGATAAATTGATCGTTTAAAGAGGGAAAATTATTGTTATTCTAAGGATTTTGTTAATAAATGTTTCCAGGACACTTATCAATCATCTCAATAAAAAAGTTTGTCATATCCAATGCACCGTGTTTTTTGTGTGATAAATATATCGGAAACAAAAAACATTTCCTTATCAAATATTGATAAAAAGTGTCCTGGTGACGTACTACTAAAATTATAAGACACAACGTATAGGATTTTGTGAATGAGTGCCCCGGCATAATATATGAGCAAATGTTCAATTTTCAAAGCGTTGATTATGCATTACAAGAGGAGTTAATGTATTGAGAATTGCAACATAAACTACAAATGAGCACTTTATCTATTAATAATTCTTCCTTAATTAATTCAATACCAACCTCAAAGGGATGCTCAATAAGTTGCATGAATTTAGCAAATACTTCTCGATTGGTATCTGGGGCAATCATTTAATGGACCACCCTCACATACAAACACACTATTTTGCCACGACATCTTCATTCTGTTGTTCACTATAACTTCTTCTATTTTTTCATAAAAATACTCTTATCAATTTATATGACACTGTATGCTTTCTTTAGATCTAAATGTAGGAATATGTGAATATATGGCTGCGATTGGCCTTGACGTGAATTTTTTTTCTCAAAATGCTGCGCAAATTCCAAACTTTCAAGCCCCCATTTTGGTAAGATGGGTAAGGGCTATTTCTCAGGTGGTGAGAACTAAGTAGCTTGTCAAGATGTTATTGACCAGCAAGGATCAAGAGTGGCAGTGGTACTAGTTTTGAACTTGGGGAGATACGAGAATATCTACATGAATCAGAGGTGGATACGAGCAAGTTCATATATAGAACTTGGAATGGTTCATTTCGTTTCGATTTGGATATGTTCATTCTACCAAATCTTGTAGGAAGGACCGCCTCAATATGATTATTTTCTCAACTCAATATCTCTCTTCATCATGGTAAATCTAATCTTGACTCTGCGATCCATGAAGATCAATCCCTATTCGAGCATGACATCAATCACTTCTTTCATTCTATGGTAACAAAATGGTTGGTACATGTAGAATTTCAAAAGCTTGACTATAATAAAGTTTCTCTTATTATTGTAAGACCAAAAGACTCGACACACATATATGATGGAGCCCTTTCTACTCCACACCCCAAAGTTGGTGTTTAAACAAACTTTCTAGCCTTTCACATTCTTCTAATACAAATATCTATTTTTTTTTAACGACTAGATGGAGTATTCTAGAGAAGGCTGGAGGTGCTGTGGAGGCTTTACATTGGTTTTTCTTTGATGACGTGTGACTAAGAAATATGGAGAGAATTCTAGAAGATAGCAAAGAAGCTGCTTTCTTCAATAGTGCATTTATTGTCTTACCATCAATATTATTTCTTCTTGAGTAGGGTAAATTATATAAAGAATCATGTCAATCTGACTAAATCTTTTAATTTCCAATTTACACCTATCTCAGATATTTTTTGTAGTTTAGTTTATATTTTAGCAACACTCTTACTCAGTGCATTATGTTTCTCACATTTTAGCTATAAATAAAAATTAATCTCAATGTTTGCAATTGCAAAAGTAAGAGTTGCATAGTCAACATTTTATTATGAAAGCACATGGCCTCACTCTGAAGCAATTTCGTCCGACTAAAAATTGAAGGTAAATGGCAAATACTACATATAACATCTACGTATCATCGATTTGGTGGAATTATGTTCTTTTTCCATGTTGAAAGCTCATAGATTAGGCCAATGAATAACGATATTTCGCAATTGATACTTTAAGGAATCATGAGCATTCCGTGAGACAAAATAAAAAATGCTATAACAAAATATCAAAACTTGGCCGGATTGGTTGCGAGAAAATTGTTAATTGATGAATACACTCCTATATCATATAAGATTGCAAGTACAAGGATGGTGGTATTAAAACTACCCAACTATTAAATTGGATTACTCCGCACTTTATATTGTACATAATTAATTATATAAAAGATAAAGAAAAATCTGTGAGGCTGTTACTTTGTTATGGTTCAATAAATGAGTTTTAATATTTTTAATAGGGCCATCAAATGGATTGATCAAATGGGATTTGGGTCGGGTCGAAAATGGTCCAACTCATATGTCTTTAACCCGTTTTGACCTATTTTCATACAATGTAAATTTGATGACCCATACCCACCTAAACCATATCCAACCCAACCCATATTACCGAAACACATTAATATTTAACTCAATTTAGGTTAAATTAACCCCACTCATTTAATTCACCTTAAGCTCTTCATATATGTGTTACGTGAATAAAAGCTACACATCAAATTTAAAAAGTAAATAAAAAAATAAAAAAATTAGTAAATAAAATAGAAAATGTGAAAAACATTTAATTAAACCTAAGAAAGCTTTTTTTTTTTTTTTACAATATTTTCTTTTAAAAAATGATATTGCCAAAACACTTTCATGCAATACAAATTTAATGGACAATTTTTATAATTTTTTAAATATAATTTTTAATTATTATTTTTTCCTTTTTCTTTTTCTTAGGCTAGCCATCGACCATGACGACGGCTGGTGACTGGCTCACTAGATCAACAAGCTTAAGGCTTGCCAGATTGACGAGATCAAGCTCGCCTAATGCCAGCGAGCCTTGAGCCTCACCAAATGTCGTGAGGTCTCGGCCTCACTAGATCGCGAGGAGCTCGAGTCTTGCCAAATCAGCAAGGCTCGAGCCTCACTAGTCATGGGCGAGACCTTAGCCTTACCGGATCGATGAGCTCAAGCTCACTCGACACCGGTGAGCTCAAGTCTTGCCGCATTGGTGAGGTGTGAGCCTTACTAGTCATCCACAACCTCAAGCTCGGCTGAGGTCAAGCCTCTCTTGGCCGATCATTAGCCGCCACCGTGCCGACCACCGGCTAAGGAAGGAGGAAGAAGAAAAGGGGGAAAAAGGAAAGAAAAAAAAAAAAAAAAATGAAACATAAAAATAATTATAATTTCTATTTTTATAAAGAAAGCATTTTCATAAAGTTAAAGAGAGAAAGTGACTTTGAGGCTTGGGTTGAAAATGGGTTCTAAATTCAACTCATTTAAGACCGATTTATTTTAAACTTTCAATTTTTAAACTCATTTAACTAGTCTCTTCAAAATGTAAAGGCGCGTTTGGTTGTGTTTCTGTTCGGGGAACAATTTTTGAACAAAAAACGTGTTTGGTAAACTTGTTCAGGAATAAAAAATAAACATAAACATGTTTGGTAAATTTAGATAATTTTTTTATTTCTTTTATTTTTTCTATTTTTTTCTTATTTTTCCTTTTTTCTTTTTTTCTTTTTCATTTTTTTTTTCTTCTTTTGGCCGGTGGCCGGCCAAGGCCTTGGCCGGCGACCGGCCGGCGAGGGTCGGCCTCGCCTTGATCCGGCGAGGCCTACCTCGCCCGGCTATGGTGAGCCTCGCCCGGCTACGGTGAGCCTCGCCGTGGCCGGGCGAGGCCGCCGGCCCTCGTCGGCCGGTCGCCGGCCATGGCCGAGGCCGGCGACCGGCCAAAAGAAAAAAGAACAAGAAAATAAGAGAAAAAAGAAAAAAGAAAAAAGTGTTTCTCATTTGTGTTCCAGAAACAAGAAACACAAAATTTGTGTTTCTTGTTTCTGTTTCTTTTTTGTTCCTGGGAACAAAAGAACAAAAAAACAGAAAAAGTGTTTAAAAAAAAAAAAAAAAAACACAAACAAACGCAGCCTAAGTGACCCATTTTGACACCTCTAATTTTTAACGACATTTATTTTTCACATAACCAAAAGAGAAGAAGAGAGAGAGAGAGAGTGGCGAGAGTGATTAAGGATCAAAGATGGGATTGATACCCTAAACTGGTCATCGGGAGTAATTAACTCATCGTTAATTGCGTTTTCGTTTAACTGGAATTTACCATTATTTTGTTTATCTCCTTTTTGTAAATAAAATTTAGTAAAATTACAGAAACAGCCCCACGAATAGTTTAACAAACTTGATCTCTTTTGCAAACTTAATCTCTTTAAACCAAAAGTTCAATCTATGTTCTTATAAAAAAGGATAATACTTGACGCTGGACAATCGATGCAAGTGTACGAGAATGCGGTATTAATAATGTCAACAAAGGCTGCCATCTTAAATGCTTTCATCTCGTTTATAATTTTCTCTCATTGGTAACTATTTTTCTCTTCCAAAGGTATGAACTTATAATATCATTCTCCAATGTCACGTAAGTAAGCTAAGATTGTCTCGTATAAGTTAAATTCATCACACATAGTATTCAAGGGAAAGTTCTTTTTTTTCCCTCTCCTTCCCCCGAAGTTGTCCTAACGATGTGGTCCTCAAGTTTTTGTCAGGGTAGAGGAGAAGAAGAGCAAAGAGTTTCTTGAATTCTCCATGCCTGATAAATCGTCGACTGAGTAAGAATAAACTTTGTTCTTCCCCAAAACAACAATACTTGTAATGATAAAAGAAAGAAAAAGTAAGAACAATAACTTGTTTCATCGTCCCTCTTAGTTCCCCGAACGATCTTTTTTAGTATTACAATTGAGTGTACTCTTTTTAATTACATGTGAATTTCGATTATCTTCTTTATTAAAAAATAGCGTACTCTAATCGAATGAATGGATGACAGACAGGGTCCTCTCAAAGTATATAAAGAATAAAGCCTTATACCTCGCAAATTTTGACCACTCGATGAAGTTGCTAATTCAAGAATGAAGAGAAGGAGAAGTTGTATTTCTATGTCGGCGACTGTTAACTAAAGCAGTTGAAATTTCAAACCATTCAAACTTACGAGTCCCAACTTTGACCCTAAAAAAGTTAAGACTCATAAGGAGAGATGAAACAGTTAGTTACTTAAAGTAGCAATTTATTGACTATCGATGAATGATGCCACATGTTGTAATCACCTGATGTTTTTCAAATTAAGATCGATGGATTGGAAGGCAAGAAAGAAAGACAGAAAGAAAGACAAAAGAAGAAGAAGAAGAAGAAGCGAAGCAAGGTAGGTTCCACTATTTTCTTGAAACAAATCATATGGTTGCTCAATATCATTTTTCATGTGGCTAGCATGAACGAATCCATTGGGCAGGATTATGAGAGAAGAAAGGAAGCACCAATAAATAGATTGATTATCAGGAAAGAAGATAATTCGAAACGTTGTTGGGAAAAAACAAACATTAGTCTGAGCTTGGTTCCAAAGAGACAAAAAGAAGAGAGTATTAGAGACAGGACCACCACAACCTGACGAGAAATTGCTTTTGGCGCTGCCCAGGTGCACTTGGTTGTCTCCTTGGTGTCGCAACCTATTTTTTGAGTCACCGACAAATAGGTTTAGAAGTATATACTCAAAAAACAGTAGAAATTAGCATCCTAAAAACGGCTCAAACACATCATAATGGTGATCCAAACGATTCATTGATTTTGAGTGTAAGCTCTCCCAAACCTATATCTCGCTTAACATTAGACATTTTCTATATTATTTAACAACTAAGTATTTTTAGGAGTCACTACTAGTCATTTTGGGTTGACTAGAATCCAATTGAGACGTGAGAGTATCTTCTTAATTTATTCGGAATTAGAGATTCTAAGCATGGGAACTTAATTATGCTAATGTTTTTATTAACGCCTTTTCGATGCCTAAATAGTTGATTACCTAAGTGATCATGCAAATGTTGATTACCAATTGATCCTAAAGGTGTCATTTATGGTAAGTGATCATGCCAATATTTTCGTGGGGTTATTTTCAATCTTGTCAAAACTGGCCTAGCCTAATCTAGAAAAGAAATTAACATACGATTTATTAAAAAGTGATGCGAAAAGTAAGCACTCAACCTATTTTTTTTTTTTTGGTCAGAAAGAAAGATATATATTAAGGCGGATCCATATTACATCCACTTGCAACAGCGTCTGCATTCACCGATCTAAAAGCAAAAAGGGGGAAATAGATTCCAATCTGGGGAAAGGTCTTGGCGGCCATGGGCCTTCGCGGCCCAGTCAGCCACTGAATTTGTCTCTCTCCTACAATGTCTCAGGTGCAGATTAGGGCACGAAAGGAGGAGCGTCTTCACCTCTTCGAAGAGCGGTCTGTCCTGCCATGGAGGTGGTGTGTTCCGGTTCAATATATCCACCATGATCCAGCAATCGATTCAACTTCCAAGCGAGCTTTGTGGAGTTCCTTCGCGCAGATGCCGAAGGGTAAAAGCGAGGGCTTGCACCTCGATTGAAGCGCCGAGTTCGCTGGAAAGTCTCGCAGAATAAACATCGGTGAGTCCGCCCTTGAAATCCCTACCGATGCACGCCATTGATCCCTTGTTACATCCCCGTTGGTAAGCCCCATCTATATTACATTTGATAGCACCACGATCGGGGCCGCCAAAGAAATTCGAGTACGAGCATTGGATTGTGGTTTCTTCCGCCTAGGGTTGATTCGGTCATAGCTGTTGAGTTGAGCTCGCGCATCAGGAACAACAAAGTGGGACTTCGGCTGTTTGTGTCTGAAAACGAAGCTATTCCGGCCTCGCCAAATTTGCCATAAGACATACGCAATAAACGCTAGCCCAGTACCGAACTCTTTTCGACTTGAGTAGCGATCCAACCGCTATATCGTGAACTCGTTGTTTGGATGTTTAATGCAATTAAATCAGGATGTTGCCATATCTCCTTTGTCCATGAACACGAGAAAAAGATGTGTTCAATTGTTTCTGGGGTCTGCTGATTGCACAGGTCGCATATAGGGTCCGAAGTAATATGGCGTCGAAACAGATTATCTTTGGTCGCGAGTGCGTTATGGAAGACCGACCATAAGAACATTCTCACCTTAGGCTCCGTACTCATAGTCCATATTCTCTTCCAAAGAAGACTGTCCTGACTGTTAGATGATGAGGCTCCATTAACTGATCTGGGGACTTCTGAAAAACGGAGGGATTGATAGTTACTCTTCACAGAATAGATACCATCCTTACTTGCTGCCCAGATTAGCTGATCAGATGTAAATAGTGGTCGGATAGGGATCTTTATAACCTCTCGGGACGATACGGTCATCATAATGCCTCGAAGTAGTGGAAGATTCCGGGTTTGGAGGAGAGGGTCAATGAGATCTGCTACAATTTGAGGTTCGTCCGAGCCAAGGGCCCCGGAATTGACCCAATAGGTAACCATTGATCTGTCGAATGCTAATACGTTTACCATCACCCACAGACCATCTCAAATTCGGTAGTATTGCTTCTCTTCCAGCCGCAGACTCCTCCGGCCCCAAGAAGGTCGATACCCAATCTCGCCGTAGAAAGGACCCATTAGGGAAATATAGGCCCTTAAACAGTTGACTCCATAAAGATAATGGACTTTGAACTAGTTTCCAGGCTTGTTTACCCAAAGCAAAGCTTTATTAAAAACCATCAAGTCTCGAAAACCCAAGCCACCACTATGCTTACATCGATCTTTAGAGCATTCCATTGCGCCAATGCACCCTCTTCGACTAACATCATTCCTCCACCAGAATTGAGCGATACGCTGTTCTAGTGTCTTACATATAGATTGAGGAAGCTGAAAAACAGACATAGCATACTTTGGGGAATAGCACACTACCGCCTTAAGAAGGACTTCCTTACCCCCTTTAGATAATAGACTTTCTTTCCAACCTTCCATTTTTGATGAGACCCTTGCCACAATCCAAGAGAACATGTCTCTCTTTGATCTACCCCAATCGGAGGGGATACCCAAGTACTTGCCAAATCGTTGTAGGACAGAACCCGAATTCTCTTCCGGCCAAATGTTCTTGCAAACCGATTGACAAGATTTGCTACATATCATCCCCGATTTGTTCCCCGTTAATAGTCCGCCCGGTAGCAATACAATATTGATTCAAGATATTGGACATATTCGACATTCGGTAATGGTTCCATCCAGAAAAAGATGAATCATCGGCGAAAAATAGATGGGATAGTGTGGGACAAGACCGTGCAAACTTTATCCCTTTAAGATATCCACTACTAACTGCTTGGGTAATCAAAGTGGAAAGAACATTGGCGACTAGCACAAAAAGGTAAGGGGAGAGAGGGTCACCTTGCACGAGTCCTCTTGTCGGTTGGATGTAAGGCAAAGTGTCGCACCATTAAAACGGACACCAAGGGATGTAGTAGTTACACATTGCATGACCCATAGGACCCATCGATGATGAAAACCCAACTTAAGCAAGTAATCCTTCAGGAAATCCCACTCCACACGATCATACGCCTTATGCATGTCTGTCTTTACTAAAATTTTATGCCTCCGCTTCCACTTGCGTGCTTTGAATTGATGCATTACTTCCTGGAGTATTAAAACATTGTCTTGAATGTGACGACCACTAACAAAGGCAGCTTGTTCCTTGGCTATAAGATTTGGTAGCCAGGGTTTCAGTCTGTTGGCAAGAACTTTCGAAATGATTTTATAAGCATAGTTACAGAGACTGATTGGCCGATACTGTTCTAGACTTTGGGGGTGATTGGTCTTGGGGATTAAAGCAATGATGGTTTTATTAAGCTGTCTAGGTAATGAACCGGAATTAAAAAAATCCTCCACTAACCTTAGAAGATCATACTTGATAATTTCCCAATGATTCTGGTAGAAAAGGCCATTCAAACCATCGGGGCCGGGAGCCTTTGAAATCCCTAACTGGAAAGTAGCCTTTTGTACCTCTTCCATAGTGACCGAGGCAGTTAGCTGGTTATTCATGTCTAAAGTAACTACTGAGGGGCATTGATCCAAAACAGGGGTGTAGTTCCGAGCTCTCTCGAAGTATATAAGTGAGAGAAGAAATCGGTCGTCATCTCCTTAGCGCTGGGGATCTCTTACCCATTCCTCATTCCCATCTTGTAACATGATGATCCGGTTTCGTTGACGGCGTTGAATGGTAGAGGCGTGAAAAAATTTGGAATTCTTATCCCCTGAACGCAGCCAGTTGATTCTCGACCGCATAGCCCAGAAAAGCTCCTCCTGTTGCCATAAGTTTCGTATTTCATCCCGAATTTGAGATGCATCCTCGTGTCATTAGAGTGAAGAGATGGGGTGTTAGTGAGGTCGGTGAGCTGTTGATATAACTCATTAATTCGTTGATGTCCATTCTGAAATTTCTCACGACTCCATGCCCGTAAAGCCCGGGTTACAACCTCGAATCTTGTGATCGAACATGGGTGATGATGTCTCGGAATTCCAATGCCTCCGTACAATGTTCGACATTCGGGATCCCTATTCCAATATGCCTCATAAACAAATTGACGTCGATTCTTGGCGGGTGTTCCGATGGTATCCAAAAGGAGAGGGCTATGGTCGAGAACCCACGACGGCAACGCAAAAACAACGGTATCGGATATAACACCCGCCAGTTGGAGGTGCACAGGACCCTATCCAATCGCTCTTTGATAAGATCGTCACCAACTCTTTTATTTGTCCAGGTAAACCGACACCCTTTACTCTCTACTTCCATTAACGAGCAATCATTAATGAAAGAGTGAAAGGAGGAGAGTCGGAAAGGAGCAACTGACCTCCGGCCCACCTTTTCCCATGGGTAGAGAATATCATTAAAATCTCCTGTACAAATCCAAGGCCAAGTGTTGGAAATACTAATCAGCCGTATCTCTTGCCATAATAACGCCGCATATGGTAGGAGTAGGAGCATGTAAAAGTAATGCGCATAGTTCTAGCCACATTCACTTCACTACACAAGCATGTCTATATAATCCTCGAAGCATGGATGATATCTATTGATAAGTTATCCCGCCATAGAAGTGCTAGACCACCTTTCGGACCAACGGGATTAATAACAAAAAGCTGCTGAAAATGCAAACGCCGTTGTAAGTTTGGAGAGAACCGGTTCAAAATTCTTGGTTTCCATTAGAAAAACCAAGTCGGGCTTATCCTTGGCAACTAAGGCCTTAAGAGCTTGAACTGTCGGGGGATTGCCCGGCCCCGACAGCGGTTCCAACAAAGTAGTTTCATTTGTTTTGGGGTGGCTGTTGAGGGCCAGCCACCGTCGCCCATTGTTGCATCTCGTCTTCGGAATACACTGGATTGTCCATCAGTTGGGTGCCATCAAAATCTGGCACGGTTAACTGTCGCATCTCATAAGGGGAAAATCGCCGCTGCTTCTTAGAAGTACCCCCTGTGCTAAGATTTCGGAGTGAAAGCCTTTGTACTTGCTTTGTCTTGTCCGTAGATGGAGATTGAATTGCCTTCAACTTTGTCGAAGCAGGTACCAAGTCCGTGGTCTGCCGAACTTCCGTTGCTGCAGACGAGAGATGTACTGGCTGTGGATTCATCGCTGCTGTTGGTCGATTGGGATATTCAGGTGGAGGTAGTAAAGGAAGTTGTGGCTGCATATCAGGGGGAGTTTCGTGTACATTATCATCCATTTGCCGAGTTAAGTCTGTGGAGTATAGAATGCTTTCCAATAAGGACTATATTCCTTCACGTCTCGCTCGGAGCCAAGGACCATAAGCCATTTTGCTATTGCCATCTAGTAAGGCTGCATCATAAGGATATTGGGCAATACATCGCATAGTGGCCGAGTCTACCACATGAATAACGAAGTTAGGCAAACGTTCGTATTTAAAATCAAGCCAAAAGGTTTTGCCAGCAATTCTAATTAGCTTTCTGTCTTCGGGGGATTGGCGAGGGCGATCTCTATTCGAACTCGGCGGTGTCTAATGGTTGATCCTGCAGATATAGTGGAGTCAACGGCAACAACGAACCTATCTCGTTGCACGGCCCGGCCGGCGAAGAGAGCGTTCGGTGCTCCATTCGAGAGGTAAACCGTATACGTGAACCCGGAAAGCACGGCAGTAAAATCATACCAATGTAGAGGTGTATTAGGCAACCATTGTTTAAAGATAACCAGGTGTCCTGAAAACAACCATGGACCTCCATCAGCTACTCTCTGTGTCTCTTTCTCTAACTGAAACTTAGCAATATACAGGCCATTATCTCGCTGAGATATGTGGACACGTTCGGTCTTCCATACTCGGTCATGGTGCCCCGAAAAGCTGGCAAATTAACGGTAGGGTTGGATACTATACTTCCAATTAAGGTAAGTCGACGGTCTTGTAGTCCCTTCGGATTTGGTAATTCGTCCCAAACTTCGATTTCCTTCTCGAACATAATCGACCAAGTCGTTGACACGAGCATCTAGTCGGACCGACTCGTCGGGTGCATGCTCCTCCATTGGGATTAACCGACAAGTAATTCTAAGACGAAACCGGAAAACGGACTGCAGCGAGGCTCATCGATGCACCACGCCACAGCAAGTTCCGTCTAACCCATAATCCATCATCGAGAGTAAAGCAAGCGAGAGACTTCGCGGAGGTAGAAGCCTTACCTACCGAATTGATGCAAATAGCGGACCCATTGCTGCAAGTGGAGAATCGGGTACATGCATGCAGCTAGACGAACCACGGGAGGAGAACTATGTCGTACGAGACAACGAGCCACGAGATTCAAGCGAAAGGATATAGAAGAAGGGGAGGTTACCACATCGCAGGGATTGAACGCTCCGTGGTGGTCGAGGAAAGAGGAATTCAGAAGGAAGATGAGATTAGCGGGTAGTGAGTAGTGACTTTGAGAGAAAAGGGCGTGAAAAAACTGTAATCTACGATGGTGGTAGGGGTATCTCTGCATATCGAGAGAGAACTACCATTGTCGGTAGAGAGAGTACAAGTCCGAAGCGGCTTTCCTTGGCCATTGGATTAAGCACTCAACCTATTGAAATGCAATGTTGTATATAAACAACCAAGAAATTATCTAAATGCGAGAAAAGAAAACCCGATTCAACATCGAGCGAATACTATTAGATGACCATGTCATAAGCCCCGAGACATGATCCCTCAATCCTCACGCACTAAAATTTAATCAAGTTTAATTCCTCGCCTAAAAGGTTGACCTCCCAAAAAAGACTAAGTTATATCAAGCATTTGCTAAAAAAAGTCTAATCATATATATCAACTAAATGAAACGAGGCTAAACCTAAAACTTACATAAAACAACCCAGCCAAAGCTTGCTTCTAAGACTATTTCTGATTTTTTTTTTTTTAATATTTTCGATTTTTAGTTTTTAAAAATAAAAATCCGAAAATAAGGACTCAGGCCCTGGGGCTGGATCCACAAATTTAAAGTAATGCATAACCTAAACATGACCTCTAAATATTTATGGAATTCTAACTAATTCTTTTTGGGTTTTTCTTTTATAATAAGAAATTAAACTATAATCAATGCATGGGATGCAATCTTCATTCTAAATTATGTGTCGAGCTAATTTAACATGAAATGTAATATGCAATCTGTCGACCTAATTTTAATGACAATTAAAATTAATGCACTAATTTAAGTGGCATGAATCTTGATTTATATGACCCTAAATATGCAATTACTAAATAACATGGAAACTATGACGCGGCATATGACATTGCAATGACATGGCAATAATGATGATGTGAAAATTATATGGCGATGACATAGGAACATGATGTGGCAACCATAAGGCATAGATGACATGATAATAATGCAACTTATTCTAAATGATATGCATGATATTATTATTTTTTGTGATTTTTTAAAATCTTCTAATCTAATTTAGGAAATAATTTAGATAAAATCCTATTATAAATTAGTAAATTATATAAGATACTATGTGATCCTGAATACGCAATTCTGAGATGGCAAATAAATATGAATGCAATCTAATATTCATGCCATGCGAATTTTTTTGTATAATTTTTTAAGATAGGGAAGTTTACTAAAAATCAACACAAGCAATAAACCAAATAAACCATATAATTCGCCAAGGTCCGCTACAGAAAGTCAAATTAATCAAAAATCTAATCCTCTCTCGCGGCTCAATATTCTTAATTATTTCGACTTTCAATACAACAACTTTCCTAATCAGTTAACGCCTAACATTTTCCAAAGGTTATAATCAAATAATTAGAATTAGGCAATATAATATAATATTGAACAAGTGAACTAAAAACCACTGGGGGTTCGCCCCAGTGGCCACCTTTCCAACCTGGAAGGGGGAGGTGAGGGGTTCAAATCCCCACATTCTCAGGGGGGATGAGGGTAGGGACGCGTAAGTTTCGAGAGTGGGTTGCGACTTCCACGCCCTGCAAGAGGCAGGGTACAAGTCTGCGAGTGAGTGTAGAGTAGGAATAGAGTAGGACTGACAAAAAAAAAAAAAACAAGTGAACTAAAAAACTACCTAAAAATGGCAAGGGTATTCACGCGAGGCATGTCCAGCCAAGGAGTAGCAACGAGAGCGTCCCTAACGTGTGAGAAACCAACGAACCCGGCTGGACAGTGCATCAATGATGGTGCAATAGGCGCGGCGAGGGATAAGACACAGCGGCGGAGGCAAGCGCAAGTGCGAACATGGCAATGGTGGAGGACCACAAGCGGTTGTAGGAGTCCTAAGAACTTGGTTCTTTCTTGCGTCTCTTCTGTGACGCGCACTTGTATGTTCAAGAATTGGAGAATGTGTCTAATGTTGGGTGGTCTTTGGCCTCTCTCGCCAAAAGCTAAATCAAGAGGGTTAGGCTTTTCCTTATACTTATAAATTGACCACCGGTCCCTTCCACAACCGATGAGGAACAACCTCAATAATCTCCTCCTTTTGATACCTCAACCAATGGGGTCTCATCACTCAAAGAAGCTATGGAAGCAGTATCGGCTTTGGCCACTGCAAATGTAGCCATGCCCATCAACAAATGCCATGAGGCCACCGATCTGGTTTAAGGTTCTAGAATATATAGAGTAGGTTTTGAGTTCCATAAATTGAGTAACCTATTTTGATGAGTAGGTTCTAAGTTATAAGTAGAACCGAGAACCTAGAACAAGTCTTTGTGTTTTCATTATTCTATGTTTTTGCATGATCATGCGATATTCCATAGCGTCCAATAATGTGTGTAATATGAAATCACTAATAGGAGTTTCCAAATTCTGTGATATCCATAATTGAGACTTTTACCTTGTTATTATTTTATAATTTTTATGTGTATAAATATGAATTGCGATCGATAGATTGTAGCAAATGATGATTATTAAAGATGATAATTTTTTTCATTTTTGCTATAGTACTACCACAATCCGCCATAGTATGAACAATATTTCTACAATGATAACTACAATCATTCAATTAAGAGTATAGATGAAATCTAGATAGACCTTAGAACCGGTAATAAAGTCTCAAAGTATGTAGAGTAGGTTCTAGGTTCCAAAATTTAGAGAATCGATTTCGACAAGTAGGTTTGAGGTTCTAGATGGAACTTGAAATTGGTCACCTCTAAATATTACATGTGAGGACCTCACTAACTAACAGTATAGAAACAATACATTAATAGGACAATCTTTTCTTCTCTCTTTTATCAAAGAACATAATACATCAAACAAATAATATATTAATGATAATTTTTTTTTGTAATATATATTAATAATAGTTAAAATTTGATTTTGATGGCTATGTTGCCAGGTACATGCATGTGCACCCTTTATGGAACCACGCAAGTCATACCCCACTTTTTGCATTGTAGGCAAAACTTTTCCAGTAATTTTTTTGCAAAATTATAAAGCTACGTTTGGTCATTTGAATTTTTAATCAGGATATAATTGGATAGGATATGATATTAAATCAATGAAATTTTACCGTATCATATCCACTATTTGATGATTTAATAATAAAGTTGGATATATTTACATCATATCATATTTATTTATTGTTGGGTTAAACCGCCATAACAATATAAATTAATTACAAATTTTATAGATAGAGATGGTAAAAATCTTTATTTTTATTTTTATTTTTATTTTCCTCTTTTTTTAATTAATTTTTTTATTTCTTTCGTTCCTTCTGTCATTCTCTAAAAAAATTTTATTAATAAATTTTTTTACCAATATTCCCAAAATTTTAAAATACCTAAAATATGATATTAATATAAATATATATTTATGTATTGAATTTTATTTATAAGATAGAAATAAATTCGAATATATAAATAAAAATAACATTAAATTAAAAATATAATTTTTCTTTTTTATTTTGAATTTCTTATATTAGAATTCAAATATTATTTATATTGAAATGTAATTTGAAATTTGTTAATTTAATAAATTTTTTATTTGAGGAAAAATTTCCTATATAGGGATTCTATTGACTTTTATCACACATCTCATGTCTTAAGTAGACACCAAACACGGATTAGATAAATTTTATCCTAATTGCCAAATGCAGCTTAAGGTAGTTTTCACTCGTAATCATCCCTAAATATTCCCACAAGCGGAAGTTTCTTCTTCTTGGTTGATTACTCAAAGCAAGTACATCACTGTTCACGCTGACATTATCTTGTTGAATTTGATTGCGGAATGTGAAAAGTAATTTCGTGATAAAATTTCTATTTCTCTATTTCTCTATTCCCCTATGGAATAGATTTGGAACATAAATTCATTTAGTAATGCAATTTGATTTTTCTATTTTGTGACAGATTTCTATTTCAAAAATAGATTTGAAGAAGAAATCATAAACTAAAATTTTTAACTTCTCAATTTACGAAATAAAACTTAAAAAATCAATTTCTGTTCCAAAATTTTTGTCATACCCACCTAAGAGTTTGAAATTTCCATCTTCTAAGACATTTTTCTATCTAAATGAGATTCTTTATCGAATTTTCTAAAAAAAGTCTGAATCAGAATCTCAAAACCCCAATTTATTAAGCACAGCCACTGGCGAGACGCCACTACCACCAAGCAGCACGCCTTCCCCATGGTCAAGCGGCTCCACCCGGACGATCCCTGGTCTTGACTCCTTTCTGTCTCAATTTTCTCTCCTTGAGAGAGAGAGAGAGAGAGCGCACGAGAGGCAAAGGGGAGATAAATGCCGTACAAATCGCTGTGGGCTATGGGTGGTGGCCGTCGTCGCAATCTGCCAGCAACGGCAACCTCCAGAGTGGTCGTCGTTGCTACCATTGCCGCCTCCACAGTTCCACCTCTGTAGATTACTGTTTTCGTCGACAATATTGCAGACCAATTTCTAGATTTGACTTCTTTTTTATTTTTTCCTTAAGTTAACTTTTGTCAACTTAAAGTAGGTTTAATCAAAAAAAAAAAAAAAAAGTTGGTTTAATCAAAATCCATCATGGCCCAAACCCTATAGGCTTAACCTTTTTGAAACTATCTTGACCTGCACTTTACAAAAGTTTGGTACTCACAGAAAACCCTATCCAATTAATTTGAGGTTAAGAATTTCGAAAAAACGACCCATTTTGCCACCTTTCAACAACCACTTCAACAAGGTTAAGCCCATAGGGTTTGGGCAAAAGAAATCGTCTAGCCTTACGATCCGATTAATTGCTAAGTGGCCAACACGACCCACTAAGATGTTTCCTGAAATTCCACGATGTTCCACGGTGCTCATCGCATCATCCTGGTAAAACAGCTTTCCTTACTTCGAAGACCATCATAGAATCCTATATTGATTCCTGCCTTAAACATTCACGGAAGAAGAATAATAGGAGAATACCAACACTCGTCTATAGATACTCATTCTATGGGAGTCCCCATTCAAACTGCAGGAGGCGACGTCTTTAAAATATAACCGCCTACATCGTTGCATGTAAAGCAAAAGTCTCGACATCAAATTAATCACATGGTACAGGCACGAACTACTCCAGTTCTTTAGATTTCAGCTAATCATCGTCCTCAAGAACATTCCGACGCCTCTGGATCTGGGACAAAATTATCAACCGAAATAACGTCAACTTAGCAATTCTCTTTGCTCGCATCTGAGCTAATCCTATGAGTTTTGGGACATAAACATGACAGGGAAAAGAATAAGAAAGGAACTTACGGTGACTTTTGTCTGCTTACTTGTCTGGGTGTTAATCTGTTCCAGCAGTGATATGAGTCTCTCTTCAGAAACCTATCAGACAAGCTTTCTGTAATTCACACAGAATTTGATAATATAATGGAAAAAAAGTCATATGACCAAGAAGTCTCGGCCATACCTTCTCAACTATCTGACCCATTTGAGCAGCACGCAGTACAACATCTTCAACACCTCTGGCCTTCTCAGGCTTCACCAATGCAATTCTAGCAACTGTCCAAATGACAGCAGTTAAAAGGAAGTGAGAATGAGAAAGCTCGGTCATATATCTCACATTCACTCATAGCAGCCACCAAGCAAGCAGTCTATTCTAAATTAGTTCACAGCAGTTATAATCCCACTTACTCAGTAACATTCTTACATCTCACCCAAAATCCTCCACATATGACCCCCAGATAATAATTTCATATATCCCTTCATCTTCTGACAGTTACTTTAGAGATCAAAATTACTTTCATAAAGAGAAAATTTAAGGGCAGGTCGAGACATGAAGAAATATTATCCATGATGTAACAAAGTGATATCTTTAAGCGGTGTGAGATCCAGTCACCTGATCCGCAAAACACAAGTGACAAAGTTGTACATATCATCATGCAAAATAGGGTCCAAAATCAGACAAGTGAATATTAAAGAACCTCAGAGCAAGTTCAGATGTCTAACTAAATTAGTGAGTAGATCTGCAATTACTGAATGCATTAGAGACTAGATAGCCATTTCCAAGCATTCTTCCAAAATTTTCCTTCCGGCTGACGGAAGTATTTCTCTTCCCGGTAAGAGAGATTTTCCCATACCTGCTAGGCTTAATACATAAAACAAGAACTCATACTACCTTGACTTAAGTCATCGAACAGTAGTTGACTTAAGTCATTGACCAGAAGCAACTACTTTTACAGTATACATCTTAGATTAAGAAGATTTTCAAGGAATAGGAACAATTAAAGATTCTCAGATCACATCAGATCCCAATCAAACAAATGAGGTATGGTATATTTGTTTTAAAGGAAGTAGCCACTGACCATCATCCGACATCTTTAAATTACATGAAAACAAGCTCTTGGTGGTGAGAAACGACCATACACCAAAACTTTTATTGGTTCCTGGTGCTATTATTTTGTCTAATATATACCAATTTCCATTAACTTAAATGCTAAATTTAAAGACAAGGTTGACACACGTAACTTAACCATCCACGCTACATCAAAATACAAAAGTTTATTAATTCTTTGGATATGATTTCTCATGAAGTGCATATCTTTATGGATATGCATTTCAAGTATTCACATACTGAGATAGTTGCAAAGATCATCACTTTTCCGAAAGTCACTGTTTACTACCCTTGTTGAAGGTCTTTTTGTTAACCCCAGAAGATATATGAAATATATTAACTAGATCTCTTCTCTATTAATTATAAGCTAAAAACATTGATGTGAATATGTTCTTTCATTCAAATAGCTGACAATAAAATGTGGCGCTATGCCTCTGGTACATCATAGGTTAGAAAGCTAGCTTGACCCAAATAAAAGTTATCACAACAGTTGGATTTTAGATCCCTATCTCACAGCTATCATCGCAGAGTTAGTACAAATTTTGTAAATTTAGGCTTGAAGGTGTCCAAAGAGACAACCAATTCTCATGTAATGACTACCTTTCCTCCATTTTGGTGTTCCCAAAGACTTGCCATATGGGAGTTTTGAGTTGAAGGAATTGCTGTTTGCATGGAAGAATGGCAACAATGCCTGAAGAGCCATGGAAACTCATGAAGAAAATTAACAGTGATCCCCAGTTTTTCATTTTGTTTAATCAAAACAGTGATCCCGAGTTAGTGGTGCAACTCTCAAAAAACTTCAAGAGCGACCCCAAGCTGAAGTGGTCAAATCTTAAAGTTGCTTTGATAAGTAGATTAAGAGTGGAACAACAGATTCTTCACTAACCTTAGGCAAATTGACGAAGAAAGAAAGCTAACCCCTGAGGATGGGGTTTCTTAAAGGGAGGGGTCTGATGTATGAAAAGTAGTTGGGTGAAAGTAAGTTTATATTAGTTTAGTTAGGTGTTACTTACTTGGAAGATAGTTAGCTCTTCTATTTGGCAGAGACAGGTACAGATGCAGAAGTTGCAGTGGAATTGAATATGAAACTTCAGTGCTTAGTTATCTCTCACAGTTCTCATCTACTCCACTCCCTTCCTCTTCGCCTGATATGATCTCTACCCATATCCTCTTCCCTATTTCGCTCATACCTCTGTATTCTTAGCTACACATAATGAAAATGCTTTTTCCATGGCTCTAAAATAGCAAATAGATTCTGCATCTCAAGCCACCTAAAATGAGATGAGATGGATCTTTCTGATGACAGCCTGACCTCACACGCGCCACCCACACATACATTTTTTTTTTTTTTTGGGGGGGGGGTGGTTTAGAGAGAGAGAGCTGACAATGAGGAATTGTTGTCTATGAATCCTAAGTATCTGTGCCAAGAAAATATCTAGAGGAAAAAGGGGAATGGATCCTAAATTTAACAGTAGCATAACATGGATATGGATGACTGGTTTAAGAAAACACTTGGACCAGGTGGGCTTATCCAGCCACCTACAGCTTCCAATACAAAGTAGAACTCAAGCCACTACCAGATAATAGTCAAGAGGAGAAGAAACTAATCAACAAAGACACCAGAACTCTTCCATGCCAAGCATAGTGTCCAATGAAAATGTTTTTTGAACTTACGTCTTTTCGTGCTTCAGATGACAAAATTTGACTAAGCATCATTTGCCTTCTTTCATCTGCCTCCCTAAAATATTTTGTTGAAAGTCTCAGTCCAAAAAATGCTCAGAATGCTGAATTTGAAAAAATAAATAAGCCAATAATTCACTATAGTAACCTCTTTGCTTCATCCTGGGCTTTCTGCTGTTCAGAGTTATGTGAATCTCCCTGTCATGTGCACAGGCGTTAATAACAAATGAAGAAGAATAATCAACTAGTAAAATGCAATTGTGATATAGTTCTAATCATGGCCATTACCATCCCACGTTGAGCCATAAGCTCCTGCATTCTTCTCTGTCTGATTGCTTCTAGCTCAGGATCAGCCTGAAACATAATGCCAGCTATTTGTCAGATAGAAGATTTATCCCGTCAAACAAACATAAGTGGCATTACATGAAGCTGACTGTAAAAGCGAAACACTGCAACTGAATCTAAATTCTCATCGATATGAGAGTTAAAACATTCAGCTGATAATTTTAGGGTTTCCGACTCTTCCAAGGAAAATTGCATCTTCTGAGTTCTCCACGAGCCACTAGCAAGCTTTTATTTCTTGAGAAAAGAAAAACAGACTGCTGAGTTATCATCAAGGGGTGTTGGAGAGGTAGGCTAAACATTAGTCACAAGAATTATTTAGAACTATTCAGCAGCAAAATGCCTCCTTAGCAATTTCAAAACATAATACAAGGATGATCACTTTCAGCTCATACTAGCGGGACATCCATCAGAACAAACCCAATTGTCAAGCTGATCAACCAAAAATTGTCACCCAGAACTATTCTCTTCCTCAGCAACATCACACGAGTGAAACAAGATCATTTTCGACTGAAGCATACTCAAAATGCCACCATCCAATAATGCAAGGATATTTTCAAATACCAAAAGTAACCCCCGTCAGCTTCCCACAACATCAGCAGAAAGAGTACTGCAGGTGAAACCAAGTTATGCCCCAATCATCACTGCACTATCGCAAGTCATTCATCAACCGAAATCCAAGGCCTAACGCACAAACCAGAACTTCCTCCCGAGACAGCATGAGCACGATTCACAAGAATCCCAGACGGGCATCATCAGCAAGACGCAGAGACTACAAACTTTTATAATTCAACACCCACTCCGGAAATGAAGCGGAGCCCACCACAACGAAGTTCAAACCCAAACCAGGGATTCCATAAAAATTCGCAGAAACCATACGCATCGACATTCCTAGGCAACCGCAGCCAAGAGTGGTCAGGGTTTCGCCGAAGGAAAAGAAGACGCCATCGACTCGAACTGACCCTCAAACGCGATTTGAGACGATGCGAAGACGACAGAGCGCGCGAATCGTCCGCGAACGAACGAACGAAGAGATCGCCGAAGCAACGTACCATTGCGATTCCGGCGAGACGCTCGAGCGGAATCGACTCGAGCGGGTTCGGGCGGCGGCGATCGGTGGTCGGAGCTCCGATTCCAGTCTCGCGTCGATTCGACGCGATTTGGTGGTTCTCGTGAGGGAAAATATGCCGACCATCCAGACGATCTGCGCCGAAGCATAAGAAGAGGAAGGGCTGCCGAGTCGAATTTACGATTGTGCCCTTCGGTGTTTGAGTGGAAGTTGAAGTCGAACTCCCATGACTCAAGTTCTTCCGCAAACGTCCGCTTGTTTCGCAAATAATAAATAAATAATTTGAACATATTTATTTAAAAAATAATCATTTATATTATTTATAAAAATGAATAAACAAAAAATATATTTATTGTCCATTAAAATATTTATAAATAAATTTGATATCAATAATGAATTTTTTCATTATCATAATTCACACAAAATCAATAATTTCGATCGGTTGTCAATTTGGTGCGATTTTAAACATGCATTATGATGTCAAGGTACAAGCAAGATGTGCAACACAAATTTAAGACATCAGATCTTCACTGTAAGATGAAAATGGGCAACATCGAAGCATGTGTTTTTCACACGACCATTGAAAATAGAGGACAAGAATCACCATCGCATCAAATTCATTGTCCATATCATAGAGATATGTAATTTAGCTAGATATAAAATTCAATGAGTATAGAAAACTCTATCATGGGTATAATTTAAGAGAAATGCATAAATCGCTTATCAAATGGAACAAAGCAATCTCATATTGAAAATGGCTTATTTGATTTGGAGAATATATTTTAAATACTCACTGAATTTATTGATTTGGGTCTCTCTATCAATTTTCAAAATCATGAATTGAAACCAAACCGATAAACTGATAGTTAGAAAATTTCAAGCCAATCAACCAAATTTATCAATTTTCAAAATCATGAATTGAACCACCGTCTGTCCGTAGAGGCGCAGCTGGTTTGGGGCTCTCTCCCCCTCACGAAAAGGAGGAGTTCGAATCCCAAATGCGTTGTTAGAGATTCTTACGTGGAGTATGGTGATGGGTCCTGCAGTCTCTTCCTAGGGTTTGCTTGCCAGCTATCGATGATGGGTCCTGCAGTCCCTCCCTAGGGTTTACTTGTCGGCTGTCCGCTTACGGGTTCCCTGAGTTACAAAAAAAAAAAAAAAAACACCCCTAATTTTACCTTTACTTTTCGATGTGAACCGATAGAAGATTAGATTCAAACATGGATCTGCAATAGAGACAATCAATCTTGTGCATTCAAATTGAAAAAACGGGATACCACTCTTTTAAGGTCACTCGTGCAATGAGAAAGTCACTGGCAATTCCTTTATTGGCTAGACTAGGAAATGTGTTGGAGACATCATGTACGTCCGACGCATCGCTACCCGACGGAACAAACCGGATGACAACATAACCCAGAAGTACACACACTACGCAGGACATCAAGGGAAAACTTGCACAAACATGGATGATGTCAACAAGCAACTCAGAGCCCTAACTAAAGTATGTCACGTTGCCTATGATTACTTGCCTTGTGATGTCGTTACCTGATTTCTCATTTCACAGTGAATGTGAATATCATCATGTTACTTTGTTTTCATGTAATATTACATTATATTTCATATTATCTGATTATCATGTGTGCCATTGTATGTGTCTGATTACAGCACTTTTTAAATGTATTTTTCCCGGTCTTTTACCTATAAATTCGTTATTCATTTTTGTTGCAAATGCGGATTGCATTTTTACTCAAAATCACCACTGACGCCGTCGTACAGAAAAACCAAAAAACAACTTTTTGACTAATGATTTTCACTGGGTCAGTTCTCAATTTTACGGAACACATTCGCTTTCCCATAACCTACGAATGCAGACACAAATAGCCATGACGAAGATGCGAAAAATGATCAACCCTCATCCATCAAGGCAGATGCATTGAGTGTTTTTATTTTTATTTTTTCCAGAAAAGACTTCCATTCACTTCGTATAAAAAGGAGGATTTTATCCCATCCATTGGGGCAGCTCAGTTTCGCGGAATTCTCACAAGCCCCATTGCAATGGGACTGGAACGTCCGTTCGGCCGACAGATATTCGAGGGATGAATCTAATGCTTTATGAAAATAGATGATTTCGTGGGTGGCCGGACTGAAAAATCAAGAACCCTTTAAGGTGAACAGAATATCCTCGCCCCATTTCGCATAACGCCTGGTTACTCCTGGACTCCATTGGCTCAACACGTCCTGCTTTTTTCCCTCACTTCAGATGATTCTGCCATTGCTCTTAAGCGGCATTTGCTTTTTCGTACCCCTAAATCCTAATTCTCTTTTCTATTTGGTTTCCTGTCTTCTTTTCCTTGAAGGATTTCAAATGCTGTCTCGATCCCCCCGATGATTTTAACGAATCATTAGAAATCAGCCGTTCCAACAACCTCAACAAGAGGGTCTGCCCTTTTTGGTTATAAGAGATTAATGCGCGGTGGATGCAAATATTTGGTTCACCGTGCTCTCCATGGTACTTTTTCCTTTACCTCCGCCATTGCCCCGATGTAAGATGGTTCTGTAAAAAGCCATTTGGAAAAAAAAAAAAACCTTCAATTAACCAGGCTCACCCTCTGGAGGAAATTTATTTACCTTAAACGAGCAGGAATTTTTCGTGTATCTCCAACCTCTCCAAGGTGGGCAAGGAACTGCGGGGGACAAGGGCTCCTTTTCTCGATCCCTACGGTTCTCCTTTGGCATGACTAGCGTCCCTCTCAAATCGATATGGAAAACTAGTTAGATAAGTTTTGTAGGGGATAAATATATATGAACTGACAAGTCGATGCGATTTGCTATTATTTCAGAGATGCATTCGAAGAAAAAAAATGCTAAGACTGCTCCGCTTTAGCAAAATGACCACGGGCAGCGCAATTGGTGTGAGTTCTCTTCCTTATCGCAGAGGTCGAGGATTCGAACTTTCTTATTGCTAGTGTCTAAAGTGGGGGTCCTAGTGTTGGGGTCCTGGGCTAGCCTCCCCCGAGATTTACATCTAAATAGCGGCTTGCGACGAGGCTCGACGGTGCCACCGAGTACTGGAGGGTCGTGTGATTCTCGAATGGTGATCTCCGGCGGTTCCTTGGTCACCAAAAAAAAAAAGACCGCAAAGGATGCAAGAAGGCAAGGTCAATAGAGTAAATATGCTCGAAAATAAATTCACAACGTTAAATTTTCTTTTCTCATATTGGAAAAATGCTCGAAAATTAACTTTTAGAATGAATTCTCTACAACCTTAAACGCCTCCTTTTCTACTATTAAAAAAGAAAAATTGTGCACATATATGCATGTGATGCATAATGCCATGACAAATAAATTGAGACTTGGTGTGCATATATATTGCCATTTTCGAGCTAATAAATTAATTTACAGGCAGTATTTTTTTACAGCATTTATAAGATTCGAGAACTCTTCCCTTAAATCAAGGCACCATCAGGAAATACCTTATTTATGACATAGGGCTAGCCACAGTTACAAGCGAATTGACAGCGTGCATCTGATCTAGGTTAATCGGCAGTCCCATCCTCAGAATCAGATCATTAATCTCAAACTGCCGGGGGTGAACTTTCCAATGAATGAGCTCCGTATTTAAATCTGCTGAAATTGATCCAAGAAAAAAGCCAAAAAGCACAACGAAAAGCAGAGTGGATCCTCGCTTTATGTGTATGGATGGAATTAGCAAGTACATTACTGCAATACACTTCCAAAAAAAAATTATTCACGATATGTTTTTATACATTTTGATATAAGTTAAATTTTACGTGATGAGCTCAATAACAAGAAATGATTACTAAGCGAGCTTGAAGCACAATCATTATATCAAAATGTATAAATATCATATCGTGAATAATTTAATGAGAAGAGCAATATATGGTTGAACATGACTATTTTGCGTGCACAAATTATAGTTGAAACATCAAAAATGAAATTATAAATCATTTGTGTAGAGCAGACATTTATGTATTTGCTTTGAGAATTTAATTATAAGTCTCCCACCTTCATTTTCAACTCTTTTCATCCCAACTTTCTGGCAACCCTTATTATAATTTTTGTGTCATGACCAAAGGTTACACAAAATATAAGAAACACCTTTAATTAATAATATTACCATGATGATTATTTAAATTGATAAATGAATTCACACTTCTCTCGTCCAATTACTATAGCTTATTAAAAATTTTATTATGTTATGTATACTTTGAAAATGGCCGTATAATGGGTTGCCAGAGAATCGAGATGAGAGGAGTAAGAAATAAAGATGATAGATTGATAATATTTTCAAAGCTAACATATACATTCTATACTTAGAAAATAAAAAACATTATGTGAAAGTTAAAGTAGCAATACAGGACGGTAGAGTAGTAAACTATTATCAAGTATATCAATAATAGTTGGAAACACACTTGAAAATCAAAATTACTTATCATTTAATTGTTTATGCATTAGGATAAGTATTCATTTTTCCACATACTGAGCGATATAACGAAGAAATGATTTCTCCGTGGGCTTGAAGCATAATTTAACGAGAAAAGTGAGGCAGAAAATGATTTAAAAAGATGCAATAAATGGAGGAAGAATATTATTGTGTATTTAACTGTAAGGACATTATCTGAAGGCGTCATTAGAGAAACTCCGCCAGAAATTTGCAATAAATGGCATTAATAATTTCATGAACATTGGTTCAAATAAATTTTTTAAGGAAGAAAAAAGTGGCAGATTCTTTTATATAGTATTTAGTTTGAATGGATTTGTTATTTAGCAAAGCATAATATACTACAAAATATGAACAAAATAATGATGAGTCAATATGATTACCACTTTGCTCTGACGATGGCTCGCTCCAATCTTCTCAGATCCAACAAAAAAGACAAAGCTATTTGATCGCTATACGATAAAATTCAAAAGAGAAAGCAACTGAAATAAAATCAGCGACCAATAAAGTTTCACTGCATAAAAATGTTAGATAAAGTTAGGCCTCGAACCTCAAACACCATGCTCTAATTGCATTGGACTTGATCTGCTCTAGGATGAAAAGAAGTATAGACGAAATTTTTAACGTGTTAGCAAGAGGAAATGCGATTGATTTATATAGAATTTAGAGGCGCTTCCTTTGGTATTTAGACGTCATTTATGACAATCACTACATCGAAGTTATCTAAAAAAGAATTAGCTACCATTTTGATGGAGGTTTTCCTGATTCTTTACTGTTTTAGCTTCATTTAATTATGAAATTGACAAAAGAAAAAGATGCAAATAATCGATATCATTATATGATTACCTAAATTTAGAGGATTGAATGTGAGATATGTGGTGTCCTTTCATTATTAAGGGTAGGTAGGATATAGTACCAAAATATCTGGTATTTCTTGAAGTCATTACTAGAATTAAAGGTTCTAAGATTTGTACTATTTACCCTTAATGTCTACTCATATAAAGAGGTTGATTACTTTCAAATAAAATAAAAGCAAGTTGATCTACATAAAGTTATATGCACACAGTGCATAGATATCATATGTAATATACCACAAAATGAGAGAACTTTAATTAACCTAGCATATTAAGCGTTGTGCATTAAACATTCATTTATGCAATTCTCTCAATATCTCCCTTTTTTTGGGAGGGAAGAGGTCAAGTGTTCGAATTTGAGGGCGATGGAAACCGTACTAAGTAGTATATGGTAAGAAAAGGTATGCTATAATCTTTTGAGGGCGACACATAAGGAAGTAATTCTTCAAAGATTATCCACTCCCCTTTTGGATAGTCAGGCTAATCAGATAATCACAAAGGGCCATCTTAATATATTTGAAAGAAAGGTGCATGAAAAAAGGGTCACACTTTTTTCACTCCTCCTTTAATTTAGACACTCAATTTTTTTTTGTAGGGATAAGTGTATTAGAAGTCTTAAAACGTATCATAAAAATGCAACTGAATCCTAAAACTTTCAAAAAGTACAATTAAGTCCTAAAATTTATCACGAAAGTTCAATCAAATCCTAAAACTTTCAAAATGTTCAATAAAGTCCTAAAACTTGTCTCAAAAGTGCAACTAAGTCCTAAAACTTTCAAAAAATGCAATAAATGGAAGGACTTAGATTGAACCACTTTAATAAATTTTAAGACTTGATTGCACTTTTTAAAAGTTCTAGGACTTAATTGTACTTTGTGACAAGTTTTAGGACTTAATTACATTTTTAAAAAGTTTTAGGATTTAATTGCATTTTCATGACAAATTTTAGGACTACCGATGTACTTATCCCTTTTTTTGGTATTTTGATCATACCATTTCTTATGGGGCCCACTACTTCTAGTAGGACTCTTTAAAAGTGATATTTTTTCTTTTTATTATTTGGTGAATGCTTTTTATTTTGTTTCTTCTTCTTTTTCCTTGCAGATCCCAAATTCCTTTTTTTTTTTTTTTTTTTCCATGCGTTTGATGCCTCCTTCCCTTTTGCAAATCGTCTCTCTATTTTCTCTCTAGCATGTCATTCTTTTCTTACGCCTCCCACTCCTTCTTCTACCACAAACCAAGCCATCCTCTATTTGATGTCAATCTCATCGTCCTCCACACTCTCATTGGCACCGACATTGGGCTCACTAGTGACCGCCCCAACAAGCCCTTGTTATGTTCCCTTTATATATATATATTTCTCAAACATCCTCTACATCCACCAGACTTAGGCTCTTTTTGTACCATTAAAGGTAATATTGAGAATCATTGCTTCTCTCTCTTCTCTTTTTTTTTTTATATATTTCTCTCAACTTTTTGCACATGTGAGTGTCTAGAGAAAGAAAAGGTGTCTCCACCAAGTATAGGCATAAAAATCAAAGGTAATAGGCAAGTTATGTTCTTTTAAGTAATATGAAGCAGGATTCAAATTAGTGGTTTAATTAGATTGCAAATTCAGTGACATGTTTGAGTATTAAAGTAAGTAGTTCTTTTGGAGATTGCAAATATGAGAGAGATTTGTTGTAGAAGGAGTGATAGACCTAGAAAGGAAAAAAAATGGCTCGTAAGAGAGAAAATAGAGAATACTTACCATCCACTGTGGTGGCGTCGTTGGCTTGAGTTTTGTGCCTCCCACGAAAGGTGCCAAGTTCGAATCCCAGAGGCGTTACTTGGTGACTTAACCACTGGTGTGAGTTTGGTGGCCAGCTTGCGTCGCCCCCAGTTCTTCCCATCGTCATTTTGTCGGCTTTCAAGGTTTCTGGGTCATAAAAAAAAAAATAGAGAATACTTACAAAAAAAAAAAAACAGAGAAACAATTTGCAAGAATGGAAAACTAAGAGGTCTAAGGTGTGGAAAGAAAGAAGAATGAGAAAAGTGGGACCCACATAAAAACAAAGAAGAAATCAAATAAAAAGCACTGACCAAATAATATTTAAAAAAAAAATTAAGTGCTGGGCTCCACAAGAGATAATATGGTCAAAACACCAAAAAATAGAGTATCTAAACCAAAAAAAGGAGTGGAAAAAACACGGCTCAAACTCAACCCTTGAATTTAAGGGTCTAACAATTTTATTGCTGAAAAGGAAAAGAAAATATTATTCGATAACAACTAAAAGATTCTACTGCTGAATTTGAAGGGTTTATCATTTTTATTGCTTAAAAAGAAAAGAAATTATTATTCGATAACGGCTGAATATAGAGTATTGATGATATTACCTTCTTTCTTTTAATATGGAACTGTGAAGTAGATTTCTAGGATTTGACTAATGCAATGACCAAGACTTTTATTCCTAGGTAGATGCATTTCTAAAGGCTTAATTGATTAACCGTGTCTTGACTTAGCAAATTAAAATGATTTTTTCACGCAATTGAATCTTTTAAGTGAAAACTGTTTAAAAACATTTGTGATCTCATTCAACCTTCAATCACATCTCTTTCTTTACACATTCCAAAATATTGTTTTTTTTTTTTTTTTTGGTGCTGGAGGAACCGGTTTGCAACCGACAGCCGCGCCCGTAAACCCCTAGGTGACACTTAAGCAGGAGGACCCACCACCCCTGAGTCACACTTAATACACCTAGCGCCTCCCCTGGGTTTTGAACCCTTCACCTCTTCGTTGAGGATCAGCAGAGTCTTATCTAGTGGAGCCACTACGGCCGGTGGTACATTCCAAAATATTGTTCTATGCTCTTTTGCTAGTTAATTATAATTTGATGTGAATTAGTGCGGACATTCATTGAAAGATCCCTAATATAAGTAGTTCTCAACAAGTGAGTGTTACAATGAAATAGCTATGGCCAAGCAAAAATAATTATTAATGAACTTGTCCGCTGAAGTGTTGGATGACCCTCGACCTACTCGGTCAAGAGCATGATAAATACTAGTAATTAATTTGATGTAGAGAAATAGGAGTCGGGAGCAATTATGGGGCTAGAATGGAAATAATAGAATAATAGGTTAGACTTTGAATATTTGGGGGAGCTACTGGCATGATCAAGATAATGCATTAGATTGCATTTTCTTTTGAGTTTCCACTAACGTTTGTAATGTGAACGTTGTAGTTCTTAGGTTCAAATCTCATGTTTAGCCATTGTGTACATCTTTATACATTTAGTATGTATTTGGTCATCTAAACTATTTTATTGGATAAATATAATTAGATAGAATATGAGTAGGATTGGATAAAGATAGTTTGATATTATCTTCTATATTTGATAAATATACGGATATCCAAGTTAAAATGAATGTCAACCGTCAAATAGATTAAATGTCAATGCAATAGCTCGCCACCGGCAAATCCCATCTCACTCTTCTCGCCGTCATCGACCTCCTTCTCTAACCATGCCAGATATGTGAGCCATTCAAAAAGCCCTTGTGGACATCAAATTGCCTAAGCATCACCATTGTGCAAAATCTTCACCAACCACCTAACCCTCCTCCATTTTCATCGCCAACCTACAATCTTTAGCAGCCACCAATTCGATTTTCACCCCTACCCAAGCGGCTGACATCGAGGTTGAGGCCTAGTAGACAAATGTTCAGTGGATGAAGTTGTGCTTGCTTGTGATAGGAAGGTGCATGAGACAAAGGACAAAGTCTACTACTTTAGATCTAGCCATAGAGAGGGATTGCCACTGGAGAAAACATCTCTTGACAGCACAGCAAATCCAAAAATTGCTCTCAATTAGTTTTACTAATTATACTCATCACCATGTTCATTATGGTGCATTTATGCCTTTTGGCCAAATCTTTTTGTCAGGATTTTCATGCATAGTAATTAAGTTACCACCCCAGAATTTACCAAGTATTTGACAAATGACCTTTTAAGTTATTTCTCATTGCCATACTTACCAAAATACTCACGGCCACTATTAGGCTTGATAACCTTTAAGACTAATTGTAACTGTTCTATTCTTTATGTCGGTTATATTCCTTAAATATAAAACTTTTGGAAACAGTCTTTTCAATCATGTATATGTCATTAAGACTTAAATACAATTTTTGCAGATGTGTTCTGATTTCAATATTAGACAAGACATAATTCAAGCCACTGATGCTTTCATCATCTTTTAGCAGCGCGGTCAGTTGCTAACCACTTTTCAATTGCTCCTAGAATGAAACGCTTCATGGATAGTAAGCAAATTCTATTGCTCTTTTCCTAAGCAATAATCATATATCCACAACTTAAAATTTGAAGTAATAAAAATCTCAATAATAGTGGAGTTATTAATTACAGAAAATGTGACTGAAAAACAAGCAATGTATATAATTAGTATAATGTGAACATCGTGTAACTTGATGTACAAAAACACATCTAGAGAGTTACACGCATACTCATATAATCACATTTGGGCATAATACATGACATGCAGTTGTACACTACTCACATGATAGCGGTTATGAGAATATATTCTAATCTTTGTGAATTTATTACCTTTGGGCATATGAACCACTAAGATTAGTCACTCCTCCACCACACCATCATGCATCCATCCATGAACTAATACACAATCACCTCTTTTGGAAGTATGACCATGCATTAGATCAGGAGACATCCCAATCATTATACGAGACCGATATTTCTCAAACCCAATCAAGCGTGCCACTTTGACAGTCACTACTCAATTGAATCCTTGAAACTTTCTCATACCAGGGATATAAACTTTACTTCTCATATACACTATATACATGTGATTTTAACTTTAGTGATAGGGGTAGTAAATTACTAAAATCACATATTATGCTAATTACATTACTTTATTCATTAATAAAAATTATATATATAAAGAATCTGAAAGACAGACTCCTATCAGATCACCGATCATGGCGACGCAATAAACTTCTCATAATAGTGAAGTAAGCATCTCTTATGTATCCCAATTACATATTGCCAAAACAACATAAAAATAATGTTGATCTAAATGATCTATTACAAGTTAACATCAATAGCAATATATGGTACACTAGATCGAAAAACCTGACAGCTGATCCATTATCGCTCATGAATTTCATAAGGCAAACATGACTTCAAGGCTAACAGCTGATATATTAGCCAATTTAAAGTAACAAATATCATTGCATCAACCAGTGACCTATAAATTGAATCAAACCATAGAACAAAATATCTAAACTATAATAGTAGATACTATTGCTCAGCGTAAATGTTGTCATACATCTTAACCATAAAAAATATTCAACTTGATGGATATTAACAAGTGACCATATGAGTTTAGGTACAATATGCAATAACTTAATTGACATGCATTACCCACTTTCAACAGCTGTGTTAATTAGTATAATCAATTTGGTCACGAGTTCTTCATACATCCATCATTTAAAGGTTATCAAAAGAAACAAAAATACATCAAGATGCGTATAAAGAACTATGCTTGAGCAATAAAAGTTTCATAACTTTTAGGTTTCTCATCACCTCAATACATAGTTCAAATACTATCCCACAACGGTTGTATCTCATTAAGCTAGTTTCAATTTATAATAAAGTTTGATTTTTTTTAATGAATCACACATTTATAATGTTTATGTGATAACATACCTGTAACCCAACACTTGTATTTTCAAGCAATAAATCACACAACAATACAAGAAAAATACGCAAAAAAAAACACTAAAAATACACGTATTTATGGTTCCATATATATTTTCATATCCATAAAATCATCAAACATGTAAAATAAATATACCAAAAGATAGAGGATGATCATACGAATCCAATACCACCAACCATGCGCCGATCGAAGCCTCTATGCGCCCGCACGTACCGCTTGAGTGTGTGGCGCATGGAGGACACTTGCGTATGTGAAAGGCCGGTCAAAAACCGGTCCGACCGTCTAGTCTAGTCGCCCGGTTTGACCCGTTGACCGGTCCGGTCAACGGACGACTGGGTTAGGTCGGAGTCAACGGGTCGGGTCGAGTCGGTCGCCAATCGGGCCGATCGGTCCGAGTCGCTGACGTCATCGTGACATCAGCACCCGCCTGCGTTGCATGTGCGAGCCCCGCCCCGTGTGTGAAGGCGCGTGACCATGCATGGGGCGCGTGTTTGATGCCTAGGCAGTGTGTGGGGGTGCATAGAGCCTCCTCCGCTGACGCACCGCCCACGGTTTTGCTCGTCTCGTCAAGCCCAATCCGAATTTGTGATTTAATTTTATTTTTATTGAACAAAAAATCACGAAAATCACAAATTAGGCAAAAATCTTATGCGTTCTAATTATAGGGTTATGGTTGCTTTGATATCACATGTTGGATGCAAAATTGCGCAATGCCAAGATCTCCATAACTAGAACTAGAACATGCATAATTGAGTAGAAAGATTAACGTACCTATTTTGAGAGATCCTTCTTAAAGTGAAAGCGGAAAACTGATGTTCCACGCGCAAATCATTCTCCTCTATTGCCCTCTGTATCACTGACTCAATGAGACGGCCACTTCACCCTTTAGCGTTAGGTTAACGCTCCTTATGTGAGGATATATGTGAGAATTAGGGTTAGAGGAGAGACGTGAGCATTATTTATAAATTTTCTAACCAGGCCCCCTCAACTCGGCTCATACTAGCCAGTCACATATTAGACTAATTAATAAATATTTTATCTCACCTTAGACCAAACCCCTTACAACTTTACCATCTAGACAACAGTCCCCAACAATTTTGACTAAATGACACCTTGACGTCCCCGTTCATGGTGTGCTTGTCTTATAAGGGTTCGATAATTTCTTTCTGTGGTCCTCTTGTTTTGTGTACGTTGTTTGGACGTTTGAACTTCTTTCGAGGTTTGAGGTTCTTCTATTCCTTGCTCGATGATGGCCTCCTTAATCATCATTGTTGGAAACTCAAGTTTTTTACCCGATAAAATTGTGCGATCCAAGAATCCAAATAGCAAGATGGAACCCAGTTGCTTGGATCTTTTGGGACAGTAATCTTCCTCCTCTTGTATGTTGGCTCCTTAACTCTTTGTGCTGCAGCAATCCCTCTGCTGTATTTGTTCTCTTTTTCGTTTGTTTGGCTATATAACATGGTTTCTCGTTATTTCCTTTGTTAAATTGTTATGAGAATTCTTGAGTGCTTTGATTTCTCCCCTTATATATAGATGGAATGAAAAAAAAAAAGAAATGACCTCATCCATTCTTTCGGCTGGGAGGCTTTGGAATCTCACCGAAAGTGGCGGTCGTGGAGTTACAAGTTTTTCTTTGGCTCTAATATCCAACTTTCTAGGGCGCACGTGATAATTATTTTATTTTTTTAGTTTTATATTTTTCTAATATTAGGAACATTTTTACAATAGAAATCCATTTGGTGATACAAATTTATTTTTCTCTTCCTAGAATAATTTTTTACTTCAAAAATAGGTTTGGAAAAAAAAAATAGAAGTAAAATTCTTTTTTACTTTTTTATTTTGGGGACAAAAATATGAAATGAAAACTCTTCTCATTGTTTGCCCTTGATACTAAGTAGTCGATCGTTAGTCGCCCACCCCCAATCACCTGCCACCATTCATCGTCGCTCGCCTTCAATCATCCACCACCCATTAGCCACCACTCGCCATCGATAACTCGGGAGGGAGAAATTTTATGTCATTATCAAATAAATTTATATTCCAGGAATATAAATTTTATATTGTTATCAAATGCATCATTTGCGGAGAAACTCATCTAAGAAATAGAAATAGAAAATTAATTTCTAATTAAGAATTGATTTCTGAAATGGAATGGTTATCATTCGCATCATTAATATGCGAAATATGTAATTGTAATGTGTTTTCTACTTTGGACTAGGTGTTTTCAAAGCTAATTTTGTTGAACCAGCTCATGATAAGCAAGGGTTTGAACGGCAGTGCTCGCAAGACTCAAGGCATGACTGATTTAAATGCAGAACAAATATCGTTATATTTTTCTCCATTGCTATCATCATGTTTCGTCTCATTTGAATTACTTGTTAACAATTCCCTTTGCCAATTTTCTTAGAGGAAAAATTCTAATCGAATTGGCTATGCTTCACTAGGCAGCAAGAAACTCCCTAGCGAGTTGGCAGAAGGAGGTAGATATCTCATTCATGTTGTTTTGCTTGCCTTGTCTTCCTTTCAGCTACGGGTTTCATTAACAATGATTTTCGTAAGAACATATTCATGATTCAACATTAGGATTATATCCTGACAAGAATGTTCGTCCTGGAAGGCATACCGCATCGAGCAGTAACCCGACCACTCTACGAAGTTCAGACGAGTTCTCTTCACGCCCTAATGATGGAAGGCGTACCACTTTTGGAGGAAAAACGGGGATGACCACCCGTTTTTAATCAGGAAGAACTTCAAATTCGTGAGAATCATCTTGGATGTGTCACTTCACCCACCTGATACAAAACAGCAGTAATCACAAATCTTTTGTGATGGATGGTGTCCAGATCTCTTCGTCGCTTGCATGCTTGGGTGAGGACTCCGACCTTAACTATGATTTAGGTGGAAAATTTAATGGGTTGAGCACGGCAACTCCTCCACAGCTAATTCAATAATTTGCATTTCTTCACTTGGATGGTCCTATGTATGTCAATTTGGATGGTGCGAGGTGTAATATATGATTATTAATGCAGGAAGGTATCTCAGCTTCTTTGATTTTAGAATATTTAAATAATAAACCATGCATTCATGTAACAACTTAAACTTTTATAATAATTATAAACAATCCCATGAAATCTCACATGATATCAAAGCTGTAGGTCCTAAATTCGACTCTTTCCAAGCCCCAGTGAAAGACAATTGACAATTAGCATATAATGATTCTATAGGAGATAGATCAGAGGGAAAATAGTGGCAAGTGGCAATCTATCTAACGTCGATTTCCCATGGTGTCATCACACCTGTTAATTACCCTAACCCTTTCACTTTAAATATCAAGTCGCTAGCTCATTTGGAGACTTCTGATAATTTGCACTTCCATTTCATCTATACTTGGGAACTGCTAAACTTCCGCATTTTCGATTCTGGGATTTCTGCCGTTGAACCATAAAAAACTCTCCACACAATTCACTGCTCTTAGCAGCTCGACACTCTCACGTGCCACCTGAAATTCGAACCAATTAAAATTACCTTTTCCTCCTCTTGCTGCATCCCAACTTCATCACGTTTTCGGTGCTAGTGTTGTGCATCCTTGACCCGTCCGCATGAGTATGGTATCATGAGAGCAAACCTTCCAAACACACTCTAGAGAAACAGTGTTTGGCTTCTTTGTTTTAGTTAAAGAGCACTACTGGCGTTCATCCATAAGGCAATAAAAGGGGAATCTTTCCAGGATAAAAAATGATAGAAGCCCTCAATCTTGGGCTTGAATCAAATAGAGGCTGGTTCCCAAAAGAAATGGTTCAGCTTCAACTAGTGAATTAGGGTACTTTTGGTAACATTACTGCTCCCGGAATAAGTTTCTTTTCAGAATATTTTTTTCTATTTCTATTTCCTAAAATAATTTTTGAGTAAATGAACACCTTTGAGCGTGAATGATAATCATTCTAGTCAAAAATTGATTTATGAAATAGAGATGGATTTTTCTATCTTTATATTTATATCATTGGATGAGTTTCTAAACAAAAATATGTGTTTGGTAATGACACAAAATATCTCCCTCCCAAGTGGCGGTGAATGGCGAGAGGCGACAGATTGATGGCAGGTAGCAAGAGGCAAACGGTGGCAACGATTAATAGAGGGTTGCCGATGGCGAGCTAAATCAACGGATGGCGGGCAGTGCGGTGAAGACAAGCGATAAGAAGAGTTTTTATTTCCATTTCTATTCCAAAAATAAATAAGGAAAGAATTTTACTTATCATTTTTATTCAAAACCTATTTCTGAATTAAAAAAAAATGTTCTATAAATAGAAAAATAAAATTATGTTACCAAACATATTTCTATTCTAGAAGCAAGTTTGAAACAGAAAAATAGTTTTGAAATAGAAATTTTGAAATAGAAATAAAATGATTATTATGGGTTCCCTTAATAACTACACAAAATTTCTATTCTTGGAATAGAAAAAAAAAGGATTTTGTTCAATTTGACTTATAATTTATTTTTTTGTAACATAATTTTTAAAAAATAAATTTTAAAGATTTTTCTTCTTCTTTTTTGTTCTTTTTTTTCTCTTCTTCTTCCTCCTCTAGCTAGTCGCCAAGTGGCAAAGGCGAGGGTCAACGGTGACAATTGGCCGTGGTGGCGACCGAGCCAATGGCAACCGATGATGGGCAATGGACTGGTTAGAAGAGGAAGAAGAATAAAAAGAAAGAAAATGACTTATTCCAAAAATTATTCCTAAGAATAAGAAGTAAATTTTTTCTATTTCTTGTTTTTATTTCAAATATATTCCTTGACAACTTTTTGTGAAATAGAAAAATTAACCGACATTACCAAATGGATTTTAAAAAAAAAAAATTCAGGGAATAAAAGAACAGAAAAATAGAAAATAGGAATGTTACCAAATGGAGCCTTAGATTTATTTTAAAATTCTTGATTAATTTAAAGGTGACGAGACAGCTAGCAAATGGACATCACAGCCCTTTTCTTAATTCTTTTTTTTTTTTTTTTTTTTTTTTTTTTTGCTTGGATTCAATTAAATATTATAATGACTTACTAGTTGCCCACGAATTTCCATGAGATTTGGGCCAAACCGGCGATTTTAGTCGAGTTCAATTTGTGTTGTCGTCTTAGAAATAAGAAAAAAATGACAAGATAATACTTCCTTAAAATGAAAAGAAATTTGTGTTCATGATGACCTTAAGTAAAGTCTATAAACGAGAGTCAACTTTTCAGTTGTTGGTCAATAGAGAATTGAAGATTTTATTTTGATCAATAAAAAAAATTCCACTAAATTTTTAAATATTATTGAATAAATTTATGGAAAAGTTGTATAGGTCGGCAGAAGATAAGAGTTTTGAAGTGTTTTAAATGAAAAATGGTCAAAATGCATGGACTACACAAACCAAATAAATTGTTAAGAAATCAATCCGAAATACATAAAACTATAGATTCTTGGGTTGTCAATTTTCTCCCTCTCTATGCTGTATTTTTTAAGGACTTTAACTACTACTTGTATTATAAATAATTAATTGTTGACTTGAAAGGTCTTGGCTTATAATCACTCGGAAAAAAACGAAGCATCCTATCAATAGGTGAAGTTTCCTGACACGGTTTAGAAGAATCCAGGCAACAGTACAGCCCATCATTCTACCCCCCCCTCTCTCTCTCTCTCTCTCTCTAGGATCAACAACCGTTTACTTGGACAAAAGCCCTCAACCTTTGTTTAGTATTTTGTGATTTAAAATGTGGGGCCAGATTGTTAATGCCCACCATTCACGGGGTCATGATCCATGATTGGCTTCCTTGTGAATGAATGTGATGTCGCCGTGTGTTTCTAATGGAAAATGCGAGAATATAAGTTAAGATAGATAAAAGAAAAATTCAAAAAGGGCAGAACTTCATAAGGACGACCTGAAATTTCGGGGAAAAGTTATTCAAAAAATCATAAATCTATTGTATTGTCATTAGTTCAATTCCGAATCTTTTGATTGTGACACGTTAGTCCTAAATTTTTTGAGAATTATTAATTTTGTCATAAATATTTTAATTGTTCCGATTTAGTCATAAATATTTCGATAATTTAGCAATTTAGTCTTAATTCTTTTAACAATTCGTCAATTTAGTTCTTTCGGCCAATTTTGACAATAAATCGTTAGTGGTTTGGTTAGTATATACTGTCGTACATGACACGACTTGCATTGACTAAGACAATTTTCATGATTTAAATGCAAAGTTAGTTGAAAATTAGATCAACTTAGACATTGTTATTTGATCGATATATCATGATGATAGTACAAATAAATCTCCTAGATCAAAGGATGACTATTTGGTACATTGAGGATTTGCTTGTTGGATTCTTCTCACATTTGGATAGGAGATAAAGATCTTTTAAAAGGAAGTTTTGCCATAATCTTGGAATTTCATCCGTAAGATCAATTGAGAAGGGAAAAAAAAATATTAATTTGAGTGAATGTGAAAGATAAAGCAAGATGAGAAAAAAATGGTCACTCCAATGAATTAGGTTTCGTTAGGTGAATTATAGTATAACATTTGGACTTTATCCCTTTCAATATAAATAAAATAAAATAAAATGGGTTAATATCCTAAAAAATCCCAAACTGATGCACTCATGACAAATTTACCCAAAACTAATCTTTTGACCACAAAAAACCCAAAACTAGTAAATTTTTGTCAATTTTACCCCAAACCGATATACTTATGACAAATTTACACTATATTCATTTCCTTTAAATTTTATTATCAAATTACTAAGTTGAATAACATGCGATAGTTAATTGGATACTGATTTATGATTCTACTCTTCATTTGTCACGATTATACAATTTTTGTGATTTTTTTTTGTATTAATACAATTTAATGGAGGGTATATTTGTCACAAATATACCAATTTAGGGTTTTTGGTGGTTAAATAAATTAGGTTGAGGTAAATTTGTCATAAGTATATTGATTTCAAGTTTTTTATGGTCAGTTGAGGTAAATTTGTCACAGATGTATCAATTTGAGGTTTTTTATGGTCAAAAATTAATTTTGAGTAAATTTGTTACATATGTACCTATTTAGGATTTTTCAGGATATTAACCGAAAAAAAAATGTTCACTCCATTTTTTTTTTCTTTTCTTTTTTAAGTTCCCCAACTACCAGCAAAAGTAAATATCATGACGAGATTACGAGCACATCATCAATTTGGCCAAAAAATAGGGAAAACCACCAACAGCAAAAAAACCGCAGACAAGAGTCGCTTCAAATATATAATATTCACTTCTCCTGCTAATTTTATTTGAAATGATTCATTTTTTTATTATATTCATTGCATATATCATTACAACAATCAATCATTGGAAAATGTAAAGGATTTTTTTGTAGATTGCTTAGCAAGAGCCTTGATAACAAACGTCAACACATTGCTTTTAAAAAAAAAAAAATCCTTTTGCGGCACTTTGAATAGCTGTTAATTCTGACAAAAAAAAAAGAAAAGAAAAAAATTGCTGTGAATTAAGGGGTTAAGAGCTTTTATAATCAACATTTCATCCATTCAATCATATGACTTCAACTCAAAGTAATTTGAGAGCACACCCACAACCCTTTTTAAGAGTCGTATCCGATACATGTGAGTGATGGGACCATACCCATACACTTATTGAGGGAAAATTGTCCAATTATGATGCCCAATATGATTTTAAATTTTATATTACGTCATTTTAGCTCTAAACCTTTCAATTACGCTAATTTATTCATAAAGGTATTGACGATTTGTCAATTCAATTTTAAACCTTTTAATAATTTGCCAACATAGTCTTTGAGTGATGTTCGGCCAAAATTACCTAAAATGACTATATTGACGACTCATTTAAAGGTTTATGACTACATTGACAAATAGTCAAAATATTTATAACTAAATTAGCACAATTGAAAAGTTTAGGATCTAATTGGTTGCCGTACAATAAGTTCAAAATTATATCTGAGATAGTCGAAATTTTTTAGACTTAAATTAGCTATTGTACAATAAATTTATGATTTTTTGGACAATTATCCTCACTTATCGAGATTAATTGTACTCGCCAAATTTCAAGATGCCCATCAATGGGAACGGGGAGAAATAAAGTAATAAGCATCTGAAAACAACAATGATACAGCTACACCGCGTCCAACCGCGTTGTGTCCCCAGATCCAGCCACCCACTGTTCACATCCCCGCACGAAACTGCTGTCTCCACAACACCGCGTGCCATACAAAATTCCCATCCATATATAAACACCTTCCAAGCTCTGCTCATTCTCACAGATCATCCTAAAACAGAGACAGCTTTCTGATCATTTTTGTACACTTCCAGCTCAGCAACATCTGGAAAAGGCCACATACAAAGCTACCCCCCATTTCATCAGTCATCTCACACCCTGCACACGCTCTTTTCTTCTTCTCTCATTCATCCTTTTGCAGCTGCAAGACTTTCTCAAAGCAAACACTACTCAGCTAGAGAGTGAGAAAAGATGCCGAGGAAGACGTCCGGGGTTTCTCGCCGCGCGTGGAACCTCCTGCGCCTGGCGCTGCTCTGGGCGAGGAAAGGCGGGGCCTTCAAGTTGCAGCTCCGCCTCGTGCCCAAGTGAAAGAAGACGAGAAAACGAGAAGAAGGAAGGCAAGATGGGGAAATTTTCTGTTGTATTTCTGTATGTTTTCGTAATGTACAAAGCATGACTATTATAATACATGTTGTATGTGAACAAAAGGAAACAATATTATATACAAAATCAGATACGATATTAATTGATCTTGACTTGTATAATGATATCGAAGGATTCGGTTGAATATCCTCGCGTATCTTCAACACTCCCCCTCAAGCTGGTGGCTTGTAAATGTCCAAGACGCCTAGCTTGCTCAAGAGATACGCGTGCTGTCTTTGACATAAAGGCTTGGTGAAGACATCTGCTGGTTGTTCTTCTCGTCCCAATCCCTTGTGTCTCGATCATCCCTTGTTGGATCTTTTCTCGTGTAAAGTGGCAGTCCACTTCTATGTGCTTGGTTCTTTCGTGTACAATAGGATTCGATGCAAGTTTGATAGCTGCATCATTGTCACAAAATAGTCTGGTCGATCCTCTAACTTGTACCCCAAGATCTTGAAGCAATCCCCTTAACCATACTATTTCACAAGTTGTCTTGGCCATAGCACGGTATTACGCCTCTGCCGAAGATAGTGAAACTGTCGGTTGTTTTTTTGTCTTCCATGAGAGCAAAGAGTCTCCCAACTTGATGCGAGAAACCAGTAATGGATCTTTGCTCATCGGACAGGTTGCATAATCCGCATCACGAAGCGGTCATCCTCATGTCGCATTTCCTGGAAAGAAGAATCCCAAGTCCTGGACAACTCTTCAAGTACTTCACCACTTTAAGTGCTGCATTCATATGAGATTCCTTTGGTTGGTGCATAAACTGACTGAGTGTCTGGACTGCATAACTTATATCTGGCCTGGTCATGGTCAAATATATGAGTTTCCCAACGAGCTTCTGATATCTCAATTGATCCTTGAGTATAGGATCAGTCTGCTGAGATAGACCAGCATCATAATCTGTTGTAGTTAACTTAATGTTCTGCTCAATTGGAATTACAGCTGGCTTACATCGATAGACACCTTCGATATAATCTCCATTGCAAATTTCCTCCGACGAGGGAAATCCCTTGGTCCGAACGTGCAATTTCGATTCCAAGGAAATACTTTGGTGATCCTAAATCCTTAATATGGAATGTTGAATGCGAGATAGTCTTTGAATTCTTTGATAGCTACTTCATTATTGCCCATAATGAGTATATCATCTACATATATCATTAAGTAGATAGATGACATACCTTTAGTCCATGTGAAAACAGCATAATCAAACTTGGACTGTTGAAAACCGGCGGCTATCAATGACTCAAAGCAAACTTTGCATACCACCTTGTCTTGAGGCTTGTTTGAGCCCATATAAGGATTTGCGGAGACGACAGACTCTATCCTCCCCCTGTCTCCGTAAACCTGGTGGCACTTCCATATAAATCTCCTCATCTAAATCGCCATGCAGAAATGCGTTGTGTACATCCATCTGATGTAATGACCAGTCCCGAAAAGCTGCTACAGAGAGGAATGACCGAACGGTGACATCTTTGGCCACGGGGGAGAAGGTTTCGTGGTAGTCAAAACCCTCCCGTTGTGTGAAGCCTTTTGCCACTAATCGAGCTTTATATCTCTCAACGGATCCATCCGCACGATACTTGATCTTGTAAACCCATTTGCAGCCAATCGCCTTTCGATGTGCGGGTAGGGTAACAAGATCCCACGTTCGATTATCTATCAAGGCCATTAATTCTACTTCCATGGCCTTTTGCCGCGGATCGGTGCGTGCCTCCTCAAAACTCGATGGTTCTCGCCCATCGAAATGCGAGTAATACAACATCTATGTTGGAGAGAGTCTATCGAAAGAAACAAATGACGCAACCGGAAAAAGAATACCGGAGATTTACGGACTCCGCATATGTAATCTTTGGTCCGGTCGGTGGGCGTGTGCTACGTCCGGACCGCCTTGGTACATGATTCCTTGATGATGGAGGATTATCATTTGAATCCCCAACGGAACTCGAAAATGGAGAAGTGACTTCCTCGGGGGTTGTAACCAACTGAGGACGTCATATCCATAGGAGTCATAGCATTTGGCCGATAGTTGCGATGGAGGAAGAAGGACATAGTTCGGATCTTCCATAGTCTCCTCCGTCGAATAGGACGAAAGAGATCATCCTGCCGTATCGATGCGAGAGACGGCGAAAGGAAAAAAATGCTCTTGAAATGAAACATCTCGACTAATAATGAATTCTTGTGGAAGGATCAAAAACCCTATATCCTTTCTGTAGAGTGGGATATCCCATAAAGATGCATCGACGAGCACGAGGTCCCATTTTATCCTTAGGACCTACTATGGTGGCATAGCAAAGACAACCAAAAATCTTCAAATGTCCTAGATCCGGTTTCTTTCCATAAAGTAGCTCGAAAGGTGTTCGCCTGCCAAGAAGTTTACTTGGCATACGGTTGATTAAATAAGCTGCGGTTAAAACACAATCACCCCAAAAGGTGTCTGGAATGAAGCTTGGAATTTCAACGCCCGCGCTACTTCTAGAAGATGACGATGTTTCCGTTCAACCACTCCATTTTGTTGCGGTGTATAAACACATGTGCTCTCATGCAGTATTCCATGGGACAAAAGGAGAGCAGTACATTCATGGTTGAAAAATTCACTACCATTATCTGTCCGGATTTTTTGAACATTTTTCCTAAACTGAGTTTTTGATAAGGAAAGAAACCTCGTAAGATGAGACAGAACTTGTCCCTTACTTTGCATGAGAAAAAGCCACGTAGCCCTGGAGTGATCATCTACGATGGTGAGAAAAAATCTAGACCCATCATGGTTTAATGTATGGTATGGCCCCAGAGACATCAATATGTAATAAAGAAAAAATGTCACTTGAGCGATGTTGGCTTAGTGGAAAGGGTGTTCGCGGCTTGTTTCGCAAGTGGGCAAATAGGGCGGTGAGGATAAGGAAAAGAAGAACTGTGACCCAATCGGAATGTAAAAGGAAATTCTTATCATTGGTAGTCAGATTACACAATGATTTATTACAAGAGAGTAAATCAAGATTTTTGGGTGAATTTCTCCAATAAAACAGTCCTTCAGAGAGGTTACCCCAGCCCATGAGTTTCCCAGTCGAAAGGTCCTGAAATAGGCAGACATCAGCATTGAAGAAAACTTGGCATGAATTTTCTTGACAGGCTTTGGACACTGAGATGAGATTGAATTGGAAATTCGGAACATAGAGGACATTTTTAAGAGTAATTTGTGGGCTAAGAGTGACGGTCAGTTAGGGTGACGCGAGTGATATTGCCATTTGGTAATTGCACAGTGATAGGATTAGTTGAATCTTCATGGATATCAGAAAATAAACCCTTATTGCATGTAATATGATCACTCGCTCCAGAGTCAATAATCCAGGCATTTCTTGATATACTATTTGTCAGGCAATAAGAAATACAGTAAAAGCTGCTCCCCCTTTTTGTGCCTCCAATTTTTGCAAAGCCTGCAATAATTGTTGATATTCTCCATGTGTGATTGGTTGATTGACATCTGTGGATGGATTGATCTGATAAGCTGCTGCTGAAATCTCCTTCCCTTTCCTGTCAGGCCTCCCATGCAATTTCCAGCAATTGTCGATTGTGTGGTGGGGCCTTTTACAATAATCACAAAATAATTTCCCTCTATTTTTAAAATTTGGCCCAAAATTTCTCGGATAATTCGGACCGTTGGATCCTTTTAAGCCAAGCGCATCTCCACCGTTGAGATCACCCGAGTGCCGCGCTCTTTCCGGCCGTCGGATCGTTGTAATCGATCTTGGCCGTCCACGGATCCCTTATAAGGGTTCCTGCTCCGCGAACCCTAGCGCCCCCTTTTGCTCTCCGAACCCTAGCGAAATCGTCTCTCCTTCTTTGGCTAGGGTTTTACGCCCTTTTCGATTTTCGCCGCCAAGGCTAGGGTTTCGGTGGTTTTGGCTTCGGATGCGGTGAGTCTCGGTTCTCCCTCCCGCACCGCGAGCTGAAATATCCGGCCGAGGGGAGGTGCTGGTTCCATTGCCAAGATCTGCGACTTGAAATGGAGGTAAGAATCGTTGAGAATCAAAAGAAAACGAGTCGCCTTTTCTCGGTCCCGTATTGCTTTGTATTCTTTGGAGCGTTGCCTCGGACCCTTCGAGTTTTTCTTCGCCGCTTCTAGCTCGTTCCGAGAGCGGATAGTTTGTTGAAGCATGTCGTTCGACATGTTTCCTCGCTTGAGCTCGGCGAGGGCTTGATGCGGCGAAAATTTTTTCGCCCTATCGAGTTTTCCGTACATTTCTTGAATGTTTTGCCAAAAAGTTTTTGAATCCTCCGTGGGGGTAAACTGCAGCGATTTCGGGGCTGATGCGATTACCTATCCATGTTCTCACCAATTGGTTGCATTTTTTCCATTGTCGCCCCATCTTCTCATCGGTCGGAATTGGAATAGTTCCATCGATGAAGCCCTCTTTATCTTTGGTGACGAGTGCTCTTGAAACTCTCGTGCCCGGCTCGAGTAGTTTTCGGGTCTGTGAGAGGGTGACTAATGAGTCGCAACTCCGGCCCGTCGGAATTGGAGACATATAGGGCGTCGCCGGGTTCTGGACGACCCATGGCGGCCGCCAAGGAAATCGGTAAAAAACCGGGTGGAAACCCCGTGTATGGGTTCGCTTGCGACCACGATTGAAAACGCCTTGAGACCCCGCATGCGAATCGCACGGGTTTTCGCCCACATTAACCGACTCGATTGTTTCTGATTGATTCGCCCCGCTTGCGGCTGGTGGACTGTTCTGACTTCCTGGGAATGATATATTTGGATTACCTCCGTAGTATACTGGCATTGGCACCCACTGGTATGGAGTCCCTGAATGTGGAAACCCCAGATTGGGTTGCCAAGGAAAAAATTGCCCCAATGCGGGCTGATCAGACCGACCTATGATGTTATGCACTTGATCTTGTGCTTCGAGGTCGCTGCATCCACGGGTAATTGCCCGATTGAGACCGACGAGGTTGATTATCAGCCATGACGGTATGAAGAACTTCCTCTCTTCCTTTTCCTTCGTCTGTTTGGATGTAACTTCTTCAGGTGCTGATTTTGTGCCGGAGTGCTAATGCGTTTTGCAGGTTAGCTAGATTTTCCGGTGAAAAATCAGAAGACCAGAAGAGGATGAATCAAAGAAGCGAGAAGGAGCGTAACCCGCTCTGATACCATGAAAGAAGACGAGAAAACGAGAAGAAGGAAGGCAAGATGGGGAAATTTTCTGTTGTATTTCTGTATGTTTTCGTAATGTACAAAGCATGACTATTATAATACATGTTGTATGTGAACAAAAGGAAACAATATTATATACAAAATCAGATACGATATTAATTGATCTTGACTTGTATAATGATATCTGAAGGATTCGGTTGAATATCCTCGCGTATCTTCAACACCAAGTTCCTCAAGACCATCGGCCAGGCGACACCGCGCAGCCCGATCTGGTACAGGGAGCGCGAGCTCTCCTTTGATAAGACCCCGGTTATCCACGTGAAGATGCATCGCCCGGGGTCGGTGCGGTTTCCCTTACCGCACATACCGTGCATAAACCCCCACGTCGATTTTGACCCAGAGTTTGACGAGGACGACCGACTGTGCTATGGGTATGAAGCCGTGAGGCAGAGGTTCCTTGAAAACGGAGGCGAAGAGGGAACTCATTTCGATGAGGAGAAGCAGGAGGATGGAAGAGTGGTAATTGAGGAAGATCGAGGGATCGACACAAGAGCAGAGGAGTTCATAGCTAAATTCTATGAACAAACGAAGCTGCAAAGGCAAATTTCATACCTTCAGTACAATGAGATGCTAAACCAAAGCGCGAGCTAATCCTCATTCAGCATTTATGATTTTCGCACCACATTCCATTTTTGTCGATGTATTTTTGTAAAAGAGTCGCGGCACTTTGTAAATAGTGCAAAGTTCTTGAGAGTTTCATTAATTTTTTTTCCACAGCTTTGGTGACTGATTTCTTCGGTAAGAGACAATCAGACCACCTAAAATGTCATAGCATTTGATGCAAATAGAGATGAGAAGAACTTCAGAACAAAAATCATTCTGCATCAGCTAAGCAACTCTTTTGCAGGGTCGGTACATGCTTCTTTGGGTTCAAGCCCCAAGGCTGTAAATTCACCTCTAGCGCATGACGACTGATCACGAAAAGCAGATCAAAATTCTTCTCGAGAATTAGAATTGCTTTGAAAAGATTTAGCAAAGCCAGAATTCCCATCCGACCCCAAAAAAAACTAGAATTTCCTTAATCTTTTCACAAGTCAATCATGCACATCTTGTAGGGCAAAAAGGGGCCTTACATCGTTGGATTACTCATTGACTATAATACAATGATGAAAAAATACGACATATCTTAGAAGGGTACATAATTGTTCTTAGTAATACCTCACCGACCTGGCGAGACTCAAGTTCGCCGGCATCGAGTGAGGTTGAGCTCGTTGATTTGGCAAGGTCGAGGTCTTGCCAATTTGGCGAGACTTGAGCTCATTGACATCAAGCGAGCTTGAACTCATTGCTTATCTAGCGAGGCTGAGACCTCATTGACGTTTGGCAAGGCTCAAGCCTCACCGATTTGGGGAGGTTCAAGCTTGCTGGTGTCAGGCGAGCTCAATCTCGCCAATCTTGAGCTTGCCTATGGCTAGTTGCTAGCCGTCATTTGTGGTTGGTGGCTAGCCTAAGAAGAAGAAAAATAAAAAAATAATAATTAAAAATATATTTTTTAAAAATAAAAATATTTAAAAATTGTCCATTAAATTTGTATTGCATGAAAGCATTTTAGCAATATCATTTTTTTTTTTTAAATATCATAAGAAATAAGCTTTCTTAGGTTTAGTTAAAGGTCAATATAATTTTAAAATTGATGTTATATATGAAAAGCTTAAATGAATTAAATGAGTGGGGCTAATTTAACATAAATTGAGTTGAATATTAGTTTTTTTCGTTAATGTGGGTTTGGTCAGGTATAGTCAAGTCCGGTGTGGGTCATCAAATTTACATTGCATGAAAATGGGTCTAAACGGATTATATGGGTCAATATAGGTCGGACCATTTTTTACTTGACCCAAACCCAACCTGACCCACTCATTTGACAATCTTATAAAAAATATTAAAACTCATTTATTGAACCATACCAAAGTAACAACTGTTTGAGAAAACTCCTTAATTGTTTTGAAGTTGACAAAATTTTTCCAAAGTTTAGTCTGAAGATTTCTAAACTTTCGTGTCAAAGTCTGAAGACTGCCAGACTTTAGGTTCAAAGTCTGCCTACATTGACAGTTTTCAAATTGAAGAATGAAGACTTATCCAGATGTGAGATTATCTTTATTTCTTCAAGGATTCGGTTCGTATGATTTATGAATGACCTTATGGCTGGATTTAGCACCTACATAATTGATTATCCTTATTGAAATCAATTCCAATATTCAAATCTTTTGGAAGGCGAGTAAACTTGGAAGGTTCTTTTTATGGAAATCAAGATCTTGATTGTATGGGTGAACATGATTGACATCACAAATCATCAAACGACTTGAGATCTCCTTGATTGATTCTGCCCAACGGGTAGATTAGAATAATTCCTTTAGAAAGTGCCAAGGGTCGTGAATGCATGAATGAGTATTTAAGGTGGACTTTCTAGTTGTTTGAGAGTGTGTTTGAAAGAAAATTTTCAAAGTTTGAAACTTCCTAATTCCTTGTTATTCCATTCACCAAGCTCAAAGTTATTTACAAAAGAGAAAAACTCATAGTGAGACTTAAAGAGATCAGTAGAGACTCATCACTGTGAAGTCGAGATCGCAAGACTGTAAAATCTCTTTTGTTTCTTAGTGGAATCCAGCCAGTAGGCTGTCAATGCATGAGAGTGGACGTAGGCTTGATCTAAGCCAAACCACTATAAATCTTGTGTTCTTATCATCTTCCCTCAACTCCTTTATTTCATTTGTAGCTCTAATTAACTGTTTAAGTTTAAACTCATTTATTTTGTTTGAAGTTTTATCTAATCGTTAAAGTTTGAATTCGTCTGTGATTTTCTAAAGGCAAATTATTTCTACTAAACTTTGCAAAAATTCTTGTTCACACCTATTCACCCCCCTTCTAGGTGTATTCTTGTTCACACCTATTCACCCCCCTTCTAGGTGTTCATACTAGTCATTTCAATTGAGCTTGTGTGCTCATTTTATTGAAGTGTTTTTATTTCTGAGCTAAAGATCTATGACTAGTATTTGGGCTCCAGGTTTGGTTGAAGGCTAAAGCAACACCAAACCTCCTTACTTTAATGGGAAGAAATATAATGTGTGGAAAAATAAGATGAAGGCATTTCTGAGATCTAAAGAACCCTTAGAATGGGATGTGGTAGAAAAATGGATCAATTATAAAGCTACATCAACTTCAAAAAGAGGAAAGGAAATTACTGATGCTGGCGAAATGACACAAGAAGAATTAATCAAGAGATAAGCTCTTGATACTAAAGCTATCTACTCTTTATACTGTGCCTTATCTCATACTGAGTATAATCGAATTTCTTCCTGTGAAATAGCTAAAGAAGTTTGGGACATATTGCACATTACCTATGAAGGAACTGATCAAATAAAGGAAACAAAAATCAATATTCTACTCGGACAATATGAAGCCTTCAAGATGAAGCTTGGAGAATCCATCACTGATATGTTCAGTCGTTTCACTGAAATTGTGAATAGATTAGGATATCAAGGACAACCAATCTCAGGACCAATGAAGGTCAATAAACTGCTACATGGACTCTCCAAAGATTGGAATCACGTGAAGACATCGAGGTTTGAGGTTCTTTTGTTCCTTGCTTGATGATGGCCTCCTTAATCATCATTGTTGGAATCTCAGTTTTTTACCTGATAAAATTGTGTGATCCAAGAATCCAAATAGCAAGATGGAACCCAGTTGCTTGGATCTTTTGGGACAGTAATCTTCCTCCTCTTGTATGTTAGCTCCTCAACTTTTTGTGCTGCAGCAATCCCTCAGATCTATTTGTTCTCTTTTTCGTTTGTTTGGCTGTATAACATGGTTTCACGTTATTTCCTTTGTTAAATTGTTACGAGGATTCTTGAATGCTTTGATTTCACCCCTTATATATAGATGGAATGAAAGAAGAAAAAAAAAAAGACCTAATCCATTCTTTCGGCTGGGAGGCTTTGGAATCTCGCCGGAAGTGGAGGTTGTGGAGTTATAGGTTTTTCTTTGGCTCTAATATCCAACTTTTTAGGGCACGCGTGATAATTATTTTATTTTTTTAGTTTTGTATTTTTCTAATATCAGGAACAGTTTTATAATAGAAATCCATTTGGTGATACAAATTTATTTTTCTCTTCTTAGAATAAATTTTTACTTCAAAAATAGGTTTGGAAAAAAAAATAGAAGTAAATTTTTTTTACTTTTCTATTTTGGGACAAAAATAAGAAATAAAATGTTTTCTCATTGCTCGCTCTTGATACTAACCAGTCGGTCGTTAGTCGCCCACCCCCAATCACCTGCCGCCATTTGTCAGTCGCTCGCCTTCAATCATCTACCACCCATTGGCCACCTCTTGTCGTCGATCACCCGGAAGGGAGAAATTTTATGTCATTATTAAATAAATTTCCATTCTGGGAATAAAAATTTTATATTGTTATCAAATGCATCATTTGCGGAGAAACTCATCTAAGAAATAGAAATAGAAAATTAATTTATGGAATAGAATGGTTAGCATTCGCATCATTAATATGCAAAATATGTAATTGTAATGTGTTTCTGCTCTGGACCAGGTGTTTTCAAAACTAATTTTGTTGAACCAGCTCATGATAAGCAAGGGTTTGAACGGCAGTGCTCGCAAGACTAGAGGCATGACTAATTTAAATGCAGAAGAACTATTGTTATATTTTTCTCCATTGCCATCATCATATTTCTCCTCATTTGAATTACTTGTCAACAATTCCCTTTGCCGATTTTCTTGGAGGAAAAATTCTAATCGAATTGGCTATGCTTCACTAGGCAGCAAGAAACTCCCTCGCGAGTTGGCAGGAGGAGGTAGATATCTCATTCATGTCATTTTGCTTGCCTTGTCTTCCTTTCAGCTACGGATTTCATTAATAATGGTTTTCGTAAAAACATACTCATGATTCAAGATTAGGATTATATCCTGACAAGAATGTTCATCCCGGAGGGCATACCGCATTGAGCAGTAACCCGACCACTCTACGAAGTTCAGACAAGTTCTCTTCACGCCCTAATGATGGAAGGCGTACCTCTTTTGGAGGAAAAACGGGGATGACCACCCGTTTTGAATCAGGAAGATCTTCAAATTCGTGAGAATCTTCTTGGATGTGTCACTTCACCCACCTAATACAAAACAGCGGTAATCACAAATCTTCTGTGATGGATGGTGTCCAGATCTCTTCATCACTTGCATGCTTGGGTGAGGACTCCGACCTTAACTATGATTTAGGTGGAAAAATTAATGGGTGGAGCACGGCAGCTCCTCCACAGCTAATTCAGTAATTTGCATTTCTTCACTTGGATGGTCCTATGTATGTCAATTTGGATGGCGCAAGGTGTAATATATGATTATTAATGCAGGAAGGTTTCTCAGCTTCTTTGATTTTAGAATATTTAAATAATAAATCACGCATTCATGTAACAACTTAAGCTTTTAAAATAATTATAAATAGTTCCATGAAATCTCATATGATATCAAAGCCGTAGGTCCTAAATTTGACTCTTTCCAAGCCCTAGTGGAAGACAATTGACAATTAGCATATAATGATTCTAAAGGAGATAGATAGGAGGGAAAATAGTGGTAGGGGGCATTCTATCTAACGTGGATTTCCCATGGTGTCATCCCGCCTGTTAATTACCCTAACCCTTTTACTTTATATATCAAGCCACTAGCTTATTTAGAGGCTTCTGATCATTTGCACTTCCATTTCATCTATACTTGGGCACTGCTAAGCTTCCGCATTTTCGATTTTGGAATTCTTCCGTTGAACCATAAAAAACTCTCCACACAATTCACTGCCCCTAGCGGCTTGACACTCTCACTTGACACCTGAAATTCGAACCAATTAAAATTACCTTTTCCTCCTCTTGCTGCATCCCGACTTCATCTCGTTTTCGGTGCTAGTGTTGTGCATCCCTGACCCTTCCGCGTGAGTATGGTATCATGAGAGCAAACCTTCTAAACACACTCTAGAGAAATAGTGTTTGGCTTATTTGTTTTAGTTAAAGAGCACTACTGGCGCTCATCCATAAGGCAATAAAAGGGGATTATTTCCAAGATAAAAAATGATAGAAGCCCTCAATCTTGGGCTTGAATCAAATGGTTCCCACAAGAAATGGTTTAGCTTCAACTAGTGAATTAGGGTGCTTTTGGTAACATTACTGCTCCTGGAATAAGTTTCTTTTTAGAAATAATTTTTTATATTTTTATTTCCTAAAATAATTTCTAAGTAAATGAACACGTTTGAGCGTGAATGATAATCATTCTAGTCAGAAATTGGTTTCTAAAACAGAAATAGATTTTTCTATCTTTATATTTATATCATTGGATAAGTTTTTAAGCAAAAATATGAGTTTGATAATGACACAAAATTTATATTTCTAAAATAGAAATTTGTTTGGTAACGACACAAAATATCTCCCTCCCAAGTGGCGGTGGATGGTGAGAGGCGACAGACTAGTGGCAAGCAACAAGAGGTGAACAAGTGGCAACGATTGGTAGAGGGTAGCTGATGGCAAGCGAAAGCAACGGATGGCGGGCGTAGCGGTGAAGACAAGCGATAAGAAGAGTTTTTATTTCCATTTATATTCCAAAAATAAAGAAGTGAAAATTTTTTACTTATCATTTTTATTCAAAACCTAATTCTGAATTAAAAACTTGTTCTAGAAATAGAAAAATAAAATTGTATTACCAAATATATTTCTATTCTAAAAGCAAGTTTGAAATAAAAAAAATAGTTCTGAAATAGAAATTTTAATATAGAAATAAAATGATTATTATGGGTTCCCTTAATAACTATCCAAAATTTTTATTCTCATAATAGAAAAAATAGGATTTTGTTCAATTCGACTTATAAATTTTTTTATTTTTTAATAATTTTTAAAGAATTTTCTTCTTCTTTTTTGTTCTTTTTTTTTTTTCTATCTTCTTCTCCCTCCTCTAGTTGGTTGCCAAGCGGCAAAGGCGAGGGTTGACAATGACAATTGGCCGTGGCTGGTGGCCGGAGCCAATGGCAACCAACAGTGGGCGATGGACTGGCTAGGAGAGGGAATAAGAAGAAAAGAAAGAAAATGACTTATTCCAAAAATTATTCCTAAGAATAAGAAGTAACTTTTTTCTATTTCTTGTTTTTATTTCAAATATATTCCTTGACGACTTTTTGGTGAAATAGAAAAATTAATTAACATTACCAAATGATTTATTTTTTTTTTTTTTTTTTAATTTCGGGGAATAAAAGAACATAAAAATAGAAACATAGGAATGTTACCAAATGGAGCCTTAGATTGATTTTAAAATTCTTGATTAATTTTAAAGGTGACGAGACAACTAGCAAATGGGCATCACAGCCCTTTTCTTAATTTTTTTTTTTGGCTTGGATTCAATTAAATATTATAATGACTTACTGGTTGCCCACGAATTGCCATGAGATTTGGGCCAAACCGGCGATTTTAGTCGAGTTCAATTTGCGTTGTCATCTTAGAAATAAGAAGAAAATGACAAGATAATACTTCCTTAAAATGAAAAGAAATTTGTGTTCATGATGACCTTAAAGTAAAGTCTATAAACGAGAGTCAACTTTTCAGTTGTTGGTCAATTGAGAATTGAAGACTTTATTTTGATCATAAAAAAAATTCCACTAAAATTTTAAAATATTATTGAATAAATTTATGGAAAAGTTGTATAGGCCGGCGGAAGATAAGAGTTTTGAAGTGTTTTAAATGAAAAAAAGTCAAAATGCATGGACTACACAAACCAAATAAAATGTTAAGAAATCAATCCGAAATACATAAAACTATAGATTCTTGGGTTGTCAATTTTCTTCCTCTCTATGCTGTATTTTTTTAAGGACTTTAACTACTACTTGTATTATAAATAATTAATTGTTGACTTGAAAGGTCTTGGCTTATAATCACTCGGAAAAAAAACGAAGCATCCTATCTATAGGTGAAGTTTCCTGACACGGTTTAAAAGAATCCAGGCAACAGTACAGCTCATCACTCTTTCCTCCCTCTCTCTCTCTCTCTCTCGCCCTCTCTCTCTCTCTCTCTAGGATCAACAACCGTTTACTTGGACAAAAGCCTTCAACCCTTGTTTAGTATTTTGTGATTTAAAATGTGGGGCCAGATTGTTAATGCCCACCATTCACGGGGTCATGATCCATGATTGGCTTCCTTGTGAATGAATGTGATGTCGCCTTGTGTTTCTAATGGAAAATGCGAGAATATAAGTTAAGATAGATAAAAAAAAAAAAAAAAGGGCAGAACTTCCTAAGGACGACCTTAAATTTCGGAAAAAATTATTGAAAAATCTTAATTCTATTGTACTGTCATTGATTCAATTCTAAATCTTTTAATTGTGACATGTTAGTCCTAAACTTTTTGAGACTTATTAATTTAGTCATAAATATTTTAATTGTTCCGATTTAGTTATAAATCTTTTGATAATTTGGCAATTTAGTCTTAATTCTTTTGACAATTCAACAATTTAGTTCTTTAAGCCAATTTGGACAATAAGGGTGCGTTTGTTTGTGTTTCTATTTAAAAATTGTTTCAAGAAGAAATAGAAAAAAGTGTTTCTCGTTCGGGGAACAGTTTTAAACAAAAAAACGCGTTTGGTAAACTTGTTCCGGGAATAAAAAATAAACAGAAACACGTTTGGTAAATTTGTATAATTTTTTTATTTCTTTTATTTTTTCTATTTTATTTTTATTTTTTTCTTCTTTTGGCCGGCGGCCTCGCCCGCCCCACGACGAGGCTCGCGGCCCCGGCGAGGCCGAGCTCGCCCGGCGGCCGGCGAGGCGCAGCCTCGCCGGCCACCGCTAGGCGACGCCGACTCACCCAGATCCGGCGAGGCCGAGCCTCGCCGATCGCTAGGCGAGCTCGAGCTCGCCCGGCCAAGGCGAGGCCAACCCTCACCCAGCTACGGTGAGCCTCGGCCTCGCCGGGGGACGGCGAGGGGGCCGGCGAGCCTCGCCGTGGCTGGGCGAGGCCACCGGCCCTCGTCGGCCGGTCGCCGGCCATGGCCGAGGCCGGCGAAAGAAAAAAGAAGAAGAAAAGAAGAAGAAAAAGAAGAAGAAAATAGAAAGTGTTTTTCAGATGTGTTTCAGAAATAAGAAACACAAATTTTGTGTTTCTTATTTTTGTTTCTTTTTTGATTCGGAACAAAAGAACAAAAAAGGAACAGAAACGCACCCAAACGCGTTTCTGTTCCTTTTTGTTCCCAGGAACAAAAAAAACAGAAAAAGTGTTTAAAAACAAAAAAAAAAGAAACACAAACAAACAGAGCCTAAATCGTTAAGTGGTATGGTTAGTATATACTGTCGTACATGACATGACTAGCCTTGACTTAGACAATTTTCATGATTCAAATGCAAAGTTAGTTAAAAATTAAATCAACCTAGACATTGTTAGTAGATCAATATATCATAATGATAGTACAAATAAATCTCCTAGATCAAAGGATGACTATTTGGTACGTTGAGGATTTACTTGTTGGTTTCTTCTTGCATTTGGATAGGAGATAAAGATCTTTTAAAAGGAAGTTTTGCCATAATCTTGGAATTTCATCTGTAAGATCGATTGAGAAGGAAAAAAAAAAATTAATTTGAGTGAATGTGAAAGATAAAGCAAGATGAGAAAAAATGTTCACTCCAATGAATTAGGTTTTGTTAGGTGAATTATAGTATAACATTAAGACTTTATCCCTTTCAATAAAAAAAATAAAGGTTAATATCCTAAAAAACCCGAAACTTATACACTTATAACAAATTTACCAAAAACTAATTTTTTGACCACAAAAAGTCACAAACTGGTACATCTTTGACAAATTTACCAAAAACTGATATACTTATAACAAATTTACTCCATGTTGATTTTCGTTAAATTTTACTATCAAATTATTAAGTTGAATGATACTCGACAATTGATTGGTGTACCAATTTACGATTCTACTCTTTGTTTGTCACGGTTATACAATTTTTGTGATTTTTTATGGTATTAATATATTTTAATGGAGAACCATCCATGGTGGCGGCGTAGTGGTTGAGCGCAGGTTCCTTGGAGAGATCCTGAGTTCGAAATGTGAGAAAGGAACCCACGACTTACCTGAATTTCGAGTTTCAAATGCTTCTAAGATAGATTATATTTATGAAGTCTCTCTTAGTGATGAAACTAAGATCTCGAAACTCAACTTCCTCTGATGAACCCTTATTCCGCTTTTGCCAAACCCACTTCATCATTTTCACCCATCCGCTCTATTCGCCAACCGATTCACCAAACTCCAAAGCAAGTAAAGAAGTATGTCCAGTCTTCCAAATTTGACCAGCATCCTATACCTTTCGTAAAAAAGAGTACTTTGTTACTCTTGATTCCTCCAGAATTTCCCGGACAATGGGTTCAACGGGGATATTCTCATGTCCATTATGGAGCTGTTCGTCTTGCCCTTACCTTCCATGGTCGGAAATGTTTGCCGTTGTGGCAAGAATAGCATTGTTGGATACCAGGTTTTTACAATACCAGCATGCATGCATAGGCACCGTTCAAACCACTTTAAATGCCGGGAACAGTTTTGTAACTTTGTATCCAAATTTCAATATCGCTCTATCAGACCCCCAGCTACTTTCTTTCTTGAAAGTCCAAGTCCAGCTCACTGGAGCCCCTCAAACTGCTGAATATGTAGCCGCAACCCTACATTACCAGATGGTTTATCGAGTGCAGAACCACGCCCTCGACCTCAACTTCAACAATGGTAATGAAGATGCGTTGTTCATCTCTATGCAGAACGACCGGGCGTCTTGCATCCATGTTCCCGACAGATCCCCAAGGATACGTTGGCCAAGCTTCTTCCGAAACTTGGATCACCAACTATGAAAAGTTGCATCAAAGCATAACAAGCCTTTCCAAAGTCCATCGACTCGAGTTTGTACGGAAAAAAGATGGAACTGTTTCCATCAAATTTGGCAAGGAAAAGGAAGAAAGTCCTTATATCTTCCAGACCCTCTTCATGATTGAACCATGTGTTCCAGACTCTATTTCTCAACCAGACCCGAAAAAGTTTGTTCGACACTTTGATAGTGATGGACATCCTGTTCATTACTATAAAGATAATTATGGTCACTGTTTTTGGGATCCTTTTTGCCAATGTTCCCACTGCATAAATTCTCCTGATGAGGTAGATCCTCTTGCAAGATCTCCACCTCGACGGAAAAGGCACAAAGATAAGATGTACCAAAGATACTTGAACGGAGATTCCTCCATTGATACTCTTGGTGAGTGTGACAAATACCAGTTCATGGTCTCTTATGCACCACCTCCACCACCAGAGTTCAGTACTATGTCCCAAACCCCACAAGATCCACCAAAATCACCTCCATCTTCTCCTCCCCAGAAAAAAACAAGCTCTTTCTCCATTCTATAAGCCAATCCTCAAATGGGCTAAGAAACACTCTTACCCGCTTGAAGTCCCAAAGAAGTACCACCCACTTCTTCTATTGCCATGTTTCACGGATCGACTTCCCTCCACTTGTCAAGGAAAGCTCTAAACTCTCGTTCCCGGCCCGAAGAGTTTATTGATCCACATGGTAGATACCGCCATGTTCCTAAAATTCCTACCCCCACCGATGTGGATGAACATGGGAGACAGAAGAAAACCCCCGCGGCTGAAGCATTTGAATTGGCAATCGAGACTCGTTGGCACAAAACAATGCCTTCAAGGCTATTGATTCCAAAATTGGAAACGTGCAACAAGATCTCCGAAGATACGATGAGGGTACCAAGAAGATACTTTCGAGTTCCGAAAAGGCTTCAAGCCTTGGAATCGGACAACATCTTGGGTACCATTATCTTGAAAATCCAAAGCCGAGAGATAGACAAACTCAAGAAGCAAATTCAACTTCTTGAGGAAGGAAGATTCGAGACCCTTCGATCCATTGGCACCACTGTTCAAACCGGGTATGCATCCCCAGCACCACAAGTGTCATTTTTGCCAATATCCCACAAGATCTCTCCCGTAAGAGATTCAGATATACGAAACCGTCTCAAAGCCTTGAAAAAGGAAAAGGGGAAAGAGAAGATACCACCTACGAGAATCAAGTTCAATTGTCATAAGAGAAAAGCCAGACCGAGATGATGTTATCAAATCCATTAGAATCTTTTTGAAGGATTTGGGTAAGCAAGAAATTAATCCTAGTACCCAACACTCGAGGCGATCCCGTTATCCCGAAAAGCGGATTCTCGCAAGCCGCACAAACTTCTTCTACTACATCGACTCAAGCATCCCTCTCCTCTTTCTCATCCTTTTCGAGATCACACAGTTGATTCTCCCCTATTGTTCCACCAACCTCACAAATATTCATGGTGGCACTCCTCTAGACTATGATTATGAAATGGAGATGGAATCAAACTATTCGATCCAGAATTTGACGACTAGTAATCCCACTAGAACCAATCTGCTAGGCATGTGTCTATGGCATCAAAACAATTCTTCTCCATTGACGATATTCCTTATTCGCAATGGCCACATAGACTTGAAGAGTTTCATACTTGGTTGAGTACACAATCCATCACCAACCATGATATGAATGATGTCATTTACAATTTTGTTACAAGGTTCACAGGAAGCCTTAAATTTTGGTGGCAATCACTCACGTAACAAGACCGCTTACGTTTCTCTTTTGTCACCAAATTACAGCCATGCCCTTATTTATCTATATCATGTTTTTGTGGGAACACCTGGAGATCTCAAAGAGCTCAAAAGAAGAGAGTTCTTTGAAAGAAGATGCTGCTCCCTTCAGAAAAAGGCATCTTGATAAGCATTATAGATTAATGCTTCAGCTCTTTTACCAAATTGGCGCAGATCCAAATCTTAAGCATGTTTTCCTTACTTCTATCCCTAAAGAGTTATCACGAGATGGTTGAAAGATCTTTCTTTGGAAAGCAAAGAAGGATACAAGACGTTCCCATGGGAGAAATCCAAGTAAGAAGTTCATCTATGCCTTGAAGAATTATGCTTAAAGCGCCGAATGGTCCAAACATACATCACATATGACAAGCGACTTGAAACAGCTTGTTCTCATCGAAGCTAAAAATCAAATGCTCCAAACAAGATTGTGATGGCACTTGTGGCCAGTATTCCCGGAAGAAAAGCACTACAAGAAGTATTCCGTAAAGAAATCCAGACATGGCTCTAAGCATTTCCGGAAAAAGAAGAAATGGCGATACCTACGCAAAAGAAAGGATCGCACAGGCCATAAGAAATCAAGCCGTTGCTACATTTGCAACAAGAAAGGACATTTCGCCAAAAATTGTCCTCAGACGAAAAAATGTCGAATCATCTCATAGAAAATGAAACAGGTTTTTTACTTGAAAATGATGATATTGAATCTTTATTCTCTGCGATGATGAACCAACCGAACAAACACTTTGTGTCATTCCCTTTACCAAACTTCAAAGGAAACGAGTCGACTCGAGAATCGAAGATATCTTTCACATAGCTCCCACATCTTCGAGCCAAATCCCGATATATTCTCAAGTCAAACTCACGCCCTCATTTTCCGTCAAAATCCTCACCTCGAAGTTTGCCAAGCCTATCAATGTCATTGCTCTTATTGACACGGGAGCAAGTTGTTCGATTCTAGATAATAAAATTCTACCCGAAGAATTCTGGACTCCCTACATCCGATATTTCAATTCGTCGGAGATACTTTCTCCACAAATGTCGAACCACTCCAGTCACCATCCAGTTTTTTCCTCAGTGTTCCATAACGACAAAGATTTTTGGATCAAACCTTCCCAATAAAGATCTGATAATTGGGTGGGATATCATGACTCAAATCTCTCAGCTTCGCATTATTCCTGGAAAAGGTCTTAGATATAAAGACCAATTCTCTGAGTTTGTCAATATTCAGAGGCTCTTTTCCATTGAGATGAGTTTATTAGATCCAATCATGCAAAAGTTGCTTGAATCTTGTTCGAATCCCATTCGAATTCACTCAAAAATGTTCTCATCCCTTATGGAAAAATCCCGAGTTCTTTGTCCGCCTTCCCTTCAAGAAAAATGAAGATATCAATCCAACCAAGGCGAGTCATACGGGAATGAACCCAGAACATTTGGCTTTAGCTCAAAGGGAATGCTCGAATTATTACAAAGCAAGGCCTCATTGAAACCTCCGATTCTCAATGGGCCCGTGAAGCTTTTTATGTCAATAAACGTGCGAGCAAAATAGAGGGAAAATGAGATTGGTAATTAACTATCAACCCCTCAACCTCTTTCTCCAAGATGACAAATTCCCTTTACCATCCGTGAGATTCTCTCTTTACTTTGGTTTAACCAAGGCCCACATCTATTCCAAATTCGACCTCAAAGCCGGATTTTGGCAATTGGGTATCCATCCCGAAGACAAGATCCAAAACAGGATTCTGTATCTCAAACCAGTACTTCCAATGGAAAGTTCTTCCTTTTGGCTTAAAAGTTGCACCATCTCTTTTCCAAAAGGCCATGTGTCGAATTTTCCAACCAATCTTGTCAAGTGCAGCCGTATACATTGACGATATCCTGCTTTACAGCCCCGATGAGCTTGATCACCGTCAACTTCTTGAGCGGTTCTCGGAAATAGTAAGAAAGCATGGCATTATGCTTTCTCAAAGAAAAATGAACATTGCCCGAGACAGAAATTGAATTTCTTGGTATGCACCTCAACAAAGGTACATACTATCCGGGGCCACACATTGCTCAAGAATTATTGAAGTTTCCGTGGATAACTTCACGACAAAACAAGTTCAGCAATTTCGGAGATAATCAATTATCTCGTAGACTTTGTCCCAAATATTGCAAAACTTCGATCCCTTTGCAATCCATGTTGAAGAAGAACTCCCCACCTTGGGGAAAAACTCAAACCAAAGCAAGCCGTTGAACTCAAAGAGATTATGCAAAATCTCCCACCATTGCAAATACCATCAACAGCAAAAGAATTCTTCAAACTGACGCCAGTGATGAATACTGGGCAGCCGTCCTGTTCGAAGAAATTGATGGTAAGAGACTTCTTTGTGCTCACAAAAGTGGAAAGTTCTCTCAAGCTGAAATGCACCACCATTCCACTTTCAAAGAAATCTTAGCAGTAAAAAATGGAATCAAAAAATTTGAGTTTCATCTCATTGGCCATCATTTCCTAGTAGAATTAGACATGGCATCTTTTCCACAGATGACCAAGTTTAAACAAAAGCAGATTCCAAACTCTCAATTGCTTCGATGGGCTGAATGGTTTTCAAAATATTCTTTTGAAACCAAACACATTCTGGGGAAAAAGAATGTGCTTGCTGACTTCTTGTCAAGGCCCAAAGCAACAGCTGAAATCAACATGTATATCAAAAGGCCTGCTTTCCATATGCTCAATCATGGGGTAAAATACAAGATTGAGAAGATCAGAGATTTGCCAAGCTGGAAATATCCCCAAGAAATTATTCAGCAAATCCAGAATGACAGTCTTGCCGAAAATCTGGAGAACCTCATGTGGCAATGTCACACGCACCTATTCGATTCAATGGAGGTTCGATTCTTTATCCTTTCGGGTTAAATCTGAATTATCCTTTCATTCATCCTCTTATCGGGAAAGAAGATGATTTCCCCGACCAGCTCAAAACGCCGTTATGGTACTTGACTAATAAGTACTTAATAGCTTTTGAAATCCCCACCGAAGATTCATTGCTAATCTCACCAGGATATTCTTGCTCGGAAGAAACATCGAAAAGGAATGTGATAGAAATCTTTTAGATTTTCTAAATTGGTTTTATCATCCTACATGCTGGAAACAAGACTTGGAAAAAGAACTCGAGAACCATGACACCGAATCCTCGAAGTCCATACCATCCCGTTTTTCCGACGTCCATGGAATTTCTGCAGAAATAATGGCAAAGTATTCTTGATGCACCACTTGAAATAGGAACCACATCCTATAAGCCTAACTTGAACAATCGAGAAGCTAGGATTCACAAATCTTATCCAAGATCTGTTAGATTTTGTGAAAACGAGTATCGAGAACTCCAGAGAATCCTATGCCAAGAAAACAAAACCATTCCTAAAGAAATTTGGAATAATGTACCCACTACGTGGGATCATTATGACCTAGCACCAGAAGCTAAGGAAGCACTCATGCAATACGGACAAGCCGCATCGTCCCAAGAGCATGAAATGACAAACGAAGATGACATTGTCCAGTCTACTCAAGATCCCTATGCACGCTTTGAGGTCCCGTCCCAAGATCCCTACAAACAGGACCTTTGTCCTCATTCCAAAACATGGACACATCGTACTATGCACAGCATCAACCGGCCTCGCCAAGCATTCCCGCTAGACGACCTACAAGCGAAGAAACAACCGGGAGAAGAAGAAGCATCTCATTGGGCTCATGAACAAGCATCCTCATCAAGAAGGCTAAATCGATCCTCTCACCGAAGATCTTGAAGCCCTCAGTAAGTACGAAACTCATCTCCTAGAAGACAGCTCGATGACTCGACTCGCCCGTAGCTACAATGCCCGTGACGGACGAGACCGTTGAGTCCGTACATTTTTCACCGTAGCGAGTCACCGTTCACTTTACCGTAGCACTAGGCTAGGGAATGTACTGTCACGCACGCTTCATCGTTCATAATGTGCGAATAATTCCCGTTGCCCTTTGTTTGTACCCGGACCCATGAGCTTGGTCCTTGTTTGTTGCTTTGTGACCTCATTTGCCTATATAAGGCCATGAGGATGTATTGTGTTGGGCAGAGTCCCTTGAAGTAAAGTGGGTGCTTTGTGAAAAACTCTCTCCATGGCTTTCTAAATTCCTCTTCTTCTCTAAATTTGGTAGGATCCTTCGAGAAATGCAGCTTGGGTAGGTTAGAAACGTTTCCATCTTGAAATTTTTGGGTGTCTCTAGGCTCGAACTAAAGGGCCGAGTGGTTGCTTTCTCGCTAAAAGGCTGTCCCGAAGGGCTTGAACGGGAGTTGTTCGCCCAATGTGGGATGCATACCTGCAGGAAATTTACTCTCCTTCCCTGGTTCTAAGTCTAGGTCCATTCATGACTCTACTGCTTGTCCAGGGTTTACTCCGCCGCGAAGTAGCGTACGGAGGTATATATATATATAATTTAATGGATAATATATTTGTCACAAATGTACTAATTTAGGGTTTTTGGCGGTTGAATAAATTAGGTTTAGGTAAATTTGTTACAAGTATACTGATTTCAGGTTTTTTATGGTCGGTTGAGGTAAATTTGTCATAAGTGAACCAATTTGAAGCTTTTCATGGTCAAAAAATTAGTTTTTGATAAATTTGTCACATGTACTAATTTAGGATTATTAGGATATTAACCAAAAAAAAAAATGTTCAATCCTTTTTTTTTTTTTTTTAAGTTCCCCAACTACGAGCACAAGTAAATATCATGATGAGATTACGAGCACATCACCAATTTGGCCAAAAAATAGGGAAAACCACCGGCAGCAAAAAAACCGCAGACAAGAGTCGCTTCAAATATATAATATTCACTTCTCCTGCTAATTTTATTTGAAATGATTCATTTTTTTATTATATTCATTGCATATAACGTTACAACAATCAATCATTGGAAAATGTAAAGGATTTTTTGGTAGATTGCTTAACAAGAGCCTTGATAACAAACGTCAACACATTGCTTTTTAAAAAAAAATCCTTTTGCGGCACTTTGAATAGCTGTAATTCTGACCCCAAAAAAAAAAAAAGCTGTGAATTAAGGGGTAAAGAGCTTTTATAAATCAACATTTCATCCATTCAATTATATGACTTCAACTCAAAGTAATTTGAGAGCACACCCACAGCCCTTTTAAGAGTTGTATCCGATACATGTGAGTGATGGGACCATACCCATGCACTTATTGAGGGAAAATTGTCCAATTACGATGCCCAATATGATTTTAAATTTTAAATTACGTCATTTTAACTCTAAATCTTTCAATTACACTAATTTATTCATAAACGTATTGACGACTTGTCAATTCAATTTTAAACCTTTTAATAATTTGTCAATATAGTCTTTGAGTGATGTTCGGCCAAAATTAACTAAAATGACTATATTGACAACTCATTTAAAGGTTTATGACTACATTGACAAATAGTCAAAATCTTTATAACTAAATTAGCACGATTGAAAGGTTTAGGATATAATTAGTTGCCGTACAATAAGTTCAAAATTATATTTGACATAGTCGAAATTTTGTAGACTTAAATTAGCTATTGTACAATAAATTTATGATTTTTTGGACAATTATCCTCACTTATTGAGATTAATCATACTCGTCAAATTTCAAGATGCCCATCAATGGGAACGGGGAGAAATAAAGTAATAAGCATCTGAAAACAACAATGATACAGCTACACCGCGTCCAACCGCGCTGTGTCCCCAGATCCCGCCACCCACTATTCACATCCCCACACGAAACTGCTGTCTCCACAACACCGCGTGCCATACAAAATTCCCATCCATATATAAACACCTTCCAAGCTCCTGCTCATTCTCACAGATCATCCTAAAACATAGACAGCTTTCTGATCATTTTTGTACACATCCAGCTCATCAAAATCTGAAAAAAGCCCCATACAAAGCTAACCCCCATTTCATCAGTCATCTCACACCCTGCACACGCTCTTTTCATCTTCTCTCATTCATCCTTTTGCAGCTGCAAGACTTTCTCAAAGCAAACACTACTCAGCTAGAGAGTGAGAAAAGATGCCGAGGAAAACGTCCGGGGTTTCTCGCCGCGCGCGGAACCTCCTGCGCCTGGCGCTGCTCTGGGCGAGGAAAGGCGGGGCATTCAAGTTGCAGCTCCGCCTCGTGCCCAAGTTCCTCAAGACCATCGGCCAGGCGACACCGCGCAGCCAGATATGGTACAGGGAGCGCGAGCTCTCCTTTGATAAGACCCCGGTTGTCCACGTGAAGATGCATCGCCCGGGGTCGGTGCGGTTTCCCTTACCGCACATACCGTGCATAAACCCCCACGTCGATTTTGACCCAGAGTTTGACGAGGACGACCGACTGTGCTATGGGTATGAAGCCGTGAGGCAGAGCTTCCTGGAAAACGGAGGCGAAGAGGGAACTCATTTCGATGAGGGGCAGGAGGAGGATGGAAGAGTGGAATTTGAGGAAGATCGAGGGATCGACACAAGAGCAGAGGAGTTCATAGCTAGATTCTATGAACAAACGAAGTTGCAAAGGCAAATTTCATACCTTCAGTACAATGAGATGCTAAACCAAAGCGCGAGCTAATCCTCATTCAGCATTTATGATTTTCGCACCACATTCCATTTTTGTCAATGTATTTTTGTAAAAGAGTCGCGGCACTTTGTAAATAGTGCAAAGTTCTTGAGAGTTTCATTAAATTTTTTTCCACAGCTTTTGTGACTGATTTCTTTGGTAAGAGACAACCAGACCAGCTAAAATGTCATAGCATATGATGCAAATAGAGATGAGAAGAACTTCAGAACAAAAATCATTCTGCATCAGCTAAGCAACTCTTTTGCAGGTTCGGTACATGCTCTTTGGGTTCAAGCCCCAAGGCTGCAAATTTACCTCTAGTGCATGACGAAGGATCACGAAAAGCAGATCAAAATTCTGCTCGAGAATTAAAATTGCTTTGAAAAGATTTAGCAAAGCCAGAATTCCCATCCGACCCCAAAAAAACTAGAATTTCCTTAATCTTTTCACAAGTCAATCATGCACATCTTATAGGGCAAAAAAGGGCCTTACATCGTTGGATTACTCATTCACCATAATACAAAGATGAAAAAATACAACATATCTTAGAAGGGTACGGAATTGTTCTTAGCAATACCTCACCCCTTCACCGTTAACCACATCACCAATGCGATATGCTGTTATCTCGTCATCACCCAGTATCCGAAGGGCAGCTTCAGGGCTAACCACCAAAACCATCCCAATACCCATATTGAAGGTCCGCTTCATCTCAGAATCTTCTATGTTTCCCACCTAATAGAGGAGAAGAAATCACACGTATTCAAACTTCTAAGTTACTAAGAAGAGCTAGCAATAGGTTGACTAAATTCTACTGTATCATATACAATGCCTGAGCAAGCTCTTTACCATTGGCTGTCTAAAGTTCTAGTCCAGAACAAAACGGAAAACCAACCTTTTGAATCCACTTAAATAGTGGAGGAACCACCCAGGAGTCACTGTAGATGGTGGCACCAAGGCCTTTAGGAAATACTCGAGGTATGTTATCGGTAAACCCACCACCAGTAATGTGGGCTATTCCTTTGATACCTCCCTTGCTGATAAGGTTAAGAACCTGCACATCAACAACATCAATGCTATTATTAGGTGGGTGCTTGGCTTATATATTTTGCTTCAGTCTTGATCCTCCAGTTATATTTTTGAGGAAATACATCAGATAGTGAAAGAAAGAGAAAGTGATACCTGATTGACATAAATAACAGTAGGAGCCATCAAAGCTTCACCCACCGTCACAGCTTCACCAGGAAGCTTGTCTGTCAATGAAAGACCACTTCGGGTCAAAACTCTGTAAAATAAATTAGCAAATTAAGATTATAGAATGAGAGGGCGCGCATGAGCATACTGGGGTCAATATAGAGCATACTGGGGTCAAGATAAAACTAACCTTCTGACAAGAGAGAAACCATTCGAATGCACCCCACTTGACGGCAAGCCAATGAGCACATCACCAGCAACAATGTCTTTTCCATCTATAACTGAATCCTTCTTCACTATGCCAACAGCAAAGCCGCTGATATCGTATTCGCCTTCCGCATAGAAATCAGGCATTTCTGCAGTCTGGAAGGCACATTGGCTATGTCAGTTTCATACAGTATCGCCAATCAAGTAATCATGCAAATGCACCCAGATGATGTAAGTCAAGAAATCACGTAGAAAATCAAGTAATCATGCAGTTTCAAACACCCTTTCTGTAAGTCAACAATTTTTTCTTAATTTTTGTTTGGCACACAATGAAGAAAAGATACAGCAAACCCTTCCAGGGAGAGAGAATGCCAAATTACATAGTAACAAAAGCCAATGGGCAACAGCTTTCTTTTCACCGAAACAAGAACAACAGCTCAATAGTGAAATTTATTGGACAACTTAATTGCTATAGGTCCCAAAATCTCCTACTTCACCCTTGAAATTGCTGAGCTGCTGAAAAGAAGTGACCTCCAAATTCCAACCAAAGGTGTCTAGGATTACAACTGGCAGCATAAATTGAAATATAAAGCATGTTACATACCTCTCCTCCCAAAAGAGCACAATCAGCTAGCCGACAGCCATCCACAATGCCCTTTATAACCTGCATAAACTCTGTATTAACTCAAGTAGACTTTAACAGCTCTAGGATTCAGCTATGATATACAAGATTAGCCGGTACCTTTTCAGCAAGGTCAACATCAAGATGGCTCGTCGCAAAGTAATCAAGGAAAAACAAAGGTTTTGCTCCAGAAGTAACAATGTCATTGACACTCATCGCGACCTAAAATAAGAGTGTTAGAGGCACAAAAATAGATTGTAAGAGATCATCGTCTTTTCCAGTCAATACCAAGTCGATTCCAATCGTTTCATGGATCCCAGTTTCGAATGCAAGTTTCAATTTAGTCCCAACACCATCTGTACCAGCTACAAGGTATGAATCCCCTGCTCACGAAAAACTAATTATTAACTAGTGAAAAACCTAAACACAAATACACATTATCTTGAAACAATTGCCATCCAAGTTTTATCACAACAAAAACAAGCTGCAACGAGAATATGTAATTGACAGTCTAAGTAAACTCTATGCCTCAGAACAAATTAAGTACAATGAGAAGTATAAACATATCACGAACCAGAACATGACAATCAGAAAAAAATTTGTCACAGCTTTTGCTCTTCTTCATGATTAAAGTGAAGTCTGTTCTAAGGCCGGTGTATTCAGAAACAAAGAACTAAGTACAAATTATTAAACGGTTGGGACATTCAATCATTGAGCTAGATAATTTAGATTTATTTTTCATGGCATAGATAGGGCTGAAGTGCTGTATATTTTTATGCGTGCTCGGAAGACTCAGTGAACAGTAATTACAAATCAGGATAACCACTCAAGTGTGTAGAAACTAGGGAATTCCTCTACCACACTGATGTACTATCCAGCTATCATATAAAGGTAAGTTTTCTTTATGACCTTCTTTCTTTCCTAATGAAGGGAGAGCCCAAGATATTTTCTGTTCGGCTTAGTCACAATCAAGGAATTCCCGAAACCAATAATCTTATTGCTCATGGCAGAAAATATATAATTATTTCACGTGTTCTCAGCTTCGTGCGCCTACATTCCAAAATTAATATAATTAAAGCCGAAATGCTCTACTTACAATCACAAATGGCACCATTAGTCTGTACAAGCCTCAAATGAACTTTATATAAACAACATCTAGTCAAATTTTTCCTGCCATGATCTGGCATATAGTATTCTTTCGAAGGAGTTTGACTCTGTGATGACAACTCTCCTTAAGCTGGAAGATCAATTGGAGTTTACTGAAATACATAACAGAATGCCTTGTTCTGCCAATTACAGTCTAACTAAACTTCTCACCAAATAATAATAATAATAATAATAATAATAATAATAATAATAAAAGAAAGAATCTAACTAAACTAGCATTATAAGTGTAAAGGTCTAGGATAACATACCAAGAGGGAAAAGACCTCCAAAGCCTCCAATTCCAGGGGCCATTTTTGCAATTCTCCTAACAAGCTCTGAGCCAGCATCTATATCCACACCAGCATCCTTGTATGTAAGACTTTCAGCCATTTTTGCACTTATGCTATACTTCCTAAAAACATTCTTTGCACGTGCTCTAGCTTGTGTTCCTCCATAATTCAATGGTAGCAGCAGAAATTTCCTAGAGTTTAAGTCTAACGGAATCTTGCATTGATAAGAACCAGACGTATGTGGATTCCAACTGCAAGGTCCAGTTGGGACCACAAGAGATTTTAGAGCAGTTTTGGTTCCAATACTGGGATTCATGCTGGAAACACAAAACAGGCAAAGCATTACTTTTGAAATATGGGGAAAAAAGAATGATGCATTAATATTATGCACCCAATAAGATCAGTCCACAATCAGAGAACTAATGTACCACAAATTCACAGCAAAAGAGAAAAGAATGCACTTACTCAAATCTAAAAAAAAAAAAAATAATAATAATAATAAATAAATAAATAAACATAATAAAATAAAATTTCGCAATCTGTAATTGCACCCATAAAGGCCAAAAGAAAAACTGTTAATATGTTCGCACATGCACATGTGACAATATTTCAGTTTCATTGTTGTAAAAGAAAAATTACGATGCACTAATGGACGATATATATTTCCAGTTGCAGTAACTGCACAAGGTTGAAAGTGAAAAAGCTAATACCAAGTTTTCTCTCTGAGTCTCCATACTCTCAGACAAACAAATATAAGAACAATATCAGTTACAAGTAAACCAATCAACCAGAGATGATTATTGTTGTGTCCCCCAAGCAACTTGTCCTATATACCATTCCAATTGTTCTATGCTTTCTTATTTACCCTTGGGGATCTTCAACAAGTTCTCTTTGAAGCCAATGCACATATAAAACATGGAAATCATTTTCTTCTAACTGCAGCTGCTAGTTACAATCAAGGATAGACATATAGCTTTGATTAACCATGGAATATACAGATACCGGCTGCAATTGACTTGAAGGTGTTACCCCAACACTTATTTATATAAATAGAGAAGCATTAGATAATGGTTTGATCAACTCTGCCTAGGCCGACCGAAATTACGGGTTCAATCAAGTTCGAGTCTTTAGGTGAAGCTTCCATGTGGGGACATTTTGCAGGTAATTGGGTAAAGCCGTTTGGGAACTTTTTTGGGTAATTACTCTGACAGACCCAATATTTTAGCATCAAACTCGACACCGACAGAGATTCTTTATTGTTTTTTTTCCTTTCTTCTGGGGGGTCAACAATGCCAACAGACTTAAATTCGGTTCGAAACCTTTACTCTACCACAAACACCATTTATCACCAACATGAACAAGAGCATCAAAAATTTACAAAAGGTTCAACGTAACCCATCAGAACACACACTCCACGCTATCCCTTTTCATCGACCTCGGCATTCAATCCACAAGAATTCAATCAATTTTTTTCCAACCGCCTCTCCGCCGACACGCCCGGAGCCACTACACTAGGCAGCACGCGACGCAGCTATAGATATACCAGCAGAGGGATCATCAAGCCCAGCAAAGCAATTCCATTAAATTACCTTTCCCAAGCGAGGGTGACACCGCCAACGAACCGAGCTGTCCGAGTCGCGATTGAGAACCGGTGACAGAGAGATTCCTCGTCACGCCAAGCCCACAGGATTCTGCGAGTTTGCCACTCGCGAGAGCTAGAGAGAGAGAGAGAAAGTGAGTAAGAGAGTGTTGAAGTCTGCTTTTTTCTCGTAGGGTTTAAGCAGTGTGCCCAAAACCCAGCTCTAGCAAGGAAAAAAGATCCCCCAAAACCGCACTGGCGGAAAGATATTCGATCAATGGACCCGGCAGTTAGAAAGAACAGCAATCCTAAGTCATCTCAAGCATCAACATTCAGGACGTGCCTCAGAATTCGATCGTGGAAACCACAGCAGAATCGAAGTGCGCCGTTATCAGTTCTCTAGACTATAGTTTTCACGTTGCTCAGCCGACAAGAGCAACCGAACAAACCGATGAAGACCGAAACGCACGACCAGCAACCACTTGTTACAACGAGAAGCGAGCGGATTGGAAAAATAAACAACTAATGGAAAGAAACCTGCGAGGAAAGAGGGACCAACCCAAGCACGCTCCGCCTGCTTCCGCCGCCGCCGCCGCCGCCGGAGTTCGTTGCGCTGCTGAGCTAAGAGTCGGAGAGGGGGAGAGAGAGAGAGCGGAGAGGAAGTTGAGTTGCGGTGCGCGAGCGATGTAACACGTGAGGGGTTGATCGGGCTGGGCCTTGTTTGGGCCTTGACATGATTGATGTGATTAGCACGTGGGCTTGATATTGGGCCTCAGCCCAATCTGGACACTTCCGGCCCGGCCCGAAAAAGACTAGGTCATTTCGGGCCGGTATAGGCCATTCGGGCTTCAAGCCTCTGAGGACCGAGTGTTGGACCGGCCTGGCCCCGAGCAGAACCGGGCTCGGCTTTTCAAGTCAGGCCGGATTTTTGGGCTCGGTGTTTTCCGGCTCACTCCCGAGCCATTGGATTTGCACTTTCTTTAAAGCAAGATTTTTCTTTTTTTTTTTCTTTTTTTCTTCAAATCTTTAAGGGAAGATTGGGTTGTCAATTTTGTACAAGTCCCACTCCCATTTCAAAAGGTCAATGTAGTTAGATTTAGAGTGATCCATTGCTTCTTTAAAATGGCTCACCATTTGTCATCGAACCATTACCAATGATGGATTTTTATTTATATATATGTTACCATCAAATTTGTTGCTAGCTGATCTTCTTTTATTTAGGACACCTAACGGTGTGGCTTCTGTATTTTTTGTTCGATGTTCGATGCGTTTTCTTTGGTTAAATAGAAGTCCCTAGTCAAATGTGAAATTGAGCAAATTAAAGAGCGACACACATACTTGATTTTATTGAACGCCTCGCTAATTCATTAAAGCAATTTGATAGGAGTAACTAGGGGTGATCGGGTCTAGGGTGGGTAGGGTCTAAACCTAGACTCTGTATCCGATTATGTTATAACTAATTCCTCTTTTCTAAACCCTATACCTGACCCTGTTTGTATGTACCCAATTCATCATGTTTTTCTGATCCGGTTATAGGGTTAACCTTGTTTCTACTGGAACCTATTTTGCAATCTCCTAATATCCTATATAACTTCGAATATTATATTAATACGCAAGAAAATAACGTAATCCTCCTAATTTGTATTAAAACATTAAGCACTTATAATAAATAAATACATGAACTTTTTTACTAAACGGAAAACTAAGGATCCACAAGGCTAATTATAATAAATAAAATCATAAGGCAAACAATTAACAATAAACATGGGTCTAATATTAGTCTTATTCCCATAAGTATTACATGAAGCTACTCATTTATGCAAGCATAACTCCTCCTACAAAAGAGAAATTAGGCGAGCCAATTCATGTGATACACAAGAATTTGGCGGCGACGAACACCGTCTGTCCAATGGATGGTGCAAGAGGGAGCCGGTGAGAGAGGGAAGCAAGTGAGGAAGAGGAATGATAAAGGAGGAGTGTTGTGTGTGTTTGAAAGAGTCAAGAGGAAAAACGTCGTGTGATTGCAAGAATAAGAATAGAAATCGGGGGAAAAAAAGGGTTTTGAACTTCTATTTACAAAACCTGTTTGGGAACCAGTTTCTGAGTGGGTAATCACTAGGAACCTATTCCCGGACCGGTTTAAACCACTTCCAAATTTGGGGAACCGGTTCTCAAACTAGTTTCAACGGGAACCGGTTCCCGACCCTATTTTTCGGGTGGGCCGGTCCGGGAATCGGGTATACCCGGTCCGGTTGCACACCCCTAGAAGTAACTGTGAATCTTTCCGAAAAGTACAGGACCAATTCCAATCAAATGAAAGTATGATGGACTATTTTCGAATTTCAAGTAAAAAATTACATGACCAACTACGTCATTTCCCTTTATTTTCTTGCACGGAATACCCACAATTTTTAATACCAATCCTAGGGTTGCGGTGGTATAGCTAGTCCAAGAGTCGGGTGATTTTAGCTCGGGAAACTAGAAATCAATTATCTAAATCTCACAAATTGTTTGCAAATTACTCTATGGTCAGGGTCACATGCACAAAACAAAGATGAGCATTACTGGTTTATAAAAGTTGCAGATTGCTCCACGAACCTTCAAATAGCTTGGGTCTCTATCTCACAAGTCCTACTACCATTTCAAAAGGTCAATGTAGTTTGATTTAAAGTAATTCATTGCTTCTTAAAAATGGTTCATTGTCTATCCTCGAACTAGATGATCATTTTTTTTTCACCAAACTATGGACAAAATTATAATTCAAAATGTGAACAATATTATCATGTTATTCAATAATTTAAATCTTTTAGAATAATAACTCGAATCATATTCTGTCCTCTCTTCTATTGAAATCTTTTCCATATCTTGCGCGCGCATAAGTATGTGTTTTTCTTTTTTGTTTTGCCCCGGGCCGGGGGGTGGTTTGAAGGCAAATCAACTTAAATGATAGAAACGCTGTAATTTAATCAATCTAAGTTCAATGCTACGAAGGCAAATTTTGAAGTTTGTGTCCACCCCCATTTACTTTTGACATGTACTACTCTTTCAATGGCCAAGATAGAAAGAGAGGTAATTAGTACCACGATGGGTTGATTCCTACAGTGTAACCTAAAATTGGACAAGGCAGAATTGATTCCTAGTTTGTGGAACTGCAAATTGGCTCACCTAATCTTGTAATCGGATCAGCCGGTCTAGGTTGATTCCAAGGTCAATCTCGGAGTTCATGAATCTTTTCTTTTCTTTTGGTTTCTTCTTTTGTCTACAAGTAAGAGTTTCCCAACATTAAAAGAAATAAAAAATGAGAGCATTACTTTCAATTTATTTCTTATAAGGGTGAGCATCGGTATAGGGTTAATTCAGGACTAGTTGAACCGGCTTAACTCGATTATGGTCCGATTCCTAAGGGGGTTGGACCAGTCCTTAGTCCTTAGTCTTAAGATCCCTGGACCAGCACTGTGGAGGTTGGTCATCGATTTCTGAGAGTTTAAGATTAGTCGAAATCGGATCAACCTTGACTATATATTATATATAATATTTATTATATGTATTATATATCTAATATGTTATTTATAACGCTTTTGCATATGGTATTATGAGTATTATTGATAAATGATTACAGGAATTTCCCATCTTATCCAATATCTTTATAAAATGTCTTAATCTTTTTTATGGTTTCTCGTTTTTAGCAACTGTGAAATTTCTATTGTTGCATTATCTTAAATTTGTTGAATATGTATTGGTATTTATAGTTTGATTACACAATGCCGCATTGTCAATAGATATGTACCTTAAAATAGTAGGTTTGTTTTTTAAAAAGTACAAAAGTTATCGGTTGATTTTGAGTTGACTCTATAACCAGAAAACTCATTGGGTCAGTTTAATCCTCAATCCTAAGTTCAACAGGGTTGATCCTCAATTCCAAAAATTGATGACCGATATTGTACAGGTTGATCCTAGGATTAGGGAATAGACCGGCCTAACTCGGATTACGATCACCCTGAGTTAAATATATGTTTACATGATCGGGGGCCTGGCGCTAATTGACAATCGACTAGTCTTTCACTTAATTTTGTAGTCATTACTATATCACATGCCATCATATCTACATATATTAAATAATAAAAGAATGCATATGTATGTATGCATGTATGTATGTATGTATGGACTGACAATTTTATGGAGGTATGGCTTCAATAGGTTTAAGAATTTTTAAGTAATTTCCCCCCTTATCGTTGTTGCTTGAATAGCGCTGCCACCCTATCTTCGCTGATGAGGAAAGAGCTTCCTTTTTTTTTTTGGCTCTTTTTTATCAACCAAAATAGCACAAGTGGTGAGCAACCAAATTGATTCACATGGGACCAATATGGTTCTCTGTTCCAAAATCTAGAAATCGGTCTTAACCAGTTGGATTCTCAATTTTATATCCTTGATAGGTCAATTCTATTTGAGAACTGGCATTGATAGAATCTTAAATCGAACCGATTTTTAACCACTTTCCTTTTTCTCAATATAATAATATGTAAACTAATATAATACACACACGTGTCGGAACAAGAGTGCACATGTATCATATTTGTTTTGATCCATCGCAAATAGATCATATAAAATTCGTCACTTACTATTCAGCTGATGTTATTTAAATTCACTTCATTCCTTTTCCTGTCTACCTGCACCTTCTTCTCCACGTTAAGAAGAGTATATGGGAAAGAAATATCTTTTTTGGTGGACATAAGACTACAATTGGCAAAAATGTAAAGAGAATAAGTAAATAGATCCGACCATCCATATCAAGAACCACATAGACCAGACTAGACCAACCGGTTTGATTCGGCTCTTGGAGGGATTGGTTCGCTTCCGGTTTTGGGAGGGAACCAGACCGGACTGGACCAACGGATCAAACCGACTTTTTTTTAAACATATTTTTTAATTTCTTAAAAATAGCAATAAACTCTAAAAATAGTAACAAATATAGTATTTTTAAAATTTTTAATTTTTAACTTTTTTTGCTAAGTGATTGATTCTTGATCCTAGGACTATCCAATCTGGTCCTTGGTCCCCAAAATTAAGAACCAATCCTCCTAATTTGGTTCGCGATTCTTAGGTGGAAGTGGAAGTAGATCTGATCGGGAATCAATCACCTCTAAAATAAATGTTGTTTTCAAGTTAAATTTTTGACATAATTTTTTTGGTGCATCCTTGAAAGTGCCTCGATCAATAAGAGAAAACAAAAGCAAAGGACTTCCTTTTCACAGTATCTTGACCATCCATCATGATTTCGTACCTCAAGAGAATTTATTTATCATCTTTAATTGCACTAAACAATTACTCAAACATGCCGTCAACCGCTGTCGTCAACAATGCTTCCCAACCCCCCACGCCTCAAGAAGCCATGCCAGCATGCGTTTGTCACCGGCAAATACCGAACAAGCAAATTATGTGATCAAATAGAAGATCAACTGATTCAATATGGAAAAATTAGGCTCTTTCATACGTTTCCTGGCCAACGAAAGATTCGGGTACTCGGGTTACAGCACTCTGATACAGTACCAGCAGACAGCTTAGCAGAGGAAAAATTAGGATGACCCGACACGACCCATATTCCATGGAACAAAAAGAATAAGTTCAAAGAATAGGGTTCCACGATCCATTTTGCCACCTTTAGAACACTTCATCGCTATATCATCCTCGCTGTGTCTATTTCATATCTGTCATCTAAATGAAACTCCATTCCTATTATGTTAATTTATGATGCTTATATCGGGGTGACGGATGTGCAAGAAAATCCACCCCCTGTGTAATCTAATAACTCAGAAATCAAATTAGGAGGTAACTTTTTGCCTCATCCACTTAGTAGCTGACCATTTCTCGCCAGCTAGAACCTCACATCCTCCATGTATGCTCTTTGGATCCGATTGACCATCTAGTCCCTGAAAAGAAATGAAGATAAAGCCAATATCAAAATGAAGAAATTGTAATGCCAATCACATGGGACATAAAATGAAAATAGAATAACCAGAATCAAACTTGGACTCGGGGGAATTTAAAGGAAAAAATTGCGGCTTTGGTTAGTCTAACATCTCATCCACTCATCTTGATTATCTCTCTCACAACTTATAACTATAAATCGAAGTCTCCTCCTTACACTAAGAGTAACCGTGTCCTAAAACTTAGCATTCCTAATGCTACATTCCTAAATCAATCCACAAGCAATGCAATCTTCAGTCATCTCTCTTATCACTAAGATCCTGAATGAATATGACTACTCAGATACACATGCAAGGCCCCCCAAAAACTTGGTGTACTAAAGCAACTTGATGAACTTGGATGAGGACCAGAGGTTTCCACTGCACTGTAGTCCCTGGAACCACCAAACAAGACCCAACTTCCCCGTCTAGGTAATGCATTGCTTAGCGATTTTCCATTAATAAATAGGCACTCTAATGTGTGCCCTGATGCATAATATCTATGTAAGCAAGAAATGCCCAACTCTAATAAATAAAGTGAGACGAACCATGCTCCAGAAGAGCACTGCATCTCCTTTCAGTGGCTTTACTGATAAGCCCTTCACCATCTTTCCACCACAGCTACATTCACCTGTTCCGGCCTATCAATGCAAACACCGAGTCAAAGAAAGAATCAGCTTCTAATACAGAGATAATAGATAGCAGCAAATGATAAAATTCAAGAGCATTCGATGCCAATTTCTCGGTCAATGCTGGCCACATCACACGCATCAATGTAAAACTAAGAAAGTGCTAGCCCGTGAAGAGAAAAAGCAATGTCCATTACGAATTTGATCCAAAGCTTGCCCGAAAACCATGGTGAGTATGTAGCAAACCAAAGTAGGCACCATGGAATGCCAAATTTCAATCATAGCAGTAAGTGTAAAAAGAGCATCAGACAGGGAAGGATCCAAAAAGTTAGGCAAACAAAATCACAGAAGTACAGCAATTGTACAGACTCCTCTCAAACGCTCAACTAAATTTGGGGCAACTAGGGCAGTGAATTCTGCAAATCACTACAGAGATTGATCAACCTAGATAGTACAGATTAAGAAGTGAAAGTCCTAGAAGGCCTCAACCCTCACCCTCACCCTCCCCATAAGGCAGCTCCATATTGCAAGCCAACGTTACAGAAGAGAATCTGATCCTCCACATTATTGTGTTGTCCACACAATCAACGTCATTCAATTCGATATCAGAATTTTGATCATTATATGCTTCAAAATCGAAATAAATACATGTATAATGCATAGAAAAATTAATTAAGAAATAACGCAGACATTAAGAAATGCATATTTCTTATTAAAAGAAGAGTTTCTGAAGGTCATTTGTGTTCAACCCATGATCACGTAAAAAAAAAGATTTACTTGCCCTCGTAAGAAACTGGAACTAAAATGACTGAGTTACAAAAGTACTTAAGACAAATGGGAGCTTTCAGGCAGTAACCATATCCTTTAAAACACAAGTTAATACATATATAATTGGTGGCCACAAGAACATTTGAAAGTTCCAGTTATTCAAGCATTTACAGAAACAAGATACCCGTAGCATCGTTTTATGACCTGAATGAAATTTGCTGGATCTAAACTGAACCTCATGAAATTACTGATTCAGGTGCTATGTATCAATTTAATTTATTCATCCAAGAGTTGGCCCATTTTTAGGTCAGTGTTGTGTCAGTTATATTTATGAGAAGCAACTTACTAAGGCAATATATCAATCTAAATCCAAATGATGACACCAACAGGACAGACACTGACAGTGTCCAAATAAATTGCTCATTGTGGCAGTAGGAACATCCTTGACATATATTGAAGCATTCATGAAGTGAGTTTCTGAGTTGTAGTGTCACCCTAAAGTGACATGGTCAGTATCCACCCCTCCAAAGGACCAAACTCTGATATCCATTTAGTAATGAAGAGAAGATACATCCAGCAAAAAAAAAACATAGTTGGAGATGGAAATTAAGAATCAAAGTGAAAAAATACTTACCATAGGAAAAAAAGTTTCTCCTCCCTCCACATTGTCACTCAAATACATAAGCATTGTGGCAACTCGCTGACCACCGCGCTGCAAGTTGAACTACAAAAGGGGCAAATAAAATATATTTCAGTTTCATATATAGGTAACTGTCTTTATACAACAAGATAATAGTGCAACACGAAGCAAAAGAAAGTACAACAGCCAAAAGAGACTAGGTGGACTTACGGTGTCAGAGAAGTAATCATGGTGTGGCTTGTAATACTGATTCTTTTCATACCTGTGCTTCTGGAGATGTTAGCTTGGATAATGAAACATATTAGTCTTCTGCTCAGGAGCAACAGCTTACAGGAGAACGTTCCTACCTTAAGACTTGGATGAGCTCCCCATTCTCTATAGGAACTTGAGCATAGACAGAGATGCGCTTTTCAATTGCCTGAATTTGTTAAAGAAATGGTATTGAAAGCTTCGTCTTGAGAAAATTCTCCACAGGCCCATAACAAAGAAGGCAAATTGCACTGGAAGTCACTTAGTTGTATTCGTAAATACAGGCACCATTTCCAGGTTCAAAGAATAGAATCATGATCCTGAACTAACCTGCACCATAGGATATCTCCTCTCTGCATGATTCAGAAACATACCAGAGCTTGTCCTAACTTCACTCCTGATTCCCTGATCAAAAGTTACAAAAAAGTTCACACTAGAAACTCAATATCATCCAATTGAGATTTTTAGGCACAATTTAAGATAAAACAATGAAATATCAAATCTAGCAAGAAGAAAAAGAGCACACCTTCCCTGTTTTTGCATCCACCACTGTAGAAACCTGAAGCCTCGGACGGGCAATGCCTCTGAGATAGTCACATTCCTGCAACATAAACAAAATTCCAGTTAACCAGCTGTAGTCATCAGTAGAGTGCATCCTCAGATTTTAATAGCAAACAAATCTTTGCTATTCTCCTAAGTAGCTAACTTTTGTAGCATTTTAAAATGCACAAGAAAAATTATGACACTATTATCACAAAATGATACAACATCGATAAACTATGTCTTATCCCGCTAATAATTGTGAGACAATAATTCAAGAAATTTGTTAAAAGATCTATAAAAGCAGTTGAGCCAACTGTTCATCCATTCATTGTCATGATAGAAGATATTGTTGATAACTTCATACTCCTCCAAAATTATTTCACAGAATTATGGTAAGGCTGCTGTGCTCCACCTTGTTTTCCTTGGAAACTAAATAAACATCATATAGCCAATGTTCTACAGACAAGCCTCCAACTCTTATACAGGATAAACAGTAGTCATCTTAGACCAAAAAAGGGGGGACAAGAAGATTCTCTGTGTTACAATAGCTTGTTCAAGCCAAACTGCAGATATTTACAAGCATCATATATGTCCTTATCCAGAAAAAGAAACGAATCTTATGTCCAAGAAGATTTTTAAGCTATTGCTGCAAGTCTCCATCAACAAATAACTCAAACTTAACAAAGGACAAACTGTCACAACTTGATAAGCATTCAAGACATGGAAACTGTATTAGTTTATCCAATTTAATCGAGGTTGGAGACAATGAATGCATGAGAACAACTGCCACAACAATAGGACAACAAACACACAGAAGGTGGAAATGAGATCAAGAACAACAAAAATAAATTTCAACTTCATCATGTGTAGCAAAGTAAATCTCCTTGCACCATTTATTAACCCTACTAAGAGATGATGGTTATAGGCATGTGGTTTGGGATTGTCAAGACAAGTAATAAGAGATGATGGACAGTATAATGAAAGCTTTAGGAAGGAAGGGACCAATTGTTGTCATCAATTATATACATTCATGCAGGAACTTGAATGAAAAAAAAAATGTGCCTCTATCATTTGTGTGTTGTTTCTATTCGATTAATCAATACTCAAGCTAGTTTAGAAACAAATACAGCAAAGTCTACTCTTTTCTTAATAAGACAGGCAACAACGTAATTGAAAGATAAAAACAAATGGAAAGCATATTCCACAATCATTATGCTGCCAAGTCCAAGTCTTTTCGCTTTGTGCATCAGCACCACCATCAATATGAGCTCGTTACATTCAACAAGGTTGCTACACAGTCCTAAAAGTTGGAATTGACTCTGGAACTAGAGGAGGCTTCATTACAGTAGATGGCATAGTTTTGCCAACTTCATGAATTTAGTAGGGTCAAAGTCATAGCCACATACAAATAAGCACCACTTCACATCATCTAACTCAAGAGCAGAATTATCTAAAGAATCATAAAAAGAATTGATCATGCACCTTCTAGTGAAATAAGATATCAGATGAATAACAAAGTGGAACAAAACCATTTTATTTGCTAGACTAGAACTTGACCTGTTTCTCTTCAAACTATAAATGTAGGAATAAAGTAGTCCAGCTCCGCTTGGCTGAAAGCTTGTTATATAGGTTGGGACAACATTTTTAGCCACCCCTACCCTCCCCACCCCCCTATACCACGGACAAGAGAAACTCCCATTCAGCATACCTATAGCAATACCATCTATTAAGCAAGTTGTACTTTTTTTCTCTAGCTTGAATTCCAAAGGACGATCTTTTAGTTTGTGGGTTCCCTTTCAGCTACCCATGTTTACTTCTTCAAATATGATCTAGGAACTGAAAACTTTGAATGAAAAATTAGCCTACATCGAGATGCTTAGTTATTATTCCCTAACAAGTACATTGAAAAAAAAAAGTAATTTATAGCAACTAAAATGGAGAGATTCCACCTCATCTACTTCATAGGTTCAACAAACAAGGTGGGCAATAGTTGTGAACTATAATCACCATATAATATGCAAAAGCACCACGATCTTCGAGGTGGATTTCCAACAAGGTTCAATGGATGGAGCATTCAAAGACGCAACATTTCTAATGATAACAAGGGTTGCCTATAAAATGGAATCTTCAACCTTTTGCTGGATTAAGATGTACTTTAAGGTGAGTTAATCCAACTAATGCACTTTTACAACTGCTCACAAATTAACAAAAGGAAAATTGGTAAATGCAGTAGTACATGTGATGATAGACATACCTCCATGCTTAAAAAGTTGTGTAGTACGATGATTCGGGGTGACCAACTAATAATCTCAGGTTTGACCTACAACAAGAAATATATTCATAGAAAACCTTAGAAGATCTACCACCAAAAATATGATATAACAACAAAGTTAATTCGTACATTAAAAGGGCTACATTTCCAAAATTACAAATGTCGAGATATATGAAAATTTTAGATGGTGTGACACAACATAGGGCACAATAGCAGTGAGGGATGCAAATATAGATGACTTTCTGTGGCTAACACAGTTCTTTTACTTTTATGTGTGCAAAGTATGTTTCACAATGAAGATTAGACTTTTATACTACTCTTCTTATGTTAGTAAAAGTCTATGGAACTGACTTTAAAATTTGGTAATAAGGTGTGTCTACATAACAAAATCGCAAGACTAGCTGGCATAACACCATTAGCAGGAAAACAAGAGCCCTCCAAAGATATTGACCAGAAAAGATGAAAGCCTGAATAATGATCCATTATTTTCATCAGTGGATAAGAGTTTAAGCCAATCTAGCATGCTTGAAACCAGAACAATCTTAACTTGAGCAGGTAGCATGCCCAAGAAGTACAAACACATAAGACATATCACCTAGGGCTACTCTGGGACACAAACAATGAACCCCTGACAGAATGATGATGTAAAAGAGTGAGCCAGTAGCAAGCAACCTCTGACATTGGCACATAAAGTGGATCTAAATGATTGATGGAAAGATGAAATAAAACAGCTATCCCAAGCTAAATGACAAGATCATATGAGGCTTGTTTATCACAGGAAGATTAAATAAAATCAACAAGTATTCTCTTCCAAACACAGAAAAAGAGGCGTTGTGGTGAAAAGCTTCCTTCACTCAAATCTGTGGTGACACACTACCAACCTGTCACAATTGTAAATATATACAGCAACCATCTGTTCTCTACTAACCTCAGGAACTTACTACCAATAATCTTCAAATAATATTAAAACATTGAAGTTGCACATGTGAATTCAGCAATCATTTCAAAAACAACATTCTTTCATACATATAAGTTGATGTTAACTCCAAGAAAGAGCTTCCTGTTGGGTAATTCCCTCAATTGATCTTTGAATACTTGGTTGGATATTGAAATCGATTGTAAAACCAATTCAAGAAACAGGTCATCTACCTTCCACCCCAAAAGGAAAGATCTTAACAACTGGTATATAAGTATTAATGCCATCAGACCACCATTCTTTTTTATTGCAAATCCATTTGACACAAGATTATCTACCAAAATTAACTGTGATCAACAAATATGTAACCTTGTGACAACACCATACTTGAAAAGAAGCACCAAGAGGTTAATTTAAAGAACAAAAGCATCCCTTAGAAAGAAGGCACATCAACTTCAAGCTAGTTTTGATTTCACAGTCAGGTTCACTCAATTATGCATCAGAAGTGTTTGTCCACACTACAAAATAAGGCACAACTATGAATAGACAAGATGCTAATTTTATAACACAGACCAATTGCCACTGAATGATGTCATCAAGGATCATTTAATTTCAAGGAAAGTTACATGAGGTCACCACCAAATAATGTATAATAAATGGGATATCATTGTTAACTAAGTTTCCCTGAGATGCAATGGGCTTGTACCAAAGTGTTGTCCTGCTGCATTAGTTTCGTCTAATAAATCACTTTACTCATGAGAGACGAATGCTGAGAACTTGATTAAATTGATATATCAGTAAGAATTAAGTGATTTCAATTTATAACAATGAAATATGAGAGATAATAGACACTTCTATATTGATACATTGTTAAAGCAGCTCAAAAGCCAACCAATTTTTTAATGCGCTGCTTATTATTAAACATTCATTTTTATTTCCTTGAGAAAAGAAGATTCTAGTAAGTGAGAGATGTGCAATAGCCAAGGAACAAAAGGGCAAATAGAAATTATTACAACACTAAGACTAAGGCAAATTTGAGCCCATTGACCAAAGACAGCTGAAATAATACAAAATAATAGCAATGGAAGCTTCTTTACCCTCAAACAATCTATTATTATGTTGTACAAAATCAGCACATTAGGCAAAGCGCTCCAAGATTTTGATTATTGAGATTAAATCACCACCAAAAGCATTCAAACACCTGAATAACTGGATACATTTCTAAAAATAGGGGAAAAAAAACACCTTCGAAGCGCTATAGATAGACTAAGAATGATGCCACACAATGCCACACAAAAGGAGAAGATTATTAAAACAAGCCATTTTGCGTGGCCAAACGGTCTTAGAGATGATTTTCAACCCCTCAAAAGGTTGAGGTGTTAATTGCAAAAATGAGAAGGACAAGAGTGACTCTACAACTGACATATTTTTAAAGACAATAAAGTTAAAAAAACCTACACCATCACCTTGAAGACTATAGGCCAGTAATTTAGGAAAGGGAAAAACTCTGAACATTTTTGTCCACCAACTGCAAAGCCTAATGTGTACATTCAGTCTATGAAATGGGAGTCACCTATAAAGGAAAAGGTTATATGCAGCATATAACAAGCAAGGGCTTTCCACTAGTTGCATATGATAATAACAAATACCAAATGAAGTCTCTACTTACATAACCAAGGCGCAAGGTTTCAGCTTCTTTATCATCATTCCATAATGAAATGCCTGGAAAAATGCCAAAACAATTTCGCCTTAGTTAAACTAAAAAGACAATGAGGAAAAAATATCTCGTCATGCAGCTTCTGTAATATACCTTATACAAACTTGCCAAAACAAAGCACAAAAGTTTGACTGAGAGATTTTGATGTAGGACAACGAGTCCACAACAAGGAATAAATCTTTAGGCTTCATCACACACAAAGGTTCCTAAGCATCACGTATAGAGGGTTTTTAAAGCATCACACCTAAGAGAAGACTTGTCTCACACAATTCCAAAGCAAAGAATTGCCAATTCAAACAATCATCAAATCTATCAAAATAATGTATCCAGACTTTCTAAAGTGCCAAGAATACTCCAAGTCAAAATAGGAAACTTAAATATTCTAATAAAACTAGTAATACATATTCACCGCCAACTAGGAAAAGGAAACATTAAATCCAATTCCAAATATAATAGACTCCAAACACTATATGAAAATTCCTAATTTATCGAAGAATATAAACAGCATATCGTCATCATGCATGGCTTTTCTAAGTCTTCAAAGGTTGTTGCCATTGTTCTCCATCAGATTTTTAGGCTTACTTTTCAGAGGAATGAGAGCTATATAGAATTTGATATCCCATTGTATAAGGTTTTTATTAGTGTAAAGGGAAAAGAAGAATATTCTTAGGCTCCGCTTGTTTCACACAAAATGATATTTGGGAAAACATTTTCATTTTTTTGTGTTTGTGAAAGATTCTCAGAGATATTGGACTTGAAATTTTCACCAGCATCACCGCATCAGTTATTTTATTACTGACAATTACTATAAAATTAGATGTGTCTCCTCTCTTTCACATGAGTCAATTATTCAAGAAAGACCACAGTTATTCTAATTATAAGAGAAAAAATGGTTTAATTACAATTGAAAGAGATATTTTCATATCATAAATAAATTGATATGATGAGATTGTGCTCCAATTAATGAAATAGCTCTTTAGAATTTAGATCACCAGCAGAGCTGAAATTCCCCTTATAAAGGTAAAATATTTTCATTCCAAATGGATGAAATAATTTGACCATCATTTTCATGAGTTTAGCCAAACACCAAAAGATAATCCTTTTCCTAAAAAATGACTTCATCGTAAAAATTTTCCCAAAGTATCACATTTTCCATGAAACAAATGGAACCTTAATCTCATGTCAAAATTATTTGAGTTTTTTGTTGACCAAGTTACAATCTTATCTAGTCATGAGATTTAAAATAAAATTTCGGGTTAATAGAAAAGGAAAAACTAGAATAAGTCGAGAATCCAGAATTTGGGACAAGTTGCTCTATCAGTAGGTGACTCTGCATGAAGGCAATGCAACCTTCTACCAACATTGGCATACTAACTATTCTTTCTTTTTTCTGCTAAGCATGGTAAATCTTCTTTCACAACCAACCATAACAAGAAGCTCAACCAGCTTACATTCAATTCATCAGGATAAAAATCTCATTCAGCAAGCCCTTTAGTATAGACTAGTGACAGAGAAAATATCAATCTCTCTGATAAATGAATATTGATTAGAACAAAACAAAATACCATTCACATACATCAGGAGAAATTTAGATACAATGAGACCATGCATACAGAAAATTTTAAACTCTAGAGAAGCATTACAAAACAACTTCCATTCTTTTGGGGGGAAAAAGAATAGACAAAGCATAAGTTTGGATACTTCCATCAATCAATACAGGCAACAGACAATCTTATCAGAAAGCCTAATTTTGTCCTGGACAATGTAGTCCAGAAGATGCAACCCTGTGCAGGACCTCTATCGTTATATTCGTTATAACTACCATTAATAAAAGGGAAACAAATAAAGGATGTGATTAGTTATCACAGATCATCCTTAACGAGCTCAAGACCACATAATAGCTCATCCACAAATAAAACCACTATTTGACAATGCCTTTACAATGAAAGACAAGGTATGAACAAGTTAATAATGTGAATCTGTAATCTTCAAAGAGATTCAAGCTTAAATACATACCTCCAGGTAACTTAAGATAGCCATCTTGCTGAATTTTACGAGATCCTTTAGAAGATGGAAACTTCGTGCCTGTGAATAACAATGCTTTAGAAGACTGATATGATTCTTTAACAACCCACTTGCCCCCACACAACCCCTCTTTGCCAACCCTCACAGACCCACATGAACAAGGGAATGACAACCTACAATCGAATAAAGAATATTCTACCATCAATCATATCCAAGTCAGAGTTCATGTCTTCCAGTTCAGACCTTAATATGATGTCCACCTATTTATAGATCAACACCAATATGCATCTTGAAATCCAGAATCTACTTTAAGGAATACAAGTGAAATTACAGGTTGTACTTATCACCAATATGACTATTCCTTTTATTAATAAATACAACCAATATGACAATTCCTTTTATTAATAAGTAAAAGAAAGTCAACTACAGGACACCAAGAGGGGTACAAACCCATTTTCAAAAAGAGCTCAAAAAACCCAAGAAAGAGCTCAATTACAGGACAAAGTGTCTATTGTTTATGCTAGACATGGAACATATGGAACTATTCATTTGTTAGCAAGAATAATAGAAAAACTAACAACTTTAAAGGGAAAAGAAGGCACAAGAAACTTATAAGAGACAAAAAGTCAGAGACAGCTTTACAGTTTCTGGAGACCACGCCAAACTATATTCAAATGCATAAAAAAATAAACAAAATAAGGAGGGAACGAAACCTAGTATAGCCCATCACTCCTTGTAGCTCCCAACTAATTAGTCCATAAGAACTGACTCTGAAACTGTCCTTGAAATTGATGTGCACAATTACAGTTAAATTCAAGACCTCAAATTCTAGCTGCATATGTAAAGAGACATGAAGAACTGACAGAGCTAAATTAAACTTTTGGAGCAAAATTCCAGCAAATCTTGCCTGTTAAGCTCTAATAGGTTCTAGGCCTAACCAAACGTCAGGCAAAAAGAGCAAAACATGAACCGGCAAATACCAAGACAAGAACCAACAATGCAATCATTGTCAAACTTAAAAGTATTCTCAACAGTAAGTGCAACACTTTGAGTTCCCATATTTCTCTAACTTGTTCATGTACTGAACCAATCAACCACCCCCTTGCGTAACAAACTAAACGCATGAAATTTATAAGCACAATAAGAACTCAGGAATAGATCACTAGTGAAAATGCTCTGATGCAAATCAACATGTATAAAATTGAGAAATATTATGTGTACCATATGAGTCTTCCAGCCGCCGAATGAATGCTAACTGAAGAAAAGCACCTGCACTCCCCCCAAAAGCAAGCCAGAGTTGAAAGATTATTAGGTGCAGATTTTATAAAGGGAAGTCAAGAATGGCCGTCTACAATCAGACCTTGATCAGCTACCAAAATATATAAGAAGTTAATAAACAATGTCCCCTAATGGTCCGATTGCAATAAATCAATGAAGCTCAGATCCACGTGAATCAAGATCTGGCTCCAAACATATCGATCTTGAAGACAAGAACTCCAGTACCATATGCAAAAGTGATTATTCACGGCCAACACTATTTCAAGAAACGATCAATAAAATGAATCCCTGGCAAATAATGGCACTTCCCAGTTCTTTTTTTTTTTTGGGGGGGTGGGTGAAATGGCACTACCCAGTTTGATCGGCTCCAAAATGTGAGAATTCTGATCACGACCCACTTCATCAGCCGATCAAAGGCTGATCAAAGCATAACCCAAATGACCGCAAAAGCAGGATACCACCGTCAATCGGAAACCTTTACGTACCGATGATCATCCCTACAGTGACGAACGTCAGCAGCCCGAACACAATTTTCATTGCAGGAGCCATATTGCCTGTACAGCACAAACTGGAAAACACCCCTCTCAGTCACACAGAATCAAGAAAACGTCGGGAGGGATCGCGCGACGAAAGAATGCAAGAGGCGGGGACGATCATCAGGCCCGGCAATTCGATCCAATTTTACCTTCCCAAGCGAGAGAGGGCGAGACCCGGCAACGACCCGCGCGATGTGGTTGATTCGAGGCGATCTTGGGAATATCTGCAGAATGGAGAGATTCTTGCAACGCCGGACCGACAGAATCCTGCAAATTTCCACGGAGGGACCGGAGGGACAGGCTTTTCTTCCTTGTAATCGTAGGGTTTAAGTTGAGGTTGGTCGGAAAATGAGGAAGGCAGAAACGGACAAAACGAGAAGACGTTAGCCCCCGAATTGCACGTTTGATTATATTGACTCCACTATTCCTCAATTCCACCACGTCACATGCGACATGGTACGTGGTGAACATGCTTATTATCAGAGGAGAGAGGATTTTTCCTTTAATTTCCCATGGCCAACTCTTGCAAGAAAAGGAATTTTCATTGTGATTAAGATGAGCACAAAGCAAGTTGATATTGTGGTAGTTGTGATTATATAAATTGAATCTCGAATGAATTAAAAATACAAAGTGACGTGCAATTTTTTTAAACTATACATAATTAAAACTCTAACTACAACATATAAACTCCTACTTCTGTTGGGCCATTATGATCTAGTTCTCAAAAAAAAAAGAAAAATTCAGAATCGCTAATTTTAAATGTCCTCAAACTCCAAAGTTCACTGGTTTATAAAATATTTTAGAGTGAGTATGAGCTCAGTAAATGAAAGCTCAACGTCTAAAATAGGAGACCTACTCACCACTCGATCCAAGAGCATGGCAACATAATATCAATTAATTTATCATATATCATTTAGAGGAATCATCATGATTCAAGTGCTAATAAGTTTAATACAATCTGGCATGTTAATCAATTTGTCTCTTCTAACCACGTACCATAACGTAAATTTACAAACATATAAAACAGTCCAAATATTCATTAAAAAAAAATATATCGTCACAAGCATATCCAACCATGTCAAATTTCTCTCAAAAGTTGCCCATGGCTGCAATAAGGAGATTAACATACTCACAACAATGAATATTCACATACACTTTTCAAACATACTATTTAAATTCATTTAAGATACTGTAATCAACGATGATATTTTAATCATTTATGCTGTCTTGCCTATTATCAACTCATCATGTAATTATTAATTTCTTTTAACATTATGGATCTATGATATCATCCATACTTAAAGCTAAAACAACTAAAGGACCAATAGCATTAACTGGGTCAACCCACTTTGGTCCCTAATGATTCTCTTGCCTTAAACGAAAAGATTTGTGTGAAGACAGAGTTTTGATCCACTTAAAATTAAGTGATAAGATCTTTAATTAGGCATATAAAACACCTAGAGAAAACCTTATCTTAGAGAATCTTGATCAACAAAAATGGTAACTCTTAGCTAGCTTTAGTCGTGCTAGCTTTGTGAATATATCCAAATGAAGACTTGGGCTCTTCGGATACGATTTGAAGAAATGGAATTGGGTAGAATAATTAAAGATAATGGTTCGAGAGAGAGCATTATTGGGCAAGCAGGTGCATGAATGAGGAAGTTTGATTTGCAATTTTGTCAAGAACATTCATGAGCTAAAGTTAAAAATATTAGATCACACATGACGGATTTGCATAGTTAAAATATGTGGTTGAAAATGAAGGAGGCGTGTCGAAGTTAAAACGAGCAATAAGGGCGCGTTTGGTAATATTTATGTTTAAAAATTGTTAGGAAACGGAAATAGAAAAAAGTGTTTGTTCGGAGAATAATTTTTAAACAAAAAAAAAAACGTGTTTGGTAAACTTGTTCGGGAATAAAAAATGAACGAAACACGTTTGGTAAATTTGTATAATTTTTTTAATTTCTTTTTATTTTTTAATATTTATTTATTGTTTCTATTTTCTTTCTTATTTTTCTTATTTATTTTCCTTTTTTCTTTTTTTTTCTTCTTTTGGCCGGTCGCCGGCCTCGGCCATGGCCGACGACCAGCCGACGAGGGCGGCGACCTCGCCCGGCCACGGCAAGGCTTGCCCTCAACCTAGCCGGCCGCTAGGTGAGATCGGCCTCACCGGATCCGGGCGAGCTCGAGCTCACCTAGCCAAGGCGAGGCTGAGCCTCGCTAGGGGCCGGCAACGCTTCGGCGAGGTCACCGACCCTCGACGGCCAATCGCCGGCCATGGCCGAGGTCGGCGACTAGCCAAAGAAAAAAGAAAGAAAAAAGAGATAAATGTCTCTAAATTTTGTTCCAAAAACAAGAAATAACCTTTTTTTTTTTGGTAAAGAGAAACAAATTTTTTTTGTTTCTTATTTCTGTTCAAAATGTGTTTCCGGGAACAAAAACGCAAACAAACGCGTTTCTGTTCCTTTTTTGTTCTCAGGAACAAAAAAACAAAAAAGTTGTTTAAAAACAGAAAAAAGAAATGAAAACAAACGTAGCCTAAGTGACTATCTCTAGATGGCAAAGCTCGTGGGTATAAAAGAGGGGGAAATGGACATGATTAAAACATGTGATAAATATCAACAATCATGCGAAAAATATTCATGACTCATGTATAAACTAATCTAAGTTTGCATCACCAAAAGCATTTTGGGCAAGATCTTGACTATTATCCACGGCACATAGTTGCATACATATATTGTCACACCATTCCTCATTTTAATGTGAATTTCGAATTTAAGGATTCATGTATTGGTTAGCAGAGGTGGATAAATTCTTTTATTACTCTAATAGCTTTGAGTATAGTAAAATTTGAGCGACGAAGAGACGACAAAGCATTGGTGACAATTTGATTGAAGAAGTGAAAGATACTAAAATTGATGATTTTTGCCCAGAGACTCAAAACAACCTTTCTTGTAATTAGAATTGTATCCGGGGCTAAAAGCAAGTGCATCAATATTCATTCAATTGCCCAATTACAACCTACCCGAGATTGATGCTTCCTAAATTCCCGAGTTCAAAGGTTGCTCTGCGGGTCTCTAGATTAGATTAGCCAACACTTTGATGAAGTAGGAAGAATCAACATTGAAGTTCTCGAATTTTCATTCCAAAGTTTGAAGATTATGATTCGGAAGATGAATTTTAAAGAGATTATTGTTTTGAAGACTTGCAAGGCGAAAGAATTTTCATTTGCTCATAAATTTTGCTAGAGTTGACTTTGTAGAAAACAATTCTCTATTGGCACAAAACTTTAAAGGATCAATCACTATTAAGGCTCCGATTATTCTATGAAAAATAAATGATTTCAAAAATATTTTCCTAAAAATAATTACTTATATCACTTAAAAAAATAAATAAACGAAATATATTTTCATCATATACGAAGATCTTTAAATATAAATTGTTGTCAATTACAATTTTTTTTATTGATTAATTATTTTAAATTATATGAGTGATCGCTAATAGAAAAAATATATTAACAAAGCCTAAGCTAGAAAATCTGTGCGGTGAAAAGTGCGCGGATTACCGTCCAAAGTAGGATCATTCTCTAATCGAGGTAGATCGGTGCTTCTCTAGACGACTTGTCGGAGTGGAGCTTTCCCGGTGGAGAAGACTGATGTGGGGCTAGAGAATCATACCTATTTGCAATTTTGTTTTATTTAGTTATGCATACAATTTTTATTTTTTATTTAAGTATTTTGATTTTATTTCCTTTTAAACAATTATTTTGATTAGATATCAGTTTTTTTTTTGGCACTATTGGTTGAGACGTTGGGGGACTTGCAACTCGAGTTAGACATCATCCGTCCAAATTCCACTAACAACATGCAAATTACTTTGGATCAATGTCATTTACATAGGCCAAATGTCTAGATTTAACCGATTTATATGTTATAGATTGTTGTATGGTCTAGAGTAATTAGATCTTCCTACTCGTGCCCTCAGATACAAAAACACATCTCTTGTCAGGTAATCCTAAGAATATTGGGTTACTATACATTAGTATTATTCTCTTACAATACACAACTCTTTACACGAAATTAAAAAAAAAATTATATTAAGATTTTTCTTTTGTTGTGTTTAGGGCATGTTGCGAGTACATAGTAAGCCTCGTTCTCATTGCATCTCTCAGAGAAAATGAGGAAGACAGAAAGGGACAAAACGACAAGAAATTACCCTCCCCCCTGTACACTTGAGTATTTTGATTCCACTAATCCTCGTTTCTACTATATCATATGGTATCAGAGCAAATACTTAGCGAGGTCTGTAAAGCTCGACACTAGCGACTTTAGGGATAACCATCTTGCCAATGATAATTAAGAGGTGTAGGCTCTTTGACAATGGTCTTAGAGTATCTCAACAGGCCATTGATCGTTCGGTCGGAAGGCTAAGGTGACCATTAGTTGATTGGAAACATTGAGAGTGAAGAGAAATTCGGATTAGGATAATGAAGCGGCACTCGACAATCATGCTTATTGTTTGAAATAATTAGGATGATGTAGATATTGTGGCGATTGTGATGGCTATTGTTATGATCTGAACTCTCCATGCAAATTCAAACTCGAATGCATACAAAATTTAAAGTCATGTACAATTTTTTTTTTTTAAAGTTATGATCGCTCGACGAATATAACATGCATTTTGCATGATTCAAGTGCTAGTGATCTAATCCCATTCCAACGTGTTAATAAATTTTTCTTTTGTGAACACGTGCTATGACGTAAATTTACAAACGTATAAAAAAGTTCAAATATTCATTAAAAAATCGTTACAAGTAGTAACCAATCATGTCAGACTTCCCTCAAAATTTGCCCTCTACTGCAATAAGGAGATTAACATACTCACAACAATGAATAATCACGTACACTTTCGAGACATATTATTTAAATTATTTTAAGATAATGTAATCAACCATGATATTTTAATCATTTATACATATAGTCTTGCCTCTTATAAACTCATCATGTAATTATTAATTTATTTTAACAATATGGATCTATGAATGATATTATCCATACTTAAAGCGAAAACAACTAAAGGTTCAATAGTATTGAATGGGTCAACCTACTTTAGCCCTTAGTGATTCGCTTACCTTAAATGAAAAGATTTGTGTGAAAACAGAGTTTTGATCCACTTAAAATTAAGTGATAAGATCTTAAATTAGGCAAATAAAACACCTAATCTAACCATATTGAGGTAATAGAAAATCTTATCTTAGAGAATCTTGATCAACAAGAATGGTAACTTTTAGCTAGCTTGTGCTAGCATTGTGAAAATATCCAAATGAAGACTTTTATAGCTTGAGCTTTTTAGATACTATGTGAAGAAATGAAATTGGGTAGATAATTGAAGATAATGGTTGGAGAGAGAGCATGATTCGGCAAGTAGGTGCATGAATGAAGAGGCTTGGTTTGTAAGCTGATCAAGAACATTAACGAGCTAAAGTTAAAGAAATGACATCAGGCATGATGTATTTACATAGTCAAAAGATGTGGCTGAAAATGAGGGAGGCGTGTCCAAATTAAAACGAGAGATAGTTGGCAAAGCTTGTGGGTATAAGAGAGAGGAGAATGAATATGATTGAAACATATGATAAATATCACCGATCATGCGACAAATAAATGACCCATGTATAAACTAATCTAAGTTTGCGTCCCTACAAGCATTATGGGTAAGATATTGACTATTATCCACGGCACATAGAGTTGTGTGTACATATATATATATATATAACATCATTCCTAATTTTAATGTGAATTTCGAATATAATAATTCATGTATTGGTTAGCACAGGTGGATCGAACTCTTTATTACTCTAATAGCATGGAGCAAAGTAAAATTAGAGCGATGAAGAGACAACAAAGCACAGATGACAATTTGGTTGAAGAAGCGGAGGATACTAAAATTGATGTTTTTTGCCTAGAGACTCAAAACAACCTTTCTTGTGATCAGATGTGCATCTAGGGCAAAAGGCGAGCAATATTTATTCAATTGCCCAATTACAGCCAATCGAAAGTTGATGCTTTCCAAAGTCCTGACTTTGAAGGTTGTTTTGTGGGTTTCTAGATCAGATCAACCAACACATTGATGAAATAGGAAGAATTGACATTGAAGTTTTTTGAATTTTTGTTCCAAAGTTGGAAGATTATGAATCGAGAAGATGAAATTTTAAGAGATTATTGTTTTGAAGACTTGCATTGAGGGGAAAGAATTTCGAGTTGGTAGGAAAATTTGCCAAAGCAACTTTGCAGAAAACAATTCTCTATTACCATAGAACTTCAAAGGATCAATCACCAATAAGGCTTCATTTATTTCACCAAAAATAAATAACTTAAAAAATATCATTTTAAAAATGATCGCTTAAAAATGAATAAACAAAATATATTTTTATTGCGTACAAAATGCGTAAATAAAATTTGTTATCAATAAAGAAAATATTTTTTCGTTCACTAATTATTTTGAATGATATGATTGATCGTTTTAGAATATATTAACAAACCCTAAGCTAGAAATTCTATGTAGTAAAAAGCGCGCGGATCACCGTACAAAGTAGGATCATTCTTAGAGACTAAAAATTTGGAAGGTGTGTATTCTCTAAATGAGGTGGATCAGTGCTCTTTAAATGACTTGTCGGAGCGGAGGTTTCCCAGCGGAGGAAAATGATGCATTGGAGAACCATCCTATTAGCAATTTTGTTTTATTTAGTTATGCATACAATATTTTTTATTTAAATATCTTGATGTTATTTCCTTTTAAACAATTATTTTGATTAGATATTAGAAGATATTTTTTGGGATTTTATTTAGAATAGCTTTTTTTCCCCAGAATTGGTATAATTGATTGAGACGTGAGGAGAGTTTCAGCTCAAAGAGTTGGACATCGCCGGTTTATAGAGTTATAGATCGTTGCCCGAGCCTAGAATAGTTAGGCTTTCATGCTCAAGCTCTCAGATATAAAAACACATCTGTTGTCGGGTTTTCATAAGAATTTTAGGTTATTATATATTAGTATTATTCTCTTACATAAGACAACTTTTTTACATGAGATAAAAAAAAAAAAAATATTGCGAGTTTTCTTTTGTTGTGCTCGGGAGTGCTGTGAGTACGTACTCAGCCCTGTTCTCACTGCATCTCTCGAATGCGAACAAAAAAATGAGAAGGGATAAGATAATTTTGAAATTTCATCTTCCTCCCCCTTACAAAAATTTTACATTCTCTGCCATCTTCTCCAATTTCCGTCTTCCCAAAAAAAAAAAACTAATATTAGTAATTTCTTTTTTTAGCATACTAGTTATTGTACACAAGCTATGCGCGAATTTGAACCACAAACGAAATCAAATAACATATCTACAATCTAAAAAGTAAGTACCAACTCAAATGGAATTGGAAGTACATACCCACTAAAAAAAACAACAAGCTACAATGAAAATGGGGATAATTATCTATAAATATTACTATTTTAGACTTAGTTTATGGGGGAATCATTAAAGTGATACATCTTAATAAAGGAAAGTAAAAAAAAAAGTTTCATTCCCAAATCAATTCACACCCTGTTTGAGAAGAGATGCAAAGCACCTAAACTAAAGAGGCAAATATTCCCTTAATTATGGGAAAATTACCAAAACGGTTTTAAACCTATTGAAATTTTTTCAATTAAGTTTTAAACCTTTTTTTTTCTTTTTTGCTAATTCAATCATAAATATTTTGTATTTGTGTTAATTTAGTCAATCCGACCAATTTTTTTGGTCAAGGTGCCTACCGTCCATTTGTCATTGACATGTTATTTTTCTTCTTTTTTTTGCTTTCTCTCTCCCTTTTTTTTTTCCTTTCCTTCTTCCTCTAGCCTGCCTTCGAATCGACTAGAGGCCAAAGCTAGGAAGGTTGACCTCACTAACCATTGGGGAGGCCACCCCTAGCCCTTCCTCATCGTCATTGGGCGAGCTCAACCTTGCTTAGCGCTACGATGGCAGGAGCGAGGGCGAGGCTCGGCCTTGCTAGTGATGAGGAGGGTGAATCTCCCCGTGGCTATGAGGTCAACCTCGCCAACCTTAGCCTCTAGCAAAAAAAAAAAAAAATAGAAATAGAAAGGGAAAAAATAAAAATAAAAATTGACATTTCGGCATCGACCAACCAAAATCAGAAAAATTGCAAAAAATTTAGGATTGAATTGATAAAAAAAAATGTTATTGTTGAATTGGAAAAATTGCAATAGGTTTAGAATCGATTTGGTAATTTCCACCCTTAACCACACTTTAAGTATCTCTCTCTCTCTCTCTCTCTCTCTCTCTCCATAATGCCACTAGATTTGCCATCTTCAACCCATGCCTCCACCTCCATGGACAACGACTATGATGCCCCTGCCCTACTGCTGCAAACGAGACATGTCATCACAAGTTAATCGCCCCACTCCCTCCTTCACCTCTCTTGTTTTCAATGCGTCTCTGTCTTTCCTCTACACTTCACTCAACAGGACACAAGTTTGCCAAGCTTGGCCAAGATCTCAACATCCATGGAAGAGCCACCAAGCTCGATGATAGGCACAATAGGACTAGGGGAAGACAGCACGACGGGGGGTGGCTTAATTGGATGGTAGTAGAGGTGATGATGCGGGTAGTGTCGATGGGGTAGATGAGGAGAAGACTAAGCAATGGGTAGGCATATTAGGATTTTGGATACATGACAATCGATTTGGATTACTAAAAGGGATAAAATTGAAAATGAAAAAACAAAAAGTGAAGATGGCAATTGCATGTTTTTAGCATCAAAGATGCAAATTGATGCCTAATCCAAATGCAAATATTGTTATTGAAGTTTTTGCATTGTGGTAAATTTGAGGGAAAATTCCAAATAAGGGTATGAAATGACCAACTTAGTCCCAATTATAGGTTCAAAGTTGCATGTGAGAAACAATTTTTAAGCCATGGTTTAGGGTATTTTTTTGTAGGAGCTTTTCTTTTTCTTTTTTTATTTATTCTTTTCTCGGTTCATCTTCTTCTTTGTTCTTCCTTCCGCACCATCTCTCTTTTCACTAGTGGCAATGTGTCACAAGCCGATCGTTTGGGATTGTTCGGCTTGTGACCATGTAGTGACTTAGGTTCTTTTGGATGGCTTGAATTGTTGGGGCGCCTAAACAAGCCTTATTCGGATTGATCGCTCACTCGTTCACTCACTTGGATTGTAGAGGGAGAAAGTTTCTAGAGAGAGAACTCCAGAAAAGAGCAATAAGCCTTTGATTAGTGAATGGTTGGATGAATACAAATGAAGGGGAGGGCACCCCTTCTTATACTTGAGGCCCTCAAATTACAACTATTGATTGAGATTTCATCCGGCAGGCGAGATCATATTGCCCAACCTACCAACCACCAACATTAATGGCAAGAGAATTCTAGACCTCAATGCAATTACTATATCGCCCGCCCTTGGAACGTTCCTGAAGCTCTCTTGTGAGAAACCTTGGCGATATCGAAACAAGCGGGCTCGTGCTCGTGCCAAGAAGACCACTCTCCGAGCTGAGAGCAACAAAAGTGTCGCTCGAATGAGTGGGGGAGAATGTCACGATTAAGAGGTTCATGTGGCTAAAGGCCTGTGCATTTTCGAGGAAGATCTCTCGATATCACCAAGGTTTCCCACAAGAGAGCTTTCAAAACGTTCTAAGGGCAAGTGATATAGTAATTGCGCCAAGGTCTAGAACTCTCTTGCCATTAATGTTGGTAGTTGGTAGGTTGGGTGGTACGAGCTTATCCACTGGATGAAATCTCGATCGACGGTTGTAATCTGAGGGCTTAAAGTATAAGAAGGGGTGCCCTCTCCTCATTTGTATCCATCCAACCATTCAATAATCAAATGTTCATTTCTCTCTTCCGGAGTTTCTCTCTCTAGAAACTTTCTACCTCTATAATCCGACTAAGCAACCGATCAATCCAAACAAGGCTTGGCTTAGGTGCCCAACGATTCAAGTGATCCAAAAGAGTCTAAGTCGCCGCACAGTCATGATCCCCAATGATCGGCCCATGACACATGGCTGCCATATCTCTGACCTCTTAGCCATGGCCATACCACACTTCCTTACATGGAATACTTAGAGAAGTTAAGGGCATTCAAACTATAGTAATGTGAATTCTTGAAGAGCACATCCAATCTATCGCACTTGAAGAGCTATAGCTTAGTGACTTATCCTTAATTGGTGGAGCCTAAGGACCATAAACAAGAGCTTAGACTCTTAACTAATCTAGGCTACCATTCTCCCCAATTACTTCTACATGCTGACTACCTATATTTCTCTTGCATTAAACAACATCAAGCATAAGCTAAAACTAGACTAGTGCCTCTCAACTATTTGTGTTGCTTTGGCTTCTCTTCCATCTTAAAACCTAACCAAAATTCTACCAACACCCCCCAATCCCCCCTCTATGAATCTCCTTTGGAATATGTTACATTTTGAATTCTATCAATGACACATCAAAACCCTTTCCATAGAAACCCTAATCTCTAAATGTACCATTTTTTCTCCCATTTCCACTACATTCCCATTGATTTCAACGATGCAGCCTAACCTACTCATTGCAATGTTGCGTTGTCCTTGGATTGATGCTTGTTGATACTGGATTTCTATGGTTAGTAGTTTTCAATCATTGAGGTCTTCTTTCCCCACACACCATTGCCCTCCCTTCTTCTCGACCTTGCAACCATTACCTTCCCTTTACACTGTTGTCATTGACAAAAGATAGAATGTTGGATTCATTTTTTGGCCTTAAGACTCAAATTCTTTGTTTTTGGCAACTCGACTCTTTGAGGTGAGCTTTGGTATTGTTCCCATGTTCTTTGCTCATATTTTAAAAAATAATAATAATAACAAGCATGGAGGAGGGTGAAACTTACTTATGATACCTAGCTTACGGAGACTCCTATTAAGTAGTAGAGGGTTCATCCAGGTGGGCTTTGGTTTACTTATGCAATAAATGAGTTGGAATCATTAGGGGTTGGCCATACCCCTAATAATTCAAGTCTTGAGGGTCCTTGTGAAACAAGAGAGGCCTAGTATTGTGTTTTTAATGGAAACAAAGAACCAAGGACAAGTGGTACAGTTGTTAAAGAAGCTTTGTGGTAAATCTAGTGGCTATAGTGGGAGGCTTGACTATTTTATGAGATGAAATATCAATTTTATCAATTGAGTCGTATTCAAAATCTTTCATTAATGTCCAGTGTGAGATACAAGAGAGCATGCAACGGATGAGAATCACCTTTCTACATCCTCTTAAGGAGTTCAGAGAAAGCATTATTGTAGAACAAAATATATAGGAAAAGCTTAACAGGTCATTTGCGCTAGATTTGTATGAGAAACTTCAATGAAATTATTTATTATTAGGAGAAAATGGGTAGGAAGATGACATAAGTTTATAGACTCACAACCTTTAGAGACTTCTTGAATGCTTATTCCCTAATGGATATGAAAGGTAATGGTTATACTTTTATTTGGGCAAATTAAAAGAGGAGGAGATGCATATGTTAAGGAAAGACTGGATAGTCCTTGTACAATGGAATGGAGGGTAGCCTTCCTAGATGTCGAAAGGTTTGCAGTGTTAGCCATAGGATCTGACCATGCCCCATTACTTTATCATTACTCCTTAGGATTGTGCATCAAAAAAAGGAATTCAAATATAAAGCATATGGTCTGAGAATGAAGAGTGTGCTCATATGGTGAATAGAACTTGGAACTCCCTTGAATCTCGGTGCATGAACGTATTGAAAAAATTGCAGTAAATGTTAAGGAGGCTGGCTAACTGGAGTGAGAATAGATTCTCTAAAGCACGTAGGATAATATACGAGCTAAAAGACAGACTCCAAATCTTAATGAATAATCCTAAAGTGCGAGTGATAAGGAAAAAATCTAGAATTTCAACAATTAAATTGAATTTATGTGGAGATGAGAGTTGATGTATTGAAGAATGTGATCTAGAATTAAATGGCTAAAATGGGGTCATAGAAATACAAAGTTTTTCCATGCAACAACTATACAAAGCGGAAACTAAAATAGGATTTTTATGCTAAATAATTTAGAAGGGGAATAGGTGAGAGTCGAGGAATGGTTAAAAGTGATGACAAAGGATTATTTCTCCAATTTTTACTAGATGGGGGACCAAGGAATTTTCAACCCATATTCAATCAATTCCCATGCCTAGTCAATGAAAACATGAATTATAAATTGATAGAACCTATTACCATGGAGGAAGTCTCAGTTGCTGCCTTTCAATTAGGACCCATAAAGGCCCCTGGTTTAAATGGATTGAAATGGATTATTCTATTATTACCACTATTAAGACATATAGTTGAACATACACATGGAGGTACAATAGGTTTTTCAAATTGGATATTTAAACCTTGATATGAATAGAACAATTATATCAACCTTGTCCCAAAGATCCCCAATCTAAAAAAGCGTGAGCAGTTTTGTCCTATTAGTTTGTGTAATTTCATTTACAAGATTATCTCCAAAGTAATGATAAATCAATTGAAACCATGGCTAACCAATCTAGTTGTGATAGAATGGAGCGCATTTGTTAATGGAAGAAAAATTCAAGATAATATCCTAATTGTGCAAGAGGTCCTTCATCAGTTGAGGATCATATAGATAAAATGAAAATTCCAAGTTACTTGTGAGTTAGACATGCATAAAGCTTATGACTAAATAGAGTAGAATTTTCTCTAAGGAACATATGACCAAGATGGGTTTCCATGAAAAATGTGTAACAATAGTGTCTTTTAATGTGAAATTTAATGGTGAACCCTTGTCATATTTTAAGCCAACAAAAGGTATTCATCAAGATGACCCGCTATATTCCTACCTTTTTATTTATTTATTTATTTTAGTAGCTAATGTGCTCTGTCACTTTGATTAACCTAGCAATCTTAGTAGGTACTATTTGAGGAATTAAGTTGAATGTCAATTGTCCACATTATCACATCTTTTATTTGCCAATTTTTCAATTTTTTTCTTGGATGAGAATATTACCGAATATCAAAATGTGGCCGTGGTGCTAACATCAATATTGTTCATATCTAGCCAAGATATAAATTTAAATAAATCAATAATATATTTCAATAAAGGTTTCCCACAAAGTTTGGGAATGAACATGTCCTCAGAATTGAGAGTGATTAATATATCAAAAACTAGGAAATACCTTAGAATCCCATGGGATTGGGGAGCATTGAAGAAAGAGATGTTTACTTGGCTTCTTGCAAGAGTTAACAAGAAATTAAAAAGTTGGAAACAAAGCCTAATGTCAAAAGCAAGGAGGAATTCATAAGGAGGTGGTATAGACATTTCCTCAGTACACTATGTCAATTTTTAAAATTTCAGTGTTAATAAAGCCATTAAGAAGAAAGCAGCCATATTATTGCGAAGAAATAACAAGTTAGCTTGTTTACATTTGAGAAAATGGAAAATTTTAAAGTTTAGAAAAGACAAAGGGGGACTTGGGTTCATAGATTTACTGGCAGTGAACAAAGCTATGCTAGGGAAATAAGCCTGGAGGATATGGTAGCATCCTGAGTCGCATTAGAGCCAAGTTATGAAGGGATTTTACTTCCCTTGATGTAATTTTTGGCAAGCTAAGAAAGGGTCTCATCTTTCGTGGGGTTGACAAAGTCTTGTCATTAAAAGAGATGTGATCGCTCCTCATATTAATGGCAAGAAAATCATTATCAGAGAGGTCAAGTTGTTGAAAAGTATAACCCTAGGTGGCCCAGCGATGAGAGAAGAACCACTGAAAGGGGTTGCTTTGATCAAGAGAGAGGAAGCAAAGTGGAATGAACCCCTTTTGAACACTTTGTTCGCTGACTAGAAAGTAAAAGAAATACTTGCCATTCCTATAGGCCTACGTATTATAGAAGATAGAGTTGTGTGGGTAAACAACAAGTCAAGAATCTACACTGTTTAAAGTGGACACTTTGACAACAGAGAACCGATAAAAAGAAGAAGAAAGAAAACAATAGAGAATTAATAGCTACAACCCACACAGAAGTAGTATTATCCTCCTATAAGCCAAACCTAGAACTATGGACCTATTTTTGGTAATCCAAAACTATCCCTAAAATCAAGTTTTTATTGTGGAGTGCCTATCAAATACCCTACCTACAATGGATAATGTCTATTAGAGGAAGGTAGTACTTGAACCCATCCGGGCATTATGTAAGCGAGAAGTTGAAACAATTGAGCATGTTACGCTGCTATGTCTATGGACAACCTTGGTTTGGAGAGAGGTGACCATGAATATCAGTATCAATAGAATGGGGTTAACTCAAATGATGAATGGTTAGTTAGAATGAAAGAGGATCCTAGAACTTTATTGGTGTTCAAACTCATTTCAACAATCTTATGGTTCATATGGAGATCTCACAATCATTTCATCTTCAAAAAGCAAACCCTAGATCTGAAGCACCTCGTTAACATAGCCACGGCCATGAATGAGAATATTGTGGCATGGGCAAGGACAACGAAGAAGAAAGAGGTGTCATTCGAAGACTTACCTGGACACTAAAGATCAACAACATCAATGCCTCATTTATAGTCGATTCATTGAGAAGTACTACATCGTGTGTTTACTGAAAATCATTTGGAAAATTGGTAAAATAAATTTGCAAAATTGGTAGATGTAAGCTCGGTGGAACAAGTGGAAGTAACAACGCAAGTTGAAGCCTTAGATTTTCTCTCCCCGATTTGAACCAAAAATGAACTGGAGTCTAACTGCAAAGTTATTATGGAAGGTGCTTTCGTCAATGTTCAATTACAATGGGAAGTACAACCACTTGTTCAATTAGCCTAGATAATATTGAAGAGCTTTTTGGGTCTTACTCGGCCCATTGTAGAAGGGACACCACTAAGTCGCCAATTGGATGGTTAAAGCTCATTGGACAAATTGCCTCCTAGTCAAGTACCCCCCTAAAGAAAAAACTTGGAAACTTTAGACTTGTATTCACTAAAGAATTTTAAGTGAATGAAAGCAAGTTGTTCTAGAAAAATAAATCAAGCACTCCATACCATGATTTCATGGAAACTTAGACACCTGTTCCACTGCCTATAATTTTTTGAAGACTTACCTCATAATTGGAAATGTCCTAAACCGAGGACACTAAAGATCAACATTGATGCCTCATTTGTAGTCGATTCGTTGAGAAGTGCCATAGCATGTGTTCACCGAAACTCATTCAGAAAATTGGTAAATGGATTCCCAATATTGGTGGATGTAAGCTTAGCGAGATAGGCAGAAGTAACGGCACTAGTTGAAGTCTTAGATTTTCTCTCTCCCTCATCTGAACTAAAACTGAACATGGAGTCTAATTGCAAATTTCTTGTGGAAGGAGCTTTCGGTAATGTTCAATCACAATGGGAAGTGTAAACACTTGTTCAACCAACCTAGATAATATTGAAAAGCATTTTGGGCCTTACTCTAGCCCACTGCAGAAGTGACACTATAAAGTCGTGAATTGGATGGCTAGAGCCCATTGGACAAATTGCCTACTAATTGGGTTAATTGGGTCAAGTACCAAGGCCCCCAACCCCAAAACACAAAAAGACCCAACTCGGAAACTTTAGACTTGTATTTACTAAATAATTTGAAGTGAATGAAAGCAAGTTGTTCTGAAAGGAAAAAAAAAGAACATCAAGCACTCCATGCCATGATTTCATGGAAACTTAGACACCTGTTCCATCGCCCGTAATTTTTGCCTTTTTCATTTTATTCATGAAGATTATCCTTTTAGCTTCTTTAATTTTTCTCTTTTTTATATTAAGCTCTAAAAAACACAACAATAAAAAAGAAGCATACATATAACAAAGGATACTAATGAGTTAGTTTCTTGGATTGGACTCCCACAAAATTGCGCAAGCTAAATCCCAAATTCATGAAGTAGAAACGCTTGAGCACACATTTCTCCTCTGCCCATGGACCGCCAACGTCTGGAATTCAGCCCCCCTGCACCTACAGATCTCCAGAGTTGGCCTCACCCGATTCGAAGAATGGATCTGCAGCATACAACAAACGCCAGTCATCTCGGGTAAATTTAACCTAATAGCGGGGGTTTTATGGAGCATTTGGAAGGAAAGAAATCAATTCATCTTCAATCAGCAAAATCCGAAGCCACAATCAACAATTGCCAGAGCAGCAGCGTTCACAGAAAGCTACAGCGCTTTAAACGGAGAAAAGAACAACAAGAAAAATCCTGAAAACTTATCTGAATCTTGGCTCCCACCTCCTCCAGGAACGATTTGTATAAACATAGACGCAGCATACGAGCCAGATCCGGAGAGCAACACAGCACCCACCGAGAGAGGAGAACTTCCCCGACACCGTGTTGCCATCGCATGTGTATGTTGCGATTACTGAGGCCTCGTCGTGGATGGCTTTGCGAAGCCAGTCGCTGCTGCATCGGCTCTTTAGGCAGAAGCGATCGCCATGGACGAAACCCTAACCTTCATCAAGAGTCGCAGCTTTCTCTCTCCTCAAGTACAGTTTAACTGTTTATCTCTTGTGCACACGTTGAAGACTTCAACTGAACTGACTTGGGAACTCCATCCGATCGTGAGTCGGGCCGAGGCAAAACTTGATCACCTTCCGGGCCTATCCCTGGCCTATTGTAACAGGAGCACAAACCGCACTGCGGACTGGATAGCAAAGGCCTGCCGAAACAACTCCCTTCCTTCGAACTAGATTTTTAATCCACCCCCTGCTTTATTCGATCTATTATGTAATGATGCTATGACTGTTTTCTTTCATCATCCGAAATAGTAAATCGACTGATGCTGTTTTGATGCTCAAAAAAAAAAAAAAAATCCCAAATTCATGCTCTGCATTTTACTGGAGTAGGTGTTATATAATAGAAATCCAAGATAATTTCCCAAGCTCGTAGAATTAGTAATGCCCAGATTGGAGTTGCAATTTGTCGAAAGGGATGCCATTCGAGATTTTTCCACTACATTTTTTGACTCATTGCACATGGCTGAGGGCTCGCAGATATGACGGCCATAGCCATGAATGTGAAGAGAGAAAATAGCCATTGGCGCCATCGGGCCAACGTAGGATGCAATGGTATTCGTTTGTAATGCAGGTATAAAGGCTTAATGGCGATTTCGTCAAGCAAGACAGGGGTAAGCAGCTTGGCACGGGTGTGCAAGAAAAGCAGGAACAAAGAAGAAATGAACCAAGAAAAGAACAAATGAAAAAGAAAAGTTGCTTAACGAAAATTCCCTGATCATGACTTGAAAAATAATATGTGAGAGGCATATACCAATTAGGGCTCTTAATAGAGACTAAGTTGACTACTTTAGATCCTTATTTAGAATAAGATTCATTTTAAATCTTCTTCTTTTTTGAGAATATGACTTAATTTCTTCCATTTCTTTATTTGAAATTTTTCCTAAATTTGAGAGCGGTTGCTGATTTTGAAAGTTTTATCTATTAATTAATAGCACATAGGGAGGAAAAAACCGTCATGAGTAGTCTCCCAGTTTCACGTGCCTCCTCCCCTCCTCAATTCCCTTATTTTACGCAACTTATTTAATACTTCCCTCAACACCGACAAAGAGGAAAAAAAGGGGAAATAAAAAGACAAAATTCGGGAAAAGAATAACAAAGGCCACTTAAGACCAAACCAAACAGTCCATCTTCACATTGGATCCCCCCAAACAAAACCGACCCCCACACGTCCCACGATCCAACGGCCAGGAACGCCCCGGATGGTGATCACGCTAACCGCGGATCAATCAAGCCACACCCAAAAACAACCCTCCCTTGTCTTAATTTCTTTTCCAATCAGCAGCAGATAACTGAAGGCCCCTCACCTATCTCTTTCCTCAGTCAACCCAGCGAAGTGAAGAAGTGAAGTGAAGAAGTGAGCTTAGAAAAGAAAGAAAGATTAGAAAGCTACTCAAAGCAAAAGGGTCCAAAGCCAGAGGTAAAAGACCCAGAATCAAGATCAAGAACAAGAACAAGAACAAGACCCAGAATCAAGATCAAGAACAAGACCCAGAACCAAGATCAAGAACAGGAGAGAGAGATAGAGAGAGAGAGAGAGAGAGAGAGAGAGAGAGGGAATCCACTGAATGATGGGATTCACCATGGGGCTGAACCTGGTGCTGCTGATGGCCATGGTGGCCACCAACATCCTCTCCCTCTACCACCTCTCCACCACCGTGCAGTCCCCCAAGGCCCCCACCCCGCAGCCCGTCCCCGACCACCTCCTCCACCAGCTCCGCACTATCCGCTCCACCATCAACCACCTGACCCGCCTCCAGCCCCCTCCCCGCCCTCCTCCTCCTCCTCCGCCGCCGCCAACCCCGCCCCCACCATCCCCTCCGATCTGCTCCTCCACTCCCAGCTCTCCCCCATTGCCTCCGCCTGCCACGGCTACCCGGACCTCCTCCACCGCTTCATGAACTACACCCCCTTCTCCCTCTGCCCCCACGACCCGGACCTCGCCGAATCCCTAATCCTCCGCGGCTGCCACCCCCTCCCCCGCCGCCGCTGCTTCTCCCGCACCCCGCCGAAGACCACCGCCGCCTCGTTGCCGCATAACCCATTCCCTCCTGCCCTCCCGGACAGCAACGTCATCTGGGCCAAGTACTCCTGCAAGAGCTTCTCTTGCCTCAATCACTACAACCCCAACTTGGGGTTCGACACCTCCCATGAGCATTCCAAATTCACCACCTACAGGTCTGAGCTGGATCTCCCCGTTTTGCAGTTGCTTCAGATTGCTAAGTCTGCTGGTTCGGTCCTAAGGCTCGGGATCGACATCGGTGGCGGCACTGGCTCTTTCGCTGCCACCATGAAGATGCACAATGTGACCGTTGTGACGACCACTATGAACCTTGGTGCACCTTACAATGAGGCGGCCGCGCTTCGGGGGCTGGTGCCGTTGCATGTACCGCTGCAGCAGCGGCTGCCGGTGTTCGATGGGGTGGTGGATCTGGTCCGGTGTGGGCACGCGGTGAACCGGTGGATACCGGAGACGGTGCTTGAGTTCATGCTGTTCGATATCGATCGGGTTTTGAGGGGCGGTGGGTACTTGTGGTTGGATCACTTCTTCGGCAAAGGGGTGAGTATGGAGAAGGTCTACAAGCCCTTGATCGGGAAGCTTGGGTATAAGAAGGTGAAGTGGGCGACAGCGAATAAGACCGACTCAAGCGGGTTGAAGAACGGGGAGGTTTATTTGACTGCCCTGTTGCAGAAGCCTGTCACCAAATGAAGAAATGTCATGGGAACACGCAGGTAAGTTGCTCTTCCTTTTATGTCATTTTGAATGTATCAACTGGCTGACTTTGCATAGCGATCGGAGTGCATTGGATTGATTAAATCTGCAATTACTGCCATGGATCTTTGTATCATCCATATATGGTTAGTGATTGCCTAAGTCATTGTTATGGCACTCTGATTAAGTACAGATGATCTGAACTATAATCATGCCACAATTTGCTGCAATATCACTTTATTGTGCTATTGAATTGTTCCGAAAGTGATCAAACAAGTACATCTTCTTTAGTCACACTCCATTCTTAGATCGTAAATATCATACTAAAGAGTATGTCTCGGTTGTTATAAGAAGGCAAACCAAACATATGGTTTCACTGTCATTTCCGCCACATATCGCTAAATCTATATTCTATGGGTCATCAAAATCAAGATTAGATGTGGACAAAACAACAAGAAGTTGAAGTATAGGGGCATAAGAAAAGCCACTTTTTAGTCCTTTTTGAGGAGGAAACTTAAGTATTAAAGGTGGCAAGTAATGGTCACCCATTGAATAATTCTGAAGAATCAATTACAAGAAAGGAAATCAAATCAGCAATGTCTTGTCCACATGGCTAGACCATTGTCGAAGGGATTAACAAGATTGTTTACTTGGTCTACAGTCTAAAGATTATCATCTGTGAAATGACCACTCTGGTCCAATCCAATGTCCTGACTTGGTCCTGCTCCATTCAGACGTACTCCCATGTTTGATAGACATAAGAGCAATTACGAATTCATCAAATTGCTGTGTATGGAGGGTTATTAACTGATATAACTGTTACTTAGCATAAAAAGCATTACAAATCATCCCCTTCATTGGAGATTACCACCTCAGCTGCCTTAAAAAAATTATCAAATTTAGCATTCTTAGTCATTCTGAAATTTTTCACATTTGAGATGCCACCAAAATTGTTCTGGATATTCAGCAGAAGATGCCACCTTTTGATCTCTCATGATGCTTAGCTTCCTTCCTTAACCTTCTCTTTGTCACGCGATCCCACTTAACAATTCCCATTTATTAAGGTGGTGAACTTCAATAACACTAATATCCGTAGCATTTCCTTAGCTTTTGTTCCTTGAATAGTACTCCATCTGATTCATGTTGTTTTTTCTTTAGGAAGTAACAAATAATGAAGCCCCCCTGCCTTTTTCTCTGTATTTCTATTTCATTTGAGTATTTCCATGTCCTGGTCTGGTATATTGCACTGGCCAAAATTCTCCATGAAAGGTCTTGCTCTTTTCAACGCTATGGTAGAAATCCTTAAAGACATTAAGTATGCAGTGACTGAAATAGCATTAGGCAAACTATAAGGGAGCTAGGACACAGTGATGGGAAACTTCCTTGCTTGAAAAATTTCCCTAAAATGTCATTTTCACGTGGACACACAGGAGAAATGTCATTTTCACATGAACACACAGGAGAAATGTCATTTTCACATGAACACACAGGAGAAAAGGGACCATAGTCTTTAATCACAAGAATACCAAAAACAGTAACAACTCAGAAGGAGGTTGACAGGTCGCTGTCTTCAGACAAAAGTAAAAGAACAAATTAATATGAAATGATTTTGTTCACAAGTGATTAAGTAATTCTCCGTTATGACAGATCACTATTCTATCTCACAAATTTGCTACCAGATACATGAAATGCTTTTGTCATGCTGAGGCAGAATTTTGCAGTCCAACTGTATTCTTTTCCATGAATAACATTATCACAAAAACACAGAAAGTGAGAGTTCCCAGCCTTGATGAGGTTTTGATTTCAGACTCAGTCCATCTCACTGCATCACCTTTTATCAAAATGTTGACTTGAAATTGTGAGGTTAGTGGTCAAAGATTGCATACTCTGTCCTGGTTGGAGATCATATTATGGATTTTTGTCTTGATTCAATTTCTGGAGATTGTCAAAGTGCCCTATATTTGAGGAAGCATCAAATAGCTAATATCTTGAATTGGCATTGATTTTGTGTCTGTAGGATTGTGGTCGGCATAATGTTCAAATAATTCTTACAGGTTCTGAGTATCATTGCTGTGATTTATCATTATAACCACAATATGCCGGTTGGAATGTGGTTTTCTAGAATAAACTGTTTTGGCTAATAAAATATATGGAACTCTCTTCATTCTGCGTGAGAATTATGAGCCAAATGGGCATTGTAGGTAGCAATAGGGACTGATTTTGTCTGTGTCCGTGTTGAACTCTAGATCTATAGTGCTGTGAATTAAGCCAAATGCAGCTTTCCACTTCACTGAATTATTGGTTCTATTCGACACTATTTGACCTAGTAGTAAACAATAAGTTTAGTCCCTTGGTTCCTATTTTCTTTACAAAACCTCTCATTCCCATTGCATCCTCCTGTCCTTTTTTCTCAGGAACCACATCGAGATTATGAAAGTTCTGATGGGAAAACAAGAAAATTCCCCCAAAGATTTAGACTGGTTCGAAGACTGACTCCTCCCCCGCCTGGTGTAATGAAGAATTTATTCCTTTCTATTACTTAAAAATAAGAATTTGTAGCAACCACAGAAACAAGATGGGAACTTGTAAAGGGGTGTCGAAGGCATCGTAGTTCTGGGGACAGCATGAACAATCTTTCGTTGTTTTTGTTTTTTTGTTCTTTTGTTTTTTTGCTGTAACAGATATTGCTTAATAAGTAAGGAAAAAGAAATTATTTGATCTGTTCATGCATGTATGAAAGTGCTTAAAAAAATGCTTTCTTTTGTGGCATGTGGGTGTCGGCTAAAAGCTGGTCTCTAAAGCGAAGTCTGATTCAAAAGGCCTGATCTGAATTGAAAGAAAGAAAGATAAGAGTTCCATTCCCTGCCTTTTGCGTTCAAAATGCTGCCCCAGTCTCCAATTCTGACATGATTCCTTGGTTTTTGTTCTTTTCCCCTTTTCATGAGTGCGATTCATTCACTTGTCTTGTTCATTGGCGACTGCGTAGCCATAAACTTGATTCCGCGAAGGACAGTTTTCGGGCTTTCAAGGTCGTCTGCTTGGCAATGTAAGCTCGAGGCCAGTGAAGGTTGGCCATTGCCCGAGATGTTGCTTATACTTCTTCAAAGGGTTTTTATGTCCTCCAAAATTGAAGGGAAAAGGATAGCACAAGTGCGGCGCTCACTTAAGGCACGCATGATAAAATTTATACTTCTCTATTTAGGTTTTTCTCTGTTAGAACAAATTTGGAGCAATCCGTTTAAGAACGATTTGATTTTTCAATTTTAACGATTTTATTAGGAAATAGATTTGAATAAATCAGAATTTAAAATTTTTAACTTGAGAAATCAATTTTTGTTAAAAATTTTGTCATGTACATCCTTAGTGCGGAACTTTTCAATAGATCAATTCAAGCTACTTTGGCGAAAAACATCTTTTGAGTATTATTTGTCAATTTGAGATACTGAAAATTTCAGCCTAAATGTATTAGATGATGTCCCTACACATAATAATTAAACCCTTATTTCCCCTGTTCTTCAAATCCTAATTTAGACTGAGCATTTTGGGACAAAATTAAGAGTTGAATCTTGCAATGGAGGGCAGGAGTAGGACAAGCCACAAGAATTTGTCGTCTCACATGTTTGCCTCAAATTCAGCCTCTTCTTCGAACCCTAACCTCCCACACGAGGATTTGGGCAAAATTAGTAACTCAAACTTGCAATGGAGGTCCGCTACTTCTCATTCGTGTGATTTTGTTTCGCCTGAATTGAAATTTCCTAGTGGAAAAGGACGTCCGAACTTGACAAACGAAACCCCATTCCGACATTTTCTTTTGCTCTGTCCAGTCTTTCTCAATGAGCTCTAAACAGTGAGAAAAGGGGTAGAGAAAAGATAAAAAGGGAAAGAAAAAGCGGAGAGAGATCTCCCCCTTGGAATTGCCTGAGTTCTCTTTTTCTTTGGCTCTCTGCTAGAAGCCCGCCGCTTTATTCGCCACAGAAGAAGCCCAGAGAGAGAATGATTAGCATAATACAATGGGGTCGCTTTGTCAAGGACGGCAGGTCATTGTCCACATTGGACTTACTCTTTTTTATCAAAAAAGTTAAGTAGGAATTGAAATTGTATAAGAAAGCCATGAAGGATGGATTGGAATTCATTGCCGGAGGAACTTAAGTGATCATTTTTCCATTAGGCACTCAAATGATTACTCAAAAAATGTTGACACTAAAGTACGTATCAACTAAGTTATAACATTTATGTTTTTTTTTTGCCCAAATTGAAAAATCCATTAAACCCTACACATCGGACATTGTTCTCTTTCTCACAAACTTTGCTCTTGCACCGTGAGGCTTTTATATGAACAATTTTACCTCCCAGTCATAGTACCTACGATTCTTGCTCGAGATTTATCAGAATTGGGATACCCACAAATCCTGATCTTAATTCCCGACTCGGCTCCTCTCGCATGATGATAAGCCCGAATTTATACAAAAACAAAGTATGACTATCTCTGTGCTATAGATTCACAGTAAATCTCGACACTGCTGGCTGATTGACAACGTAAGATCAATACGTTCTAAGAGATTGTCCATACCAAGAGGTCTTAGGAAGCGATATCAACAAACCAGTCCTATCCTATAGATCCGAACTGGTTCATAGGGTGTCATTGGAGCGTACCGAAAGGCAAGAAACTCGCATCTTTGTTCCGGGAGATCTGTCTTTTTCAACGGCAATGCTGAGTTCGCGGCTCGCATCATGATTGGAGAGGAGCACTTTCCTTTAGATTCAATGGGCTGAAATACATTCATTGGCAATGAGCGTCTCAAGGTTGGGCCGAATTGGGTTCACTCAATTTGGAATTGCTCAAGGTTGGGCCGAATTGGGTTCACTCAATTTGGAATTGCTCAAGACTGAGGTGAGAAAAACATGTCGTGATGTGTGATTGATGCTATTGCCAAAAGCAGCTCTGCAACATTGCTTGATGAAGTAAAAGTAGAGCCTCGATCGAATTAACGATTATAACGATAAATAGCTGCACAAAAATCAAGAAATTAGTTTGGTGTGGAATCAAGAACATAATTGCCAGGCAAGATCTTCGGGTTGGTATGGAATCAAGAATTGATGTTGTTTGTCACACCAAGAAACAGATAATCCATTATTGAGAAGAACATCCCCTGTCAAAATTTATGCAGGGATCCTCAGTATACCCTACATGAAGATGAGCATGTCAGAGCAACTGCTGTTGGAAAATTAAGAATTTAGGTTTGAGTATATCCTCAAGATATCACAAGCAACAACATCCACACAAATCCAATTGTAAGGCTACTTCGCAATCGCAAAGTTTCTGCAAATTGCTTTGCTGCTACTAGCATCAAATGTCGAGCGTATAAAATTTGAGAGGTGATTAAAGAGACCAGGAGCAAAGAGTCGCTTACCTTAAGATACGAGTCGACCGCTCGGTAAAGTCCATCACAAGTCCTTGCAGATTCAGATAACGCCTCGGCCAGCACTTGAAACTTCGTCAATGAGAGGTTTCTGTCTCTGGACACCTCGGTGAGATAATTGTCCACTAGTCTAGCCACTCTCATCTTCGCATTTTGCTTGTTAACTCGTTAAGCACTGTCATAGCCGTGCTTCTCCAAGGACGACTGTCAGCTCGAGCTCAAGCCCTCCGTCTGTTCCTGGACAGGAAAATGCTCCAGAAGCCTCTGAACTAGATCAACGTTATACAAAGTCTCGCTCTTATTGTACAATGGGATAAGGAGATATGCCAAGGTCGCCTGTTCGAATTGCATGCCGACCCGTTTCTCTAACTCAGTAGCAATGTAGGAGCCACTTTCAACATGTTCGCCATTCGTAAAAGCCGGAGAAGGAAGCTACACGTGACGCTGTCCTTCTGCGAAGCAATTATACTGATAAGGCTCTCTATGATCATCCTCTGGTCTTTGGCCTGAACCGTCGAAGGTTCATCCTTAGCTCCGGCCACGACCATGTGAAGCCCGCCTTTCCAACTAATGCTTCCACTGCTGCTATGGCTGTTCCCACTGTTGCTTCCTTCATCTCCTGTTGCTGCTCCATCTCTTATCAAACCTGGAAGCCACTTCACCGCTGGCTTCCATATTGATGCTTAGTTCTTCTAGTCCTTCCTTCTCGATGAGTTCCAAAACACCACATTTATTGATCTTCAACTCCTCAAGCTGGATCATATCATTCGCTATTGAGGCTGGAAACAGAGAGGTGAGGCTTTCGCATATGAAAATGCTAACATTATATAGACACTAGAATTTAACTTGACGGTGGAGTTCCTTATCCCATATACATTTTAACTTATTGCATTCTTGCACCAAAAGCAATATCGTTGTGTCGGTAGCTACCAAGGTGGTTGACGGAAAACAGATTCCTTAAAAACGAATCAATATTTGAACGATTGAATACCGAATAAATACGGAAACGGGCCCGATGATACATGTAACATTGATCGAAAGACATATCACAAAGACAGACATACCTTATTTGTAACGGAGTAAGTACTTGTTGCAATCTTAAAAATATTAATTGAAATATTGGAGTTTCGTTCTTCAAGAGTGTTCACCGTTGTTAAAGGGAAAGTATGTTCTATCTTTTACAGTTAACGTTCCCTTTTTCCTTTTTCTTTTAATATATAGCAGTTATTTTCACTTAAAAAATAACTATCTTTCTATGTTATGAGCCATTCCCTAATGGGCCGGGTTTGGCCCAACATAAATGCACGGGCTTAGCTTGGCCTAATCAATAAAAAAAAACCCATCATCTCTCACTCGCACATAGTGAGCCGAACAGAATTCTTTCTTATCCTCTCTGCAACATTCATATCAATAAATAATTTATGCGATCAACATACTTTGAGAGCTCATTGCAATACATCTGTTAAGAATATATAGCAACTCAAAATAGGCATCATGTTTTAAAGTACCATAAATCAGTCGATTACATTTATATCTCTTTCGATCTCTTTTCAATTATGATATATTGTAGTCGCAATTATGATTATCCCAAAATAATCATAATTGGTCGACCATTGAATACACGACTACAATGTGATATGCCAAACTAGATTTTCCCTTTTCCTTGAAACTTTCAGTTTTGGTTCATCTTACTTTTCTAGAATTGTCCCATTAGGTCGAATAAATTTATGATCATTGATAACATTATAAGATAGCAAACATTGAATAGAAATCTTGAAGACAAGTATAACTCATGAGAGCACTTAATTGAACAACTATTTTCCTCAAGAGTCTCATACAGTATAAAAGTTGAAATCAAATTTTTTGCCACTCTTATTGATTGTCTCATGCATACATAATATGAAATACTTATTGTAGTATTAACTAATTTTCCATAGAGCATATGTCTTCACTTTCAATACTATACATATGATAATTCAGACAAGTTTAATGTCTAACTTGAGTGTGAATATTCACTCTTTCAAAGAATCCATCAAAACTCACATCTAATATAAAAAAAAAAAATAAAGTAAAATATATGGATTATTTTCCTTTCGAATATAATAAATATTATCTACTCATCTTGACATTTTGTTGATGGGACATCTATATTTTAAGCTTGAGTTTTCGATTATTATCTAGATAATAAGTTTAAAAATTATCTCATTTCTATTTATCATATAGTAAATAGAGATAATTGTCCATGTGAGTATGCTAATCTCTTATCTATCTGACGTACTTTTTCAATATATAATGCACTTAGCATTAGAATGCATAGACGTCAATCCAAAAACTTATAGACATTAATAACGAAAGACAACTTCATTAAATATGAACATTTAGGGAAAATATAATATTTTGAACATCAGCCTCTATATAATTCTAGAGATTTTATATTGGCACTAAACACATCTTTAGGTATTGTTTCGTCATAAGATCTATTATCATTTTACATGTAGATATGTATGGCAAATTCACATTTTTTTGTGCAATCATATCATTGACAAGATTATACTTTGTATTTATATGTTTGGTCATGCCATAATATTTCGGATCCTTGGTGTATGCTACTCTTGTTTGACTATCATAATTAATCAATAATGAGTTTGCAATATCCTTAATAATACCTAAATGATCCAAAAATCTCTTAAGCCAAACGCTTTCTTATTGCTGTTAATAATGCCACGAACGAGACTTCTATCGTGGATAAGGCTATACATGTTTATTTCTTACTACTTCAAGATGTGGCGCCATTATTTAGTAAGAAAATAAATTCAAAGATAGATTTCATTTAATCTAAATCTTCTCCCCAATTAGTAATTGAATAGATTTCAGGGAAAAGTATTAAAAGAAGTCTTAAATCTTTTGTATCTGTGCCAATTTTGTCTTAAATCTTTTTTTGGTGCCAATTTAGTCCAAACCTTTCATTTGGTGCCAATTCAATCTTTTCCGGCTAATTTTGGCCAAATTTTGCTAACTGGGCGTCAATCGACTGACATGACACAATCGGTGTTGACATTGACAACTTTTAATAATATTTTCAATTTATTTTCTTTTTCTTTTTTCTTTTTTCCTTCTCCTCATCCTTTCTCCAACTAGTCGTTAAACCTCAGTGACCAACCATAGGTGACAGTTGGCAAGGCTCTAGCCCTCGCTGGTGGCCGCAAGGGCGAGCCTTGGCAGCCCAACATGAGGCTGCCCTTGTGGCCAAAGCCTCGCTAGAGGCCGGGTGAGGCTAACCCTTGCTAGATCAAGTGAAAGCGAGCCTCGCTAGTGGCCACCGACCGACTAGAGGAAGGAGGAGGAGAAGGAAAAAAGAAAATAAAAGAAAAGGAAAAATAAAATAAAAATTTAAAGATATTAAAATATTATTAAAAGTTGTACACATCAAAGCACAAATCGTACCACATCAGTTGACTAACACCCAATCAGCAAAATTATGCCAAAATTAGTTGGAAATGACTAAATTGACACCAAGTAAAAATATTTAGGACTGAATTTGGCACCAAAAAAGGTTTAGAACTAAATTGGCACAAATGCAAAATATTTATAACTTTTTTAGCACTTTTCTCATAGATTTCAAGCCACAGATCATTTTCTTGATAACGCAGCAGTTCCTTTCAAAGACCTCAATATTCTTTTGATGACTATCCAATGTGCTTTACTTGGATTAGATCGGTGCTTACTTACCATTCCAATTACAAAATATAAATCATGTCTTATACACATCATAGCGTACATTAGAATTCCAACAATATTAGCATAAGGAACATATTGCATTTATTTATTATGTTATAGAGTCTTTGAACATAGTTTATGACTCAATCATTTACCTTTGCAATAGGAGTATTTATGAATTTGTAGTCTTACATGCGAAATCATTCAAGAACCTTGTTTGTATAGGTCTTTTGCGAAAGAAATAATGATCTCTTTGAACGATCTCTTGAAATTTTAACTCCAAAAATATATGCAACATCACCCATGTCTTTTATCTCAAAATTATAACATAACTAACTCATACAGTATTTTGACAATCAGTATATCATCAACATATAATAATATGATCACAAATTGATCTTTGGATCTTTTGATATGTACGCAAATATTCTCATTAATCATTGTAAAATCATATGTCATTATGGTATTATGAAAACTTATATATCATTGTCTCGATAACGCTTAAGGCTATCTATTGATTTCAAAAGTCAACATAACTTTTGCTCTTAACCTTTCGAAATGAAACCAATGAGTTGTTCTATATAATTTTTTTTTTTTCAATTCTCCATTAAGAAAAATAGTCTTTACATCCATTTGATATAGTTTAAGATCCATATTGATCACTATTATCAGAATAAGACAAATTGAGGTAAATTTTACTACAGGAAAAAATGTTTCCTTATAATTAGTTCATTCCTATTAATTATACCATTTCGCCATAAAGCGAGCCTTATATCTCTCTATTAAGCCATCAGTTTTACGCTCTATTGTGAAAATCCACTTGTTCATGATGGTTTTTTGTCTTTTTGAAGATTATCCAGTTTCCAAACATTGTTTGATTTCATTTACTCAATTTTCTCTTCTATTACACACATCAATTTTTCTTTATTAGGGCAATTTAGAGCATCATTTACATTCCTTGACTCATGTTTATCTCATGGAACAACTATGAAAGTTTCCTATTCAATGTCAAAATTGTCGATGGGGAATACTCTTATGACTTGTTCGCCGTATGGGAGATTATACACTTTACACATTATTCTCCATTATGCTCTTGCTTAGATTAGATAATGACGATATCATCTTATCAAGTGGTTATAATTGAGATTGGGTCAAATTTAATTCCTCAATTCTCACATTACCACACTTAGATGAACTCCATTAAGTTCATTATTTTGATCACAGATTTCAAATAAGGAGTAGTTCTTACCTGTTTTACCTTTCTTAAGAAATTCATTCTCTAAGAATGTGACATATCGTAATTCAAATTCAATTATACTCCAACTTTCCTACTCACTTATAAATACATATCCTTTCGAGTGTTATGAGTATCTTATGAAAATACTCATTTTGCATCTAAGACCAAATTTCTTAAACTTGTTAAAGAGGATCATGAGTATAAGTAGTATAACCCTATGGTTTAAGAAAACTTAAGTAAGGTTTTCTACCTATATATAACTCATACAGAGTAGAAGTAACTAATTTGGAAGGTATATAATTAAGTATATAGGTAGCAATTAACAAAATATTACCTCAAAAAGTGATAAATTAGTTAACATGCATCATCATGGACCAAACCATTTCCAGTAAGGTTCTGTTTTTCCTTTCTACAACACCATATTGTTGAGGAGTATAGGAAATAGACAACTATTTTTCCATTCCTTTTTCATTACGTAAATTTCTAAATTCATCATATAGATATTCTCGACTTTAATCGGATCTTAATATTTGTATTTTCTTATTTAGTTGATTTTCTACCAAACTCATAAATTTCTTGAAACAACTTAATACTTTAGATTTATAGGAAATCAAATAGGCATGTATAGATTGAGTATAACCATCTATAAACGTGACGAAATAAATAGCCACATGCCTTACTCTCACATTTATTGGACCAAAGATGTCAGAATGGATTAATTACAAAAGAAATTCAGCTCTTATAACTTTTCTAAATAGTTTTCTTGTCGTTTTTCCTACTAGACAATGCTCACATATGCGTAAATTGACTTTTTTAATATTGCCCAACAAACTCTTTTTGGCTAGTCTATTTATTCATTGTTGGCCAATATAACAAAGTTTAGCCTGCCAAACATTCATATCATTATTATATGAATTAGAAGATATGAAGAGGGAAAAACAAGCATTAACATTATTATAGTCAACATCCAACATAATAAACTATCTAGAAAATAACCACAATTGTAGTAATTTGTATCCAAATACAAATCAATATCGATATTATGTAAGTTTAATTTGAAACCGAATTTGACCAATACTAACATAGACACTCAATTTCAACGAAAGCCAAAGTACAAGGTACATCATGTAGGAACAAAGTGCATCCATCATACATATTTAATTGGTAAATGCCAATCCCTTTTACTTTAGCTTTAAAATTGTTCCCTACATAAATCCATTTCATTTCAATCGAAACTCGTCAGAACTCTTCGAAGGCATCTTTATCCTTCACTACATGATTTGTTACTATCAAATCTACATTCCACAAAGAATTAGATTTAGTTAAAAATACAGAACTTGATACATAAGTAAAACTTTCAAGAACGCAAGGGATTTTTACTTTCTTTGGCTCGTTACAATCGCTAGCATAGTCATCCTTCGGCCACAATTATAACACTTCGCCATTAACATTCTCTTCACATAATGACATTTTCCTCTCTTATGTTGGTCGACTATTGGTTTCTCACCATTGACATTCTCTTTACATAAGGACATTTTCTTCTCTTATGTTGGTCGACTATTGGTTTCTTACTTGAAGGGCTCGATCTCTTGCCTTTCCACCTTTTGAACGAATCGAGGCGCTTGCGCTTGGAGCTTGAAGCCCCTTATAAGCTAGAACTAGCACAACAAATATCCATTTTCAGCTTAACCGTCAGGAGGCGGATTTTTGTTAGCTCAAGGTGGCGGTTCTCTATCAACTTAAGGTGGTGCACAATATTCTCAAGTTCTCTTATAACTTGATTAAGAGCTTCTAGTGCCTATTACTTTTCTTGCACATATTGAATTCATATTAATTATCTTATAATTCTCATCATTCAATATCTTTCCATGTCCAGTTCTGCTATTATGTTCTTAAAAGCTGAAGCCATTATATCCGAACATTTCAAACATATTTACACAAATTATTAATTCCTAATATTTATGCATCTATATACATAAACTAATCATATTAATAAATAAGATCAATTAGGGCTTTAAAGTCGAAAGGTCACTTTGTTTTAAATCATCATCCAAAAATCCTAATTTGAAATTATCATTAATATAATCATTTATGCAAAAATAAGTTCACCAAAGTCACTAAAACTTTCTTGAACTTCTCACAAATAATTATAAATTAAAATAATAATTTGCAATAGTAAATAATATTGAACTTTCATTAATTAAACATGCCATTTTTTTTGTCAATCCTATGCTAATTATACTCTAACTCTCACTCTCAGATTTTTGCTCTGCCATTTACACGAAGCAATATGTTCAAAGTAGTAAGATATCAACAACAACATGAAAAGAAATATTTACACCTAAAATACCTCAAATTAATCTAAGAAAAAATAAAAAATAAAAAAATTTAAAAATACTCATTTATCTCATAAACAAGAAACGACTCTTCTAATTTCTTAGAAAATTCCTCTAAGAATTTTAAAGGTACATTAGGCAATCACGGAAAGACCTTCGTGAACCTTTATAGTTCATCTAAGGTGCATTCATTCTTCGCCAAGTGACACTCAACCTTAGGGTTGAAGTTTTCGTTGCCTCAATTCTATAGTATTATCACACAAAAGCCACTACAAGTTTCTTATAATCCGAGATCACATAGACCTCCCATAACCGATCTAACACTACTTGCCATTCAGATAGAAGTGCATTCATTAAGGCCAGCACCTTCTGAAAATCTGGCATAAGATAACCATTCTGGATGATTCCTTGTATCACCAGGTTAACCTTGACCATATGTGACATTATATCACTGTTATTTTACCGATAATTAGTTAATTCTGTTATTAGCCTTTCAAGTCTCATATTCTATTCATTTGTTTTCGAGAATATAGGCATGCACACGAAACGCATCATTGTTCCTGCAACAAATGAAAAACAAGAGGGATTACATATAATCCATAGAGAATATAATTGAAATATATATATATATATATATATATATATATATATATATTGTCAACATTAACGCCGATCAAGTCTGATCAATGCCAATCAACGGCTAGTCAACAATCATAATGATCGGGTCAGATCATTGGGTCAATTAGGTCGGTCAACAGGTCAGGTCAATCGAGGGGCAAAATTGTAAATTTTCAAAAAAAAAATGAAGGGGTAAAGGAGTAAACTCTTGGTAGGCGCATGCCGCCTAGGAACACACACATAGCGACGCCCCTACACCTTCCAGCCACACTTGAGGATGCATCCAATGGCCTCCATGGCATGCCACCCATTATTTTTCTCATATTGACGAGAACTATAACCTTGCACTTTTAAAAATAAATTTTGACTTACGAAAAATCAAAAAAGAGGGGTGTATAGTTATCAAGTGTCGAGATTTCCATCAACGAGCATTTGTTAGTGACAATTCTCAAAATTTCAACAAAAAAAACCAAATATAAATGTCAACAATGATCGGGAAACATAAACATTATAGCTCTGATACCAAAGATGGAAAACAGATTCTTGAAAAACGAAGCCAATACTCAAATGATCAAATACTGAAAACAAGTACAGAAACGAGCCCGGGGATACATATAATACCGATCAAAAAGCATATCACAAGTGCAGACATACCTTATTTGCCACAAATTAAGTACTTGTACAGTTTCAGAAGAATTGATTGAACTCTTGGAATTTTGTTCTTTGAGAGTGTTCACCATTGTTAAAGGGGAAAAAAACATATGTTCTGTCTTTTACAGTTGACATTCCCCTTTTCTTTTTTTCTTTTTATAAATAGCAGTTATTTTCACTTAAAAGCTAACTACTCTTTCTCTCTTATGGGCCCTTCCCTTATGGGCTAGATTTGGCCTAACATGGGCGAACGAGCTTGGCTTGGCTTGGTCCCACCAATAAAAAAACCCATCAGTGGTAGAGTACTTGGTGGCTCCGATTGGTCGTCAATGCCACTACATGATATTCTCTGATGCCACGTTCGCCAACTTAAGGATGAAGTTGAGAAGCTAGGGGACGGAAGGGATAGGGCGTAGCATTCCATCGATGCAGCTCGAAACAACATGAAGCGGATCAAAGCCAACATCCAGAGATTGATGAAAAACGTGGAGACTGTTGCCAACAAGGCACGCAATGTGTTAGATTACAACAAAAGAGCTAAGAAAAATTGCTTTTGTGGGTGGCTTCCCAACCCAAAGGCATGTTATCATCTCCGCAGGGAGGCAAGGATGACAGTCTAGGCCATCCGAAAACTCATTCAGGAGGGTTGATTTGAAAGTGTCTCCTACGAGGGTGCTCTATCAAAGCACGTCGTTGGCACTTTCGACGTGAATACATCTGCTAGTTATCGGGGCAACACTATCAAGTCAAGAGCTTCCTTCCTAGAAAAAATAATGGATGCGCTAAATGATGAGAAGTTCAAAGTGATTGGGGTCTACAGGCCTGCTGGGGAAGACTACCTTGTTGGAGGAAGTCGATAAGAAACTCAGAAGCGAGAAGAGATTGTTTGACATAATCGTCAAAGCGAAAGCATCGCAGACTCAAGACTTGAAGAAAATTGAAGATGATATTGCTTATGCCTTCGGTCTAAATCTGAAGGATGAGCCAAGCGAAGAGGGAAGAAGAGATCGTTTGTTTCAGAAAATACAAAGCAATTTGATGAAGAAGGTTCTCATAATAATGAATGATTTGTGAGACGAACTTGATTTGAAGGCGATCAAAACTCCTTTGGGGGAGGAGAGCAACAGATGCAAGTTGTTGCTCACATCGAGATTTGAAAATGTGCTAAAGCGAAAGATGTGTGCCTAAAACATTTCATCTTAAAGGTTTAGAGGACGACGAAGCTTTCAGACTATTTGAAAAAATGGTTGGCAACAGGCTCAAAGACAATAAGGAATTGCAAGCAGTAACAGCTTAAGTGGTCAAGAAACTTGTAGGTTTGCCTCTTTTGATTATCTCTGTCACACGCAACTTGAAACATCAGGGTGCTCGTCGTCTCCTTCCATCTATTGCAAAACAAAAAGAAACTAAAGATTGGATGTAAATTCTAGGCAATCAAGGCCTAACAACACCTCTAACCTCCAACACGTAATCGAGACTCCGCTGCCGGCCCACCACCTACCCGCAGGCTACCCCTAGCCCACAACACGCCCACCATCCACACGCCCACTACACGCCCACCGCACGCCGAGAGGTGATTTATGCAAATCCATTACTTCTTTGGTAGAATAAAAAAGTAATTTCTGAAGCATCTGTCAAGAGGTGATCTACACAAATCTGTTGAATAAATATTAATACTTTGTAACAGAGCACTACAATAGTATAGCAAAAACATAGTACTCTTGGGATGATGATTAAAAATGTATGTCTTGTAGGACTATATGGAGTTACATATGTCACAACCCCAACTCCATTCCTAAGGTTAGAGTAACAAGAGTTATTTTCGCGACGTCTTAGGCACGTCACCGTCATGTTTCTTTTTAATATTTGATTTAAGAACATGTGGAAGTGTACGTACAACCCAAGACAACAACAAACAACCAAAAGAACAACCACTTATAAACACACAATTACATTACATTTATAAGCCATTCCATTACAGGTCGTTATATTTACAACCACTACATCTTCTATGTTCAAAAGGCCGGGGTAAATCTTAACTCCTCCAACGAGATTGTAACTCCTCCATGCCTACAATTCTGAAAAATAACAAGGTGAGTTATGGACTCAGTAAGTAAAACCCCTAATTCTCTATTGGGATGACAACTTGTCATCAAATTTAGCATGAATAGTACTAGTATTACAATATCGATGACAAATCGATAGCAATATTATTGCTTCACCTCAACCACACATATGTATCCCTTCGGTGTAACTTCCATGCATGCTTACCTTCGAGTTATCTATGAACACATCAAGTCAAGTAGTAATAAACATACCGGCATACATAAAAGGTTCATTAATATACATCCTGCCTCAATTAGGGCATCCCAGCCCAACCAAGGCATCAAGTTTCAAGTTAGGCATTCTGGCTCAACCAGGGCTTCTCGGCTCAACCAAGGTATCCCGAGGCTAGCTCACTCGAGGCATCCAGGCTCAACTAGGGCATCCCGTTCTCACAAATCATCATTGTCAATGTTATATGACGACAGTCTTCTTCTTTCATTTAATGATCACATATCATGTGTCATACAAGCCAATTTATTATCTTCCATCTTAACCCATACATGAGCAAACCATACAAAATGGACCCGCCACATAAAAACAACTACTCACGCAGGCACACAACTAAGGATCGATGACGTAGCATATCGCCCTAGCCAAGGGTTATGAATTATACTTACCTTCGATAAACCTCGATAAATTATAGGTGGCTTTACCAAGAGAGGGCTGTCTTGTGAGGCAGTGGGTGAGCAAGGCTGAAAGAGAGAGAGAGAGAGGCGTGAGGAGGAGAGGGCGTCCAAGAGGAAGAGGAAGGAGAAAATGGATGGCAAGGCGAATAATGAGGAGAAGTCTTCCTATTTATTCTACTCAGCGCCATCATTACCAAGCCAAATGGTACATTCTAAATTTTCCAAATGTCTTGCCTAAAGTCCTTAGTTGGCAAGCTTATTTGTCTAGTGATTACATTTAGCTTGTAGGCGTCATCAATAATGGACCCCTTTTCACCATTTCATTGGACTATTTGTATCCCACATTTAATGAGCATTTAATGAAGTTTGAAGATAAGGTTATGGTGCCTAAAATTCTTAGGTCATTAATGGGGGCTTTAGGTATTGCTTTCCAATTGGACCACATGTGCACCATCCTTTTCTTGCCTATCAAGGATATTTTTGACTTCATCATAACTTTTGAAAAGTCAAATGACACATCATCCCCTTCATTCAATGAGGGTGTTCTAGAGTTTTCTCTAATTTGTCATTTCTTCCTCAAGAAGGCGATTCGGAGAATTCCATTGTCTAAGTTGATTCCAAGGCCGGAAAAGTGATCATTAGGTACACCTTGAAAAACAAAATCACATATTCCCAAGGTTCAGCCATCGTATTTCATGCTCAACCAAATCATTTCCTTAGACGGTCGGTCGACCTAAATGGCGGTCTATTGGTCTTTCGGTCGGTCAAGGCCAATCCTAAGGCTATCCATGGCCTAGCACTAAGCCAATGCACACATGGACCTTAGAATTAGTGATGGAATAGCCAGGTCTATCCCTGAGCTCATTCTAATTAGTACTCAATCCATTCATATGATTGATGGTCGGTGCATTAACGATCCATGATCGGAAATCACTAATTCAAGATTCATTTCCGATCTTAAGAATTAAATAGGGAACAATGCATTTTTGATCGGAAGACTATCACATTTGATCGAGTCAGATCATCTGTGTATGGGTGCATAGCTAGGCAAAATCACCCGCAGTTGGGCACTATGAACGGTCGAATCAATCCATGACCATCTACCGATCAAAAATCATATCGTGATCAATCTTTGTGATCCAAAAGTCATCTTATAAACTGATGATCTTATCCCACCGGTATGGTCAATAGATAATTCATGGCTAACACCACGACCAATTCGTGGCAAATCGGTCGGTCGGTTGGTTGGTCAAACCATGACTAATTCTTGATTCCTTACCAATCGAACCGATTGATCCCATGGCCAATTGCCCATGGTCAATCCATTTAGGACTTTATGGCCGATCCTTACAAGATCGGAATCGAGGGTGTTACAATAGAAGTGAGGGATTTGTTTGCATTGATTCAAATGAGAAGGAAAAGTTTTAGAAATAATGTAGTCATGTTCAGCTTTACCCAAGTGGAACTCATTCGCCTCTCTTATTCTCTCAAGGCTGTTCCACTATATTTGTTAGAGATGGCACCTGCCCTTCTTCAACGAGCATTGAACATAATGTTTCAGTTGGCTACAACTCTGGGCATATTCTCTGCAAACATGATAAACTACGGAACCGAGAAGCTCAGGCCTTGGGGATGGAGGCTCTCTCTAAGCCTGGCTACAACACCAGCTCTGTTGATGACTGTTGGAGGACTATTCCTACCAGAGACACCCAACAGCCTAGTTGAACGTGAAAATATTGAGAAAGGGAGACAAGTCCTAGAAAAGATTAGAGGACCGAGAATGTCAATGCAGAGTTTCAAGATGGTCAATGCTAGTGAATTAGCGAAGACAATCAAACATCCGTTCCTAAATATTTTCAAGAGAAGAAACATGCCTCAGTTAGTTATGGCTATTTTCATGCCCACTTTCCAAATCCTTACAAGCATAAATTCAATTATTTTCTATGCGCCGTTGCGATTTTAGAGCATGGGGTTCGGAGGAAGAGCATCCCTTTACTCCTTTGCTTTGACAAGAGCAATGCCTGCTTCGTCCACGTTAATTTCCATTGCTACAGTTGACAAATGGGGTTGAAGAGCTCTACATTTATATTTGTTGTTTCGCTCTTTTGTTTATCTATCTATCTATTTTTTTTCTCCTTTTCTATTGTTTATTTTCATTAAATTGTATGCCCAAGGCCACCGCCTGCCCTCATGCTCGCCGCATGCCCACCACTCGCCCATTGACGCTTGGAAGGTAGAAATTTTTATATCATTATCAAATGAATTTCTATTCCAAAAATAGAACTTTTATGTCATTATCAAAAAAATTATATTTGAGGAATAGAAATTTTGTATCATTATTAAACACATTTTTGCTCACGTCACTCCTCTTCTTCAGTCATGAGAGAGGGACCTAACAATCACATGAAACCCTATGAACATAAAACATATATGTGCGTGTATGTGGGGTGCACTGTTCGGATTGCGTCACATGCGCAGGCGGAATCAAAAATTGACTATGGGCTACTCGAGCCAAGCTCAAGCCGAGTCTGAGCTTGCGCTACAATTGTTAGATAACCAAGTTTTTTTTTTTTTTTTTTTGCTTTTTTGTCCTTTTTGGACAGAAAGAAATAATATTAGATGAAAACAGTATTACAACCTACAGCTACGGCATCTGATACAAGAAGATCCAAAAGGGGAGGGGGGAAGTCAGCCCAATTAGGTAAAAGATAGCCCTTGCTATGGGCCCTAGCGGCCCAATCAGCTGCAAAATTTGCCTGTCTTTTCCAAAACCTAATACAAAGATGAGAAAAGTGGCAAAAGAGAGTGGCGGCTTCTGTTATCAAAGTGTGAATCTCCCATGGCGGATCGAGTTTGTTTTTTATGGAATCAACCAAGAGAAGACAATCTAAATCAATCTAAAGATGCATTTCATTGTTACCTTGCTGCAATAGGTGTTGAAGGGTCATGATCAGAGCTTGAGTTTCAGTTTGCAAGGCAGAAGACGCAGGTACCGTTATGGTAAAACCTTCTCGCACTTTCCCTGTGTGATCCCGGCATATGAATGCCATAGATCCTTCTATATTGTCTATATTATAAGGCCCGTCAATATTGATCTTCAATGTGCCTAGATCAGGGGCTTGCCAAAAATTACTTTGATCAGAGGGGTTGCAGCGAGGTCCATTAGAGAGATGGAGAAGATTTTGAGCTATTTAGACTTGAGCAAGAGTAGCTTCAACAACAAGGGTCGGATCTGGACGTTGTCTACTAAAAACGAACCTATTTCGAGCTTTCCAGATCTGCTAGAAGACTACAGCGATAGTTTCCAGATCATGTGAGTTTTTTCTCTAAATGATACAATCTGCTATCCATTCTTCCATGCGGTGTATATCTGTTGCGTCAATGTGAATGCAAATATTATGATGTGTCCATATTCCATGAGTCCATGGGCAGAGGAGGAAGAGATGTTCAATCGTCTTGGGTAGGTTTTGATGGCATTGCATTGTCGATGAAATAGATTATCTTTAGTTGGCATTGCATTGTCATAGATAGTCCATAGAAAAATTCTTACTTTTGGTGCGAGCTTGATCTGCCATATTTTTTTTCCAAATGAGTGAAGGAGCTTGATAGGAAGATGAGGCTTGACAATTTTTTTTACTGGTTGCGCTCATTGATGTTTTCCTAATTGACATATATCCACTTTTGACTATGTATATTCCCTGTGTTGTGGCTGTCCATACTAGATGATCTAAGGCAAAATTAGCACTAATCAGGATTCTCTGTATCTCACGAACTAGAGAGGCATCGTAGAATTGATTGAGCATAGGCACATTCCAATTGTTTGAGTTATTGTCCAATAGATCAGCTACAAACATAGGTTCCTCTCTCATTGCCGGACCAATTAATCGCCCTCTTGGTAGCCATCGATCTTCGCGTATCTTGATTTGAGTTCCATCGTCAACCGACCACTGGATGTTGGGTAGGATTGCCTCTCTTCCTGACAATAGACTTTGCCACCCCCAAGAAGGGCAGGCTCCTTTATCCGCCTTAAGAAAGTCTTTGGAAGGGAAATACAAAACCTTAAACAATTTGCTCTAAAGGGAATGAGGCTGTTGTAGTAAACACCATGCTTGTTTCCCCAGCATAGCCTTATTGAAGTCGGCTAGATCTCAGAAGCCCAAACCTCCCATTGCCTTTGTACATTTTAGAACCTCCCAATGCTTCCAACGAACCCCTAACTTACAACAATCACTCTACCACCAGAATCTGGCAACTTTCTGCTCTATAGCTTTACAAAGGGATATAGGGATTTTAAAGACGGACATGGAATATTGAGGTATAGCCTGCACAACCGTCTTAATTAGGATTTCCTTGCCACCCTTGGAAATAAGGTTCTCCTTCCAACCTTCTAGCTTTTTATTCACTCTAGCCATCAACTAGGCAAACATATCCCTTTTGGATCTCCCCCAATCAAAAGGAATACCTAGGTATTTTCCTGTTTTATCAAGTATAGGAACTCGGAGTTCTTTAGCCAGATTTTCTTTAAGACATGTAGGGCAATCCTTGCTAAAAAAGATACCTGACTTATTCCTATTTTTTTCCTATCCCGTGGCTAGGCAATATTGGTTTAATATGTTAGCCAGGTTCTGACATTCCCTAATCGTGCCATCTAAAAAGAAAATGGCATCGTCAGTGAAAAACAAGTGGGAGAGAGCAGGGCACAACTTGTTTAGTTTGATACACCGCAGATTCCCGATACCGATTGCTTGCTGGATGAGAGTTGATAGGATATTTGCTAGCAGGATAAACAGATAAAGGGACAAAGGATCACCTTGACGAAGACCTCACGTTGGGTGGAAGTATGGTAGCTGCTCGCCATTGAATTTGATGCTAATAGATACTATTGAGATACATTGTGAAACCCACTGAACCCAGATAGGATGGAACCCTAACTTGAGTAAATAGGCCTTTAGAAAATCTCATTCCACTCTATCGTATGCCTTCTGCATATCCATTTTTAATATCGCTAGAAAATTCCTTCGTCATTTCCGAATTCGAACCTAATGGAGAATCTCTTGAACCATGAGGATGTTGTCCTGGATTTGACGTCCAGCAACAAAAGCGGTTTGTTCTGTAGAGATTAGGTCTAGCAATAAGGGCTTTAGCCAATTTACAAAGATTTTGGAGATGACTTTATAGGCAAAATTGCATAGGCTAATAGGGCGAAAATGGTTCAGACTTTCTGGTAGTGGTATCTTTGGTATCAGGATTATAGTAGTTTTGTTAAGGTCTGGTGGCATCACACTGGATTGAAAAAACTTCTGAATTGAAAGGAATATCTCATCTTGAAGAGTGTCCCAATTAGATTGATAAAACAAACCATTCAAACCATCTGGTCCCGGAGCTTTTGTACTCGCCAATTGAAATGCTGCAATGCGTACCTCCTCTTTAGTGACCTCCACAGTGAGAATGGAATTCATATCAGCAGTAACTATAGCTGAGTATTGTCCTAGAATGGGGTTATAATCACGGTAGCCTACCGTTTTGTAGAGATCAGAGTAGAAATGTTAGAAGACATAGAGAAGCAAAGAGCAAACCGAAGGAAAGAAGAGATCATAAAGCTTCTGGGGAATTTTCTATTTTTCTCTATATCATTCAATGTTCATTACACTGTAATTATAATACAGGAGATACATGAATAAAAAGAAAAGAAATATTTTTACAATCGAATTAATATCTTAATCTAATCAATCTAATCCCTAATTGATCTAATGCATGATCATAACCAAAAATAGATCATGCATATCTTCCAACACTCCCCCTCAAGCTGGTGGCTTGTAGATATCCAAGACTCCTAGCTTGCTTAGAAGATATGCATGATGTCTTTGACATAGAGGTTTGGTGAAGATGTCTGCAAGTTGTTATGCGGTTCCAATTCCTCTTGTCTCAATGATTCCTTCTTGAATCTTCTCTCGTGTGAAGTGGCAGTCCACTTCTATATGCTTTGTTCTTTCATGCATCACTGGATTTTCTACGAGTTTGAGAGCTGCATCATTGTCACAAAACAACTTCGTTGGCCCTTTTAGCCTTATCCCAAGATCTCCAAGTAACCCCCGCAGCCACACAATTTCACATGTAGTTTTCGCCGAAGCCCGATATTTTGCTTCAGCTGAAGATAAGGAGACTGTCGCCTATTTCTTGGTCTTCCATGAAAGAAGAGATTTCCCGAATTTAATACAAAAGCCAATAATCGATCTTCGACTCATTGGGCAGGTCGCATAATCTGCATCACAGTATCCCGTCAATTCCATATTACACCTTCTAGACAGAAGTATCCCGAGTCCTGAGCATTTCTTTAGATATTTCACAACTTTCAAGGATGCATTCATATGAGACTCCTTCGGGCTGTGCATAAATTGGCTGAGAGTTTGCACGGCATATGAAATATCATGTCTGGTCATAGTCAGATATATGAGTTTTCCAACGAGCTTCTGATAACTTGTCGGATCTTTGAGTATAGGGTCATCATGCTAAGATATCCCTCCAAGAAAATCCACTGTGGTTAACTTGGTGTTCTACTCGATAGGAATAACTATTGGTTTGCATCCTGATAATCCAGCTTCTGAAATGATCTCCAATACAAACTTCCGCTAACTGAGAGAAATCCCTTGGTCGGATCAAGCAATCTCAATACCAAGGAAGTATTTCGGTGCTCCCAGGTCCTTTATATGGAATGTAGCATACAAATATTTCTTAAGACTTCCTATTGCAGTATCATCGTTGCCCATGATAAGGATATCATCAACATATATCATCAAGTAGATAGATGACATACCTTTAGTCCATGTGAACAAGGTGTAATCATACTTGGATTGTTTGAAACTAGCTTGTGAGAGCATTCGCAAACTTTGCATACCATTGCCTTGAAGCTTGTTTCAATCCATAAAGGGATTTGCGGAGACGACATACTTTATTCTCCCCCTATCTCCGTAAGCCCTGAGGAATATCCATATAGATCTCCTCATCTAAATCGCCATGAAGAAAGGCATTGTGAACATCCATCTTATGTAAAGACCAATTATGAACAGCTACTACTAATAAAAATGAACGAACTGTGACGTCCTTAGCAATAGGGGAAAAGGTCTCGTGATAATCGAAATCTTCCCGTTGCGTATATCCTTTAGCCACCAACCTAGCCTTGTAACGCTCAATGGAACCATCAGATCTATATTTGATCTTATACACCCATTTACATCCTATGGACTTTCTATTTTGAGGAAGAGTGACTAATTCCCATGTGTGGTTATCAGTCAATGCCTATAGTTCTGCTGCCATGGCCTATTGCCATCGTGGATCTCTAGATGCTTCATCATAACTAGAGGGTTCTTTCTCATTGGAAATACAGATAATGCAACATCTATGATCTAACGAAAGCTTATCAAAGCATGCGTAAGAAGATATTGGATAGCAAATACCTGGTGAGTTAAGAGAAGCACAGACATAATCTTTAGTCCAGGTTGGCGGTCTTGTGGCTCGTCCTGAGTGACGTGGGTGAGCTATCGATGGTGGTGATGAAGATTGTCCCTCTGCATGTGTCTTAGGAGTATCCTCCGTATTGGTTGTATCTTCAAGAGCACTATCTAGAAATCCTTCTAGAGGAGAATTAGGCAAAGTGGGAGGAAGATCTGCTTCTGGTGGCGTTGTGAGGATAAAACTAGGGGATGCTTCTTCTTCATTTAGAATTTGGCGGGAACTCGTTGGAGCATTCAAGTCGTCTTGAAAAGATGAGCTTTCACGAAAAGGAGAGATATTTTCATGAAAAATAACATCTCGACTAACAAAAAAATCTCATGTTCTTATGTTAAGAACACGATATCCCTTTTGCAAATTTGGATAACCCATGAATATGCATCTCCTAGCACGATGACTCATTTTGTCCCGAGGCCCCATTACTGCAACATAACATAAACAGCCGAAGACCCTCAGATGATCTAAGGTCGGCCTTTTTTCATAAAGCAATTCAAAAGGCGATTTGCCATCCAGTATCCGTGTTGGCATTCGGTTGATCAAATAAGCTGCAGTAAGAACATAATCTCCCCCAATAAATTTTCTGGGATAGATCCTGAAATTTCAATGCTCTGGTGACTTCCAAGAGATGGCGATGTTTTCGCTCTACTACCCCATTCTGTTGTAGAGTATAAATGCAGGAGCTTTCATGAAGAATGCCATGGGACAGAAAAAGTGAATGGCAATCATTATTAAAGAATTATGTCCCATTATCAATGCGAATCCGTTGAATCGACCTTTTAAACTGATTTTTAGTCAGGACTAGAAACATCCTTAGATGAGAAACAACTTGTGCTTTCGACTGCATCAGGAATACCCATGTGGCACGAGAGTAATCATCCACAATTGTGAGAAAATATCGTGAACCATCCCGATGTGGGGTGTGATAGGGTCCCCAAACATCCATATGAATCAGAGAAAATTTTTTAGTGGAACGCGTTGTACTGGAAGGAAAAGGATTTTGAGATTGTTTTGCAAGTGGGCATATTTCACATTTAGAGTAAGGAAAGAATGCACTATGATCCATTCATGAATGCATAAGAAAACTGTCATCATTGGTAGATAGATTACACAACGATTTTTTATTCAGGGAAGATAAATCAAAATGACTAGGGTAACTGATCCAAAAATAAAGCCCTTCAGAAAGATTACCCAAGCCCATCAATTTGCTAGTCGAACGGGCCTGGAAAAAACAGGTGCCAAAATCGAAGAATATTTGACATGAATTTTCTCTACAGACTTTGGAGACAGAAATCAGATTGAATTGGAATTGTGGGACATAAAGAACATTTTGAATGGTAATTTGATGACTTAATTGGACAGTGCCTGTCAAAGTAACATGAGTAATGTTCCCATTTGGCAATTGCACAGAAATAAGTGTATCTAATTTCTTGTGCATATTGGAAAAAAATCCTCTATCACAAACAATATGATCGCTCGCCCCTAAATCAATTATCCAATCTTTTCTTAAAATAGAATTTATCAGGCAATGAGAAATATCTGAAAAGCTTGCTCCTTTATTCCCAACATCAACCTTTTGCAAAGTCTGCATCAATTGCTAATATTGCTCATATGTAATAGGTTGATCATAATTCAGACCGGTTGGTCCAATGACCTGATAGGCTGCAACATATTCTTTTTTCTTTCATTTTTCTCCTGGCTTACCATGCAATTTCCAACAATTATCTATGGTATGATGTGGGCGCTTGCAATATTCACAATATAATTTACCTCTCCCCTTTGAATTTTGACCAAAATTCTTTAAAGATGCGGAAAAAACCTGACCGTTCGATCCCTTTGATAAGGAATAATTCTGACCATCCGATCCCTTTAATGGAGAACAGATCTGATCGTCGGATCCCTTCATCAAGGGATAATATCCGCCGTCCGATTCACTGAACTGATGGAGCCCCTGTGCACCGTCAAATTTCGGCGGAAGATCTGGGCCGTTCATCCCCTCTCTTTTAAAGGGGCATGTGAATCCTCCCTGGAACCCTAGCCCCCCTTCACGATTCTCTCTCTCTCGGGCTAGGGTTTGTCCCGAGTCTCACTGAACGCTGCGCATCGCGAGGGTGATGTTGTCGCTTCCTCGCGTTTGCTCCAGAACCGCGATCCTCTGGCTTTCCTCTTGAACGGCTAGTTGGAAGATTCGTCCGAGGGGAGGCATCGGATCCAACGCCAAGATCTGAGATCGAAATGTTAGATAATTTTCATTCAAAATCAAAAGGAATTGTGTCGCCTTTTCCCTCTCCTTCATAGATCTGTACTGTTGGAGCGTCTCTGCTGGTCCCTCGAGTTTCTCCTCTGTTGCTTCGAGTTGGTTCCAGAGAGACGACAATTTGTTGTAGCAAGCCGTGAGGTCATATTTCCATGTTTTAACTTGCTTAATTCCTGCATGAGGGAAAAGATCTTGGCTCGATCTAGTTTCCCATACATCTCTTTGATGCTATCCCACATCTTTTCTGAATCTTCCGTCGAAGGAAGCCTGGCGGCCACCTCTGGAGAAATGCAATTGCCGATCCACGTTCGGATGAGGTGGTTGCACTTTCTCCAGTGCCTGGCCAGCCGCTCGTCCGACGGTATGGGTATTGTTCCGTCGAGAAATCCGTCTTTGTCCTTTGTCACAAGGGCTCGCCGGAAATCCTGTGACCATTTGGAATAATTCTCCAACCCGGTGAGTTGTAGATTAATCAATTTCAGTTCTGGACCGTTAGCAGTTGATACGTATAAAGGGTTGCCAGGTTCCGGTCGGCCAATGATGGCAACAATCGGAAACAGAAGGAAGCCTGGTGCAAAATTTGGGCAGAGGTTCGCCCCTGTACCCGATCCGCTAAATCTGGACCCATAAACTGCATTGGAAATGCCTGGGTACGGATTCGACCCTAAACCCGGTTCACCCGACCCACTCACTTGTTCTGAACCGACGGCTAAGTTTGCCCCATTCATGGTTGGCGGACTCCCGTCAGGATGGGGGTTGCTCAGGCTGCTCCCAGTCCCCGGCGATGATGTATTTGGGGCTGCCCCAACGTACCATGGATATGGTACCCAATGGTAAGGATGCCTAGAGACGGGCAACCCCATGTTTGACTGAGCCGGGTGATACTGCCATGGTAGACTTTGAATTTGAGTTTGCTGTTGGATTGCTGGAATTGTGGTTTGAATTTGTTGCACAAATGTAGCCTCTCCTGTGGACTGTATATCCACGCCAGAGGATAGATTTTCTAGTGGATTCATGGTAACCTCCTCTGCTTCTTTCTTCTCTAATAAATTTTTGATTCCTTCTCTGCTTTGATTTGGTTTTGCAGATCAGGAAGCTTCGATAGGCAATCAATGTAAGCGGAAGCAGAATCAAGAGCCAAGCTCTAATACCATGTCAGAAGAAGTAGAGAAGCAAAGAGCAGACCGAAGGAAAGAAGAGATCATAAAGCTTCTGGGGAATTTTCTGTTTTTCTCTATATCATTCAATGTTCATTACACTGTAATTATAATACAGGAGATACATGAATAAAATGAAAAGAAATATTTTTACAATCGAATCAATATCTTAATCTAAACAATCTAATCCCTAATTTATCTAATGCATGATCATAACCAAAAATAGATCCTGCATATCTTCCAACAAGAAATGCTGCGTCATTTCCTTCAAAGTATCCTCATCTCGCACCCATTCGTGATTATTGTCCATGAGCATTCTTATTATGTTCCTCTGCCTTCTCTAGATGGTAGTTGCATGGAAGAATCTTGTGTTTTTGTCGCCACATTTCAGTTAGTTAATCATTGATCTCATAGCCCAATATTGCTCATCTTGCTGCCAAAGTTTCTGAAGTTTTGTTTTGATTTTGGTTGCTGTTGTTTTGTCAAAGCTGAAATTAGTTTGGTTTGTGATCTGTTGTAGCTGAAGTTGCAAGTCTGATATTCTGTTTTTGACTTTGGAAAACTTTTCCCGACTCCATCTGGCAAGTGCAGCCCCAACAAACTTTAATTTTTGTGGCAGGTCAGAATTGGAGTTGGTTGCAAAATGCCATGCTTCGACAATGATCATCCTGCAGTCCGGTTCTTGTAGCCAGAACGCTTCAAAGATAAACAGCCTCCATCTTCTCATCAGAAATGCTTAAATATTTAAAAGTAAAGGGCTGTGATCTGATCCTACTGTTGGTAACGCAAATACCGCAGCTTCCGAGAAGGTGAGTCTCCAATCAAGGTTGCAAAGGATCTTATCCAGTCTTTCTTTAACAATTTCATCACCCACTCGGTTATTTGTCCAGGTGAATGCGCAGCCCTTACTCTCCATGTCTATTAAGGAGCAATCGTGTAGAACCTCTCAAAAAGAATTCATACGTTGAAAATCTGCTAAACGTTTGCCTACCTTTTCCCAATGATAGGTAATTTCATTAAAATCACCTGCACAAATCCAAGGTGAATTATTAGAGTTTGCAATTCATTGGAGGTCATGCCAAATGTTTTGGCGAAGCCGAAACACAGCTGGTGCATGGACACAGGTCACATGAATAGGTATATTCTTCCCTGGTTCTATACACATTAGATCTATGAGGTCCTAATTTGAATGGACCACTTTGAGAGAAATATTTGCCTGCCAGAAGATGGCTAGACCTCCTGCGGAGCCAACAAGATTAACCAAAAAAGAGTTTGTGAACTTAAGCCGCCACTGAAGTTTAGTAAGCACCTCCGGTCTATTTTTGGTTTCCATTAAAAACACCAGGTCAGGTCTTTCTTTGACCGCTAGGGCCTTAAGGGATTGAACTGTCATGGAAGACCCCAGACCCTGACAGTTCCAACTAACGAGCTTCATTTTCCTGTGGATGGCTTTTGAGGGCAAGCCACCTCAGCCCCTTTGTTGTTCTCTACAGCAATGAGAATCGGAGTGTCCATTAATTAGGTTTCATCGAAATCCTCGATAATATGAGCTCTAGATTCGTATGGATTATATTGCCTTAACTTCTTGGAGCTTCCCGCCCTAGTAGGTACTCTTGATTGCTTCGTTTTTTTTTTTTTTTTTTTTTTTTTGTGATATTGGACAATAGTGTGCTGATCCTGAATACCTTTTAATTTTGCAAATGCAGGAGTTAGATCCTTCTTTGAAGAACCCAAAATAGGTTGTTAGCTAACCAAGTTGAGCTCCATAAAAAAGCTAGTTGAGCCGTCGGGGGAAGTGCTTGAGGAGTCGAGCTTGAGAAATTAAGCTCTATCGACTCTATTACGCATCGGTAATTGTACTTGTACAAGTCGTTAATGTCGTTTCTTATTACAATAATAAGTTCAATTGAATTAAATGAATCCAGAATCATACGATCAAGCCATGTTGAGTCATATCAGTTTTTTAATCAAGGGATGTTCGTATTAGGAGCACGTTTGGATAATAGAATAGGCTTGCTCTTGGTCCCCACCATTTATCACCTTCAACTTTTTCTTCTTTTTTTTTTTTCAAATCAAAGGAAATTTTCATTCATTGCCAAAATGATACTTGAAAGGATTTATAGAAAATCCTGAAAATCATCAAACAAAGCAAGCTCATATAATTGTAAAACAAACCAAAATCCATAAATCAAGGTATATCATCAGAGCATGATTGGCAGATGTAAACATATGCTCATCCTACAAGAACAAATTTGTGAATACATCCCAACAAAAGAGTCAACAGTCAATCACTAAATCGCATGTCGTCATCATGTTAAATGGGAAAAGTACCAAAAGAAAACATAAACATATTACATTGGTACTAATTCGGTCCTAAAACTTTTAATTTGATCAATTTGGTCTTGAACCTTATTATATTAGTACAAATTCAATTCATTGGGCCAATTTAGGCAAGAACCAAATCACACATCATCATCATCATGTTAAAAGGGAAATACCAAAAGAAGTCATAAACCTATTGTATTTTTATTAATTTAATTCTAAAATTTTCAATTGGATCAACTTAATCTTGAACTTGGTTATATTGGTACCAATTCAATTCATTGGGCCAATTTAGGCAAGAAATTGCTAACATAAGTGTCAGTCATTCTACATGGCACGGCTAGCTCCAACATGAACATTTTATTTAATTTAATTTTTTTTGAATTTTTTTTTATTAATCTTTATTTCTTTTCTCTTTTAATTCTTTTCTTTTTTCCTTATTTCACTTCAAGTCGCTAGCCTTCGAGATGACTCTTGCTAGCCTTTCCTGAGGGCCAATGAGGGTTGGGCAAGGCCACCCCTTGCCGAGATCCAGCGAGGGCCAACCTCACCTAGGCAAGGTCCCTCGCCATTACTAGAGGCCGGCAAGGGTTGGGCGAGGGTTTAGTTCCCTAAACATCGGAGTAGAATACTAATCAAGCTGAATAGACACAAAGGAGACCATCATGGCAACAACAACAACAACAACCAGGATGCCCACGGCTACCACCAATCTTGAGGCCCCTCCTCCTTGCCATCGCCAAAGGCCAGTCAGGCCCTTTGTTGGCCTCTAGTTAGGGCCATGTGGTGACCTCTATCAGCCATCACGGATGGGAGTGAGTATGGCTCTAGGTTCAAAGGAGAGATGATTCGGTTCCCGGTTCCACTTTTATAGGAATCACTTGAAAAAAAGCACCATCCATTTAAAAAAAAAAAAAAAAAAAAAAAAATAGGATAGTGAAGTTTCAATCAAGAAATTAAGTGGAAACTATAAATCTGATTTCAGCCACTTTAGCAAAGCAACTTTTAGCGGAATTGAATCAATATATCCCACATATTTCGCCCAATTACAGGGGGACGGAGATCACGATTTTTCTGGAAGAGAGGGCTAAAAATCCGCGAGTTTTAGGGCATGAACTGAGGAAGCCTTTTGCAGAATAAAAAGGCGGGGACACGCACTCACGGGGGATTATCGCATAAAAAGAGAGCGTAGAGAAAAGGAGGGAGCACGCTATTGCGGGATACATGTTCAACCAGAACATACATGATGCTGCATCCTTCATGTCACTGCTGTCATGGCTCTATCTTGTTAAGATGTGTGTAAGTTAAATTAAAAAGAAACTCCATATTGGAGAATTGGTATAGTGTAAAACGGTTAATGCATTATAATTGGCTCATAACTTATTATTTTAAACTTTTGAATTAAAATACATTGAATAATTGGTATAATATAGAATGATTCATGTATTCTAGTTATATTTTAAACTTTTGAATTAAAATACGTTGAAGAATTGGTATAATATAGAATGATTCATGTATTCTAGTTAAGCCATTTAAGCCATGACTCATTGGTTTAAGCATTTAAATGAAAGTTGACCCAATTGAAAAGGTTGACAACTTGGACTTGGACTCTTTCTTAATAATCTCTCTAACTAAAGGTATCTTTCCTGCATGCTCAAAACATATCGTCTGAAGCCCCTGTGCTGCTCAACATATTGTCTCAAGCCCCCATGTTGCCCGGATGTTCCCGAATTTGATAGCCCAGACAGCAGTTCCTCAGCGACAAGGCAGTGTTGATTTGTTCCCTCTTAATCCTCAGCTATAGTGCAATTTGTCGTACCTATTGTCCAGGTTTGATACTTCGGCTTTATTTACTTAGCAAAAAATAAAATCACTTAGGCCCCACATCACTTGCAGGCATATCTCCATTTATTTCGCTGAAAATGAAATCGTTTAGGCCCTACATCATATGCAAGGCATATCTAGAAAATTCATGAATACTTTAAGTATTCAAACCTGGAAAACACGTATGACAAAATCGCATTAGGAATTACCATCCTGCAGGGGAATTTATGCAGATTGGTTACATTTATGAAAATAAAAATCCTTTTGGATAATTCAAGGATAGTTATTGAGTTTGCTAGCCTTTGACAATTGCAGAAAATTTTTGTTAGGCATTTTCCTTGATAATCATCAACTATCAAAACCTTAGATTCATGAGCATCCTAGTCCCTAGAGACAATCTAAATATAGAACATTACAAATAAGAATGGACTGCAAAGCCTGCACTCATGTCGAAAAGAGACGACACTCGATCGTGTCGCTAATAAGTGGATTCAAGTAAACATGAAGCTGCATCCACCCTGAAACTAAACTTTCTCCATACAGCTAATTGGAGCTTAAGCTCGGTGCCAACTGCCTCATAAAGGTCAGACAGCACCTCACACATACTGCTTAAAAATCTAGTCCGAGCTCTCACATGCAACAAGAATGTCAGTCTGCTCGTCACACATCAGTCTCATCATACTGCTAATTCAGTTGTCTCAAGTATTAACATCCTACTTTCAATTTGATGTTACAAGCATGCAAGAGCCATATATGCATGGGTTGAGGTTACCATTGAGCTCCCCAAAGTGTATCTCTTTTATTATAAGTTAAATTTTCCACAAAAATATCATCTACAAACCTTCAGACACAATAGTACCGAGGACTCTCAATGACAAAACATTATGTGTAGAGGAAAATATGAGTACCACAGTACCAAGGGACTATCTTAGAACATATCAGTTCTTGGCTTTCCTCCTCAACAGATCTTGCAGGGGCAGTCCATTGATCTTAGCAGCGAGTATGAAGTCATTTTCTGTCAATCCACCTGATAAAAACACAAGCACAATTTCATGGATGGAAAAGTAGGCAGAAAAATGGCAGAAACCCAAATTTTCAGAAAAGCAACTTAAGGTATGCCTTGGGTATTTCAGCAGACAAGATTAATGAAAGATAGGAAGGCATTTCATGTATCTCAAAATGATTAAACTTTCTTGAGAAGATCTGACAATGGAAATAAAATTCAACTTTTGGTTTATACTAACTGTACAAATCGGGCAACATATTGATTGTCAATTACTTTCCCTTTCATACCAAAATGAAGAATTCTCATCAAGTTTAAAGAGGGGAAAGAAAAGTTCACCATTAATAGAACGACGAATTTCACACAAATGAATTCAGCACAAGAATGTAGTATTACACTCACAAAAATCTTAAGGAACCAAGCAAGATAAAAGCAACATTTTCCTTCACTGACGAGGTTAATAATGCAGCTCTAACAAAAAGAGAAGAGTCTTTTGGTTACTGTTGTTCACGCCGTTGTCAACAACTCAACTAATGCCAGTACATCAACATGGAAAGCACAGAGAGAGCAAAAGAGGGGGAGGGGAAAAAATAGAAACAAGAGCGAGTACTCACCAACTGCATGAGTCCATATTTCAATAGTAACATTATTCCATCCAACAAGATGCAGATCAGGATGATGACCTGCATTAATACATCAAAGTTATTCACATGTCAATAATATTGTCTACTCCACAGCAACACTAAATAATAAAAGAATAAACTCATTATCATTTAGTCAACATCAGAGACCTTCTGATTCTGCAACTTCAGCTACAACCCTGAACAATTCCAGTCCTTTAAGGAAACTCTTCACTTTCCAAGAACGATTCAGCTTCAGAACACCACTTTCATTCACCAGGTTCCAATCAGGTACCTCTCAACAGAATCAACTACTAAGAGGATTCCTTGGGGCAACAATACAGAAACGGAAAAAAAAACACACGAAAAAAAAACCTTAGAAATTAGTTCATTGGCAGTTTCTTCAGTCATGGGCCTCAGGTCCTTTGCGTTGCATGGTACACACTTTTTTGCCGAAAAATCTATGCAAAGATCACAATATCTTAGAGAAGAAGAAACTGTATAAACTATCATATAGAGATTATAACAGATAGAAGTGAGGCATTTATAATTGCAAGCAACTTTTTAGATGGTGCTCAATTCAGTGCTAATTGTAGTGCTTCACTTTTCCTCTAGCTGGCACAAATTAGGGGAACTCTTCCCTTTAAAATTTTGCATTGTAGTTTTTGGCACTAATACTTCATCACATACTACACCAGATGCAAGAGACTATTCAATATACATGAAAGTAATATCCAGTTTCTGATTAAAAGATACAGCCCCTCAATCGATAACTTGAAATTGCTCGATGTAAATGGTATATGAAAACAACTGTTTTAAAAAGTCATCTTATATCATCCCGATAGTCCAATACAAACAGTAGCTTACTAGAAGCTTTCTCTCTCTCTCTCTCTCTCTCTCTCTCTCTCTCTCTCTCTTTCCCTTTTTGGAAGAGTTTTAGAAGAAGATAAGTACTGTAAAGAACTAGAATGCAAAGCAATTGAAGTATGAAGCTTATGCACACACCTTCACTAGTAGAAAAAGTTCTAAATCCACCCTGCAACTTCCTACTTGACGATAGTGCCACATGATTCTGGAATATCTGGTTTACTTGAGTGATTGTGCTGTAAATAAGTACGTCTATTCATTCAAAAATATCACTTCCCCAAGTGGTATGAAGAAATATTTCAAAATCACACCCACTCCAAACTGATAGAGGAGGAAAAAGGCAAAATGGTCATTCAACAAGCCACAACCCTTTGTCTCAAGGAAATATGAGAATGAAGCTCCAGAGAAATGACGTTTTATAAATTGTTACTAGGAAAATTTATGCATACATATATGACATCTTTGTGCCTTGGCAACTGAAACACAGGTAAATGCTAATTCTAAGCATAAATTATAAGTTACAACACTCTCAAACTCAACAAAATGAGTAACCAACTGATGGAAGCTTTCATGTGACATACTAATCGAGGATTTTAAGCCAACTTACTCGCAGTTTTCATTCATGGTAACATAGAGATGCTAGGAATTCTCACAAAGAAATGGATAGTCTTATTTTAGGTATTAGGAGGAAAAAAAAAGAATTGACAGGTTATTCAACTGCTATAACAGAATAACACGAAAGAAAAGCATTTTGTCGGAAGTCAATCTACCTGCTGCAAATACAAAGTTCTGACCAAGAAAATTGACACCATCTCACCCATGCTATCATACAAGCATCATTGAGCGAGTTTCATGCCACCAACATTCAAAGTTGCCACAGTTTGAGAAAGCACAGATGCTGCTTTTAAACCTCAAAACACAATTTGTGACCCCAAAAAAAAAAAAAAAAAAAGAAGTCATCCTCTGCGCTGATGGTGCAAAAATGGAAAATAGGAAATCTTAATAAAAAATTTTGAACTTGTATAGAAACCAGATTGCAGAGGGCAACATAAGGTCAGATGGTTCTTGACCACCAGACATCTTATGCTTTACATTCTTCTTTATTTGGAGTGTGAGCTTTCCATAAAAATGACCTGGAAAACCAGAATTTCCACTAGGAATAGGCAGCACCAATACCACTTATGGAGGAAGCAGTCCAGCCAGAGTTCCCTGAATGCTATTTTACAAGCTGACATCTGCAGAGGAATACCTTTTTTTTTGGAAAGAAATACAGCCTCATTCGATTAATCACCTCTTAATGCTCTGCTTTGGGATGGGAGAGCTATGGGAACTGATTTGGCACTCTCTTTTGGACATTTAATGGTAGAGGATTTGTCAATCTCATTCCCAGATTGACCATGGGCATGGAAATGAATTGGTGATAAATACAAAGTGTAATGGCTATAAATTATAAGCTTCTGGTTTACCAAAACAACGAGACATCCTAACCAGTCCCTGTTAGAACTAATTGATTCCTTCCCTTGTAATCAATCATATTGGAGCAGTAGTTCTCCATACCTATCCAACGAAACAAATCTCTAGCTGCAGAATTGAGGGAAAAAAATGAAAAAAGAAAAAGAAGGGAAGCTAACTCACATCTCCCTCCATCCAAAAAGCATCCATGGCAGAGACTCCATCTTAGAGGGAACCATCACGAGACTGGCAGTACACAATGAAATGCCTCAGGACTTGCTCTCCACACGAACCAACACAAACCAGCACAAGTACATGTGTTTGTGCGGGCACAGACAAATGCACAAGTATAGACACTCTGATTTGCATTCACATCCCACATGCATATGCATGCAAGCTCTCTCCCATCTCCAAGCGAAGAGAGTAAATAATGCGACGAATCTAACTCTAGTCTACAGTTGATACTGGTTCGCAGACAACTTATAAGGAAGGACATGTGAGTTTGACAAGGACCCATCCAAGTACAAATAGTTGCTCCTCTCTCTCTGCCCCCAACCAAACAAGCAATCTTCTACAAGAAGTAGTAACCCGATACCAGAGCAAACTTCAGTGGCGGAAATACAACAACAAAACACAGTTCAAAATCCGGTGAAAAGCGATTGCCCTTCCCAGCCTAGCCTCCAAAATCAATCCACGAATAAAACGCAAAGCACGAACTCTCATCCACCCAATTCTCAGCACAAGACATCATCAAAACCCACGAACCCAAAAAACACAACGCGCGCGACGAGCACAAGAAAGAACAACCCACGACGTTCGGAGGCAAAGAATCATCCATAGTAAATAAGGGACCGGAGAAGGAAAACCCACCATCCATGACCCGCCCGCAGCCGCTGGAACAGTGACACCAGCCTCACCTGGCGAAGAAACGAAGGCACGAGACGAAGGAAGAATGAGTAGAAAGAATGAGGGAGGAAGGACGCAAGAAGAAGACGCACCTGAGCTTGAGGTTTGGAGAGAGCGTGGATCATCCGCGACATGACACACGAGGAGACGCACCGAATAGGTTCCGGTCTCCTGGCCGTGGGGGCTTTTAAAACAGTGCGCTGGTGTATCGAGTATAAATTATAGTCGTAAAATTTAGTACAACTATATAATTAAATCCTAAATTTTTTTAAAAAATAATATCAAATTCTAAAACCTGTTAAATTGATATAATTAATTTTTTTTTCATTTTCTTCATCTAACTTAACAAATGAAAAATGCTAATAAAGTCTTATGACTCGATTACATAAACTTGGTTAATTTTATGATTTAATAATATCAACTTGATAAATTTTGAAATTGATTATACTTTTTAAAAATTTTAGGACTCAGTACATTTTCATAAAAAATTTTAGGACTTAATTACATTTTTTGAAATTTTTAGAATTTAATTGTATTTTTTGTAATAAGTTTTAAAATTTACAGTGTACTTATCTCTATAGATAATTGAAATAATAGCTTAAAAAATATATTTCAAGTGGGAAAATACTACTCACGTTATAAATGACTAAAAGTAAACTGTCATAATGACAGAGATATTTATATAAAACTAAAATAATAATAAAAAATTTATTGATTAAAGTTTCGATAAGGACCTCATTAGAGTTAGCTCAAATGTATAACAATACAAAGTTCGGAAATATATTTTGAGCAATCCCTATATTTCTTCTTACATATATACATGATATATGACCATTTTTTCTATCATAATTAATACATGATAAAAATTTAGCTGGAATCAACATTATAAACGCATTGCCATTTATTTCAAATGGTCAAGGGGTTACCTATAAGAATTGATATATCATAGGGCAACTTGTCGTGATCCCAAAATATTAAGTGCCGGAACATAATTACCCAAAAATGAGTCCCAAGAAAGTCATAAATATTATTACAACATATAATCATATGAGTATTTTTTTTTAAAGACCCTCCTTCAGTAGGGTAAAGTGCAGTCTCTATTGTCAACTCTCACCCACCCTCACACATTTTTAATATCATCTTTCCCTTTTTTTTCAAACTTTTTAATCCCACCAACTTTCACTTGCATCTTAATTTTCTATATTCTACGATCATTCTCCTTTTCACTTTTTCTTTAACCCTTCCTTATATATCTATTCTTACCTTTTTCCATTCATTTAGACATATTTTATGCACTTTATTTTAGGTTTCTTCTTTTTTTTTCCTTCTCCTTTTAATTTTTTCATTCTCTTCCATAATGTGAATTTTATCACAAATTAATACATACAAATATTCTCCAAGTGTTTCCTATAAAAGACTCAATACATGACACGAAATTCGACATTTTTTTATGTTTTATCCCTATTGAAATGATCCTCGTTGAAGAGAAAGAAAAATGAAATGCCAGAATAATATAATACATATCTTTTTGATTTTTTTTTTGGTCGAAATCTTTTTGATGATGTTAATATGAAAGAATTTTCGTTCAAAAAAAAAAAATATGAAAGAATTCGATCAAACCTGAATTTCGCCACATATTTTTAAATTTCGTTCTCTTTACTTCGGTTTTTAATATTCTAATTTCCAAAATAATCAAGTGGTGCTACGCGCGCGTGCGTGGAGGGTTAAAAGTCCTTCAAGCATATTTCAGTTTTCTTTTGTTCTGCGTCCGGTTTCTTCCAGAAGTCAGCACCGCGCTTAAGCGGAGGTTTCCGACCGCGCGGGTGTTCCGAGAGTCCTCCGCCGAAAACCTGCGAGGCGTCGCGTCATGGTGCGTTGGGTCTCTCTGTTTCTCGGCACAGTCTCATGTTGCTCATCGTTTGATCGGATTCTTTCATATGAAGTGTTTTATGGTAGCTCTATGGGCCGTGAAAGAAGTTGTGGGTTCTTGTACTCGCGCTGATCAGTGATCATCTCCATGCATGTGCTTGCTGCTGGAGAGGATTCTTGTATCTGGGTATCAAGGGTTTTGATCTGGGACTCTGTGTTTTGGTTTCGTTCTTGAAAGTTGGGACCTTGTATGTAACGAGATTGTTTCTTTTCTAGTCGACTTTAGCTATTAAATTTTGGTGGGGGTGATCCGAGGCTGTTTTTGTGAGCATTCTTGCATATATGGGTATTAAGGGTTTTTTTGACCTGGAACTTTGTGTTTTGGTTTCGTTCTTGAAAGTTGGAACTTTGTATGTAACGTTTTTTTTTTTTTTTTTTTTTTTTTGCTAGTTGACTTTTGTTATTAATTTTGGTGGGGGTGATCCAAGGCTGTTTTTGTGAGCATTTAATCAATTTGACAGCATTGTTGATCTTGGGTTTTTCTTTTCTTGAGAATTCTTTGATGGATTGTAGGAGCTGTGCCCTTCTGTGAAGAATGTGCTCTTGCTAGATTCTGAAGGAAACCGCATTGCAGCTAAGTACTACTGTGATGACTGGCCAACCAACAGCGCAAAGGAAGCTTTCGAAAAAGCAGTATTCACTAAGACCCACAAGACCAATGCGCGGACTGAAGGTAAAAAGAGAATAGAAATTTCTGACCTATTTGATGGGTTAGGTGCATAATTGTGTATATTCCATTGGATAAGATTAATGCTGATGTCCAGTCTATGATGCTCCTCTTTGGTACTTGTTTTAGTTGCTCTTTTATATGTGCCTTTGTGTCATCCATTCTGTGATGCTCTTGTTTGGTAATTGTTTTTGTTGCTTTTATATGTTTGAGGTCAATATTATTTTGTTTCTGTCTAAATCATGATAAGTCACCCCTCCCTGTTGTCTTTTCGTGGTTCTTTTGTGGACAAGTGGAATTGCGTTCCTTAAATCGGGCGCAGTTATTTGAGCTTTGGCAATGATTCACTCATAGTCCTATACTTATTCACGTTTGTGGTGACTGCAGAATCTTTCTTTTTTCTTGTAATTTCCATCCCTCATTTTTTCCGTATTTTCTGTTTTGGATATTCTTGTATCACCTACATTTTTTGTTATAATTCTCTATAAGATGAAGTTGTTGACTTCGACTGCCTCCAAGAATTGAAAGATTGCTACTGTATATACAGCTGAAATAGCGATGATCGAAAACAACATCGTCGTTTACAAGTTTGTACAGAGTCTTCACTTTTTTGTGACTGGAGGTGAAGATGAAAATGAGCTCATTTTAGCGACAGTTCTTCAAGGATTTTCTGATGCAGTTGGTATTCTATTAAGGTCTTTCTTCTTACTCCTGTTAACTCTCATACTTGGTGTGTCTCTTCAGAACTGGTTAATTCTGATGTCATCTGATAGCACTTGTTCCAGGGGCCAGGTTGACAAGAGGGAGGCATTAGAAAATTTGGATCTGATCCTAATGTGCCTTGATGAAATTGTTGATGGCGGGTAAGTCATAATAAGCCTTCATATTAAGTATCACTGCCCTAAATGGAGAGGCATTGTGGATAACTTCTGGAGTATTCTAAAATTTTCTAATTTTTTGTCTTATTAGAGCCAAATCTTCTTCATGTACAACCTGCTATCCTCAGGGGACTAAGGAGTACTTTTTATTACAATATGTGCAAGGGCTATGGCTGGTGAAATTTTTACCTGGGTTTAGGAATCTTATGGGTAAAGTGGTTTCACTGAGTTTGAACTATTCTATTTGATCACAATATAGCGTCTGTTGTCCCTAGTGGGGAAGAGTGTCCAGGAGTCAGGACTATGCCATGTTTAATGTATCATTTTTTGGAATTATGGTTATTGCTTTCCATTAAGTTTTTGTTCTGAGTTTTATATGAACAAGTCCTAAAGAGAAAAGTACGCTTGGCATTAATCATTCATTTGAGTGATTGATGTTTTTGGCGAACTTGCCAAAATAGCATCTTTTCCAATTGCACAATCAAAGCATTAGAAATGCAACTGTAAGGATATTCAAAATCAGCCAATTTTGCTTCTCTTCCTCCTCCTCCTCCCACTTTTCCTTGCCCATGCAGCCTAGAGCAGGTTGGAACTTGTTGGGACATATCATTGATTTCTCTTCAGGTTGAATTGCTTAGGATAAGAGTCTCCATACTATTTAGTAAGGATATAATTGGTAGATTTTAGTAATATAACTGGTAAGTTCTAGGTATCAATAAATGTTTTTCCATCTAGAAAATTAAGTGACCCTTTCCTTGCTTACCATATCCAATGAATTCATTACTGAACTAGTTGGCATCATCAAGCATGCTTGATCTCATTAGTTGTTGAATGTTTTGGTACCAACACTTCGGATAGTTATAAAAGGCCTAGTTGCTATTTCTATTATTCTATCTGAAGTTTGATTCTGGTATCTGTTGTTTACTTGAATTAGGATTTTAGTAATCTATTAGTACGAATACTTTCAATCAAAACTCATACTTGACACCTTCACAATCTCTTTATAATCTCCATTATTGTTCAGCATAAATAGTAAATGGGTGCCATTCATAGTCCTAAAAAAGTACTTCCAAAACCTGATTTACATCTGGTCAGTTTGTGGTGCGTCCTTCGTTCTTCTTCACCTTTCTCATTTTTGTTCCACTTTTTTGCTGGAAGGGGGGAATTTGGTTTTGGGGTTGGGAAGGGGAGACAAGCAGGTTGTCATTTTCTAAAATTGTGCCTTTAAGATTTCCTCAATTTTGTTTGCTGTATTATTTCTTTTCATTTCATGTTCCCCTTACTATTTATCTAGAGGAATGATGAATCAGTGATTGAGGAGATTGAGCTCTTGGCATTCTCAGTGTGTCATCCTTGTATTATAGCTCTGCACTTTTTATTGGCTGATGAAAGAACCCTCTTAAAAGGCTCCCACCCGTCCCTTCCTCCATCAGCTCCCCTTTCTTTTTGGCAGACATTAATGTTAAATCTATCTCGTGCAGCATTATTCTCGAAACGGATCCAAATGTGATAGCTGGGAAGATTGCAAGTCAAAGCTTGGATGCTGGAGGTCCTTTGTCCGAGCAGGTATGGTCAACCCAATTTCCATATGTAACAGAATGGCTCGACATATTTTTCACTGTTTGATTTCTCAATCTTTTCCGCCACTTTTTGCAGACAATAAGTCAAGCACTGGCCACAGCAAGAGAGCACTTGACCAGATCTCTTCTGAAATGATTCTTGCACCTCACAGAATACATTGTGTCTTCTAATCCATCATAGCTTAGGGTCATGTCCATATGCGGTTCGTTGTTATTGATTTTCACGCCAGCTGAACTATGAATGCCGATTTGGCTTCTGGATTTACCGAATAATGTGGGTGGGCTTTTGTGAAGTTTTTGGTGGCTGCGAAACTGAGTGTACTCTGTAAATCAAGTACTAAAGTGACCATTTTCAGCTTAATGGAAAAGATTCCAGTGAAAAGAGGATGTGGCATACACATTAATTAGAGTTGTGTTTGAATCTGATCTTTATCATCCTAAGCCATCAAATTTTGCTATAACAGGAGGAGGTAATTTCATGGACATTGATTAGTAATCGACGACCTTCCCATGATGACAAAGCTTATGCCGAAGTTTGTCTTTCTAGTTTCTCTCTTCACTTGGCCGATGAAACACATGGTGGAAGTACTTGGCAAGCTTAAGTTTCGAGGGGAACTTTGGATTATTCTCATTTAAGTCGATCAAAGACAAGATATGTAAACAGCAACATCTGATGAAGGTAGAGAACCGAGGTCGAAAAGTCGAAAATTAGTAGGGCAATATGCGTGGCCTCATTTGAGATGAAAAGAGAAGTTGACTTCATATGGGGTAGACACCAAATATGGCCATCATAGGATGCTCAACGGACCCGCTTTTTAAATATCTCTCCTTATTTGGGACCCTATTCAACTCTTTTAGCTTCTATTGAATCGAGAAATGGGTTTGATTGTCCATCTTTTTTATTTGATATAATATTAATATATGTAAGGCATCCTCCGGATAATTCAAATCGAAGCAATTGGATGTACAACTTGGGTCTGAAAAGAGAAGTTGACTTCATATGGGGTAGACACCAAATATGGCCATCATAGGATGCTCAAGAAGAAGATGATGCTCTATAACGACGGTGCTCAAAAGGCTTTATGACCAGAGGGAACGCCTGAAGAAGGGTGGACGAGACTTGAGTAAAGATCTAACATATCTTAATCTTAGAAAAGGTAGGTCACTTCTATTGTTCCCGAAGGACCATCCCCGAATATAACTTACCATAACTCTTTACATTTTTCCTTTTAGTAACTCCTATATAAATATCGGAGCACAAAAAATTTAAATGATCTGTGACCAAGATATGAGAATTAACCCTCTTTTCTTTTTACCCAACAGTCATCAAGAGATTAAAGATCCATTCTTCAAGAATCCTTACAAATCTTCATAAAGGACAGAGACAAAATAGACGAGTAAGTTTGAGCATGGATCCAAATTAGAATCGAGAACCTAAGAACCGGATCTGTGAAAACCGGTCTAGTTCTAGATACGAAGATATATAGAATAGGTTATGGATTCCAAAAGTTGGAAAACAAGTTTAAACAAGTAGTTTCTAAATTTTAGGTGGAATTAAAAACCAAGAACACGGAACAACTCTTTATGTTTTTCCTATCATATGTCTTTGCATGGTCCTCTATTGTATTCCACGAAATTTTATGATGAATGTGTATTTTGAAACCACCAATTGGAGCATCCATTCTTGGCAATATCTATAATTAATATTTTTACTTTATAATTATTTCATAATCTCCATATGTATAAATATAAATTGTGATTAATGAATTATAATAAATTGTAGTCATTAGAGTGCTGGTAAAATTTGAATAGATCTTGGAACTTGCGACAAAGTAAATTCCAAATTTATGGGTATGCAATATAAGTTCTAAGTTTAAAAAATTAACAAAACCTATTTTGACGAGGAGGTTTCAAGTTTCAAATGGAAATTGGACAAAATCTAAACAAAATCTGAAATTACCCACCCTTAGATAGTAATGCCTTGAAAACATAGTGGACACCAATTGATGAGACAAGACTTGTATATATATTTACCTGTAGTTATTATGAAAATGGTAGCCGTCAACTATCTCAAACGTTAATTGTGATGATAATAAATCGTGAGGCCTTTGATGAGTATGAACCTTTAGGACCATTAATCACCATAGGAAATTAACTTGAAGGCGTCGATTGCCTCGAGGGACAGAATTATGCAATACATTAAGAACGAGACAAGGTATGGAGACCTTCATAGCTGAAGCCATTACACTAGAAGAGTCAGATAAAAGAGCAAGCCCTTCGGCCTACGTTGTTTTAAGTGGTGTGTAACTCACATGTATTCCTAATTTAAGATATAACTCGATACACAGCACGGCTTAATCTACAAGAGAGCTCAGAAAATCACCTAGATGAACCATTAGGCACATTATCGTGGATTTTTAACAAAAGCCCGACATCAGACCCCAAGAAATCAAGCACCATTGGCATCCATCGGGAAATTTAGTGTTTCAAAATGTACTTGAAATAGAAATCTACAGGAAATTGTGCAACTCTTCAATTTATTTGGCACAAACCACTGGCCCTTGTTCTCTCCACACAAAGGAAACTTTCTTTTTGCCTCGGTCTTCCATGTTCCGTTGCTTTCCCATGAAAGCAATGTAATTATGGACACTTAGTACTTACTATAAACCCAAGTTTACAGGTGATCGCTAATTTCCCACATAATGCTAGCTAAAAAACCTTTCCGATGACATAAAATACTTGCATACTCCCACAACTCCCACAAATGCACCTGAGATTGATTCTAAATTGAGGCGAATGACTTCAAGTTCCGCACAAATTCCACTTGGAACTTAGAATTTACCCGCGGGAACAGATTTCAATTTTTTTTAGGACCTCAAACCTATCCTACATACTCTCAAACTAGAAACCTACATTGTCATAAGTTCTAGGGCTGATTCCAAGTTCTACCCAAGTGCCACTTATATTATTAGTTAAACAATTACAATGAATCATTACATTTAATGACCGACACTCACACTCATTGCTACGATAAATTAACCACAGCTTATATTAGACACAAAGAATTTCAAACATTAACAAAATAAAAGTTTCAGTAAAATGAAGTACAAACTAATGGTTTCAAATTATACTCATTATCATTATCAAACGCCATGAAATAGGATCACACCCAAAAATAAACCAAGAAAAACTCATGACTCATTTCAAGTTCCAAATTTCAAGTTCTAAGTTCCACATATCTAAAATCTAAAACCTACCTATCGAAACATGTTCCCCAATTTTTGGAAACTGAAATCTACCCTACATACTTTGGAGTTTCCCAATTTTTGAAAACTGAAATCCACCCGACATACTTTGGAACGTGAAACAGGACAAATTCCCAACCGTTTGATTCTTTGGTTACAAATTCTACCCTTAAATCATGCTCACTTTTAGTTCTAAAACCTTTAGTTCTAAAACCAATTGTACGACAAAGTATAATCGGACAACATGCTAGTGTCTAGTGGTGCAACACATCTAATGAGGTTAGCTCATGACCATAATAGCATAAGAATTACACAGGCCGGTACATATGGAGTAAATGCAATTTCTCTATGAAAGGAACGAAACACAAGGACAGTAAGGAGGCAAAAAGCAAAGCAAAACAGAACGAAACAAGCAGACAGAAAAATCCACCATTCCGAATTAGCACAGGTCCTACGTCAACCTAACTCGAAAGGGTATCTGTAAAATACAACCTCATGGCACAAAGAGGCATCCAGCCAAGGTCCTTTAAGGACCATCAAACGATACGCGATGATTCCGCTCTGCGCATGGATGCTTTTCATTGGCCACTTTCAAACCGAGAACTTAAACCCTAAAAAGACGGGAAGGAATAAGATTAGTAGGTGTTCTGCCATATCTGAGCGGACTGTTTAGCTTGCTGGCTTTGTGAGCCACCGAGCGAACTGTCTCTAGCAATTTGCTGTTGATGTTCCAGTGAGATCCCAGCTGACTGGTAAAAGTTCGGGTAATTAAGAGACCCAAAGTGCTGAGAAGGCTGCTGGCCTTGTCCTTGTCGGAGACCAGTAGGTTGTTGAGTTTGCCCTTGGAAGTTGTAATATGTATTGGCTGCCACTGTAGGCATTGTACGCCCACCAGGTCCTTGAAGCCACAAAGCTGAATTCTCATTCTGAGGAACATATGCAACAGTTAGGATGACATCAATATGAATGAGTTAATTAAAGAAAGAAACTTTATGGCATTCACAAGTTCATGATAATAGACTGTGAACACATCTCAGCAATCCACGCCTCCTCCTTCCCATCCCCTCCCCCCCCCCCCCCAAAAAAAAAAAGTGTCCATTATAAGTATCTTGAAGAATGATTGGTTGATTATAAGGGACCGTGAAGACAAGACATGAACTAAGAATGTTCTGTACAAGGCTACAATTACAGCTTTTAGAATGGCTTTTTCTACTTTCAAAAGGTAGTACTAAGCAAACACCTCACAGCAACACCCTTGCAGTTGCTACTTGTCAATCCCAAATGCAACACCTCATGTGCATCCAGCTTCAAGGTATTACAAGTTAACACATGTTACCAAAACTACAACCGATTCCAGTAGAACTGCACCAAAACAAAGCTAAAACAAATATAGCAATATCGGACAGACCCTAACACATTGTTTTGCTGATTGAGGTGAATGGAAGTGGGAGAAAAATACCTACAGAACCTTCATCATGGAGAAAAGAAATGAAAGGAAGTGAAAAAAATTACTTCCCTTTGACCCCCAAGAGAGCAAAAAGTTCCCAGCATTGGAGAGAAATGGGAGGAAGGGAAATTGTGTCTAACTCAGTTACACACAAACTGCACCCTTCATAAAGATACATTTGGGTAACTGGAGGTGATAGGAAGTGGGAGGAAAAATACATTCGGTTATCTTGGAGGGAAGAATATAAAAGGAAGTGAAAGAAACTACTTCCCTTCAGCATGAGAGAGGGGAAAAAAATCCTCTAAGTGTTATTGGAGAGAAAAGAAGATGCTCTTATGAAAGCATACAAAAGGCAAGAAGTGATTTAGACTGTCAATTAACTCAATTTCCCTCATCATTTTCCATTACCATTAAAATAACCAAGAGAGACAAATTACAATCTTCTTTTCTTCTGCCTCGCTTACTTCCACTCTCGTTCCATTTATCCCTCTTAATTCAGGTAACAGGATAAAACCCTGAAAGAACTTAATTCAGGTAACAGGATAAAACATCCCTAATTGAAAGAACTATGAAAGAAGTGGAGTATAAACAGCTATATTTGGCCACAGTGTAAAAACCCTAACCAAGGGAGATTGCTAGCGATTGAAACCAGAAAATGCCAAAAGGTTTCATTATGAATTTGCCATCAAATTAAACCAACTACATCAGGCAATCACAGGGGGAACATTCTCTTCATTGGCCCACTACTTTAAGCAAATATTATCTACTGCCGCAACAGCAGTCAATAGACAATTACCTGCTGAAGAGACAGCAAGCTGTTGGCATCCTTGTACTGTGAGCTCAAAGCATCATCATATCCCAAAGTTGTGGTCGCAGGTGCACTTGGTGGATTTAGAGAGAAATTCCCTCCAGGAATGCCAGTTGAACCATTAAACCCATAACCAGAAGGAATTGCACCAGACTGAGGCAAGCTGCTAGACGATAGGCTATTTTTGTATTGGGGAAGAAGAGCAGCTAAAGATTGATGATATGTGCTATTGCCAGTGAATGTTTGCTGGAAAGCTGACGGTGGCACGTATGAGTAGCTCTGAGGCAAAAAGGGGTAACTGACCATATTTGCAAAAGGGCCCAGAGGAAGCGTAGGCTGCGAATAAGGGTGCATTGCAAGGTGCTGAGGAAGAGCGGGTCCTGTAGAGAGGCCAGCATTGGGGAGGTTTTGTGGGTTTTGCTGAGCTCCAGAGATATTAGCTGCTCTGAAAGCCTGCCAAAAGTAACAAACAAATATCATCTCCATGCCATATCAGAAGGGACACAGATTAACATTTCCTTTTTTCCTTCTCTAGGTATTCTTTTTTGGCATCTATTCTGAGAGAGAAGTGATGGTGGAGAACATCAGTATCAAGGATAGACAAGTCAAACCAAGAGCAAATAATCACACTGAAAACAAGGTCATCAGTAATCCAAAATTTGAATGGAAATGTCCCCCTAGTACTCCCTCCTCCCCCCCCCCCATTCTTTTTCCCCCAGTCAAAAAAAAAAAAAAAAAAGTAACTACAATCTGTCTGTTAAAAGCAACACCCTGAGTTGATAGTTTGACCCGCAGCCTCTCCTAGAAATACTGAACTACAGTTTTCTGAAAACCTGAAAATGCTACTTCTGGACCTAATAACATTTCCCTGGTTTGACAAATAAAACTCAGCAGTTCAATGGAACCATCTTCACATTCAATATGAACCTGTGATATTGATTATAGAAACAACATCCAGAAGTTATACAACACCCCCTTGGAAGGATTTCACATTCACTACATCTTCCTTCAAGAAACAATTGTTCATATGAGATTTTCTCTTCCTTCCAAACTAAACATTACAATATTGTGAGTTCCATAACCAAGACAAAATGGAAATGCAAATTGTAAGAGTAGTTACAATAAGTTCAAAGGACACAAGCATCCACTTGGCATTTTTTCTGCTCAAGTCTAAGCAGGAAAAAGGTGGAAGGATGTGAAGCTTCACAAATATAATGATTCCTATGAGCAGACAATAGCAACAATTTCAGCTGACAATTTTACCAGCTCAATTATACCTCCACGGAATCCTATAAATATGGACATCTTAGCTATTATTTCAGGTATAACAAATCCTGCGCCACCAGTAAGCATCTGTGCATGTGTGTGTGCACACATGCATGCGTGTGTGTGCAGCGAATCCCTTCTTCTTCATAAGCTTAAGTTGTTAAATAGTTGTCCAATATTCAAATGAGCTAACAGAGATTTATAAGCTTAAGTTGTTAAACAGTTGTCCAATATTCAAATGAGCTAACAGAGCACCTTACCTGTAGGCTACAATACAGCCAAAGTATGGATATTATTATAAATTGGGAGGCAAACAAGGGCTGGAGAAATTCAAAAATATCAACATGCTGCTGTAATTATCACTTTAACTATATAGACCCACTGCCAAACTCATCTAAAATATTGAGCCATTGGATCAAGGTTGATTTAATATTTACTCTCAAATAATATCAATCATATAAAATGGTTGTCTACAATCACAGTCCCAAACTGCTTGCCAGCCTTTCAAATATGATGAACGCAAGCTATGTTTACCCTTAAAGGTTACTAATGAAAAAGAGCTCAGAAAAGGAAGAAAAGGGCAATAGTACCTCTGGTGTAGAAAGGACCGAACTACTCATTGAAGAAGTTGGGTTGCTGAATTTTGTGGGCATTGACTGTGTCACAGGGAATGGCAAGTATGGGAGCTCAGACTCTCTTCCTGTCTGAACAGTTGAAGCTAACAAAGCACTGGGTAATGAACTTGAATATGATGGCTGCAATTTGCGACACATGAAAATGAAAGTTATAACTGTTGATTGTCAATGATGCAAAATGTGCAGCAACACCTACATGGTAAAGCTATAGCAACTAATACCAAAGAGGGACTAGCACAATAGAAGCTCATTCACAAAGATCCACTTTACACTTGTCCAAACATCCTTTTAAAACAAAAATAATTCCTAACAAAAATTCAGTGGTCTATTCATCACTCCAATAAGCCTTGCCCTCCTTAATCAAATCAAGCACTTTTCATACATTTTATCCCTTCCCTCTCCCTTTCTCCAAGAAAGGAGAATTAAGAATTCTGTCACAACTTTACCCGTCAGGAGTGACATTATGTTCTAAATTCTGCTTGAATTCTAGAACAGGATCACTGGCCTAATAACTTTACTCCTTCATTTTGAAAATTACGCAGAAGTTAAGTCTTAATGGTTTTCTCGCTGTCTCAAACTTTCCAAGCTCTGACGCATCTTGAAAAGAGCAGAGGAAGTTCATTAAGACTATCGGTCATTACAGAGGGTCCTCACAAGCTCTCAGCAGACTACACAACATGCATTGGAGTTTGCTAATGCAGTCGCCCTTCTACCCACCCGTCAATGCCTTATCTGAAATACAACTTAGGTCTTATAGTTCTTGTGCACATAAACCCCCAGATGCACACTTGTATCCCAAGATCCTAGTTTTCTCCAAAATTAGACTGGGAAGGATCTTTTATCTTACCAGTACACTGGAGAAAGAAGCAAGGTTTTGCAACTGCGAGCTAGTTTGCTGGTGACTAAATGCAGCATTTAGGTGTTGGGCATTATCATAACTGAAACCAGGTGCTGATGATGGGAAGGTGTATTGATTCCCTGAAGTAGTTTCAACTGACTGCTGCTTCAATGAGTCTGGTTGAGAAGCTGAAGGAGCTTCATAGCTTCCAGCACTTGCAACAGTAACATGAACATCATCTCCATCTGAAGGGGGCCTAAGATGCTCATCACCATAGTGTTCCGTATTTCTGGATGTAGCAAAAAAAGGTATCAGTTTCAAACCATAACATGAAAGAGGATGAATAGATTTGATTTATAAAATGGACCTGGTGTCAGACAGGGCTACTGAAGAAGCATCTGTAACTGGTTGTGTTTCAGCCAAATTACTTTTCAACGTCCTAGCACCAGCACCAGCACCAGCGCCAGAGCCAAAACTACCAAAACTGAGGTGCTGGCAATCTGGTGTATGGATTTGCAAGTGGTCAGGAATTACTACAGCAGGACCATCTTCCTCAGACGCTGATTCCTCATCACTGTTCTGTAAATCAAGTTGTTGCAAGTTTGTAGCAACCGTCGCAACATCTTCAGCTAACAATTGCAAGTACAAATTAACATTAGCATCAACCCACAGGACCAGATAATGAATGGCTCATAACACGGTTGACTGCAGAATATTTAGATCAGACAATTTCAGCTACAATCAATAATGCAGATTAGAGACACACCATAAAAAACTGGTATTATTTATATGTATCTGCACAATATTTCATCACCAGAACTTTTAACATCCTTTCTTGAGAATATAAGCCAATCTTAATTAGTCGTGCCATAAAGTAACTCAAGACAATGGCTTTTAAGTCACATGATACTGTTCAGTAGAGCACACTCGGATTAAGGGATCATAAAGCAGAAGAATGTAAGGAAAATAAGGGGAGGCCAAAAACCACACGACCAACCAGTATGAAGTAAACATCAAACGCAGCAAGATCATACCAGAGAAAATATCTCGACTTAAAAGCAAAGGCCAACAGTTTGTCATGTAAAGCATAGAGACAGTAAGAGCCAAATGAAAAAGAAAGACGTCAATTACACAGACTGAGGTAATGCCAATAGTAATAAAGTGCACAGAAAGACCCCACCAAGAACATGAGCTTAATCAATGTAATCACCTTCATTATGCTCATATGAGTGCATGTGAGCCTGAAAAGCACTGATGTTCTTATAGACATTGTTCTCCAAATAGGATGTCTCTACATCATCATCGTCCTGAATGTTTCTGTTGGATACCGAAGCAAGTCCCATGTGGTTTGCACTATTTTCCAAAGATCCATCTTCCAAGAGATGAACATTGTCAAGCTGGGATGTCAAATGCTGGCTGGTTTCATCCAAGGGCAAGTCAGATGGACCTCCATACAGTTTCGACTCCACCACTTGTGAATCCAAAGTAGAGGATACCGCAGTCCGTGAATTCTCAAATGGAGGCCACTCATCACTAGGAGGAGGTGCGTGATGCTCATCCAAGGGCCAGTCATCATTGGGATCTGACATATATACTTTAGAAGATTGATCCAATTGTTGAAAATCGTCATGTGAAACTGCCGAAGAAGGCGGAAGGACACCTTGATGAAGAGGTGCATTCGAGGTCCCAGAAACCTTGCCTTGTGGCCTACCCATCTTCACTATATCCGCCATAGATACTTGACCAGGGACTCCTGCCCAAGCTCGTTGCAATCCTGGTGAAGGCTGAACTGACGAAGATATGAGATCAGTTTCACCAACTGCAGACACCTTATTTTCCCAGGCTGAAGCGTCACTGAGGAAATTTCAAGTAAAATTTAGATTATTCAAAGCTGCAGTTAAAAATTAACAGCAAAACTTACAACAAAGAAAGACATTATCAGGCTATGTTGTCTTCTAGGACAAAAAACATACAGAAAAGTTTGCAACAATGGCTTTTGAAAGTCCTGGGGAATGTAGCAATTCTACATGTTTCATTCCCAGTTGATATTCAATACATGAGATTATAACTTAAAGTGCTTCACAACCACGTTCAAACATTCCTAATAATATACTTATAATCAAAATATTAGTTCATTATTGAGAAGTTAAGCAGTCAGAGAAGCATACAAAGAAGGGATAAAACAATATCATGGCGTGGCAACAAGAAAAAAGTAGCAAGACTCCCAAAAAAAAAGAGGAGAAAAACAATCCTTTTTAACATATCTACACAGATCATGTAGAGATGATCAATAAATAGCCACACAGATAAATTTCCTAAAAGCCAATTAGACAAGTAGAAAGACAGTCTGGAGAATCTGGATTGTATAAGAAATAACCTGTGCCCGATTTGCCGGTTCACACTATTTCCCGACATATTATAAGCAGAACATGTAGAACCTGTGTAAACATGTGACCCATTTTCCTTCTTATATGGCTGTTGTTTACCGGGCTCTGCCAGAAAGGTGAAATGTAAGGAACATATTAAGAAACTTCACTTAAACTATAACATAAAAGCCAAAGTCTTATCCAATTCATAAATTCAAATACCACTAGAACTTGGTACAATTGCACGACCACGACCAGCATAGCGTTCCACACCACTCCGACCACCACGAGTTGTTGTGCTAATAGACCCGCGAGGTCTCACCTCTGTTGTGTCTTTGTTCTGAATGGTGAATTACATTGTAAAACAAATCATTCAAATGATCATAAATAAAACAACTGATAAAGATAAGCAAGGGAGCTCCAGCAACGACAGATTGACTAAAGAAACTAAGTCAGAGGAGAGGACTTATGATAACTATTACCATGGCCAAAGATAAATACTTTGATTTGTCACAATTACAAAAGCAACAAAAGCATTGGATGAATAATGGACAAACAAGAAACCTGCAACTTAATTTATTCAGGAAGGAAAGAAGCACGAGCCAATAATGGTAGAGGCAACCAATAGACACAAAGATGCACTAATACTCGAGCTCAAGCACAACATAAAACTGAAATCACAACCAATACCAATTTATTAAGACAGAATTCATATATATTCAGAATATTGATATGCTCCAAACTCTTCATTTTGTCATCCAAATAATCAAATCATGGACCGACATTGGAAATCACTCAGAGTATCATCAAAATGTTTGCAGACAGTATTAAAATGACAGACAAATAAAAATATTAGCATCGCCACAAAATACTATGAACAGCAAGGGCAATCACCTCCTTTTTCTTTTCTCGCTTGCTCTTCACCTCATGAAAAGGATCTACAAATCAATAAGCTCCACATCAGAAAGGAACTCAAAATGTCACCAAATACTTGCTATATTAATTAATTTAAAGTTTGCAATAGCGAACTATTTTGTAAAGGAGTACAAAAGTCAAACATTATATGAAAACAATTCACCATTAAGGCAGTATAAAGAGACAATTCAAAGTGGCAAAAGCTTGAAGCCCATGGCCAACAAAAGATAGAAAACAATCAGCAAGAGAACTCCTCCCAATTCCCAATGTAACACTTGCAAGACACTTTTAGACATTTATTTTCGTATTACACATATCTCTCTGTTGGTCTAACTAGAAAATGGCAGGTGCAAGGATACGGATGAGAAAACATGGTCCAATGATCCAAATTATTTCTGCTATAAAGAACATCAACCCTTCCAAACCTTCATCGTGTAAAGGGGAACAGGCTGTTGTAATCCATTTTCGAGGCAAAGGCAAAAAGTGGAATGAGACATCTTAACTTGTATATCATAGCAATAGAAACATAGAAAGAGCTTCCAGTGCAACACATAGACAAAATAACAAAACTAAAAGCCATAATTTGATCTAAGATGAACCACTAGGTCACGGCCCTCGCTGAATAACGCCAAAGTGACATACATCCACATGCAGTTAACATGGAGATGATATACAGCAGGGCCACCTTGAATTTCAAGGTCTTTCCATGACAATATTTGGTTCCTGAAGTCACCAAAAAATTAGAACAGTACCACAGACAGCTAGGATCGTGTTTCCCCCTCCTCAGGCTGGCGATCCACTCACTCAAACCGACTCCCATGCCGAGTCAGATCATTCAATGCTACACCAAAACTCGGTCTGTCGACTCAGAGCTGCCTAGTACAACTGAAACTCCGAACTAGACATAGTGGGATGTTGGCCTCGCAAAAAAAGTCCAACGCTTTCTAAGAATGGGATTTCAAACAATGACAACAAACAGACCAAAAGGCAAAAAAAAAAAAAAAAACCAGATATGTGCCTCAGCCGACATGCAAAACGCAGCAGCTCAAACTCGGTGACGACAAAAACAGAAAGAGGCCAACAATCAACACCCAGATGCTCTCGAAAGTAGTCGAAAGAGAACCCGGAGCTCCCGAAAAATTCAAACTTCCATCACCCGAAAGCAAAATTTCAGCAACCCAGGCCAGAAAACACACAAGAAGAGCTCAAAAAACCCGCTTTTAAAGCGACCCTAAGCCCCATCGCCAGTCCCCACCGACGCAAAACCCCCTTCCCCCCTCAAAAAGACCTAAGATTTCAAACCCCTTCCCTGCCCTACCACCGCCACGCTCTGCCCTAGAAATAAAAAAGGCGAAACGAGCCCCAAGAAAAGCAGACGACCTTGCATGAGGAGGCGATTGACGGCTTCGTTAGGGTCCATGCTGCACTCCTTGAGCGCCGCGTAGATCTCCAGCTCCGAGCAGTTCACAATCTCCTTCAGGCTCTGCACCATCTTCCTCGACCCCATGGGGATTGTCGAAATTCCATTACCCCCTCCTCCGGCGCCGCCGCCGCCGCCCTTGCTCCCCATTCTCTCCGCGCCGCCGCCTCCTCCGCCTCCTCTCGCCGGGAGCAGAATCGGCAGATCCAATCAATCCGGGTCGGGTTTTGCCCTCTCCTGCGGCGGCCCGATATGGGAGGTGTGGGGGGCCTTTTCCGCCTTTCTCTGTCTCTGCAGAAACTTCCGCGGCGAAGAGGGAGGGAAAGGAAGAAGAAGGGGAAGAAAGATATCTCTATGCGCGTCTCTTTCTCTCTCTTCTTTCTCTCTCTAAAGGGGGGAAGGGGAGTCGCAGTGTCGTGTGTGTCGCTTCTCTCTCTTCGGGAACCGAAAGCCAAAAACCCTTCGTCTCTCCGCTATCGCTCGGGTCGTTCTATCCCTCTTCGTTGGTAGCGTGCAAATCTGCTTTTATAGTCGCCCCCCCGGCCGTGAGATTAGAGACTCTCTGTTGCCCAAAAAGAAAAAAAATTTAGAGACTCTCTCTCTCTCTCTCTCTCTCCTGTATTTTTTTTTTCTTTTGTTTTTCCTCTTTCGTGGAAAAACTAGTATGTTGGATTAAGTGGATTATAATTAGGATTGATTTCTTAGGAAAAAATACTAAATTTTAAGGACAATCTTGATTCTACTTGAAACTTTACTTAGAGAGTTCGAAAAAGTATCAACTTTCACTCTGGTCTCAGATTTCTTTTGTTGATCCTTCATCTTATAAATCGCCACTACTTTTTTTTTTTCAAAATTATCAATATCAAGGCTGCTTGGAAATTAATTATCAGAACCTACATCTTCATCAAAACCATCGCCGTCGTGTGGAACAATGGCAAGAAAGTCAATATTTCTTCTTCTTATTTTTGTAAATTAGGTCATCTTATAATACCATAGTGAATTAGAGGAAAAATTATAATATAGTTAATTAAATTTCTAAGGTAGTTGTAATTTTTTCAAATAAACTTGTAAGGCTTAAGTTGTAATTCGGGAATATCCCCAACACTTTTCAAATTTAAGCTTTAGGTTGGGTCTGGTAATTAAAATTCAAATATGATAAAATTTATCATATCCTACGTTGGATCTTCATTCAAGTTAGGATAAAGTAAGATATATAAGAAATATAATTTGGATAAAACTATCATATAGAGAGATGGATAAAGATGAATAGAATTTTAAATATCCATAATAAGAAAGTTATCTTTCTCAAATAATGAATTTTTAAATTAATAAAATTAAAATTGTATTTCAATATAAATAATATTTGAATATAAATATAAGAAATTCAAAATGACAAAAATAAAAATTTAGTTTCGAATTTAACTCTATTTTATAATATATATATTATATTTATTACATATTTTAGGTATTTCAATATTTTAGACATCTAAGTACAATTTGCAATTTAAAATGAAAATAATTAAAAAAGAGAAGAAAAATAATTAAAAGTAAAAATAGGTAAGAGTTTCGCGAGAGAGTTTCACCATCTCCGTCTGTCAACTTTGACATTCATTTTCACTGACATGCCATTCATATAAAACGATATATATGATATGACGTAAACATATTTAATTGTATTTATTATGATCCACCAAACAATGGATAATATAGCATAATCTCTGGATTTTATATCTATCCTACTTAGTTTTATCTTGATTAGAAATTCAGACAACCAAACGTAAGTGTTTTTCTCATCTTTTCTAGCAAGTTGATACCTCTTATTTTACAAAAATCGAAAGTACTTTTATAAAAGGTTAATACCACAAAAATTTCCATACTAGAACATTCATATCACATTTATTCCATACTAATTTTCCTATTATAAAAATTCTTAAATTTTCCCATCATTTTCTATACTTGAAAGTCAATATTAGCTAAATTTTCCCATCATTTTCTATAGCAATTTGAGTTTTCTGCGACTCGAAAATTAGTCTGAGATAAATATATTATGAGCGTACTAGTTTAGGACTTGTGGTGATATTGACCCATTTTTCAAATTGACCAAGTTTCAAGTGTCTGGATTTTTTTTAATGATATTTGCGTTTTTGTGCTTTATCTTTGTACGCATTGCTTGTTACTCTTTTCCTAGTATACTAAAGTTTCGTTCCTTTTCATTTCAATAGCAAAAACATACTTAAAAATTAGAAATTATTTTGGCCTTAAAATAGAATAGGACACCAACAATACTATAATTTCCGCATGACATTAACCTTGATAACATAATTTTTCAAGCAACCATTTAAGTGTGATAACTTTTGAAAAAAATTCACTTAAGTTACATTAACAAGTTCTCTTATATGAAAATCCTAAGGATGTCATGCCCCGAACCTCGAGCGCATGAATATCCCACGATGGTCGATTAAATTGCGACGTCTTAGGACGTGTCGCTGACCCGTTATTTTTATCTTTTCATTAACGCATGCAGAAGCACTTAATATAAACACTTAGTCAATTAACAAAACAGAGATAGTAAAACATAACAAACGATTTACAAAAGCGGCACCTTTATTTATCCACTTGTTAACTCCAGGAAGTTTGATATTTACAAGTCTACCTCAAAAGACAACTTCCTAACGACCAATAGGCAAAAAGGGTCAAAGAGGGTCGGGGTTAGCTTAAACTTCACCAACAATGAGGCCAAACAAAAGTAACACAAGGCACGCTCGTGTCTTGGTCCATCGAGACCCCAAACCGCACATGACAGTTCTCCATACTACAAACCTGAAAATATTTAACAATAACGGGGTGAGATATAAATCTCGGCGAGTTAACAGCCTAAACTTCAATTAGGATGCAAATTCATCTCGGAGGCAGCCTAAACACGCATTATATACAAACTTACCTCGCATTGGCACACTCCTGTATATTAGCACATCTCACATGGCAATAATAGTGCAACACGCATAAATAATAATCCGAACGCATTCTAAAAATTTCATGTGTATTGCCAACACACGTGTTTCAATTATTACGATCCCTCAAGCCACAACCAATACAAAAATCAGCGGTCTTCTGGCATGATTGTGCATCGTCCTGCCCCATCGAGCACAACATGTGTCTAAAATCTCCACTTAGACAACATTCTATAAAGGAGCATCGATCTGACCTCAACCGTGACTCGACATCCAAATCTCCGCCAAGCATCCAATAAAAATTGGGCTTCACCCCCAAACTCTTGTTAGGTTACGGATTCAATTAAATGACCACTCAAGCATATTATTAATCAAGCCAATTTTTGTTGCCATTAATTAGCCAAAAACGAAACATTTCGTTTTCAAATAATCACTTTGGCAATTTTTCACATTTAAAAATAGGGGTGTGCATGGTCCGAGCGGGCAGTTCCTGACCTAAAACCAGAAACCGCCCGCTAAGGACCGGTTTCGAAAAATTGGAACCGGGATCCACCCATTTGTTGCATGGATCCACCCGGGAACCAGACCATCTGTTCGGTCCGGTTCTCGAGTGAATCCATGAAACCGATCTCACAATAATAATAATATCACTTTCTAAATCTCACCATGAGAACTCTTCATATAGAGTAATATACTAGAAACTAAAAGCTACAATAACTAGAAATCAAAACATAAAGCAAAAACAACAACTAATTTGAGAAACTACATTAATCGGGTTTCACTCAAACATTCAAAAGAGAATCCTAAACTATTTTAGCTTCTCGGTCATTTTCCTTCATAAAAGTTACAGCAACATAAGGATAAAAAGATCACTGCCTTGGTGGCCGCAATGGTTTGAGCTATCTCCCCCTCGCGAAGGGGAGGAATTCGAATCCCCTCACGGTCACTTGCTTTTTTCAATAAATTGCCACTGATGAAAACAAAGAAAGAAAAACCAAATTTAAGTATGTGGAACAAACTCATCAAGTAGAGTAAATTGACAAGTTTACACTTTAGAATGACATAACAATCGCAACAAGATTCTTTACCAAAAAAAAAAAAAAACAATCGCAACAAGATTCGCCTAAAAGTTCACGACTTATAAAGCTTGTGAATCTCAAGTTTTGAGCTCTTAAATTACAAGTTCCAATCTCCTGAAAGTAAAACAATAAGTAATAGATGATTACTCAACATTAGTATAAATTGAACTCAAATAATTATTGAAAATCTCACAACATATATTCCTCCCACTTCAACTTGTAAACTCTATGAACCATCAATCTCTGTGTTAACATGATCCATATTTAACAAAAAGAAGATATTAAATAAAGTATTCAGTTATTAGATAATAGATATACAAAAGAATCAAATGATGAAATGATATGTATTTACCCAATTCAAACTTTTCCGCATTCTCGATACACTCTTCAACATTAATTAGCTCAAGAACCACTCTCAACCAATCTTAAGTGTAAATCAAAGTTTCCACAACTCTAAGAGTCAAAAAAACTCTGAAAACCATCAAATACACGACTAGAAGTACTGAAAATTGATTCTGAAACGACGGTAGTAACAAGAATAGACAAAATATCCCGAGCCATCAAAGATAAGATTTTAAAATTTTGGCCAGCAACACACCACCAATTCAAAATGTCAAGATCACGACCATCTTCAAGTTTAGCTTTAAGATATCGATCGAGCTCAGATAAGTTGCCATCGAACTTTTTCTTCTCCTCATTAAGAAAGTCGTCATACGAAGGCTCTTGCAAGTAGAAATTTAAGCTACAATCGTCCTCTTCATTTCCCTCATTGAAATAAGAATCGCAGCTACTACCGATATTAGCAGAACTTACTAATTCACCATCCAAATTTTTGTCTTTAGAAGTGTGACAAGATTTCTCATAAAATTTAAACACACATTTCAGGGCAAACTTCACCTTATCAAACATCTCATCAACTTCTGCAGTATCATCATAAATGAGTTTACAACAATACCTCACATAATTCAACTTTTTTTCTAGGATCCAATCTTACCACAATTAATACCATCATATTTACTTTTTCGAAACTCTCATAATATTTGTCGAACTTATCTTTCATTTTCACGCCCATAACTCTCACCCTATGATCAAAAGCCTTCGTTGATTCTCGCAAATAATTATACAAAGAAGTTATCCCCACAAAATAATCATTTGAAGTAATATACAAAGTTTCGGATATCTTCTTAGTGATATCATAAAACTTCTTCAAAAAATTAAAAAGAACAATAGCATTTTCCCAATCAACATTACTTAGAGTATCAGAATTAAGCTCAGCTAAGAAAGAAACATTATCTTCTTTCATCCTTTCAAAAGCTTTTCTTAGCTTTATGGCACTCTCTAACATTAGATAAATGGAATTCCACTTAGTTAATATATCAAGACAAACTAAACCCTTATAAGCAATTCTTTTACTTTCAATGCAATCTTGAAATGTCTTAACTCTCATAGGAGAACTCCTCACATACCTAATCATATTTCAAATACGTGCAATGGAATCACGTATCTTGGCTAAGCTATTTTTCACAGTCAAGTTTAATATATGAGTCATGCACCTCATGTGTAAAGATTTACCATCTAAGATCAATAGCCTCTCTCTTGAAAATTTTTCTTTCAAATAACCAATGGCCACATCATTTGAACTAGTATTATCCATTATGATTGTGGACATTTTTTTCTCTATTCCCTATTCATATATGTATTTCTCAACTACTTTCTCAATATCCCTACCTTTGTGACTAGTTATAACCACAAAATTGATGATCATTTTGTGCAATTTCCAATTTTCATTAATAAAATGTGTAGTAAGACATAAATAGTTCAAATTCTGAATGGAATTTCATGTATTAGATGTGAGTGCGATCTTATAATTAAACTTACAGAAAGAAACCTTCAAATTTTTTTTTTTTGTGACCCAGGGAACCTCCGTGCGCCGCTTCGCGGCGGAGTAAACCCTAGGGTGAACTAGGCCCCTACCACTAATTCAGTCATAGGTGAATCGCGCAGTTTGCACTCAAGCATCGACCACGTGAGGTTTCTAACTCCTCCCCCGGCGGTGGGGTACTAAGTTCAAAACCAACGCGACCACTGCGGGCGGTGGTCCTTCAAATTTCTTTTTTCACAAAAATACAACTTAATGCAATCCCTAGCCACCGCAAACCACGACATATACTTGAAGAGATGTTGTAATTGATTCACATAATCATGAAATCCAACACGTTCAACAATCGAAAATGGTTGTTCATCAATTATAATCATCCGAATAAGCATTTGCCTACATTTCTCCTGATCAAACTTCCATGCCATTAAATTTCACCACTCCCAATACTACTAGTAGTATCTCCTCTTATCATTTGAGTTCCATATACTATTTGTGATGCAAACAATTTTTGCCTTTTATCCCTATTGTGAGGATACTTATTGCACTTCTCATGTGCTTCAACATATTTGAAGTACCATTATCAACGTTGTCCGAATACTTGAATCCACAATAATTGTAAAATACATCAACTTTCCCATTTGTGTGAGTTATTCCTTTTTGAAAATGAAGCCAAGCTGCTAATTTTTGCTTACTAGGAAGAGGACATGGACAAGATGTCACGCCCGAACCCCGAGACACGTGAACAACCCACCATGGTCATGTAAATGCGATATTCTAGGTAGTGTTGCCAACTCCATTCATTTATTATGCGCATGCGGAACTAAGAAACCCCTAACAAAACTTACGGAATAGGAAAGCAAGAAACCAAATCATTCAAAAACAAACATACTTTCATATATAATCATTTCAGAGTTTACATACATCTAAAAATGGGTCAGAAATTATGTACATCAAAAAGGATCAGTCTGCACAACAAGGATCGGTCCACCAAAAAGAGGAACGGTCCTATGACTACTAGTCGGACTCGTTTGTCGATCCTACATCTTCCACATCTGACTACACTAGGTCTAGAGACGATAGGTTGTCCATTCCACCATTAGGAAGATCAGCTACACATTCACCCAAAATAGTATCCACCACAACAAGTGAAATATCAAAACTATCGAGTGGACCAATCCTAAAGCCATTGGCCCCAAAACGGAACCATATCTTAAACCTATGTGGTACCTTGACATCCACGGCCTCCTGAATCCAAACGATGATCCAGATCAGCTCGTAGACCTAATGACTCCCAGGGTCAGGAAAACTGTGCACCTGCTCGACAATGTGCATTGGGACGCCATTTTTCTTCGGAGGTCCCGCCATCTACGGCCCTGTAATATTTTCCCACAACAGGATGAGACATTATCTAGCAAATTCACCCCTCCTAAACCCCTATTAGAAAGAAAATACCCAAAAGTGGCCTAGCCACACAACATAAAAGACTTATCTAGTTTTATTTATTTCTTGCATGTTAATACAGTTCATATTACTCAATCACAGGTAGTAATAAGAACTTAAACTATTGGAACACAATCAATTTCACAAAATTCGCAATCACAACAAGTGTTCCGATTATTATTCACTACCATACAATGGCATAGTTTACTCGCAGTTTGGCTATCTACTGACATATAGCTAGACATCACCTCCCCACATTGGAGCGCGGCTTCGTTAATACGTTGACAACGTTCCCGAAGGAGCATGGGCCTAGAATCAACTGCAACCCGCATCCGTTGTATAGGGCATCCCATATAAGGGGCAATTCCAACTCAATAGCTCAAGACAATTCCTTTTAATTATCACACAACAATTCATACTCAACCCAAGGTACTTTGCATTCACTCAAATACTCCAATTACAATATTAATCCTTAAAAATTCAATTTCGATGCCAAACTCGACACTTGAGATTTTCTAAATAAAATTCATATTTTTCACAATCAATACTCAATTTGCATTATCCACTCATCAAATTTAAATTATAAATACAAGACAGTGATCAACACAAAATTCTAAGCAATTGAGGTAAAAATTATTTTTTCAATTTTTTTATAAATAATAATATTTTAATAATTTTCGGAATATAATATATTATTAAATAATATAATAATTTCGAAACATTTATTTAAATCAGAAATAAATTCCTTTAAGTCACATCAATGCTTATATTAAACATGCTTAACTTTAAACTAAACACACTTTAACTTAATTAAACACCTTAATCTAATCCACAACTAAATAAACTAATATAACCACGTAATCTCAATCAACATAAACTAAACACACTTAATGCATCATTAACCCTCTAATCAAGATTTAGTGAGGTAAACTCACTCAAATGACGAGTCGAGCGATTCCACACAACGGGGACACAACGGGGATTGACTTTCCTCAAGGCGGGCCGAGCTTTCGAAGTCGGGAAGCTGGCCAAAATGGGCCAAGACCGGGCTGCAATACCCACTCGGCGAGCTATTGATTGAGGCCGAGAAGGGGCTGATCTGGTGTTGGTTCGAGCGGAGGAATGACGGAGGAGGACTAGCGGTAGCTCAGGCGGCGACTAGCGGCAACTCCAGCGACATGCAGCGGTGTTGGGCAGTTGCGGAACGTGGACGACGAGTTAGAACGAGCGGACGAGGGCAGCGAGTGGCGAGCTAACCAACGCGTGGGCCTTCGCATGTGGAAGAGCAACGACCACGACGGCAATGATGAGCAGCTCCTACAACGTGCAGACGATCGAACGGGCAGAAGAGGGGCGTTGAGGCTGGCTGTTGCACGGTGCAGTTAGGGGTGTGCAACCGAACCGGGTAAACCGGGTTCCCGAACCGGCCCACCCAGAAAATAGGGTCGGGAACCGGTTCCCATTGAAACCGGTCCAGGAATCGGTTCCCAAAAGTCAGAACCGGTTTGAACCGGTCCAGGAACCGGTTCCCAAAAGTCGAACCGGTTTGAACGGTCCGGGAACCGGATCGACCGGACCGGTTCGGGAACCGGATTGTACGCCTTCTTGTCAACCTTGTGGCTTCACTGGTTGCTGGTGTCACGAGGAGCTAAGCGGCGGTGCTGGTGCAGTGGCGGCTTCACAGGGGCAAGGGCGACGGCGATGGAGCTTCGGGCGGTTAGAGGTGTCGGGTCGTCGCGGCCACAACAGGGGCGACGAGTGGCGGTGCGAGCTCGCGGGTGAGGGGGCTCCGGCGGTGGCACGGTGGTGCGGCCGCGGCGACGCAGCGCAACGATCGGCGGCTATGGCGTGCGGAGGGAGCCCGTGAAGAAGATGAACGAGTAATTGTTCTATTTCTTCTTTTTTCTTTTCTCCCTACTGGCTTGTCACGTCTCCCTCACGTCCCTCTCTACGCTGCCCACGTCTCCTCTGCCTCCTGACATTGACCTTGATTCTCTCCTCTCTTTTTTTGTGTGTTTCTTTTTTCCAAGGACCGAAGAAGGCCCCCTGCCGAGTGATCCACAAAGAAAAACCCCAAGTAGAGTTGCTAAATTATCACGACTTAATCTCGAGTGAACCACTTAGGATTTGATTAATATATATGACATGAGGTAGAAATTTATTTATTAATAACGCTTAATATTTCAATATAAATTAGAAGAATTATGTTGTTTTTTTCATGTATTAAAATAAAATTTGAAGTCATATAGATGGGCGGTTGCAAAATAGGTTCCAATATAAACGGGGTGGGCGAACGGGGTCCAATGAAAACGGGGTAGGGAACATGGTCAAAAAAAGGAGCTTAGGTTATAACGGGGTAGGGAACATAGTCCGTGTCTAGACCCTACCCACCACCTGGACCCGCTCACCCTAGGTGCAGCTCCTTCTCTCTCTTCCCAAGCTCAAATGGAAAAGATGATGTTGATAGGTGGAAGTGAAATCTGCACTTTATGAGAGTCCATCTCCACCCTCCACTTGTCAACTTCTTCTTCATTTGGCCCCAACCACCATGACATCAAGTGATGTCATCTTCTATTATCTCAATCCTTCACAACATCTTCTAATGGTACAATTTCCTTTTCCGCCGTGGCATGAAATCTTATACAAAAATTCCTTCAATTCCATTTAATTCTCTTTTAATTGAGTTAAATTAAAGTCTATAAAATTAATCCAATGTCACCACACTTTAATTCACACCCTCATTTGTCTATAGAACCTTCTTGAGTCCCAAAGGCATGATCAAAAGCGGGCATACTAATTTCTCGAGCCAAATTAGCCATTCATTGATCAATTTGCTGAGAAACTCTAATTGCATGAAAAATCTTCCGAAAATGAGTCAATAATCCTAAAATGATTTGTGACACACTATAATTTCCAATTTCTAAATCCGATCTCAATTTCACGATTAATTTCACTTTGATACGATACTAGCGTGTCTTGATCTACCAAGCAACTTTTAGAAATTTTAATGTATTTGACCTGTGGTTGATCAATTCAAGTCACAATATACATTTTTGACACATTAGCGACTTTCGGTTGTTGAGATAATCTCAAGATTTCAAATATGAACACATGGTACCCAATCGACAGAAAAGTCGGTTCAATGCCGATCGATAAAAATTGTGCGATCTGGTGGAATCATCCACACCTGATCACATGCTTCTGTCGAGTTGACCTATCTCCGGTCTTTAATTAATTTTTTTTTTTGTGCCGTAATGACCCTTGCAAATTAGCTCGGTCGAAAGGTCACTTCTTGATCAAATTCTCGAGTTTGATGCATTAGAATCTCTTAACGGCTTCACCTAATAGACTAGTTTTCACATGAGTGGCTGACTCAAGGAAATGAACTATATACGTGCCAACGAAATGCCTGTCCCAATTTATTGAAAATAGAATTGGAAAATCGGGATGTCACACAAGAACCGGATACCTTATTTGTTTTGGATGCTTCTTCAAAGTTTTCACATCATTCATGTTCTTGTGATGTTGATTCCACTATTGGCGTTATTGTATTATATGATTAATCTACTTCCATTGACATGTTAATGAATCACTTGCTCGAATCAAGCAACACGTCGTCAATACTAAAACACTTCTCATGGAGCTAAATCATAATTTACTTACAACAAAAAATAGATATAAAATGATATAATAAGGAGCTCAATAAACTGTCCAACTTCCTAAAAAGAACTAAACAAAAAACAAATAACTATCCAAATTCATAGCTCTAGTCAACTCCCTTTTTTTCCTTTGCATTCTATTACACAAGAACCTTCTCTATAGCCTAGAGCCCAAAGTGAACATGACTAAAGCCTTATCTTTCTGAATGAGCCTTTTCAGAAGAAAGCAAAAGCCTCTTGGCATCATTCTTTAGCATCCAAATTTATCTTTGAATCTGAATCTTCTTTCATATCCCAATTTATCTTAGAATCTCAAACTTATGCAAACAAAATATTTTAGTTATGTATCATCAACTCTGTTAGATGAATTATATTCTTCTATAAGTAATATATGTAGTTGGTAAAAGAGTAAATGTTCTAGTACAATAGCAATATATGAAAAAAAAAAGACAAAAAGAACAAGTTAAAACTTAAAAGAACCAGTATTGAGTGAGGAGAGTCAACTACATTCAATACATAACACCTATTACCGTGACATTGCTACCCTTTCCCCTTCAAGTGATTCACAAGAAGCTTTAAAATATATTCTTAGCTGCAACTCATCGAGTGAACTAAACATATATTGCATGATATATGCAAGGTATCTTAAGTTATAACATGTAAGACAACTTTGATGTACAAAGAAGCACGACATTAAAGATATGGATTAAAAATAATGTATTCAATATTAAATTTACCCTACTTGACTAAAATCTTCCTTACCTCATTTAACTTCTTTGCCAACTGAGGAAGACCACAACGATCAATGAGGCTATTGTATACCCGCATAGGATACCAAGAAATGTATAAAAACAAAGCTAAAAAATCTCCAACAAATACATAATTCCTTATAAGTAGGAGTTCACATATTCATACCGGACATCATCACGGATTCAACCCTAACATCATCATGCAAGTACACAACCATGCAAAAAATAGCACTAATTCTCAACCCGCGCAATCACGACAAAAGTAAGTTCATGTCGCTCCGTCGAGACTCCCAAGAACATTACTCGAATTCAACTTCAATCTCAATCAAAACAAATTCGCATAGAGAGAGACAGAGATAGAGACGGAGATAGACAGAGAAGGTACGTGTAGGTGCCAACGAGGGGTGAGGAGGGTGGTGCTGACCTAGTTCTCAGAGATCTTGTGGTGGATCTTGTTGGGCAGATTCTTGCACACGAATCTATTGCTAACTTGTTGTTGAGGGTGATGGTGCCGGAAAATCGATATCGGAGAACTAAATGGGGAGATCGCGAAAGAATTGAACGGACGGACCTGCTGTTGTCGAGGGCGATGGTGATTTTCCGGAGTGCCAAATAGAGAAATGGATGAATGGATGGATGGCTGCTGTCAAGGGTGACAGCGATTTTTCGGAGGGCCGAGTAAAGAAACAAAAACAAAAACAAAAATAAAAATGCGGAGGAGCGACGACTCAAGAATCGAGCACGGAATTCCATCGAAATTCTACGGGCCGTCAGTGAATTCTAACGGCGGCGAGAGATCGAATTCCTTGCGAGACAAACCTCGAACGAGGAGACGAAAGGAAAAAAAAAAAAAACAAGGAAACGCACGAGATCGAGGGGACACTTACAAATTGGAGGCTGGAGCACACCGGTGCGAATCGCTAGACAGGGAGCGAGATCCGGTGGGTAGGAGTGCAATGCGGCAAAGCCAATCCCCCGCAAAGATCATTACAGCTCCGTTGACGAAATTGCAATGGCAATCGGGGGAAGAGAGAGAGAGAGAGAGAGAGAGAGAGAGAGAGAGATGAAACTAGAGAGGCAGCCTATGTAGCACCGACACGCAACACGACACGAGTGTCCGACATGACATGACACGTCGACACGTCATTTCTCAAAGATAGAGAATTCGACACGTTGCAACACGTTGAATATTAAATGAATATTTTTATTTTTAATTAATTTGATTCAAATTCATAAATAATTAATTAATTTTAAAAAGCCTATAATAAATTTACACTAATAATAATAATAAATCAATCCATTTGAAATTCGAAAGATATATTCATAATTAATGCGAAACATGTTTTTAATTTTAACAAAAGTTATTGATAAAACTAATAATTAATAAAAAAAATTAGAGTCAATTTATTTAAATAAATTCATGATTTTTTAGAATGATCAAAATTTACCATTATTCAAAATTCAATACTTTTACTTTTCAAAATTATTATTCAATTTCATTTATTTAATTTTTCTATAAAAAAATTCTCAAATCCACTCTTTCTTACCTTTGTCCATTTCCCTCCACCCCAAACTTATTTTACTTTTTTCCCTCCCAAAACCACTGACAGACAGACAGGCTGTCAGCCTCACTTCCCCTTCCCCAAAACTCAAAAGACACACCATCGTCCCCCTCTTTTTATGATTTTTTATTCCCTTATCACAAACCCTAGCGACCCTCTTTTTCCTCCCCCTTCTATTGCTCGCACAAAAAACATCGAACCAAGACAAACACGCAGACAACAAACCTCGCTCCCCTCTTTCGCACCTCGTATTGCTTCTCAGCTTCTGACGATGGAGTGGACGCGACGCCAAGGAGGAGGAGATGCCATTGCTGCCGCCGCCGCTTGGCGCCCCCTTAGGCCCCAATCCCTTCCTCTTCTCTTCCTCTCTCTGGCCGTTTCTCGCCGTCGCTCGTGGCCTCTGCTCCCTCCCCCTCCCTTGCCTCCACTTGGAGTCTTCCGGACACACATCGACACGCGTGTCCAGAAAATTTGACGCATGTCCGACCGTGTCTGAGCGTGTCGACGTGTCCGACACGTGTCGGACACGACACGGAAGCACGGGCAACGTGTCCATGCTTCATAGGCAACAGCTGCTATCGAGGGTTTATTAATTAGTAATTTTAATTTTTTTAATATTAAAAATTAATTGGTTTGGTCTGCAGGTGGGCGGGTGGACGGATCCGTCCATGGAACTGAGAATCGGCCCGGTTCCCTCAAAAACCACCGAGTTCCGGGTGGTTCCGGTCGATTCCGAGCAGTCCAGGCAAATCCGGTTCTTTTGCACATCCTTATTTAAAAATCCCAGTTAAATATTTGTACGTAATCACGTATTTGAAATCAACCCATCAAATTTTGCACACTTCTATTTTAAAACCCCACTATTTTATTTAGCATGTAAAAAATCGATGTCCAAACCCGACACCTTATATTTTTCTATTTTCTTGCCTAAAAACCTCATTTGAGAATACTAAATAAAAATCTATAATTGAGCAATTAATAGCATAACATCATACATGCAAACAACCGAAATTACGCATAATCTCATTCAGAAAAACAAGCTTAAAATTATACTTAACGGCTAATATGTCATTAATTACACTAATCGTGATTAATTAGGCTAATTGCAATTAATTAGACTAACTATATTTAATCAAAATTAATCGCCACTAACTAAAATAAATTACGATTAATTAAATTAAACTCGAATAATTAATATAATCACGATTAATTAATCTAATCATAGTTACTTAAACTAATCGCACTTAATCGCAATTAAGGCTAAACCAACAATAACTAATATTAAATGCAATTAACCCTAAACTAAACTATCCCCTAAATGTAATTAACATCATAATACACAATTAGGAAGTTAACTCACAAATTTCCGGTGACGGCGAGCTTGCTGCAACGGCGGTGTGATGACATCGAGAACTTGAGTCTCATGGACCGACAGTGGCACGAATGGCACGGCGAAGGTAGGGGCTCGAACGGCAACACGAGCGTGGCAATAAGCAACGGTGATTTGGCGGCAAAGAACGGTGGCCAAAGATGGTGGTTCAACGAAGTTGAGGAGTAGCCAAGCTTGGTGGTTTGGTGGTGAAGACGATGAATGGCACGGCTTCAAGCGACGAACGGAGGTGGCATGAGATGGTGACGGTGGTGTGGTGGTGGATGGCGGTGAAGATGATGATGGTGGTGAAAATGGGATGGATGGTGAACGTGGGGAAGAAAGGGAGGAAGGAAATGGAGGAGGAGAAGAAGATGGGGTGAGGAAAAATGGAGGGGAAGGATGCGGTAGAAGTGAGCGAGAAGAGAAAATAATAATAATAAGATAGAGAGAGAGAGAGAGAGAGAGAGAGAGAGAGGGAGGGGAGAAGTGAGAGGAGACCTAGACTTAGGACGGCGAGGTCGTGGGAGGTCACGTGACGCCGCCGCAACCTCCGACGTCCCCACCGCAACCTAGATATGGGGCGGCGAGGTCGGGGAGGACCTCGCCGCCTTGAATTTGGGTTGCGCGACGCCGCCGCAGCCCAAATCTGGGGGTGGCGAGGTCACGCATCAAGGGCGGCAAGGTCCTCCCACAACCTTGCCACCCTAGATCTTGGTCATGATGATTTCGGCAACCCAGACCTCACCGCAACACAGATGGTGTGGCGGTCACGCCACCCCCAGCGATGGTCGCACCACCCCCGACGACGGTCGTCCGGGTGATAGTTGCCGTTGACTCCGTGCCCTTCGCTAGTGATCGCTTTCAGAGAAGAAGAAGAAGAAGAGGAAGATGAATAGTGAGGGCAAAACCGGAAAAATAAAAAATCAACAATGATAAGTTGGGAAGAAATTTTTTTATTTATCCCCTTAGCTTAGCATGCCGAGAAAGCTGAAAGCCGAAGGTAACCCCCGACTTGCCTTGGGCTTTCAGCCCTGTGAAGGCTGGCGTTTTCCAAATGGGGTTTGAAAATGTTTTACCAAACACCCCTAAATTGGCCCAAGAATTTTTGGGGGTTCAAAGTAGCTTCTCAAGGCCACTCCCAAACACACCCTATGAAACTTTTAGAATGGAGATATATGTTATTCCCAACCTTTGTGATCTAATGAAGACAAAAGATTGGTTAGAAGATAGTCGATATATTATGTTAGATGAACAAATTATTATTTTTTTCATCTATAATTTGTTATAAGAACTCAAATAAAAAGAGAGATTTCAACATTCGGGGCAACTATTAGCAAATACTTCACTAAAGTATTGAAAGAAGTTCCCAAACTAGTAAGATAGGTTATTGTACGATTTTCCGTTGATGTTGTCCCCTATAAGATTCATGTGGATTCTAACCATAAACATTACTTCAAGGTAGAATTTCCATACATTCCTTTACAACATCAATTTTATTTTGTTGATAATCTTGTATAATACTAGTTTTTAATAATTGACAAGGCTATGTAAGTGCTACTAATGGAACCCATATACATGCTTTTGTACCTATGTCGAAGCAAATATCATTTAAACGTAGAAAATGAATTATCAATTGGAATGTGATGTGTGTTTGTTCGTTTGATATTAAATTTATTTTTTTGGTATATTGGTTGGGAAAGCTCTGTTAACGATTGTCAGGTGCTCTCGACAACACTCGAGACTCCTCACTTAGAATTTCCTTGACCATCACTTGGTATTTACTTGTATCTTAATGAGTAAATTTCTAAATGATTGTATTACGGTTACAAATCATAACCAATATATGAATACCTTGTTATAGATAAATATTATGTGATGGATTTTGGTTATGCAATAATTTCGGAATTTTTAACTCATTTAAAAGGTAAATAGTATCAATTAAATGGTTATATGGGTAGAGCGGCCAACAACAGTACAAGAATTATGCAACTATAGGCAATCTTCGCTAAAGAACATCATTGAGAGATCATTTGTGGCATTAAATAATTATTTCTTCATTTTGACATACATACATTCATTTACAATTTGAAAATAAGCACATATTTTAGTGCATGTTATGCTATCCATAATTACCAAAACAAGATAGATAAAAACTTTTCTCTATATTAAGATCTGAAATACCAATTTGAACCTATACAAAATAAGGTTACAAACAATACATTGACTGAGGAGGGAATCATGATAAACATGCTTAGAAAAAATATTGTCAATAAAATGGCAAGGGATCACAGTATGCTGGACATTCAATGAAATTGTATTTTTGACTTTGGTAATGTATTTTTGTTATTTTATATTTGAGGATTTCCTATGTTGGCTGTAACATCCTCGATTCAAACCTCTATTTAAATTGCAAGGAATGGATTAAGGATCTATAAATTAGTAGCAAGGATAGGCCGAGACTCAATCCCCAGGATTATTCACAAGCCAACTAGCTGATTAGAGGCAATATGATCTATAATCAAGTTTGCGATAAACCAGAGCACTCGATCATGAAATGACTGTTTAACTATAAGAATTGCTATGGACGATCACATGTCATTACTAGGGGTGTTAGGAACCGAACCAAAAACCGAATCGAATTGAACCGAAAAATTCAATTTTTTTGGTTCGGTCCGGTTCTCATTAAAAATCAATATTTTTTTATTGGTTTGGTTTTTATCGATTAATTGAACCAAACCGAACAAAAAAAAAAATCGAAACTAGCTAAAGCCCTCCCTGGTTCTCTCACTTTGTTCTCGTTCCCTTCCGCCCGTGTCCTTCTTCAACGAAGCTTTTCTCTCGCTCCTTCCTGGCCGGCCCTCCCCCACAAAATAGATTGCTCTCTGATGTATCTCTCCGGCCACCTCCTTCTGTCGGCGATCTAGTTTCGTGGAAAAACTGTCCCCAGCCCCCTTTGCAATGGCCGAGCCCCTCTTTTTCTCTTGGATCAACACCTCTCTCCTTTCACTCGGTTGAAGAACTCTCCAAAAACCAGCGAGCTCCTCCATCACCCGTGGTGTTTTTGGGTGAGATTTGAGGAAAGCCTGTTTCGGTGAAACAGGGAAGCTATAGCGTTGTTCGAGGACGGAGAAGAATGCAAGGAAGAAGAAGATTTAGGGAATAAAAAAATTTTAAAAAAATTGAAAATAAAAAAGAGAAAGAATTGAAAAAAACCAAAAAAAAAAACCAAAAGTTGAAAACCAAAAATCGAAAAAATCGAAAAATCGAAAAAAAAAAACCGAAAAATCGAATCGAACCGAAATTTGGGTTCGGAAATTTGGGTTCGGTTTGGAAGATTTTTCTAACGGTTCGATTTGGTTTGATTTTTCAAAAAAACCGAACCGAATGAACCATTGACACCCCTAGTCATTACGAGTTAGTCAATAGACAAGTATAGATCGATCCAACTCAAGTATATATCGGTTGCGGATGATGCCGCATGGTCAATGTATTGCTTGTGAATGACCCTAATCCGATCTTAAACGGCCATGAGTCAAGATAGACTAATTGATCCTACTTGATTACATGACAATCAAGGGTCATTCATGGATTGACCAAGTTTAGCTAAAAGTCACACATAAAACCTTAGACAAGTGTCAAACTCAATTTGAGTTTAGTCATGTGAGTTTTGCCAATGCCGCCTAAATTTACATAGGTCGCATTGAAGAAGTTTCTAATTGAAACTTAGCTACAAATCCCGATCTGATTTCGGGTATCGACTATAAATGTTATCAATGCATTCCTTTCTAATTAAAATGATTTTAGTGAATTCGTTAGTGTATTAATTGGAGATGTGCTAATTTGAGAATATAGACTTTAATGGACCTAAAGGTGAGACCAATTTAGCCTATTAAGATTTAAATTATGCTTGATACAAATGCACTTTGTTCTTTGGAAATCAACTCCGGTAGCCAAGGCTTCAAGCGATTCGTCGGAACTTTTGAAATAATCTTATAGATAAAATTACATAAGCTGATAAGGCGAAATTGATCTAACCTCTTGGGGTTCGGTGTCTTGGGAATCAGGGATATGGTTGTTCTGTTGATATCAACTAGCATCACGCCTGTGGTGAAATTTTTTTGAATTGATTTAAAAACATCTTCCTATATAATGTCCCAATGACTATGGTAGAACAATCCATTAAAACCATCAGGTCCTAGCCCTTGTGTGGCTCCTAATTGAAACGTCACGTGCTTTACTTCCTCTCGCGTAATTTCTGCTGTGAGTTGTGCATTTATTGTTGCTATAACTACTTGAGAACATTGCATTAAAATGGGTCCATAGTTTCGATGTCTAACTGAAGTGTAAAGATTCTTAAAGAAAGTAAGAGTCTCATGCTTCACTTGATCTAGCTCTCGGATCCACTCCTCATTTTCATCCTTTAAAATGTTGATTCTATTTCTTTTCCGCCTTTGTATAGTAGTGGCATGAAAGAATTTCGTGTTTCTATCCCCCCATCTCATCCAGTTAATCTCGGAGCGCATTGCCCAGTATTGTTCTTTCTGTAACCATATGTTCTCAATTTTTTCCTTCAATGAAGTGACCTGATCTTTGTCATAATTGCAAACAGGCTGATTTGTGCATTGTTGAAGTTGCTGCTGTAGAAGATGTATTTGATGATGACTTGTTGTGAACTTTGATCTACTCCACTTGGCCAGCACTTTAGTTGTAGCCCGAAGCTTCTGTGAGATTGTGGAGTTGTTGAGTGATAAAGCTGACCAAGATTATAATACCACTTCATGACATTCTACATCTTGGAGCCAAAAGGATTCAAAAGTAAAGGTCTTTCTCCTCCTTAATGGGTTGATATTGGTAATTAAAAGAATCGGACTATGGTCCAACCCTAGAGCAGGTAAAGCCAGAACTTCAACTTCTGGGTAATTTAATCACCATTCAATAGTACACAAAGCTCGATCCAATCTTTCTTTGACAACTTCCTCTCCCTTAGTCTCAAGATCCATCAAAACCATTCATGTAGTAGTTCCTGAAAGGAGTGCAGCCTATAGGACTCAACTGGTCTCTCACACACTTTCTCCCAGTGATTTAAAATTTCGTTAAAATCCCCTATACACACCCAAGGTAGAGTGTTTAAGTGGCTGAGGTGCTGCAAGTCTGGCCATAAAAGTTGTCTATGTTGATATACCACCGGGGCTTGCAAAAAGGTAAGGCACATAGGTGTTGCATTGCTGTCTTTAGAACATACAATATCAATAAAATGCGAGTTATAATCATTGACACTAAGAGATATCTGATTAGTCCAAAAAAGAACCATCCCTCCAGCCAAACCTTGGGGATTCACCACAAAACTCTTGCAATAATTCAATTTCCATTGGACTTGCTTGATAACAGGTTCCTTATTCCTTGTCTCCATCAAAAAGATGATAGCGGGCCATCCTTGAGCCACTAAGGCCCTCAGTGCTTGAACTATCAAGGAATTGCCCAGTCCCTGATAGTTCTAGCTTATGATCTTCATTTGTCAAATTGTGGCTTATTCGGGCAAGCCACCACAGCCCATTCACTAGCACTTTCGACCTCAAATATTGGAGTATCCAATATATGACTTTCATCTAGATTGTCTAGTAGAATAGGACATGATCCATAGGGAGAATATCTCTTTGCTTTCTTTAGTGGAGAAGTCTTGGTCTGCAATGTGGATTTTTTTGATGTTTTGGATGATGAAGCTTCAGTTGTAAATTCTTTAACATCTGTCTTTTTTACTGATGTAGGGAATGCATGGGAGTGTATCTTGTTCTGAACAACTCCCTGTGCAGCGTCAACTTGGGGGAGTTGGGCTTAAAGTTTGCTGTTGAGGTGTTTATATGCTGAGTTGTCTAAGTATCCATAGGAACTGGCTATTTACTGATGCCACATGGTGCGGCAGGAAGTAAAAGCAACCCTGGTTGAGGGGTTTCAAATACTGTTTCTTCAATATCATCCTGAGTGGTTTCAATTTATAGAATGCCTACCAGAGAGGGCTATGTTCCTTGACTTCAACGTGTAACCATTGTCCATAGTACATCTTGTCCCTCCCTTCAAATTTAGCCTCATTGTATGTAATATCTTTGCAATAGGAGGCATAGTGACCTAGAACACCACATGAATAGCAATAATGTGGTAAACGTTTATAACAGAAATCAAGCCATATGTTTTTCCCTGCCACTCAAATGAGTTTGCTCGGTTTAAGAGGTTCATGAAGATTAAGTTCCACTCTAGCTCTCCCTGCTCTTAAAGTCAAGCCTTCTTTCTCCTCAATTTTGACGTCCAGAACCTTTCCAACATGACGAACAGCTTTACTTATTAACTAATTGCTCCGTACATCTCTCTAATGGTAGCCTAATGACTCTCACCTAAAAGGCACAAGTATTAAAGTTGTAGCAATGCAGGGGTGTGCTTCGGGTCCAAGGTTTGAGTAAAACCAGGTTGCTCAAGAATAACCAGGGGCCATTTTCTAGTACACGTTGTTTTTCTCCCTCCGAATTAAATTTGAAAACATAAAGACCTGCTTCTCTCTGTGAAATATCGACTTGGTCTAAGTGCCAAGCTCTTTTCATCGTGTTCTGGAAAGATGGAAAGTTAATGGAGGGGTTAGCAAGAAATTTTCCGACTTGGATCAACTTACATTCTTCGACCTTCTCTGCATGGGGTTCTTCGTCCCACACATCAATCTCCAAGGCAGACCAAAGTCGGCCTAAGTGGCTCCATAAAGCAGCTAGCCGAGCCTCCTAATCCTGATCCGTATTGTCCATTTGGGGAAGAGCTTCAAAAGGTGATCCAGAATAGGTCGGAGGCTAAATTGGTTGCATGCAGAACTTCTAAACAACGGTATGGTGGTCTTGTTCGAGGCATGCGAAAACCAAATAGGGGATAACTGGTTTGACAAAGCAAGAAGAAGATAGGAAACGACAATTCATGGTTCAAGGTCAAAAACAAGAAAAGGTGACTATGCTTTAGAGGAAATCACCGTGAGAAAGGGTAGAAAGAGGATTAAAGCCAAAGCTATTTAAAGTTAGGGCTCTGAAGAGAAGATGAAAAACATGAGAAAGAGATAATTGATGACGGTAATTCCAAAGGCAAGTATGTGAAACCCAACCGAGTTATCCATGGGTGTAACCGTCGGATCTCCAAAACTCTGGACAAAGGGCCCGAAGGTGAAATTGATTTTCTGAAAATTAGGGTTTAGAAGGAAGATGAAAAACTACCATTCGGTAGGGAGAGACTATACATTTCGAGAGAAGCCAACTAGTCAGATTCTCCTCAATCCCCGTAATACCTTGAACTACCCATATATCGATACATCTTAGTTGGAATAAACTTATGCACTCTCGAGAATCTATTGGTGTTGGCAATTTCTGTCGACACAATTCATGAGATGTGGCGTCTATGTATCAAGCCTATTGCATGATAGAGTGCGTTGCAACGTCACCTTTCGTTCTCAAGCTGGGAATCTTTGGCTCATGATCTCTCGCAAATCTAATTTCCTGTGTAAACCCTTCAATAGGGTCACTTGATTCACAGCTGGAATGGGAAATTACTTTACATTTGAACCCAATCTCACGGAATCAAATTAAACTAATTCTTGTTCCTTCAATGCAAGATTTATTTAAGGATGATCGTTGAAGGATGATACTATCAGGTAAGTTTGACGTTATATACTTAAAAGGGAAGGTTTCAACCTCAAGGATCTATGTTGCAAAATGTGATCATATTGTAAAAAGTGCATGTGGGCACGCAAAAAGGAAAGCAAGTAATGAATATTGTAAAAAGTGCATGTGGTCGTGCAAAAAGGAAAGCAAATAATAAATCATTGGGATAGCAAGAGGTGGACAATACATGTTATCACTAAGAAATTTGTGTACTCGTGGATTCATTCTAAAACTTACGATGGTTGTAAGTACATGATTGTGCCCTGCTTTGATGAAACTTTGACAAGAGTTAATGTAATTTGACACGCAAGTCAGTGAGGGTTTCGACAGCTCAAGAGATTGGGTTCAAAGAAGAAAAAGAAAAAGGCAGTGAGCTGACAAAGGTAAGAGATTGGGTTCAAAGAAGATGACAGCAGTTTGTCTTCTCAATTACACAGAGGGAAGTAAAACACATCGGGACGTTGCAAATTAAAGGAATGAAAAACAAGGAGAAAACTTGGTCAAAAACTGAAATGAGTTTTGATACTACAATTTTACTCCCACTGACCTGACAATTTCATGGTTTTGATATGAATTCTTAACTTCTTGTGGCCACAGCATCTATCGCATAACATTCCACTAATCTACTCACTTTATCAACATTAACAAGCCACGCTTTTTAGCTATAAGTTAAAAGCTTCGTTTGATTGAAAGCAAAGGAGGAAAATTGCGATAAGATTTGCCCCCGAACTGCGGCTCCATTGTACCATCTTTGAAGAATTCCAGCCTAGGAAGAGGGATGTGTTCTCCAAGCTCTTTACTTTTGTCCACATTCCAGTTTCCAGTTCAACGGCGAAAACATGAAATCAAGAGGTTCCATTAGGTTTTTGCTGTCCACGTCACGACACTGGCAATAGAAATTCTACTGTTGATTGCACTAGACAGCTTGCTCGCAACCTGGGAGTCTTTGCACCGTCCTGAAAACTAACTGAGCTTCGAACCGAATTGGTAATCCAGGTCACACCTCAATATGCTACCCTCACAATTAAGAATAACAAAGCACCCCTTATAGAATATATCGAAATTGTAATACCTCGGGAGGTCAATGCCGTCCATTCCTCGTCGCAGCTTTTCCAAAACCCTAACTATCCATAGTTCTTGCAGATTACCAGGACCCTGTGATCTGGAGATGTGGTAGAGCAATCAAATCGGTAGAACTTAGCAATAGCGTGCCCTTTCTGTCCACGGGCATCAGCCACAAGATGTCGCTCATCTCTTTGACCAATGTTTTTTGTCCGCGAGCATCAACCACTGGATGTCGCTCATCTCTCTGACCAAAGGTGTCGCTTTTAGTAACGTGTATTATTTAAATATTCTGTCAAAGTGCTGCACACTGCTCGAAACGCGGATAAATCCTTCCACAAAGGTGTTGCCTTTAATATTTATTATTTAAATATTCTAATACTCTTTATACTTAATCTCTTTTTTTTTCCTCATACTAAGTGTGGACATATTTAATTGATGAGGTAATTGGAGTCTAGAAAAATTGAACTCAAGACCTCATGCTTTAATACCATATGATATTTTGTAGGATTTACGTTAAAAACTTAAGCCATTAGATTTAAACGTGATTTATTATTTAAATATTTTAATAATTTCTCGTCATTCTCAATTTTATGATATTTTGATGAGGGAAGAAAGTAAATCAATTTCAAGAATGATAATTTATTACCCACAAAAGCTGTGCGTGTCTATATCTATATATAGGAATTTTTATTTGCTAAACCATAAAAAAGAACATTTAATATGAGATGGGCGACGGTACTAGAGTGCATTCAGCAAAATTAGTGCTAAACGACGTTGTGTATCACATTTGTTTTCTCTGTATTTACAAATTAGGGCTAGAATTGTCGTCTACTTCAAACCCTAATCCCACAACTGATGAATTGGATCGAAATTGTTTATCATTCTCGTCCGCTAGCAGCTACAATCCCAACTACAAAGTCCTAGAGAACAACATTCGTCTCGTCACCGGAATCTTTGTACAAGGACATCTAGAAATCTTAACGAAGAACAAGCACTTCATTCGCCTCAACTTAAGCAACAAGAACAGCAGAATGCCGCGCCCAAATCCTAGTGCGATGCTTGGCACTATTCAAGACAGAGCACACCAACATCGCGAAAGACTCCTTCGTCTTCGTATCTCGTGAAGACATCGCCAGTTCGATCCCGCCAAACAGCAACAACACCTTAAGAATTCCAATTGGGAATTGGTTCCATGTCCTCCCGAATGAATTCCCATATACCAGCCAGAGCGCCAATTTCCCCACTCAAGAAATGTTGGAGTTTACATAACATGCATAAGTGAAATAAAATATTAACACAGCTTGAAGAAAAATAAAATTAAGCCATGCAAGTATTTTCTAAAGGCGTTGTTCGTGCATTTTAATAAAAAATCGGAAGAACAAAAGGGGTTAAACAGCTCACCACTCGTAGCGTGCCCAAAATGACTTGGTTCAAATGTGTTTCAGTTCTAGCCCCACAAATGTTGGAACTTTAGTTTAGACATACCATCAATCGCACTTTGCCATTATAATTGTGCTACCAATCCCATAGAAATAATTCTTTGCACTCTTGATATTTCAGTCATTGCACCAACATTGCACACGCTAAAATTAGCAACAGTCGCTGGTCGTGCACGCCGTGCATTGCACGCGATCAGCAATGGTTGCTCACCATGTGCAGCACAAGGTCAGCACACGATCAGCAACCATTGCTGACCGTGTGCAACTTTTTTCTTTAAAAATATAAATGAAAGGGCACGACCAGCATGTGTACACTTTGGGCACATTATCATGTGTCCACTTTGATGTGCGTGTGCATCATATGCACGTACGCTCATGACCAAAATCAAGATAAAATAAAATTTCATTTAATTTAATTTTAACCCGCATGACCAAAATCAAGATAAAATAAAATTTCATTTAATTTAATTTTAACCCGAATCAATTCAATTCTTGTAAGTGCAAACATATTTGCAATCTCCCCTTCAACATTATCCTGAATTTGTTACAATGTGCGATATCCTTAGGTTTATCACTTAGTTAATAGTAAGACTTGCACCCATACATTTGTACTCCAAGAGAGTTGATTGTCTCGATCGACCTTGAAGTCTTATAAGTCATAATTGACATCTAGTGATATATCGTGACTAATGTTTTAAAAACATAATGAAACTATCAACTTTTGGTACAATATCATTCAATCCCTCTCTTACTATGTCCCGATTGAATAAAGACCATAGAATATTTGTCAAATCACAAATTCGATTATATGCACAAACGTGATTGACATGCATTTTATACAAGACATAAATAGTTCATTCTTAGTTACAACCTCGACCGAAGATTTTAATGCTATGTCATAATTAGATTTTATAGGACATCATTATTATACCTTGCATGTAACAATGAGACATATTCCATTTTGTGCATACATGTAACTTTGTATATGAATGAACTATATAATCATCAAGTATGAAGACAGATCAACAAACCAACAATATGGGCACATGTGAACCATAGCCATCCAACGCACAAGTCAACACTTGATGAATGATTAGACATTGAAAAAACTAAAACTTCCACGTCATTAATCATTATATGCGTGTCATGTTCATGTGTTCAAATTTGGGCATCACAGTACCAAATGACTCGCGACTATTATTTCATTAAGGGCGCGCATGATAAAATTTATGTTTCTCAATTTCTTTTTTTTGTTAAGCGGGTTTGAAAAGTAAATCCGTTTGATAACGCAATTTGATTTCTCTATTTTGAAACAGATTTCTATTCGAGAAATAGAGAAATCGAAAAGAAATTAGAAGCTGAAATTTTTAGCTTCTCGGTTTTGAAATAGAAATAGAAATAGAAAATTTTTTTCTTAACTTTTCAATTTAGTCCAAAATATTTTAATGATTTTTTAATATAATCATTCTAATCAATATTGATTGAAAATCTTAACCATTGGGCTAGATGGTGAGAATTGAATGAACAAGGCTTCATTTGTTGCACGTAAGAGATTTTATGCATGGTAATAGTCAATTGGTCATATTCATATCTAATGAGTCTTTCTTCACCTACTCTTCCTTGTGTATGCCACCCAACGACTCTATTTGGCTAACTATTTTTTTAATCATAAACTTCATATTAAAGGCGGTAAAAATGGGTCAAATCATTAGGGTTTCATCCGATTTTTCTTTTATAAGGAAAATAGATCTAATAAGAAATATGTTGTTCTTGTAAGAGTGTTGATGAAAATATAGATTTTGATAATAAATTTTTAAATAATCCTAGTGTTGATAATTTTGAAAAAAATTGGTGACGATTTTTGAACACGGTGAGGATATTTTTAACAAAATTTGGAAAGAAATTGGAATTAGATTTGAAGTTAGGATTTTTTTAGGAGATTAGACTATTATAATCATGGCTATCATTAGACTTATTTGATTAATGTGAAATCAATTTCGGCAAAAACACAACGACATATTCACTACAATTGAATTTCAATTTTTTTTGCCACGTTGTTTATTTTTCGAAAGAAAATATTACGTAATAGGAAACGTAAGCACATGTAATATAAATTCCATGAAATTGTATTTTCAACTTTTCTAATGTATTAGTATTATTTCGATTATTTTTTGTATTTGAGGATTTTCTATATTATTTTAGTATTATTTCGGCTATTATTTTATATTTGAGAATTTCCTATGTTGTTATCTAATTAATTTCTATTCCTAGAAATAGAAATTTTTTTCGTTATCAAACGGATTTGTTTGAAATAGAAATTTTGAGTCGTTATTAAACGGGTTTTTCTTTGCTCGTAAACTTGTCAAAGGGAGTAGAAATTGAGAAATTGATTTACGGCAGAAATCAATTTCTATTTCAGAAATTTTACCATGCGCGCCCTAAGTATCTAATACTTAATGGTGAAATTACAAACACACTAATCTTAACAAAATCATTAATATCCATTCAATAATCCATTAACCAGGAATAGTTATTGCCACACAATATTCTAAATGTCTCAATAATAAGTTCAGTCACAACCGATTTTATGACATCATTCATATATATTACATAATTGGATAAATGAATGGATATGTCTTTGTCATTAATTAAATAATAAGATTGATAGAATAACTGAAATCCCTAACATGTAATTATTACATAATTACCTTAAGGCATACACCCAACAAGAAACACCACCGAGGCACCACTCCTATCATTAAACCGGTATTACCATTTTCTAGTGAATAGACCCGACACATAGGTGGGTTGGGCCATGTTTGGGCCGAATCGAAAATTCTCCGACCCAAATGGACCCATTTTTATGCAATATAGATCTAGTGACCTACACCCGACCCATTACTTAAAACTTCCATATTTAACTCCATTTTAAAAAAAAAAATCATACTCAAATTGATGTGAGAGCATAGAGTGAGCAAGTGTAGGATTAAGCGAGAGCGAAAAAAATGTGAAGAGAGAGTCATTCATGTAGGTTGAGTCTAAGTAAGTTATGAACTCGCCAACATCCATATTACTTTTTGTTTTATTATTTTAGACCCATTTATGATCCATTCACTAAATATAACTAATCCAAATAATAACTCAACCCATCAAATATGCATTAATAAATAAGCCGATGACCTATTTTGACATGTCTACCCACGAAATTCATGATCCCTACACCCAAAAGAGAACGAGAGAGAATTAGTTTTCCCTCATATGAAGCGGCATCATTTTAGTCAAAAGTGCCATGTCATCTCATTCTTTTTCCACCTCGAACTTCAATATTTTAAATGCCACATCAAACTTAAAACTTCCATAAAAAATTCGATTTTCCTCTGATGTGGTACTCAAGTGATCGAAAAAAAATGTTTTGGCAATGAAGTGAGACTTGTATGAAAATTATAACACTTTTGGGGTCCTTTTCTATCCATACTTTAATTGATTTAGTCAACGGTTGGTGTAGTAAAGCTATTCTCATACCGTTTGAGACATGTCTCGACTCCCCTTTCAGGCCCAGATTAGATGTCGCCCGGCCAGACTGTCCTCAGTCCGAACAATGGGCATCCAACCCACTTTCGATCCGTTTGAGACCTTCTCAGCTTGTCCTCGGTGGTCCCTTTGATCCATGGTCATCCCTGGGAACGGGCTGAACGTACATTAACCGGATCATCCATGGTGCGTAGGCAACGGGTGTCGACGTTTATATTTTAAAGTTGCTCATGGGGATCCCGTCCTAGGGCATTATAACAAGGTCTTGTTTAGATATTGCCCGATTAGTCTCGGGTTGCTTTCTTTTCCTTTCTTTATCTTCATTATTGATCGTTTTAATGTTATTGTTGGGACGCTTACGCATGGTAATGTAAATTCGTTGTGTTCTAAAAATTGAAAAGCCAGAAGAGATTGCAAGAAACAACATTTTATTAAAGGTGAATGAATACCGGTTAATAGGCATTAGGCAAAACTAGCACAATCAAGTAAGGTACGAGAGCCTGCTTGCTTCTGATAGCCTAATAATAGATTTGTGGCGGATCTAATTAAAATTCAGTTACCAAAGTACAATCAATAATAATGCTTGGAAGAGCCGGTGCAAAGTGTGACAAAGCAATTACACTTTCCATCGTGTCACATAAAGGTTTGACATGTGTAAAACACGAGCCATCTGCTAAATTCAAATTGGTTTACTTGTGTGTAATGCCGTGTTGTGTTGTGTAAATAACTCCTATCAAGAGTGTCATCATGCACCACGTGAACCTAGCAATCCTTGAAACCCTTTTAAGCACGTTTTGAACAAGGGTTCACGAAATGAACAAATCTCAGGATAGGTAACAATAGTGCGGATCTAATTAAAATTCAGTTACCAAAGTACAATCAATGATGCTTGGAAGAGCCGGTGCAAAGTGTGGAGGCCACATCGCTCGCAAGAGTGTGTAGCAACTGAAACCCTTTTAACTCAGGATAGGTAACAATGTGCTTCTACTGTCGCACTAAATAACCATTCCAAATCAATGTACAAACCTCTAAGTCAAATAGCTTCCTTGATTGTCTTGTTGACCTGCTTTACTTCAATCCTTGACAAAGCAATTACAGTTGGCCGTTGGCCATAGTCTCCTTTGGACCAGAAAAGTATAATGAGTGAATTAGGAGGTCCAAAATGTTTTTATCCCCTTCAAATGGCAAATATGGTATTTGCTCACCACCTCTTTTTTTCGAAAAACAATATAAAAAAAACACCACATCGGCATTTTCCACACTCAAATTGGACGAAAATGAAACAAGAATTAACAGAGATATTCGATTGCCACGTTTTGATAAATTTTAAAATTTAATTGCACTAGTTAAAAACTTTAAAATATATTTATGACAAGTTTTAAAATTTCTAATGTACTTTTTTTTTTGAACAATTCTAATGTACTTATCTCTAAAAGAAAAGCTAGAAAAGGTGTACCACGATCAGCATGCTTGGTAAAAACTTCTAGGCCCAGCCTAAACAAGGCCCTCAAGGACCCCTTGGTTTGAAATGCCTAATATGGTATTTGCTCAGCACATTTTTTAAAGTAAACAATGAAAAAATACCACATCTGCATTTAAAATTTATTAAATAATAATAACACTATTGTAAAATCAAATACGAGACGGAATTAACAGAAAATATAATGAATTAGGAGGTCGAAAATGTTTTTGTTCCCCCTTGAAATGCGCTAATATGGTATTTGCTCAGCACCTCTTTTTTTAAAAAAACAATAAAAAAATACCACATCTGCATTTTCCACACTCAAATTGGACGGAATTAACAGAGATAGGATTGCCACGTGTGATAAATTTTAAGATTTGATTGTACTAATTAAAAACTTTAAAACATAATTACGCTTTTGCAACAAGATTCAAAATTTCCAATACACTTATCTCTAAAAGAAAATCCACAAAAGGGGTATCACAATCAGCATGCCCGGTAAAAATTTCTAGGCCTGGTCGGTGGGCGAGCCGAGCCTAAACAAGGCCCTCAAGGACCTGCCATCCCCACAGATTTTTTAAAATAATTAATGATTACATGTTCATTAATGAATTTGCTTTGGCATTTAAAATTAATAAATAATAATAATCCCAAATTTCTAACGTCGCATAAAAAATAGTGTATAACCCGTAAATAAAGTAATAAAATAAAATACCACAAATCCCCCAAAAAAATCGTTTTTCCATACTCATTTAATTTTTAAGCTGGAATTTGAAAGAATAAAAAGCACAAAAGTGGGCCTTTGCCCCCATCCACCTGTTTGGGCCTAGACGAGCCTGGGCAAAACGTCTAGAGATTTGGGCCAATCAGGCCCGACCCGAGCCCTCCCAAGTCCATGGAAAAAGAAAATAAAATAAAATAAAATTCTCACAACCTCCATCATCGTCATCTCCTTCTTCTCGTTGCTTCGGTGACAGGAGAGAGTATCGCAACGCCAACATGGGGCCGTTATCGCTCCTCTGCAGCTCCTCCGTCGCCCTCTCGCCGCCTCCGCCACCTCCGTCTCAGCTTCGCGCCGCCGCCGCCGCCCCGCGACTCCCGTCCCCCGCGCCTCGTCCGTCCGGAGGAAGCTCACGTCCGCCGCGCTGGCCGGGGCTCTCTCGTTCGGCCTCCTGCTCTCGCCTCCGTCCATCGCGGCGGAGTCTTCTCCGGCGCGGACGACGAGGTCCGAGCCGCCGGCGGTGGAGTACTGTCGCGAGGAGGAGGGAGAGGACGGGGCGGGCGCCGTGCCCGAGAGAGTGACGAACGAGGGAATCGTGGAGGAAGCTTGGAGCATCGTCAATGAGAGCTTCCTCGGGACCGGTCGCCGCCGCTGGTCGCCTGAAGCATGGCAGGCAAACTCTCTCTCTCTCTCTCTCTCTCTCTCTCTCTGTGAATGCTTGTGATCTTTTGGTTTGCTTTTTACCTCTCGATTTTTTTATGCTTTGAGTGGAGTGGAGTATTGAGCTGTTGTGTTTGCTTAATTTGCAGCGGAAGAAGGAAGACATACTGAGTACTTCAATTCCGACGAGATCAAAGGCTCACGAATTGATACGACGAATGTTGGTGGGTTTGGGCGATCCTTACACTCGATTTCTTTCTCCTGATGAGGTGATTAGCTCCCTCTTTACCCTTGTAAATTTTGTGGTAGATTAATGTTTGTGGATATGACGGTTACTGGGATAGAGGAGTCTGACACTGCTTTTGCATTTCATAATCTTTTGACCCCCCACAAAAGAATTTGCATTGCATGTAAACTTGCATACATTTTCTTTACGGCCCACAAATTTGCATTATGTTAACATACTTGAGTTTGCACCTTTCCATAGAATGTCCAGATCAGTGACAATTTATGCATATCAGAAAATTTTTCTAAGAAGTAACTCAGAACTCTGTCCTTGTTTGAACTCATCTTTCTAGAATTATTTAATGGGTCTATTAGTGTCCTCCATATAGTGACTGCCCTAATTGGCAGTAGTATGTTGATGAATATCAGTAGAGCTTTTTTCCCTGAGTTGTTAGTCTAATCCTGTCCACTACAATTAGAGGAGATTTGTTAAAGATTATGGCAAAGCTTCAGCAGTCAATTTGTATACCTGTCAGCATGAAATTTACTTGGTCATCATCTTTTGCTTCACAAACTTCATGGACTTCCTTTCACAACCACAGAATCATTCTGCCTTTGGTGTCTTGTATTTACCTTCTCATTTCTTGTGGAAAATGATGGTTTAGACATCATCAATTTGTAGAACTAATTTAACAAGCTTTCACCATTAGAGCTTTGGTGCTGATATTGTGGGAGTCCTGTGGAACTTGTGCTGCTGAATTTGTTCAGTGGAGCTTTCATCTAGTCCCTCAAGGGACACCACTTCCCTATCATACTAGTCTTAATCCAAGTTCTTTTTTTTTTTTTTGTCATAACTCCTATACGAATAGTCATAACACAATTCTGAGTGTTTATGTGTTAAAACACGTTGTATAGGAGTTATGACAAAAGTAAACCCGGATTATGATGGGTACACTGGGGATTAATCCCTTCTGAGGGACCATGGCCAGGCCCAGAAGTACTGTTTTCCAACATTTAGTACCACTTAGCTCTGCTAATAGGATGTCTTGGATTGTTTCTTATAATAAACAAGCTTGATATATTTGAATATACTTAAAATTACAATGTATAACACTTCCCAATTATAGTGCTTCTTCTTAATTACACTGAGCCCGAGATAGTTCTTTTTGCTTGAGCTAACATTAAAAATAAAAATTCATTTACATCAGGTTGACGTCGATCACTTACATAATAGTAACATAATCGAGAGTTGACTGTAACAAGCATCTTCCCCTTATGTGGGGTCAACCACATGGATCCTCCTACACTAGTCTCCTCTTGTTGGTTTCAAGTGTTAGGTAAGATTGAAGTGTGCAAGATCTTTCTTTAAACTTTCTGTTGACATCTTCAGATGTCTACCACTCCCTACTTCAACCTAGGTCAAAACTCACATATGATCTCTGGACTTCTGATGCATAATCTTGAATAATGAAAGTTCTTTTTTTTCGTTGATAATGAAAGGTTTGCGGGGTGATTCTTAGGGGGCGACAGTAGGGGACACTTGTTTTTTCGTTCTAGGCTCAAGGCCTAACACGTGAAATGATCAAGCATGTTTTATTAAGCAATAATCCTATTCCCATTTGTTAATGTATTTACATGAGAGATTTATTGATCTTAAATTTTAATTCTCTGTTATGTTAGCTCAATCAATTGAATGGAGTTCTGCATAATTGACTATTAAAAAGCAACAACTACATCTGCCATATTCTAAGGTAGAATAATTTATGTCATTTGAAGATCCATGTCGGCAACTCTACTTAGCGGGAAGAGGCCTGGTAGTTGTAACTTATAATTGGAGGTTTTTGGGAGAATGTTAGTGGCACATATGTAGGTAAGCATTTGGTGCTGTCTTTTGCACTTTTGCTTGTTCTTATTTTATGCCAAGTACTTGTTCTCTGGGAGATTGTTTCTCCAAGTCACCAAATCATAGCACCTTAAACTTCCCGAGAGACCAAGGGGAGAGAAAAAAAAAAAGAGAAGGGGGGGAGTCCACTGTCATAACTAAAAGAACCAGGGAGGGGGAACATACCATTTGGATATTGATTTAATGTGTAAGTCATGATGACCATCTGTTTGCCTACAAATATAGTACATTACTAAATTCTGGTGGTTGTCTTTTTCATTTGGACAGAATAGACGCTCCAAATTTTCAGCATTTACTAACAATCTGTTCAGTTTCTGCATGTCGTTATGACGAAAGTTCTCCAGGATGGCTAGGTATGACATGACAGGTATTGGGATAAATCTAAGGGAAGTCCAGGATGATGATGGAAAGGTCAGACTGAAGGTTTTAGGACTTCTACTGGATGGACCAGCCCATGCTGCTGGTGTGAGGCAGGTAAAAATATATCTAAACATAGATGTACAACTTAGTAGTAAGTGCACATGTTCATACTGCTATAGATACTTAAATTTAGTCTTTTCAATTTGCTGTTACAAACTACAAACTTCAATTTTGTTACCTCTTTGATGAGTGCATGTGCATGCTTGTTACAGGTTGTTTTGACTCTCCAGTCTTCACGGGTTCATTTGTCATTGGCAGTGGTCACATTGACCAACATTTACATGTGAATGCTTATTTTTCCTTCACTACGCGATGATTAAATATGCCTTTCACACTCATTGCTAGGGGTTAGTGAACTTTATTTGAGTATATCTGATCTCAGCATGACTCAATGCTAGGCCTTAAACAGAGTTGTTGTGTCATTTTTCTTCTAGGAACAAAATTCTCCTTCCTCTCGTCATGATTCACTTAAATTTGTCATGGAAATCTTTGCATTTCCATATCTGGACTTTGTTTTTTACACATTAAAGAACTTCTCTGTCCTTGACTGCTCTGTAGTTTGTCATGCATTGTTTGACAACTTAATGTACAATTTATCGTATTGTATGAGTAGTATTTCCTCGAAGGACCCTATTTAGTTTAAGAAAGCCTCTTAATAACTTACTGAAAGCCATTCTGATAGCTTTAGTGTTTTGGTGTAAGAGACTGAGCGGAACTCCTCAAGAAAGAATTTTATGTCCTTTTATCATGCTATAGGCAGAAGGCAGAGGACAATTTCTCAGTGGGAAGGTTCTTATACTTTTCAGCCCTTGTTATGACTCCTACTCTACCAGTTAGATTTGCTTTGATTGATTCTCTTATAGCAATTGCTGTTTCAAGAGTTATCATATTCTGAAGTATCCTCTTAAAAATATGCCTCACGTTTGTCAATTTTGCCTTGAGTATCATCTTGTGATAGTCTTATGTCTTCATGCCAGGGAGATGAAATACTGATGGTTAATGGAGATGATATCAGAGGAAAATCAGCAGTTGAAGTATCATCCTTGTTGCAAGGACCAAATGGAACTTCAGTAAAAATTGAGGTTAATATTCTAAAGCAATTTTATTGGGAGCATTGTTGCTTTTAGTTTGTTCTCTCCTTTCAAGTGCAATACATCTTAAGAAAGATTATCTTCTTTTTGAATTCTCATATTTAGAAAAATTATGACAGGTCAAACATGGGAATTGTGGACCTGTTCATTCCTTCGATGTCCAAAGGCAACTTGTTGCACGAACCCCAGTATTGTATCGGTTGGAAGATGCAGAAAATGGCATGTCTGTTGGTTACATACGTCTGAAGGAGTTCAATGCATTGGCCATAAAAGATCTTGTTACAGGTGAACATTCATTATTTAACTTCTTAAATCCCTTTGTGATATCCTGGGGATTCTTTTGGTGATTCGAGTGGATGATACACTCTCCTTTTAGCCATTAAGAGAAATATAAGAAGTTACATGCCATGAGCAACTTAGGTATTCTATCACTTACTGGTAACTGTGAAGCTGGATATGCTTGGATGTTGTTGCAGCTGGTTCGTTTTGCTATTTCTGCTCATGAGCATTGATGAGCCAATGCTTGTCTCTTTTTCTCTTATTCAGAAGTCACATTATTAAAAAAACAAACATGAGGAAGTTCTAGGGCCTGTTTGTTTACACTTAAGCAAAAGCAAAAAGTGCTTTCCGACCCAAATCTAAAATATTTTTCAAGTTTAAGAAAATTATGAGGAAATCATATGTGAATTTGTGTGTCAATATTTGAAATTTCAGGAGTTTTGGATTTAAAAAAAAAAATCAAAATGGTTGAGCCACAGGGTTTACATTGAGTACGAATTAAATAGTGAGAGTCAACCTGACAACCCCTTGCCTTTTGTGAGCGAGGTTGACATGTGTTAGAAGGGCAGTAAGGTCAACTATTCTTGATGAAGACAATATTGTTTACAATTCTTCTGAAATCGAAAATGCTTGAGGTACTTTTACAAGTTTGGGATACAAGGAATCTTTCATTATGGTAGTTGAAGTGGTCAGCCTTTTCCTTCTTTGCTAAAAATGGGCGATAAGATGTCTGTATTGCAAATTTGTATAACTTTACTTTGAAGAGAAATGCATGCTGGATGTAGAATTTGTTGTTCTTGCAAAACTATCACAAGCTTTCTATATTTTTGTTATGATCTATGTTTTGCGTGTTTAAGTGAAGCTTACATAGCAACTGCATGTTGCCTCATTTGTTATGGGGCATGGTAATTCGCAATCAAAAAAATGAAGTGGATTATGTAAATTGTTTGCTGCCTGATTTGTCACCATGCATAGAACGCAGTATTATAAATTTGGGATAGAAAGAACCTTCATCGTAGTAGTAGTAGTGATCAGCCTTGTCAATACTACTAGAGTACTTTCAATATCTCTAGTTTGTAAATGTGGACTTTTATGTCCTTCTGAAGATTCTATGTAGTTGTTGTTATAAATCTGAAGGATGTGATGATGTTTGTAGCAATGAAGCGCCTTCAAGAGATGGGTTCCTCGTATTTCATTTTGGATCTCAGAGATAATCTTGGGGGGCTTGTGCAGGTATGCGTCTGATGTTGACAGATATAAAGTTTTGCTTTAAGTATTCTTATGTTGTGTTTTCCCAGAGTTACAAGCCTTTGTTCTCTCAGATTCTTAAAATTCTTAAAATGCTTTCCGCACTGTAAATCTTTCCTATGGTGAGTCTTCTGGACCGAAAAAATATGCTTGTTGGCATGGATGATTTTTTTGGTGAGAAAAATGTGTTTTTGTTTTTCTAATTCTCTACGTAATTGACTCTAGAAGAACTTTTGGCGTATGCTTTTTCAATTCATAGAAACATTCTACTGTAGCAGCATAGATTGAATGAGCATAAATGGCAACAAATTCTATATGTCTTTTCTGACAAAGGCAATATTGATTCAGAATTGACCTGCGTACCTGCATTCTTTGCTGTACATTAACTTTTTAGGTTGTTCTAATAGCTATACAAGATAAGTTGCTGGCAATGGTCATTCAGTATTGTACACTCAGTGAACAAGTGTGGAAAGGAAAAAGAGCTAAGAGCACGTTGGCCATCCCTGCTAGCATAGAGAAGAGGAAGTTGTTTCTTTTGATCATCTGGTAACTTTTTAGCTGATTTTGAGGGAGAGAAAGAGGAGATTTTTCAATAATTCTAAGAGCCATTTAGTAAAAGCTAGGGGCTCTTGCATTTTTACTGTGAACTTTTTGTATGCACAAGCACAAGTCTTGATGTAAATGCTATCCTTGATGGATTGGACTCCTTATTTTTTTAATGGGTTGGCATCCCCTTGTTTCCTCATCTAAATTCTTTTTATTGGTTACAAAAAAATAAAAAAGATTTCACTTGTTTGTTCCGCTCTTTGCGGATTTCTTTTGCATTCAGCTCCCTTCCACTCACTCTGACTTGTTGTCTTGTTGAGTGTAAGTTTTGTGGCACCGGATCTTGTGTAATTGTTGGTTAAAGCTCAATACAATATTTACCCTTTTACCAAAAAAAAAAAAGTAAATAAATAAAAAAGATTCTTGCCCGATAGCTATACAGGATAAGTTGCTGGCAATGGTTATTCAGTATTGTACACTCAGTGAACAAGTGTGAAAAGGAAAAAGAGCTAAGAGCACGTTGGCCATCCCTGCTAGCATAGAGAAGAGGAACATGTTTCTTTTGATCTATCTGGTAACTTTTTAGCTGATTTTGAGGGAGAGAAAGAGGAGATTTTTCAATAATCCTAAGAGCCATTTAGTAAAAGCTAGGGGCTCTTGCCTTTTTACTGTGAACTTTTGGTATGCACAGCACAAGTCTTGATGTAAATGCTATCCTTGATGGATTGGACTCCTTATTTTTTTAATGGGTTGGCATCCCCTTGGTTCCTCATCTAAATTCATTTTATTGGTTACAAAAAAATAAAAAAGATTCTTGCCTGACCATGCCCATTTGCGACATTCCAATAGAGTTAGGAATGACATCAACCAAGCAAATACACTCCACTGTCTGACCCACCATGTCCACTAAAAAGACAAACTATTTTTCAGCATTAGGTTTCTCAAGAGCATGAGCTTATTTGATCTTAATTTTGTTCATAAGTGCACTGATGCTATAGGTTATTTGGAGTTACTGAAACCAAGTATCTTATGCTGTTCTATAATTATGTCCATGTTTGTTATTGTTCTGGCGAGAGTGTCTTTTTTTTTTCTTTTTCTTTTTTCACATCTGAAGCTTATGACTCGTGCCAAGACTTAGGTCAACTTTGTAGACAGTATCTCTTGATGAAGGAATTCCAATACTCTCTTAAATGCAAATGAAAGAAATATTTCTGGCTCCTTCTTGTTTTGTATCTTTGTATGTGAAGTGTGAGGTTGCTGAGTCCTATACATAGGTGCAAAACAGCTCCAGCTTTTTAATTTAGCAAAAAGATCATTATGTAGATTCTAAGAGAAGAGATTTGTTTTAATTTGATGATATAGCATCAGATTCTTCTTATGTAGGTAGAGGCCAGAAATAATCTTATACAGTCAGGCTGAGGGTCATTGCAATGATCATTACCAAGTTGTATGCAATCTAAGCTGAAATATATAGGATCAGCAGACTAGGAGGAACTCAAAATCCATATGTAATTGATAGATGGTTAAACAATACCTCATGAACTATTAGATATGCATAGTTGCATAGTTTGAAGTAAATGTAGTATGGTTTAAAGAGTTCTGTTGGTAATGCTACTTTTACCTCTTCTGATCTTTCAGGCTGGAATTGAAATTGCTAAACTCTTCTTGAACCAAGGAGAAACGGTACGTTATATCATGTGGACTTTCCAGAGTTTAGTGACTCTTGTGCCATGGTGCTTATTTGTGATTTAAGTATTTTTTCCCCCTATATATGGTTGCTAAGAGATTGTCCACACAAACTTGTATGATCTGTTATCGATATTGCTGCAATTGATTAAAACAGATAGCTGCAAACAGCAAACTTTTCTTCTACAATAATTTGTCATTGGAACCACTTTACATTAATGTGTGCATGAGCATGTCTTAATTGATCATTTAAAATTGACATATTTGACATAAGGGTTAATGGCACTCGCTACATTGCATGCTTAATTAGGTGGTTATGTGTAGAAAGAAAGTGGGTGCTATTTTTTTAATACGTGGTTATGAAAGATATACAGTATTTCTGTTATGTAATGGAAGGGTAGGTTAGGAAATCTAAAGTGTGACGAAAGTGAGATGTTGACTTAATGACATTTTTTTCTGGCCAGTTGACTATCCTGAACATTCTCCTCTTGGTGGTGATTTTCTTTCTTTGATTATCAGAATCCTTTTTCTTTGATGAATGGGAAGTTCATCTAGTGATGGAATACAATTATAGCACAGGGGTATTTTGAGGGTCAAAATGATATGTTAACTTATGCATCAATCTTTGTATTTTGTCTTGAAGTTTAAAAAAAAGAAAAAAGATCTTGAAGTTTATTTTTAAATACTTAAAATTAACAAGTACCTTATAGCACCCATTCCTTTTATATCTTGTAGAAATTAATATAGAAGAAGAAAAGAGAGCGATGTAGAAATTGATGAAGAAGGAACAAGGAGAACGTGTAAAACAAAAGAAGGAGAACGTAAAAACTGATTAGGGTTTCCACGTCTCACACCTTTTATTATTAAATAATACTTAATGACCATAATAACCCTATCAGCATTAATGACCATAATAACCCTCATATTGTAACACTCCCCCTCAAGCTGGAGCATAGATATCAAGCATGCCCAGCTTGTTACAAATATACTCAACTCTACTATTGCCTAATGACTTGGTGAAAATATCAGCTAGTTGCTCATTAGTCCTAACATGACTAGTAGAAATAACTCCAGCCTGAAGCTTCTCATGGATAAAGTGACAATCAACTTCAATATGCTTGGTACGTTCATGGAACACTGGATTTGAAGCAATATGGATTGCTGCCTGATTATCACACCACAACTTCATTGGTGCGGGATCTTCAAATCCAAGTTCAATTAATAGCGACGTATCCAAATTAATTCACAAGTAGCTTGAGCCATAGCTCACGTATTCGATTCCCGCACCTTTGGATCTAGCCACAACATTTTGCTTCTTACTCTTCCAAGATACTAGGTTTCCCCCCACAAACGTGCAGTAACCCGATGTAGATCTTCTATCTGTAGGAGATCCAGCCCAATCAGCATCCGAGAATACTTCCACTCCTCTGTGACCATGATCACCAAAGAAAAGACCACGACTTGGAGTCTTCTTCAAGTATCTCAAAATTCTGACTACAGCATCCCAATGAGAGGTACGAGGAGAAGACATAAATTGACTCACAACACTCACGTAAAAGGAAATATCGGGTCGAGTGACGATCAAATAATTCAATTTTCCAACAAGCCTTCGATACCGTTCGGATCATTCAATAGTTCACCTTCCTCTGCCATTAATTTTGAGCCAACTTCCATGGGTGTATCTAGGGGTTTTGCTCCAAGCATACCTGTCTCTCTAAGCAAATCCAAAACATACTTGTGTTGTGAGATATGGATACCTTTCTTTGCCTGTGCCACTTCGATACCCAAAAAATATCTAAGCCGTCCCAAATCCTTTGTTTGAAACTGTTGTTGCAAATGCAATTTCAATTCATCAATCCCTGTGGAATCATCTCCAGTTATAACAATATCATCGACATAAACTACAAGAAATATCCGACCAGCTCCTGAAACACGATAAAACATAGAATGATCTCCACTACATCTGAACAATCCAAACTGGAGCACCACTTCTGTAAACTTCCCAAACCAGGCTTTAGGAGATTGCTTCAAACCATATAAAGATTTCTTCAAACGACAAACATGACCAGACTCCCCCTGAGCAACAAACCCAGGTGGTTGCTCCATATACACTTCTTCATTTAAATCACCATGGAGAAAGGCATTTTTCACATCAAGTTGAAAAAGAGGCCAACAAGCAGAAGCAGCCAATGAAAGTAAAAGACGAACAGATGTCATCTTAGCCACTGGAGAGAAAGTATCACCATAATCAACCCCATAAACTTGTGCATAACCTTTAGCAACCAATCTGGCTTTGAGGCGAGCAAGAGAGCCATCGGGATTAACCTTAACAGTGAACACCCATTTACATCCAATGGTAGTTTTTCCTTCAGGTAGAGGAACAAGATCCCAAGTCTTGTTTTGGTCAAGTGCCATTAGTTCCTCCTCCATAGCTGTCCTCCAGCCTTGACTAGATAATGCTTCAGCAACAGTTTTGGGAGTAGGATGTTTATCAATAGTGTCTAGACTAGCTCGAAAAGAAGCAGACAAACCAGAATAGGTGACAAATTGTGCAATAGAGTGTTGGGTACAACTGCGAACCCCTTTGCGGTGAGCAATAGGGATATGAAGATCATTATGTGATAGACTTACCTCGACTTAGAAGACGGAGAAGACGAAATAGGCGGAGGTACATGCAGGGGTTCCACATGCGATGATGACGTCTCGTATACATGTTGAACTCGGTGGAGGGATTGGAGCGAGTCGAAGTGGGTTTCATAATGATATATGTAAAGGAATCATCATTCACTGTAGGAGGCTCCATTGGTTCATCAGAATAAGTAGTCGACTCAAAAAAGGAGACATTTGCAGTGGTGAAATACTTATGCAATGAAGGACAATAACAACGATATCCCTTTTGTGTACGAGAATACCCCACAAAAATACATTTAAGAGACCGAGGGTCTAGTTTGGAAAGTCCTGGACGATGGTCACGAATATAGCAGACACAACCAAATATACGAGGTGGTAAATGAAACAAGGGTTCCGAAGGAAAAAGAAGAGAATGTGGTGTCGCACCCTTAAGAACAGAGGACGGCATGCGATTGATAAGATAGCATGCGGTCATGATAGCATCAGCCCAAAAAGATTTGTCTACCTTCATTTCAAACATCAATGATCGAGCAACTTCTAGTAAGTGGCGGTTCTTCCGTTCGGCGACACCATTTTGTTGTGTGGTGTGTCCGAACAAGAAGATTGATGAAGGATGCCCCGTTGGGCCATGAATTCAGAAAAATGATTAGAAAAATATTCTTTAGCATTATCACTTCGAAGAATACGAACAGAAACCGAAAATTGAGTATGTACTTCGTTGACAAATGCACAAAATATAGAAAATAACTCAGAACGACTTTTCATTAGATATAGCCAAGTGGCTCTTGAATAGTCATCGACAAAAGTAACGAAGTACTTGAAACCCAACTTAGAAAGAGTAGGACAAGGACCCCATATATCGAATGAACTAACACAAACGGCCGAGAGGCTGTTTATTGATTCTTGGACGATAACTAATACGGTGCAATTTCCCAAACTGACACGACTCACACTCAAGACTAGATAAAGACTGAAACTGGGGATCTAACTTCTTTAAACTTTCTAAGGATGGGTGGCCCAAATGACAATGGATCTGATGGGGGGAAGCTGCGCAACAAACAGCACTTGTAGTATCATCAAGCAAGTATAACCCTCCTGACACATGTCCTTTACCAATCGTCTTCCTCGTCTTCAAGTCCTGAAAAACACAGAAATCGAGATAAAAAGTTACGGAACAATTATATGCTTTAGTTAGCTGACTGACAGACATAAGGTTGAACGGAAAACTAGGGAGATACTTGACTGAAGATAAAGATATAGAGGATGTTAGGGGAACTGTGCCTATCCCCTTCACTTGTGGATAGAGAACCATCGCCTAATGTAACATTAGACATAGACTCATGAAAGTCAGAAAAGATACCTGAGACTCCAGTCATATGATCGGTAGCACCTGAGTCAATGACCCAGGGGCGGGAGGCAGAAGAAAGACATGCTTTTGCATTACCTGTCTGAACAAAAGTAGCTGTGGAGGAGGACGACTGTGAAACCGGCTGGGAAATCTGGAGTTGATTATATCTAGCAAATTCCTCTTCCGACATTCTGATCAACTTTCCTCCCGTAGTGGATTGTGAAGAGGTACTAGATTCTGCTGCATTAGCTACATTAGGTAGCCTTTGTTGAGAGGGTCTTCCATGAAGCTTATAACAGAATCTTTGAATATGTCCTGGTAAATCACAGTAATGACAAGTTCGAACCAAACCGGTATTACCCCCTATGTCACTATAAGTGTTGCTAGCAAAGGGTGGTTGGCCTCTACCAAAACTACGGCCGGCGCCACCACTTCGACCACCACCACGACCTCGACTACGACCACGATTTCCTTGGGCTGCCAAGGCTGAGTTCTCACCTATAGAAAATGCATCCTTAGGCGGTTCGCGTGAGACCCTTAGAACACGAGCAAATGTCTCAGTGAGTGAACTCACTCTATCTCCTCCAAGTATTTGAGAATGAACAGCATCATACTCTTGCCCTAATCCTCCCAAAAAACCCATAACAGCCAATTGCTCCCGTTGCTCCTGCATCTCCTTGACATTAGAAGTAATGGGCAGTAAAGAATTAAGCTCATCATACATCCTTTTGAAATCAGCAAAATATTGAGTAAGTGGCTGACCCTTTCTATCAGCCTTATAAAATCCTTGGGACACTTCATATATCCTTGAAAGATTATCTTGTCCAGAATAAAGGACATTCAAGTAGTCCCACAAATCTTTCACAGTATTAATATGTGTAACCAAAACCGCAATATGAGATTCCATGGAATTCAACATTTGACCAAGAATTCTAGCATCCACAGTATCCCAATTGGTATCGAAGGCAGATCTATCACCGGTTAGATGATTCTGTTGTTCTCTTCCAGTCAACACTAACGATACGATTTTCTTCCATTGTTGAAAATTGGTGATACCTTCTAGCTTCTTCTCTGTCAAACGAGTAGAGGATGTAGACACAACCTCCGCTATTACACCTTTATTCTCCGCCATAATTCAATGTGTACCAATATAACGTAATAACTTTCGGCACAATAATCAAATTTAAATTCCTCCCAACTAATTCAATTCAACAAACTACTACGATTTGTTTCAAACAGTCCAAATCTCCATAATACTTCAATCAACTCCTCCTATTTCATCAAGACAAATTCCCAAAAAACATAAATTATGCCCAACCAGAAACCACCTCATCCAACATCAATTTCATGGTGAACAGGATCAGCATCTCCATCAAGCAAGTTGCTGCAATTTTTTTTTTTTTTTTGTGTAAAACTGAGAACAACGAACACACAAGCGAACCTTAGAGAACCACACCAATCAGATCAGCTTGCACAGAGGAACGCGAGCTCAACCAACGTCAGATCTTGAATGGACGGACAAGACAGTGTGACGCCTGACGACATTAGATCTAAGCCAACGAGACCAGATCTGAGCCGACTACGCTTGTCGGCATCAAATCTAGACTCGAGAGGGCTGCCCAACACCGGCTTGGGTTGAGTGATGCTTGTTGATGTGGCTCTGATACCATGTAGAAATTAATATAGAAGAAGAAAATAGAGCGATGTAGAAATTGATGAAGAAGGAACAAGGAGAACGTGTAAAACAGAAAGAAGGAGAACGTAAAAACTGATTAGGGTTTCCACGTCTCACACCTTTTATTATTAAATAATACTTAATGACCATAATAACCCTATCAGCATTAATGACCATAATAACCCTCATATTGTAACATATACATAATGAGTTCTATGAAGTTAACCATTAAGCAAAACCTGTAGAGTATCTGGGACACAGAGAGAAATAGTATGTACTACTTGTTAATTAAAATGGCTAATTGTTTCTTCTCGGCTCAAGCTTTTATCCTCCAGTAAGTGTTATCCTTTGGATTCTATTACTGAGGTAATTTTTTATTTTATTTTATTATTATATGGTAGCTTTCAAAAGAGTTGTTGATAGTAACCTTTGTTAACCATGTATATTGATTACATAATGTGTTTATATTGAATCCTATGGAGACTGTGTTAACCATATTTTGTCCTGTTGATGCAATTAAACAGGTGACTTATACTGTTGGAAGGGATTCCCAGTACCAGACAACAATTACTGCTGGTGCTGCTCCTTTGGTCAAAGATCCAGTTATTGTATGTAATAAGAGTTGCATTAACTTATTACTAAGAGGCTTAGAGACGTTTCTCTGATTAAGAAGGATTTCCCTTCATTTCTGTTCCTTAGAAGAAGACAATATGATGACAATATTGACTGTGGAGAACATAAGTCTCTTCTCACGGTAGTCATTTGGGACTGATACGAGTCTTCTTTAGACTGACACCCAACTTCTGGTTCCAAAAGTTTCTCTCAATTATTATGTGAATTCAATAAAAAGAAAACCTCTATTTTAAATCCTTCAACATAACAATGATTTTTGTTAAAAACTACTGTAGAGGTGCTTGTTGAGCAACTAATTGATATAACTTTGCCAAAACCAATGCCCTGACTATTATTGTGTTCTGTGCATAACAAGGATTTTTGTTAAAAACCACCCTAGAGGCACTTGTTAAGCAACTAATTGATGAAACTCTGCAGAAACCATTGCACTGATTGTTCTCGTGTTTTGTGTAATCCCTGCTTAACAAGTTTCTTTAGGTCACTCATTAACGTGACTTGCATAATGAGGCATGAAGAGTGATGTTTTTCTTCTTGGTTGGGCATACTACTGACTTCCGCCAACTTCCACTGAGTAGCTTGTTATAACTAGAACTCTACAAGTCTTTTTTGTGCCAATTCTGTAGACTTTTATTTCATGGTTACACATAAATCGTCATTTTAACAGTTTAGCCTCTCATGCAGGTTTTGGTAAACAACAAGACAGCTAGCGCTAGTGAAATTGTAAGCTCATTAATCTAAAAATATGAGCAACTTATTATGAGTTCTGTCATCTCAATTTGAGTTGAATTATTATGACCGTTTGACTTTTATTTTAGGTTGCCTCTGCTCTTCATGACAACTGTAGGGCTGTTCTTGTGGGAGAAAGGACTTTTGGCAAGGTACTGATGTTGATCTATTGTTGGTAAAATCCATTGGCCATAATTTTTCATGGAGGATCTGGAATCAGGTCATCTAGCAGACAACACTTACTGATTTTTATGATCAGTTTCATTAGGTTTATGAGCCACTGTGGTATTATCATTAGCTTCTCAGATGAGACAGACGGATTATCAACTGTGTTGCATATTATTTGAGGATGCAAATAGAATGAACTGTTTATTTAGGGGGATAAATTATACCTAGGAGGCGTTTATTTTTGCTTAAGAAAAAGAAAGCAAGCAGCTTTTTACTTCCTGCCATATCTTAATTATATTATCTAATTTCAGAATATTATGAGAAAGTGATATGTTAACTTACGCATCAATCTTTGTATTTTGTGAAGTTTCAGGTTTACCAGGTCAAAAAAAAGAAAAAATGTGAAAGCACGTGAGCCATGAGATTTAGATTAAACAAACAGTAGCAAGTAGAGTCAATCAAGGCATGCCTTTAGCTACATTATTTCATCTGATTAGGTCATCTTAGGAATCTTTGCGAAGTCATCTTCCCTTTTTCATTTGTTTGGAATCTTTTTTGTACTATTTATGTGAGGAAATCAAGTACAGAAATGTTTCTGTATAGGAGTAAGTTGCTTCACCGTGATTATTTTTCAACAACTGGCTTAAAATAATCTGTTCAAATTGCTGACAGTGAATTACTACAAGTCTAAACTTAGAGTGAGATAAAGATGATTGAGTAACTATTCTTCACAGGGTCTGATCCAATCCGTTTTTGAACTTGATGATGGTTCTGGTGTTGTCGTCACTATTGGGAAGTATGTGACCCCAAATCACATGGACATAAATGGCAATGGAATAGAGCCAGATTATCGAAGTCTCCCTGGTACATATACTTTCTTCCTTTTTTCTATTGCTCCACCCTTTCGCCTATGTTGGGGCAAAATCTTGGTTAGGCTGGTCTATTAGGATAAGCCATATTGGATCAATGCAAGCATGGGCTCCATGCCACCTGATCAGATGGCTCCTGAATTTATCTTCAGTAGACCAAGTGAAAGCAAGAATTGCTCCTAACAAGGAAAAATGTGCTAGATAATTGGTAGGGCACACCTAATAAAATAGATCCCTCTTGCAGCTTGGAATGAGGTCAACAAGCACATTTCTCAATGTAAAATGCTTAGACAAGGATAAGCACGTGTGCCAGCCGCCCTTCAACTTCCTTTGTCGGCCTTCACCGGTAAGTTTTTGCTTCATGTATTGCTTAGCTTATATTTCCACTTGGGGCATCAATTTGTGAGCGTGAATTATTCAGCAATAGACTACAGCTTTATCATATTCTTCCATTTCTCTTTAGGCATTTCACCTTTTACAGGAATACAACATGCGACTGTTCCATAAAGGATATCACAAGTTATCTTTTATCAGCTGCATCAGGTGGATCACGGCTTTTATTTAGTATGTCAGGGAAATTATCGATTAACCTGATTGCATTGGACCATGAAAGGGCGACTTGTTTGCATCGGAGGAGGATAGCTTTTCTCTTCTGGATCCGAATTTTCTAGCCAAGGTGGGGTTTATGACCGTATATAACTAAACCCCACTGAGGATTGGATTACAGGTCCCGATTTAGAGAGTTCATAACACATGTTTGGGAATGGCCAGCTTTGCGATGTTCTTCTGTAGATGATTTCAAAAGTGTAAATACGATATCATGATGAAGTAATACGTGTTCATGTCATCTTTGAATTAGATGACGTAACAACAATTAGAAAAAGAAAGAAGCAAATCTTGCTATTTCGGAGAAAAGATCGGTGCATTCAGTCGACAAAAGGGTTTAGATTTCTCGTGAGGCTTATGCTTTCTTTCTTTTCTTGGGATGAAGTCGAATGCTAGCTATCGGCTCGATTGGTGTTCTCGCTCTAGACAAAGACAAACTTGTTTGCGGCGAAATTATTCCAAAGTCTCTCCGATCCCCTAATTCCCAATCTGTCTGTGAAAGTTACATTCTCGATCCGCCTGGTAAAACAGCCACGGTAGTTCCAAATTTCATTTCCCCTCAATTCATATGCGAATTCGCTTTTGTCGCCACGACAACGCGTCGAGTACTCCCATCCTTCTGCCTTGTCATTGTGGAATGGAATCCGCGCCAAAGTTGACGACGTAAACCAGCTCGAGTTCGAAAAAAGTGGCGAATTCGGACGGTATAAAGACGAGTAATCGAGTTCTGGTGCTACCTTGTCCAGCTAAAGCACGACAGATGTGGTTTAAGACACAAGTTAGGGACCTGATCTGACGTTCGTTATTTGCTTTTATTAATTTAATCGGGCCTCGGAATCGTTTCCCTCCCTCCTTTCGTTAACTTCTGAAAGCAATCCTAGAAAAACCCCTAAAGTCTTTTTATTTCTTGTCGCTGCTTTATCAATTATTAACTGACAACCGGCTGCGGATACATGTGTCGATACGTCTATATCTTTTTCATAAATGAGTACATATATTCTCCGACATGTCCAATGAGATTCTCAATTGAAATAAGTACCCCCTTTATTCTAGTGCCACAGAGAAAGAGAGATCTAATGCAATATAACTCGGCCTACATCGAATATGGCGGCGGATATAATCACAAAAATAAAATGAAAGAGAATATTTAAATAATTACTTTAAGAAGTAAAAAAATAATAATAAAACAAAGAGAAGGAGTTGTGTTAATTGAAGGGTTGAGATCTTAGGCGACCATCGGAACCATTCTAGCAAGGTCAACAAGGGCGTGATCACAGTGCAGCGGTAGTCAGCAACACCAATGGCGGCGCTGCCATCTGCGTCTCCTAGGATGATTCTTCTAGGATTTGCCTCTTTGTTTTATTCTTTTTCTTTTATTTATTTTTATTCTAGGTCAAGTGAGACAAGGTGGGATAGAATTATCCCTCCCCTTAGGGCTTGGATAAGTTATCCAGGCTTTCTTCAGGCTTATCCTAATTTGAAGGTGTTTATCCAACATCAAATAGAATTAGTTTTATCTTATCCCACCTTTTTATCTTTATCAGATTATATTAGTAGGTTGAACTACCAAATTGTGAGATTTAATCTGTCTCCTACTTTTTAAATAGTAAGAATAGACCATCATGTCAATCAGGCTTGGCACACCATTGTACGGAGAGGACAATAGACATGGTGAAGCGTGGAGCTGCTTTTAGCAAAGAAAATTGGTGTCCATACAGAGCCGTACCGCAGGCCAAACCGGATTGGTGGCTGAACACGGTTCAACTGTTTATACCAAGCAGTTTGAAATGGTGAACCATAACAAAATACACATTGGTGTATATATCATAGAGACGCCATATGTGGCACATGAGCTTAGTTGATTCATGGAGAGCACCTGTTTGAATCTCATCAACACGGTTCTCCCTTTTCAATTTTTGAAGGATGTAAAAAAATAAGGAGTCGAAATTATTATTACCAAAACAAGTCTGAGATTGCTCGTGCCTTAGTTACTTGAGCATCATCACATATTCCGAGGGTGATTGGGGCTCAAATCCATACATAAGATGTCAATTTTAATGAATCAATCATTGATCGACCCGAGCCATTGGACGTAAAGATGGCTAGTGAGCTAGAGAAGTCACACTACTGAAGTGCAGAGATAATTTAGCATGCACAATGCCAAACCATGAGTACTTGCTAGTTGTGCACTTTGAGCTTTTAGCTGACCTTGTACCACAATGACAGGAGAATATGTGTCCCTCCAAACGTTAGTGTCAATACTGTTGTGAAAAGGTATGAGTAATCTTAGAAAGATATTGGGAAGTTGTGAAATGGATTCAAAGGTTGCTAAGAGGAACAAATGACGTGGATTTGACCTTTGAGAAGAGATGGGCTACGAGAGGTGTAACATATTAAATAATTTATGATTTTGTTGATGGTTGTGACATTAGTTGGATAGTTTAATCACTTTGTCGACAATTGAAGCAGAGTATATTGGTGTTGATCAAAGCAATCAAGGAAGCTAATTGGCTCAAAGTTTTGCTCATTGATCTATGATTATAGCAAAAGAAAATTGATTTTTAGTGTGACAATTAGAGCACAATAATTTGACTAAAAATCAAATGTACTATAGGCAAATTAAACACATTGATGTCACATACCACGTTATACATAATATTTTGTCATAGGAAACCGCATCCGCCGAGAAAGTTTATAGAAGATAATGCGGCAGATATGCTAATGAGCATATCCAATTGGCCGAATTCCAATGCTGATTGGGCTTGGTTAGCATTTGTAGCGAATGAAGAGCCTAGAGGCGCTCCAGGGAGACAACGGCGAAGTTGAACTTATGACCAAGGTGGAGACTCGTTGATTGTGACTTGAAAATATTTCCATTTGAGTTAGAATATAGCCCGCTACCGCTTGGACAAACCCGGCAACTCAGCGGGTACCCGACCAAGATGTACCCCGGTTGCTGGCAAATCGTCAGGATTGAAAACAATTTCCAATAATGCGACCAAGCCAATTTTGGCCAAATACCCACCTCGAGACGTGTCTCCCATTCTGCATTTGTTAAAAGCTAATTTGGTAGTTTTATTTGGCAAGAAGATACCTGTGAGAACCTAAAAAAGTTTTCAAAGGCGTCATCCAAAAGAGTCGAAATGTGAGAGAACTCTTTTTTCGTGAGTGATTCTTATGGATTTGGGCATATCTAGCATTGGGAAAAACGTGAATGTAAGAATTTTCAAGTAATCTCCTTTTTACTAATTATAGTAAATCCATCTCATCAATTTCTTCCCGTGGAGTAGCCACACCACCAAATCACGTAAACATCTCATGTCAGGTTTAGTGTCTACAATTTAATCCTTGCTCGAATCTATTATGTTTGTTGTAACCTGCTCTCCCATGACAATGCCAGTGGTGAGCCTGAGCCAACCCTGGAGAGTGGCCCCTATGTGCCAGCCCATTTTGCCTCACTTCTCTCACAATTCATGACAATAAGATGTAAAGTAACCACAGGAATTATCAATATTCTCTTTGCCCTTTCCATTTAGTCCCATGATGCAGGGTAACGTAGGAAGGAATCCTTGCCCCTAGCATGAGCTGTGCCTTAAATGGTAAATCTAGAATCCCAAAACACCCAGATTTAAATCCCCAAGCGGATCACTCTTTCGCCTTTTGCCTTTTGCCTTTTTGCCCCTCGCCTTTTGCCGCTTCCTTAGGCCCCTAAACACTTGCTTGCGCAATCCACCAATTCCCAATGCCTGCTTTCTCAAGTTTCCTAAATTCCCCACCTTTCCTGTTTGGGGGTCTCTCTTCAGCCCAAGAAAGCTCTGATTCCTTCCCTGCCTTCTCTCATCTACAATTCCCTCCTCACTATTCCGAACCAATGCCTGAAGCCTTCTCTGCAATAAAGCCCTCGTTGCTTCTCTTATTTAATAAACGCTGGCTTCTCTATCATTGTTCCACAGACAGATACATAGAAGAAATTCCAAGCCCTCATCACAGAAGCAATGCCTCCTTTGGTTCTCCATTGCCACATACTCTTCCTCTTGTGTCTATGCCTCAATCCAGGTATGTTGTGCTCAATTTCGGCAATTTTCCAATGTCCCAAAGATGAATTTTGGAGTTTTGAAGTCCAACCATTTGCTGCTAATTTGATTCTCGTCATGTTCCTCAGGTTCAAGAGCTGCACAGCAGTTGAAAGAGCATAGTGAAGTACTACTATCAACTTCCACATTTGCTGTGCAGCGAGACACTACTCCTGCAAGTATTCCTATTGTCAACCCGACAAATCCAGGTTCTTCAACTCCCTTTGGGAACCCAGCATCACCTTCCCCGCCAGCCACCACGTTCCCAACCCCAAGTGAAGTCACACCTCCGGCAACTACCATGCCGACTACCACGCCTCCGGCAACTACCACGCCGACTACCACGCCTCCGGCAACTACCACGCCGACTACCACGCCTCCAGCAACTACCACGCCAACTACCACGCCGACTACCACGCCGACAACATCAAGCGGACAATGGTGTGTCACGAACTCAGGCGCGTCTGAAACAGCTCTGCAGGTGGCTCTTGACTACGCTTGCGGTTTCGGAGGCACAGACTGCTCAGCGATACAGCAGGGCGCGAGTTGCTATGAGCCTAACACCCTGCAAGATCATGCCTCCTATGCCTTCAATGAATACTACCAGAAGAATCCGGCTCCCACTAGCTGTGCCTTTGGAGGAACGGCACAACTCACTTCAACTGACCCAAGTAAGATACTTCTATCAGACACTTTCATTTTCTGGAAAACTGGGATCCATCATATATTTCTTAAATCTGGTACCGTACAAATTCTTTGAGTCATTAGCACTGGAAATAACTTGATTAACAATCCCACAAAAGCTCTAAAATGAGCAAGCTTCAATGGCACTAATCTAAATATCAATGAAACTTCTTGACCTTAGAAATCCCAATACCCACAGAAAATCAATTTTAGGCAGCTTCAATGCGTGTAGCTAATTAGCATCGATCTTTCGTTTTGCTTCATTTATGGCAGGTCATGGAAGCTGTCACTTTTCATCTTCCGGGTAATCCTCAGAACCTATTATTTTTATCACTCATTGCGATATACCAAGTGACCGAGAATGACAAGGTTGAACTTTCCAATGCAGCGCAAGTTCAACTCCACCTTCTCTTACTCCACCGACTGGTACTTCACCACCTTCACCGACATATAGCACACCACTTTACCAAACCCCACCTTCAGTACCAGGGTCACCAGCAACCTTCGGGGTTGCAGAGCCGACGGGACTTCCCAGCTCAGCCACCTCCATCACATGCAGCTTTGCGGTTCTACTCATCGCAGCTTGCCTGCCGTGGTCGCTTCCCGCATGTGGTCCCTAAGCCAAGGCAAGGAAAGTTGCAGCTAGCGCTACTATGAGAAGGCAATTCAATCGCTTCCTTGCATATCTCATGGTATTTGCACTTGAAGGAGACAACCAGGATACGCAAGGAGGCATTTTGATTTATCGGAGCCTGATCGACCTTCAAGGTGGTGCTCTCTTCCTACAGAAGCCAACCTGGAAGCAGTCAAGATGCACGAGATCTCTTGTATTCTTGTCTTTTTCATCAACACCAGAATAGATGCAGACCCAGAAGAATAATTTACAATACAGGAAATCAGAATAGTCATATAGTGTAAGAATCATCTATACACAATTAGCCAACACAGATAATAATTCATTTAGTTTGCTGGATGAGCAAGATGTCTCCTTGTCTTTCATGGAAATCAGAAAGCTCGATTGTTCAGATGCTGATAGCGGCATGGGGAACATAGCAAGCTGAGTAAATGGGATAAGGTATCTGCAGGTTTCTGCAGTAACCACATGAAACTTCAAGAATACGTTCCCTTTAAGACGTGAAATCGTTATCATCCTTCCTCCTCCAATGCAAGCGAGCCATGTATTGTTCCTTACAATATCGAAAAGTAAGTATCGCTTGAGATGATAAACTCAACTTTAGAGGCTCTTGATTTTCTTTGTAAAAATGGTGGGTATCAAAAAGACAAAATTAACAATATGCTTAAATTAATTGACAAAATAATTGATCAGTTGATAATCAAATCTCACTCTTGAATTATCTTTTCATCAACTTCAATATTTAATTTTCAGTAGGGAAAATACCACCAAAGCCCCAAACTATGCCTGATGTGACACAAATACTTACAAAAAACCCTAAATTTGATTGCTATGATACAAATACTCTCAACTTTTTTTTTTGTCATAAAAAATCCAAACTTATTCATATTGGTTTGTCCAAGGTATATTGGTTACACCGGTGTAAGTTCAAAACTTTTATGACACCCAAAAAAAAAAAAAAAAAAAAGAGGTTTGAGGTATTTGTTTTACAATGGGCAATTTTTAAGTTTTTAGTGACAAAAGAAAAATTTTGGGATATTTGTATCACAGTCAATAATATAGATTGGGGTTTTTATATTGTATTAGTCATTTTCGTTACTATTTAAACCTGCAGAAATAAGCATTTTGAATTTTCCTCGTGCAAATATGATTTTCCTTTCCATTTTATGGGAATGAACACCATAGCCATATACATTTATAAATCTTTTTATTTGTTGAGGTCAATATTCAGCGAAGTTTGGCAATTTTAATTACATCTTGTAATAATTAGCGATGTATTTAAGTTATGTTTGTCCACTGAGGCTGTATGCATCAAATTTCTTGTTTGCAAAGAATGACTTCATCCGATCTACTAATATTCAAATTTCAACAAAAATCACATAAACCTTATACTAATTTGGGTAACTGATCTTATTTAAGTTGATTATTCCATAAAGATGCCATTTCGAACTTCAACTTCATGAGCCTTTGAGTGATCCTGAGTTCCTGACTTAATGATATTTTAAGTTTAGCTCTAACATTAAATTGTAGGGTTTAATTTTGAGCTTTCATGGGATCACTTGAATTGTAGTTTCGATAATATCAATCTGTCAACTTTGTATGGCAGTCGCACTTTTGCTTAATATGCTTCTCATACTTACCTGTAAATCATAATTTTAATTAAAAGATTTTATTGGAAATACAGCCTTCTATAATGCACTTACAAATTTCAAGTTTCATATTTCTTATTGTATATTAATTTTTAATTTACTTAATTTAGATTTTTATTTAAGCACTTTCTTATGTTTTTTTCTTATATTGTCCTTACTCAATGCAACTTGTGCAAATCTTTCAAACTTAGGGCTGGCCAAAAGAAAAAAAATCTTTAAAGCTTGGGCTTTTAATCCTTTGAGGGATTTGATTTAGTTCCCGTTGGATCACAAATAAATGAAATAATTGCACAAATGACTCCTAAACTTTGACAATGTATATCGTTCCTAAATTTTAGCAACATGTATAATATTATTCCTAAACTTTTGATAAATGTTCAATCTAGCCTCTAAATTACATAAAAATTTCCAGTTTTATCCTCCCTTCAATTCAAATTAACAAAATTTGATAATTTGGGGCTCACATGGTAACATTCCTACTCCTTGATTTTTTTTGTTCTTTTATTTCTTAGAATAGGAAAAGAATAGAGATCTATTTGGTAACGTTTACTGATTTTTCTACTCCCCGAAATAGAAAGATAACCGAAAAATAGATTTAAAACAAAATAAAAAGTAATAAAAAATAACTTCTTGTTTTCCGGAAATAATTTTAAAAATAAGTCTTTTTCTTTTTTTTCTTTTCTTCTTTTCTCCTGCCATCCACCACCCCCCTTCTTCAGCCACCTGCCACCACTAGTTGCCAACTGCTGCCGCCACTGCTCACTAACGGAGGAGCAAGAAGAAGAAGAGAGAAAAAAAAAGAAAAATCTAAAAAAATATATTAAAAATTAAATTAAATTTACATTAAAAAAAATTATGAGGCATACCTAAATCCATTTTTATATTTTTTCTATTCCTAAAAATAAATAATTTTTTTTATAATTACTAAATGCATTCTTTTAATGAGAAATTGTTCAAAAAAATAAAATAAAAAAAAAAATATTTCTAAAAAAAATTATTTCATAAGAAAAATTGTTATCAAAATGCACCATTTGCATCCAATCAAGTACATTTGAATAATGAACAAAAATAAAAAAAAAAAAACCTTACATGTAGATTATCTATGTTAGATATTTAACTCGAATTCAAGATATAGTAATTTAAGTCATCCAATAAGATGGATAATCATTTTTACAAGTTGAACAAATTAAACATATTAAAATGACTATTATATTCTATTCTAAGTTGAGTTTCTAACCCAAAAAATCCATTTATAACGTTCGTTTTTTCCCACCATTTAAATGTTACCAGATTAGAAGCCAAATCATTAAATTTCGTTAATTTAAATTAATGAAATAACAACATTAAATATTTTTATATAATTTAATGATTAAATTAAATACATACAAAAAATTCAAAAATCATACTAAACAAATTAAAAATTTATGTATGACAAGATTATACACTAGAGTAAAGTTGAGAAATCATCAATATCATTTTCCCCAAAGAAATAGATCTCGTCCTTGCATTAAAGCCTGTGTCTTACCACGAGTTGTACTGGAGTGCTGACGAAAAGACATTGAGATAATACGCAACATGACAGCGGACCGGACCCTTTCCGGCACGACAGAAGCTCCTTTACACTTGTCCCCCCCATACTCTGAAAAGTTACATGCACCTCACTTAAACCTCTTTCTTACAAAAGATCATATAGGATCATATAGATATAGATATAGACGTGGATGCATCCATATAGACATCCTTTCTGCATGCACTGGAGGAGCAACTCTCTCTTTCACTTTCGTATACTTGATGTAAGCTAGCTCCATCCTCACCTTCCCCTCCTCACTTCAGACCCCAGAATGAAACTTGCCCAAAAATACAAGAAAAGAGATGAAATCTCTGATCGATGAGGCAAAGGCATTATTCCTTATACAAGAAGTCCAAAGTCCATGGGAAACATTAAAACTTTTCAATTACATAGAGAAAAAAAAAAAAAAAAAACAAAAGAAATCTGCTTTTGTATACCGCTCAACCTATCTTAGAAAACTATACTGTCCCTGATTGTATGGAACATCTCCCAGGACACAGACTGATATGATTATTCTACAATCTTCACGGCACAACACATGACATATCTATTTGTAACCTTTTCCATGAAGTTCAGATTAGAAACAACAGTGAGGCAACTGCAATACAAATGATGGCTATGGTGGCAACAATTGAACCTTGCTCGAATGATTTCTGCAAGCTGGTGCGGGAGAAGTGCTGAAAGCCCAGATACACTGCTATTAACACTGCAATAATAGCACCTTCTTGCGTTCCCCTGTACATTATATCATAGAGGTCGGGGAAATAGAAGATAACTACAAGCCTGACATATGGTTCCACCAAAAGAAAGATTCAACTTACCTCAAGTTCATAACTTGATGAGGAGCCACAATCACCAGTAGCAATGCCATAAATGGCAACTCGAGTTCACCTAGGACCAGAGCATAAAATAAGAATTCACGCAAATTAGCCATCATTAATTTGTAGCATAAAAAGTACAAGGCAGCATTAATAACAGAACTGCATAGAAATGTACAAGAAATTTGTGATGATTTCAAGGGTGTGCCATTAATTTTTGTGCTTTGTTTGGTAACATAAGGTGGAGGGGAAATGAGAAGTGAGGAGAGAAAATAGGGAAAAAATTCAAAATTCATTTGAGTTAAGAGTTTCTGCTCCAACTTTCTCTTCCCATCCCTCAACTTCCCCACTGCCCCTTATCTCCAAACAAAACCTTGTTTCCCTTAAACCCTCAATAGATTGTCAATTTACTGTGAATTTAGGTTTGGTGGTGATTGGTGACAGCCCACTGGAGTACAATATAGCTTATTCTGATATGTGAACTAACAAAATAAGTAATTAAATTCTCATTAAGTATGCCACAGCCATAATTTGCCCCAAAACCAGGGATATGATGAATAAACTTGTTCAGGAGTCTAGCAAAACTACCATTTAGAAACCAGATAAACATCAGAATGCTTCATAAGTAACCTAAAGGCGGTGACTATGCCGATATATCTGCAAGTTTCCTAGTTATGCCAAAAAAGAGAAGAATTAAAAATATGCATAGCCAGTAAGTCAACAGTTCAGGGCAGTATGTATGATCCTACCTAATTTGGAAGAGTGAAAACACATACCAGTCGCAAATCAAGCATAGGTAGTCAACATACCTGGAATATAAAAGAAAAGACGAACAAGAAGTGCCAGGAAGGCAGCCCAAATGCCATATTCACCCCTGCAAAACTCAAATCACCAGAATTTTACCAAAGATGCAACTCTGAAGAACATTACAGACTAAGTATTTCATAAAATCGATCATAACATGATACTAGGGCAGAGACAATCTTGTGCTCCATCCAAAGGACAAATACTTGGGCACAGATTCCATCAAGAACTTTTGACCGAAACAAATCCATCACCACCCCATGAAGGATAATGCTGGTTAGATAGCATGGTTGTGAAGAAGGTTGAAATCAGATATGGGAAGATATCTTACTTCATCCATGAAATGAGACTGGATGGTGCTTGCAGAGCAAACAGAGGAACAACAAAGGACTTCTGAACAGGAGTCCCCTTTGCAAGCATAAGTACCCTGCATCAATACAAGAATTCATAAGAAAATGCTTTACAATCTTGAAAAGCAGAGAAGTAGCACCAGGAAGGAACCAACAACTGCTCCTCAGCTTCTTCATAGACCATTAAGAAGAAAAGGCAAACTTGACTGGTCCACTGAAAGGATAATAACACTACAGGTTACCGCATTTTCCAAAAAGCATTAGTGAAGAAAAGAAGGCTGTCAGATCACACTCTCCATACTCTCGTGTCAGATTAAATCAATGCTTATCTGAATGGCGAAATTTGAAATTCATTGGGTGCAACAAATTTCGAAAGAAAAAACGAAATACTTCATAGAACCCGAAATTACTTTGCCAGTTCACACGATCTGAAGTCTCGGCAACAAGTTGTCAACATTCAGATCGAATGTCATATTGGCAAGGACTGGTGACTCCATTTCGCTGATTGAACTGTCTCCTATAACTCAGACGAACCCATGAACCATCTCAACAACCCCTAATGCATATCGAGTCAAATTTAACTAACACTGAGTGAAAAATGAATATGTCGTAGTATTGATCACACAGCGAGAGAGCCTCACGCGGAAGAGATGGCGGAGATCCACTGGATATTACGGGCAGTGAGAGGCGCGGCATAGCAAACAGCACCAACGCCTCCGCTCCTCTTCATCTTCCTCCTCGTCAAAGCCGTCCCCTCGCGCTCAACCGCATATCTAGCAAAAAAAACCAATCGGACAAAAACGACCCGGCATCAGTTTCGAGACCAGCTCGTCATTGGGTACGTCCTCAAGATCGACGGGCGACCAAAACGGCAAATTCAAAACGGGCGAGACGAGACCTGAGAGGGTTGTAAGCGAAGGAGGAGGTCGCGCGGCGAGAGAGAAGCGACGTGCGGTCGCGGACGCCGCCGCCGACGAGCGGAGGTTTCGGGGAGAGGAGCTGGGGATTCTTGCTGATGCGGTGGAAGAGAGAGAGCGCGTTCGGGGAGGAGAGAGAGAGGGTCGCCATCATCTCTGTCCGCTGCTTGCTTTTGGGTTTTGGCTGGCCTGAAGCTCGAAGGAGAGTATTCAGCGAGCGGACAGAGGAAAGAAACAGTGCAGAACTGACTAGAAAATCTAGAGAGGGAGACAGAAACAGAGGGGGCTCGTGCGTGTGTGTATCTATGATTTAGTTTATTTCGTGAAGATCCTTGATATTTTTTGGCGGATGATGATTGGGGTTAACTTCTTTTTCAGATAAGCAATCATAAAATTTGTCAGGATTCTTCTTTTGAACTTCCGTTTATTTCACGAAAAAAACTCGCTTAAAAATATTATTCAAGGGAAAAAAATTTCATGATTAATGAAAAAATACATACTTAAATTCAGAAAAAAAAAAGACTTTCTAGCTAAAAATTGGAAATTATTTTTCAAATATATAAAAAGGTATTAGCACTTGAGCCTAAAACTCAAGTGACTAAGCACGCAAATCCCGATGCTAATTCTCAAGTTGCCCACATTTAGGTATTTAGCACCTTGGTGCTGGGTACATCACCTTAGTGCCAATGCACGAACACCCAACACCCTCGATTAGGTCCATTAAGGCAAAGCTTGAGATCCAAATGCCAGGGCTTGGGCCCCTAGTGCCCACACCGAGTCCATTGAGATTGGGCTTGAACCCTCGAATCCCATGCCCAATGCCCTAACACCTGGACCCCAGTCCACAAAGGTTGAATGTGGAATCCTAGTACTCAAGCTTAGATCTCCAACCCCAAGCCTCCACAATGGTTCATAACGGGGTCCACCAGGCTAGCCTTGAGATGCTAGTGCTCGCACTCGGGTCCAGTGAAGTCGGGCTCAAGACCCAAGTGCACGTGCCTCGATCCCCGTGCCCAATTTGGGATCCATTATTGTGAACTCAAGACTTTATGGCACATACCTAGTTCCCCAACTATCTATATGCAAGTTACTAACCCACAAAATAGTATTCGTCTATCGAGGAAAATCAAATCAAATTTTACATACCAAACAACAAAAAAAAGTTAGTTTATTTTCAAATTTCAATCAAATAATAAAAAAAATATTATCATTTTTCTATAAAAAAAAATTTTCCAAAAAATTTTTTTCAGAATTGTCATATATTTCTCAAAATAAACAAAGTCTATATCTCATTACGTTTTCTTTCCATTCTATTTAAATCCTAAAAATTGGACGTGGAATAGTTTTAAAATTTCTGTTAAGTCCATCTATTATTTGTGATCGGAAAATCTCACATGAGTGTTAAAGGATGGGTTTAAAGTGGAAAGAAAGAATATCAAATCATTTTTTGTTAATTATGAAATAGATTGAGATAAAAAAATACTCTAAAGTCTGAATAATCGTGTAAGTGTTGATACTTATGAATAGTACAAAGATCGGTTTGATTTTATTGCGAAAAATTGAAAGACTAGATAGAACAAACTGAAAGTGTAAGGATTAAATTGGACATTTAAATATAATTTAAGTATTAGATTTAATTGATAAAAAAATCCAATAATGATATGTATATCGGGTCAAATTTAAAAACTAGCACCGCTGACTTTTCCTATATTCTTCAAAAACCTCTATCTTTGAGAAGTAAGAGATTATTGGTATAAGGCCACGAAATTTATGTGAAATTTGCAAGTATGATTCCAAGTAACTAATGCATTTTTTTTGAACTTTTTACCTTTCCAAGGCAGTACGCTATGGATGGAATCCGATACGCTCTTGGTTTGGTCGTTTGATCATGAACATGGATTCAGTATGCCAAAAGCAATCGCATGTGATCGAAAGTTTTCTTTTTTTTTTTTCTTTTCTTTTTCTTTCTTCCGAGCATGTGATGGAAGGTCGCGTGGCATTGAATTTAGGCTTTATCTTGACCAATTAGGTGCTGCCACGTCCTTTGGTTTTAATTCCTAAATGATTCTCAAGTGCCTAGGATCGTCCAATTGTACTTTTTCACTCACAGGTACTTGACCGTTGAATGGGATCTCACGCAATTTGATTATATTTATTTTTTGATTAATGCCATTAAAGAACCCCAAACCAATATCTTCAAAATAGATTAAAACTAATTTTCATCTAACAAAACATGTAAAACTAGTCTTCACAACATATTTATCCTAAATTAATTTTTTTTCTTGTGAAAAGTGTGAAAGCAACATCTTATAATATATTTATCACAAATTAATTTTTGTTTCATGAAAAATTTCAAATTGATACCTAGATTAGGGATACTAATTGAATATGTCATAGAAGTAGTGGTTTTAGATTTTTCACAAAACAAAAATTATTTTGGAGTAAATAAATGTGTCATAATACACCAATTTGGATGAAAACGATATGGCACCATCATGTATGTAGACTTAGCTCTCTCACTACAAATTAATCATTAATTGATTTGTCAAGACGTTGGTACTTTTGGACTTGGCCACTTCCACAGTGGTGGCTTTTGAACGCGTTCCTCATTTTTTTATACCTTCAAACTTCATAATTTCAGCGATAGATCAAATCATGGACGTTTGCATAAACCTTTGCCTTTACATCATTTTCCTAAAAATAATCATTTATATTGCTTAAAATAATTATTAAATGAGAAATATTTCATTATTTATGTCCAAATATTTGCATAGATGATGAAAATATCTTTCAAATCATTTATTTTTGGCGACACAAACGGAATCTAAAAGAATTTTCGATCCTCACCCTAGAGATGAAACAAACCCGGGGAGCTAGGTGTATGAAGTGTGACTAAAGTGGTGAGTAAAGACGTGTGTCCGTGGTTGATACAAATAGGCAAATGCTACTACTCAAACTTTTCAGGCTTTTAATTTGTAAAAATAATAATTTAGCTATATATATTGTAATCCTTCACCAATTTTTAACCCAATAAAAAAAATTTCTACATTTGTTCCCTTATTATAACCATTTCTTATTGAACATCGACAACTAAAAAATAAATTATGCCTATTTTTTCTTTCCCATTACTAAAACGGCATTTTCCTAATTTCAAGCTGACCATTTATCTCAATATTTCATTTCAATGACAAAAAAACATGTGAGAGCACTGATAATGTCTTCCAACGTATGTCGATGAAGACATTGACCCTTGTAGAATTTGTTCACCACTATAAAGAACAACTAAGTACATAAGAGACCACCGGCCGTGGTGACTCCGCTGGATAAGAACTTCGTTGATCCTTACCCAAAGATGAGGGGTTCGAAACCCAGTGGAGGCGCTTAATGTCTTAAGCGAGATGTCAGGGTGGTGGGTCATCCGCTAGCGTCCCCCCAGGCCTTAAATCATACTGCTTCAGTGTATACTCGCACTCGCATTAATTTGCATATCTCAAGTGCTACATTTGATGGGTTGGCTTATTTATATACTCTCAAGTGTATGGGGGATTCAACGTGAACATATTGTCAAATTTGACCTTATAGACTTTTTCACTTTCTTGTGAATGTAAATTATTTTGCATCAAAAGGTGGTTGTATCATCATGTCTTGAAGATGTTGATTGAGAACATACCGGTCACGAGTATTCTATCTCTTTATATTTTGAAAAGATTGACTAAATGGGCCAAAAAAGGGATTGTGAATGATAAATCTTGTCAAATGTCATCAGATCCTTCTAAATTTAATCGATTTTTCCACATTAATATAACGATCTTTTGAATTGATAAGTTTGAGAGCCAAAAATGTAAACATTATGAGAATAGTGACGAAGCAGAGCATGGTGGGCATATGCTATGATTTTTTGGGTTGCTTGATCAATGGCCATGCTAGTGTTGTCCAAGCTTTGTTGCCTCTACAGGTGGAGGTATTGGCTCTCTCTCAAACCCTAAGATTTTTTATTCATACAAAGAAAAAGTCAAGAGAACTTATTTGTTGTGTCAGGCAATCTTATGGTGGTAAAAGCCGTAAGCAATCCAACTTCTACTCCATAGGAGATTCATGTCCTCCTCTCTGACTGTGCAGTACTACCGTCATTTTCGAAGCTCCAAATCTAGCATTGTAGAAGGGATGCTAATTTTGTTGCAAACTAGGTCACTAAAGTCCATGGACGCAAGTCTTTATCTTCAAATTGGATTATTTCACCTCCTCAAGCTCTTTTGGACTTTTTACGTACTAAAGGTCATTTATTGGGCTGATTTGTCTTTCCTAGTTGAATGAACGTTCCATCGTTCTAACCCAAAAAACAACAAAAAAACAAAAACAAAAACAACAACAACAAGGCAATAACATGGCGGTTCAACAAGAAACATGACATCCAAGTCTATCTTCAAAATAAAACCCCAAAATTACAAATCAAATGCAAAAATTACATACTTTTAGAGTAACTCTAACAAAATCTATACCTTTCGAGGCGGAGGTGGCAGCGTGTACAAAGGAGGGGGTAGTGGCGTGGTTCAACGGACAATAGAGAGGGTGAGCATAGAGTGAGTCGAGAGAGACAAAGAGAATAAAGCAAGTCGAGAGAGAGAGAGAGAGAGAGAGAGAGAGAGAGAGAGGGAACATAGTTTGGCATGGTTCGTCGGACAACAAAGGCAACGAACAAGGCAGAGGCAAAGGTGGCGGTGTGGTTCATCAAAAGAAAGCTTGATAGTGAGTTGAAAGGGTCACATGAGTGGGAGAGAGAAAGCATGAAGTGAGAGAGGGAACGCGTGAAGAGCGAAGTGGAGAGAGAGAGTCTTGTCCATTTGAAAATGAAATTAGAAGGGCTTTTGACACAGTGGGTGTGACATCCCAACACGTCATGTCTTTTCAAATTATATCTCATAATTTATTATGCATGTCGAAATAACAATAAACATTCTCGACATTCCCTACAATAAAATCGCATGAGTTTATACATATACTTATGTTTTTTCTTTATACAAACACCAGTAGTTATTATCACAACATAATATATAGTCTTGAAAAAAGGATTCCCATATTTTTCCACAAGTGAGCTATCATCCAACTCGACAGTTGATGACCTCATCCCCTCCACTATCAGATCTAAGGAGACCATCCTACATACCAAAAAAAAAAAAAAAGGATGAGGTGAAACCTGGTAAATGAAATCTTGAAATCTAAGATAAAAGGACGGCTTAATACTCAATCCAGTACCAATTAGACAACATGAGTTCAAGGCAACAGAAAATAACCATGCATAACCAAGTTATCTTTCTTTTCTATCATGATATTCCAATTAAAATCATTAACCATAATAGAAGTCCATTCACTCATAAAAAGCAAATGACATATCATTTCATGATGCACCAGTATCACCTAGTGACTCACCATTGTACATGGGGCGTATGTATTCCCTACTGATCATGAAGCTTATAAATATATATAGGCAAATCCATACTTGTCATGAAGCTCATCAACATTCACACAGGTGACTTCATACTTGTAACTAGTTGAGACCTTCTTGACTCATGAGATATCTCAACTTAACGAGGCATCATCATCACCAACTCATAGGAGACAGAATCATATATACGCTTTGACAGACCTCAATCCATTTATCACAGGTGTCCTCTACATTTGTGAGAATAAATGCACCACTGTAGATCTACATTATGATGGTCATTTCTTAACATCATACCACAATTATACGAACCATGTCATATCATGACTACACAAGCAATGTCATAATAGGATTTTATATCATCGCAACCTTATAGAAAACCATAATATATGGTCAAATATCTTGTTAACTCCAAAGTTTTATCTATATACTCATAAAGAGAGTTCGCTCAGAGGCAAATAGGCCGTGGCAAAGGTCTTAATTACATAGTATCATTCACATGCAATTTATTATAACGTAACAACCGTCATGTTCATCACTATAATTTTTTGTTTCTCATGCACTCTAACGTCCTCTTTCTTATTTCATCTCACATTGATCAATGAAAAGAAATATATTATTCAAACAATTAAGTAAAACAATAACATGTGATTATATTCAAAAAAACAAATCAGACTCAAAGCGCATATCAGACTCAAAAGCGAATCGAACTCACAGATATATCAAACTCATAAAGCATATCAAACTCAAAAGCAAATTAGACTTAGAGTAAATCAAATTCAGATAGCACATCAGATTTAAAAGTGAATCAAACTTTGAAAGTAAATTAGACTTAGAGAGCATATCAAAGAGTATATCATATTCAAATAGCATGTCTGATTCAAAGAGCATATCAAACTCAAAAGCGAATCAAACTTAGAGAAGATCAGACTTAGAGAGTAAATCAGACTCATAGAGGATTAGACTGAGAGAACATATCAAATTCAAAAGTGAATCTGACCCTGAGATGATCAAACTCAAAGAATAAATTAGACTCGAGTAGCGAGAGGATCAAACTTAGAGAGTAAATCAAACTTCGAAAGTAATTCAAACTCAAAAAGCAACTTAGATTCAAATTCAATAAGTGAATATTACCAACAACAATTAAATATGAAATTAGAAAAGTAACACTTCCAAATTCATATTTATCATTTACACATACCACATGCCATCACAATTAAAAGAAAACAATCAAACACATTCTAGTCATGTACAAAATCCGCAAAATAAATTAAACTATCACAACACATTTACGTCCCTATTTCACATACTTATACTCAATTTAAATGTATCGACCAATCAAATCAAAGTACTAACTAGATCAACCCAACTTAGCACCTAGGATTTTCACTACCTCAAAAATGACTTCAAATTTAGAGCTTTAAATCACCTTTAAATGGAACAAACCAAAATTGAAAATCAACAAAGCTTGATTTGAAAACGACAAAATCCATTAGTGAAAATCAATAATATACCACGTCCAAACCTAAAAGATGGAGATAGAATCTAATATTTTGAGCATAAGACCTTTGCTTCCAATTACGGATTCTTGAAAATAAAAGATTTGGAGAAAGGAGTCAGTGATTGATAGATGTTGGAGTAAATGTTTTTATCCTTGGATGTTGAGTATTCTCAAGGGTCCTTTTATACGGCCAAAATGTTGTGAGAGATGAAACGTATTAACCATAGTTAAAGTCATAATAGGTTTGGAATTAAAATGCCAAGTGTTCCAATGAAAGAGCTTCAAGTGGCCCCTATGAGAATAGCTAGGGCGATGGCCCACTCAAAATTTGCTACAAGAAGATACTTTGACAGAGATGAAGATGAGCCTCTCTCATTGGCCAAGTGTATGCAAGAATCATCAAGATATTAATGAACTATAGGCATGTAGGCATGAGTTAACAAAATATTAAAGATTATAAAAATAAGTCACCCAAAGCATTAAATGAATCATAGGGATGAGTCACCCAAAACATTAATGAACAATAGTTGAAATTGGATGATGTTAAAACTACCAAATTCATTGTCTCAAACCAAAGCATAGGTTTAAAAATTTTGGTAGAGAAAAATAAAGTGGCGTGCCAATTGAAGAGAAATAGAGATTTGGAAAATCAATATTCATTATAAACATTGGTGAGTCTAAAAATATTTTGAATCTACTAAAATCATAAATGAAAGTATAAAAAAATTAGGAAAATCTCAATTCAATAAATTAGAACTTGAATTTCATAATATATGAAACTCATAATATGGCAGCCATTTTCTATAACTATTATGGCACTAATTTAATTACTTTATTCTACTCACTGATGTAGTGGTGATATATATCCATTTAATCACAAAGCATTGTATTCTATGCAATTACAATCACGAAAATCATGTTAAATACTCTTGTCGAGGACTCTCCCGTCTTGGGACCTTCTCTCTCGCAAGAAGAGTTTCTCCATGCTTGATGTGGCAATGGCTCCTTTACTCCCTAATCGAAACACCCACCATTCCATTTCAGTCTATTTACATTCCCTGTGATTCCCTTCCCAGACTGAGCCTCCTTGTGAAAATGGAAGTTCTTCGAGCACTGTTCCATTCACCTGGGGCTGTCACCCATGGCGTGTTCATGCTCCTTCTCACAAAATGAGCCTTTTAAAACTTTTTTCCGCTAAAACTAAAACCAAATCTCTACAAAATCCACCATATTAATCTTAACACCCCTTTCCACAAATCATCCAGTTCATAAATCCAACACTACAAAAACCCTAACCCTTTCCCAACTGTTGAATCACGCCTCAATCCGGCTCTATTTAAGTTGTCTAAGATGAAGGGATGATCAATACAGCTTCAAAATGGTTAAGATAAGACAGGCGCAATACACCCACCATCTTCATCCTGGTATCAAACGCTATCCATTGTTCCAAGTTGGTCTCTTCCCTTAAAGTGTTAAGAACTGGTCTTAAGGCATCGTTGAGCACGCTTGTGGTTGTTTTACTACCTTCCTCAACTGCTTACTAGAGTGTTCCGCCTCCATGGAACACAAAGGAGTAGATCCTCGAATGGAACTTCTCTGCAAGAGGTTGGGAGATATGTGGTCAGAAGATGATATAATCGATATGGAGGATATTGACACTAGTGAGCAGGAAAAAGATTGTCGAGCTATGTTGATAGGAAAGCTATTTATGAACCCAATTGTTAATTTTCAAGCTTTTCAGAGTACTATGAAGAAGGCTTGGAAAATTGAACGTGTTGATATTACCCCCTTGGAGTAGGGACTGTTTTTATTTGCTTTCAAAACAGAAGGGGACTCAAAACGTGTGTTGAACAGTGGCCCTTGGTCCTTTGCTAATCATTGCCTGTTACTAAAACCATGGGAACCAAATACCCCCCCTCGTTGTTACAATTTCTCAAAAGGGGCTTTCTGGGTCCACATATTCGGCCTTTCGGTGGAATGACGTAATGAGGAAGCTATTAGGAGAATTGCGCAGGATCTTGGAGAAGTGTTAAAGATCAAAGTGAAACCCAAAGGTGTTGCTAATTTTGTATCAAGGAAAGTGAAAGTTGAGTTGGATCTCTTTGCGCCTTTAAAACAAGGAAGTGTGGTTAAACGAGCGGGAAGAAAATTCTGGTTAGAATACAAATACGAAAGGCTTCCTCACTTCTGCTATGCATGTGGAAAATTGGGACATTACACTACTCATTGTGCTGAAAACCAAGTTGACCTGGAGAGAATTAATGAGCTACGATTTGGGTATTGGTTGAAGGCAGAAGCTAAAGAATTTAGCGCTATATGGAAGATGTTTTATGAAGATTTGAAAGAGGGTAGCCTAGCAGAAGAAGTTGTACTTAAAACTCAAGAGAATCCAAGCCAGATGAATATTATCCAGCACCTCCCTTTAAACAGCAGCCGCATGGATAGACCTGAAAAAAAGAAAAGAGATGGAAAATGAAAAACCAAGAGATGTACAAGGAAAGGCAAGCTCTTCGGTCCTGTTATTAACGTGGCCAAAAAATGAACCCTCTTCTGCATCTCTCAAACAGAACATCCATAAGGGATTGTATCCAAGAAAAGAAGGAAAAGCAGACAGGCACACAAGCAAAAAACAGAAAAGGTTCGGTCCTTATGGTAATGAGAAGCAAGACCAAGAGATTTTGGATGACTCAACTCCTAGAGACCCCAATCCAAGTTGAGAAGGGAGAGGGCACATGGGCTTTGGTGGCTAGCTCTAATAAGCCATCGGGGTACCAATGAACATATTAAGCTGGAATTGTCAGGGGTTGGGCAATCCCCTGACAATTCGAGAACTAAGAGCCTTAGTGGCTCAAAAAAGGCCCAGTTTAGTGTTCCTAATGGAGACGAAGAACAAAGAACAGCTGGTTATGAGGTTAAAGAAGAACTTAAAGTTTCAAAATCACTTCGTGGTGGACCCAATTGGGACTGCAGGCGGGCTAGCTTTAATGTGGAATGCTGAAATTCAGGTATCAATTGAATCATACTTAGCTGATTTTATAAACGCAACTTGCAAATGGGAAGGAAATAGAATAGTGATGCGGAGTACGTTTGTGCATGCCCCTTATACTTTCCAAAAAATTGTGTTGTTATGGGAGGAATTGAAATATATTAAGTCCCACAATTCTCTACCATGGATTTGTATTGGGGATTTTAATGAAATTATATACCACTGAGAAAAAGTAAGGGGAAGATTAGCTGAGTATCACAGAATGGCAACATTTAGACAAATTGTAAATGATTGTTCTTTTATGGAACTAGAAGGCAAAGGCTGCGTGTTTACATGGGCAAATAACCGAGGAGGAGATGAATTTATAAAAGAAAAACTTGACAGAGTCCTATGTACCATTGAATGGAGGGTTTCCTTGCTAGAAGCTTTAGTATTTACCCTTCCGGCAATAGGTTTAGAACATTGTGCCTTATTAGTATCACTCATGGCTGAAAGGAGGAAGAGAAAGAGGTACTTTAAGTTTGAAGCTTTTTGGTTGAAAGATCAGGAATATGAGGAAAAAGTAAATACAGTGTTGAATGATCCTGGAGTGAAAAATCTAAGCTGGGGGGCAAAGATTCAGGAAATAACGGCATCTTTGGAGGTATGGAGCAAAAAAATTTCCAATGCCCAGACTCAAATCAGAGACTTAAAAAGAGAACTTGAAGCCATAACAAATAATCAAAAGGCTGAGCATGATAGAAAAAGGGTACAAGAAGTAAAAAGAAAAATAGAACTGTTATGGAAGCAAGAAGAAATGTTATGGGGGATGAGATCAAGAGTTTCATGGCTGAAATGGGGGGATAGGAACTCTAAATTTTTTCATGCTACCACTATTCAGCGCAGGCAAAGGAACAGAATATCTATGCTCCAAGTCTCCAGTGGAGAGTGGACCCAGGATGAAGGAAGACTGAAAGAGGAAATTTTAGCCTTTTTCTCTGAATTGTACACTTCGGTGGGACCTCGCAATATCCAACCCATCATTGACCAATGCCCTATTATGGTGACGGAAGAGATGAATACAGCTCTAATAGCAAAAATTATGTTACAGGAAGTCAAAGAAGCAGTTTTTCAACTCAGTGCGTTAAAAGCCCCAGGACCAGACGGACTAAATGGTCAGTTTTATTAGCATCACTAGAAAGATATTCAGACAGACATTATGGAAATGGTAGAAGACTTCTTGGAGACTAAATGCTTAAATCCGAATCTGAACAAAACACATATTGCACTTGTTCCTAAAGCCCCAAACCTAGAAAAATTAGACCAATTTTGACCAATTAGCCTTTGTAACTTTTTCTATAAAATTATTTCAAAAGTGTTGGCAAATGATCTTAAGAGATGGCTTCCTGATTTGATTGAAATAGAACAGAGCGCTTTTGTTAGTGGAAGACAGATACAAGACAACATCCTTATAGTTCAAGAGGTCCTTCACCAACTCATAATCAAGAAAAGAAAGAAGAAATTCCAAGCCGTGCTCAAACTAGACATGAAGAAGGCCTGACAGAGTTGAATGGGACTTCCTTGAAACTTGCATGAAGAAAATGGGTTTTAGCACTACATGGGTAACTTGGATCATGCAATGTGTCACAACTACCTCATTCAGTGTGAAATTAAATGGAGACTCCCTACCTTATTTTCAACTAGCTCGAGGTATTAGACAAGGAGACCATTTATCCCCTTAACTTTTTATACTTATGGCGAATGTCTTATCTTTAATGTTGAAAAAAGTAGTTGATGAGGGAAGACTAAAAGGTATTAAGTTAAACAGCCACTGCCCCACACTATCGCACTTACTGTTTGCAGATGACTCTATTTTCTTTTTAGATGGCAAGATTAGTGAGTGCCAAAATCTAGTTGAGGTGCTGAATCAATATTGTGTAGCTACTGGGCAACTAGAGAATTTGAACAAATCAATGATCTTTTTTAGTGCGGGTTGTCCCCAGAGTTTAAGGAGGAATATGGCAAGGGAGCTACGAGTCCCAAAGATCGACAAAACAGGGAAATATTTGGGTATCCCCTTTGATTGGGGTAGTTCAAAAAAATAGATGTTTGCATGGATTTTGGCACGGGTAAATATGAAGTTGAAAGGATGGAAGGAAAACTTGTTGTCTAAAGCAGGAAAGGAAGTCCTCTTGAAAGTAGTAGTTCAAGCTATCCCACAATATGCAATGTCGATATTCAAAATCCCGCTATCTATTTGCAAAGCAATAGAACAAAAGATAGCTTCCTTTTGGTGGAAAAACAATGAAAGAAAAGCTGGAATTCACTGAAAAAGTTGGAATCTAATGAAAATGAGGAAAGATCGTGGCAGTATGAGTTTCAGAGACCTCATTACATTCAACAAAGCTATGCTAGGAAAGTAAGCATGGCGTCTAGCGGAAAACTCTCCTACACTATGGATCCAACTTCTGAAAGGCTTATATATTCCTAATACAGATTTCTGGCATGCAAAGCAGGGGCAAAGAGCTTCATGGGGATGGAAAAGTCTCCTAGTTGGGAGGGAAGCTATCTCAAAATTGACCCAATGGTCAGTGGGTGATGGACAATCAGTCAGAATACGGCAGGATAAATGGCTAAAGCAGGGTAAACTAATTGGACCTACTAATAGAGAAGACCCTGAGCGTGTTAACGAGTTAATTGACAAGCAAACTGGCTCATGGAAAGAAGATATAGTACAAAACACTTTCGAAGACATCATTGCAGATGAAATACTAGCCATTCTCATCCCAGCTACAAGTGTAAAAGACAAACTAGTGTGGAATGCAACAACATCAGGCAACTACACAGTCAAAAGTGGGTATAATCAACTAAGGAGAGCAGAGATAAATTTAGCACACAATGAAGCATCAACTTCATACCAGAAGCCAAGAGAACTATGGTGCAAAATCTGGAATTTGCGGACTATCCCGAAAATAAAAGTTTTTATGTGGATCCTTTGTCAAAATGTGCTCCTTACGTCAGAAAACTTAAGTAGAAGGAAAATTGCGCCTGAGTCGACTTGCTAGCTTTGTAAAAAGAACCCCGAAACAAAGAACATCTGTTTTTGCTCTGCCCCTGGACAACCAAGATTTGGTCAGACCCACTCATCAGTATACCAGTTCAAAGAAAGGGATTAACAAGCATAGATTGATGGATCCTCAACTACAAGCGAGCCTTACCAGAAGCACCACCCCTTGAGCAAGTTGCTGAACTACTCTGGTTCATGTGAAAAGCAAGGAACGAGGCCATTTTCAGAGGGAAATCGCTGGATCCACAGGGAGTCATCTCGGAAGCCCTCGCAAAGCATGAAGAATTCAAAATCTGGAACTAAAAACAGGAAGTGCGTGAGGAGAGAGATCGTACCCGCGCGATGAACCGGAACCCCCTGCACCGAAATCGCTGAAAATTAACGTCGATGGAGGTTTCCGAGTAGGCGAATCTAGAGGATCGATTGCCGGTGTATGCAGGGATGCGGATGGTGTTCTTCTCAGAGGGTTTGCATGCCAAGTTAGAGTGCAATATGCACTCCAAGCTGAAACCCTAGCTCTGCTTTAGGGGATGAAGCTCGCGCACGAATGGGAGAAGGGGAAAGGTAAAAGTGAAAGTACAATTGTTGAATCTGACTCCTCTGTTGCACAGTTCAAGCTTTGTTGGGGAAGGACAAGTACCATGGGACATTGCAGCACAAATTGAAATGGGCCGGGCCTCTCTATCTTCTTCGCATCACATAAGAATTACCCATTGCTTTAGAGAACAAAACAAAATTGCTGATTGGGTTGTTAAAGCCCAGCTCGACCATCGCCTCCCGAACAATTGGGTTTCGAGCCCACCACAATCACTGTTTTGATTTTCTTTGTTCTGAACCCCATATGGGTTCATGTTCTATGTTCTCTACTTAAGTTGAAATGAAATGCAACTTTTTCGATAAAATATATATACTCTTGTCGAGAGTAGGAAATTAAGGATGTTACAATGGGCGCCAGTACACATATCACCCAATGAATGGACTCGAAATTTAACTCAGTAGAATCAAAGTGGTACTTCATATTTTCTCGGCATTTGAAAAGGAGAGACAGATTAATAGTAGGAAATTGAAGAAATAAGGAAGAGAAGGGATTTAGAAAATTCCGAAGTGGGGCCCACCTGTACACGTGGCAAGCCACGGTGGACGCTCGATAATGCCCCACTCCGTGCCCAAGTGCTTGAGCACTCGAAGCAAAAAAACGCTTCACAACACGCATCGTTTGTTGTCGGCGTGTTACTTCTCGAATCCTTCTGTCTCTCCTGATCATCTGCAAGGCTGTTGTCGCAAGCTGCCCCCACCCCGCGAGTTCGGAACCTCGTCGGCGCCGGCTCTTAACTGGAGAGAGGTCCAGTAGTCCCTTTCCTTCATCTCTTCTTCTGCACGCATGGTGTTTGTCAATTTGCCACCCGTTTTTTTACTGCCGCTTTTGCTTCTGGGGCTGCTAAAACCATTCCGTGTTTCGTTTCGCATATTTTCCCCATTTCAGAACTTTGCATAACTTTAACCGGCCCTGTCCGTCGCGCTTTTGACGCTTCCGTCGGGTGCTTCATCTTGAGTCGCGCGTTATGTTCAGTATGTGTTTGTTGAAATGTCTCGTTAGAACTCCATTTGGGTTCTCCTGCTTTCCGATGTAAATGGCACGACTGGGCAGGCACTGTGGTTTGAATATATTCCTAATCTTCGACATGGGCAAACTCGTTCGCGAGTATTCTAAAAGAGAAGTGACTACTCCAAGCAACACAAGGACTTATGTCGTTATGCATGTAATGTACTCCTTTCATATTGAAAATATTCAATTGTCGTGTCTTCTCGCGTGTACTTGGTCTGTTAAAAGAGATGTATATAAGCAAGTACAGTGAATGAGCGACAACTATTATAACTATATCAACTGAATAAACCTGTTAAGAAAATTGAGTTGTGGCAATGAGAGTGAATGCTCTATTGTGGGTGCATCCTGTGGAACAACGGCATCAGTGCAATACCCACTTTTTTAATATAATACATATATTCAGTAGTAAAGAGTCTCCCTTTGATAGATTGATTCAACTGTAGGAACAGTGTAAAATCAATACTAAATATATGTGACCATTACTGTTTAAATTACATTTGTCAGTGCACTCCTATGGAGATCTTGCTGTGTCGATCTACCTTTCTAGTTTCAATGAGCGTGTTTTAACTAATTAAATTGGCGCTCATACAGTGTTTATTTCCACTCTATTTAATGAGTATTTTCCATTTGGGTACGTATTCAATGCAAGTAATCTTGCATAAGTTTACTCTTACCCCAGTATACGTAGAGGTAAAGCAATACTTACATGAAAGCTGTTTGTCTATATTGCAGAATCATGACTATATTATGATTTGAGCATTGAGTTTGCTATGCGTTCGTGCTTTAATGCATGCAAGAGAAGTTGTAACTTGATGAGAGGATTTCATGTGGGCAAGCAATTCTCCAACTTCAATTCTGAGGATGTTGTATTAAAAACAGTTTGTGCTCAGTTGAGGCAAAGGAAGTGGAAACATGTGGAGCACATTTTGCCAAATCTAAGTAGTTCGTTGGTAAGTCGTGTTATTTGTGAACTTCGAAACTCCCCCCAATTAGCATGGGAATTTTACAAATGGGTTGCAGGCAAGGAGAACTGTGCACATTCATTAGCTTCTTCTTGTTCTATGATTCATGTCTTGGTACGTGGGAAGAGGTTTGATGATGCATTATTACTAATGAATGATTTGCTCTGTGCAAAAGGCATGTTGCCGTTGGAGATTTTGCAAGCACTGATTAGTAACTGCAAAGTGTATGATTCAACTCCAGCCGTGTTTGACGCATTGGTTAGGGCATGTACCCTGACTGGGGACACGAAAGGTGCTCATGAGATTATTCAGCAGTCCAAGCAGGCTGGCTTTATGGTTACTATCCATGGTTGGAATAACTTTTTGAGTCATCTTTTGAAGCTGAACAATATTGTCGATTTTTGGAAGAACTATAAGGAAATGGTCTCAAATGGGTATCTTGAGAATGTGTACTCTTTCAATTTGGTAATACATGCTCTTTGCAAGGAATATAAGTTACTGGAAGCAGTATCAGTTTTCTATCGAATGATGAAGAAAGGAGTTTGGCCTAATGTGGTCACTTTTAACATGATCATAGATGGAGCTTGTCGGATGCATGATATGGAACTTGCTCTCAAGATTGTCAGGAAAATGGGAATAATGTCGAGAGAGTGTGTTCAGCCTAATTCAGTCACATTCAATTGTATCATTAATGGGTTCTGCAAAACAGGGAGGATGGCTGCTGCAAAAGAAGTTTTCAGTGAAATGATTACTCTAGGTATTGAGCCAAATGTTAGAACATATGCAACTCTAATTGATGGTTCTCCACGAGTGGGGAGTTTGGATGAGGCATTCCGATTGTGCAATGAAATGGTGATAAGGAGATTGATGCCCAATTCCATTGTCTACAATTCTTTATTAAGTTGGCTCTACAAAGAAGGAGATTTGAAGGTTGCAACTTTATTGTTATCCGACATGATTGAAAAATGTATATGCCCTGACAGTTTCACCTACTCTATCCTTTTAGAGGGACTATGCAATCGTGGATATATGAATGAAGCTATCAAAATCCACAAGCTTATGCTAGAAAAAAACCTGGCAGAAGATAATGTTTGTTACAATGTTCTAATCAAATATCTTTGTAGAAGCAAGCAGGATTTGGGAGCCTGGCAACTTGTGGGCAGCATGTTTGTCCGTGGTTTAGTTCCTGACATTGTAACATATGGCACTTTGATCGATGCGTACTGCAAGGAGGGGAATATAAGACTGGCAATTGAAGTTTATGATAAAATAGCCAATTTGGAAAAACATCCTAACCTCGTTATATACAATTCTGTTTTAGGTGGTTTCTGCAACATAGCATTAATGGATGCAGCAGAATCTTTGGTGGATTCATTGGAGAGCATGGGATTGTTCGATTCCCTAACCTATAATACTTTGTTACACGGCTATTGTATGAGTGGGAATGTCGACATGGTATTTACTTTGGCTACAAAGATTGGCGGTGTAAATAGTATGGTGAATATAGTGACTTACAACATACTGATAAACTTTCTTTGCAAATTTGGCTGCATGTCAAAGGCAAAGGAACTTATGACAGTAATGTTTACTCGAGGAATGTTTCCTGACTCTGTAACTTATACTACTCTTATAAACAGTCTGAACAAAAATTGCAGTCCACAGGAAGTGATTGAACTCCATGACTACATGGTGCTCAAGGGAGTAATACCAGATTCCTATACATATGAAGTAGTCGTGAGGCCGTTGCTTGAAGAGCTGGATAAAAATGCTGGAAGTCAGCATGGCTGAACATGGTTTAGTAATGCAAGCTGCATGCACAAATTCTCTGTGGAAAGATAATTACCTAAATTTTTGGACTAACGCAAAAAAATTCTCTCTCCTCAATATTGACCAAGCTGCTCTGGTCTTGTGTAAATTTTCACTAAGCGGAATGGTTTGTTTATGATCCATACCAAGACCTTCTCTCTTCTTATGTTGATCTTCCTTTTACCCATTGGATATGCTCTTCTTGTTTGATCTGTACAGGTAATGTCAATCGATACATGTTTTGTCCCATTTATTATTTTCATGTGTCTAGTTCTTTAACTTTAATGTTTGTCCATGGGTCTGTCTATCTGAATTCTCAACTCATGCCTTCTCTCTCCATCCCAGGATCAAGGCTGCCTTCTGTTGCTGTTCTGTCTGATTCATTTCCTTGTAGAGCCCAGAGATGGGATGGTGACACTGGGACATGGATTGAATTGCAAAATAGATCAGTTTTGTAAATTCAGGTTACAAAATTTCTTGGATGAAAGTTGCTGCATTATACACTCTCCAAAATCGTTTTACCTTGTTTGTGCTACGGGAAGTTTGATGGAATTGAACTAATTGTAGATATTTGAGATTTTAATTACTTTGTGATCTAAAAAATTATGGCTTCAGCCTTACTTTGGTCTCATCTCCAATTTATCATACCAGTCCAATCTCTGATAATTAGACAACACCACCATTTTGCACTGGCTTTGACCTTTTTCTTTTCATTTTGCTTCTGAATATATATGCTTGCAGTGGTTGTTGTTGGATTAGATGTTCAGTTTGTAGTTGTGTAGGTCTCTTTGAAATTTCTAAAGCCTTTTTTGTTTTCTGGTAAGTCAAACCTTAATTTAAAGCAGTCTAAGTCGAATCATTTCTCAATTTGCTTGGATTTAATCTACGGCTACTTAGGCACATTGGAGCTGGAAATCTTGTCAATCTAGCTGTGTTCTTCATCAGAAAGGGACCTCTTCACCCCTCCCCCCATTATAATGCCCATGCGACTGCTAATGATGATCCTGAAGTTCTGCTGGATCAATTTTTCCACATAATGATCACTCATGAGATCATTGGTGCAACATCTCTATTTGTTGACTTGGTTTGGAAGTAAGTTGCATATGCCATGCTGTTATTTTTTTCACTAGCAGGAAGCATCTTTTTTGGTAAAGCAAAACCCTGACAGCTCCAAAGAAAAGACTTTCTAGGTGGATTAGTGATTTATATCCTGTTATACTCTTCCTGCAACCATGCTTCAATGCTTTGTCTCTTATTTACTGCTTTTAGATGCTGTTTTCAGCTTTAAAGATCTGATCATAGCATTTAGTCTTGTGTTTCCGTTTTTGCCATCTTTGAGGAATGACTGTTAAACTAAACTATCTTGGAAATGATCTTAATAGAAGTTTCAGGTGGAAGAATTAAATTCTCAAGATGAGAACCTTAATCTTTAATCTGCAAGAGGATCTTCTTGGAAAATGATGGATTTGTTTGCCCCGATGGCTTCTTCATTTGCTTGCTGGTGCAAGTAAAACAACATTCTGTTTTGCCATTTGTCCTGCAAGAGATTATGTTGTAATAGATGCTTGATAATACAGTCATGCAAACTTACTAGAACAGGGTCAATGGGGGATCAACTTGCTAGAGCCATGGAGATATTTCATGCTAGCTTGATTACATTGTTCTGGCCTTCAGGCTCAACTATAAAGCTTTCATTTCATGACTCTAATTCCTACTGATTGATTTTGTGAGTAACTTTGGTGTATACAGGTCTGTGCACCTTTGAGTAGGTTAAAAGCTGCCCCTTTCACATATTATCCATGCAGAAATACGGACATTTTTTCAGAAGCATGTACTTTTCCTTTAGTTCAGTTTTGTCTTCTCGTCACTTCTCAGTTTCTTCTACTTCAAACGTGGCATAAAAGCACTGATTGGTTGTGGGGAATTAGTGCAATTGTGGATATAGTTATTGTTCCAAAACTGAACTGGACCATTCTGTTGGATTGTAAATTGGACTGCTAAAATTATATCATTTTCTTTTCTTGTCAAGAAAGAAAAGAACCATCTTTTACATGACTATTTTTACCCGTCTATTCTGGTTTTGCACAAGGTTCTAAATTATTTTATAAGTGCTACTGATAATATTTTAAATTGTAAACTTGTTTTGCGATGCAGAGCATTGTTATTTAGTCTCTTTGCTAATTTCTAGGTTGACTTATGTTCTCAACTCCTCCACTCCAGGGAAAAAAGATGGGGACGGTCAGCAGATAAGAGGTCAACGATATGATCGATCACATGGTGTAGGGGCTTCAATGACCAAAAGTATGGTGCATTGTGCCCCAAATGCAGCGTGGCTGCCTCTTTGTACAGACCTGGGTACACTGGCTTGGTGCAGAACCGTCAACGAATTACTTTCTTGATGATGCAGTTTGATGTTGGTGGTCTTTCTTTGTGTCGACATCAAGGGGTCAATGAATCCACGACTTGTTAATAAGAAGGGAGTAATTTTGTGAGAGAAATGACGTGTCCCTTGTAACAAGTACAAAAGTTTAAATTGCTAAGACTTTCTGTATATGTCGACATAAATTATCTGAAAGCTCAGTGGTTCTCCGGTACATGTTGAGGATGACAGATACCATAAACCCAAAAAATCTCGGATTAGTGATCTCTCGGTGCCATTTGTTCTTGGACTGTTGCCGAATTCTGGTCCTATGATGGTGGCGTTCGTGGACCATATTTTCTCTGCAACATTTATCAATTCTTCGTTCATTGAATTGCTGGTGAAGTCATGAAGCCGCTTGGTTAATGGAGATAGCATCTCATTACTCTGTGCTATCCTTGAGTGGACAGGTTCTTTGATCAAAGAAAATAAAAAAGAGAATTCTCACTTATGATTCTTATGTTCTCTTGGGTAATTATCTCCAACCATTCCATAAAATAAGTCGAGTGAAAAATGTCACCCTCAAGCTATAGGAAATCCTTCCAAAAAATCGAAGCGTCGCCACGACAAAAAGTGAAAATGCAAAGTGCTTTTTCGTTTGACCACCTCAAAGCAAACTCGTTCATATCGATGGTGAAAAAGGAGCTTACGCTACAGGCAACGTGGCTAAGAAAAAACTAATCTAATAAAGGTTGAAAAATATCATGTTTCGAAGGTAAGGACAACAGACATTCCAGGTGAAGGAGAGGCATCCTTCAAGAATGACGGCAAATGACGAATCGGAACCCTTAAATTGCTTTTTGTGTAGGCATATAACTAAGTTCTTTTACGAACGAGGAGAGTCTGATAAGTCCATTTAAGGCACCCGAGTACATGATGTTTTTAAACGGTTGACAAAATTCACAGATAAAATACGTATTGCTAATGAAATGTAAGGATAGTAAAAGCTCGATGGGCGTTTCTTATAATTTAAACTATAGAAAGTTCCCCGCTTCCATACAGAATCTTCGAACGATTATACCAAGAAGACTGGATCTTGTTTCATAAAACTTGTGTTAGGAGACTCTGAACATACATGGAGGCCAACCATCAAATGCTCGCAGAAAAAGGAATCCCAGAAAAGGGAACGGAAGTGCATAGAAAGACACTACTAAATCGCAATAAGCAAATTCGTGTTGCATGATAAGCAAATATTAGCAATGAGAGTAACAAATCGGAATTACACAATTTCACTCCACGTAAAAGGGTTCAGTTTACTCGGTCAAGTGAACACATAGATTCAGTAAAAGAAGCATGTCAGCATACACTACAGCAACTTTATTCTTGACTCTTGAGGACCTGCAAGTTATAGGCATACAAACATTTGGAAGAAAAAGAAATTACCGCTATAATTATTAAACATATGTCAGACCAATGATTAGATCAGCAAAAACCGTTCATACCATCTGATTTAACACGTCTCTGCTGTAGCATAATTGACTATTGGTACTATCATCGACACATCTCAATTTTGCCCATTAAGGATTTAACAGGAATTTATCACGCTCAGACAACAAAGAGTTTGCTCCAATTCAAACAATTCCTAACAATTCGATGGACATTGCTAAATTCTTAATCTTAGATGCATCTCCCCAACTCTCACCCATGAAGTCCCTTGTATATCCCAAATATTCAACTCGAGTATTTTAAGCCAAATTCAGCCTCTATCTTGTGATCCTGGTCCCACCCATGGTTTTTTAAACTCTCTTCCATAAAGGAAAAATAATGCTGAACATTATAAGCTTCAGAAGAGCACAGCCTTATACTTTCAGTAATCTACAGTGGCATCCAAGATGTTTTCGGTAGAAAATGAGACCCCAAAATTTGATTCTCTAAGAATAATGATATCCTATTCCTCAATCAAGACAGAGGGGAGAGCTAGCCAAGAGGTCAGTGGAAAGAAACATCTTTCTAAACAGCCAAAAGATCTACAATCATGTGTCTTAGACAGCCACTTAACTTCTCTTCCCCTAAGACCAAGTTACAAACAAAGGTTATAATTTATCATCAAATATGCCAACAAAATAAATACAAGGAAAGTATGATGACCATGGAGGATTATTTACATGTGTTCTGTAATTGCTCCAATGAAAGGTTAAAGGTAGAGGATGCCCAAAAATGTTACAAATGATCAGTAGTAATAAGAAGTACAATGCATAAGAAAATCAATTCACTTGGAGCGACAAAAGCAAATGGGTGGATTTATGTAGCTAACAGATGACAATTCTGAGAATCAAAAACAAAAGAACTTTACCTGAGCTCACCCCATTCTACTAAAGTAAGATCAAGAACACCCAAATGGAACCTGAGACAGAGGCAAAATACCAAATCCTAACAGGAGTCATCCTTAATTGAATCCTAAGAGCGATCTATTAATCCATATAACACTTGATTGATCATTTTTTTTTCCGACATTTCATTATTCAGCAAAGCAAATATTCTGATGAAGATATTCTCACATGAATTTACTTTCAAGTTAACATCATGAAGGTTGCAACTTTTACCTGCTTCTGCAATATTGATCAAAGAAAAACCATGTCTAGTGCCAGTTGCCACTCATCACAGCAACCCTGTCTCAATCAATATGGAGCTGCAACTCCATCACCTTTCTAAAAATTTACAACTCTGGCATAAATGATGATTATTCTTGCCAATCCAACAGTAAACAGAAGCAGATCTGGTGCTACTGTCTCCATGATCAGTCACATTACCAAAGAAAGTGAGGAAACAAGCAAAATTAATTTCTCCACAACTTATAGACCTCTCAAAATTAATTGTCCTTCAAAAGTACACTAAGACAAGATTTATGCTAGATGAATACACATGAATGTTGTTTTCGACCAGATAAATCGAGTCTGAAATTCTTTCACTATATAGAGTTAGAGAGATATCTGCAGCACATAGTACAACAGAAGATCAGACCTGAGAACAAAAAATTCACAATAATCACTGATTTATCTTCATATCAAATGAAGAATGTTATAACTCAGTAACACCCTCTCTAACCATCATGACAGGGTCCAGTATTCCATAACTACTCGTAACTAAATTTCCATTAAGTTCCTGCACTCACACTTTTTCACATATTTGATTAATCATACAGTTAAGAACTTCATAATCCTCGCTTGAAAAGGCTAGACAGCACCATTTCAAGGAAATAAACCCTGCTTCAAGTAGCAAGTTCTCGCTTTTATTGCAATCTCAATGTCTCCTAGGAGTCGCAAATTACAAAACAACATTTTATGGAGCTATAAAATAGTATTAACTAAGTTTAGATCCTTGTAACCCATAACAATAATGTCGAGGTTTTATGCATCCGAGTCCAGTTTTAATTGAAGATGTTCTCTGATCTAGTGTCTTAGTTATTTCTGCTCATAAACCTATATATTAAGTCTCTTTTCTGCTTAATTCCCCCAAATATTATCTTCAGCCAATGTTTCTGTCAATCAGACTGTTATACTAACTGCTGAAGAGGTGTAAAAAAAGAGTATTACAACGGAAAGAATTTCAGGCATTAATTTCAATTCCTTTATACAGGGGAAATAGTCTCAAGACATTACAAAAATAGCTTCCTAGCCAGACATAAGAAGCCAGGAGCTCAATAATATAAAGTTTCCTTACACACTGCCAGGAAGAATGCTATAGCTCATTTTTTTAACCACAGCAGAAATCGCCAAGCTCATTCTGGAACTATCTTTTTTTACAAAATTAGCTAATACACTCCATGGAACTGTCAATAGGAAGGGAAAAAATGGAAAAACATCAAAGCAATTGAAGGAGACTAGGAATATGACAATCTATGATTTGACCTATAACAATTATCTAAACACCACGTAAAAGAAAACAACAGTAAGAGGGCAAACAATAGGAACAAGGGACTGCTATTTAAGAAATGTAGATCACGAGGGTTTTTATTCCTTGTTACCGAATCTTCTAGCAATTATAGGACGTACATCATCAGCCTCAACCAGAGTCTCTAAAAAGGGAAGGAGTGATACTAATGCACAATCTGATGGATCATCAAACCAACTCTTAATAGGAATTCCATTATTCACTTGCAACCGGAATACCTGAAATAATCAAAGCGGAGCAACCCCAAAAGTGAGAAATTCAGAAGATTTTATGTTTCTTCACAACACTTCTTTGCAATTATAGCAATTATAGCATGTATCATTAGGATGAACTTGCACAAAACACACTGAATTTACACTCCACCCCCCCCTCCCCCCACCTTTCTTTTTCTCTAGATTTAAACCTATTGTGTGCACCCTCAGCAAACAATTAATTGGATTCCCAAATCAACAGCAATATAGTCCAAAATCAGAAGTTCATTTCACAGTTTCAGGATGAAAACCAGAAGCTTTTAAACTAGACAAAGTAGAAGGTAATTTAATTAGAAGTACATGGTAAAGCACAACTGGCACCACAAAAAATATGAGGATTCACAGTAAGCACGATAAGGAAAATAAAAGTAGAAGTCAGCAAGAGGCAAAAGGTAAATAAATGGGAAGTGGACAGGAGAGTACCTGTGGAGAATTATCAATAATAGCAACTTTAGCCAAGTCAACACCTAAGATGGTCAAATCTTTCGTGTAAGTGCCATCACAAAAAGTACATGATTCACGATAAACTCGACGTGATATTAGCTTTTGGTATGGATCCAGTATGTCGAGCAGTTGCTCTGCATAGATGCTTTGGCTGGCTGTAAAGATAACAACATTGAACAAGTCTGCAACTCTCTCCAAGAAGGTTTGCAGATAAGGCCGTTTTTTGACATATACAGTGTGCTCTTTCATATTGAAAAAGACAGTAAAGGTAAAATCAGCATCATCACAGGGCTCCAATGTAGAATGAACAAGTGTTTCTGCAACAACCACAACCAAGTGCAATGGCACTTCATGATTAGATGTCGTTCATGAATCTGTATCATTGCTAAGCAAATAACAGAATCTAACCAAAGCAATCAATTTCACTGGCAGATGCACTTCAAAGCATTTTCTCGATAGATTAAACATGGAATAGACAAGAAGAGAGTATGAAGGACGCAGAATTATCAGAAAACACCGGCTTTTTTATGCCTGTAATCACATGCAAGAAGCTAACCACGAATATTTCTCTGTCAATCCTACGGAGCTTTCTGGATTTTTGGTTAATTCTATTAAAAAGACACTAATTTGCTTAAAATGGGTGAAGACCTTGTCAGCAAGCTTGTGTCATTGGTGCACTTTTATCTTCTCGCTCTTCTTTTCTTTTTTGGGTGCAATCACGTAATCTACCTCACTTCATTTGATCTTTCTATCACTGGCTATTACTGACATTTAAAACTGTCAAATGGCTGGCTCTGTAGAAGATTGACATTTTATGCAAATACAGTTCCCCAGAGTCATTGAGAGGGGGGTCACCCAAGACAATGCATCACCAGCCCCAGGCAGCACCAGGCCCTGGCCAGCCACTTACCAGTCCTCGCACACCCTCTGATTGTGTCAAGCTGTAGTGATGCCCCTCCCTCCCTCCCACTTACCACAGTCCTGGCACACCCTCTGATTGTGTCAAGCAGCAGTGATGCCCCTCCTTCCCCTCCCTCCCTCCCTCCCTCTCTTTTAACTCCTTTGTAATCAGATATTGATGTCAGCACTCGTTAGTGACAATGGATGTGCTCCATAATTGCAAGTGAATAGTGGAAAGCATCCCTAAGTGTTCGAGAAAAAAGGTTTACCTGTTTATTTTCCAGGGAAAAAATCCAAAATCTTTTAGAAAAAGAATAGTTTGACAAACAGGTGCCATTCACATTCACAGGTGCCAGTCATTAGAGTTCTGAAACTTCTCTTACCACACATTAAACAGTTATGGCGGCAACAAAAAAGAACAAGACAGCTACAAACTCATGCTTACCTATTACACTCATATGATCCTTTTTATTGTACTTAAAATTTGTGCTCAAATTGCAAGAATTCATAAGTCTCATACAAAATTGTGTTTATCATTGAAAATGATATAATGTCTGGCTCCCTGCTTCTAGAATAGACAGCTAACATAAACATATTCACAACATTGATTATTTCTGATAGGAAAAACCCTGTCATGGGCTTTTAATAAGACAACAAAACTAACAAGAGATATTGATAAATGACTATGAAAGGTGATAATTAGTAGAGGATACGCAACCCCAGATGAATACTGCATTTTTTTAGTAAGTAGCGTTTGACTGACCAATCAGTTCAGAAATTGACATTAAAAGTGACAGAACATTAGCAGGTGCCACAGTACCTTCATCAAGTCATTGACTTTGGATTCTGACGCCTTTCTTTATTAAGGAGAAAACGGAAGAACGAAATATAAAGGGGATAAGAAACAAAGAGGAGAGAAGAGTGTGCAGGATCAAAATTTTCCCCTAGGCTACAAAAATTGTTCTCAACAGATTGTCCTCTCAGTCTACCTATCCATACACACAGATAATTCTAATGTTTATTTACTTAAACCAGAGAGGAGGGAGGGAGGGAGGGAGGGGGGGGGGGGGGTGTGCAAATTATAACATAAGCTTCTTACCATCGAGATCAAGCACCAGTGTCACAGATTTCCTTTTCTGCATTTCCTTGTGCGATGCTGTGGGCTGAAAACTCGACACTTCATCGGACAAGTCCGGTAATGTTCTGATGAACAAATGTGGATCAAAGCACTCAGCTTCGTCCAAATCAGAATGGCATTCTGATTCAGAGTTGTAGCATCTCATCTGATCAATTGACATATAAAAGCTGGGTCCATCTGGATCAACTGTTCCTTGTTCATGTGACTTGGTATCTTCAACTGCACTAGCAATAAGTGTACTCCCTACAAGTGGTACCATCATGTATTTGTCAGAGACATCAAACAGCATACTTGACTCATCACCCTCGTACCCAGTTAAAGGCGTTAATCCAGTTGCATCATCGTCATCCATTGTAACATCATCAGGTCGTAAACCCGTGATAAACATGTCAGAGATGTAGAAATCTGATATACTGCAGCTTTGGTAGTCACATGACCCCTTGTTTTGAAAGCTTTCATCTGCCTCCAACAATGCCATACCAAAATCACAAGTGCTACCTGCCAAGTCTGCCAATGAAATCAGGCATTAGAATTAAGCTCCTCAAAACTAATAATTCTATGAAGGCATGCACACCATAAAATAAAATAGCGCCAACTCAACAAGCGGAATAAGTAGTTCATTAAACAATTAACGTTCATACACGAAAATATTGAAGTGACCATGTGATCTGACAAGTAAAAGACAATGAAGCCTGCTTCCATTTAAGAAGTGAGAATTTTAAGGTTTGAGACATGGGATAAAATTAGTGGAGTGCAGATGCATTAATGAAAAGAAACACCCTGTGGGGGATCAAACACACTATCGGGTAAAATTAAGGCATCCTTGGCAGCAAAGGATGCTTACGCCAATGCCATATCCAACAAGAAAAAAATGGTGCTCAAAAGAAAGGTAGGGGGGGGGGGGGGGGGGGGGGGGACAGGATATTAGTCACATCAATTTAGACAACAGTTACACAATCTCTCCTACAAGAATTAGTTCTCTCCCTCACTGCAGTTGCAGCAGATTAACAAAAGGTATATAAACAGATAACTAGACGAGATAGCACAAAAGGTACTTCTAGAAACAGAAACATCTTTAATGGATGAAAGTCAAAACAGTACCAAAGGAGACACTTTCTATGCTAAGTAGTTCATCAGGCTCCAAAATGGGAGAAAAAATAGTCTCCAAATTAGTTGGACTGGAATGGGAAGGTTCCTGCAATTAGCAAACTCCAACTGTTACATTAGCACAGGATACACGACAGTAATAACAATTTCAGAGCATATTGAAGAAGCAAGCTGGATTCTGCAGATTGAATATACAAATAGAAATTGCTGATAAGTTTGCCCCACTGAAGACAAAATTTATGGAATTTGATTATTAAAAAGAAAAAGACTGCTTTTCCAAAAAAAGAATCAACTTTTTTAATTGCTGAGCCAATTTCCTCGGTTGAATATCTGGATGTTTCCACTTTTATGAAAAGTTTCCAATTCTGATCCTTTTCAATTTCACTTAACAAGATTGATAATATGTCATGTTGTTTGCGCCCACTTAACTAATCATACTAGTCCTCCCTTTGTTTTCATACTTGAACATATATTTAATCAGAAATGAATATAAAAATAGATGCTTCGCACAGGTAACCAAAAGGAAAAGCTAGCCCTATAGATTCATTTCAGACAAACAATTCACGAGAGAACAACAGAAAACGAATGCCTAACTAAGTTTATATCTAGCTTAAAAAAATAAGAGAGCAAAATGTCAAATCCTGACCGATGCTCTCCCACACCTCTCAAGTACCGAGATTTGTCAGATTCATCCTAATTATCTGTAACATCATCCTGCCCAATTATTAGTGTCAGTTATTGCTGAAGAAACATGCAGGCTTGAGGAACAAGTAAATTCATTTGCACTTTAGGGATAACTACTTAGGAAGTCTTTGGCAAATCGATAGGCTGACTCAACCACAATATGACCCAAAATAAATTAGAAATTAAATTTTAAAAAGTTTTACACGTCAGAGAAACAGACAGTGATGAAATCCAAAGAGTAAAATACCATTTTGCCTGAAGAAGATGAATCGGCAAGAAATGACACCTGCTTCTCTAGATAACTCTTTTCCTCATCAAGTTGTTCCAGTTTGGCAATGGCTCCATTGCAGTCACTATCTTGAGTGGCCACTTCTCTGTCTGAAATAGTAGGCACAGAATGCAGAATGCTCAATAGAGAGAAGCTGATGATGCAACTGATTACAAAATTTGCTGCCTGTGTAAAATACATTGGTTGCGCCTCATTGTATTAAGTGTAACTAATGCAAGATGCAACACATCAATTGTGTTCATATTTAAAACATTCAGTATGAAGAAACTTCAAATGTTCAACATATACAATAATAAGATGTGACACATCCAATTGGGTCCATATTTAAAACATTCAGTATGAGGAAATTTCTAAAGTTCAACATATACAATATACAAATCAACGACTTGTGGGTAACTGAATTTGCCATCAAGTGTTACATCATGGGAAATTGCATGGAAAATTTAATGCATTGAGACTGTTTTATTTTTTGTCAATGCTATGAACACAATGCAGTCTATAAAAACAAATATGAAATAATTTCCCCTAGATTCCATATTAACTGGGAAAGGAAACTGAATGAACAAAATGCAGTTATGAGAAAGGTTATTAGCGATTCACCTGATATTTTAACTTGAGGACACATCAGAGGAAGCAACAGAAACAGAGATAAACTTCATGCAGTTGGTAAAATAACAGCTAAAGAATAAAAAGACAACAGATTGTGATTGCGTACCAGTGAGGAAACCCAGAGAAGAAAAGTCAGATTCTGCAGTTTGTTGAGTAGTTGAAAAATCAGAACATGATTTTTTTGAAACTTTACATGATTTAGGACATACACAAAGACCATTCGCTTCTCTTAAAGAAGCTTTGCCTGGTGTGCTTTTCATTCTTAATGCTGGCATTTGATTGACAGTTCTGGTATAAATGACAATCTTGACCTTGAAACATCAGCTTAGGAAGCAAGCCCCCTTCAATCAACCAAACCGCAGTCAAACCAGCAGAAGAAGTATGAAGACTATGAAAGCCTGCATAAATAATGAAACACACATGTTGGAAAACAATGGGAAAGAGTTGTATGAAGCATCTCTAAGTTGTGCAACACGCTACAGGATAAACATCAAATCCACAATGAACCATTCACTCAAGGCAATCCTTCTAAAAACTAGTAGAAATTTCTCATAGGAAATTTTTCTAATGATAAAGAGAACGCAATTAAGAAAATACCAGGAGTTACTGCCCTTATACAAAATGGCTTCAAGAGGTAGCCACCCATATACGAAATTATGCACAAAAGAGAGTGTCTAACAATTCGAACAAACTAGAAGTACCCAATCCAATATACGCACAATACCTCGAGTGAAGTGCGTAAAAACTAACCCATTTGGTTCGGTATTTGGAAGGGGCTTTGAGACTCTAAAGTCCCTTGGCCAAATGCAAATGCGTTTGGTTTGATTTTTTGGGCAACTTTGGCAAGATGCAATTGCATCTCCAAATGGCTCTAAGGCCTTTAGCCCAATGGCCTACAATTGACCAGTACCCAAGGCTAAAAAGTATTCTCAATGTGAAGCAAAGATCTAAATTTATTCATGGTTTGATCATATTATATATCTCTGAGCACCAGGGATAGAGGCTTAGACCCCATATATATATATCCCCAAACATGATATATTTACACACTTGGTGAAAAAGACAAACAACCCATTTCCGTGCACCCAAATCACAAACAAAGATCCACTACTTGGAACACTGAGTAATGCAACTGCCTAGTTTAAGAAGGGTTAAATCGAAAGACAAAATTAAAAACCCACCCTTTAATAGATTCCTTTGAATGATAAACTTAGGATAGACCAAAACCTCAGAAATGTCAAACTGAGAAATGAAACTTCCCCAGTCAATTCAACAACTACATACTCAGCATCCATTTGACATTCTGTTTTTCACCATCCTCTACCACGAAACAGGACTACAAGACATCTAAAAGAAGAACAGACACAATATCACAAAAATTCGCGAGGAGACAAGGTGGCCATACACATCGACCGCAACTCCATGGGCTCACAAACATAGAAAGAGAAAAAGGAAACGATAAAAGTTCGAAATAAGCAAAGCATGGGATTACGATCCACCCAACTAGAAGCAAAGTCGACCAGCTCACGAGAATTCTGCCCCCAGAGAACAAGTCAACTCAGTCAAACCAGCGCACAACAGAGCAAATTGCATCCTCATCGAACGAAACTCGCCAAGCAAGAAAATCAGCCAAAGAACTCGCCGCGCCTCTCACTTCAGCCGTCACGTTCAACAATCACAACAGGGTCGAACAAAAGAGCAGGTAATCAACAGCGAACTAAGGAAGAAAAGAATTAAAAAAAAACAAAAGAGACAGAGACGTCGGGCCCCTCAAGAAAAACCCAGAAACGAAAAGACCGCGGGAAGCGCAAGAATCCTCAAATCCGAGAGAGCGAAAACGGCCGGAGTCACGGAAGTCAAACCAAAGTCGTCGACGCTAGCAACGGACACGAACCCAACCGAAGACGACACGAGAACGACCGCAGCGCCCAGGAGCTGAGCGAGAGGACGCCGCGGGAAGCACGAATTCAGCAGCTGCTCGTGCTCACTCGTCCGAACGAGAGAGAAAGAGAGCGAGCGAGCGAGAGAGATAGAGAGAGAGGAGTCCATACGACAGCTCTGCAGCAGTCCCGACGAGAAGCTCCAACGTCCCCACGCGAAGAAGACGCGATCACGCACCGAAGCTCGAAGCGAGGACGGATTCGGAGGCAGAATTCGGAGGAGGAGCAGCAGCAGCAGCAGCAGCAGCAGCAGAGCCGGGCATACCTGCAGAGCTCGATCTTAGAGAGAGAGAGAGAGAGAGAGCAGGAGAGAGAGAAAGGAGATGAGACTTTTGTTCTGTTTTTCCTTGTCTCTCTTAACTTCCACGAACGGTCAGCAGAGGAACTGGTGCTGTTCCCGCGAGGGACAGGTGGACGGCTGGGATGGGATCGGATCTTCCGGGGGAGGGGCGAGCGACCGGTCGGGTGGCGCCACGTGGGGGGAGGGGCCAACTCAGCGTGACGCGTTCGGCACGTGCGGCGTCGAGGGGAGGTGGGGACGGCGTGCGTGTGGCCCGGAGGCCGCTCACCCCCCCCGCTTGGGTTTTGGCTTTCCCTCGCTTTTTGCTGCTTTTGTCTGCGCGGAAGTTTCGTATATCATGCAAAAGAAATTCGAGCATGACATGATAGAGGAGGCGATCACCGGACGGCGGACGGGTTCAAGCCCGGCCCTAGGCCGCGATTGGTCTGTTGCTTCGGCTCGCCGATCACATGTGAGACTTATGTAGAGACTTTTAAGTCGAGCTCAGCCCGGAATGAAGATGGGAGAAACGGGTTTTCTCATATATGGGCGAAACGGACTTATGTTGCTAAGTGCATTTTCTTTATTTCACATAGGAAAGTGGAAGAAAGTGAGCCAATTATTAAGTGTGGGGTTTTCTTTATGTATTTAAATGAATGATTGGACGGGGCTAGACCCCACCATAATCGCGTGCGAGTGCTTGATTATTTGGCGTGCGCACTCGCAGTTTAATTAGCACTAACACATTTGTTATTTTATTTTATTTTTTGGTTATGTTATTAATTTTTAATCAATTCAAAGGTTGTGCGGCAAATAAATCTTTAAAAAAAGTGATATCAGCTTAATTAGCACTAACACATTGGTTATTTTATTTTATTTTTTGGTTATGTTATTAATTTTTAATCATTTCAAAGGTTAAGCAGCAAATAAATCCTTTAAAAAAATAATATCAGGATCCTTAAAGTTTAAACATGACAATTGGTAAAAAAATAAAAATAAAAATAAAAAAAGATAAAAAAATAGATCTATCTTCATTGTTCAACCAAATTCGAAGCCATATTTTCCCAACATATAGCTAATATGTAGTTACCGTCATATACCAACTCCTATAAATATAGTAGTAATGACATGGTCATCTTTTTACCCAAAAGAGGCAATCTCAAACACAAACTTAATGTTAATATATATATTTACGTATCTAATAAACAAAGAGTTTGTTATAAAACGAGAGTTCCAAAATCTGTCCAATATATATATATAAACTCAACAGAACACAACAATATTATTAGACATATCCAAAACACAACCGTCAAATCCCTCCTGCCAGTAGCATTGTCATCCGACTTGCTGCTAGTTAAAGAACTTGAAATGTATTTCAAAAAGAATGATATGAGAAATCCCAGCTTTGTACGTTGATTGACTTATTATATCCTTGTTGAGCAAGTAATGAACCATCGTCATTTTGATAATTTCATTTGATAAAACAATTGCATTTTGTTTGTAGAGATGATTAATTGAATGTTATCTTTTGATAATTTTCACTTTTTAAAAAATTAAGTGATTAAGCTATCATGTGAATGTGTGTTTGTTTGAGTGAAAGTGTCTTTCAAAAATTAGATTTCCAAATTTTCACTTGTTTGATGTATCAAAGCTAACTAGTCAACCGAAATTACTTTTTGATTACTAAAAATATCACTCATAAAATTAGAAAAGTGAATTTCTTAATCTCAAAAGGTGAAAACACTTTCCAAAATTGCTCATCTTGAAATTATTGATATTTTAATTTATTTTTTCTTTTCTTTCATTTTTTTTTCTTCTACCTCCATTGATTGCTAGGCCTTGGCAATGGCCAATGACTAGCCACAAGCATGGACGAATGAGGCTCAACTTCCACCAAATCCCTATGAGGTTAAGCCTCACTTACAACTTATTGCCAATCGTTGTTAAGGCTCGATGACCAGTGGAGGAAGAAAAGAAAAAAATAAATAATTTTAAAAATCAATTTTTTTTGTTCGAGATAAAGTCATAAAATCAAAATCATTTTTAAATGAGATTCAAAATATAAAATATTTTCAATCACATATCACCAAAAAAATAAATCTATCCATTTTCCTTGAAAATGATTTTTCAAAAAGTTTTTTTCTTTATTATGAAGTTTTCCCTTAGTGGAGTACCTCGTGGCTTCTAATTAGTGGGATGTTGATCATTCACTTTGCAAGAAGAATTTTCCTGCACTCTTCACTCATTTGACTTCCAACTAGGATTCCTCGGGTGCTTATTCATTCAAGCTATTGGTTTTGATGAGTTTTGATGTTATGAATTAACAATGCAACTCTTTCTATTAAGATAAGGTTTTTTATATTAGTCATATCATTTGAATAATATTAAAGCATTTTTTTCTTTTGTTATCGCGACTTGATTTTCATATAATAAATAGACTCAAGAAAATGGAATAAATTCTTTATATTTGAGTTTATTGCAAAGTATTTTAATGACCTATCGACCAAATAAAGTTATTGTATGTCACAAATGATATTTCGACAGGTGAATGTTGAGGCCTAACATAATTTTTTTTTTGAAATTGAAAAAATAAAAGGAGTGAATCGTAGTTACTTCCCAATGTTTTTTTTTTTTTTGTTACTTCCCAATGTTAACCGAGCAATCATTTTGAAAAGATGTTATCCACGGGGCCACTACCAAATGTCAATTCCAGAGAAAAAGCAAAAAGAAAAATCATAAAAAAATTGACTTAATAGCACCGAACACCTCAATTGGCACACTTGTCACAAATCGTTAATCTTTCTTGTGCATCTCTACGGCATATATCTCAACCTGATTTTTATGTCACAAAAAATCTAAACTATAAATTAGTGCACTTATGACATATTTATTCCCCAAAAATCCAACATTTACCTTAATTTAAAGTAAAGTGATTGGGTTACTAGTTTTGGTTAAACGTGATAAAAAGATATCGATTTGGGATTATTTGTAATACGAAAAATATTTTGAGATAAATGTGTTACGAGTGAACAAAATAGGTTTTTATTTTTATTTTAATTTGTGATATTAGAGTAAAAAATTCCTCTAATGGGCACATGCCAAATATGTATAAAGCTAGTGAAGAGCCCCGAATTTTCGCTTGACTCAACATTGGAAATAAAGTAGTTCCCTCATGAAACTCAATATTCTCATGAAAAAAATACAATGAGTCAATCGTTAGTGTAGGAATATTTCACATGATAAAAAGCTCAAAAGATATTATGAAAATTGTTAGTGTTAGTTTCCTATAAAAAAATTTACTGTTATAATTAATTATAATATTTCTTTTGATTCTTCGTATATCTCAATAATTTGCATATCATTAATTGATATTAATACAAACATATATAGAAGTTCCATATTTCCCTATTCCACACATTTCCTCTTTTTTTTTTTTGGGTGGGGGGATGAATCCACATATTTCTTATCTGATGATGAATTTTATATAGACATCTTAATCAAGTTTTACCAATTTTTTGAGTCATGTCTAAAAGCGAAACTCAGGAGAAGAACAAATGATAAATTGGGTATCTAAAAAATTTGTCTCGCAAATTTAGCTATGTAATTCGATTTTAAGATGTGAACTATCATATAAAAAGTTCATTTTATTCAACCTCCAATTACATGTCCATGTTAAAATACTTAGTAATAACATCACATTTCACATAGGTAAAAAATATAACTGTACGGATTTTAAACTGATAATGAGGTTTAGAAACAAATTGCTTCCACGCTTTAATTTTTTAATAAAAATGACAAAGTGAAATTTATAGTTGTTGGCAGAAACGGATTTTGTCTCGAGAAAGAAAAAGTATAAATATTCTTAAGTGAACGAGGACAAATTGGAAAAGAAAGAAAAAAGAAAGGGAAAGTATTTTTAAACCATCTGTATAACTTGTCATGGCTCAAGAAGGCACGAGACCAAAAACCGTGGTTTAAAAAAACTTATCCCTCTTTTTATATATATATGTGTGTGTGTGTGTGTTTAATGAGAACAGAAATTTCATTTCACAAACAAAATATTACAAATTCCCATCATCCTTGTACACCAGACAACCAGAAAAAAAGATAAAAAGAAAAACAGAGGATACTAGGAGAGCATCAATAAAATTCATCTATTTTGACAAAAATAACCATCATGATACAAACTGTAGGTTTTACATACACTAAATTTTAAAAGAATAGTATAATTATGGTTAGCTGTCAAAGTTGACTGATGTTTTGGCACATTAAGTCTATTTTAATAGTCTGATTTAGAATTTACTTTTAACCATATTTTTCCACACTCATGTTAATCATAGATGGATGTCATTATGAAGTAGTACATGTACATCTTCTTGGTAAGATTGTTTAAATAGTTTTTCAAATTATCTTGTTCATGTATTTTTTTTTCTTCCAATTTGTAGCATGATAGATATAGATAAATTAATTGTGGAGATATATAATCTAATTCTTGGGCAGTTTATCTAATTGTAATGTATGAAATAATTGATAGTTATATTGTGATTAATTAAAGAAATATGAATATGTCTACTTTAATTGTGAAATTGTCATTTCAAGTGGATAACTTTTTCATAAGTTATAGTGATGACTTATAGTTTCAATCATTATATGTAATTACCATGTGTATCAAATTTACGAAATATAAGTTAAATTTATGTGATATTCTATATTTGAATTACCATTTACATACGTTATCTAAATATTAAAATATTTATCTCTCAAGATAAGCATATAAATTGAATAGGGACGATAGGGTTGGATTGAGTATGTTTCTGCCGTGACCCACTGAAATTCCGCTCAATGCCTTGCCATTTTCTTCGTTATTGGTCGAAACCTTGTTGGGTGATTGTCTGCTCCTTGTGCCCATCCCTAGTTTACTATGAGGATATATATATATATATATGTATGTATGTATATATCTATGCGTGTGTCTCTCTTTAGAAATGAGATGTATCATTACGTTAACAAAAAACTAAGTCGTTCTTGTAAATTAACTAATTGTATTAAACATGAGCTGTCCCTTATATATACAAGTTAAGCTCTTTATATAATGAGTAATTCTTGTTTGTATAGCTTATTTTTAGTGAATACAAATTTTTTTGTTTCTCAATTTTCTTAAAAGAATAGTGGAAAAGAATACTATGATTGGAAAGTTTTTCCATGGGGGAATAACATTCATCTTGAATTCACACACTTTAATGTTTTGAAATTATTTGGTGTCCATCCATTAGATGTCAAAATAGTTCTATTCTCAATATTACATTCCATGATTTGCCCTTTGTAGTGAAGATACAGAACTAGTTAAGAGAGTATTTGCTATGGGAGAAAAATGTCAATCATGTTTGTCTCCACTAAGTCAATTCTTATTTTTATGGAAACTTTCTCAACCACGTTCTTCTCCACTCTATGACATTCCATTTGATGAAAGAAACTACCAAAAATATAGAAATTAGTGAAAACCATTCAAGTTTAACCTCAAAAGCAATTTTTATTCTTCCATTGAAATTGACAAAGGTTTCGACCCAATTTTTTTTTTGATAAATGTATTTTATTTTTTCTCGGTGCATAAATCCTTCTTGTTTTCGGCATGGATCCCTACAATGGTTAAATTGAATATTAGCTAAGTAATTTTTAACAGTGTTATTAAAAAAAGACAATTAAATTTAGCTAAGTAGTTTTTAATAGCACGATTTTAATTGTCTTTTCTTCTCACGTATAATGCTTACATCTCTTATAGGTTACTTAAAATGAGTGCATTACAAAAATCATATATTTTTTTATGAAAATATATTGTCGAAAATAATGAGTCATTTCACTTCGCAAAAAATATCTTTACTTTGAAAAATGAAATCAACAAGAAAAGTTCACTTTTTGTTGTTCATAAATAAAGTCCACTTTATTTATAATGAAACTAATATATATATATTATTTGGCCGGTTTGATAATGAAAATGATTTACAACAAGTGAGTTCTAGCCAGAAAAAAGAAAAAGATTTACTATAAATTAATTTATACTGTTCTAAGTAAATTATCACCCCTTAGGCATACTGTATCCCACCAGCCAAACAGACCCGCAAACAAGAAGAGTTTCGCCGCAAACGAAACCCTAGCAGTGACTCCGAGCGCCTATATATAACCTCTATCTTCCTCCTTCCTCGTCCACTCCTCACCTCGTCGGCCTCCTCAAACCCTAACTTCGTCGCCGTAATTTCTCTCTCTCTCTCGCTCTCTCTCTGTGGAGCACCATAGCTAGTTTCTGTGAAATGGGTTTGCTTGATGGTGTTGTTGCTTTTTGGCCTATAGGAGCTCTCCCTTGCTTGATCGGGGAGTCGATGTAGTGAATTATATGCGTGTGTGAAGATGGGTTTGTTCTGGGTCTGTATGTTAATGGTGATTCTGACATGGCTTTTGTTTGTCGTCGACGGATGAAGCAGGTGGGAGGGCGAAAATGGCGGTGCCTTTGCTGTCGAAGAGGATCGTCAAGAAGCGGGTCAAGCAGTTCAAGAGGCCCCAGAGCGACCGCAAGATCTCTGTCAAGGTATAGGCTTTCTCGCTTTTAGTTGGTTTTAGTACACGTTCTGTTTTTTTTAATCTTGTTTCCCCTGTTTTCGCTTGTTTGTTGATTCAAGGTTCTTGCGATTTCTGGGTTGTTTTCTTTTTCCGAAAATTGCAATCTTGGAGGTTTTGTTTTGTGCTTAGTCTCGATGCTTTTGCCCGCGTTTTAATGGGCTTGGGGAATTCCATATTGTCGATTTGGTCCGACGTTGTTTCGCAGAGATAGATGATGATAGTGTTTTGTCGCCCCAGTCTTACTTGCATCTGTTGATGCACGGTGGTGATTGACATTTTTATCTGATATCTAAACATCTGTTTCTTGAAACTGTAAGGTTTTTTTCTTTTTTATTTTTTTCCATTTGTGCTTTACATTTTTAACAGCCGATGCTTATTTTCTTATTTTCTAACTTTCCTTCTCGAGGTGTTTTTGTTGCTGTTAAGATTAATTTTGCTTGAATCTGGTATTTTTTATAAATATATAGTGGATGCTGGGGGAACGTGATGATAGATGTTTTGACACCCAGTCTTACTTGCATCAGCAGATGCATTGATGGTGATTAACACTGTTCTGATTCTTGATTACCCTTAAGCCAAATTTTCATTAAATTTTTTGAGTCACTTGAAAGTTTCTGTCATGCTCTTCCATGCGAGCAGTATCGTTCAGATTTTTTTTTATGTGTCCGACTTCTGAGTAGATTTTATTTTGAATCGTGGCTCAATGAAGAAACGTTAAAAAGGATTTGATGATAGATCTTTGACACCCAGTCTTACCTGCATCTTTTGATGCATGATGGTGATAAGAGATCGACTATCTGATCCCTAGCTTATGGTGGTGAGAAACTGGTTAATGGAGTGCTCACTGTAGAAATTGTTATCATTTTTTTGAATGGACTATTTACGCACTACATTAACGCAGTACACCCAATTTTATAGACCCCTTTGGGGCATATGCATTGACCAATCATGCGTCTCATATGATTAAATGAGGACATGCAAATGCTTTGCACAGTACTAGTGTAAAATCAGTCGCAATTATATTTTTTGGTTTTTGACACTGAAGTATTCGTATGCTTTATTTTTTCTGGACAAGGTTTTGTCTAAGAGTCTGCAATGGGACATGATGATTTGTACCCAATAATTCTGCTGTTAGATGATGAATATTAACATGCACTACCATCTGATCCCATTCAGTACTAGAACTTTGTCTTGAAGCGTTTTAATCATTTTTTCACATAAACTCTCTGACCGAGTAAGTTTTTTAATCATTTTTTTTAGTTGTCCTGTCTAGATATTCTGGGTTCCTTTCTTTCTGCAATCTATGATGCAAAACGTCCTATTATCATGATTTTGCAGTGATTATAACTAAAATTATCACCATCTTTCGGCTGAGATTGCAAAACCTTATTATTTTCTCGTTTTTTTTTTCTTTTTATTTATTTATTTTGATTTTGGTGTCGATTTTCTTATCTTTCGCAAGAGTTTCTGCCCATGGTATCTGATGTCCAGACTTAAATTCATTATGTAGCTGGACATTTCGTTTTTCTGGGCAAAAAGAAAATACATGAACAGGTCTTGCGACACCGTTAGCTTCATATCTACTAGCTAACAGTTACTTTATCCCTGATCACATTTCATATCCATCTGACATGGCCTTTTCACATGGCCATGCCTAATTTTTCACTCTTTTTGTGTTTCGAAATGTAAGATTTTCTCGATTGTCTTGTTAACCATGTAAGATCTGTGGGGCTGGTTGTTAACCATGTAAGATTTGCGGGGTTAGTTTTATTGGCTCTCACCATACTGTTTGTGTTATTAACAGACAAACTGGCGTCGGCCAAAGGGTATTGATTCCCGAGTAAGAAGAAAATTCAAGGGATGTACTTTGATGCCAAATATCGGTTACGGATCAGACAAGAAGACCCGCCATTATCTTCCTAATGGTTTCAAGAAATTTGTTGTGCACAATGCGAAGGAGCTTGAATTATTAATGATGCATAACAGGTACTGGATGACTCCCGGTTGCATAATTGGCTTGTGAAGCTGTTAATCTACTTTGCCATCTTAACATTAATAAAGCTGATCTGTTTGCCCCAATTGTTTAGGACGTATTGTGCGGAGATTGCTCACAATGTCTCCACAAGAAAGAGGAAGGAGATTGTCGAACGTGCTGCACAGCTTGATGTCGTGGTTACGAACAAGTTGGCTAGGGTGCGCAGCCAAGAGGATGAGTAGATTAAGAGTCTCGATTGTGTTGGAATTATCCAGAAGGAGAATGTTCAATTTGTTTTGCGGCTTTTGCCTGGTTCTCCTCAGAGTAATTTTTGTTCTTTTTACATGTAACAATACATCTGGATAACGGGTTCCTAATTGAGCGCCATTGCTATAAGTATGGCTTTCTTGAAGATCAAGTTGCAGGAGTTGTAGTAGTCAGGGATGAATGTGTAAAGTTAATAATTTATTACTTCTTCATTTGTGCGTGCGGCTCTAATGCAAAGCAGATGAATTCAACAAGTGGGAAAATGCCGTCATTTGGTCGTTCTTTGAGAGAAGTTGCCTTATTCCGGGTTGTTAAGCGTTCTGTCATGTCGAATCCTCAAGCAACGGTATATGCCTTTTCTTGCTATTCTGCGAAGTCTTCATTTTTTGGTGATTGCTAGTCCTCTCACCAGAAATAGTGTGCATGATCAATTTTTGTCGGATAATGTCTTTTGGTTACAAAACCATTGCTTTCGCTTGCATGATTGTCATTCATCATGGGGAAGCAGCGATTTCAACTAATCAAGAAACACAAAACTAGTTGTGAATGATCATCATTCTTGCGCATTATTTCTTCAGGCAACTCAGCACAACAATGCACAGCCAACTCCAGGATAGTCGATGCGTAGTCCAGTTTCACAACAGTTAGCTCCTCTGCTCAATATATTCGCCTCTAGGATGTCTCCAACCGCACGAGGAAATGAATTACTCGACCCAGCGATTCAAGCGTTCTTCCACCATGTCCATGGGCTCTTTCCCGTGAAAATTTCCATGAGCAAGATTCAATAACTGTACACATTGCCTTGCCTCTTGTGGAAACACATCGGCCCGAACCAAACTCTCCACTTGAAAACATAAGGTGTCATGGTTCGCCATCTAATAGGACATTGCTTGGTCTCAAATCACAGTGAACAATGGGAATCGAATACCCCTCATGCAGATATTAGGGTCCAGACGCAACATCCATTAGGATATTGAGTATCTAAAGGATGTCTAAGTGGTACTTGTCTTAGTATAACCACTTCCAGAGGCTTCCATTTGGCGTTTACTCCTGGATCAATGCTCTGAAATCGAGGTTACAACAGCTGCTCAAGATCTTCACGAGATTATGGTGGCGAATGTCCTCAGAACCTCGCATTCTGTTTCGAAACTCTCCTTCTACTTCCAAATCAAAGACCTTTGTAGTGATGCTTAGGCCATCCAACAAGTTGCTTGGACTAAGACCATTTGTCGCCTGTAGAACTTCGTAGTAGCTTATCCTTCTTCTCGTTGTGAGGGTAATCGAAGCTTCCTCTGTTGAAAGCTTTCAATTTCTCCTTGCCAAAACAAACAAGGCAGAAGAGTTCTTAGCAGACGTGATTTTGTAGTCTGTGATCTATGGGTGGCAGTGACAGAACACGGAGGAACTTGTGGATGAGGGTCGCCACAAAGAGCTTCATTTCCTACGGATGATTGAGCCGGAAAGTTTACGAAAGGGCCACGTGAAGGAATTCTCCCCAGATAAATGGTTGAAAAAGAGGTTCAGGTATTTGAGGTATGACCAACGCCTTGGGGCTCGGTCCGGTCAGGTTATCGCTTTGATAAATCTAGACTCCAAGCTCACCAGCTTTCCGAATGATTCTGGAATATCACCTTGGAACATGTTCTGTGATAGAGAGAAGTTCAACATTTTTTGAAGGTTGTCAATGGAGTTAGGTATTTCGCCCAACAGTTGGTTTCCTGATAAATCTTCGACGGTCACTGCCTTCCGATTTCCTACTCCGAGGGAAAGATCGCAGCTCAGAAAATTTCTGGACATATTTAAACATCATTATGTTATTTAGACTCCATGGGGAATCGGATATAGTGCTCGTGAACTGGTAAGAGCCCAAGTGGAGTTCTTTTAAAGAAGTAAGGTTACCGATGCACAAAGGTATTGATCCATCGAGCTTGTTGCTGCTCAAAGATAAGAAAGCCGAGCTCGAGATGTTACAGATGTCTTCAGGAACCGGTCCTTGCAGCTTGTTGCCCTGATGATACAAGCCTTGAACTTTCCCTGTCCCTACGGGCTGTCAACTCATATCTCCGACATTGAAGAGGGAAGCCACTTAAATTGCCGATCCCACTAGGAATGCCACCAATGAGCTTGGAATTCCCCAAGGAAAGCCACTCCAAATTACTAGAGAGATTCCCTATCGATGAAGGAAGGAAAGCATCCAGCTTGTTCTCCGGTAGATTGATCCTTCTCAAATATCTACAATTACCTAAAGCAGTGATTATGCTCAATTTATCACTTGAAGGGTCACTGGTCAAATATTCCCAGGCAGGGCTTAACCATTGAAAATACTTGAATTTGCCTAGTGAGGAAGCAATAGAGCCAGAGAATGAGTTCTGGGGCAGGTCTAGAGAGGTTAGCTGGGAACAGTTGGAGAAATAGCTTGGGAATGGGCCTGGTAATTCGTTCCTGCAGAGGAAAAGTTGCATAAGATTTGGAATAGATAAGCTGATGCTCGATGGCAAAGTACCAATGAGAAGATCCAAAGTCATTGTGCTCACTTGAATCATCGATATGCTGAAGATTGCCAGCAGGATGGGCCCGGACAAGCTATTCTTTGTTCGGCCCTGGACCTCCGAGTTTTGCAGGTTCCCAATATCCAGCAGTATTTCCCTGAAAGTTTAAATAAAAGAGGAAAAAATCATGGAATTCATTAACTAACATTGTTGAAGATAACTTGCTATCTGCAAGTTGGCTTGACTGGTGATGCTGATAGGACAAATGCAATGGAATTTCCAGATTATTGATGGGTTGAATTGCAACTTCAAGACTTGAAGCTAGAGCAAGCAACACTATATTAAATCTTAAAATAGTTGTTTGTTAGGAGACACACCAATCAAAGTGTTCGCTCCTACATGTAACCCCTTAAGCATAGTCAAGTTTCCTAGCTCTCTCGGTATGGTTCCTGAAAAATTATTCACTGAAAGGACAGAAGCTGAAGCTGCTTGCATTCAGACAAAATGGATGGTATCTCTCCACTGAACTGATTTCAGACAAGTACAGTTTTAGTAAGTTCGAAAGATTCCCACAAATGTTCCAGGGAATGTCACCAGATAAGCAGTTGCAGCCAAGATCGATGTCCAAAAGTATTCACTGAAAATGGAGGACAGCATCACACCTGAGAGCTGATTGTCACTGAGGTCGATTGCCTTTCAGCAGTGGGATGTTGAAAATCAGAAGCTGGATTATGCCTGTGAGCTGGTTTTTGCTGATATCAAGCTTCTGCAGTGTGGACACATAGCCAAGGGACTCCAGATAAGCCATTGCCATTCAAGAACAGGTACTTGAGCCGCGGCAGGCAAGCCACGGTGGGATCATTGGTGATGTGCTGTTTCAGGGCAAGAAGGGAGGCCTGGTCTACGGTGATGCTGGGCTGTTAAGCATGGCTGCTCCAATGAGGCATTGAAGAGAGAAGCTATAGCACAGTGACGTTGTTGATAAAGGGTCTTGGCGTTGTCGCCATTAGTTAGGTTTCTTGGCCAAGACGTTAAATTGTAGGAAAAGTTGAAGCTTTTTCTTGTTAAAGAGTGCCCCAAGCCATAATGGAAATATTCGATTTTCATGATATTAATTGTATATATCATGAAAAATAAATCGCTCAATTTCCCTTATTTGAATTCTTAATGCTCATCGAGTGCTCCCCTGCCCCGGGGGGAGGGGGATTTTATGACACTACTGGTTTTATTTCTCATATTATACTTAATGAAATCACCGAGTTTGTCACGTCCTTCATTATAATTGAGTTTGGTTCAGACAAAGAGACTGGGGAATGAAAATAGACCTGGGAGATTTAAGCTGATGTAGAAGGATAATTGAAGAGAGAGCCAACCTGGTACTGAGTTCACACGTAAGATAGAGATTTGTTGAATTGCACGAGTGGTTGTGTTAGAAAAAAGTCTCACATTGGAGGGTGGATGTTGATCTCCTTGGTGAATGTATCGGTCTTTTGTTGCACGCACCAAACATTCTAAACTAAAGCAACTCAACCAATGTTTATGTGAATTATGAGAATGATTAAAAAAATAAAAAAGTGAGATGACCAGTCTAACGAAAATTAGGATAGATTAAAAATGATAAAAGTATCAAAAATGTTCTAAACTTACTCTTTTGTTACAAATTCAGTTCAATTGAATTAATTTGGTCCTAAATTTTTTCCACTTGGTATCAATTTAGTCAATCTGGCCAATTTAGGACGTAAATCGTTGACGTTGACATTTTAAATGTTTTTATTGATTTTTTTCCCTCTTTTATGAACAGCCATAGCCCAATGGAAAAAGTAGAGGAAAAAATAAAGAAAGGAAAAAATGAAAAAATGAAAAAAATAAAAAATATCAAAAAATATTTAAAAATGTCAACGTTAATGTTGACTGTACCATGTGGGACAGCTGCCGTTCGAATCAACAATTTTTATTCTAAATTGACCAAATGGATTTAATTTGTGCAAATATGAAAATATTTATGACTAAATTAGTCTAATTGAAAGGCTAAGGGCTGAATGAATATCAATGCAATAGGCCTAGGACTTTTTTGGTATCTTTCTTGATTAAAGAGTACGTCATGCGATTAGTCTTATATTCGGCGATGAAACACTCTGCGTCGAAATCTTCATCTAGCAGAAATCTCTAGTGCATGGCCTCTACACTTTCAATTAAAACGGAACTATGATGTTCATTTAAAATTTTTAAAATGTGCCCTGCAATACTAAAGACCAACTTTGAGGCAATAAAGTGATAGGAAAGTACATTGTATCACATATTGTGCGAGACAACTCAAAATATCGATATGAATTAGCCTTCCAATAATCAAAGACGTGGATATCCGGGTATTGCTTTTTACCAAGACTATTGTCCCCCAAACACAAATCCAATTGTGACAGTAGATAGTGAGCCAAAGTGTTCACTCCTCAATTACAAATCCAAGTTCCTCCTTATTATAACCAGTCAAGAATCTTGCATCGACTGGGAAGTCGGTGCCTTCAAATTCCAAACTGATGTCCACATTACTTATCCCAAAACCTAAATCATCCAATATAAATTCAGTCCCCTCCAAGCCAACCATATCTAAAGTTTCCTCATGCTCATCAACTAATTCATTGTTCACTTATGTTCAGTGCAAAAAAAAAAAAAAAAAAAAAAAAATGAGCACTTGCGATGGCAATTAACTGAAAACTCAAACCCAAAACAGTCTTAAGATTAGTTGATACCCATATTAGGTGTTGTAAATCCGCTATATAGATGAGGCGCAAAGATAACCATTTGAAGATTCCTTTCAATAGGCCGTTTCTACTTTAGAATTGTATTTATCATGCATGGAAGACGCACAAGACGAGCTTTAAGAATGTGCACAAATGCTTGACTTACTCAAATTATGCTGATGTTGATTTGAGATCAAGCAAATTCTTGCGTATGTAAATTGGAACAACAATATAAAGAAAGGCTCTGTTTTTTTCTTCGGCTACCCAAACTGTGTTACTCTCTGTTTACACAAGTCATCTCCATCAGTGCCGATAGATAGTTATAAATTTGGGAATTTAACTAATTATTTACATCAACAATAATAAATTTGGCTTGTTTGCGGAAAAAAGAGATTAATGTGTCCGGAAAACAGTTTCCTAATCGAATGCCATTGCTGTGAGTATGGCTTTCTTCAAAATCAAATCGCAGGAGTTGTAGTTAGGCATGAATGTGTAAAAATGATCATTTTTTTCTTCATCTGTGTGCGTGCCTCTGATTCTAAGAAAATAAGTTCAACACAAGTGGGAAAATGCGTCATTCGGTCACTCTTGAGAAGTCGCCTTATTCTTCATTGAAAGTAGCTGCTGTTGAATGACGAATCCTAGTCAACAGTATCAGCTATTCTAAATTTTTTAGTGAAACTCAGAATCAAAATTTCGCTTTTGTATGAGGCAGAAAGCCAGCCTTCTCGCCACAAGTAGTGTACGTAACAAATTTCTAGCGGATTATGTCCTTTGTTTATACAAGCAATGCTTTTGCCTGCCTGGCTCTTATTGATCATCCGGAAGCAGCAGTTTCAACTTTGGAAAAGCGGAACTTCTATTTCACACCATAGGACAGGAGGAGGAGCGAACGATCACCTCATGTGCTCAAGAACTGTTTTGATCTTATTGAGTTTTGCAAGGGCATCATTCGTGCGCATTCTTTCTTCAGGCAACTCAGCACAACAATGCACAGCCAACTCCAGGATTGAAGACAGGCAGTCCAGTTTTGTAGCACTTAGCTCTTCTCTGCTTAATAGATTTGTATTTAGGATGTCTTGAACTGCATGAGGAAGCGACTTCTCAACCCACTGCTTCAAGCTTTCTACCGCAGAAAACGTCTCGTCTGTCGGCCTCTTGTGGAAACAAATCCTCCCCACCCATACTCTAAACACGAAAACATAAGGTGTCGTAAGGCATAATACCAGTTTTCGTATCTCTATATAGGTGTATATGTATCCGTAAGTTCAGTTCATTCATTATGTCGGTGCACCATATGGCAAAAGTGGCAGCAGAAAATCATCACCTGGTGCCATGTACCCACTGGTGGCGAGGGTCTCGGTTTGAGTCATCGACTTCTATTCACCTAGAAGTTTGGCGATGCCAAAGTCACAAAGGCAAGCAACCAACTCTTCACCTAATAGGACGTAGTTTGGTTTCAAATCACAGTGAATAATGGGAATCGAATACCCTTCATGCGGATACTCGAGTCCAGACGCGACATCTATCATGATATTGAGTCCCTGTAGGGCGTCTAAATAGTACCCCTCACAGTGTAACCACCTCTCTAGGCTTCCATTTGGCATGTATTCCAGAGTCAATGCTCTGAAATCGAGGTTACAACAACTGCTGATGATCTTCACGAGATTACGGTGGCAAATGCTCCTCAGTACCTCACATTCTGCTTCGAAACTCTTTAGAGCGCCTTCTAGTTCTAAATTGAAGACCTTCACTGCGATGCTTACACCATCCGGCAGTGTTCCTTTGTAAATTGAGCCAAAACTCCCCGCTCCTAGCAAGTTGCTTGGACTTAGACCATTTGTCGCCTGTAGAACTTTGTAGTAACTTATCCTTCTTCTTGATGCGAGGGTCATTGAAGCTTCATCTGTGGAAAGCCTTCTATTTCTCCTCAAATACCTCACCTGAACAAACAAAAGGCCTAAAGCAAATATTGCTGCCAAAATAGAAGGTAGAAGTATTCTTAGCAGACGCGATTTCTTAGTCTATGATCAATGAATGGCAGTGACAGGGCACAGAGGAACCTGTAGATGAGGATCGCCACAAAGAGCTTCATTTCCTACAAATGACTGAGCTGTAAAGTTTGCAAAAGATCCTCCTGAAGGAATCTCTCCTGATAAGTGATTGAAAGAAAGGTTCAAGTATTTGAGGTATGATAGCGACTCCAACGACTTGGGAATTGGCCCGGTCAGGTTAGTACTTGATAAATCCAGAGATGCCAAGCTCACCAGCTTTCCCAATGACTCCGGAATATCTCCTCGAAACATGTTGCGTGATAAAGAGAAGTTCAACATGCTTTGAAGGTTTTCAATGGAGTTAGGTATTTCGCCCTGGTTACCTGATAAATCCACAACCGTCACTGCCTTTAGATTTCCGACTCCAGAAGCAAGATCCTCGCTCAGAAAATTTGTGGAAATATTTAACACCGATATGTTATTTAAACTCCATAATGAATCAGGTATGGTGCCCGTTAACTGGTTAGAACCCAAGTAGAATTCTCCTAACGAAGTAAGGTTACCAATACACAAAAGTATTGATCCGTTGAGCTCTTTGCTGCTCAAGGATAAGAAAGCCAAGCTCGGGAGATTACAGATGTCTTCAGGAACTGGTCCTTGCGGCTTGTTGTCCTGAAGATACAAACCTTGAAGCTTCCCTATCATTGCGATGGTCGTGGGTATAGGCCCGGTCAACTCGTTATGTCCAACATTGAAAAGGGTCAAGCCACTTAAATTGCCGACCTGCTCCCCATGGAAAGCCACTCCAGAATTACTAGAGAGATTCCCTATCTAGGAAGGAAGGAAAGCATTCAGCTCGTTCTCCTGTAGATCAATCCTTCTCAAATATCTGCAATTACCTAAAGCAGTGATGATGCTCAATCCTTCACTTGAAGGTTCACTGGTCAAATTGTTCCCAGCCAGGCTGAACCATTGCAAGTATTTCAATTTGCCGAGTGAGGAAGGAATGGATCCGGAGAAATAGTTCTGGGGCAGGTCTAGAGTGGTTAGTTGGGAACAGTTGGAGAGAGAGCTCGGAATTGGGCCTGTTAATTCGTTCTGCCGAGGAAAAGTTGCATAAGATTTGGCATAGAGAAGCCAATGCTTGATGGCAGAATACCGTGAGACGATTCATGGTCACTGCGACAACTTGAATCATAAATCGTCCATATGTTGAAGATCGCCAATGGAATGGGCACGGACGAGCTATTGTTTGTTAGACTCAGGACCTGCAGGTTCTTTAAATTCTCAATTTCCAGCAGGATTTCGCCTGAAAGTTGAAATAAAGAGGAAAAATCACGAAATACATTAGCTATATATAACACTGTCGCAGATAATTTTGTATGGACTCAAATGGAATGTAATAGTGAAATTCTTGATGGGTGGAATTGCAATTTCAAGACTTGAACCTGGAGCAAGCAACACTACATTAAATTTCGAAATAGTAGTTTGGTAGGAGACATACCAATCAAATTGTTCGCACCTAGATATAACCCAGTTAGCATAGTCAAGTTTCCAAGCTCTCTGGATATGGTTCCTGAAAAATTATTCACCGAAAGGGGAGAAACTGAAGCTGCTGGCATTCAGACAAACTGGAAGGTGTCTGTCCACTGAACTGATTGAAGGACAAGAACAGTCTTTGTAAGTCTGGAAGATTCGCACAAATGTTCCGGGGAAGGTCACCAGATAAGTTGTTGGAGCCGAGATCGATGTCCAAAAGCAGAGACGCGCTGAAAATGAAGGATGGCATCGAGCCTGAGAGCTGATTATTGCTGAGGTCGATCATCTTCAGTGACGAAACGTTGAAAATCAGTGGTGGGATCGGGCCTGTTAGCTGGTTCGTGCTTAGGTCGAGCTTCTGCAGTGTCGACACATTGCAAATAGACTCCGGTATCGTGCCGGAGAAGCTGTTGCCATTCAAGAACGGGTACTTGAGCCACGGCAACCAGGGGAACCACTGCTGGATCTCCCCTTCGAAGGAGTTGTTCCTGACACTGAAGTACCGAAGCCAGCGGAGGCGTGAGAGCTCCCCCGGCAGAGACCCGTGGAAGGTGTTGTTGGTGATGTTGAAGTAGGCGAGGAAAGAGAGGCTGCCCAGATGAGGAGGCAGTGTGCCTGAGAGACCCATGAAGGCTAGGTTGAGGCTCGTGACCCTACCGTGAGTAATGCCACGGGTGATCCCAGCCCAGTTGTAGATTGATGTGGTCTCTGTCCAGTTTGTGGACAAGAGGTCATGTGGGTCATTGGTGATGTGCTGTTTCAGGGCAAGAAGGGAGGTCTGGTCTGTGCTGATGCTGGTTTGTTGAGCCATGGCTGGTCCAATGATGCAGTGGAGAAAGAGAAGCAATAGTGCTTTGATGATGTTGCTGGGGGGTCTTGGTGTTGTCTCCATTAGTGAGGTTCATTGATGGTAAAGAATTGGATGAAGCAGAACTCTTGACATATAATGTGAAGGACTTGGGGTGTGCGGACAATTCTAGGACAATATATAATAGGAATTCGTTCGAGCCTTTCTTTTTATCGACTATTTTAAATATAAAATATAAGCGGTAATTTTAGTTAAAACATTATTGGCCATAAAAAGATCCTTGTTAGAAAAAATTAATATAGCGAATTGAAAAAAATTGTAGCCATATTTTCTGTTTTTTTCCACTTTCTCCCCTCTTCCGTTATCTCCACTAATTTGAAGTATTCTCTTCATCAACAGTCCTCACAGAACTTGTTGAAGGTAAAGTCTATTTGTATGTGTGCACTTGGATCCCCTTTCTTAGTTAGGGAAAAATTTCTACCCTTTTCCATGGCCATATCCTGTTTTTCACATGCAAACATTTTTCAATTACTCAGGCCAAACTTCGCTACAATATAAGGAAATACTTTTATTCAATCATTCTAATTTAATGTCGTACACATTCAAATGGATTTATGTGATATTAACCTAAAAACTTAGGAAAGTATTTTTGATCAATGCCATATAGTTTTGCATTTTTATTGCCTTCACTCACTCATGATATGAAGAAAAAAAAAAGGATGGTTTAGACGGTGAAAGAGTGGACAAAGTTATTGGAGAAACATCTTTAAGTGATTTTGATTATTTCCAAATTGTCTTTAGTATAACTTTTACTATGGTATTGTGCAGGTATTTGTGACAATGTGCAATGAACAGAGGTGATGTTCGTAAAGGAAAAATATTACAAGTCTGTTCTAAATTTACTAATAATTGCCCTTGTTAGGGATTTGCGCAGTTTTACCTGCATGGGGGTTCTTCTATGCAGAAAGGACTTGAGATGGGCAACAAGATTCAAGGTTCTTCCGGCAAGATTAGGATGTCTTAGATAGCTTTGATTAGATGAGACTAAAGCAGGGCTCGTTAGATTTGTTCGGCTTATTCTTCAACCCTTTTCAGTGGGTTTGGGAAAAATTTGAAAAATATTACTCAAGTTTCAAAAAATTATGACAAGTTTGCATGGGAATCTACTATGTCAACTGTTGCATATTTCAAATGTTTTTAGTTGGGAATAAAGTCAAATGCATGTAACGCAAGATTTAGATTTAAAAAAAGTGCAAAATAAAAATTGATTCAGGTGGACCCTAAGTTCATGCACTTGTGCAATATTATCATATCATAGTGGCTGAATAAATTACCAAATTAATCCCTTCTCAATTATTGCGACACTGGTGTCATTACCATGCAAAGAAAAGTTTTATTTCAATGCCAGGCCAAAGTAAAGAAAGGCTAGAAAAGAACTCTCAGAAAAATTACGACTACGCGCAGCATGCACAATCCGTACCCCCGGCGTCTTGGCACGATAAGGAGCAGAAGCGCAATTTAACCGCTGCCAATCCGGTCTTTTTAATTGTTCAGGCGAAATACTCGGAGAGTGTATCTATTTCCCATTTCTATGTTCTGTTTAGCAACTTCCAACACTATTAAGGAGGACATTCCAAATTTCAATTAGTTTGTTGGGATTCGGATGCAAATTGAATTGGAACCTGGCAATCTAATTATGGTATTTATTTGACTATTAAGCGAATGATCTTTGCATTGGAGATCGTAACTTAATTAAGAACGCTAGCGAAAATTAGTTCGACTTTTTTATCACCATCATTTGGTAAGATTATTAAGTCCCTTTAGTAGCTTTCTTTTTTGTTACAAATGATGATTTACATCATTTAAACACCTAGTTAGGTATCCGAGGTCTCTAACTATCATTCCATGTAGTCCAATTACCTATGTTCATCGACCAAAAAAAGAAATCACCTATGTTCAACGGATAGTTTATATTTTCTTCTATAATCAATTATAAAAATAAGATAAGCGTTGGAATTTTTTACAACCGGTTGCTAAGTTCTCTTAATCTATTGTTAATTATCTCTGCTATATGTAACCATTTTACAATAACCAAAGTACCCTTATATCATCTCACCATATAAAAGTAGAGAATGTTAGATATCAATTTATAATTAAGATTTGATATTTTTATACGATTACATAACAAATCTTTCATTTTGATTTTGCGCACATATTCTCGAGTTTGAGATGTATATCCGTAATCTCCCTAAAACATCCCAATCCATGTCGTGCCAAGAAATTAGTCAATTAAAAATTAAAATCTAAACTAACACCAACAACTAAAATATGTTACCACCGCTAGGGTGGCTCTGCTGAGTTGGCACTCCCTCTCTCGAAAGAGAGGTCGAGGGGTTCGAATCCCCCGCCGGGGAATGCTGGCAGAGGCATTTTCGGCGACTTACCTGGTGCACGCGTGTGTGGTGGCTAGACGTGTACCCCGGTGATTTACTCTCCTTTTGGCCGTGCGGTGTTCCTGGGTCATCAAAAAAAAAAAAAAAAAAAAAAAAAACAACTAAAATATGTTATTCTATTAGCGAAAAAGTTGATCCCGTGGGTCGCCCGTGTAGGGCCCTTACGATCAAGGGGAGATGGGCCATTCCAGTGGACCCAGGTTTGACATCAAAATCTTCATATCAAGGAAGAAAAAACTCGAACATTCAAAAATCAGGTTGGAACCAATCGGCATCAACGACGCGTCGCCTATTTGCATCAAAAGGACAATTGCTAGTTGCATCAAAGAGACAACTGCTAGTTGCATCATGGTATGTCTCCAATTTTCTGTCCTCCACGCTGTAACTCTTGATCTTCTCTTCTTTGCCATCATGGCAATAAACGCGGTTTGGCTTGATCCCGGGAAGGCAAGACTCGGCGTTGAACTCGACCGAGAAGGAAGAGCTACCATTCAAGAAGAGAGACATGTTCCCCAAGCTTTCGACCTCTTCCTCGGTTACCTTGTCCAAATCAACTTTGAAAACTCGAATCTCTTTCGCGGGTCCATCATACTTTTTGCGCCATATCTTCCCAGCCATTAGCAATGAGCCCGAACATTCAACAAGATAAGGATCACCGTCAACATAAAAATCCGTCCCTAGAAATAGTCGCGATTCCATGCGACCCTTTCTCTCGTTAAAAGTCATTATTTGACTCTGTTCATCCAAGGCCACAAATAGTCCATCGTAATAAATCAGTTCAAGGACGGTGCACCGACGCCGAGGCCTCGCACGATTCGCTGCCGTCCACGCATCTTCTCCTGATCTGAAAAAGGCAAACCCTGTTGATGGGCCATAAAAAATCAGACTGAGTAGCTCCTGGACGGGGGAAGTATACTATCGTGTCATAAGTTGTGTACGGCACTCACTTTGGTGGCAAAAGTTTCCATTGGATCACTTAAGTGCCAAATTGAAAAAAAAACTATTACTTTGGTGCCACCGGAGAGAAATTCCAGCCAGATTAATTATGTAGCTTTTATATTTAAAAAAACAAGTTTTGGTTGCTTTAAAACGACGTAGTTTTCGATCCTCTTTAAGAAAATGAAGTCGTTTTGCCATCCTACGTGGATGGCCTCACAAAAACGATGCTGTTTAACTCATTTGGGGATTTTTTTTTTTTTTTATTGGGGATTGAAATTAGGGTTTTTCTGACCTAGCTCGATCATCCGTCGTCGCTCGGCCTTCGCCGTCGCTAGGCCGCCATCGCTCGCGTGACCGCCGTTGCTTAGCGCTGTTCAGACGCCCTCGACGGCACATGAGGGAGCACCAACCCTAGTTGCTGTAGCCTAGGTACTAGAAGACACAGGCTGGGCACTCGTCGGGGAGATCGGAGATGGAGAGGGAGACATCAATGGCGGCGCACTCGTCGACGGCCTTCTCGAGCACCGGCCAGATCACGGCCTTCGACTTGGCTGCCAAGTGGTTGTTGTCAAGGTTGGGATCGGGGTCAGGGTTGGAGCTACGGCCGCCGAGTGGCCATTGTCGGGGTCGAGGTCGAGGTCAGGGTGGAGGTCAAGGTCGGAGCGATGGCCGTCGAGGGGCTATTGTCGGGGTCGGGGTCGGGGTCGGATCCATGGCCGTCGAGTGGCCATCGTCAGGGTCGGCGTCGGGGCCGGGGTTGGAGTCGCTGTTGCCGAGTGTCCATTGTCGGGGTCAAGGTTGGGGTCGAGGTCGGTGCCATGCCTCGAACCCCGAGACACATGAACAACTCGCCATGGTCATATAAATGCGACATTCCCGGAGTAGTGTCGCCGAGCCTATTCATTAATTATGCGCATGCGGAACGTACTAAGAAACCCTTGACAAAACTTACGGGATAGGAAAGCAGGAAACCAAATTATTCAAAAACAAACATACTTTCATATAAAATCATTCCAGAGTTTACATACATCCAAAAATGAGTCAAATACTATGTGCATAAAAAAGGGTCAGTCTGCACAATAGGGATCGGTCCACCAAAAAGAGGAATAGTCTTATGACTACTAGTCAAACTCGTTCATCGATCCCACATCTTCCACATCCGACTGCACTGGGTCCGAAAACGATAGGTTGTCCACTCCACCATCAGGAAGGTCCGCTACACCTTCACCCAAAATGGCATCCACCACAGTAAGTGGAATATCATAACTATCGAGTGGATCAATCCTAAAGCCATTAGCCCAAAAACGGAACCATGCCTTAAACCTATGTGGCACCCTGACATCCACGGTCTCTTGAATCCATACGGTGGACCTGATCAATTCGTAGACCCAACGACTTCCAGGGTTAGGAAAACTATGCACTTGCTCGATAATGTGCACTGAGATGTCATTTTTCTCCGGAGGTTCTGCCATTTACGGCCTTGTAATATTTTCCCACAACAGGGTGAGGCATTGTCTTAGCAAGTTTACCCCTCCTAAACCCCTATTAGAAAGAAAATACGCTCAAGAGTGGTTTAGCCACACAGCATAGAAGACTTACCTCATCTTATTTCATTCCTGCAGGTTAGTACAGTTCATATCACTTAATCACAAGTAGTAATAAGAACTTAAATCATTGGAACACAATCAATTTCATATAATTCACAATCACGACAAGCGTTCCAATTATTATTCACTGTCATATAAGGGCATAGTCTACTCGCGGTTCGACTATCTACTGACATTAATGTTAGGAATCGCCTCCTCTCTTGAAGCGCGGCTTCGTGATTACGTTGACGGCATTCCTGAAGGAGTATGGGTCCAGTTGGCCTAGCCTCTACTGCAACCCGAGCCTTATCACTATTCTGACGGTGTTTCTAAAGGAATAAAAGTCCAGTTGGCCTAACCACTACTGCGACCGAGTCTTTCAACCGACATACGACAATTCAATACTGATCCCCGAATACTTTGCATTTCACTCAAATACTCCAATTACAATATTAATCCTTAAAAATCTAATTTCGGTGCCAAACCCGGCACTTAGGATTTTCTAAATAAAATCAATATTTTTCACAATCAACACTCAATTTGCATTATCCACTCATCAAATTTAAATTCTAAATACATAGCAGCGATTGGCATGAAATTCGAGCAATTGAGGTCGAAAAATTTTTTCGAAACTTTTTTTTTTAAAATAATAATATTTTAATAATTTTTGGAATATAATATATTATTAAATAATTCAATAATTTCGAAACATTTATTTAAATAAAAAAAATTCTTTTGAGTCACATCAAAGCTTATATTAAAATAAACATATTTAGCTTTAAACTAAACACACTTTAACTTAATTACACTTTAATCTAATCCACAACTAAATAAACTAATCTAACCACCTAATCTCAATCAACCTAAGCTAAACACACTTAATGCATCATTAACCCTCTAATCAAGATTTAGTGGGCTAAACTCACCAGAATCACTTTCCGACGAGTCTTCGGCGAAGAGGACGGCCAGGCCGTCGACAAATCTCCTTAGGGTGGCACCAAGGGAGGTTGGGAAGAGCCCGGAAACGCTCCTCAAAGATCCGGCTAGGGCTGGAACTTCGGCTGCTATCCAAGCTTGGAGGGGGGGTGCGCCAATGGCTGGTCGGGTGCAGAAAAGGCAGAGAGGGGTTGTGGCAGCTCGGGCAACGACTGGAGGCATTGGTGACGGCTGGCAGTGGCTGAGGCACCGGGCGATGGTTTGGACGCTTGGCTGTAGCAAACGACAGCTGGAGAGCTCAGACAGAGGCGGAGTAGCGAATGGCGAGCGGGACGGCGTGCGTGAACGAGCGGTGACGGCGTGACCTTCGGAGAACGTACGACGAGCTCAAGCTGGCAGTTCCGTCAAGCTATTGGCCGGCTCTAGTTCGCACGATCTTCCCCCCTTCAATCGATTTCAAACATTGGAGAAGAAGAAGATGATTGAGAGTGATGTGAGAGGTGCTTTTTGGAAGCAATTATACACCCTCCACTTGTCAACATGTGGCATTCGGAAATTTTGACAACCCTTGGATGCGTGGCACTCCGAGATTAAGTGACGAGAGTATCATTGGATTATGACATTGGCGTTATATATGAACATTAGTTCGTATCATTGTTGGACCAATGCATTTTGTTTAGTAATGATCTGATTGTCATATAAGCTATAGTCTTGTCGGAAATCTTTCATACGAGACCAAGACTCATTTCAAATGATTCTTGACCCTGCCAACTCGGGTACGCCAATGAAGAAACGTCCGAGGATTGGCCATTAGAAGCTGTCCGTTTACTTATGTGCATGCAAAATATGAAACCTTAAAAACTTCATGCACGTTTATTTTTATAGGCAGCTAACAAAAGGAAGATTTGATGATGCATTAGGACTGTTTTCCCATCCAAGCTACCCTGCGAATTTGTATTTATTGACTAAAGAAGTCAATTAACTTAAGAGAACATCCAAAAGCATGCAAGCGGACGTGAGGAATTATAACCACTGAAGGACAACCCATAATCATGTTAGAATGAAGAGCCCACAGCCCATGCCCATGTAGCCCATACGAACGTAGAGGAGTCTGAGATAGCTAGTATAAGCACCTAGAGGGGGGTGAATAGGTGCACAAATAGTTTTTCAAGATACGGAAGCGATTCTAGGCAAACAATAGAAAGGGAGTTCACTTTTGATTAACAAAATGAAGTACGATCAAAGTAAAGAGAGTAAGGAAGAGAAAATTGAACACAAGGTTTATAGTGGTTCGGCTTATTTCAAGCCTACGTCCACTTTTCCGCACTGACAGCTCACTGGCTGGATTTTACTATGAACAGAAGAGAAGTTACAGCACAGCTTTTCCTTGATTCCACAGTGTAGATGTTCTATCACACTTCCTCAAGGTTTCTTACAAATATAGATTCTCTTTTGTGTACAAGATTTCGCTTAAAGTGATTTGCTAAAATAACAAGGAGCTTCAGACTTTGGAATTCTTCTATCGTGCACACCTCGAATAACTTAGAACGTCTTCCTTATATACTCCTTCATGCCATCATACTCGTTGGTACTTACCAAAGGAATTCCTCCAATCTACCCGTTGGACGGAATCAACTAGGAAGATTATTCAAGCTATTAAAGGAACGTGTCGATAGCCCATCAATCCTGTTCGCCCATACAATCAAGATCTTGGTTTCCATAAGTAGAACCTTCTAAGAATATTTAGGCAATCATCGGATCCTTAATCTTCGAGTCAATCTCGATCAATCAAAGGATTCCGTTATGTCTTTTCCAGCTAAGAGATCTTCTCCAGTCGATAAGGTCATATCCTTAATGAAACATCTAGTTCTGGATAACCTTTCTTCAACGGATTAGAGACTGTCAATGAGGATAGACTTTGAGTCTTGAGTCTGGCTGTCCAGAGGTCTTCAGACTTTAAATAGCAGAGTCTCGCAAACCTTCGACTAGATCGATGGAAACGTTTTGTCGGCTTCAAAACATTTCAAGAAGATTTCTCCAACAATCTCCCCTTTTTGATGGTGACAAAACTTTCCCGCAGATTTGGACAACTTTGACCTGCAAAACATTTCTTAAACACATATGCATATCTTATAGAGATAAATGACTAAATGAATAACACTAACACTAGAATCTGCAACCACATAAAATAGGTTAGTCTAGTATGCGATATAGCCATCCATAAGATATCAATAGCAGATAGTATAAGCAGTCAAGTCCAAGTCAAGTTCAGTTCTCATCCAGACACAAAAATAAAGTCAAACAGAGTTAAACATCAAAACAATCCAACAATCCACACAGTCCAACAAACCACACGATTAAAAGTCAAAGTTCAAATCTTGCATCTCTCCCCCTTTTTGTCAGCATTAAAAAGGTTGAGATGAAAATAGAATAAAGTCAAAATTGCTTGGGAACGCGAACAAGTTGGAAATCCCCCATAGACTGAACAATGCCTTCGAGCCTTTTCAAGTCTTCTTTCAGTTGTGCAATCTCCTCACCCTTGGCATTAGCCTGAATCTGAACAGAAAGGGCTTGGATCTGATCATTCAATGAACATGAAGAAGCTTGACTTGCATGTTGCAAGTGTTGAACCTCACATCCCAGAGCATAGATTTGACCTTGCATCTCCAAGAGAATATCCATAATAATCTGCTGCATTATCAGTCTGAGTATTTGCTTCAGCCCGATCTGATGGAGTAAATGCAGACGATGGTAGATCAGCATAATCACGCAGGTTTGGCGATGAAACTTCATGACCTTCCTCAGGAAATTGAGATGCATAAATGTCCTGCGGGTCGCGGAGAGCGATCGACTCCCTCACTTGCATCGGATATGAGGACTTTTCTCTTTTCTCTTGATCTCCCCCGTTTTTATGCCTTCGGGTGGAGAAAAGTGTTCCTCAGGTTCTCCTTCTTCTCTTTTCTCTTCTTCTTCTTTCTCAACTCTTTCCTTTTCAGCTTCTCTTTCTTCTTCTCCCTTCTCCTCTTCTTCTTTCTCCTTTGTTTCTTTCATCCTTTGTTCCGATTCTTTTTCTGGAACAGAACGACTCAAATTCTTCAAAGCCATTGCAGAAATGGTGATGTTTTCATCATCATCATCTTCATCTTCAACAATGAGAGCTCTTCTTTTCGTCCTTGAGGCAACCAAGGGCTCCTTTCCTTTCCTTTTTGATGAAGAAGAGGTTTGATGAGTTTTGACTGGAGTCTTCTCCTTGAATTTCTCCAACGCATTGTTTAGTTCCTTCAGACGCATTTTGGTCACCATTTTCAATCCTACCACCATATGATTGCACGATCGAACACAAAAAATTTGCGGAGGCTGAATATTTAGATGTTTGAACAACTTCGTCACAAGACTTGGGTAAGGAAGTTGACCTCTGTCCTTCATCATGGCTTTATATATGTGGAACATAACAGTGTGAGGAAGAGAAAACCTTTTCCCAGTGAGATTGGCATACATCATCTTTGCCTCTGAACTTGAAATATCAGTCTTGGAAGTTGATTTCGGTCGGAGGCAATTGATCACAATCTTGTGAAGCAAGATGTTGAATGCACTCATCCTTAAGTAGGAAATTTTTTCCTCTGTTCTCCTGTCCTTAACAAGTTCCAATGTAGCACGAGCAATAGCGACTTTGATCGGTTGATATCTTCCTCTCTCAACTCCTAACACATTTGCTAGCATATCCATATCCACAACAAAGTCTTGATCTTTGATGTTGAAAGAGAATCTATTTGCATCCAAGAAGCTAAGATTTGAATAGAAATATGCGGTTAGTTCAGCATAAGCCTTTGTAGTGTCGGAGCAGAACTTTTCAAGTTGAAGATAACCGAACTTTTCCCTCAAGTTCACATTCACAGCATCCAGAAAATCAAAATCCACACTCCTAGGGTTTATTACCTCACGCTTCAGCAATTTTGAGTACAGATCCTTCTGTTCCTTTGATCTGAACAAGTCTCCCATTTTTCCTTGATTTTCAACCGCAACACCCATTCTCAGTTGAAATTGATTATACAATTTGTCATCATCATTCCCATCTATAGGATTAACTCCCCAATCACGAGGATCACTTGGGATATTCGCAAGGGTTTCTTCGGCCACTCCTTTACAAGCAATTCCCAAACTTTCTATTTTTCGCAAAAAGATATATTCATTTCCATACACTTTGTCTTTAAGAAAATCATCGACATAGTTCAATGGAGTATGAGTCCCTTTTAAAGCACGATACAACTGATAAATAAAAGCGGGCTTTTGAACTCTTACAGGATCTGCATCCTCAATGATTTCTTCCTCTTGTTGATGATCAACGCCTTGAGAATTAGATGGAGGAGAATGACGCTGCTAAGAATGTTGTGGGCTCTGCTGCTGTTCTAGAGACACTTCTTCTTCGGTAAGATCGAAGTGCGTAGGCCCCTCACTTATTCGCTGTGGTCCCCTGCTTGCGATTCTCGAAGACTTTCTTGAAGATGACATCTTTCTTAGTTTTTGGAAGATTCCTTGCTTGACTTTCCCAAGAAAGATGACAACTTTTTCGAAGATTAAACAAGGGAAGAAAACATGAATGGAAGATCGATGCTTTCTAGGGTTTTTGAGAGTAAAGCAAAGAGGAATTAACAGTGCACCATCGGTTAAAAAGAGAGGTATACGAATTGTTACAAAAGAAAATAAAAAGATACATTTTCAAAATAACTGTCCTTTTTCCGCGAAAATAGTCATTTCAAAAATAACTTCTTTTTCGAAAAGGAAACGATGCAATAATTACGTCGATTAAATATAGCAATAATTAACGACAGTCTGACGATCGTACCTCTTCAAGATAAGATTCGAGAGAGAGAATTACTTACAGTCAAGGTCTTGTATGTTTGAGTCTGAGAGTCTTTAGACTTTGATTTCCTCTTACCTCAAAATGTTGAGTCTGGAACGGATAGTTTCAAATTGATTTTTCTCCAAAGGCTTTGTGAATATATCCGCCAGTTGATTCTTTGAATCAACAAATTGAATTGAAACTTCTCCATTTTGAACATGGTCTCTAATGAAGTGATGTCGAATCTCTATATGCTTTGCTCTTGAGTGAAGAATTGGATTTTTGGTGAGATTAATAGCACTGGTGTTGTCACAATTAATCTCTATGCATGAATCTTCAATTCCAAAGTCTCTTAGCTGTTGTTTTATCCACATAATTTGTGAACAACAACTTCCGAGAGCTATATACTCGCTTTCTTTGTAGAGAGACTCGTACTTTGCTTTCTTGAAAACCAAGACACTGTCTTGCCTCCAAGTAGTTGACAGGTACCCGAGGTGCTCTTTTTATCGACTCTACATCCAGCAAGGTCTGCGTTTGAATATCTAAGAATAGTAAAGTCTCCCCTTTTTGGATACCAGAGACCAAAGCTTGAAGTTGATGAAATATATTTGATAATACGCTTTGTAGCATTTAAATGAGATTCTTTTGGGTTTGATTGAAATCTGGCACAAATGCAAACACTAAACAAAATGTCAGGTCTAGAAGCAGTAAGATAAATAAATGATCCAATGATACTCCTGTATAGCTTTTGGTCGACTTTCTTTCCTCCTTCATCTTTGTCTATTTTCAAGGAACTTGACATTGGTATATTAGCCTTTTTGTAATTGACCAATCCAAACTTTTCGACAATATCATTTGCATACTTTTCTTGATGAATGAAAGTTCCTTCCTCCAGTTGTTTTATTTGAAGCCCAAGAAAGAAGGTTAACTCATCCATCATGCTCATTTCAAATTCATCCTGCATAGTCTTAGAAAATTTCTTGCACAGACTTTCATTAGAGGATCCAAATATAATATCATCGACATAAATTTGAACAAGCAGAAAACTTTTGCTTTCTCTTTTAATAAAAAGAGTAGTGTCTACTTTACCTTTAATAAATCCATTTCGAATTAAAAACTTACTTAGTTTGTTGTACTAAGCTCGTGGTGCTTGTTTTAAGCTATATAAGGTCTTTTTGAGTTTGAATACCGAGTCGGTTTCCTTAGGTCTTCAAACCCAGTGTGGTTGTTCCACATAAATTTTCTCATGGATGAATTCATTTAGGAATGCACTTTTGACATCCATTTGGAATAACCTGAAATTCTTATGGCAAACAAATGCAAGTAATAAACGAATTGCTTCTAATCTTGCTACCGGTGCATAAGTCTCGTCATAGTCAATCCCTTCTTCTTTCGTGTATCCCTTGGCCACGAGTCTTGCCTTGTTTCTTATGACTTTTCCTTTCTCGTCCATTTTGTTCCTAAAAACCTATTTAGCTCCAACAATTGATTTACCTTTTGGTTTATGAGTCAACTCCCAAACATCATTAATTCTGAATTGTCTGAGTTCTTCTTGCATAGCTTCAATCCAGCTCTCATCGGATAAAGCTTCTTCTATGCTTTTGGGTTTTATTTGAGAAATAAGAGCCACAGCATTAGACTCTTCTCGTCTTTTGGATCTTATGCGAATTCATTCATTGATGTCGCCAATAATAAGATCTTTGGGATGATTGGACTTATGTTTCCAGTTGCTAGTTAATTTATCGATTGATGGTCACTTCCTTCACTTGAATCTTCAACGTCACTTGTTCTTTGGTCCTTCAAAGTCTCGAGCGCTTCTTGAGATTTAGAATTTGTAGAGTCTGGAGCAGGTTTAGTCTCTCCAAGATGAGTCTGAATAGATTCATTTTGTATGGAGTCTTGGAATTTGACATTCATTGATTCTTTCACAGTTTGAGTCTTCTTGTTGTAGACTCGTACGCTTTGCTTGTGGTTGAATATCCAAGGAAGATGCCTTCATCTGACTTTTCTTCAAACTTACCAACTCAATCATTTGCATTTTTCAATATGAAACATTTCGGATATGAAAATATGAAACAATAGGCTTCTTTTCTTTGAATAGTTCATAGGGTTTTTTTTTTTTCTAGAATAGGCCTTAGAAAAACTCTATTAATAATATAACATGATATTGAAACTGCTTCAGCCCAAAATCGTAAAGAGATATTGCTTTCAATTAAAAGAGTTCTAGCCATTTCTTGAAGAGATCTATTCTTCCTTTCCACAACTCCGTTTTGCTCTGGAGTATATGGAGAGGAGAACAAATGCTGAAAACCAGATTCTTCACAAAATTTTGTAAACTCTTGATTTTCAAATTCACCTCCATGATCTGTTTTTATACTTGAAATAACATACCCCTTTTCATTTTGAATCTTCTTGGCAAATTTTTCAAAGTAAGAGAAGGTTTCAGACTTACTTGCCAAGAAGTATAACTAAGTAAATCGTGAATAATCATCCACAATTACTAGGCAATATTTCTTACCTCAAATGCTCTGTGTTCTTGTTGGTCCAAAGAGATTCATATGCAAAAGCTGTAGTACACGGTTAGTGGAAACTTGATTTAATGGTTTAAAGGAATTTCTTACCTGTTTTCCTAATATACATGGTGTACATAGATCAGACTTTGGTATGATAAATTGGGTAGACCACGAACAAGCTTCTTTGCTGAGATTTTGGCTATCTGCTTCATGTTAATATGCCCAAGCTTCTTGTGCCATAAGCTTGCTTCGTCTTGGATTGAGATTAGACATTGCGATTCATCTGGTTTCACGTCTAAGAGGTAGATATTTTCAGGTCTTCGACCCATGAATGACTGAGTAGAGTCTTTACTGGTTCTTGAACAAATACCCTCTTGAAAGTTGATTCTAAAACCGGCATCACATAGCGATCGACATCGTTTGCAGATTGTAGTTGATCCCTTCAACTAAAGAAACATTGCTTATTGAGAGGTTCCTAATCTTTACAGTTCCAAATCACACAATTTTTCATTTGCTGTTTCCTCCAAATGAGACTTTTTCACCATTCACTTGAACAAGCTTTATGAAGTAATTTGAATCTCCTGTCATGTGTCTCGAGCATCCACTATCCAGGTACCATTTCACATTTTTTTTTTTTTATAGTGACCGCATTTAAAAAGAGACTCAAGCTTTCTTTGGTACCCATATTTTCTTGGGTTCTTTTGAGTTAGTTTGATATGTGGTTTTTGCCCAAACTTTATTGACAGGTTTCTAAACCATAGGACATTCTTTCTCAAAATGATCTGCATTATTGCACTTTGAACATCTGAGAGCATTGCGACCCATGGTTTTACGAAAGTCCTTTCAAAATGATTTTTGTAAGCATTTCTTGTGGGTCTTTGTTTGATTCTTTTTTTCACTTTAGGAAAATCAATTAAAGGAATGGTTTCAGTGATCATTCCCAAACCAGATTTATTGAAATAAGGTCTTTAAACAGAAAGTATTTTTTCCAGTTTTCAGATCCTAGAGAAAATTTTTTGGAAATATTTGAGATATCATTTTTCAAGAATGCATTTTCTTTTAAAAGATTATATTCACTTTCTTTGAGAGAAGAAACATCCTGGTCTAAGCATTTCACTTTTTCTTCCAAAACATTCTCTTGTTGTTTTAGAGCAGAATTTTCCTTTTTGAGTTCGGAAATTCTTTTAAGAGAAGTCTTAAGACTAAAACACAATTCATCAATGTATTTTGAAACTTTAATAGGGATTTTGAAGTTACTTACCTCGAATTCACTTTCTGAATCTGAATCTGTCTCGGAGTTTGATTTTGAATCCGATTGTGTCATTAGACATATATTGGCATAATCATCATCACTATCTTCGCATTACGTATCACTCCAGGTTTCAGTTTTGAGAGCTTTTCGATACTTTTCAGTTTTTCCTTCTTCCTCAGAAGAGGACAGTTAGGCCTGATGTGTTCCTTTTTCTTACATTCAAAGCAGACTACATCTTTGTTTAATTCATCATCTTCAGCAGACTTGGTCTGTTGCTTTTGAAGACTTTGTTTCTTTGAATTGAATTTTCTTCTTTTTCTGTTAAGCTTTCTGAATTTTCTTATCATGAGAGCAAGCTCTTCATCATCCATGTCGTCTTCAGAATTTGTTACATCAGAATCATCATTAGATTTTAATGCAATAGATTTCTTACCTTTAGAATTTTCGTCTTCATTGATTCGTTCCACTTCATAAGACTGAAGGGTCCCAACCAACTCATCAACAGACAGTGGCATGATTCTTTGGGTCTCTCTGATTGACGTCTTTATGTGATTCCAATCCTTGGAGAGTCCACGCAGTAGCTTTTTTACTTTCATGGGATCAGAAATTGGTTGACCTTGATTTTCAAGACCATTCACGATTTCTGTAAAATGACTAAACATGTCGGTTATAGATTCTCCCGATTTCATTATGAAGGCTTCGTATTGACCGAGAAGAATGTTGATTCTAGTCTCTTTCACTCGATCGGTTCCTTCATAGGTAATGTGTAGTCTATCCTAGACTTTTCCTCTTTCTGAGACAAGTGCAGCTTTAGGAATGATCCATTTTTCTACAACGTCCCATTCCAGATGATCTTTTTATCTTAGGAATGCCTTCATCTTGTTTTTCCATATGTTGTAGTCCTTTCCATCAAAGTAAGGCGGTCTGGTATTACTTTGCCCTTCTCCCAGCCTTGGAGCCAACATACTAGCCATGGATCTTTAACTCTGAAGTAAAACACTTCAAACAAAGTGAGTACACGGGCTCTGATACCAATTGAGATAGCTAGTATAAGCACCTAGAGGGGGGTGAATAGGTGCACAAATAGTTTTTCAAGATACAGAAGCGATTCTAGGCAAACAATAGAAAGGGAGTTCACTTTTGATTAACAAAATGAAATACGATCAAAGTAAAGAGAGTAAGGAAGAGAAAATTGAACACAAGGTTTATAGTGGTTCGGCTTATTTCAAGCCTACGTCCACTCTTCCGCACTGACAGCTCACCGGTTGGATTTCACTATGAACAAAAGAGAAGTTATAGCACAGCTTTTCCTTGATTCCACAGTGTAGATGTTCTATCACACTTCCTCAAGGTTTCTCACAAATATAGACTCTCTTTTGTGTACAAGATTTCGCTTAAAGTGATTTGCTAAAACAACAAGGAGCTTCAGACTTTGGAATTCTTCTATCGCGCACACCTCGAATAACTTAGAACGTCTTCCTTATATACTCCTTCATGCCATTATACCCGTTGGCACTTACCAAAGGAATTCCTCCAATCTACCCGTTGGACGGAATCAATTAGGAAGATTATTCAAGCTATTAAAGGAACGTGTCGATAGCCCATCAATCCTGTTCGCCCATACAATCAAGATCTTGGTTTCCATAAGTAGAACCTTTCAAGAATATTTAGGCAATCATCGGATCCTTAATCTTCGAGTCAATCTCAATCAATCAAAGGATTCTGTTATGTCTTTTCCAGCCAAGAGATCTTCTCCAGTCGATAATGTCATATCCTTAATGAAACATCCAGTTCTGAATAACCTTTCTTCAACGGATTAGAGACTGTCAATGAGGATAGACTTTGAGTCTTAAGTCTAGCTGTCCAAAGGTCTTCAGACTTTAAATAGCAGAGTCTGCAAACCTTCAGACTAGACTGATGGAAACGTTTTGTCAGCTTCAAAACACTTCAAGAAGATTTCTCCAATAGAGTCAACCAAGGTGGGTGGTTGATCGAGGGGCACCCAGCAGCAACCACGTTGCTCTCCATTTCGGTGGCCAATGGAGAGAGCCCAGCATGCATTCAAGCCACGTTTCCCCCACCTGTCATCGCCTCCTCCACCTGTCCTCCATGCATGCATCCACCGAAACCCCTACATGCAAAATCATCATTAGCTTAACTAACATTAGAGGAAACAAGGGGCTGGGTTTTAAGATAAAAGTGCTCATGTGATTGAGAGGGAGGAGAGGGAGGAACAGAGTGAAATAAGCAGCGAGCAAGAGAGAGTTCAAGGGAGTGATCTGCGAGAGAGGGCAACAAACGAAGAGAGAAAGGAGACTACCCTCCATCCGTGCTCGTGCGAGTTGCCACCGTCGCGTCTTCGTCGCCATTGAGCCAAGCCCGAGCTTTTGGTTTTGCTTGCTGTCAAGCTAAGGAATTAGACGCAAGTAGAGTCCATTGATCTACCCTTTGCTTATTGTGTTTGTGTGTGATCAATGGTGAATCTCGGATGTGGTTGAGGTGAGAAATTTCGAAGTTATAGGAGTAGTGTTTTAGCCTAGTTTTCTGTTTTCTGGAAAAACAGTTCAACCTTTGGTGATTTCGTGAGTTGCATGCAATGTTCTAGTTGGAATCTCACTTCAACTTCTTGATGAAAGTTGTAGAGGACTTCTTGGAGAGTAACATATCAAAATTTGAGCTTAAATGAACAAGTATAGGTCGATAAAACCATTTTTCTTTGAAGAAGCTAGATCTGGAAATTGTTATGTTAGTTTATTGTGATTCTGTGAATTTTGTGAAATAATCCAGTCCGAATTTGATCTCGTGTTCTTGATAAGAGTTATAGACGACATCTTGAGGAGCAACATACTAAAATTTGAGGATAAACGGACAAGTAATGATCCGGGAAAACGATTTTCTTTGAAGAGGATGAGTCTGGACAGTGAACTGAGAGTTAGGGAGAATTATAAAAATTATAGCTTTTAATCCAGAAGGAAATAGATTTCAATTTCTTCATGATACTTTTACCCCTAGGTCTCATCTATAACATATTAAAATCTCAGAATTTTCAGAGTTCATTTAAGGGCTTAATCGAAATTATTTTCGAATTGTGCAAAAGTGGTGCTGGAATTTCTTTTGCTGTGATATGTGGACCTATGTGATTGATGTGAAACTTTCTTGATGAAATATCTTCCTCTGGATCTTGTTTACATCATGTTAAATTTTCAGAATTTATTGAGATTATTTACTAATTTTCCAAGAATTTTTACTAAAGAGGTGCATTCTGTTTTACCCGAAAATTGGTTCTATTCTAAAAAACGAAGGAATTACTTTATGAAATGTGGTATTGTGGGTGTTATGTGTACTGCATATATGGTGACATTTGGGCATATCATATGACATTAAAAAGCTGGTTTAGACCTTTGAGATTGTTGCATCAAATGCCATGTTGAAAATGAGACATATATGTTATTATATTTTGTGATAAGAATGAGACCGTCGGAGGTGTGAGCCGACGATGCCTCGGGAGTGTAGGGATGCCTGGAGGTTTGTGCCGGAGGGTTCTCGGGAGTTTCGAGATGCCCGATGGTATACGATATGTAATTCCAGGGGGTATTTGGTGGTATGTCGATACGTAATTCCGGAAACCCTAGAGGTTTGAGCTGGGGAGATTTCTCATGATGCTAGTTGGGATGCGAGATGCTCGGAGGTTAGTGCCGGATGCTTGGAGGTTTGTGCTGGAGGTTCCTCGCGATGCCAGATTGGGTGCGAGCGATAAATTGAGAGATGCAAACATTGGTCCCAAGAAGAAAAATGATGAGATCCTTTTGAAAGATAAAAATTGAAATTAAATTATGTACATGGGTGTGTGCATATGGCATGATGCATGATTTGCTTATGAAAGTAAATTGATACTATTTGGCATTGAGAATGCGATCATGAAGGCTTGAATAGATCTCATGGGGATGTATACATGATTGTATGGATGATATGAATCATGCGTATGCATGTGCATATGGCATGGAATGAACCTCATGGAAATACAAGCATGATTGCATGGTGGTATATGCATGATGGCACAGTGAGTTATGCACGACTGCATGACGATATGCACGACCGCATGACGATATGCATGACCGCATGGTGATGTATGCTTGATAGCATGGATGATATGTGCTTTACTCATGATATCTTGATTGTTTTGCTTGTTGCATTGTGTAGTTTGATGGATTTTTACTGTTGAGTGGTTGTACTCACCCTGTTTGGGGAATAACATGTCAGACTAGATAAGATACATCTGCTGTCACTGCCACCGATAAATGGATTAAGTGGTTGGATATGACCGCGGGGAGGAGAATAGCAAAGGAATGAACTTTTGGATGCCGACACTAATCGAGGGACTTTAAATATACGACTGTTGGAGGAGATGTCGGTCATCTTTTGAAGTATAGCCGAGTATAGAAAGACTATGACATTTTGATGTACCAATGAACGATATCCATCTGGTTTAAGTAAATAAAAGTGTTCGGCTTTACCTAAAAATGTTTAGTAGGTGTGCATCATTTTCTGAATATAAGGAAGGGAGTTAATGGATGTGCTTCCACCATATAAATTGTGCAGGGATCGTTCTAAAAGATGTAAACCCCATGATTTATGAATTTTAATGAAATTCCTTAGTATTAGAGTATTATATTATCAGGTCAAGTGAAGGGTAAGGGGACTATGGCGACCCTAACAGTTCAGGGGCCGTCGAGGGGTGTCGCACAACATCCTAGCCACTCTCTTGCCCCCACACCATGACATCACTTGTGATGTCACAATCCACTATCTCAATCCACCACAACCTCTTCCAATAGGTTGAATTTCATTTTCCACCGGGGCATAAAATTTTGTACAACTTCTTCAATTCCATTTGATTCTCTTCCAATTGAATCAAATTGAAGTTCATAAAATTAATCTAATGTCACCACACTTCAATTTACATATTCACTCGTCCATAGAACCAACTTAATTCCTAAAAGCACGACCAAAAGCTGGCCTTCTAAATTCTCGAGCCAAATTAGCCATTCATCGACTAATTTGCTGAAAAACTCTAATTGCATGAAAAATCTTCCGAATATGAGTCAATGATCCTAAAATGATTTGTGACACAACATGACTTCTTATTTTTGAATTCGATCTCAATTTCACGATTAATTTCACTTCGGCACGATACTAGCGTCTACTGATCTACCGGGCAGCTTTTAGAAATTTTCATGCATTTGACCCGTGGTTGATCAATTCAAGCCACAATGTACATCTTTGACACATTGGTGACTTTCGATTGTTGAGGGTAATCTCAAGGTTTAAAATACGGACACGGGGTACCCAATCAACGAGAAAAGTCGATCTAGTGCCGATCGACAAGAATTGTGCAATCTGGTAGAATCACCCACACTTGATCACATGCCTCTGTCGAGTCGATCTATCTCCGGTCTCTAATTGATTTTTAATTGTGCCGTAATGACCCTTGCAAATTAGCTCGATCGAAAGGTTGCTTCTTAATCAAATTCTCGAGTCTGATGTATTAGAATCTCTTAACGGCTGTACCTGATAGACTAATTTTCATATGAGTGGCTGACTCAAAGAAATGAACTATATGTGTGTCAACGAAATGCCCGTATTAATTTATTGAAAATAGAATTGGAAAATCAGGATGTCATAGTCGGGGTCGGGGTCAAAGACGTAGCCACCGAGCACGGGGGTCGTCGATGATGGAAACTTGCCGAAGATTAGGGTTTTGAATTGGGGCAGACACTAAATGGCGTTGTTTTGGTGTTAGGATGCCGACTGTACTCTCCGGCGAGCCACGTCAGCTTAAAAAATTAATAAAAAAGTGCCACGTCAGATTTTCGGCCAACCAGATCGGAGTTGGCACTAAAATGATCGTTTTTCAAACTTTTTGGTACTTAAGTGATCTGACAGAAACTCTTGGCACCAAAGTGAGTGCCGTACACAACTTATGGCACTGATAGTGTATTTATTCCCTCCTGGACAAAGAAGGGCTTGAGGACAACGCGATCGCGTAAATGAGATGTAACTCAGGGTGAAGCTCCTCCAAGGCGGGGAGATCGATGTTGATGGACTAAAAATAGATTGATGATACGGTATTCACTATACCTCTTTGACAGAAGTATCCGTCCTGGTGTAGACAAGGTCTAGTCAGGAGATCCTGGCAACTGTACTGGGTAAATTCTCCCTGTAGAGGGGTTATATAACTCAGCTATTTGGCTGTACGTATAAATCACGAGCCACGGGGCCTTCGATTTCGCATTATACGTCTCCTTGACAGCAGTAGTTCGCCTTGAGGTGCCCACCTATGGAATAGCTAAAAAGTTTTCCATGGCTAGTTGTCGAACGATGAGTTCTAGGATCACTGGCGAGAGTTCTTCCCAACTTGCCGTCGTAGGTTAAAAGATAGATTTGTCTGGTGTGCGACTTCTCGATGAGTTTATTTCTCGTAACATGAGGGAGATCCTAAATAGGAAAGACACTCATTAGGGATTCAATTTCTTCCAACAAATTGTCTTACAAATGTTATAGCTTTTTTTTTTTTTTTTTTTTTTTTTTTTTTTTATCTTGAATGAATATTCCTTGTCGTGGCTAGTGAGATACACTACCCTTTCGGTTTTGATGTATTAACATTTAAATCTTTCTATAAAATATACAAATTTTTAAAGCTAGTTTCATGGTAAGAACACTAGGAGTGCCAAAATTTTCGTATGACACTCATTTGAGTGCCAAAACCTTCTTCTTTTACTCACTTGAATGCCACCTCGGAGAAAAATTGATCACTTGAGTGCCAATTCTGCCCAAATGTCCTACATAGATTTTTTTAAAAAATATTTTTTGTGAATTTTACATTTATATTTGTATTTTGTATTTGTATTTTTTAGGGTTAGCAAAGGTCATCGGCCATCCTTGTCGGCCACGGCCGCCTCGCCCATAGCCATGAAGGCCCTAGGTGAGGTTGCGAGAGCCCTCATTGGCCGTTGGGCGACCATGGGTGACGCCGCCTAGAAAGGGTGAGGGTCATTGCGGTCTCGCTAGCGATTGGTGAGGCCGCAATGGTCTCACCCAAGTTCTTTGCAGCTAAATCTGGGTGAGGGCCCTCGCTATGAAGGCCTTGTTGCGACAGCCCTCGCTTGCTTTAAGTGGCGTCCGGCTTTAAGCGGCCACGAGTGATGCCACCCGGAGCGGGTGAGGGCTATCGCGGCGAGGGTGAGGTGGGGTGTTGTGGTGGCGAGGGTCGTTGGTGACCCTCACCAACCCTAAAGAAAAAAAGAAAAAAATTGAAAATAAAATAAAAACAAAAATATTTAAAAAATTTTAAAAATTTTTTGGGGCGGTTACTTCAATTTTTCAGGCGGGGCAAATTGGAAGTGGCACTCAAGTGATTGATTTTTCAAATTTAAAACACTCAAGTAAGTGAAAAAAAGTTTTGGTAGTCAAGTGAGTGTCATACAAAAGTATTGGCATTGGCACTTATACTGTTCTTTATTTTCAAGCTTTTATGAATATATCCCATAGAAAGTTTATACATATTATATAAGTAAATGATAACCGAAGTAGTCCGAAGATATGGGGTTAGAGGCAATGTTAAAGGTGGACTAACAGTTGTTGATTGGCATGAATTTTTCCAAATCCTTATCTCGAGCAGCATTGGTATTTATAATTTAATTGTATTAACCTTCAACAATTCTATGTGAATGAGTCGTCATTAGTTTATTGGAGTCAATTTAGAAACCAATTGAAATATGAGAGAATAGCTCGCTTCACAAGCAATTAGAGAATCTAAATATGTGGACTTGATTACATTAGTTATTTCAACTAATGCCCTTCTGATGCCCTAAATTGACTGGTTTGTTATCTAAGTGTTGATGCGGACTTTATCCAATTATAATTACACAGGTTCTTTGTCCATTAAGTGACCATGCCATGGTCATTTGTAATCAGTGGGGTCCTAATATTTACCCTAAACATTTCACTGAACTAGAAAAAGGCACAATCAAGAACCTGAAGGAAATTAAGAGCCCAAAAAGATTATTGACGTAATAAGATGTTACGGCGCCATAGTTTACTTGAAAAGAAGGGGCTAGTTAAAGATCACGATATTCTCCAAGCTCGTATAATTTCTTTTTCACTTTGGCAAAATAAAAGTTGTCAAGTCGCGCTCATGTTCAATTTTTTTTTTAATTCAAGTATGATAAAAAAATCAATGATTAGTGGTATGTGATATTTAAATGTACTTGTTCATTCTATATGTATTAATGATATCATGTTGTTAGAAGGGCATGATTTATGAACCGCCATCATGTCGTTAGTAGAGTACGATTTACGAACCACCATCAAGTATACAAACAGAATAACTAATGAAAATTCCTTGAGGACCGTTGAGTAAGAAACTTCAGCTTACCAAAAACATCATTGAAGAGTGTCTCCAAGTGTCATATTTTGTCTGGTTTTAAGTAAAAATTGATTCCATAAGCAAAGTCATTAACACCGGTGAATAAAGCGGGGGAAAAAAGTTTGAATCCTATTACGATTTGCCCCACATTTATTCTGTCTTCTTCTTTGAGGATGAATCCGATGGTGATTTAGTCCCTCATGATGCATCACTAATCTACTAGTGTGATCGCATAAAACAATAACATTTGTCCAGTTTCGGATAAAATCACGTGGAATTACCTTTTTCTTCTCAAACAATGAGAAAATCCATCTTTAACTAGGGAAAGCGTTAGTCAAAATAGGATTGTTTGTATTTGGTGGTAATGGAAGCAAAACCAACGCTGTGCTCCTATATCCACACAGACAAATTTATCCCCGAACCGCTAATTTGACCATGGTTAGACTAGGTTTGACTTTCGCCATCTGAATAGTGGATATGCCACCGAGGCATCCAGTTGGTTCGAGATCCCCACGATTCCCTCTCCGTGTCTCTTTCTCCTGCAGAATACTCGCTTTTCGTCTTGTTAAGAAAGTGATGCTAGATTTGCCGAAGTTTTAAATGCAAAGGTCGGCAATATCAAGAAGTGGAATATGTGCATGGCCACGTGTGATCTGACAAAGGCGTGTAATGAAAGACACCGGACGCAAGGTGGTGGCAGTAGTTACACGGAAAATTGAGCCGAATTTCAATTAAATATGAGTAACTCGCCCCGCGCATACAGGAAGGCCACGGGATTGAACCGGGACACGCACGCTTCGACCAAGACTCAAAACTTTTCATTTCCTTCGCATTTCACTTTCGCGTAATTTTTAGTTCCTATCATAAATTTTCATTTCGATGTACATTCCAGATTATTGCAGTTCCAGTCAAATAACATTTCTATACACTTATTTCGATGGAGAATTCACGTTCCATCCAAGCCCCATTTGATCGGTTTGTGCTTGAGTATGAAATAATGGAATGATCTCCATTGCTTTTCATTCGCTTGAAGTCGGATCACCTTGGCGCCTCATTGATTCATCGTCAAAACCTCTTTTGGCATACCACCCAAACGGATTGATTTTCTCCAACACAGAAACAAATTTTGATACACAACATTAAAGATAATTAGAGGATTCTTCATATTTTCCTTGATTTGGCATGTCTTTGATTTATGTTTTTTTTTTTTTTGGTCATAGTAATAGTTCATTCATTTCTATAGAAATACAAGAGAAAAACATCGCCGTCCAATTGAAAACCAAGGTAAACTTCAGACAACTTCAAAACAAAAGCAGCTCTTGATAACTGAAGGAGTCATCCAAAAGGTAAACAATCACATTCAAAGAGCAGATTTATGATTTCTTCAAACTAAAATCGGTGGCCAATTACCAAATTTGTCTTCAGTGATGAGCATATATCGAGATCCCCATTTATTGTGACAGTTTTACCTTTCGGTGGTGCATGCCTAGTTTCATTGTTCCCAACATCATCGCCGTTTAGAGAAACAACATTGAATGAGGAAAGATTTGACATTTGTGAGAGCTAAATATTTACAGAACTCCTCTAATTTTCTTTGAAATTGCACTTGTATACTAATGAAATCTAAGAAAAGTGAAACCCCAAAATCATAAACGCAAAAATCCCAAAATCTAGATTAGATTGGGATAAAAACCTCTTGAAATGGGAGAAAAGCTCCTAATCTAGACTAAATCAAAAGAGAAAAACTCCACAAAATGAGAAAAAAGCAAGAATAAGAGAATAGAGAACCAACTTAGCCCAAGAAAAGGAAAAAGGGAGGGGTAAGAGAGATCTAGCTCGAACCCTCCCACATGGAGATTGAAACAAAAAGCTGTGTAAAAATTAAAGTGAAAACAGAAAACCCTAGAGTTCCATGATGAAGGAACTAGATAATTTTTTGATTTATGATATTTGATTATCATTAATATTTCAATATATCTTGATAAAAATAATTAGGGGATTGTCCTTATGTCCTTGAGTATCTCTAACATACAAATATAGAGATTGCGAGATCCATTGATTTTGACTTGTTCAATGTATGATCTACTTATTTGAATACTCGTTAGTAAATACAATGAATTAGCCTATGGAGTCTTCTTTTATATGAATATGAAAAGATCATCATTCTCCATAATGCATTCATAGGCGCACATTACTTGATGTATTTGGACCGGGGGATTTGCTTATCATATTTTTTTTAATGCCTGAAGAGCGAAAGATCCGCAACTAGCGGATTTTGATAATTAATTGTACATAATTTAGTCAATATATATTAATCATATCATGTTGTTAGTAGAGTACGATTTACGAACCGCCATGAAGTGTTTTTTTTTTCTTTTTTTAAATAACTAATGCAACTTCCTTGAGGAAAGTTGACTAAGAAACTTCAACTCACCAAACTTACCAAAAACCATTACAGAGTGTCTCCAAGTGTCGGATTTTGCCTTGGTTAAGGCTCGGTGAATAAAGTGAAAAAAAAAAAAAAAGTTTGAGTGATTAGATATAATTTCCTTATCTTTGATTCTTTATTTTGGGATATGTTATGCACAACAATTCTCTGGCGAGTAGCTCAGGTGTGTTTGTTTCAATTTTTGAGAGATAATCTAAATGAGAAATTGGGAGATTAATGCTATATCTATGGTATAAGGTTTCAAGGAAACACTCCCAGTGATGGTGTAGTTCAATTACTCTATGACGCCTTAGGGGATGGCGGGTCTGCACCCTATGACACCAAGGCAATTGGATGGAGACAGCAATTTCCTAGTTTAATTTAGGTCATTATCTAGATTTATGCAGTTTCCTATTTTAGTTTCCAAAAAAGATCTAATAAACATTGCATTATATCTCATCTAAAATTAATTAGTTTCATAAATTCTATTTACATGTTACTCAGTAGTCATATGCTCTAGGGGCATGTTATAATTGCATCTCATGCATTGCATACGGTTTAATTTCCATAAAAAGAAAACACACAAATAAAAAGTAATCTCACATAGTTGAATAATTGGATTAATTCATGCTTAACCATATTTCATGTCATTAGAATGTCATATAGGTTGCATTCAATCCAATTTAATTAACAGAGCACACATGTCACTTGGATTTCATTTTAGTTCTCAAATGCATGTTAATTTAGGACATATAAATCAAATCGCATGTCATGTTAGATTAGTTCATAATTATTTTGTCCATCATTAGGATTTGTTTACATCTAAGGTGCATTTGTTTGATTAAGAATGAATGATTTGGAAAACATTTCTCTAAAATTCTCCTTATATCCTTACAAAAATGGATAAACAAATTTTTTATTGTCCATGAAAATGTTTAGACATAAACTGTTGTCATTAATGAAAACATTTTTATTGACTTATTATTTCAAAAGATGAAGTAATCATTTTTAGGAAATTATTTTTCCAAATTATTCATTTTTTGCAAAACAAATGAGCCAGATTGGATTACCACCGCCTACGGTGGCCTAGTTGGATAAGTGTTCCCATGATCCTTTGCGAGAGGAGAGGAGTTCGAATTCCACTGGCCACATGAGATTTTAAATGCGACGTCGGGGTGGTGGGTCATCCGCTAGCGTCGCCCTAGGGTTTACCCCCCGTTACCCCGGGCCTCTCGGGCTGTCCGTGTTGGTATGGTGCGCGGGTTCCTTGGGTTATCAAAAAAAGAAAAAAAAAAAAGAGCCAGATTGGATTTAAATTCACGTCACATGTCAATAATTTTAAATTAAAATTCACGTAGATATTGTGATGGCTAACAATATCGCTGAGAGGGGGGGTGAATTGGTGATTTTAAGAAAACTTCACTAACTTATGAAATTGTAAAAGCCAAGTCTGATGTAAGCAGAATAACTTAATGTAAAAAGAATTAAGTTAATATAAGCAAGAACATGTGATTATACCAAGTGCAGAGCACTTCTATTAGATAATAATAGATAAGAGCAGAGACTTATAAAATGTTGTACGCAGAGTTTTATAGTGGTTTGGCTTGATATAAGTTTACATCCATTCATCGAGACTAGTAGCCTACTTGGTTGGATTTCATTAGCAATCTTAGGAATTACAATAGTTTGTGCCGCTTATACTCAAGCACTTCTTCCCAAAGAAGGTTCTGCTTATACCCAAATAGATAGATCTCACTATCACACACCTAAGCAGAGACTTATAGAATGATGTACACAGAGTTTTATAGTGGTTTGGCTTGATGTAAGTTTACATCCATTCATCGAAACTAGTAGTCCTCTGGTTGGATTTCATCAGCAATCTTAGGAATTACAATAGTTTGTGCTGCTTATACTCAAGCACTTCTTCCTGAAGGAGGTTATGCTTATACCCAAATAAATAGATCTCACTATCACACACCTAAGCACAAACTATAATACCAGCACACTTCTCAACTAGATTACACTTTCGGTACAATCAATGAAAATATTCTTTCTATTGGTTCTCTTTTTCATGACATGTTTAAATTGCTAAACGTCCATCAAGTATTGACTTAAGCCAATGATATTTATTTGTACAATCATAGTCTCAATTAAAAGGGTGAAGATTATTTGGCAGTAACATGAACCAATTGCCGAAAAAGAAGTATTTTTAAAGGCACAAAACCCATCTTTCTCACTTACCTGACCATGGAAGAAAAAATTCCAAAGAAATCAACTTGGCTAGCTATCATATCAAAAGATCAATTTAAATCTTCCACAAAGTAAAACAAACATCCTTTATGCAGACCGGCGTCTCCAACAAAGGATCACACATCCCCACAAAGCATACAAAGCGAAATAGAAATGAAACATGTCATTAAGTAGAAATCAACTCCACAAGAGTCATGAAATCAGCTTGAACACTTCCTCCCGGTCCGGAAGCATCCACCAATCTTTCTCTAAGCTCACCAGCCTTCTTCCTCATCTCCTTCCCGTCCTCACTTCTCAACACCACGTCCAATGCCTTCACCATCCCACTCTTTGTAATGGTCCCTCCCTCCACTCTCACTCCAATTTTCCACCATTCCTTCACCAACCTTCCGTTCATCACGTTGTCCGTCCAAAACGGCCTGCATATCATCGGCACGCCCCCCGCCACGCTCTCAAACACCGAGTTGTACCCGCAGTGTGTCACATGCACCCCGCACGCTGGGTGGCTCAACACCTGGCTCTGCGGGGCCCACGACACTATCTTCCCACGCTGCCCCGTCCTCTCCAAGAACCCTTCGGACAAGTGGACCATCATGTGCTCCTGGATAGACCATAGGAATGGGGTCCCGGTGGATTCGAGGGCCTCGGCAAGAGCGGATAGCTCAGTAGGTGACAGTACAGCTACCGTCCCAAAGCACACATATGCCACGGTCCGATGGTCTTTGGTGTCTAGCCACGTTAAGCAACCGGTAGGGTCTGAGTCTGAGCTTGTTATCACCGGTAGCGGTGAGAAAGACACCGTGGGGCACCCTACATGGAGGAGCATCTTGAACTTGGACATGAGGTCTGCTATTAGAGGTGCCGGGATCGCTTCCACGTAGGAGTTCATGATGACGGCCGTGGCACATTGCAGCATGCGCACCAACCGGTGGACAAAGTTTGACACTGGCGAAGTAGTCGGGTCTTGTAGAATATTGTCTGGGATATCTGAAATGCGAAACAATGATAACGCTGGAACCATTTCCAGGGCCTCATCGTCGGCCTCTGCCACCGCCATGCCAGCGCGGGAGTTTCTAAGGCACAGCTGACGAAGGACCTCAGTGTGGATGTAAGCGGACAGAAAGCACGGAGACGGGATCCAGAACGTCACCCACGGAACGTGCATCTGCTCGGCCATTTCGCCTGCGGGAAGTAAGAAAGCATCACTAAATAGACAACTCACCTTCTTCTTTGCATCTCGCTCCGCGGCATCGATGGCAGCTCGAAAACTCTTTGGAGCTTGTTTTTGGAACATATTCATTTGCTCTATCAGTTCATCCGTCGTTGCTCCGTGATGACCAGCTGGCACTTCATTGTTGATGTCATAGACCACGAAGTTGGGCGGCAGCTCAGCTCTCGATGAAGGGGGGAAGAGATCGCGGTTGGACATGGCCGTGCTTAAGAAAGAGAAATGGACGTTCGTGACAGTTTCCGCTAACTTACGGATGAGGTTGGCGAGAGACAGAGGGTGACAAGTGAATGGAAACACAAGGACGGCGACGTGCTTTTCTGAGGACATTTTGAACCCGATCCAATCAAAATCTTCAAGACCACGAATATATAGAGAAAATATTAGCTACCTTAAGGTTGTGCTTGATAGTCGAGATAAAATTCGGGATATGATATGATTTATCATATTCTACGTTTGGTAGTCCTTCATGACATGATAAAGTCGGATATAATGGGGATAGAAGTAAGATAAAATTATCCATGGGAGAGGTGGGACAAAAGTGGATGGGATTTTTAATGTTCATAATAGGAAAGTTATTTTTCTTGAATAACAAACTTATTAAATTAACAAAATTGAAATTATATTTCAATATAAATAATATTTGAATTATAATTTAAGAGATTAAAAATAAAAAAATAGAAATTTATTTTTAACTAATATTATTTTAATTCATATATTCAACTTTAGTTCTCTCTTATAATAAACATTTAATCTATAAATTCAATATTTATATTTATTTTATATTTTAGGTATTTTTGTATTTTAGGTATGTTAGTACGATTTACTATTTGATAAAATTTTGTTAAAGAATGATGAAAGGGGAAAAAATAATAAAGAAATGTTATAAAAAAGAGGAAAAATAAAATAAAATAAAATAAATGATATGACATTTATATAAATATAAATAAATAAATAAATAAATAAATAAATAAATAAATAAATAAATAAATAAATAAATATATATATATATATATATATATATATATATATATATATATATATATATATATATATATATATATGCTGTGAATATATCCAACCTTAATATTGTGCTTCACCAAATAATGGGCAAGATATCAAAAAATCTCAAGATTTCATATTCTATCCTATCAAATTTTATCATGATTAGAAATTCGGACGACCAAATATAACCTAAGAGTGCCACGCAATTTTTTCTTTGAACCATTTGGAGCATGGCACCAGTCCGTGTTAGGTTCACACGTCGTCCCACTCTCTCTTCCATAGTCCTTGGCCCACCTCTCTGCAAACGCTTTGACGCTCTCTCTCCTTTACTCTCCTCTGCAGACCGTCTCTCTCCTATCTTTCCTCTCTATCTCTCTCCTTGTTCTCTGTTTTGTTGCAAAGAGAACAAAATTGCGAAGAACAAAATTGCAAACCGTCTCTCTCCTCTCTATCTATGGGGCTTGGGAAGGTGATGGCGGGAGGTGACGGCGTCGGTGGCGTTGACATTCAGGAGTAGGAGGCGCTTTGTGGAGGAAAGAGAGAAAGAGTGGGTAGAGCGACCTTTTCTTGCGGAGAGGGAGGCCAAAACATGAGCAAGGGTTCATCGGCATCGGGGTTGGCCCGTGAGGACGCTTCGTAGAGGAAAGAGGGAGAGAGTAGAGTGGAGGTCACGAGAGAGAGGCGAAGGGGCATCGGTGTCAGCGTCAGCGTCGAGTGCATAAGCGAAGGCGAAGGCAGAGGCAGAGGTGTTAGTGTCTGAGTCGAGGGCAATGGAGGCAACCGGTGGAGGGGCATTGGCGTCGAGGGTGATAGAGGAGCGGAGGGGCTTCAATGTCACGATTTGCTGGAAGAGAGGCGCAACTTTGAGGACGAAAGAGAGAGAGAAAGCGGACTAGAGGTCATGAGAGCGAGGCAGAGGGGTGTCAGCATCAAAGTCGGGTTCAAGAGAGGAGGCGGAGGTTGTGTTGGCGTTGGTGTTGGAGTCGAGGGTGAAGGAGGCATCCAGTGGAGGTGGAGGTGGAGGGCCGTTGGCGTCTCGTTTCGTTGGAAGAGAAGCATGACTTCAGGGAGGGGGGAGAGAGAGAGGGCAGAGCGGACATCACGAGAGGGAGGCGGAGGAGCATCGGCGGCGTTGGTGTCAGGGTGGGGGGCAATGGAAGCAACCAGCGGAGGTGGAGGGGCTCAACCTTTATGGTTTCCTCTGAACTCTCTGCAATTTTGTTCTCCCCGCATTGGAATAAAGAACGGGGAGAGAGATAGAGAGGAGAGAGACGGTCTACAGTGGAGAGCAGAGAAGAGAGAGTGTCAAAGCGTTTGTAGAAAGGTGGGCCAGGGACAATGGAAGAGAGAGTGGGACGACATGGACCTGACATGAACAAGTATCATGCTTTGAATGGTTCAGAGCAAAAATTATGTGGCACATTTAGGGTATCTAATATTTTCTCTGAATGTATATGGAAAAGAATAGTCAAAAACAGTTTGAGCTCAATTTGGACAACCGTTTTAATCAAAATACTTCCACAAAAACTACTTAGTAAAAATGCATTCAGCAACTAATAATATTTAACAAATTTCGAGCACAAAAGTCACTTCCACAAACTTCTCTTTTCCGTGTTTTTCTTCCGGATTTCTTCTCCGCCTCCTTTCAATCAATGTTTTCTCTCTTCTTCGGTCCCGCTTCTCTCTTCTTATATATTTGGCCGTGATCGTCAATTTTTTTCTAGGACTTCTTTTAAGTCCCAACGCTGCCATAAAAAGACCAGAGACACCATTTCTTTACTGCAAAATTACAAATTTAGCCACTTCAACAAAACTATGTTTGACGTTCGTAAATTTATTAAAATGCTGTTAACATTCTAAGGACACTTGAGAAATTTGACAGATATTTCTATCTTACTATTTAATTTAACATTTGCAAATTTACTATAGTGCGAGAAATTTATTAGCCATACTTGTAAAATTTAGAAGTTGGTTCACTATTGATTAATTTTTACTTTTTTTAAATCCATTAAATTGTTGGCAACTTACGGATCACACTTATAAAAATTAAAAAATTATTAATTTATACAAAATCAATAATTTTATTACAGGGTTGATGACTTGCTAATTAATTACCTGAAAAGTAAATTACTAGTCACATTTTCTTTAAATAAATATGGTTAATATCCTCAGAAAATTCAAACTGGTATACATATGACATATTTACCAAAAACTAATTTTTTGAACATGAAAAATCCCAAATTAGTACACATATAACAAATTTACCCTAACTGATCATAAAAATTTTCAAACTAGTATGCTTGTGATAAATTTACCTTAAACTAATTTATTCAACCATAAAAAACTCTAAAGTTGTATATTTGTAACAAATATACCATCTGTTAAATTGGATTAATATCATAAAAAATTACAAAAATTGTATAATTATGAAAAATAGAAAGTAAAATATCAAATAGGTACATCAATCAACTGTCATGTGTCATTTAATTTAGCAATTTAATAGTAAAATTTGACAGAAACTAACATATGGTAAATTTATCACAATTATATCAATTTGAGATAAATTTGTCAAAAATGTACCGATTTAGGATTTTTAGTGATTAAAAAATTAATTTGGAGTAAATTTGTTGTGGATCTATCCGTTTGAAATCTTTTAGGACATTAATCCAAATAAAGAAAAATACTTGAAGTTGATGGTTTCTCGGGTTACTATTCATGGTTCTCTCTTCTTGGGCGATCAAGTTCTTGTTTTTACTGCATGTCGAGCTGCGATTCCAAGTGTGTTGGCCGATCGTTGGGCCAACTTTTTGGGGGAAAGTGGCGCCTCTTGCCTCTCCTTCAAACCCCCGGCATTGTCCCCGGTGCGTATCCTCTCCTCGATTCGCTTGGCTATCGATGGCTAAGGTTCCGCCCGCCTGCTTGCTGCTGTGATTCGTAAGTTGAGATGGATACGGAGCCAATGAAGGATCAAAATGAGGAGAAGGGGACAAGTTCCCATGGTGGGCTTCCCATTTTGACTGAGGAAACTTCATTGATGACTGGTATGGGAGGAAATTCGGGTTCGGACATTGTTCCGTCTAGTCCGATCAAATCGCGAGTTCCTTGCACAAGTGGTGGGGCACGACCTGTCCAGCGAGGAAGGTCCCGCTCAGCTAAGCCTCAGGGCAGGGAGACCGCTAAGAATTCATCAGGGAAATCGTGGGTTATGGTGGCAAGAACCGTGGCCAAGGGCTACGATTTGGTGTATACTCCACCGACTATGGTTAACAATAGACCTGTGATTGAGATCACTGATCAAGATCTAGAAGCTGCAGATCCCAAGATGTTTGAATGCTTAATGGGCTACTTCATTGGTCGCCGAATGCCTTTTAAGGTAGTTGAGGAGGATATGAAGAAAGTGTGGGGGCTGAACCTTGCTGAAGTCATGTCAAATGGCAAAGGTCTCTTTATGTTTCGCATTCTTGATAGGGAATTCCGTCGAAGTGTGCTTGAAAGTGGTCGGATGACGGTTGCTAGAATACCACTTGTGCTGCAGCAATGGACCCCTGGTCTTGAGCTGAGAAGGGAGACCCACCGTGTGGTTCCTGCTTGGGTTAGACTATCGAATATCCCCTTTTCGTGTTGGTCCGCCCACTTCATCGGGAAAGTTGCAAGTGTGCTTGGCAAACCCCTTTACGTGGATAAGAGAACAGAGTAGGCGAACAGCCTTACCTTTGCTAGGGTCTGCATCGAAATTACTGCTGATCAACTTGATTGTAAACTGATTGAGACAACCCATAATGGTATGAAGTGTGAAATAGGAGTGGAGTTTGAGTGGCGACCCACTGCCTGTGCTGGATGTGGCATCTTTGGCCACAATTGTGCAGCGGCTATTAGGCCTGGTAGACCTGGAACAGAACGTGTTGATGCTGGTCCTTCAAAGGAGTCTGAACCTCATAGCAAGGCTGCAAGTGGGAATATCTCACAGCAAATCAGACCATCTTCGGTGGCGTCTGAGGATCAAGGGGGAAGGTATTCGGGTGCGCCGTTGGTCCCTTTTCCGGAATCTGCAATTGATGCAGGACAGACCAGGAGCTCCTTTGGTGGTTCCTCTCCTCTTGTTCAACAGGTTGCGGATCCGGAGGTACCTCTTCCATCGCACCAAAGTGACCTTGCTCAGCATGGGAATCAGGTCGAAGGCAAGGAGAAGGAGTAGAAGCCGCAGAATTTGAATGCTTCGTTGACACCATACTCGGAGGAGGGGCATCCTTGCAACCTGAAGGAAGCTGTACCTGGCCAAAAGCCTCTTAAAGTTCCTGCAAAAATTAGTTCTGGCCTCTCCTCTCAGGCTTCTGACTTGGCACCGGATTCTGTTATGCCGTCTGGAGACCAGGAAGATGAGACCAGCAACATTTCATCCAATAAAGACGGTGGCCACACGCCTAGACCCGTTCCTTTGAGTGGCCTTTTGGAACCTACTGGGGCTGGTTCGAGCCAAGATCAGCTTCTCCTTTTGCTGCCTGATCCGCCGGGACCTTCTCCTACGGAGGGCTCTATAGCGACTAGAGGTAGGCGCAAGGGCGCCAAGCAGAAGTAATTCTCTCCTTTTGCTTTCTATGTTTTTTGGTTTTTGGAATGTTAGAGGTATTATGAACCCTGTCAAAAGGGCGGAGATTAGGAAGTTTGCTGTTGCAAATAAGCTTTGCCTTATTGGGCTGTTTGAAACTAAAGTTCCAGAGCCTTTGTTTGGTTCCATATCTTCCAATATTTTGAGAGGCTGGAATTGGATTGCGAACTATGATTTTGCTCCGCGCGGTAGAGTCTGGATTGGATGGGATCCAGCTACCGTCAGTTTTGAGTTGATCTCTTCGAATGACCAAGCCATCCATGGGTGCTTGAAGGGGTTATCTTCTAATTTTACTTGCTGTGTTTCTGCTATCTATGGAAAACATTCCTTTGTGCGGCGGAGGCCTCTTTGGTCTGATCTTATCCATTGTGACGATCTTTTTCAAGACTATGCCTGGATAGTAGCCGGAGATTTCAATGCAATCAAGGACCCTTCTGATCGCTTTGGTAGCTCTAATGCCTGGATCCCCTGTTTTGATGAATTCAAGCTATGTTTGGACCAAACGGAACTTGAGGATCTCAGGTACTCTGGCCTTCGGTTTACCTGGTCGACTTCGGCAGGTGCGACTAGGAAGATGCGAAAAATTGACAGAGTTCTTGTCAACTCTAAATGGAGAATGGACTTTTCATACTCGGAGGCGTCGTTTCTCAATCCTGGAATTTCTGATCATACTCCTATGGTTGTCAGGGTTGTGGATCCGCATCCAAGGAGGAAGCCTTTTAAGTACTTTGATTTTTGGGTTGATCACCCGAACTTCCATTCTACGGTCTTGCAGGTGTGGGATAGTCAAGTTTGGGGAGTTCCCATGTTTAAACTAGTTTCGAAGCTGAAATTGTTGAAATCTCGCCTCAAGGATCTTAATTTGGAGGCTTTCTCGGATATTTCTCTGAGAACTCTTGAAGTGAGGGAAGCCTTGCGTTCTACTCAGCATCTTCTTCAGTTGGATCCTAAAAATATTCCACTAGCTGAGCTTGAAAAAGGGTATCGCCGTGCTTTTATAGACCTTTGTGGTCAAGAGGAATCGTTCTATAAGCAAAAATCAAGAATTAGATGGCTGAAGGAAGGAGATCGCAACACGAGATTCTTCCACAATTGTGTCAAAGCTAGACATCTCAATAACCGTATCCTCTCTGTCAAAGACACTGCAGGTACGGTGGTCTCGGACCCTGATTTGGTGCCTCAAATTTTTCTATCTTTCTTTTTGGATCTACTTGCTCCTCGAGCTGGCTTAGCTAAGGTTGATCTTCAAGAGCTTACTTCTCTTATTCAAAAGCCGCTTTCCGATAGCCAGGTATGTTCCCTAGCTTCTCCTGTCTCTGATTTGGAAGTTAAGAAGACCTTGTTCTCGCTTGCGAAGGGAAAAGCCCTTGGTCCATATGGGTTTACAGTAGAATTCTTTAAAAGTAACTGGGATATCGTGGGCTCTTTAGTTATAGAGGCTGTGAAAGATTTTTTCTCCTCAGGTTGTCTTCTTAAAGAAGTTAATGCGACTATCCTAGCTCTAATTCCTAAGGTGCCGAATGCTTGTGAAGTAAACGACTTCAGACCGATTGCTTGCTGCAATACTATCTATAAGCTTATCACCAAGATCTTGGCCAATAGAATTGCGCCTGTACTTCAGGATATTGTAAACCCGTCCCAGAATGCGTTTGTAAAAGGAAGAAGAATAAGGGATAATATCTTATTGGCTCAAGAGCTGTTTGCAGGCTTCCACCTAGAACATACCTCCTAAGATGTGCGATCAAAGTGGATTTTCGCAAGGCCTATGACACTATGGACTGGGATTTCCTAGAGCTTACTCTTACTGCTTTCCGATTTCCTCCGTGGATTATTCGTCGGATTATGACTTGTGTACGCACACCCAGGTTCTCTATCTCTATTAATGGGGAGCTTCGTGGTTTCTTCCCAAGAGGCAGAGGCCTTAGGCAAGGCGACCCAATGTCTCCTTATTTATTTACATTGATCATGGAAATATTCTCGGGAATCCTGAACCAAAGGTCTTCGGCTAAAGACTTTAAATGTTATTGGAGATGTAAGTCTCCCAAGCTTACTCATCTGTTTTTTGCAGACGATGTGTTCCTCTTTTGCCAAGCAGATTGGAAATCGGCTGTGATCCTCAAAAGAAGCCTTGACATTTTCTCTTCATGGAGTGGTCTTCTCCCCAACAAAAATAAGAGCGACATCTTTCTTTCGGGAGGCGATCTTGCTTTGTGCAACAGAATCCTCCTAGCATTTGGTTTTCAGGAAGGTAAACTCCCGATTCGGTACCTTGGAGTGCCGATTATCTCAAAGAGGTTGAGTAAGGCTGACTGTACTCAATTAATTGACCGCATTACCGCGCGAGCCCGCTCCTGGTCCCATAGGTTCCTCTCTTTTGCTGGGAGACTTCAGCTCATAAGGTCAGTGCTTCACGCTATTCAGTCTTTTTGGGCTAGTGTCTTTACCTTGCCCTCCTCGGTTATCCTGGGGATTGAAAGCATTCTTCGTAGATTTCTTTGGAAAGGCACCTCCTTGGATAAGGGAGGTGCTAAAGTCTCATGGGCGGATGTTTGTTTGCCTAAGGAGGAAGGGGGCTTGGGTATTCGGTCTATCAAAGATTGTAACAAAGCCTCAATGATGAAATTCATTTGGATCCTCTTTACGGATAAGGAATCTCTGTGGTGCCGTTGGATCCACTCCAACTTTTTAAAGAAACATAACTTCTGGGTTGCCCCTCAACCTTCGGTTTGTGCATGGAGTTGGAAGAAGATCCTTCAACTTCGGGGCGGTTGTAGACAATCCTTTGGTTGGAAGGTTGGTGACGGCCGATCTATTTCATTGTGGTTCGATAGCTGGTTGCCTTGTGGCCCTCTTCATTTACAAGTTCCTCAATCTTTTTTGTTGGACCCCAACGTTCCAGCAAAGGCAACTGTGGCTTCTTTATATTCTTGTGCTGGAAGATCCTGTAAATTGCGGTTGAAGAATTGTGGTTTCTTGCTTCCTCCTCTTTCGGTTGATAGCGATCGTTTTGTGTGGCGTCAAGATTCTTCGGGGTTCTTCTCCATAGCTTCTGCTTGGAACATCATCAGAACTTCTAAAGCCAAAGCACCTTGGCCTTCTTTTGTGTGGGATAAGGATTTAGCCCCTTGGTTTCAATTCCTCTTGTGGCTTATTACTAAAAACCGCTTGCCAACGCAGTCACTTCTTCTCTCATATGGAAGGATTGATTACTCGGTTTGCACTTTTTGTAATACTCAGCCAGACTCGACTAACCATTTGTACTTTGAGTGCAATATTCCAAATACCGTTATTTACTTTTGGGCAACTAGGTGCAATTTGCTGTGGAGGAACGGCACTTGGGCGGAAAACCTTGCTTGGGCTATGAAATTCCTTGCTGGTAATGACTTCTTTCATAGTCTCTCCCGCTATTCCTTTGGAGCTCTTTGCTATCTAATTTGGAAGAAGAGAAATGCTATGATTTTCCGAGGGGAATCTCTTGATATTCCCGCTTTGAAGAACCATTTGATAAAGATGGTTAAAGATAAAGCAATTACCTACAAGGATGTCCCTGACACCCCAAGGAATCGGCGTCTTCAGAGGGGTTGGGAGCTTGACCCAATTATCTTCACTTAACCCTTAGGGGTTTCTATCCTTTTGATCCTGCTCGGTTGTCTTCAGCACGGATGTTCTGGGCTTCGTCCATGGAGGTTTGGTTGCTGAATCTGGTGGCTGGGCTGTGTCTGTTGTTTGCGCTCTTTCTGTCCTTGCCCTTTGTGGCTTTTGCGCGGCTCCCTTCCACTCTTTTGTTCACATTTAAAGTGTAAGTTTTGGTGCCGTTTGTGTACATTTGTCCAAAGCTTATCAATATATTCTTACCTTTACCAAAAAAAAAAGAAAAATACTTGAAATGGGCCGTAGAATTTTACGCAGTTCTTACAGGAACAGGAACAGCACAGCCGCACCACCAAGACCAACCAATCATTGTCCCGTCGACCCAAAAAAGAAATGATAGTAAATAATAAAGAAATGAACGAACAGTGACAGGAACGGCACGAACAGCACGACCGCGCCACCAAGACAAACCAATAAATTTACAGGTAAGCACAGCCGCACCACCAAGACCAACCAATCATTGTCCGGCCCACCCAAAAAGGAAATGATAGTAAATAATAAAGAAATTAACGAACAGTGACAGGAACGGCATGAACAGTACGACCGAGACCAACCAATCATTGTCCCGCCCACCCAAAGAAGAAATGAGAGTAAATAATAAAGAAATGAACGAACAGTCATTAATAATTTTAATTACAGAAAAAAGGAAGCATTATTACGTCCGCCAACAGCACCAATTTTTCTCGTCCAATAAATGAAGCGTTCTAAGTGTCGAAATTGCGAGTTAGATTCTTTCTTTTCTTATTTAACAATTTCATTTGCAAATAATTACTATAATCCTAGCAAAACCAGGGGACTGATCAAGTAATAAGTGTGTTTATCTTCCTCATTTAAAATTTATAGTTGATACACTGCAGTTGCATATCTTTCTAGGGCCAATAGTAGGAGCACAAATATGTGCATCTTCCACATTTATTCAATATGTATGTTTAAATATATAAATATTATAGTATGATTTCATTTAATAGTTTAAATTTTTTTAATAATTGATAGTGATTTCATAAAATCTCACATGATAACAGAGTAAGAGGTTCTCAACTCAAAATAGAAGCCACACTATTTTTCAATTGAATCAATTCATTAAAGTGATTCTTTTAACAAATGGCATTTGTGGAACTTCATAGCCAAATATACAAAATATAATAAAGAAAAATAATTGATTAATTAAAGAAGAGGCTGAATTTGACACTACTTATTGTACTTTTAATAGTGGTGTTCTCGATTCTTATTGACCTTTTGTATTGATTGACATTATGTTGCAAATGTTTGCATTTTGGGTTCCGTAGAAGTGACTTAAATTTTGTTGTGACAGGAAAATTAGTTGGGATATACATAGCACAACGTACCAATTTGAAATTTTTTGTGACATAAAAAATAATTTAGGGTAAATATGGTATAAACGTATTAGTTTGAAATTTTTGATAATATTAACTCATTAATAAATGATGTGATAGATTCTTATAAGCACGTTGAACATGACGTATTGGAACGTATCAATGAGACAGTCTATGAATTTTTTATGTTGTTCAATCTTTTTAAATTCCGAAGGAATCATGTGAGATCAGGATTGAGAAAAGTCAAACTTTCAATTTGTTTTTCCTGTCCAAAAAGTCAAATTAATAATCATGTAATAAAAAATCTCAGATAAGTACATTCATACTTGATTTCTCCAAACTAATTTTTACTCAAAAAAACCAAAACTAGTAGCATATATCGAAAACTAATTTTATGTCACAAAAATCCCAAATAATCAAATTCATATATTGAGAAATTTGTTAAAATCCTTATGAGCTACTGCTAAAATCCCTAATCTTTATGATGCAAAAGTTAGATTGGGGTGAACGTGAATGGGTAATATCAATTTGAGATTTTTTTTTTTTTTTTTTTTTTTTGGTGATAGGAAAATTAGCTTGGGGTATATATGGCATAGTGTACCGGTTTGAAATTTTTTTTGACATAACAAATAATTTAGGGTAAATATGGTATAAATGTATTAGTTTGGAATTTTTGATGATATTAACTCATTAATAAATTATGCGATAGACTCTTATAAGCATGCTGCACATGACGTATCGGAACGTATCAATCAGACAATGTATCAATTTTTTACAATCTTTTTAAATTCCGAAGGAATCATATGAGATCAAGAATGAGAAAAGTCAAACTTTCAATTTGTTTTTCCTGTCCGACTTTAACTGCCTACTAAATTGCCTATGTTCCTATCATCCACGTCTCCTTGATGAGACACCGTGACTTGGGACGTATGATTGTGGCGAACAGATTGAAGTAGTAGTTGTGGGGAAAAGAAGCTGGGAGACAATCACATGGCCCGGTCTAGATGCAAGAACATGTCTTAGATATAAAGGAACCCCGTCTTATTAAGATTAATCTCGAGCGCATAAAATGCCCCACGGGCCATATCAATATTAATTCGTTGGTCCGGTCTGCCTGAGCTTATGCATGAAGAACCACTGGTTAGTGACCCCATATCCCGTATATTAAACAGATGTCCATGCATTGCATGAATCAAAGAGAAATAATATTTATCTTTTGAAAAATCAATCAAAATATACGTCGTTTGAAAATTCAATTAAATTCACAAAAAAATCCCCTTCTTAGAAAATTATTTGTTAACCTAAATTTATATCTACCTATCGCTTTGTGTGATTTGCATGTATAATGTAATGACTAACATCTTTTTCCTAAAAAATAATTACACTTGATCGGCACCAAGATATAGAACTCATTAATCACTGCAATCACGAATAAATTTTGCTTTGCTTATATGTTTCTTCTTGATAATATATTAAAAGAGAAGCCTCTTAAAAATTTATTGTCTATATAGTGATCGATGAACAGTTTAATCGTAAGCTGATATCACTTGTGCAAACTTTCATGGTGTGAACACACAAGAATATTATTACGATAACTGATAATAATTAACTTGAGAAACTTAACAATGTCTATCGAATTTCCTAGAAAAGTGCAGTGAATAATACTCTTGCCAATCGGTTAGTCAACTTCAAAATGCCATATTTTATTGTTGGTGCTAGGTTCAACTTGACCCCGGTGATGCTGACTTATGCTATTTGTTCATTAAAATAGTTAAAATTATTTAATTATATCTCAATCATGCACCAATCAAATCTAGATGGTCAGATTTGATGGAGCTCAATGAGTCGCCCGCATGAAACCTATCATTTGTAGTGGTCTAGAATAAACTTTTCCAGTAATATTGGGTAGAAACAAACCACTTCGTAGAGCATGTTCATACATACCTTAAGCCTGATGTAGTTATTGTTATAGATGAAGTCAAATATTTGTTTTTAAGGGCTTTTTTTGTCTTTTCTATCAGATTTCCTTTTAGGTTAAAAGTGATACATTTATATTAGTGATGAAAAAACCTTAACCGTCAAGACGCTGAAAAAGGATATAGAGAGGCAAGAAAAAGAGAGAAGAAAAAAGTGAGTTTTTTCTTGATGAGGGTTCTCAATCTTTTTGTGCCCTGATCTTGAGAGAAGATCGTCGTTGTATTCCAACTTTTTTGAAGTTTAGTGGATTCGTAGAGTGCCTCTGCGCGGAGACGTAGCCCAGGTTTGGGTGAACTTCGATAACAAATTTTCTAGCGTGTTCATCTGATTCTGCTCTTTTATTACTATATTATGCTTGGTAAATTGTTTGCGAGCGTTATTTTTCTGGAATCAACGTGCAATTTCGTAGCAACTGGTATCAGAGCCTGGGTTGGCTAATCGAAAACATCGAGGGTTTTTCGGTGACGTTCGATTGAAAGCAAACATGATGGCAGAGGATAAAATCAGAATCGATAAGTTCAATGGAGAGAATTTCGGATGGTGGAAACTACAAATAGAGGATTATCTTTATCAAAAAGATCTCTATGCACCACTTGAGGGTTAGAAACCCGAGATGGCGGAAGTGGATCCGACAGTAGAAGCCGGATGGAAATTCTTGATCGAAAGGCGTTAGGTGCGATTCGTCTAGGGTTGACGAAAAAGACAGGGTACCACATCGCGAAAGCAAAAACTGCAAAAGAAGCCATGGATATTCTAACGAATATTTTTTAGAAGCCGTCCACATCAAATCAGGTATTTTTGCTGAAGAAACTGGTTAATATGAAGTTATTTGATAGAGGTTATGTGGCAGAGTTCACACAAGTCACGAGTTAATTGGAATTCGCAAGCATAAATTTATATATGAAGCTTCAAGCTTTATTATTTTTATGTTCTCTTCCAGAAAGCTACAATACCGCGGTGCAGGGAATTTCGAGCACCATGAAGGATGATTTAACTCTTGATGATGCTGTGAGTAGTATCATGGATGAAGAGATGCGAAGGAAAGTCTCAGGTGGAGATAATTTTTCTGCATCTACATCTTCAACGGCACTCGCAGTGGAGAACCGTGGAAGAAGTAAAAGTAGAGGAAATTTCAGCGGACGTGGCAGATCACAATCAAGGGGTAAGAGACAGGTTGCAAAAGATGAGTGTTGGTTTTGTCACAAAACCGGACATCGGAGGTTTCAATGTGAAGCCTACAAAAAGAAGCAGCAAGATGAGAATCAAGGTGCTAATGTAGTTAGCGATGAATCTTTGTTAGATAACTTGTGTTTGTCTACAGGGTTTGACTTGACAACAGATAAATGGTTTATTGATTCTGGCGCTTCTTTTCATTATACCTTGCAAAGAAACATATTTGATGATTATGCCAGTGGAGATTTTGGACAAGTGGTTGTGGGAAACGGTCACATGTGTCCAATTGTTGGGAAAGGAACTGTGACTGTGAACATCTTAGGTGGAGGACGTCTAGTTTTGCGTGAAACTAGGCATATTTCGGAATTAAAGAAAAATTTGATTTCAACCAGTAAACTTGACCAAGAAGGTTTGGTAATAATCTTTGGCTGCGGAGAGTGGAAGATAACCTCAGGGGTAAGAGTAATAGCAAAGGGAAAGCGTATAGGTACACTTTACCTTCTCCAAGGAGACAATATCAGTGATATGGTTGCAACTACAATGGCTACAGGTAATTTGTCTACTCTTTGGCATTATCGTTTGGGACATCTTGGTGAAAAAGGTGTAAAGCAGTTACACTCGAGAAAATTACTTCCGGGTTTACAAAAAGTTGAGTTAGAATTTTGTGAGAGTTGCATTTATGGAAAACAAAAGGCTGTTAGTTTTCAATTGAATGGGCGACAAAATAAATGCCAGAAGTTGGAGTTGGTTCATACTGATGTATGGGGACCTGCTCAGGAACTCTCTTATGGTGGTAAGAGATATTTTGTCACATTCATTGATGATGCAACAAGGAAGACTTGGGTATATGCTCTTAGAGAAAAGTCAGAAGTATTTGGGATGTTCAGAATGTGGAAGACCATGGTAGAAAAAGAGACAGGTTATCAGATTAAAGCTCTGAAATCTGATAATGGTGGTGAATACACAAGTAAGGAATTTGCAGAATATCTGAGTAGAGGAGGCATATACGGGCTAAAGATTGTTCCTAGAACTTCTCAAGAGAACGGTGTAGCTGAAAGAATGAACAAGACTATTCTAGAACGTGTGAGATGCATGAGACTACACACGGGTCTCCCGCTACACTTATGGGTTGCCATAGTTGATGCAGTTGTTTATCTTATCAACAGAAGTCCATCTAGTGTGTTGGATGGAGAAATACCACAAGAGCGGTGGTCAAGTAAAAAGATTAATTATTCACATCTAAAGGTGTTTGGTTGTATTGCATATGCTTTGATTGATGTGGGGAGGATAGGAAAACTTGATGCTAAGTCCCAGAAGTGCGTCTTTATCGGATATGGTGGCGACGAGTATGGCTATAGGCTTTGGGATTATGAGAATAACAAAGTCATCCGCAGTCGCAATGTTGTATTCCATGAAGAAAAGAAGTACAAGGATCGTCAGACAGAGACAGAGCATGAGAAGGTAGTACAACTAGAATATGTTGAATTAGACACAATGCCCGTGAAGATGTTTCCAGTAAATCAAAGTTCACCTGAAAGAGAGTTTCAAGATGAGCCTATTATCAGTGAAGAGGTAGTTCAAGAAGAACGCAGTGATTCGGAGCAAACGAATGATCCTGAAGTACCTGTCTTGAGAAGGTCTACACGTATGAGAAAGCCAAAGGTAATTTTTGATCCATCAGCTAATATTGTTCTGAGCCATGTCTTATATATAGATTCGGGAGAACCGGAGACTTACGATGAGGCAAAGACAGACACGTCTCACTTGCAGTGGGAGTGTGCTATGAAAGACGAGATGAGCTCGTTACTTCAGAACAAAATTTGGGAGTTGACCAAGTTGTTCACAGGTAAAAAAGTTTTATTAAACAAATGGGTGTACAAGATTAAGAATGGAGCAGATGGTAGTATTAGATACAAGGCGAGACTTGTAGTCAAGGGCTTTTCTCAAAAAGAAGGGATCGACTACTCCGAGATATTTTCACTTGTAGTGAAAATGACATCAATTAGAGTTCTGCTGAGTATAGTTGCAGTGGAGGATCTTCATCTTGAGCTGTTAGACGTAAAAACAACGTTTTTACATGGTGATTTAGATGAAGAACTATACATGGCACAACCTAAAGGTTTTGGAGTCAAAGGAGCACATGGTATGTCGCTTGAAGAAAAGCTTGTATGGCTTGAAACAAGCTTTGCGGCAATGGTACTTAAAATTTGATGGTTTCATGCAAGAAAAAGGATTTGCACACTATGAGTTTGATCACTGCGTTTATTTTTGCAAATATGATGATGGTGACATTGTGTATCTATTTTTATATGTGGATGACATGCTGGTGGCCAGTTCTAATATGAAGAGAATCGTAGAAGTGAAAAAGATGTTATCATCACAGTTTGCTATGAAAGACTTGGGCGAGGCCAAGAATATTTTAGGCATGAAAATCATTAGGGACAGGAAAAACAAGAAATTATGGTTGTCGCAGGAAGACTATGTGAACAAGGTGTTAAAGAGATTTAACATGGACAAAGCAAAACCGGTTGCAACTCCTTTAGCGAGTCACTTCAAACTTTCCAAGGATATGTATCCAAGCACTTAGGCTTTGAAAGATGAGATGGCGGTAGTTCCATATGCATCAACAGTGGGGAGTTTGATGTATGACATGATGAGCACGGGACCAGACATTGCACAAGTAGTGGAAGTTGTAAGTCGATATATGCAGAACCTAGGCAGAGAGCATTGGTATGTAGTTAAATGGATATTGAGATATCTAGCAGGTACTTCAAATTACTCACTTTGTTATGGTGGTACATCTCTATAGTTGCAGGGTTATGTAGATGTAGATCATTCGGGTGATCGAGATAGTGGTAAGAGTACCACTGGATATGTCTTTACAGTTGCAGGTACAGTAGTGAGTTGGGTATCTCAACTACAAAAAGTAGTGGCTTTATCGACAACAGAGGCAGAATATGTAGCGATTACAGAAGCCTCCAAGGAAATCACGTGGTTACAAGATTATATGGAGGAGTTACATAAAAAACAGCCAATCAGTACACTTTGGAGTGATAGTCAAAGTGCAGTGCACTTAGCAAAGAATGCAGCTTATCACTCAAGGACTAGACATATCAAGAAGCGTTATCACTTTATTAGGTCAGCATTGAAAGATAATGAATTAAAGTTACAGAAGATTGATGGCTCGAAGAATCCAGCTGACATGATGACCAAGGTAGTAGACAGAGAGAAGCATATTTTCTGTACTACTACTACCATTGGTATTACTCCATGTTGATTGATGAGGAGTATCGCAGAGGCACACGTTTTTCAACTACTATTTTTTGAAGAAGATGGATACAAAGTTGCTTGGTGCTTAGGTATATTTGTCTTCAAGTGGGAGATTGTTATAAATGAAGTCAAATATTTGTTTTTAGGGGCTTTTTTGTCTTTTCTATCAAATTTTCTTTTAGGTTAAAAGTGATACCTTTATATTAGTGATGAAAAAACCCTAGCCGTCGAGACACTGAAAAATGAAATAAAGAGGCAAGAAAAAGAGAGAAGAAAAAAGTGAGTTTTTTCTTAATGAGAGTTCTCAATCTCTTTGTGCCCTGATCTTGAGATAAGATCGTTGTTGTATTCCAACTTTTTCAAAGTTTAGTGGATTCACGAGTGCCTCTGCGCGGAGACGTAGTCCAGGTTTGGGTGAACTTCGATAACAAATTTTCTGGCGTGTTCATCTGATTCTGCTCTTTTATTATTATATTCTTTCTGGTAAATTGTTTACGAGTGTTATTTTTCTGGAATCGACGTGCGATTTCGTAACAGTTATTTGAAATGAGAATAAGTTTTTGATCTTTTTTATATTGACTTTTACTTTTGACATTTGTCCTTCACTGAAATCTTACAGCGCCTTCGTAGAACTCTAGATTTCACCCCAACACACGAATGTCTCACTCAAGTGAATTGATTTTGAGTGCATTCTACCACCTTTTAGCGACTTTTACTTTCAACCTGATTCACCGCCTACATGCCCCTTATGCCCAGGCATTCCGAAGAATACTTCTCCCCTAAGCTGGTACAAAGTTAGCCGGAGCTTCTTTCTCAAGTCCTGTCATGATTGTACACTTGACGAAAAGAGCTTTACAAGCCGCGTTGCCCACACTTCAACTTTTTTTCAACCCTAAACATTTGAAATTTTGATGACATATATATCTTGACATGTAATGTCAGATATGATATTTTCATATTTTTTTCAAATTTTGGATACTTTTTAAATTTTGAATACTTTTAAAATTTTGAAGGAAACATAGAAAAGCATTTTGTATGTATTTTTAATGCAAGAACAAACAAGCTCTTTGTAATGGTAGTTAACTAAAAACTCAAACCCAATACATTCCTAGGATTAGTCAACACTTACTAGGTGTTTTATTCCCATCGTCTATTAATGGGTTGTTTAGTAATTTAAAAAAAAAAAAAACAAGAAAAAACTTTAGCTCAAAGATAACCATTCGAATATTCTTTTCAATAACCACCGAAGGTTGTTCTAGTGGGCACCCTTTTCATGTTGGAAGAAGGAGGTGGAGAGTTTGATTCCCACCATCTTAGGGGGGTTAGGGGTGAGAACGTTTAGTTTCACATGTGGGGTTCGACTTTCACGCTCTACAAATAGGCATAACAAAAATCTAAGAATAAATTGAGAATTATAGTAGGAAAAAAAAATACTCCTTTCAATAAGCCGTTTCTTCTACTTTAGAATTCTATCTATCATGTGTCGAAGAAGTACTAGATGATATCTAAAGATGTGCGTAAATGCTTGACTAATGCATATCATGCAAAGAAAGGTTAACTCCACAATCTGTGGGGCTCTTTTTTTACACAAGCCATCTCCATTACAGCTAATGGATAACTGTAACTAGTAGAATTTTAACTAATTATTGTCAACAATGATAAAAATGGCTTGTATATAAATGAAAAAAGGGGACAAGATCACAGAGCCCGCGTAGCCTATAAAAGTCCAAAAAGAAACAAAGTTTCACTTCCGACAGGCATTTTCTTGTCCTCCAACTTAGGCCAACGTATGACTCTGTTGATTAATCTATTATTTATGAGGAATCATCCATATGTAATACAGGTGTCAAAATGGGTCTTAGACCCATATATGACAGATGGCTAGTCTGAGAGGACGATTTAAACCCTTGAAGACATGCTGCGAGCTTGCGTGTTGGATTTCAAGGGGAGCTAGGAGGAACAACTCCATCTTGTCGAGTTTGCCTACAACAACAGCTAATAGTAGAGTAGCACAAGCCCAGAGTTAGTTCAGCAGTTAGTGGATGTAGTTGTAGTCATCAGAGGCAGATTAAAGACCGTTTAGAGCTGCCAGAAAAACTACACAGATAAGCATTGAAGACCTTTGGAATTCCAAGTTAGTGATCATGTTTTTTTGAAAGTGTCACCAATTAGGGGTATTTCGCGCTTTGGCAAGAAAAGAAAACTGAATCTGAGGTACATAGGTTCCTTTGAGATTCTTGAAAGAATTGGGTTCTTAACGTATCATCTTGCATTACTGCCGATATTAGCGGAAGTGCATGACGTCTTTCACGTGTCTATGTTGAGGAAGTATGAACTCGACTTGACTCACGTGCTTAATTTTGAGGAATTCAACGTGGACGACGAAGTGTCATACGTGGAAAGTCCGGTTTAGATTGTGGATCGGAAAGAACAGATTATGTGTATCAAGACGATCCCGTTGGTTAAAGTGGTTTGGCAACACCACGGTACTGAAGGAGTAACTTGGGAAAGTGAGGATTTGATGAAACGATTGTATCCCCGCATTTTTGTTTAAAGAATTGTAATAGTTTAAATTTTAAGGACGAAATTTTTATAAAAGGGGAAGAGTTGTGACATATTGAAATTTCAGTCATGTTTTCAATTAAATAAATCGGGTCTTTCATCGACTCACTTATAGTGCTATTCTCTGAACTAATCACTCATGAGATAACTAATTTATCTAGGAAAGTTGTTAAGGGATTTTAATACAGTAGACTTGAAAATTTGACTAGGAATCGACTACTCGACTGTACTAGTCTGAAAAGGTCATTACGACATAGTTAAAAATCGATAAGAGACCAGAGATAGGTTGGTTCGATTGAGATATGTGATTAAGTGTGGGTGATGCTACCGGATCGCAAAATTCTCGTTGCTTGGTACTAGATCAATTTCTCTGTTGTTTTGGTACACTGTATCTGTCTTTGAAATATTAAGATTTTCACGACAAATCAAGGGTTGCCAATGTGTCGAAGATGTACATTGTGACTGGAAATAAATCAATCATGGGTCAATTGCACCAAAAATTTCTAAAAGCTACCTGGTAGGCTAGGTCACGCTAAAATCGCGCATGATTGAAATTAATTGCGAATTTGAATCCGATTTCAAAAATTGAAACTTATGTTATGTCATGATTTATTTTAGGATTGTTGATTTATCCTCCCAAGATTTTTTTGCAAATCGAGATTTTTGACGGAAATTCAATTTAAGGCCGTTTTCGATTGGAAAATTTAGGAGACCATTTTTATCACATTTTTGGGATGCAAGTTGGTTTTAAGGGCGAGGAAAAATGTCAATTTGATGAAGGACTTGATGGTGGAATTTATGGGGATCAAATTGGATTAATTTAAGAAGGAATTGAAGGAGATTTGGTTCAAATTGGAGAGGGATGCTTCAAAATTCGTAGCCCCCTTGGTCCTCAACCTTTGGACCCTTAGGAAGCTTGCCAAGGAAGCCTTGGCAGCGGCAAATGGCTGAGGAAGCCAGCCAGCCATGGTGGGGCCTTGGTCAAGGGGACAAAGGGATAGGAGTGTGACTTGAGAGACCCTTTAAGCTTGGTTGTCCCTTTCTTCTCCTTTCTTCAGCTTGCTTTCTCCATTTCCAACCCCTAGAAGCTTTGAAAGTTGTAGAGAAGCCAAGCCCCAAGCCCCCTTGCCGTCAAGCAGTTCGCCAAGTCGCCGGACTGTCGTTTCTCACCCATCATGACCAATCGCGAGCCCACTTGCTCGTTGCGTGTCATTTCCCTGTCCCATCTACGTTCGAGCCTCCTACTCATGTCCCCTGCCATCTCGAGCCTCCTCAGGCTCCGACCTCAGGCCACCATCGGAGCCGTGCCACTGCTGTCTAGTTATCGGAGTCACTCGCCTAGGCCGTAGTGGCTTCGCCGGTCCTATCTTGCCGAACCAGCTACTCGGTTTTGTCCCTCGGCCCGCCATCCAGAATTCGAAACCCAGCAAGTCATGTGGGTTTCGAGACCCGATTCCAAGCCTTTCCTAGCCTCGCTTGGTGTTGCCGCTTTGGAGTTTGTTACTCATCTCTGCCTTGCCATCGTTGTGAACTCATTGGATTTTAAAATTGGTGAGTTTACTCACTAAACTCTGCTTAGAGAGTTAATTATGCTTAAGAGTTTATTAGTTTAGGCTAATTAGGGATTATGTGGTTAGTTATAATGGATTAGCAATTTAATTATTCATTTATGCATGTTAGGTGGTTAGATCGGCTTAATTAGCAAGTAGATAGGTCGTATTATTTATCTAGATAGGTTTGGAAATTTTCTAAGCCCGTTTCGGTACGTAATTAGGCTTTTCCAGCGTAAGTTTGTATTTTTGGCATTTATTAGTATTTATTTAATTAATTTTGGTAATTATTTAATTATTTACTAATTTTCGGAAATTATGTCGGGATAGTTAGTGATTGGAATTTTGTGCTGATTGTAATTGTTTGTTTGGTTTATTTATCTGGATGCTAATTTGTGCTATTTGAATGATATTTGTAATTTTGGGAATTTATTCCAAAATTGAGTAATTTCAGTATTTAATTAGAAAATATCAGACGTTGGTTTACAGCGCCAAAAATGTGTTTGTGTGCTATTATATTTTGTGGGATTTTATTAAAGGGAAATTATTATATTTTGGCTAAGGCCGACCATGTACTCACACATGATTATTTTATCGAGTATAATAGAAATTAAGTATCGCACAGCTTTGGTGAGCATATTAAGTATCGCACAATTTTGATGAGTATTATCAGTATATTATATCAAGCTGCGGGCCTTGATATATTAGCTTAGGGTGAGCAATATACTTTATAAGATTTTGGTGAGCTATATTATCTATCTTTAGCTTAGAGTGAGTAGTCATTGATGTGATCGAATTTGATAGATAGTATTGAATGGGTGGACTAAGAGGTGAAATTGATGGTATGGAATCGATTGGATCGATTGATCAATGACTTGATTTGATTTGATGATTTAATTTGAATTGAAGTGATTCATTGAATATATGAATTGTACTGACTTGCAGAAAGGGACTGAGCCAAAGGTAAGTCACCTATCTCTTGTGTGCATAGGTAGCCTTTAAGTGTATTTTCTTCCTAGTCGGAGTTTAGGGGGTGAACTTGTTAGGATGTTGTCTCACCCGTCGTAAGATAACATTTACAGGTCCTTAGATGGTTGTACCTCCCGAACTTTTGGCCAACCGAAGAAGGTTACCGAACAACACTCCAAGATTCCCCTCCCTGGGAGCCAAGTAGCCTGGGTTTACAAACTCGCGAGATCCACTGTCTGGGTTGATGCGGGTCTATCCCATAATGTACCCCATCAATTCAGATCGTGGTATCGTTATGGGCGAAATGGACCTAGAGAAGGCCCCATTCCAGAGTCTGAGATTCCTAGGTTAGTGCTAGAGATCGCTTTTGGCGAGGGCACGACTAACCCTCCTGGTAGTTCAGTGGTAAACCCGAGTCTTTCGGACCTAGGGTTTCCAGAGTATTTAGTTGAAGACTCGAATGCTTAGAGGATCTGTACGCCTCTACCCTTTTTGTAGACTTGTCTATATCGGCTAGTATTGTATATGACTTAGTATGATATGTATATAAGTGTGTTGTGGTTTTAAAAATTTGTGGTCCTGCTTTTCTATCCCATCTTTCTGTTGTTTGAGGATTTATTTATTCACTTCCGTATGTGCATAAAAATGAATGAGTCGGCGACGTGTCCTGGGACGTTGCAACCTAATCAACCACCGAGGGATGGACACGTGCTCAGAGGATCAAAGCGTGACAAAAAAAAGAGAGAGTAAAGAACAAGGAGCAATATATCTATAGTTGGTATTATTCCTTTAGGGAGAGATATTTCTTTTGGTCTCTCCACCTAATTTACCTGAAAATTTATGATAATAGCTTAATGAATCCGCCGGCTATCGTGGTTTAGCAGTTGAAAGTGAAAACAATAATTGATTACCACTCTCCACTACTCTTTCATTATCTAATGTAGTAAGTCAACTGCCAAATAAAAAATAAAATAAAATAAGAGATTGCATCTTTTGACGAGGAAACTGTTTACCAAATGAAAATTTTTAGCAGGCATCATCTGCCCAATCTAATGTACACGGCGCTTGTTATGCGCTTCTGATCTATATTCACTAAGAAAGTCCTATTAGTCAGTTATTTTATTTATCTTGTGGCATATCTAAAAATAGGATTGCGTTGACTAGTATGTTTGGTTGTTTTAAAAATTAAAAAAGAAAAATTATAATGCAGTTACCATCGTCTTATGAAGAAGACAAAACAAACTTGGACCACAACAATGTCAAAAATGATCTAATTATGTAGCTGCACTTAAAATATAGGGGAAATTATGAGTGAGTACTTTTGGAAAACATTATATAAATAAGTACTATCACAACCCTTCCGAAGTGGTCCGAAGATATGGGGTTAGAGGCAATGTTAAAGGTGGAGTAACAGTTGTTGATTGGCATGAGTTTTTCCAAATCATTATCTCGCGCAGCATTGGTATTTTCAATTTAATTGTATTAACCTTCAACAATTCTATGTGAATGAGTCGCCATTAGCTTATTGGACTCAAACTAGAAACCAATTGAAATATGAGAGAATAGCTCGCTTCCTAATCAATTAGAGAATCTAAATATGTGGACTTGATTACATTAGTTATTTCAACTATTGCCCTTCCGATGCCCTAAATTGATTGGTTTATTATCTAGCTGTTGATGCGGGCTTTATCCAATTATAATTTACTCAGGTTCTTTGTCCATTAGGTGACCATGCCATGGTCCTGTGTGATCATTGGGGTCCTAATATTTACCCTAACCATTTCACTGAACTAGAAAAAGGCACAATCAAGAACCTGAAGGAAATTAAGAGCCCAAAAAGATTATTAACGTAATAAGATGTTACAGTGCCATAGTTTACTTGAAAAGAAGGGGCTAGTTAAAGATCACGAGTATTCTCCAAGCTCGTATAATTTTTTTTTTTTTTCACTTTGGCAAAATAAAAGTTGTCAAGTTGCCGTCATGTTCATTTTTTTTTTTAAATTCAAGTATGATAAAAAAATCAATGATTAGTGGTATGTGATATTTAAATGTACTTTGTTCATTCTATATGTATTAATGATATCATGTTCTTAGAAGAGCATGATTTATGAACCGCCATCAGTAGAATACGATTTACGAACCGCCTTCAAGTATAAAAACAGAATAACTAATGAAAATTCCTTGAGGACCGTTGAGTAAGAAACTTCAACTTACCAAAAACATCATTACAGAGTGTCTCCAAGTGTCATATTTTGTCTTGGTTTTGAGTACAAATTGATTCCATAAGCAAAGTCATTAACACCGGTGAATAAAGCGGGAAAGAAAGAGAGTTTGAACCCTATTACGATTTGCCCCACATTTATTCTGTCTTCTTCTTTGAGGATGAATCCGATGGTGATTTAGTCCCTTATGATGCATCACTAATCTACTAGTGTGATTGCATAAAACAATAACATTTGTCAAGTTTCGGATAAAATCATGTGGAATTACTTTTTTCTTCTCAAACAATGAGGAAATCCATCTTAACTAGGGAAAGCGTTAGTCAAAATAGGATTGTTTGTATTGGGTGGTAATGGAAGCAAAACCAATTGCTATGCTCCTATATCCATACAGACAAATTTTTCCCTGAACCGCTAATTTGACCATGGTTAGACTAGGTTTGACTTTCGCCATCTGAATAGTGGATATGCCACCAAGGCATCCAGTTGGTTCGAGATTCCCACGATTCCCTCTCCGTGTCTCTTTCCCTGCAGAATACTCGCTTTTTGTCTTGTTAAGAAAGTGATGCTAGATTTGCCGAAGTTTTAAATGCAAAGGTCGGCAATATCAAGAAGTGGAATATGTGCATGGCCATGTGTGATCTGACAGGGGCGTGTAATGAAACACTGGACGCAAGGCGGAGGGAGTAGTTACACGGAAAATTGAGCGAATTTCAATTAAATATGAGTAACTTACCCCGCGCATACAGGAAGGCCACGGGATTGAACCGGGACACGCACGCTTCAACCAAGACTCGAACTTTTCATTTCCTTCGCATTTCACTTTCGCGTAATTTTTAGTTCCTATCATAATTTTTCATTTCGATATACTGCGATTCCAGATTATTGCAGTTCCAGTCAATTAACATATCCTTACACCTAGTTCGATGGAGGATTCACGTTCCATCCAAGCCCCATTTGATCGGTTTGTGCTTGAGTATGAAATAATGGAATGATCTTCATTGCTTTTCATTCGCTTCAAGTCGGATCACCTTGGCGCCTCATTGTTTCATTGTCAAAACCTCTTTTGGCACACCCAAACGGATTGATTTTCTTCAACACACAAACAAATTTTGATATACAACATTAGAGATAATTAAAAGATTCTTCATATTTTCCTTGATTTGGCATGTCCTTGATTTATGTAACTCCTTTTTTTATTTTGGTCAAAGTAATAGTTCATTCATTTCTATAGAAATAAAAGAGAAAAACATCGCCATCCAATTCAAAACCAAGACAAATTTCAGACAACTTCAAAACAAAAGCAGCTCTTGATAACTAAAGGAGTCATCCAAACAAGGTTAAGAGTCACATTCAAAGAGCAGATTTATGATTTCTTCAAACTAAAATCGGCGGCCGATTACCAAATTCGTCTTTAGTAATGATCATATACTGAGATCCTCATTTATTGAGACGGCTTTATTTTTTAGTGGTGCATGCCTAGATTCATTGTTCCCAACATCATTGTTGTTTAGAAAAACAACATTGAATGAGGATAGATTTGACATTTGTGAGAGCTAAATACTTACAAAACTCCTCTATTTTTCTTCAAAATTGGACTTGTATACTAATGAAACCTGAGAAAAGCGAAACCCCAAAATCATACATGCAAAAATCCCAAAATCTAGATTAGATTGGGATAAAAACCTCTCAAAATGGGAGAAAAGCTCCTGAATCTAGACTAAATAAAAAGAGAAAAACTCCACAAAATGAGAAGAAAGCAAGAAAAAGAGAGTGGAGAACCAAATTAGCCAAAAAAAAAAAAATGGAAAAAGGGAGGGTAGGAGAGATTTGGCTCAAACCCTTCTCCCATGGAGATTGAAACAAAAAGCTGTGTAAAAATTAAATCGAAAAGAGAAAACCCTTGAGTTCCATAACAAAGGAACTAGAGCATTTTAATTTTTGGATTTATGACAATTGATTATCATCAATATTTCAATATATCTTGATAGAAATAATTAGGGGATTGTCCTTATGTCCTTGAGTATCTCTAACATACAAATATAGAGAGTGGGAGATTCCATTGATTTTGACTTTTTAAATGTATGATCTACTTATTTGAATACTCGTTAGTAAATACAATGAACTAGCCTATGTAGTCTTCTTTTATATGAATATAAAAAGAACGTCATTCTCCATAATGCATCCATAGGTGCACATTATTTGATGTATTTGGACGGGGGGATTTGCTTATCCTATTCATCGGGGGTCGTTGAGTCTAAAGATTTGACTAACCCTTTACTCTGAAAAATGAAACTAAGAGCGCAAAATGATTACTGACAGTGACGTTATATAATGTAAAAACTCTATAGTTTACTTGAAAAGAGAAAAAGAGGGTAGGTAATGATCACCGAGGAATCTCCAAGCTCGTATAATTTTCTTCCTTTCTTTGTCCCTCGCAAAAAAGACGTTGTCAAGTCACCTCCATGTCCATATTTTTTTAATGGCTGAAGAGCGAAAGATCCACAACTAGCGGAATGTGATAATTAATTGTACATAATTTAGTCAATATATATTAATCATATCATGTTGTTAGTAGAGTACGATTTACAAACTGTCATCAAGTATTTTTTGTTTGTTTGTTTTGTTTTGTTTTGTTTTGTTTGTTTGTTTTTATATAAATAACTAATGCAACTTCCTCGAGGAAAACTTCAACTTACCAAAAACCATTACAGAGTGTCTCCAAGTGTCAGATTTTGCCTTGGTTAAGGCCCGGCGAATGAAGTGAAAAAAAAGAAGAAGTTTGAATCCTATTACGATTGATAAGATATAATTTCCTTATCTTTGATTCTTTATTTTGGGATATGTTATTCACAACAATTCCATGGTAAGTAGCTCAAGTGTGTTTGTTTCAATTTTTGAGAGATAATCTTAGTGAGAAATTGGAGATTAATGCTATATCTATGGTATAAGGTTTCAAGGAAACACTCCCAGTGATGGTGTAGTTCAATCACTCAATGACGCCATAGGGGATGGCGGATTTGCACCCTATGACACCAAGGCAATTGAATCGAGACAGCAACTTCCTAGTTTAATTTAGGTCATCATCTAGATTTACGCAGTTTCCTATTTTAGTTTCCAAAATCTAAGAAATATTCCATGTATATCTCATCTAAAATTAATTAGTTTCATAAATTCCATTTACATGTTACTTAGTAGTCATATGCTTTAGGGTCATGTCATAATTGCATCTCATGCATTGCGTACAGTTTAATTTCTATAAAAAGAAAACACACAAATAAAAAATAATCTCACATAGTTGAAAAATTGGATTAATTCATAAATTTAACCATATTTTATGTCATTAGAATGGCATATAGGTTGCATTCAATCCAATTTAATTGACATAGCATACATGTCACTTAGATTTCATTTTAGTTCACAAATGCATGTTAATTAGGACATATAAATCAAATTGCATGTCATCTTAGATTAGTTCATAATTCTTTTATCCATAATTAGGATTTGTTTACATATAAGGTGCGTTTGTTTTATAGAAAATGATGATTTGGAAAACATTTTCCTAAAATGATCGCTTATATCACTTATAAAAATGAATAGATAAATTTTTTTATTGTCCAAGAAAATGTTTAGACATAAACTTTTTTTCATTAATGAAAACATTTTTATTGACTAATTATTTCAAAAGATGCAAGTAATCATTTTTAAGAAAATATTTTTCTAAATTATTTATTTTCCGCAAAATAAATAGAGCAAGATGGAATTTAAATTCATGTCACATATCAATCGTTTAAATTAAAAAATTTACAATGCACTTCTATCAGAGTACTTCTATTAGATAATAATAGACAAGAGCAAAGACATAGAGAATGATATATGTAGAGCTTTATAGTGGTTCAGCCCTGACATTTACTCATCGAGAATAATAGTCTGTTGGCTGGATTTCATTAGCAATCTTGGAAATTACAATAGTATGTGCCGCTTATGGTCAAGCACTTTTCATGAAGGAGGTTCTACTTATACCCAAGTAGATAGATCTCACTATCACACACCTAAGCACAAGATATAATACCAATATACTTCTCAACTAGATTACACTTTCAATATGATCAATGAAAATATTCTTTCTCTTGGTTCTCTTTTTTCAGGATATGTTTAAATTGCTAAACCTCTATCAAGTATTGACTTAAGCCAATGATATTTATTTGTACAACTATAGTCTCAATTGTAGGGGGAAGATTATTTCGCAGTAACATGAACTATATACTTGTACCAACTGCCCAAAAAAAGTATTTGTTAAGGGCACGAAACCCATTTATAACTTAACCGAACCTGGAAAAAAAATTCCAAAGAAATCAACTGGCTATCTATCATCCCAAAAGATCAATTTAAATCTTCCACAAAGTAAAACAAACATCCTTTATGCAGACCGGTGTCTCCAACAAAGGATCACATCCCCACAAAGCATACTAAGCAAAATAGAAATGAAACATATCATTAAGTAGAAATCAAGTCCACAAGGGTCTTGAAATCAGCTTGAACACTTCCTCCGGGTCCGGAAGCATCCACCAATCTCTCTCTAAGCTCACCAGCCTTCTTCCTCATCTCCCTTCCGTCCTCACTTCTCAACACCACCTCCAATGCCTTCATCATCCCACTCTTTGTAATGGTCCCTCCCTCTACTCCCACTCCAATTTTCCACCATTCCTTCACCAACCTTCCGTTCATCATGTTGTCCGTCCAAAACGGCTTGCATATCATCGGCACGCCCCCCGCCACACTCTCAAACACCGAGTTGTACCCGCAGTGTGTCACGTACACCCCGCACGCTGGGTGGCTCAACACCCGGCTCTGCGGGGCCCACGGCACTATCTTCCCACGCTGCCCCGTCCTCTCCAAGAACCCTTCGGGCAAGTGGACCATCATGTGCTCCTTCATAGACCATAGGAATGGGGTCCCGGTGGATTCCAGGGCCTCGGCAAGAGAGGATAGCTCGGTAGGCGACGGTACAACTACCGTCCCAAAACTAACATATGCCACGGTCCGAGGGTCTCTGGTGTCTAGCCACATTAAGCAACCGGTAGGGTCTAAGTCTGAGCTTGTTAGCACCGGTGGTGGTGAGAAAGACACCGTGGGGCACCCTACGTGGAGGAGAATCTTGAACTTGGACTTGAGGTCTGCTATTAGAGGTGCCGGATTCGCTTCCACGTAGGAGTTTATGATGACGGCCGCGGCACTTGGCAGCATGCGCCCCAACTGGTTAACGAAGTTTGACACTGGCGACGTGGTCGGGTCTTGTATAATATTGTTCGGGATATCTGACATTCGAAACAATGATAACTCTGGAACCATTTCGAGGGCCTTGTCGTCGGTCTCGGCCTCTGCCACTGCCATGCCAGCACAGGAGGTTTCGTGGCAGAGATGACGAAGGACCTCGGCGTGGACGTAAGCGGACAGAAAGCACGGAGACGGGACCCAGAACGTCACCCACGGAACGTGCATTTCCTCGGCGATTTCGCCTGCGGGAAGTAATAAAGCATCACTAAATAGACAACTCACCTTCTTCTTTGCATCTCGCTCCGCGGCATCAATGGCAGCTTGATAACTCTTCTGAGCTTGCATGAGGAACATACCCATTTGCTCTTCCAGTTCCTCCTTCGTCACTCCGTGATGACCAGCCGGCAGTCCATTGTCGATGTCATAGACCTTGATGTTGGGCGGCAGCTCGGCTCTCGACGAAGTGGGGAATAGATCCCGGTTGGACGTGGCCGTGCTTAAAAAAGAGAAGTGGACGTTCGTAACAGTTTCCGCCAACTTATGGAGGAGGTTGGCTAGGGGCAGGGGTGGCAACCGAATGGAAAAGCAAGGACGGCGACGTGCTTTTCCAAGGACATTTTGAACCCAATCCAATCAAAATCTTCAAGATCACGGATATCTATGGAAAAGAATCGTCAAAAACAGGTTGAGCTCAATTTGGACGATCATTTTTACCAAAATACTTCCACAAAAGCTACTGAATATAAATGTGTTTCGAACCTAATATATAAACACAAGAACGACTTCACTTACTATCAACAAACTTCGAGCCCAAAGTCACTTCCACAAACTTCTTTTTCCCGTGTTTTTCTTCCGGTTTCTTCTTTGCCTCCTCTCAGTCAATGTTTTCTCTCTTCTTCGGTCCTGCTTCTCTCTTCTTTTATATTTGGCCGTGACCGTCTGTTCTTTTTCTAGGACTTCTTTTTAAAACCCAATGCTGCCATAGAAAGACCAGAGACACCACCCCTTTACTGTAAAATTACAAGTCCAACCACGTCAACAAAACTATATTCGACGTTCGTAAATTTACTTAAGAATGTGCACCAGTGCTTGACTGATGCATATTATGTAAAGAATGGCTCTTTATTACTACATAATCTGTGGGGTTCTTTGTTTACACAAGCCATCTCCATTACTTCTGATGGATAATTGTAAGTATGGTAATTTTAACTAATTGTTTTGATCAACATGACAAACATGGCTTGTATTAAATGAAAAAGGGGAAAAAGATCACAGAGCCCGCTTAGCCTATAAAAGTCCAAAAAGAAACATAAAGTTTCACTTCCAACAAGCAATTTCTTGTCCTCCAATTTAGGCCAACGTATAACTCCGTTGATTTATATATTCTTTATGAAGGATCATCCGTATGTATTAGCATCGTGCGATTTGATTTGATTCAAAATGCTAGTATTTGATATCTCTTAGGCAAATCTCTTATTACCAGAATCACAAGCAAATCTATCAATTTACTAACCAATCTATGATTCTTATGTATTTGTTGATTCAAGCTATTCAGTTTCTTTTTATGTTTACCTATTAAAAAAATGTAACTTTGTCATATTTTATGATATATGTTATGTTTCGATTGCTATAGCAATTTAAAAATAATTTTTGCACTATATAATGCAATGTAAAATGAAATGACATATAAAGATCTTGCGATTATATTTGGATGTAATCTTTTCTTTCAAAAAAAAAATGAGAAATCACATCTTTTTATAGATAGGGATCATTTGATGCAGTTGAAATTAAGATTTCTTTTTCCAATATTATAATTCCCACTAAAAATTTTATATCTTACAATATTATTGATAAAATTTGTAAGTGTCTCTGACACAAAATACTAATTTTATGTACCTTTTCAAATCTTACTATTCAATTCAATTCTGGATTCATAAAATTGAGATTTTGACTTATCTTAATTTAACAACTTACGGGTCATCTAAAACATATTCATGGGTATTTAACCACCTTAGGAAAGTTCATGTTTCCTTCTTTATTTTGACTTTCAACTTTTGTTGGTAAGCTAAACATGCTTGGTCAACACCTCAATGCCTCTGGGAGGCATCCTTTCAGAGAAGACTAAAAGCCAGAGAATTTTGAGAACGATAATAAACAAGCGAACAAAAAAGAATTGTTCAAGCCTTTTCTTCTTGAAGAGTGCCTTTGATCCACTGTGAAAATATTTGATTTTCAAAATATAGGTTATGTATATCACCAGAACAATCATTGGAATGAAAATAACAATATGTCCTTATTTGATGGCTTAGGTAGCGCTCCAAAAGGTAAGTTTTTTTTTTTTTTTTTTAAATTATATGATACCATTTAATTTTTTCTATTGTAATTATTGAAATTGCCACGTCTACTTGTCATGTAAATCATTTGGTGGCTTCTTACAAAACAATAAATTGACGGAGGGCAGAACGAGTTGTAATACAAAGTCTGTATTTTTTCGACGCTTTTTTCAAAAGCGAAGGCTAAGGTTGAAAAGTCAATCAAAGACGGGATTTTTAATTGAATGAAGTCATTAGATAATATCGACAGTTAGCTCATTATCGTGACACATGTAAAATGATCCCCTCTATAGCTTTCGAAGTCAGCACTTTCATGGACGAGTAGGGCTTATAATATCAAAATGGTGTGTTCCATATCTTTCTAGATCTTGATATTTAATAGGAAAAATATGGTTAAGGTGCAGAGATACATAAAAAGATAGAAAACAAGGATGAGCTTAAAAGAGCTGGATCTGACGTAATGCATATGAAGGTTTCGAGTAGTTCAACGTTGAATAGAAGCAGATCCTTCAAGTTCAAGGGATCTGATAACAAGAAAAGGAAGGGAGTTTCACTTCTTTCGTACTCCTAGAAATTGGTGCCGCCAATTATTAAGAAATTTATGTTAAGAATGCAATGTTGATTTACAAAATTAATATGATAATTAACAAAGGGCCCATACCAACGAAAATCCAAATTTAGTATGCACGAGCCATATTTATCCTAAATTAATAATTGTGTAATAAAAAATCTCAGATTAGTACATTCATACAGCATTTCTCCAAACTAATTTTTACTCAAAAAAACCAAAACTAATAACATATCTCAAAACTAATTTTATGTCACAAAAAATCCCAAATCATCAAATTCATATATTGAGAAATTTGTTAAAATCCTTATGAGCTGCTGCTAAAATCCCTAATCTTTATGACACAAAAGTTAGATTGGGGTGAATGTGAATGGATATATTAATTTAGGATTTTTTTTTATGATAGGAAAATTAGTTTGGGATATATATGGCACAGTGTACTAGTTTGAGATTTTTTGTGATATAAAAATTAATTTATGGTAAATATGATATAAATGTATTAGTTTAGAATTTTTGATAATATTAACTCATTAATAAATGATGTGATAGACTCTTATAAGCATGTTGAACATGACGTATTGGAACGTATCAATGGGACAATCTATCAATTTTTTTTGTTGTTCAATCTTTTTAAATTCCGAAGAAATCATGTGAGATCACGAATGAGAAAAGTCAAACTTCCAATTTGTTTTTACTGTCCGACTTTAACTGCCTACTAAATTGCCTATGTTCCTATTATCCACGTCTCCTTGATGAGACACCGTGACATGGGACGCTGATTGTGGCAATCAGATAGGAGTGGTAGTTGTAGGGAAAACAGGTTGGGAGACAACCACATGGCCCGGTCTAGATGCAAGAACATTTGTCTGAGCTTATGAAGAGAGTTGGCCGGAGCTTCTTCCTCAAGTCTTGTCATGATCGCGCACTTGATGAAAAAAGCTTTACAAGCGGCATTGCCTACGCTTCAACTTTTTTCAATCCTGAACATTTGAAATTTGATGACATATATATCATGACATGTAATGTCAGACATGATATTTTCATTTTTTTTTTTTCAAATTTTGGATGCTTTTTAAATTTTGAAGGAAACACATAAAAGTATTTTGTACGTATGTTTAATGCAAGAACAAACTAGCTCTTTGTAATGGTAGTCAACTAAAAACTCAAACCAAATACATTCCTAGGATTAGTCACCACTTACTAAGTGTTTTATTCCCATCGTCTATTAATGGGTTGTTTAGCAAATTTAAAAACAAGAAAAAGAAAAAAACTTTAGCTCAAAGATAACCATTCGAATATTCTTTTTAGTAACCACTGGGGGTTAGAGGGGTTGTTTTGTGGGGTTGACCATCATTTTCATATTGGAAGAAAGAGGTGGGGAAATAGAATTTTAAAAAAGGGACAAGATCACAGAGCCCGCGTAGCCTATAAAAGTCCAAAAAGAAACAAAGTTTCACTTCCAACAGGCATTTTCTTGTCCTCCAATTTAGGCCAACGTATGACTCCGTTGATTTATCAATTATTTATGAGGGATCATCCGTAAGTATTAGCATTGTAAGATTTGATATGATTCAAAACGCTAGCAGCATCTCTTAGCTGAATCACTTATTTCCGGAATCACAAGCGAATCTTTCCGGTATACTAACCAATCCACAATGCGATATGTATATGTTGACTGAAGCAATTCAGTTTCTTTATGTTACCAATCAAAAAGGGTAACTTTGTCATATTTGTGGATATGCATTGTGTTTGGATTGTTACGGAAATTTAAAAATAACTTTTGCACTTTATAATGCAACGAAAAATGAAATGATATATACGGATTTTGTGATTATATTTGGATGTAATCTTTCTTTCAATATAACAATCAGAAATCATATTTTCTTACACACACCAATCATCTGATGCACGTGAAATTAAGATTTCTTTTTCAAGATTATAATTCCCACTAAAAATTTCATATCTTATAAGATTATTGATAAAATTTACAAGTGTCCATGACACAAAATACTAAATTTAGGGACCTTATCAAATCTTATTATTCAATTCAATTCTCAATTCATAAATTTGAGATTTGGACTTATCTCAGTTTAACAACTTACGGGATCATCTGAAACATAGTCATGGGTATTTAACGACCTTAGGAAAGTTCATCGTTTCCTTCTCTATTTCGACTTTTAACTTTTATTGGTAAGCGAAATATGCTTGGTCAAGAACGTTTTGTTTTGTTCTTTTTTTTTTGGTCAGAATGCTTGGTCAAGAACTTAAGGAAGCAATTATAACGTCATTTTCACTTTGTGTATATGCTTGAGTTTCCCACATCATGTCACATGTGAATATATCCATGTCATATCATCTTCTATTCAACTTTGCATGTTGCATCTAAATTGACAATCTCGCATGTGCACGTGCACACGTGAATCTAGTAGCGCCACTGTGCATGACGAACGATTTGGTTGATCAATAGCGAAAATGACTAAATGTTTTGGCAACATTTTTTATTTTAAAACCAAATATCAAGCGTACAAGATATCTAAAACTTTGAAGTAAAAGTATGCTATCTCTCTACAGCCCTATATTTCACTGACTCTGAATTCATCCAGCAATAATTGCACTTAGCACGGATTACCTTAATCGCTGCAGTGCGCAGAAACCTGTGCTGGTCATATCTTATACGTTTGTTTTCTAAAATCACTTGGTATACGTAATGAGCTGTGATTCTGCTTGGCGAGATGTGCAAAGAAACGCCTCTCAAACATGTACGTCCTTATCCAAAAAAATGAAAAAAAAAAAAAAATGCACGTCCGCCTGAATATATAATTAAGCTGATATCACCTGCGTGGACCTCCTTCGTGGAAATACATGTAGAAAATTAGCACGACGTTGGATAATTAAGGAGAACTCTTATCTAACACATATGTTTGTCTATAGAACAGGATCATCTACAAATAAGAGACCTCATTCACAACCTTTCCCTTTGACCAGACAATTGGGAAAATTCAGCCTTACGATTGATTTAATGGCGATTTAGCAAACACATCGGTCCGGGAAGGTCACCACTCGAGTGCCCTTTTTGAAGTCTCCGTCTAGTCCATGTGAATTATCCCGGACCTTCTCAAGTGTGTATCAAGAGCTTTGCACCGACCGACGTTAAATGGTGCCATAATAAGTTTGTACTGTGTTTCAATTTGGTAAGCTTGAAGTAGGGCTCGTTTGGGATGGACCAACTTATTCCCAACCCTCTCTAGTGGCTTGGGATAAAATCTAAAAATATTACTCAAATTAAATAAAAAAAGATTAGGAAAAAGTAATTGCATATGAATCTACATATGTCAGTTTGCATGAATTTCAAGTGTTGCAAGTTAAAAAAGAAAATCAAATGTGTGCATCGTAAGACTTAGATAAAATTAAAAGTACTAGATAAAAATTAATCTAGATGGGTGCTATGTTTAAGCACTTACACATAATCATTAAGGTTGAGCATCAGTCTAGGGTTGATCTTGGACTGGCCCAATCTGGCTAGTCTTGATCCGATTCCCTGGTCTTGAGGCCTTTGGAACTTGCATTATGTGGGTTGGTCTTTCATCCTGAGACTTAAGGGTAGATCTAATCCAGACTGGTCTTGAGGCCTTTGGAACTTGCATTATGCGGGTTGGTCTTTCATCCTAAGACTTAAGGGTAGATTTAATCCAGACCAGTCCTATAAATATATTCCAAACCCTAATATGTAACTTAAAATGTCCAACGTCTCCACCTTTTTCGATGTATTTATAGCCCATTCAACTCGGACCAGCTATGTGCACGTAATATATATCAGTGTGTGTCCATTCAACTCGGACCAGCTATGTGCACGTAATATATATATGTGTGTGTGTGTGTGTTTATGCTTGTTTAATTTTATTTCACATATTCATCTTTTGTGGTTCATTGTTTTTGGCAAGTGGAGATTTTTGATGTTGTCATATCTTAGATTTCCATTTGATTGTACTAGTTTGCTCAATATCACATTGTTGATTGATATATTATTTTAAAGAATACATTCGTCTTTACAATGAATACAACTTTGTGCGGATTGGTCCCTAAGTTTGAGTTAGTCTCTAGGTTAACTCCTAATAATCATGACAAAACTATCTCTCTCCCTCACCCTCTCACTGGTTAACTGAATTCATTTGACCAACTTATTTTCTCGCACGGAAAAAAAAATGCATGTTTCTTTGGTAAAATAGTTTTCTCTAAACAAATCAAGTCTAAGTGAACAACTTCAAACTTAGGTACTTTCTCTACCTTGTGTTTAGCGACTTCCAACAATCCCGGGGGATAATACATTCAATACCCAATTGAATTCTTGTGATCCGGGTGCAAATTAGATTGAACCTTGTAATCTCCTTATGGTTTCGGAGTATGTGGTTCAATCTCGAACTCCAAGCTAAAACAAATCACAGATTGCGACTAATTTTATGGGCTATCATTGGGTAACTGTCTGTCTCTTAAGTAATTATCTTTGCATTTACAAGAGTAATTTAATTAAGATCGTAATGTGCCATGGGTTGCAGTACAAGACAAGAAATTCGAAAAGTAATTAGGTCATTTTAGTAGATTCCTCTCTAAATTAAGAATGGCGATTAAAATCAATCAAAACACCGAGCTATAAATCTAGGCGATTTCCCAACAAATCTCGCAGTTTGGTATTACTGGGCAGATATCCTTTTATCTTGAAATTTATATTTGTAATCTCCTCCTAAAAACATCCAAATACATGCCGTGCAAAGAAACTCGTCAATCAAAAATTAAAAGCTAAATAGATGGTTACCACATACACTGAGAAGTGTCACTAAATTATGATTTCGCGGATCACACTTGAAGGGCCCTTTGTGATCAAAGGTGGAGAAAGTCCCACTCGAATACTTTTTTCTGTGAATACTGCACCGCTTTGAAGTAGATTCTTCTTTTTATCAATCGAAACTCCTTCCCAACTGGACAAGCTCCTTTCCACCTGGCTTTGACATCAAAATCTTCATATTGAGGAGGAGCAAAAAAATTAATATCAAGAAAGTTAAAAAATCTGGTTGGATCCACATGGCTATGGGGAAGTAAACGCTAGGTGCATCGGAGTATATCTCGATTTTTCCATCTTCCATGGAGTAATAGCGCATCTTCTTATCTTTGTCAAGGAAAGAGATACGGTTTGGCTTGATCCAGGGAAGGCAACTCTCGGAATTGAACTCCGCCGAGATTGCAGAGTTGCCATTCAAGAAGAGAGCCGCGTTCCCCAAATTTAAGACCTCTTCCTGAGCTCCCTTCTCCAGATCCACTACAAAAACTCGGATGCTTTCCACGGTTCCATCCTCTTGGCCCCATATCTTCCAAGCCACCAGCAACGTGCCTGAACATTCCACGAGATAGGGATAACCCGCGAAATTGTGCCCAAGAAAGAGTCGCAATTGCATTCGGCACTCCCTCTCGTCGAGGGTCAAGATTCGGCCACGCGAATCCAAGGCCACGAATTGCCCGTCGTAATGAATCAGTTGAAGGAAGGTGGACCGAGGCAGGTCCGCGGCCGGGCTCACTCCCGTCCACACATCTTCTCCTGACCTGTGAAGGGCATACCCTAGTGATCGAAGATCCCGACAGAGAGTGACCATGACAGTGTAGTCCCCGGACGAAGAAGGGCTCGAGGACAACGCGATCCTGTGGATTCTAGTGGAGCCGCTGCACCGGTGCCTCTTTAGCGGACGGAGACGCGACTTGTGGCGAAGCTTCGCCAAGGCGGGGAGTTCGATGCCGACCCTCGAGAGCGGATTGAAGATGCTGTACTGATAGCCCCACCTCGACACGAGTATCCATGGTGGTGGATTCACGGCCTGGGGTCGAGATCCTGGCAACCGCACTTGGTGAGTTCTCCCTCTAGAGGTGCTGAAGAACTCGGCTAGTCCGTTGCCCACATAAATCATGAGCCACGGGGCTTTTGACTTCGCGTTGTACGTGTCTCTGATGGCAGCAGATCGCCATGAGGAGCACACCCCTCGAAAAGCTAAAAAGTCTTCTATGGCTAGCCGTCCAGCGATGAGTTCTAGGATCTCTTGCGGGAGTTCTTCCCAACCCGCCATCGTAGGTTGAATGATAGATTTGCCTGGTGAGTAACTTCTTGACGAGTTTATCGCTCGTAACATGAGGGAGGTCCTATATAAGAAAGACGAATTTGTTTTCTTATAGAGTTTACGAATTTGTTTTACGAATCGCCATCTATAGGGATTCAGTCTCTTTCAACAAATTTGTTTTACGAATCTTATGGCTTATTTTCTTTATCTTGAATGAATATTCGTTTGTGGTGGCTAACAAGATACACTGCCCATTCGGATTTGATGTTTAAAGATTTAAATCTTTCTTTGAATACAGGGATTTGATGAATACAGAAAATCTTAAAGGTAGTTTCATTTTCAAGCTTTTACAAATAAAATCCCATAGAAAGCACGTACATATTATATAACTGAACGTTAACTATACCATAGTTTTCCTTAAGAGCAAATATAATGGGATTCCTATTTTAAATAACTCAAGTTTTATTCAATGTTTTCAATCTCTTTCAGTATCCACATTAAGAATATGAATGACTTATATTAACATATACATGATCTTGATAATATAATACTAAAGTATTTATTGTGGTATCTGTATTGAATTTGTTATAATTTAATTCTTCAGTATCATCTGTGCTTACAATGGTCAAGTTGAAAATAGCTTGTAAGACAACATAATATCAAAAAGTGTACGTAAAATAAGATATGTCAGTTGAATCTCTTCATTAATAAAGTCATTAAATCATATAGACTATTTTAAATATAAAATATAAGCGGTAATTTTAGTTAAAACATTATTGGGCATAAAAAGATCCTTGTCAGATATCATAAAAAATTTATAATTAAAGATTTAATTTAATTTTTTTTTTTTTTTTTACGGTTACATAACTAATCTTTTATTTTGATTTTGCGCACATATTCTTGAGTTTGAGATGTATATCCGTAATCTCCCTCTAAAAACATCCCAATCCTTGTGGTGCCAAGAAATTAGTCAATCAAAATTTGAAATCTAAACTAACACCCACAACTAACATATGTTCTTCTATTAGCGAAAAAGTTGATCCGTGGGTTGCACGTGTAGGGCCCTTTTACGATCAAGGGTGGAGATGGGCCATTCCAGTGGACCCAGGTTTGACATCAAAATCTTCATATCAAGGAAACATTAAGTTCAAAAATCAGGTTGCAACCAATCGGCATCAAAGACGCGACGCCTAGTTGCATCAGAGGGACAATTGCTAGTTGCATCAAAGAGACAACTGCTAGTTGCATCAACGTATATCTCGAATTTTCTGTCCTCTACGCTGTAACTCTTGATCTTATCTTCTTTGCCATCATGGCAATAAACGCGGTTTGGCTTGATCCCGGGAAGGCAAGACTTGGCGTTGAACTCCACCGAGAAGGAAGAGCCGCCATTCAAGAAGAGAGACACGTTCAAGCCTTCGACCTCTTCCTCGGTTCCCTTCTCTGAATCAGCCACTAGCAATGAGCCCGAACATTCAACAAGATAAGGAACACCGTCAACATTACGATTTGTCCCTAGAAATAGTCGCGATTCCATGCGACTCTTTCTCTCGTTCAAAGTCATTATTTGACTCTGCTCATCCAAGCCCACAAATAGCCCATTGTAATAAATCAGTTCAAGGACGGTGCACCAGTAAAATATGGGTTTTGACCCAGTCAAAAAAAAAAGAAAAGAAAAGAAAAAGGTAGAAGTTTTAGCATAGAGAGAGAGGAATCGAGAGTTTTCGGGAGAGGGAAAAAGAAGAGAGAGAGAGAGAAAAGACAGAAAAAAAGGAAAAAAGAAAAGAAAACTGAGGAGATAAAAAGGAAAGAGAGAGGGAAAGAATGGGACAGAGAGGGACGGCAGAGAGCTCAGACACAAAAAGAAGAAGAAGAAGAGGACAAAAGAAGAAAAGGGGTTTCGTGTGTTCTCGTCATGGGAGCCTCGCCAAGCCACGTTAATTACGTATCGCAACGCCCGGTAAGCCCTTGTGCTCCCCCTTCGATCAATCGGAGTAATTTCATACCTAGGGCTTGAAATTCAGAATTTTGGGAAAATTGAGCGGCGAAGTATGATTTTTGAGTCATTGAGCTGTATATTTTTGTAGAAATGATATTTTGGAATGTTGTGAAGCTATAGCATCTTATGGATCGTGATTTAAGCTTGCGGTTTGTCTGGAACGGAATTTTGAAATTGGGGGCGCATTTTGGTACTGTAACGAACAGTAACTTCGAGCTTTTTTTTTTTTTTTCGATATTGTTTTGGGGTGGCTGAGTTGGGGTTATTGTGGTACGTTAAGAGAGTTTTTTAAAGACTATAAGACGGCTTGAAACAGAATTTTATGGAGGAAGTAATGGCGCGACAAAGTTGGCGCATGGGTTGCACCTAGCGAGAAATCGATGGGTTTTCAATAAATGCGAGCTTTCGTGGCGCATATGTGTCATTTTATCGACAAATAGGCTTAGTATAAATGAGTCGTTATGCGAATATTTTTTTTACTTGGCCTTTTGATAATGATTTTCAGTTAATTATTAGGGATTCGATTGCATTAGTTCGAGTGAGCGTCATAGTTGATTTTCGACTTTCCCAAATGAGTGATGCTATCTCTTCTAAGAGTTTATAAGCTCATGTTTTTAAAATGATAAATGATTGATATTTTATGAGTTATAAATAAGCATATTTGTTGCATAAAATTTGGATCGGGCATTTACTGCGTTTTGGTTATTAAGAATAGTGTGAGAATTTTTGGTGGAAATATATGTTCTGTTTGATGAATGAAGTTGTGAAATATTACATATTTTGAGTTTGTGAAATCTTTTTACGAAGATCTCGGCTTTGAAATGGTTTATGGAAGGCTATATGAATATCAATTTGTGATGAGCTTTTTGAAATGTATTTGATTTGAAATTGATTTATGAGACGAGTCTTGAAAATTATTTAAGAATGTTTTATGAAAGGTATTTTTGGCGGATGAGTTGAGTTGCAAAACCTTTTGGGATATATGAAATGATTTATGAATTTAGTTTGAGAATTATGGATGGTGTTGTTTTGGATTGATGTGGATGCTCAATATCGTTGTGAGCCCAACGAGGGGTTTGTGCGTATGCGTATATTATTCTAGGATATCCTTGTGGGTCGAGCCACCGGCTCATAATAGGTGGAGACTTTACCAAGGGGGAAATCTCAAGCGTTGTACCGTGACCATGGTTTGATATTGAGCAACGAATTGGTCAATGGAGTGGATCATTGACATGTGATATGAGTTGGGTCAATGGAATAGACCATCGACATGTAATTTGAGATTAGTTGATGGAATGGACCATCGATGTGTAATTTGAGATTAGTCGTTGGAATGAACCATCGACGTGTAATTTCATTTGATTATCAATGTGTGGTTTGATGAGATTAATCAATGGAATAGACCATTGATGCATGTTTTATGAGATTGATCAATGGATTAACCATTAGCATTTGACTATTATTATCTTGAATATTTTTGCTAAGTAAGAAATGTTATATTTTGGCCTTGAAGGTTTGTTATATTTCTGGATTTGGTGTGGTATGAGATTAACCAATGGAATGGACCATTGGTGTGTGAATTAATGAGATTGATCAGTGGATTAGACCATTAATGTTTATTTCGATGTTATTATGAAATGATTATTTTTGCTATAAATATAGCTATGTTAAAGGGTATGTAACTTATTCTTTTTACTGTATGTTTTGTTATATCTTAGATATGAGTTAAAAGAGTTGCGGTTTGGTTTTGTAAATATGTATAGTGGGTGCTCGATCCGTTTGGAAGAGATGCACTACTCACTGAGCCGTGGTTGCTCACCCCTCTATTTTCCGATGTTTTTCAGGTCCCTTAATTAATAATAAGTAGGTACGAGAGCAATATGGATGTTGGGAGTTTTATAAGAATTGGATTTTGAGAGCTTTGAGGCTGCGTCTTTAAGTGAAAGGACGGCCGTGCCATCCCCATTCATGATGTTTTGGGGTGTGATAGCACCGATGCTGAGGCCTCACATGATTTGCTGCCATCCACGCATCTTCTCCCGATCTGAGAGAGGCAAAGCCTGGTGATGGGCCATAAAAAATGACGATTAAGTAGTTCCTAGACAAAGAAGGGCTTGAGGACAACACGATCGTGTAAATGAGACGTAACTCAGGGTGAAGCTCATCCAAGGCTGAGAGTTCGATGCTGATGGACGAAAATGGATTGATGATAAGTTATTCATTGTACCTCTTTGACAAAAGTATCTGGTGTAGACAAGGTCTAGTTAGGAGTTCCTGGCAACGGTATTGGGTAAATTCTCCCTATAGAGGGGTTGGATAACTCAACTATTCAGCTGTACGTATAAATCACGAACCACAGGGCTTTCGATTTCGCATTATATGTCTCCTTGGCAACAGTAGTCCGCCATGAGGTGCACACTGTTCGGATAGCTAAAAAGTTTTCCATGGCTAGTTGTCGAACGATAAGTTCTAGGATCACTAGCGGGAATTCTTCCCAACCCGCCATCGTAGGTTAAATGATAGATTTGTTTGGTGTGTGACTTCTTGATGAATTTATTTCTCGTAACGGTCCTAAATAGGAAAGACATTAAGGATTCGATTTCTTGTTTTATCTTGAATGAATATTCCTTTGTTGTGGCTAGCAAGATACACTACCCTTTCGATTTTGATGTATTAAGATTTAAATCTTTCTACAGAATATACAAATTTTTAAAGCTAATTTCATGGTATATGAACACTAGGAGTGCTAAAACTTTTATAGGACTTTCATTCAAGTGCCAAAACCTTCTTTTTTACTCACTAGAATGCTATCTCGGAGAAAAATTGACCAGTGCCAATTCTGCCCAAATGTCCTACATAAAATTTTTTTATTTTTAAATTTTTTGTGAATTTTAAATTTTTATTTGTATTTTGCATTTTGTATTTTTTAGGGTCGGCAAGGGTCATTGGTGATCCTTGTAGGCCGCGGCCGCCTCACCCACAACCATGAAGGCCCTAGGTGAGGTTGCGAAGGCCCTCGTTGGCCGTTGGGCAACCGTGGGCAACGCCGCCTAGAAATAGCAAGGGTTGTTGTGGTCTCGCTAGCGATTGGTGAGGCCTCAAAGGCCTCGCCCATGACCATTGCAACTAGATCTGGGTGAGGGCCCTCGCTACGAAGGCCTTGCCACGACAGCCCTTACTTGCTTTGAGTGGTGTCCAGCTTTAAGTAGCCACGAGTGACGCCACCCAGAGCGGGTGAGGGTTGTCGCGACCGAGGGTGAGGTGGCTGTGGCTGGTGAGGGTCATCAGTGACCTTCACCAACCCTAAAGAAAAAAAAAGAAAAAAAAGCAAAAATAAAAAATAAAAAAAAATATTTAAAAAAATCTCGGGGTGGTTACTTCAATTTTTCAGGCGGAACAAATTGGAAGTGGCACTCAAATGATTGATTTTTCAAATTTAAGACACTCAAGTAAGTGAAAAAAAATTTCGGGGTGTCATACAAAAGTATGGCATTGACACTTATACCGTTCTTTATTTTCAAGCTTTTATGAATAATCCCATAGAAAGCTTATACATATTATATAAGTGAATGATAACCGAAGTAGTCCGAAGATATTGGGTTAGAGGCAATGCTAAAGGTGGACTAACAATTGTTGATTGCCATGAGTTTTTCCAAATCCTTAATCTCGTGCAGCTTTGTTTTTTTTTTTATTTAATTGTATTAACCTTCGACAATTCTATGTGAATGAGTTGTCATTAGTTTATTGGAGTCAATTTAAAAATCAATCGAAATGTGAGAGAATAGCTTGCTTCCTAAGCAATTAGAGAATCTAAATATGTGGACTTTGATTACATTAGTTAATCAAAGTCCTAAATTGACTAGTTTGTTATCTAAGTGTTTTTTTTTTTTTTTTGGTAAAGGTTTGTTATCTAAGTGTTGATGTGGACTTTATCCAATTATAATTACTCAGGTTCTTTGTCCACTAAGTGATCATGCCATGGTCATGTGTGATCATTGGGGTCCTAATATTTACCCAAACCATTTCACTAAACTAGAAAAAGGCACAATCAAACCTGAAGGAAATTAAGAGCCCAAAAAGATTATTGACGTGATAAGATGTTAGAGTACCATAGTTTACTTGAAAAGAAGAAGGGGCTAGTTAAAGATCACGAGTATTCTCCAAGTTCGTATAATTTTTTTTCCTTTCGCAAAATAAAATTAAGTCACCGTCATGTTCGAATTTTTTTAATTCAAGTACGATAAAAAAAAAAATCAATGATTAGTGGCATGTGATATTTAAATGTACTTAATTCATTCTATATGTATTAATGATATCATGTTGTTAGAAGAGTATGATTTATGAGCTGCCATCATGTTGTTAGTAGGGGTGTCAAAAAACCTGATCCGACCGGATCCGAACACGAAACAAATATAATACATGTTTCAGGTCTTGATACCGTTCGAGTAATACATATAAAGTAAGTAAAAGAAATATGTTTTGGTTGGGTGAGGTTGGAACATTGTTCAACCAGAAAAACGTGAACTCCAACTTCCAAAGACAAAAAACACGTACCTTCTCCTTCTCGGCTCCGCCTTCTTCTCCGACGACTGTGCCTTCGCTCACGACTGCCAGTTTGGCCTCTCCTCCGATCGACGCGCCTCCGCCTTGCCGTCGTCGTCGCCATCGCCACCCCTCGTCTCAACGCCGGAACCCTATGTTGGAAATTATATCCAGAGAATACACACTATTTGTTGTAATTAGAACATCAATGTAAAGAAGATGATAACAACTTTATAATATCATTCCTTTTACCAATCTTGGAGAAGAAGAAAATTATATATAACATAAAATTGGAGGTGAGGTACGGATATCCGAATCTCCTTAAGGCGATTAGTTGCTGCCAATGGTGCTCCGTTGATTCACGAACTATGTATACAACACCTCGAACTTGTTTGGATTAGCACTATGCAAACAGGACTCAGTCGAACCGTTCAATTGAACCAGCACACCCAGAAAAATTAGAATAGTAGAAAAGTGCATTAGCGCCTTTTTGGAATCGAGTCGGAAAAACCAAAAACCAACAAAAAACCAAAAACCTCCAATGAAGCTCTATGCTCATATCTATTTATAGAGCTTTTTAGTTCATGTACTAAAGAGATATATGAATTAAATAGACGCATGTATCCACGAGATTCATGAATAAAGAGATACATGAATCCAAAGATACGTGAATACAAGAGATTCATGTATCCAAAGATACGTGAATTCAAGAGATTCATGAACTCAATAAATACATGAACTAAAAGATACATGAATCTAGGAAATTCATTAATTCAATAGATACGTGAACATAAAACTATAGGAAATTTATGAATCCAAAAAAAGATACGTGAACAGAAAAAACGTATCTTAATTTATTGGCTTTCGCTGATCCATTAACCATAATTATAACCATAATTACAACAATCCCCCACATTAATGGATCAACAAAACATTTTTGACTTGAAGGAATCTGAGCATGCCTGTTGAAATAAACCGCATCAAGATAGGTAGCTTTCGCTTTGAACCTTCTTTAGTGAAAGCTTATCGGACTTACTTAACTAGTCGATGGACTAAGCCTTGAATCGCCGGTTGTTTGTGTAAGCCTAGACAATAAACCTCACACAGAGTATTTCCAATTCAAGATTGGTTCTCGGTTGTGTTCATTCTTTCGGCTCTGAACCTCTCGGGATTCACGCGTGCTTTAGAAAATCTAGCCTTTAAAGATTTTCATAGAGTCGGCCAGCTCCACGCATATAGGTGCATTCCTATTAAAGATATCATACCATATCTTACTTGGATATTATATTCTAAGTTATAGGAATCATTAAACACATAGCGTATCCTTAATAATGTTGTAGGAAAGCACTGTTGCATCATAGGAATGGGAGACAGTGCTCACACTAGAGTTTCCAAAATTTGCGTTGTCCTATTGAACCTAGTCCATGGGATCTCCAATCGCATAGGTTAGGTTTCCACCATGGAATCTCTTTATTGGGTTAAGGCTCTTAAACCCATTCCCCTCGATGCGCAGTTTATCTACTCTCTTGACAAACTTTTTGTCAGTGGATCCGCAATATTTTCCTTTGACTTTACAAAGTCTAAAGAAATGATTCAATTTGAGAGCAATTGCTTACGGTATTGTGTCTACGAATGTGTCTAGACTTACCGTTATAAATCACATTATGCACCCTCACACTTTTAGAAAATTGTAGGATGACAACTTTTCATTCCATAACTCATATGAAGTTTTACCTGTCTTTTTGTGGGGTATTTTATTAAGAATATAATTTGCAGTTAAAACTGCCCCCCCACAAGTTTTGAGGTAAACTTGAACTCAAAAGCATGGCGTTAGCCATCTCCTTTAGTGTCATGTTCAATCGTCCGGTAACTCCATTTTGTTATGGAGTATAAGGTGCAGTCGTTTGGAGAATTATTCCAAAACTAGCACAAAACTCCTTGAAATCGATTGAACTGTATTCTCCTCCTCTATTCTGAGGCACATAATGAGATCTTCAAGGCTCATCTCCTTCCGTTTGTGCTTCAAATAATTTTTTAAGTCTGACCAGCCCGGAGGTAGTTTCTCAATCATAGCTGCCCCTTGGAATGATTCACTAAGTATCATTCTCTCAGTCGAGATGTCAATCAGAATTAATTGCAATTCTTGAACCTGACTCATGACAGATTTAGAATCCACCATCTTGTAGTCCAAGAATTTGGCAACCACAAATTTCTTGGTGCCATCGTCTTTAGTATTGTATTTCTTATCTAAGGACTCCCACAACTGTTTAGCAGATTTAATATTACAATAAATGTTATATAGAGAATTCACTAAACAATCAAGAATATAATTTCGACATAAGAAGTCTCCATGCTTCCAAGCCTCCAACGCACCGAGTGTTGTGACATCTTGCTCATTTGGACTAATTATCGGGCACACTTCCGATAAATATTTCGTCAGATTGAGCAAGGTCAAATAGAAGAACATCTTATGCTGCCACTGTTTAAAGCCCACTCCGGTGAATTTCTCCGGTTTCTCATTAGTTGTAACTGGAGGTGTTGTCATCACAGTAGGCAAGGTTCGTTGAACCATCCCTCCAAAAATAGAGCCAAAAGCCATTTGGCCTATACTGTTATGAAAAACAGTCCCGGGCATACCAGTCGTATGACTTGTACCCACACCACCAAAATTGGTGTTAGCCCAGGGGCTCGTAGCATTGGCTACTACAAATTCAAACCCTGAGGGTTGAACATCTTCCATAGCAACGGTCGAATCGACCATAGGAACGTCTCTTGAAACATTCGGGACATTGAAAGGCACTTGATTGTTTTCAGCTATCTCAATAATCTGACAAGAACAACAAACAGTGAGTGCTAATCGCCTTAAGATTGTTGGAAATTATATCCAGAGAATACACACTATTTGTTGTAATTAGAACATCAATGTAAAGAAGATGATAACAACTTTATAATATCCTTCCTTTTACCAATCTTGGAGAAGAAGAAAATTATATATAACATAAAATTGGAGGTGAGGTACGGATATCCAAATCTCCTTAAGGCGATTAGTTCCTGCCAATGGTGCTCCGTAGATTCACGAACTATGCCTCCCAAGATACAACACCTCAAACCTGTTTGGATTAGCACTATGCAAATAGGACTCAGTCGAACCGTTCAATTGAACCAGCACACCCAGAAAAATCAGAATAGTAGAAAAGTGCATCAGAGCCTTTTTGGAATTGAGTCGGAAAAACAAAAAACCAACAAAAAACCAAAAACCTCCAATGAAGCTCTATGCTCATATCTATTTATAGAGCTTTTTAGTTTATGTACTAAAGAGATATATGAATTAAATAGACGCATGTATCCACGAGATTCATGAATAAAGAGATACATGAATCCAAGAGATTCATGTTTCCAAAGATACGTGAATTCAAGAGATTCATGAACTCAATAAATACATGAACTAAAAGATACATGAATCTAGGAAATTCATTAATTCAATAGATACGTGAATAGAAAAAACGTATCTTAATTTATTGGCTTTCGTTGATCCATTAACCATAATTATAACCATAATTACAACACCCTAGTCGCCGCCGAATCGGTCGATCGTTGCCGTCCGTCGCCGAAAACCTCTTAGGTCCGTGCTTCCATCGATTTCTTGATCCACGAGGAGCTTCGGCGTCCTTCTTCTTCGTCACCTTCTGGGTGGAGAACTTGGAGGGCGCTTTGCCCGCCAAGCACTCTCCGAAGTCAGCGGGTATGGTTTATTCCTTTTTTTTTTTTGGGGTTCTTTCGCGAGGGAAAAGGATGGCAAAAGAGGATCCTTTTGATTTCGTTCGGGATTGCGATGGGCATCAGTGATGGAATTTGGGAATTTTGGAGTCTGGAGTGGTGAAAAATCTTTCTGGGTCAGCTCGGCGGTCGTCCGAGTTGAAGTGGGTCCTTCTTTGTAGTTTCAATTTGATGAAGGGGTTGAGTGCGGTGGTGAAGTTGTGTCGACTTTTGATTGCGGATTTGAAAAGTGTCGTCGATTGTAGGTAGACGGACTATGTGATCGTGTAAGGAGAGTTATCTCTCTTAAGATGGTGTGAATTTTCAGGGAAAGGCAGAATCTTGGTAGTATTAAGGTTCAGTAATTCTGGTTTTCCCCTTTGTATGTTGACATCTATGTTTTCAATTAGTGGCCAAAATTCTGTTTTGATTAGGCTTTCGCTTGTTATATGGCGTCTCTGTTGAATCCTTATGCAGAGATTGATCATACTGCAGATGAGAGAAAGTCAGAGCTGTACGGTGTGTGCTCTCTGTACATTGATGGCGCCCCTTTTGGTCTTCCCACTAGAAGAAGGTGCTTTCTTTATTTAAGCCTTGCTAAACTATGGGCTACCTTTTCTAGAAAAATTAAGCACTGCAAAAATCTGTTTCTATTGTGCAGGATGCATTGGCAAAGAGCAACGAAGTCTTTGAAACATTTAAGCGTATGAGTTATATGACACCTAACTAACCTAACTAACCTAACTAACGATATTCTTTTATTTCCTATGTACCAGATCAGCATATCTACTACTTGGACTTGATCATAATTCTTTTTCAATCTGCACCACAAACTCAGATGGCAAAATCAATAAAGGATCTCAAGAAGGAAAATGCATTCCTGAAGGATCTCAAGAAGGAAAATGCATTCTTGAAGGACAAGTGTCAGAAATCAGATATTTCCACTTATAGAACTTGTTGATGAGGTAAGTGTAACATCTGTTACATTTGTTTTTCCTTTTCGTAGTTGTTTTAGATATCTTATTGTTTCCAAGTTGAAATGCACAGATTTTAAACCATGATGTAAATCGCCATGCCAATTTGTCCTGTCATTTACTGAGATCCAATCTTTTGGAAGGACTCTAGTCCATGCTCAACAGCTACTTTCTGATGTGAATAGGGGGATGCGCATAACAACCATTCTGTTCAAGAAATAGTTTCGAACGTAAATAGATTTTTCTATTTCTATTTCTAGAAGAGTTTAAGCAAAAATAACCAGTTTGATAACGACACAAAATTTCTTCATTCCGGAGGTGGCGATGACCGACGACCTTTAATATAAAAAATAAAAATAAAAATGATTTAGTATCAAAAAAATAATGAATAAAATAAAATAAAATAAAATAAAATAAATCATAAAAAAATAAAATAAAAGTATCATTTTATTTTAAAATTAAAATATAAAAATAAATTTATTTTAAAATGAATACAAAAATAATAATTTTATTTGGCAAAACACTCAAGGCAAATAAAAATAAATTTATTAAATTAAATTTATTTTATTTTATTTTATTTTACGAATAAATTTATTTTAAAATGAATAAAAATAAAAAAATAAAAAAAATATTTGGCAAAACACTTAAGGCAAATAAAAATGAATTTATTTTTAATAAAAATATTTTTTTATTTATCATAAATAAATTATTTTTAATAAACTAAAAATAAAATGATAAATAAAAATAATTTATTTATTTTAATAAATTTTTTTTATTTTTAAATGAATATATTTATTTTTATTTTTAATAAAATGAGGAGAGGCGGAGGAGGAGGAGAAGGCAGAGACGTAGAGGAGATGAGGGAGGACTCACCGAAATTAGGATTTAGTGAGAGAAATTATTTATGATTTCTCTTCCAGAAATCAGAAGTAAAAAATTTTAACTTCTGATTTCTCTTCCAAATTTATTTATGGAATATAAATCTATTATAGAAATAGAAAAACTGAATAGGTTTATTAAATGAATTTCTCTTCCAAAAACAGGTCTGGAACAGAAAAACTATTTCTGGAACAGAAATTTTGGGTTGTCATGCACCCCCTAGATGGTCGACTAGTTTCAAAGTTTATTCCTTCTAGATTGCTGTTGAAGGGTTGAGGAACATTGATTTTTTTTTGGTCAAAGGATATCGACTTTAATAAGCAGTAAATAATGCACTTTTGCATATCATTAATGGTTAATTTTTTTTTTGTCGTATAGTGTTACTAAGAGTTCAAGTGGCCAATGTATTCTGGTTGTAACTTCTGAAGAAATAAATAAGGAGGTTCACTTTCCTGTACCATGTAGTGCTACAAAAGCAGGAAGAATTTTTGTTCCTGTTTGTTTTTTGACTCTTTGTACTTGGGCTAACGTTTTAGTCTGACATTCATTTGTACTCATTAATTAAAGGATCACATTTGTGTACGACAGAAGAATTTATTGGGGTTTAATATGTTAATGTTGAGTGGCAACAAGGCAGGTTCGTGGCCACGCAAACTGCTTATGATGTTTAATTGACAAATTGACCTTTGTTTTCTTGTAATAGGAAGGAAGATACACGGTTTCTTTTTTATTCCTCTGGATCCATGGCTTTTCCCTGTTTGATTAAATGGACAAATAGAAAAAAGGGAGGTGAAAAATAAAAATAAAAAGAGGAAAACCCAGAAACCCAACCCGACCCGAATTTCCGATGCGAGTCTAACGTGTTTTGGGTCGGGTCGGGTAACATCAAAACCCAACCCGACCTGACCCATTTACACCCCTAGTTAGTAGAGTACGATTTATGAACTGCCATCAAGTTTAAAAAAAAAATAACTAATGAAATTTCCTTGACGCCGTTGAGTAAGAAACTTCAACTTACCAAAAACATCATTACAGAGTGTCTCCAAGTGTCATATTTTGTCTTGGTTTTGAGTACAAATTGATTCCATAAGCAAAGTCATTAACACCGGTGAATAAAGCGGGGAAAAAAGAGAGTTTAAATCCTATTACGATTTGCCCCACATTTATTCTGTCTTCTTCTTTGAGGATGAATCCGATGGTGATTTAGTCCCTTATGATGCATCACTAATCTACTGGTGTGATCGCATAAAACAATAACATTTGTCCAGTTTCGGATAAAATCACGTGGAATTACCTTTTTCTTCTCAAACAATGAGAAAATCCATCTTAACTAGGGAAAGCTTTAGTCAAAATAGGATTGTTTGTATTTGGTGGTAATGGAAGCAAAACCAATGCTCCTATATCCACACAGACAAATTTATCCCTGAACCGCTAATTTGACCATGGTTAGACTAGGTTTGACTTTCGCCATCTGAATAGTGGATATGCCACCAAGGAATCCAGTTGGTTCGAGATTCCCACGATTCCCTCTCCGTGTCTCTTTCTCCTGCAGAATACTCGCTTTTCGTCTTGTTAAGAAAGTGATGCTTGATTTGCCGAAGTTTAACATGCAAAGGTCGGCAATATCAAGAAGTGGAATATGTGCATGGCTACGTGTGATCTGACAAAGGAGTGTAATGAAAGACCGGACGCAAGGTGGTGGGAGTAGTTACACGGAAAATTGAGCCGAATTTCAATAAAATATGAGTTAACTTACCCCGCGCATACAGGAAGGCCACGGGATTGAACCGGGACACGCACGCTTCGACCAAGACTCAAAACTTTTCATTTCCTTCGCATTTCACTTTCGCGTAATATTTAGTTCCTATCATAAATTTTCATTTCGATGTACTGCGATTCCAGATTATTGCAGTTCCGGTCAATTAACATATCCTTACACCTAGTTCGATGGAGGATTCACGTTCCATCCAAGCCCCATTTGATCGGTTTGTGCTTGAGTATGAAATAACGGAATGATCTTCATTGCTTTTCATTCGCTTGAAGTCGGATCACCTTGGTGCCTCATTGTTTCATTGTCAAAACCTCTTTTGGCACACCCAAACGGATTGATTTTCTTTAACACAGAAGCAAATTTTGATATACAACATTATAGATAATTAGAGGATTCTTCATATTTTCCTTGATTTGGCATGTCTTGATTTTATGTAACTCCTTTTTTATTTTGGTCAAAGTAATAGTTCATTCATTTCTATAGAAATAAAAGAGAAAAACATTGCCGTCCAATTGAAAACCAAGACAAATTTCAGGCAACTTCAAAACAAAAGCAGCTCTTGATAACTAAAGGGGTCGTCCAAACAAGGTTAAGAGTCACATTCAAAGAGCAGATTTATGATTTCTTCAAACTAAAAATCGTGGCCAATTACCAAATTTGTCTTTAGTAATGAGCATATATTGAGATCCTCATCTATTGAGATGGCTTTATCTTTCAGTGGTGCATGCCTAGATTCATTGTTCCCAACATATTGTCCTTTAGAAAAACAACGTTGAATGAGGACAAATTTGACATTTGTGAGAGCTAAATATTTACAAAACTCCTCTAATTTTCTTCAAAATTGGACTTGTATATTAATGAAATCTAAGAAAAGCGAAACCCCAAAATCATACATGCAAAAATCCCAAAATCTATATTAGATTGGGATAGCAACCTCTCAAAATGGGAGAAAAGCTCCTGAATCTAGACTAAATCAAAAGAGAAAAACTCCACAAAATGAGAAGAAAGCAAGAAAAAGAGAATGGAGAACCAGATTAGCCAAAGAAAAAGGAAAAAAAAAGGGAGGATAGGAGAGACCTGGCTCAAACCCTCCCCTCATGGAGATTGAAACAAAAATCTGTGTAAAAATTAAATTGAAAAGAGAAAACCCTAGAGTTCCATAATGAAGGAACTAGAGCATTTTAATTTTTTGATTTATGATAATTGATTATCATTAATATTTCAATATATCTTGATAAAAATAATTAGGAGATTGTCCTTATGTCCTTGAGTATCTCTAACATACAAATATAGAGATTGCAAGATTCCATTGATTTTGACTTGTTCAATGTATGATCTACTTATTTGAATACTCGTTAGTAAATACAATGAATTAGCCTATGGAGTCTTCTTTTATATGAATATGAAAAGATCATCATTCTCCATAATGCATCCATAGGCGCACATTACTTGATGTATTTGGACCGGGGATTTGCTTATCCTATTCATCGGGTTCGTTGAGTCAAAAGATTTGACTAACCCCTCACTCTGAAAAATGAAACTAAATGATTACTGACGTTATCTAATGTAAAAAACTCTATAGTTTACTTGACGAGAAAAAATATGGTAGGTAATGATCACCAAGAAATCTCCAAGCTCGTATAATTTTCTTCCTTTCCTGGTCCCTCGCAAAATAGACGTTGTCAAGTCACCTCCATGTTCATATCTTTTTAATGCCTGAAGAGCGAAAGATCCGTGACTAGCGGAATGTGATAATTAATTGTACATAATTTAGTCAATATATAATAATGTATTAATCATGTCATGTTGTTAGTAGAGTACGATTTACGAACCGCCATCGAGTGTTTTTTTTTAAAAATAACTAATGCAACTTCCTCGAGGAAAGTTGACTAAGAAACTTTAACTTACCAAACTTACCAAAAACCATTACAGAGTGTCTCCAAGTGTCAGATTTTGCCTTGGTTAAGTCTCGGTGAATAAAGTGAAAAAAAGAAGAAGTTTGAGTGATAAGATATAATTTCCTTATCTTTGATTCTTTATTTTGGGATATGTTATGCACAACAATTCTCTGGCGAGTAGCTCAAGTGTGTTTGTTTCAATTTTTGAGAGATAATCTAAGTGAGAAATTGGAAGATCAATGCTATATCTATGGTATAAGGTTTTAAGGAAACACTCCCAGTGATGGTGTAGTTCAATTACTCTATGACGCCATAGGGGATGGCAGGTCTGCACCCTATGACACCAAGGCAATTGGATGGAGACAGCAATTTCCTAGTTTAATTTAGGTCATTATCTAGATTTATGCAGTTTCCTATTTTAGTTTCCAAAAAAGATCTAAGAAATATTGCATTATATCTCATCTAAAATTAATTAATTTCATAAATTCCATTTACATGTTACTCAGTAGTCATATGCTCTAGGGTCATGTCATAATTGCATCTCATGCATTGCATACAATTTAATTTCTATAAAAAGAAAACACACAAATAAAAAGTAATCTCACATAGTTGAATAATTGGATTAATTCATGATTAACCATATTTCATGTCATTAGAATGTCATATAGGTTGCATTCAATCCAATTTAATTAACAGAGCACACATGTCACTTGGATTTCATTTTAGTTCTCAAATGCACGTTAATTTAGGACATATAATCAAATCGCATGTCATGTTAGATTAGTTCATAATTCTTTTGTCCATCATTAGGATTTGTTTACATCTAAGGTGCATTTGTTTGATTAAGAATGAATGATTTGGAAAACATTTCTCTAAAATTCTCCTTATATCCTTACAAAAATGGATAAACAAATTTTTTTATTGTCCATAAAAATGTTTAGACATAAACTGTTGTCATTAATGAAAACATTTTCATTGACTAATTATTTCAAAAGATGCAAGCAATCATTTTTAGGAAATTTTTTTTCCAAATTATTCATTTTTTGCAAAACAAATGAGGCAGATTGGATTTAAATTCATGTCACATGTCAATAGTTTTTAAATTAAAATTCACGTAGATATTGTGATGGCTAACAATATTGCCGAGAGGGGGGTGAATTGGTGATTTTAAGAAAAATTCACTAACTTATGAAATTGTAAAAGCCAAGTCTCATGTAAGCAGAATAACTTAATGTAAAAATAATTAAGTTAATACAAGCAAGAACATGTGATTATATCAAGTGCAGAGCACTTCTATTAGATAATAATAGATAAGAGCAGAGACTTATAAAATGTTGTACATAGAGTTTTATAGTGGTTTGGCTTGATATAAGTTTACATCCATTCATCGAGACTAGTAGCCTATTGGTTGGATTTCATTAGCAATCTTAGGAATTAAAATAGTTTGTGCCGCTTATACTCAAGCACTTCTTCCCGAAGGAGGTTCTGCTTATACCCAAATAGATAGATCTCACTATCTCACACCTAAGCAGAGACTTATAGAATGATGTATATAGAGTTTTATAGTGGTTTGGCTTTGATGTAAGTTTACATCCATTCATTGAGACTAGTAGTCTACTGGTTGGATTTCATCAGCAATCTTAGGAATTACAATAGTTTGTGCCACTTATACTCAAGCACTTCTTCCTGAAGGAGGTTATGCTTATACCCAAATAGATAGATCTCACTATCACACACCTAAGCACAAACTATAATACCGACACACTTCTCAACTAGATTACACTTTTAGCACAATCAATGAAAATATTCTTTCTATTGGTTCTCTTTTTCATGACATGTTTAAATTGCTAAACGTCCATCAACTATTGACTTAAGCCAATGATTTTTATTTGTACAATCATAGTCTCAATTAAAAGGGCGAAGATTATTTGGCAGTAACATGAACCAATTGCTGAAAAAGAAGTATTTTTTAGGCTACGCATGATAAAATTTATGTTTCTTGATTTTTCTGTTTTTCTCTGTTCCCGAACTGGTTTGAAACAGAAATCCATTTGGTAACGCAATTTGATTTCTCTATTTCTGAAACAGATTTCTATTCTAGAAATAGATTTGAAGAAGAAATCAGAAGCTAAAATTTTTAGCTTATCAGTTTTTAAAATAGAAATTGAGAAATCAATTTCTGTTTCAGAAATTTTGTCATGCGCACCCTTAAAGGCACAAAACCCATCTTTCTCACTTACCCGACCATGGAAGAAAAAATTCCAAAGAAATCAACTTGGCTAGCTATCATATCGAAAGATCAATTTAAATCTTCCACAAAGTAAAACAAACATCCTTTATGCAGACCGGTGTCTCCAACAAAGGATCACGCATCCCCACAAAGCATACAAAGCGATATAGAAATGAAACATGTCATTAAGTAGAAATCAACTCCACAAGAGTCATGAAATCAGCTTGAACACTTCCTCTAGGTCCAGAAGCATCCACCAATCTCTCTCTAAGCTCACCAGCCTTCTTCCTCATCTCCTTCCCATCCTCACTTCTCAACACCACGTCCAATGCCTTCACCATCCCACTCTTTGTAATGGTCCCTCCCTCCATTCCCACTCCAATTTTCCACCATTCCTTCACCAACCTTCTGTTCATCATGTTGTCCGTCCAAAATGGCTTGCATATCATCGGCACACCCCCCGCCACGCTCTCAAACACTGAGTTGTACCCGCAGTGTGTAACGTACACCCTGCACGCCGGGTGGCTCAACACCCGGCTCTGTGGAGCCCATGACACTATCTTCCCACACTGCCCCATCCTCTCCAAGAACCCTTCGGGTAAGTGGACCGTCAGGTGCTCTTTCATAGACCATAGGAATGGGGTCCCGGTGGATTCCAGGGATATATTATTAATATAGTCCAAAATAATATGTTCACATACAAGCCCAATAGGTAAAAGCATGGTTATTTGGGTCCATATGGGCCGAAGCCCAATAACGTGCATATAAAAACTCTAGGGTTTCCCTACGCTGGGAGGTAACACCGTTGAGCGTTCCAAACTTGACGTCTCTTGGTGTAATACTTCAAGCAACTACTTCTTCTCTCTCAAACCTATTACCTTCAACAATCTTGAAGTATTAGGTTCGTGTGTCGAATTTGAGCAAGTAAAGTGTGTTCTTGAAGATATCGTCAAGACGAAATCGCAGCTGTAATTTACCTTCGATTTCGACGGTGATATTGGCCGGGATCTGAGTTTGAAGATTCGGGTGACTGAAATCTTTGATTCAAAAACCCAAAAATTATAGCCAATTTAAGAGGGTGAAACCACTTGGGCTTTGATCTACTCGTCGCTGCGAACGTTTTGAGTGGTCACTTGCGTCAATCGGAGGTAGGGCGGAGAAGTTACAGCATTCGGAAGTTTCCATTTGAATTTCTAGCGAATTTTGGGGACGAAATTTCTAGCGAATTTCGGGGGGCGAAATCTTTCAACGAGTTTCAGCGACAAGGGCAGTCCATCTTAAGGTTTTTGGGCGCCCCAGATCCGTTTTTGGGGTTTGTTTTGGCAAATTCCATCTCTACAGAGCGGTTTGATCAAGGCTAGGGGAGTTATTCAACTTTATTGCTCTAAGGACTTCAAGGTGCACTCTTTCTAACACTTTGCTTTGATTAAAATGGCAAAGCATAGTTCCTATGATATTATAAAGTTGCAATCTTTTGATGTTATTGAATTTCATGGCTGGAAATTACATGTTTAATTTGGTATGAAAGAACGTGACATATTTTATACTGTATTGAGCGATTTTACATCTACCACTAAAGATGTGAATGAATATCAATGCAACAAAGATGATGATTTTTGTAGAGATTACTTGTTGAACTCTCTAAATCCTAATTTGGCTATGACTTATAGTGAGTATAAGACGGTAAAAAAGATATGGGATCACTTGAACGCTCAGTTTCAAAAACAAGAGGGGTTATCTAAAACCCTCATAGCGGAGAAATTCTTTGACTTTAAATTCACTATGAATTCAAGCATCACCTCTCAGTTAGTTGAATTTGAGAACATGAGGAACAAGCTGAAAGATGATAATTCGATATGTCCGATAATCTCTTTGTTGGTCTTGTGTTGAGCAAACCGCAACCGAATGGAGTTCTTTCAAGACCGAAATGCACAGACTGAAGGTACATATGTGACTGGATGAATTAAAGAGGTATATTCACATTGAGGATCAAAATATCGCTAGGAAGAGTTTGGAATAAGTGGGACAACAAAAGTCAGTTGCCAACTTAGTTTCACACTCCAATAAACCTCAGAAAAAGTCCAAGTCACCAAAATATGAATCCTCTTTACAGTTAGAGGCCAAAAAGACTATATTCAAAAAGAAGAAGAAGGGTGAGTGCCATAACTGTGGAAAGTGGGGTCACTGGGCAGCAGAGTGTAAGTTGCCGAAGAAGCCAAATAATGACACACCACATAATGAGGCCAATATGCTAATTAGAGGATCTGAGCCTCGAGCCTTTATCGGAATGATGAAGAATGGAAATGCCAGCGTCTCTTTTGAGTGGTGGTTGGATAGTGGCGCTACTTGTCATGCTACAAATGACAAAAAATTACTCACTGATGTCACAGAATTGAAAGATACTGTGGAAAATTGCAATGGTGGTGAGGCAAAGGTGACTCATGCTTTGGAAGCGCAAATTTGATGCTTTCTTCGGGTAAATTACTAACTCTGAAACATGTTAGAGTAGTACCTTTACTTAAGAATAATTTGATATCTATGAGTTTACTTGATAAAGCTGGTATGTCTTTTTCAACTATGAATGGTAGAGTAACTTTATCTGTTAACTCATATTATTTTGGTTGTGCATTCATGGTTAACGGTATGTATAGGTTGAGTTTAAATGCTGATAGCATAAACCATGTAAATTCTACTTTGATTGATCCAAAGTTCCTACACAATAGACTTAGACATGTGAATTACAGGAAAATGCAACATTTAGCTAAAACTCACAACATTCCATTAGATACTTCTATTCGATTTGATAAGTGTGAAGCGTGTGCATAGGCTAAAATCACTAGAAAACCCTTTAAATTGGTTTCTAAAAGCACACAACTTCTTGAGCTAATACAATCTGACATTTGTGATTTTAGAAATTACATTACTAAAGGTAGTTGGAAGTATCTAATAACATTCATAGACGATTTTTTTTGATATTGTCATGTCTATTTGTTGAAATCGAAAGATGAGGCTTTTGAAAAATTTAAGATTTTCAAGTCTAGAGTAGAAAATCAACTCAACTTGAAAATTAAAAGGTTTATGAGTGATAGAGGAGGAGAATATACTATGTCAAGGTTCAAGGAATTTTGTGCTTCAAAAGGTATAATACTTGAAACCACTGCTCCTTATTCACCCCAATCAAATGGTGTTGCAGAGCGTAAGAATAGAACGTTAACTGAAATGTTAAACTCTATGTTACTTACAGCTGCATGCATTCCTCCTACTAGGGAGAAACAGTTCTAACTGCTAATCACATCTTGAACAGGTTGCCGCACTCTAAGTTGTCCATGACATCTTATGAGATATGGCATAAGCGCCCTTGTAAATATGATACTCTTAAGACTTGGGGCTGTATTGCTTATGTAAGTATACAAGATCCTAAGAAACCTAAGGTGGGATCTAGAACTATTACTTGTGTATATCTAGGTAGTGCAGAAGATAGCGCTGCAAATAGGTTTTTAGATCTATCTACTAACATAGTGATAGAATCTAGAGATGCAATGTTCTTTGAAAACAAGTTTATCAGAGATCAATGCTTGAATGTTTCTGGATCTACAGATATGATTTCAGAATCTCTTGTAGAATTTGAAATAGGCCATTCTGACACTAATTTCACATAATTGGCTATTGAACCAATTCCAATAAGAGTATTTACCAGAGAGAGAATTCCCAAAAGTTTTGGTGAGGACTTTGTTGCTTACCATCTTAAGGATGATCCATTCTCCTATCAGGAAGCAATGAGATCTAGGGAATCTCTACTGTGGGCAGAAGCCATGGATGATGAAATGAGCTTTCTGCTGCAAAATCACATTTGGCAGCTAGTAAATTTGCCAAAAGGGGTTAAAGCTATAGGTTGTAAATGGGTGTTGAAGAAGAAATGGAATAGTGATGGATCAATAGCCAGATACAAACCACGTTTAGTAGCTAAAGGCTATAAACAACAGAGTGGAATCGACTATTTTGATGTCTATTCACCTGTGTGTCATCTATCAACTATAAGAATTCTTCTTGCTTTGGCATCTATTGAACACTTTGTAGTGTATCAAATGGATGTAAAAACAACTTTCTTAAATGGGGATTTAAATGAGGAAATTTATATGGAACAATCGGAAGGATATGTTACGAAAGGTCTTGAGGACAAAATTTGTAAATTAAATAAATCCCTATATGGTCTTAAACAAGCACCTAAGATGTGGCATCTTAAATTTGATGAAGTGGTAAAGAGTTATGGCTTTCAGTCTAGTTATTTAGATAAATACCTTTATCATCATTCTATGTCAAATAAGATAGTCATTATTTGCTTGTATGTTGATAACATGTTAATTCTTGGTTCTGATCATTCTGTAGTGAGTGACGTGAAAGCTACTTTAGCTAAAGAATTTGACATGAAAGATCTTGGTATTGCTAATATCATTCTTGGTATGAAAGTAAGTTTTGAACGGCAAGTCATCTCCCTTAGCCAGACTCATTATATTGAGCAGCTACTTTCTACTTGGGGATACGATAAGTGTAAACCGAGTGAGACACCATGTGATTATAATAATAGACTGAGTCCTAATGAAGGGACCGGCGTGGATCAGTTAAAGTACTCGAAACTGATTGTATGCTATGAGTTGCACTAGACTCGACATAGCCTTTACAGTTGGCATGCTGAGTCGTTTTACTAGTAATCCTAGTAAAGAGTATTGGGATGCCTTAAATAGGCTAATGAGATACCTTAAAGGTACTAAAGATTATGCTCTTTATTATTCTGGTTATCCTCCAACTATGGATGGATATTTTGATGCCTCATGGTGCTCAGATATTGGAAATAGTAAGTCCACTAGTGGGTATGTATTCACTTTGGGTGGAGTTGCTATTACTTGGAAATCCAAACGACAGACTTGTATTGCATTGTTGTCTATGGAATCAGAATTTTTTGCTTTAGCCTCAGCCGGTGAAGAGGCAGAGTGGATAAAGAATCTGATTATGGATATTCCTTTGACTCGGCTAAAGATTAATTCTTTAAGCCTATTTTGTGATAATCGAGCAGCTGTCCAAGTCATCAAGAATACTCTCTTTAATTCAAAGAGAAGACATGTGAGACTGAGACATGCGTTGTTGAATTATCTGAGAGAACAAGGGGTTATCACGTTGATCGATGTGAGATCGAAGGATAACATAGCCGATACTCTCACCAAAGGTATGCCTAAAGATCGATTATTCAAAATAGTGGGGGAACTGGGGTTAAAGACTATATAGGCAAGTCTTAACTACCATTTACTTACCTGTGTTTTGAATTATCAAATCTTTCTTTATTGGCTACAATGATAAGCACAATTTATATGTTTCATTGATGTTCACAGTTGCTGACTAATTGAAGAGGGTGAGTTGTCTCATTCCAAATTTGATGAAGATGACTTTAACCTAATTCAAATGTTCTATCTGGAAAAATTGTGTCATTCCAAACTTGATGCTAGATTATTTGACTTTAAGGAATCAGTAATTTTGACATTCCAAATTGAAACATAGAAACAATTGTTTACATAAGAAGCCTATTTGTCTTGTTCTTAATTGAAACTTGATATTACATGACTAGGTTATTGTAAGTGACTTGACTATTGGTCTTGTTCTTTGAAACTAGACAATAGTTATTCTCCTACAAATAAGCTTAAGTTGATGGCTTTTTGTAAATCACATTGTTTAGGTCTTGTTCATAATTTATGAAACTGGCTTGATGCTTATGACATGATATTATGATGCTTTATGACATCAATATATGTTCTTCTCCGCCTGATGGAATTGTGCTAAGTTTTTATTCAAATGATTGAATTCATGATAATATGAAATTCATATTTGACATTCTACAGAGGATGGTAGAGATGGAGGAGAGCTTAATGAGTGGGATCCTAACCAGGATTACTTACTTGATGAATGAATATATATCATTTAAAGCGTGTAGGGACTTGACAGTTTACTTGCTGTTGCACCATTTACTTGAGACTTGCATTTTGCTATTTATATTTTGTGGACATTATTATGCTTATTTCTTATATTTGTAAGGCCTTAGACTATTTTGACTGGCCTACTTATACTTGATTAATATGCATATATTGGTTGTGAACTGAATCTGAGATTTATTTTGGGATTTAGATTTTAATCTCAGAACAGATTCATGATAAGAATTATTCACTTATTTAGTTTGCACATGATGATTTAGTTTAATACTTTCCTGCTGGAATACTCTTTGACCGATTCGAGTTGATTGTCTTGGACTGAATATGGATGATTCATGTTTGTATGAACATTATACTGACTACTTATTGGATTGTGCTGTATGGTGAACATAGGAGGAGATTGTTGGATATATTATTAATATAGTCTAAAATAATATGTTCACATACAAGCCCAATAGGTAAAAGCATGGTTAGTTGGGTCCATATGGGCCGAAGCCCAATATCGTGCATATAAAAACTCTAGGGTTTCCCTATGCTGGAGGTAACATTGTTGAGCGTTCCAAACTTGACGTCTCTTGGTGTAATACTTCAAGCAACTACTTCTTCTCTCTCAAACCTATTACCTCCAACAAGGATAGCTCGGTAGGCGACGGTACAGCTACCGTCCCAAAACAAACATATGCCACGGTCCGAGGGTCTTTGGTGTCTAGCCACATTAAGCAACCGGTAGGGTCTGAGTCTGAGCTTGTTAGCACCGGTGGTGGTGAGAAAGACACCGTGGAGCACCCTACGTGAAGGAGAATCTTGAACTTGGACTTGAGGTCTGCTATTAGAGGTGCCGGATTCGCTTCCACGGAGGAGTTCATGATGACGACCGCGACACATGGTAGCATGTGCCGGAACTGGTTAACGAAGTTTGGCACTGGCAACGTGGTCAGGTCTTGTTTAATATAGTTCGGGATATCTGACATTCTAAACAATGATAACCCTGGAACCATTTCCAGGGCCTTGTGGTCGGTCTCGGCCTCTGCCACTGCCATGCCAGCACAGGAGGTTTTGTGGTAGACTTCACGAAGGACCTCGGCGTGGACGTAAGCGGACAGAAAGCACGGAGACGGGACCCAGAACGTCACCCACGGAACGTGCATTTCCTCGGCGATTTCACCTGCGGGAAGTAAGAAAGCATCACTAAATAGACAACTCACATTCTTCCTTGCATCTTGCTCCGCAGCATCAATGGCAGCATGATAACTCTTCTGAGCTTGCATAAGGAACGCATCCATTTGCTCTTCCAGTTTCTCCTTCCTCACTCCGTGATGACCAGCCGGCAATCCATTGTCGATGTCATAGACCTTGATGTTGGGCGGCAGCTCGGCTCTTGACGAAGGGGGGAAGAGATCACGGTTGGACGTGGCCGTGCTTAAGAAAGAGAAGTGGACGTTCGTAACAGTTTCTGCCAACTTACGGAGGAGGTTGGCGAGGGGCAAGGGGTGGCAACCGAATGGAAAAGCAAGGACGGAGACGTGCTTTTCCGAGGACATTTTGAACCCAATCCAATCAAAATCTTCAAGATCACGAATATCTATGGAAAAGAATCATCAAAAACAGGTTGAGCTCAATTTGGACGATCATTTTTATCAAAATACTTCCACAAAATCTACTGAATATAAATGTATTTTGCAACTTATATATAAACACAAGAACAAGTTCACTTACTATCAGCAAATTTCGAGCCCAAAGTCAGTTCCACAAACTTCCTTTTCCCGTGTTTTTCTTCCGGTTTCTTCTTTGCCTCCTTTCAGTCAATGTTTCCTCTCTTCTTTTATATTTGGCCGTGACCGTCTATTCTTTTTCTAGGACTTCTTTTTAAATCCCAATGCTACCATAGAAAGACAAGAGACACCACCCCTTTACTGTAAATTTACTAGTCCAACCACGTCAACAAAACTATATTTGACGTTCGTAAATTTATTAAAATGTTGTTCACATTCTAAGGACACTTGAAAAATTTGACAGATATTTTTATCTTACTACTTAATTTGACATTCGCAAATTTACTATGGTGCGAAAAATTTATTAGCCATACTTGTAAAATGTAGAAGTTGGTACACTATTGATTAATTACTACTTAAATTGATCACAACTACAGATCACACTTATAAAAATTAAAATATTATTAATTTATATGAAATCAATAATTTTATTACAGAGTTGATAACTTGCTAATTAATCAGCCGACAAGTAAACTACTGGTCATATTTTCTTTAAACCAAAAATATTTGAAATGGGCCGTAGAATTTCAGGCAGCTCATACAGGAACAATGACAACACAACCGCGACACCAAGACCAACCACTCATCGTCCCGCACACCCAAAAAAAAAAAAATCGAATTAAACCGTTAGAAAAATCTTCCAAACCAAACCGAACGAGACCCAAACTGAATACGAACCGAATCGAAATTTGGTTTTCAGCTTTTGGTTTTTGGTTTTTTTTTTTTTTTTTTTTTTGGTTTTTTCTTTATAATTCTCAGTGAGGCGTTTTAATCAGCAGGCGTTTTAATCAACCATGGCCATCTAAAGGAGCCAAGAAAGTCAACAATCGAGCCGAGCATTTACCGAAATATTTCTTCATTTTCTCATCAATTTTGCATATCAGCCAAACAGCATAAGACAACAAGAAGCTTAAATCGACATTCCAGCTGCAACAACATCCCCCTCCTCCAATGTTTCCAGAGCTAAAGCAGCACGGGTATCACTTCACTTCCACAGATTGGCAAACTAAACAGATAATCATGTCTAAATAAAAACCCGAACTTTGTTGGAAACAAGAACCCAACCTGAAGATTGAACATCTGGCTAAATCTATTTTCAATATTTCCCCCAAAAACCAGATAAAGAATCCATCTTCATTGTGTACCACTCAACACGACAACAAAATTAACACTCGTCACACCAATGGAAGCGAAACAACAATGAGGATCTCACCTAAATACACAGAAAATCCTTCTGTACAGGAAAAAAAGAAAGAGCCGAAGCAGAAAAACAAAAATCCGCAAAAATGGTACATATCAGAGTTCGCTTCACAGCAGAAAAACAAAACCTTCGCCTCGACAACCACCAAGAAAACATCTCAAAGAACAGAACAAATCGAGCAAAGCAAGAAATAAGGAAAAAAAGCCTGATACCCTCTGCATGCGACCCAGCAACAGCACCGAGAAGAAGAGCAAAAGAGACAAAGATGAATGCAGAGCGATCAAAGGAGAATCTTACCGATTTGAACTAGCTCAGCTCACTGAGCAAGCAAGAGGTGTCACAGATATAAAGCCACTGGCGGCCCCTCAGTCGAGAGCAGAGCGTGCGCAGGACATACTCGGGCACGTGGCTGCTACAAATTCTTTTCAGTCACCGTCGCCGTTGCAGAAGGAAGAGGGACGAAGGAGAGACTTGCAGAAAAAAGGGGCTCTGTCCCTCAATTGGTCGCCGTTGCAATCACCGACGCGCCATCGCCATTGCACCTCCAAGCCAACCAAGACGAGACAAGAGAGAAGACGGAGTCGGGAGAAAATAAAATCGAATTTTTAATTGCTTGATTTTTAATGAGAACCGAACCTGACACCCTTAGTTAATAATAAAGAAATGAATGAACAGTCATTAATAATTTAATTGCATGAAAAAGGAAGCATTATTATGTCGGCCAACAGCACCAATTTTTCTCGTCCAATAAACGAAGCGTTCCAAGCGTTAAAACAGCGAGTTAGATTCTTTCTTTTCTTATTTAACAATTTCATTTGCAAATAATTACTATAATCGTGGCAAAACCAAGGGACTGATCAAGTAATAAGTGTGTTTATCTTTCTTGTTCAAAATTTAATGTTGATACACCGCAGTTGGATATCTTTCTAGGGCCAATCATAGGAGCACAAGTATGTGTGTCTTCTGCATTTATTCTGTGTGTATGTTTAAATTTATAAATATTATAGTATAATTTTATTTAATAGCTTAAATTTTTTGAATAATTAACAGTGATCTCATATAACCTAATATGATAATAGAGCAAACAATTCTCAGTTCAAAATAGAAACTACAATATCCTTCAATTGAATCAATTCATTAAGATGATTCTTTTAACACATGGCATTCGTGGAACTTCATAGCCAAATAAACAAAATACAGTAAAGCTAAATAATAGATTAATTAAAGAAGAGACTGAATTTGATACAACTCATTATACTTTTGATATTGGTGTTCTCTTATACCCTATTTTTTAATCTGGCTATTCTATAGATAAACAGTTGAAACATCGATTTCAATTAGCTCGATTGAAGTTGCGAGACTTGACGAATAATCGTGCGAAGATTCTTTAGGGGAGATAAGCTCGTATAAAGTACTTTTGTCTCTTTCAATATTTGTTCAATGCTCGCTCCCAAAATTCTAATGAAATCAAATCTTGACTCTTATTGACCTTTTGTGTTGACTGACATTATCTCGTACGTGTTTGCATTTTGGGTTATGTAGAAGCAACTTTTTCTATGTCTAGATTCCTTTTCCTTTTCTTTTTTTTAAACATTCGAGTTAAAACTTCTACTTATTGTTAATTCATTACTTTCTTGTTTCTGTACGCATTGTCAGCTAAATAAAAGGAATAATAGAAAGAAAAAATAATGACTCAAAAAGTGGATACATCAAATTCGCACGTAATGACTGTTGGAGTCCCGTGAAAAGCAATAGATAACCTGTAAATAAGCTTTTATCAAAATTATTCACGGTAAGCTCTCACTACCTCCGTTCATCGTTAAGGTTGATATGTTTACATATCAAGTATTAAAAACCAAAAACAAAATATACATGCCATGTTAATAAGAAACTTATTTTCCGTAAGAACACACACACACGCACACCCACACACATATATATTATATCACATTTTGAAAATGCAAGTTTTGGTTGCTGTTTCCAATCTCTTTCAGTTTTCACATCAAACATATGAATGATTTATATTAAAATCTACATGGCTTTAATACATATGATACTAAAATCTTAGTATGAAATATGTATTCAATTATTTCTAATTTAATGTCCCAGTTTCATGTGTACATAACAATTGTCAAAATAACATAATTTTACCGACCCAAAAAAAAAAAAAAATAAGACAATATAAATTTTAGAAAGTGCATTTAAAATAAGACACGCCAGTTTCATCTATTCAATAATTGATTCATTAAATTGTATCAACTAATTTAAATTAATTATAGATGGTAATTTTAGTTTCAATTTTTTTTCCATAAAAGAGAAAAAATTCAAATAAGGGCATAAAGTGAGGTCATTTTTCATACGAGAGTTTTAAGTAAACTTTATTTTAAATAAGGGTTTGAAGCTATTACTTTATCTCAAGTAAGGATCTGAGCTTGTTGGCTATTGGTTGGCTAAATCTTTACTAGCCAGCGAGCACTTGATATTTCGAGCAACTGAAAAGAGGCATTTTCCTCATAACAAAATTTGGATAAAGACTAAAAAGAAAAAGATCAAAAGAAATATGAGATCGGCACCATCTCCAGCAAACTCTCAAATTGCTTCATTTCCTCATCCTTCCTTCAATGCCACGAAGGTCCAATTAAACAAATTCGCAAAATAAGTTCTCAATATTGGTAGGGTTCTCTTGCTTCTTTTTCCTCTTTTGTACTCATCTTACATGGGATTAGTTCTTGAATTTCTGCAGAAGCATGCCCAAATCAGCTCGGGCAAAAGTGAATTGAGAGACCTAGCTTTGTTTTCGGCACATCCTATCTATCACTCCCTCTCCAACTTAATTGATATATAGATAATAATAAATAAAAAAAAGACACTTGATTGATATCACCACAAGGACACACACATACTCATGGATAGACTTTCTGCGAAAGATAAATGAAGAAGGATTGAAAGCAGAGAGAAAAACGCAATCTCAAGTTCCTCGATCTATCGCTTTTGCTTCCCACGGCCATCTGCCACCCTAGTCACCTCCACACGAGCACAGGTAGTTGCTGGCGTCATCTACGGCAGACTCAAAGCGAGAAGTTTGCGGCCATCCCCATGACTGCAGATCGGGAACTGAAATTTGCGCTTCATCTTCACATTGATTGAGAAACAAAGAACAAGTGTGATGTTCTACGATCCTTTCCAATAGAGAGAGAGAGAGAGAGAGAGTCGAAGATCCAATCAAAGTGGAAGCAAGACAGTGATTTTGTAGCCTTAGTTCGTTAATTAGTGTGGTTTGTCTCCCGGTCGGTGAGCTCAGGCTTTTATTTTTATTTGAGACAAAATGACAACTTTAGACCTTTATTTGAGAGAAAGTCCACATCGAATCCTTTTATGAGAAAATAACCTCACTTTAAGTCTTTATTTGGAATTTTCCTCATAAAAAGTTTCGAGCTATGCTCTTTGCTATTAAAAAAAAATCTCTTTAATGTTTTGAAAGATTTTCTGTTTTTTTTTTTTTTTTTTTTTTTTTTTTTTTTTTTTTTTTTTTTTCACTTTGTCCACTTTCTCACTATCTCCATTAATTTCATTTTGTCTTTCACAACAAACGTCCCATAAGTGGTAGGATGTTCTTTTACTTTGGAATTGTAATTTTTTTGGTCAATTCTACTTTATTACTACTCTAACTCTAACTTTTAAACTTTTGACTTACCTCATTGCAAGACGTGGGAGTCCAAACTCAAATATGAAGTTAAATCATTTCCGCCTCGAGCTCCAGAGAATGTGAGAATTCAAACCCTCCACCTCTCCCTTTTTATGTGGGAAGAGTAGTCACTAGGGCAAGTAGTTTAAAATTGTAATTGTAATGTAGTAAATTTGGGAAAAATTATTAAAAAAATTTTAAACCTAGTGTGTAACCCCTAATTCAATCTTAAACTATTTAATTTGACCAATGTAATCTTAAACGTTTTGACGATTTTCCAATGTAATCTCTTTGAGCAATTTAGTTCGGAATCACTAACTTGACGATCTAGTTAATATCGGTTGTGCCATGTAGGATGCCCAGCCGCTCACACGGACCATCTTTTATGAAATAATGCTATTTTGCAATTTTTTTTTAAATTCTGAATTTTTTCTTTCTTATCCTATTCTTTCCTTCTACTATCCATTATTTTCCCTTCGTTGGTCGCCGGCCGGCGGCCACAACAAAGCCCTGAAAGCCTAGCCCGGCGTTTCTGAAGTCATCAACGTCCAAATTGAAGATTTTTTTTTTTTTTTGTGAAACTCACGTACTCGTCAAATCAATTTGGAGCCAAGCTCCATAACTCGAAGAAATCGTTCAGGAACAAGCTTGTCAAGTGCCCTAACATGTACTTCGATGCGCACGACTCGTCGCCACATGCTTTCTGATAGCAAGGGTTATGACTCCCTCGCCCAACGTTGCTGATGTCCTCAACTTTGTACTTGACGATGCTCTCTCCGAAGCTCGAATACTTATTGAACATACTCAAAGCAAGCTCTGGATGTCAATAACGCGCCTCTAGAAAGCGAGGGCTTCAAGCCCTCACCTATGGCTGATGAGGGTCTCGGACCATCACCAAGGCATCCTGCCAGTTCTTTTAGAAAGATGAATAGTGAATGAAAGGAGAGAAGAAAAGAAAAGAAAATAAATTAAATTAAAATTAAAGGAACTTAAAAAAAAAAAAATGATCACTGCAGGCTTAATATGGGGCACGGTAAGGGGAACGATTGCATTTATGTAAATGCCAACCGGTCGGTTCGATTTTTCGGTCTCAATAATCGGAGAGGGTACGATTCCCCATTCAACCTTTAACAAAATTCAGGTACTTGTAAGTAGTAATATTATTATTATTCCCGTTTCAAATTAACTATAAAATCATTAGTAATAAGTTCCGTTACTATGATAATAGCTTAATGAATCTGCCAGCTATCGTGGTTTAGTAGTCGAAAGTGAACAATAATTAACCACCACTCTCCACTACTTTTTCATTATCTAATCTAGTAAGTCAATTGCGAAATAAAAAATAAAATAAAATAAACGATTGCATCTTTTGACTAGGAAACTGTTTACCAAATGAAAATTTTTGGCAGGCATCATCTGCCCTATCTAATGTACACGGTGCTTGTTATGCGCTTATGATCTATATTCACTAAGAAAGTCCGATTAGTCAGTTACTTTATTTATCTTGCGGCATATCTAAAAATAGGATTGCGTTAACTAGTATGTTTGGCTGTTTTAAAAATTAAAAAAGAAAAATTATAATGCAGTTACCATCGTCTTGAAATGAAGAAGACAACAACCATAGAGCACAACAATGTCGAAAATGATCTAATTATGTAGTTGCACTTAAAATATAGGGGAAATTATGAATGAGTACTTTTGGAAAACACTAGTTAAATAAGTACTATCGCGACCCTTCCAAAGTAGTCCGAAGATATGGGGTTAGAGGCAACGTTAAAGGTGGACTAACAGTTGTTGTGACACGCCCCGATCCTCCGAGTGTGTGCCCATCCCTCATTGGTCAATTAAACAGTGACGTCTCAAGATGCATCGCCGACCCATTCATTTTAATGCATATGCAGAAGCGAATAATTAATCCACAGACAACAACAAGTGGAATAGAAAAGTAGGACCATAATTCATGACAAAAACAAGCCTTTTATAAACAAATATGTTTATATACAATACCGGATTGTTTACAAAAAATATTGGCTCAACAAAAAGGGAACTGTCCTAAGACTCACTAGTCAGACGCGTTAGCTGATTCTTCGGTCTCCACATTCCTAGACTTTGAGGCTTCCCATCCTCCACCACCGCCATCTAAGGACCTAAAAATGTTATCCCACAACGGGATGAGACGATGTCTCAGTAAGTTCAACCCCCTAAGACCCAACTAGGAAGAAAATATGCCCCAAGGGCTACCTAAGCACAAGCACGAGATAGAGGACTTACCTTTGCATCGGATTCTTTCTACAAGTCAGTATAATTCAAATATTCACAAATCACATCAACCAATCAAATCAGATCGAATCATTAATCAATCAACTCAGTCGATTCCATGTTATCGTGACCACTTCTCAATCAACCCAGTCAATACTATCTATAATGTCTTATCAAATTAGGACTGCTCACCCTAAGTTGAAGATAGATAGTATAGCTCGCCCAAAGCTGATAATATAGTATATTGCTCGCCCAAAGCCGATTATAAAATATATTGCTCACCAAAAGCTGATAATAAAGTATACTGCTCACAATAAACTGATATATCGTGGTCTTTAGGTTGATATAGTATACTAATAATACTCACCGGAAGCTGCTAAGGTATACTGCTCACCTTAAGCTAATATATTATAGCCCGTAGGCAGATATAATATACTGGTATACTGCTCACCCTAAGTTGACATATCAGAGCCCGTAGGTTGATATAGTATACCATCTTGACTATCTAACAAATTTATTATTTTTATCATACCCGATAAAAATAATTGTGTGTGGGTACACGGTTGACCTTAGTCAAAATACAATATTTTCACTCTAGAAAATCCCGTTAATTTCCACAGTTCAAAAAGACATTTTTGGAGTTGTAAATCGACACTCAGTGATTTTCTAATTAATTATTGAAATTATTAAATGTTGGGATAAATACCCAAAATTGCAAATCACACTCAACCAATACAAAGTAATGGTCAATTAAATAAATAGCTTACACCACTGCAATCAGCATAAAATTCCGGTCACCGCCTATCCCGGTATAATTTCTGGAAAAAAAATAATTAATTAAATAATTACGGAAATTAATTATTAAATATTGAAAATACACACTAAGGCCCGTAATGCCTAATTAAAAGCCGAGACGGGTTCGGAAAATTTTCGAACCACTCTAGATAAATACTAGAGCTTATCTAGGCTCTAATTACACTATTCTAACCACCTAACATGCAATAACAATTAATTAAATTGCTAATCTATTCTAACTATCTACATAATCCATACTTAGTCTAAACTAATCAACCATTAAACATCATTAACTTACTAAGCAGTGATTAATGAGTTAAACTCACTTGATTAAAGATCCGTTCGGATCAAAACAATGGGGACGCGGAGGAGGTCCACAAACTCCAAAGCGGGACCGCCTTTCGAGGTCCGGAAGGCCACAAAAATCGGCCAAATAGCGGCTTGGAGACCCACTAATGTTCGGTGCTGAGCTTGGAGCCGAGAAGGGTTGCTATGAGGTTGGTTGAGCTGGAAACGGGTTGAGAGGGCTGCAGTGGTCTCGGCGGGGCTAGATAGCGGTAGGTGGTGGCTAAATGGCGGTCGACGGTGGCCTAAGGTGGCCTGGCGAGCTCTTGGACACGCGAGCTAGGCAGGACAGCGGCCGGGGACGCACGACGACGTGTGACGAGCAGAGGTCCATGGGGCAGTGACGGTGACCGGTGGCGACGTGGCTGCTTGCGGTGGCTCCGGCGGGGCTGCTAACTTGCTGGTCGGCTTTTTTAGGTTTTGTTGAGCTTCAAGCTTGGTGGATAAAAGAGAGAGGTCGACGGTAGAGGGAGAAGAAGGAGGGGGGACCAGTTGTCTTGGAGGGGACCACCTTGGTCTCCTCTTATCTCAATTGGTTTCCTCGACTTGGTCCCACCAAGTGTGCTGTCTTCCATAGCCAAATTCCAGCCACAATACTCCTTCTAGAAGCCATTGAAATGGTCCAAATGGTGTGGGCAAGGGGCATACGAATTTCACAACCTTTTCCCTTAATTCCTCCTCAAATCCTTCTTGAATCAACTCAAACCAGCCTCTATAAATTCCATTATCGAACTCACGGTCAAATCGATATTTTTTCTCACCAAAAGATCCCACTTGCAACCCAATTTCGCGATAAAAAATAGTCATTTGCATTTTCTAGACAAAAACGGCCATAACCCGACTTTTTCCCAAAAATCTCAGTTTGCAGAAAACTCTTTGGAAACTGAGTCGACATTCCCAAAATGACTCGTGACATGACAGAACATTCAATTTCTGAAATCGGATTCAAATTCACAGTTAATTTTAATCTGGCGAGATTTTTGCGTGATCTAGGCTATTAGATAGCTTTCAAAAAAATTTTAGTGTAAATGACCGTGGTCGATTTTCTTTGAGCCACAATGAACCTCTTTGACACATTGACGACTCTTAATTGTCATGATAATCTCAAGATTTCAAATACGGACATAGGGTATCAAATCGACAAAAAAATGAGTATAATGCCGATCGACGAGAATTTTGTAATTTAGTGGAATCACCCATGTTTAGCCACACATCTCAGTCGAACCGACCGATCTCTAATTTCTAATCGATTTTACTATGTCGTAATGATCTCTGCAGATGAGCACGGTTGAGTAACCGATTCATAGTTGAATTCCCAAGTCTATTGCATTAAAATTCCTTAAGGACTTCTCTAGATAGTCTAGTTATCTCATGAGTGGCCATATCAAAGAAAAGCATTGTAGTCGCGTCGATGAAATGCCTGATTCATTCAATTGAAAATGGAACTCAATTTTCAGGATGTCACATGTTGGTTGGCATGAGTTTTTCCAAATCCTTATCTCGCGTAGCATTGGTATTTTCAATTTAATTGTATTAACCTTCGACAATTCTATGTGAATGAGTTGCCATAATAAGCTTATTGGAGTCAAACTAGAAACCAATTGAAATATGAGAGAATAGCTCGCTTCCTAATCAATTAGAGAATCTAAATATGTGGACTTGATTTCATTAGTTATCTCAACTAATGCCCTTCTGATGCCCTAAATTGATTGGTTTGTTATCTAAGGGTCTGTTCGTTTCACGAAAAATTGGCAATTTCTGGAAAATATTATCCTAGAAGTCATTTTCTAGGAAATTGACTTTTTTCCGATGTTTGGTTGAAATCTGAACTTTGACATGGGTTCCATTCGTCACTAAAAAAAAAAATTATTTTTTATATTTTTAAAATGAATTTTTAATTATTTGTATTTTTAAAAGATCAAAATTGTTTTTATTGTTTATTTTTTCCTTTTTCTTTTCCTTCCTCCTTCCTCCTTCCTTCTTCTTCCTTCTTCTTCCTTCCTTCGCCGCCGCATGCTTAACGATGGCTGGTTGCCCGGCGGCCGACCAAGACCCAATCGCTAGATCCGGCGAGCTTGAGGCTCGGCCGATCTCGCCCGAGCTCGCTGGAGGTTCGGTGGGCTTTGGTGAGCTGCGAGCTCGCCGGATTTGGCAGCGGAGCTCGGGCTGCTTAGATCGGGGCCCGAGCTCCGCCGCCAGATCCGGCGAGCTCGTGGCTCGCCATAGCTAGCCGAACCTCCGGTGAGCTTCGGCGAGGCCCGAGCCCTACCTAGCTTGCTGGATCTGGCGAGTTCGCCAGGCTTTAGCGAGGCCAGAGCTCCGCCCTAGGCCAGCGAGGCTCCACCTCGCCCGATCTAGCGAGGCTCGAGCTTTCCGGGCTCGAGCAAGCTGGTTCGTGGCCACGGCCGGTCACTGGCTACCGTCGTGGCCGGCAACCGGCCAACTCTAAGGAAGAAAGATGAAAAGGAAAGAAAGAAAAGAAAAAAATAAAAAAGAAAAAGAAAGTATAAAAATAAAACAAAAATGTGTTAGTGAAAAGAAGGGAAGAAGTTAAGGAAAATATTTTCCAATTTTGAAAAGGGGAAAATATTTTCCTCATCTTTGAAGGTTGTTTTTTCTAATGATGTAAAACATTTTCCTTGGATAGTTTATTTTCCGTGAAATGAACACTGGAAAATCCGGAAAACGTTTTTCTGGAAGTCATTTTCTGCAAAACGAACGGACCCTAAGTGTTGATGTGGACTTTATCCAATTATAATTACACATGTCCATTAAGTGACCATGCCATGGTCACGTGTAATCATTGGGGTCCTAATATGTACCCTAACCATTTCACTGAACTAGAAAAAGGCACAATCAAGAACCTGAAGGAAATTAAAAGCCCAAAAAGATTATTGACGTGATAAGATGTTATAGTGCCATAGTTTACTTGAAAAGAAGAAGGGGCTAGTTAAAGATCATGAGTATTATCCAAGCTCGTATAATTTTTTTCACTTTGGCAAAATAAAAGTTGTCAAGTCACCGTCATGTTCAATTTTTTTTTTTAATTCAAGTATGATAAAAAAAAAATCAATGATTAGTGGTACGTGATATTTAAATGTACTTTGTTCATTCTATATGTATTAATGATATCATGTTGTTAGAAGGGCATGATTTATGATCCGCCATCATGTCGTTAGTAAAGTACGATTTACGAACAGCCTTCAAGTATAAAAACAGAATAACTAATGAAAATTCCTTGAGGACCGTTGAGTAAGAAACTTCAACTTACTAAAAACATCATTACAGAGTGTCTCCAGGTGTCATATTTTGTCTTGATTTTGAGTACAAATTGATTCCATAAGCAAAGTCTTTAACACCAGTGAATAAAGCGGGAAAAAAAGAGAATTTGAATCCTATTACGATTTGCCCCACATTTATTCTTTCTTCTTTGAGGATGAATCCGATGGTGATTTAGTCCCTAATGATGCATCACTAATCTACTAGTGTGATTTAATAAAACAATAACATTTGTCAAGTTTCGGATAAAATCATGTGGAATTACTTTTTTCTTCTCAAACAATGAGGAAATCCATTTTAACTAGGGAAAGCGTTAGTCAAAATAGGATTGTTTGTATTTAATGGTAATGGAAGCAAAACCAATGCTATGCTCCTATATCTATACAGACAAATTTATCCCTGAACCGCTAATTTGACCGTGGTTAGACTAGGTTTGATTTTCGCCATCTGAATAGTGGATATGCCACCAAGGCATCCAGTTGGTTCGAGATTCCCACGATTCCCTCTCCGTGTCTCTTTCTCCTGCAGAATACTAGCTTTTCGTCTTGTTAAGAAAGTGATGCTAGATTTGCCGAAGTTTTAAATGCAAAGGTCGGCAATATCAAGAAGTGGAATATGTGCATGGCCACGTGTGATCTGACAAAGGCGTGTAATGAAAGACCGGACGCAAGGTGGTGGGAGTAGTAACACGGAAAATTGAGCCGAATTTCAATTAAATATGAGTAACTTACCCCGCGCATACAGGAAGGCCACGGGAATGAACCGGGACACGCACGCTTCGACCAAGACTCAAACTTTTCATTTCCTTCGCATTTCACTTTCGCGTAATATTTAGTTCCTATCATAAATTTTCATTTCGATGTACTGCGATTCCAGATTATTGCAGTTCCAGTCAATTAACATATCCTTATACTTTTTACCAAAAAAAAAAAACATATCCTTACACCTTGTTCGATGGAGGATTCACGTTCCATCCGAGCCCCATTTGATCGGTTTGTGCTTGAGTATGAAATAATGGAATGATCACCTTGGCGCCTCATCGTTTCATCGTCAAAACCTCTTTTGGCACACCCAAGCGGATCGATTTTCTTGAACACAGAAACAAATTTTGATATACAACATTAGAGATAATTAGAGGATTCTTCATATTTTCCTTGATTTGGCATGTCCTTGATTTATGTAACTCTTTTTTTTTTTTTTGGGTCAAAGTAATAGTTCATTCATTTCTATAGAAATAAATGAGAAAAATATCGCTGCCCAATTGAAAACCAAGACAAATTTGAGACAAATTCAAAACAAAAGCAGCTCTTGATAACTAAAGGAATCATCCAAACAAGGTTAAGAGTCACATTCAAAGAGCATATTTATGATTTCTTCAAACTAAAATCGGTGGCCTGATTACCAAATTCGTCTTTAGTAATGAGCATATACCGAGATTCTCATTTATTGAGACAGCTTTATCTTTGCATGCCTAAATTCATTGTTCCCAACATCATTGTCGTTTAGAAAAACAACGTTGAATGAGGATAGATTTGATATTTGTGAGAGCTAAATATTTGCAAAACTCCTCTAATTTTATTCAAAATTGGACTTGTATACTAATGAAACCTGAGAAAAGCGAAACCCCTAAATCATACATGCAAAAATCCCAAAATCTAGATTAGATTGGGATAGAAACCTCTCAAAATGGGAGAAAAACTCCTGAATCTAGACTAAATCAAAAGAGAAAAACTCCACAAAATGAGAAGAAAGCAAGAAAAAGAGAATGGAGAACCAGATTAGCCAAAGAAAAAGGAAAAAGGGAGGGTAGGAGAAATCTGGCTCAAACCCTCCCCCCATGGGGATTGAAACAAAAAGCTGTGTAAAAATTAAATTGAAAAGAGAAAACCCTAGAGTTCCATAATGAAGGAACTAGAGCATTTTAATTTTTGGATTTATGATAATTGATTATCATCAATATTTCAATATATCTTGATAGAAATAATTAGGGGATTGTCCTTATGTCCTTGAGTATCTCTAACATACAAATATAGAGATTTGGAGATTCCATTGATTTTGACTTTTTAAATGTATGACCTACTTATTTGAATACTCGTTAGTAAATACAATGAATTAGCCTATGTAGTCTTCTTTTATATGAACATAAAAAGAACGTCATTCTCCATAATGCATCCATAGGTGCACATTACTTGATGTATCTGGACGGGGGGATTTGCTTATCCTATTCATCGGGGGTCGTTGAGTCAAAAGATTTGACTAACCCTTTACTCTGAAAAATGAAACTAAGAGAGCAAAATGATTACTGACTGTGACGTTATATAATGTGAAAACTCTATAGTTTACTTGAAAAGAGAAAAAGAGGGTAGGTAATGATCACCGAGGAGTCTCCAAGCTCGTATAATTTTCTTCCTTTCCTCGTCCCTCGCAAAAAAGACGTTGTCAAGTCACCTCCATGTTCATATTTTTTTAATGCCTGAAGAGCGAAAGATCCACAACTAGCGGAATGTGATAATTAATTGTACATAATTTAGTCAATATATATTAATCATATCATGTTGTTAGTAGAGTACGATTTACGAACCGCCATCATGTGTTTTTTTGTTTTTTTGTTTTTTGTTTTGTTTTTTGTTTTTGTTTTTATATAAATAACTAATGCAACTTCCTCGAGGAAAACTTCAACTTACCAAAAACCATTAGAGTGTCTACAAGTGTCAGATTTTGCCTTGGTTAAGACCCGGTGAATGAAGTGAAAAAAAAAAGTTTGAATCCTATTACGATTGATAAGATATAATTTCCTTATCTTTGATTCTTTATTTTGGGATATGTTATTGTCACGCCCCGAACCCCGAGCGCGCGCACATCCCACTGCGGTCGATCAAATATGCGATATCCCAGGAGTATGTATCGCCGACCCTTTCATTTATTATTGCGCAAGCGGAACGTATTATAAACCCCCGACAATGAAATACGAGATAGAAAAGCAGAAAGCAAACTCACAACATAACACTTAAACATAATTCGACAGAATTACAAACAGAGGTTTACGGCCAACAGTCTACAAAAGACTGGCTTTTAAAAAGAGGTTATCCTACGACCTATAAGTCGTACACGATCTCCAATCCTTATGACTTCACCTCTGTCTCTCCTCAAGGCCAACCAAAGCTATCTAGCTGCTCCGTCCACCAGGGACTTGAAATGGTTATTCAATAACCACTGAGACAACGTCTCAACAAGTTCAACCCCTTAAACCCCTATTAGAAAGAAAATACGCCCAAGGGTGGCTTAGCCACATCACCCAGAGAACTTACCTCGCCTCAATTCCTTCCTGCAGGTTAGCACAATTTGTATCACATAATCTCAGGTAGTAATAATAATTCAAACAATTGGAACACTATCACTTTCATATAAATCACGATCTCACTTATCACGCATTCCAATTATTATTCACTGCCACACAAGGGCATAGCCTACTCCCAGGTCGGCTATCTATTAACATTACGGCATTTCGAGAAGAATAAAGGTCCAGTCGGTCTCGCCACTACTGCAACCAAGCCACGTCATTCTCTTGACTGCATTTCTAGAAGAATAAAGGTCCAGTCGGTCTCGCCACTATTGCGACCAAGCCACGTCATTCTTTTGATGGCATTTCTAGAAGAATAAAGGTCCAATCGGTCTCGTCACTACTGCGACCAAGTCACATCATTCTCTTGACGGCATTTCTAGAAGAATAAAAGTCCAGTCGGTCTCGCCACTACTGCGACCAAGCCACGTCATTCTCTTGACGGCAATTCTAGAAGAATAAAGGTCCAGTCGGTCTCGCCACTCTTGCGACCAAGCCACGTCATTCTCTTGACGGCATTTCTAGAATAATAAAGGTCAGTCGGTCTCGCCACTCATTTGCGACCAAGCCACGTCATTCTCTTGACGGCATTTCTAGAAGAATAAGGGTCCAGTTGGCTTAGCCACTACTGCGACCCGAGTCTTTCAACCAAGCACACAACAATTCAATAATCAATTACACAAATCATCACTCAATTTGTAATATCTAATCATCAAATTCATAATCTGAATACTGCAGCTGATCGCATTTAAATTCGAGCAAAGGGGTCAAAATAATTTTTTCCGTTTTTTTTTAAATAAATAATAATATTTTAATAATTTCGGATTATAATATAATATTATAATTTCCAGAATTTCGAAACATTTAAATAAATCAAAAATAAAACCTATTATGTCACATCGATGTTTATCATTAAATAAACTCTCTTAGCCTTTAATTAAACATGGTTTAAATTAAACAAACATTTTAATCTAATTCACAATTAAATAAACTAAACTAATCACCTAAGCTTACTTAACTTGGACTAAGCACACTTAGGGCATCATTAACCGTCTAATCAAGGTTTAGTGAGCTAAACTCACCGGATTAGCGAGCTGAGCGGACCAAAACGACGAGGACGACGCGAGGATCGACTTTCCTCAAGGTGGGCCGAGCATCCGGGGCTGGGAAGGCAGCTGAAACGGGCCAAGAAGGGGCTGCCATACCCATTTTGTGCAGCTTCTGGTTGAGGCCGACGGAGGCTGCTCGGTGGCGGTTCGGGCGCGAGGAACGGCGGAGAGGGGCGGCGGTAGCTCGAGCGGTGACCGGTGGTGGCTCACGGCGGCGACGGCGACGGAGGGCGACAACAGCGTGGGCTAGCGCGAGCTGGGCGAAGCGGGCGCGGGGCTTCGCGCGAACGCACGGCGACAGCGACGACCACGGCGGCTCCGGCGGCGAGCTGGCGGCGACGGGCGAGGCTGCCGGCAGTCGGACGAGCGGGATGAAGCGGGGCGTCGAGCTGCTGGAAGCGTCCGAGGAAGAAGAAGAAGAAAAATGTCCATGGAGGAATCGCACGGGAGAGAGGAAGAAGAGAGGGAGGAGAGAGAAGAAGGGGGGCCTTTTCTTTTTTTTTGCCTTTCTTTAATCTAACAAATTGGCCCACCATGACATCATCAAGTGTCATGTTCCACTAACTTCAAATCTCTCCCCACAACAATCTTGATAGTCCATTTTATTTTTTTTAGGATAAAACTTTGTGCAACAATTTCTTTAATTCCACTTAATTCTCTTCTAATTGAATCTTCATCCCACTTGAATTAACTCAAATTGACCCCCATTAATTCATTCAACACCTCATCACTCAAATTGGTATTTTTTTTTCCTTACCACTGTGGCGTACTTGCATCCCAATTTCACAATCTCTGGCTTCAACTGAACGAAAACGGCCCTATTTATCCAGTCGAAATTAAAACCCGAAAATCTGGATGTCACAGTTATTCACAACAATTCCCTGGCGAGTAGCTCAAGTGTGTTTGTTTCAATTTTTGAGAGATAATCTAAGTGAGAGATTGGGAGATTAATGCTATATCTATGGTATAAGGTTTCAAGGAAACACTCCCAGTGATGGTGTAGTTCAATCACTCCATGACGCCATAGGGGATGGCGGATCTGCACTCTATGACACCAAGGCAATTGAATCGAGACAGCGACTTCCTAGTTTAATTTATGTCATCATCTAGATTTACGCAGTTTCCTATTTTAGTTTCCAAAATCTAAGAAATATCGCATGTATATCTCATCTAAAATTAATTAGTTTCATAAATTCCAATTACACGTTACTTAGTAGTCATATATGCTTTAGGTTCATGTCATAATTGCATCTCATGCATTGCGTACTGTTTAATTTCTATAAAAAGAAAACACACAAATAAAAAATAATCTCACATAGTTGAAAAATTGGAATTTAACCATATTTTATGTCATTAGAATGGCATATAGGTTGCATTCAATCCAATTTAATTGACGTAGCATACATGTCACTTAGATTTCATTTTAGTTCACAAATGCATGTTAATTAGGACATATAAATCAAATTGCATGTCATCTTACATTAGTTCATAATTCTTTTATCCATAATTAGGATTAGTTTAGTTTACATATAAGGTGCGTTTGTTTTATAGAAAATGATGATTTGGAAAACATTTTCCTAAAATGATCACTTATATCACTTACAAAAATGAATATATAATTTTTTTTATTGTCCAAGAAAATGTTTGGACATAAATTTTTTTCATTGATGAAAACATTTTTATTGACTAATTATTTCAAAAGATGCAAGTAATCATTTTTAAGAAAATATTTTATTAAATTATTTATTTTTCAGCAAAATAAAGGGAGCTAGATGGAATTTAAATTCATGTTGCATGTCAATTTTTTAAATTAAAATTACATAGATATTGCAGTGACTAACAATATCACCTAGAAGGGGGGGGGGTGAATTAGTGATTTTAAGAAAACTTGAATAGCTAATAGAATTGTAAAAGCAAAGTTTGATATAAGCGGAATAACTTGATGTAAAAAGAATTAAGTTAATGTAAGCAAGAACAAGTGATCATATCAAGTGCAATGCACTTTTATCATATAGTAATAGACAAGAGCAAAGACATAGAGAATGATATATGTAGAGCTTTATAGTGGTTCAGCCCTGACATTTACTCATCGAGAATAATAGTCTATTGGCTGGATTTCATTAGCAATCTTGGAAATTACAATAGTATGTGCCACTTATAGTCAAGCACTTCTTCATGAAGGAGGTTCTACTTATACCTAAGTAGATAGATCTCACTATCACACCTAAGCACAAGCTATAATACCGATATACTTCTCAACTAGATTGCTTTCAATTTGATCAATGAAAATATTCTTTCTATTGGTTCTCTTTTTAAGGATATGTTTAAATTGCTAAACCTCTATCAAGTATTGACTTAAGCCAATGATATTTACTTGTACCAAGGGTGAAGATTATTTGGCAGTAACATGAACCAATTGCTGAAAAAGAAGTATTTTTGCCGAAAAAAAGTATTTGTTAAGGATTTCTCTATTTCTGAAATAGATTTATATTCCAGAAATAGATTTGAAGAAGAAACCCATTTATAACTTAACCAGAAATTTTGTCATGGAAGAAAAATTCCAAAGAAATCAACTTGGCTATCTATCATATCAAAAGATCAATTTAAATCTTCCACAAAGTCAAACAAACATCCTTTATGCAGACTGGTGTCTCCAACAAAGGATCACATCCCCACAAAGCATACTAAGCAAAATAGAAATGAAACATATCATTAAGTAGAAATCAAGTCCACAAGGGTCTTGAAATCAGCTTGAACACTTCCTCCGGGTCCTGAAGCATCCACCAATCTCTCTCTAAGCTCACCAGCCTTTTTCCTCATCTCCTTTCCGTCCTCACTTCTCAACACCACCTCCAATGCCTTCACCATCCCACTCTTTGTAATGGTCCCTCCCTCCACTCCCACTCCAATTTTCCACCATTCCTCCACCAACCTTCCGTTCATCATGTTGTTCGTCCAAAACGGCTTGCATATCAACGGCACGCCCCTCGCCACACTCTCAAACACCGAGTTGTACCCGCAGTGTGTCACGTACACCCCGCACGCTGGGTGGCTCAACACCTGGCTCTGCGGGGCCCACGGCACTATCTTCCCACGCTGCCCCATCCTCTCCAAGAACCCTTCGGGCAAGTGGACCATCATGTGCTCCTTCATAGACCATAGGAATGGGGTCCCGATGGATTCTAGGGCCTTGGCAAGAGAGGATAGCTCGGTAGGCGACGGTATAGCTACCGTCCCAAAACTAACATATGCCATGGTTTGAGGGTCTATGGTGTCTAGCCACATTAAGCAACCAGTAGGGTCTGAGTCTGAGCTTCTTAGCACTCGTGGTGGTGAGAAAGACACCGTGGGGCACCCTACGTGGAGGAGAATCTTGAACTTGGACTTGAGGTCTGCTATTAGAGGTGCCGGATTCGCTTCCACGTAGGAGTTCATGATGACGGCCGCGGCACTTGGCAGCATGCGCCCCAACTGGTTAACGAAGTTTGACATTGGCGACGTGGTCGGGTCTTGCATAATATTGTTCGGGATATCTGACATTTGAAACAATGATAACTCTGGAACCATTTCCAGGGCCTTGTCGTCGGTCTCGGCCTCTGCCACTGCCATGCCAGCACAGGAGGTTTTGTGGCAGAGTTGACGAAGGACCTCGGCGTGGACGTAAGCGGACAGAAAGCACGGAGACGGGACCCAGAACGTCACCCACGGAACGTGCATTTCCTCAGCGATTTTGCCCGCGGGAAGTAATAAAGCATCACTAAATAGACAACTCACCTTCTTCTTTGCATCTCGCTCCGCGGCATCAATGGCAGCTTGATAACTCTTCTGAGCTTGCATGAGGAACATACCCATTTGCTCTTCCAGTTCCTCCTTTGTCACACCGTGATGACCAGCCGGCAATCCATTGTCGATGTCATAGACCTTGATGTTGGGCGGCAGCTCGGCTCTTGACGAAGGGGGGAATAGATCCCGGTTGGACGTGGCCGTGCTTAAAAAAGAGAAGTGGACGTTCGTAACAGTTTCCGCCAACTTATGGAGGAGGTTGGCTAGGGGCAGGGGGTGGCAACCGAATGGAAAAGCAAGGACGGCGACGTGCTTTTCCAAGGACATTTTGAACCCAATCCAATCAAAATCTTCAAGATCACGGATATCTATGGAAAAGAATCGTCAAAAACAGGTTGAGCTCAATTTGGACGATCATTTTTACCCAAATACTTCCACAAAAGCTACTGAATATAAATGTATTTTGCAACTAATATATAAACACAAGAACGAGTTCACTTACTATCAACAAATTTCGAGCCCAAAGTCACTTCCACAAACTTCTTTTTCCCGTGTTTTTCTTCCGGTTTCTTCTTTGCCTCCTCTCAGTCAATGTTTTCTCTCTTCTTCGGTCCTGCTTCTTTCTTCTTTTATATTTGGCCGTGACCGTCTGTTCTTTTTCTAGGACTTCTTTTTAAAACCCAATGCTGCCATAGAAAGACCAGGGACACCACCCCTTTACTGTAAAATTACAAGTCCAACCACATCAACAAAACTATATTCGACGTTCGTAAATTTACTTAAGAATGTGCACCAGTGTTTGACTGATGCATATTATGTAAAGAATGGCTCTTTATTACTACATAATCTATGGGGTTCTTTGTTTACACAAGCCATCTCCATTACTTCTGATGGATAATTGTAAGTATGGTAATTTTAACTAATTGTTTTGATCAACATGACAAACATGGCTTATATTTAAATGAAAAAGGGGAAAAAGATCACAGAGCCCGCTTAGCCTATAAAAGTCCAAAAAGAAACATAAAGTTTCACTTCCAACAAGCAATTTCTTGTCCTCCAATTTAGGCCAACGTATAACTCCGTTGATTTATATATTCTTTATGAAGGATCATCCGTATGTATTAGCATCGTGCGATTTGATTTGATTCAGAATGCTAGTAGTCGATATCTCTTAGGCAAATCTCTTATTACCAAAATCACAAGCGAATCTATCAATTTACTAACCAATCTATGATTCGATATGTATTTGTTGATTCAAGCTATTCAGTTTCTTTTTATGTTTACCTATTAAAAAAATGTAACTTTGTCATATTTTATGATATATGTTATGTTTCGATTGCTATAGCAATTTAAAAATAATTTTTGCACTATATAATGCAATGTAAAATGAAATGACATATAAAGATCTTGTGATTATATTTGGATGTAATCTTTTCTTTAAAAAAAAAAAATGAGAAATCACATCTTCTTATAGATAGGGATCATTTGATGCAGTTGAAATTAAGATTTCTTTTTCCAATATTATAATTCCCACTAAAATATTTATATCTTACAATATTATTGATAAAATTTGTAAGTGTCTCGACACAAAATACTAATTTTATGTACCTTTTCAAATCTTACTATTCAATTCAATTCTCGATTCATAAAATTGAGATTTTGACTTATCTTAATTTAACAACTTACGGGGTCATCTAAAACATATTCATGGGTATTTAACCACCTTAGGAAAGTTCATGTTTCCTTCTTTATTTTGACTTTCAACTTTTGTTGGTAAGCTAAACATGCTTGGTCAACACTGTGACATCCCAGATTTTCAGTCTTATTTTCTATTGAATAAATCGGGCATTTCATTGATGCGTTTATAAGGCTGTTTTTAGAGCTGATCACTCTCGAGATAACTAAACTATATGGAGAAACCATTAAGAATTTTAAGGCAAATAGACTTGAGAATTTGACCAGGAATCGGCTACTCGTCTGTGTCCATCTTTAGATGTCATTACGGCACAGATATAAATCAATTCAAGATCAGAAATAGGTTGGTTTGACTGAGGTATGTGACTAATCGTGGTGACACCTCTAAATTGGAAAATTCTGTCAACCAACACTAGATTGATTTTCTTATTGTTTTGGTACCCGTGTCCGTATTTAGATCATCGGGATTTTCACGACAATCAAGAGTTGTCATTGAGTCGAGTGGGTTCATTGTGGCTCGAAGAAAATCGCCACGAGTCATTTGTACTGAAAACTTCCAAAAGGTACCCGGTAGTCTAGGTCACGCTAAAAACACGTCGAATGGAAATTAACCGTGAATTCGAACCCGATTTCATAAATTGAAAGTTCTATGGTGTCACGAGCTATTTTAGGAGTGTCGACTCAGTCTCAGAAGATTTTTCTGACACTTGACACTTTCTAGGAAAAAGTCGTCACCGGGTTGTTTTGTGCAAAAAAAGCCGCGAATTGGTTCTTGATGGCAAAATTTGAAAGCATGATGGATATGTGGGTGAGGAAAAATGCCGAGGTAATCGATGGATGACCAATTGAAATTATAGAAGCCAAATGAGGATGATTTGAGATTATTCAAGTGTCCAATTGAGAGGAGATGATGCCAATTTCTAATCCCCCACACCCTAGCCAATTTTAGACTATTGGAAGGGTTATTTGAGATGTTGGTGTGGCCAAATGAAGGCCAAGGAAGAGTATTTGGTTGAGGTTGAAACTTGGGGAGCAAGAGTGGAAAATTTGGACCAAGTGGAGCCCCCCATCACACTTATCTCTTCTTTCTCTCTCCTATCCCCCATCAGATCGTGCAGCCCATTTCTTCATTCCCTTGAATTCGCACGCCCACAGCAGTGAAGAAGCAGCGGAAATAAACAAGCGAACAAAAAAGAATTGTTCAAGCCTTTTCTTATTGAAGAGTGCCTTTGATCCACTGTGAAAATATTTGATTTTCAAAATATAGGTTATGTATATCACCAGAACAATCATTGGAATGAAAATAACAATGTCCTTATTTGATGGCTTAGGTGGCGCTCCAAAAGGCAAGTTTTTTTTTTTTTTTAAATTATATGATACCACACATTTAATTTTTTCTATTGTAATTATTGAAATTGCCACGTCTACTTGTCATGTAAATCATTTGGCGGCTTCTTACAAAACAATAAATTGACGGAGGGCAGAAGCGAATTGAATGAAGTCATTAGATAATATCGACAGTTAGCTCAGTATTGTGACACATGTAAAATGATCCCCTCTATAGCTTTCGAAGTCAGCAGTTTCATGGACGAGTAGGGCTTATAATATCAAAATGGTGTGTTCCCTTTTTTTTTTTCTAGATCTTGATATTTAATAGGAAAAATATGGTTAAGGTGCAGAGATACATAAAAAGATAGAAAACAAGGATGAGCTTAAAAGTGCTGGATCTGACGTAATGCATATGAAGGTTTCGAGTAGTTCAACGTTGAATAGAAGCAGATCCTTCAAGTTCAATGGACCTGATAACAAGAAAAGGGAGGGAGTTTCACTTCAATTCCGTACTCCTAGAAATTGGTGCCGCCAATTATTAAGAAATTTATGTTCAGAATGCAATGTTGATTTACACAAAGGGCCGAAACCAACGAAAATCCAAATCTAGTACGCACGAGCCATATTTATCCTAAATTAATAATCATGTAATAAAAAATCTCAGATTAGTACATTCATACAGCATTTCTCCAAACTAATTTTTACTCAAAAAAACCAAAACTAATAAGATATCTCGAAAACTAATTTTATGACACAAAAAATCCCAAATCATCAAATTCATATATTGAGAAATTTGTTAAAATCCTTATGAGCTGCCGCTAAAATCCTAGATTGGGGTGAACGTGAATGGGTATATCAATTTGGGATTTTTTTTTTTTTTATGATAGGAAAATTATTTTGAGATATACATGGCATAATGTACTAGTTTGAGATTTTTTGTGATATAAAAATTAATTTATGGTAAATATGATATAAACGTATTAGTTTAGAATTTTTTATAATATTAACTCATTAATAAATGATGCGATAGACTCTAATAAGCATGTTGAACATGACGTATTGGAACGTATCAATGGGACAATCTATCAATTTCTTTTTTTTAATGTTTTTCAATCTTTTTAAATTCCGAAGAAATCATGTGAGATCACGAATGAGAAAAGTCAAACTTCCAATTTGTTTTTCCTGTAACATCTCGGGTCTCACTGTGTAATATTGTCCGCTTTGGGTCACCCGCCCTGGCGCGGATGAACCGCCATCCCAGCCACGGTCTCTTCCCTCACGGCTTTAAAACGCGTTCTACAGGTGAGAGGGACCCAAGCCTTATAAGCTGACCAAGATCTTCCTCTCTAAGCGATGTGGGACAAGAGAGGAGGCTGTCACACTTCTGGCTTGATCATATAGAATTCTTGGGTCACGTGATCTCGAAAAATGGCATATTAGTGGATCCAAAGAAGGTTGAAGCAGTTGTTAAGTGGAATCGTCCAACTAATGTTACAGAAGTGAGAAGTTTTCTTGGGCTAGCCAGCTACTATAGGCGATTTGTAGAGGGGTTCTCAAAGATTGCTGGTCCACTTACCCGTCTAACTCAGAAAAAAGTTAAATTTGAATGGTCAGATCAATGTGAACGCATTTTAAAGCCATGAGGGAAGAGACCGTGGCTAGGATGACGGTTCGTCCGCGCTAGGGCGGGTGACCCAAAGCGGACAATATACACAGTGGGGCCCGGGATGTTACAAGTGGTATCAGAGCAGACTCCCGACCGCGTGTGGGACCATAGCTTGAATGCTGTTCTGATGCCCGTGGGGCCATAGCGATAACGCTATTTTGTTAAGAGGTGGAGAGTGTGACAGCCTCCTCTCTTGTCCCACATCGCCTAGGGAGGAAGATCTTGGTTAGCTTATAAGGCTTGGGTCCCTCTCAACGCGTTTTAAAGCCGTGAGGGAAGAGACCGTGGCTGGGATGGCGGTTCGTCCGCGCTAGGGCGGGTGACCCAAAGCGGACAATATTACACAGTGGGACCCGAGATGTTACATTTCCTATCCGACTTTAACTGCCTACTAAATTGCCTATGTTCCTGTTATCCACGTCTTCTTGATGAGACACCATGACTTGGGACGCTGATTTTGGCAATCAGATTGAAGTGGTAGCTGTGGGGGAAAGAGGTTGGGAGACAACCACATGGCCCGGTCTAGATGCAAGAACATTTGTCTGAGCTTATGAAGAGAGTTAGCCGGAGCTTCTTCTTCATGATCGCGCACTCGATGAAAAGAGCTTTACAAGCAGCATAGCCCACACTTCGACCCTTTTTCAACCCTGATCATTTGAAATTTGATGACATATATATCATGACATGTAATGTCAGACATGATATTTTCATTTTTTTTTTTCAAATTTTGGATGCTTTTTAAATTTTGAAGGAAACACATAAAAGTATTTTGTACGTATGTTTAATGCAAGAACAAACTAGTTCTTTGTAATTGTAGTTAACTATAAACTCAAACCAAATACATTCCTAGGATTAGTCAACACTTACTACGTGTTTTATTCCCATCGTCTATTAATGGGTTGTTTTGCAAATTTAAAAACAAGAAAAAGAAAAAAACTTTAGCTCAAAGACAATCATTCGAATATTCTTTTTAATAACCATTGGGGATTGTTTTAGTGACTATCATTTTCACGTTGGAAGAAGGAGGTGGGGAGTTTGACTCTCACCGTCTTAGTGGGGTGGGGGTTAGAACATTTAGTTTCACATGTGGGGTTCGACTTTCACGTTTTGCAAAGAGGCATAACAAAAATTTAAGAGTAAGTTGAGGATTATAGTAGGACAAAAAAATAAAATAAAAATAAAATACTCTTTTCACTAAGCTGTTTCTTCTACTTTAGAATTTTATCTATCATGTATGTATTGAAGAAGTGCTAGATGATATCTAAGAATGTGCGTAAACGTTTGACTAATGCATATTATGTAAAGAAAGGTTTACTAAACAATCTGCGGGGCTCTTTTTTTGCACAAGCCATCTCCATTACAGCTGATGGATAAGTGTAAATATGGGAATTTTAGCTAATTGTTATCAACAATGATAAAATGGCTTGTATTTAAATGAAAAAGGGGACAAGATCACAGAGCCCGCGTAGCCTATAAAAGTCCAAAAAGAAACAAAGTTTCACTTCCAACAGGCATTTTCTTGTCCTCCAATTTAGGCCAACGTATGACTTCGTTAATTTATCTATTATTTATGAGGGATCATCCGTATGTATAGCATTGTAAGATTTGATATGATTCAAAACGCTAGTGGCATCTTTAGCTGAATCACTTATTTTCGGAATCACAAGCGAATCTTTCGGTATACTAACCAATCCACAATGCGATATGTATCTGTTGATTGAAGAAATTCAGTTTCTTTATGTTACCTATCAAAAAGGGTAACTTTGTCATATTTATGGATATGCATTGTGTTTGGATTGTTACAGAAATTTAAAAATAACTTTTGCACTTTATAATGCAACGAAAAATGGAATGATATATACGGATTTTGTGATTATATTTGGATGTAATCTTTCTTTCAATATAACAATTAGATCATATTTTCTTACACACACCAATCATATGATGCACGTGAAATTGAGATTTCTTATTCCAAGATTATAATTCCCACTAAAAATTTTACATCTTATAATATCAAATCTTATTATTCAATCCAATTCTCGATTCATAAATTTGAGATTTGGACTTATCTCAGTTTAACGACTTACGGGATCATCTAAAACATATTCATGGGTATTTAACCACCTTAGGAAAGTTCATCGTTTCCTTCTCTATTTTGACTTTCAACTTTTATTGGTAAGCGAAACATGCTTGGTCTACAACTTAAGGAAGCAATTATAACGTCATTTTCACTTTGTGTTTATGCTTGAGTTTCCCACATCATGTCACATGTGAATATTTCCATGTCATGTCATCTTCTATTCAACTTTGCATGTTGCATCTAAATTGACAATCTTGCATGTGCACGTGCACACATGAATCTAGTAGTGCCACCGTGCATGACGAACAATTTGGTTGATCAATAGCGAAAATGACTAAGTGTTTTAGCAACATTTTTTTTTTTTTAAAAATTTTAAAACCAAATATCAAGCGTACTAGATATCTAAAACTTTGAAGTAAAAGTATGCTATCTACACTCTACGGCCCTAAATTTCATTGACTCTAAATTCATCCAGCAATAATTGCACTTAGCACGGATTACCTTAATCGCTGCAGCGCGCAGAAACCTGTGTTGGTCATATCTTATATGCTTGTTTTCTAAAATCACTTGGTGTACGTAATGAGCTGTGATTCTGCTTGGCGATATGTGCAAAGAAACGCCTCTCAAACATGTACGTCCTTATAAAAGTGCTTTCTTTCGACAAAAAAAAAAAATCGTGTACGTCCGTCTGAATAGATATATAATTAAGCTGATATGACTTGCGCCGACCTCCTTCGTGGGAATACATATAGAAAATTAGCACGGCGTTAGATAATTAATTGGGTAAGGAGAACTCTTATCTAACCCATATGTTCGTCTATAGAACAGGGTCATCTACAAATAAGCAACCTCTTTCACAACCTTTCCCTTTGACCAGACAACATTTTTTATTTTGAAGTCCCCGTCTAGTCCATGTGAATTATCCCGGACCTTCACAAGTGTGTATCAAGAGCTTTGCACCGACCGACGTTAAATGGTGCGATAATAAGTTTGTACTGTGTTTCAATTTGGTAAGCTTGAAGTAGGGCTCGTTTGGGATGGACCAAGTTATTCCCAACCCTCTCTAGTGGCTTGGGATAAAATCTAAAAATATTACTCAAATTAAATAAAAAAAGATTAGGAAAAAGTAATTGCATATGAATCTGCATATGTCAGTTTGCATGAATTTCAAGTGTTGCAAGTTTAAAAAAGAAAACCAAATGTGTGCATGTAAGACTTAGATAAAATTAAAAGTATTAGATAAAAATTAACCTAGATGGGTGCTATGTTTAAGCACTTACACATAATCATTAAGGTTGAACATCAGTCTAGGGTTGATCTTGGATTGGCCCAATCTGGCTAGTCTTGATCTGATTCCCTGGTCTTGAGGCCTTTGGAACTTGCATTATGCGGGTTGGTCTTTCATCCTGAGACTTAAGGGTAGATCTAATCCAGACCAGTCCTATAGATATATTCCAAACCCTAATATGTAACTTAAAATGTCCAATGTCTCCACCTTTTTCAATGTATTTATAGCCCATTCAACTCGGACCAGCTATGTGCACATAATATATATATATATATATATATATATGTGTGTGTGTGTGTGTGTGTGTGTGTGTGTGTGTGTGTGTGTGTGTGTGTGTGTGTGTAATTCATTGTTTATATTATGCATTTTGAACATTTGATTGTTTAATTTTATTTCACATATTCATCTTTTGTGGTTTATTATTTTTGGCAAGTGGAGATTTTCGATGTTGCCATATCTTAGATTTTGATTTGATTGTTCGAGTTGCTCAATATCACATTGTTGATTGATATATTATTTTAAAGAATACATTCGTCTTTACAATGAATACAACTTTGTGCGGATTGGTGCCTGAGTTAGTCTCTAGGTTAACTCCTAATAGTCATGACAAAACTATCTCTCTCTCTCTCTCTCTCTCTCCAATAAGATCTACCAGGGCCGGGTGGGAGCTTCCATCGCCGGTGCAGCAAACATTTCTCCGGGGCCTGAGACAGTCACCCACTTCCACTATATTTATTTTTTAAATTTGGGTTCACTGGTTAACTGAATTCATTTGACCAACTTATTTTCTCGCACGGAAAAAAATGCTTGTTTCTTTGGTAAAATAGTTTTCTCTAAACAAATCAAGTCTAAGTGAACAACTTCAAACTTAGGTACTTTCTCTACCTTGTGTTTAGCGACTTCCAACAATCCCAGGGGATAACACTCTCAATACCCAATTGAATTCTTGTGATCCAGATGCAAATTAGATTGAACCTTGTAATCTCCTTATGGTTTCAGAGTATGAGGTTCAATCTCGAACTCCAAGCTAAAACAAATCACAGACTGCGACTAATTTTATGGGCTATCAATGGGTAACTGTCTGTCTCTTAAGTAATTATCTTTGCATTTACAAGAGTAATTTAATTAAGATCGCAATGTGCCATAGGTTGCAGTACAAGACAAGAAATTCGGAAAGTAATTAGGTCCTTTTAGTAGATTCCTCTCTAAATTAAGAATGGCGATTAAAATCAATCAAAACACCGAGCAATAAATCTAGGCGATTTCCCAACAAATCTCCCAGTTTGGTATTACTGGGCAGATGTCCTTTATTTTGAAATTTATATTTGTAATCTCCTCCTAAAAAATCCAAATCCATGCCGTGCAAAGAAACTCGTCAATCAAAAATTAAAAGCTAAATAGATGGTTACCACATACATCGAGAAGTGTCCCTAAATAATGATTGCATGGATCACACTTGAAGGGCCCTTTGTGATCAAAGGTGGAGAAGGCCCTCACTCGAATACTTTTTTATCTGAGAATACTGCACCAGCTCTGAAGTAGATTCTTCTTATCAATCAACACTCCTTCCCAAACTGGACAAGCTCCTTTCCACCTGGCTTTGACATCAAAATCTTCATATTGAGGAGGAGAAAAAAAAATCATATCAAGAAAGTTAAAAAATCTGGTTGGATCCACATGGCTCTATTTAAGGAAACGCTAGGTGCATTGGAGCATATCTCGACTTTTTCATCTTCCATGGAGTAATAGTGCATCTTCTTATCTTTGTCATGGAAATAGATACGGTTTGGCTTGATCCCGGGAAGGCAACTCTCGGAATTGAACTCCGCCGAGATTGCAGAGTTGCCATTCAAGAAGAGAGCCGCGTTCCCCAAATTTAAGACCTCTTCCTGACCTCCCTTCTCCAAATCCACTACAAAAACTCGGATGCTTTCCACGGTTCCATCCTCTTGGCCCCATATCTTCCAAGCCACCAGCAACGTGCCTGAACATTCCACGAGATAGGGATAACCCGCGAAATTGTGCCCAAGAAAGAATCGCAATTGCATTCGGCACTCCCTCTCGTCGAGGGACAAGATTCGGCCACGCGAATCCAAGGCCACGAATTGCCCGTCGTAATGAATCAGTTGAAGGAAGGTGGACCGAGGCAGGTTCGCGGCCGGGCTCACTCCCGTCCACGCATCTTCTCCTGACCTGTGAAGGGCATACCCTAGTGATCGAAGATCCCGACAGAGAGTGACCATGACAGTGTAGTCCCCGGACGAAGAAGGGCTCGAGGACAACGCGATCCTGTGGATTCTAGTGGAGCCGCTGCACCGGTGCCTCTTTAGCGGACGGAGACGCGACTTGTGGCGAAGCTTCGTCAAGGCGGGGAGTTCGATGCTGACCCGCGAGAGCGGATTGAAGATGCAGTACTGATTACCCCACCTCGACACGCGTTGGTCGAAGCCCCACCTCGACACGAGTATCCATCGTGTTGGATTCACGGCCTGGGGTCGAGATCCTGGCAACCGCACTTGGTGAGTTCTCCCTCTAGAGATGCTGAAGAACTCGGCTACTCCGTTGCCCACATAAATCATGAGCCACGGGGCTTTCGACTTCGCGTTGTACGTGTCTCTGACGGCAGCAGACCGCCATGAGGTGCACACCCCTCGAAAAGCTAAAAACTCTTCTATGGCTAGCCGTCCAGCGATGAGTTCTAGGATCTCTTGCGGGAGCTCTTCCCAACTCGCCATCGTTTTGCCTGGTGAGCAACTTCTTGACGAGTTTATCGCTCGTAACATGAGGGAGGTCCTATATAGGAAAGACGAATTTGTTTGACGAATCTTATCGTCATCTACAGGGATTTAGTCTCTTTCAACAAATTTGTTTTATGAATCTTATAGCTTATTTTCTTTATCTTGAATGAATATTCGTTTGTGGTGGCTAACAAGATACACTGCCCTCTCGGATTTGATGTTTTAAGATTTAAATCTTTCTATTGAATACAGAAAATCTTAAAGGTAGTTTCATTTTCAAGCTTTTACAAATAAAATCCCATAGAAAGCCCGTACATATTATATAACTGGACGTTAACTATACCATGGTTTTCCTTAAGAGCAAATATAATGGGATTCCTATTTTAAATAACTCAAATTTTATTCAATGTTTTCAATCTCTTTCAGTATCCACGTTAAGAATATGAATGACTTCTATTAACATATACATGATCTTGATAATATAATACTAAAGTATTTATTGTGGTATCTGTATTGAATTTGTTATAATTTAATTCTTCAGTATCATCTGTGCTTACAATGGTCAAGTTGAAAATAGCTTGTAAGACAACATAATATCAAAAAGTGTACGTAAAATAAGATATGTCAGTTGAATCTCTTCATTAATAAAGTCATTAAATCATATAGACTATTTTAAATATAAAATATAAGCGGTAATTTTAGTTAAAACATTATTGGGCATAAAAAGATCCTTGTCAGATATCAATTTATAATAAAGATTTAATTTAATTTTTTTTTTTTTACGGTTACATAACTAATCTTTTATTTTGATTTTGCGCACATATTCTTGAGTTTGAGATGTATATCCGTAATCTCCCTCTAAAAACATCCCAATCCTTGTGGTGCCAAGAAATTAGTCAATCAAAAATTGAAATCTAAACTAACACCCACAACTAACATATGTTCTTCTATTAGCGAAAAAGTTGATCCGTGGGTTGCACGTGTAGGGCCCTTACGATCAAGGGTGGAGATGGGCCATTCCAGTGGACCCAGGTTTGACATCAAAATCTTCATATCAAGGAAACATTAAGTTCAAAAATCAGGTTGCAACCAATCGGCATCAAAGACGCGACGCCTAGTTGCATCAGAGGGACAATTGCTAGTTGCATCAAAGAGACAACTGCTAGTTGCATCAACGTATATCTCGAATTTTCTGTCCTCTACGCTGTAACTCTTGATCTTATCTTCTTTGCCATCATGGCAATAAACGCGGTTTGGCTTGATCCCGGGAAGGCAAGACTTGGCGTTGAACTCCACCGAGAAGGAAGAGCCGCCATTCAAGAAGAGAGACACGTTCAAGCCTTCGACCTCTTCCTCGGTTCCCTTCTCTGAATCAGCCACTAGCAATGAGCCCGAACATTCAACAAGATAAGGAACACCGTCAACATTACGATTTGTCCCTAGAAATAGTCGCGATTCCATGCGACTCTTTCTCTCGTTCAAAGTCATTATTTGACTCTGCTCATCCAAGCCCACAAATAGCCCATTGTAATAAATCAGTTCAAGGACGGTGCACCCGTAAAATATGGGTTTTGACCCAGTCAAAAAAGAAAAGAAAAGAAAAGAAAAAGGTAGAAGTTTTAGCATAGAGAGAGAGGAATCGAGAGTTTTCGGGAGAGGGAAAAGAGAAGAGAGAGAGAGAGAAAAGACAGAAAAAAAGGAAAAAAGAAAAGAAAACTGAGTTGATAAAAAGGAAAGAGAGAGGAAAAGAATGGGACAGAGAGGGACGGCAGAGAGCTCAGACACAGAAAGAAGAAGAAGAGGAGAAAAGAAGAAAAGGGGTTTCGCGTGTTCTCGTCATGGGAGCCTCGCCAAGCCACGTTAACTACGTATCGCAACGCCCGGTAAGCCCTTGTGCTCCCCCTTCGATCAATCGGAGTAATTTCATACCTAGGGCTTGAAATTCAGAATTTTGGGAAAATCGAGCGGTGAAGTATGATTTTTGAGTCATTGAGTTATATATTTTTGTAGAAATGATATTTTGGAATGTTGTGAAGCTATAGCATCTTACGGATCGTGATTTGAGCTTGCGGTTTGTCCGGAACGGAATTTTGAAATTGGGGCGCATTTTGGTACTGTAGTGAACAGTAGCTTTTTTTTTTTTTTTTTTTTTTTCGATATTGTTTTGGGGTGGCTGAGTTGGGGTTATTGTGGTACGTTAAGAGAGTTTTTTAAAGACTATAAGACAGCTTGAAACAGAATTTTATGGAGGAAGTAATGGCGCGACAAAGTTGGCGCATGGGCTGCGCCTAGCGAGAAATCGATGGGTTTTCTATAAATGCGAGCTTTCGTGGCGCATAGGTGTCATTTTATCGACAAATAGGCTTAGTATAAATGAGTCGTTATGCGAATATTGTTTTTACTTGGCCTTTTGATAATGATTTTCAGTTAATTATTAGGGATTCGATTGCGTTAGTTCGAGTGAGCGTCATATTGATTTTCGACTTTCCCAAATGAGTGATGCTATCTCTTCTAAGAGTTTATAAGCTCATGTTTTTAAAATGATAAATGATTGATATTTTATGAGTTATAAATAAGCATATTTGTTGCATAAAATTTGATCGGGCATTTACTGCGTTTTTGGTATTTAAGAATAGTGTGAGAATTTTTGGTGGAAATATATGTTCTGTTTGATGAATTAAGTTGTGAAATATTACATATTTTGAGTTTGTGAAATCTTTTTACGAAGATCTCGGCTTTGAAATGGTTTATGGAAGGCTATATGAATATCAATTTGTGATGAGCTTTTTGAAATGTATTTGATTTGAAATTGATTTATGAGACGAGTCTTGAAAATTATTTAAGAATGTTTTATGAAAGGTATTTTTGGCGGATGAGTTGAGTTGCAAAACCTTTTGGGATATATGAAATGATTTATGAATTTAGTTTGAGAATTATGGATGGTGTTGTTTTGGATTGATGTGGATGCTCAATATCGCTGTGAGCCCAACGAGGGGTTTGTGGGTATGCGTATATTATTCTAGGATATCCTTGTGGGCCGAGCCACCAGCTCATAATAGGTGGAGACTTTGCCAAGGGGGAAATCTTGGTCGCCTCGTCACCAAGCGTTGTATCGTGACCATGGTTTGATATTGAGCAACGAATTGGTTAATGGAGTGGATCATTGACATGTGATATGAGTTGGGTCAATGGAATAGACCATCGACATGTAATTTGAGATTAGTCGATGGAATGGACCATCAATGTGTAATTTGAGATTAGTCGTTGGAATGGACCATCGACGTGTAATTTCATTTGATTATCAATGTGTGGTTTGATGAGATTAATCAATGGAATAGACCATTGATGCATGTTTTATGAGATTGATCAATGGATTAACCATTAGCATTTGACTATTATTATCTTGAATATTTTTGCTAAGTAAGAAATGTTATATTTTGGCCTTGAAGGTTTGTTATATTTCTGGGTTTGGTGTGGTATGAGATTAATCAATGGAATGGACCATTGGTGTGTGAATTAATGAGATTGATCAGTGGATTAGACCATTAATGTTTATTTCGATGTTATTATGAAATGATTATTTTTGCTATAAATATAGCTATGTTAAATAGTATGTAACTTATTCTTTTTACTGTATGTTTTATTATATCTTAGATATGAGTTAAAAGAGTTGCGGTTTGGTTTTGTAAATATGTATAGTGGATGCTCGATCCATTTGGAAGAGATGCACTACTCACTGAGCCGTGAGCCGTGGTTGCTTACCCCTCTATTTTCCGATGTTTTTTAGGTCCCTCAATTAATAATAAGTAGGTACAAGAGCAATATGGATGTGGGGACTTTTAAGAATTGGATTTTGAGAGCTTTGAGGCTGCGTCTTTAAGTGAAAGGACGGCCGTGCCATCCCCCATTCATGATGTTTTGGGGTGTGATAGCACCGATGCCGAGGCCTCGCATGATTCGCTGCCATCCATGCATCTTCTCCCGATCTGAGAGAGGCAAAGCCTGGTGATGGGCCATAAAAAATCACGATTAAGTAGTTCCTAGACAAAGAAGGGCTTGAGGACAACGCGATCGTGTAAATGAGACGTAACTCAGGGTGAAGCTCGTCTAAGGCTGAGAGTTCGATGCTGATGGACGAAAATGGATTGATGATAAGTTATTCATTGTACCTCTTTGACAAAAGTATCCGTACTGGTATAGACAAGGTCTAGTCAGGAGTTCCTGGCAATGGTATTGGGTAAATTCTCCCTATAGAGGGGTTGGATAACTCAGCTATTCAGCTGTACGTATAAATCATGAACCACAGGGCTTTCGATTTCGCATTATATGTCTCCTTGGCAACAACAGTCCACCATGAGGTGCACACCTGTCGGATAGCTAAAAAGTTTTCCATGGCTAGTTGTCGAACGATAAGTTCTAGGATCACTAGCGGGAATTCTTCCCAACCCGCCATCGTAGGTTAAATGATAGATTTGTCTGGTGTGCGACTTCTTGATGAATTTATTTCTCGTAACATGAGGGAGGTCCTAAATAGGAAAGACATTAAGGATTCGATTTCTTTCAACAAGTTGCCTTATGAATGTTATAGCTTATTTTCTTTATCTTGAATGAATATTCCTTTGTTGTGGCTAGCAAGATACACTACCCTTTCGATTTTGATGTATTAAGATTTAAATCTTTCTATAGAATATACAAATTTTTAAAGCTAGTTTCATGGTATATGAACACTAGGAGTGCTAAAACTTTTATAGGACTTTCATTCAAGTGCCAAAACCTTCTTTTTTACTCACTCGAATGCTATCTCGGAGAAAAATTGATCAGTGCCAATTCTGCCCAAATGTCCTACATAATTTTTTTTTTTTTAAATTTTTTGTGAATTTTATATTTTTATTTGTATTTTGCATTTTGTATTTTTTAGGGTCGGCAAGGGTCATTGGTGATCCTTGTAGGCCGCGGCCGCCTCACCCACAACCATGAAGGCCCTAGGTGAGGTTGCGAAGGCCCTCGTTGGCCGTTGGGCAACCGTGGGCAACGCCGCCTAGAAATAGCAAGGGTTGTTGTGATCTCGCTAGCGATTGGTGAGGCCTCAACGGCCTCGTCCATGACCATTGCAACTAGATCTGGGTGAGGGCCCTCGCTACGAAGGCCTTGCCACGACAGCCCTTGCCTGCTTTGAGTGGTGTCCAGCTTTAAGTAGCCATGAGTGACGCCACCCAGAGCGGGTGAGGGTTGTCGCGACCAAGGGTGAGGTGGCTGTGGCTGGTGAGGGTCATCAGTGACCTTCACCAACCCTAAAGAAAAAAAAAAAGCAAAAAAAAAAAAATATTTAAAAAAATCTCGGGGTGGTTACTTCAATTTTTCAGGCGGAACAAATTGGAAGTGGCACTCAAATGATTGATTTTTCAAATTTAAGACACTCAAGTAAGTGAAAAAAAATTTCGGAGTGTCATACAAAAGTATGGCATTGACACTTATACCGTTCTTTATTTTCAAGCTTTTATGAATAAATCCCATAGAAAGCTTATACATATTATATAAGTGAATGATAACCGAAGTAGTCCGAAGATATTGGGTTAGAGGCAATGTTAAAGGTGGACTAACAATTATTGATTGCCATGAGTTTTTCCAAATCCTTAATCTCGTGCAGCGTTGGTATTTTTGATTTAATTGTATTAACCTTCGACAATTCTATGTGAATGAGTTGTCATTAGTTTATTGGAGTCAATTTAAAAATCAATCGAAATGTGAGAGAATAGCTTGCTTCCTAAGCAATTAGAGAATCTAAATATGTGGACTTTGATTACATTAGTTATTTCAACTAATGCCCTTCTAATGCCCTAAATTGACTAGTTTGTTATCTAAGTGTTTTTTTTTTGGGTAAAGGTTTGTTATCTAAGTGTTGATGTGGACTTTATCCAATTATAATTAATCAGGTTCTTTATCCACTAAGTGATCATGCCATGGTCATGTGTGATCATTGGGGTCCTAATATTTACCCTAACCATTTCACTAAACTAGAAAAAGGCACAATCAAACCTGAAGGAAATTAAGAGCCCAAAAAGATTATTGATGTGATAAGATGTTACAGTGCCATAGTTTACTTGAAAAGAAGAAGGGGCTAGTTAAAGATCACGAGTATTCTCCAAGCTCGTATAATTTTTTTTTTCCTTTCGCAAAATAAAATTAAGTCACCATCATGTTCGAATTTTTTAATTCAAGTATGATAAAAAAAATCAATGATTAGTGGCATGTGATATTTAAATGTACTTAATTCATTCTATATGTATTAATGATATCATGTTGTTAGAAGAGTATGATTTATGAACTGCCATAATGTTGTTAGTAGGGGTGTCAAAAAACCTGATCCGACCGGATCCAAACACGAAACAAATATAATACATGTTTCGGGTCTTGATACCGTTCGAGTAATACATATAAAATAAGTAAAAGAAATATGTTTTGGTTGCGTGAGGTTGGAACATTGTTCAACCCGAAACACGTGAACTCCAACTTCCAAACACAAACAGTAAACACGTACCTTCTTCTTCTCGGCTCCGCCTTCTTCTCCGACGACCGTGCCTTTCGCTCACACGCCGGTTCGGCCTCTCCTCCGATCGACGCGCCTCCGCCTCTCCGTTGTCGTCGCCGTCGCCACCCCTCGTCTCAACGCCGGAACCCTAGTCGCTGCCGAATCGGTCGATCGTTGCCGTCCGTCGCCGAAAACCTCTTAGGTCCGTGCTTCCATCGATTTCTTGATCCACGAGGAGCTTTGGCGTCCTTCTTCTTCGTCACCTTCCGGGTGGAGAACTTGGAGGGCGCTTTGCCCGCCAAGCACTCTCCGAAGTCAGCGGGTATGGTTTATTCCTTTCTTTTTTTTTTTTTTTGGTTCTTTCGCGAGGGAAAAGGATGGCAAAAGAGGATCCTTTTGATTTCGTTCGGGATTGTGATGGGCGTCAGTGATGGAATTTGGGAATTTTGGAGTCTGGAGTGGTGAAAAATCTTTCTGGGTCAGCTCGGCGGTCGTCCGAGCTGAAGTGGGTCATTCTTTGTAGTTTCAATTTGATGAAGGGGTTGAGTGCGGTGGTGAAGTAGTGTCGACTTTTGATTGCGGATTTGAAAAGTGTCGTCGATTGTAGGTAGACGGACTATGTGATCGTGTAAGGAGAGTTATCTCTCTTAAGATGGTGTGAATTTTCAGGGAAAGGCAGAATCTTGGTAGTATTAAGGTTCAGTAATTCTGGTTTTCCCCTTTGTATGTTGACATCTATGTTTTCAATTAGTGGCCAAAATTCTGTTTTGATTAGGCTTTCGCTTGTTATATGGCGTCTCTGTTGAATCCTTCTGCAGAGATTGATCATACTGCAGACGAGAGAAAGTCAGAGCTGTACGTTGTGTGCTCTCTGTACATTGATGGTGCCCCTTTGGTCTTCCCACTAGAACAAGGTGCTTTCTTTATTTAAGCCTTGCTAAACTATGGGCTACCTTTTCTAGAAAAATTAAGCACTGCAAAAATCTGTTTCTATTGTGCAGGATGCATTGGCAAAGAGCAACGAAGTCTTTGAAACATTTAAGCGTATGAGTTATATGACACCTAACTAACCTAACTAACGATATTCTTTTATTTCCTATGTACCAGATCAGCATATCTACTACTTGGACTTGATCATAATTCTTTTTCAATCTGCACCACAAACTCAGATGGCAAAATCAATAAAGGATCTCAAGAAGGAAAATGCATTCCTGAAGGATCTCAAGAAGGAAAATGCATTCCTGAAGGACAAGTGTCAGAAATCAGATATTTCCACTTATAGAACTTGTTGATGAGGTAAGTGTAACATCTGTTTCATTTGTTTTTCCTTTTCGTAGTTGTTTTAGATATCTTACTTGTTTCCAAGTTGAAATGCATAGATTTTAAACCATGATGTAAATCGCCATGCCAATTTGTCCTGTCATTTCGAGATCCAATCTTTTGGAAGGACTCTAGTCCATGCTAAACAGCTACTTTTCGATGTGAACATGGGGACGTGCGCATGACAACCATTCATTCCGAAATAGTTTTAACAGTAAATAGATTTTTTTTATTTCTATTTTAGAAGAGTTTACAAAAAATACCTAGTTTGATAACGACACAAAATTTCTTCCATTCCGGACGGCGGGTGGCGGTGACCGATGACCTTTAATATAAAAAATAAAAATAAAAATGATTTAGTAACAAAAAAATAATGAATAAAATAAAATAAAATAAAATAAATCATAAAAAAAAAAAATAAAAGTATCATTTTATTTTAAAATTAAAATATAAAAATAAATTTATTTTAAAATGAATAAAAATAAAAAATAAAAATAATTTTATTTGGCAAAACACTCAAGGCAAATAAAAATAAATTTATTAAATTTATTTTATTTTATTTTACGAATAAATTTATTTTAAAATGAATAAAAATAATAAAAAATAATAAAAAATTTATTTGGCAAAACACTTAAGGCAAATAAAAATAAATTTATTAAATTTATTTTAAAAATAAATTTATTTTAAAATGAATAAAAATAATAAAAAATAATAAAAAATTTATTTATCAAATAAAAATAAATAAATTTTATTTTTTTACGAATAAATTTATTTTAAAAATAAAAAATAATATAAAATTTATTTGGCAAAACAAACAAATAAAAATAAATTTATTTTAAATAAAAATAATTTATTTATTTAATAAATAAATTATTTTTAATAAACTAAAATAAAATGATAAATAAAAATAATTTATTTTTTTTAATTTTATTTTTATTTTTAGATGAATATATTTATTTTTATTTTTAATAAAATGAGGAGAGGCGGAGGAGGATGAGGAGGCAGAGATGTAGTTGAGATGAGAGAGGACTCACCGTGATTAGGATTTAGTGAGAGAGATTATTCTAGAAATCGAAGTAGAAAATTTTAACTTATGATTTTTTTTCAAATTTATTTATGGAATAGAAATCTATTCTAGAAATAGAAAAATTGAATATGTTTATTAAATGAATTTCTCTTCCGAAATAGGTCTGCGGAATAGAAAAACTATTTCTAACAGAAATTTTGGGTTGTCATACACCTCCTAGATGGTCGACTAGTTTCAAAGTTTATTCCTTCCAGATTGCTGTTGAAGGGTTGAGGAGCATTGATTTTTTTTTGGTCAAAGGATATCGACTTTAATAAGCAGTAAATAATGCGCTTTTGCATATCATTAATGGTTAATTTTTTTTTTTTTGTCGTATAGTGTTACTAAGAGTTCAAGTGGCAAATGTATTTTGGTTGTAACTTTTGAAGAAATAAATCAGGAGGTTCACTTTCCTGTACCATGTAGGGCTACAAAAGCAGGAAGAATTTTTGTTCCTGTTTGTTTTTTGACTCTTTGTACTTGGGCTAACGTTTTAGTCTGACATTCATTTGTACTCAGTAATTAAAGATCACATTTGTGTACGACGAGAAGAATTTATTGGGGTTTAATATGTTAATGTTGAGTGGCAACAAGGCAGGTTCAGTGGCCACGCAAACCGCTTATGATGTTTAATTGACAAATTGACCTTTGTTTTCTTGTAATAGGAAGGAAGATACACGGTTTCTTTTTTATTCCTCTGGATCCATGGCTTTTCCCTGTATGATTAAATGGACAAATAGAAAAAAGGGAGGTGAAAAATAAAAATAAAAAGAGGAAAACCCAGAAACCCAACCCGACCCGAATTTCCGATGCGAGTCTAACGTGTTTTGGGTCGGGTCGGGTAACATCAAAACCCGACCCGACCCGACCCATTTACACCCCTAGTTAGTAGAGTACGATTTATGAACTGCCATCAAGTTTAAAAACAAAATAACTAATGAAATTTCCTTGAGGCCGTTGAGTAAGAAACTTCAACTTACCAAAAACATCATTACAGAGTGTCTCCAAGTGTCATATTTTGTCTTGGTTTTGAGTACAAATTGATTCCATAAGCAAAGTCATTAACACCGGTGAATAAAGCGGGGAAAAAAGAGAGTTTAAATCCTATTACGATTTGCCCCACATTTATTCTGTCTTCTTCTTTGAGGATGAATCCGATGGTGATTTAGTCCCTTATGATGCATCACTAATCTACTAGTGTGATCGCATAAAACAATAACATTTGTCCAGTTTCGGATAAAATCACGTGGAATTACCTTTTTCTTCTCAAACAATGAGAAAATCCATCTTAACTAGGGAAAGCTTTAGTCAAAATAGGATTGTTTGTATTTGGTGGTAATGGAAGCAAAACCAATGCTCCTATATCCACACAGACAAATTTATCCCTGAACCGCTAATTTGACCATGGTTAGACTAGGTTTGACTTTCGCCATCTGAATAGTGGATATGCCACCAAGGAATCCAGTTGGTTCGAGATTCCCACGATTCCCTCTCCGTGTCTCTTTCTCCTGCAGAATACTCGCTTTTCGTCTTGTTAAGAAAGTGATGCTTGATTTGCCGAAGTTTAACATGCAAAGGTCGGCAATATCAAGAAGTGGAATATGTGCATGGCTACGTGTGATCTGACAAAGGCGTGTAATGAAAGACCGGACGCAAGGTGGTGGGAGTAGTTACACGGAAAATTGAGCCGAATTTCAATTAAATATGAGTTAACTTACCCCGCGCATACAGGAAGGCCACGGGATTGAACCGGGACACGCACGCTTCGACCAAGACTCAAAACTTTTCATTTCCTTCGCATTTCACTTTCGCGTAATATTTAGTTCCTATCATAAATTTTCATTTCGATGTACTGCGATTCCAGATTATTGCAGTTCCGGTCAATTAACATATCCTTACACCTAGTTCGATGGAGGATTCACGTTCCATCCAAGCCCCATTTGATCGGTTTGTGCTTGAGTATGAAATAACGGAATGATCTTCATTGCTTTTCATTCGCTTGAAGTCGGATCACCTTGGTGCCTCATTGTTTCATTGTCAAAACCTCTTTTGGCACACCCAAACGGATTGATTTTCTTTAACACAGAAGCAAATTTTGATATACAACATTATAGATAATTAGAGGATTCTTCATATTTTCCTTGATTTGGCATGTCTTGATTTTATGTAACTCCTTTTTTATTTTGGTCAAAGTAATAGTTCATTCATTTCTATAGAAATAAAAGAGAAAAACATTGCCGTCCAATTGAAAACCAAGACAAATTTCAGGCAACTTCAAAACAAAAGCAGCTCTTGATAACTAAAGGGGTCGTCCAAACAAGGTTAAGAGTCACATTCAAAGAGCAGATTTATGATTTCTTCAAACTAAAAATTGTGGCCAATTACCAAATTCGTCTTTAGTAATGAGTATATATTGAGATCCTCATCTATTGAGACGGCTTTATCTTTCAGTGGTGCATGCCAAGATTCATTGTTCCCAACATATTGTCGTTTAGAAAAACAACGTTGAATGAGGACAAATTTGACATTTGTGAGAGCTAAATATTTACAAAACTCCTCTAATTTTCTTCAAAATTGGACTTGTATATTAATGAAACCTGAGAAAAGCGAAACCCCAAAATCATACATGCAAAAATCCCAAAATCTAGATTAGATTGGGATAGCAACCTCTCAAAATGGGAGAAAAGATCCTGAATCTAGACTAAATCAAAAGAGAAAAACTCCACAAAATGAGAAGAAAGCAAGAAAAAGAGAATGGAGAACCAGATTAGCCAAAGAAAAAGGAAAAAAAGGGAGGATAGGAGAGACCGGCTCAAACCCTCCCCTCATGGAGATTGAAACAAAAAGCTGTGTAAAAATTAAATCGAAAAGAGAAAACCCTAGAGTTCCATAATGAAGGAACTAGAGCATTTTAATTTTTTGATTTATGATAATTGATTATCATTAATATTTCAATATATCTTGATAAAAATAATTAGGGGATTGTCCTTATGTCCTTGAGTATCTCTAACATACAAGTATAGAGATTGCAAGATTCCATTGATTTTGACTTGTTCAATGTATGATCTACTTATTTGAATACTCGTTAGTAAATACAATGAATTAGCCTATGGAGTCTTCTTTTATATGAATATGAAAAGATCATCATTCTCCATAATGCATCCATAGGCGCACATTACTTGATGTATTTGGACCGGGGGATTTGCTTATCCTATTCATCGGAGTTCGTTGAGTCAAAAGATTTGACTAACCCCTCACTCTGAAAAATGAAACTAAATGATTACGACGTTATCTAATGTAAAAAACTCTATAGTTTACTTGACAAGAGAAAAAATATGGTAGGTAATGATCACCGAGAAATCTCCAAGCTCGTATAATTTTCTTCCTTTCTGGTCCCTCGCAAAATAGACGTGTCAAGTCACCTCCATGTTCATATCTTTTTAATGCCGAAGAGCGAAAGATCCGCGACTAGCGGAATGTGATAATTAATTGTACATAATTTAGTCAATATATAATAATGTATTAATCATGTCATGTTGTTAGTAGAGTACGATTTACGAACTGCCATCAAGTGTTTTTTTTTTAAAATAACTAATGCAACTTCCTCGAGGAAAGTTGACTAAGAAACTTAAACTTACCAAACTTACCAAAAACCATTACAGAGTGTCTCCAAGTGTCAGATTTTGCCTTGGTTAAGTCTCGGTGAATAAAGTGAAAAAAAGAAGAAGTTTGAGTGATAAGATATAATTTCCTTATCTTTGATTATTTATTTTGGGATATGTTATGCACAACAATTCTCTGGCGAGTAGCTCAAGTGTGTTTGTTTCAATTTTTGAGAGATAATCTAAGTGAGAAATTGGAAGATCAATGCTATATCTATGGTATAAGGTTTCAAGGAAACACTCCCAGTGATGGTGTAGTTCAATTACTCTATGACGCCATAGGGGATGGCAGGTCTGCACCCTATGACACCAAGGCAATTGGATGGAGACAGCATTTTCCTAGTTTAATTTAGGTCATTATCTAGATTTATGCAGTTTCCTATTTTAGTTTCCAAAAAAGATCTAAGAAATATTGCATTATATCTCATCTAAAATTAATTAATTTCATAAATTCCATTTACATGTTACTCAGTAGTCATATGCTCTAGGGTCATGTCATAATTGCATCTCATGCATTGCATACAATTTAATTTCTATAAAAAGAAAACACACAAATAAAAAGTAATCTCACATAGTTGAATAATTGGATTAATTCATGATTAACCATATTTCATGTCATTAGAATGTCATATAGGTTGCATTCAATCCAATTTAATTAACAGAGCACACATGTCACTTGGATTTCATTTTAGTTCTCAAATGCACGTTAATTTAGGACATATAAATCACATCGCATGTCATGTTAGATTAGTTCATAATTCTTTTGTCCATCATTAGGATTTGTTTACATCTAAGGTTTGCATTTGTTTGATTAAGAATGAATGATTTGGAAAACATTTCTCTAAAATTCTCCTTTTATCCTTACAAAAATGGATAAACAAATTTTTTATTGTCCATAAAAATGTTTAGACATAAACTGTTGTCATTAATGAAAATATTTTCATTGACTAATTATTTCAAAAGATGCAAGCAATCATTTTTAGGAAATTAATTTTCCAAATTATTCATTTTTTGCAAAACAAATGAGGCAGATTGGATTTAAATTCATGTCACATGTCAATAGTTTTTAAATTAAAATTCACGTAGATATTGTGATGGCTAACAATATCGCCAAGAGGGGGGGTGAATTGGTGATTTTAAGAAAAATTCACTAACTTATGAAATTGTAAAAGCCAAGTCTGATGTAAGCAGAATAACTTAATGTAAAAAGAATTAAGTTAATACAAGCAAGAACATGTGATTATATCAAGTGTAGAGCACTTCTATTAGATAATAATAGATAAGAGCAGAGACTTATAAAATGTTGTACATAGAGTTTTATAGTGGTTTGGCTTGATATAAGTTTACATCCATTCATCGAGACTAGTAGCCTACTGGTTGGATTTCATTAGCAATCTTAGGAATTAAAATAGTTTGTGCCGCTTATACTCAAGCACTTCTTCCCGAAGGAGGTTCTGCTTATACCCAAATAGATAGATCTCACTATCTCACACCTAAGCAGAGACTTATAGAATGATGTATACAGAGTTTTATAGTGGTTTGGCTTGATGTAAGTTTACATCCATTCATTGAGACTAGTAGTCTACTGGTTGGATTTCATCAGCAATCTTAGGAATTACAATAGTTTGTGCCGCTTATACTCAAGCACTTCTTCCCGAAGGAGGTTATGCTTATACCCACATAGATAGATCTCACTATCACACACCTAAGCACAAACTATAATACCAACACACTTCTCAACTAGATTACACTTTCAGTACAATCAATGAAAATATTCTTTCTATTGGTTCTCTTTTTCATGACATGTTTAAATTGCTAAACGTCCATCAACTATTGACTTAAGCCAATGATTTTTATTTGTACAATCATAGTCTCAATTAAAAGGGTGAAGATTATTTGGCAGTAACATGAACCAATTGCCGAAAAAGAAGTATTTTTTAGGCTACGCATGATAAAATTTATGTTTCTTGATTTCTCTATTTCTCTGTTCCCCGGAACTGGTTTGAAACAGAAATCCGTTTGGTAACGTAATTTGATTTCTCTATTTCTGAAACAGATTTCTATTCCAGAAATAGATTTGAAGAAGAAATTATAAGCTAAAATTTTTAGCTTCTCAGTTTCTAAAATAGAAATTTTGTTTCAGAAATCAATTTTTGTTTCAGAAATTTTGTCATGTGCACCCTTAAAGGCAAAACCCATCTTTCTCACTTACCTGACCATGGAAGAAAAAATTCCAAAGAAATCGACTTGGCTAGCTATCATATCGAAAGATCAATTTAAATCTTCCACAAAGTAAAACAAACATCCTTTATGCAGACCGGTGTCTCCAACAAAGGATCACACATCCCCACAAAGCATACAAAGCGATATAGAAATGAAACATGTCATTAAGTAGAAATCAACTCCACAAGAGTCATGAAATCAGCTTGAACACTTCCTCTAGGTCCGGAAGCATCCACCAATCTCTCTCTAAGCTCACCAGCCTTCTTCCTCATCTCCTTCCCGTCCTCACTTCTCAACACCACGTCCAATGCCTTCACCATCCCACTCTTTGTAATGGTCCCTCCCTCCATTCCCACTCCAATTTTCCACCATTCCTTCACCAACCTTCTGTTCATCATGTTGTCCGTCCAAAATGGCTTGCATATCATCGGCAAACCCCCCGCCACACTCTCAAACACTGAGTTGTACCCTGCAGTGTGTAACGTGCACCCGCATGCCGGGTGGCTCAACACCCGGCTCTGTGGAGCCCACGACACTATCTTCCCACGCTGCCCCATCCTCTCCAAGAACCCTTCGGGTAAGTGGACCATCATGTGCTCCTTCATAGACCATAGGAATGGGGTCCCGGTGGATTCCAGGGCCTTGGCAAGAGAGGATAGCTCGGTAGGCGACGGTACAGCTACCGTCCCAAAACAAACATATGCCACGGTCCAAGGGTCTTTGGTGTCTAGCCACATTAAGCAACCGGTAGGGTCTGAGTCTAAGCTTGTTAGCACCGGTGGTGGTGAGAAAGACACCGTGGAGCACCCTACGTGAAGGAGAATCTTGAACTTGGACTTGAGGTCTGCTATTAGAGGTGCCGGATTCGCTTCCACGGAGGAGTTCATGATGACGGCCGTGACACATGGCAGCATGTGCCGGAACTGGTTAACGAAGTTTGGCACTGGCAACGTGGTCGGGTCTTGTTTAATATAGTTCGGGATATCTGACATTCTAAACAATGATAACCCTGGAACCATTTCCAGGGCCTTGTCGTCGGTCTCGGCCTCTGCCACTGCCATGCCAGCACAGGAGGTTTTGTGGTAGACTTCACGAAGGACCTCGGCGTGGACGTAAGCGGACAGAAAGCACGGAGACGGGACCCAGAACGTCACCCACGGAACGTTCATTTCCTCGGCGATTTCACCTGCGGGAAGTAAGAAAGCATCACTAAAAAGACAACTCACCTTCTTCCTTGCATCTTGCTCCGCAGCATCAATGGCAGCTTGATAACTCTTCTGAGCTTGCATAAGGAACGCATCCATTTGCTCTTCCAATTTCTCCTTCCTCACTCCGTGATGACCAGCCGGCAATCCATTGTCGATGTCATCCATTTGCTCAACCAGTTTCTCCTTCCTCACTCCGTGATGACCAGGCGGCAATCCATTGTCGATGTCATATACCTTGATGTTGGGCGGCAGCTCGGCTCTTGATGAAGGGGGGAAGAGATCACGGTTGGACGTGGCCGTGCTTAAGAAAGAGAAGTGGACGTTCGTAACAGTTTCTGCCAACTTACGGAGGAGGTTGGCGAGGGGCAAGGGGTGGCAACCGAATGGAAAAGCAAGGACGGCGACGTGCTTTTCCGAGGACATTTTGAACCCAATCCAATCAAAATCTTCAAGATCACGAATATCTATGGAAAAGAATCGTCAAAAACAGGTTGAGCTCAATTTGGACGATCATTTTTATGAAAATACTTCCACAAAATCTACTGAATATAAATGTATTTTGCAACTTATATATAAACACAAGAACAAGTTCACTTACTATCAACAAATTTCGAGCCCAAAGTCAGTTCCACAAACTTCCTTTTCCCGTGTTTTTCTTCCGGTTTCTTCTTTGCCTCCTTTCAGTCAATGTTTCCTCTTTTCTTTTATATTTGGCCGTGACCGTCTATTCTTTTTCTAGGACTTCTTCTTAAATCCCAATGCTATCATAGAAAGACTAGAGACACCACCCCTTTACTGTAAATTTACAAGTCCAACCACGTCAACAAAACTATATTTGACGTTCGTAAATTTATTAAAATGTTGTTCACATTCTAAGGACACTTGAAAAATTTGACAGATATTTTTATCTTACTACTTAATTTGACATTCGCAAATTTACTATGGTGCGAAAAATTTATTAGCCATACTTGTAAAATGTAGAAGTTGGTACACTATTGATTAATTTTTACTTAAATTGATCACAACTACAGATCACACTTATAAAAATTAAAATATTATTAATTTATATGAAATCAATTATTTTATAGCCGACAAGTAAATTACTGGTCATATTTTCTTTAAACCAAAAATATTTGAAATGGGACGTAGAATTTCAGGCAGCTCATACAGGAGCAATGACAACACAACCGCGACACCAAGACCAACCACTCATCGTCCCGCACACCCAAAAAAGAAAAAAAAAATCGAAGTAAACCGTTAGAAAAATCTTCCGAACCGAACTGAACGAGACCCAAACTGAATACGAACCAAACCGAAATTTTGGTTCGGTTCGGATTTTGGTTTTCATCTTTTGGTTTTTGTTTTTTGGTTTTTTCTTTCATTTTTTCTTTATAATTCTCAGTGAGGCGTTTTAATCAGCAGGCGTTTTAATCAACCATGGCCATCTAAAGGAGCCACGAAAGTCAACAATCGAGCCGAGCATTTGCCGAAATATTTCTTCATTTTCTCATCAATTTTGCATATCAGCCAAACAGCATAAGACAACTAGAAGCTTAAATCGACATTCCAGCTGCAACAACGTCCCCCTCCTCCAATGTTTCCAGAGCTAAAGCAGCACGGGTATCACTTCACTTCCACAGATTGGCAAACTAAATAGATAATCATGTCTAAATAAAAACCCGAACTTTGTTGGAAACAAGAACCCAACCTGAAGATTGAACATCTGGCTAAATCTATTTTCAATATTTCCCCCAAAAACCAGATAAAGAATCCATCTTCATTGTGTACCACTCAACACGACAACAAAATTAACACTCGTCACACCAATGGAAGCGAAACAACAATGAGGATCTCACCTAAATCCACAGAAAATCCTTCTGTACAGGAAAAAAAGAAAGTGCCGAAGCAGAAAAACAAAAATCCGCAAAAATGGTACATATCAGAGTTACTTCACAGCAGAAAAACAAAACCTTCGCCTCGACAACCACCAAGAAAACATCTCAAAGAACAGAACAAATCGAGCAAAGCAAGAAATAAGGAAAAAAACCCTGATACCCTCTGCATGCGACCCAGCAACAGCACCGAGAAGAAGAGCAAAAGAGACAAAGATGAATGCAGAGCGATCAAAGGAGAATCTTACCGATTTGAACTAGCTCAGCTCACTGAGCAAGCAAGAGGTGTCACAGATATAAAGCCACTGGCGGCCCCTCAGTCGAGAGCAGAGCGCACGCAGGACATACTCAGGCACGTGGCTGCTACAAATTCTTTTCAGTCACCGTCGCCGTTGCAGAAAGAAGAGGGATGAAGGAGAGACTTGCAGAAAAAAGGGCTTTGTCCCCCAATTGGTTGCCGTTGCAATCACCGACGCGCCATCGCCATTGCACCTCCAAGCCAACCAAGACGAGACAAGAGAGAAGACGGAGTCGGGAGAGAATAAAATCGAATTTTTAATGGTTTGATTTTTTTAATGAGAACCGAACCTGACACCCTTAGTTAATAATAAAGAAATGAATGAACAGTCATTAATAATTTAATTGCAAGAAAAAGGAAGCATTATTATGTCGGCCAACAGCAGCAATTTTTCTCGTCTAATAAACGAAGCGTTCCAAGCGTTAAAACAGCGAGTTAGATTCTTTCTTTTCTTATTTAACAATTTCATTTGCAAATAATTACTATAATCGTGGCAAAACCATGGGACTGATCAAGTAATAAGTGTGTTTATCTTTCTTGTTCAAAATTTAATGTTGATACACCGCAGTTGCATATCTTTCTAGGGCCAATCATAGGAGCACAAGTATGTGTGTCTTCTGCATTTATTCCGTGTGTATGTTTAAATTTATAAATATTATAGCACAATTTTATTTAATAGCTTAAATTTTTTGAACAATTAACCGTGATCTCATATAATCTAATATGATAATAGAGCAAACAATCCTCAATTCAAAATAGAAACTACAATATCCTTCAATTGAATCAATTCATTAAGATGATTCTTTTAACACACGGAATTCGTGGAACTTCATAGCCAAATAAACAAAATACAATAAAGATAAATAATTGATTAATTAAAGGAGAGACTGAATTTGACACAACTCATTGTACTTTTGATATTGGTGTTCTCTTATACCCTATTTTTTAATCTGGCTATTCTATAGATAAACAGTTGAAACATCGATTTCAATTAGGTCGATGGAAGTTGCAAGACTTGACGGATAATCGTGCGAAGATTCTTTAGGGGAGATAAGCTCGTATAAAGTACTTTTGTCTCTTTCAATATTTGTTCAATGCTCGCTCCCAAAATTCTAATGAAATCAAATCTCGACTCTTATTGACCTTTTGTGTTGACTGACATTATCTCGTACGTGTTTGCATTTTGGGTTCTGTAGAAGCAACTTTTTCTATGTCTAGATTCCTTTTCCTTTTTTTTTTTAAACATTGGAGTTAAAACTTCTACTTATTGTTAATTCATTACTTTCTTGTTTCTGTATGCATTGTCAGCTAAATAAAAGGTATAATAGAAAGAAAAAATAATGACTCAAAAAGTGGATACATCAAATTCGCACGTAATGACTGTTGGAGTCCCGTGAAAAGCAATGGATAAGCTGTAAATAAGCTTTTATCAAAATTATTCACGGTAAGCTCTCACTACCTCCGTTCATCGTTAAGGTTGATTTGTTTACATATCAAGTATTAAAAACCAAAAACAAAATATACATGTCATGTTAATAAGAAACTTATTTTCCTTAAGAACACACACACACACACACACACACACACACACACACACACACACATTATATCACATTTTGAAAATGCAAGTTTTGGTTGCTGTTCCCAATCTCTTTCAGTTTTCACATCAAACATATGAATGATTTATATTAAAATCTACATGGCTTTAATACATATGATACTAAAATCTTATTATGAAATATGTATTCAATTATTTCTAATTTAATGTCCCAGTTTCATGTGTACATAACAATTGTCAAAATAACATAATTTTACCGACCCAAAAAAAATAAGACAATATAAATTTTAGAAAGTGCATTTAAAATAAGACACGCCAGTTTCATCTATTCAATAATTGATTCATTAAATTGTATCAACTAATTTAAATTAATTATAGATGGTAATTTTAGTTTCAATTTTTTTGCCATAAAAGGGAAAAAATTCAAATAAGAGCATAAAGTGAGGTCATTTTTTCATACGAGAGTTTTAAGTAAACTTTATTTTAAATAAGGGTTTGAAGCTATTACTTTATTTCAAATAAGGATCTGAGCTTGTCGGCTATTGGTTGGCTAAATCTTTACTAGCCAGCGAGCACTTGATATTTCGAGCAACTAAAAGAGGCATTTTCCTCATAACAAAATTTGGATAAAGACTAAAAAGAAAAAGATCAAAAGAAATATGAGATCGGCACCATCTCCAGCAAACTCTCAAATTGCTTCATTTCCTCATCCTTCCTTCAATGCCACGAAGGTCCAATTAAACAAATTTGCAAAATAAGTTCTTAATATTGGTAGGGTTCTCTTGCTTCTTTTTCCTCTTTTGTACTCATCTTACATGGGATTAGTTCTTGAATTTCTGCAGAAGCATGCCCAAATCAGCTCGGGCAAAAGTGAATTGAGAGACCTAGCTTTGTTTTCGGCACATCCTATCTATCACTCCCTCTCCAACTTAATTGATATATAGATAATAATAAAATAAAATAAAAAAGACACTTGATTGATATCACCACAAGGACACACACATACTCATGGATAGACTTTCTGCGAAAGATAAATGAAGAAGGACTGAAAGCAGAGAGAAAAACGCAATCTCAAGTTCCTCGATCTATCGCTTTTGCTTCCCACGGCCATCTGCCACCCTAGTCACCTCCACACGAGCACAGGTAGTTGCTGGCGTCATCTACGGCAGACTCAAAGCGAGAAGTTTGCGGCCATCCCCATGACTGCAGATCGGGAACTGAAATTTGCGCTTCATCTTCACATTGATTGAGAAACAAAGAACAAGTGTGATGTTCTACGATCCTTTCGGGAATAGAATAGAGAGAGAGAGAGAGAGAGAGAGAGAGAGAGTCGGAGATCCAATCAAAGCGGAAGCAAGGCAGTGATTTTGTAGCCTTAGTTCGTTAATTAGTGTGGTTTGTCTCCGGTCGGTGAGCTCAGGCTTTTATTTTTATTTGAGACAAAATGACAACTTTAGACCTTTATTTGAGAGAGAGTCCACATCGAACCCTTTTATGAGAAAATGACCTCACTTTAAGTCTTTATTTGAAATTTTCCTCTTAAAAAGTTTTGAGCTATGCTCTTTGCTATTAAAAAAAAAAATCACTTTAATGTTTTGAAAGATTTTCTGTTTTTTTTTTTTTTTTTTTTCACTTTGTCCACTCTCTCACTATCTCCATTAATTTCATTTTGTCTTTCACAACTAACGTCCCATAAGTGGTAGGATGTTCTTTTACTTTGGAATTGTAATTTTTTTGGTCAATTCTACTTTATTACTACTCTAACTTTCACTTTTAAACTTTTGACTTACCTCATTGCAGGACATGGGAGTCCAAACTCAAATATGAAGTTAAATCATTTCCGCCTCGAGCTCCAGAGAATGTGAGAATTCAAACCCTCCACCTCTCCCTTTTTATGTGGGAAGAATAGTCACTAGGGCAAGTGGTTTAAAATTGTAATTGTTATGTTGTAAATTTGGGAAAATTTGTTAATTTTTTTAAACCTAGTGTGTAACCCCAATTCAATCTTAAACTATTTAATTTGACCAATGTAATCTTAAACGTTTTGACGATTTTCCAATGTAATCTCTTTGAGCAATTTAGTTCGGAAATCACTAACTTGACGATCTAGTTAATATCAGTTGTGCCATGTAGGATGCCCAGCCACTCACACGGACCATCTTTTATGAAATAATGCTATTTTGCAATTTTTTTAAATAAAAATTATGAATTTTTTCTTTCTTATCCTATTCTTTCCTTCTACTATCCATTATTTTCCCTTCGTTGGTCGCGGCTGGCGGCCACAACAAAGCCCTAAAAGCCTAGCCCGGCGTTTTTGAAGTCATCAACGTCCAAATTGAAGGTTTTATTTATTCATTTATTTATTTATTTATTTTTTGTGAAACTCACGTACTCGTCATATCAATTTGGAGCCAAGCTCCATAACTCGAAGAAATCGTTCAGGAACAAGCTCGTCAAGTGCCCTAACATGTACTTCGACGCGCACGACTCGTCGCCACATGCTTTCTGATAGCAAGGGTTATGACTCCCTCGCCCAACGTTGCTGATGTCCTCAACTTTGTACTTGACGATGCTCTCTCCGAAGCTCGAATACTTGTTGAACATACTCAAAGCAAGCTCTGAATGTCAATAACGCGCCTCTTGAAAGTGAGGGCTTCAAGCCCTCACCTATGGCTAATGAGGGTCTCGGACCATCACCAAGGCATCCTGCCAGTTCTTTTAGAAAGATGAATAGTGAATAAAAGGAGAAAAGAAAAGAAAATAAATTAAATTAAATTAAAATTAAAGGAACTTAAAAAAAAAAAAAAAGATCACTGCAGGCTTAATATGGGGCACGGTAAGGGGAATGAGCGCAGTTATGTTAATGCCAACCGGTCGGTTCGATTTTTCGGTCTCAATAATCGGAGAGGGTACGATTCCCCATTCAACCTTTAACAAAATTCAGGTACTTGTAAGTAGTAATATTATTATTATTCCCGTTTCAAATTAACTATAAAATCATTAGTAATAAGTTCCGTTACTATGATGATAGCTTAATGAATCTACCAGCTATCGTGGTTTAGCAGTCGAAAGTGAAAACAACAATTAACCACCACTCTCCACTACTTTTTCATTACCTAATCTAGTAAGTCAATTGCCAAATAAAAAATAAAATAAAATAAGCGATTGCATCTTTTGACGAGGAAACTGTTTACCAAATGAAAATTTTTAGCAGGCATCATCTGCCCTATCTAATGTACACGGTGCTTGTTATGCGCTTCTGATCTATATTCACTAAGAAAGTCCTATTAGTCAGTTACTTTATTTATCTTGCGGCATATCTAAAAATAGGATTGCGTTAACTAGTATGTTTGGCTGTTTTAAGAATTAAAAAAGAAAATTTATAATGTAGTTACCATCGTCTTGCAATGAAGAAGACAACAACCATAGAGCACAACAATGTCGAAAATGGTCTAATTATGTAGTTGCACTTAAAATATAGGGAAATTATGAATGAGTACTTTTGGAAAACACTAGTTAAATAAGTACTATCGCAACCCTTCTGAAGTAGTCTGAAGATATGGGGTTAGAGGCAATGTTAAAGGTGGATTAACAGTTGTTGTGACACGCCCCGATCCTCCAAGCGCATGCCCATCCCTCATTGGTCAATTAAATAACGACGTCTCAGGATGCATCGCCGGCCCATTCATTTTAATGTATATGTGGAAGCGAATAATTAATCCCCAGACAACAACAAGATGGAATAGAAAAGCAGGACCATAATTCAAAACCAAAACAAGCATTTTATAAACAAACATGTTTATATACAATACCATACTGTTTACAAAAAATATTGGCTCAACAAAAAGGGAATTGTCCTAAGACTCACTAGTCAGACGCGTTTACCGATTCTTCGGTCTCCACATTCCCAGACTCCGAGGCTTCCTATCCTCCACGACCACCATCTAGGGACCTAAAAATGTTATCCCATAACGGGGTGAGAAGATGTCTCAGCAAGTTCAATCCTTTAAGACCTAACTAGGAAGAAAATACACCCCAAGGGTTGCCTAAGCACAAGCACGAGATAGATGACTTACATTTGCCTCAGATTCTTCCTGCACGTCAGTATAATTCAAATATTCACAAATCACATCAACAAATCAAATCAGATCGAATTATCGATCAATCGACTCAGTCGATTCCATGTCATCAAGACCACTTCTCGATCAACCCACTCAATACTATCTATAATGTCCTATGAAATCAGAACTGCTTGCCCAAAGTTGATAATAGAGTATATTGCTCGCCCAAAGTTGATAATAGAGTATATTGCTCGCCCAAAGCTGATGATAAAATATATTGCTCACCCAAAGTTGATAATAAAATATATTGTTCACCCTAAGCTGATATATCATGGCCTTTAGGATGATATAGTATACTAATAATACTCACCAGAAGCTGTTAAGGTATACTGCTCATCTTAAGATGATATATCATAGCCCGTAGGCAAATATAGTATACCAGTATACTACTCACCCTAAACTGACATATCAGAGCCCGTAAGTTGATATAGTATACCATCCTGACTATCTAACAAATTTACCATTTTTATCATACCGATAAAAATAATCGTGTTGGGTATACGGTCGGCCTTAACCAAAATACAATATTTTCACTCTAGAAAATCCCACTAATTTCCACAGTTCAAAAACACATTTTTGGAGTTGTAAATCAACACCCATTGATTTTCTAATTAATTATTGAAATTATTAAATTTTGGAATAAATACCCAAAATTGCAAATCACACTCAATCAGTATAAGATAATAGTCAATTAAATAAAAAGATCACACCACTGCAATTAGCATAAAATTTCGGTTACCGGCTATCCCGGTCTAATTTTTGAAAATAAGTAGATAATTAAATAATTACGGAAATTAATTATTAAATACTAAAAATGCACACTTAGGCCCGTAATGCCTAATTAAAAGCCGAGATGGGTCTGGAAATTTTTTGAATCACTCTAGATAAATATTAGAGCTTATCTAGGCTCTAATTACACTACTCTAACCACCTAACATGCAATAACGATTAATTAAATTGCTAATATATTCTAACTATCCACATAATATATACTTAGTCTAAACTAATAAACTCTTAAACATCATTAATTTACTAAGCGATGATTAATAAATTAAACTCACTTGATTAAAGATCCGCTCGGATCAAAACGACGGAGACGCGGAGGAGGTCCACAAACTCCAAAGTGAGATCGCCTTTCAAGGTCCGAGAAGGCCACAAAAATCAGCCAAACGGTGGCTTGGAGACCCACTGCGTTCGGTCTTGAGCTTGGGCTGAGAAGGGCTTCTACGGGGCCAGTTGAGCTAGAAATGGGCTGAGAGGGCTGCAGTGGTCTCGACAGGGCTACACGGTGGTAAGCGGTGGTTAAACAACGGTCGACGGTGGCCTAAGGTGGCCTGGTGAGCCCCTGGACACATGAGCTAGGTGAGACAGTGGCCGAGGATGCACGGCGATGTGTGACGAGCAGAGGCTCGCGGGGCAGTGACGGCAACCGGTGGCGATGCGGTTGCTTGCAGTGGCTCGGCAGGGCTACTAGCTTGTTGGTCGGCTTTTTTGGGTTTTGTTGAGCTTCAAGCTTGTTGGAGAAAAGAGAGGGGTCGACGGTAGACGGAGAAGGAGGGGGGACTAGTTGTCTTGTAGGGGACCACCTTGGTCTCCTCTTTTCTCAATTGGTTTCCTTGACTTGGTCCCACCAAGTGTGCTGTCTTCCATAGCCAAATTCCAGCCACAACACTCCTTCTAGAAGCCATTGAAATGGTCCAAATGTTGTGGGCAATGGGGCATACGAATTCCACAACCTTTTCCCTCAATTCCTCCTCAAATCCTTCTTGAATCAACTCAAATTGGCCTCTATAAATTCCATTATCAAACTCATGGTCAAATCGATATTTTTCCTCACCAAAAGATCCCATTTGCAACCCAACTTCGCGATAAAAAACAGTCATCTGCATTTTCTGGACAAAAATGGCCCTAACCCGATTTTTTCCCGAAAATCTCGGTTTGCAGAAAACTCTTCGGAAGCTGAGTCGACGTTCCAAAAATGACTCGCGACATGAAAAAATGTTCAATTTCTGAAATTGGATGTAAATTCACGGTTAATTTCAATCTGGCACAATTTTAGCGTGACTTAGAATATTTGGTAGATTTCAAAATTTTTTAGTGCAAATGACTCATGGTCGATTTTCTTCGAGCCACAATAAACCTCTTTGACACATTGGCAACTCTCGATTATCGTGAAAATATCAAGATTTCAAATACAGACATAAGGTAGCAAAACGACAAAAAAATGAGTATAGTGCCGATCGACGAGAATTTTATAATTTAGTGGAATCACCCACGTTTAGCCACACATCTCAGTTGAACTAACCCATCTTTGATTTCTAATCGATCTTACTATGTCGTAATGATCTCTGTAGATGAGCACGGTCAAGTAACCGATTCATGGTCAAATTTCTAAGTTTATTGCATTAAAATTCCTTAAGAACTTCCCCAGATAGTCTAGTCATCTCATGAGTGGCCATATAAGAGAAAAGCATTGTAGTCGCATCGATGAAATGCCTGATTCATTCAATTGAAAATGGAACTAAATTTTCAGGATGTCACATGTTGATTGGCATGAGTTTTTCCAAATCCTTATCTCGAGTAGCATTGGTATTTTCAATTTAATTGTATTAACCTTCGACAATTCTATGTGAATGAGTCGCCATAAGCTTATTGGAGTCAAACTAGAAACCAATTGAAATATGAGAGAATAGCTTGCTTCCTAATCAATTAGAGAATCTAAATATGTGGACTTGATTACGTTAGTTATTTCAACTAATGCCCTTCCAATGCCCTAAATTGATTGGTTTGTTATCTAAGGGTCCGTTTGTTTCACGAAAAATGGGCCATTTCCGGAAAATATTTTTCCAGAAGTCATTTTCCAAGAAAATGACTATATTTTCCGACGTTCGGCTGAAATCTGAACTTTGAGTGAAAAATATTTTCCACCATTCGTTAGCTAATTTAATTGTTTGAGAAAAATTATCAAAAAGTTAAATTTTAATATTTTTAATAACAAAAAAATTAGTTTTATTTTTTATATTTTTAAAAATGAATTTTTAATTCTTTGTATTTTTGAAAGATCAAAATGTTTATTATTTATTATTTTCCTTCCTCCTTCCTCCTCCTTCTTCCTCCTTCCTTTGCTGCCACACGCCTAATGATGGCCGGTTGCCGGCGGCCGACTAAGACCCGATCGCTAGATCCGGCGAGCTTCGGTGTGGCCCGAGCCCCACCCAGCTCGCTGGATCTAGCGAGTTCGCCAAGCTTTGGCGAGGCCAGAGTTTTGCCCCAAGCGAGGCCCAAGCTTGCCGGGCTCGGGCGAGCTCGGCTTCCCCAGATTGGGCTAGGCGGAGCCTTGCCGGCCTGGGGCGGAGCTCGAGCTAGCTCACGACCACGGCCGGTCACCAGCCGCTGTGATGGTCGGCAACCGGCCAAGTCTAAGGAAGAAAGATGAAAATGAAAGAAAATAAAAAAAAATAAAAAAAAATAAAAAAGAAAAAGAAAGTATAAAAATAAAACAAAAATGTGTTAGTGAAAAGAAGGGAAGAAGTTATGAAAAGTATTTTCCACTTTTGAAAAGTGAAAAATATTTTTCTCATCTTTGAATGTTGTTTTTTCTAATGATGGAAAACATTTTTCTTGAGTAGTTTATTTTCCGTGAAACGAATACTGGAAAATCCGGAAAACGTTTTCTTGAAAGTCATTTTCCGTGAAACGAACGGACCCTAAGTGTTGATGCAGACTTTATCCAATTATAATTACTCAGGTTCTTTCTCCATTAAGTGACCATGCCATGGTCATGTGTAATCATTGGGGTCCTAATATTTACCCTAACCATTTCATTAAAGTAGAAAAAGGCACAATCTAGAACCTGAAGGAAATTAAGAGCCCAAAAAGATTATCGACGTAATAAGATGTTACAATGCCATAGTTTACTTGAAAAGAAGAAGGGGCTAGTTAAAGATCACGAGTATTCCCCAACCTCGTATAAATTTTTTTCACTTTGGCAAAATAAAAGTTGTCAAGTCCCGTCATGTTCAATTTTTTTTTTTTTTAAATTCAAGTATGATAAAAAAAATCAATGACTAGCGGTATGTGATATTTAAATGTACTTTGTTCATTCTATATGTATTAATGATATCATGTTGTTAGAAGGGCATGATTTATGAACCGCCATCATGTCGTTAGTATAGTACGATTTACAAACCGCCATCAAGTATAAAAACAAATAACTAATGAAAATTCCTTGAGGATCATTGAGTTAGAAACTTCAGCTTACCAAAAACATCACTGAAGAGTGTCTCCAAGTGTCATATTTTGTCTTGGGTTTGAGTAAAAATTGATTCCATAAGCAAAGTCATTAACACCGGTGTTATCCTGCCTAGAGGGAGGTCGCTGCCTTCTCCTAGGCAGGTAAACCCCCAGTGAAAGGTCATGGAGGAGGACTCCTCCAGGGTGGCGAATAAAGCGGGGGGAAAAAAGTTTGAATCCTATTACGATTTGCCCCACATTTATTCTGTCTTCTTCTTTGAGGATGAATCCGATGGTGATTTAGTCCCTTATGATGCATCACTAATCTACTAGTGTGATAGCATAAAACAATAACATTTGTCCAGTTTCGGATAAAATCACGTGGAATTACCTTTTTCTTCTCAAACAATGAGAAAATCCATCTTAACTAGGGAAAGCGTTAGTCAAAATAGGATTGTTTGTATTTGGTGGTAATGGAAGCAAAACCAACGCTATGCTCCTATATCCACACAGACAAATTTATCCCCGAACCGCTAATTTGACCATGGTTAGACTAGGTTTGACTTTCGCCATCTGAATAGTGGATATGCCACCAAGGAATCCAGTTGGTTCGAGATTCCCACGATTCCCTCTCCGTGTCTCTTTCTCCTGCAGAATACTCGCTTTTCGTCTTGTTAAGAAAGTGATGCTTGATTTGCCGAAGTTTAACATGCAAAGGTCGGCAATATCAAGAAGTGTAATATGTGCATGGCCATGTGTGATCTGACAGGGGCGTGTAATGAAAGACCGGAAGCAAGGTGGTGGGAGTAGTTACACGGAAAATTGATCCGAATTTCAATTAAATATGAGTAACTTGCCCCGCCCATACAGGAAGGCCACGGGATTGAACCGGGACACGCACGCTTCGACCAAGACTCAAACTTGTCATTTCCTTCGCATTTCACTTTCGCGTAATTTTTAGTTCCTATCATAAATTTTCATTTCGATGGACTGCGATTCCAGATTATTGCAGTTCCAGTCAATTAACATATCCTTACACCTAGTTCGGTGGAGGATTCACGTTCCATCCAAGCCCCATTTGATCGGTTTGGGCTTGAGTATGAAATCATGGAATGGTCTTGATCGGTTTTCATTCGTTTGAAGTCGGATCACCTTGGCGCCTCATTAATTCATCGTCAAAACCTCTTTTGGCACACCCAAACGGATTGATTTTCACCGGTACATAAACAAATTTTGATATGCAACATTAGAGATAATTAGAGGATTTTTCATATTTTCCTCGATTGTGCATGTCCTTGATTTATGTAATTCTTTTTTTTTTTTTTTTTGGTCAAAGTAAAAGTTCATTCATTTCTATAGAAATACAAGAGAAAAACATCGCATTCCAATAAAAAATCAAGACAAATTCTAGACAACTTCAAAACAAAACAAGCTCTTGATAACTAAATGAACCATCAAAACACAGTTAGAGTCACATTCAAAGAGTAGATTTATGACTTCTTGAAACTAAAATTGGTGGCCGATTACCAAATTCATCTTCAGTAATGAGCATATACAGAGATCTCCATTTATTTTTACGGCTTTACCTTTCGGAGGTGCACACCTAGATTCGTCATTTAGAGAAACAAGGTTAAACGAGTACAGATTTGACACTTGTGAGAACCAAATCTTTACAAAACTCCCTAATTTTCTTTGAAACTAGACTCATACATTAATGAAACATGAGAAAAGCGAAACCCCAAAATCATACACACAAAAATCCCAAAATCTAGATTAGATTGGGATGGAAACCTCTCAAAATGAGAGAAAAGCTTCTAAATCTAGACTAAATTAGAAGAGAAAAACTCCACAAAATGAGAAGAAAGCAAAAAAAAGAGAATAGAGACCCAAATTAGCCAAAGAAAAAGGAAAGAGGCAGGGGTAGGAGAGATCTAGCTCAAACCCTCCCCCTAGGAATATTGAAACAAAAAGCTGTGTAAAAATTAGAATGAAAAGAGAAAATCCTACAGTTCCATAATGAAGGAACTAGAGCATTTTAATTTGTGAATTTATGACAATTTAATATCATTAATATTGCAATATATCTTGATAGAAATAATTAGGGGATTCTCCACACGTACTTGATCATCTCTAACATACAAACGTAGAGATTGTAAGATTCCATTGATTTTGACTTGTTAAATTATGATCTACTTATTTGAATACTCGTTAGTAAATACAATGAATAAGCCTATGTAGTCTTCTTTTATATGAATATAAAAAGATCATCATTCTCCATAATGCATCCATAGGTGCACATTACTTGATGCATTTGGACCAAGGGATTTGCACATCCCATTGAAGGTCGTTGAGTCACAATATTTGACTAACCCCTTACTCTAAAAATGAAACTAAGAGCCCAAAATGATTATATAATGTAAAAACTCTATAGTTTACTTGAAAAGAGAAAAAGAGGGTAGGTAATGATCACCGAGGAATCTCCAAGCCCGTATAATTTTCTTCCTTTCCTCGTCACTCGCAAAATAGACGTTGTCAAGTCACCTCCATGTTCATATTTTTTCTTTTAATTCCGGTATGAGCAAAAGATCCACGATTAGCGGAATGTGGTAATTTGTTGTACATAATTTAGTCAATATGTATTAGTGATATCATGTTGTTAGTAGAGTACGACTTACAAACTGCCATCAAGTTTTCATTTTTTAAATACCTTATGTAACTTCCTCGAGGAAAGTTGACTAACAAACTTCAACTTACCAAAAATCATTACAGAGTGTCTCCAAGTGTCAGATTTTGCCTTGATAAGCCTTTGTGAATAAAGTGAAAAAAAAGTTTAATCCTATTACGATTGATAAGCTATAATTTCCTTATATTTGATTCTTTATTTTGGGATATGTTATACACAACAATCCTCCGGCAAGTAACTCGAGTGTGTTTGTTTCAATTTTTGAGAGAAAACCTAAGTGAGAAATTGGGAGATTGATGCTATATCTATGGTATAAGATTTCAAGGAAACACTCCCAGTGATGGTGTAGTTCAATCACTCTATGACACCATTGGGGATAGCGGATCTGCACCCTATGACGCCAAGGCAATTGAATGGAGACAGCGATTTCCTAGTTTAATTTAGGTCATTATCTAGATTTACGCAGTTTCCTATTTTAGTTTCCAAAGAAGGTCTAAGAAATATTGCATGTATATCTCATCTAAAATTAATTAGTTTCATAAATTCCATTTACATGTTACTTAGTAGTCATATGCTTTAGGGTCATGTCATAATTGCATCTCATGCATTGCACGCAATTTAATTTCTATAAAAAGAAAACACACAAATAAAAAATAATCTCACATGGTTGAATAATTGGATTAAGTCATGATTAACCATATATCATGTCATTAGAATGACATATAGGTTGCATTCAATCCAATTTAATTAACATAGCGTACATATCATTTAGATTTCATTTTAGTTCACAAATGCATATTAATTTTGGACATATCAGTCAAATTGCATCTCATGTTAGAGCCGTTTTGTAATTCTTTTGTCCATCATTAGGATTAGTTTACATATAAGGTGCATTTGTTTTATAGAAAATGAATGATTTGGAAAACATTTTTCTAAAACGATCACTTGTATCCTTACAAAAATGAATAAACAATTTCTTTTTTATTGTCCATGAAAATGTTTAGACATAAACCGTTATCATTAATGAAAACATTTTAAGTAATTATTTTGAAAGATGTAAGTAATCATTTTTAGGAAAATATTTTTCTAAATTATTCATTTTCCGCAAAACAAAAGAAACTAGATTGAATTTAAAGTCATGTCACATGTCGATAGTTTAAATTAAAATTCACATAGATATTGTGGTGGCTAAAAATATCACTGAGAGGAGGGTGAATTGGTGATTTTAAGAAAGCTCGACTAACTTATGGAATTGTAAAAGCCAAGTTTGATATAAGCGGAATAACTTGATGTAAAAAGAATTAAGTTAACATTAGCAAGAACAGGTGATTATATCAAGTGCAGTGCAAGTTCTATCAAATAATAATAGGTAAAAGGACAGACATATAGAATGATGTATGCAGAGCTTTATAGTGGTTTTGCTTAGTGTAAGCTTACATTCATTCATTGAGACCAACGGCCTGGTGGTTGGATTTCATTGGCAATCTTAGGAATTACAATAGTATGTGCCGCTTATACTTAAGCATTTCTTCTCAAAGGAGGTTTTGCTTATACCCAAACAGATAGATTTCACTATCACACACCTAAGCACAAATTGTAATACCGATACACTGCTCAACTAGATTACACTTTCAATACGATCAAAGGAAATATTCTCTCTATCGGCTCTCCTTTTCATGATATGTTTAAATTCCTAAACGTCCATCAAATATTGACTTAAGTCAATGATATTTATTTTTACAATCATAGTCTCAAGTAAAAGGGTGAAGATTATTTCACAGTAACATGAACTATACTTGTACCAATTGCTGAAAAAAAAGTATTTGCTAAAGGCACAAAATCCATCTTTCTAACTTACCCGACCATGGAAGAAAAGATTCCAAAGAAATCAACTTGGCTATCTATCATAGCGAAAGATCAGTATAAATCTTCCACAAAGTAGAACAAACATACTTTTTACAGATCGGTGTCTCAAACAATGGATCGCATCCCGACAAAGCATACAGAGCAATATAGAATTGAAAAATGTCATTAAGTAGAAATCAACTTCACAAGGGTCTGGAAATCAGCTTGAACACTTCCTTCAGGCCCAGAAGCATCCACCAATCTCTCTCTAAGCTCACCAACCTTCTTCCTCATCTCCTCCCCGGCATCACTCCTCAACACCACCTCCAATGCCTTCACCATCCCATCCTTTGTAATGGTCCCTCCCCCCACTCCCACTCCAATTTTCCACCATTCTTTCACCAACCTTCCGTTCATCATGTTGTCTGCCCAGAGCGGCTTGCATATCATCGGCACTCCCCCCGCCACACTCTCAAACACCGAGTTGTACCCACAGTGTGTCACGTGCACCCCGCACGCCGGGTGGCTCAACACCTTGCTTTGCGGGGCCCACGACACTATCTTCCCACGCTGCCCCGTCCTCTCCAGGAACCCTTCGGGCAAGTGGACCATCATGTGCTCCTTGATAGACCATAGGAATGGGGTCCCGGTGGATTCGAGGGCCTCGGCAAGAGTGGATAGTTCAGTAGGTGACAGTACAGCTACCGTCCCAAAGCACACATATGCCACGGTCCGAGGGTCTTTGGTGTCTAGCCACGTTAAGCAACCGGAAGGGTCTGAGTCTGAGCTTGTTAGCACCGGTAGCGGTGAGAAAGACACTGTGGGGCACCCTGCATGGAGAAGAATCTTGAATTTGGACTTGAGGTCTGCCATTAGAGGTGATGGGATTGCTTCCACGTAGGAGTTCATGATGACGGCCGTAGCACAAGACAGCATGCGCACCAACTGGTGGACAAAGTTTGACACTGGCGACGTGGTCGGGTCTTGTAGAATATTGTCCGGGATATCTGAAATGTGAAACAATGATAATGCTGGAACCATTTCCAGGGCCTTGTGGTCCGCCTCTTCCACCGCCATGCCAGCGCAGGAGTTTCTAAGGCACAGCTGACGAAGGGCCTCGATGTGGATGTAAGCGGACAGAAAGCACGGAGACGGGATCCAGAAGGTCACCCACGGATCGTGCATCTGCTCGGCCATTTCACCTGCGGGAAGTAAGAAAGCATCACTAAATAGACAACTCACCTTCTTCCTTGCATCTCGCTCCGCAGCATCAATAGCAGCTCGAAAACTCTTTGGAGCTTGTTTGAGGAACATAGTTATTTGCTCTCTCAGTTCCTCCGTTGTCACTCCGTGATGACCAGCCGGCACTCCATTGTTGATGTCATAGACCACGATGTTGGGTGGCAGCTCAGCTCTCGACGAAGGGGGGAAGAGATCGTGGTTGGACATGGCCGTGCTCAAGAAAGAGAAATGGACGTCCGTGACAGTTTCCGCTAACTTACGGACGAGGTTGGCGAGAGGCAGAGGGTGGCAAGCGAATGGAAACACAAGCACGGCGACATGCTTTTCCGAGGACATTTTGAACCCGATCCAATCAAAATCTTCAAGACTGCGAATATATATGGAAAAGAATCGTCAAAAACAGTTTGAGCTCAATTGGACGACCATTTTAATGCATTTAGTAACTAATAATATTTAAACACAAGAACAAGTTCACTTACTATCAACAAATTTCCAGCACAAAAGTCACTTCCACAAACTTCTCTTTTCCGTGTTTTTCTTCCGGATTTCTTCTCGGCCTCCTTGCAGTCAATGTTTTCTCTCTTCTTCGGTCCCGCTTCTCTCTTCTTATATATTTGGCCGTGATCGTCAATTTTTTTCTAGGACTTCTTTTTAAGTCCCAACGCTGCCATAAAAAGACCAGAGACACCATTCCTTTACTGTAAAATTACAAGTCCAACCACTTCAACAAAACTATGTTTGACGTTCGTAAATTTATTAAAATGTTGTTAACATTCTAAGGACACTTGAGAAATTTGACAGATATTTCTATCTTACTATTTAATTTAACATTTGCAAATTTACGATAGTGCGAGAAATTTATTAGCCATACTTGTAAAATTTAGAAGTTGGTGCACTATTGATTAATTTTTACCTTGGTAAATCCATTAAATTGTTGGCAACTTACGGATCACACTTATAGAAATTAAAAAATTATTAATTTATATAAAATCGATAATAATATTACAGGGTTGATAACTTGCTAATTAATTACCTGACAAGTAAATTACTAGTCATATTTCCTTTAAATAAAAAAGGGTTAATATTTTGAAAAACTCCAAATTAGTACACGTGTGACAAATTTACAAAAAACTAATTTTTTGACTATGAAAAACCCCAAATTGGTACACTTATAACAAATTTACCTCAATTGATCATAAAAAATCTCAAACCGGTATACTTGTGACAAATTTATCTTAAAATAATTTATTCAACCGTAAAAAATCCTAAATTTGTATATTTGTGACAAATACACCTTCCGTTAAATTGGATTAATATCACAAAAAAATTACAAAAATTGTATAATTATGACAAATGGAAATTAAATACCAAATCGGTACACCAATCAATTGTCATGCGTCATTTAACTTAGTAATTTAATAATAAAATTTGACGGAAACTAATAGAAAGTAAATTTATCACAATTATATTAGTTTGAGATAAATTTGTCGAATGTGTATCGGTTTAGAGTTTTTTGTGATTAAAAATTAGTTTGAAGTAAATTTGTAGTAGGTGTATTAGTTTGGAATTTTTCAGGGCATTAATCCAAATAAAAAAATACTTGAAATGGATCGTAGAATTTTAGGCAGTTCATACTGGAACAGGACAGCACAATTACGCCACCAAGACCAACCAATCATTGTCCCGCCCACCCAAAAAGGAAATGATAGTAAATAATAAAGAAATGAACAAACAGTGAGGAACAGCACAACCGCGCCACCAAGACCAACCAATCATTGTCCCGCCCACCCAAAAAGGAAAGGAAACATTATTATGTCCGCCAACAGCACCATTTTTTCTCGTCCAATGAATGAAGCGTTCCAAGTGCGGAAATAGCGAGTTAGACTCTTTCTTTTCTTATTTAACAATTTCATTTGCAAATAATTACTATAATCCTAGCAAAACCAAGGGACTGATCAAGTAATAAGTGTGTTTATCTTCCTCGTTTAAAATTTATAGTTGATACACTGCAGTTGCATATCTTTCTAGGGCCAATAGTAGGAGCACAAATATGTGCCATCTTCCACATTTATTCGATATGTATGCTTAAATATATAAATATTATAGTATGATTTCATTTAATAGTTTAAATTTTTTTAATAATTGACAATGATCTTATAAAATCTCATATGATAGCAGAGTAAGAGGTTCTCAGCTCAAAATAGAAACCACACTATTATTCAATTGAATCAATTCATTAAGGTGATTCTTTTAACAAATGACATTCTTTGAACTTCATAGCGAAATATACAAAATATAATAAAGAAAAATAATTGATTAATTAAAGAAGAGATTGAATTTGACACTACTTATTGTACTTTTAATATTGGTGTTGTCTTATACCCTATTTTTTAATCTGGTTATTATATAGATAAACAACTGAAACATTGATTTCAATTAGCTCGATTGAAGTTGCGAGACTTTAATAATAATTCTGAAAAGATTTTTTAAGGGAGATAAGCTCGTATAAAGTACTTTTGTCTCTTTCAATGTTTGATCAATACTAGCTCCGAAAATTCTAATGAAATCAAATCTCGATTCTTATTGACCTTTTGTATTGACTGACATTATGTTGCACATGTTTGCATTTTGGGTCCGTAGAAGCGACTTAATCTATGGTGTGTTTTTTTCACGAATATTAGACTGGGATATACATAGCATAGTGTACCGATTTAAGATTTTTTGTGACATAAAAAAAAATTTAAGATAAATATGGTATAAACGTATTAATTTGGAAATTTTGATAATATTAACTTATTAATAAATGATGTGATAGATTCTTATAAGCATGTTGAACACGACGTATTGGAACGTATCAATCTGACAATCTATGAATTTTTTATGTTGTTCAATCTTTTTAAATTCCGAAGGAATCATGTAAGATCAGGAATGAGAAAAGTCAAACTTTCAATTTGTTTTTCCTGTCCGACTTTAACTGCCTACTAAATTGCCTATGTTCCTATTATCCACGTCTCCTTGACGACACCGTGACTTGGGACGCATGATTGTGGCAATCAGATTGAAGTAGTAGTTGTGGGGAAAAGTAGCTGGGAGACAATCACATGGCCCGGTGTAGATGCAAGAACATATGTCTTAGATATAAAGGAAGCCCGTCTTATTAAGATTAATCTCGAGCGCATGAAATGCCCCACGGGCCATATCAATATTAATTCGTTGGTCCGGTCTGCCTGAGCTTATGCATGATGAACCACTGGTTAGTGACCCCATATCCTGTATATTAAACAGATGTCCATGCATTGCATGAATCAAAGAGAAATAATATTTATCTTTTGAAAAATCAATCAAAATATACTCAAAATATACATCGTTCGAAAATTCAACTAAATTCACAAAAAAATCCCCCATCTTAGAAAATTATTTGTTAACCTAAATTTACATATACCTTTCTCTCATAAATTGAGCGTGATAGGGATTCAGTTATATCTACCTATCGCTTTGTGTGATTTGCATGTATAATGTAATGACTAACATCTTTCTCCTAAAAAATGATTACAATTGATCGGCACCAAGATATAGAACTCATTAATCACTGCAATCACGAATAAATTTTTGCTTTGCTCATATGTTTCTTCTTGATAATATATTAAAAGAGAAGCCTCTTAGAAATTTATTGTCTATATGGCGATCAATGAACAGTTTAATCATAAGCTGATATCACTAGTGCAAACTTTCGTGGTGTGAACACACAAGAATATTATTACGATAACTGATAATAATTAACTATGCGAATTTCCTAGAAAGGTGCAGTGAATAATACTCTTGTCAATCGGTTAGTCAACTTCAAAATGCCATATGTTATTTTATTGTTGGTGCTAGGTCAACTTGACCCCGGTGATGCTGATTTACGCTATTTGTTCATTAAAATAGTTAAAATTATTTAATTATATCTCAATCATGCACCAATCAAATCTAGATGGTCAGATTTGATCGAGCTCAATGAGTCGCCCCCATGAAACCTATCATTTGTAATGGTCTAGAATCAACTTTTCCAGTAATATTGGGTAGAAACAAACCACTTCGTAGAGCATGTTCATATGTACCTTAAGCCTGGCGTAGTTATTTGAAATGAGAATAAGTTTTTGAGCTTCTTTATATTGACTTTTACTTTTGACATTTGTCCTTCACTGAAATCTTACAGCGCCTTCGTAGATCTCTGGATTTCACCCCAACACACGAATGTCTCACTCAAGTGAATTGATTTTGAGTGCATTCTACCACCTTTTAGCGAATTTTACTTTCAACCTGATTCACCGCCTACATGCCCCTTATGCCCAGGCATTCCGAAGAATACTTCTCCCCTAAGCTGGTGCAGAGTTAGCCGGAGCTTCTTTCTCAAATCCTGTCATGATTGCACACTTTGACGAAAAGAGCTTTACAAGCGGCGTTGCCCCAACTTCAACTTTTTTTCTACCCTGGGGCCTGAACATTTGAAATTTTGATGACGTATATATCTTGACATGTAATGTCAGATATGATATTTTTTTTTTCAAATTTTGGATACTTTTTAAATTTTGAATACTTTTAAAATTTTGAAGGAAACACAGAAAAGCATTTTGTACGTATGTTTAATGCAAAAACAAACAAGCTCTTTGTAATGGTAGTTAACTAAAAACTCAAACCCAATACATTCCTAGGATTAGTCAACACTTACTAGGTGTTTTATTCCCATCGTCTATTAATGGGTTGTTTAGTAAATTTAAAGAAAAAAGAAGAAAAAACTTTAGCTCAAAGATAACCATTCGAATATTCTGTTCAGTAACCACCAAAGGTTGTTCTAGTGGGCACCCTTTTCAAGTTGGAAGAAGGAGGTGGAGAGTTTGATTCCCACCATCTTAGGAGGTTGGGGGCTGAGAACGTCTAGTTTCACATGTGGGGTTCGACTTTCACGCTTTGCAAAAAGGCATAACAAAAATCTAAGATTAAGTGTAGAATTATAATAGGATAAAAAAAAAAAATACTCCTTTTAGTAAGCCGTTTCTTCTACTTTAGAATTCTATCTATCATGTATCGAAGAAGTGCTAGATGATATCTAAAGATGTGCGTAAATGCTTGACTAATGCATATTATGCAAAGAAAGGTTTACTACACACTCTGTGGGGCTCTTTTTTTACACAAGCCATCTCCATTACAGCTAATGCATAACTGTAAATATAGGAATTTTAACTAATTATTGTCAACAATGATAAAAATGGCTTGTATTTAAATGAAAAAGGGGACAAGATCACAGAGCCCGCGTAGCCTATAAAAGTCCAAAAAGAAACAAAGTTTCACTTCCGACAGGCACTTTCTTGTCCTCCAACTTAGGCGAACGTATGACTCTGTTGGTTAATCTATTATTTATGAGGGATCATCCGTATGTATTAGAGGTGTCAAAATGGGTCTTAGACCCATATATGACCTATTTAAATCAGAAATGGGTCATATATGGGTCACTTATGTTTGACAAAAAGTAGTTAAATAGGTTTACTTGGATAGGTGGGTTTTAAGTGGGTCTTAAATGGGTTTGGTTTTAAGTGGGTCTTAGACTCATAAGAGAGAAACTCTCTCTTCTCTTTTTTAACTTTACAAAAATATTTTTTTTTTTATAAATATCGAAATTATAATTATTTTTTAATTTTAATTTTCTTTTCTTTTTTCTTTCATGTTCTTTTCTTTTCTTTCTTCCTTTTTTTTCTTTCTTTTTCCTCCGGTCGTCGGCACGGTAATGGCCGGCAATTGGTGAGCGACTCTCGAGCTCGTCGCATTGGGCAAGCTCGAGCTCGCCAGATCCGGCGAGGTGGAGGCTTCGCCGACACCGGCGAGGCTTGAACCTTGCCAATCGGTGAGATTTGAACTCGCCGGTGTCAAGCGAGGCTTGAGCCTAGCCAGATCTAGTGAGGTACAAGCTTGAGCTCGCTCAACATCAATAAGCCTTGCCAGATCCGGCAAGGGGCGAGCTCGAGCTCGCCCAATGCCGATGAGCCTCGAGCTTGCTAGATCTAGTGAGGTGGAGGCCTCACCGGCGTTCGGTGAGGCTCTAGGCTCGCTAGATCCGGCGAGGGGCGAGCTTGAGCTTGCTCGATGTCGGCGAGCCTCGAGCTCACCGGCGTCGGGCGAGCTCGAGGCTCACTTGTGGCCGACGGCCAGCTAAAGAAGAAGAAGAACCAAAAAGAAAAAAGAAAAAAGAAAATTATATTTTAAAAATAAAAATAAAAAATAATTAAAATAAAAATTTTAAAAAAATAAAAAATAATTAAATTTTGATTTTATTTTAATTATAAAAATTGTCCATTAAATTTGTGTTGTATAAAACTATTTTAGCAATACCATTTTAAAAATATATATATAAGAAATAAGCTTGGAAGTTTTTTTAGTAATATAATCTTTAAAAGAAAAACATAAGAATAAGTTTTCCTAAATTTGGTTAAATATGAAAATATTTTGTTAATATGGGTCGGGTCGGGTCGGGTATGGGTTGGGTATGGGTCAAAAAATTTACATTATGCTTAAATGAGTCATAAATGGATTAATGGGTCACTTTGGGTCGACTCATTAATGACCCAATCCAAACCCGACTCGACCCACTCATTTGACACCTCTAGTATGTATTAGAATTGTAAGATTTGATATGATTCAAAACGCTAGCGGCATCTTTTAGCCGAATCACTTATTTCCGGAATCACAAGTGAATCTTTCCGGTACACTAACCAATCCAAAATGCGATATGTATCTGTTGATTGAAGCGATTCAAGTTCTTTATGTTACCTATCAAAAAGGGTAACTTTTTCATATTTATGGATATGCATTGTGTTTGGATTGTTACAGAAATTTAAGAATAACTTTTGCACTTTATAATGCAATGAAACATGAAATGACATATACAGATTTTGTGATTATATTTGGATGTAATCTTTCTTTCAACATAACAATTATAAATCATATTTTCTTATACACACTAATCATCTTATGCACGTGAAATTAAGATTTCTTTTTCCAAGATTATAATTCCCACAAGAAATTTTATATCTTATAAGATTATTGATAAAATTTACAAGTGTCCATGACACAAAATACTAATTTTAGGGACCTTATCCAATCTTGTTATTCAATTCAATTCTCATAAATTTGAGATTTGGACTTATCTCAGTTTAACAACTTACGGGATCATCTAAAACATATTCATGGGTATTTAACCACCTTAGGAAAGTTCATCGTTTCCTTCTCTATTTTGACTTTTAACTTTTATCGGTAAACGAAACATGCGTGGTCAAGAACTAAAGGAAGCAATTATAACGTCATTTTCACTTTGTGTTCATGCTTGAGTTTCCCACATCATGTCACATGTGAATATTTCCATGTCATGTCATCTTCTATTCAACTTTGCATGTTGCATCTAAATTGATAATCTTGCATGTGCACGTGCACACATGAATCTAGTAGCGCCACTGTGCATGACGAACAATCTGGTTGATCAATAGCGAAAATGACAGTGTTTTGGCAACATTTTTTTATTTTAAAACCAAATATCAAGCGTACGAGATATCTAAAACTTTGAAGTAAAAGTATGCTACCTACACTCTACAGCCCTATATTTCATTGACTCTAAATTCATCCAGCAATAATTGCACTTAGCACGGATTACCTTAATCGCTGCAGCGCGCAGAAACCTGTGCTGGTCATATCTTATATGCTTGTTTTCTAAAATCACTTGGTGTACGTAATGGGCTGTGATTCTGCTTGGCGATATGTGCAAAGAAACGCCTCTCAAACATGTACGTCCTTATCAAAGTGCTTCCTTTCGACAAAAAAAAAAAATGTACGTCCGTCTGAATAGATAATATAATTAAGCTGATATAACTTGCGCCGACCTCCTTCGTGGGAATACATATAGAAATTTAGCACGGCGTTGGATAATTAATTGGGTAAGGAGAACTCTTATCTAACACATATGTTCGTCTATAGAACAGGGTCATCTACAAATAAGCAACCTCTTTCACAACTTTTCCCTTTGACCAGACAATTGGGAAAATTCGGCCTTACGATTGATTTAATGGCGATTTAGCAAACACATCGGTCCGGGAAGGTCACCTCCGTCTAGTCCATGTCAATTATCCCGGACCTTCACAAGTGTGTATCAAGAGCTTTGCACCGACCGACGTTAAATGGTGCGATAATAAGTTTGTACTGTGTTTCGATTTGGTAAGCTTGAAGTAGGGCTCGTTTGGGGTGGACCAAATTATTCCCAACCCTCTCTAGTGGCTTGGGATAAAATCTAAAAATATTACTCAAATTAAATAAAAAAAGATTAGGAAAAAGTAATTGCATATGAATCTACATATGTCAGTTTGCATGAATTTCAAGTGTTGCAAGTTAAAAAAGAAAATCAAATGTGTGCATCGTAAGACTTAGATAAGATTAAAGTACTAGATAAAAATTAATCTAGATGGGTGCTATGTTTAAGCACTTACACATAATCATTAAGGCCGAGCCCAATCTAGGTAGTCTTGATCCAATTCCCTGGTCTTGAGGCATTTAGAACTTGCATTATGCGGGTTGGTCCTTGATCCCGAGACTTAAGGGTAGATCTAATCCAAGACCAGTCATATATATATTCCAAACCTTAATATGTAACTTAAAGTGTCCGACGTCTCCACCTTTTTCAATGTATTTATAGCCCGTTCAACTCGGACCAGCTTTGTGCACATAATATATTATATATATATATTATATATATATATATATATATATATATATGTGTGTGTGTGTGTGTGTTTGTGTGTGTGTGTGTAATTCAAGGTTTATATTATGCATTTTGAACATTTGATTGTTTAATTTTATCTCACATATTCATCTTTTGTGGTTCATTGTTTTTGGCAAGTGGAGATTTTCGATGATGCCATATCTTAGATTTCCATTTGATTGTACTAGTTGGTCAATATCGCGTTGTTGATCGATATATTATTTTAAAGAATACATTTGTCTTTACAATGAATAAAAAAAATGAAACAAGTAAGAGAATCAATTGGTCTTGGATTAACCGAATCGGTTGGTCTTGGATTAACCCTAGAACTGGAACGGATCTATAGGGTCAGTCTAGTCCTCAGTTTCAAGCTTAATAGGGTCAGGCTTCGGTCTAAAAAATTTTTGGCCAACTTTGTGCGGATTGATCCCTCAGTTAGTCCCTAGGTTAACTCTTAATAATCAAGACAAAACTAACTCTCTCTCTCTCTCTCTCTCTCTCTCTCTCTCTCTCTCCAATAAGATCTACCAGGGCCAGGTGGGAGTTTTTCTTATTGGGTGAAAAACGTGATGGTGGAGCTTCCATTGCCGGTGCAGCGAACATTTCTCCGGGGCCTGAGATAGTCACCTTCTTCCACTATATTAAACAGGAAGTTGTTTTCCCTATTTTTTAAATTTGGGTTCACTGGTTAACTGAAATCATTTGACCAACTTATTTTCTCACACGGGAAAAAATGCATATTTCTTTGGTAAAATAGTTTCCTCTAAACAAATCTAGCCTAAGTGAACAACTTCAAACTTAGGTACTTTTCTAGAAAAGATACATTGTGATGTTTGGAGACCTTCACTAGTTGATTCATTCTAGAAATTCAGATACTATGTAATCTTTGTGGACAACTTTTCTCGATATAGTTGGATGTATCCAATGAAACTGAAATCGAAATTTCATGACAATTTTGTCATGTTTCAGAAACAAGTGGAAAATCAGTTTGATTGTAGAATCAAAGTCTTTCAGTGTGATAGAGGGGGTGAATTTACTAGCAACAAGTTTTAGAATTATCTACAACAGTGTGGCATTAAACAAAATATCTCATGTCCCTATACACCAGAGCATAATGGGATCTCTGAAAGAAAACATCGACATGTGGTTGAGCTAGGAATAGCAATGCTTTATCATGCTAAAGTTCCATTAAAGTATTGGGTCGATGCTTTCATGGCAGCCAATTACATTATCAATCTACTTCCCACACCAAAGATACATATGGCCTCACCCTACAATAAACTCTACCAACAGAAGCCAAGCTATGCACATTTAAGAGTCTTTGGATGTGCCTGTTATCCTTATCTCAGACCATACACACAATATAAACTTGATCCACGATCTCTCACTCGTATATTTTTGGGATACAGTGAAAGACACAAAGGATATCATTGCCTTTTACCTACTAACGGGCATATCTATATCAGTCGTCATGTGGTGTTTGATGAAACAATCTTTCCTTTCACTAGTCGACTAACAACTTAGTACAATCAGGGTACGACTTATACAAACAATTGATCAATGGAGTTGCTTTTCTAGATTCCACCAATACAAAACAAGTCAACCATAACTCAAATGAACATATAGGGCATTTGCAAGATAATGGAATATTGCAGAGTACCCACATTGATACATCTAGATCTTGTTGCAATATCACAAAATTTATCTTTCTTACAGCCACAATTGCATACAGTCTCTAAAGAATAGGAATATCCTACTCAAGCACCTGACCCACCAATAGAGACCACTATAGATCAAGTACAGATCAATCCTCCATCCAATACACAAGGTACACTATCTGTTCATCCTATGCAAACAAGACTAAAGTTTGGAATTGTCAAGCCAAATCCTAAGTATGCATGTTTGGCTGAATATACAGTTCCTATTGAACCAAAGTCAGTTAAGTCAGCATTAGCAGATAAAGGCTGGTATCAAGCAATGCAAGATGAAATGGATGCTTTATATAAGAACCAGACTTGGGAATTAGCACCTCGAACTGATCAAATGCATGTCATAGGGTGTAAATGGGTGTTTAAAACTAAGCTTGCAGCAAATGGGAGTCTTGATAGACTCAAAGCTCGATTAGTAGCTAAGGGGTTTCATCAAGAAGAAGGAGTTGACTTCACATAAACATTTAGCCCTATCATTAAACATGCTACTATTCGCATTGTTCTCTCTGTGGCAATGATGAAGCATTGGCCAATTCATCAACTTGATGTTAAAAATGCCTTCCTACATGGAACATTGAATGAGACAGTGTATATGGAGCAGCCACCAGGTTTCACAAATCCACAGAAATCTCAACATGTGTGTCTTCTCAAGAAATCCTTATATGGCCTTCGCCAAGCACCACAAGCTTGGTTTGATAAATTTAGTAATTTTCTGCTTGAAAATGGGTTCTCTTATAGCACCACTGATCACTCATTATTTGTGTTTCATCATGGCTCAGAAACAATACTCTTGCTGCTCTATGTAGATGATATTGTGCTCAGTGGTAGCTTAGCACAATTGCTTTCCAATTTGATCCAGTCTCTGAGTCTTCAATTTCATATGAAAGATCTTGGCTATCTTCATATCTTCATTACTTTCTAGGAATTGAGGCCAAACAGACTTCACAAGATCTGTTTCTTTCTCAAACAAAGCATGCTCTTGATCTACTAACTCGAGCTAATATGAGAGACTGCAAACCTATTTCCACTTCCCTGTCGTTGAGAGCAACCATCATGTAAATTGACAACATTCTCTTGACCAATCCACTTGAGTATCACAGTCTAGTTGGTGGTCTTCAATATCTCACTATGACTCGTCTAGATATTGCTTATGCCACAAATCTCCTATGTCAGAAAATGTAGCAACCAACACTAGGAGATTTTCACAAGTTAAAAGGGTCCTTCGATATGTGAAGGGCACTGTTAATCTTGGTCTCTTTATACGCTCCAATAGCTCCATGAACCTATATGGTTTTTCTGATGTTGATTGGGTTGGATGTATTACCACCAGCGATCAACCACTGGCTTTTGTACATATCTTGGTTCCAATCTTATTTCCTGGTCAGCAAAACGACAATCTACAATATCTCGTTCATCAACAGAAGCTAAATATCGAGCTATGGCTTCAGCTACTGCTGATCTTACGTGGGTTAGTTTTGTTCTTCATGACATTGGCATTTACTTGTCTGCACCAACAACTCTATTTTGTGACAACAAGTCCGCTATCTCTCTTACTCTTAATCCTATTTTACATGCTTGCACCAAGCATATTGAAGTGGACTTTCATTTTGTTCGCGAAAAGGTTTCCTCAGGATCTTTAGCTGTTTGTTATGTTCCAAGTACTCATCAGCTTGCCGATATCTTTACAAAATCCTTAACTCATTTAGCACATTTTACTCTTTGCACCAAATTGAGTTGGGTCATCTACCCCTTCCCAATTTGTGGGGGGATGTTAAGGATAAGAAGTATAAGAAAACGGAGTTGGTGAAAGTAAAGAAGGATGAAGAATATGCTACTGCAAGTGGGTCAACAGCTACAACTACACGTGCATATGAAGTCATCAAGAAGAATAGAGAAAATAAGACCGGAAGCTCGACTCTGGCCTTCATCAGTAGCACAACTAAGAACTCCATGCATCCACGTGCTTTATTACTGAAGAATAGTTATTCAGTTTTGCAAGATTAACAGATTTTGTTAAGTCCGTTTTTCATCTTCTTCTTCTTTCAGTTTTTCGATCATGGTGTATATATATTGAAAGTGAGAGAAATTGAGAAGTTGAGCTCTTAGATGAATGTATTACTCTACTGTTCATAAATACATAATACAAACACTCTTTGTTCATCAATGTTCTTCTTCTTCTTCTTCTTCGTCTTCTGTTCAATCCATTTTTCTTCACAACGCTGCCATTAAAAAGACTAGAGACACCATTCCTTTACTATAAAATTACAAGTCCAACCACTTCAACAAAACTATGTTTGACGTTCGTAAATTTATTAAAATGTTGTTAACATTCTAAGGACACTTGAGAAAGTTGACAGATATTTCTATCTTACTATTTAATTTAACATTTGTAAATTTACTATAGTGCGAGAAATTTATTAGCCATACTTGTAAAATTTAGAAGTTGGTACACTATTGATTAACTTTTACTTTGGTAAATCCATTAAATTGTTGGCAACTTATGGATCACACTTATTAAAATTTAAAAAAATTATTAATTTATATAAAATCAATAATTTTATTATAGGATTGATAACTTGCTAATTAATTACTTGACAAGTAAATTACTAGTCATATTTTCTTTAAATAAAAGGATATCTTGAAAAATTGCAAACCTGGTACACGTATGACAAATTTACCCAAAACTAATTTTTTGACCATGAAAAACCACAAACTGGTATATCTATGACAAATTTACTTCATCTAATTATAAAAAATCTCAAGCTGGTATGCTTGTAATAAATTTACCTTAAACTAATTTATTCAACCGTCAAAAACCCTAAACTTGTATATTTATGACAAATATACTTTCTGTTAAATTGGATTAATATAAAAATTTATAAAAATTGTATAATTATGACAAACGGAAAGTAAAATTCTAAATAAGTATACCAATCAACTGTCATGTGTAATTTAATTTAGTAACTTAATTGTAAAATTTGACGGAAACGGTGCATGCTAAAGGGATCTCAGCTGTCCCACATTGCTTGAGAGAAGTCTGCCGACTTGCTTTATAACCGCTACGGACCACCTCTCCTCTCAAGATGTCTTTTGGGGATAAGACCCGCAAATTGGCATCAAAGCTAGGTTAAGGTGTATCAGTTTAGAGTTTTTTTATGATTAAAAAATTAATTTTGTAGTAAGTTTGTTATAGGTATATTAATTTGGAATTTTTTAGCGCATTAATCCAAATAAAAAAAAAACTTGAAAATGGGCCGTAGGATTTTACACACTTCATACAGGAACAGTAACAGCACAACAGGACCAACCAATCATTGTCTTGCCCACCGAAAAAAGAAATGATAGTAAATAATAAAGAAATGAATGAACAGGAACAGCACAACCGCGCCACCAAGACCAACCAATCATTGTCCCGCCCACCCAAAAGAGAAATGATAGTAAATAATAAAGTAATGAATGGACAGTGACAGGAACAGCACGAACGGCACAACCACGCCACCAAGACCAACCAATCATTGTCCCGCCCACCCAAAAAAGAAATGATAGTAAATAATAAAGAAATGAACGAACAATCATTAATAATTTTAATTATAGAAAAAAATGAAGCATTTCCTTATCTTTGATTCTTTATTTTGGGATATGTTATGCAGAACAATTCCCTGGCGAGTAGCTCAAGTGTGTTTGTTTCATTTTTTGAGAGATAATCTAAGTAAGAAATTGGGAGATTAATGCTATATCTATGGTATAAGGTTTCAAGGAAACACTCCCAGTGATGGTGTAGTTCAATCACTCTATGATGCCATAGGGGATGGCGGATCTGCACCCTATGACACCAAGGCTTTTGAATGGAGACAGCGATTTACTAGTTTAATTTAGGTCATCATCTAGATTTACGTAGTTTCCTATTTTAGTTTCCAAATATCTAAGAAATATTGCACGTATATCTCATCTAAAATTAATTAGTTTCATAAATTCCATTTACACGTTACTTAGTAGTCATATGCTTTAGGGTCATGTCATAATTGCATCTCATGCATTGCGTACAGTTTAATTTCTATAAAAAGAAAACACACAAATAAAAATCTCACATAGTTAAATAATTAAATTAATTCATATATAACCATATTTTGTCTCATTAGAATGGCATATAGGTTGCATTTAATCCAATTTAATTAACATAGCATACATGTCACTTAGATTTCATTTTAGTTGACAAATGCATGATAATTAGGACATATCAATCAAATTGCATGTCATGTTAGATTAGCTCATAATTCTTTTATCCATCATTAGGATTAGTTTACATATAAGGTGCATTTGTTTTATAAAAAATGATGATTTGGAAAATATTTCCCTAAAATGATCACTTATATCGCTTAAAAAAAGGAATAAATAAATTTTCTTATTGTCCATGAAAAAATGTTTAGATATAAAAAATTTTCATTGATGAAAACATTTTTATTGACTAATTAGTTCAAAAGATGCAAGTAATCATTTTTAAGAAAATATTTTTCTAAATTATTTATTTTCTGCAAAATAAACGAAGCTAGATTGAATTTAAATTCATGTCACATGTCAATTGTTTAAATTAAAAGAGAAAAGACAACCAAAAACCTCAAACTTTGCTCAAAGTGACAAATTTACCAAATTTTTTTTTTTTTTTCATGAAAAATCCCAAATTTTGCAAATCGTGATGCATTTACCCCAAACTTTTTTCGTGATACAAAAAACCCTAAACTTATATCCATGTGACACATTTATATTAAATTATAGGGTATTTTCGTCTGTTACATTTTACATTTTTATTTTTTTTTTTTTTTTTCTTCTTCTCTCTTCCCTCCATTGGCCATGGTGGAGGGAAGCCAGACTTAAGTGAAGGTCACCCTTGCTTAGGCTGGCTAGGGCCGCCCTCGTTGGTGTCAGCCGATGGTGGCCCTCGGCTGTGTTGGGCGGGGCCTCCCTCACCTAAGTCTAGCAAAGGGGTGCCCTCGCCATACCCTTGTCGGCGTCGGGCAAGGATGGCTCTCCCCCATTGGCGAGGGCCATCCTTGCCCGACGCCAACGAGGGTTGCCCTTGCTAGACCCAGCCGAGGTTCACCCTCACCCGATGCTAGCGAGGGCGGCCTTAGCTAGCTTAGGCGAGGGTGACTCTTGCCCGATGCTGATGAGGGCCGTCCTCACTTGAGTCTAGCCTCCCTCCGCCATGGCTGGGGGAGGGAAGAGAAAAGAAGAAAAAAAGGAAAAAATAAAAGAAAAAGAAAAAGGAAAAACATATAATAATAATAATAATAATAATAATAATAAGATGAAAATCTCCTTGATTGAGTAAATGTGTCACAATTAATAAAGTTTTGGGTTTTTTATATCACAAAAAAAAAATTCATGATAAATTTATCAATTTGGGCAAAGTTTGGGGTACAGAACAATATATGCAAAGCTTTATAGTGGTTCAACCCTTACATTTACTCATCGAGACTAATAGTCTATTAGTTGGATTTCATTAGCAATCTTAGAAATTACAATAGTATGTGCCACTTATACTCAAGCACTTCTTCCCGAAGGAGCTTCTACTTTTACCGATATACTTCTCAACTGATTACAATTTCAATATGATCAATGAAATTGGTTCTCTTTTTCACGATATGTTTAAATTGCTAAACGTCTATCAAGTATTGACTTAAGCCAATGATATTTATTTGTACAATTATAGTCTCAATTGAAAGGGTGAAGATTATTTTGCAGTAACATGAACTATATACCTGTACCAACTGCCGAAAAAAAGTATTCGTTGAGGGCACAAAAACCATTTATAACTTAACCGAACCTGGAAAAAAAAATTCCAAAGAAATGAACTTGGCTATCTATCATATCAAAAGATCAATTTAAGTCTTCCACAAAGTAAAACAAACATCCTTCATGCAGACCGGTGTCTCCAAAAAAGGATCACATTCCCACAAAGCATACTAAGCAAAATAGAAATGAAACATATCTTAAGTAGAAATAAACTCTACAAGGGTCTTGAAATCAGCTTGAACACTTCCTCCGGGTCCGGAAGCATCCACCAATCTCTCTCTAAGCTCACCAGCCTTCTTCCTCATCTCCTTTCCATCCTCACTTCTCAACACCACCTCCAATGCCTTCACCATCCCACTCTTTGTAATGGTCCCTCCCTCCACTCCCACTCCAATTTTCCACCATTCCTTCACCAACCTTCCGTTCATCATGTTGTCCGCCCAAAATGGCTTGCATATCATCGGCACACCTCCCGCCACGCTCTCAAACACTGAGTTGTACCCGCAGTGTGTAACGTGCACCCCGCACGCCGGGTGGCTCAACACCCGGCTCTGCGGAGCCCACGACACTATCTTCCCACGCTGCCCCATCCTCTCCAAGAACCCTTCGGGCAGGTGGACCATCATGTGCTCCTTCATAGACCATAGGAATGGGGTCCCGGTGGATTCCAGGGCCTCGGCAAGAGAGGATAGCTCGGTAGGCGACGGTACAGCTACCGTCCCAAAACAAACATATGCCACGGTCCGAGGGTCTTTGGTGTCTAGCCACATTAAGCAACCGGTAGGGTCTGAGTCTGAGCTTGTTAGCACCGGTGGTGGTGAGAAAGACACCGTGGAGCACCCTACGTGGAGGAGAATCTTGAACTTGGACTTGAGGTCTGCTATCAGAGGTGCCGGATTCGCTTCCACGTAGGAGTTCATGATGACGGCCGCGACACATGGCAGCATGTGCCGGAACTGGTTAACGAAGTTTGGCAATGGCAACGCGGTCGGGTCTTGTTTAATATAGTTCGGGATATCTGACATTCTAAACAATGATAACCCTGGAACCATTTCCAGGGCCTTGTCGTCGGTCTCGGCCTCTGCCACTGCCATGCCAGCACAGGAGGTTTTGTGGTAGACTTCACGAAGGACCTCGGCGTGGACGTAAGGGGACAGAAAGCACGAAGACGGGACCCAGAACGTCACCCACGGAACGTGCATTTCCTCGGCGATTTCGCCTGCGGGAAGTAAGAAAGCATCACTAAATAGACAACTCACCTTCTTCCTTGCATCTCGCTCCGCGGCATCAATGGCAGCTTGATAACTCTTCTGAGCTTGCATGAGGAACGCATCCATTTGCTCTTCCAGTTTCCCCTTCCTCACTCTGTTATGACCAGCCGGCAATCCATTGTCGAGGTCATCCATTTGCTCTACCAGTTTCTCCTTCCTCTCTCCGTGATGACCAGCCGGCAATCCATTGTCGATGTCATAGACCTTGATGTTGGGCGGCAGCTCGGCTCTTGACGAAGGGGGGAAGAGATCACGGTTGGACGTGGCCGTGCTTAAGAAAGAGAAGTGGACGTTCGTAACAGTTTCTGCCAACTTACGGAGGAGGTTGGCGAGGGGCGAGGGTGGCAACCGAATGGAAAAGCAAGGACGGCGACGTGCTTTTCCGAGGACATTTTGAACCCAATCCAATCAAAATCTTCAAGATCACGAATATCTATGGAAAAGAATCGTCAAAAACAGGTTGATCTCAATTTGGACGATCATCTTTATCAAAATACTTCCACAAAATCTACTGAATATAAATGTATTTTGCAACTAATATATAAACACAAGAACGAGTTCACTTTCTATCGACAAATTTCGAGCCCAAAGTCAGTTCCACAAACTTCTTTTTCCCGTGTTTTTCTTCCGGTTTCTTCTTTGCCTCCTTTCAGTCAATGTTTCCTCTCTTCTTTTATATTTGGCCGTGACCGTCTATTCTTTTTCTAGGACTTCTTTTTAAATCCCAATGCTACCATAGAAAGACCAGAGACACCACCCCTTTACTGTAAATTTACAAGTCCAACCACGTCAACAAAACTATATTTGACGTTCGTAAATTTATTAAAATGTTGTTCACATTCTAAGGACACTTGAGAAATTTGACAGATATTTCTATCTTACTACTTAATTTGACATTTGCAAATTTACTATAGTGCGAAAAATTTATTAGCCATACTTGTAAAATGTAGAAGTTGGTACACTATTGATTAATTTTTACTTAAATTGATGACAACCTACAGATCACACTTATAAAAATTAAAATATTATTAATTTATATGAAATCAATAATTTTATTACGGAGTTGATAACTTGCTAATTAATCAGCCGACAAGTAAATTACTGGTCATATTTTCTTTAAACCAAAAATATTTGAAATGGGCCGTAGAATTTCAGGCAGTTCATACAGGAACAATAACAACACAACCGCGCCACTAAGACCAACCACTCATCGTCCCGCACACCCAAAAGAAAAAAAAAAAAAAAACCGAACGAACGAACCGTTAGAAAAATCTTCCAAACCGAACCAAATGAAACCCAAACCGAAGACGAATCGAACCGAAATTTCGGTTTGGATTTTGGTTTTTCATTTTTGGTTTTGTTTTTTGGTTTTTCTTTATTTTTTTTTATAATTCTCAGTGAGGCGTTTTAATCAGCAGGCGTTTAAATCAACCATGGCAATCTAAAGGAGCCAAGAAAGTCAACAATCCAGCCGAGCATTTACCGAAATATTTCTTCATTTTCTCATCAATTTTGCATATCAGCCAAACAGCATAAGACAACTAGAAGCTTAAATCGACATTCCAGCTGCAACAACATCCCCCGCCTCCAATGTTTCCAGAACTAAAGCAGCACGGATATCACTTCACTTCCACAGATTGGCAAACTAAACAGATAATCATGTCTAAATAAAAACCCAAACTTTGTTGGAAACAAGAACTCAACCTGAAGATTGAACATCTGGCTAATTCTATTTTCAATATTTCCCCCAAAAAACAGATAAATAATCCATCTTCATTGTGTACCACTCAGCACAACAATAAAATTAACACTCGTCACACCAATGGAAGCGAAGGATCTCACCTAAATCCACAGAAAATCCTTCTGTACAGGAAAAAAAGAAGAGCCAAAGTAGAAAAACAAAAATCCGCAAAAATGGTACAGATCAGAGTTTGCATCACAGCAGAAAAACAAAACCTTCGCCTCAACACCCACCAAGAAAACATATCAAAGAACAGAACAAATCGAGCAAAGCAAGAAAAAGGAAAAAAAAAACCCTAATACCCTTTGCATGCGACCCAGCGATAGTACCGAGAAAAAAAGCAAAAGAAATCTTTGTAGAGGAAGATGAAAGCAAAGCGATCAAAGGAGAATCTTACCGATTTGAACTAGCCTAGCTCACTGAGCAAGCAAGAGGCGTCGTAGATCTAAAGCCACTAGCGGTCCCTCAGTCCAGAGCAAAGCGCACGCAGGACATACTCGGGCATGTGGCTGCTACAAATTCTTTTCAGTCGCCATCACCGTTGCAGAAGGAAGAGGGACGAAGGAGAGACTTGCAGAAGAAAGGGGCTCTGTCCCTCAATTGGTTGCCGTCGCAATCACCATTGCGCCATCACCATTGCACCTCCAAGACCAAGATAAGACAAGAGAGGAGACAAAGTCGGGAGAGAATAAAATTGAATTTTTAATGGTTTGATTTTTAATGAGAACCAAACCTGACACCCTTAGTTAATAATAAAGAAATGAACGAACAGTCATTAATGATTTAATTGCATAAAAAAGGAAGCATTATTATGCCGGCCAACAGCACCAATTTTTCTCGTCCAATAAACGAAGCGTTCCAAGCGTTCAAACAGCGAGTTAGATTCTTTCATTTCTTATTTAACAATTTCATTTGCAAATAATTACAATAATCGTGACAAAACCAAGGGACTGATCAAGTAATAAGTGTGTTTATCTTTGTTGTTCAAAATTTAACGTTGATACACGCAGGTGCATATCTTTATAGGGCCAATCATAGGAGCACAAGTATGTGTGTCTTCTGCATTTATTCGTGTGTATTTTTAAATTTATAAATATTATAGCACGATTTTATTCAATAGCTAAAGTTTTATGAAAAATTAACGGTGATCTCATAAAATCTAATATGATAATAGAGCAAAATGTCCTTAGTTCAAAATAGAAACTACATTATCCTTCAATTAAATCAATTCATTAAGATGATTATTTTAACATGGCATTTGTGGAACTTCATAACCAAATAAACAAAATATAATAAAGAAAAATAATTCATTAATTAAAGAAGAGACTGAATTTGATACTACTTATTGTACTTCATACCCAAATTAACACATGGCATTCATGAATTTTTAAAAAAAATTAATTTTTTAAATATTATTTTAATATTATAAAATTATAATATATTAAAAACTTTTATAATATATTAAAAACAACTCGGGTTGGATCCCGGTTGAGTTCGACCCCGTTCGTTGGAAAGACGGCCCAAGCTCGGACCGGATTGAGCTGGGCCGCACAACCCAAGCCGGCAAAAACCTAGCCGGGCTAGGCCTGATGTGCAAGCCTAATCTGGTCTAACCTTTTTCTTTTTAAAAAAAGGAAGCCCACATGCTAAATCAGCCCAAACCTAGCCTTGATATACCCGGCCCGGATGGTTCAAAACCTTACCCGGTTAGTGACCCACACCCGACCCGACTTTTAAATTGTGACCCGATTCTTAAGAAAAACCCTACCCGCATTCGACCCAACTTTGACTCGACTTCCTCTTCACGGACCCAAATTCTGGAACCCTTGAGTCCAACGATCCACGGTGCTAGGGGGCTTGTCTGGAACGTTGCGGGGCAGTGCTTCGACGACGACGACACGGCGGATGGCAGATAGTGTTCCGGGTGGGGAAAGCAACGGTGATGACTCGTTTGGCGACTGCGGGCTTCTCGGAAAAAGGGACGGCAACAAAAAGGCTCTCACCTGATACAACAGCAACGGGAGTGTGTAGCAGCGGGCGACGGCGAAGATGGGCAACGATGGCGTCGAGCCTAAGCGTTGCAGAAGTCGAGGTTGGAGGGCGGCAACTCGGTGAGTAGCGGCGGTTCTGCACGGTTGGGGCTTCTTGACATTGCTAGTGGCCAAGGCGAACTTACGGGTGGCCTTGGTGGCGTGTTGCTTCCTCGAAGCCTTGCCTTCGGTTCCCTCTCTCCCTCGGTTTGCCCCTGCTCTCCCTCCGTTCCGAGTTCTGACGACCTCGTGGATCAATAGCATGGCGTCACCACTTCAAGTTGCAAGGGACGAGTAGGTTGCAGGAGCAGCGATGGCACGACGAGGAGGCTCGGGCTGCTGGTGTCGCAGGAGCGACGGTGGCGCGGCGAGGGGGCTCGGGCTGCAGGTTGCAAGTGTAAGAGTTTTCCTAATGTGGATTAAATTAATTGATATTGTAATTTACTGTTTTTACGGTTACTATAAAATATGATTGGTCTAAGGTAAGATAGAAGGTTTCTTAATTAGTCTAATATGGGACTAGTTAGTGTGGGCCGAGTTGAGCCTAGCCCGTAATGAGGGGGCCTAGCTGAAAACTCTATAAATAGTGTTCAAGTCTCTCATTTAACCCTAATTCTCACATGTATCATCACTTAAGGAGTGTTTACCTAACGCTAAACGTGAGAAGGGCCGCCTCATTGAGCTAGTGATATGGAGCGCAATAGAGGATAAGGACTTGCGCATGGAACATTGTGTTTCCACTTCCACTTCAAGAATGATGGATCCTAAAACAAGTGCATTAATCTTTCTATTCAATTATGCATGTTCTTGTTTTAGTTATAGAGATCTTGGGTTACGCAATTTACATTCAACATGTGGTATCAGAGTAACCATAACCCTAGAACTCGAACGCATAAAATGTTTGCCATAATTTGTGATTTTCGAGATCTTTCATATAATAAAAGTAAAATTAAATCATAAATTTAGACTAGGCTCGACAAGAAGAGCAAATCTATGGGTGGGGCGTCACTAGGGGTGGCCCCACGCGCCCCCACGTGCCACCAGTGGGTCAGAGACGTGCCCCACGTGTAGTGTTGACTTCACGATGACGTCAGCGACCCGGACTCAGACCCGACCCGACCCGTTGATCCGACCCGACTGAGTCAACCGTTGACCGAACTAGTCAACCAGTCGATCCGAGCAGCTAGACCGGACAGTTGGACCTGTCTTTTGATCGGCTTTTACGCCCGTGCGTGGGCTCCACGCGCCATGCAATTAGGCGGCGCGTGCGGGCGCGTAGAGCATTGGATCGGCGCGTGGATGGCGGTGTTAGGTTCGTATGATACTCCTCTATCTTGTGATGTATTTATTTTATATGTTTGATGATTTTATAGATGTGAAAATACATACAAAACCCTATAAATGTATTGTTAGTATATTGTTGCGTATTTTTCTTGTATTTTTTGTGATTTTGGAAATACAAGTGTTGAGTTACGAGTATGTTATCACATAAACATTATGAATGTGTGATTCATTAATAAAAATTAAACTTTATTGTGAATTGAAGCTGGCTTAATGAGATACAACAATTATGGGATAGTAATTGAACTATGTATTGAGTTGATAAGAAACAGTAAAAAGTTATGAAACTTTTGTTGCTTTGCATACTCCTTTACATGCTGGTAACCTTTAAATGATGGACGTCTTAAGAATCTATGACCAAACTGATTGTACTAATTAACATATCTGCTGAATGTGGGTAATGCATATCAATTAAGTTATTGCATATTGTACCTAAACATATCTGGTCACTAGTTAATGTCCATTAAGTTAAATATTTTTTATTGTTAAGAAGTATGACAACATTTATGCATAGTAATAGTATATACTATCAAAGTTTAGATACTTGGTTCTCTGGTTTGATTCAATTAATAGGCCATTGGTTAATTACAATGTTAATTTTTTTTTTTTGGTGAAAGTTGATTACAATGATAATTTGTTACTTAAAAATTGGTTAATAAATCAATTGTTGGCCTTAGAGTCATTTTTTGCCTTATGAAACTCATGAGTGATAATGGATTAGTTGTTAGGCTTTTCGATTTTGTCTACCATGTATTACTATTGATATTAATTTGTGAGAGATCTTCTAGATCGGTATTCTTTTTATATTGTTATGGTAATTTGTAATCGAGATGCATAAGAGATGCTTTCTTCTTTGTTATGAGAAGTTTATTGTGTTGCTGTAATTGATGATCTTATTGGAATCTATCTTTCAGGTTCGCTGTGTATGTGTGTGTGTGTGTGTGTGTGTGTGTGTGTGTGTGTGTGTGATTAATTTTTATTAATGAATAAGGTAGTGTAATTAGCATGATATGTGATTTTAGTGATATGTTACTCCTATCACTAAAGTTAAAATCACATGCAAATGGTGTATGTGAGATGTAAAAATTATATCAATATTATGAGAGAATTTCAATGATTCAATTGAGTTGTGATCGCCAAAGTGGCACACTTGATTGGGTTTAAGAAATTTTGATTTCGTATATTGATTAAGATGTCTTCTGGTCTAATGCATAGTTATACTCCCAAAGGAGATAATTGTGCATTAGTTTGTGGAGGAATGCATGATAGTGTAGTGGAAGAGTGATTGATATTAGTGGTTCATATGCTCAAAGGTGATGAATTCACAAAGATTATAATATATTCTTATAACCGCTATCATGTGGGGAGTGTACAACTGCATGTCATGTATTCTATCCAAAGGTGATTATATGATTATGCGTGTAACTCTCTAGATGTATACTTGTATGTCAAGTTACACGGTACTCATATAATCTAATTATATACATTGTTTATTTTTCAGTCATATTTTCTGTAATTAATAACTCCACTATTATTGAGATTTTTACTGCTTCAAATTTTAAGTTGTGAACATATGATTTGTTGCTTAAGAAAAGAGTAATAGAATTTGTTTACTGTTCATGAAACACTTGAAAAGTGGTTTGTCTACGGACTACACTACTATAAGATGATGGAAGCCTTAGTAGCTTGTAATTATATCTTGTCTAATACCGAAATTATGACACATCTACAAAGATTGTGTTCAAGTCTTAATGACATATACATCTCGTATATGGTTAAAAGGTTGTTTTCAAAAGTTTTCTATCTAAGGAAAATGATCAAGATAAAGAATAAAAAAAATTACAATTAGTCTTAAAAGGTTGAAAGGCTTAATAGTGGCTGTGAGTATTTTGGCAAATATAACAATGTGAAATAGCTTAAAAGGTCATTTGTCAAATATTTGGTAGATTCTGGGGTGATAACTTAATTACTATGTTTGAAAATCTTGATAAAAAGATTTGGCCGAAACGTATAAATGCACCATATTAAACATGGTGATGAGTATAATTAGTAAGACTAATTTATCCAGTCTTCTATGGGATGATATTTTAAAAGCAACATTTTCACATACAAAAGTTGTTTCATAAACTTCTTTCGAGTTATAGATTGAATATAAATTACTTGAATCTTATTAAATTTAGAGGTGGTTATCTAATCCAATATTAAGTGTGTTGCAATTTAAATACATTCAGAATTATTTTGTATCTTACTTAGATTGTTTAAAGGGTTATTGATTTTATGACCTAAAGAAGGAATTATGGAATCAATAATTATGTTTTGCATATTATAAAGTTTCTAGATCCTGGTGACGTCCACCGAGGAAGCCTAATATCGAAGCCCTTGCGAAGCAGGGAGGCAGGCGGGTCATTAGCGACATACCCGGGGTACGTGGGTGGTGGTTTCCTACATGAGGGTTTAGCTGTGTGGAGGTTCCCTGGATCACAAAAAAAAAAAAAAAAAAAAAAAAGTTTCTATTGTTCGACATAATTAAGGATAGCTGCTCTCAGATTATTAATGATAATAGTACGATAGAAAATCATCATGTCTTTGTGTTTACCTATACAAATAATTGTGGTACAGACAATTATGGAATCTCATATACCATAGACTAAACTTGTTGAGGTTTAAGATACTATTTTTGATATAGTTTATGATGAAATTTTTTCAAATCTCTTAAGGATAGAATGAAGTGGTTGTAGTTTTACTTATGAGATTTGATAGGAAAAGATTTATTCCATTATATTATATAGTATATTTGTGAGAGCATGACTGTAATATCCACTACATGATTGATTTAGCAACATAAATAAATGTTGTTTATTATCCTCAATCAAGTATGTGATTAGATGTCATAAAATGTGATATCCATTTATGAAACATCATAGTGTTTGGAAACTTACTGACTTGTTTAAAGATCACAAGTTCATTAGTTGCAAATTGGCATACAAAACTAAAAGGATTTTAAAGAAAGATTGTGGAGTTTAAAACTAAACTTGTAGCTAAAGTTTTCACTCTGAAAGATGGGTGGATAGTTTATAATGAAGAAATAATAATTTTTTCTCGTATTTTAAAAGATTCTTTCAAAGTGAATGTGGCATTAATAATTTATTTTTGATTTGGAGTTACGTCAAATAGATACAAAATCTATATAGTGCAATTGGAGGATTTTACAGTAGAGTCAAGTAAACTTATATGTAAACTGAAAAGTCTTATTCATAATTTTAAGCAAATTTCCAGACAATATTATTAAAGTTTCATAGTGTTGTTATTTTGTTCAATTGAGAACAAATTAATTTAATATATATTGCAAGATCAGTGGGAGGAAATTTATATTTCTCATACTCTATGTACGTGATATTTTACTTACTAGTAGTGACCTTGAGGCATGGCATCTTTTATCCTTTGTACTAAGGTCCGTAAGGATTATTTTCATCATATTATATTAGATTTTCTCAGAGGACATTTGCTAATTATATTTTGGAAAAATATATAATCACATGAATTGTTCATGTTGTTAAGGGTAATGGACTGAATCTATCACATTGTCCTTATTTAGATATTGAGAAAATCTAATTAAATGGTGTACCTTGTGTCAATGCATTTAAAAGTATAGTGTATGCTTAAATTTGCACTAGACTAAATATCGTCTTTGTAACGAGACTTCTAAGCAGATATTAGTCCAATTCAAGACGTGATCACTAGGTTGCTGCCAAGAAGGTTTTGAGGTACTTAAAGAAGACAAAAGATTATATGCTAATTTACAGACATGTTCAATTCTTGTAGCTAGTAAGATATTCAAATGTAAACTTTGCCGGCTGTTAAGATGATATGTGATCAATAACAGAATATATATTTATGTTAACAGGAAGTATAGTAAATAAAGTTTTATATTATCTTCTACTATGTAAGCAGAATTTGTAACATTTTTTTTTTTAAAACCGTTACTTGGGCCATCAGGCTCTGGAACCTTATGAAGGAGTTGATTGTTTTTAACTTTATGGATAGACCCATATGGTTGTATTGAAACAATAAATTTGTAGTATTATTAAAATAGAGGTCTCAAGAGGTCTTAATATATGACGGTCAAAGACTTTTTACCCTAAAGAAACGTTATAGAAATGTGACGTTATAATATAACATATTTTCACAGATGATATGGTTGCAAATCCACTAATTAAATGCCTACATACATGTGTATTTGAGCGACATGTCATTAGCATGGGCTTAGGAGCATCATGAGATGCTGTTGTTTAATGGTAGTTATTTTGGCTTTACTCTGATAAATGTTTCATCTATGTTCGTTACACTTTGTAACGGTTTGATATGTATCAATTTTTGCATTCAATAAAATATTTTTGAATGTGTTGTTATTATGTTAAATACATACTGATAAAGTCTCAAGGTACTGTATAAATCTTGAGTGAATGCTGTGGGCATCCAGTTATTAGTCTTGTGCATATATCTTATAATACATAAAGAAATGTTAATTGTAAAGATAAGACATATGTGGGTTCATTAGAATCATAAAGACATTCTCTAGTGCCACAATTTTTTTTGTGATGCCTAAGATAAGAGAATGATGACTGACATATGGGATCTCTTTATTAAAGATGTTTTCCATTTATCACACTACGATATTAAATCCATATCAATAAAGTTGAGAACATTTGTGACCATAAAAAGCTCTGTGTGTATACATACAGTTACCACCATGATTCGGTGTTTAAGACTTTATGAGATAGGATTGACTATTATGAATTATCCCTAGACCAAATGTGCGCACATACAGTACGATTTTGATTAATATAGTTCAAGTGGGAGAATGTAATAATTTTCCTAATGTGGACTAAATTAATTGATATTGTAATTCACTATTTTTACGGTTACCGTAAAACATGGTTGGTCTAAGGTGAGATAGAAGGTTTCTTAATTAGTCTAATATGAGACTGGCTAGTGTGGGCCGAGTTGAGCTTGGCTCGTAATGAGGCGCCTAGCTAGAAACTCTATAAATAGTACTAAAGTCTCTCCTATAACCCTAATTCTCACATGTATCCTCATCTAAGGAGCGTTTACGTAATGCTAAACGTGAGGGGACTTGCCTCATTGAGCTAGTGATATAGATGGCAATAGAGGAGAAGGACTTGCGCATGGAATATTGTATTTCCGCTTCCACTTCAAGAACGATGGATCCTAAAACATATGCATTAATCTTTCTACTCAATTATGCATGTTTTTGTTCTAATTATGGAGATCTTGGGTTGCAATTTGCATCCAATAGCAGGAATGGCGGCATGGCAGAGTTAGGCGAAGCTTCGGCTGCTGGCATCGGCAACCGCGGTGGCGAGTGTAGGAGGTCGGCGAGCCCGGTGCCCCCAGAAGAAGACCCCCCTCTTCTCCTCCTTTTTTTTTCCTCTTATTTTTTTTCTCATCGGTCCACTCTCACGTCCCTCCTCTTTGTGGTGCCGTCCGCCTCTCCTTTTCTTGTCATTTCTGCCTACTCTCCTCTTCGCTTGAATTCTGCTGTTGCCGCTTTTTGCTTTGCAAGTCCCCCGTGCGCGAGGATGGCTAGAGGAGGGAGAAGGTTGGCACGGGCCAGGCCGAGGGGAGAGTGAGGCTAGGCCGGGCTCTAGTGCGGGAGAGAGAGAGGAAAAGAGGAGGGCTAGGTTGGGCCAAGGCTAGATTCGGCCCGATCCGCCCCCTTCTTGCATCCCCTTTTTTGTTGTTGTTGTTTTTTCTTCTTTCTTTTTTTTTTCTTTTTTTTTTGTTTAAAAATAAGTGTCAACAATGGCCAAATAAACAAAATACAATAAAGACAAATAATTGATTAATTAAAGAAGAGATTGAATTTGATACTACTTATTGTACTTTTGATATTGGTGTTGTCTTATACCCTATTTTTTAATCTGGCTATTCTATAGATAAACAGTTGAAACATCAATTTCAATTAGCTTGATTCAAGTTGCGAGACTTGACGAATAATCGTGCAAAGATTCTTTAGGGGAGATAAGCTCGTATAAAGTACTTTTGTCTCTTTCGATATTTGATCAATGCTTGCTCCCAAAATTCTAATGAAATAAAATCTGGACTCTTATTGACCTTTTGTATTGACTGACATTATGTCATACAAGTTTGCATTTTGGGTAGAAGCAACTTTTTCTATAGAAGCAACATTTTCTATGTTTAATTCATTACTTTCTTGTTTCTTTTTGTTTTACATAGGAGTTAAAACTTCAAAAAGTGGATACATCGATAATTGTTCTTATTGTTAATTATTTTATGGTAATTTTTTTTTCACATAAAATGAGGTCATTCTTTCAAACTGAACTTTATTTTAAATAAACTTTAAAAGAATCTGAGCTTATCGGCTGTTGGCTGGCTAAATGTTTAACAGCCGGCAAGCACTTGATTTTTCAAGCAATAGAAAAGAGGCATTTTCATCATAACAAAATTTGGATAAAGACTAAAAAGAAAAAAGACCAAAAGAAATATGAGATCAGCACCATCTCCAGCAAACTCTCAAATTGCTTCATATCTTCATCCTTTCTTCAATGCCACGAAGGTCCAATTAAAAAATTAGCAAAATAAGTTCTCACTATTGGTAGGGTTCTCTTGCTTCTTTTTCCTTTTTGTACTCATCTTACATGGGATTAGTTCTTGAATTTCTGCAGAAGCATGCCCAAATCAGCTCGGGCAAAAGTGAATGGAGAGACCTAGCTTTGTTTTCGGCACATCCTATCTATTACTTCCTCTCCAACTTGATTGATATATAGATAATAATAAAAAAAGAAAAAAAAGAAAAGAAAAGACACTCGATTGATATCACCACAAGGTCACACACATACTCATGGATAGACTTTCTGCAAAATATAAATGAAGAAGAATGAAAGCAGAGAGAAAAACGCAATCTCAAGTTCCTCGATCTATCGCTTTTGCTTCCCACGGCCACTCTAGTCACCTCCACACGAGCACAGGTAGTTGCTGGCGTCATCTTCGGCAGAATCAAAGCGAGAAGTTTGCGGCCATCCCATGACTGCAGATCGGGAACTGAAATTTGCGCTTCATCTTCACTTTGATTAAGCCAAAACATTGATTGAGAAATAAAGAACAGTTGAGAAACAAAGAACAAGTGCGATGTTCTTTGATCCTTTCCAATAGAGAGAGAGAGAGAGAGAGAGAGAGTGGAAGATCCAATCAAAGTGGAAGCAAGACAGTGATTTCGTAGCCTTAGTTCGTTAGTTAGTGTGGTTTGTCTCCCGGTTGGTAAGCTCAGGCTTTTATTTGAGATAAAATGACAACTTTAAACTCTTATTTGAGAGAAAGTTCACATGAAACCCTTTTGTAAGAAAATGACCTCACTTTAAGTCCTTACATAGAATTTTACCCATAAACGTTTTGGGCTATGCTCTTTATTATTTAAAAAAAAAAAAAATCACTTTAACGTTTTGAATGATTTTCTGTTTTTTTCACTTTCTCCACTCTCTCATTATCTCCATTAATTTCATTTTATCTTTCACAACAAACCTCCCATAAGTGGTAGCATGTTCTTTTACTTTGGAATTGTAATTTTTTTTGTCGATCTTACTTTACTCATATTCTAATTTTCAATTTCAAACTTTTACCCTACCTCCTTACAGGACATGGGAGTCCAAGCTCACATCTAAAGTTAAATCATCCCCACTCCAACCTCTTAAGAATATGAGAATTTGAACCTATCACCTCTCTCTTCCTACATGGGAAGGGCAGCCACTAGGGCAAGTAGTTTAAAATTGTAATTGTGATGTTGTAAATTTGGGGAAAATTGTCCAAATTTTTTTTAACCTAATGTGTAACTACCAATTCAGTCTTAAACTATTCAATTTGGCCAATATAATCTTAAATGTTGTGAAGATTTTTCAATGTAATCTCTTTGACAATTTTACTTTGGAAATCGCTGACTTGACGATCTATTTAATATCGGCTGTGCATGTAAAACGGCTAGTGGTTGACATGGACCATCTTTTACAAAACAATGCTATTTTGCAATTTAAAATATATATATGAATTTTTTTTCTCTTTCCCTATTCTTTCCTTCTACTATCCATTATTTTCCCTCCGTTGGTCGCCAGCCACGACAAAGTCCTGCAAGCCCTAGCCCAGCGTTTCTGAAGTCATCAACGTCCTAATTGAAGATATTCTCTTTGAAACTCGCGTACTCGTCAAACCAACTCGGATCCAAGCTCCATAACTCGAAGAAATCGTTCAGGAACAAGATCGCCAAGTGCCCTAACAAATACTCTGACACCCACGACTCGTCGCCACATGCTTTCTGATGGCAAGGGTTGTGATTCCCTCGACCGACTTTGCTGATTTCCTCGACTTTGCTCTTGACGATGCTCTCTCTGAAGCTTGAATATTTGTCGAACAAACTCAAAGCAAGCTCTGGATGTCAATAACGCGCCCCTTAAAAGCGAGAGTTTCAGGCTCTCACATGTCGCTGACGAGGGTCGCGGACCATCGCCAAGGCACCCTACCAGCCCTTCTAGAAAGATGAACAGCACAGTGAATAAAAGGAAAAAAGAAAATAAAGAAAACAAAAATAAATAAAATAAATAAAAGTAAAGGAACTTCAAAAATATTAGGAGTGTATAATGGGAACCGTTCAAAATACTTAATATAAATCATGAATATATCAATAACTTGAACTTCTAAACACCTAAAAACAAAACCGACATATAATTAATACTCCGGTTTTTTGAAATTACTATTAGTATTATTGATAGAACATTTCCCAAAGAGGGTAGAATATGGTTCTTGGTTCTAAGGTGGGAATCGAGGACCATCGACCTGGGACGGACCGAGGAGACCAAACCGGTTAATTATATATATAAAATATATTTTTAAATTTCTTAAGAAACAAGCCCTAATTTCTCCCGATTTCTCTCATTTTTCATTTTATTTTTGGCCCTTAAAGATAGCAAATTTACCCATTCCACCGGACCGATCAGTCGGTCCGATTCTCAATCCTAGAATTTGGTAACCGGTCTTCCCGGTCCAGTACTAGACCGGACTAGAAACCGATCAGTCCTTAAAAAAATGATCACTGCAAACTCAATATGGGGCACAATAAGGGGAACGAGCATAGTTATGTTAATGTCAACCGGTCGGTTCAATTTTTTGGTCTAAATAATTAGAGAGAGTACGATTTTCCATCAACCTTTTAACAAAATTCAGGTACTTGTAAGTAGTAATATTATTATTATTCCCGTTTCATAATAACTATAAAACCATTAGTAATAAGCTCCTTTTACTTCGCACAAAATTCGATAATTTTGAAAAATGTTTTTCAAAGATATTATATATCAAGAAAATGACAATCGTTTCTGATATTTGACTAAAATTAAAAAATGAGCTGCATATTTTTTGTTTGCGTTGTTTGTAAAGTAACATTGTTTACTAAGAAAGTTGCCTCTTTTTTTCACGATATGTTTAAATTGCTAAACGTCTATCAAGTATTGACTTAAAGCCAACGATATTTATTTGTACAACTATAGTCTCAATTGAAAGGGTGAAATTGAAAGGGTGAAGATTATTTCACAGTAACATGAACTATATACTTGTACCAACTGCCAAAAAAAAGTTTTTGTTAAGGGCACAAAATTCATTTATAACTTAACCGAAACTGGAAAAAAAAAATCCAAAGAAATCAACTTGGCTATTTATCATATCAAAAGAACCAATTTAAATCTTCCATAAAGTAAATCAAACATCCTTTATGCAGACCAGTGTCTCCAACAAAGGATCACATCCCCACAAAGCATACTAAGCAAAATAGAAATGAAACATATCATTAAGTAGAAATCAACTCTACAAGGGTCTTGAAATCCGCTTGAACACTTCCTTCGGGTCCGGAAGCATCCACCAATCTCTCTCTAAGCCCACCAGCCCTCTTCCTCATCTCCTTTCCGTCCTCACTTCTCAACACCACCTCCAATGCCTTCACCATCCCACTCTTTGTAATGGTCCCTCCCTCCACTCCCACTCCAATTTTCCACCATTCCTTCACCAACCTTCCGTTCATCATGTTGTCCGTCCAAAAAGGCTTGCATATCATCGGCACGGCCCCCGCCACGCTCTCCAACACCGAGTTGTACCCGCAGTGTGTCACATGCACCCCGCATGCTGGATGGCTCAACACCCAGCTCTGCGGAGCCCACGACACTATCTTCCCATGCTGCCCCGTCCTCTCCAAGAACCCTTCGGGCAAGTGGACCATCATGTGCTCCTTCATAGACCATAGGAATGGGGTCCCGGTGGATTCCAGGGCCTCGGCAAGAGAGGATAGCTCGGTAGGCGACGGTACAGCTACCGTCCCAAAACAAACATATGCCACGGTCCGAGGGTCTCTGGTGTCAAGCCACATTAAGCAACCGGTAGGGTCTGAGTCTGAGCTTGTTAGCACCGGTGGTGGTGAGAAAGACACCGTGGAGCACCCTACGTGGAGGAGAATCTTGAACTTGGACTTGAGGTCTGCTATTAGAGGTGCCGGATTCGCTTCCACGTAGGAGTTCATGATGACGGCCGCGGCACATGGCAGCATGTGCCCCAACCGGTTAACGAAGTTTGGCACTGGCGACGTGGTCAGGTCTTGTTTAATATAGTTCGGGATATCTGACATTCTAAACAATGATAACCCTGGAACCATTTCCAGAGCCTTGTCGTCGGTCTCGGCCTCTGCCACTGCCATGCCAGCGCAGGAGGTTTTGTGGTAGAGTTGACGAAGGACCTCAGCGTGGACGTAAGCGGACAGAAAGCACGGAGACGGGACCCAGAACGTCACCCACGGAACGTGCATTTCCTCGGTGATTTCGCCTGCGAGAAGTAATAAAGCATCACTAAATAGACAACTCACCTTCTTCCTTGCATCTCGCTCAGCGGCATCAATGGCAGCTTGATAACTCTTCTGGGCTTGCATGCGGAACACAATCATTTGCTCTACCAATTCCTCCTTCGTCACTCCGTGATGACCAGCCGGCAATCCATTGTCGATGTCATAGACCTTGATGTTGGGCGGCAGCTCGGCTCTCGACGAAGGGGGGAAGAGATCACGGTTGGACGTGGCCGTGCTTAAGAAAGAGAAGTGGACGTTCGTAACAGTTTCTGCCAACTTACGGACGAGGTTGGCGAGGGGCAGGGGGTGGCAACCGAATGGAAAAGCAAGGACGGCGACGTGCTTTTCCGAGGACATTTTGAACCTAATCCAATCAAAATCTCCAAGATCACGAATATCTATGGAAAAGAATCGTCAAAAACAGGTTGAGCTCAATTTGGACGATCATTTTTATCAAAATACTTCCACAAAATCTACTGAATATAAATGTATTTTGCAACTAATATATAAACACAAGAACAAGTTCACTTAATATCAACAAATTTCGAGCCCAACGTCAGTTCCATAAACTTCTTTTTCCCGTGCTTTTCTTCCGGTTTCTTCTTTGCCTCCTTTCAGTCAATGTTTCCTCTCTTCTTTTATATTTGGCCGTGACCGTCTATTCTTTTTCTAGGACTTCTTTTTAAATCCCAATGCTACCATAGAAAGACCAGAGACACCACCCCTTTACTTTAAATTTACAAGTCCAACCACATCAACAAAACTATATTTGACGTTCAGTAAATTTATTAAAATGTTGTTCACATTCTAAGGACACTTGAGAAATTTGACAGATATTTCTATCTTACTACTTAATTTGACATTTGCAAATTTACTATAGTGCGAAAAATTTATTAGCCATACTTGTAAAATGTAGAAGTTGGTACACTATTGATTAATTTTTACTTAAATTGATGACAACCTACAGATCACACTTATAAAAATTAAAATATTATTAATTTATATGAAATCAATAATTTTATTACAGAGTTGATAACTTGCTAATTAATTAGCCGACAAGTAAATTACTGGTCATATTTTCTTTAAACCAAAAATATTTGAAATGGGCCGTAGAATTTCAGGCAGTTCATACAGGAACAATAACAACACAACCGCGACACCAAGACCAACCGCTCATCGTCCTGCACACCCAAAAAAAATAAAAAATAAAAATAAACTGAACCGTTAGAAAAATATTCCAAATTGAACCGAGTTTCAGGTTTTCAGCTTTTGGTTTTCCGTTTTTTTTTTTTTTTCGTTTTTTCTTTATAATTCTCAGTGAGGCGTTTTAATCAGCAGGCGTTTTAATCAACCATGGCCATCTAAAGGAGCCAAGAAAGTCAACAATCGAGCCGAGCATTTACCGAAATATTTCTTCATTTTCTGATCAATTTTGCATATCAGCCAAACAGCATAAGATAACTAGAAGCTTAAATCGACATTCCAGCTGCAACAACATCCCCCATCCTCCAATGTTTCCAGAGCTAAAGCAGCACGGGTATCACTTCACTTCCACAGATTAGCAAACTAAACAGATAATCATGTCTAAATAAAAACCCGAACTTTGTTGGAAACAATAACTCAACCTGAAGATTGAACATTGGCTAAATCTATTTCCCCCAAAAAACAGATAAAGAATCCATCTTCATTGTGTACCACTCAACACGACAACAAAATTAACACTCGTCACACCAATGGAAGCAAAACAACAATGAGGATCTCACCTAAATCCACAGAAAATCCTTCTGTACAGGAAAAAAAGAAGAGCCGAAGCAGAAAACAAAAATCCGCAAAAATGGTACGGATCAGAGTTCACATCGCAGCAGGAAAACAAAACCTTTGCCTCAACACCCACCAAGAAAACATCTCAAAGAACAGAACAAATCGAGCAAAGCAAGAAATAAGGAAAAAAACCCCGATACCCTCTGCATGCGACCCAGCGACAGCACCGAGAAGAAGAGCAAAAGAGACAAAGATGAACGCAGAGTGATCAAAAGAGAATCTTACCGATTTGAACTAGCCCAGCTCATTGAGCAAGCAAGAGGCGTCATAGATATAAAGCCACTAGCGGCCTCTCAGTCCAGAGCAGAGCGCACTCAGGACATACTCGGGCACGTGGCTGCTACAAATTCTTTTCAGTCGCTGTCGCCATCGCAGAAGGAAGAGGGACGAAGGAGAGACTTGCAGAAAAAAAGGGGCTCTGTCCCTCAATTGGTCGCCGGCGCAATCACCGATGCGCCATCGCCATTGCACCTCCAAGCCAACCAAGACGAGACAAGAGAGAAGACGGAGTCGGGAGAGAATAAAATCGAATTTTTAATGGCTTGATTTTTAATGAGAACCGAACCGGACACCCTTAGTTAATAATAAAGAAATGAATGAACAGTCATTAATAATTTAATTGCATGAAAAAGGAAGCATTATTATGTCAGCCAACAGCACCAATTTTTCTCGTCCAATAAACGAAGCGTTCCAAGCGTTAAAACAGCGAGTTAGATTCTTTCTTTTCTTATTTAACAATTTCATTTGCAAATAATTACTATAATCGTGGCAAAACCAAGGGACTGATCAAGTAATAAGCGTGTTTATCTTTCTTGTTCAAAATTTAATGTTGATACACCGCAGTTGCATATCTTTCTAGGGCCAATCATAGGAGCACAAGTATGTGTGTCTTCTGCATTTATTCCGTGTGTATGTTTAAATTTATAAATATTATATTATAATTTTATTTAATAGCTTAAATTTTTTAAATAATTAACAATGATCTCATATAATCTAATATGATAATAGAGCAAACAATCCTCAGTTCAAAATAGAAACTACAATATCCTTCAATTGAATCAATTCATTAAGATGATTCTTTTAACACATGGCATTCGTGGAACTTCATAGCCAAATAAACAAAATACAATAAAGCTAAATAATAGATTAATTAAAGAAGAGACTGAATTTGATACAACTCATTGTACTTTTGATATGGTGTTGTCTTATACCCTATTTTTTAATCTGGCTATTCTATAGATAAACAGTTGAAACATCGATTTCAATTAGCTCGATTGAAGTTGCGAGACTTGACGAATAATCGTGCGAAGATTCTTTAGGGGAGATAAGCTCATATAAAGTACTTTTGTCTCTTTCAATATTTGTTCAATGCTCGCTCCCAAAATTATAATGAAATCAAATCTCGACTCTTATTGACCTTTTGTGTTGACTGACATTATCTCGTACGTGTTTGCATTTTGGGTTCTGTAGAAGCAACTTTTTCTATGTCTAGATTCCTTTTCCTTTTTTTTTTTAAACATTGGAGTTAAAACTTCTACTTATTGTTAATTCATTACTTTCTTGTTTCTGTACGCATTGTCAGCTAAATAAAAGGAATAATAGAAAGAAAAAATAATGACTCAAAAAGTGGATACATCAAATTCGCACGTAATGACTGTTGGAGTCCCGTGAAAAGCAATAGATAAGCTGTAAATAAGCTTTTATCAAAATTATTCACGGTAAGCTCTCACTACCTCCGTTCATCGTTAAGGTTGATATGTTTACATATCAAGTATTAAAAACCAAAAACAAAATATACATGCCATGTTAATACGAAACTTATTTTCCTTAAGAAACACACACACACACACACACACACACACACACATATATATATATATTATATCACATTTTGAAAATGCAAGTTTTGGTTACTGTTTCCGATCTCTTTCAGTTTTCACATCAAACATATGAATGATTTATATTAAAATCTACATGGCTTTAATACATATGATACTAAAATCTTATTATGAAATATGTATTCAATTATTTCTAATTTAATGTCCCAATTTCATGTGTACATAACAATTGTCAAAATAACATAATTTTACCAACCCAAAAAAAAAAAAAAAATAAGACAATATAAATTTTAGAAAGTGCATTTAAAATAAGACACGCCAGTTTCATCTATTCAATAATTGATTCATTAAATTGTATCAACTAATTTAAATTAATTATAGATGGTAATTTTAGTTTCAATTTTTTTGCCATAAAAGGGGAAAAATTCAAATAAGGGCATAAAGTGAGGTCATTTTTTCATACTAGAGTTTTAAGTAAACTTTATTTTAAATAAGGGTTTGAAGTTGTTACTTTATCTCAAATAAGGATTTGAGCTTGTCGGCTATTGGTTGGCTAAATCTTTACCAGCCAGCGAGCACTTGATATTTCGAGCAACTGAAAAGAGGCATTTTCCTCATAACAAAATTTGGATAAAGAATAAAGAGAAAAAGATCAAAAGAAATATGAGATCGGCACCATCTCCAGCAAACTCTCAAATTGCTTCATTTCCTCATCCTTCCTTCAATGCCACGAAGGTCCAATTAAACAAATTCGCAAAATAAGTTCTTAATATTGGTAGGGTTCTCTTGCTTCTTTTTCCTCTTTTGTACTCATCTTACGTGGGATTAGTTCTTGAATTTCTGCAGAAGCATGCCCAAATCAGCTCGGGCAAAAGTGAATGGAGAGACCTAGCTTTGTTTTCGGCACATCCTATCTATCACTCCCTCTCCAACTTAATTGATATATAGATAATAATAATAAAAAAGACACTTGATTGATATCACCACAAGGACACACACATACTCATGGATAGACTTTCTGCAAATGATAAATGAAGAAGGATTGAAAGCAGAGAGAAAAACGCAATCTCAAGTTCCTCAATCTATCGCTTTTGCTTCCCACGGCCATCTGCCACCCTAGTCACCTCCACACGAGCAAAGGTAGTTGCTGGCGTCATCTACGGCAGACTCAAAGCGAGAAGTTTGCGGCCATCCCCATGACTGCAGATCGGGAACTGAAATTTGCGCTTCATCTTCACATTGATTGAGAAACAAAGAACAAGTGTGATGTTCTACGATCCTTTCCAATAGAGAGAGAGAGAGAGAGAGTCGAAGATCCAATCAAAGCGGAAGCAAGGCAGTGATTTTGTAGCCTTAGTTCGTTAATTAGTGTGGTTTGTCTCCTGGTCGGTGAGCTCAGGCTTTTATTTTTATTTGAGACAAAATGACAACTTTAGACCTTTATTTGAGAGAGTCCACATCGAACCCTTTTATGAGAAAATGACCTCACTTTAAGTCTTTATTTGGAATTTTCCTCATAAAAAGTTTCGAGCTATGCTCTTTGCTATTAAAAAAAAAAATCACTTTAATGTTTTGAAAGATTTTCTGTTTTTCTTTTTTCACTTTGTCCACTCTCTCACTATCTCCATTAATTTCATTTTGTCTTTCACAACAAACGTCCCATAAGTGGTAGGATGTTCTTTTACTTTGTAATTGTAATTTTTTTGGTCAATTCTACTTTATTAGTACTCTAACTCTCACTTTTAAACTTTTGACTTACCTCATTGCAAGACATGGGAGTCCAAACTTAAATATGAAGTTAAATCATTTCCGCCTCGAGCTCCAGAGAATGTGAGAATTCAAACCCTCCACCTCTCCCTTTTTATGTGGGAAGAGTAGTCACTAGGGCAAGTAGTTTAAAATTGTAATTGTAATGTTGTAAATTTGGGAAAATTTGTTAAAATTTTTTAAACCTAGTGTGTAACCCCCAATTCAATCTTAAACGATTTAATTTGATCAATGTAATCTTAAACGTTTTGACGATTTTCCAATGTAATCTCTTTGAGCAATTTAGTTCGGAAATCACTAACTTGACGATCTAGTTAATATCAATTGTGCCATGTAGGATGCCCAGCCGCTCACACGGACCATCTTTTATGAAATAATGCTATTTTGCATTTTTTTTAAATTCTGAATTTTTTCTTTCTTATCCTATTCTTTCCTTCTACTATCCATTATTTTCCCTTCGTTGGTCACCGGCCGGCGGCCACAACAAAGCCCTGAAAGCCTAGCCCGGCGTTTCTAAAGTCATCAACGTCCAAATTGAAGATTTTTTTTTTTTTTTTTTTTGTGAAACTCACGTACTCGTCAAATCAATTTGGAACCAAGCTCCATAACTCGAAGAAATCGTTCAGGAACAAGCTCGTCAAGTGCCCTAACATGTACTTCGACGTGCACGACTCGTCGCCACATGCTTTCTGATAGCAAGGGTTATGACTCCCTCGCCCACCGTTGCTGATTTCCTCAACTTTGTACTTGACGATGCTCTCTCCGAAGCTCGAATACTTGTTGAACATACTCAAAGCAAGCTCTGGATGTCAATAACGCGCCTCTTGAAAGCGAGGGCTTCAAGCCCTCACCTATGGCTGATGAGGGTCTCGGACCATCACCAAGGCATCCTGCTGGTTCTTTTACAAAGATGAATAGTGAATAAAAGGAGAAAAGGAAATAAATTAAATTAAATTAAAGGAACTTTAAAAAAAAAAATGATCACTGCAGGCTTAATATGGGGCACGGTAAGGGGAACGAGCGCACTTATGTTAATGCCAACTGGTCGGTTCGATTTTTCGGTCTCAATAATCGGAGAGGGTACGATTCCCCATTCAACCTTTAACAAAATTCAGGTACTTGTAAGTAGTAATATAATTATTATTCCCGTTTCAAATTAACTATAAAATCATTAGTAATAAGTTCCGTTACTATGATAATAGCTTAATGAATCTGCCGGCTATCGTGGTTTAGCAGTCGAAAGTGAAAACGATAATTAACCACCACTCTCCACTACTTTTTCATTATCTAATCTAGTAAGTCAATTGCCAAATAAAAAATAAAATAAAATAAGCGATTGCATCTTTTGACGAGGAAACTGTTTACCAAATGAAAATTTTTAGCAGGCATCATCTGCCCAATCTAATGTACGCGATGCTTGTCATGCGCTTCTGATCCATATTCACTAAGAAAGTCCTATTAGTCAGTTATTTTATTTATCTTGCGGCATATTTAAAAATAGGATTATGTTAACTAGTATGTTTGGTTGTTTTAAAAATTAAAAAAGAAAATTACAATGCAGTTACCATCGTCTTGCAATGAAGAAGACAAAACAACCATAGAGCACAACAATGTCGAAAATGATCTAATATGTAGTTGCACTTAAAATATTGGGGAAATTATGAGTGAGTACTTTTGGAAAACACTAGTTAAATAAGTACTATCGCGACCCTTCCGAAGTAGTCCGAAGATATGGGGTTAGAGGCAATGTTAAAGGTGGACTAACAGTTGTTGATTGGCATGAGTTTTTCCAAATCCTTATCTCGCGCAGCATTGGTATTTTCAATTTAATTGTATTAACCTTCGACAATTCTATATGAATGAGTCGCCATTAGCTTATTGGAGTCAAACTAAAAACCAATTGAAATATGAGAGAATAGTTCGCTTCCTAATCAATTAGAGAATCTAAATATGTGGACTTGATTACATTAGTTATTTCAACTAATGCCCTTTTGATGCCCTAAATTGACTGGTTTGTTATCTAAGTGTTGATGCGGACTTTATCCAATTATAATTACTCAGGTTCTTTGTCCATTAAGTGACCATGCCCTGGTCATGTGTAATCATTGGGGTCCTAATATTTACCCTAACCATTTCACTGAACTAGAAAAAGGCACAATCAAGAACCTGAAGGAAATTAAGAGCCCAAAAAGATTATTGACGTAATAAGATGTTACAGTGCCATAGTTTACTTGAAAAGAAGGGGCTAGTTAAAGATCACGAGTATTCTCCAAACTCGTATATTTTTTATTTTTTTTTCACTTTGGCAAAATAAAAGTTGTCAAGTCACCGTCGTGTTCAAAATTTTCTAATTAAAGTATGATAAAAAAATCAACGATTAGTGGTATGTGATATTTAAATGTACTTTGTTCATTCTATATGTATTAATGATATCATGTTGTTAGAAGAGTATGATTTATGAATTGCCATCATGTTGTTAGTAGAGTACGATTTACGAACCGCCATCAAGTTTGAAAACAAAATAACTAATGAAAATTCCTTGAGGCCCTTGAGTAAGAAACTTCAACTTACCAAAAACATCATTACAGAGTGTCTCCAAGAGTCATATTTTTGTCTTGGTTTTGAGTACAAATTGATTCCATAAGCAAAGTCATTAACACCGGTGAATAAATCAGGAAAAGAAAGAGTTTAAATCCTATTACAATTTTCCCCACATTTATTCTGTCTTCTTTGAGGATGAATCCGATGGTGATTTAGTCCCTTATGATGCATCACTAATCTACTAGCGTGATTGCATAAAACCACAACATTTGTCAAGTTTCGGATAAAATCATATGGAATTACTTTTTTCTTCTCAAACAATGAGGAAATCCATTTTAACTAGGGAAAGCGTTAGTGAAAATAGGATTGCTTGTATTTAACGGTAATGGAAGCAAAACCAATGCTATGCTCCTATATCTATACAGACAAATTTATCCCTGAACCGCTAATTTGACCATGGTTAGACTAGGTTTGACTTTCGCCATCTCAATAGTGGATATGCCACCAAGGAATCCAGTTGGTTCGAGATTCCCACGATTCCCTCTCCGTGTCTCTTTCTCCTGCAGAATACTCGCTTTTCGTCTTGTTAAGAAAGTGATGCTAGATTTGCCGAAGTTTAACATGCAAAGGTCGGCAATATCAAGAAGTGGAATATGTGCATGGCCATGTGTGATTTGACTGGGGCGTGTAATGAAAGACCGGACGCAAGGTGGAGGGAGTAATTACACGGAAAATTGAGCCGAATTTCAATTAAATATGAGTAAATTGCCTCGTACAAGAAGGCCACGGGATTGAACCGGGACACGCACGCTTCGACCAAGACTAAAACTTTTCATTTCCTTCGCATTTCACTTTCGCGTAATATTTAGTTCCTATCATAAATTTTCATTTCGATGTACCGTGATTCCAGATTATTGCAGTTCCAGTCAATTAACATATCCTTGCACCTAGTTCGATGGAGGATTCACGTTCCATCCAAGCCCCATTTGATCGGTTTGTGCTTGAGTATGAAATAATGGAATGATCTCCATTGCTTTTCATTCGCTTGAAGTCGGATCACCTTGGCGCCTCATTGTTTCATTGTCAAAACCTCTTTTGGCACACCCAAACGGATTGATTTTCTTCAACACAGAAACAAATTTTGATATACAACATTAGAGATAATTAGAGGATTCTTCATATTTTCCTTGATTTGGCATGTCCTTGATTTATGTAACTCTTTTTTTTTTTTTTTTTTGGTCAAAGTAATAGTTCATTCATTTCTATAGAAATAAAAGAGAAAAATATCGCCGTCCAATTGAAAACCAAGACAAATTCAGACAACTTCAAAACAAAAGCAACTCTTGATAACTAAAGGAGTCATCCAAACAAGGTTAAGAGTCACATCTAAAGAGCAGATTTATGATTTCTTCAAACTAAGATTAGTGGCCGATTACCAAATTCGTCTTTAGTAATGAGCATATACCGAGATCCTCATTTATTGAGATGGGTTTATCTTTCAGTGGTGCATGCCTAGATTCATTATTCCCAACATCATTGTCGTTTAGAAAAGCAACGTTGAATAAGGATAGATTTGACATTTGTGAGAACTAAATATTTACAAAACTCCTCTAATTTTCTTCAAAATTGGACTTGTATATTAATGAAACCTGAGAAAAGCGAAACCCCAAAATTATACATGCAAAAATCCCAAAATCTAGATTAGATTGGGATAGAAACCTCTCAAAATGGGAGAAAAGCTCCTAAATCTAGACTAAATCAAAAGAGAAAAACTCCACAAAATGAGAAGAAAGCAAGAAAAAGAGAACAAAGAACCAGATTAGCCAAAGAAAAAGGAAAAAGGGAGGGTAGGAGAGACCTGGCTCAAACCCTCCCCCATGGAGATTGAAACAAAAAGCTGTGTAAAAATTAAATCGAAAAGAGAAAAACCCTAGAGTCCCATAATAAAAGAACTAGAGCATTTTAATTTTTGGATTTATGATAATTGATTATCATCAATATTTCAATATATCTTGATAGAAATAATTAGGGGATTGTCCTTATGTCCTTGAGTATCTCTAACATACAAAAATATAGAAATTGGGAGATTCCATTGATTTTGACTTTTTAAATCTATGATCTACTTATTTGAATACTCGTTAGTAAATACAATTAACTAGCCTATGTAGTCTTCTTTTATATGAATATAAAAAGAACATCATTCTCCATAATGCATCCATAGGTGCACATTACTTGATGTATTTGGACGGGGGGATTTGCTTATCCTATTCATCGGGGGTCGTTGAGTCAAAAGATTTGACTAACCCTTTGCTCTGAAAAATGAAACTAAGAGCGCAAAATGATTACTGACAGTGACGTTATATAATGTAAAAACTCTATAGTTTACTTGAAAAGAGAAAAAGAGGGTAGGTAATGACCACCGAGGAGTCTCCAAGCTCGTATAATTTTCTTCCTTTCCTCGTCCCTCGCAAAAAAGACGTTGTCAAGTCACCTCCATGTTCATACTTTTTTAATGCCTGAAGAGCGAAAGATCCACAACTAGCGGAATGTGATAATTAATTGTACATAAATTAGTCAATATATATTAATCATATCATGTTGTTAGTAGAGTACGATTTACGAACCGCCATCAAGTGTTTTTTTAGTTTATTTGTTTTGTTTGTTTTGTTTGTTTGTTTGTTTGTTTGTTTTTATATGAATAACTAATGCAACTTCCTCGAGGAAAATGCAACTTACCAAAAACCATTACAGAGTTTCTCCAAGTGTCATATTTAGCCTTGGTTAAGGCCCGGAGAATGAAGTGAAAAAAAAAAGTTTGAATCCTATTACGATTGATAAGATATAATTTCCTTATCTTTCATTCTTTCTTTTGGGATATGTTATGCAGAACAATTCCCTGGCGAGTAGCTCAAGTGTGTTTGTTTCGATTTTTGGGAGATAATCTAAGTGAGAAATTGGGAGATTAATGTTATATCTATGGTATAAGGTTTCAAGGAAACACTCCCAGTGATGGTGTAGTTCAATCACTCCATGACGCTGTAGGGGATGGCGGATCTGTACCCTATGACACCAAGGCAACTGAATCAAGACAGCGACTTCCTAGTTAATTTAGGTCATCATCTAGATTTACGCAGTTTCCTATTTTAGTTTCCAAAATCAAAGAAATATTGCATGCATATCTCATCTAAAATTAATTAGTTTCATAAATTCCATTTACACGTTACTTAGTAGTCATATGCTTTAGGGTCATGTCATAGTTGCATCTCATGCATTGCGTACAGTTTAATTTCTATAAAAAGAAAACACACAAATAAAAAATAATCTCACATGGTTGAATAATTGGATTAAGTCATATTTAACCATATTTTGTGTCATTAGAATGTCATATAGGTTGCATTCAATCCAATTTAATTAACATAGCATACATGTCACTTAGATGTCATTTTAGTTCACAAATGCATGATAGTTAGGACATATAAATCAAATTGCATGTCATGTTAGATTAGTTCATAATTCTTTTATCCATTATTATGATTAGTTTACATATAAGGTGCATTTGTTTTATAGAAAATGATGATTTGGAAAATATTTCCCTAAAATGATTACTTATATTGCTTACAAAAATGAATAAATAAATTTTTTTATTGTCCATGAAAATGTTTAGACATAAACTTTTTTCATTAATGAAAACATTTTTATTGACTAATCATTTCAAAAGATGCAAGTAATTATTTTTAAGAAAATATTTTTCTAAATTATTTATTTTCTGCAAAATAAATGGAGCTAGATTGAATTTAAATTCATATCACATGTCAATTGTTTAAATTAAAAGGAAAAGGACCACCAAAAATCCCAAACTTTGCCTAAAGTGACAAATTTATTCAAAACTTTTTTTTTTTTTTGTGACATGAAAAACTCTAAACTTTATCAACCGTAACACATTTACCTCAAACTTTTTTTTTCGTGACACAAAAAATCCTAAACTTATATCCGTGTGACACATTTACCTTAAACTATAGGGCATTTACATAATTTACTTCTTTTTCTTTTTTTTTCATCTTCTTCTTCTCTCTTCCCTCCATTGGCCATGGCGGAGGGAAGCTAGACTTAGGTGAGGGCTACCCTCGCAGCCGTCAGTGAGGGTTGCCCTTGCCCGGGCTAGCTAGGGTCGCCCTTGCTGGCGTTAGGCGAGAGTGGCCCTTGGCTAGGTTGGGCGAGGGCCTCCCTTGCTTGAGTTCGACAAGGGGTGCCCTTGCCAGTGCCCTCGCCGACACCGATGAGGGCCACCCTCGCTTGCATTGGGCGAGGGCTTGGCGAGGGGCCCTCGCCCAACCCAACCAAGGGCCACCCTTGCCTGACATCGGTGAGGGCGACCCTAGCTAGCCTAGGCGAGGGCGACCCTAGCTAGCCTAGGCGAGGGCGACCGCCCAACGTCGACAAGGGCTACCCTTGCCTCGAGTTCGCTTTCCTCCACCATGGCTGACATAGGCGGAGGGAAGAGAGAAGAAGAAAAAAAGGATAAAATAAAAGAAAATAAAAAGGAAAAAAATAAAAAAATAAAATGAAAATGCCTTTGGTGGGGGTAAATGTGTCATGGTTAGCAAAATTTAGAGTTTTTTATATCACAAAAAAAAAAAAAAATTGGGTAAATTGTCACTTTGGATAAAGTTTGGGATTTTTGGTAGTCTTTTCCCAAATTAAAATTCACAAAGATATTGTGGGGGCTAACAATATCACCTAGAAGGGGGGGGTGAACTGATGATTTTAAGAAAACTTATATAACTAATGGAATTGTAAAAGCGAAGTTTGATATAAGCGGAATAACTTGATGTAAAAACAATTAAGTTAATATAAGCAAGAACAGGTGATTATACCAAGTGCAATGCACTTCTATCAGATAGTAAAAGATAAGAGCAAAGAAATAGATAACAATATATGCAAAGCTTTATAGTGGTTCCGCCCTTACATTTACTCATCAAGACTAATAGTTTGTTGGCTGGATTTCATTAGCAATCTTAGAAATTACAATAGTATGTGCCGCTTATACTCAAGCACTTCTTCCTGGAGGAGTTTCTACTTATACTAATATACTTCTCAACTAGATTACACTTTCAATACGATCAATGAAAATCTTCTTTCTATTGGTTCTCTTTTTCACCATATGTTTAAATTGCTAAACATCTATCAAGTATTGACTTAAGCCAATGATATTTATTTGTACAATTATAGTCTCAATTGAAAGGGTGAAGATTATTTCGCAGTAACATGAACTATATACTAGTACCAACTGCCCAAAAAAAGTATTTGTTAAGGGCACAAAACCCATTTATAACTTAACCGAACCTGGAAAAAAAAAATTCCAAAGAAATCAACTTGGCTATCTATCATATCAAAAGATCAATTTAAGTCTTCAACAAAGTAAAACAAACATCCTTTATGCAGACCGGTGTCTCCAACAAAGGATCTCATCCCACAAAGCATACTAAGCAAAATAGAAATGAAACATATCATTAAGTAGAAATCAACCCTACAAGGGTCTTGAAATCAGCTTGAACACTTCCTCCGGGTCCGGAAGCATCCACCAATCTCTCTCTAAGCTCACCAGCCTTCTTCCTCATCTCCTTTCCGTCCTCACTTCTCAACACCACCTCCAATGCCTTCACCATCCCACTCTTTGTAATGGTCCCTCCCTCCACTCCCACTCCAATTTTCCACCATTCCTTCACCAACCTTCCGTTCATCATGTTGTCCGCCCAAAATGGCTTGCATATCATCGGCACACCCCCTGCCACGCTCTCAATCACCGAGTTGTACCCGCAGTGCGTCACGTGCACCCCGCATGCCGGGTGGCTCAACACCCGGCTCTGCGGAGCCCACGACACTATCTTCCCATGCTGCCCCGTCCTCTCCAAGAACCCTTCGGGCAAGTGGACCATCATGTGCTCCTTCATAGACCATAGGAATGGGGTCCCGGTGGAATCCAGGGCCTCGGCAAGAGAGGATAGCTCGGTAGGTGACGGTACAGCTACCGTCCCAAAACAAACATATGCCACGGTGCGAGGGTCTCTGGTGTCAAGCCACATTAAGCAACCGGTAGGGTCTGAGGCTGAGCTTGTTAGCACCGGTGGTGGTGAGAAAGACACCGTGGGGCACCCTACGTGGAGGAGACTCTTGAACTTGGACTTGAGGTCTGCTATTAGAGGTGCCGGATTCGCTTCCACGTAGGAGTTCATGACGACCGCCGCGGCACATGGCAGCATGCGCCCCAACTGGTCAACGACGTTTGACTCTGGCGACGTGGTCGGGTCTTGTATAATATAGTTCGGGATATCTGACATTCGAAACAATGATAACTCTGGAACCATTTCCAGGACCTTGTCGTCGGTCTCGGCCTCTGCCACTGCCACTGCCATGCCAGCACAGGAGGTTTTGTGGCAGAGTTGACGAAGGACCTCGGCGTGGAAGTAAGCGGACAGGGAGCACGGAGACGGGACCCAGAACGTCACCCACGGAACGTGCATCTGCTCGGCCATTTCGCCTGCGGGAAGTAAGAGAGCATCACTAAATAGACAACTCACCTTCTTCCTTGCATGTCGCTCCGCGGCATCAATGGCAGCTTGATAACTCTTCTGGGCTTGCATGAGGAACACACCTATTTGCTCTACCAGTTCCTCCTTCGTCACTCCGTGATGACCAGCCGGCAATCCATTGTCGATGTCATAGACCTTGATGTTGGGCGGCAGCTCGGCTCTCGATGAAGGGGGGAAGAGATCACGGTTGGACGTGGCCGTGCTTAAGAAAGAGAAGTGGACGTTCGTAACAGTTTCCGCCAACTTATGGAGGAGGTTGGCCAGGGGCAGGGGGTGGCAACCGAATGGAAAAGCAAGGACGGCGACGTGCTTTTCCGAGGACATTTTGAATGCAATCCGATCAAAATCTTCAAGATCACGAATATCTATGGAAAAGAATCGTCAAAAACAGGTTGATCTCAATTTGGACGATCATTTTTATCAAAATACTTCCACAAAATCTATTGAATATAAATGTATTTTGCAACTAATATATAAATACAAGAACAAGTTCACTTACTATCAACAAATTTCGAGCCCAAAGTCAGTTCCACAAACTTCTTTTTCCCGTGTTTTTCTTCCGGTTTCTTCTTTGCCTCCTTTCAGTCAATGTGTTCTCTCTTCTTTTATATTTGGCCGTGACCGTCTATTCTTTTTCTACGACTTCTTTTTAAATCCCAATGCTACCATAGAAAGACCAGAGACACCACCCCTTTACTGTAAATTTACAAGTCCAACCACGTCAACAAAACTATATTTGACGTTCGTAAATTTATTAAAATGTTGTTCACATTCTAAGGACACTTGAGAAATTTGACAGATATTTCTATCTTACTATTTAATTTGACATTCGCAAATTTACTATAGTGCGAAAAATTTATTGGCCATACTTGTAAAATGTAGAAGTTGGTACACTATTGATTAATTTTTACTTAAATTGACGACAACCTACGGATCACACTTATAAAAATTAAACTATTATTAATTTATATGAAATCAATAACTTTATTACAGAGTTGATAACTTGCTAATTGATTAGCCGACAAGTAAATTACTGGTCATATTTTCTTTAAACCAAAAATATTTGAAATGGGCCGTAGAATTTCAGGCAGTTCATACGGGAACAATAACAACACAACCGCGCTCACTACCAAGACCAACCACTCATCGTCCCGCACACCCAAAAAAGAAAAAAAAAACCGAACCGAACCGAACCGTTAGAAAAATCTTCCGAACTGAACTGAACGAGACCCAAACCAAATACAAACCCAACCGAAATTTCGGTTCGGTTTGGTTTTTCGATTTTTGGTTTTCAGCTTTTAGTTTTCGGTTTTTTTTTTTTTTTCCAGTGAGGCGTTTTAATCAACCATGGCCATCTAAAGGAGCCAAGAAAGTCAACAATCGAGCTGCGCATTTACCAAAATATTTCATCATTTTCTCATCAATTTTGCATATCAGCCAAACAGCATAAGACAACTAGAAGCTTAAATCGACATTCCAGCTGCAACAACATCGCCCTCCTCCAATGTTTCCAGAGCTAAAGCAGCACGGTATCACTTCACTTCCACAGATTGGCAAACTAAACAGATAATCATGTCTAAATAAAAACCCGAACTTTGTTGGAAACGAGAACTCAACCTGAAGATTGAACATCTGGTTAAATCTATTTTCAATATTTCCCCAAAAAACAGATAAAGAATCCATCTTCATTGTGTACCACTCAGCACAACAACAAAATTAACACTCAGTCACACCAATGGAAGCGAAACAACAATGAGGATCTCACCTAAATCCACAGAAAATCCTTCTGTACAGGAAAAAAAAGAAGAGCCGAAGCAGAAAAACAAAAATCCGCAAAAATGGTACATATCAGAGTTCGCATCGCAGCAGAAAAACAAAACCTTCGCCTCGATACCCACCAAGAAAACATCTCAAAGAACATAACAAATCGAGCAAAGAAAGTAAAAAGGAAAAAAAAACCCTGATACCCTCTGCATGCGACCCAGCAACAGCACCCAGAAAAAGAGCAAAAGAGACAAAGATGAACGCAGAGTGATCAAAGCAGAATCTTACCGATTTGAACTAGCCCAACTCACTGAACTAGCCTCAGTCCAGAGTAGAGTGCGCGCAGGACATGCTTGGGCGCGTGGCTGCTACAAATTCTTCTCAGTCGCAGTCGCCGTCGCAGAAGGAAGAGGGACGGAGGATAGACTTGCAAAAGAAAGGGGCTCTGTCTCTCATTTGGTCATTGTCGCAGTCGCAGTCACCGACGTGCCATCGCCATTGCACCACCAAGCCGACCAAGACAAGACAAGAGAGGAGACGAAGTCGGGAGAGAGTAAAATCGAATTTTTAATGGTTTGATTTTATTTAGTGGTTCGGTTTGGTTAACTAATAAAAATCGAACCAATAAAAAAATATTGATTTTTAATGAGAACCGAACCTAACATCCTTAATTAATAATAAAGAAATGAACGAGCGGTCATTAATAATTTAATGCACGAAAAAGGAAGCACTATTATGTCGGCCAACAGCACCAATTTTTCTCGTCCAATAAACGAAGCGTTCCAAGCGTTAAAACAGCGAGTTAGATTCTTTCTTTTCTTATTTAACAATTTCATTTGCAAATAATTACTATAATCGTGGCAAAACCAAGGGACTGATCAAGTAATAAGTGTGTTTATCTTTCTTGTTCAAAATTTAATATTGATACACCGCAGTTGCATATCTTTCTAGGGCCAATCATAGGAGCACAAGTATGTGTGTCTTCTGCATTTATTCCGTGTGTATGTTTCAATTAATAAATATTATAGCACAATTTTATTTAATAACTAAAGTTTTTTGAACAATTAACAGTGATCTCATAAAATCTAATCTCATAATAGAGCAAAACGTCCATAGTTCAAAATAGAAACTACATTATCCTTCAATTAAATCAATTCATTAAGATGATTCTTTTAACACGGCATTCATGAAACTTCATAACCAAATAAACAAAATAAAATAAAGATAAATAATTAATTAATTAAAGAAGAGACTGAATTTGATACTACTTATTGTACTTCATAGCCAAATTAACACATGGCATTCGTGAAATGTTTTTTAGTTTTTTTTAATTTTTTAAATTTTTTAAAATATTATTTTAATATTATAAAATTATAATATATTAAAAAATTTATAATATATTAAAAACGACCCGGGTCGGATCCCCGGGTCGAGTCCGTCCGGTTCGTTGAAAAGACGGCCCAAGCCCGGACCGAATCGAGCTGGGCCGCGCAACCCAGGCCGACGGAAACCTGGCCGGGCTGGGCCTGATGTGCAGGCCCAGTCTGGTCTAACCTTTTTTCTTTTTCTTTTTTTAAAGGAAGCCTACAAGCCCACGTGCTAAACCAGCCCAAACCTGGCCCTGATATACCCGGCCCGGATTGTTCAAAACCCTACCCGGTTAGCGACCCGCACCCGACCCGGATTCTAAACCGCGACCCGATTCCTGAGAAAAACCCTACCCACATTCGACCCAACTCCGACCCGGCTTCCTCTTCACGGACCCAAATTCTGGAACCCTCGAGTCCGGCGATCCGCGTCGCCGGGAGGTTGTCTGGAACGTCGCAGGGCAGTGGTTCGGCGGCGGCGACGCGGTTCCAGGTGGGGAAAGCGGCGGCGACGACTCGTTTGGCGGATGCGGGCTTCTCGGAAAAAGGGACGGCGACAAAGAGGCTCTTTCCTGATACAGCAGCGACGGGAGTGTGCAGCGGCGGGCGACGGCGTCGAGCCCAGGCGTTGCAGCAGTCGAGGTCGGAGGGCGGCGGCTCGGTGAGCAGCGGCGGTTCTGGGCGGTCAGGGCTTCTTGACGCTGCCGGTGGCCGAGGCGGACTTGCGGGCGGCCTTGGTGGCGTGTTGCTTCCTCGAAGCCTTGCCTCCGGTTCCCTCTCTCCCTCAGTTTGCCCCTGCCCTCCCTCCGTTCCGGGTTCTGACGACCTTGTGGATCAGCAGCGTGGCGTCGCTGCTTCGAGCTATAGGGGACGAGTAGGTTGCAGGAGCAGCAATGGCGCGGTAAGGAGGCTCAGGCTGCTGGCGTCACAGGAGCAACGGTGGCACGGCGAGGGGGCTCGGGCAGCAGGTTGCAGGAGCGGCGGCGCGGCAGAGCTGGGCGGAGCTTCGGCTGCTGGCGTCGGCAGCCACGGCTGCGAGTGCAGGGGGTCGGCGAGCCCGGTGCCCCCAGAAGAAGACCCCCTCTTCTCTTCCTTTTTTTCTCCTCTGTCCACTCTCACGTCCCTCCTCTCTGTGGTGCCGTCTGCCCCTCATTTTCCTGTCATTTCCGCCTGCTTTCCTCTGTGCCCGATTCCTTCTGTCGCCGCTTTTTTCTTCTTGCAGGTCCCCCGCGCGCGAGGATCGCTGGAGGAGGGAGAAGGCCGGCGCGGGCCGGGCCGAGGGGAGAGTGAGGCTGGGCCGGGCTTTAGCTCGCGAGAGAGAGAGGAAAAGAGGAGGGCCGGGTTGGGACAAGGCCAGATTCGGCCCGACCCGCCCCCGCTCGCGTCCCCTTTTTTTTTTCGTTTTTTTTTTTTTATAATTTTGTTGTTGTTTTTTCTTCTATCTTTTTTTCTTTTCTTTTTATTTTTGTTTTGTGTCAACAATAGCCAAATAAACAAAATACAATAAAGACAAATAATTGATTAATTAAAGAAGAGACTGAATTCGATATTACTTATTGTACTTTTGATATTGGTGTTGTCTTATACCCTATTTTTTAATTTGGCTATTCTATAGATAAACAGTTGAAACATCGATTTCAATTAGCTTGATTGAAGTTGCGAGACTTGACAAATAATCGTGCAAGGATTCTTCAGGGGAGATAAGCTCATATAAAGTACTTTTGTCTCTTTCAATATTTGATCAATGCTCGCTCCCAAAATTCTTATGAAATAAAATATCGACTCTTATTGAACTTTTGTATTGATTGACATTATGTTGTACATGTTTGCATTTTGGGTTCTGCAGAAGCAACTTTTTCTATCTATAGATTACTTTTTTTTTCTTTTTTTTTACATAGGAGTTAAAACTTCTACTTATTGTTAATTCATTACTTTCTTGTTTCTGTACACATTGTCTACTAAATAAAAGGAATAATAGAAAGAAAAATAATGACTCAAAAAGTGGATACATCGATAATTGTTCATTAAATTGTATCAACTATTTTAAATTAATTATAGATGGTAATTTTAGTTTCAAAGTTTTGGCCATAAAAAGGGGAAAAATTCAAATAAGCGCATAAAATGAGGTCATTCTTTCATGCTAGAGTTTGAAGTGAACTTTATTTTAAATAAGAGTTTGAAGTTGTTACTTTGTCTCAAATAAGAATCTAAGCTTGTCGACTGTTGGCTGGCTAAATGTTTACCAGCCAACAAGCACTTGATATTTCGAGCAACTGAAAAGAGGCATTTTCCTCATAACAAAATTTGGATAAAGACTAAAAAGAAAAAGATCGAAAGAAATATGAGATCGGCACCATCTCCAGCAAACTCTCAAATTGCTTCATTTCTTCATCCTTTCTTCAATGCCACGAAGGTCCAATTAAAAGAAATTCGCAAAATAAGTTCTTAATATTGGTAGGGTTCTCTTGCTTCTTTTTCCTCTTTTGTACTCATCTTACATGGGATTAGTTCTTGAATTTCTGCAGAAGCATGCCCAAATAAGCTCGGGCAAAAGTGAATTGAGAAACCTAGCTTTGTTTTCGGCACATCCTATCTATTACTTCCTCTCCAACTTGATTGATATATAGATAATAATAATAATAATAATAATAATAATAATAATAATAATAATAATAATAAAGACACTTGATTGATATCACCACAAGGACACACACATACTCATGAATAGACTTTCTGCAAAAGATAAATGAAGAAAGATTGAAAGCAGAGAGAAAAACGCAATCTCAAGTTCCTCGATCTATCGCTTTTGCTTCCCACGGCCATCTGCAACCCTAGTCACCTCCACACGAGCACAGGTAGTTGCTGGCGTCATCTTCGGCAGACTCAAAGCGAGAAGTTTGCGCCCATCCCCATGACTGCAGATCGGGAGCTGAAATTTGCGCTTCATCTTCACTTCGATTAAGCCAAAACATTGATTGAGAAATAAATAACAGTTGAGAAACAAAGAACAAGTGCAATGTTCTTTGATCCTTTCCAATAGAGAGAGAGAGAGTCGAAGATCCAATCAAAGCGGAAGCAAGATGGTGATTTCGTAGCCTTAGTTCATTAGCTAGTGTGGTTTGTCTCCCAGTTGGTAAGCTCAGGCTTTTATTTGAGACAAAATGACAACTTTAGACTCTTATTTGAGAGAAAGTCCACATCAAACCCTTTTTATGAAAAATGACTTCACTTTAAGTCCTTACTTTGAATTTTACCCATAAAAGTTTTGGGTTATGCTCTTTATTATTAAAAAAAAAAAAATCACTTTAACGTTTTGAAAGATTTTCTGTTTTTTTCACTTTCTCCACTCTCATTATCTCCATTAGTTTCATTTTATCTTTCGCAACAAACCTCCCATAAGTGGTAGCATGTTCTTTTACTTTGGAATTGTAATTTTTTTTGTTAGTCTTATTTTACTCATATTCTAACTTTCAATTTCAAACTTTTACCCTACCTCCTTACAAGACGTGGGAGTCCAAGCTCACATCTGAAGTTAAATCATCTCCACTCTGACCTCTTAAGAATGTGAGAATTTGAACCTCCCACCTCTCTCTTCCTACATGGGAAGGGCAGCCACTAGGGCAAGTAGTTTAAAATTGTAATTGTGATGTTGTAAATTTGGGGAAAATTGTCCAAATTTTTTTTAACCTAACGTGTAACTGCCAATTCAGTCTTAAACTATTCAATTTGGCCAATATAATCTTAAATGTTGTGAAGATTTTTCAATGTAATCTCTTCGACCATTTTACTTTGGAAATTGCTGACTTGACGATCTATTTAATATCGGCTGTGCCATGTAAAACGGCTAGTGGTTGACATGGACCATCTTTTACAAAAACATGCTATTTTGCAATTTTTTTAAAAAAAATCTGAATTTTTTTCTTTCTTTCCCTATTCTTTCCTTCTACTATCCATTATTTTCCCTCCGTTGGTCGCCAGCCACGACAAAGTCCTGCAAGCCCTAGCGCAACGTTTCTGAAGTCATCAACGTCCTAATTGAAGATATTCTCTTTGAAACTCGCGTACTCGTCAAACCAACTCGGAGCCAAGCTCCATAACTCGAAGAAATCGTTCAGGAACAAGCTCGCCAAGTGCCCTAACAAATACTATGACAACCCACGACTCGTCGCCACATGCTTTCTGATGGCAAGGGTTGTGATTCCCTCGACCAACTTTGCTGATTTCCTCGACTTTGCTCTTGACGATGCTCTCTCTGAAGCTTGAATATTTGTCGAACAAACTCAAAGCAAGCTCTGGATGTCAATAACGCGCCTCTTGAAAGCGAGAGTTTCAGGCTCTCAGCTGTGGCTGACGAGAGTCTCGGAGCATCGCCAACGCACCCTGCCAGCCCTTTTAGAAAAATGAACAGCGAATATAAGGAAAAAAGAAAAGAAAAGAAAAGAAAAGAAAATTTTAAAAAATAAATACAAGTAAAAGAACTTTAAAAAAAAAAAAAATGATCACTGCAGGCTTAATATGGGGCATAGTAAGGGAAACGAGCGCAGTTATGTTAATGCCAACCGGTCGGTTCAATTTTTCGGTCTCAATAATCGGAGAGGGTACGATTTCCCATTCAACCTTTAACAAAATTCAGGTACTTGTAAGTATTAATATTATTATTATTATTATTATTCCCACTTCAAATTAACTGTAAAATCATTAGTAATAAGTTCCGGTTATCTTGCATGAAATTCGACAAGTTTGAAAAATCTTTTTTAAAGATGTTATTTGTCAGGAAAATGACAATCTTATCTAGTATTTAACTAAATTTCGAAAATGAGCTGCATTTTTTTTTTTTTTTTTTTTGCAATGTTTGTAGAGTAATACATCGTTTACTTTACAAATCACGACTTCCGTGAATCTGGTTAACTAAATTTTTTTTTTTATTTTTCTAATTTACTCCATTGGATGAATTATATTATTGTCGTTTCCTTATTTATTAGCATAACAGTCCACATTTGAAGCGTAAATGTTCATTGCACCAAATATCAGATATACTGAAGCTTCAAGGTCAGTAATCGCTTTGAGAGTGAAAAGATAAGAAGGGAGACAGTTCCGAGGATCGGTACCAATGATAAGTATGGAGCGAAGCAGTTACCGGTGCAGTACCGGAATCTCTGGAAGCAATTTAAATTCAAAAGGCCGATAATTGCCAAGGAGCGGTTATTCGTAGATTAGCCTAAATGGAGAAAAGTTGTGAAGACCTTCTGACAAATCCACAAAAACAAGAACAATTATCTTCTGGCTATTTTTTTTTTTTTGTTTATCTCGGATTTATTTTATTGCATGTTTATCTCCTATATATTACATCTTGCTATAACTTCTTGAATTTACTAACAAATGCCATGTTAGGGATTTGCATAGTTTTACCCTGCATAAGAGTCGTTCTATATAGAAATGACTTGGGATGAGTGATAGGATTCTAGGTTCTTCCGACATGACTAAGATGTCTTAAAGAGCTTTGATTAGATGGAATCAAAGAAGGGCTTCTTAAGAATAGTTTGACTTATTCTCTAACCTTTTTTATTAGGGTTGGGATAAAATTGGAAAATATTACTCAAGTTTCAATAATTATGAAACGTCAACATGTTAATCTACATATGTCAACTGTTGCATATTTCAAATGTTTAGAGTTAGAAAAAGAGTCAAATGCACGTAACGCAAGATTTAGATTAGAAAAAAGTGCAAAATAAAAAGTGATTCAGATGGACCCTAAGTTCATCCACTTATGCAATTTTATCATATCATAGCATGTGAATAAAATACCAAGTTGATCTATTCTCAATTATTGCGACGCCGGTGTAATTACCAAGCAAAGCAAAGTTTTATTTTAATGACAGGTCAAAGTTAAAAAAAAAGGCTAAAAAAAGAACTCTAAGAAAAATTATGACTACGTGCAGCATGCACATATCTGTACCCTCAATGTCCTGGCACAATAAGGGGCATAAGCGCAAGTTTACTGGTGCCACTCCGGTCGGTTCAATTGTTCGTGCTAAATACTCGCAGAGTGCATCTATTTCCCATTTCTATATTCTGTTTAGCAACTTCCAACAATATTACGGATGACAATCCCAAATTTCAATTGGTTTGTTGGGAATTGAATTTGAACCTGGTAATCTATTTATGGCATTTATTTGACTATTAAGCAAATAATTGCCATGCAAGATGAGAACACAAGCGAAAATTAATTTGGCCTTTTTATCACTATGATTTGAAAAGGTTATTAGGCCCTTTTAGTTGTTTCCCTTTTTATTTCAAATGAAGATTTAAGTCAATCAAACATCTAGTTAGATATCCAAGGTTTCGAACTATCTATCCATGTAGTCCAATTACCTATGTTCAAAGAATAGTTTATATTTTCTTCTACAATTAATTAGAAAAATTAGATAAGCGTTGGAATTTTTTTCAGCCGGTTGCCAAGTTCTCTTGATCTATTGCTGTCTATATCTTTCTACAATATGTAACCAGTTTTCGATGACCAAAGTACCCTCGTATCATCTCACTATATGAAAGTAAAGAGAATGTAAGATATCAATTTATAATTAAAAATAATATCTTTAGATGATAACCTAATTAATCTCACATTTTCAATTGCGCACATGTCCTTAATTTTGAGATGTATATCCGTAATCTCCCGCTAAAAAAATCCAAATCCATGTCGTGCCAAGAAATTATTCAATCAAAAACTAAAATCTAAACTAATACCTACAACTAACATATGTTCTATCAACGAAAACGGTAAATGAGGAAGTTTTTGTACTGACCGTTGATCCCGTGGCTCACACGTATGGGACCCTAACGATCAAGGGTGGAGATGGGCCATTCCAGTGGACCCACGTTTGACATCAAAATCTTCATATTGAGAAAAGGAAAAACTCAAACATTAGGTTCAAAAATCAGGTTGGAACCATTCGGCTTCGTAGATATGACGCCTGCTAGTTGGATCCAAGAGACAATTGCGGGTTGGATCAAAGTGACAACTGCCAGTTGCATCGAGGTATGTCACGAATTTTCTGTCGTCCATGCTGTAACACTTCATCTTACCTTCTTCGTAATCCGCGCAGTAGACGCGGTTTGGCTCGAGCCCAGGAAGGCAAGACTCGGCATTGAACTCCTCCGAGAACGTAGAGTTGCCATTCAAGAAGAGAGACCCAATCCCCAGGCTTTTGACCTCTTCCTAAGTTCCCTTCTTTATATCAACTTTGAAAACTCGAATCTTTTCCATGTGTCCATCATACTTTTCGCCGCGTATCGCCCAAGCCATTAGCAATGAGCCAGAACATTCAATGAGAAGAGGATCCCCATCATAATAAAAAATTCAGTCCTTAGAACTAGTCTCGATTCCATGCGACTCCTTTTCAAGTTAAAGAGTCATTATTTGACTCTCCAAATCCAAGGCCACAAATAGCCGTGGTAACAAATCAGTTGAAGGACGGTACACCAATGCATAGGCGTCGCACGATTCACTAACGTCCACGCATCTTCTCCTGATCTGAGAAAGGCAAACCCAAGCCCTGGTTATGCGGCATAAGAAGTCATGACTGAGTACCTAGACAAAGAAAGGCTCCAGGACAAACCGATCATGTGGATGTGATGTAGTTCGTGTTGAAGCTTCTCCAAAGCGGGGAGTAGTTCAATGCTGATGCACGAAAGTGGATTGGCGATACGGTGTTCACTGTACCCATTTGCCACGAGTATCCAGCCTGGTGTAGATAATGTCTGGCGATAAGATCCTGGCAACTGCACTGGCTAAATTCTCCCTGTAGAGGAGTTGGAGAACTCAGCTATTCGGTTGTACGCATAAATCATGAGCCATAGGGCTTTAGATTTCGCATTGTACGTCTCCTTGGCGGCAGTGGTCCGCCATGAGGTGCACACCTGTCCAATAGCTAAAAATTCTTCCCTGGCTAGCCGACGAACAATGAGTTCTAGGATCACTTGTGCGAGTTCTTCCCAACTCGCCATTTTTTTGTTGTAGATTGAATGGGTAAATTGTCCAAAAAGTCCTAAACCTATGTTAGTTTGCCAATTCAGTCTTAAACATTTTAACTTTGCCAATTAGTCATAAACATTTTCACTTCTTGCCGATTCAGTCCATCATCCGGCCAATTTTGGCGGAAAATGCTAATGTGGACGCCGGGCGTGCCATGTAGGATCTGCGGCCGACGCGTGGACAATTTTTAATAATATTTTAATTATTTTTAAAATATTTTTTGATATTTTTTATTTTTTGATTTTATTTTTATTCTTTTGGCCTTTTCCGGTGGCCGGCCACCCGCCACACGGGCGATGGCCGGCCACCGGCTAGAGCTGACCGGCTGGCCTCGCCCGCCACAGCGAGGCCCGGCCGGCGATGGCGACGGCTGGCGAGGCCGCCACGGCCCCGAGGGCCGGCCTTGCTAGATCCGGCGAGGGGGACCCTTGTTGGGGCCGGGCGGTCTCGCGGGCGTCGTCGTTGCTCGGCCGGGCCTCGCTTGTGGAGGGTGAGGCCAGCTGGCCGTCACCCGTGGCGGTGGCCGGCCACTAGAAAAGGCCAAGGAAATAGCCAAAAATAAAAAAATAAAATAAAAAACAGAAAATCAAAAATATCAAAAATATTTAAAAATTATTAAAAATTATCCATGTCGGCCGGCGGTCTACGTACCACCGCTAGCATCCACGTCAGCATTTTCCGGCCAAAATTGGCCAGATGGATTAAATCAGTAAGAAGTGAAAATGTTTATGACTCAATTAGTAACGTTAAAAGGTTTAGGACTGAACTAGCAAAACTGCAATAAGTTTAGAACTTTTTGGACAATTTTCCTTAGATTGAATGATCAATTTTCCTCAGAACACGAGGAGGGTCCTTTCTTATGTGACGAAAGACAAATTTTGGGGATTCAATTTCCCTATCCGTGAGGATTACCACAATCTACTTCCGATTATGTTTTTTTCACAAATCTTACCCTACCTTTTTACTTTTTTGAATAACTATTCCTTTGTGGTTTTGGCAAGATACAGTTTTCTCTTGGCTTGAGGTTTTAAAATTCAAACCATTCTATAAAATACAGTTGATCTAAATGATAGTTTAATCTCCGAGCATTTTCAAATAAAATCCATAAAGAGCACACAAATATTATTTAAGTAAATGATAATTTTATTCAAATCTATGTCATATGCTTTTAACCCTGCTTACTTTGAAAGAAAGTTTGGGTCTATTTTCCTAAATAAACGAAAAATTTCAAATATTTTTTGCCCAGCACATTTTTTCTTATTTATATTTCCATATACGTATGCTCTTTCCCTAGGCAAAGTTTCAGTAAGCAAAAGCTACGCTTCAAATTAAGTAGTTCTATACCAAAACAAGACGAAGAACAAAGAGAAAGGGTAAACAAGTAACGACCCACTATTGTTGGACCATAGTATCAGTTGGGGGCGAGACTACGATGTTTATCCTCTGACAAGATAATTTTTTTCAAGGGGAAAATAATGCTAAGAGTCCCCAAATTTTTGTTCCACGTGTAATATTATCCTTGAATTTACAATTGATGTGACTAGGTCCCTCGACCTCTCTTTAATGTGCAATATTGCATCTTGAATTACTTTAAAATGTTCAATTGTCGCCCTTCCATTAATTAGCTTATTGAAATTTGTCATCATTTACATCGTCCAATCAGCCTACCGCTTTAGAAAAATGCCAATGTATTTACGCTAAGAAGTTGTTTCCAACATTTTCTAATTGTTGAAAATAACTCTCTTTTGACCAATCAAATAGCTTTTTCACTATTATCTAAAGTCTCTCAGTCGTTTATCCAATCAAATAGCTTTCTCCTAACTATTTACTCTCATCCATCGCCATTTCCTTCTCAACTCATTTCTTCTCCCCCTTTTTCCCTTCAACAATACGAAAGACCGTCTTTGGGAATTTGGTTTCTTTCAACAAATTGTTTCACAAATCTTGTTACTTATTTTCTTTATCTCAAATGAATATTTCTTTGTTGAGTCTGGCAAGATACGCTGCCATCTTGATTTTGATGTTTAATATTTAAATCTTTCTATAAAATACAGAAAATCAAAAAGCTAGTTTGATTTTCCAGCTTCTACGAATAAAATCCCATAGGAAGACCATACATATTATATAAGCGAATGATAATTGTACCCAAAAAAAAAAAAAGATGCATGGAATTATAACTTAAAGTTAAATTGACTAAACACTTAAAATGTTTTCTTTAATATAAAAAAAAAAAAAACTATACACATCATTTTAATAAGAAACTTGTTTTCCTTAAGAGCAAATATATTGCAATTCCTATTTTGAATAATTCAACTTTTATTCAATGTTTCCAATCTTTTTAAGTATCCACATTAAGAATATGAATGAATTATATTAAAATATACATGGCGTTAATAATATAATACTAAAGTATATATTGTGGTATTTGTATTGAATTGGTTAAAATTTAATTATTCAATATCATCTGTGCTTATAATAGTCAAGTTGAAATTAGTTTGTAAGACAACATAAATATCAAAAAGTGCATTTAAAATAGGATATGTCAATTTAATCTCTTTGTAAGAAAATTCTTTAAATCATATTGATAATTTTAAATTTTAAATATAAATGGTAATTTGCAGTTATAAAATATTGTCCACAAAAAGTTCCGTATTAAAAATAATTCACATTAACAAATTGTAAACTATTGTAGCCATTTTCTATTTTTTTCACTTTCTCCACTATTAGCAACTAAATTTTGGCCTTTTTTTTAAAGATTTAATTGTGTAGTAACTTAGGGATTAATTTTTAATCCCTAAATAAAAACTATTTTTTTTAAATTGCATCACATATAGAAATTAGGAATATTTGCATTGCTAGCATTAATTATCAAAATTCTCGGAAAATTACTATTTAAAAAAATATTTATAAATTTTTAAAAAAATTAATTAAAATTAATACACATGCAGCGGGCTGGGCTAGGGCCAGCCTTAGCTCGGCCCCTTCTTCTTTGCCCTTTCCTTTTTCCCCTACTGGGCCGGCCCAGCCCATTTCTTCTTCCCTTTTCCCTTGACCCGGCTCTCTTCTTCTTCTCGCTCCCTTCTCTCCCTTGGACGATACCTCGACGACAAACGCAGCGAAGGACGGCACGGAGAGGAGGAACATAATAGACAGGGAAGCAGAGCAGGGATCTCTCTCTCTCTCTCTCTTCTTCGGGAGGGAAGAAGAAAGAGAGATCCGAGCGAGGAGAGAGAGAGAGGGGCTTTCAGAGAGGTTGAGAAAGAGGAAAGAGATTCGGAGAGAGAGCTCGAGGGAGAGAGAGAGAAATTGGAGGAGGGAAGAAAGGGGTCTGGTTCTTCTTCTTCTTTGGGGCTGCTCTGGCCCTTGAACCCGAGAGTTCTGGGCATCGTTCTAAGGAATATACAGAGGGAAGAGAGAGAGATGGAGCTCGGAAAGTGACTGAATCCGAAAGAGAAACGGGGAAGCTAGAGAGTGAAAGAGAGCGCTCAAGAGAGAGAGATGGAGAAAGGAGAATAGAGAAAAGAAGCCAGAGAAGAAGCGGTATTCCTTCATCTTCTTCGGGACTGTTTCCGCCATTGTGCGGTCCTCGTGCTTGCACAACCGCGAGCTCCCCCCCTCGCGCACCGACGCTCCGCCAGCATATGCGGTGATCTCCGGCGACGCTTTCAACGATGGCGAGCTTCAGGTTTTCCGACGCTGGTCAGGACCTTGACGCGCCTCAGATCTCCAGGGCGTCTCCACACAGCTCGACGCCAGAGCCGCCGCAGCAACAAGCTGCCGTCGAGCTTGTCCCAGCAAAACTCGTTTTTCATCCACCACTCAACGCGGACGCCAGATTTGCAAGCAAGCATGCCTACGGTCATCACCTCAATCAGGTCGACATCGCTCCCTCTCCGAGACCCTGACGTTGGCACCTCGCTGCCGCACCAAGTGAGCCAGCCGCGTGTATTCCACCACCACTATGGTCGTGTTTCATCGATAGTTACCCCGGCATCGCACCTTGTCAAGCGTTGCCTCGAGCAAGCACCACCACCACCACCGTGGCCGAGAGTCGAGCAGCAACACGATACACACACGGAGACGTGCCAATGCGAGGCGGCGCTGCTGCATCAGCATCTCGAGCTTGCCCTGTTTTCGTTCGTGTTCTGCAGATCGTCCGCGAATTCCCAGTGATCCCGGTGGACATCTAACGTCCCGCAAGCCTCCACATCACGCCAAGATCCCCGACGTGTGAGATCGTCCTTGCCTAGCCGCCACAACCGGATCTTTCTCGTTGCTGGTTTTCTTCAGTCGAGTTGGAGTCCAACCCCGCGGCTTCCGAGGAGAAAGATACGAGAAAGAGAGAAGGGGAGGGCAACAAGCACACTTGAGCCGAATAAATTTTGTGTTTTGCAGGTTCACGGTGGCATTGCTCCTACGCACTGCCACTTGGACCTCTGCAAGACTTGCTGTTGCCTCTGGTTGGGGGAAAATTTCACATAAGTACTTAAAGTAGAGCTATTTTCTCATATAAATACCCAGGGTGAATTTTGTATCAAATAGTGGTCTAAAGTTGCCAACACTGTCTCAAATTAGGGCCCTTAACTTGGTCGGCCAAATTTTCGCCAGTGGACTTATTCTGAAAATTGGAGAATGGACATTTTTGTCCAAAAATTGTAATGGTAAAAAAAAAGGTAAATTAAAGATTCCAAATTATATTATAGGGCTTTTTGCATAATTTCTTTCTTTCCCATGTCAATCTTCAATTTTCTTAGTGTTGATTTTTCTTCCAATCAAATTAGAGAGAATCCTCTCCGCTCTTGAATTCTCTTTATAGATTCTCTCCCATTTAAATTAGAAAGATCCCAAATTGATTTTGTCCAAAAAAAATTTATCTATTTTGACCTAAATTAAAGAATTCCGACTTAAATCCTCTCCCCGTGTCCCGAGCTTCTCATGAAGCCTCTCCTTGGCCTCTCTTACCACTCCTCCAAGCTTCTTTGCTAGCTTCTCATGGAGCCTCTCCTTGGCCTCTCTTACCACTCCTCCAAACTTCTTGGCCTGATAGCAGTATCAATTTCTCTTAAAAATAGGCTCGAAATGAAATCTTTGAAGGAAAGAGAGGCATGTATTTAATATCGGGCTTTTATTAATAAATAAATAAAATATTGGGCTTTTATAAGACAACTGCAACCGAGGTCAAATTAATTTTGGTAATTGCTTTGAACCAATTTAGTTTATAATTTGAATTGAAGAATTCGTATGCTTTTCAAAGCAAACCAAAACCAACTATTTTTGGCGAAGCCTCTTGTTGACAAGTTCTTTTGATGATCGAAGCATCATAACTAGAAGAATTTTTTTGTGCAGCTAATTTCACTCAAAGACATATGGTATGTCACTTTGAACTTGCTGATCGAAGCATCATAAATAAAAGAATTTTTTTTGTGCAATTAGTTCCACTCAGAGACACATGGTGTGCCACTTTGAACAAGCTTTAGAGGAGTGTAAATTTCATTAAATTTCAACATCCTCTAATTAGCTTCGTTTTGACCAATGTCAGTTTATTAAATCGGTGCATTTGATTATTCATTCATCCAGAAATAGCCATTGCAGCTTGTTCAAGCAGTGTGTCGATAAGCTACAAGCATATCATGGAATACCACACTGATGGCAACAAGACAGTGAAGCCAAAGAGTTTCACTCAGCCACTATTTTCACCTTCTTTGATGCAATCTTGTACAGTTAGAAAGGTGCAACAATTGGCAGATGCATCGCAAGAGTTTTACACAATCTGCTCTCGAAGCCTCCCTACTCCTTCCTCTCAGACGAAACTTAATTGCAAAGCTAACAACAATAGTGGGTCGAGCTGCAAAAATCATCGAACCGGAATATTAGCTCAACTCATGCGACAGATTGACAGTGAATCAAGAGCATCACAGAGTTGCACACTAGCAATGACGAAGGAAATGTGTGCGGGAGAGAGCGAGAGCAGAGGGGATTGTTCGTCTTTTGGGAGAGAACGACGAGGACCTCGATGGAGGTAATTCGCTGGCAAGATCACGTTCGAGCTCCCGGACAAGATGCTATTCCACGCGGACTCCTTCCTTGACCGCCCAATCTCCGCCCTCGCCATCGACGACGACCACATGCACAGCGATATGTACTTTGTCCTCCTGCTCAATGGCTTCCCGAGTCACAGCAGCCCCATCAAAATGAGGGAATGAATGGGTCTGTGTCTGCGAGAGAGAGAGAGAGAGAGAGAGAGAGAGAGAGAGATGTGAATGATGGAGGAGATGATAGGCTGAGGATTTGGGATCGAAAATCTTGAAAAGAAAAAAGAAAAAAAAAAGAAAGCGAAGCTTCTCTTTGATTTGGTTGGGAGAAAAATCTACAAAGAGAAACCTCTTTTTTACCCGGTTACAGTTTTTGGACAAAATTGCCCATGCTTATTTGCCGTAATATGTCCATCGGAGAAGATTTGGATAATCAGCGATTTGGGGCCCTCATTTAAGATAAATTAGTAACTTCAGACCTTTTTTTTTAAACAAAGTCCACTCTGAATCATTATTTGAGAAAACGCTTTAACTTTGAACCCTTATTTGAAATTTTCCCTCTAGTTGGGTGTAGCTCCTGCCATGCCACGAATTCTCAAATTAGGTAATGATTTCATTTGGTTTGATTTGAAAATTTAATCGCTAATTTCGGATTGATTTCGTTATCTAATTACAATATTTGAGATTTTATGCATCATCCAATTAAGGCATTGTTGATAATAGTCAATTTAATTATTAATTTGATTCATAAAGATTTCAGATATTTTTTTAATTACTTTGACTTAATATCGGATAGCTATTGTGCCTAAAGATTATGATGACCTTTAATTTAATCGCTGAGAAAATGGGTTATTTTTTAGATTATCACAATCTTTTAATTTGAAATTTTTGTGAATTGTGCATGTGGATTAAGTGAGATCTCATCCTTAATTCGGACTCGAAAGTACCCAAAAAAAAAAATCATCTTAGAATGGATTAGATTCATTTTCTTAGTTCAAATTGCATGTTCAAATTAAGGCATTTTTAAATTACGAATTTGAATATTAAAAAAAAAACACACACCAATGTTATATAGTTTTTGTAACATCCCGGGTCCCACTGTGTGATATTGTCCGCTTTGGACACTGAGTCCTCACGGCTTTAAAACGCGTCACACAATTAAAGGGACCCAAGCCTTATAAACAAGGCCCAGGACTCCCCCCTAAGCGATGTGGGACAAGAGGGAGAGGATCTCTTCCTTGCGCGCGTCCGAGGACCGGAGGCACGGACGCACCGCCATCCCTCCTCCCGCGCACCACCGCTCGGGTCGTCACACTCTCCCCCTTGGGAGCACGGCGTCCTCGGCGTGGCCCCACACGCCTGTTGTCGGGAGTCGGCTACGATACCATTGTAACATCCGGGTCATTTGTGTGATATTGTCCGCTTTGGACACCGAGTCTCACGGCTTTAAAACGCGTCACACAATTAAAGGGACCCAAGCCTTATAAACAAGGCCCAGGACTCCCCCTAAGCGATGTGGGACAAGAGGAGAGGATCCCTTCCTTGCGCGCGTCCGGGGGACCGAGGCGCGGACGCATCGCCATCCCTCCTCCCCGCGCACCGCCGCTCGGGTCGTCACACTCTCCCCCTTGGGAGCACGGCGTCCCGCCGTGGCCCCATTTGTCGGGAGTAGGCTCGATACCATTGTAACATCCGGGTCCCCTTTGTGTGATATTGTCCGCTTTGGACACTGAGTCCTCACGGCTTTAAAACGCGTCACACAATTAAAGGGACCCAAGCCTTATAAACAAGGCCCAGGACTCCCCCCTAAGCGATGTGGGACAAGAGGGAGATGATCCCTTCCTTGCGCGCGTCCGGGGACCCGGGATGTCACACAATCCCCGGGGAGGAGGGATGGCGGTGCGTCCGCGCCTCCGGTCCCCGGACGCGCGCAAGGAAGGGATCATCTCCCTCTTGTCCCACATCGCTTAGGGGGGAGTCCTGGGCCTTGTTTATAAGGCTTGGGTCCCTTTAATTGTGTGACGCGTTTTAAAGCCGTGAGGACTCAGTGTCCAAAGCGGACAATATCACACAAGTGGGACCCGGGATGTTACAATGGTATCAGAGCCGACTCCCGACAGCGTGTGGGGCCACAGCGAGGACGCTGTGCTCCCAAGGGGGGGAGAGTGTGACGACCCGAGCGGTGGTGCGCGGGGAGGAGGGATGGCGGTGCGTCCGTGCCTCCGGTCCTCGGACGCGCGCAAGGAAGAGATCCTCTCCCTCTTGTCCCACATCGCTTAGGGGGGAGTCCTGGGCCTTGTTTATAAGGCTTGGGTCCCTTTAATTGTGTGACGCGTTTTAAAGCCGTGAGGACTCAGTGTCCAAAGCGGACAATATCACACAGTGGGACCCGGGATGTTACAGTTTTAATTTCATCTTTACCTACTATGTCATGTCATGGGCATGTCATGTAGCTTTTAGCTGCATGATCATTATGCCACGCCACCTTATGATGTGTCATCTTGTCTACCATCGTGCCGCGTTATTAATGCCACATCATATACCCTGTCATTGTCCATATCACCACATATGTCATGTTATCGCTCGCATGCCATTTAGTGATTGTATGTTAAGGTCACGAAATCAGAACACATGTCATGCTAGGATAAAATGCATATTGATTATTTCCTGTCCTTAGAATTAGGACATGTAGTCGAATATCATCACTTCTTTACATCATTGCATTTAGAGTAAGCTCACATTATATAAAGCATATTTTTCATTAAACAAGAAAAACCCCAAAAAATAGTTGGTTGAAATTGTGTGTAATTAGAAAACATACATAAGTCGAATGTGTTTCTTCTAATTAACCTTGTACATGCTTACGTTGCTTTAAAATAAGTACCATTCCATTTCCTTGCAATTTATTAATTGCTTTGATCATTAGGTATTTCATTATTGATTGCACACCCGCATGCATGATCACCTCATATGTTAGTTGGATAAGTTTAAAATTAATCTAGACTACCCAAAAAAAAAATTATTGAATTTAGCAAGATTAGATACTGAAAGGACATTAATTGTTTAATTAGTATAATCAACTCTTTGACCCTAAATTCTTTGGTTACATAGGAAATGAGGTACACTCCTATATCTCACTTTGTTTCTAGCTGACCCCATTAGGTTAGTGATGACTCTTCATTAGAAAATTCTTACAAAATTCTTACAGCGTCAATTTGAATACCTACATCACACTTGCAGTTCCTATTCTCGCTACTAAGGGGTAGGTCGCGAGATCTAGTCTTCCATTATCTCCACTAACTTACAGTTTTCTCTTCATCAGTTCCTGTTGACGCCTTAATTTTAGGCCTATTTAATTTTATTAATTAAGTTTTTAATTTATTTTATATTTTCGGATAAATAGATAATAAAAAGAGAAAACAACAAAAAAACAGATAAAAGCAGAAAAAAACCAAAACAAAAAAAACAAAAACAAAAAAAAACAAAAAACACCAGCTCCTTTTTTTCCCCACGTGGGTCCGCGCGACTTGGCCCCACCCCCCTTTTTTTCCTTCCTTCTTCTTCCTCCTGCCTTCTTCTTCCTCGCTCCTTCTTTCTCCGCCTCTGTAGTTCACGCGCGGTGGCCGGCGACGCGCGCGAAGGATGGCCTACGGCCGAGGGGAGTAGGCCGACGTCGGCCGGAGGAGATAAGATTGCAGGCGCCATTAATGTTGAGCGAGCATCGCTGGAAAAACTCGATGGGACACCGGTTCAGCCGAGCGGAACCGGATGCCGGCGGCCGAGGCCCTTCGTCGACCGGAGTTCCTTCGCCTATAAATAGGTGGCCGCAAACATCGTCGGAAGAGGGGGCAAGCTCAGAGATCCTTCACTGAGAGACATCGGGAAGGGTTGAAGGGCGAGCGCAAGAGAGAGCTCGAGTCGCGAGCTCAACCCATCCTTCTACCGAGAGACTTCGGGGAAGGCCGGCCGCAAGCGACTCCGAGAAGGTCAGATCCGGCCGGTGGAGGCTCGGATCTGGCCTGAGTGAGAGAAAATCGAGGCCGAGGAAGGTCCGGCCAATACGCCTCAGATCTGGTTCTTTTTTGCTGCTGTTGTTGCCGCCAAACGACGTTCGCCTCGACCGAGTCCCGACGCCGTTGCTTCGAAGGGTTTGTTGTTGTGCTTCCCCCCCACGAAGCCGTTGCCGTGATCGATCCGCCAAAGCCGCGCCAGATCAGGAAGCTGGGTTGCCGCCGTCGTTGCCTAGCCTCGCCGTCACCGTCATTGTTCGCCGCGACCTCCATCGTCGCGAACCGCCCTCCTGCCGTCGCTATCCCCGTTCGAAGAGAAGGTAAAAAAAAAGGGTCGTCATTGTTCGTCGTAGCCATTTTCCGTCGACCTAGCCACCGTCGCCGTCGCTGTTGTCACCTTTGTCGTCACCGCCGTAGTCGCCGTCGCCGTCGCCGCCAAGCACCTTGGTTCTCCCCCCTTCGGCGCCGCGGATTCGCGAACCCTAGGGTTTGCGATTTCCGGGTCGTCGAATCGGATCCGGGTCTCGGAACCGGGTAGGGTTTCGCGAGATTCCGGGGCGGCGGGAAGCCGGGTCGCGAAGTCGGGTCGGATCCGGGTAGGGTTTCGTGGGGAGTCGGGTCGCGGAGCAGGCTATCGGGCCGGGTTGACGGGCCGGGCCGGGTGCTCCCGAACACTCGGCCACGACGCCGTTTTAGTAAATAAAAAAAAAAAAGAAAAAGATGAAAAAGACGAAAAAAATCCGAGTCGGGCCCGCAACGCGGGCCCGTCCTCATTCGGATCGCCGGCCCGGGTCGGACCCAGCCCGCGGATCCGACCCGGGTCAGTTTTTATATTATTTTAATATTAAATAATATTTTAAATAAATAAATAAATAATAAAAATTTTATTTTCCGAAAAATAAAAATAAAAATAAAAAATGTTTTATTTAAAAAATGTTAAAAAATGTTTTATTTTCCAAAAAAAAATCGAGAAAAATCAAAAAATAATTTATTTTCCAAAAATATTAAAAAATATTTTATTTTCCAAAAAAAAAAAATATTTCATATTTTTCAAAAAATGCCAAAAATCCAAAAAAGGCCAAAAATTCATGAAAAGCCAAAAAAAAAATTCAGAAAAAGCCAAAAAGACTTGTATTTTTCCAAAAAAAATACCAAAAACCCCTTTTTGTGTCCAAAAAAATTAGAAAATGACTCAAAAAATGTCTTTTCTCCCAAAAATGCATGGAAAATCCTCGAACATCCAAAAAGCCTCAGGGTTTAAACAAGATTAGGACCGAAAGGGCATTAGTGATTAACTAGTGTAATCAAGTCACCGATCCTAATTTCTCTGCAGTTTACAGAGAGTGAGTATTTCTCCCAATACTTCACTTGGGTTTCTAATCAACCCGCCCCAAATCGATTAGTGGCGACTCCATTTTAAAAATTGATTTACAGGTTAAAAACTTGAACCATTAAGTCGTGAATTGGTGGACTTGGGAGAGTCCGGGCTTAACTAAATTCAGCCGAGCCATTAGCCTCCTTAGGCGCTCGTACCCGATAGGGCGCCGGAAAAATAGAGGTCGCGACAGTTCCTCACATAATTTGGTGAAGGTGTAGTCAATTTGTGTGTGCCCTCCGGCCTCCTTTCTTTTTTGAAGAAAAATTTCTACCTTTTTTCCATGGCCATATCCTATTTTAACATGTAAATATTTTTCAATTACTCCATTTAAAACTCCGTTACTAAAAATGAAAATAAAAAATAAGTCCACCGTTCTTATTTAACGTTGTGTACATTTAATCGCATTTATGTAATATTAAACTGAAAACTTAGGAAAGTATTTTTTACCAATGCCATATAGTAATGCATTTTTATCATCTTCACTCACTCACAATATGGAAAAAGAAAAGGATGGTTTAGGTAGGGAGAGAGTGGACAAAGCAGGGGATTGTATCAATAATTGAAGAAGAGAAAATGAAAGTGATGAATATATTGGGAAACTGGAGAAAGTGTGAAAATATAATCATTACCACAATATCCATAAATTCAATCAACTCATTAATTAAAGTGATTATTTTAACTAAGAGCACAGTATTTGACCCAAAAAAACTAAGAACATCGCACGAAATTTTATGGCCAAATCACGAAAAATGGTCAAAATAACTTAATTGATTTACTTCATCCAAACTTCATTACGATAAAGAAAATATTTTTACTCTATCATTCTGATTTAATGTTATATATATGATTTCATTTGCATGTACGTAAAATTAAACAAAAACCTCTAATAATTTTCTTCAATAAATTGCATTTTCTATGCATTCTTATCCTCTTCACTTACTCACAATATCATGACCAGAAAAAAATTAGGCACAATATATATATATTAAAATAGATTTAGATGGTGAGAGCGAGTGAAGAAGTACAGGAGCGCATCTTTAGTTGATGAAAATAAAATGAAAGTAATGAAGATAGTGGGGGAGAGGAGAAACTAAGAAAATAGAAAGATTGCCATAATATCCGTCAATTTAATCATTTCATTAAAGTGATTTTTTTTAACGCATGTCATAGCAAGGAATATTATAGTCAGATATACAAGAGTTATTTGTTACAACCTCACATAACGACTATCTAAAAGGACAAATCAGTATTAATTGAAGAAAATCTATGGAATAGATATAATAATATATAGAATCACAAAATATTCTAAAGACATCTCTAACAATAATAAACTATTTCAACACGATCTTCATTTATAAGGAAAGCGTTCAGCCGCCATGGACACAATCTAGAAATGAAACCCTTTGGCCACCCTTGGGCATATCATTGGCGTTCTCGAATGAAAGCCTTTGGCCACTAGAATGCGGTCTTGGAAGGAAAGCCAACGGCTGCCAAAACCCGTACCGTTAGTGCTTTTGAAACAAAAGCCTTTGGTCACCTGGACGCAGTCTTGGAGGGAAAGCCACTGACCGACCCGGTCCTTATTATTATTGTTCTCAAGCGAAAGCCTTTGCTTGTCGGAGCATGGTCCCGGAGCGAAAGTCACCGGTTGCCCGAGCCCATATCATGAGTATTCTCAAGCGAAAGCCTTTGGCCGCTTAGTACATGGTGGAGTAGATGCTTCAATCGCCTCGACTCGCAGAAAATTATTGGTGAAAGCCGGCGGCTATGCTGCTCATGGTTCTTGGTAAAAGCCCTTGGCTAGGTCGAATGCATAAAATATATACATATATACACACATGAAAATGCATTATAAGGACACACAAATGCGTTCTAAGGACCGGGGCTTAATCAAACTAAGAAAGTGAAAACTTCTGAAAGTAAATAAATAAGGAAATTATCTTCATACTGTAAATAGCACCGCAAGCACTCTAGCCTCCGATGCAATTAACCCTCAGGCTCCTAGAGGACTCACCTAGTCTGAGGTGTTCTTTATGGATTTTTGGTTAGGAACTAAAATGCAAGAAATTGAAAGGTACGACGTAAGCGAAAGGCTATTAGATCCAAAAGTGTTAGCAGTAGATGTGGTCAAGTCATTCTTGTTTTGAGTGGACCTGTGCTCCTTAAACTGATCAAATGCATCTTCAGTGGGGTTTTCTCCTCGAATGAGAGTGTAGAATCGATCAACATTCAAATTTCTATAGCTCATCAGCAACCCAATGCACATATTGGGTCGGGTTCATTGAAAACTTATTCTTTACCTTTCAAGAACGGGGGACATTGCCATCCTCTGTTTTGACTAGAAACTTGTGAATGTCTGCAAAGTATAATTAGCGATAGAAAATACAAACAATATTTATGTGTTTTCACCTACATGTCCAAACCCTAGCTAATAAAGCACACACCCAACACTTGCTCTGCCACAACAGCCCCGCCATCAAGATCTCAGGCGAGTTGCCCAGCCTTTCACCGATGTCACCGCAACCTCAGGAGAGTATGTCAAATCCTCTAGCGGTGTTTTCTGTGGAATAATCTGCAAGCAGGTGGCCCTCATTAGACAGAGGCGGATCTCTGGTGTGGCAAGAAGTGCCAGCAGGGACTGAAACTGCATCATTTACTCCGCTGCAAGTAGCTTCTTGTGCATAGCTCCTGCTCACCACTGGAGACACGTTCCCAATTTGGCAATGTGGCCATGATGACGATTATTGCTTTACAACTTCAATTAATGACAGTTCAACGTATACCGCAGGTAACGCATGTAACTATCAATGGGCGTCCCGGGCTGTACACCCTTCGAGAGAAAAGGAAATGGGCATCAGCAAGACAAACAAGAAGGTTAAACAAAATTGATAGTGCCACGTAACATGGTAAAGGAAATGACGTGCAACTATTGCCAGGAACTCAAAATAGTACAATTCTTTTGCAGGCTAAGGTTACATGCTGTCTTATACATGCTGCATAGAATAAGTGCTTCGAATTCCGATTGCCATGGGACATAAGGGGCCAACCCTTCTAAAATGACCATCAACTAATTTGCATTGACACTACTCAGTCTTTCGGTATATAATGTCAAGTTGGGCCATTAAAACTATCGAGGAGCTATGTAATCATGATATGCCTTGCATGGCTGCAACTAGGGACAATCTCAGTGACAATGTCCTTGATCCCGTGCTAAAGCATGATTGACCAATTTGTCTTCTGATTCTAGGGAGCCGTACAGAATGTTATTTAACAAGAAAACAACGCAACTATGGACAAGTTCGCAATCCAAGGATTAAGGCAAAAATCCTTACTCTGGACAGTGGGCCTATATCAATTCCTTCTGGCATCTGGATTCCGCCCGGACAAATATTTGGATCAGCCCTCCTGCCTGTGATTACAAAGAAAAAAAGCGCTTGGGAAAATTGCGTCCTCATCAATTCAAATATCCGGACACTATTACTCGTATATCTAGTTGTCTGCATTAAAAATAAAAATAAAAATAAAAATAAAAGATAAGGTTACAATGCTTCAAAATCAACCACTCATTTGTTACAACCTAACCTTTTAGATCAATTGGCGTTGATCTCACAAAATTTCACATGATATCAAAGCCTTGGTCTAGTTGATAAATTACTTCAAGCCCTTTGTTTGCCTCGCCAATGATTACATTTTGCGCTTTAACCTTAGGTCACATTCCAACTTATGCATTAGAAGGAGACCTACAATATCTAAACAAAAATCATGTCTTCATCTAATAACTCAAGTTTTGAATCAATTGACAATGGTCTAATAAAATTCTATGTGACAAAGTTTCCAAAATATTTCTCATTCAAAGTTATGTGAGCGATGAACAAAGAAAATAAAAATGGAGCAATCATATGGGATGATGCAAAGCAACAAGGGCCGTATTTAATGCATTGACATAGATATTGGTGAGTCATTATCGTATTGACAGAACTAAGCACAGTTTAAAGTTGAACACCACATTCTCTTACTCCAGTAAAATCAAATCCGTACACATCACAACATATCTAACAAGCTAAAATGACAATTAAAGTTTACTATAAATCTCAGACGAGCTCAAAAGACAGCTTCCTCTAAGCAAAAGTCACCATCAAAACAAGGGCCATGAATACTGTCAAAGTGATTTCAATTTCAAAAGTTATTACTGACACGACGGAAATCACACTACAAAAACCAAATCTATCTTGTTTGATATGAGTAGGCTTCATGAGTTCAACTTCACTGAATTAAGGAATTCAGACGGGCAAGGCACCGTCTGCTCATTTTTTGTTGTTCCTTTCAAGCATACCCATTTCTAGGATTATGGATTCCACAAACAGCAACCAAACCTAAAATTTAGACAACTGCAGAGCTTGCTTTACTCTTAAATTGTTTTGAAAAATCAAAGTATAATGGATTCTGATTAAACACAATACTGCTGTTGCAAGTCTCTTAGCCTAGTCTATGTATCTTATTATGTGGTTCCAGACATGTCAAGAAAAGAAAAAACAGAAAATCTTAAATGTCATCAAGTGTCTAAACCTGAATCATGACTTAACATCCCCAACAGTGAAGGCCAACGAAAAAAGAACATAAAAGCTGTCATCAAGAGTTTAAATTTGAATGACTCATCATCTTCCACAATGAAGGCATTAGATGTGCCCTCAAGGACACGGATTCCCTCACAACAACCCAACGCAGTTTTGACTCCAAGCCTGAATTTTCCACTACTCGTCCAGTTTGATACATCATTGAAAGTGATAGCACCCAATGTCCCCAACCCTTTTTCGAGGGTCACAGAGAGATCACCCCTCAAGAGTGGCATATTCCCTTCTCGCCCCTTTAGTTCATTGCTCCGAAAGAACTCTCTAGTCCAATTTTTACCAGCTTTGTCATCAAAGTCACCTCCAATCACTGTCACCATCAACTTTAGCATTGACAAGGGTCCAGATTGCACAACCCTACCTGTACTGGAATCTACCAAGATGGCATGAATAGGAGTTCCTCTCCAACCTTTAATCTTGTCACCTTTAAATCGTATCGATGGTAGTTTAGTTATAAATTGAAGACGTAAGTGCTTTTTGCTCTCACCGTCTTTACTCACCAATGCAGACCTGTTAATAGAAAGACGAATTTAAGGATTCATCGAGAGACATTAACACTGCAGAAGATAGTGCCTAGTACGCCCACTATAAGGATAGCCTTCTCGCCAAACAGCAGTCTTGCAAAAAACAAAATCATGCTGGGGGCCAAATCATTCTAGCAGGTCATTTGGATTACCATAATAATTGGATTCAATTAACTATCAAAACCCATGACCTTTTAGCAATCACTAGCTTGAACACATTGATCTCACTTAGTCTTCGAAGTACGGAAATGAAGCACAGATACTCATACTCATGATAAAAAGAAATGATGCCATCGTCCCTATCTCTGTCATAAATACATAGATCTACTTGGTATGAATTCACGAATTCAAACAGTGTTGCAAATAAACTAAAGGTGAATTCCTGCGGAAGATCAATAAAAAAAATGCAGAAACATTCTCAGTGATATTATCATTCACCACTGTCATATCTGATTCTAACTCTAGTAAATCATCCCACTTTGTTGGTGAATCAGCTTGGCATGCATTTAATCCAATCATCTCTAAAATGTCTCAACAAAAAAGATTCTTACCGACAATTTAGCTTTCCATCCAATAAAGGAACTTTGGTCTCATTCAGTAGAGTGATATTCTCATTCAGAAACTCTGTAAAATCAGGAAGTTCACTGAGTTTCTCAAGATCAAGTGGCTTCCTAATTGTTTCTTTCATGATGTTGAAATTCTCCATCAGTAATGCATTTGTCCTCAAATATAGGTAATCGTCCATCACTGCAGGCATCGATGGCTCCCTCTTCTCAGTTTGAGCAGTTTCAAATGCACTCAAACTCTGCCAGCAGAACAAAGTGCTGCAGGGTTGGCTTAGGATTCGAATTGCATACTTCTTCAATACAGGAAGGACATCGCCGCAATAGTCCCACCAGTCACCTTTACAAGAAACACTATTAATATACAATTTTCACATTGAAAAATAAATAAATATGAAATTAAATCAACACGGTTAATTGATTAAAGAATAGATGCTTACAAGGGTGAGATGTTCCTAACATCGTCTTTGCTATACTAGTGAACAACTTTGGCACTTTGTTACGATAGAGCAGCATTTCTTGCACAAATTTTTTCTTTTCTTCAACACCTACCAATTTTTCCAAAATGAAATTCATGCCATCTTTCATTTCATCATTCTCTATGAACTTCTCGCCACACATGTAAGCAGGGTTGAGAAAAGCAGCAGCAGCATGTATTGGACGAATGAAATCATCCCGCCATCTCTCAAATTGTTCCCATAAATACCTATACTTAGGAACATTAGTCTTATATATTTGTCTAATAGCCTCATCTGCCACTTCCACGGCTGCATACAAGAACCCAAAAGTAGCGCCGGAGCCATCAAGTAGACAGAGTACCCGAAATATCGGTTCTAAAGCATGCAGGACTTCTTTCCCTTCAGTCCAAAATTCAGAACTGCGAATGATTTCACCCACTTCTATGCCTGAATAATCCTTCTCTAAACCCAACGAAAGCCGCTCAGATGATGAAACAAGCAATCGCAGCTCAGTTTCAAGCCTCATGATTGATTGAAGCATATAATAGTGTGAGAAAAAATTTGTTGCTGTTGATGATTGTTCCAACCGCCAGTAGTTTGTGGACTGCTTCATCGATGATAAGATGCCATCATGCTTGTGAATCTTAGTGACAACTGCTCTTGCTTGATCAAATGCCTTTCGAATCCAAGAGATTCCACAATATATATCCTCGAAGAGTAATTGTATTTTATGGCCAACACATGTAGTCTTGTACAAATGGGAAAGGTCGTCATTTGGCATAATATCAAAAAAAATTTCTTCTCTTGGATCAGTTTCGGTTATGTACTGCACGAAGTTGTTGGCCCCATTTTCTTGAGTGACAAAATTTGAAATCTCTTCCACCAAATCTGAGGTAAACTCATCATTGGGAATCTCCAACGCATTCAATAGGACCACCCCTTCAATAGAAGAAGCAAAGATATACATGAAAGATCTTTTCTCACGCCACACTTTATTGATGAGTGTGCAGCCAGTTCTAACCCATGATTTCTTCACATTTGCCGCATACTCTCCAATTTCCTTTTCCAAATCAGGCACTAACTTTGTTTTGATTACTGAACAACATGGCAACTTATAATGGGAACCATGTTTAGCCACAGCATCCACAAAGTCAATGAAGGATGGCCTCCGCACAATGTCGACATCCTCACCATTCAACAGGATGAACTTAACGAGCAATTTATCTGGCATAACGTCGTCCTTACTTATATGCATTTTTAGCAAACTCTCTTCGGTCTTACCTGAACAGGCTTCAGCCTTCGCTCTTTTATTAAGACCAGGACTTGCCTCAGTAGCAGCAATTTGAACATCTTCAGGGACCTTGGTGCATATATCTATGCCACCGCCTTTAATTCCAGATAAATGTGATTTAACTCTCGGAATACCACCAGCAAATTTTCTATCGCAAAACTTGCACTTAAATTTTCCATCCAGAAGCTCTACATATTCCCAAAATCGATCTCTCTTTCTGACCATGTCTACTTCCTTGGCCTATATACACAAAAGAAGAGCGAATTAAATTTTCCCTTCAATAGTCAAGTTATTGATAACACAACCCATGTCTTACAGTATATGCAAGTAAGTTTTAGCGCCACATATTGCCTTAAAACCTTTGCTAAGCAATAATTAAACCCCTGCACTGAAATGTCACGCAATTGGCATTCACCCTAATGTCCCTCCTTCATCAAAAACAAGGGAGTTTCACCAGAATTTTTGGTGGGTCTACAAAACTTAAGGAAGCTTCTTTCCCACAATGAATATATACACACATTGTTATGAGAGCTCCAATTCATAAGACTGATATTTAAGTTGACCTTCAATTGAACAGAGATAGAAGTTGAAATCTTGAACGAAAAATGAAATTCAATATTTTGAGGTCACAATTAAATGAGATTGCTAGCTATATATAAATGGTCCGGGTTCTTCAAGAGAGAGGAACACGGAATTTAGTCAAAGGCTACATCTTTACACAATAATTGTTTATTTAGGGGCATTTATCCCCAACCAATAGGTATAGGAAAGAAATAGAATTAGCTATATTAATCTAACAAGAAAATCTGCTATTCAGCAAATACCGAAACAAATGATATACTCAAGATCTAATATTGTCTCTAATATTCTCTAATTAGGAATTCTCTTATACGCATAAATTCACTTCAACGTTGGACACTAGCTTGCTTCTTGAGAGCAATCCAGAGTATCTAGAATTGCAGCTAACCACTCAAAACCAACATGACTACAAAAATGAGGAAAGCGCTTGAAATAATTGAAACGCCCAGAATTCCTCAACCAACTATCGGCTCATATTCAAATCCATAGAAGTTGAGAGAGAGACTAGAGAGAGACCTGATAGTAGCACGAAGAAGAAGCCGAGTTAAGCGAAATTTCTCGCGGCGCGACACCTCAAGAGGGAAGAGCAACCAGATCACCAACTTACAGAGAGTCGGGGAGAGCGAGCGAGAGAGAGAGAGAGAGCGCTTCTTGTAGAAGTGCTTGAATTTCGCTGGTTTATATACAGGTGCTGTGTTTGGTTTTTGCTTCTTTCTGGTCTGGTCTGCGGTCAACATTGTTTAATGTTTCTTTTTTCCCGCGGTCTGCATCAAATTGGCAGGGCACGTTTCGTTCACTCGCACGCGTACATACGCGAATGGTTGCGAAAAGCAAAAGTACGCGTTCTTTTCAAAGTTACGGCTCTTACGTTTGTTTCGTCGGTTTCGTTAGCTTCGCGACAGTCTTGAGCTATTCTTCTCCTTTTTACATTATCCAACCACTCTGTCGGATCCAACACATCTTTTATGTGTACTCAAACCAAAACTCAGATAACTTATTCCAATTGTAACCGGCCACAACAAGTTTCTCAGGCAAGTTTGAATTAAACTATTTCCAACGAATAAAAAGTAGACATGTATTCAAAATTATTTTAATATATATATAGATAAACTATTCATCCGTGGAATAAAAAGTTACTGCCCACATAAAAAATTTCTCTGATGCTAAAATTTGTCAAGAAAATGGTCAATTTTTTTTTTTATGACCTGAGGTTAAAATTACTTTATTGGTATTAAAGTTAATATTAACATAGAGAATTTGCTAACTATTGAAAGGTCGGAGTCTAATTTTTCTAGTTTAAAGTTACTCAAATAAAAAATATTACTTATTAGTCGCTATGTGTTTTTCAATTTAAAGAAAAAATGGATAAATGTATTAGAAGTTCTAAAACTTATCACGAAAGTGTAATTAAATTCTTTTATTAACTTCGTCCAATTATACTAAAGAAAAATGCTGATGTAGTTTTTTAAATATTTTCTCTCTTCTACGTAGCATTGACCTTATTAAAGTATCAAAGATAAGACTAAAATGTTGTCGTTTTAGCTAAAATCCTATTTTTTAACCAAAATCTTATAAAATAAAATTATAAGATAAAAAGGGCATTTTTTTTTTTTGCAAATACAAAAAAGAAAAAACAAAGCAAGGGCAAAGGCAAGGGCTGCCATTGTCGCCCCACCGTCACTAGAAAGTGTCAACTGATGCTCAACAAGGGCTGGTAGGGGTCATTGGCCCTTGACTAGATAGCAGCAAGGGTGCCTCACATTGGCTAGCCCTCATCCCGATCTAGCCAGGGCCGCTTGATTTGATGGAGGGCTATGATCGCTCACTCTAGGCAAGGGTTAATGCGACCTCGCTATGGGCCCTCGTCGAGCCCTGCCGACCTATTTAAGCAACGGTGGATATTTTGTTATGGGAGCAACTCCGGCCAAACAACTCCCTTCTCTGTCATCCCTCGCTCTCCCTCTCTGCGAGAGTTCTGCAATGGTGCTCTCGATGTAAAATGGAGAAAATGTAGTCCCCAACTCCTCAAAATCGTTCCCTGTCGCCACCGTTTGTCTCCCACCTCCTGAGAAAACAAACACCCCCCCCCCCCACCCCCCCCCCCCCCCCTCTCTTTCACGCGCGCCGCTCTTTCCTCCCCGTCTCTCAATGTTTAATGGGCTGGGGTTTTAGTGTGTGCACTGGGCTGGTTAGGGCAGCTGCTTCTAGGGCCTATTTGGTGGATAACAAGGGTCACTAACCTCGCTGATCAGAAAACCCTCACCCTCGGCCACAAAGGCCTAGGCGAGGCTATTGTAGCCTTGCTGGATCTGGGCAACGCTGCCTTTGCCTAGGTCTAGTGAGGGCCTTCGTGACAAAGGGCGAAGATTTCGCAGCTGACAAGGGTTTCTGATGACCCTCGCCAGCCCTAAAAAGCAAAAAAAAAAAAAAATTAAAATTAAAATTAAAATTAAAAAAAAAATTAAAAAAGTTATTCAAATTAGCGCTGTCGTAGCCACGTAGGACGTCTGGCTATCATGTCCAATTTTCTAGCGAGACAAATTGTTGATAACACTCAACTGATCAATTTTTCAAATTTGTGACATTCAAGTGAGCGATAAAAAAGTTATGGCACGCAAATGAGCGTTGTACAAAAGTTATAACACTCTTACTATTCTTGCCCAAGTTGGAGTGTCACCTCTACTATTCTTACCCCAACTTGGATTGTCCTGCTTTAGCATATAATGCTCGCAAGTTCATATTTGGAGAAGCTGGTCATATTTTTTAAGACATTACGCTGTGGCTTCATCTTGGTTTTCCTTACTCTACTCCTTGATATATTGATTTGGGTATTGCATGTGAAAGAATTGACCAGAGCTTTATCAAAAGGAACGGGACGTGTTCCGTCTTTATCAATTATAAAAGTTACGTTTCCCTCACTCCCTCCATGCTTTCCCAATCTAAACTTGTGAAACTCGGTATTATGTTTCTCTTTTACATGAGAAAAAAGAATATTTTGGAGCTACAGGGCGAGTTATTAAATCGTCAGCAACGCAGGAAAATTTCCTCCAATAGTAGCCATTTAAAAGAATAAGAGAAACTCTATTATAGCGAATTTTGTACATTCAATATACTCTATGGATAGAGGATTGATCTATTCCCTCGCCATGTTAGAAATATTGCTCATAAGGAGTCCTATTGTTCGACCCAAAAAAAAAAAAGTCCTATTGAAACCAAGAAGTATGGGCTTGCCATTGACATAAAAATAAATGGAGTTTTTGGAGAAAAAAAACTTATCAGTGGAGGAAGACCTTCTAGGGATAGGAGACATAGGGCTAAAGAGAGGACCTTTGCCCTTGTTCGCAGCAGATTGGGCGAGGGTTTTATGGCTTGACCCTCACCGCCCTAAAAAACCAAGGGAAAAAGGAAAATAAAAATGAAACAAACTAAAAAAAAAAAAAAAAAAATTCAATTTATTTTACATTACTCTAATGTGGCACTAAACTTAGTTGAAGAAAAAGTTATGACATTTAAGTACACTATTTTTCTCTCCAATAATTGCAAGTACAAAGTGGCCACTAATTTCTTATGATACATATGTTAAAGCAATACAGCAAAGTTAGCCATGAATAAATTTTATAGCGACGATGGGCCTACTCCAGTCGATTCCTCAAAATCTTCGCGTTCAGGAAGAGAAAAATAGAATTGATCATAAGAAAGTACTAAAATCAGGTTGGAACCATGCGGCTGCATAATCGTGACAGCTAGTTGCATCGAAGTATGTCTCAACCTCACCGTTGTCCATGCTGTAACTCTTCTTCTTCTCATCTATGTTATCTTTGAAATAGACGTGGTTTGGCTTGACCCCGAGAAGGCAAGACTCGGCTTTGAACTCCACCGAGAACGAAGAGTTGCCATTCAAGAAGAGAGATGCGTTCCCCAAGCTCTTGACCTCTTCCTCAGTTCCCTTCTCCAAATCAACTTTGAAAACTCTGATCTCTTTCACGGTTCCATACCCTTCGCCCCATATCGTCCATGCCGCCAATAATGAGCCTGAACACTCAACGAGATACGGATGACCTTCGAAAATGTTCTGCCCTAGAATTAGTCGCGATTCCATGCGATGATTTCTCTTGTTAAAAGTCATTATTTGCTTGTTCGCATCCAAGGCCACAAATAGCCCATCGTAATAAATCAATTGAAGGACGGTGGACCGGCGCAGATACATCGCTGGACTCACTGCCGTCCATGCATCATCTCCTGATCTGTGGAAGGCAAACCCTAGTGGTCCAAGACTTTGATGAATATGGATCATGACTACGTAGCTCCTGGTTGAAGAAGGGCCTGAGGACAACGCAATCCTGTTGATTCTGGAATGGCGGCACTGGAGCCTCTTCGGCCCATCGAGTTGCACCCTGAGACGTGACTTGCGGCGAAGCTTCGTCAAGGCAGGGAGTTCGATGCTGACGCGCGAAAGCGGATTGAAGATACGATAGTCCCTGTCCCCCTGTGACGCGAGTATCCATCCTGGTGCAGACAAGGTCCGGACATGAGATCCTGGCACCTGCATCGGGTAAATTCTCCCTGTGGTGGGGCTGCGGAACTCAGCTCTTTGGTTGTCCGCATAAATCATGAGCCACGGCGTTTTCGACTTGGTGTCGTACGTCTCTTTGGCGGCAGTGGACCGCCATGATGTGCACACCCCTCGAAAAGCTAAAAAGTCTTCTATGGCTAGCCGTCGACCAATGAGTTCTAGGATCTCTCGTGGGAGTTCTTCCCAATTCACCATTACTTGGTCATAGATTGAATGACCAAGTCGCCTGGTGTGCAACTTCTTTGATGAATTCATTCCTCAAAACATGAGGCGGGTTCATGCTTATCTAAGGCGGGTCGTTGCTTATGTAAGGAAAGACCACTATCGGGAATTTGGTTTCCTTTTTAGTGTAAGATTACCCCAATCCGACTTCCTCTTTCAACAAATTGCTTCACAAAACTTATGGCTCTATAATTTCTTTTTCTTGAATGGATATTCCTTTTGTCCTGGTTGACAAGATAAACTTCCTCTTATTTAATGTTATAAGATTCAAATCTTTCTATAGAATATAGCATATCTATGAGATAGCTCATCTTCAAGTTTTTACGAATAAAACCCCATAAAGATCTCGTACATAATATGTTTAAGTAAATGATAATTGTTTCATAGTAAATGACGCATGAAATTGTAATTTAAAAGTAAACTGACTTGTAACACTCAAAACATAATACCTAAAATATTTAATACTTTGAAAAAAAAAAAACTATATGTACCATTTCAATAAGAAACTTGTTTTTCAACCATATATATAAGAAACTTGTTTTCCTCGAAAGCAAATATATGATAATTGTCACATAATAAATGATGTGTCAAAAAAATAAAGTGTGAAATTTTAATTTAAAGATAAACTGACTTTCAAAACATAAAGGGTTAATACCCTAAAAAACCCCAAATTAGTACACATATGACAAATTTACCCAAAACTATTTTTTTGACCATAAAAAACCCCAAACTGGTATATTTGTGACAAATTTACCCCAACTGATCATAAAAAAACCATAAACTAGTACATTTACGATAAATTTACCCTAAACTAATTTATTCGACCACAAAAAATTCCAAATTGATAAATTTGTGACAAATATACCATCCGCTAAATTAGATTAATACAAAAAAAAATCACAAAAATTGTAAACTATGACAAACGATGTGTAAAATCCTAAATCAATATATTAGTCAACTATCACGTGTAATTTAACTTAATATTTTGACAATAAAATTTAACAAAAACTAACATAAAGTAAATTTATCACAAGTGTACCAGTTTTGGGTAAATTTGTCAAAGGTATACCAGTTTGGGGTAAATTTGTCACAAATGTACCAGTTTAGGGTTTTTTAGGGTATTAACCCAAACATAAATCATAATTATCACATAGTAGGGAATTCATGAGTGCACTCCAATAAAAAAAAATGGCACTTGTGACACAGGGGAAAGAATCACTTTTTTAAATTATAAGAGCCTAATATATAGACCACTCTTTTCTTTCATTTGTACACTCTTTGTACAACTATATCTATATCCCCACTATAGTAAACTATAACCTATTGTACCACTTAAATTGGAGCCATATGAATTAAATATAACTCATTTATAGTTTTGTCTCCTTATTCTCATTTTCAATATGCTTTGTGTAAATGCTAAAGGAGATACAAATCATTAAGTACTGATCCGATTTCTAAAAATAATATTCTTGCTCTTGAGGACCATAAGATTCATATCAAAGCCGAGTTGGATTTCAAAATGATTTTTGATTAGGGTGGCCTGTACGGAGTATGTTGCGAAATGTTCGTGGAAATGCTTCGCAAGAATCGGAATTCTACTAAAATAATTGTTGCTGGTCAGTGCCTTCAGGTGAGTAAAATCATTTTGTTTTGGGCTTCGTATTTATGGTCTCACTGATGATTCTGGAATTCCCATCAATTTGTCTTGTTAGCATTTGAGGCATGAAACCAAGTCATTTAGTATCTTTTCTCCAAATAAGAACCTAAATAACCAAATTGAAAGAAAGGCCCAATTTCAAACCCTAACTCTCATTGAATGAATCCTCCCACCTCAATCCGCCATGTTTCGGCAAGTCACGAAGAAGCTGTTCCACCGGCTCACCGTGAGGACCTGTCCCAACCCTTCTTGAGAAAAGAAAAGATCAAATCTCAGGTTCTAACTTTGCTTTGAACAGAACAAAACGAGGAGTCGGAAACTATCTGGTATATGGATGATGATAGAGTTGCAATCTGTGATGAGATCAAGGACAGAAAGTTTGACTATAACTGCCGGTGGGAATCCAAGCCAACAAATAGATTTCGGAAGCGATTTCATCACTTTGTAACTGCCCGCAATGTTGAGTAAAACAAAGCACACCTCGCACTCTTCCGAAATCAATTGTTGGTAGCAGCGAACGAAGGAAGATTCTCAGTGACACAGAAGCCAAGAATCAAAGCCAACAGTGGTGTGTTGAGCCGGATCCGAGTTCTTTAAGTACTCGGATCGCAGAGCAGAGAGTAGAGCAGGACAATTCACGGCACATTGATAATATTCCGACGATTGAGAGTGGATGACAATTTGGGAGCTCCATAACATCGAGAGCTTTCGCTTCCTTTTTCATGCGAAAAATGTGTTCGTGGAGATTGTACCCCTCCCTCCTTCTAAGTTTTCTGTGACGTGTCTATATACCCTAAAAAGGGAATCCTACTCCGTCAAACCCCAATATTGATTATGTTGTATAGCTTTTCTAGAATCTTCTCGAGAGGACATTGCTTCGCCCAGCCACATGGAAGAGGTGCAGGACGCACGTTTGAGGCTTCGGGAGTGGGTGAACAGAGATGAGATTCAAGACAGACAGGCGAGCCCTTTAAAAGCGAAAATTGAAGACACGAAAAAAGGCCTTTCGACCAAGCTTGCCGGGGACAATAGGGGTGGTTCGCGAGCGACACCGACACTCGTCCATGGATGAGCAATTCGCGAGCGTCGACATCACTCGACCAAATCCGGTGGAGACTCCATTGGTGGCAAGGCAACCATGGAGGAGGGCTGGAGGTCGAACTCGGAGAGAGGGATGACCAGATGGGTTTTTCGAGCAAGAGTGCGGGTGAGGAAGAGGGCCAACACCATTATTGCAGAGAGCGAGCTTTCCTAGAGGATAACAGTGGAGAGAAATAAAGGAAAAAAAAATTGCCCATATTTTCTCTTCTTCTTCTTTGGACAGCAGCCAAAAAATACATGGACTGCTTTTTTTTTTTTTTAATGTTAAGTTATATTAACTTTTTAATTAAAAAAGTCATGTAATTTTTTGCTAGAATTTTTCATTGGAGGCATTTAAGTGATTTTTTTTTTCTTTGATTTCACACTTAAGTGAGCCGGCGAAATTTTGGCACTAAAAATAGTGCCATACACAACTTCTAGCACTTTTAGTGTGCTTATTCCAAGCAAAAAAAAAAAAAAATTATGAAAATGCAAGAGAGTGGAGAAACTGTGAAATAATGAATATTACTCCAACACTCTTCAATTCATCAAAAATTGACAAGGGCATAGCATGGAATTTTACGGTTAAATTATTTTAGAAGAACTCGCCGCCACCTATTTTTTAAAGGAAAATAGAAGAAATAATTTAAAAAACTCATTGATAAACAAATTAAATTGACATATCTGATTTTAAATGCACTTTTTCCGTGCTTGTGTTGTCATACAGCCTTTTTTTTTTTTTTTTTTTTTATCAATCTTCATAACCATACATACATGCAAAATTGAGACATAATTATCAATCAAATATGTCACTGTTATATTTTAATACTATAAAGCCATATGTATTACAGATAATACTCTTATGTTGGTTTATTTCTTATATTTCAATATGCTTGTTGTGGATATTGAAAGAGATTGTAAACATTTAATAATGTTCAATTTTTTTATAATATAACTTATGGTATATTTCTCTTGGATATCACAAGTTTTCAGTATTAACTATTTAGTTTTGCTAAAATTATTAAGAGCTAATGAAAGCTAGTACTCAACTTGCCCTACAGGGATGCGAAGCCCTTGCTTGATTTGGTGAGGCAAGGGTTTGAAGCAAGGGTTCACAGCCCTTGCCTAGAGGTATCGTCAGCCACTGTGGAAAAAATATGCAAAAAAAGAAAATAAAAGAAAAGAAAATGAAATAAAATATTATAAAATTTTGAAATCTTTTTAAAAAGGAGGACAAATTATCCACGTTAGTGTGAATAGCGCCATGTAATACAACTGGCATTTGCATCAACGATCTCTATAACAAATTAGTTGGAATGATTATATTGACAAATTATTAAAGAGTTTAGGTTTAAATTGGTACAATTATAAGGTTTAGGACTGAATTAGCTGTCATATAATATATTTAAAATTTTAGGATAGTTTTCTTCATGTTGTGTCATTGTTATCATGTTCGTAGAGAGGGGGGGAAGCTATTCTCGTGTTTGCTAGGTTTGAGTTAATTTTTTTTCACAGAGTGCCGAAGTGAAGAAAAGCTAAAAAAAGAAACTGTTGAAAATTGACTATATGCAGCATGCACATATCTATACCACGAGTGTCTTGGCATAATAGGGGCATAATAGGAGCCGTTTGATAACCATCTTGTTTTTCTATTTTTTTATTTTTTCTGTTGATTTTCATAACATAAAAAGAATATAAATCCATTTAGTAATATCAGCTAATATTTATATTTCCTAGAATAAAAAAGGCCTAGGGAATAAATTTAGAACATAAATGCATCATAAGGGTCACAAAAATGTTACTAAATGGAAGTTATTTTTTGGAACAAAAATGTTACTAAATGCATCATAAGGGTCACAAATATAATTTTTGTTAATGCCAATTCAGTCTTAATCTTGGAGAGTATCGATTTCCATTTCTCAGTTGTGTTTAGCAACTTCCAACAATATTAGGGATAATACTCCTGAATCTCAATTGGTTTTTTGTAATTCAGATGCATAATAGATTTAAGCCTGATGATCTATTTATGGTATCTATCTTATTATCAAGCCAATATTATCTGTTTTTACGATGATAATTTAGTTGAGGTTGTAGAGCACGAGGAATTACAATGCCAAACGAGAACACGGACGAACATAAATTTGACATTTTTTTTTACTGTGACTTATAGAGGTAATTAAGTCCTAGTGGTTTCCTGTATTATTACAAATGACAATTTAAATCAACCATACACCTTGTTATATATCCAAGGTTTCTAACTATCTTTCCATGTAGTCTAATTTCCTTGTTCAAAGACTATTTTATATTTTCTTCTAGAATTAATTAGAAAAATTAGATAAGCATTTGGACTTTTTTCAGCGGGTTGCTAAGTTCTCTTAATCTATTGTTATCTATATCTATATCTCCCATATATAACCAATTTTCCCTGACCAAAGTACCCTTATATTACCTCACTATATAAAAAAGTAAAGAGAATGTTAGATATCAATTAATAGTTAAAAATTTGATATCTCTAGAAAGTCCCTAACTAATCTCTCATTTTAATTATGCACACTTATCCTTAATTTTGGGATTTTTTCTTTAGGACATAAACATACTTTATCATATGAAAATGTAGTAGTCTCAGTTGAAGAAAGTGCCATGCAAATGGGAATTCGAACATGTGAATTGAAAACACGAAGCAAACGAATGATGTTATGCTAAAGAAATTCTAACGTATGTGTACCTATGAATTCAAATATGGACATCAATAATGTATTAAGAATATTTTCCAAATTAAAGGGAATTGTTGACATCCGAATTTTCACCAACAAATCCAATATACATTTTCATAAAAAAATAAATTAAATTAAAAAAATACATAATATATTATAAATGACCAATAATTAACAAATAAAGATAAAGACAAAAAGAGAAAATATAATTAAAAAAAAAGGGGCTTCGATTCGGTCAATACGGAAAGGGCCTGATCTGATCACTTGGGCCTGCTCCAATCCTCGCAGCCCACTAATTCAATTCCACGGCCCTTTTAGTCCAGTTCATGTCCGCTTCAGTGGGCTTTGCCCTGTCATTCAGTTTATCTCACCTCTGTCTATCTCTCTCTCGTGCTGCCCCTGAAGCGAAGCGAGCAATTCAGATTGAAGTTGACGAACGGAATAGTGATTCCTCTCTCTCATCAAACCAACCGGATTCCCTTATAAAGAAACGGAATTCATGCTCGAGTTCTGGACAATTCCTGGACGGTTATCCTCTTCCGTCGCCTTCTGATGTCCTCGCCACCGCCGGTCAACGCCAATGACCGCTCCTCATCTTGCTCTGTCGAGCTCTGTATATTGGTCGAGACGCTCGAAGCAGTTCATTCTCTTGTGAAGCTCCTTCGTGGCTATCGATTTTCAATGGAGAGACTTCCAGGACTTCCTCTTGTTAGTTGAGCGACCCACCGTGACCGTAAGCTTTCCCCACTAAGGTAAATGATTGATGCTCTGTTTCGGTTATTCTTCACACCTAACAGAGGCCGAGACTTTAGGTGTGTTTTGTGCGAAAATTAGCTCTAATTGAGGATCTATTTTTAAGGAAATCTGCTTTGATAATGTTTCGGTTGAACTCTAAATCCTTTGATACTCTCCGGGATCCGGAGCATTGGACTGAAAATGTATATCATGTGTTCGATGAAATTCTTGAACGATGTTAGTGTATGTTCAGGTTCAAATCTGACCGAGATTGAGTTCCATGTTCTAATTTGTTTGTTTGTTTCTATCAAATAAGTTTTGTTTGAATTCGGGTTCCCTTTCTCCAGTAGTTGTCCGTGTTGCAGCTCCTTGACTTCTAAGTTTCAGTTTAGTTCAATAGCCGAGAATCAATCATACGAAATAAGTTTGAATCAGATGTGTTCTGTCGATCCCAAATCAAACTGAGTTTAATTTCAATGTTTGAATTGTCATTTTTGAATTAAAGCATGTTCTGATCATGATTTCCTGATTGATTTTTGCTGGATTAATGTTGAATTCTGAAAGTAAGAGTTTGTAGTGCTTTTTACTGTGGATGAATGCTGACTTGTTTTTGCATACCATGAATGACCAAAAACGGGAGTTTGTGCGTAAAAGAAACGGAGGGAGCTTAACACATAATAATATCATTAGCTTTGGAAGGCCTGGGCGTGGCAATAGAATGAAGAAGATGATGTTTGATTCTTCTTAATGGAGAACATATGACTGTACACTAGATTCAAGGTGTTTGGGCATGTGGAATGAAAGAAAAAAGGAAACAGGTAGAGGTTCAGTGCATTCTGAGATGAGGAACCGAATGAGAAAGGAAAATGGAAAGTAAATAATAATAACAATAATAATAAATAAATAAAATAGATGATAAGAAATAAAGTTCCTTTGGAAAACTAGTCTGATCAACAAGGGTTGAAGTGTTCTTTATGACTTTTGTATAGGAAAAAGAATGCAAGAAATTGAAAGGTACGACATAGGCAAAAGACTGTTAGATCTGAAGTGTAAGCAGTGGGTGTGGTTAAGTCATCCTTAAACTGATCAAATGCCTCTTTAGTGGAGTTTTCTCCTCTCATTAATGAGAGTGTAAAATCAATGAGCATTCAAATTTCTGTAGTTCATCAGCGACCCAATGCACAAATTGGGTCGGGTTCATTGACGGCATCCTTCTTTTACCTTTCAAGAACGGGGGACATTTCCATCCTCTGTTTTGACAGAAACTTGTGATTGTCTACAAGTATAATTAGCAATGGAAAATAAAAACAATATTTATGAGTTTTCACCTACATATCCAAACCCTAGGTAAAGCACACACCCAACACTTGCTCTGCCACAACAGCCCCACCGTCGCCATCCACCGCAGTCAACCATCAAGATCTCAGGCGAGTCACCCAGCCTTCACTGACATCGCAGCAACCTCAGGAGAGTATGTCAAATCCCCCAGCTTTTTTTTCGTGAAATAATCTGCAAGCAGGTGTGGCAAGAACTACCGGCAGGGGCAGGGACCGAAACTGCATCATTTGCTCTGCTGCAAGCAGTTTCTTGTGCTTCACCAAAGCTCCTGCCTCATCACGGGAGACACATTCCCAAATCAGCAATGTGGCCTTGACAACGATTATTGCTTTACGACTTCCATTGATGAGGGTTCAATTGCTGAGCCCGTTCTCCACTTCCTAGTATTGAAAAGCTAAAACAGAGGATATGGACATTATCTCCAAGGCTCGTTTGTGGAACCTGTACATAGTTCAAGAGAAAAGGGAATGGGCATCAGCAAGACAAACAAGAAGGTTAAACAGAACTGCTAGTGCCATGTAACATGGTAAAGGAAATGACATGCAACTATTGCTGGGAACTCAAAATAGTACATTCTTTTGCAGGCTAAGATAGGTTACATGCTGTCTGACCTAAAAAAAAAGATAGGTTACATGCTGTCTTATACATGCTGTGCAGAATAAGTGCTTCAAATTCAGATTGCCAAATGGGACATAAGTGGCCAACCCTTCCGAAATGACCATCAACTAATTTACATTGATGGAATTCAGTCTTTCAGTATATAATGTCAAGTTGGGCCATTAAAACTATCCAGGAGCTATGTAATCAAGATATTCCCAGTGTGGCGGCAAGTGGGGACAATCTCAGTGACAATATCCATGACCCCACACTAAAACATGATTGACCGATTTGTCTTCTGATTCTAGGGAGCCTTACAGAATGTCATTATCTAACAAGAAAACAACGCAAACATGTAGTTTGCAGTCCAAGTATGAAGGCAAAAATCCTTACTCTGCTGCCCGTCGCTCTATCTCATTCATCTGGGTTCTGCCCCAACAAATATTTGGATCAGCCCTCCTGCCTGTGATTACAAAGAAAAAAGTGCCAGGAAAATTGCTTCCTGATCAATTCAAATGACCGGACTCTATTACTCATATATCTAGTTGTTTGTCTGCATCAATAAAGTATTTGGATAAGGTTATGATGTTTCAAAATTAACCACACATTTGTCGCCTAAGCTTGTAGATCAATTGGCATTGATCTCACAAAATTTCGCGTGATATCAAAGTCTCAGTCTAGTTTATGAATCACTTCAAGCCCCTTGTTTGCCTCACCTATGATTAAATTTCACACTTTAACCTTAGGTTACATTCCAACTTATGCATGAGAGGGAGGGCTACAATATCTAAACAAAAATCATGACTTTATCTAATAACTCAAGTTTTGAATTAATTGATGATGGTTTGACAAAATCTAGGGTGATAGTTTAGAAAATATTTCTCATTCAAAGTTCTGTGAGTAATGAAGAAAGAAAATAAAAATGGAGCAATCATATGTGATCTTGCAAAGTAACAATGGTCATATTTAATCCATTGACATAGATTTCGGTGAGTCATTATCATATTGATACAACTAAGCACAATTTAAAGTTGCACACCACATTCTCTTACTCCAACAAAATAAAATCCGTACACATCATAACATATCTAACAAGCTAAAATGACAATTAAAGTTTACTATAAATCTTAGACGAGCTCAAAATACAGCTTCCTCTAAGCAAAAGTCAACATCAAAACAATGGCCATGAATGCTGTCAAAGTGATTTCATTTTCGACAGTTATTGCTTACACAACTGATTCGGAAAGCACATTACAAACACCAAATCTATTTTGTTCGATATGAGTAGGTTTCACGAGTTCAACTTCACTGAATTAGGAAATTCAGACAGGCAAGGCACTGTCTGCTCATTTTTTGTTGTTCCTTTCAAGCATACCCATTTCTAGGATTATGGATTCTGCAAACAGCAACCAAACCTGAAATTCAGACAACTACAGAGTCTGCTCTGCTCTAAAATTGTTATAAAAAATCAAAGCATACTAGATTCTGATTAAACACGATACTGCTGTCGCAAGTCTCTTAGCCTAGTCTATGTATCTTATTATGTGGTTCCAGACATGTCAAGAAAATAAAAAACAGAAAATCTTAAATGTCATCAAGTGTCTAAACCTGAATCATGACATAACATCCCCAACAGTGAAGGCCAACGAAAAAAGAACATAAAAACTGTCGTCAAGAGTTTAAATTTGAATGACTCACCATCTTCCACAGTGAAGGCATTAGATGTGCCCTCAAGCAAAAAATATAAAAACATGAAGCGTCGAATTGTCATCAAGTGTCTAAATTTGAATGACTTACCATCTTCCACAGCGAAGGCATTGGACATGCCCTCAAGGACACGAATTCCTTCACAACAAGCCAACGTAGTTTTGACCCCAAGCCTGAATTTTCCACTTCTCGTCCAGCTTGATACGTCATTGAAAGTGACGGCACCCAATACTCCTACGCCTTTATTGAGGATCACGGAGAGATTACCAGTCAAGAGAGGCATGTTCCCCTCTCGCCCCATTATTTCATTCCTCCCAAAGAACTCTCTAGTCCAATTTTTACCAGCTTCTTCATCAAAGTCACCTCCGATCACCGTCACCATCAACTCCAGCACTGATAGGGGTCCAGATTGCACAACCCTACCGGTACTGGAATCTGCCAAGATGACATGAATAGGAGAATCTCTCTCCCCCTCAACCTCATCACCTTTAATAATGCTCGATGGTAGTTTTGTTATAAAATGAAGACGTAAATGCTTTTCGCCCTCACCATCTTTTCTCGCTGATGCAGACCTGTCGATAGAAATACTAATTTTACAATTCACTCAATAAAAATCTGCACTGTAGAAGATAGTGCCTAGTGCACACAATATGAAGACAGCCTTCTTGCCAACAGCAGACAAATAAAAAGGAAGACGATGTCAAGGGCAAATCCAACATACGAAATCATTCTAACAGATATCAAAACCTACAGCCTTTTCGCAATCACTAGCTTGAACACGTCATATCATTTAGTCCTCTGAAGTATAGAAAAGAAGCAGAGACACCAATATTCGTGATCAAAAGAATTGATTATGTCCCTATCTCTGTTATCGATATATAGAAATATACTTGGAAGGGATACACGAATTCAAACAGTGTTGCAAATAAACTTAAGGTGAATTCCTGCGGAAGATCAGTAAAAAAAATGCAGAAACATTCTCAGTGACATTGTCATTCACCAATGTCATATTTGATTCTAACTCTAGTAAATCATCCCGCGTTGTTGGTGACTAATCAGCTTGGCATGCAATTAAATCGCAATCATCTCTAAAGTGTCTCAACAAAGATTCTTACCAACAATTTAGCCTTTCATCTGATAAAGGAACTTTGGTCTCATTAGGTAGACCACGAGTGAAATTCTCATTCATAAACTCTGCTAAATCAGGAAGTTCATCGAGTTTCTCAAGATCAAGTGGCTTCCTAATTTTTTCTTTCATGGTGTTGAAATTCTCCATCAGTAATGCATTTGTCCTCAAATATTGATAATCGTCCATCACTGCAGGCATCAATGGCTCCCTCTTCTCACTTTCAAATGCACTCAAACTCTGCCTACAGAACGAAGTGCTGCAGGGTTGGCTTAGGATTCGAATTGCATACTTCTTCAATACAGGAAGGACATCGCCGCAATAGTCCCACCAGTCACCTTTATAAGCAACACTATTAGTACACAATTGTCACATTGAAACAAATAAAATATGAAATGACATCAACACGGTTACTTGACTAAAGAATAGATGCTTACAAGGGTGAGATGTTCCTAACATTGTCTTTGCTATACTAGTGAACAACTTTGGCACTTTGTCACGATAGAGCAGCATTTCTTGCACAAATTTTTCCTTTTCTTCAACCCCTACCAATTTTTCCAGCATGAAATTCATGCCATTTTTCATTGCATCATTCTCTTTGAACAGCCACACATGTAAACAGGGTTAAGAAAAGCAGCAGCAGCATGTATTGGACGAATGATATTACCCCGCCATTCCTCGAATATCGTCAATAAAATCATGATATTTAGGAACATTAGTCTCACATATATGTCTAATAGCTTCATCTGCCATTTCCACAGCTGCATACAAGAACCCAAAAGTAGCGCCATAGCCATCAACTAGACAGAGTACTCGAAATATCAGTTCTAAAGCATGCAAGACTTCTTTCCCTTCACTCCAAAATTCAGAACTGCGAATGATTTCACCCACTTCTATGCCTGATTCATCCTTCTCAAAACCCAACGAAAGCCACTCAGATGATGAAACCAGCAATCGCAGCTCACTTTCAACCCTCATGATTGATTCAAGCATATAATAGTTTGAGTAAAACTCTGTTGTTGATGATTGTTTCAACCCCAAGTAGTTTGTGAACTGCTTCATCAATGATAAGATGCCACCATGGTTGTGAATCTTAGTGACAAATGCTCTTGCTTGATCAAATGCCTTTTGAATCCATGGGATATTATCATATATATCCTCGAAGAGTAATTGTGTTTTATGGGCAACACATCCGGTCACGTACACATGGGGATGGTCGTCATTTGACATAATTTCAAGGCAATCTCCTGGATTTTGGATTACGTACTGCACGACGTTGTTGGCCCCAATTTCTCGAGTGACAAAATATGAAATCTCTTCCACCAAGTCAGAGATTAACTTAAAACTGGGGATTTCCACCGCATTCAATAGGACCACCCCTTCAATAGAATAAGCAAAGATACACATGAAGGATCTCTTCTTATCCCACCAAACATTAATGATGAGTGTGCAGCCAGTTCTAGCCCATGATTTCTTCACATTTGCCACATACTCTCCAATTTCCTTTTGCAAATCAGGCACTAACTTTGTTTTGACTTCCAAAAGACATGGCAACTCATAAGGAGAACCAAGTTTAGCCAGAGAATTCACAAGGTCAATGAAGGATGGGCTCCGCACAATGTCGACACCAACACCATTAAGGAGGATGAACTTAACAAGCAATTTATCCAACATAACGTCGTCCTTACTGATATGCATTTTAAGTGAGTTCTCGTCGGTCTTAACTGAACAGGCTTTAGCCTTGGCTCTCTTGTGAGGATGCGCAGAAATTGCTTCAGCAGCGGCACCTCGAACATCTTCAGAGACCGCGGTGCATATGTCTATACCACCGCCCCTAATCCCAGATAAATGCGACTTAAGTCTTGAAACACCGCCAGGAAATGTTTTGTGGCAGGAATTGCACGTAAATTTGCCATCTTCTTTCTTTGAATGATCCCAAAATTGATCTCTCTTTCTAACCATTTCTACTTCTTCGGTCTATATACACAAAAGAAGAGCAATTAATTGTTTCCCACGGACGTGAATGAAGTTATTGATAGTCACATTATTGACAACACCGAGAACTATAACCCATGACTTCCAATCTATGCAAGTAGGTTTTAAGGTTTAGCGGCCACATACTCCCTTAAAATCTTCACTGAGCAATAATGGGCGCGTTTGGTAATGTTTGTTCAAAATTGTTCGGGGAAGAAATAGAAAAAAGTCTTCGTTAGGGAACAATTTTTGAACAGAAAAAGATGTGTTTGGTAAATTTGTTCCGGGAATAAAAAATGAATAGAAATACATTTGGTAAATTTTATTCTTTTTATTCTTTTTATTTTTTAATATTTTTATTTTATTTTTCATTTTTTCCTTTCTTTTTTATTTTTCTTCTTTTCGTCGGTCGCCGGCCTCCGGGGCGACCGGCCGGCAGGCCGACGGCCTCGCTTAGCCACGCGAGGCTCGCCGGCCCACGGCGACGTCGAGCCTTGCCATGGTTGGGCGAGGCTTGGCCTCGCCTTGATCAGTGCAGTGAGGCCCGGCCTTGCCGGGGCCGCCGACCCTTGACGGCCGGTCACCGGTCATGGCCAAGGCGGCGGCGAAGCCAAAGAAAAAAAAAAAAAGAAGAAAGAGAAGAGAGAGAAGAAGAAGCGTTTTCAAAATTGTTCGGAACAAGAAACAACTTTTTTTTTTTGTTTCTCATTTCGTTCTTTTTGTGTTAACAAAAAAATAAAAAAAAGTAAACGCTTGATCAAACGCGTTTATGTTCTTTTTTTGTTCAAAACAAAAAAACAAAAAATCTATTCCAGGAACAGAAATGAGAAACGAAAACATGTAGGGCCAATAAAGCCCTTGCAATGAAATATCATGCAATTGACATTCACGCTAAAGTCCCTCCTTCATCAAAGTAAGGGAGTTTCACCAGAATTGTCCGTGGGTCGACAAGACCTAAGCAAGCTTTTTTTACCACTGCTAGTATACACACATATTGCGATGAGAGCTCCAAATCATAACACTAATATCTAAGCTGACCTTCAATTGAACAGAAATAAAACATTAAGTATCTTGACAGATAAATGAAATTCATAGTTTTGAGATCAAACTCAATAAGAATTGCTAACTATATATATGTATTCTGGGATATTAAGAAGAATGGAATAGACAAATTAGTCAAAGGCCGCTTTACTCAACAATAGTTAGAATCGAGGGGTATTTATACCCAAGAGACCCAGCTATCTTGGAAATAATCAAACAAATAATGCCCTCGAGATCAAATAATATCTCTAACAAGAAATTATCTACTATCCATAACTTTACTTCAACGCTGTACACTAGCATGCTTCCTGTACCTAGAATAGCAACTATCCCTTCAGAAACAGGACTTGAAATAATTGAAATGCCGAGAATCCATTAATCGTCGCTCATATTCACATACACAAAAGTTGAGAGAGAGAGAGAGAGAGAGAGAGGATGTGACCTGATCATAGCACGAAGAAGACGCAGAGAGGAGCGATATTTCTCCTGCGGCGTGAAGCCTGAAGAGGGAAGAGCGACCAAATCACGAACTTACGCTGAATCGGAAGCAGAGGGAAGCCAAATCTCTCCCGCGGTGCGGCACCTGGAGTATGAAGAATGACCAAATCACGAACTTATGCAGTGTTGGGGAGAACGAGAGGGAGGTTGCATAGGTGCTTGAATTTTACCTCTTTATATAGGTTCCTTTTTTTTTCTTTTTTTTTTTGGGTGTTGTTCTGTTTCTTTACCTTTTCCCGCGGCCGGCGTCTAATTGGCAGGGCACGTTTCTTTGATTTGCACGCGCGCATCCGCGAATTATTGCGAAAACAAAAGTACGCGTTCTTATAAAAAAAACGTTTTTTACATTTATTTAATTGTTACGAGTCCGACGAAAAGAAATAGTGTGTTCTAGTACATAAAGAGAACAATTGCAGTTCGAATAGTATTAGGGCGATAAGTTGAAATGCACATTTAAATCCACAACTTATATAGCTGCTTCCTAAAAGATTAATCGCTAATTAGTTTTCCAAATTTTCATATATTTATTTCGTTTGAAATGGTTAGTCAATAGAAAAATATTTTTAAGTAAAAAAATGCATACAAAAAATTAGGAAAATATAATCTAGATCATTGGATCTGAATAGGATCTTAAAAAGCTCAAAAGGAAAAAATAGATAAAAGATCCATCTTCAAATGAGAGATCTTATGTTCTTGTTCTTTTCTGGTCTGTTTTGGAGTGTTGCTTTGTGGTAAATGTTCTATTTTTTTTTGGCTTTTTGGCCTTTTCCAACGGTGTGCGTCAAGTTGGCACGCATGCCTACGCGAATTATAGTGAAAACAAAAGTACGCGCTCTTTTCAAAAATTCGTCGTCCCTTACATTTTATTTGATTGTTGTGTTCGAGGAAGACATATGGTGTGTTTCAGTATATGAAAGGAACAGTTGCCATTTGAACATTATTAGGGCAACAAATTGAAGGGCACCATTTAAATCCATGGCTTGTATAGCTGCTTCCTAAGAGATTAATTGCTATTAGGTTTTCGAACTTTCGTGCATTTATTTGGTTCGAAATAGCTAGTAAATAGAAAAATATTTTTTCGCTTAGGAAAACTCTTACAAAAATTAAGAAAATATGATCTCGATTACTGGTTTTAAGTAGATCCTTAAAAGGCTTAAGGAGAAATAATAAGTGGGAGATTCATTCTACAGCGAGAGATCTTATGTTCTTTTTTCTTTTCTGTTCTTTTTGGGGTGTTGTTTTGTGAGTCAATTTTCTGTTTTTTGGCTTTTTCCCACGGTCTGCATCAAATTGACAGTGCACGTTTCTTTGACTTGCACGCGGGCATACACGAATTATTGTGAAAACAAAAGTACACCTTCTTTTCAAAGGTATGTCCCTTTCAAAAGGTATGTCCCTTTCGTTTTATTTAATTGTTATGTGTCCGTGGAAAGCATATGATGTGTTTTAATACATGAAAAGAACAATTGGGGTTTGAACAGTATCAAGGCAATAAAGTTGAAGGGTACATTTAAATAATCCACACCTTAAATAGCTGCTTCCTAAAAAATCCATTGCTAATTAACTTTTCCAAACTTTTTTGCATTTATTTCTTTCGAAATGGTTAATCAAATAGAAAAATATTTTTGTATAAGGAAGACGCATACAAATATTTGGAAAATGTAGTAGTCTCATTTGTGAATTAAGGATACCAAACATAACAAGCATCTACTCACAAAAACTCATCAACTTCTTCACTTTCTATTTTATGATAGAGTTTTACATGCTTTTCCACATACCACCAAATAAAACAAAAATAAGAATTTTCCTTTAAAAAAAATCCACGAAAAGCATTTATTTTATCATGAAATTTACTGCAAAATAAATGCACCCTAATGACTTTTCATCTTTGCATTTTTTGAATGAGGAAAAAAAAACCAATGAGCGTTCGCCGTGGTGGCCACCCTTCCAACATGAAAGGGAGAGGTGAGGGGTTCAAATCCCCACCTTCTCAGGTAGGGATGGAGGTAGGGACGTGTAAGTTTCGAGAGTGGGTGTAGAATAGGAATAGAGTAGAACTGACAAAAAAAAATGAGGAAAAATACAAAATCTATTTTCAATTTTTAGACTAATTGATGAAAACGTGTTGGCAAGTTCGTGACTTCTTGTCCAAGCGTCCATCCCTTTCTAATTTTAACTGAGTACAACAAGTTTCTCACTTGAGCTGGATAAAACTTACTACCTCGAATATAAAGTTTGTAACTTATAGACATATTCTTTAATACCCACCCACACGCACGACTCATCATGCATGGACATTACTTGTAGATGAAAAGTAACTAGCCACATAAATTTGTTATATCTCATGCTAGAATATATTGAAAAATTAATATTGACTTCAATAGTCAATTTTTTCTTTAGGACATAGGGTCAAACTTACTTTATCGTATGAAAAGGTAATATCCACATAGAAAATTTGCTAACCATTGAGAGGTTGAAGATTAATTTTTCTAGTTTTGAGTTACTTATCACATAAAAGAATACTAGCTATCAGTAGGCACAAGTTTTTTAGTTGAAAAAAGTGCCATGCAAATGGGAATTCAAACATGTGAATTGAAAATGCGAAGCAAATGAATGATGCTATTTTAAAAAAATTCGAACGTATATGTATCTAGATTGTCCAAATTGAAGGGGACCGTTGATAATCGAATTTTTACCAACAAATCAAATATACATTTTCCTAAAAAACATAATATAATAAAAATAAATTAAGTAAAGAACATACATAATAGATTATAAATGGACCAATAATTAACAAATAAAGATTAAGGGAAAAAGAGAGAATATAATTTTTTTTTAAAGGCCTTCGATTCGGTCAATACCGAAAGGGCCTGATCTGATCATTTGGGTCTGGTCCAATTCGCGCAGCCCACTAATTCAAATTTGCGGCCCGTTATCCCAGCTCATGTCCGCTTCAGTGGGCTTCCCCCCCCCCCCCCCCCTCTCTCTCTCTCTCTCTCTCTCTCTCTCTCGTGCTACCCCAGGAGCGAAGCGAGCAATTCAGATTGATGGAGGTGACGAACGGAATAGTGATTCCTCTCTCTCATCTAACCAACCGGATTCCCTTATAAAGAAACGGAATTCATGCTCGAGTTCTGAACAATTCCTGGATGGTTATCCTCTTCCATCACCCTTCTGATGTCCTCGCCACCGCCAGTCAACACCAATGGCCGCTCCTCATCTTGCTCTATTGAGCTCTGTATATTGGTCGAGACGCTCGAAGTAGTTCATTCTCGTGTGAAGCTCCTTCACGTGTATCGATTTTCAACGGAGAGACTTCCAGTACTTCCTCTTGTTAGTTGAGCAACCCACCATGACCGGTAAGCGCTTCTCCCTAAGGTAAATGATCGATGCTCTGTTTCGGTTGTGCTTCACACATAACAGAGGCCAAGAGTTTAGGCGTGTTTTGTGCGAAAATAGGCTTTAATTGAGGATCTATTCTTTAAGGGAATCTGCTTTGATAATGTTTCGGTTTAACTGCTCTAAATCCTTTGATATTCTCTGAGATCTGGAACATTGGACTGAAAATGTAAATCAAATGTTCAATGAAATTCTTGAACGATGTTAGTGTCTGTTCAGGTTCAAATCTTACCGAGATTGAGGTCCGTGTTCTAATTTGTTGGTTTGTTTCTATCAAATAAGTTTTGTTTGAATTTGGTTTCCCTTCGTCCAGTAGTTGTCCATGTTGCAGCTCCTTGACTTCTAAAGTTTCAGTTTAATTCAATAGCCGAGAATCAATCATACGAAATAAGTTTGAATCCGACGTGTTCTGTCGATCCCAAATGAAACTGAGTTTGATTTCAATGTTCAAATTGTCATTTCTGAATTAAAGCATGTTCTGTTCATGATTTCCTGATTGATTTTTGCTGGATTGATGTTGAATTCTGAATGTAAGAGTTTGTAGTGCTTTTTACTGTGGATGAATGCTGAATGTGTTTGCATACCATTAATGAACAAAAATGGGAGTTTGTGCGTAAAAGAAACGGAGGGAGCTTGACTGATGATAATATCATTAGCTTTGGAGCGCACAGGCATGGCAATAGAATGAAGAAGATGATGTTTGATTCTTCTCAATGGAGAATATAGGACTGTACAGTAGATTCAAGGTGTTTGGGCATGTGGAATGAAAAAAAAAAAGGGGAAAGAGGAAGAGGTTCAGTGCATTTTGAGACGAGGAACCAAATGAGAAAGGAAAATTCCAAAAGTGTAAGCAGTAGATGTGGTTAATGTTAAGAACAGCAAGAACAGAAGCTCTACTGATGCTATTACTGATATTAGTAAGAACAGGGGAAGTAAGATATACAAGAGCAACGAAGAGAAAACATATGAAGAAGAGGAAGTGGAGAATATAAATGCTGCTGAGAAGAATGAGAAGAAAACCTGTTTCGAACACTTTGTATAATGCTACAAGTCTTGGCAAGTCTCGGTAGTTAGTCTGGTGTACTTCAGTTCTGGAAGTTAGTTTTTTGCTTCAGTTAGTTAGTTATCATTTCTTCAACTATTCAATACCTGTAAAACAGTTTGCATAGATAGCCATTGTATATAAAAAGGCTAACTCTCGTGATTGAAAGTAACAAAAGAAAAGAATAGAAAGTTTTCCATCTAAAGATCTCTCTACTGTTCCTTCATCCCAAGTTTTCCTATTTCTTCTTTGCACATAAACTTCTTCATGGTATCAGAGCAGCCGCATCCTGAAGAAATCATCTTGATGCTGCACAAAATAGTTAAATCTACATCATATCGAAGTTAGATTCAAAGCTTCATTGATCTCTAAAGATATCTATATCTTCCAACAAGATTTGTGAGTTGGTACTTTTCATCCACATCTAAATCTTCATCAGCAATATACTTGTAGCAGCGTACTACAAACCAGTAGAATTTGTGTCTGCAACTAGAGTTGATCAAAGATCAGGAAGAATAGACTAGCAGCAAGAAGTTTGAGATATCCATTTCCTATTCATGTTAATATCTCGAATTTTGTTTCCATCAATTTAGCTGAGGATAATTTCCTTCTATGGCAAGCTCAATTCTATAGATTCTTAAGGAGCCAAGATCTGTTTGGTTTTGTGAATGGGGAAATTTCACCACTTGCAAAGACATTGCATGTCGAAGAAGGAGGTCAAACTTCTGAGGTTCCTAATCCTGATTATAATGACTGGATAAAAACAAATCAGCTTGTATTTTCTTGGATTAGTGGTGCTGTATCAGAAAATATACTCAACTTGATAATTGGCTTAAATACTGCTTATGAAGTTTGGCAAACTCTGCTAAATCGGTTTACACAAAAGTCAGTAGCTAAGGAGTTCAAGTTAAGAGGAAAACTGCAGGCTTGCCAGAAACGTGAACGAACATTATCAGCATACCTCAGGGAGTACAAGTCAATATGTGATCAATTGAATGCCATAGAAAAACCAGTTGATGAAATGACAAAACTATTTGGAGTTCTGGAAGGCCTGGGATCTGAGTATGAAAGTTTTAAAACTATAATCTATTGCTTAAAGCCCCAACCAAAATATGATGAAGTAATCTCACACTTAGAAAGATTTGAAGCCAGGTTACAAAATTATTCTTTAAATCAGTTCAATCCTAACCTAGCTTACTATGGCCAGAGGAAAACTGAAGCTATACATAAAGAAGAGGCTGACGGAGAATATATACAACAGAATACTATTCTTAGAGGATCAAGAACAAATAATCGTGGAGGAAGAGATTATGGAAGAGGAAGAACATATAATGCCGAATACAGGAACTTTGGTTATCCTGGAAGAAACATGAGTTACAGAAATAATAACTCAAACTATGAACAAGAAAATCAGCAGTTCAAACAACTCAATACCTCATCTAGCTTAGGTCCTGTTCAAGGATTTAGACCATACAATGTATCAGCACAAAGGTATTTTGATACCAGGTCATATCCTGCATCAAATTCAACTCTTCACAAAAAGGTGCAGGTGGAGAAAGCAGCAGAACACACTCAACTTGAGTGTCAAATCTGTAAGAGGCCTGGTCATGATGCCTTACATTGTTAGTATCGGTTTGATAACTCCTATCAAGCCGAGGAGATACCAACAACACTAGTAGCACTACATATTGAGGAGGCAAATGATCAAGAATGGTATCCAAACACTGGAGCAACAGCCCATATTACCTCTAATGCTGGTATACTTCATAGTCTTTCTAAAAATAACAATGCTGATACAGTCATGATAGGCAATGGTCTGTGTTTACCTGTCAAATACATTGGTAATGCAATACTGAATACTGCAATTGATGCCTTGCCTCTAAATAATGTGCTGATTGTTCCTGAGATTAAGAAAAATCTTCTATCAAAGTCAAAGTTCACTGATGATTACCCCTGTTCCTTTATCTTTAACAAAACTGGTGTGTATATCAAGGACAGCACCACCAACACAACCATGAGGCTAGGAAGGAAGGTTAGAGGGCTGTACAGAGTAGACCCTCATGCTGCAAAAGTCTACTTCACTCAAAGACAAAGAATTGTTGCAGAAAGTATCTGGCATCAACGACTGGCTCCTACAAACCATAATATCTTGAAGCATTTGAGGAATCAAAATTTGATTCAGTACAACAAAGAACCACAATATGTATGTAGAATTTGCCAAATAGCTAAGAGTACTGCTCTACCTTTTCCATTATCAAATTCTACAGCTACAAAACCTCTAGAACAAATTCACTGTGATATATGGGGACCTTCTCCAGTTAAATCTTTTTAGAGTTTCAAGTACTATGTGATTTTTGTTGACAATTTCTCTCGGTTCAGTTGGATATATCCATTAAAGTTGAAGTCAGATTTCTATAGTATTTTTCTCATGTTTCAAAAGTTAGTAGAAAATCAGCATAGCTGTAAAATCAAGACTTTCCAGTGTGATGGTGGAGGAGAGTTTATTAGCAAAAAATTCAGAACTCACTTACAGAACTGTGGCATTCAACAGCATATCTCCTGTCCATATACACCTGAGCAGAATGGAATACCTAAAAGGAAACATCGACATATAGTTGAACTTGGTTTGGCTATGCTGTACCATGCAAAAATTCCATTAAAGTTAACTACATTGTTAACATTCTTCCTACTAAAAAATTACAGATGTAGTCTCCCTTCAGCAAATTATATCAGCATAAGCCAAGATATGACCATCTCGCAACCTTTGACTGTGCTTGCTATCCCTGTCTTCGACCATATGCATAGCACAAGCTTGATCCACGGTCACTAACCTGTGTCTTTCTAGGATATAGTGATAACTATAAGGGATATCGATGTCTTGTCCCTACTACTAGTCATGTCTACATTAGTTGACATGTAGTATTTGATGAGAATTTCTTCCCTTTGTCTAAGAAATTGGCAACGGTTTATACTTCCTACACACACTTGTATAAGTTGTGGATAGAAGAAGAGCAGTTCCTAGCTTCCTCCATTACAGATCACATAAAACATTCAACTTCTCAGTATACAGGTTGGGAACAAGAATCCACAACTAAGCAAACAAATGGAATGGTCTCACCTAAATGCACAGAACAAGTAGTTTTTGTTTCTCCAGCTGAATTTCCTATGGATCAAGTGTCCACCACTACTCAGAATAGTCCACAACGAGTTGAAATACCTGTTCCCATAACTGAGACAATAGATGGACCAGATATGGAACAACACACTTCAAATAATCAGACAAATTCACAAAGTACATTACCTACTCACCCTATGCAGACTAGGTCTAAGTCTGGCATTATCAAGACCAATCCTCGATATGCATGTCTTGCTATATATGAAGTACCTACTGAACCAAAAACAATCAAATCATCCTTAGCACATAAAGGCTGGTATAAAGCAATGATAGAAGAGATGGATGCACTTTATCAGAATAAAACTTGGGAATTAATCTCTCGAACTGGTCAAATGAATGTCATTGGCTATAAGTGGGTATTTAAAACAAAGCTTGCAGCTGATGGTAGCCTTGATAGACTTAAGGCTCGACTGGTTGCTAAAGGATTTCATCAGGAAGAAGGCATTGACTTTACATAAACCTTTAGTCCAGTCATCAAACATGCTACAATTCGTATAGTTCTATTTGTAGCCATGATGAAACACTGGCCAATCCATCAACTAGATGTCAAAAATGCATTCTTACATGGTACATTGAATGAGATAGTTTACATGGAGCAACCTCCTAGTTTTCAAGATCCCAAGAAACCTCATCATGTATGTCTCCTCAAGAAGTCTCTCTATGGACTTTGACAAGCTCCTCGAGCCTGGTTTGACAAGTTCAGCAACTTTCTGCTTGAATATGGGTTCTTTTGCAATTCAACTGACCCATCCTTATTCATCTATCATACTGATAAAGACACCATTCTTTTACTACTATATGTTGACGACATTATCCTGACTAGAAGCTCCTCTCAGTTACTTTCCAACCTCATCCATTCTCTAAGTCTTCAGTTCTATATGAAAGACCTTGGCCCACTACATTACTTTCTTGGCATTGAAATTAAAAATACTTTTGATCACCTGTTCCTTGCCAGACTAAATATGCCAGTGATCTTCTTACTCGAGCTCATATGCTTGAGTGCAAATCAATTAACACCCCTATATCACTAAAACCAATTGTTTTGATAAATGATTCTGCTCCCCTCTCCAATCCTGTCGAGTATCGAAGCTTAGTAGGTGGCCTTCAGTATCTAACTTTAACAAGACCTAACATTGCATATGCTACAAATCAACTGTGTTAGAAATTACAGAAACCCACTATTGCGGACTTACATAAACTCAAGAGAGTTTTGAGATATGTCAAAGGCACTATAAGTCTTGAAGTCTTCATTCACTCTTGAAGCTCTCTCCACTTGTATGGGTTCTCAGATGCAGACTGGGCAGGATGTGTTGAAACAAGAAGATCAACAACAGGTTTTTGTACATACCTTGGCTCCAATCTCATATCTTCGGCAGCAAAGAAACAATCACAGTCAGTCGATCCTCTACAAAAGCTGAGTATCGTGCTCTTGCTTCTACATCTGCTGAACTTACCTGGATCAGCTTTGTCCTTCATGATATAGGATGCTCATTGACTCGTCCAACACAGCTCTTTTGTGACAATAAATAAGCCATTTCTCTTACTATCAATCCTGTCTTACATGCTCGCACCAAACACATTGAGATAGACTTTCATTTTGTTAGGGAAAAAGTCTCCTCAAGGTCACTACAAGTGAAATATGTTCCAAGTAACTATCAACTTACTGATATATTCACAAAATCTCTCCCTCGTATTACACATTATCAGCTACGAATCAAATTAGGAATTGGTTTCTCACCCATTCCCAATTTGAGGGGGGATGTTAAGAACAACAAGAACAGAAGCTCTACCGATGCTATTACTGATATCAGTAAAAACTGGGGAAGTAAGATATACAAGAGCAATGAACAGAAAACATATGAAGAAGAGGAAGTAGAGAATATAAATGCTGCTGAGAAGAATGAGAAGAAAACCTGTTTCGAACACTCTGTATAATGCTACAAGTCTTGGCAAGTCTCGCGGTTAGTCGGTGTACTTCAATTTCGGAAGTTAGTTTTTTGCTTCAGTTAGTTAGTTATCATTTCTTCAACTGTTCAATACCTGTAAAACAGTTTCCAGAGATAGCCATTGTATATAAAAAGGCTAACTCTCGTGATTGAAAGTAACAAAAGAAAAGAATAGAAAGAAGTTTTCCATCTAAAGATCTCCCTACTGTTCCTTCGTCCCAAGTTTTCCATCTAAAGAACTCAAAATAGTACATTCTTCTGCAGGCTAAGATAGGTTACATGCTGTCTTATACATGCTGCGCAGAATAAGTGCTTCAAATTCAGATTGCCAAATGGGACATAAGTGGCCAACCCTTCCGAAATGACCATCAACTAATTTACATTGATGGAACTCAGCCTTTCGGTATATAATGTCAAGTTGGGCCATTAAAACTATCCAGGAGCTATGTAATCAAGATATTCAGAGTGAGGCGGCAAGTGGGGACAATCTCAGTGACAATATCCATGACCCCATGCTAAAACATGATTGACCGATTTGTCTTCTGATTCTAGGGAGCCATACAGAATGTCATTATCTAACAAGAAAACAACGCAACTACGGACATGTTTGCAGTCCAAGTATAAAGGCAAAGATCCTTACTCTGCTGCCCGTTGCTCTATCTCATTCATCTGGATTCTGCCCCGACAACTATTTGGATCAGCCCTCCTGCCCGTGATTACAAAGAAAAAAAGTCCCAGGAAAATTGCTTCCTGATCAATTCAAATGACCGGACTCTATTACTCATATATCTAGTTGTTTGTTTGCATCAATAAAGTATTTGGATAAGGTTACAATGTTTCAAAATTAACCACACATTTGTCACCTAAGCTTTTAGATTAATTGGCATTGATCTCACAAAATTTCACATGATATCAAAGTCTCAGTCTAGTTTATGAATCACTTCAAGCCCCTTGTTTGCCTCACCTATGATTAAATTTCACACTTTAACCTTAGATTACATTCCAACTTATGCATGAGAGGGAGGGCTACAATACCTAAATAGAATCATGACTTTATCTAATAACTCGAGTTTTGAATCAATTGACAGTGGGTTGACAAAATCTACGGTGATAGTTTCGAAAATATTTCTCATTCCAAGTTATGTGAGTAATGAATAAAGAAAAAAAAAGGAGCAATCATATGTGATCTTGCAGAGTAACAAGGGCCATATTTAATCCATTGACATAGATTTCGGTGGGTCATTATCATATTGATACAACTAAGCACAATTTAAAGTTGAACACCACATTCGCTTACTCCAACAAAATAAAATCCGTACACATCATAACATATCTAACAGGCTAAAATGACAATTAAAGTTTACTATAAATCTTAGACGAGCTCAAAAGACAGCTTCCTCTAAGCAAAAGTCACCATCAAAACAATGGCCATGAATGCTGTCAAAGTGATTTCATTTTCGACAGTTATTGCTAACACGACTGATTCGGAAAGCACACTACAAACACCGAATCTATTTTGTTTGATATGAGTAGGTTTCACGAGTTCAACTTCACTAAATTAGGAAATTCAGACAGGCAAGGCACTGTCTGCTCATTTTTTGTTGTTCCTTTCAAGCATACCCATTTCTAGGATTATGGATTCTGCAAACAGCAACCAAACCTGAAATTCAGACAACTACAGGGTCTGCTCTGCTCTAAAATTGTTTTAAAAAATCAAAGCATACTAGATTCTGATTAAACACGATACTGCTGTTGCAAGTCTCTTAGCTAGTCTATATATCTTATTATGTGGTTCAAGACATGTCAAGAAAAGAAAAAAACAGAAAATCTTAAATGTCATCAAGTGTCTAAACCTGAATCATGACATAACATCCCCAACAGTGAAGGCCAACGAAAAAAGAACATAAAAGCTGTCGTCAAGAGTTTAAATTTGAATGACTCACCATCTTCCACAGTGAAGGCATTAGATGTGCCCTCAAGCAAAAAAAATAAAAACATGAAGCGTCGAATTGTCATCAAGTGTCTAAATTTGAATGACTTACCATCTTCCACAGCGAAGGCATTGGACATGCCCTCAAGGACACGGATTCCTTCACAACAAGCCAACGTAGTTTTGACCCCAAGCCTGAATTTTCCACTTCTTGTCCAGCTTGATACGTCATTGAAAGTGACGGCACCCAACACTCCTATGCCTTTATTGAGGATCACGGAGAGATTACCAGTCAAGAGAGGCATGTTCCCCTCTCGCCCCATTATTTCATTCCTCCCAAAGAACTCTCTAGTCCAATTTTTACCAGCTTCTTCATCAAAGTCACCTCCGATCACCATCACCATCACCATCAACTCCAGCACTGATAAGGGTCCAGATTGCACAACCCTACCGGTACTGGAATCTGCCAAGATGACATGAATAGGAGAATCTCTCCCCCTCAACCTCATCACCTTTAATAATGCTCGATGGTAGTTTTGTTATAAAATGAAGACGTAAATGCTTTTCACCCTCACCATCTTTTCTCGCTGATGCAGACCTGTCGATAGAAATACTAATTTTACAATTCACTCAATAAAAATCTGCAACAGAAGATAGTGCCTAATACACACAATATGAAGACAGCCTTCTTGCCAACAGCAGACAAATAAAAAGGAAGACAATGTCAAGGGCAAATCCAACATATGAAATCATTCTAGCAGATATCAAAACCTACAGCCTTTTAGCAATCACTAGCTTGAACACGTCATATCATTTAGTATTCTGAAGTATGGAAAAGAAGCACAGACACCAATACTCGTGATCAAAAGAAATGATTATGTCCCTATCTCTGTTATCGATATATAGAAATATACTTGGAAGGGATACACGAATTCAAACAGTGTTGCAAATAAACTTAAGGTGAATTCCTGCGGAAGATCAGTAAAAAAAATGCAGAAACATTCTCAGTGACATTGTCATTCACCAATGTCATATTTGATTCTAACTCTAGTAAATCATCCCGCGTTGTTGGTGACTAATCAGCTTGGCATGCAATTAAATCGCAATCATCTCTAAAGTGTCTCAACAAAGATTCTTACCAACAATTTAGCTTTTCATCTGATAAAGGAACTTTGGTCTCATTAGGTAGACCACGAGTGAAACTCTCATTTATAAACTCTGTTAAATCAGGAAGTTCACCGAGTTTCTCAAGATCAAGTGGCTTCCTAATTTTTACTTTCATGGTGTTGAGATTCTCCATCAGTAATGCATTTGTCCTTAAATATTGATAATCATCCATCACTGCAGGCATCAATGGCTCCCTCTTCTCGGTTCGAGCAGTCTCAAATGCACTCAAACTCTGCCTACAGAACGAAGTGCTGCAGGGTTGGCTTAGGATTCGAATTGCATACTTCTTCAATACAGGAAGGACATCACCGCAATAGTCCCACCAGTCACCTTTATAAGCAACACTATTAGTATACAATTTTCACATTGAAAACAAATAAAATATGAAATTACATCAACACAGTTAATTGATTAAAGAATAGATGCTTACAAGGGTGAGATGTTCCTAACATTGTCTTTGCTATCCTAATGAACAACTTTGGCACTTTGTCACGATAGAGCAGCATTTCTTGCACAAATTTTTTCTTTTCTTCAACACCTACCAATTTTTCCAGCATGAAATTCATGCCATTTTTCATTGCATCATTTTCTATGAACTTCTCGCCACACATGTAAGCAGGGTTAAGAAAAGCAGCAGCAGCATGTATTGGACGAATGATATCACCATGCCATTCCTTGAATGTCGTCAATAAAGGATGATATCTAGGAACATTAGTCTCACATATATGTCTAACAGCTTCATCTGCCATTTCCACAGGTGCATACAAGAACCCAAAAGTAGCGCTGTAGCCATCAACTAGACAGAGTACTCGAAATATCGGTTCTAAAGCATGCAAGACTTCTTTCCCTTCAGTCCAAAATTCAGAACTGCGAATGATTTCACCCACTTCCATGCCTGATTCATCCTTCTCAAAACCCAACGAAAGCCACTCAGATGATGAAACCAACAATCGCAGCTCACTTTCAACCCTCATGATTGATTCAAGCATATAATAGTTTGAGTAAAACTCTGTTGTTGAAGATTGTTTCAACCCCAAGTAGTTTGTGAACTTCTTCGTCAATGATAAGATTCCATCATGGTTGTGAATCTTAGTGACAACTGCTCTTGCTTGATCAAATGCCTTTTGAATCCATGGGATATTATCATATATATCCTCGAAGAGTAATTGTGTTTCATGGGCAACACATCCGGTCAAGTACACACGGGGATGGTCGTCATTTGGCATAAATTCAAGGCGATCTTCTAGATTTTGGATTACGTACTGCACGACGTTGTTGGCCCCAATTTCTCGAGTTACAAAATATGGAATCTCTTCCACCAAATTGGAGATTAACTCAAAACTGGGGATTTCCAACGCATTCAATAGGACCACCCCTTCAATTGAATAAGCAAAGATATACATGAAGGATCTCTTCTCATCCCACCAAACATTAATGATGAGTGTGCAGCCAGTTCTAACCCATGATTTCTTCACATTTGCCACGTACTCTCCAATTTCCTTTTCCAAATCAGGCACTAACTTTGTTTTGATTACTGAACAACATGGCAACTTATAATGAGAACCGTGTTTAGCCACAGCATTCACAAAGTCAATGAAGGATGGCCTCCGCACAATGTCGACATAAACATCATTAAAGAGGATGAACTTAGCGAGCAATTTATCCGCATAACGTCATCCTTACCAATATGCATTTTTACCGAAGTCTCCTCGAGCGAAGTCTCTTCGGTCTTACCAGAAGATGCTTCGGCCTTTGCTCTTTTATTAAGACTAGTAATTGCTTCAGTAGCGGCGACTCGAACATCTTTGGGGACCTTGGTGCATATATCTATACCACAACCTTTAATTCCAGATAAATGTGATTTAACTCTTGGAGCACCACCCGCAAATTTTCTATTGCAAATCTTGCACTTAAATTTGCCATCCAAACGCTCGACATAGTCCCAAAATCGATCTCTCTTTCTGACCATGTCTACTTCCTCGGCCTATATACACAAAAGAAGTTCGAATTAAAGTTTCCCTTCAATAGTCAAGTTATTGATAACACAACCCATGTTTTACAGTATATGCACGTAAGGTTTAACCCCACATATTGCCTTGACATCTACACTAAGCAATAATTAAACCCTTGCACTGAAATATCACGCAATTGACATTCACACTAATGTCCCTCCTTCATCAAAACAAGAGAGTTTAACCAGGGTCAACAAAACTAAGGAAGCTTTTTTCCCACTATGAATATATACACACATTGTTATAAGAGCTCCAATTCATACGACTGAAATTTAAGTTGACCTTCAATTGAACAGAGATAGAAGTTCAAATATCCTGAACGAAAAAAGAAATTTAATATTTTGAGGTCAAAATTAAATGAGATTGCTGGCTATATATAAATGTTCTGGGTTCTTCAAGAGAGAGGAACACAGAATTTAGTCAAAGGCTACATCTTTACAGAATAATTGTTTAGAGGGACATTAATCTCCAAACAATACGTATAGGAAAGAAATGGAATTAGCTATGTTAATCTAACATGAAAATCTGCTATCCAGCAAATAACGAAACAAATTATATCCTCAAGATCTAACATTGTCTAATATTCTCTATTAAAGGAATTCTCTTATACGCATAAATTTACTTCAACGCTGTACATTAGCTTGCTTCCAGAGAGTAATACAGAGTATCTAGAAACAACATGACTACAAAAATGAGGGAAAGCGCTTGAAATAATTGAAATGCCCAGAATTCCTCAACCAACTATCGTCGCTCATATTCACGTCCACAGAAGTTGAGAGAGAGAGAGAGACTAGAGAGAGACCTGATAGTAGCACGAAGAAGAAGCTAAGTTAAGCGAAATTTCTCGCGGTGCGACACCTGAAGAGGGAAGAGCAACCGGATCACCAACTTACAGAGAGTCGGGGAGAGCGATCGAGAGAGGGAGAGCTTCTTGTATAGGTGCTTGGATTTCGCCAGTTTATATAGAGGCGCTGTGTTTCCTTTTTGCTTCTTTCGTGTTTGGTCTGCACACATTGTTTGATGTTTTTCTTTTTCCCGCGCAAATTGGCATGGCACGTTTCGTTCACTCGCACGCGTACATACGCGAATGGTTGCGAAGGCAAAAGTACGCGTTCTTTTCAAAGTCACGGCTCTTTCGTTTGTTTCGTCGGTTTCGTTAGCTTCACTACAGTCCTGAGCTACTCTTCTCCTTTTCACATTATCCAATTACTCTGTTAGATCCAATGCATCTTTTATGTGTACTCAAACGTAAACTCAGATAACTTTTTTCCAATTGTAACCGGCTATAACAAGTTCCTCACAGAGTCTGAATTAAACTATTTCCATCCAATAAAAAGTTACCGACATTTACATGCATTCAAAATTATTTTGATATATATATAAAGACTATTCATCCATACATGAACATTACTTGGAATGAAAGTTACTACCCACATAAAAAAAAAAAAAAAAATTCTCTGATGCTAAAATTTGTCAAGAAAATGGTCAATTTTTTTCTTTATGACATGAGGTTAAGATTACCTTTTTGGTGTTAAAGTTAATATTAACATAGAGAATTTGCTAACTATTGAAAGGTCTGAGTTTAGTTTTTCTAGTTTAAAATTACTTATCACATAAAAAGTATTACTTATTAGTAGCTACGTGTTTTTCAATTTAAAGAAAAAAAAAAGAGATAAATGCATTTGAATTTTTAAAACTTATTAAGAAAATGCAATTGATTAATCTTAAAATTTGTCAAATTGGTGTAATTGAGTTCTTTTATTAAGTCCATCCAATTAAACTAACAAAAAAAGGTAACATCATTTTTTTTTTTTAAATTTTTCTCTCTTCTACGTAGCATTGACCTTATTAAAGTATCAATGATAAGACTAAAATGTCTTCATTTTAGCTAAAATCATTTTTTAAACCAAAACCTTAATTAAATAAAATTATAAGATGAAAAGGCATTTAAAAAAAAAAAAAAAAGCAAGGGCAAAGGCAAGTGCTGCCGCCACTCCACCATCACTAGAAAGCATCAACAGGGGTTTAGCGAGGGCTGGTAGGGGTTGTCGGACCTCAACTAGACAGTAGCAAGGGTGCCTTGCATTGGCCAGCCCTCATCGTGACATGGCCAAGGGCCGCCTGATTTGGGGAGGGTGGGCGATCCTCCCTTAGATCTGGGTAGAGGGCTATGATCACTCACTCTAGGCAAGGGTTAACGCGCTGTGGGCCCTCGCCAAACCCTACCGACCTATTTAGGCAATGGTGAAAGATATCTCGTTGTAGGAGCAACCCAGCAAAACAATCTCCCTTCTTTGTCGTCCCTCGCTCTCCCTCTCTGTGAGAATTCCGCAATGGTGCTCTCGATGTAAAATGGAGAAAATGTAGTTCCCTGTCTCCACCGTTTGTACCCCCACGTCCTGAGGAAAAACCCCCCAATTTCTGAAAGAAGACAAAAATCGGTTACCAGCCCCTCTGACTCGCGGTGCTTCGCTCCCTCCTCTTACGCGCCTCTCTTACCTCCCCGTCTCTCATGTTTTAATGGGCTGGAGTCGACGGGCTAATTTTCAAATCACCTGCCTATAATCCCCTTCACGAACTTGCGCTTCATCTTCCTAATCTTATTCGGTGATTGCGACTCGTTGCAGATGAAGTCAGACTTAATGGAATTCTGAAACGAGAGAATGCGTGCGTGTGGGATCAAAGGGTCTAGGCTCTTTCTACCGCAGAATTTGAGCGACCTTTCGAGGACCAAGATTTCCGCTCTCTAGCTCTAGATGAGCTTAAATTTGACCCGCTCCTCCCGGTAGGCAGGACCGATGGCTCGGACCTGTTGCCATCACCGCGGCTCTTCCTTGCCCTCTTAGGTAGCGCATGCAAACGTTTCTGTTTCTCATGGTTTCTGTTCTTTTGTTCCCCGGAACAAAAAAAGAACAAAAACCTGTTTGCTAACGACACATTGTTTTTTTGTTCCCGGGAATAAAAACTTAGCCCGGGAATGGTTTGGGAACAGAAACAAGAAGCAAAAAAAAGTTGCTTCTTGTTCCCGGGAACAATTTGTAGAAATAAACTGATTTTTTTTTTAATTTTGTTTTATTTCCTTTTCTTCTGCGACCACCGTCTACCGCCCGAACCACCGCCCACCGCCGCCGCCCGGTTACCCCGCCGCCGCCATGATCGCCCGGCCGCGCCGGCTTGGCCTGCCGCCAGCCGTCGTCGCCGCCCGCCGGTCGCCACCGCCGCCCGCCGTCGTCTTCGGCTGCCTCCCAGCCTCCCGCCGGTCGCCGGTCGCCGCCGCCGGCCCGCCCGATCGCCGCCGCCGCCGACCGCCCGGCCGCCGACCATCACCGCCCGGGCGCCGCGGGAAGCCATCGGCCGCCCCTCCGCGGCCAACAGCCGGCGGTCGTCGGCGGCCGATGGCTTCGGCGGCGCCCGGCGGTGATGGTCGCGGCCGCGGTCGTCTTGGCGGCGCGGCGGCAGCGGGCGGCGACCTGGCTGGCCGGAGGCGGCGGCAATCCGTCGGCAAGATTAAAAATTGAATAAATACAAAAAAGAAATTGTTGCGTTATCAAACGCATTTCTATTCTTTTTCTATTCCAGGAGTAGAAATTTAGTGTCGTTATCAAACGGGTTCTTTTACTAAGAAATTGTTCCTCGGAGCGAGAAATAGAAAAGAACCATTTCTGAAAAAAACTCTTCCCGGAACGAAGCGTTTGCATGCGCTACCTTAGTGGTTGAGGGGGTCGGCATGGCGACTTGTCAGCGGTGCCGATCACATCTTCAAGTTGGGACTCGGACTTGGGAGACTATTCTTATTCTTCGCCCTTCCTCACCCTCAATTAAAAAAATTTCCTGATTTGATGAATTGGATATTTTTGTACCCAGGGCATAATTTTTATGTCCGATGTTTCATTGACTTGATTTTTGCCTTAGGGAAATTCGTGACCCGATTTTTCCAATCCATCAAATTGGTAGAAATTTAAAAAAATTATATACATGTGATTTTTACACAAATTTGGCAAAACTTTTATGAGACTAATTTTTCCATCAAACATTCCATTAACTCAATTTTCCCACCTCCAAAAAAGCTGTGAACCGATCTTTTCAATTCATGAAATAGGGAAAAATTTTGAAAAATTATATTCATGTGATTTTTACACAAATTTGGCCAAACTTTTAGGGGCATAACTTTTTCGTCAAACGTCCCCTTGTGTTAATTTTGACAAACTACAAAAAGCCTGTGAGCTCATGTTTTCAATTCATCAAATTAGGAAAAATTTTGAAAAATTATATTCATGTGATTTTTACTCAAATTTTTCATCTACAGAAAGCCCGGCTACCCACTAGGAAACACCATGACTACAAAAATGAGGGAAAGGACTTGAAATAATTGAAACGCCCAGAATTCTTCAACCAACTATGGTGGCTCGTATTCACATGCATAGAAGTTGAGAGAGCACTTGATGGTAGCACAAAGGAAGAAGCAGATAAAAGTGAAATTTCACGACACCTAAAGAGGAAAGAGTGACCAAATCACAAACTTACACAGTGGTGGGGGCAAGCACGAGAGAGAGAGAGAGAGAGAGAGAGAGAGAGAGCGCTTTCACTATGTTGAAACTACTATGTTGAAACTGAATCTTGCCAGTTTGTATACAATCGGTCTTTTTTTTTTTTTTGGGATTTTGATATTCCTTCAATTTTTTTTTCTTGTTTCCATGGTTCACGTCAAATTGGCAGGGCACCTTCTGTTCATTAGCACGCGTACATACGTGAACGGTTGTGAAAATTAACGTCCGCGTTCTTTTGAATGTTGCGTCTCTTACGTTTGTTTCGTTGACTTCGTGTCCGAGGAAAATACATGGCGTGCTTCCAATGGCAGGTGTTTTAGCTTTCCGACAGTCTTGAGCAATATTTTCTCCTATTCTGACTCCTTTATCTTTCGTCTGCAACCAAACCAATGCTCAGACCATTCATCCAATTGTAACTAGCTATAATAAGTTTCTCACGCGAGTCAAAAAGTTTTTGATATGTACATACGTACAAAATTATTTTGATATATATAAAAACTTGAAATACCTGTCACACATCAACATTACTTGTGATGAAAACCTACTAGCCACATAAAATTCTTTATTTCTGATGCTAAAATTTGTTTGAGAAATGCCAGTTTTTATTTTATTTAGGGCATGGGGTTCCTTATTTTATTGGTAAGAAAAGTTAATATCAGCCTAAGAATTTGCGAACTATCGAAAGGCCAAAGATTAATTTTCCTAGTTTGGATTTACTCATCACATAAAAGAATACAAGTTATTAGTAGTTATTAGTAGGCACATGCTTTTCTTTTTCCTAGTTTGGACTTACTCATCACATAAAAATAATACAAGTCATTAGTATTATTTGATTACGGTGCAGCTGTTGGCTGCAAGCCGGTTCCTCCGAAACCAAAAAAAAAAACAAAAACAAAAACAAAAACAACATGTATTATTTGATTGATTGAGTGGTCTTTCACAACAAATACGACTCTGGTATTTATACGAGAAATTATACATAAAAAGGTCACTAAGAATTTAAACATGTTTTGCGTGGCTCTATCATTTAATGGCACTTATCTACAAACAGTTACGAAATCTGATATTATCAACTTCACTACTTGATAGTTACATGCCACATTCCTCAACCGAGTCGGTGTACTTTACTCGTCGACTCTTCGCTCCAACACTTAAACGTTTTGTGTTGACTTCTGTATTGATCAAAATTAGGCCTTTTTGTCGACCGACTGTACTATATGGATTAAATGCTTCCAACACTTAGTGTAATCTTCTGCTCCTGTTGTCAATTTCTGTAGCTTCCATCGATGAAGTTGCTGGTCAAAACACTAGGCCATTTTTCGGTGTTAATAATTACGTAATCTACATAAGTTCACATTGACGCCAAATTTGGTCAATTGCTTTCTATATCAGCAAAATACAATTGTTTTATGTTTGCAATTTTAATGCCCATATAGGCTCTGACTGTGCAATCTGCTCCATTCGCATTAAAAAAATTGCCTCGCTACATGATTCTACCTCGATTTTAAACTTCCACGGTTCTTTTCCCTTTTTCTTTTCTCAATCTTTTTTTTTTTTTTATTGTGATTGTTTCTCTTGTTTTTATTTTTTGAATGGAATTGTCCCTATACACTAGCAATGAATACAAACAATTTGACCAATCAATTAATTGGATGATAAAAGAGTTCGATATTGATGAAGTTAAAATTGATTGCGAAAAAGTACATGAAGAAATTGCAAAAGCAGCACGAACGTGGACTTAGTCTTAGACAATGTCCAAGCATTGCTAAAAGAATGTGTCGTAAGGGGTTCATAAAATATAACCCAAAAATTTCCTCAACTACGGCTATTTTCGTATTATCAGGTATTTTAATTATTAAACGACTATATAATCAGTATGACAACGATATATTGGTGAGACGATGATGATCATTGACTGGGCGAGCGAGAGCAGAGCAAGTGAAGTCTGAGCTTTTGGAGGGTTGCAGAGCTCTGCCCAGAATGGCAGAGCATTTGCAAAGCATCACATCGCTTGATGTCATATGGTTTTCGGATTCCTTCTCCTTCCATTGACATGCCAATCAAATGGCAGAGTTCCTTTGCGTTTGGAGTACATCAGCCTCTTGCCCAATTGCCTCAACCACCACATCTTCTCCTTCTTGCCCACTAGAGACGTCGTCATGACTTGCATATTGTCAAACAGGTGGCGGATCCTCTGGAACACCGTCCCGAATCTTTCCCTCTCCGTGCTGCGGGACGGTCACAACTTGACCCTTTATCGGCGTCCCAGATCAAACGCTGCATGTGTTCTTCTTTTGTGGGCAGAGTCTTACTTTCCTACACCTCGCCTTAGGTAAAAAATATACCTGGAAATTGTCCATATTGCTGATCACCCGTCGACCCGCGGTGTCGAAGAGCTTTCTGTTGTAGTTAAAAGTATTAAGGGTAACGTGATGTCTCTGTTCCTTTACTATTGCTCTTCATTCGAGGATCTGTGTATGAAAAATTTGCCACTTCATGGACGTCAGAGGCATCGGTTGGCATCATCTTAAGTCCTCGTCCCTCGACTCCTCGGGACTGTGTAATGAGGTGGTGAGTAGAATTTTGACGGGTAACCATGTTCTTGAGTACCTTAAGTTGGAAGAATGTTGGGGTCTAACAAACACCGACGTCCATTCGAGAAGTCTAAGGGAGTTGGCATGGTTTTGTAGATTATTCGGAAATGGATTTTCCCTTTTAAGGATCTCAGCGCCTCATTTGCCGCTGTCGCACATAGAGGGGTATCTGTGTGAAGAGGAAGAAGATAATTGAAGCGATATCCCTGGTCGAAGCCAAGTTAGATTTCAAAATGGTTTTTGATCAGGGTCATTTGTGTGGGGTATGTTGCGAAATGTTTGTGGAAATGCTTGGCAAAACTTGGAATGCTACTAAAATAATTGTTGCTGGTCAGTGCCTTCAGGTGACTAAAATAATTTTCTTTTGGGCATTCCTATTTATGGTCTCACTTGTCAAACTGGAAATCTGTTCATACTCATGTAAATTTAGGTCTTATATTTGTATATTGCAGGGTGTATTTACCTATACGAGACTTTGAGAAGTCATTGGCATGTTGCATATTGATTCATAATGATTAATGCATGGCTAAGTTTTTAGTGGGAGAGTTTCTTTCTTTCCTCTTTTATTTCTTTTGCTAGGACAAGTATTGGAAAATTCGTGGTTGGTTGTTATCAGTTTTTTCCAGCATGAAAGCTTTATAACGCTAAAATTGTCTGCTGGCAGGGAAGCAATATCCATTCTATAATAAGCTATCCTAAGGAAGAGTTTTCTTCCCAAGATCTTTACCTTTTTATGGTCTTAAGGAAACATGAGACGGTTGCTTTCTTCTTTATGAATGTGGCTAGGTTCTTTCGTTTGTGGATATAGATACGGGCGCCAGTTTTATTCCAGAATTGCAAGTCTTGATACTAGACATTTGTGTTACAAATTGGGAGGGGAGAATAATAACATGAGTGCCACAACTTTCGTATAACGTTTACTTAAGTATCATGAAATTTTTTTTTTGGCTCACTTGAGTACCACATTGGAGTAAAATCGATTGCTTGACTAATCATCCTACGTGAATTTATTTTTAAAATTTTCAAAAATCCTAAAATTTTCTTATTTTTCTTTTTTTTTTTTTTTTTTGAGGGCCAATGAGGGTCATTGGCGTCGAAAAGCCCTCGCCCTCGATCGCAAAGGCCCTAGGTGAGGCTGTTGCGGCCTTGCTAGATCTGGGCGACACTACCTTGCCCAAGTCTAGCGAGGGCCCTCGTGGCTAAGGGCGAGGGTTTTGCGCTGATGAGGGTTGCCAATGACCCTCACTAGCCCTAAAAAACAAAGGAAAAGAAAGAAAAATAAAATTAAAAATTAAAAAAATGATTAAAAAAATTAAAAGATATTAAAAAAGTTATTCACATTAGCGCTATCGAAGCCACGTAAGACGACCGGCTATCACATCCAATTTTCCAGCCAGACAAATTGTTAATGACATTCAAGTGATCAATTTTTCAAATTTGTGATATTCAAGTGAGCTAAAAAAGGATTATGGTACTCAAGTGAACACTGTACAAAAGTTATAACACTCTTACAATTTCTACCCAAATTGGAGTGCCACTCCTACTATTCGTACCCCAACTTGGATTGTGTCCTGTTTTAGCATATAATGCTAGCAAGTTCGTATTTGGAGAAGCTGGTCATACTTTTTAAGACATTACGCTGTGGCTTCGTCTTGGTTTTCCTTACTCTACTCCTTGATATATTGATTTGGGTATTGCATGTGAAAGAATTGACCAGAGCTTTATCAAAAGGAACTGGACTTGTTCCCTCTTTATCAAGTACAAAAGTTACGTTTCTCTCACTCTCTCCATGCTTTCCCAATCTAAACTTGTGAAACTCGATATTATGTTTTCTCTTTTACATGAGAAACAAGAATATTCTGGAGCTACAAACAATGCATAAAAAATTCCTCCTCGAACAGCCATTTAAAGGAATAAGAGAAACTCTATGATAACGCATTTTGTACATTCAATATACTCTATGGATAGAGAATTGATCTATTCCCTTGCCATGTTAGAAATATTGCTCCTAAAGAGTCCTATCGAAATCAAGAAGTATAGGCTTGCCATCGACATCAAAATAAATGGAGTTTTTCTAAAAAACTTACCAATGGAAAAAGACCTTCTAGGGATAGGAGACACAGGGCTAAAGAGAGGACCTTTGCAGCCTTGCTAGCGGCTGGTGAGGTGGCTGTCGTGCAGATTGGGCGAGGGTTCTGCAGCTTGACCTTCACCGGCCCTAAAAACCAAGGTAAAAAGGAAAATAAAAATGATAAAACAAAAAATTCAATTTAAAAAAAAATTAAAAAAATCCACGGAGAATGATTTACCCGAAATGATACTCAAACGATTGATTTTACTCTAATGTGGCACTAAACTAAGCAGAAAAAAAAAAGTTATGGCATTTAAGTGAGTGTCGTATGAAAATTATGGCACTTACTTGTTCTTCTCTCGAATAATTGCAAGTACAAAGTGCCCGCTAATTTCTTATGATACACATGTTAAAGCAATTACAGCAAAGTTAGCCATGAATAAATTTTATAGCGATGATGGGCCTACTCCAGTCGATTCCTCAAAGTCTTCGCGTTCAGGAAGAGAAAAATAAAATTGATCATAAGAAAGCACTAAAATCAGGTTGGAACCATGCGGCGGCATAATCGTGACAGCTAGTTGCATCGAAGTATGTCCCAACCTCACCGTTGTCCATGCGGTAACTCTTCTTCTTCTCATCTATGTTATCTTTGAAATAGACGTGGTTTGGCTTGACCCTGAGAAGGCAAGACTCGGCTTTGAACTCCACCGAGAACGAAGAGTTGCCATTTAAGAAGAGAGATGCGTTCCCCAAGCTCTTGGCCTCTTCCTCAGTTCCCTTCTCCAAATCAACTTTGAAAACTCTGATCTTTTTCACGGGTCCATTCCCTTCGCCCCATATCGTCCATGCCGCCAATAATGAGCCTGAACACTCAACGAGATACGGATGACCCTCGAAAATGTTCTGCCCTAGAATTTGTCGCGATTCCATGCGATGATTTCTCTTGTTAAAAGTCATTATTTGCTTGTTCGCATCCAAGGCCACAAATAGCCCATCGTAATAAATCAGTTGTATGATGGTGGACCGACGCAGATACATCGCTGGACTCACCGCCGTCCATGCATCTTCTCCTGATCTGTGGAAGGCAAACCCTAGTGGTCCAAGACTCTGATGAATATGGATCATGACTACGTAGCTCCTGGTTGAAGAAGGGCCTGAGGACAAGGCGATCCTGTTGATTCTGGGATGGCGGCACTGGAGCCTCTTCGGCCCATCGAGTTGCACCCTGAGACGTGACTTGCGGCGAAGCTTCGTCAAGGCAGGGAGTTCGATGCTTACGCGCGAAAGCGGATTGAAGATATGGTAGTCCCTGTCCCCCCGTGACGCGAGTATCCATCCTGGGGCAGACAAGGTCCGGACATGAGATCCTGGCACCTGCATCGGGTAAATTCTCCCTGTAGTGGGGCTGCGGAACTCAGCTCTTTGGTTGTCCGCATAAATCATGAGCCACGGCGTTTTCGACTTGGTGTCGTACGTCTTTTTGGCGGCAGTGGACCGCCATGATGTGCACACCCCTCGAAAAGCTAAAAAGTCTTCTATGGCTAGCCGTCGAGCAATGAGTTCTAGGATCTCTCGTGGGAGTTCTTCCCAATTCACCATTACTTGGTCATAGATTGAATGACCAAGTCGCCTGGTGTGCAACTTCTTTGATAAATTCATTCCTCAAAACATGAGGCGGGTCCATGCTTATCTAAGGCGGGTCCACGCTTATGTAAGGGAAGACCACTATTGGGAATTCGGTTTCCTTTTTAGTGTAAGATTACCCCAATCCGACTTCCTCTTTCAACAAATTGCTTCACAAAACTTATGGCTCGATAATTTCTTTTCCTTGAATGGATATTCCTTTGTCCTGGTTGGCAAGATAAAGCTTCCTCTTATTTGATGTTATAAGATTCAAATCTTTCTTCAGAATATAGCATATATGTGAGATAGTTCATCTTCAAGTTTTTACTTATAAAACCCCATAAAGATATCGTACATAATATGTTTAAGTAAATGATAATTGTTTCATAGTAAACGATGCATGAAATTGTAATTTAAAAGTAAACTGACTTGTAACACTCAAAGCATAATACCTCAATTATTTAATACTTTAAAAAGGAAAAAACTATATGTACCATTTCAATAAGAAACTTGTTTTCCTCGAAAGCAAATATATGATAATTGTCACATAATAAATGATGCGTCAAAAAAATAAAGTGTGAAATTTTGATTTAAAGATAAACTAACTTTCAAAACGTAAATCATAATTATCACAAAGTAGAGAATTCATGAGTGCACTCCGAAAAAAAAAGGCACTTTTGACACTACGGAAACAATCACTTTTTTAAATTATAAGAGCCTAATATATAGACCACTCTTTTCTTTCATTTGTACACTCTTTGTACAACTATATCTATATCCCCACTATAGTAAACTATAACCTACTGTACCACTTAAATTGGAGCCATATGAATTTAATATAACTGATTTATAGTTTTGTCTCCTTATTCTCATTTTCAATATGCTTGGTGTAAATACTAAAGGAGATACAAATCATTAAGTACTGATCCAATTTCTAAAAATAATATTCTTGCTCTTGAGGACCATAAGATTCAAATCAAAGCCGAGTTGGATTTCAAAATGATTTTTGATTAGGGTGGCCTGTATGGAGTATGTTGCGAAATGTTAGTGGAAATGCTTCGCAAGAATCGGAATTCTACCAAAATAATTGTTGCTATTCAGTGCCTTAAGGTGAGTAAAATCATTTTGTTTTGGGCTTCATATTTATGGTCTCACTGACGATACTGGAATTCCCATCATTTTGTCTTGTTAGCATTTGAGGCATGAAACGAGGTCATTTAGTATCTTTTCTTCAAATAAGAACCTAAGTCACCAAATTGAAAGAAAGGCCCAATTCCAAACTCTGACTGCCATTGAATGAATCCTCCCACCTCAATCCGCCATGTTTTGGCAAGTCACGAAGAAGCTGCTCCACCAGATCGCCGTGAGGGCCCGTCCCACCCCTTCTTGAGAAAAGAGAAGATCAAATCTCAGCTTCAACTTTGCTTTGAACAGAGCAAAACGAGGAGTCGGAAACTATCTGGTATATGGATGATGATAGAGTTGCAATCTGTGATGAGATCAAGGACAGAAAGTTCGTCTATAACTGCCGGTGGGAATCAAAGCCAACAAATAGATTTCGGGAGCAATTTCATCACTTCGTAACTGCCCGCAAAGTTGAGCAAAACAAAGCACACCTCGCACTCTTCCGAAATCAATTGTTGGTGGCAGCGAACGAAGGAAGATTCTCAGTGACACAGAAGCCGAGAATCAAAGCCAGCAATGGTGTGTCGAGCCGGATCCGAGTTCTTTAAGTACTCGGATCGCAGAACAGAGAGTAGAGCAGGACAATTCACGGCACATTGATAATATTCCGACGATTGAGAGTGGATGACAATTTGGGAGCTCCATAACATCGAGAGCTTTCGCTTCCTTTTTCATGCGAAAAATGTGTTCGTGGAGATTGTACCCCTCCCTCCTTCTAAGTTTTCTGTGACGTGTCTATATACCCTAAAAAGGGTATCCTACTCCGTCAAACCCCAATATTGATTATGTTGTATAGCTTTTCTAGAATCTTCTCGAGAGGACATTGCTTCGCCCAGCCACATGGAAGAGGTGCAGGACGCACGTTTGAGGCTTCGGGAGTGGGTGAACAGAGATGAGATTCAAGACAGACAGGCGAGCCCTTTCAAAGCGAAAATTGAAGACACGAAAAAAAGGCCTTTCGACCAAGCTTGCCGGGGACAATAGGGGTGGTTCGCGAGCGACACCGACACTCGTCCATGGATGAGCAATTCGCGAGCGTCGACATCACTCGACCAAATCCGGTGGAGACTCCATTGGTGGCAAGGCAACCATGGAGGAGGGCTGGAGGTCGAACTCGGAGAGAGGGATGACCAGATGGGTTTTTCGAGCAAGAGGGACCGGAGGCGTGCGGGTGAGGAAGAGGGCCAACACCATTATTGCAGAGAGCGAGCTTACCTAGAGGATAACAGTGGAGAGAAATAAAGGAAAAAAAATTGCCCATATTTTCTCTTCTTCTTGTTGGACAGCAGCCAAAAAATAAATGGACTGCTTTTTTTTTTTTTTTTTTTTTTTTTTTAATGTTTATGTTATATTCACTTTTTAATTAAAAAAGTCATGTAATTTTTTGCTAGAATTTTTCATTGGAGGCATTTAAGTGATTTTTTTCTTCGATTTCACACTTAAGTGAGCCGGCGAAATTTTGGCACTAAAAATAGTGCCATACACAACTTCTAGCACTTTTAGTGTGCTTATTCCAAGCAAAAAAAAAAAAATTATGAAAATGCAAGAGAGTGGAGAAACTGTGAAATAATGAATATTACTCCAACACTCTTCAATTCATCAAAAATTGACAAGGGCATAGCATGGAATTTTACGGTTAAATTATTTTAGAAGAACTCGCCGCCACCTATTTTTTAAAGGAAAATAGAAGAAATAATTTTAAAAACTCATTGATAAACAAATTAAAATGACATATCTGATTTTAAATGCACTTTTTCCGTGCTTGTGTTGTCATACAGCCTTTTTTTTTTTTTATCAATCTTCATAACCATACATACATGCAAAATTGAGACATAATTATCAATCAAATATGTCACTGTTATATTTTAATACTATAAAGCCATATGTATTACAGATAATACTCTTATGTTGGTTTATTTCTTATATTTCAATATGCTTGTTGTGGATATTGAAAGAGATTGTAAACATTTAATAATGTTCAATTTTTTTTATAATATAACTTATGGTATATTTCTCTTGGATATCACAAGTTTTCAGTATTAACTATTTAGTTTTGCTAAAATTATTAAGAGCTAATGAAAGCTAGTACTCAACTTGCCCTACAGGGATGCGAAGCCCTTGCTTGATTTGGTGAGGCAAGGGTTTGAAGCAAGGGTTCACAGCCCTTGCCTAGAGGTATCGTCAGCCACTGTGGAAAAAATATGCAAAAAAAGAAAAGAAAAGAAAAGAAAATATTATAAAATTTTGAAATCTTTTTAAAAAGGAGGACAAATTATCCACGTTAGTGTGAATAGCGCCATGTAATACAACTGGCATTTGCATCAACGATCTCTATAACAAATTAGTTGGAATGATTATATTGACAAATTATTAAAGAGTTTAGGTTTAAATTGGTACAATTATAAGGTTTAGGACTGAATTAGCTGTCATATAATATATTTAAAATTTTAGGATAGTTTTCTTCATGTTGTGTCATTGTTATCATGTTCGTAGAGAGGGGGGGAAGCTATTCTCGTGTTTGCTAGGTTTGAGTTAATTTTTTTTCACAGAGTGCCGAAGTGAAGAAAAGCTAAAAAAAGAAACTGTTGAAAATTGACTATATGCAGCATGCACATATCTATACCACGAGTGTCTTGGCATAATAGGGGCATAATAGGAGCCGTTTGATAACCATCTTGTTTTTCTATTTTTTTTTTATTTTTTCTGTTGATTTTCATAACATAAAAAGAATATAAATCCATTTAGTAATATCAGCTAATATTTATATTTCATAGAATAAAAAAGGCCTGGGGAATAAATTTAGAACATAAATGCATCATAAGGGTCACAAAAATGTTACTAAATGGAAGTTATTTTTTGGAACAAAAATGTTACTAAATGCATCATAAGGGTCACAAATATAATTTTTGTTAATGCCAATTCAGTCTTAATACTGGAGAGTATCAGATTTCCATTTCTCAGTTGTGTTTAGCAACTTCCAACAATATTAGGGATAATACTCCTGAATCTCAATTGGTTTTTTGTAATTCAGATGCATAATAGATTTAAGCCACGATGATCTATTTATGGTATCTATCTTATTATCAAGCCAATATTATATGTTTTTACGATGATAATTTAGTTGAGGTTGTAGAGCACGAGGAATTACAATGCCAAACGAGAACACGGACGAACATAAATTTGACATTTTTTTTTACTGTGACTTATAGAGGTAATTAAGTCCTAGTGGTTTCCTGTATTATTACAAATGACAATTTAAATCAACCATACACCTTGTTATATATCCAAGGTTTCTAAGGGCGCGCATGATAAAATTTACGTTTTCAATTTCTTCATTTCTGTTTCGGAACAGGTTTGGAAGCAATCCGTTTAAACTGATTTGATTTCTCTATTTCTGAAACAGATTTCTATTCCGAAATAGAGAAATCGAAAAAATCGAAAAGTTGAAATTTTTAGCTTCTCGGTTTCTGAAATAGAAATAGAAATATAAAATTTTTTTCTCAACTTTTCAATTTAGTCCAAAATATTTTAGATCAATAATATTGAAATAGAAATAGAAATAGTTAATTTAGTCCAAAATATTTTAATGATTTTTTAATATAATCATTCTAATCAATATTGATTGAAAATCTTAACCATTGGGCTAGATGGTGAGAATTGAATGAACAAGGCTTCATTTGTTGCACGTAAGAGATTTTATGCATGTTAATAGTCAATTGGTCATATTCATATCTAATGAGTCTTTTCTTCACCTACTTCTTCCGTGTATAATAAACGACTCTATTTGGCTAACTATTTTTTAATCATAAACTTCATATTAAGGCGGTCAAAATGGGTCAAATCATTAGGGTTTTATCCGATTTTTCTTTTATAAGGAAAAGAGATCTAATAAGAAATATGTTGTTCTTGTAAGAGTGTTGATGAAAATATAGATTTTGATAATAAATTTTTAAATAATCCTAGTGTTGATAATTTTGAAAAAAATTGGTGACGATTTTTGAACACGGTGAGGATATTTTTAACAAAATTTGGAAAGAAATTGGAATTAGACTTGAAGTTAGGATTTTTTTAGGAGATTAGACTATTATAATCATGGCTATCATTAGACTTATTTGATTAATGTGAAATCAATTTCGGCAAAAACACAACGACATATTCACTACAATTGAATTTCAATTTTTTTTTGCCACGTTGTTTATTTTTCGAAAGAAAATATTACGTAATAGGAACGTAAACACACATGTAATATAAATTCCATGAAATTGTATTTTCAACTTTTCTAATGTATTAGTATTATTTCGATTATTTTTTGTATTTGAGGATTTTCTATATTATTTTAGTATTATTTAATTTATTATTTTATATTTGAGAATTTCCTATGTTGTTATCTAATCAATTTTATTCCTAGAAATAGAAATTTTTTTTCGTTATCAAACAGTTTTGTTTCAAAAATAGAAATTTTGAGTCGTTATCAAACGGGTTTTTTTCTTCGTAAACTTGTCAGGGGAATAGAAATTGAGAAATTGATTTAGAGAAATCAATTTCTGTTTAAATTTTACCATGCGCGTACTAACTATCTTTCCATGTAGTCTAATTTCCTTGTTCAAAGAGTATTTTATATTTTCTTCTAGAATTAATTAGAAAAATTAGATAAGCATTTGGACTTTTTTCAGCGGGTTGCTAAGTTCTCTTAATCTATTGTTATCTATATCTATATCTCCCATATATAACCAATTTTCCCTGACCAAAGTACCCTTATATTACCTCACTATATAAAAAAGTAAAGAGAATGTTAGATATCAATTAATAGTTAAAAATTTGATATCTCTAGAAAGTCCCTAACTAATCTCTCATTTTAATTATGCACACTTATCCTTAATTTTGGGATTTTTTCTTTAGGACATAAACATACTTTATCATATGAAAATGTAGTAGTCTCAGTTGAAGAAAGTGCCATGCAAATGGGAATTCGAACATGTGAATTGAAAACACGAAGCAAACGAATGATGTTATGCTAAAGAAATTCTAACGTATGTGTACTTATGAATTCAAATATGGACATCAATAATGTATTAAGAATATTTTCCAAATTAAAGGGAATTGTTGACATCCGAATTTTCACCAACAAATCCAATATACATTTTCATAAAAAAAATAATATAAAAAAATAAATTAAATTAAAAAAATACATAATATATTATAAATGACCAATAATTAACAAATAAAGATAAAGACAAAAAGAGAAAATATAATTAAAAAAAGGGGCTTCAATTCGGTCAATACGGAAAGGGCCTGATCTGATCACTTGGGCCTGCTCCAATCCCCGCAGCCCACTAATTCAATTCCACGGCCCTTTTAGTCCAGTTCATGTCCGCTTCAGTGGGCTTTGCCCTGTCATTCAGTTTATCTCACCTCTGTCTATCTCTCTCTCGTGCTGCCCCTGAAGCGAAGCGAGCAATTCAGATTGAAGTTGACGAACGGAATAGTGATTCCTCTCTCTCATCAAACCAACCGGATTCCCTTATAAAGAAACGGAATTCATGCTCGAGTTCTGGACAATTCCTGGACGGTTATCCTCTTCCGTCGCCTTCTGATGTCCTCGCCACCGCCGGTCAACGCCAATGACCGCTCCTCATCTTGCTCTGTCGAGCTCTGTATATTGGTCGAGACGCTCGAAGCAGTTCATTCTCTTGTGAAGCTCCTTCGTGGCTATCGATTTTCCATGGAGAGACTTCCAGGACTTCCTCTTGTTAGTTGAGCGACCCACCGTGACCGTAAGCTTTCCCCACTAAGGTAAATGATTGATGCTCTGTTTCGGTTATTCTTCACACCTAACAGAGGCCGAGACTTTAGGTGTGTTTTGTGCGAAAATTAGCTCTAATTGAGGATCTATTTTTTAAGGAAATCTGCTTTGATAATGTTTCGGTTGAACTCTAAATCCTTTGATACTCTCCGGGATCCGGAGCATTGGACTGAAAATGTATATCATGTGTTCGATGAAATTCTTGAACGATGTTAGTGTATGTTCAGGTTCAAATCTGACCGAGATTGAGTTCCATGTTCTAATTTGTTTGTTTGTTTCTATCAAATAAGTTTTGTTTGAATTCGGGTTCCCTTTCTCCAGTAGTCGTCCATGTTGCAGCTCCTTGACTTCTAAGTTTCAGTTTAGTTCAATAGCCGAGAATCAATCATACGAAATAAGTTTGAATCAGATGTGTTCTGTCGATCCCAAATCAAACTGAGTTTAATTTCAATGTTTGAATTGTCATTTTTGAATTAAAGCATGTTCTGATCATGATTTCCTGATTGATTTTTGCTGGATTAATGTTGAATTCTGAAAGTAAGAGTTTGTAGTGCTTTTTACTGTGGATGAATGCTGACTGTGTTTGCATACCATGAATGACCAAAAACGGGAGTTTGTGCGTAAAAGAAACGGAGGGAGCTTAACACATAATAATATCATTAGCTTTGGAAGGCCTGGGCGTGGCAATAGAATGAAGAAGATGATGTTTGATTCTTCTTAATGGAGAACATATGACTGTACACTAGATTCAAGGTGTTTGGGCATGTGGAATGAAAGAAAAAAAGGAAACAGGTAGAAGTTCAGTGCATTCTGAGATGAGGAACCGAATGAGAAAGGAAAATGGAAAGTAAATAATAATAACAATAATAATAAATAAATAAAATAGATGATAAGAAATAAAGTTCCTTTGGAAAACTAGTCTGATCAACAAGGGTTGAAGTGTTCTTTATGACTTTTGTATAGGAAAAAAGAATGCAAGAAATTGAAAGGTACGACATAGGCAAAAGACTGTTAGATCTGAAGTGTAAGCAGTGGGTGTGGTTAAGTCATCCTTAAACTGATCAAATGCCTCTTCAGTGGAGTTTTCTCCTCGAATGAGAGTGTAGGATCAATCAGCATTCAAATTGGGTCGAGTTCATTGACAACATCCTTCTTTACCTTTCAAGAACAGGGGACATTTCCATCCTCTGTTTTGACAGAAACTTGTGATTGTCTGCAAGTATAATTAGCAATGGAAAATAAAAACAATATTTATGAGTTTTCACCTACATATCCAAACCCTAGCTAATAAAGCACCCGCCCAACACTCGCTCTGCCACAACAGCCCCACCGTCACCATCCACCGCAGTCAACCATCAAGATCTCAGGCGAGTCACCCAGCCTTCACTGACATCGCAGCAACCTCAGGAGAGTATGTCAAATCCCCCAGCTTTTTTTTTCGTGAAATAATCTGCAAGCAGGTGTGGCAAGAACTACCGGCAGGGGCAGGGACCGAAACTGCATCATTTGCTCTGCTGCAAGCAGTTTCTTGTGCTTCACCAAAGCTCCTGCCTCATCACGGGAGACACATTCCCAAATCAGCAATGTGGCCTTGACAACGATTATTGCTTTACGACTTCCATTGATGAGGGTTCAATTGCTGAGCCCGTTCTCCACTTCCTAGTATTGAAAAGCTAAAACAGAGGATATGGACATTATCTCCAAGGCTCGTTTGTGGAACCTGTACATAGTTCAAGAGAAAAGGGAATGGGCATCAGCAAGACAAACAAGAAGGTTAAACAGAACTGCTAGTGCCATGTAACATGGTAAAGGAAATGACATGCAACTATTGCTGGGAACTCAAAATAGTACATTCTTTTGCAGGCTAAGATAGGTTACATGCTGTCTGACCAAAAAAAAAAGATAGGTTACATGCTGTCTTATACATGCTGTGCAGAATAAGTGCTTCAAATTCAGATTGCCAAATGGGACATAAGTGGCCAACCCTTCCGAAATGACCATCAACTAATTTACATTGATGGAACTCAGTCTTTCAGTATATAATGTCAAGTTGGGCCATTAAAACTATCCAGGAGCTATCTAATCAAGATATTCCCAGTGTGGCGGCAAGTGGGGACAATCTCAGTGACAATATCCATGACCCCACGCTAAAACATGATTGACCGATTTGTCTTCTGATTCTAGGGAGCCGTACAGAATGTCATTATCTAACAAGAAAACAACGCAAACATGTAGTTTGCAGTCCAAGTATGAAGGCAAAAATCCTTACTCTGCTGCCCGTTGCTCTATCTCATTCATCTGGGTTCTGCCCCAACAAATATTTGGATCAGCCCTCCTGCCTGTGATTACAAAGAAAAAAAGTGCCAGGAAAATTGCTTCCTGATCAATTCAAATGACCGGACTCTATTACTCATATATCTAGTTGTTTGTCTGCATCAATAAAGTATTTGGATAAGGTTATGATGTTTCAAAATTAACCACATATTTGTCGCCTAAGCTTGTAGATCAATTGGCATTGATCTCACAAAATTTCACATGATATCAAAGTCTCAGTCTAGTTTATTAATCACTTCAAGCCCCTTGTTTGCCTCACCTATGATTAAATTTCACACTTTAACCTTAGGTTACATTCCAACTTATGCATGAGAGGGAGGGCTACAATATCTAAACAAAAATCATGATTTTATCTAATAACTCAAGTTTTGAATTAATTGATGATGGTTTGACAAAATCTAGGGTGATAGTTTAAAAATAATTCTCATTCAAAGTTCTGTGAGTAATGAAGAAAGAAAATAAAAATGGAGCAATCATATGTGATCTTGCAAAGTAACAATGGTCATATTTAATCCATTGACATAGATTTCGTGAGTCATTATCATATTGATACAACTAAGCACAATTTAAAGTTGCACACCACATTCTCTTACTCCAACAAAATAAAATCCGTACACATCATAACATATCTAACAAGCTAAAATGACAATTAAAGTTTACTATAAATCTTAGACGAGCTCAAAATACAGCTTCCTCTAAGCAAAAGTCAACATCAAAACAATGGCCATGAATGCTGTCAAAGTGATTTCATTTTCGACAGTTATTGCTTACACAACTGATTCGGAAAGCACATTACAAACACCAAATCTATTTTGTTCGATATGAGTAGGTTTCACGAGTTCAACTTCACTGAATTAGGAAATTCAGACAGGCAAGGCACTGTCTGCTCATTTTTTGTTGTTCCTTTCAAGCATACCCATTTCTAGGATTATGGATTCTGCAAACAGCAACCAAACCTGAAATTCAGACAACTACAGAGTCTGCTCTGCTCTAAAATTGTTATAAAAATCAAAGCATACTAGATTCTGATTAAACACGATACTGCTGTCGCAAGTCTCTTAGCCTAGTCTATGTATCTTATTATGTGGTTCCAGACATGTCAAGAAAATAAAAAACAGAAAATCTTAAATGTCATCAAGTGTCTAAACCTGAATCATGACATAACATCCCCAACAGTGAAGGCCAACGAAAAAAGAACATAAAAACTGTCGTCAAGAGTTTAAATTTGAATGACTCACCATCTTCCACAGTGAAGGCATTAGATGTGCCCTCAAGCAAAAAATATAAAAACATGAAGCGTCGAATTGTCATCAAGTGTCTAAATTTGAATGACTTACCATCTTCCACAGCGAAGGCATTGGACATGCCCTCAAGGACACGGATTCCTTCACAACAAGCCAACGAAGTTTTGACCCCAAGCCTGAATTTTCCACTTCTTGTCCAGCTTGATACGTCATTGAAAGTGACGGCACCCAATACTCCTACGCCTTTATTGAGGATCACGGAGAGATTACCAGTCAAGAGAGGCATGTTCCCCTCTCGCCCCATTATTTCATTCCTTCGAAAGAACTCTCTAGTCCAATTTTTACCAGCTTCTTCATCAAAGTCACCTCCGATCACCGTCACCATCAACTCCAGCACTGATAGGGGTCCAGATTGCACAACCCTACCGGTACTGGAATCTGCCAAGATGACATGAATAGGAGAATCTCTCTCCCCTCAACCTCATCACCTTTAATAATGCTCGATGGTAGTTTTGTTATAAAATGAAGACGTAAATGCTTTTCGCCCTCACCATCTTTTCTCGCTGATGCAGACCTGTCGATAGAAATACTAATTTTACAATTCACTCAATAAAAATCTGCACTGCAGAAGATAGTGCCTAGTACACACAATATGAAGACAGCCTTCTTGCCAACAGCAGACAAATAAAAAGGAAGACAATGTCAAGGGCAAATCCAACATACGAAATCATTCTAACAGATATCAAAACCTACAGCCTTTTCGCAATCACTAGCTTGAACACGTCATATCATTTAGTCCTCTGAAGTATAGAAAAGAAGCACAGACATCAATACTCGTGATCAAAAGAAATGATTATGTCCCTATCTCTGTCATCGATATATAGAAATATACTTGGAAGGGATACACGAATTCAAACAGTGTTGCAAATACACTTAAGGTGAATTCCTGCGGAAGATCAGTAAAAAAAATGCAGAAACATTCTCAGTGACATTGTCATTCACCAATGTCATATTTGATTCTAACTCTAGTAAATCATCCCGCATTGTTGGTGACTAATCAGCTTGGCATGCAATTAAATCGCAATCATTTCTAAAGTGTCTCAACAAAGATTCTTACCAACAATTTAGCCTTTCATCTGATAAAGGAACTTTGGTCTCATTAGGTAGACCACGAGTGAAATTCTCATTCATAAACTCTGCTAAATCAGGAAGTTCATCGAGTTTCTCAAGATCAAGTGGCTTCCTAATTTTTTCTTTCATGGTGTTGAAATTCTCCATCAGTAATGCATTTGTCCTCAAATATTGATAATCGTCCATCACTGCAGGCATCAATGGCTCCCTCTTCTCACTTTCAAATGCACTCAAACTCTGCCTACAGAACGAAGTGCTGCAGGGTTGGCTTAGGATTCGAATTGCATACTTCTTCAATACAGGAAGGACATCGCCGCAATAGTATACAATTTTCACATTGAAACAAATAAAATATGAAATGACATCAACACGGTTAATTGATTAAAGAATAGATGCTTACAAGGGTGAGATGTTCCTAACATTGTCTTTGCTATACTAGTGAACAACTTTGGCACTTTGTCACGATAGAGCAGCATTTCTTGCACAAAATTTTCCTTTTCTTCAACACCTACCAATTTTTCCAGCATGAAATTCATGCCATTTTTCATTGCATCATTCTCTTTGAACTTCTCGCCACACATGTAAACAGGGTTAAGAAAAGCAGCAGCAGCATGTATTGGACGAATGATATTACCCCGCCATTCCTCGAATGTCGTCAATAAATCATGATATTTAGGAACATTAGTCTCACATATATGTCTAATAGCTTCATCTGCCATTTCCACAGCTGCATACAAGAACCCAAAAGTAGCGCCGTAGCCATCAACTAGACAGAGTACTCGAAATATCGGTTCTAAAGCATGCAAGACTTCTTTCCCTTCACTCCAAAATTCAGAACTGCGAATGATTTCACCCACTTCTATGCCTGATTCATCCTTCTCAAAACCCAACGAAAGCCACTCAGATGATGAAACCAGCAATCGCAGCTCACTTTCAACCCTCATGATTGATTCAAGCATATAATAGTTTGAGTAAAACTCTGTTGTTGATGATTGTTTCAACCCCAAGTAGTTTGTGAACTGCTTCATCAATGATAAGATGCCATCATGGTTGTGAATCTTAGTGACAAATGCTCCTGCTTGATCAAATGCCTTTTGAATCCATGGGATATTATCATATATATCCTCGAAGAGTAATTGTGTTTTATGGGCAACACATCCGGTCACGTACACATGGGGATGGTCGTCATTTGACATAATTTCAAGGCAATCTCCTGGATTTTGGATTACGTACTGCACGACGTTGTTGGCCCCAATTTCTCGAGTGACAAAATATGAAATCTCTTCCACCAAGTCAGAGATTAACTTAAAACTGGGGATTTCCAACGCATTCAATAGGACCACCCCTTCAATAGAATAAGCAAAGATACACATGAAGGATCTCTTCTTATCCCACCAAACATTAATGATGAGTGTGCAGCCAGTTCTAGCCCATGATTTCTTCACATTTGCCTCATACTCTCCAATTTCCTTTTGCAAATCAGGCACTAACTTTGTTTTGACTTCCAAAAGACATGGCAACTCATAAGGAGAACCAAGTTTAGCCAGAGCATTCACAAGGTCAATGAAGGATGGGCTTCGCACAATGTCGACACCAACACCATTAAGGAGGATGAACTTAACAAGCAATTTATCCAGCATAACGTCGTCCTTACTGATATGCATTTTAAGTGAGTTCTCCTCGGTCTTAACTGAACAGGCTTCAGCCTTGGCTCTCTTGTGAGGATGCGCAGAAATTGCTTCAGCAGCGGCACCTCGAACATCTTCAGAGACCGTGGTGCATATGTCTATACCACCACCCCTAATCCCAGATAAATGCGACTTAAGTCTTGAAACACCGCCAGGAAATGTTTTGTGGCAGGAATTGCACGTAAATTTGCCATCTTCTTTCTTTGCATGATCCCAAAATTGATCTCTCTTTCTAACCATTTCTACTTCCTCGGTCTATATACACAAAGGAGCAATTAATTGTTTCCCACGGACGTGAACGAAGTTATTGATAGTCACATTATTGACAACACCGAGAACTATAACCCGCGACTTCCAATCTATGCAAGTAGGTTTTAAGGTTTAGCTGCCACATACTCCTTAACATCTTCACTGAGAAATAATAAAGCCTTGCAATGAAATATCACGCAATTGACATTCACGCTAAAGTCCCTCCTTCATCAAAGTAAGGGAGTTTCACCAGAATTGTCCGTGGGTCGACAAGACCTAAGCAAGCTTTTTTACCACTGCTAGTATACACACATATTGCGATGAGAGCTCCAAATCATAACACTAATATCTAAGCTGACCTTCAATTGAACAGAAATAAAACATTAAGTATTTGACAGATAAATGAAATTCATTGTTTTGAGATCAAACTCAATAAGAATTGCTAACAATATATATGTATTCTGGGATATTCAGAAGAATGGAATAGACAAATTAGTCAAAGGCCACTTTACTCAACAATAGTTAGAATCAAGGGGTATTTATACCCAAGAGACCCAGCTATCTTGGAAATAATCAAACAAATAATGCCCTCGAGATCAAATAATATCTCTAACAAGAAATTATCTACTATCCATGACTTTACTTCAACGCTGTACACTAGCATGCTTCCTGAGAGCAATACAGAGTACCTAGAATAGCAACTATCCCTTCAGAAACAGGACTTGAAATAATTGAAATGCCCAGAACCCATTAATCGTCGCTCATATTCACATACACGGAAGTTGAGAGAGAGAGAGAGAGAGAGAGAGAGAGGGAGGATGTGACCTGATTGTAGCGCGAAGAAGACACAGAGAGGAGCGATATTTCTCGGGCGGCGTGAAGCCTGAAGAGGGAAGAGCGACCAAATCATGAACTTACGCTGAATCGGAAGCAGAGGGAAGCGAAATCTCTCACGCTGTGCGACGCCTGGAGAGTGAAGAATGACCAAATCACCAACTTATGCAGTGTTGGGGAGAACGAGAGAGAGCTTTCATAGGTGCTTGAATTTTACATGTTTATATAGGTGCCTTTTTTTTTTTTTTTTTGGGTGTTGTTCTGTTTCTTTACCTTTTCCCGCGGCCCGCGTCTAATTGGCAGGGCACGTTTCTTTGATTTGCACGCGCGCATACGCGAATTATTGCAAAAACAAAAGTACGCGTTCTTATCAAAAAAACGTTTTTTTACGTTTATTTAATTGTTACGAGTCCGAGGAAAATAAATAGTGTGTTCTAGTACATAAAGAGAACAATTGCGGTTCAAATAGTATTAGGGCGATAAGTTGAAATGCACACTTAAATCCACAACTTATATAGCTGCTTCCTAAAAGATTAATCGCTAATTAGTTTTCTAAATTTTTGTTCGTAAAATTCTAAACGCAAGTGCACGTATCGAACAAGTAATATAATGATGAGATAAAGTATCGTCCCACGGAGATCGATGATTAATAAACCAATTAAATACTAAAATAGACTAATTCTAAAATTTATCTAACAAATCAAAATATAATTAAGAATGAATTAAAAACGAAATTTGTAGACTAAATGTAGTAAAATCAATCAGAAAAATATGTTAGAGCATCCGATTTCACAATAACCACTAGATATGAATTTCATATTGTTATAAATACAAGAACGATATCAAACACGTGATAGCGGAATTTCCTAATCTATTTACTATCCTATCTCTAGGTATAGCAAACCTACTCACTTATTAATCCACTATATCTCTATGTGAATTAAAATAAACATGAGTGCATTAAAAACTATGAATATTCCCGGTTTACAATGAGTCTTTTGGATCACCTTATCACCGAAAAGTTACACAAATAACGCAAGTATATTTCTATCCACGTTTAATTCATGGTTATATATTATAATGAGCAATTGCATATTATCACCTCTCGTCTCAAACACACATCAGATCATTCAAGTGGTGGCCAAAGTCACTCAAAAGCATTAAACGCAATAATAAATAACTCACATGAATGAAATCAATTGTAGAACATAAAAATCATGAAATTCACATCATCATGGTTAGGCTACATCGTAGCTCTAACAAAAGAAAATTAGAACATAGTAGAATAAGAAATATAAATATAAATATAAATCAAACCCAGCATCTTGAATCAAAGAACAAGAATTCTGTCACCACTTTTGTCTTCTCTTCAAAATACTTCAAAAGACTCTCGAACAATGGAAAACGATCTGGCTAAAAAAAAAAAAACCTAGCTGCTCTCTCTTCCTATTTATAGGAAATCTAAAATATCTACTTGTAGATAACATTAGGAACAAAATCAAGAATTTCCTAATTTGATATCCATCTTCCATCGCTGCTTTTATTTGAATTCCTAATAATTGCCCTTCTTTTCCTTATCTTCTCCATATTTCATTATTCTGCATAAACAAGGAAAATTCAAATAATCAGAAGGAAATTCAAATATATTCTCACAGATAATGCATTAATTACTGCTTAAAATAGGTAAAATAACTCTATTTTTTATAGAGTTATCAAACCCCAAACTTAACATTTTGCTAGTCCTCGAGCAAAAGTAAGACATAACACATACTCAACCTAACAACCTTCTCCATGACATCTTTCCATAATTGCTCAAATTCACAATTCAAAGAAAAACATAAATTCCATCCAAACATTGAAATCAATTTATAAGTTAAGACCAATTCTAACTATATGATCCAAGTGTGTGTGTGAGAGTCCTCATCTTTTTCAAATTATATGCAATCCAAATAAATTCACATTAACATGCAACCTCTAAAAAATTCTCAATAATTATGACCAAATCTCATAGGTTTGCTTTTCATTCCTCTCTCCACTAATGTAAGCTAATTATCCAACCAAAAATCAATAGGACTTTTCTCGGGTTGTAATGTAAGGCTGGGCTAAAGGTGAGATAAAGGAAATTTTTAAGCTCAAATAACCCATCAACACGTTGATTTCGAGGATCTAATTAGAGCCAATGTCACTGTCCAATTTCACTCCTTCAAGATAATTTTTCTGCCGCCATATATCAGCATTCTTTTTTTTTTTTCTTTCCTTTACTCTTTCTCTTTTCTCTTTTTTTTTTTTTTTTTGAATTGCTTTATGGTGGAGTTTCTCCCAAAGTCCCTCCAAATATAACATAAAAATTTCCAACCCATTGAGTATCCAAAAGGCTCACTCAATTGAAAGTTGGATAGGGAACCATAAGAGCAATTTTTTTTTTTTTTTGACAATACACCCCAAACAACCACTGCAATCACTTTTTTTTTCTTCTTTTTTACTCCATCATTCCTCCCAAATTTCTATCAAGCTCAAATAAATTTTTTTTTATCCCAAAAGAAAATCAACGTGTTCATAGGGCATGGGATAAGGATATAATTTGATCACGGCTAGGCTAAACATATATGGGTGCCAATGAAAGATTGGGTAATAATTAAGGTTCAACGGGGTGACTAGGGATAAATAAATAGGGTTGGCTTGAAAGGCTCAATCGATCCAAAAACTGCCTATATCATTTTCTCAATTAGATTTAGCTTAGGATTTCGCCTCAAGAGAAAATCAAACAAATTCTAAGATTTGGGTGAAATCTAAGAAAATCACATATTTCACATGAATGTTCTCTAGATTTACACATAATTCAAAAAGTAAGGACTTTTAGTGCTCAATAAGTGGATCAACATAATTAGAATTAAGATTAACTCACACCTCAACTGCAAGTTTAAATAAAATTTAAATTTTCCTAAGAATCGCAAAAATTCACAACCAGGAAAGCAATAATGATAAAAAAAATATCTAAAAATTTGTCTTCCCCCCAAACTTGAATGAAGCAGTGTCCTCAATGCGAAAAATAGAATAGGAAGAAGAAAACTTCCCTGGTTGTAGGATAAGTCCATAGATGATCTTGATGATTAAACTCTTGAAAGGTGCTCCCTAAAAATTAACTTGAATAAAATAGAGAAAATTTAATCTTTTTTTTTTTTTTTTGCAAAACATAAACTTAAAAATAAATAAAAACATAATTAAAATGCTTGGGTTGCCTCCCAAGAAGCGCTTGCTTTATAGTTTTCAGCCAAACTATCTCGGTTGTCGCTATTCTGAAGGATGAAGTTCAATGGTGGTCTTTTGCTTGTTGTAACCACCTTCAAAGTAGGGCTTCAAACGTTGACCGTTCACTTTGAATGTGCCCTCAGTGTCATGCGCAACTTCAACTGTTCCATATGGGAATACCTGTGTAACTGTAAAACGACCAGACCATCTAGACCGCAACTTTCCTGGAAAAAGTTTAAGACGAGAGTTATAGAGTAAGACTTTTGACCAATTTTAAACTCTCTTCTAAATATGTGCTTGTCATGCCATCTTTTTGTACGCTCCTTGTACAACTTAGAATTTTCATAGGCCTCATTGCGAAATTCCTCCAGTTCATTCAGTTGCAATAATCTTTCTTCACCTGCAGACTGCATATCAAAATTCAGAAATTTCAATGCCCAATATGCTTTATGCTCTAATTCCACTAGTAAGTGACAAGCCTTTCCAAACACTAGCCTAAAAGAAGACATCCCAATTGGAGTTTTGAACGCTGTCCTATAGGCCCAAAGTGCATCATCAAGTTTTATTGACCAATCTTTCCTAGAGGCATTCACTGTTTTTTCTAAAATTCTCTTGATTTCCCTATTTGAAATCTCTACTTGACCACTAGTCTCGAGGATGATAAGGGGTTGCAACCTTATGTGTAACTCCATACTTAGTCAAAAGTGCTGCAAATTGCTTGTTGTAAAAATGTGTCCCCCTATCACTTATGATTGCCTTAGGAGTGCCAAATCGGGTAAAAATATTTTTCTTCAAAAATTTCACCACAACTTTAGCATTATTTGTTGATAATGCTACAGCTTCTACCCACTTAGACACATACTCCACAGCCACTAAAATGTATAAATTTCCATATGAAGGTGTAAAGGGTCCCATGAAATCAATACCCCAAACATCAAATAATTCACACACAATAATGTTGTTTAAAGGCATTTCATTTTTTCTTGAAATATTTCCAGTTCTCTGACACCTATCACATGAAGCTACATAGGAATATGCATCTTTTAAAAGTGTAGGCCAATAAAATCCAGATTGTAAAATCTTAGCTGCAGTTTTTGTGGCACCAAAATGGCCACCTGTCTCTCCATCATGACAATGATGTAGAATGTTAGCCTTCTCTTCATCTGGAACACATCTCCTTATGATCTGATCTGCACATACTTTAAACAAGAAAGGTTCTTCCCAAAAATAATTTTTAACATCAGAAAAGAATTTTTTCTTCTGTTGATATGATAATTCAGGAGGAAGAACATTACTTACCAAATAATTTACAAAGTCGGCGTACCAGGGAATTTTTGTGGACAAGATGGAAAAAATTTCTCATCAAGGAACTCTTCCAAAATTGATCTTACCTCTTCCTTTGAATTTGGAATTCTTGATAAATGGTCTGCAATAAGATTTTCAGTCCCCTTCTTATCTTTGATTTCCAAATCAAATTCTTGCAGCAATAGAATCCACCTGATCAACCTGGGTTTTGATTCTTTCTTTTCAAGCAGATACTTAAGAGCAGAGTGGTCGAATAAACTATAACTTTTGAGCAAATTAAATAAGAACGAAATTTATCAAAAGCAAATACTACCGCCAAAAGTTCCTTTTCTGTTGTTGAATAATTCAATTGTGCACCGACAAGGTTCAACTGGCATAATATATGGTTCGAAAAATTTTATTCTTCTTTTGTCCCAAAATAGCTCCTACTGCATAATTGCTAGCATCACACATCAGCTCAAAAGGTAAATCCCAATTTGGTGCTGCCATGATTGGTGCTGCCATGATTGGTGCTGATATTAACTTCTCCTTTAAAGTGTTAAAAGCCTGCATGCATTCAACAGAAAAATTAAAAGGAGCATCTTTTTCCAAAAGATTAGAAAGAGGTTTAGCAATTTTTGAAAAATCTTTTATAAATCGCCTGTAAAATCCTGCATGCCCCAAAAATCCTCTGACAAGTTTCACAGTATGTTGGCGGAGGTAATTTTGCAATGACTTCCACTTTGGCTCGATCGACTTCTATTCCGTTTTGAGAAATTTTATGCCCGAGCACTATTCCTTCCTGCACCATAAAGTGACACTTCTCCCAATTCAAAACAAGGTTAGTCTCCTCACATCTTTGTAAGACCAAAGCCAAATTATTTAAACAAGAATCAAATGATAGGCCAAAAACGGAAAAATCATCCATGAAAATCTCAATATATTTTTCAACCATATTAGAGAAAATAGCCATCATGCATCTTTGAAAAGTAGCTGGTGCATTACAAAGACCAAAGGGCATTCTTCTAAAAGCAAAAGTACCATAGGGACAAGTGAAAGTAGTTTTCTCTTGATCTTCTGGTGCAATAGGAATCTGATTATACCCCGAATATCCATCCAAAAAGGAATAAAATTCATGCCCTGCAAGTCTTTCTAACATCTTATCAATAAATGGTAAAGGAAAGTGATCTTTTCTAGTGGCGTCATTCAATTTTCTGTAATCCATACACACACGCCACCCAGTAACTGTTCTAGTTGGAATCAATTCATTGTTGTCGTTTTTCTGAACAATCATACCACCTTTCTTTGGCACAACTTGTACAGGACTTACCCAAAAACTATCAGAGATAGGATAGATGATACTGCATCAAGTAGCTTAATTACCTCAGCTTTCACTACTTCTTGCATCTTCGGGTTCAAACGCCCGAGGTTGGATAGTGGGTTTATATTGCTCCTCCATCAAAATTTTGTGCATGCAAATTGAAGGACTAATTCCCTTGATATCAGCTATTTTCCATCCAATTGCACCTTTATGCTCTCTTAATACTCTGAGCAATTTCTCCTCCATCAAATCTGTCAAAGAAGAAGATATAATTACCGGTAAAGAAGAAACTCCATCTAAATAAGCATATTTCAAATGAGAAGGTAAGGGTTTGAGTTCAAGAATTGGAGGCTCTTCAATTGATGGTTTAGGCTTTGTAATGTGTTGTCCCAACTCCTCAAATTTAATTGCCTTTTGCCTTGAATATGGTGGAATTGCCTCCATGAAATTTGCGTACTCCTTTATCTCCTCATTATGAATATCTTTGTCCATTGGTTGAATCGACATGCTTCAAGTGGATCTTCAAAAATATTTTCCTGAAAAACCTTATTCACCAACTTGTCAACTGTCTCAACTCTAAAACAAGAATTATCATCAGATGGATATTTCATTGCTTTAAAAACATTAAATGAAACAAGATCATCTTGAACTCTAAGGATCAACTTCCCCCGTTGTACATCAATAAGAGCTCTTCCCGTTGCTAGAAAAGGTCGACCTAAAATAAGTGGTACCTCAAAATCTTCCTCCATGTCAAGAACTATGAAATCTGCAGGAAAGATAAATTTGTCAACTTTTACCAAAACATCTTCCACAATACCTCTCGGATATTTAATTGATCGATCAGCCAGTTGAAGTGACACTGTGGTTGTTTTTACCTCGCCCAATCCTAATTTCTTGAAAATAGAATAAGGCATCGATTAATACTTGCACCTAAATCACATAATGCCTTTTCAAAGTAAGAATCCCCAATAGTGCAAGGAATAGTAAAACTCCCTGGATCTTTTAATTTTGGAGGCAATTTGTTTTGTAGGATGGCTGAACACTCCTCGTTTAACTTCACGGTCTCATAATCCTCCAGTTTCCTTTTGTTTGCCAAAATCTCCTTCAAAAATTTTGCATAACTAGGCATTTGCGCTAAAGCATCTGCAAAAGGAATGTTAATGTGCAATTTTTTAAATACATCAAGAAATTTAGAAAATTGCTTATCCATTTTGTGTTGCCGGAGTCGCCGAGGAATGGAATTGGCGGCACATATGGCTTTGGATTATCTGGAAAAAGTTTACTCTTACTTGTCTCCTTCGATTGTTTATTGATCACCTCTTCTTTGTCTCTGATAATCTCTTCTTCTCCCACTTGTTTACCACTTCTCAGGGTAATAGCCTTTATGTTTTCAATTGGATTTTTCTCCGTGTTGCTTGGCAAAGAACCCCGTTGCCTTCCCCGACATCATACTTGCTAACCGACCCACTTGCATCTCCAGATTTCTGATTGAAGCCTCTTGGTTTTGAAATCTCACATCCGTGCTTTTGATGAAGTTATGAGTTGTGTTAGCAAGTTTGGTGACTATGTCTTCCAAATTTGACTTTGTTTCTTCTGATTGTTTGAATCCTTGTGGTCTCGTCACATTCTGATTGTTCCATGAAAAATTTGGATGATTGCGCCATCCCGGATTGTATGTGTTGGAGTAGGGATTATTTTTGCGACCTGTTAAAATTCCCAACAAAGTTAGAATTTTCACTAGGTTGTTTGAAAGTATTACCTACCCGACACTCGTACTAACATGTCCTCCACCACAAAAATCACATGTCAAATTGTGAATTTTCATGGCTGAAACACTCATATTATCAAGCTTTTTGTTGATTGTTTCAAATTGTGCAGCAATTGCAGCAAAAGCATCCACTTCATGAATTCCGCTAACTTTTCGCATTGGTAATCTCTCGCAGGCCACCGATAACTATTGGACGCCATCTCTTCTAATAAATTGTAGGCTTCTTCTGGTGTTTTATTATTTAAAGTCCCCCCGCAGCTGCATCAATCATAGAACGAAGATTTGCACTAGAGCCATTATAAAAAGTTTGTACCGCATCCATACGGGTAGTCCGTGATGTGGGCATCTCCTAAGAAATTCTTTGAATCTTTCCCATGCTTCATATAATGATTCATTATCCATCTGCATAAAATTAGTAATATCATTACGCATCTTTGCAGACTTTGCAGGTGGAAAGAACTTACCAAGAAATTTCTGAGCCATATCATTCCATGTAGTAATTGATCGCAGAAGAGAAGAAAGCCAACTCTTAGCTTTATCTCTAAGAGAGAATGGAAATAATCTTAATTTAATAGCATCATCTGTAACTCCATTATATTTAATGGTGTCACAGATTTCAAGAAAAGCATCGATATGAGCGTTTGGATCATCGCTTGGTAGCCCACTGAATTGCACCGATTGTTGAAGCATCTGAATAAGTGACGGCTTAATCTCAAAGTTGTTTGCTTGAATTGCAGGTCTTCCGATACTTGATGTGGTGCCTTGAACTGTTGGCGCAGCATAATCTCTTAAAAGTCTACGTGGATTTTCATTATCACCGTCTGCCATCTTAGCGTGATTCTTCTGTTCTCTTAGTCGCTTTTGAATGTACGCTCGATTTCTGGATCAAGCTCAACAAGTTCCCCTTGTTGGTTACGTGTCATAAACCGATGTACACCCTGAAAAATAAAAACAAAACGAAAGCTAGATTAAATTTAGAATTATCTGGTATCAATATTAATTAGTATTAAACAAACGATCCCCGGCAACGGCGCCAAAAACTTGTTCGTAAAATTCTAAACGCAAGTGCACGATCGAACAAGTAATATAATGATGAGATAAAGTATCGCCCCACGGAGATCGATGATTAATAAACCAATTAAATACTAAAATAGACTAATTCTAAAATTTATCTAACAAATCAAAATATAATTAAGAATGAATTAAAAACGAAATTTGTAGACTAAATGTAGTAAAATCAATCAGAAAAATATGTTAGAGCATCCGATTTCACAATAACCACTAGATATGAATTTCATATTGTTATAAATACAAGAACGATATCAAACACGTGATAGCGGAATTTCCTAATCTATTTACTATCCTATCTCTAGGTATAGCAAACCTACTCAGCTTATTAATCCACTATATCTCTATGTGAATTAAAATAAACATGAGTGCATTAAAAACTATGAATATTCCCGGTTTACAATGAGTCTTTTGGATCACCTTATCACCGAAAGCTACACAAATAACGCAGATATTTCTATCCACGTTTAATTCATGGTTATATATTATAATGAGCAATTGCATATTATCACCTCTCGTCTCAAACATGCACATCAGATCATTCAAGTGGTGGCCAGTCACTCAAAAGATTAAACGCAATAATAAATAACTCACATGAATGAAATCAATTGTAGAACATAAAAATCATGAAATTCACATCATCATGGTTAGGCTACATCGTAGCTCTAACAAAAGAAAATTAGAACATAGTAGAATAAGAAATATAAATATAAATATAAATCAAACCCAGCATCTTGAATCAAAGAACAAGTTAATTCTGTCACCACTTTTGCCTTCTCTTCAAAATACTTCAAAAGACTCTCAGAACAATGGAAAACGATCTGGCTAAAAAAAAAAAACCTAGCTGCTCTCTCTTCCTATTTATAGGAAATCTAAAATATCTACTTGTAGATAACATTAGTGAACAAAATCAAGAATTTCCTAATTTGATATCCATCTTCCATCGCCGCTTTTATTTGAATTCCTAATAATTGCCTTCTTCTTTTCCTTATCTTCTCCATATTTCATTATTCTCGCATAAACAAGGAAAATTCAAATAATCAGAAGGAAATTCAAATATTTTCTCACAGATAATGCATTAATTACTGCTTAAAATAGGTAAAATAACTCTATTTTTTATAGAGTTATCAATTTTCATATATTTATTTCGTTTGAAATGGTTAGTCAATAGAAAAATATTTTTGAGTAAAAAAATGCATACAAAAATTAGAAAATCTAGATCATTGGATCTGAATAGGTTCTTAAAAAGCTCAAAAGGAAAAAATAGATAAAAGATCCATCTTCAAATGAGAGATCTTATGTTCTTGTTCTTTTCTGGTCTGTTTTGGAGTGTTGCTTTGTGGTCAATGTTCTATTTTTTTTGGCTTTTTGGCCTTTTCCAACGGTCTACGTCAAGTTGGCATGCATGCCTACGCGAATTATTGTGAAAACAAAAGTACGCGTTATTTTCAAAAATTCGTCATCCCTTACATTTTATTTGATTGTTGTGTTCGAGGAAAACATATGGTGTGTTTCAATATATGAAAAGAACAATTGCCATTTGAACAGTGGCAATAAGTTGAAGGGTACATTTAAATTCACAGCTTGTATAGCTGCTTCCTAAGAGATTAATTGCTAATTAGGTTTTCAAAGTTTCGTGCATTTATTTGGTTCGAAATAGCTAGTAAATAGAAAAATATTTTTTCGCTTAGGAAAACTCATACAAAAATTAGGAAAATATGATCTCGATTACTGGTTTTAAGTAAATCCTTAAAAGGCTTAAGGAGAAATAATAAGTTGGAGATTCGTTCTACAGCGAGAGATCCTATGTTCTTTTTCTTTTATGTTCTTTTTGGGGTGTTGTTCTGTGAGTTAATATTCTGTTCATTTATTTGGTTCGAAATAGCTAGTAAATAGAAAAATATTTTTTCTCTTAGGAAAACTCATACAAAAATTAGGAAAATATGATCTTGATTACTGGTTTTAAGTAGATCCTTAAAAGACTTAAGGAGAAATAATAAGGGAGAGATTCGTTCTACAGCGAGAGATCCTATGTTCTTTTTCTTTTCTGTTCTTTTTGGGGTGTTGTTCTGTGAGTCAATATTCTGTTTTTTGACCTTTACCAAAAAAAAAAAATATTCTGTTTTTTGGCTTTTTCCCACGGTCTGCATCAAGTTGACAACGCACGTTTCTTTGACTTGCCGGCGCCGCCCAGGCCTCTTCATTCCCCTAAACCCAGCCTAGTATGTTAGGAGAAGGGCTTCACGGGGATCCAAGGTGGGCTCCCCTCCCTTGGAGGGGTCGCACGGGAAGCCCAATGGGGACTTTATCCCGTAATCCCAGTTAAACCCCTGTAAATGAGGCTAACTGGGCACCCTGGGATGCCCGATTCAGGGTGGAGCAGTTTAAGGACATGCTTAGGTTCTGCATACAAAAGGTATGTCCCTTTCGTTTTATTTAATTGTTGTGTCCGGGGAAAGCATATGATGTGTTTCAATACATGAAAAGAACAATTGCGGTTTGAACAGTATCAAGGCAATAAAGTTAAAGGGTACATTTAAATAATCCACAGCTTAAATAGCTGCTTCCTAAAAAATCCATTGCTAATTAATTTTCCCAAACTTTCGTTCATTTATTTCTTTCGAAATGGTTAATCAATAGAAAAAATATTTTTGTATAAGGAAGACACATACAAATATTTGGAAAATGTAGTAGTCTCATTTGTGAATTAAGGATACCAAACATAACAAGCATCTACTCACAAAAACTCATCGACTTCTTCACTTTCTATTTTACAATAGAGTTTTACATGCTTTTCCACATTTTGTTTCTATGAACCGAGGAGAAAGGGGGCTCAGTGGGAAGAGGATTGTATCATGAGAGAAGCAAGGAGATCAACCTCTTTCTTTCAAATATAAATATACAAGATGGATTTTGGCAATGAGTTGGACTCTCGTCACTTTCTATTTTGACAATAGAGTTTTACATGCTTTTCCACATACCACCAAATAAAACAAAAACAATAATTTTCCTTTAAAAAAATCCACGAAAAGCATTTTATCATGAAATTTACTGCAAAATAAATGCACCTTAATGACTTTTCATCTTTGCATTTTTTGAATGAGGAAAAATACAAAATCTACTTTCAATTTTTAGACTAATTGATGAAAACGTGTTGGCAAGTTCGTGACTTCTTGTCCAAGCGTCCATCCCTTTCTAATTTTAACTGAGTACAACAAGTTTCTCACTTGAGTTGGATAAAACTTACTACCTCGAATATAAAGTTTGTAACTTATAGACATATTCTTTAATACCCACCCACACGCACGACTCATCATGCATGGACATTACTTGTAGATGAAAAGTAACTAGCCACATAAATTTGTTATATCTCATGCTAGAATATATTGAAAAATTAATATTGACTTCAATGGTTAATTTTTTTCTTTAGGACATAGGGTCAAACTTACTTCATCGTATGAAAAGGTAATATCCACACAGAAATTTTGCTAACCATTGAAAGATCGAAGATTAATTTTTCTAGTTTAGAGTTACTTATCACATAAAAGAAAACTAGCTATCGGTAGGCACAGGTTTTTCAGTTGAAGAAAGTGCCACGCAAATGGGAATTCAAACATGTGAAATTGAAAATGCGGAGCAAATAAATGATGCTATTTTAAAAAAATTCGAACGTATATGTACCTAGATCATCCAAATTGAAGGGGCCTGTTGATAGTCAAATTTTTACCAACAAATCGAATATACATTTTTCATAAAAAATATAATATAATAAAAATAAATTAAATAAAGAACATACATAATAGATTATAAATGGACCAATAATTAACAAATAAAGATTAAGGGGAAAAGAGAGAATATAATTTTCTTTTATAAAAAAGGCCTTCGATTCGGTCAATACCAAAAGGGCCGATCTGATCATTTGGGCCTGGTCCAATTCGCGCAGCCCACTAATTCAAATTTGCTGCCCGTTAGCCCAGCTCATGTCCGCTTCAGTGGGCTTGCCCTGTCATTCAGTTTATCCCCAGTTCTGTCTCTTTATGTCTCTCTCTCTCTCTCTCGTGCTACCCCAGGAGCGAAGCGAGCAATTTAGATTGATGGAGGTGACGAACGGAATCGTGATTCCTCTCTCTCATCAAACCAACCGGATTCCCTTATAAAGAAACGGAATTCATGCTCGAGTTCTAGAAAATTCCTGGATGGTTATCCTCTTCCATCGCCTTCTGACGTCCTCATCACTGCCGGTCGACACTGTCGAGCTCTGTATATTGGTAGAGACACTCGAAACAGTTCATTCTCGAGTGAAGCTCCCTCGTGGGTATCGATTTTCAACGGAGAGACTTCTAGGACTTCCTCTTGTTAGTTGAGCAACCCATCGTGACCGGTAAGCGCCCCTCACCAAGGTAAATGATGGATGCTCTGTTTCGTTTATTCTTCACACCTAACAGAGGCCGAGACTTTAGGTGTGTTTTGTGCGAAAATAGGCTTTAATTGAGGATCTATTTTTTAATGGGAATCTGCTTTAATAATGTTTCGGTATAACTGCTGTGAATCCTTTGATATTCTTCAGGATCCGAAACATAGATTGAAAATATATCACTCAGACTTGTCAAACGGGTGGGTTGAATCGGGTCAGGTCAGATCATAAATAGTCCTACCCAAATCGACCCATTTAACCCGTTTATGACCCATTTATCGTAAATAAGCAAATTTTTTTATCCATACATAACTTGGACCATTCCCAATCCATACTTGATTCATTTAACTAAACCTAAGAAAATTTATTTGTTATGATATTTTTTGGAAAAATGGTATTGCTAAAACACTTTCATGTAATACAAATTTAGTGGATAATTCTTATAGTTTTTTTAAAAAAAAGTAAGCCTTTGTTTGTTTCCTAAATATTTTCCAGGAAGTATTTTTTTAAGGAAAATTACAATATTTTTTTTTGTTTTTGCCGGAAATTTGAATATAAATTTGAAATTTTTTGTTGTTGTTTGGTATGAAAAGTAACATCAAGTTTTCCTCCTTGACTCCTTTTAATATTTAAAAAATATAAGTTTTAATTATTTAGTATTTCTTTTTCTTCTTCTTAGGCTGGCCGTTGGTGACAAGTGAGCTCAAACTCGCCCGACACCGGTGAGCTCAAGGCTTGCCATATCGAAGAGGTTCGAGCCCCGCTAGTAGTTGGCAAGGCCTCGACCTCGTTAGATCGGGCCGAGATTGAGCTCGCTCAATGCCGATGAGATTGAGCCTTGCCGATCAGGTGTTGGCGAGGCCTCCGCCTCACTAGATTGGCGAGCTCGAGCTCTCCCGACGCCAACGAGCTCAAGTCTCACTAGATTTTGGTGAGGTCGAGGCCTCACCAATTGTTAGCGACCTCAAGCTTGCAAAGTCCGGGTGAGCTTGAGCCTCGCCTGGTCGGTCCGGTCGTTGGCCGTTGCCATGCCGGCCACCGACTAAGGAAAGAGGAAGAAAAAGGAAAAAAAAAGGGAAAAGAAAAAGAAATATAAAAAATAATTATAATTTTGATTTTTATAATATATATATATATAAAGTAGTGAGAAAGAGAGAGTGTGAGGCTTGGGTTGGGAATGGATTCTAAGTTCAAACCATTTAAGATCCATTTATTTTAAAATTTCAATTTTTGAATCCATTTGACTAGTCTTTTCAAAATATAAGTGATTCATATATGACTCATTCATGATTTAAATTGGTCATATATAGATTTAAGGCCCATTTTGAAACCTCTAATCATGTCTTCAATGAATTTTTTAACGATGTTAGTGTTTGTTCAGCTTCTAATCCGACCGAGATTGAGTTCTGTGTTCTAATTTATTTGTTTGTTTCTATCAAATAAGTTTTGTTTTCATCCAATAATTGTCTGCGCTGCAGCTCATGACTTCTAAGTTTCAGTTTAGTTCAATAGCCGAGAATCACCCATACGAAATAAGTTTGAATTTGATGTGTTCTGTTGATCCCAAATGAAACTGAGATTAATTTCAATGTTTGAATTGTCATTTCTAAATTAAAGCATGTTCTGTTCATGATTTCCTGATTGATTTTTGCTGGATTAATGTTGAATTCTGAACGCAAGAGTTTATAGTGCTTTTTACTGTGGGTGAATGCTGAATGTGTTTGCACACCATGATGGAACAAAAACGGGAGTTTGTGCATCAAAGAGATGGAGGGAGCTTAACTGATAGTGGCAATAGAATGAAGATGGCCGTGGCATCTCATTGGAAGGCATGGCCGTGGCAATAGAATGAAGATGGCTGATTCATCTCACTGGAAGACTTAGGACTAGACAGTAGATTCAATTCAAGGTGTTTGGGCATGTTGAATTTAAAAAAAAGAATGGAAAGAGGGAGAGGTTTAGCGCATTTTGAGACGACGGACCGAATGAGAAAGGAAAATGGAAAGTAAATAATAATAATAATAGAATAAATAAATAATAAGAAATAAAGTTCCTTTGGAAAACTAGTTTGATCTAAAAGGGTTGAAGTGTTCTTAATTGATTTTTGGATAGAAACTAAAATGCAAGAAATTGAAAGGTACGACATAGGCAAAAACAGGGGACATTGCCATCCTCTGTTTTGACAGAAACTTATGAATGTCCGAAAGTATAATTGGCAATGGAAAATACAAACAATATTTATGAGTTTTCACCTACATATCCAAACCCTAGCAATAAAGCGCACGCCCAACACTTGCTCTGCCACAAAAGCCCCCCCATCAGGATCTCAGGCGAGTCGCCCAGCCTTCACTGACATCACCGCAACGTCAGGAGACTATCTCAAATCCTCCAGCGTAGTTTCCTGTAAAATAATATGCAAGCAGGTGACGCTCATTAGACAGAGGCGGATCTCTGGTGTGGCAAGAAGTATTGGCAGGGACTGAAACTGCATCACTTACTCTGCTGCAAATAGCTTCTTGTGCATCACCGAACCTCCTGCTCACCACTGGAGACGCGTTCCCAATTTGGCCATGTGGCCTTGACAATGATTATTGCTTTACGACTTCCATTGATGAAGGTTCAACCGTGATTAGAAACAAAAATAGGGTATACTACCGGAGACGTGTTCCCAACTTGGCAATGGCGGAGGTTGAGACACATTCACGGAAGGGTTCAATTGATGAGCCTGTACATAGTTTGAGAGAAAAAGAAATGGGCATCAGCAAGACAAACAAGAAGATTAAACAGAACTGTTAGTGCCATGTAACATGGTAAAGGAAATGACATGCAACTATTGCCGGGAACTCAAAATAGTACATTCTTTTGCAGGCTAAGGTAGGTTACATACTGTCTTATACATGCTGCACAGAATAAGTTCTTCAAATTCAGATTGCCAAATGGGACACAAGGGCCCAACCCTTCCAAAATGACCATCAACTAATTTACATTGACAAAACTCAGTCTTTCGGTATATAATGTCAAGTTGGGCCATTAAAACTTTCGAGGAGCTATGTAATCAAGAAATTCCCTGCGTGGCTGCAAGTAGGGACAATCTCGGTGACAATGTCCTTGACCCCATGCTAAAACATGATCGACCGATTTGTCTTCTGATTCTAGGGAGCTGTAGAGAATGTCATTATCTAACAAGAAAGCAACGCAACTATGGACATGTTCACAGTCCAAGGATAAAGGCAAAAATCCTTACTCTGTTCGCTTCATCTACAGGTGCATTAGCTGTTTGTGTGTCCAGATCCGTGGACACATCAGTTCCTTTGGGCGTCCGGATTCTACCCTGACAACTATTTGGATCAGCCCTCCTGCCTGTGATTACAAAGAAAAAATGTGCTAATGAAAAATTCTTACGGATCAATTCAAATGATTGGACACAATTACTCATTTATCTAGTTGTTTGTCTGCATCAGAAAAGTAATTGGATAAGGTTACAGTGTTTCAAAATTAATCACACATTCATTAAACAGCTTAGACTTTTAGATCAATTGGCTTTGATATCACAAAATTTCACATGATAGTAAAGCCTCAAGTTTCGTGTATGAATCAATTCAAGCCCCTTATTTGCCTTTCCAATGATTACATTTCACGCTTTAACCTTAGGTCACATTCCAACTCATGCATGAGAGGAAGGGCTACAATAACAATAAACAAAAATCATACTTTTATCTAATAACTTAAGTTTTGAATCAACCGATAGTGATATCACAAAATTCTATGGTGACAGAGTTTCCAAAATATATCTCATTCAAAGATATGTGAGCAATGAACAAAGAAAATTGAAATGCAAATCATATGTGATGATGCAAAGTAACAAGGGCCATATTTAATGCATTGACGCAAAATTCAATGGGTCATTATCGTTTTTGAAATAACTAAGCATAATTCAAAATTGAATACCTCATTCTCTTACTCCAATAAAATCAAATCGGTGCTTATATATTAACTTATCTACAAGCTAAATTGACACTTAGGCCCTGTTTGGTAACCATTTAAATATGGCTTGATTCTGATTCTTTGTTATCGGGAGTAGTTTAAGAACATAATTGCATTTGGTAAAAATTTTATTCCTGGGAATAAATTTATATATTTTTTTGTTCTCGGAAGAAGATTTGGAAAGAATCAAGAATAATTTTTTTTTTTTTTATATCCAGGAACCGTCGTATAGCCGACAGTCGGCGACGTAAACCTGGAGCAGCTATAGCGCAGGACCCACCACTACGACACCACACTTAAGACCACTAATGAATGCGCAATATGCGAACCTGGGGGTTCGAACTCTTGCCCTACCGTAAAGAGGGTCTAAGCGCATACCAACACAGCCACCGAATGGGGTGGTAGAATAATAATTAAAAAAAAAAAAGTTGATTCTTATTCTGGGAACAAATCTAAGAATCAAACAACTCTTCTTCTTCCATTTTCTCTTCTTCTTCTTCTCTTTTCTTCTTCTTCATCAACCGCCCCGTTTGCCACCACCATCCGCTGCCGGCCCTGGCGAGACCTGCTTGGCCACCGGAGAGGCTTAGCCTTGCCAGGGCTGGGCAAGCATCGCGATGCCTAGCCCCAGCGAGGCTCACCCAGCCCCGCCGGTGTCCAAGCAAGCCTCACCCAACCCCGGAGAGGCCAAGCTTTGCCTAGCCGCCGGCAAGGCTCACCGACAAGGGTCGGCCTCTCTAAAGGCGACAACGCCGGTGAGGTCGTCGGCCCTCATCCGGCTGGTCGCCGATATGGCGACCGGCCCGAAGAAGAAGAAAAATAGGAGAAAAAAAAAAAAAGGAAAAAAGAAAAGAAAAAATATGAAAAAATATATAAATTATTTAAAAATTAAAAGATATTGATTTGGAACATAATCTTGCTTGATACCAAATGCAATTCTATTCTAGAATAAAAAATTTGGACAGTTATCAAACGGCTTAAAATGCTTAGAATTTGTTCCCGGGAACAGAATAAAAAAAAAATCATTTCTGATCAGAATCTACTCCCGAGAATAAAATCGTTACCAAATGCTCCCTTAAAGTTTACTTTAAATTTCGGACGAGCTGAAAAGACAGCTTCCTCTAAGCAAGGCACCATCAATTCAGTGGCGACAAATGTTGCCAAGGTGATTCCATTTTCAAAGTTATTACTAGCACAATTGATTCAGATATCACACTAGAAACATCAAATCTATTTTGTTTGCTATGTGTAGGTTTCACAAGTTCAACTCCACAGAATTAGGAAATTTAGAAAGGCAAGGTACCGTCTACTCATTTGTTTACTGTTTCTTTCAAGCATACCCCATTTCTGGGATTGTGGATTTTGAAAATGGAACCAAACTTGAAGTTCAGACAACTGCAGAATCTACTCTACTCAATTTTATTTTTATTTATACATTAGGGAATACCAGACTCCGATTGCCACTTTGCGAGTGTCTTAGCCTAGTCATTGTATCTTATTATGTGATTCCAGATGTCCCATGTCAAGAACAGAAAAACAAAAGATCTTAATTGTCATTAAGGCAATGTTTGGTAACCAGATTCTGATTTTTTGTTCTCAAAATCAGTTTGGGAATAAAATCGCGTTTAGTAAAATTTTTGTTCCCGGAGCAAATTTGCTCTCGGAACTGTTTTTGGACAAGAATTGAGAATAAAAAAAAAAGTTGATTCTTGTTTGGGAACAAATTTGAGAATCAAAACCAACTCTTCTTCTTCTTCCCTTTGCCATCCCGCGACCGCCATCCACCACCGCCCTGCCGTCTGCCGCTACTCTTCGGGTCGCGTTCGCCACACCGGTCCACCGTCCGCCGAACCGGCGAGCTCGCCGAGCCGGGCGAGGTCTAGCAAGCTCGCCGGGAGGCAAGCCCGCCATCGACGAGGCCCGCGGCCATCGACAAGGCTGGGCAAGCCTCGTGACGCCCGCCCACCGGTGGCCGGGTGGGCCTCGCCCAACCTTAGGGAGGCCGCCCGGCCACCCGCCGAGGCTTGCCCAGCCCTAGCCACCGATGAGGGTTGGCGATGAGGGCTGGCCCTCGCCGAGGGCCGGCAATGCTTCGGTGAGGTCACCGGCCCTCATCCGGCAGTCATCGGTCGCGGCGACCGGCCACAAGAAGGAGAAGAAGAATAGGAGAAAAAGAAAAAAAAAGGAAAAAAGGAAAAAAAACAAAAGAAAAAAAAGTAGAAAAGTAAAAAAAATTATTTAAAAATTAAAAGAAATTCATTTGGAACAGAATCAATTAACATTGTATCAAACGTAATTCTATTCCAGAATCGAAATTTTGGACAATTAGGCAGCGTTTATTTGTATTTCTTTTTTTTGTTTTTAAACACTTTTTCTGTTTTTTTGTTCCCGAAAACAAAAAAAAGAAACAAGAAACACAAATGAGAAACACTTTTTTTTTTTATTTCTTTTTTCTCTTATTTTCTTGTTCTTTTTTCTTTTGGCCGGCGGCCTCGCCCGGCCACGGCGAGGCTCGCCGTAGCCGGGCGAGGGTCGGCCTCGCCATGGCGGGCGAGCTCGAGCTCGCCCAACCATGGCAAGGTCGACCTCGCACCGCCCGGGCGAGCTCGATCTCGCCCCAGATCCGGCGCGAGGCCGAAGCTCGCCCGGCCGCGCGACCGGCCAAAAGAAAAAAAAAAAGAAAAAAAGGAAAAAAAAAAAGAAAAAAAGGAAAAAAAGAAAAAAAAATTATCCAAATTTACCAAACATGTTTATTGTTTATTTTTATTAAAACAAGTTTACTAAACGCGTTTTTTTGTTCAAAAATTGTTCCTGGAATGAAACACTTTTTTCTATTTCGTTCCCCGGAACAATTTTTAAACAAAACACAAACAAACGCACCCTTACTAAACGCGTTCTTTTATTTAGAATTAGTTTCCTGTAACATAATTAAAAAGAATCATTTCTGATCAGAATTTACTCCTAAGAAGGTAATTGTTACCAAACACACCCTAAGTATCTAAGCCTGAATCATGACTTACCATCTACAATAGCAAAGGCCAAAAAGGAAAAAGAAAAGAACATAAAGTGTCGAATTTGAATCACTTACCATCTTCCACAACGAAGCATTGGATGTGCCCTCAAGGATACGGATTCCCTTAGAAAGAAAGAACGCACTTTCGACTCCAAGCCTGAATTTTCCACTTCTTGTCCAGCTTGATACGTCATTGAAAGTGATAGCACCCAGTGTCCCCATGCCTTTACCGAGGGTCACAAGGAGGTCACCAGTCAAGAGGCGCACATTCCCCTCTCGCTCCATAATGTCATTCCTCCCAAAGAACTCTCTAGTCCAATTTTTACCAGCTTCTTCGTCAAAATCACCTTCAATCACGATCACCCTCAACGTCAGCTCTGACAAGGTCCAGATTTCACAACCCTCACAACCCTTCCTGTACTGGAATCTGCCAGGATGACGTGGATAGGAGTTCCTCTTTCCCCCACAACCTCATCACCTTTAACTAGGCTCGATGGTAGTTTAGTTATAAAATGAAGACGTAAATCCCTTTCGCTCTCACCATCTTTTCTCGCTGATGCAGACCTGTCGATAAAAATACTAATTTTACAATTCACCCAATAAAAATCTGCACTGCAGAAGATAGTGCCTGGTACACAAAATATGAGGACAGCCTTCTCGCCAATAGCAGAAAAATATAATGAAAGAGAATGCCAACGGCAAATCCAACATATGAAATCATTCTGTCAGGTCATTCACATCACCATAATGATTGGAATCAACTGACGATCAAAACCTACGGCCGTTTACCAATCACTAGCTTGAACTCTCATTTAGTCTTCTGAAGTATAGAAAAGAAGAAGAGACACCAATACTCATGATCAAAAGAAATGATTATGTCCCTATCTCTGTTATCGATACATAGAAATATACATGGAAGGAATTCACGAATTCAAACAGTGTTGCGAATAAATTTAAGGTGAATTCCTGCGGAAGATTAGTCAAAAATGCAGAAACATTCTCAGTGACATTATCATTCACCACTGTCATATTTGATTCTTACTCTAGCAAATCATCCCGCATTGCCGGCGACTAATCAGCTTGGCATGCATTTAAATTGCAATCATCTTTAAATTGTCTCAACAAAGATTCTTACCAAGGAACTTTGGTCTCATTCAGTAGATCACGAGTGAAATTCTCATTCATAAATTCTGTAAAATCAGGAAGTTCACTGAGTTTCTCAAGATCAAGTGGCTTCCTAATTTTTTCTTTCATTGTATTGAAATTCTCCATTAGTAACGCATTTGTCCTCAAATATAGATAATCGTCCATCACTGCAGGCATCGATGGCTCCCCCTTCTCAGTTTGAGCAGTTTCAAATGCACCCAAACTCTGCCTGCAGAACGAAGTGCTGCAGGGTTGGCTTAGGATTCGAATTGCATACTTAGGTTTGATGGCATGCTTCTACATGTTTCGGTTTGATGCTCGTGTGGATAATGGAGTTAAAAGGACACTAATCAAATCATCATAACCTGTTTTTTTTTTTCTCCTGTCTTCTGTCTTTCACAATGCAATCTGCTATGAGAACGGGGAGCAAGATTACAAAGAGGAAGCCAAAAAAAAAAACAAAGGGCTTGAAAACAATCGCGTGAAATTATTTTATGTCTACTTTTGTTAATCAAAGGATCCAGTATACAAGTAGGAGTCTGGGACGGTCATGAGCCAGTAGATGATGGGTATTGGCGCGAACTGGGCCACAGTGGCAACGGCGGCACTGGGGCATCCACGCCGCTGCTTCCCTGATCTTGATTGCCCAGCAGCTGACGGCTGCTGCCTCAAGTAGCTGGCTCACTGATGCCTCCCGGAGTAAATCGGAGGAAAAGTAGTAGAAGGTGTTGGAATGGAGGCTGCCAAAAACAACCGTCCCAGAACGACGGCATCTGCCAAGAAGATGATCGTGATTATGAGGATGATGATGGACTAGAGAATGAGAATGAGAATGGCGACTTGGATGCGAATTAGGGCTGTTGAAGCTGGGAAGCGTACAGCATCTGGTCGAACAAGTTTGAAGATTGTTGTCGAACAAGTCTTGAATATTCCCAATAATCGCTGAACACATCGGTGCCCTGAACAGGTGGATAGGCTCCCTGGAGCAGCAGCGGTGGCCGCGGCGGTGGTGGCAGAGGAAATGGGGCTGCAGCCGCTCATTTCGAAGTTATGTGAGCAATGAACAAAGAAAATACAAATAGAGAAATCATATTTTATTATGCAAAGCAAAATGGACCATATTTAATGGATTGACATCGATTTCAGTAAGTCATCTTTGATACAACTGAGCACAATTTAAAGTTGAATTACACATTCTCTTACTCTAATAAAATCACATCCGGACACATCATAACATGTCTAACAAGCTAAATTGACAATTAAAGTTTACTAAAGTCAGCTTCCTCTAAACAATAGTCACCATCAATTCAATAGCCATGAATGCTGTCAAAGGTGATTCCATTTTCAAAACTTTCTGCTAGCGCAACTGATTCGGAAAGCACACTAGAAACACCAAATCTATTTTGAATGTTATGAGTAGGACAAGTACAACTTCACCAAATAAGAAACTTCAGATAGGCAAGGCAGTGTCTGCTCATCTTTTGTTGCTTCTTTCAAGCATAACCATTTTTAAGACTATGGATTCTACAAACAGCAGCCGTAACTGAAATTCAGGCAACTGCAGAGCCTGCTCCGCTCTAAATTTTTTTTAAAAAAATCAGAGCATACCAAATTCTGATTTAACAAGATAATGCTGTTGCAAGTCTTTTAGCCTAGTCTTTGTATGTTTTTACGAAGTTTCAGTTGTCCTATATGAGAAAAGAGCGTGAGACGTACCTAATATTTTCTCCTAAATTCGCAGTTTCTGGTTTCAAGAAGAAAGTCAGACTCCGCCTTACCCGACTCCTATCCGGCGTAGAATAGGTCAGTCAGAGCTCTAGTGTCAACTAAATAATGATGAGAAATCAAGTTGCGACGGGAATGACTTAGTAGTATCAACACAAAAAGTAGGTTAAACGCTTCCGAATTTGACCTAGGAGGGGTTGCATCACCGGGCTTTATGATGTCCGAGGTACTCATTTCATCTTTTCAGCGGGTGTTATTTATGCAATGTGTGAGCGCGAGTGATTGTCCTTACCCTTGGATTTTTTTTTTCCGGTGTGTATAATATAATTGATTTAGGTCTACGGTGTGTGTATGTCTCCATTTTTTCAGTACATAAGAGAAAATTTTCTCGCGGGTCTTATATGCTTCCTTAATGAGCCCAAATGACCTTGTGGTATCTACACCTAAATTATGAATGAGTGCAATTTTGTTCATATGATTAATCTAGTTTCATGAAAAACATGTACACGTACAAGGTAGTCAATTTGAATTTTGAGAGGGGTCTACTGCGCTCTGTAAATGAATTCGAGGGACTAAATACATCTCAACTATTTTTACTTGATGAGCATATCTAAGTTTGTAATGCCTCCAAAATGATCTGTAGATGGGGTTATAAGAGCATACGACATAGGCAAAAGACTACTAGATCCAAAAGTGTTAGTAGTAGATATAGAAAGTCATTATTGTTTTGGGTGGAACTGTGTTCCTTAAATTGATCAAATGCCTCTTCAGTGGAGTACTCTCGAATAAGGGTGTAGGATCAATCAACATTCAAATTTCTATAGCTCATCGCCGACCCAATGCACAAATTGGGTCGGGTTCATTGACAACATCACCTTTCAATTAGGGGACGTTGCCATCCTGAAACTTGCGAATGTCTGGAAGTATAATTAGTAATGGAAAATACAAACAGTATTTATGTGTTTCACCTACATATCCAAACCCCAGCTAATAAAGCACACACCCAACACTTGCTCTGCCACAACAGCCCCACCGTCGCCATCCGCCGCAATCCACCATCAAGATCTCAGGCGAGTCACACGGCCTTCACTGACAACGCCACAACCTCAGGAGAGTATGTCAAATCCTCCAGCGTTGTTTTCTGTGATTATTTTCTGCAAGCAGGTGTAGCAAGAAGTACCGGCAGGGACCAAAACTGCATCATTTACTCCGCTGCAAGCAGTTTCTTGTGCATCACCGAAGCGCCTGCTCACCACGGGAGACTTGTTCCCAAATCGGCGATGTGGCCTTGATGACGATAATTGCTTTATGACTTCCATTGATGAGGGTTCGATTGATGAGCCCATTCTACAGTTCCTAGTCATCACAACCGGGACACACCCACGGGAGGGCATTGCCCAAGAAGGATCTCAAAAACTGTATCTAGTTCGAGAGAAAAGGAAATGGGCATCAGCAAGACAAACAAGAAGGTTACACAGAACTGATAGTACCACGTAACCTGGTTAAGGAAATGACATGCAACTATGGCCGGGAACTCAAAATAGTACATTCTTTTGTAGGCTAAGATAGGTTACATACTGTCTTACACATGCTGCACAGAATAAGTGATTCAAATTCAGATTGCCAATTGGACATAAGGGGCCAACCCTTCTGAAATGACCATTAACTAATTTACATTGACAGAACTCAATCTTTTGGGATATAATGTCAAGTTGGGCCATTAGAACTATCGAGGAGCTATGTAATCAAGATATTCCCTGCGTGGCTGCAAGTAGGGACAATCTCAGTGACAATGTCCTTGACCCCATGCTAAAACATGACCGACCGATTTGTCTTCTGATTCTAGGGAGCCGTAGAGAATGTCATTATCTAACAAGAAAACAACGCAACTATGGACATGTTCACAGTCCAAGGATGAAGGCAAAAATCCTTACTCTATTCGGTTCATCTACAAGTGCATTAGCTGTTTGTGTGTCCAGATCCTTGGAAATATCAGTTCCTTCTGGCATCCGGATTCTACCCACACAAACACTTCGATCAGCCCCACTTCCTGTGGTTACAAAGAAAAAATTTGCTCAAGAAAAATTCTTACTGATCAATTCAAATGACCGCACACTATTACTCATATATCCAGTTGTCTATCTGCATCAATAAAGTAATTGGATAAGGTTACAATGTTTCAGAATTAACCATACATTTGTCGAACATGTGACATTCTGATTTTTAGGTTCTGATTTCGATTGGATAAGTTTGGCCTTTTATCGACGTGCTTATAGTGCTATTCTCTGGGATGGCCATTCACAGGATAACTAGCCTATTAGGTGAAGCCGTTAAGGGATTTTAACGCAATAGACTCGAGAATTCGACCAGGAATCGACTGCTCGATCGTACTAATATGCAAAGGTCATTACGGCACAGTCGAAAATCTATTAGCGACCAGAGATAGGTCGATTCGACCGAAATAGGTGATCAAAGTGTGGGTGATTCTGCCAGATTGCAAAATTCTAGTCGGTTGGCACTAGACCGATTTTTCTATTGTTTCGGTACCTTATGCCCGTATTTGAAACCTTGAGATTTTCACTACAACTGAGAGTCGCCAATGTGTCGAAGAGATACGTTGTGGCTCGAAGAAAATCGACCACAGGTTAATCGCACTAAAAATTTCTAAAAGCTACCCGATAGGTTAGGTCACGCTAAAATCGCGTCTGGTTGAAATTTAACCGCAAATTTGAATCCGATTTAAAAAATTGAAAGTTCTATCATGTTACGATTTATTTTAGAAACGTTGACTCATCTTTCGAGGGATTTTGGGCGAGTTCGGGATTTTTACGAAAAATCAATTTGGACGATTCAGAAAAAAAACGGAAACTCGGATGGGCCGAATTGAGTGGATTTTGGCCTCCAAAGTGGGCTACTTGGTAAAGGAAAAATGTGGATTTGGTGTAGGCTTCTTCTCTAGCAAAATTAGTCATCAAATTGGAGAAGTTGATGAGAAATTGAATTGATTTTGGAGGAAATGTGTCAAAATTCGTAGGTCTAACGGGTGTACAACATTTGGGCACCAAATTGAGACTTGTTGAGGAATATTGAAGAGAAAAGAGTGCTGTGGATGAGGCTTGGCTGGTGAGGCCTTGTGATGAGTGAATTTTGGAGCCCCCACGTCCTTGATCCCATCTCCACCAAAGCACCATACGAGCTCCTTTCATGCTGCCAGCCGTCCCTCTGTTTTCACCCAATCGAGTCTACCCCTCCTCGCAGCAAGCCCCGAAGTTGACTTCTCTTCACGCCACCGAGTCAACGTCCGCGAACTCCACGTGACTCCACCGGAGCACGTCCCACTCCAGTCAACCCCACCGCTTCATCCTCCTTCGTGTCATCGCCTCCATCGAAGTCAACCCCAACTCCAGCACCTCAAATCGTCAGCCCACAACCCACCGAATCAACGTCGCTCGATCTCTCACTCATTTCACCGAAGCAGCCCACGAGCCCAGCAACTTCTTCAACGGCCCATCTACTTCAGCGTTTCAGCGAGCCCGCATTCTCTGCCCGCAAGCTTAGCCAAGTAAAACCGAAACCAGCAAGGGTTCGTGGACTTCAGGGCTCGTTTTTAGGCCCGTCTCGTCCTTGCTTAGTCCCCCCCCGCTAGGAGATTTGTCGCCCGTCTCCGCGTTGCTGTCGTCGTGGACTCACCGACTCGCTAATCCAGTGAATTTACTCATTAATCCCCATTTCGGGAGTTAATTATGCTTAAGGGTTTATTAGTTTAAGTTAAGTATAGATTATGTGGATAGTTATAATAGATTAACAATTTAATCGTTCGATATTGCATGTTAGGTGGTTAGAGTAGTGTAGAGACTAGATAAGCTCTAGTATTTAATTAACGAGTCTCGAAATTTTTCCTGGCCCGTTTTGGTATTTAATTAGACTTTTTTGGCCTAAGTTGCAATTTTTAGTATCTATTAATTCATTTTCGAAATTATTTAATTAATTATTATTTTTCGAAAATTAGACCGAGATAGTCAGTGACTAGAATTTTATACTGATTGCAGTAGTGTAACCTATTTATTTAATTGACTGTTATTTTGTGCAATTTGGGTGCTATTTGTGATTTTGGGATTTTATCCCAAAATTTAATAATTTCAGTATTTAATTAGAAAATCATCGAACATCGGTTTACAGCGCCAAAAATGTTTTTATCGACTATATAAATGGTGGGAGTTTTGAAAGTAAAGATATTATATTTTTGGCTAAAGCCGACCGTGTACCCACACACAATTATTTTTATCGGGTATTATAAAAGTGGTGCAATGGTTGGTTGAGTAGAATGGTACACTGTATTAGCCTACGAGCTCGATACATCAACTTAGAGTGAGCAATATACCTTAAGTATCACACAGTTTTGGTGAACAATTAAGTATCGCATAGTTTCAGTGAGCAATTAAGTACCGCATAGTTTTGGTGAGCATTAACCGTATACTGTATTAGCCTGCGGGCTTGATACATCAGCTTAGAGTGAGCAGTATACGTGGTTGTCAGTTTTTGGCGAGCATTTTCTATCTATTTTCAGCTTAGGGTGAGCCGTCTTTGATGTAATCAGACATTATAGATAGTATTCAATGGATTGACCAAGAGATGATCTTGATGACAAGGAATCGACTGAGTTGATTGATCGATGGTTCGATCTAATTGGATGAATTGAGGTGTTGAAGTGATTCATTAAATTTATGAATTATACTAACTTGCAAGATGAACTAGAGGCCAAGGTAAGTCCCCTGACTCGTGTTTGTGCTTAGGCAACCATTAGGGCGTATTCTCTTCCTAGACAGGTCTTAGGGGACAAACTTGCTGAGACGTTGTCTCACCCCATTGTGAGATAACATTTTCAGGTTCCTAGGGTGAAGAACCCGGAGCTTGAGATGGAAGGATTAGGAGCATGGATGGTTCAAAAGTTCTTTTGGAAGATAGACTTCCTGTACTTAGACTCTAGAGTTGGCCTTTGTTTGTAAACTAAATTGTGGTTTTAATACTAAGTTGATTTGAAATTTGTTGTCCTGCTTTTCTATCCCATTTCATTATTGTTAGGGGATTAATAATTCGCTTCCGCATGTGCATTAAAATGAATGGGTTGGCGACGCGTCTTGGGACGTCGCAAATTTGATCGACCACCGAGGGATGGGCATGCACTCGAGGATTGGGACATGACAACCTAAGCTTTTAGATCAATTGACTTTGATCTCACAAAATTTCACATGATAATAAAGCCTCAAGTCCCATGTATAAGTCACTTCAAGCCCCTTCTTTGCCACTCCAATGATTACATTTCGCGCTTTAACCTTAGGTCACATTCCAACTTATGCATGAGAGGAAGGGCTACGATAAAAAAAAAAAAAATCATGCTTTTATCTAACAACTTAAGTTTTGAATCAATTGACAGCGGTCTCACAAAATTCTACGGTGAAAAAGTTTCCAAAATATTTATCATTCAGAGTTATGTGAGCAATTTTGACCAAAAAAAATAAAATTTATGTGACCAATGAACCAAGAAAATATAAATGGAATATGACGTTTTGCAAGAGGTTGGAACCTAGAACTTACAGAGGGCAAAAACCTGGAGGCAAGACTTCTCAAGCTATCTTTCTCAGGGACTATCTATTGCATTTGAATGGAATGTAATCACAGATATTTTCTTTGTTCCGTGAGGATTACCACAATCTACTTCCGATTATGTTTTTTTTCACAAATCTTACCCTACCTTTTTACATTATTAGTAGAGTGATGCTCTACCTCTTATAACCTTTTGAATCCTAGCCAACTGAAGATGATGCTCAATCAATTTGTTTTGAAACTATCTATGATTGCATTCCATTCAAATGCAATAGATAGTCCCTAAGAAAGATAGCTTGAGAAGTCTCGCCTCTAGGTTTTTGCCCTAGGTAAGTTCTAGGTTCCAACCTCTTGCAGAACGCCATATTCCATTTTGTGCAAAATACTACGCCATACACTACTTGTCTAGGTACATTGGTCACATAACTTTTTTTTTTTTTTTTTTGTCGTGACTATTTAGATCTAGGGGCTAGTATAATAAATTTGTTTTCGAGAATTTGATGCCTATGTGCTCTATCCGTGTGTAAGTCCTACAAATCCAGCTTCGATGATGATCATAGGAGCTATGGTGATAACACTATAAAAATAGAGTTATTTTACCTGTTTTAGGCAACAAATAATGCAATATATATGAGAAAATATTTAGATTTACTTCTAATTATTCAAATTTTCTTTGCTTATGTAGCATAATGAGGTATCAAGAAGATAAGGAAAAAAATGGCGAAAATCAGGTTTTCAAATCAGAAAGCATTGGAAGATAGATATCAAATTAGGAAATCATTGATTTTGTTCCCTAATTTTATCTACAAATGTTGGGAGATAGATATCAAATTAGAGAACTCTTGATTTACTCCCTAATTTTTTGCGAAAAATAAGCAATTGGCTGGGGATAAGAGTCTTGAATGTATTCTGTAAATAAGAGAACATTGAAAGCCTGAGGGGATAACTAAGTTTTTTTTGTTTTTTTATCGTTTTTATTGTTCTGGATTTTTTTGGTATTTTAAAGAGAAGAAAAAAGTGATAACAAAATTCTTGTTCTTTGATTCAAGATACTGGGTTTAATTTATATTTTCATATTTACTTCTATTATGTTCTAATTTTCTTTTGTTAGAGCTATGATGTAGCTTAACCATGATGATGTGAATTTCATTATTTTTATGTTTTGCAAGTGATTACATTTATGTGAGTTGTCTATTATTGTGCTTAATTTATTTAAATGACTGGCCACCACTTGAATGATTTAATGTGCATGTTTGAGACTAAGAAGTGATAATATGCAATTGCTCTTTATAATATATAACTATAAATTAAATGTGGATGGAAATATTCGGCGTTATTTGTGTATCTTTTGGTTATAAGGTGATTCAAAAGACTCATTATAAACCGGGAATATTCATAAATTTTAATGTACTTATATTTATTTAAATTCACTTAAAAATATAGTGGATTCATAAACTGAGTAGGTTTGCTATACCTAAAGATGGGATAGTAAATAAATTAAGAAATTTCGCTATCATATGTTCGATATCGTTCTTATATGTGTAATAATTTGAAATTCATATATAGTGGTGATGGTGAAATCGGATACTATTTACTATATTTAGTCTCCAAATTTTACTTTTAAGATTTTTTAGTTTTAATTTATTCTCAATTCTATTTTGATTTGTTAGATTAATTTCAGAATTAATCTATTTTTAGTATTTAATTTGTTTATTAATCATCAATCTCCTTAGAACAATACTCTTTCTCATCATTATATTACTTGTTCGGCACGTTCACTTGTGTTTAAAATTTTACTAACATATGGTTTATAGTTGAACCATAAAGATTTGCTTTTCCAAATGTTACATATGTGTTCATTCAACTTTGGTTTGTCTCAATATGGCGATGGTATAGAGAAAACCCAACCCAAGCGTGCACTACTTACTAGCAATGTCATAGTTATTGGAAGAGAAAATTTTTGGTGTGTACTCATCACTAATGAAGATATGAGATCAAATGATTGGCTGACAATTATTTTGCTTGACAGATCTATTATTGTGGAACTCGGGTGTGCTTAACCTTGCTAGCCTTTTGTTGATCCTGTTTTTTGTCTAGATTTGAATTCATACTGTAGTATTCTGAGCTTTGCTTTGCTTCGATTCGCTTTTTATGAAGTCTATATACTGCTAATGTATTCTTTTGAATAATGAAATATAAATTTTTTGCGACCAAAAAAAAAAAAAAAATCATGCTTCGCATAGTTAGCATGTATTTAATCAAGGATTAATTTCGACCCCCAAAAAAAAAATCAAGGACTAACGGTTTTCTTCATAGGAACTCATTGGGCGCACTTTTTTTTAACTACGAATTAATCACAAATCAAAGAACCTAAAAGAAATTACTAAGAGGGAGCGGAAGTCGAGAGAGTATCCGGTCAAGCCCAACCCGCTTTACTCGTGAGATTATTTGTAATTAGATAAATAAATAAAAAATGTCAAAATGAGCATCGCATATCCTTCCTAGATTTTGGGACATATTCATTTTTTATGCATTGCTCACACGGGTTACGCCTCGAGACCTTATAAAAAACCCTCTGTATTCAATATTGTCGACACGGTTCGGATTGTTTTTACAAGCATGTTTGCTTTAGATTTTACTCATTCACTTTGGGTGTTTCACTCAATTTTTTAGGCATTTATGCATGCACACTTAGATTTAAGTATGATCATGAATAAAAAGTGGTAAAGATTCCAAGAAGAAGATTGTTGTTTAGCTATTACAATAACAGAGTGAATATGATCTCCATCGGACATATAGAGGCTTTTTAGTTAGTACCCGAAGGTTTACACCAGGATTTTTTGTTTATCGATAACTATATGCATTGATGGATGTGAAGAAGTAAATCATTATCTCGACAAAAATGAACCAAGCTACAATTTGCAGGGAATCCCCTTGTTAAGTAGTTATGCATTTCTTAAAAGGGAAAAAGCACTCACAACGGACATTAGTAGTGTCTAAATTTCAAGTTTCTGGTTTCAAGAAGAAAGCCAAACTCCGCCTTACCCGACTCCCATCCAGCGTAGAGTAGGTCAGTCGGGGCTCTAGTGTCAACTAACTGATGATGAGAAATCAAGTTGCAATGGGAAATTGGGAATGATTTAGTAGTATCAACACAAAAATTCGGTTAAACGCTCCCGAATTTGACCTAGGAGGGGTTGCGACACCAAGCTTTATGACGTCCGAGGTACTCATTTCATTTTTTCAGCGGGTTTTATTATGCAATGTGTGAGCGCGGGTGATTTGTCCTTACTGTTGGACTTTTTTCGGTGTGTATAATATAACTGATTTAGGAGGAAAATTATTCCCAAAGTCCTAAACTTATTATATTTTTGTCAATTCATTCCTAAACTTTTCAATTTTGCCAATTTAGTCATAAATATTTTCACTCCTTATCAATTTAATCCATCTGATCAATTTTGACAAGAAATTGTTGACGTGATACTTTTTTAATAATATTTTGAATTCTTTATGGTTTTTCTTCTTCTTTTTTTTTTTGGTTGGGGGAGGGGGGTTTGGATCTGGCCGGCAACCCTCGCCGACTACGGGTGAGTGCTGGTCGACCCTCGCCAACTCTAGGCAAGGGTGTCGCACCCCTCACGAGCTCGGGCAAGGACCACAACGCCTCGTTCGCGAAGGTGAGGGCATGCAAGCCCTTGCCAGATTTGGCCAAGCGATTGGCGGCCCTTGCTTAGCCAAATCTAGTAAGGGCATTGTGGCCCTCGTCGTTTCTGGGCAAGGGCTCACGTGCCCTTACCAAGAGTCGGTGAGGGTCGGCCCGCCGACCTCGCCTATGGTCAGCAAGGGTTGGTTGACAACCCTTGCTAACCATATCCAAAACCCCAAAAAAAAAAAAAAAAGAATCAGCCAAAAAAGTTTTAAAGACAAAAATAAAATAAACATATCATTTAAAAAGTGCCACGTTAGTGCCGGCCGTTCATGTCGGTAATTTCCATTTAAAATTGTGTAGATGGACTCAATTAGTAAGAAGTGAAAATGTTTAAGACTAAATTGGCAAAAAGTGAAAATGTTTAGGACTATATTAACAAGATTGAAAAGTTTATGACTGAATTGACAAAATGCAATAGGTTCAGGACTATTTGGACAATTTTCCCCTGATTTAGGTCTACGGGGTGTGTATGTCTCCAATTTTTTTTTAACACATAAGAGAAAATTTTCTTGTGGGTCTTATATGCTTCCTTAATGAGCTCAAATGACCTTGTGGTATCTACACCTAGATTATGAATGAGTGAAATTTTATTCAAATGATTAATCTAGGTTCACGAAAAACATGTATGCATACAAGGCAGTCTATTTGAATTTTGAGAGGGGTGTCATCAACTCGTAGATGAATTTTTTTTTTTTTTTTGGTCAGTAAATAGCATTCATTACTAAAGCGTTGTAGCATTGCAACTAAGTCTGGCTTCCAGACATAATAAAGACCATAGTGGCCGGGAGGGGGGGAGGGGGATTACGTAACCAATTAAGTGGAAGAGTATTGTCCCGGTGGGCTTTTGCGGCCCAATCAGCATACTTATTGGCCTCCCTGGGAATTTAAGAGACAGAGACATTTGTGAGCTTGGCCAGCAAATCTTTGCATTCCTCTAAAATGGCGTGAACAACCCATGGGCTTGACTTTTGGCCTGCAACACACTCCACCATTGACAAGCTGTCAGTTTCAACTTGGATGAGTTTGTGCACTTTAGTTAAAGATGAATCTGAAGCTTCTCGACCCCTTGTTTCCAGCAGCCTAAAGGGAACAGCACGAAGGGCTAAAGACTCAATTTTTAGGGCTGAATCAGTGTGAAACTTCAGCGTGAGCCGTCAGTGATGACTCCGGCCGCATTCCTGTAGATCCTGACTACCGAGCCTTGTTCATGTTCGTTTCTCCAAGATCCATCAACATTATACTTGAGAGTGCCCTTTGCTGGAGGAACCCAAACTGCAAGTTGGTGTGCAACTCCTTTAGATCGAGCTTTTGTTTTCGGGTTCCGTCCATTAAATAGCTCAAGTTCTAATCTCTCTTCCTCCATTATTTCTTCTTGTCTTGGTGTGTTGCCTTGGAAGACCAAGTTGTTACGCCTCTTCCAGATTTGCCATAGGGTGCTGGCCAATAATTCCTTCGACGGTGGATTGTTCTAAAGTTAGGGTCTCTAGAAACTATTTGTCGATTCTTGATATTTTCTGAGGAGATAGGGCAACTCTCATATCTGAATCTGACCATACCTTTTTTTTCCATGGACACAACAAAAACAGGTGTTCCGACATCTCTGGTACACCATGGCATATCGGGCAAAGTGGATCAGGTATCATCTTTCTTTTGTATAGATTGTCCTTCATTGGGAGTGCATTAGTACACATACTCCATGTAAAAAACTTGATTTTTGGGTGGGTGTGGAGTTGCCATATGACGTTCAATAATTCCTTGGGCGGTTGGTATGATGAGGAAGCTTAGGATTGGTTACTATGCTTGGTGGCTGAATGTAAGAAGTTGTATTTACTTTTGACAGAATTGGCTCCAGAACTGTTTGTTGTCCATATGAGTTTGTCATTTTCCGTAGGAGTTAGAGTAGTTGCAAGAATTTCATTGATGAGACTCTCGTCAAATAAGCTCGATAATTTTTGTAGATTCCATTGTTTAGATTCCCGGTCGATTAGGTCAGCCACATATTCAGGATCTCCTTGGGTCATAGGTCCTCCGATGTATCCTCTCTCTAATCATCTATCTTCTCTTAATCAAATTTGTGTACCACCTCCCACGGACCATCTGACTCGTTGCTCTAATACCTCTCTTCCTAAAAGTAGGCTTTGCCAACCCCAAGACGGTCTAGATCCTTTATTTGCCTTTAAGAACTCCCTTGAAGGGTAATATAGCCCTTTCATTAACTAACTCCATAAGGCTAAAGGGGCTTGTATAAGTCTCCATGCCAGCTTTCCTAACATGGCCTTATTAAAAGCAATAAGGTTCTTAAATCCTAAGCCTCCACAATCTTTCATAGTTTTCAGCATTTCCCATTTTTTCCAGTGGATTCCTTTTTTTGTACTACTACTTTTCCACCAAAAGGATGCAATCCATTTTTCAATTGCTCTACAAATCGAAATTGGAATCTTGAATACAAACATAGCATATTGAGGCAGCGCTTGTACTACTGTTTTAATAAGGATTTCCTTCTCCACCTTCGTCATTAGATTTTCTTTCCACCCCTTGAGTTTCATATTTACTTTTGCTAGAACCCATGCAAACATTTCTTTCTTAAATTGTCCCTAATCCCATGGAATACCAAGATATTTCCTTGTTTTTGCAATGATAGGAACTCATAATTCTACTGCCATATTCCTCCTCAATTGCTGTGGACAGCTACTGATAAAATATATACTAGATTTGTTAAAGTTGATTGCTTGACCGGAGGCATAACAATATTGGTTCAAAATATTTGCCAAGTTCTAGCATTCTTTAATTGTCCCATCCAGAAAAAATATCGCATCATCAGCAAAAAGTAGGTGTGAGAGCATTGGATAGCTTCTATTCAATTGTATGCCTTTCAAACTTCAATCTCTTAGTGCTTTGTGTATGAGCAAAGAGAGCATATTTGTCATAATAATACAAATGTAGGGAGAAAGAGGATCCCCTTGCCTTATGCCTCTAGTTGGTTTGAAAGCTTGGAGGGGTTCCCTATTAACTTTGATGCTGAAAGTGACTATAGATATACATGTTTGTACTAGAGAAATCCAACGGTTGTTGAAGCCCATACTCTTCATACATACGCATAGGAAGTCCCATTCCACTCTATCGAAAGCTTTTTGTATATCAAGTTTTAGTACCGCTTGAAATTTCCTCCTTCTTTCTCTGATTCTGAGTTGATGCAACACTTCTTGGACAATTAGGATGTTATCTTGTATTTTTCGTCACTAATGAAAGCACTTTGTTCCATTTCAATCACCCTAGGTAGCCAAGGTTTCAGCTGATTAGCTATAACTTTGGAAATGATTTTATAGTTAAAATTGCATAAGCTAATGGGCCTATATTGTGCTATAGATTCAGGATTTGCAATCTTTGGAATAAGGGCATTTTGAGATGTGTTAAGAGAAGGTTCTAAAGTACCTGAAGCAAAGAAATCTTCAACCATTTGGTGCACTTCCTTTTGGATTATTTCCTAGTGAAATTGATAAAACTGCCCATTTAATTCGTCTGGACCTAGTGCCTTTGTAGCCCTTAACTGGAAAACTGCCGATTTAACTTTTTCTAATGTCACTGGCCCTACTAGAGCTTCATTCATTTCATCTCCGACTATACAAGGACATTGGTCTAAAACCGGCTGAAGATTTCTAGGGCCAACTGTATCATAGAGCCTATGATAGAATGTGTTTATATACTGTTTAAGTTGTTGAGGTTCCCTGCACCAATTGTGGTCGTCCACTTTCAACATGGATAACTTATTCCTTTGCCTTCATTGCACTATTGTAGCATGAAAAAACTTGGTATTTCTATTCCCCCATTTCAGCCACTCTATCATTGATCTTATTCCCCAATACATCTCTTCCCGTCGCCATAACTTTTCAATTTGCATGATGAGTTTCTGCTTTTCTTCCTTATTTGACCCCCTATCCTTCCCATTAGTTAGCTTGGTAAGCTCTGTTTTGAGATACTCAATTTGTCAAAATGCATTGGAAAATTTCTGCTTGCTCCATTTAGCTAAGGCTTTGGACACTTCATTTAGCTTATACGCCAAGTTAAACTGCGACTGCTACTCATTCCACACATTCTTCACTACTTCTTTACACTCAACATCCTTTAACCAGTAGGCTTCAAACCGGAATTGTTTCTTCCTTTTTTTCCTGTGGTGGATATAAAGACAGTAGTATAGGACTATGGTCAGATCCAATAACCAATAAGGCATAAGCTTCCGCATTTAAGAACCTCACCCTCTACTCTATATTGCATAAAACTCAATCTAGCCGCTTTTTCACCACCGCTTCCCCTTTACAGTTATTGCCCCAAGTGAAGGCACATTACTTTCTACATCCATAAGCTCGCAATCATTTAGTAGATCGCAAAAGGCAGCTAGTCAATAGTAGTATGTTTCCTTTTTCCTATACTTGTCCCAATGATACAGAGTTTCATTAAAGTCTCCCATACAAATCCAGGGTAGAGAATTACTAGAATGAATCATCCAAAGCCACTGCCATAGTTGAGGTCTCTTTTGATAATTTGTAGATGCATGTAGTAAGGAAATTCTCATTTTTGCACTATTGTTCAGGTCTTCACAAATGACATCAATCATCTCTCCCGAACTAGATTTCAGTTCAATCGCCAGTTCATTGGTCCACATTAATGCCAAACCCCTAGTGATACGAATAGGATTAACCGTCATCAAATTCTGAAATTTAAGATGCTTCCTCACCCTTTCCACTACAGCTTCTTTATTCTTTGTCTCCATTAAAAAGATTAAACTAGGTTTTTCTTGAGCCGCAAGAGCTCTAAGATGCTGGATTGTCAGAGGAGTGCCCAATCCCTGACAATTCCAGCTCACTATCTTCATTTGAAAACCGGTGGCTTATTAAGGCTAGCCACCAAAGCCCACTCCTTCATTCCTTTAACCACTTGGATCGGTGTGTCTAGAAGAATCCCATCATCAAAAGATTGGGATGAGGCATCGTATTGGTCATAAGGACTAAAACGTTTGAGCTTCTTCACTGCTGGAACTTTTTTCCCACCTTTCTCTTTTTTCGAATACCCAGAAGGTTCTATTAGATGAGATTCTTTCTTTACCATAAGCTGAGTTTCTTGTCTAGTAAAATCAACCCTAATGAAATCCTGGTCTAGGCTACAAGTACTCTTATGTTTTAGAGATCCTCCTTCAGATACAGGCATAATAGCAAGTTTGTTAACCTCCTCCTGTTCTGTTTGCTGATTAGTAACCTGTTGGTTGCTCTGGATAGGGGTTTTAGGTATCATTACGTCTATATCAGTTTCCAGACTGATTTCTTCATTAAAAACTTTCCAGAAAGGGCTATATTCACTTGCTTCGGACCTTAACTAGCTGCCAAACTTGCCTATTATGTTTTCTTCAAGTCCCAATTGTTCATAAGGAATGATTTTGCAATAAGTAGCACAATGTCCTATTCGACCACAAGAGTAGCAAAGTGCGGAAGTCTTTCAAACTTAAAATCCACGCAAAGTTTTTTATAATCTAAGTTAACAATAGTTCCAAACCTTAGGGGTTTAGAAAGGTCTAGATTTACCTTAGCCCTGCCCACATTAGTACGGCCATAGCCCTTTGGTTCCACCTTCACTTCTAGCATTCTCCCTAGTTTTGTAGCTATGTTTGAAACTGTTTGTTCAGTAATTCTTCCTCTAGGCAGCCCTAAAATGTGTACCCATAATTCACAATGAGTAAAGACATATGAATGATCAGGCGTGTCAGGGTTACATTGCTTTAAAATGAGCAAATTACTGGAGAAAAAACCATGGGCCTGATGTCAATACTCTCTCCTTTTTAGTTATTGAGCTAAATGTAAGCGAAAACAACCTTGGTCCTATTGAATTACATATTACCGAGTCTTATTTCCACACCCTTTTCATTGTGCTATATAATGCCTATTAATTCACATTTGGTTTGGAATAAAGCTTTCCAATAAGAGTTAACTCACACTCTCATTGCTTCTGCACAGGTACATCACCCTTTATCGTTACCATATCCTCCTCCGACCATAGATCTCCAAGACTTCTACAAAGGGCAGCCAGTCTTCTATCGTTTTCTTCCCCTTCATCCATATTGACGTTAAGTGTAGGACCAAAGAATACCTGTATGGGTTAGATTTTGACGAAGAAGCTGCGGGTTTGAAGATCGCTCAACTAAATAGATTCTCCTCTTCCACTTGCCACCTGAAGAGATCTATCTAGCCGATCGAAGGGTTTGAATAGAGCTCTAATCAAGCCAAAGGTGGATAGTGTCACGCCCCGATCCTCCGAGCGCGCGAACATCCCACTCTGGTCGACACAAATGCGACTTCCCAGGACACATCGCCGACCCATTCATTTTTTATTATGCATGCGCGGAAGCGAAACAAATCCTCTGACAACATTTAACTTGGGATAGAAAAACAGGCAATCAATCACAACCAAACAAGCTTTCTTATAAACACATAGGTTTATATACAACACTGGATTGCCTACAAAATAGACCGATTCAAAAACTAGGGAACTGTCTTATGACCAACTTGTCAGACATGTTCGCCGATTCTTCAATCTCCACCTTCCAAACTCCAGGACTTCCGGTCCTCCACAACCGTCATCTAGGGACCTGAAATATTATCCCACAACCGGGATGAGACTATGTCTCAGTGAGTCCTACCCTCTAAAACTCAATTAGGAAGAAAATATGCCTCAGGGCGCTCTAGCCACACAAATAGGATAGATGACTTACCTCGCCTCAGTCCCTTTCCTGCACATCAGTACAATTCATATTCAAACAATGCTCGCACAAGCTGAAACTACCGACATACCCATCGGTCTATCAATTCAGTCAATCCAATTGATATCATACGATCCACACATCTATCAATTCATATCATCTATTAAACCATACCATCTATTCATCCATCACTACAATTACAGCTCGCACAAGCTGAAATGGATGCAATGCTCTCACAAGCTGATATAGATGGTAGCTCGCACAAGCTGATATATACATAGATGATAGCTCGCACAAGCCGATATATGGATTGTTGCTCTCACAAAGGCGATAAACGATCATTGCTCTCACAAGTGATAAATGATCATTGCTCTCCAGTGACATACAGTGCTCACACATTAGCCGACAATGATGCTCACACAAGTGATACATATATAAACCAATTACTCGCCAAAGCTGATAATTCAATAATAAACCAACTCATACCTCAATTCAATCAATCAATCAATCCAATCGATTCAAACTGGTCATACAAACCAATTACGGTGCTAAAAGCCAACACCGGGTATTTTCAAGTTAAATACCACAACTTCATCAATTTCACACAATTCCACACTTTTGGAATTATTAACCAAAATCATCAATCACTCAATTTCTCAATTTAAGCTTACAATTAACACAAACCGACCGCACCGCTAAGCGATCAGTGCAAAATTCTAATGACCGCCATCCCGACATAATTTTCGAAATTATTAAATAATTAAATTTAATTCCGAAAATTAAATAATTAAATATTATATTATAATAATATAACATAAATAAAATAATATTTATAAATTCGAAATAATTAATTAGGGCTTAAACTAGATTACACTAATTTAAACATACAATTAGCCCTAATTAAACATCCATTAAACTAATCATACAACTAATCTAATTTACATTAAAATAATCTAATTTAATCACATAAACCTAATTAGACTAATCTAAACACCCCTTAAGCGTCATTAACTCACTAAGCAAGAATTAGAGGATAAACTCACGGTTTTGCGCGCCGGTGAGTTCACGCGACCACGACACCAAGGCGATCGATAAACCCCAAAGCGGCGACACCAACGGAGGCCGGGAAGACACTGAAAACGGGCCTCGAAGTCTAGAACTTCTTGCTGTCTTCGCTTCGATCGGGCTGAACTGCAGAGAAGAAACCAGCAACTTCAACGACGAAAACGGGCCGATCGGAGCTCCGGCGAGCGGGTGGTTGGCAACCGGCGGCTCCCGGGGGTCTTGGGGATCTTATAAGAGGTTGGGATGGGCAAAGGAAGGGTCGGAAAGGGGCGAAACAGCAAGAAAACGCGGAACAGGCGGAGCCGGGCGAGTCCACACGGTCCGACGAGCGGCAGCTTCTCTCAGGATTTCGAGACGGCCGGAGAATCGTTCCGGCGAGCGGCGAGGTGCTCCGGAACGGTCTGGATGTCGTCTTCGCGGAGATGGGTGGTTCGTTCGCTGATTCAACCGGTAAGTTAATTTTTTACTCGGATCTTTGGCGAAAGGTCGGATGGAGCAGAAACTGGAATGAGGGGAAAACAGGGGAGGAAAACGGCCGACAATGGCGTTCCGGGCGTGCGACGATGGAGGGGCTGGTGAGCTCGGTTTCCTCTGGTTCTCTTGAGCTTTTCCTAAGCCTCAACCATGGAGAAAGCCATGAATGAAGGAAGAAGATGGTCTGCTGAAGAGGGCCTCCTTGGTGGCTCACTAGAGCTCAACACTTGTCTAAACCTCATTTGCTTTGCCCCCACCATGACATCACATGACATCATCCACTCTCTCTCCTCAATCTTCCTCCACAACCTTGCCAATAGGTGCAGAATAGCTCTCCCCCCATGGTATACGAATTTCATACATTTGTACATCAAATTCAATCAATTCTCACTCAATTCCATCCAATTGAAGCTCAATTAAATCAACCCATGTGTCCTCGGCCTTCTCATGAAATTTCCCCATCAAATGATCCAACTTGCATCCCGAAGATTCAATTAAAAACGGCCCTCTGACAATCTCAAACAAAAACAGCTTTACTTTACTTTTCTGCCAAAAATCTCGGTTTGTAGAAAAATCTCCGGAGATGAGTCGACATTCCTAAAATGAATTGTGACTTGAAAGAACTTCCAATTTCTATAATCGGGTTCAATTTCACGGTTAAATTCAATCTAGCGTGACTTTAGCGCATCCTAATCTACCGGGTAGCTTTTAGGAATTTTCTGTGCAATTGACCTGTGGTTGATTATTTTCAAGCCACAAAGTGCATCTTCGACACATTGGCGACTCTCGATTGTCGTAGAAATCTCAAGGTTTCAAATACGGACACAGGGTACCAAAACGATAGAGAAATTGGTCTAATGCCGATCAACAAGAATTGTGCAATTAGGTGGAATCACCCACACTGAATTACATGGTTCTGTTGAATCGACCTATCTCCGGTCTCTAATCGGTCTGTGTTGTAATGACCCTTGCAGATTAGTACGGTCGAGCAGTCGTTTCCTGGTCGAATTCTCAAGTCTATTGCGTTTAGATTCCTTAACAACTTCACCTGATAGACTAGTTATCTCGTGAGTGGCCAACTCAGAGAAAAAAGCGATAGACGCGAAGATGAAATGCCCGACTTATTTAATTGAAACCAGAATTGGAAAATTGGGATGTCACAGATAGCCACCATTTTCTCTCCATAGTTACATCGGATCAAGACCCAGCTAGGCGGGATGGCAATCGACCCACCTAATGTTTGTTGGAACAAGGCAGATAGCATTTGTCAATGGAACAGTGGAATCATCTTTCAGACTTTAGGGTTTTGTAATATGGAAATGGATTTTAGGTTATATTGTCCATTGTAAAGGAAAGAGATTCTGAATCTGAAACCATGGGAAGAAAGTAGAAAAGGAAACAATGGAGATTTTGATCTAGGGTTTAAGGAAAGGGTTTTTTGGGGGAGACTATCACGAGGATAGAGAGAAGCGAATTTCATTTTCAAATCACCAGTCTCTGTAGATGAATTCGAGGGCCCAAATTCATCTCAACTATACAAATTCATCTCAACTATCTTTACTTGACGAGCATATCTAAGTTTGTAATGCCTCCAAAATGATCTGTAGATGGGGTTGTAAAAGCATACGACATAGGCAAAAGACTATTAGACCAAAAGTGTTAGCAGAAGATGTAGAAAATCATTCTTGTTTTGGGGGGAGCTATGTTCCTTGAACTGATCAGATGCCTCTTCAGTGGAGTTTTCTCCTGGAATGAGGATGTAGGATCAATCAGCATTCAAATTTCTATAGATCTACACCAACCCAATGCACAAAATTGGGTTGGGTTCATTGACAACATCCTTCTATACCTTTCAAGAATAAGGGACGTTGCCATCCTCTATTTTGACAGAAACTTGTGAATGTCTGCAAGTATAATTAGCAATGGAAAATACAAACGATATTTATGAGTTTTCACCTACATATCCAAACCCTAGCTAATAAAGCACACACCTAACACTTGCTCCGCCACAACAGCCCCACCGTTGCCATCCGCCGCAATCCACAATCAAGATCTCAGGCGAGTCACACAGCCTTCACCAACATCGCCGCAACCTCAGGAGAGTATGTCAAATCTCCAGCGTTGTTTTCTGTGATTATTTTCTGCAAGCAGGTTTGGCAAGAAGTACAGGCAGGGACCAAAACTACATCATTTACTCTGTTACAAGCAATTTCTTGTGCATCACACCGAAGCTCCTGCTTACCACGGGAGACCTGTTCCCAAATCGACAATGTGGCCTTGACGACCATTATTGCTTTGCGACTTCCATTGATGAGCCCCTTCTACACTTGTAGTCACGACCACATTAAAGGGGTAGGAATAATGGCTCGTCCGAAGAAGGGTGTCCAAGGCAGTTCCTAGTTCGAGAGAAAAGGAAATGGGCATCAGCAAGACAAACAAGAAGGTTAAACAAAACTGTTGGTGCCACGTAACATGGTAAAGAAAAAGAATGCAATTATTGCCGGGAACTCAAAATAGTACATTCTCTTGCAGGCTAAGATAGGTTACATACTGTCATATACATGCTGCACATAATAAGTGCTTCAAATTCAGAGTGCCAAATGGGACATAAGGGGCTGACCCTTCCAAAATGACCATCAACTAATTTACATTGGCACTACTCAGTCTTTCGGTATATAATGTCAAGTTGGGCCATTAAAACTATCGAGGAGCTATGTAATCAAGATATTCCCTGCGTGGCTGCAAGTAGGGACAATCTCAGTGACAATGTCCTTGACCCCATGCTAAAGCATGATCGACCAATTTGTCTTCCAATTCTAGGGAGCCATACACAATGTCATTATTTAACAAGAAAACAATGCAACTATGGACATGTTTGCAGTCCAAGGATGAAGGCAAAAATCCTTACTCTGGACGGCTGGCGTATATCAATTCCTTCTGGCATCTGGATTGCGCCCGGACAAATATTTGGATCAGCCCTCCTGCCTGTGATTACAAAGAAGAAAAGTGCTTAGGAAAATTGCTTCCTCATACAACCGGACACTATTACTCATATATCTAGTTGTCTGCATCAAAAAAACTAATGAAGGTTACAATGTTTCAAAATTAACCACTCATTTGTCGAACAACCTAAGCTTTTAGATCAATTGCCGTTGATCTCATAAAACTTCACATGATATCAGAGCCTCTGTCTAGTTTATGAATCACTTCAAGGCCCCTGTTTGCCTCGCCAATGATTACATTTCACGCTTTAACCTTAGGTCACATTCCAACTTATGAACAAGAGGGAGGGCTATAATATCTAAACAAAAACCATGTCTTTATCTAATAACTCAAGTTTCGAATCAATTGACAGTGGTCTGATGAAATTCTATGGTGACAAAGTTTCCAAAATATTTCTCATTCAAAGTTATGTGACCGATGAACAAAGAAAATAAAAATGGAGCAATCATATGTGATGATGCAAAGTAGAAAGGGCCAAATTTAATGCATTGATGTAGATTTTGGTGAGTCATTATCCTATTGATACAACTAAGCACAATTTAAAGTTGAACACCACATTCTCTTACTCTAATATAATCAAATCCATCTAACCAGCTAAAATGACAGTTAAGGTTTGCTAAAAATCTCAGACGAGCTCAAAAGACAGCTTCGTCTAAGCAAAACACACCATCAATTCAATGACCATGAATGCTGTCAAAGTGATTCCATTTTCAAAAGTTATTGGTAACACAACTGATTCGGAAAGCACACTACGAACACCAAATCTATCTTGTTTGATATGACTAGGTTTCATAAGTTCAACTTCATTGAATTAGGAAATTCAGACAGGCGAGGCACCGACTGCTCATTTTTTGTTGTCCCTCTAGGATTATGGATTCCACAAACAGCAACCAAACCCGAAATACAGAGTTTGCTGTGCTCTTAAATTGTTTTGAAAAAATATATATATTAGATTCTGATTAAACAAGATACCACAGTTGCAAGTCTCTTAGCCTAGTCTAGGCACCTTATTATATGGTTCCAGATGTGTCAAGAAAAGAAAAACAGAAAATCTTCAATGTCATCTAGTTTCTTAACCTGAACCATGACTCACCTTCTACAACAGCAAAGGCCAACGAAAAAAGAACATAAAAGCTGTCATCAACAGTTTAAATTTGAATCATTTACCATCCTCCACAATGAAGGCATCAGATGTGCCCTCAAGGACACGGATTCCCTCCCAATCAAACACAGTTTTGACTCCAAGCCTGAATTTCCCACTTCTCGTCCAGCTTGATACATCATTGAAAGTGATAGCACCCAATGTCCCGATGCCTTTATCAAGGGTCACAGAGAGATCACCAATCAAGAGTGGCATATTCCCTTCTCGCCCCCTTAGTTCATTGCTCCCAAAGAACTCTCTAGTCCAATTTCTACCAGCTTCATCATCAAACTCACCTCCAATCACTGTCACCATCAACTTTAGCATTGACGAGGGTCCAGATTGCACAACCCTACCTGTACTGGAATCTACCAAGATGACATGAATAGGAGTTCCTGTCCCACCTTTAACTGGGTGACCTTTAACTAGGCTCGATGGTAGTGCAGTTATAAATTGAAGACGTAAATACTTTTCACTCTCACTGTCTTTACTCACTGATGCAGACCTGTTAATAGAAAGACGAATTAAGGATTCATCGAGAGACATTAACACTGCAGAAGATAGTGCCTACTACACCCACTATAAGGACAGCCTTCTTGCCAACAGCAGTCTTGCAAAAAAAAAAAAAAAAAAATCATGCTGGGGGCCAAATCCAACATATGAAATCATTCTAGCAGGTCATTCAGATTACCATAATAATTGGAATCAATTGACTATCAAAACCTACGACCTTTTAGTATCACTAGCTTGAACACATTGATCTCACTTAGTCTTTGAACTGTGGAAAAGAAGCACAGATACTAATACTCGTCATAAAAAGAAATGATGCCATCGTCCCTATTTCTGTCATCAACACATAGATATACTTGGTAGGAATCACGAATTAAAACAGTGTTGCAAATAAACTAAAGGTGAATTCCCGTGGAAGATCAATAAAAAAGTGCAGAAACATTCTTAGTAATATTATCATTCACCACTGTCATATCTGATTCTAACTCTAGCAAATCATCCCGCTTTGTTGGTGAATCAGCTTGGCATGCATTTAAATCCAATCATCTCTAAAATGTCTCAACAAAAAAGATTCTTACCAACAATTTAGCTTTTCATCCAATAAAGAAACTTTGGTCTCATTCAGTAGATCACCAGTGAAATTCTCATTCATAAATTCTGAAAAATCAGGAAGTTCACTGAGTTTCTCAAGATCAAGTGGCTTCCTAATTTTTTCTTTCATTGTGTTGAAATTCTCCATTAGTAACGCATTTGTCCTCAAATATAGATAATCGTCCATCACTGCAGACATCAATGGCTCCCTCTTCTCAGTTTGAGCAGTTTTAAATGCACTCAAACTCCGCCAGCAGAACGAAGTGCTGCAGGGTTGGCTTAGGATTCGAATTGCATACTTCTTCAATACAGGAAGGACATCACCGCAATAGTCCCACCAGTTACCTTTACAATCAACACTATTAGTATACATTTTTCACATTGAAAAAAAAAATCTGAAATTAAATCAACACAGTTAATTGATTAAAGAATAGATGCTTACAAGGGTGAGATGTTCCCAACATTGTCTTTGCTATACTAGTGAACAACTTTGGCTCTTTGTTACGATAGAGTAGCATTTCTTCCACAAATTTTTTCTTTTCTTCAACACCTACCAATTTTTCCAATATGAAATTCAAGCCATTTTTCATTGCATCATTCTCTATGAACTTCTCACCACACATGTAAGCAGGGTTAAGAAAAGCAGCAGCAGCATATAATGGATGAATGATTTCAACCCGCCATTCCTTGAATATCTTCCATAAAGCCTGATATTTAGGAACATTAGTCTCATATATTTGTCTAATAGCCTCATCTGCCATTTCCACGGCTGCATACAAGAACCCAAAAGTAGCGCTGTAGCCATCAACTAGACAGAGGACTCGAAATATCAGTTCTAAAGCATGCAAGACTTTTTTCCCTTCAGTCCAAAATTCAGAACTGCGAATGATCTCACCCACTTCTATGCCTGAATCATCCTTCTCTAAACCCAATGAAAGCCACTCAGATGATGAAACAAGTGATCGCAGCTTAGTTTCAAGCCTCATGATTGATTGAAGCATATAATAGTTTGAGTAAAATTTTGTTCTTGATGATTGTTGCAACTGCCAGTAGTTTGTGGACTGCTTCATCGATGATAAGATGCCATCATGCTTGTGAATCTTAGTGACAACTGCTCTTGCTTGATCAAATGCCTTTTGAATCCATGGGATACAATCACATATATCCTCGAAGAGTGATTTTGTTTCCTGGGCAACACATGTAGTCTTGTACACATGGGAATGGTCGTCCTTCAGCATAATTTCAAAAAGACATTCTCCTCTCGGATCAGTTCTGGTTATGTGCTGCACGACGTTGTTGGCCCCAATTTCTTGAGTGACAAAATATAAAATCTCGTCCACCAAATCTAAGGGGATTTCCAACGCATTCAATAGGATCACCCCTTCAAATGAATAAGCAAAGATAGACATGAAGGATCTCTTCTCACGCCGCCAAACATTATAGATGAGTGTGCAGCCAGTTCTAACCCATGATTTCTTCACATTTGCCACATACTCTCCAATTTCCTTTTGCAAATCAGGCACTAACTTTGTTTTGACTACCGCACAACATGGCAACTTATAATGAGAACCATGTTTAGCCACAGCATTCACAAAGTCAATGAAGGATGGTCTCCGCACAATGTCGACATCATCACCATTAAAGAGGATGAACTTAACAAGCAATTTATCCGGCATAACGTCGGCCTTACTGATATGCATTTTAAGTGAGGTCTCTTCGGTCTTACCTGAACAGGCTTCAGCCTTCGCTCTTTTATTAAGACCAGGACTTGCCTCAGTAGCAGCAATTTGAACATCTTCAGGGACCTTGGTGCATATATCTATACCACCGCCTTTAATTCCAGATAAATGTGATTTAACTCTCGGAATACCACCAGCAAATTTTCTATCGCAAAACTTGCACTTAAATTTGCCATCCAGAGGCTCTACATATTCCCAAAATCGATCTCTCTTTCTGACCATGTCTACTTCCTTCGCCTATATACACAAAAGAGGAGCGAATTAAATTTTCCCTTCAATAGTCAAGTTATTGACAACACAACCCATGTCTTACAGTATATGCAAGTAAGGTTTAGCCCCACATATTGCCTTAAAACCTTTGCTAAGCAATAATTAAACCCCTGCACTGAAAATGTCACGCAATTGGCATTCACTCTAATGTCCCTCCTTCATCAAAAACAAGGGAGTTTCACCAGAATTTTTGGTGGGTCTACAAAACTTAAGGAAGCTTTTTTCCCACTATGAATATATACACACATTGTTATGAGAGCTCCAATTCATAAGACTGATATTTAAGTTGACCTTCAATTGAACAGAGATAGAAGTTGAAATATCTTGAACGAAAAATGAAATTCAATATTCTGAGGTCAAAATTAAATGAGATTGCTAGCTATATACAAATAGTCCGGGTTCTTCAAGAGAGAGGAACACGGAATTTAGTCAAAGGCTACATCTTTACACAATAATTGTTTATTTAGGGGCATTTATCCCCAACCAATAGGTATAGGAAAGAAATAGAATTAGCTATATTAATCTAACATGAAAATCTGCTATTCAGCAAATACCGAAACAAATTATATACTCAAGATCTAATATTGTCTCTAATATTCTCTAATTAGGAATTCTCTTATACGCATAAATTCACTTCAACGTTGGACACTAGCTTGCTTCTTGAGAGCAATACAGAGGATCTAGAATTGCAGCTAACCACTCAAAACCAACATGACTACAAAAATGAGGAAAGCGCTTGAAATAATTGAAACGCCCAGAATCCTCAACCAACTATCGTCTCTCATATTCACATCCATAGAAGTTGAGAGAGAGACTAGAGAAAGACCTGATAGTAGCACGAAGAAGAAGCTGAGTTAAGCGAAATTTCTCGCGGCGCAACACCTGAAGAGGGAAGAGCAATCAGATCACCAACTTACAGAGAGTCGGGGAGAGCGAGCGAGAGAGAGAGAGCGCTTCTTGGATAGGTGCTTGAATTTCGCTGGTTTATATACAGGTGCTGTGTTTCTTTTTTGCTTCTTTCTGGTTTGGTCTGCGGTCAACATTGTTTGATGTTTCTTTTTTCCCGCGGTCTGCGTCAAATTGGCAGGGCACGTTTCGTTCACTCGCATGCGTACATACGCGAATGGTTGCGAAAAGCAAAAGTACGCGTTCTTTTCAAAGTCACGGCTCTTACGTTTGTTTCGTCGGTTTCGTTAGCTTCGCAACAGTCTTGAGCTATTCTTCTCCTTTTCACATTATCCAACCACTCTGTCGGATCCAACACATCTTTTATGTGTACTCAAACCTAAACTCAGATAACTTATTCCAATTGACAACAAGTTTCTCACGCGAGTCTGAATTAAATTATTTCCAACGAATAAAAAGTAGATATGTATTCAAAATTATTTTAATATATACATATAAAAAACTATTCATCCGCACATGAACATTACTTGGAATGAAAAGTTACTACCCACTTAAAAAATTTATTTCTGATGCTAAAATTTGTTGAGAAAATGATCAATTTTTTCTCTATGACATGGGGTTAAAATTACTTTATTGGTTTTAAAGTTAACATTAACATAGAGAATTTGCCAACTATTGAAAGGTTGAAGTTTAATTTTTCTAGTTCGGAGTTACTTATGACATAAGAAATATTACTCATCGGTAGCTACGTGTTTTTTAGTTTAAAGAAAAAAAGGGATAAATGCATTCAAAATTTTAAAACTTGTCACGAAAGTGAAATTGATTAATCTTAAAAGTTGTCAAATTAGTGCAATTAAGTCTTTTCATTATTTTTGCCCAATTAGGCTAACGAAAAATGTTGATGTTTTTTTTTTTAATATTTTCTCTCTTACAAAGCATTGACCTTACTAAAATATGAAATATAAGACTAAAATGTCGTTGTTTTAGCTTAAATCGTATTTTTAAACCTTAATTAAATAAAATTATAAGATAAAAAGGCATTTTAAAAAAAAAATTACAAAAAAAGAATGAAAAAAAAAAAGGGCAAGGTTTAAGGCAAGGGCTGCTGCTGCCCCACTGTCGCAAGAAAGTGTCAATGGGGGCTCGGCGAGGGCTAGTAGGGCCATCGGCCCTCAACCAGACAGCAAAAGGGTGCCTCACATGGGCTAGCCCTCACTACGATATGGTCGACCGCTTGATTTAGGCGAGGGTTGGCGATCCTTACTTAGATATGAGTGGAGGGCTATAACCGCTCACTCTAGGTGAGGGTTAACGGGCCCTCACTTGCAGTCAACAAGGGTCACTGGCCCTTGCCGAGCCTTGCTGACCTATTTAGGCAATGATGAAAGATATCTTGTTGTGGGAGCAACCCCAGCAAAACAACCTCTCTTCTCTGTCATCCCTCGCTCTCCCTCTCTGTGAGAATTCTGCAATGGTGCTGTCGATGTAAAATGGAGAAAATGCAGTCCCCTCCTCCACAAAATGGTTCCCTGCCGCCACCGTTTGTCCCCCCACGTCCTGAGGAAAAACCCCCAATTTCTGAAAGAAGACAAAATCGGTTACCAGCCCCTCTGACTCGCGGTGCTGCGCTCCCTCCTCTCACGCGCGCCTCTCTTACCCTCCCTGTCTCTCATGTTTAATGGGCTGGAGTCGACGGGCCACTTTTCAAATCACCTGCCTATAATCCCCTTCACGAACTTGGGCTGCATCTTCCTAATCTTATTCGGTGATTGCGGCTCGTTGCAGATGAAGTCAGACTTAATGGAATTCTGAGATGAGATAATGCGTGGATGTGGATCAAAGGGTCTAGGCTCTTTCCACCGCAGAATTTGAGCAACCTTTCGAGGACCACGATTTCCGCGCTCTAGCTCTAGATGAGCTTAAATTTGACTGGCTCCTCCCGGTAGGCAGGACCGATAACTCGGACCTGTTGCCATCACCGCGGCTCTTCCTCGCCCTCTTAGTGGTTGAGGACTGGTCGGCATGGCGACTTGTTGGACAGTGCCAGTCACATCTTCAAGTTGGGACTCAGATTTGGGAGACTATTCTTATTCTTCATCCTTCCTCACCCTCAATTAAAAAAATTTCCTGATTTGATGAATTGGATAGTTTTGTAGCTAGGGCATAATTTTTATGTCTGATGTTTCATTGACTTGATTTTTGCCTTAGGGAAATCCGTGACTTGATTTTTCCAATCCATCTAATTGGGGAAAATTTAAAAAAAAATTATACATGTGGTTTTTACACAAATTTGGCAAAACTTCTACAGGGCTAACTTTTCCGTCAAACGTTCCATTAACTTGATTTTTGCACCTACCAAAAAAAAAAAAAAAAAAACAGTGAACCGATCTTTTCAATTCATGAAATAGTGAAAAAAATTTGAAAATTTATATTTATGTGATTTTTACATAAATTTGGCCAAACTTTTAGGGGGCATAACTTTTTTCGTCAAACGTCCCGTTGTGTTAATTTTGACTACAAAAAGCCTGTGAGCTGATGTTTTCAATTCATCAAATTAGGAAAAAAATTTGAAAAATTATATTTATGTGATTTTTTTACTCAATTTTTTCATCTATGGAAAGCCCGGCTACCCACTTGGAAACAGCATGATTACAAAAATAATTTTTGGGAGCACCAATAGAAAATCTGGATTGACAGCTTTACACTGATTGTGATGTTACATGGTACAACGGTAAGTGTATACTACGTTTCCTTTATCCTTAGTAAATTGAAGTGGAAAAACAACAATAGGAGAAGCGATGCGAATACTCCATAATAGGATTTGGTATAGAAAAAGGTCGCAACAATTGAATGAATGATATCCAAGAACAGACGCAATTGCTTGACCAGATGCATATTGTATTGAAGTTTGGGTCTTGAGTATTTATGAATGGCAAAAAGAATAGGGAGTAAGTTGACTAGGCTGACGCAGTCTGTTGAGGAATAAGGGGATAAGAAGTTGAAGAGTCCTGTCAACTTCGTGTAGACCGTTAAGGGTGACAATTGCACAAGCGACAATTTAAATTCAATTGATTCTTAAAATTTGTAATTATTTCACGATCCTCAAGGTAACTGAGTTGTTGCACTCACATTTCTAGATTGTATATCGCAATTTTTAATTCCAAGCATTTTTGGTGCCCATTACTCAAGGTTAACCCATGACTTTCTTGATTTGCTTGTTCTTTGTGGAATCATCTAAAATCATGCGCGGCTATTCACCAAGGCTTTAAAATAATAAAAAAAATCTGTCTCTTTCTCTACTTTGACTTTCAGCTTTTTAGCTGAAACTTGTTTGGTCAATGACTTGAGGAAGCATCTTTTCGGAGAAGGCTAGGCCAAATTCTCTTAACAAACCAGAGCAAAGAAAAAGGGAACATTATAGTCAACGTGCAACTTTTAATAGTGTTAATGCCTAATTTTATCCTTTCATTATATTTATAATAATTAACTATATTGCATCTATTGTAAGGACCTAACGGAAAAGATATTCCAGAAAATAGATGGATGAGGCATGCATCATATCAGCTACACGGGAAAACTTCAATTGGCCAAATCGGTACTTTTTTCCATTTGCATTTACTAGATGCAAATATTTCCCTGCCAAAGCAAACTATGCATGAGATTGAAAAGAAAATTAGGCAATTCTTATGCTTAGGAAATGTTGAAACTCACAAATCCCATAAAGTTGTGTGAAAAGTGGTATGCTCACTTGTCGTGACCTCTTTTTTCTTTTTCGGCGCCCGATCAGACGTGGGCGCCTTACGGAGGCTAATGGTTTGGCTAGGTCTTTTAGCCTGGACTCTCCCATGTCCACCAATTCACGACTTAATGATCCAAGTTTTTTAACCTATGAATTAATTTTAAAATGGAGTCACCACTAATCAGTTTGGGGTGGGTCGATTAGAAACCCAAGCGAAATACCGGAAGAAATACTCGCTCCTATGTAACTAGAGAAATTAGAATCGGGGACTTGATTACACTAGTTAATCACTAATGTCCTTTCGGTACCTAATCTTGTTTAAACCCTAAGGCTTTTTGGATTTTGAGGGATTTTTCCATGCATTTGTGGAGGAAAAACTTTTTTTTTTTGTCTTTTTCTCATTTTTGGACATAAAAGGGATTTTTTGATTTTTTTGGTATTTTTGGAAAATATAAATCTTTTTTGGCTTTTTCTGAATTTTTTGGCTTTTTGGAAAATATAGGATTTTTTTTATTTTTTTGATTTTCTGGAAAATAAATTATTTTTTTGATTTTTTAAAATATTATTTTATATTATAATAATATTATTATTTTTATAAATTTTTTTTTTTTTTTAAAACGAACCGGGTCGGATCCTCGGGTTGGGTCCGACCCGGCCATTCACCCAAAATGCGGACAGGCCTGCCAACTCATTTTTTTTTTCTTTTAATCGCGTTGACCCTTAGTTTGAAAATGACCCGGCCCGACCTGACGACCCGGCTTCACGGCAACCCTAGAGTTTGACGATTCGCGGCGCCGAGAGGGGGAAGCTATGACGTCGCCCGACGGTGACTCGGTGGCTGCAGTATGGACGGACGATGGCTAGGGTTTTGACGGTGACAGCGCGAGCGAGACTCGTCATTACCTGTTTGCAGAGAAGGCGCGGTGTGGCGGCGAATGGTGGTGGGATGGCGTCAGCTGCTACAACGGCGGCGGACAGCAGATATTCATCTTAGGGATGGCATCACTGGCGGTGGAGGCAACTGCCCAGAGCAACGGACGTGACGGGACAGCGACGGTCGCGATGAGGCAGCAACGGTGGGCCCTCAGCTTCTTAGATCTAGTCCTCCTCTCTCCAACTCCTCTCGCTCAGGCTCTGATCTCTTCCCTCTCCCTCGGATCTGGGCTTGCGAGCACTCGGGCCTCCCCTAAAGTCTCTCGGGGGAAGCTTGCGATACTCGCTCGCTTTAGATCGCTCTCTCTCCGGGTTCGCTTGCCGTTGGCCTCCCCCGAAGTCTCTCGGAGGGAGGTCGTTCGAGCAGACGACCGGATTTCTCTCTCAGTCACTCTTCAATCCTTCCCCCGAAGTCTCTCGGGGGAAGGTTTTTGAGCTTGCGTTGTTATCCTTCGACGGAGCTTATGGCCTGCTATTTATAGGCAAGGGGGCGGCCGATCGACGAAGCTTCGATCGCTGGTCTTCGCGCACCGAATGGCCTCCGCCGGCCGAACCGGTGTCTCATCCGTCGAGGTGGCTCTAGCTAGGTCGCCTTGCATTGAAGACGCATCCACTCCTCGTACGCTGCCATCTCCCTCTCCGTTCCGGCGCGCGCGTGTCCTCATCTCCGATGCGTGTTGCTTATCTGATCAGGGAAGAAGACAACAGAGGAAGAAGATAAGCAGGGAGGGCCGAGCCAAGGAAAAGAAAGAGAATGGACCTAAGGGCCTACACGGAAGGGAAAAAAGGGGGCTGGGCGCAAGGCCCAACCTCAATGGGTTGCTACTTCTGTTTTCTTTTTGTTTTTATTTATTTATTTGTTGTTTATTTATTTATTATTTATTATCTGAAAAAGGAAAAAAAAAGAAATTAAGGCCTAATTAATAACATAATCAAAATTTATGTGTCAACAGCTGCCCCTTTTGAAGGTGAGTTCGCAGAGGTTGCATTCAAAGATAAACTAATGCCTAAATTTTATCCATGCATGTGCAGCAGATTATATTTTATTTGGGACCTATTGTCCTATGCAAAAGATGAGTAATATAACGTTACGCATACTAAGACAGATAAGAAGATACCTGTAGTTACTTACCGGGAGTGAGTGAGATAGGGTGTGAACCCCGAGTTTGGCAAGTGTCAAGGCGTTATCTTACCTGGTGATATGATGAGGTTGCTTCTCCATGACCCAAACCATTCTTCAGTCGCTTGTTAGAGTAATAAGTGGTTTGTCTAGGACCCGAACCTTTCTTCGGTCACCTTGACGGGGAATTGCCTTCCTAGGACCCGAACCTTTCTTCGGTCGTTTGTTAGAGCAATAAGTTGTTTGTCTAGGACTCGAACCTTTCTTCGGTCGTCTTGACAGGGAATTGCTTTTCCAAGACCCGAACCTTTCTTCGGTCGCCTTGACGAGAGATGCGCCGACCTTTCTTAGGGCATCTGTTTGTTGGGAAATAGTACTTGGATGATCACAAGTACAAATTCTTAGAGGATACCTGGATGATCACAAGTATCGGAGGGGTACTTGGATGATCACAAGTACAAACTCTCGGCGGATACCTGGATGATCACAAGTATTGAAGGGATACCTGGATGATCACAAGTATCGAAGGGGTACCTAGATGATCACAAGTACAAACTCTTGGGGGATACATGGATGATCACAAGTACAAACTCTTTGGGGATACCTGGATGATCACAAGTATCGAAGGGGTACCTGGATGATCACAAGTACAAACTCTTTGGGGATACCTGGATGATCACAAGTACAAACTCTTTTGGGGATACCTGGATGATCACAAGTACAAACTCTTGGGGGATACCTAGATGATCACAAGTATCGAAGGGGTACCTAGATAATCACAAGTACAAACTCTTGGAGGATACCTGGATGATCACAAGTATCGAAGGGGTACTTGGATGATCACAAGTACAAAACTCTGAAGGAACAATCAAGGGCGTACCTGAGATATTCGTGAAGGTCTCTCACCTCTTGGTATGTGGAAATATCGAGGATGGGTCTCGCATATTCGTGAAGGTCTTTCACCTCCTGGTAGTTGGAATATCGATGACGTACCTTGGATATTCATGAAGGTCTCTCACCTCATGGTAATTGGGAATATCAAGGATGGGTCTCGCATATTCGTGAAGGTCTCTCACCTCCCGGTAGTTGGAATATCAAGGATGTACCTTGGATATTCATGAAGGTCTCTCACCTCCTGGTAATATAAACTTGAATGTAGCACAAGGCTTACCTGGAAGACCGCAGGCACTCAAAAGGGCTGGAACACTTGGGTAGCTGCAGGTGTACAAAATACTAGGTAATCACAGGTGCATGACGCAGTGGAATGCTTGAACAGCTACTAATATTATTTGGGGACAACTCGGGCAGGTTGAGTGTCATGGGAGGGTACCTAGACAGTGGGAGGTACCTAAAGACAAAGGGATACTTAGACAGCTGCAAGCACCCAGACTCAAGGGACGACTCGAATAGGTCAAGTGTCAAGAAGAGAGTACCTGGACAGTGGTAGGTACTTTAAGACAAATGGGGATATGGATATGCTTACCCGGCAATATCTCTAATCTCTGAGAGTATGTCTGCTATTTGCACAGTATGCACACATGATGTGGCATCCCAAAATTTCATAATAACCCCTGGATATACCATGAACCATGAATAGGTGATGGAAGTGTTATTGATTTATGTTATGGCCTTTAGACCAAAGAATTGTAATAGATTAATGCCGAGTATTTTAATGGAGAATTGTTTGGATAGAAATACATCTTATGTTAATAGATGATCAAGGTTGGTGCTATAGGACAATTTGATAAAGAAGACTTTGTTCTTGACTATCTTTATAGATTTGATTTTATGGATTAATGTCACAAAGTCTTTTGGCCATTTTATTATGCAATTAGGTATTTATTTAAATGAGGATTAAGATGTATTATTAAAAATAAACTTGGGTCATTTAAGTTTGGACTTTAGGCCAAAGAGTGTTGGCCTAAAGTGGGCCAAGAAGAGCTAGATGGGCTGTCGACCGCATGGAAAAGGGAGAGAGGAGCTAGATGGGCCTCCTCCATGTGTCTTCAACAAGAAGACACTTGTCTCCTTCTTAGGGACAAGTGTCCCTCCATGCAAGAAGTAAAGCATGCAAAGGTTTTAATTCAACTAAAAGGAAAAAGGGGGAGAGGGATTTCGACTGGAAGAGAGAGAGGAGAGAGAGAGAGTTACCGTCCGAAAGAGGGAGAGCAAGCGAGCGAGCGAGAGGAGAAGAGGAAGAAGGAGTCTGCACGTCCGTCGTCATTCGCCGCCTTGCCCCGCCTTGTCTTGCTGTGTTTCCTTCGAATTTGAGGCAAGTGAAGTCCTAAAACCTACTCTTTTCATTGCTGTGTGTATGTGTAGTAGATGATAAGTCTTGGTTGTGGATGATGAGATGAAATTTCGGAGCTATGGAGAGAGATTCGTACCAGTTTGACCATTCTTGAGTTTGTGTGTTGCATGTGACTTTTTAGTCGAAATCTTATTTCGATTTCTTCATGAAAGTTGTACAGAACATCTTGAAAAACAATATACTAAAATTTGAGGCAAAACGAACAAGAAATGGTTAGTGAAATTATTTTTCTTTGGAGAGACTAGATCTGGAGTTCGTTGTGCTGACCTTCAGTGGTTTCGTGGTCTGTAAAGTAACCTTCTTGTGAAAATATTACTTTGATATCTTAACGAAAGTTGTAGTATACTTCTTGAGATAGAACATATCAAAAATTTAGAGGAAATGAACATATTTAGGTCGGTGAAATGAGTTTCTTTTGGAAGATGATAATCTGGGAAAAGATGATACCGAGAACAGGGAGAAAGAATCGTCTATATCTATTAACCTAGAACGATTTGGTTTCGATGTCTTCATGAAATATTTACCCCTAGGACTTGTCTATAACATGTTAAAATTTCAGAATTTTTGGAGTTCATTTGGGTATTTAATCAAAATGTTTTCTGATACTGTGCAAGCTGAAATATTGAAATCCTGAAAACTGTGATGCATGGACCGTGCTGTTTTGTGTGAAGTCCTTTTGGTATGGCGTTCTTCACGAAATATTTTTCTCTAGATCTTGTATATAACATGTCGAATTTTTAGAATTTATTAAGGCTGTTTACTAATTTTTCAAGAATTATGACCAAAGGAGTGCAATCTGCTTTTATTCGAAAATTGCTGCACTTTCAAAAATAAATAAATTTGTCCATGTGATGTAATACTTTGAGTGGTTAATTTTGCTGCATATGTGATGACATATGGCATGTTATATGGCATGAAAAGTTGGCTGAAACCCTTGATATTGTTGCATCAAATGCCATGTTGAAATCAAAATACATGTGTGAATATAAATTGAGATAATAACAAGACTGTCGGAGGTGTGAGCTGACGATGCCCCGGGAGTGTCGGGATGCCCGGAGTGTGTGTACCGGATGTCCTCGAGAGTTTCGAAATGCCCGGTAGTATACGATACGTAATGTCAGGGGAATGCTTGGTGGTATGGCGGTACGTAATTCCGAAAGCCTTGGAGGTGTGTGCCAGGGGGGATTCCTCGTGATGCCAGGTGGGATGCGAGATGCCTGGAGGTGTATGCCGGAGGTTCCTCGTGATGCCAGGTTGGATGCAAGCGATAAATTGTGGGATGCAAACATTGATCCCTAGAAAGAAAAAAAAATTGATAAGATCCTCATGAAAGATAAGAATTGAAAGTGAATCATGTGCATGGGTGTGTATGCATATGGCATAATGCATGATCTGCTTATGAAAGTAAATTGATGCTATTTGATATTGAAAATGCGATCATGAAGGCATGAATGGATCTCATGGTGATGCATGCTTGATAGCATGGATGATATGAATCATGGTAATATATGCACGATGGCATGGTGATATACGCATGAATGCTTGATGATAAGTGCATGGTGATATATGCACATATGACATGGTGATATATGCATGGCTGCAAGGTAAGGTATACTTGAATGCATGAATGATATGTGCTTTGTTCATGATACATTGATTGTTTTATTTGACGCATTGAGTAGTTTGATGGATCTTTATTGCTGAGTGGTTGTACACACCCCTTTTGGGGATTAACATTTCAAACTAGATAAGATACATCTACTGCCAATGCCACCGGTAGATGGATCAAGTGGTTGGATATAACCGCGAGGAGGAGGATAGCAAATGAAGGAACTTTTGGACGCCAACACTGATTGATGGACTTTAAGCATATGACTGTTGGAGGAGATGTCGGTCATCTTTTGAAGTATAGCCGAGTATAGAAGACTATGGCATTTTGATGTACCGATAAATGATGTCCATCTGGTTTAAATAAATAAAAGTATTTGGCTTTTACCGATAAATGTATAGTTGGTGTGCATCATTTTCTAATATAGGGAAGAGAGTTGATGAATATGCTTCCGCCATATATATTGCGCAGGGACCGATCTAAAAAAGATGTAAACCCCCCAGGATTGATAGATCTTCAGGTCAAGTAAGAGAGTGGTAATCGAACTGTGGTGACCTGTGGCATCCCAAAATTCAAAGTCAAGCCATAAGGTGTGTTAAACTCTCTAATTAGGTAATGAAATTTCCTATGGCTTATGCTTTAGCCATTAGTCTTTTTAAGATTAGGTGATTTGTGCTTGTGTTTATGAGAATTTAAATTTGATAGATTAATGATAATAATCTATGTTTGGCCATGCACTTTATAAATTAAATTTCAATAAACAAAATGTCACAAGACTTTGGCCATGTTGAAAATTAAAATTTAAAAATATTTATAGAAGAAATTAAAAAAAAAAAAGGGAAAAATTCAATTTTTAGGTTGGGCCTTAGGCCCATTGGCCGAAGCCTTGATGGGCTAAGCTAGTCGGCCCAATAAGGCCCACTAAAGGGGGCTGTCGACCAACCCAAGGGGAGGCCCAAGAGTGGCCGGATGGCCCAAGCCCAAGCCCAAAAGCCCAAGCCCAGTATGCATGCAATGAGACAAGTGGCAAGAAGAAGGGCATGCATTGGCTAATTAGGAGGCAGCCTAATGATTACTAATGATGAGCTTTAAGGGGGATAAAAGGGAAGAGAGAGAGAGGGGTGGCCGGTTTTTCCCCATTCGGCCGAGAGAGAGAGTGAGAGAGAGAGAGAGGTTTCGAGAGAGAGGGAGAGTGGCCGAGAGAGAGAGGAGGAGGAACCGCCGTCCGTCCGCCGTGTGCCGCCGTGCTCGCCGCCTTACGCCGTCAACCGACCGGTCTAGAGGCAAGTGGGAGTCCTCTAGCTGCTCTTGCATGTGTGTATGTTACTTGCATGTTGAATTTTTGGGTGTTTAGGTGAGAAAAACCGAAGTATGGATGGTTTGTGTTTGAATGGTTTGGCTGTTTTCGCTCGAACAGTGTGACTCAGGATGTTGTGTGAGCTTGCATGCATGTTTAGAGTCCGCTTTTGGCTTATATTTCTTCATGAAAGTTGTAGCTAACATCTTGAACTATAATATACTAAAATTTCGTGGAAAAGGATGGAGATTTGAGTGGTTAAAGTCTCATCCTACGGAGACCTCAGATCTGGAAAGATTTTATTGACCTTTTGTTGGATTTGTGGTTGTATGTTGGTTTTTGTTAAGAATATCTATTTTATTTCTTCATGAAAGTTGTAGGGGACATCTTAAAATATAACATACTCAAATTTGAAGTGAAATGAACAAGTATATCCTAGTAAATCGACTAGATCTTGAAGAAGGTAATTCTGGAGATGTATTTTGGGACACCCGAGACTTCATGGACCTAAATGACGACCATACTCTGGTTATTTGACTTATATCTGTCATTAAACTTGTAGAGGACATCTTGATGTATAACATATCCAAATTTCAGAGGAAACGAAAGAGAATAGGTAGGTTAAAACTCAATATTTCGGAGAAGCTTGCACTGGACGATGCGGTAATGGATCCAGAAGCTTCGTGAGACTGTATAAAATAATCTAAAAAGAATCTGGTTTGGAAGTCTTCATGAAAGTTGTATGAAAATGTCTTGGCTATCACTCGGTAAAATTTCGTAATTTTTGGAGGCCGTATGGATATTTTAATCGAATTTCTTCGGAAACCGTGCATTCTGGTTTCATCCGAAAATCATATGATGTTTTGTGAAAATTGTGAGATTGTGTAAAATTCTATTTGGCCATGTATTTTGCATGTAATTATCATCCTGTTGGCTTGTTTGATAATTGCTTTAATTTTTAGATATTAAATTTAATATTTATGAAAATGGCAAAAGTTGGAATGTAAAAATAAATAAATAAAATGGATTATTTTATTGGCCATAAATTCCATTAAATTTATTAATAAATAATTATACATTGTTGCATGTATGATAAGGTCTTGGTGTGTGCATGACATTGAATTGAGATGCATGTGTGAATTCTATGCCAAGTATGACTTGTTTGATGTCACGTCATATGCCATGCTAAATTAAGACTGAAATTGGTAAACATGGATAATGGTAAATGAGGAGGTGGTTGTGTGGAGGATGATGCTCGGAATGTATAGAGATGCATTGCCGGATGTCCCTGGGAGATTCAGGATGCCCGGAATGTGGGGGGCCGGAAGCCCTGTCGGAGGTTTTTGCCCGAAGGGAATGCCTCGCGATGCCAGGATTGGGGTGCGGAATGCCCGGCCAGGGAGTGTAAATGCCGGAAGCCCTGTCGGAGGTTTCTGCCCAAAGGGAATGCCTCGTGATGCCAGTTGGGATGCGAGATGCCTGGAATGTGGGGGGCCGGATGCCCGGTGGCCTGGAATGGCTGAATGCCGGAGGTTTTTCTCGCATGGGATGCGAGTGTATAATGTAAGATGAAATTGATGATCCGAGGAAGGATGATATGGTGATCAAATTAAAAATTAAAAGTGGAAATTGAACCATGCATGATATGATATGGTATGATGATGTCATGATGATGATGACATGTGTGATATGATGATGCCATGATGATGATGACATGTGTGATATGATGATGTCATGATGATGATGACATGTATATGATTATGATAATGATGCATGATAGTATGTGCATGGCTTCAAGGTAAGTAACGCTTGTAATGCATGTATGACTTGTATGATGCATTGAATGATTGTTGGATTTCTTATCTGCTGAGTGGTTGTACTCACCCCTTTGGGGACCAACATTTCATATTAGCAGTATGCCGCTTCCTGCCGTCGCGCGGGGTGCATTTTACGGGTTACCGTCCGACGTCGAGGTAGAGTGTGAAGAGTACAGCTGTCCTTCTGTGCCTGGACTGACATACATACGTGTGCGCTGTTTTGTCTCGTACGACATAGGCCTGGCTGGGGGCCCGATTGTCCAGGAGTTTATCTCCGTCCACGTTCGCCGCGATGGGGTGATGAGAAGGATGCTGCCACCACCGCCGCCTGATGCACCGGACTGGGTGTGAGGCCTGTGCGTGACGAGTAGGGGCTGTTCCTTTTTGGATAGTTAGCCGACACTTATGATGGGGGTTGTGCACATGTGATGTAGAGGGTCGAGGGTTCTTTCGAGGTTTTAGGCTAGACATGGCTGCGTCCTAGCTTTTCCTTTTTGATGTACCAACCCAAAAGAAGTCCCATCTGAAAATATATGTAAATAAAGTGTCGTGGCTTGTCTATAAAAATTATGGTGATTAGTGGTGTGTATTGGTATCATGGTTGGTAGGGGGAGAGATGGTGATGCTTTATTTTGCTTCCGCTAGTGAGTCGCGCTGGGACCGCTTTTAAAAAAATGCCTGTGAATAACGATGCTTCTTCTAAGTGTAGAACAAAAGGATAATAAGACGTAACATCGGTGCTTGTGGCGACCTTCGAAGGGTTCGGGGTGTTACATGACCCTAACGGTTCGGGGGCCGTCGAGGGGTGCCACACATGATTGTATGTATTGTAAATTCATGAGTTCAAATGAGATTCATGCATGATAATTTTGTCAGTTTTGCATTATCTGAATTCCACTGGGGAAGATTTTGAAAGACAACCTTCATTTAGAATGTAGATGTCTTGAGCATGCCAGATGAGGGACTTTCAGTCAGAAAGGACTTTCCGCTCACTCTAATGGAAAAGGCTATCCTGACCATTGATGCAGGATTTATAAGGACCACACTTCTCACTGTCATCACGTCAGCAGGGGTCCGAGTATTCTCGCAACTGATACGACTTTACCAATGTGAGAGGTCTTTGTTGAAATTGTGATGAAGACTTGGTCAATAGCTCATCAAATGGGATCGTCGAGGTCAAGGCTCATGAATGAAGTGTTGCACGATCATCTCCGGGTTTGCAAGTCAAGAGTTCTGCGAAAAGAGATAGAATAGTCTTGCTCATACTTCTTCGAGCGATGCTTATAGACATATGAAATCCTACGTTAATTGAAGTGCCATAGTATGAAGAGACTTTTTCAATGGAACGCAATGTAGGCTTGACTCATGTGTAACAGAGTGAGAGTTGGTGATTGCCTTGGCATTTGTCATTGGTCTTTCTTTTCACTATCAGATGAAGGTTCTTTGGACCACAACAACAACTTTTTCTTAGCTGTATTTTTTACTAGGAGGCATTGGTCTTACTTTTACCAGGCACACTGCTTTTTTATGCCACTGTTTTTTACTCCAGTTCTTTATTTATGGTCATTGACCTTGCTCTTACCAGGTACACTGTTTTTTTATGCCCCTACTTTTTCTTGTCATTAGAGGAACTGGCCTAGGTAAGTTCAATCAAAGCACCATTATTAGACTCTTGAGTCTTCATCTTCAGTCAGCGCTCTAAGCTATGGCAATAACTTATGCTTTGTCTCAATATGAGGGTAAAATTACAGACTCACTTGAGTTGTACAATGAATACAAACGCGTAGAGAAAGAATTGCTCTTTGTCATTCTAGGGCACTTAAATTAATGCGAGTGCTCATATGCAATAAAAACACCCGAAGATTAATGCAAGTGCGAGCAAGAAAATTTCTATCTCTCTTCTCACCTTGTGATGCTGCTTCGCCTCCGATCTGCCCTAGTGTGGGGTGGTTCTTGACGGGGGTAGGATAGAAATTTCACCAGTGTATGGGGCTTAATGGGGTGAGTAATGGAATGCCTTTCACTATTTTGGTTATTGTACCATTCGCGAGAAAACTCTTTACCCTGCAGTCATGGAATCTTCTGCACTCATCTCACAAGTGTATAGATGGGGGACTGTGTGTAGGATATAGCTTGCCTATCATCATTCTGACGCGCCTCTTCCAGCATGCTCAATCAATCTTGTATTCTTCAATTAGCTGTCTATTCTAATAATTCTCAATGGAATCAGTGATTTAGACAGACAAAATCAACATGCAAAATCCATTTGGAAAAGGCATGTAGCATTTTAAATGTGATGGAGTTTGTACTCTCAAAACAAATTAATGGTTTTGACTCAAAAAAGACCCTATTGACAACTTTAGGGGCTAACATAATGGTGTTTTCAAATATGTTAGATTTTGAATATCAAAAGGGTTATTTGCAAACGGGTGTCGATGGTTGTCCCTATTGATTAGGGATATGGCACATGAATGATCAGCCAAGGATTGAGAATCTGATCGGGCATCTCTGTTTTTGCCCCTGTAGAAGAGAAGATGTACAAGTAGATCAATTAGTCTGGCCAAAATCAAATGTGAGTTGAGGCCTGATGATTTTCTGTCATTTGCTTTGGTGATTACTCAGGACGCCATTTCACTTAGGAGAGCTTATCAGAGTTTGACATGTCTTTCTTTGATTTGTTATCTGCATTTTTTACGGTCAAGTGATCTTGCAACAGACAAAAGGGATCATGTTAGTCAGAAGCTCTTTCAAGAGTTGAATAACTTGGAAGCGATACAACATTACCCTTCATTGGTTTGTAGATGATTGGATGGACCTGAAGTGCAAGTGGGACACGAAGTCCTATGTCTTTTGCTTTGTTAGGTCACCTGCTCTCTTGTAATTTGCAGGCGCAAGAGAAGCCAAAACTTTTTTATTATTTTTTACTAAGCGGCTAACTGCCGCGTTAAGGATTCGAACCCCCGACTTCGGACTATTTTGCTTCTTCCCGGGTACCACTCAGCTAGAGGCGCCAACGGTGTCCGTATGGCGCTGCCTTTTTTATTTAACCGAACCAGCTCTTGGACGACACGTCTTTTTATACCAAGTTAGGTAAATCGATATGGGTCACTTGATTTGCCCAATTTAACCATTAAGCTTGTTTCTCGAATCCTACACTTCCTGTCCATAGGAGAAAATATGTCAAAAGTGGGTTTAAATAGTGGGAGTATTGGAAATGATACCAAATTACCCTTCCCCAGAGTTTATATTTGCTGACTCCTAGGGATCTCTAAATGTTGATGACAGTCTCTTCGTCTTGACATAGTTCGACATTTCTTTCGATTGGCCTTCCTCATTCGTGGCCACGTATGCATGATTGATGGTCATTGATTCATCTTCAACGCCTTCCTTCTATGGAATTTTCTTCTGTCTTTGACTATATGACCATTAGCAGCATTGGGCAAAGTCATGTACTTCAAGCTTCTATGGAATCTGAGATGGACAAACAAAACTTCCAATTCTCTTATGACAATCACTTCTTGGGAGAGCATGTGTCTGGAGCATGAAGTGAGGTTTCAAGCCCTAAGTCATCGTCTAAAATAAGGGGCTAGAGACTACCTCAACTGTCTAGATTTCCTCCCTGTTGACAATAGCCAATTCAAAGGAAGATACGAAATTTCTTCTTTGTGCTTCTTGGCTCGTTGAAGTTGGAAGTCCCATTAATGAACTCGCGACATCCTACCTTGAGCTATCATGTTATGCATGCTTCAAGTTTGATAATATGCCTGTGCCTATTACATCCCATCCTTCGTCTCCTGTAGATGGAAGAGAGAGGATGTTATTTTCAACATTATGTTCAGGGAATAGGACTTACCCTTTTGAAACGTGATGATCCTTTATATTTGCCCCCGCTTTCTTGGAAGGGTGTTTTTGAATTTGGCGAGCTCACACAATGTGCCAGCTTTAAATGTCTCATGGTCACACTAAGTCAAAGGGGATGATATTCTTAGACACGAAGTGAGTGAGTCAGAAAGACAAATATGATTAAATTTAACATCTTGTTTCGACAAAAGCTTTTGGTAATAAAACATTTTTTGTTTTCAAAAGTATATATCTTTGGGGGGGGAAGAAAGCATGAGGAAGCCCGGCCCTCGTATTCTTCTTAGATGATATATTCTTTTCATGGTTGGATAGCATCACCGGGCTGGTTTGGAATACCGCCTCGTGCTTTTCAAAACAAAAATTAGAATTGTACATTAGATTACTGGAATGGAAAATGCAACAATAGCACACTAAACAGGATAAGAAACATGAAATTATAAAAACAGGCAAAACCCATGAAAACTCCTATGAAAAGGAGCACTTTGATAGTACCGGTTCTGAAATCAAGCGCCTTTGAGTTCCTCGCCTCCAGTAAACTCGAAGTATTCTCATGAGAGGACCACTTCATTGAAGCTACGGAAGTGTAACCCATGCAACCAACAACGATGTTTGCGAGGTAAAGCCACTATGAACAGCTTTATCATTTCTTGCTCCGCCAGTTGAGGGTAGGTTTGCATCATGAAAGTCTCCCACCTCCTTGCATATGCTCGGAAATCCTCCATTGGTCTTCTTCTAAAGTGAACCAAGTTCTCACAAGGCAATTTAGTTCCAATCTGGTTTTGATACTGATGCAAGAATGCGGAAGACAGCTCATTCCAATCTCTCATGAGGTAGATATCTGATATGACGAACCATCGCAATGCATATTATGTAAGACTTTCTTGGAAGGCCTAAGTTGTGAATGACATTGGGCTATAGTACCGACTCATTTCAGCGTGGAGATATTGCAAATAAGCCACGGGGCAAGTCATGCCATTATACTTGCGGAGATTAGGTATCCTCATTTCTCTAGGGGTCATGATCCTATGAGGGCAAAATGGGCCTGGTGTGTCTTGGTTAGGCCACTAGTTTTCCCATTGCATATTCATTGCAGTGGCGAATTCTGCTGCTTCAGGAAAGCTGGACTCTATCGAGATTATCCCATTGCTTTCTTTCGGGTCAAAATCACCAAACGAGGATGAGGCATTTAAGTTATCCTCATGGTCATGTGACAAGCTTAGTAGTTCATTGGGAGACAAGTCATGGCGGATAAAAACGAATGTCTCCACCTCTAACGGGCCTTGGATCCTATGTGTGGGTGGGAGATAGTCATACGATGAATGACCGAGATCATCTGTGTAACACTGGTAGCCCTTAGGATTGTATCCTAAGGGCTGGCAACCTTCAGGATTGTACTCTGGGGATTGGTAGCCTTCAGGGTTGTACTTTAGGGACTGGTAGCCTTCAGGGTTGTACTCTAAGGATTGGTAGCCTTCAAGGTTGTACCCTAGATGATGGTAGCCTTCAGGGTTGTACCCTAGGGGATGCTCGAAGTTTTGGCGCGGTGGCCCATTGGCTATCAGATTTTGCCTACACTTAGTGGCAGATGTTGAATCAAATTGCTTAGACTTTCTTTCTTGACTCCTAGTCCAGACCTTTTGAGTAAAGCCTTTCGTTTTGCCAGTTGGACTTTGTTAAGGGGAGTGGGAGATGGTGGAGCTTCACTCTCTAGGTTAGAGGTCGGCATTCTTTGGACCCTAGCTCTTGCAATAAGTTTGGGGAGCTGTCTTGCCATGCCCCGGTTTTGAACAGGCTCTTTGTCATTGATCTCGTACGCAGGCTCCTTACCTTTCCCAGTGGGAAACTTTTCAGCAATAAGATATTGCTCAGTCGCCCATTTATCATGCAAGGCTTCATTGACATATTCTTCTCCTATCTCTGCAACTATTGACTCCTCGTGTTCCACGATCATCGGTTCTTAATAGGGCAGGGTGATGTCGGGGCTGATGTCAACATTATATTCTTGGTGGAAAACCTGAGTTAGTTCCCCCTAGGTCTTAAGTAGACTAATCTTGTTGACAATGTACCACCGCAAGGCGGGGCCAATCAAGTTTGATTGGTACTATTGAATTATCCTTCGGACTAGGTAGGCCTGCAAGTAGGTCTCTGGGCGAGAGGTATCAACATACCTTTCGCATTCAAGTGTTTTGAGCTCTTCAGGGATCTTAATGCCGACGTAATTAGACAAGTCCATGGGATCCTGCCCTTGCAGCTGACTCAGCTTCTTCATGATCTTTACAAATTGTCTATCCCGTTGGTCGTCCTCTAGCAAATTTGTGGGTGTCATGACGGTGTTTAAAGCAGCTATGGAGTTGGGCTTGGCTTGAGTGGATTCCATTTGCCTCAAGAGTTGTCGAAGGACAATGAACATCTATCCTATGCCGTCTTCAATGTTGGTGAGGCGATTTTATATATCATTCTGATCAGGCCCTATTACGTGAGGCCATTCACGGGTGGCTGATAGTTGGCGCTTCATAATTACCTCGCGTCGCGAAAATAATGAATGAGCACGAAAGTAAACAAAGATTGACTCATGGCAATGGTCTAACTGTTTTTTTATTTATCAAAAGAGAATTTTATAGATCGTCAACTTCTGACAGCTTAAACTTGAAATTGAAATGACAGAAGGAAATACTAGATATTAAACTAAAGTCCCTAAACAATGGGACAAGACTTTCACAACATTAATACTAGGGGGCACATGACTGAGATTTTATATGCGACGGGGAGCCCTATTCTTGCGAAGGTATTTGCTTTCCTGTACTGGCTCTAAGACATGTATCTAGTCTATTCCCAAATCCATTTGCATAAGCTTTGCTTGCTCGTGTTGGCTGATCTCGCTAATTGGGTGAGGAACTGATGGCTTCAATTTTGTCGGGATACAATGTTTGTGGATGTAGGACTCAGAGGCGTGATGGGCTTTTTCCTGTCCCTCAAGCCCTTCAGGTACCACGATTCTTCTGCGATGGTACTTGCTCCATGTTTCCTCGATAATGGCAATCTCACATGCATAGTCACGGCTTTGATGGGTGAAACGGAGTGGATGTATTTTCCTCCTGGAAAGCGGCGGGGTCTCCTAAAGGGTTCCATACTGTTGGGCCACCCTTGGCTTTCACGTACTCTTGGGCAAATTGGTCCGATTGACCCTACCATCTAAAGAGCTCTGCTTTAGGGACGAGAATAAATTGGATATTGTCTCCTCCCATTACATATAAACCAAGACTCGAAAAATCTATCCTAAATTGCCATGGGCCAATAAATAAGGACTGAGTAAGAGTAAAGAAGTTACTTCACTTTTAAAGAAAATGGCAAGCACAAAGACATACACATGGGACGTGTGGCTCGATTTCTAACTGAGAAGGTTTGTTGAGATTAAAAAAGTGTCCGCCTGTCGTAGTCTCGCGTTAGCAGCATACCCTCTTAATTTCGGCTAAAGAAATTTGGGGAAAAGAAAGGCAACCTCTACATCGCAATCTCGCGTTCAATGCCGTATCTTTCTTAACACCATCCTAAATATCCTATGGCAGCCCAGGTCCGGCAGCTGGGTTGTGTGTGTCACGTGTAATGCTTAAACATTTAAAACATGCATAGCAATTTATAATCACAAAACAATCCAAAATTAAAATAAGCCTCTAAGGTACTAACCTGCATAAAAAAATAAAATAAAAAAAGAACAAAAATAAGTCAGTAAAGTGCTTAACCAAGATAAAACGGCCTAAATCCTCAAATGTCCCCAGTGGAGTCGCCAAGCTATCACGACCTCTTTTTTCTTTTTCGGCGCCTGATCAAACGTGGGAGCCTTGCAGAGGCTAATGGTTTAGCTAGGTCTTTTAGCCTAGACTCTCCCATGTCCACCAATTCACGACTTAATGATCCAAGTTTTTTAACCTATAAATTAATTTTAAAACGAAGTCACCACTAATCGGTTTGGGGTGGGTCGATTAAAAACCCAAGCGAAATGCCGGGAGAAATACTCGTTCTGCGCAACCAGAGAAATTAGGATCGAGGACTTGATTACACTAGTTAATCACTAATACCATTTCGGTACCTAATCTTGTTTAAACCCTAAGACTTTTTGGATTTTGAGGGATTTTTCCATGCATTTGTGGAGGAAAACTTTTTTTTTTTTTTTTTTTGTCTTTTTCTCATTTTTGGACATAAAATGGATTTTTTGATTTTTTTTTGGTATTTTTGGAAAATATAAATATTTTTTTGGTTTTTTTTTTTGGAAAATATGGGATATTTTTTATATTTTTGATTTTCTAGAAAATAAATTATTTTTTTGATTTTTTTATTTTTTAAAAGATTATTTTATATTATAATAATATAGAAAACGAACGGGTCGGATCCCCAAGTTGGGTCCGACCCGAGCCGTTGCCCGTAACGCAGAAGGGCTTGTGTTGTAGGCCCGACTCATTTTTTTTTCTTTTAATTGCAACCCAGCAGCCCTCGTTTGAAAATGACCCGGCCCGACCCGACGACCCGGTCCCGGTGAAACCCTACCCGACCTGACGACCCGGCTTCGCGGCAACCCTAGAGCTCGACGATTCGCGGCGCCGAGAGGGGATGCTGTGACGTCACCCGGCGGTGACTCGACGGCCGCGGCACGGACGAAAGGTGGCTAAGGTTTCGACGGTGACGGTGCGAGCGAGAATTGTCATTACCTGTCTGCAGAGAAGGCGCAATGCGGCAGCGAACGGTGGCAGGACATCGTCAGCTGCTACAACGGCGACGGACAGCAGATATTTGTCTTAGGGACAGCGTCGCTAGCGGTGGAGGTGACTGCCTAGAGCAACGGACGCAACGGGACAATGACGGTCGTGACGGTCACGACGAGGCAGCGACGGCAGGCCCTCGGCTTCTTAGATCTAGTCCTCCTCTCTCCGACTCCTCTCGGTCAGGCTCCGATCTCTTCCCTCTCCCTTAGATCTGGGCTTGCGAGTGCTCGGGCCTCCCCTGAAGTCTCTAGGGGGAAGCTTGCGACGCTCGCTCGCTTTCGATTGCTCTCTCTCTGGGTTCGCTTGCCGTCGGCCTCCCCCGAAGTCTCTCGGAGGGAGGTCGTTCGAGTAGACGACCGGATTTCTCTCTCGGTCACTCTTCAATGCTTCCATTGAAGTCTCTCGGGGGAAGGTTTTTGAGCTTGCATTGTTGTCCTTCAATGGAGCTTGTGGCCTGCTATTTATAGGCGAGGGGGCGGCCAGTCGACGAAGCTTCGACCGCCGGTGTTCGCACACCGAACGGCCTCTGCCGACCGAACCGATGTCTCATCTACCGAGGTGACTCTAGCTAGGCCGCCTTGCATTGAAGACGCGTCCACTCCCTCTCCATTCCGGCGTCGCACACGTCCTCGTCTCCGGCACGTGCTGCTTATCTGATCGGGGAAGAAGACAAGCAGGGAGGGCCGGGCCAAGGAAAAGAAAGAGAATGGGCCTAAGGGCTTGCCCGGAAGGGAAAAAAAGGGGCTGGGCGCAAGGCCCAGCCTCAATAGGTTGCTACTTCTGTTTTCTTTTTGTTTTTATTTATTTATTTATTTTTGTTGTTTTTGTTATTTATTATTTATTATCTGAAAAAGGAAAAATAAAAGAAATTAAGGCCTAATTAATAACCTAATCAAAATTTAGGTGTAAACATCACTAAAAAAGGAGGGACGACTAGGCCTACTTGATATGAAACTCTAGAATAGAGTATTGATGGGTCGTATGCTTTGGAGCCTCATCAATCATTCATCCTCATCCTTGTGGAGTATTTGGGTTCATCACATTAAATGCATAGTGGCTTGGAGTTGGCGATGTATTCTTAAGATAAGACTTACTCTAACACCTATTAGTTCTAGCCAAAAATACTATTGCAAAGAGATATATAAGGAACTCAGATAAGAGGGATTGGTCATGCAATGATATCAATTAATTTGGACTAGGGGTATTTGCAAGCTTAATTTTATTGGTTGGCTTGTTTGGAGATAGGCTACCGACAACAATAGCCATATCACGGAGGTTGTCTTCAGTAGATACTAAGTATAACTTTTGTATGAATATTATATAAGATAGAAATCACTTATTCTTTGAGTGTACCTAGACAAGTAGTGTATGGCATAGTATTTTGGCACAAAATGGAATATGGCATTTTGCAAGAGCTTGGAACCTAGAACTTCAATGGATGAGCAAGGCCACCAGGGGCAAAAACCTAGAGACGAGACTTCTCAAGCTATCTTTCTTAGGGACTATCTATTGCATTTGAATGGAATGCAATCGCAAACAGTAAACAAATTGACTGAGCCTCATCTTCTGTGGCTAGGATTCGAAAGGTTGTAAGAAGTAAAGCATCACTCTACCAATAATGTAAGCCTTCCTAGGCAAAAGTTTTATTGGCTATTGTATGGAGGCTTCCTTCCTCTATATTCTTGCATAATTAGTCTCTTTGAAATGCTAAAGGATTCCTCTAAGCTTTTGTACCCCATATGATTGATGATATTCACATATTTACACAATATATATATAACTTCCTGAATTTACTAACAAATGCCATGTTAGAGATTTGCGTGGCTTTACCCTGCATGAGAGTTGTTCTATATAGAAATGACTTGGGATGAGTGATAGGATTCTAGGTTCTTCCGACATGACTAAGATGTCTTAGAGAGCTTTGATTAGATGGAATTTAAGAAGGGCTTCTTAAGAATAGTTTGGCTTATTCTCTAACCCTTTTTATTAGGGTTGGCATAAAATCGAAAAATATTACTCAAGTTTTAATAATTATGAAAAGTCTACATGTGAATCTACATATGTCAACTATTGCATATTTCAAATGTTTAGAGTTAGAACAAGAGTCACATGCATGTAACACAAAGATTTAGATTAGAAAGAAGTGCAAAATAAAAAGTGATTCAGATGGACCCTAAGTTCATGCACTTATGCAATTTTATCATATCATAGCATGTGAATAAAATACCAAGTTGATCCATTCTCAATTATTGCCACACAGGTGTAATTACCAAGCAAAGCAAAGTTTTATTATAATGCCAGGTAAAAGTAAAAAAAAAAAAAAGGCTAAAAAAAGAACTCCAAGAAAAATTATGACTAGATGCAGCATGCACATATCTGTACCCTCAATGTCCTGGCACAGTAAGGGGCATAAGTAAGGGGCATAAGCGCAAGTTTACTGGTGCCACTCCGGTCGGTTCAATTGTTCGTGCTAAATACTCGGTGAGTGCATCTATTTCCCATTTCTATGTTCTGTTTAGCAACTTCCAACAATATTACGGATGACAATCCCAAATTTCAATTGGTTTGTTGGGAATTGAATTTGAACCTGGTAATCTATTTATGGCATTTATTTGACTATTAAGCAAATAATTGCCATGCGAGATGAGAACTCGAGCGAAAATTAATTTTGCCTTTTTATCACTATGATTTGAAAAGGTTATTAGGCCCTTTTAGTTGTTTCCTTTTTTTATTTCAAATGAAGATTTAAGTCATTCAAACATCTAGTTAGATATCCAGGGTTTCGAACTATCTTTCCATGTAGTCCAATTACCTATGTTCAAAGAATAGTTTATATTTTCTTCTACAATTAATTAGAAAAATTAGATAAGCGTTGGAATTTTTTCAGCCGGTTGCCAAGTTCTCTTGATCTATTGTTGTCTGTCTCTCTACAATATGTAACCAGTTTTCAATGACCAAAGTACCCTCATATCATCTCACTATATGAAAGTAAAGAGAACCTAAGATATCAATTTATAATTAAAAATTAATATCTCTAGACGATAACCTAACTAATCTCACATTTTCAATTTCGCACACGTCCTTAATTTTGAGATGTCTATCCGTAATCTCCCGCTTAAAAAATCCAAATGCATGTCGTGCCAAGAAATTAATCAATCAAAAGCTAAAATCTAAACTAATACCTACAACTGACATATGTCCTATTAACGAAAACGGTAAATGAGGAAGTTTTTGTACTGACCGTTGATCCCGTGGCTCACACGTATGGGACCCTAACGATCCAGGGTGGAGATGGGTCATTCCAATGGGCCCAGGTTTGACATAAAAATCTCCATATTGAGAAAAAGGAAAAACTCAAACATTAGGTTCAAAAATTAGGTTGGAACCATTCGGCTTCGTAGATATGACGCCTGCTAGTTGGATCCAAGAGACAATTGCGGGTTGGATCAAGGTGACAACTGCTAGTTGCATCGAGCTGTAACACTTCATCTTACCTTCTTCGTAATCCGCGCAGTAGACGCGGTTTGGCTCGAGCCCAGGAAGGCAAGACTCGGCATTGAACTCCTCCGAGAGCGAAGAGTTACCATTCAAGAAGAGAGATATATTCCCCAGGCTTTTGACCTCTTCCTAAGTTCCCTTCTCCATATCAACTTTGAAAACTCGAATCTTTTCCACGTGTCCATCATACTTTCTCGCCGCGTATCGCCCAAGCCACTAGCAATGAGCCAGAACATTCAATGAGAAGAGGATCCCCATCATCATAAAAAATTCAGTCCTTAGAACTAGTCTCGATTCCATGCGACTCCTTTTCAAGTTAAGAGTCATTATTTGACTCTCCGAATCCAAGGCCACAAATAGCCCGTGGTAACAAATCAGTTGAAGGACGGTACACCAATGCATAGGCGTCGCACGATTCACTAATGTCCACGCATCTTCTCCTGATCTGAGAAAGGCAAACCCAAACCCTGGTCATGCGGCAGAGGAAAGCATGGCTCAGTAGCTCCTGGACAAAGAAGGGCTCCAGGACAACGCGATCATGTTGATGTGATGTAACTCGTGGTGAAGCTTCTCCAAAGCGGGGAGTTCAATGCTGATGCACGAAGGGGGACTGGCGATGCGGTAGTCACTGTACCCATTTATCACGAGTATCCATCCTGGTGTTGATAAGGTCCGGTGATAAAATCCTGGCAACTGTACTGGGTAAAATCTCCCTATAGAGGGGTTGAAGAACTCAGCTATCCAGCTGTACGTATAAATCATGAGTCACGGGGCTTTTAATTTCGCATTGTACGTGATGGTTTTATGTGATGGGCCTAAGTTGGCCCATCCGCCCATATTGGGCCTAAAAGCCTGGCCCACAAGATTAGGGCCCATGGATGAAGGGGTACGTTCCTTTCTGTTGGAGGGACGTATAAAAGGAGAAGGAGAGAGGGAGGACCACAACCGTTGGCATAACGTACGTTCCTCTCCCTCTCTCCCTCCAAAAGAAAAACAGTGCGCAAAAGGTGACGCCGTCTTCCCTTCAAGGCCAATTGACGTCATTTGATCGAACGGGATCGGTTTCTCTTCCTCTTATCGGCGTTGGTGTTTAATCTGTGGCTAACAAGGTACGCTCGATTCCGTGGTGTGTTTTAGGATCGGTGATACATGTGAATTTCCCGGGCTTATCTTCCGCATTGGTTTTAGGGGTTCGATTTAGTGTCGAATCCGGATTTTGGGAATCCGATAATCCCAACATTGGTATCAGAGCCCGAGTTCATGTTTTTCCTGACCCCTTTCATGTTTATGAATGTTTTTTGATTGATTTTTTGCGGAATTATTTGGCCAAAACCGATCAAGGCAAAAAATCCCGACACCCGAGCACTGTTCATCCATTTTTTCGAGTTTCCGTAAGTCGAAATCAATTTCTGATGGCATAGGGTGAAAGATCTCGTTGAGACGAGTCCGTCGATGGGTCGACCGCTGCCGGGCAACGCCGCATGCGCCCACACGCGCGGCCAGAAGCCGCTGCGCGTGGGCGCCACGCGCCGGCGGTAAACCGGCACGTGCGCGACACCGCCAGCCGACGAACCGGCACGCGCCGGTCGGCGAACCGACGCGTGATGACATCATCATGACGTCATCACCGGCCGCGCGACCCGACCCGACCCGACCGGCGAACCAACCTGACCCGAGACGCGACCCGACCCGAGATCCAACCGGTCACTCGCGCGTGTGAGGCACGTGCCGGGTCGGTTCATCCGACCCGGCCTGACCGGCCCGACCGGCCCGACCGGTCCAACCGGTCCGACGTCCGCTGACCGTTGACCCGTTGACCGTTGATCGACGACCATTGACCGTTGACCAACGCCCGACGACCGACGACCGTTGACCGTTGACCATTGACCCAAAAAAAAAAAGAATTTGTTTCTTTTTCAATTATGTCTGTGTGGGTTATAGGTAATCCATTTTTATTCTGCATTTGTTGCATGAGTCATGGAAAATTATGTATTTTCCTTTATGTTTATTATGGATTATAAGTGATCCATTTTTAGTTCTGCATTTGTTGTAGGAACTATGATGCGTTATGCACGGATACCTGCATTCCCGAGAACGGACGAAGAAAGAGCAAGACTTAAAAGGCTTATGACAGAGTTAGCTGATTATCGATGGCATGATGGTGATTTAGTATCACATGTGGTCAGGGTCAAGCAGATGATACAGGAAATCATCTAGAATGGTTATCTTATGCCGGATTTTGAGAAGGTGCCGGCTTTGATGAACACTCTTCCACCTGAATGGCAAGCAGTGTTAGATCGGCTATGGGAGGTCAATGTGGTCCCGGGTTATAGGAGGCTAGTGGTAGCTTTTGTAAGAGAGTACTATAGGATTGAGTTAACCAAAACTTCAACCCTTAGATTGAGTGCCACATGGCGCAGAGTCAATGCGCCTTGGAGGTGACATGAAAGCTCTCCAAAAGTTTTTCCATGGTTGGCAAATGTGCCTTCAAATTTCTCAGATATTTTGATTGATAGATTAGAAGGGACATTCCCTATTTATTTCTTAGATTAGTTTGAGATGTTTTTTGAGTGTGAATATCTCTTTCTATATTGATATTTCTTCTTTGTATATATTACTTAGTGTAATGGATAGTTGTATTATGTGAAAGCATTATTATTCTATTGGATGTCAAATATTATTTGCTTTTGTTATTGTTGTTGTTGTGGGTAGTTCATAGAAGTTTTTGTAACTTCATAGAATTTATTTTGCATAAGACAATTATATTAGTAATAATTTTAAGTTAGGATTTTTGAAGGATGATTGGAAACATAGTGACCTTTTGATTCTGAAACCTTACTTGAAATTGTTCATTGATATGATGGGTCTGTGCAAAGTGGATGCATAAATGATAGGCATTAATTATTCGTGCATATATGTACGATGTGGTCGGATCGATGGTTTCAGCAACTAAGAACGTAATTGCTGATATGAACGGCAACAATTGTGAAATATTGAATATGAAGATTCAATATATGCTGGAAAAGCAAGAAGCACTAGAAGCTCTTGACCATGTTATGGAAGATCTTGAGGATGACGTGCGCCACCTTGAGCTAGTAGAGGACCGCATAACGGCATTTGAGCCGAAAATAGATATTTGCAATGTAGGTTCTAGCTCAGAAAGGGCTTTGAGCTCTAAGCGCAAGCGTATTGATTCGTTCAATATGTGGGAATGCAAATGATCAAGTCCTTATTGCAAGAAATCAAGAGTTAACCAACACAAAAGAGGAAAACGTCCTCAAGTGAAGAAAATGTCAAGGGTGAGGTGTTACAATTGTGACAAGAAATGTCACTATGCTCGCAACTGTTGTGAGCCGAAAAAGGTAAACACCTCTTCTTCATTTGAGAACTTTGCTTATGTGTCAAGTTCTGTATTATTGGCTGAATCCAATCCTTTGTGGACTGTAGATTCAAGAGCGACAGACCATGTAGCGAAGGATAGAGAATTCTTTGTGGAATTCCGACAATACCAACTAGAACTAAGTGGATCTATGTGGGAAATAACTCCAGAGCTGAAGTTAAAGGGATTGGCACCTGCCAATTGAACATGCGTGGTGGACACACCTTGTTACTACATGATGTTCCATATGCTCCGGAGACTCGTCGAAATTTAATGTATGTTTTGGTGTTGGTTAAGCTTGATTTTATATGAACTTCCATAATAGAGGTGTAGATTTGTATTTGGATACAAACTACTATGCTTGTATTGGATATTGACTATGTTAATGCAAATGTTTGTTATTCCCTTCTCACATCTCCTAATTCATATGATAATGATGTGAATGTGTGACATGCTAGACTTGGTCATATTGGCCAACCATGTATGAATATACTGGCCAAAGAGGGCTTGTTGGGCAACATTGAAAAAGGCGATTTGCCCATATGTGAGCATTGCCTAGTAGGAAAAAACGACAAGGAAACCATTTGGAAAAGGTAAAAGAGCTGAATTTCATTTGCATTTAATCCATTCTGACGTCTGTGGTGCAATGGATGTGAGAGGAAGGCATGTGGCTGTTTATTTCATCACTTTTATAGATGATTATACTCGATTCGGATATATCTATTTAATTTCTCATAAATCTGAAGCATTAAGTTGTTTCAAAAGATTTATGAACTTGGTAGAAAATCAATTAAACAAGAAAATAAAAACATTGAGATCCGATCGATGTCGAGAATATTTATCTGATGAGTTCAGAAAATTATGTGATGAAAAATGAATAGAAAGATAGTTGTCTATTCCATATACTCCTCAACAAAATGGTGTTGCAGAGAGAAGAAACAGAACCCTACTGGAAATGGTTAGATCCATGATGGCGCATGCTAACTTACCTATCACTTTTTGGAGTGATGCGTTGTTAACTGCTGCCTATATACTTAACCGGGTGCCTTCCAAATCAGTTACTTCCACTCCATATGAGTTATGGACATGGGGTTGTGCTACCTATACTCATGAGTCCTCTCACAAGTTTGGGAAATTGGGTCCCAAAGGAAAGAAGGGTATTTTAATGAGATACTCTGAACACTTGAAAGGGTATGTGTTTATAGGTGAGCAGGAAAGTAGGAGTATAACTGAATTTGAATCACGGGATGTTACATTCTTAAAGGATGAATTTCCTAAGAATGGCGAAATAGGGGAAGATACTTGAAAGGGTATGTGTTCATAGGTGAGCAGGAAAGTGGGAGTATAACTAAATTTGAATCACGAGATGTTACATTCTTAAAGGATGAATTTCCTAACAAGGGCGAAATAGGGGAAGATTACCCCTATTTGAAACCTTGGATCAAGATAATGATATTAGTGGAGTTCGTCCAAGTTGGAGTAATATGAGAAGTGATGAATTGAATTCAACTCATTATCAATTGCAACCACATGATGAAACAACGTTATCATTATCTAATCCTAGTGGGAGCATAATGGGGAATGATGTGCTAAGTGTACAATCTCCCATACGGCGAACAAGTCGCCACTTTTATGATTGCTCCACAAGATGAGGATGAGCCAAGAAATATTAATGAGGCTCTAAATTGCCCTAGTAAGGAAAAATGGATTTATGCAATAAAAGAGGAGATGGAGTCAATGAAGTCAAACCAAGTTTGGAACTGGTTGATCTTCCAAAAGAACGCAAAACTATTAGGAACAAGTGGGTTCTCAAAATAAAGCGAAAATATGATAGCTCGATAGAAAGGCATAAGGCTCACCTTGTGGCGAATGGGTATAATCAACAGGAAGGAATTGATTATGAAGAAACATTTTCTCCTATAGTAAGATTTACCTCGATTCACATTATTCTGGCAATAGTGGTTAGTATGGATCTTGAGTTACATCAAATAGATGTAAAGACTGCTTTCCTCAATGGAGAATTAGAGGAAGAAATATATATGGAACAACCTACTGGTTTCATTAAAGAATGCCAAGAAGAAAAGGTATGTCGACTTTTGAGGTCGATATATGGCCTTAAGCAGTCGTCAAAGAAAATGGTATATACGTTTTCATAATACTATAATGGCATATGATTTTACAATGATAGATGATGATCATTGTATATATAACAAAAGATCCAAAGATCAATTTGTGATCATATCATTATATGTTGATGATATACTAATTGCCGGAAGCAATATGGAGTTTGTTAATACTGTCAAGAGTTGGTTGTCTTCCAACTTTGAGATGAAGGATATGGGTGAGGCTGCATACATTCTTGAAGTTAAGATTTCAAGAGATCGTTAGAAGATATTGTTACTTCTTTCGCAAGAAACATATATAAATAAGGTTCTTGAACGATTTCGTATGCAAGATTGTAAACCCATTGATACTCCTATTGCAAAAGGTGAAGGATTAAGCCACAGATTGTGTCCAAGGACTCCACAAGAGAAGGAACAAATGAAACATGTTCCTTATCCTAGTGCTGTTGGGAGCTAGATGTACGCTATGATGTGTACAAGACCTGACATATGTTTTGCAGTTGGAATGGTGAGTAGATACCAATCCAACCCAGGTCCAGCACATTGGAAAGCCGTTAAGAGAATACTGAGGTATCTAAAGGGGACTGCTGATTATACGCTTAGTTATTAAGGAAATGATCTGCGACTCTAAGGCTATTCTGATACTGATTGGGGAGGAGATTTAGATGAAAGAAAATCTACCTCTGGGTTTGTTTTCTTACCGAATAATGGCACCATATGTTGGAGCAGTAAGAAACAAAAGTGTATAGCCTTGTCCACGATGGAAACTGAGTTCGTGGCATTATCAGCAACAATATAAGAAGATATTTGGCTTAAGAGATTATTGGATCATTTAAATGTTATTAAAAGTGCTGCAGATTCATTGTTGGTTAAATGTGATAGCCAAGCAGCAAAAGTGTACACCAAAGATCCAAAATTATTATGGCAAGACCAAACATATAGATACCAAGTATAATTTTTGTCAAATATATGATTGCACAAAAAAATGTGAACTTACAGTACATATTACGCATAGAATGGTAGCAGATCCTATGACAAAGCCAATACTTAGAGATGTGTTTTGTGGCCATGTGAAATCTCTAGGATTGCGTAGAAGCTGATGTACTGAATATTGTAATTTCTCTTAAGTGTTCACATTTGATGAATTTGCATTTTTCATCATTAATGCCTATGAATCTTTGTTTAATCTTTATGCATCTTAATGCTTAATGTATTATTTTAAGTTGAGAAAGTATGTCGGACAGATATAAGATTAGCCCACTCACACAGGTAATCGCCTCTATTTACTGTGTGATAAATAGAGATGAGACTGTTTTTAAGCTTATTATCTAGGTGATAATCGAGAGCTAAAGCTTAAAATACGTATGTCACCTTAACTGAGTGTTAAGATGAGGACATAATACTTACTATGTCCGAAAGTAAAATAACCCACATATTTTACTTTATCCGTCTATGATGCCGATGTGAGTTCGATGAATTTTGTGAATGAGTAGATACGTGAACTCAAGTTAGACATTGGGTATGTCTGAACTATCATCTGTACGGTATTGAAGGTGTAGACATACACTCCATGGGAAAGGAGTTAATACCGTAATGCGTATTTCATACTACGTATGCATGAGACGACCAATAGGAATGGCAAAATTTTGATCTCAACTTTTATGTCGTGTGAGACTCTTGAGGAAAAGAGTTCCTCAATTTTAGTGCCCTCATGACTTTTACTTATTTTCAAGATTTCTATTTAGTATTTGCTATCTTAGGATGTTGCCAATGGTCATGAGTTGATTCGATCTAATGGGACATTTCTAGAAAAGCAAGCTGAACTAAAATTGAGAGTTTGAATGGAAGAGGAAGATCGAATTTGGAGAATCACATTGTAGTTTTGTATTCACTGGTTAACCAATTATGACTGTCTTTGGGATAATCATAATTGTGAATACAATATATATATATATATCATTATTTAAAAGGGATCAAGAGAGATATAAATGTAATCGATCGATCTAGGATACTGCATACTAAATCTACTCAGAGTGTGATGCCCATTATAAGCTGCTATATATTCCTAACGGATGTATGGCAACGAGCTCTCAAAGTATGCTGGTCGCACGGATTATTCACCGGTATGAATGTTGAAGAGAGGTAAAGAGAATCATGTTCAGCCCACCATGTGCGAGTGGGAGATTATGGTTTTATGTGATGGGCCTAAGTTGGCCCGTCCGCCCATGTTGGGCCTAAAAGCCCGGCCCAAAAGATTAGGGCCCATGGATGAAGGGGTACGTTCCTTTCTGTTGGAGGGACGTATAAAAGGAGAAAGAGAAAGGGAGGAACACAACCGTTGGCATAACGTACGTTCCTCTCCCTCTCTCCCTCCAAAAGAAAAACAGTGCGCAAAAGGCGACGCCGTCTTCCCTTCAAGGCCAATTGACGTCATTGGATTGAACGGGATCGGTTTCTCTTCCTCTTATCGGCGTTGGTGTTTAATCTGTGGCTAACAAGGTACGCTCAATTCCGTGGTGTGCTTTAGGATCGGTGATACATGTGAATTTCCCAGGCTTGTCTTCCGCATTCGTTTTAGGGGTTCGATTTAGTGTCGAATCCGGATTTTGGGAATCCGATAATCCCAACAATACGTCTCCTTGGGGGCAGCAGTCCGCCATGAGGTGCACACCTGTCGTATAGCTAAAAAGTCTTCCGTGGCTAGTCGACGAACTATGAGTTCTAGGATCACTTGTGGGAGTTCTTCCCAATTCGCCATTTCTTCGTCATAGATTGAATGATCAATTTTCCTGGTGTAAAACTTCTAGATGAACTTGTTCCTCAAAACACGAGGAGGGGTCCTTACTTATCTGAGGAAAGACAACTTTCGGAAATTCAATTTCCCTATCCGTGAGGATTAACACAATCTACTTCCAATTATGTTTTTTCACAAATCTTATCGCATCTTTTTGCTTTTTTGAATAACTATTCCTTTATGGTTGTTGGCAAGATACAGTTTTCTCTTGGTTTGAGATTTTAAAATTCAAATCATTCTATAAAATACAGTTAATCTAATTCGTTTCGCAGAAAATAATTTCTGGGAAAAAGTTTTCTAGATTTTTCGACGTTCGTTTCATGGAAAATGAATTCCTTGGGGAAAACATTTTACATGAAAGGAAAAAAGTCTTCTAAAAGGCTCCGTTTATTTCGCGAAAAATAATTTTCGGGAAAACATTTTAAGATAATATTTCAAGATATACACAATCAAGTGGAGATATACATGCAATACATGTGCAATCTTTAGAGATATGGATAATCAACATAAATACCAACCTATTCATCACTTGGTTCTTCTTCTAATTTGTTGACTTGAGCAGGAGCCAACATGTCTTTGCTGTCCTCTTCTTCTCCTCTTCCTTCTTTACATGGACGTGATAGCAACATCCGGTAACTTTAATCTTCACCAAATGAAAGTTCCAGAGGCATTTTTATTGTCTTCTTCTTCTCCTCCTCCTTTGAATAGGCGCAATAGGAGCTCCTACTAACTTTCATATTCGCCAAACGGCTCTTTACGATGGTCATCTTTGGCTTCGTGGTCGTCGTTCGTTGTACTCTTCTTCTCTTCCTTGTTCATCACGTTGGAGGTCTATCGTCACTTCATCTCTTTTTGAGTCAGCCACGAGAGATGGACCGAGAGAAAGAGCACCCTACAAACATGTGCAATGTTAGCCTTAAAATCACAACATCAAAATCTTTAATAGAGAATTAAAAAAAAAAAAAAAAAAGTAACTATTCCCAAGCAATCCATTTACCATAATTCAGATGGCCCCGATAGAGAATAATAAAACGGAATAGAGAATAATGTAATTTTCTGTATATTTTGATGTCTATATTAATGAAGAATACATGCTTTTTCGAATAACTTTTCTAAGATAATATTCCAATCAAAATATGCACAATCAAATTGAAATATACGTGTAATCTTTAGATATATGTGCAATTAACACAATATCCACCCAGTTGTATGTGGGAAGGGGTCCATATCAACTTCCATTCTTTTTTGCCTTCTTCTACAAACTTGATTTTTCCTTAGCATATAGCTTCTTTTACCGCTTTTCTAAAAACGTTGCAATAATTGGTGTTATGGCTCCACGAATGGTGCCATTTTGTTGGCCATTTCCTCTTTGCTTGGAATCGTCTGACCCTCGATTAGCCTTGTTACTCCATCTTTAACAAGGAGGTCAAAGATTTCATCCAGCTTTGTTATATCGAACAAATACCTCTGCGTATCTTTGGCTCTCATCCTCGCCATTTCTCTAACTCGGGCAAGCTTCAGAACCTGAAAAACGTAGGACTTGTCCAGCGTCATCTGGGCAACTACAATTTCGGTAGCCTCTTCTTGGTCGCTTTCCTCCTTAGAATTATCATCTCGATCATACAGTGCCATATTTTGCTTGTAATCCATACATGGCTTCTTTTCCTTCTCTTTCCACAAATTCTCATACTGCGTAGCGAAAGAGGTTAATGGAAATAGTTCTGTGAACTTTTTCCCTGCAAAATGTTCTTTTAGAATGAATTTGAGACCATTCATAGCCATTTCGGCGACTTCTTTCCCTGGAAGAAAGAACAAACACTGGTTTCTCATCTTCTTAAATTGGGCAATATACTAATCTACGGTCTCATTATTATACTGTTTAACGGTTGCAAGATCCGATAGGGCTGTTTTGGGGATTGGTCTGTAAATCTGGATATGGAACTTACCCTCCATATCCTCCCAATTTTGGACAAAATTTGCTGCGACTAGTGTACCAAGTAAAGGCCGTCTTTGACAACGACAAAGGAAACAATCTTAATTTCATTCTACCATCATTGTTAGTGTCCCCACATTGCGCTGTGAACTTACTATTATTTTCCACTGTTGACTGGTGATCTTCTCAAGTAAAAACAATGAAATCTGGCACCTTGTATCCCCGCGGATTTTGGATATTGTAGTACGGTTTGTGATACATCGGTCTGGGTACTCCTCCTTCCAAATCCATGCGTTGCATCACTAGGCAAGTTGTTTGTTCAATAACACGCTGGTCCCATGATGGATCTTGCACTTGATTAACCTAATTAAATTGCCCCATAGACGGCGAAGTAAGGAACATGAGCTATAAAATCTCTCTGACCCTGAGGCCGATACGGTTGATATCCTGGGATGGGAATAGGAATAGTTCCGATGCTTATCGAGTTCACTATTCCCGTTTGATATGCAGCACTATGACCCACCGGCCTCGTGGTTTCTGTACTGAGCGGCTGAGTTCCAACTCCTTTAATGTCTATTCCCGACACCCAAGGACTCGGATTCGTCGTAACGACGTTAGTTCCATTGGTCTCCTCCTATACACGCCCAAATGAATTAACTGGCCGACTCAGACCAAGCCAGTATTATCATGATCGCTCTGGTTTTGGTCGTTGGCAACATTGGGCCTTTGTAGTATTCTGACCGCTTGCGGTGGCGCTGCCCAGCCTAAACTTCCACCACCATTGAAGGAGGTAGAGGAACTTCAAGGTACAGACCCTGACCCCGCCTGGCCGCCTGGAATCAAAAGCGGCTGATTCGATTTCCCCGATCTCAACATGAGTTCGGTTACCAAATTAGTGATCAAGGGGGTGATCACTCCGGATATATGATTGACTATATGATTAGTCAAATCATTCTATTGTACTTCGAACATCCTCCTCGTGGTGTCTCCATAATAGAATTCGGGGCCAATTCCTTCCTTTGATCTTTGGTAAGGTTTCGCTGGGTGTCCGTCAAAGTTGCGCCAATGTTGACCTCGTCTATCGCGTCGGCATTCGATTCCTTCGATCGAGGCTCGCCGCAGGGAGTGGTTGTCCTTGGCCGAGGTATTGCGAGTCTCTTGATTCTTGGTTTTTGCCATCCGCACTTCCTCAAATCCGAACGCGATGGTCTCACTGGGCATATGCTAAAAAGATGTTTCACCAGGAATTGTATCCGATGAAATACCCTTCACCGAATATTGGCTCCTCGGCTTTTTTGTGCATATCGAATTCTGCGTTCGGAAAGGAAAGAAAAGACTCTAATTACAGTAAATACAAGAAAGGAAACAATAAATTCAAGCGAACGTGAAAGACAAAAACGATCAAAGGATAACTGCAATACGAATAGAACAAAGCAACACGTATGTTATTTTCATCAAGTTTCTTTTTTTTTTCTTTTCGTCCTCCACAACATTCTTGTCGCTGGCTATTTATAGCCAAACTGACAAGATAACATTAGTAGTGGTTACTATTTCAAATCTAAATTATTCCCAGGACATTCGGAATGTTCTCCAATAATTGCATGGTGTTATCCACAAGGTGGTTGAAGCTTGGTATCAGGAAGTGCCTTGATAACTTGTCTATCCCTTACCTGGTTGCTTTTTGAATTGTAGCTGACGTTGAACCATCGGTAACTGCAATCGCGATTATTAACGAATTCCCTTCAAATCTACGGGCTGTCATCTAATGGAGTTGGTGGGCCTTATCGGTTTGGGGCAGCCCACGAACGTCACATTTTGGTGTTCCTAAATAAAAGGAGTAATCTTTCAATATTTGCTCTTATTCACTTGGAATCCTGACATATCACTTCAGTTTTCACATACTAGAAAATGGACAAGACGGATCAAACGCATACCTCGGAAGGAAAAAGGAAGTATATGTTGTAAGACAAAATAAATAATTCATATGCGAAAGCCAGAATCAATTGAAGACAAACCTCCAGCCATTGTTCTTGTTCGCGTTCGTCAGAAAAACCTGAAATCAAACAAAATTGGGGACACTCTACTATCCCAATTCACTTTCGTACTGATGGTGTATTCTGAATGAGAGAGTTTGAGTTAGACCTTGTCATCCCCCTTCAAAATTGAACATACGTTCCTATTTATACCATCTTCCATCAAAACGGTAACCAATGGGGGCGGTTGTCACGAAAGGGTACGAAACGTGGAAAATTGCGTTCGTTGAATAGTCGCAACTTTAAGAGAAAATATGGGTCTAAAAAATGTGGGATCACAAAATAAATAACATTCTCCCACTTGATCCCATCATTTTCATCATACGAATTATCCAACTAATTCCACAAAAACTTTATGCTTAAAGAAAAGAAACAAAACACATGGATCATGGCGACATGTCCTCTAAGAGTGAGTAATATCTTCCATGTATCACAATGCATCTTATTTCTTTAATGTCAGCCTATATGTGACAATATATCTTAATGAATAAACCTCATATTTATTCCAGAACTAATGATAAATGTTATTCTCATAAACAACAAAATGTGTACACAAAAATTGAGAATCAACATTACAACTGAATAAGAGTTTCATACAACAAAAATCATTCATGTGTCGACAAATCACATGATGGGACCTATTCCCATACTAGTTACATGATCCTTATACTTCATTGGTGGCATGCCTTTAGTTAAAGGATCGGTTATCATCAATTCAGTGCTAACGTGTTCAATGACCACTTTATTCTCCTTAACACATTCCCTTATGGCTAAATACTTAATGTCGATATGCTTACTTCGACTGCCACTTTTGGCATTTTTAGCCATAAAAATTGCAACTGAATTGTCACAATATATTCTTAATGGCCAGCAATGAAACTCTTCAACCATATATCATGCGAGGTAGCCTCAAAACAAGAAACGAACTTAGCCTCCATAGTGGAAGTAGCAGTCAAAGTCTGCTTGGCACTTCTCCATGACACGGCTTCGCTAGCTAACATGAAAATATATCCAGATGTTGATTTTCGTGAATCAATGCAACCCGCGAAGTCCGCATCCGAATAACCGACCACTTCTAGGTTGTCAGTCCGTCTATACATAAGCATATAGTCTTTGGTACCTTGAAGGTTTCTCAACACTTTCTTTGCGGCTCTCCAGTGGTATAAACCTGAATTACTTTGATATCTTCCCAACATTCCCACAGCAAAAGCGATGTCAGGTCGAGTGCAAACCTGAGCATACATCAAGCTTCCAACAGTAGAAGCATATGGAATGTTGTACATTTGTTCTCTTTCTAGATCATTCTTCGGGCATTGGTTCAAATTGAACCTATTACCCTTCACAATGGGTGCTATACTTGGTGAACAATCTTTCATCCGAAATCTCTCTAGGACCTTATTGATATAGGTTTCTTGAGATAATCCTAAAATTTCTCGAGGTCTATCTCTATGGATCTTAATGCCAATGACATAAGATGCCTCACCCATATCCTTCATGTCAAAACTCTTAGAGAGGAATTGTTTCACCTCATGTAGCAACCCCTTATCATTGGTTGCAAGTAGTATATCATCCACATACAGTACAAGGAAACAAATTTTGCTCCCACTGACCCTCTGGTATATACATTGATCCATGACATTCTCTATAAAACCAAATGAAAAGATGACATCATTAAACCTTAAGTACCATTGGCGGGATGCTTGTTTCAAGCCATATATAGATTTCTTAAGTTTGCACACCAAATGCTCACCTTTACTAGAGGAAAATCCTTCAGGTTGTTTCATGTAAACCTCCTCCTCTAGTTCTCCATTGAGGAACGTCGTTTTCACATCCATCTGATGTAATTCCATATCAAAATGGGCAACCAATGCCAAAATAATACGAAGAGAATCTTTCTTAGATACAGGAGAAAAAGTCTCCATGTAATCGATTCCTTCCTTTTGAGTGAATCATTTGGCAACAAGTCTAGCTTTATATCTTTCAATGTTACCCAATGAATCTTTCTTAGTTTTGAAGACCTATTTACAATCAATGGCCTTTGCACCATCAGGTAACTGAACCAAATCCCAGACTTTGTTAGATGCCATAGAACTCATCTCTTCCTTCATGGCATTGTACCATAGATTGGATTTATCACTATCCATGGCTTGTGAAAACGTTTCGGGATCATTCTCAGCTCTAATATTGTAGTCAGACTCTTGTAAATATACAATATAATCACTAGGAATAGCCGATTTCCTTATTCTAACAGATCTTCTCAATGTTGAATCAACAATCTCTTGAGGAGCATGTTGCTCAACTGGTTGTTCAACAGTTTCTGGTAATTGCTGAACAACTAGATCTACTAGATCAATATCGCAGGTTTTGGAACTTCAACAATTGGTTGTTCAATAGCCGGCTGAGGCGAAGGGGCATTATGAGCAACAACCAACCTTAAACTTGAGGTGGAAGGTTGAGTGTCTGAATGATCTTCCTTAGGAACAAGATCCCTCGGTCGATCGCTCCCACTGATCAAGTCATTTTCAAGAAATTTAGCATTTCTTGATTCCACAATCCTAGTGGTATGAGATGGACAATAAAACATGTATCCCTTAGACCTTTTGGCATATCCAATGAAATACCCACTTATGGTCCTTGGGTCCAACTTCTTTTCTTGTGAATTATAAATTCTCACCTCAGAAGGGCATCCCCAAACGCGCACATGATATAAACTCGGTTTCTAACCCTTAAATAACTCAAAATGTGTCCTTGGGACAGCCTTGGTCGGAACTCGGTTTAATATGTACACTGCCGTCTTAAGTGCTTCAGTCCATAAGAATTTAGGAAGTTTGCAACTGCTAAGCATACTACGCACCATGTCTAATAAGGTCCGATTTCTTCTTTCCACTACGCCATTTTGGTCCGGAGAACCAGGCATAGTATATTGAGCAATTATCCCATGCTCTTGAAGAAATCTTGCAAATGGACCAGGTGCTTGTCCATCTTCAGTGTATCTACCATAGAATTCTCCACCTCTATCTGATCTCACGATTTTAATTTGCTTATTGCATTGTTTCTCTACTTCCGCCTTGAATACCTTAAAGGCATCTAATGTTTCATATTTATTATGAATCAAGTAGAGATACATATAACATAAGTAATCATCTATAAAGGAGATAAAGTATTTCTGACCACAAGAGTCCATATCCGGACTACAAATATCCGTGCGTATGATTTCTAATATTTGTGTACTCCTCTTGGCATATTTCTTTGTTTTGTTAGTCTGCTTTCCCTTTATGCAGTCCACACAAGTATCACATCAGTAAAATCTAAAGTACTGAGTATTCCATCATTTACTAATCGCTTAATTCTTTCTATAGAGATATGTCCCAATCTCCGATGCCACAACATAGAAGAATGTTCTTTCACAACACATCGTTTTATACCAGCTTTATCATGAACATGCATCGCATCATAATAGGTATTGTCTTGTAAATTAATTCGAAAAAGACCATCAGACAAAGTACCACTCCCGACAATTTCAGATTTAAATGATAAACAGAAGTTTGAATCTGAAAAGTTAAAAGAGTATTCCAAAGGTACAAGTTTTGAAACTGAAATTAAGTTTCTAGAAAAACTAGGAACATAAAAGGTCTTTTCCAAATCTAAAACAAAACCACTATTGAGAACTAGTCTATATGTCCCAATAGCTTCCACATGCGAACGCATCTTGTTTCCTGAATAGATGCTTTGTTCACTTTCCACTAGCTTCATGTGGTTTTGAAAACCCTGCAAAGAATTTGAAATATGGATTGTAGATCCAGAATCAATCCACCAAGTGTTGTGACTTACATCAGTCATATTAGATTCATAACAAACACAAGAGATTGGATTACCTTTCTTCTCAAGCCACGCCTTAAATTTGACACGATCCTTCCTTATATGCCCCTTCTGTCTACAGAAGAAACACTTGGATTCTTTCTTAATGTCAGCTCGCGGAGATATTTTACCTTTTCCCTTATGCTTGCCATAGCCCTTATTCTTTACTTGTGTTGCCAAATGAGCACTTTCTCCCAATTCCATAATCAGTCTTTCTTCCTCTTGAACACACATGCTTATGAGTTCATTAATTGACCATTTATTCTTATGTGTGTTATAAGAGATCTTGAAAGGTGCATACTGTTGTGGGAGAGTGTTCAGAATATAATACACAAGGAATGATTCAGATATCTCAACCTCAAGGTTCTTAAGCTGAGCTGCAATGTTCCTCATTTGCATAATGTGCTCACGCACACCTCAAACACTAGTGAGCTTTAATGATGAAAACTTCATAATCAGGGTCATGGCATGCGCCTTCTTAGAACGTTCAAACTGTGCATCTATGACCTCCAATAAAACCTTAGCATTAACCACGAATACTAGAAGATATCTTAGCTCTTATAAACATGGCACAAACGCGGTTGGACCGTTCCCATTAGTTTTAAAGAGCTATCTCAGCTGGAGTGCTTGAATCAATAGTAGTAGGTGGTTCGTCTTTCCTTATAGCATAGTCAATGTCCATCCACCCCAATTGAAGAAGAACTGACTCCTTCCAAACTTTATAGTTCTCACCATTCAGTATAGGAACATCAAACTTAAATTTAGAGAAATTCACAGGTTGCGAAACTACATATCAAATAATCATGCTTATGTCACAAAATTTGAGGCAAATATAAATAAATCATGTTTTACCAATGTAAACATGTCACAGTATGAATCACATAACATAAAAACTACATATGGGCTAAGTTTTTAATTTAAACAGATTCATAATTACTTCATGAAGAAACTATCATATTATATGCATTTTCTTAATCTCTGTGGGTAAATTAAGAAAAATAATATGATATTTCATCCTAATTAATCATATTAATATAATGAAAATTCCTGTGGGATAAAATTCATCATATTAATATAATTAATTACAATCAATGTCCATTTCTAAATATGATCCGGAAGCTTTTAATATATAATTTAATTAATTAAAGATGTTGTGGCCACTCCCTAATTAATTAAATATACGGACCATTGGACATTTAATTTCATGCATAAAATATTCATAAAAAAATGCATGAAATGACATAATAAATAAATACATCAAGGGCAGAACAGTAAATAAATAAATTGGCCAAGGGCATGATTGCAAAAATTTAAAAACTTTGAGGCAAAATCGTAAAAAGAGACGCGCGGAGGAGACTTCAGGCGCGTGCCTGGCACGCGCGTGGTCACACGCGCGTAGGCGCGTGCCCCGCACGTGCGCCGTTAGCGCCGTTCAGCGTGCAGGCGCGTGCAATGCCTGGCAACTGCCGCGCGCTTGGATCCCACGCATGCAACGGTTGAGCGCGCGTGAGAGCGTGTGGCGCATGGATTCCACGCGCCTGCAACCGCAGCGCACGCGTGGGCTCCACACGCCTTCTTCCTCGCGAACAGAAGTGTTTTCTTCGCTGTTTTTCACCGTTCCGCTGCGGTTTCGCCGACCGTTTCTTCTCCGGCAGCCCATTTCAGACAAAAATAAATAATGGGTTTTGAAGAACATGCTAGCACGACCACATGGGTCCAAGTTTCGGCGAAAATGAGCAAAAATTGGCCCCAAAATCGGACGAAAATTTCCCAAAACAAAATTCCTTCAACCACCGTGACTTCCGCTGCCCAATTAGCCTCCGGCGAACACCGAAATGCCGAAATAACTCATGACTAATATTCCTCATGGCGGTGCGACCGTACGGGTCCGAATTCAAGGGGTGGGTCGCGCGGATTTGCCGAGAATCGACGAATCTCTCTTGGCCTCAAAACTTCAAGTTACTGTTCATCCTCAAAAAATGGCCGAAAATACACCGAAAACACACGAAAATACAACAAAACAAGGCAGAGGCTCTTAACATGCTTTGATACCAAATGTAAGACAAAATAAATAATTCATATGCGGAAGCCAGAATCAATTAAAGACAAACCTCCAGCCATTGTTCTTGTTCGCATTCGTCAGAAAAACCTGAAATCAAACAAAATTGGGGACACTCTACTACCCCAATTCACTCGCATCTTGATGGTGTATTCGAATGAGAGAGTTTGAGTTAGACCTTGTCATCCCCTTCAAAATTGAACATACGTTCCTATTTATACCATCTTCCATCAAAACGGTAACCAATGGGGCGGTTGTCACGAAAAAGTGCGAAACGTGGAAAATTGCGTTCGTTGAATAGTCGCAACTTTAAGAGAAAATATGGGTCTAAAAAATGTGGGATCACAAAATAAATAACATATGTTTCAAATTAAATTGACTCATTCATGAGGTGATCTAATCACCCTTTCTTGGAAGATGACCGAGAAGGATAATGAAGGGAATTCGCATGAAGACACCTTCAAAATTCAAGGAAAAAGAGATGTAGAAAGTCAAACCTACCCACCTTCGAAGGAAAAGGGAGTCGATTCGTTCCCAATATTAAAACTTTTCTACTTGATGCTTGACATCGTGCTCCCCCTTTTACATAGATCGTGGCAAGCCTGCTGCAAAAGGCTTGGTGATAGAATGAGGAACACTATGGGATCATCCGACTCCACGAAAAGGGTGTATCTCGGTTATTTTTTTGACCTCATTCGTTGTGCTAAACTCTTAGTTACTCTCAGCTTGATCCCCACAAAGTGATGACCCTATATTAGAATGGTTGACATATGGATTGTTGTTCTGAAACCCATTGTTCAATCAATTGGGATTGTAATTCATTTCTGAATATTAATGATCTGGAAACTAAAAATCAGACAAGATTTAGGATGAATGAATTGTCAAGTCATTGATATATGCATGCTCTTTTCCCAAATTCGATACCGATTAAGTTTAGATTTGTGAATATGGTTGCCCAATGTAATGATTAAACTAACAATCAGATTATGTCGGCACCTTATTTTTAGTCCACAGTTAGGCATGCATTTTTTTCAAAAGCGCAAATGATAATAAAAAAATATACAAATAATAAAAATGTTGGGGTATAGTTCATACTCTCTAACGATTGAAAAGCTAAACTGCTTTTATATTTTGGATTAATAATTTATTAGTAGTTTGGATTTTGGCTCATGAATAGTGACTAAATATATTGTCTGTTTATCTTATAATTGAGATATGTAGGTGCAATGTGTTAATTATAATAAAAAAATTTGTTGGACGTAATTTTAGTTTAAGGGTGAATCAGGATGAAAACCCTATATTTCAAATTATTTTTCTCTTTTTTACTCCCTATTTTGTTGTGGAATTCTAACAAAAAAAAAAAGTAGTATTAAAAAGAGAGGATAAAAAGTGATAAAAAGGGATTTCTTGCCCCCCAATTCTCTCTCCATGAAGGTTCGGTTGGTTCCCCACTTAGAGAGAGCGAGAGAGAAACTGAGATATTTGGAGTTTCGAGAACCTTCTTCGAGATACCTTTCATCCTCTTTGGCTGACGGACGACCTGCATCATCGCCGGTGATCGCCCTTTCCACTGTCTCCGAGAAGCTCTCTGTCTTCCCCTGTTTTACCGTCAGTTCAGTGCGTTCGAGAAGTGTGAGCCTTCGTTCGAGACCTTTTCGCCAGCATCAATCACCATAGACGAGGTATTCAACCGACTCTAGTTGCCGCAGGCCTCATTTCCGAAAGAGCATTAGGATTACTCTGTCTTGCTTCATAGCCGAAGATTTATAAATTGTCAGATCTCGTTGTGATTTCGATTGTCGATGCTTTCCAGATCTTCCTGGTGCATGCTTGACCAGTAATCGAGACCAAGAATGCCTCCTCGACATGGTAACATGCCAACTCTGTCTTGCCGGTTCTGGTGAATGAAGGAACCGAAATAGCATGTTCTCTGTTAAGACCAGGTCTGTTTCGTGTGAGAGTGTCTCATTAATTGCACACATTCTGGAATTATTATGCATGACCTTGGTGTCAAATTCAAGTTCATTACTCCTCGCTTCACTCCTCCGCTGAACACATGTGGCATGTTTGATAAAATGTTTCTTACAGGGGATCAAAATACTTCCCGTAATCATTCGATCTGAGGGCATACTAGCGATGTCCAAAAGATGTAGTCGAGTCAGTAGCTATTAGACATGATTACATGTGCATTTCATATTGCTGAATCGGTGACGGATGGTGAACGTCGGTGATAAATGAGTGAAGGTGATGGCCGATGGTAGAGATTGGGTGATGAAGATATGTGATCAACTGTGAAGTAGATATGCTCATGGCTCGATGCTTTGGCATATTGTTTTCTGATTGAAGCATTGTGTGCTCTTGGTCCGTGTTTGCTTTCAAGAAGACGGGCTTAACCTAGTTTTGGTGAGTTGTGGGTTTAATTTGGTTTGGTAGATTTGGGCTTAATTTCGGTTTTAATCATACTTGTGAGTTTTGGGCTCAATTTGGCCAAATTGGATTTGGATCAGTTTAAGTTTAGTCTAATCACTATTAGGTTAGGCTTGAAGGAAAAGCCCGTTCCTTCAATTAGGTCTTTTGTGTTTTCATTGGTCCAACCTTACGTGACCCAAGTCTAACCCTTTTCGAGTCGGGTCCAAAAATTCGGCATGTGTCCTCAATTATTATAATAAATAATTAATACTAATGAAAAATAAATAAAAGATTAAAAAAAATTGGAATATAGTTAGAAAATAGGTCTTAATTAGGTTGTTAGATCTTGATATTTGATCTAGCTTAATTTCATTAAGTTAGAAATTCATATTGTTAGGATAGTTCTATTTCTTGATCCTTCGGGAAAGCCTTTGTATGATTGATTAATGATTAGTTTATTGGTTGATATCATGAAAACCTTAAATCGATATACTTACGATAAATTTACCAAAAATCAATTTTTTGACTATCAAAAATCTCAAACTAATATATATATATATTGGTAACAAGGAGCTCGTAAATGACAGCCGACGAGCAAATCTTGGGGGAGCAATTTGGGAAAGCGACTACAAGACCCACCACTTGGGGGAGCGATGCATCTAGGATTCGAACTTCTCCCCTTCATGAGAGGGAAAGAACCCGAGCCAGCTGCTACTGAGGGTGGTGGTTTCCAAACTGATATATTTGTGGTAAATTTATCTCAAACTAATTTGTCAATCACCAAAAACCTCACATTGGTACACCTGTTATAAATAAAGTATTAAACCTAAAACTAGTACACCTGTCAACTATTGAGAGGTGTAATGGGATTTTCTAGAAGCCTACTTGTTGAAAATGGACGTCAACATTAAGTGCGTCTCTTGGTAATGCAATGTATTACAATAGTTTCATTCAATGTTAAGTATAATGGAGAAGCTCTCCTTTATTTCCAATCCACAGGAGGAATACAAAAGGGAGACCCACTATCCCTATACCTATTTATTATTGTAGCGAATGTGCTGTCTTGTCTCATGAAGAATGCAATGGAGGAGGGTAGATTTAAATGAATCAAACTCAGCAAGGATTGTCCCACATTAACCCATTTTTTATTTGCCAATGACTCCATATTTTTATTGGAAGGAAGAATCACATAATGTTAGATGCTTTGTGAAATTTTAAATCTATATTGCTTTGCCATAGGACAGCTATTAACCTAAACAAATTTGGAGTTTAATTTGGTAATGGTTGCCCTGAAAGTCTAAGAAGAAATTTGGTGCAGGAGTTGAGGGTCCCAAAAATTGAGAAAACAGGGGAGTATTTGGGAATTCCATCTAAATAGGGTAAGTCGAAAAGGCAAATGTTTGCATGGATTATAGCACTAGTGAATTCGAAAATAGAGGGATTCAAAACTAGTGGGATAGCAAGAAAAACTCATTTCCAAAGCAAGCAAAGAAGTGCTAATTAAGGCAGTGGTGCAAGCTCTACCTCAACATGCAATGTTTATTTTCAAAATATTAGTCTCTATTTGTTGCACAATCGAGCAAAAAATTTTGTCTTTCTGGTGGAAGAATAGAGACTCAAAAGCTGTGATTCACTAGAAAAAATGGGATGTCTTGAAGAAAAGGAAAGACGATGGAGGGTTAGGTTTCAAGGATTTAATCAATTTCAACGTGGCGATGCTGAGCAAGCAGGCTTGGAGAATTGCAAAAAACTCTTCCTCTCTTTGGAGCCAAACATTCAAAGGGCTTTATTTTCCAAATGGAAATTTCTGGCATGCTAGAAAAGGGTATTGTCCATCATGGAGATGGCAAAGTCTATTGAAGGGGAGAGATGCTATAGCAAAGGAAGTGAGGTGGGCAGTAGGAGATGGGATAGATATAAAAATCCGAGGAGATCGTTGGCTAAAACAGGGCATTATTGGAGGACCTGCTAACCTAGGGGATCCATGAACAGTAGCAGAATTAATAAGAATGGAGGAAAAGGAATGAAATGAACAAAAGTTGCAGGGGCTTTTTGATGAACAGATTGTACAGGAAATCCTAGCAATTCCTTTAAGCATACATGTGGAAAAGGATAAGCTAGTGGGGACTTGTAACAAGACAAGGGACTATAGAGTTAAAAGTTCCTACAACAACATCAACAGCGCAGAAAATCAACACCCACAAAGCCAAGCCTTCGTCTTCGCATCAGACACCAAGAGCTCTATGGACTATGATTTGGAATCTACAAAACCCCCCAAAGATCTGAATTATTCTATGGAGTATTTGTCAGTATACACTTCCTTCGTCGGAAAACTTGCATAAGAGGAAAATAATACCTGAATCGAGGTGCCCTTTATGCCATCAACACCCGGAGACAATTGAGCACTTATTTTTGTTGTGTAGTTGGACGAAGGCAGTTTGGGCACATCGGTACTAAATATGCAAGTCTCGAATCAAGGTTTGCAAAGAATTGAAGATTGGCTACTGAAGTTCAGAAAACCCCAAACAAACTCACCTTCAGTTGAGCTAGTCGCTGGCGTGATGTGGAATTTGTAGAAGGCTCCGAACCACTTTGTTTTCCAATGGAGAAAGCCAGATCCAATTGCGGTAGTCGAGGAAGCCATAGCAATTTAAATCAACTTCAGGAGATGGAACCATTTGAAAAACACAATCAAATTAAACGAGGGAACTCACCGTCGACTTGGTCTCCACCGAAGAAGGGTCGCTTGGTGTGGGATCGTCCGCTGGAGCCATAGCTGGAGTGTGTAGAGATGAGTCGGGAAAGTTGGTTGATGGATTCGCGATGGAGGTTCGGGCATCGTCAGTCTTGCAACTAGAAACCCTGGCTTTGTTGGAGGCGTTGAAGTGGTTTGGTGCGCGAACACAAGCCTCTCGTACGTTGGAGTTAGACAACTTAGGACGCGTTTGGTAACGATTCTGTTCCCGGGAGCTGATTCTGATAAGAACTGATTCTTTTTTATTGTTCCGGAAGCGATTCTGAGTAAAAACACGTGTTTGGTAGCTGTTCAAAATTTTTTATTCTGGAATAGAATTGCGTTTGGTACCGTATTAATTGATTTTGTTCCAAATTAATTTCTTTTGATTTTTAAATAAATTTTAAATAATTTCTTTAAATTTTTAAATAAATTTTAAATAATTTCTTTACTTTTTTTTTACTTTTTTCTTTTCTTTTTTCCTTTTTTTTTTCTTTTTCTTTTTTCTTTTTTTCCCCTTTTTTCCTATTCTTCTTCTTCTTCATTTGGCCGGTCGCCGGACCGGCGACCGGCCAGACGAGGGCCGGCGACGCTCACCGGAGCGCCGCCGGCCCTCGGCGAGGTCGGCCTTCATCGGCCGAGCCTCGCCCCGGGCGGCTGGCCTTGCCCGGCCTCGGCGAGGCCCGGCTTGGCCACCGCGAGGCCGGGCGAGCCTCGTTGATGGCCGGCGAGCCTCACCGGCGGCGGGCGAGGCTCGCCCGGCCACCGGCGAGGCTCGACCTCGCCCCGTCTGGCGAGGCCGAGCCTCGCCCAGTGCCGCGAGGCTCGCACAGCCACCGGCGAGGCTTGCCCGGCCCCGTCGGTGGCCGGGTTGGCCTCGCCGTGTCTTGGGCTTGCCTCCGGCGAGCTCGCGGACCTCGCCCGGCTTGGCGAGCCTCCGGCGATCTCGCGGACCCGGCGGCGGCGAACGGCGACCGCGGCAGCAAAGCAGCGCGGGACGGCGGCGGGCGATGACGAATGGCAACCGAGATGTTGAAAGAGAAGAACAAGGTTTTACCGTTTTGATTCTTTTCGATTCTCGGACGAGAATCAAATTTTTTATTCTCAAATCTTGTCCAAAATTGTTCCCGGGAACAAAAAATTTACCAAACGCGATTCTCGTCCCGGCGGTTCAGGAACAAAAAATCGGAATGCACGCGGCTTTGTTAGGCAAGTTGCCAAACAGGCCCTTAACTTTGATAAGCAACTCATAGATCAAGACAAACGACTGTGGGCTCGTTTCAAGATATCAGAATAGTACATTGCGCAAGGAAGGCCAATCGCATGGTGAATTGGGTCGCTAAAGCCCAATGTGTTAAGATTTTACCATATAATTGGATCTCTAAACCTCTTCAAATCTTATGAGACATTTTATATTTGGATGCCTATCTTTCTTATCATTCAGTTTTTACTTATAAGTAATGAAGGTTAATTTTTTCGATAAAAAAAAAAAAAAACCTATCACATATTATCAAATTCAGTAAATTTATGATAAAATTTAACAAAAATTAATTTAGAGTAAATTTGTTATGAGTGTAGTTTGAGATTATTATTTTGAGTAAATTTTTTATAGGTTGAGATCAAAATTCAAGTATGCTTTTGGTATTATCTCTAATTGGAAGTGAATGCTCAGTTTCTTGTCAAAGCCAATTGCTGCGGAGTCAAATGTAATGCTAACGTACAAGGCAAGAAGTAGTTGGCATTATTTGCTAATGCCATATTTCCAGAATCGTCTTTATAAATATGTACGCTTTTATGCATCGCACGGGCATGTTTCTCATTCCAAATGACTATAATTCTTTCTAACAAAAAAATAAAAATTGCTATAATCCTGCACCATAGAGGGCATCAGGAAGCCCGAGATGCAGATCTCGGTCAAGGCAAGAAGCATCGTCAGTGAGCAGTAACTCCATCATTCACTCTGCTGCAAGCAGCTTCTTGCGCATCACCGAAGCTCCTGCTCAGGTCCACGGCAGACGCGTCCCAAATTTGGCAATGTGGCCTTAACGACAATGTCAATGGTACAACCAAAGATGTTCCCAGTGGCTGCAAGTAGCGAGAATCTCAGTGACTATGTTTTTTTTTTTTTTTTTTCCTCTTATTCTAGGAAGCCAAAAAGAATGTCAATATCTGACAAGAAAACAACACGACTATAGATATGCTTACTGGCCAAGGAGGAAAGAGGGATGGGGAAGCAGATGGTACAGGTGATCCTGAGAGGCGAAAATCCTTACTTCTCTGGATATTGTCAGGGAGAGAATATCACCACTACCTACAAGTGCATTATCTGTTTCTCTGCACAGAACCTTGGACATACCAATTCCTTCCGGCGTCCCGATTGTGATTACAAAAAAATAAAAGCTTGCTCAGGAAAATGGTTTGCTGATCAATCCAGATGATTGGACACTATTACTCATGTCTTGTTGCTTGTATGAATAAAAAGAGAAATCAGATTTCTAGCGGGTGTTCGGGCCTTCTTGGCCAACCACCTTGAAATCTCAATTGTTGAATTTCTAACTATTTGAAATGTTTGTAACGGCTAGTTGGGATTGTTTTTTTATAAGTAGGGTTGCCTATTGCCCTAAGCATTACAAATTTATTACTTACACTTGCTAAAAACTCTTGTCCACACTTTGCTATCAAAACTAATAAAGGATCAAACTCGTGAGAGAGAAATACTTTGTAAAAGAGTTTATTCTATTTGTAAAGGAGAGCTAGGTCCATTATAAACCAACCTTCACATGAGACTTCAAAAGTTTAGTAGATCCAGCATAACTCACAAACAATCTCGAGAGTCGAACCACTATTAAATCAACCGAGCATTTTTCTATCCCATTTCTTTTTATTTACACGCATATCACACGTTTAATAATTTGTCCAACTTGTATATATTAATAAATATTCGAAATTGTGCGGTGCATATTCTATATATTTGGAACATAACTACGTGTGCAAACAACAAAGGACGTTTTGTTCACTTGCACGCGTACATACGCGAATGGTTACGAAAACTAGATTAAGTGCTCTTTTCAAAGTTATAACTCTTCCGTTCGTTTTGCTGTTTCGTGTCCGAGGAAAAGGTGAGGGTTGCTTCCCATAATTCATGTTTTACTGCATTAAAGAACAATCAGGGTGATCAATTGCAAAAGTCAAACCAAAAGTCAGATCATTTACTTTTCATCGTAGCATTATCCAAATGAAGAAAAACACGGATAATGACTTTCAATTTTCAGACTATAAATCAATCCAGTGTCTACAATACTTTTGGCAAAGAGCTCGAAAAAATATCAGATGTATTTGTACTATTGGTTTTGTAAACTTATTTAAATTTTGCCATGTGTGAAGAAATCTATTTTTTTTTTTAAAGAGTTGTAAGAAAAAGAGAAATTTTTTGATTAGCAGAGAAGGAAATTTTCTTATGGATAATAAGCATGCAAAGCATGCTCTCTCTCTTTTTCACAGGATCCGAGAAAAAAAAATCGCGGGCTTTTTATGCTTCTTTAATGAGCTCAAATGACCTTGTCAAGTGATATCTACACGTAAAGTAAGAGTGTAATTGTGTCCATAAGAGTGTAAATGTGTCCATATAAAATACCTAGGTTTAAGTAGAACATGTGTTTGTAAAACGTAGTCTATGTGAATTTAAGAGGGTCTCATGAACTCCATGGTTGAATTCGATGGATCAATTACATCTCAACTATTTAAATCAATGAGCATATCTCAATGCCTTCAAAGTGATCTATTTGAATTTACAGCAGATCCTAATACTCTACAAGCAATCCAGACCATATAATATATTTACATAATTTGAAATAGGAGAGTTATATGACTTTTGCTGTGAGCCTGTATAACTCATTTGGATTTTACAGTGCATATCTATAATCAATAACCATCTAAAGAAGTGCAAGTGTACATATATTTTCACATTGTTCTCACATACTATTAAAATTAATACGTAAGCAACCGAGGATTAGATCGGCATCAGGGTACCAATCAAAGAAAGAGAGTACCAGTCAAGGACACTCGGGCTGCAACCGAAGTGACAAAACCGAAGTGACAAGTCTCAGCACACAGCATTCAAATTTCTATAACTCATCAGCGCCCGAATGCACAAATCGGGTTGGGTTTATCGACAACATCTGTCTCTACCCTTAAAGAAAATGAGACATTTACATCCTGTGTTTCCGCAGAAACTTGTGAATGTCTGCAAATATAATTTGATTACATCCGATTTTTTCCCTCATAAAATGTATTTCTGCTTTTAAAACGACCAATTTACAATCTCAACTTCACAAATATATCTCTATTTACAAGTTTGCCATTTCTTTTTCAAAAAAAATGAGAGCCATGTAATTGCTACGGTACAAGCCAATAATGCATCGTACGGGCATGTTTCCCATTCCAAATGACTATAATGCTACAACATAAGGGCATAAAAAATCCTGAGGTTGCAGATAATGCGACCATGAAGTACAGGCAGGGTTGGAAACCGCATCAGTCGCTCCGCTGCAAGCCAGTTCTTGCGAATCACCGAAGCTCCGGCTCACCACGGGAGTGGCGTTCCCAAATTGGCATACGGGCTTAGCGACAACAAGGGTGTTAAGACTAGAACTGGCCATGATTAAACCGATGATATTCAGATTTATGTCAGCAATGAACAGAGAAAAATAAAAATGGCGAAATCATATTTGATGATGCAAACTAACAAAGGCCAGATTCAATGCATTGACATAGATTTCGGTGAGTTATTAGTGTATTGAATGGCCAAAAGTCACCTAAGCAAAGTCACCGTCAATTCAATTGCCATGAATGCTGTTAGAGCGATTCCATTTTCAAAAGTTATTGCTAGCACAACCGATTCAGAAATCACACTTGAAACTCCAAATCTATTTGGTTTGATGTGTTTAGGAGTTCGACTTCGTAGAATTAGGAAATTCAGACACGCAAGGCAACGCCTGTTCAATTGTTTGTTGTTTCTTTTAAGCTTACTCCATTTCTAGGATTATGGATTCAACAAACAGCAACCAAACCTGAAATGCAGGCAACAGCAGATTCTACTCTATTCTATTTTTTAATTATTTATACCAGACTCTGATTAAATAAGATACCGCAGTCGCAAGTCTATTAGCCTTATTACGTGGTTCCAGATGTCCCATGTCAAGAAAAAAAAAAGAATTAATTGTCATCAAATGTCTAGATTTAAATTACTTACCATCTTCCACAACAAAGGCATTAGATATGCCCTCAAGGACACGGATTTCCTCACAACAATCCAACGCAGTTTTGACTCCAAGTCTGAATTTTCCACTTCTTGTCCAGCTTGACAGGTCATTAAAAGTGATAGAACCCAAGGTCCCCATGCCTTTATCGAGGATCACAGAGAGATCACCAGCCAAGAGTGGCATCTTCCCCTCTTGTCCCTTCATTTCATTGTTTACGAAGAACTCTGCCGTCCAATTTTTACCAGCTTCTTCATCAAAGTCACCTCCAATAACCGTCACAATCAACTTCAGCATTGACAAGGGTCCAAATTGCACAACCCTACCTGTACTGGAATCTACCAAGATGACATGAATAGGAGCTCCTCTCTCCCCCTTAACCTGATCACCTTTGACTAGGCTCGATGGTAGTTTAGTTATAAAATGAAGACGTAATTGCTTTTTGCTCTCACCATCTTTTCTCGCTGATGCAGACCTGTAGATAGAAAGAAGAATTTAACAATTTACCCAATAAAAATTTGCACTGCAGAAGGTAGTGCTTAGTACATACAATATGAGGACAGCCTTCTTGCCAAAAGCAGAGTCATGCAAAGGAAGAGAATGCTGAGGGCCAAATCCAACATATGGTATCATTCTAGCAGGTGATTCACATTTCTATGAAAATCGCAATCAATTGACGATCAAACATAGGGCCTTTTAGCATTAAATAGCTTGAACATATAGATCTCACCTAGTCTTTTGAAGAATGGAAAAGAAGCAGAGACACCGATACTCATCATCATAAGAAATGATGCTGTCCCGGTCTCTGTCATCAACACATATAAATATACTTGGAAGGAATTCACTAATTCAAATAGCGTTGCAAATTAACTTAAGGTGAACTCCTGTGGAAGACCAATACAAAAGAGCAAAAACATTCATAGTGACATTATCATTCACTACCGTCATATTTGATTCTACCTCTAGTAAATCATCCCGCATTGTTGGTGACAAATCAGCTGACATGCATTTAAATCGCAATCATCACCATAAGTGTCGCAACAAATATTCTTACCAACTATTTTGTTTTCCATCTGATAAAGGAACTTTGATCTCATTCAATAGATCACGAGTGAAATTCTCATTGATAAACTCTGAAAAATCAGGGAGTTCTCTGAGTTTCACGAGATCAAGTGGCTTCCTAATTTTTTCTTTCATTGTGTTGAAATTCTCCATCAGTAACGCATTTGTCCTCAAATACAGATAATCGCCCATCACTGCAGGCATCAATGGCTCCCTCTTCTCAGTTTGAGCAGTTTCAAATGCACTCAAACTCTCCCTGCAGAACGAAGTGCTGCAGGGTTGGCTTAGGATTCGAATTGCGTACTTCTTCAATACAGGAAGGACATCGCCGCAATAGTCCCACCAGTCACCTTTATATGCAGCACTATTAGTATATAATTTTCACATTGAAAACATATAATATATGAAATTAAATCAATGTGGTTAATTGATAAAAGAATAGACGCCTACAAGGATGAGATGTCCGTAACATTGTCACTGCCATAGTAGTGAACAACTTTGGCACTTTGTTACGATAGAGCAGCATTTCTTGCACAAATATTTCCTTTTCTTCACCATCTACCAATTTTTCCAACATTATATTCATGCCATGTTTCATTGCATCATTCTCTATGTACTTCTCGCTACACATGTAAGCAGGGTTAAGAAAAGCAGCAGCAGCATGTATTGGTTGAATGATATCACCCCGCCATTGCTTGAAAATCTTCCATAAACTCTGATACTTAGCTACATTAGTCTCATATATTTGTCTAATAGCCTCATCTGCCATTTCCACAGCTGCATACAAGAACCCAGAAGTAGCGTTGTAGCCATCAACTAGACAGAGTACTTGAAATATCGGTTCTAGAGCTCGCAAGACTTCTTTCCCTCCACTCCAAAATTCAGAACCCTGAATTATTTCACCCACTTCTACGCCTGATTCATCCTTGTCAAAACTCAACGAAAGCCACTCAGATGATGAAACAAGTAATCGCAGCTCACTTTCAATCCCCATGATTGATTGAAGCATATAATAGTTTGAGTAAAATATTGTTGTTGATGATTGTTTCGAGTCCCTGCAGTTTGTGAACTGCTTCATCGATGATAAGATGCTATCATGCTTCTGAATCTTAGTGACGACTGCTCTTGCTTGATCAAATGCCTTTCGAACCCACTGGATATCATAATAAATAGTCTCGAAGAGTAATTGTACTTCATGGGCAACACATTTAGTCTTGTACACATGAGGATGGTCATCATTTGACATAATTTCAAATAACTGTTCTTCTCCAGCATTGTTGGTTATGTACTGCACGGCATTGTTGACCCCAATTTCTTCAGTGACAAAACATGAAATCTCACTTAGCAAATCGCTTGTTGATTCATCATTTTTTATTTCCAACGCATTCAATAGGATCGCCCCTTCAATAGAATAAGCGAAGATATAAATGAAGGATCTCTCCTTATCACTCCAACTATCATAGATGAGTGTGCAGCCAGTTCTTACCCATGATTTCTTCACATTTGCCACATGCTCTCCAATTGCGTTTTCCAAATCAGGCACTAACTTTGTTTTGACTACTGAACAACATGGCAACTTATAATGGGAACCATGGTCAATCATAGCATTTACAAAGTCAATGAAGGATGGCCTTCGCACAATGTCAACATCAATATCATTCAACAGGATGAACTTAACAAGCAATTTATCCAGCAAAACCTCATCCTTATAGGTATGCGTTTTTAGCGAAGTCCCTTCAATCTTAACTGGAGAGGCTTCAGCCTTGGCTCTTTTGTTGGGACCAAAAATTGCTTCAGTAGCGGCAACTCGAACATCTTCAGGAACCTTGGTACATATATCTATACCAGAGCCTTTAATGCCAGATAAATGCGATTTAACTCTTGGAACACCACCAGCAAATTTTCTATCGCAAAACTTGCACTTAAATTTGCCATCCAGACGCTCTACATATTCCCAAAATTGATCTCTCTTTCTGACCATGTCTATATACACAAAAGAAAAGCGAATTAAAGTTTCCCCATATATAGTAAAAGAAAAAAAATTCAATAGCCAAGTTATTGATAACACCGGGAACTATAACCATGTTGTACAGTATATGCACGTAAGATTTAGCCCTGCATATTGCCTTAAGATCTTCGCTAAGCAATAATTAAACTCATGCACTAAAATATCACGCAATTGACATTCACACTAATGTCTCTTCTTCATCAAAACAAAACAAGGTAGTTTCACCAAAATTGTTGGTGGGTCAACAAAACTTAACGAAGCTTTTCTCCCACTATGAATATGCACACAAATTGTTATGAGAGCTCCAATTCATAAGACTGATATTTAAGCTAACCTTCAATTGAATAGAGATAAGAGTACGAGTCAATTGAACGAAAAATGAAATTCATTATTTTGGGATCAAAATTAAATGAGAATTGCTAGTTATATAGATATATATAAATGTTTGGGTTCTTCGAGAGAGAGGAACAAACAAATTAGTCAAAGGCCTTTACTCAATAATTGTTTAATTTAGGGGCATTTATCCCCAAACAATGGTATAGGAAAGAAATAAATTAGCTTATTAATCTAACATGAAAATCTGCTATTCAGGAAATATCGAAACAAATATATCCTCTAACAATGTCTCCAAAAAAATTCTCCAACAAGGAATTTTTTGATACGTATAAATTTACTTCAACGCTGTACACTAGCTTGCTTCCCAAGAGCGATACAGAGTATCTAGAATTGAAGCTAACCACTCAAAACCAACATGACTACAAAAATGAGGGAGAGCACTTGAAATAATTGAAACGCCCAGAATTCCTCAACCAACTATCGTAGCTCATATTCACATCCCTAGAAATTGAGGGAGAGACTTGAGAGAAAGACCTGATGGTGGCACGAAGAAGCAGAGGTAAACGAAATTTCTCACGCGGCGCGACACCTGAAGAGGGAAGAGCGACCAGATCACCAACTTACACAGAGTCGGGGAGGGCAAGCGACACAGAGCTTCTCGTTAGGTGCTTGAATTTCGCCAGCTTATATATAGATGCTGTTTTACTTTTCTGCTCCTTTGCGGTCAACATCGTTTTATGTTTTTTTTTTCCCGCCTTCTGTCTGGTAGAGAAAATACAGCGGTCAGCGAGGTGGCATTTTTAATAGCAAATCGACACGTCTGCCGACATGGAATATTACTTAAAAAAAAAAAAGAATCTGCTATCCGTTCACCCATGGATGCTTCCCCTGTGCTCTTGCTTGTCTCCGTCTTCCACCGTCGTCACTTCTGGCCAGCTCTGTCGTCCCTTGTGAGAAGATGTTGCATTCATACAGAAGATTCAACAATGTCGAAGCTTCTGTTATAGAGGAATTGAAGAACACAGAAATCAGAAAGTATAGATGTAGGGATTGAGATTGATCAATGAAAATCTCTGTATATACTCTTCTGTATTTGATCTCAATGTGCTTCAAGATCTTTACATCAATTGAAAGAAAAGCTCTCTGTATTCATATCAATCTCTTACTCTCTCTCTAGCTTCTATGCAGTAGCTGGAGGAATGAAATTCTCAAGAAGACTTCCTTCTCTCTCTAACTCCTCTGTTTCTCATTACGAGGCTTTATATGGAAGGAGAAGACTATTAACAGAAACAACTAACTTCTGTTTTTACTTTTTTGTAACTAACCACCGACTTCATGTATCTTCATAATCCGCATCCGTGATCCTTGTTTATCCTCTTTGACTGCTTTTCCATCGTTGATCTTCAACTTCATTACTCTTGATCTTGACCATTCATTTCTATTGATTTTCTTCTTGTTTTATCAGCCTTCGCAGGATCCTCTGTTTTAATATGAGCACTTGTTTCAGCAGCACCATCTGTAGTCTCTGCTCTCTCAGCACCATCTGCTCTCTGGGGATATATGTTCTTAACATTCCCCCTCAAATTGGGAATGGATGCAAGTCCCAATTTGGTGCGGAGTTGGCAATGTGTAAAGTGTGAGAGGGATTTGGTGAAAATGTCAGCAACTTGGGAGTTGCTGGGGACATACCGAACGGTGAGTGATCCTGAAGAGACTTTTTCTCTAACAAAGTGAAAGTCAATTTCAATATGCTTTGTTCGAGCGTGCAATATAGGATTAGCAGTGAGAGCTATAGCTGATTTATTGTCACAAAAGAGATGTGTAGGGGAGTGAAGAGCACTGACCTATGTCTCGTAAGACAAAGCCGATCCAAGTGAGTTCGCAGATGTGGAAGCAAGTGCACGGTACTCGGCTTCGTAGAGGATCTGGCGGCGTGGACTGCTTCTTGGCTCCCCAAGAGATAAGATTGGAACCAATGTAAGTACAAAATCCTGTAGTTGATCTCCGTGTTTCGTACACCCGCCCAATCTGCATCGAAAAACCATATAAATGCAATGAACTTTGTGAGTGAATGAATAAACCAAGATTGATGGTGCCTTTGATATATCTCGAGTACCCTTTTAAGTCGAGCAAGATCTGCCACAGTTGGTGTCTGTAATTTCTGACACAGTATGTTGGTAGCATAGGCTATGTCAGGACGAGTTAAAGTTAGATATTGAAGGGCACCTACTAAGCTACGATATTCAGTAGGATTGGTCAGGGTAACAGAGTCTTGTTGCATAATGATCTGTTTTAAAGAAGAGGAGTGGCAATTGGTTTACTTTCGAGACATGTATGCTCGATGAAGAAGATCATTGGCATATTTTGTTTGACACGAAACAAATGATCCGAATTTTGCTTGACTTCGATACCAAGAAAATAATGCGAGAGGTCCAAGATCTTTCATATGAAATTTGAGGCTAAGAGACTGAATAAAAGTAGACAGCATTTGGGAAGAACTACCGGTTAGAACAATGTCATCGACATATAAAAGTAGAAGAATAGTATGCTGTTGTTGATGATATATGAATAGAGAGGGATCGTCGAACTACGAGAGAAATCCATATTCGAGTAGAAAGTTCTGAATTTATCAAACCATGCTCGAGGGGCTTGTCGAAGACCATAGAGTGATTTCTTGAGTGAACACACATGATAAGGTTTCTGTGAATCTTGAAATCCAGGAGGTTGTTCCATGTAAACTGTTTCATTAAGAGTACCATGTAAGAAGGCGTTTTTAACATCCAATTGATGTATAGGCCTTTGTCTCATTTTTGCTATAGACAGAACAATTCTGATTGTGGCATGCTTGATTACTGGACTAAAAGTCTCAGTGAAATCGATGCCTTCTTCTTGATGGAATCCCTTAGCAACTAAACGTGCTTTCAACCTTTCAAGACTACCATCAGATGCAAGTTTTGTTTTGAAGACCCACTTGCAGCCTATTACATTCATATGATCAGCTCGAGGGACCAAATCCCAAGTTTTATTTTGATATAATGCCTCCATTTCTTCTGTCATTGCTTTACGCCAGCCTTCATGTGCTAATGCTGATTTAATTGTTTTTGGTTCAGAAGGGACTTTATATACAGCAAGACAGGCATACACGGGATTCGGTTTGACAATTCAGATTTTGATCGTGTCGCATTGAATGATTAGAGGTAATCCTTTGAGTTTCATGAGGAGTGACTTGCTCGGATCTGCGGTCGTAGTATTGGATTGTGTTGTGTTAGTACTTATGTCGTGTCTTGATTCTGTTTCGGTGAAGTTTCGCATCATATGTATCCATTGTAGAAGTGTCTGTCTTGGTTGATCAGCATAAGGAATAAAGGACTGTTGAGGACTACGAGGGTTGATGACAATATTGTTCTTATCAAGTTCTTTGATGAGCTGTATGAGGATCATTACTGAGTACATTAGAGACTGTTTCTCTATTTTTGAGTCCTTTAACTGAACTTCTTTTACCCATGTCGATATAATGTTGTGAGAGATGCATACTTTGTCAAGCACCATTTAGTGAATGGGAAGAACTTCTCATCAAACTTTACATTTCTCGATATAGATTCGTCTGTTGAAGGCACTAGACATACGTAGCCTTTATGATGATCACTATAACCAATGAATACACGGGTGAGAGATCTTGGATCAAACTTATGCTGAGCATAGGGTCGCAAACATGGATAACAAGCACAACCAAATACTACGAGATGATCATAGGTTGGCTCTTGATGATATAGTTTCCTATGTGGTGATTGCATGTCCAATTTTGGTGTTGGAAGAAGATTAATAACATAATTGGCTGTAGTAAATGCATCAACCCAATACTTCAGTGGAATTCTGCCATGATATAACATGGCAAGACCTAATTCAACAATATGCCGATGTTTTCTCTCGGATATCCCGTTTGTCTTTGGTGTATAAGGACAAGAGAGATTTTGTTTTATTCACAGTTTTGCAAGTGAGCTTTAAACTTGTAGCTGATAAATTCTCCTCCTCCATCACTTTGAAAGACTTTGATCTTTGATTCAAACTGATTTTCTACTTGCTTTTGAAACATAACAAAGATCTTATAGAAGTCGATTTCAACTTTAATGGATATATCCAGCTGTATCGAGAGAAATTATCCACAAACAGAACATAGTATTTGAAACTTTGAAATGAATTCACAGGTGATGGCCCCCATATATCACAGTGGATTTTCTGTAAGGGCATGTTTGTGACAGATTCAGAGGATGGAAAAGGTAAAGCTGCATTCTTAGCATTTTGACAGCTACTACAAACATTCAACATCTTATTGCTACACTGAATGTGTTTTTGGTTCTGTAAATGCTTCAAAATATTCAGATTGGTGTGAGCTAGTCTTTGATGCCATGTATCTTCTTCTCTTTGCGCCTGTGTCTTTGTGCTAGAAGGGCTTGTGTTGCTTGTAAATTCACTTGATATAATCCTTTAGTTTTCCTTCCGAGCAGCAAGGTTGTGTTGGTCCAATTGTCCTTTACATATACACCAAATTTGTCAAAGACAAATGAGCATGGATAATCGTTTGTTAATTTGGATACTGATAACAGATTTTTCTTTATGTCAGGGACAATTAGAACATCATTCAAAGGCAATAGGCTTTCTTCAGTATGCAACAATGTGTTACCAGTATGTGTAATTGACAAATGTGACCCATCACCAATCATAACAGTATCAAGTCCTGTATATTCAGAGAAGTTTTGAAGCATACCAGGATTAGCTGAAATATGTGCAGTTGCACCGGTATCAGGATACCACTCGCTACCTTTGGTATCTTCAAGATGTATGGCTGCTAAGGCTGTTGGTATTTCTTCAGCCTGATATGAATTGTCGAATCTGTGTGCGGTGCGAGCATCATGGCCAGGTTTCTTGCAGATTTGACACTCTAATTTTATATTGTTAACTGGTTTCTCATCTTGCTCATTCTTGGAAAAAGTTAGATTTGAAGGATAGGATTTTATTTCTTGGTATCTCTGTGATGGACCAGCATAGGGACGAAATCAGAAGTGAAACCGGTTTGGAAGAATTGTAATAAGGTTTAGTCCTCTGATTCTCTTGCATATAGCTGATATTGCTAAACCTGTAACCTGAGTTGTCTCCAGGGTATCTGAATCCACGACCTCTGTTGTTAAAAGATCGTCCTCTTCCATAACTGCGGTTTCCTCTGTAATTACCTCGTTGAGCAACAAAGCTTGAATTTTGAGAAATGTATCCTCTATCAGTAGTTTCTTTGAACTGATCTTGAGGATATCTTTGCCCAAAGTAAGCCATATTGGGATTAAATTGTGTTCTAGAGTAGTTCTGCAGTCTTGACTCGAACCTTTCTAGTTGTGCAATTACCTCATCATACTCCGGTTGAGGCTTTAAACAGTATATTGTTGTTCGAAAATTTTCATACTCGGCTCCTAATCCTTCCAATACACCAAATAGTTTGGTTATATCATCTCTTTGGTTTCCCGATAGCATTTAACTGATCACATATTGTCTTGTATTCTCGAAGATAGACTAGCGAGATCTCGATCATGTTTTTGACTGACCTTGAAGTTTCCCCCTCAATTCAAACTCTCTTGCTGCTGATTTTTGTGTGAATCGATTCAAGAGTGTACGCCATACTTCATAAGATGTTTCTAAGCCAATTATCAAGCCTAGTATATTCTCAGTTACAGCACCACTTATCCATGAGGATACTAGCTGATCTGTTTTTATCCAGTCAGTATATTCTGGATTTATAACCTCAGTTTCAACACTTCCAACTATATTCTGCAGCATTCGAGTAGGTGGTGTAACATCACCATTAACAAAGCCAAAGAGTTCTTGGCTTTTCAGAAACCTACAGATCTGGGCTTGCCATAAAAGAAAGTTGTCTTCGGCAAGTTTTATGGTGACAAAGTTCGAAATATTCACATGTATAGGGAAAGGATACTTCGATGCTCTTATTGCCATTGCTATACTCTTTCAATTATAGATGAATCAAGGTAGCAACTTTGTCTATGAAAAGCTAAGCGAGTTACCGTGATACGATGTCTGTATGGCTTCAGATTCTTCTTGCTCGATCAATCAGTTAGCTACTGAGTGAATCCTTCTGGCTGAGGCGATCGACCTGCTCTGATACCATGAGAAGATGTTGCATTCATACAGAAGATTCAACAATGTCGAAGCTTCTGTTATAGAGGAATTGAAGAACACAGAAATCAGAAAGTATAGATGTAGGGATTGAGATTGATCAATGAAAATCTCTGTATATACTCTTACGTATTTGATCTCAATGTGCTTCAAGATCTTTACATCAATTGAAAGAAAAGCTCTCGTATTCATATCAATCTCTTACTCTCTCTCTAGCTTCTATGCGATGTTTGGAGGAATGAAATTCTCAAGAAGACTTCCTTCTCTCTCTAACTCCTCTGTTTCTCATTACGAGGCTTTATATGGAAGGAGAAGACTATTAACAGAAACAACTAACTTCTGTTTTTACTTTTTTGTAACTAACCACCGACTTCATGTATCTTCATAATCCGCATCCGTGATCCTTGTTTATCCTCTTTGTTGCTTTTCCATCGTTGATCTTCAACTTCATTACTCTTGATCTTGACCATTCATTTCTATTGATTTTCTTCTTGTTTTATTAGCCTTCGCAGGATCCTCTGTTTTAATATGAGCACTTGTTTCAGCAGCACCATCTGTAGTCTCTGCTCTCTCAGCACCATCTGCTCTCTGGGGATATATGTTCTTAACACCTTGCAGTCGGCTCGTGGTTGGCTCCACCGACGGCCGAGCCACCCCCTCGTCGCCACGGCGGCTCGAAGTCGTTTTCCATCCAGATCTGGTCTCGTCCATGGCGATGGCGAGGTCGAGATCTCGAAGGCGATGGACAGAGCTCAAATATCAAGGAAAAAGGCAGAGAAGCCGTCTTCTTGCAGTCGGCTCATGGTCGGCCATGGCGACAGGCGAGGTCGAGATCTCGGAGGCATGGACAGAGCTCTCAAATGTCGAGATCCGTGGTCCATTTCCGTCAGCTCGTGGTTGGCCATGGATAAACGATAAAGACGACGCCTGAACGCGTTCGACCATGGTTGAACGATGCCAACGACAGCCATGGACGAGTGCGGACGATTTCGGCCATGGATGGGCAGATCTCGAGATGGAGAAAACAGAGGGAGCCAGCCATGCTCGCTTGGGACGCAGCGGTGGGCAGCTTGGTCACGGTCCGGCGACTCCGCTCTTGGTGACGGGGGGAGGAGCCGAGGTCCGCCGGCTATGGCGAGGCGGAAGAAGCGAAAGATGAAAATATTTTGAGATTTTTTACTTGGGCCATGTTTTTGTTCTCCAAAATAATTATTTTAGTTCTTTTGTTTCAAAGAACGAAAAAAAGAATATAAACCTATTTGCTAAAAATTTTATTCCCAAGAACAAAAAAATATATTTTTTTCGTTCTCGGAAATAGATTTAAAACAAAATTAAAAAGTAAAAATAATAATAATTTTTATTCTCGAGAACAATTTTTAAGATCTATTTTTTTTTCTTTTTTTCTTTTTCTTCTTTCTTTTGGTTGGTCTTCGGCCTCGGCCATGGCCAACGCCTTGACCGACCGAGAGGAGGGTCGACAACCTCGCTAGGTCATTGTTGGCTCCAAGACACCGAGCCACGACGAGGCTCACTAGCCTGAAAAAAGAAATTTTAAAAAGTTATCAAACATATTTTTTGTTTAGAAATTGTTTTCAAGATTAGAATTAGAAAAAATTATTTTTGATAAAAAGTTGTTATCTAAAATAAAATCATTTACCAAACGCACTTTAAAATTTTAAAGTGATTGTTGACATGGATTGCTGAACAGGTGTCGATATATTAGTAGATCGGATATGAGTGAAAATAATATATGCAACCTCAGCGCCTTTTGATGTGATACCACCAAACCTCTTAATATTTTTTCCGCACTGCGGTCTGCGTCAAATTGGCACGCTCGCACGCGTACATATGCGAATGGTTGCTAAAGCAAAAGTACGCGTTCTTTTCAAAGTCACGGCTTTCACGTTTGTTTCGTCGGTTTCGTTAGCTTCGCGACAGTCTTGAACTATTCTTCTCCTTTTCACACTATCCAACCTCCCTCGCACCCAAAACACCTTTTATGTGTACTCAAACCTCAAACCTAAACTCAAATAACTTTTTCCAGTTGTAACCGGCTATAACAGTTTTCTCACGTCCATCGAATGAAAAGTCACCGACATGCACATATATTCCAAATGATTTTGATATACATAGAAAGACTATTCATTGCACATGAACATTACTTGGAATGAAAAATGACTACCCACATAATTTTTATTTATTTATTTCTGATGCTAAAATTTGTATGGAAAATGGTCAATTTTTCCCTTTAGGACATGGGGTTAAAATTACTTTGTTGGTATTAAAGTTAATATTAACATAGAGAATTTGCTAACTACTGGAAGGTCGAAGTTTAATTTTTCTAGTTTGGAGTTACTTGTCCCATAAAAGAATACTACTTATCAATAGATACGTGTTATTCTTTTAATAAAAAAAATGCCAAGCAGATGGGATTCAAACATGTGAGTGAAAATGCAAGGCAAAAGAATGATGCTATGCAAATAAAAATCAACACATATATGTAGTTAAGGACTAAACATTGTCACTATAGTCGTGTTCCGCCGACCATTGGGGAACGATGATGAAAATGACAATTATCCATCAGTAGAAGATCTCCCTACGGAGATTTCTTCTCTTTTGGTGGGATTTACATGGTAATGATGGGATGCATCAGGTTTTTACAGTTCTTCGGTTGGACATCCAAGCCGAATTTCAACCGCTCCATCAATTTGCTTAGTTTTCCTCCAAATCCTCCAATCTTTCATATATATATTATTCTCCTCCACCACCACCTTATTAGATCTTTATATGTTTCTTCCAGAACATTGTAACTTGTTTCTTTCGGATATATCTTTTATATAGACATTTAAACTTGCGTAATGTTGGATTGTTGCACTTCTCAGTGTCCCTTTGACCTTTTAGATGTTATGACGAAAGGGAAAGATTGCGTATGATATTGAACTGGATAGATGAGCCTTCTTGCAAGGGGGAGCTTAATAGCTTATGACTTAAAATTTTATCTAGGAAGTCTATTAATTTTTGCAATAGCATGTTTAGGGAGAGTTTCTTGATTGGAAATTTTTGTTTAATTTGGGTTGGTTTTCACATCATCAAAAAGGGGTATTGTTGACTCCAAGTTAAGTTACAAAACTTAATCAAATATGTTATTGATTATTTGGAATCATATTGGTTATATTCAAGTTTCTTTTGCAAGATTCCGAAAGGGAATAATAAAACTGCCCCCATGAAGAACAAGCTGGGTCCTTGGCAACTTCATCTCTGAACACCTAGCTCCTGTAGTTCAAAATTGAATCTCGTTCACCCATTTCACAAAGTGTCCGGGCCCTTTTGGCCAACCACTCTGAAATCTCTACGGTTGAATTTGTAACTATTGAAATGTTTGTAATGACTAGTTGAGCTTATTTTTCTCATAATTAGGGTAGCCCATTGCCTTAAGCATTATAGATTTATTGCATGCCAAAAACTCTTGTCCGCACTTTGCGATCAAAATTATTGAGAGATTAAACTTGCGGGAGAGAAATACTTTGTAAAAGAGTGCACTCTATTTGTGAAGGAAAATTAGCTCTGTTATAAACCCACCTTCACAAAGGATTTCAAATATAGTGGATTGAGCATAACAATCATATTATTGACAATACCGTGAACTGTAACCCATGACTTACGGTCTATGCACATAGGTTTTAAGGTTTAGTATCTACAAATTCCCTTAACGTCTTTGCAGAGCAATAATTAAACCCATGTGCTGGAATATCAGGCAATTGACATTCACACTAATGTCCCTCCTACATCAAAGCAAGCGAGTTTCACCAAAATTGTTGGTGGATCGACATGACATAGGCTCTGTCTATTTTAGGAAAAATGTGAAACTTTTGGAAAATATTTTTCATAAAGTCATTTTCAGTAATAATATATTATGATGTTTCGTTAAAATCTGAAAATGAACTAATTTTTTTTTTTGGTCATTTGGTGTGGAAAATTTGATTTGACTTGTCAAAAGATATACACTATTCCGGCACTACTAACTTGTGCATGGGCAACCAGAGAACCAATATGGCACTAGAATCTCGAGTCCGGCCTCAATGGACCCCGACTTGAGCTTGGGGGGTTGAGGCATGGGCATTTGGGTCCTTCGCCTGACCTTGATGGATTAGGGAATGAGCATTGGGTATCGACCTTAGCCTCGATAGAACTCAAGTTTGCATTGGGGTCTTGAGCCTTAGCCTAGATAGATTTTGGCTTGAGCATCAAGGACTTGAGCACCAGCTTCGAGGACCCAAGGCTAAATGTGAGGGACTAGAGCTCAAGTGCTAGGCATTAGGCACAAGCACAAGGGGTTTGTGCCCAGCCTCGATTGACATGCTAGTGCTAGGGTCTTAGGCATGAGCACCAAGGTCCTGTGCACAAGCACTTGGGTCACAAGCCTAGCCTCAATGGCCCTAAGCCTGGGCTTTGGATACCTACCTTGGATGCTACTTGGAACCAACATTAAGATTTGTGTGCCCAAACGTAGAAATTTGGTTCCAAGCACCGATACCTAGTTATTTATGGAAAATGATTTTCATTTGGTTAAAGAGGAAATCATTTTTTTGAACTTAGGCATATGTTTTCTATTGACTCATTTTCCTAAGCAAATCAAACTTTGGAAATTGTTTTCCAAAAAATCTTTTTGCAAAACAAATGGAACCTTATGGTGATTTGGAAAATATTTTTCAAAAAATAATCACTTGTATCACTTACAAAAATAAACAAATAGAATATTGCTTCATTGCCCACAAAAATAGTTAGGCATACTTTGAAGTCAATCCAACTTCCTTCTAACTAGCGGCAATCAAAATCTCCTCCTCAAAGCAGATCGGTGTCATTATGCTTAACACATGGCCTTCTCAATCCTTCTCAACCATGGCCGAATTGTTATTAATGATTATGTTGACTAATTTATCTAAATGATATAAATAATTATTTTTCAGAAACTATTTTTTAAATCACTCACTTTTGCAAAACGAACGCACCTTAAATTTTTTTTTTTTTTTGCCCCCACTATATACACATGCATTGTTACGTGAGCTCCAATAAATAACACTGATAATTGAATTGACCTTAATTAAACAGAAAAAAAAAGTTTAAACATCTAGACCGAACGAAGAATGAATTCAATTATTTTGAAATCAAATTCAATGAGAATGGCTTTGCATATATATAAAGAAGAGACTGGGAAGTGGAAATAAGGTTAATCTAAACGTCTACGTTTGTGTTTATTGAATTAAGAATGAAAAAGATCAGTTACTTCAATATCTAAATAACAATCAAAGAAATCTATGTGATCACAAGTGATTTATATGGTTACATGTATATGTCCTATACAAAGGAATAATATAAAACTAATTATTATAAAAGACGTAAGGTTTATATTCGAGTTTAAAGTTATAAAATAAAGTGTGGACCTATATATAGTGTGGGATCTTCAAGAGACAGGAATAGAAAAATTAGTCAAAAATTACGTTTAATCAATATATGAACTTTTTAATCTATTGCAACTGAACAATACTAATTGGAAAGAAAATAGAGTTAGCTATCTTAATATAACAAGGAAACTACTTATTCTACAACATAAGGAAATAGCAAATAATTTCTTTGACAATATTTTCTAGTAAATTTTCTTTAATATCAATAAATTTATTTCAACGCTATACACTGGCTTGCTTTTTTTTTTTTTTCCATTTTTTGTGGTTTTGGTCTTTGGTCAACGTTTCTTTTTTTTATTTGTTTTCTCCGTGGTCTACGTCGAAGTGGCAGGGCACGTTCTGTTCATTCGCACATGCACAAACGCGAACGGTTGTGAAAGCTAACAGGCGCGTCCTTTTCAAAGTTGCGTCTCTTACGTTTGTTTCGTTTGTTTCGTTGGTTTCGTGTACGAGGAAAATATATGGCGGGCTTCTAATGGTTCGTGTTTTAGCTTTCAGACAATCTTGAGCTATGTTGCTCCTGTTCACACTAATCTACCTTCCATATACAGCCAAACCAAACCCATAATAACTTCATCCAATGGTAACAGCTGAAATATTCGGGATATTAATCAAATAAAATAAAAAATAAAAAATTGTGGGGCCCAAGAATAAGAAAGGGTTAAAAGTCAACAAAAAGAGGAGAAATGGGCGCGCTCAACTTATCAAGACCGAGAGCTGGCGCAGAACAAAGGGGAGGAAAAGAGATAGAAAATAAAAGAGAGAAAAGAAAAGGAAAGAAAGAAGAGGGTTTTGCACCATAGATCTTGCCAAGCTGATTCAAATCTGATCTACAATGTTCAATAAGGGCGTGCATGATAAATTTTTTTTTTCGATTTCTATTTTCTTTATTCCCTGGAACAGGTTTGGAATATAAATCGTTTAGAACGCAATTTGATTTTTCTTTTTCTAAAATAGATTTATATTCCAGAAATAAAGAAATTGAAGTAATCGAAGTTGAAATTTTTAACTTTTCAGTTTCTGAAATAGAAATAGAATTTTTTTTTTGTAACGTAAAAATAGAAATTATTTTTTCTTTTCTCCATTTGGGCATCCTTCTTCATTCACGGGCTTTTTTTTATTTGGGCATTGCTTCTCCTTCTCCTCTCAACGCTTCAACCAAACCCTAGCGCCATTGACTCTTAACAACCTGTCCATGCTTGCCGTCGACTTCGAATCCATCCTTCTTGCCACTGTTGACTTCGATGCCGTTGTCGTCCTCTTGCTAGTCAGATCGTCGCTCATCTCGTCATTACCGTCCTCAAACCGTCCAATTTGCTCTGATCATCCCGTCGAACTCGCCTCCTCCATCCGCGTCCCCGTTTGGATTTCGATTGCGCCTTCCTTCCTCTCCGATTCGAGGTCTTCTCTCTCTCTCTCTCTCTCTCTCTCTCTCTCTCTCTCTCTCTCTCTCTCTCTCTCTCTCTCTGTGCGTGACTTGTTTGTTTTGTTTTCCTTGGTTGGGGTTTCGTTGTTCTTGGCTATTCTTGCGCCAAGCTCAATCGATGCGTGTTGTGCTGTTATCTAGTGTTTCCGAGTTATGCATTGTTTATTCTTTTTTCCTTGGTTGGGGTTTCGCTATTCTTGGCCGTTCTTGCGCCCCGGTTCGAGGCGATCGCGAAGGGATCCTCGGATTGTGAAAGCCCAATGGCTTGGCTTAGATTGGATTGGGTTGTGGTTGTGTCGCTTGGGGGGTTCAGCATGTGTCGACTTGGTTAGTGAATTAGTTTTGATGGGGACGCTTTGGTTCAAGTGCAACCATTTCTATTATTGTGTTATGAGTAATTGTGTTCTTGTGTTCGATATTTCCCTTCCTGGCAAGATGGATAAGAATTTTTCCCTCCGCAGTACTTGTCTAAACCTACGTAGGATGAGCTTGCAAACGATACATTGACCGAGGAGGAAAACCAAATAAATACACTTAGGAAAACCATTGCCAATAAAATGGCGAGGGATAATAATATGCCGAAAATTCCATGAAATTGTATTTTCACCTTTTGTAATATATTAGTATTATTTCGACTATTATTGTGTATTTGAGGATTTCCTATGTTGCTTTAGTATTATTTGAACTATTATTTTGTATTTGAGGATTTCCTATATTGTTATCTAATCAATTTCTATTCCTAGAAATAGAAATTTTATTCTGTTATCAAACAGATTTACATTTAGAAATAGAAATTTTGATTCGTTATCAAACAAGTTTCTTTGCTCAGAAACTTGTCCTGCAGAAATCAATTTCTGGAACAGAAATTTTGTCATCTTGTGACCTAAGTGTTCATGCCCCTCATTCGTCCAATTGGAGTGACTTTCATATTAAGGGCTTAAACTCAAAGTTTTGTGAAAATCGAGACACGAAATCCAATTTTTGAGTTGTGAAACTTTGAGATTTTATGAAAATGATAGATTTTGTCCTTATAGAGCCATGGGGTTTAATGGAGGCTAATTAGAAGCAACGGTTTGGTTGGAGCAAAATTTTAGGGTTTCACGAGTGAGTTTCGTGTTGCATTTACATTTGAATAACTAAGCAATTTGTTAGCATGTATGAGTTGTTTTATTAGCGTTTAGGCTTAGTTTAGTCGTTTCATAATTGAGATAGAGTTTTATTTGGTTTTAGTATTGATGCTCATTTAGTTATTAGGATTACGAGATCATTAGTTCAATTTAGCTTTCTTGTTTGGCTTTAGGTATTTCCAAGGTGAGTGGTATTATCTCTTATTTGAATTTGTAAACTCATGTCCTAAAAGTTATAAAAATTCAATATGTCATAAGTTATTAAAAGCATGTTTTGTTTTCGATAAAATTTAGATCAGACATTTACTACTATTTGATATTTGTGTAGTTTGAGAGTTGTTTTAAGAAATGTGTTGCAAAATGTTATATACTGATTTATGAACTAGTCTATGAAATGAATTTTGGAATAGTTTGGGAAATGTATTGTGATTTACGAAATTTAGTCAAAAGCTACATCTTTACACAATAATTGTTTATTTAGAGGCATTTATCCCCAAACAATAAATAGGTATAGGAAAGAAATAGAACTAGCTATATTAATCTAACATGAAAATCTGCTATCCAGCAAATAACGAAACAAATGATATCCTTAAGATATAATATTGTCTACGCATAAATTTACTTCAACGTTGGACACTAGCGTGCTACTTGAGAGCAACACAGAGTATCTAGAATTGCAGCTAACCACTCCAAACCAACATGACTACAAAAATGAGGGAAAGCGCTTGAAATAATTGAAATGCCCAGAATTCCTCAACCAACTATCGTCGCTCATATTCACGTCCATAGAAGTTGAGAGAGAGAGACTAGAGAGAGACCTGATAGTAACACGAAGAAGAAGCCGAGTTAAGCGAAATTTCTCGCAGCGCGACACCTGAAGAGGGAAGAGCAACCAGATCACCAACTTACAGAGAGTCGGGGAGAGCGAGCGAGAGAGAGAGAGCGCTTCTTGTATAGGTGCTTGAATTTCGCTAGTTTATATACAGGTGCTGTGTTTCTTTTTTGCTTCTTTCTGGTTTGGTCTGCGGTCAACATTGTTTAATGTATTTTTTTTCCCCGCGGTCTGCGTCAAATTGGCAGGGCACGTTTCGTTCACTCGCACGCGTACATACGCGAACGGTTGCGAAAGCAAAAGTACGCGTCCTTTTCAAAGTCACGGCTCTTTCGTTTGTTTCGGCGGTTTCGGAGTACTCTTCTCCTTTTCACATTATCCAACCACTCTTGTCGGATCTAGTACATCTTTTTTGTGTACTCAAACCTAAACTCAGATAACTTATTCCAATTGTAACCGACCACAACAAGTTTCTCACGTGGCTCTAAATTAAACTATTTCCAACGAATAAAAAGTTACGGACATTTACATGTATTGAAAATTATTTTGACATATATATAAAAAGACTATTCATCCGTGGAATGAAAAGTCACTACCCATATAAAAAAAATTCTCTAATGCTAAAATTTGTCAAGAAAATGGTCAATTTTTTTCTTTATCACATCAGGTTAAAATTACTTTATTGGTATTAAAGTTAATATTAACATAGAGAATTTGCTAACTATTGAAAGGTCGGAGTTTAATTTATCTAATTTAAAGTTACTCACGAAAAATATTATTTATTAGTAGCTACGTGTTTTTCAATTTAAAGAAAAAAATGGATAAATCCATTAGAAGTTTTAAAACCTATCACAAATGTGCAATCGAATCCTTTCATTAACTTCGTCCAATTATACTAAAGAAAAACACTAACATAATTTTTTTAATATTTTCTCTCTTCTACATAGCATTGACCTTATTAAAGTATCAAAGATAAGACTAAAATGTTCGTCATTTTAACTAAAATCCTATTTTTTTATAACAAAAACCTTAATTAAATAAAATTATAAGATAGAAATGCATTTTTTACAAATACAAAAAAGAAAAAACAAAGGAAGGGCAAAGGCAAGGGCTACCGCCACCACCACCCCACCGTCGCTACAAAGTGTCAACTAGGGTTGGCTGCTGGCCCTCAACTAGACAGTAGTAAGGGTACCTTGCATTGGCCAGCCCATCGAGATCTAGCCAAAGGTCACCTGATTTAGGGGAGGGCCGACGATCCTCACTCAGATTTGGATGGAGGGCTATAATTGCATACTCTAGGCGAGGGTTAACACGACCCTCGCTATGGGTCCTCCCCGAGCCTTACTGGCCCATTTTGGCAATGGTGGATATTTTGTTACGGGAGCAACTCCGGCCAAACAACCTCCCTTCTCTATCGTCCCTCACTCTCCCTCTCTGTGAGAGTTCTGCAATGGTCCTTCGCTCCTATACTCACGCGCGCCTCTCTTACCTTGATGGGTTAAACGAAATTTTATCTTGTCAGCCGAGAACCAGAAAAGCCCCCTTGTTAACACGATCATTTTGTTTACTAGTTTGTTCATTATTTATTCGTCCATTTATTTATCTATATTTTTGTTGTTTTTGATATTATATATATATATATATATATATATATATATATAAACGAGCACTTTAATTGGTTGACACGTACATACGCGAAATGGTCGCAAAAATTAAAGAACATGCTCTTTTGAAAGTTACGGCTCTTCTGTTTGTTTCATTGTTTCGTGCCCTAGAAAAGGTAAAATACATGTTTCAGTACAGGAAAAAATAATGACGGTCATCAATTGCAAAAATTAAACCACAAGTCAGTTCATTCACTTGTTATCTTTGCATTTTTCAAATGAGGAAATAATGCAGAAAATAAATTTATATTTTCACACTAATAGATGAAAACTTGTTGGCAAGTTCGCGGCTTCTCGTATGGTTCTCTAACCATACCTATTTTGACCGCCTATAACCAGTTTCTCCCTTGAGTCTTAACAAAACTTACTCCACCGTATAAAAAGGTGCCAACATATACATAAACTCAAAATTACTTTAATATATATAAAACTTACATATTACACATGAACATTACTTGTAGATGGAAAAGTTACTAGTCACATAAAATTTGCTATTCTGAATTGTTCGAGAAATCGATATTATGACTATTTTCCTGTCACCTTTGCCCGACGTGCCCATCCATGAACGATTTGGCCAGGTCCTTCAGTCAGGCCGCTTTACGCACAGCATGTGCAGCTCCGCCATTTGAAACTTCCGCATACCAACTCTCAAAAGCTCTTCATCAATACGCATTTTATTATAGAGAAGACATGCTGGTTCAGTCGCTCCCCTCGACTTCTTCCTCCGGCGACTTGGACGGGGTAGCAGCATGCTTGGCCCCCTTCAGGGACGCGAGCACTACTTAACCACTGCCATCGTTCCTGCCACGGGAGTCGGGACCCGCGAAAACTCGAAGACTTTCCGACTCCAATCGCCTGTTCATAATTCCTTTCACGAGCTTGCGCTTCATCTTCCTAATCTTATTTGGTGGTTGCGACTCGTTGCAGATGAAGTCAAACTTAATGAAATTATGAAATGAGATAATGCGTGCATGTGGATCAAAGGGTCTAGGCTCATCCCACCGCGGAATTTGAGCAACCTTTCGAGGACCACGATTTCCGCACACTCACTCTAGATGAGCTTAAATTTGACCGGTTACTCCCATAAGGAGAACCGACGGCTCGGACTTGTTGCCGTCACTGCCACTCTTCCTCGCCCTCTTAGGGGTTGAGGACTGGCCGACATGGCGACTTGCTGGATAGTGCCCGTCACATCTTTGAATTGGGACTCGGACTTGGGAGAATATTCTTATTCTTTGCCCTTCCTCGCCCTTAATTAAACAATTTTCTTGATTTAATGAATCGGATATTTTTGCACCTAGGGCATAATTTTTATGTCCAATGTTTTATTGACTCTATTTTTGCCTTAGGGAAATGCATGACCCGATTTTTCCAATCCATCAAATTGGGGGAAATTTAAAAAAGTATATACATTTGATTTTTACACAAAATTTGGCACAACTTTTCCAGGGCTAACTTTTCCGTCAAACATTCCATTGACTTGATTTTCGCACCTACAAAAAAAAAAAATCCTGAACCGATCTTTTCAATTCATGAAATAGGGAAAATTTTAAAAAATGATCTTCATGTGATTTTTACACAGATTTAGCCAAACTTTTAGGGGGCATAACTTTTTTGTTGAATGTCCTTTTGTGTTAATTTTGATACCTTCAAAAAGCCTGTGAGCTGATGTTTTCAATTAATCAAATTAGGAAAATTTTTGAAAAATTATATTCATGTGATTTTTCCTCAATTTTTTCATCTACGGAAAGCCCGCCTATCCACTCAGAAACACCAAGACTACAAAAATGAGGGAAAGGACTTGAAATGATTGAAACGCCCAGAATTCTTCAACCAACTATCGTCGCTTGTATTCACATGCATAGAAGTTGAGAGAGCACTCGATGGTAGCATGCAAAGCATCACATCGCTTGGTGTCATATGGTTTTCGGATTCCTTCTCCTTCCATTCACATACCAATCAAATGGCAGAGTTCCTCTGCGTCTAGAGTACATCAGCCTCTTGCCCAATTGCCTCAATCACCACATCTTCTCCTTCTTGCCCACTAGAGACGTCGTCATGACTTGCATATTGTCAAACAGGTGGCGCATCCTCTGGAAAACCGTCCCGAATCTTTCCTTCTCCGTGCTGCGGGACGGTCACAACTTGACCCTTTATCGGCGTCCCCAGATCGAACGCTGCATGTGTTCTCCTTTTGTGGAAAGAGTCTTACTTTCCTACGCCTCGCCTTAGGTAAAAAATCATGTTGTTGATCACCCGTCGACCCGCGTTGTGGAAGGGTTTTCTGTTGTAGTTAAAAGTATTAAAGGTAACGTGATGTCTCTGTTCCTTTACTATTGCTCTTCATGCGAGGATCTGTGTATGAAAAATTTGCCACTTCATGGACATCAGAGGCATCGGTTGGCATCATCTTAAGTCCTCGTCCCTCGACTCCTCGGGACCGTGTAACGAGGTGGTGAGTAGAATTTTGACGGGTACCACCCCCCCCCCCCCCCCCCCTCCCTTTTTATTAATTAATGTTGGGGTCTAACAAACACCAAAGTCCATTCGAGAAGTTTAAGGGAGTTGGCATGGTTTTGTAGATTATTCGGAAATGGATTTCCCTTTTAAGGATCTCAGCGCCTCATTTGCTGCTGTTGCGAATAAAGGGGTATCTGTGTGAAGAGGATGAAGATAATTGAAGCGATGTCCCTGGTCGAAGCCAAATTAGATTTCAAAATGGTTTTTGATCAGGGTCATTTGTGTGAGGTATGTTGCGAAATGTTTGTGGAAATGCTTGGCAAAATTTGGAAAGCTACTAAAATAATTGTTGCTGGTCAGTGCCTTCAGGTGACTAAAATAATTTTCTTTTGGGCATTCCTATTTATGGTCTCACTTATCAAACTGGAAATCTGCTCATACTCAAGTAAATTTAGGTCTTATATTTGTATATTGCAGGGTGTATTTACCTATACCGAGACTTTGAGAAGTCATTGGCATGTTGCATTTTGACTCATAATGATTAATGCATGGCTAATTTTTTAGTGGTAGAGTTTCTTTCTTTCCTTTTTTATTTCTTTTGCTGGGACAAGTATTGGAAAATTCGTGGTTGGTTGGTATCAGCTTTTTCCTCCATGAAAGCTTTATCACACTAAAATAGTCTGCTGGTAGAGAAGCAATATCCATTCTATAATATGCTGTCCTAAGGAAGATTTTACTTCCCAAGATCTTTACCTTTTTATGGTCTTAAGGAAACATGAGACGATTGCTTTCTTCTTTATGAATGTGGCTAGGTTCGTTTGTGGATATACATAAGGGCGTCAGTTTTATTCCAAAATTGCAAGCCTCTATACTAAACATTTGTGTTACAAATTGGGAGGGGAGAATAATAGCAAGAGTGCCACAACTTTCGTACAGCGTTTACTTGAGTATCATAACTTTTTTTTTTTGGCTCATTTGAGTGCCACATTGAAATAAAATCGATTACTTGAGTAATCATCCTACATGAATTTATTTTAAAATTTTCTTATTTTTCTTTTGCTTTTCTTTTTTTAGGGCTAGTGAGGGTCACTAGCGACCATCGCTAGTCGGAAAACCCTCGCCCTTGGTTGCAAAGGCCCTAGGCGAGACTATCGCGGCCTTGCTAGATCTAGGCCGTCACTGCGTTGCCTAGGTCTAGTGAGGGCCTTCGTGGTTAAGGGCAAGGGTTTTGTGCCAACGAGGGTTGTCGATAACCCTCACGGGCCCTAAAAAACAAAGGAAAAAAAAAAGCAAAATTAAAATTAAAATAAAAAAATGATTAAAACTATTAAAAGATATTAAAAAAGTTATTCACATTAGCGCTATTGAAGCCAGGTAGGACAACCAGCTATCACGTCCAATTTTCTAGCAAGAAAAATTGTTGATGACATTCAAGTGATCGATTTTTCAAATTTCTGATATTCAAGTGAGTGAAAAAAAAAAAGTTATGATACTTAAGTGAACGCTGTACTAAAGTTATAACACTTTTATTATTCCTACCCAAAATATGGTACTCAAGTGAGTGATCGATTGTCCTGCTTTAGCATATAATGCTAGCAAGTTCGTATTTGGAGAAGCTGGTCATATTTTTTAAGACATTACGCTGTGGCTTCGTCTTGGTTTTCCTTACTCTACTCCTTGATATATTGATTTGGGTATTGCATGTGAAAGAATTGACCAGAGCTTTATCAAAAGGAACTGGACGTGTTCCCTCTTTATCAAGTACAAAAGTTACGTTTCTCTCACTCTCTCCATGCTTTCCCAATCTAAACTTGTGAAACTCGATATTATGTTTTCTCTTTTACATGAGAAACTATAATATTCTGGAGCTACAGAGCGAGTTATTAAATCGTTAACAACACAAAAAATTCCTACTAGAGTAGCCATTTAAAGGAATAAGAGAAACTCTATGATAGCGAATTTTGTACATTCAATATACTCTATGGATAGAGGATTAATCTATTCCCTCACGATGTGAGAAATATTGCTTGTAAGGAGTCTTATTGAAATCAAGAAGTATAGGCTTGCCATCAACATCAGAATAAATGGAGTTTTTCCAAAAAAACTTACGAGTGGAGGAAGACCTTCTAGGAATAGGAGACATAGGGCTAAAGAGAGGACCTTTGCAGCCTTGCTAGTGGCCAGTGAGGTGGCCGTCATGCAGATTGGGTGAGGGTTTTGCAGCTTGACCTTCACCGGCCCTTAAAATCAAGGGAAAAAGGAAAATAAAAATGAAAACAACAAAAAAATTAAAAAAAAATCCATGTAGAATGATTAAACTGAGCAAAAAAATAATTATGGCATTTAAGTGAGTGTCGAAAGTTATGGCACTTACACTATTCTTTTCTCAAATAATTGCAAGTACAAAGTAGCCACTAATTTCTTATGATACACATGTTAAAGCAATTACAGCAAAGTTAGCCATGAATAAATTTTATAGCGACGATGGGCCTACTCCAGTCGATTCCTCAAAGTCTTCGCGTTCAGGAAGAGAAAAATAAAATTGATCATAAGAAAGCACTAAAATCAGGTTGGAACCATGCGGCTGCATAACCGTGACAGCTAGTTGCATCGAAGTATGTCCCAACCTCACCGTTGTCCATGCGGTAACTCTTCTTCTTCTCATCTATGTTATCTTTGAAATAGACGTGGTTTGGCTTGACCCCGAGAAGGCAAGACTCGGCGTTGAACTCCACCGAGAACGAAGAGTTGCCATTCAAGAAGAGAGATGCGTTCCCCAAGCTCTTGACCTCTTCCTCAGTTCCCTTCTCCAAATCAACTTTGAAAACTCAAATCTCTTTCACGGTTCCATACCCTTCGCCCCATATCGTCCATGCGGCCAATAATGAGCCTGAACACTCAACGAGATACGGATGACCTTCGAAAATGTTCTGCCCTAGAATTAGTCGGGATTCCATGCGATGATTTCTCTTGTTAAAAGTCATTATTTGCTTGTTCGCATCCAAGGCCACAAATAGCCCATCGTAATAAATCAGTTGAAGGACGGTGGACCGACGCAGATGCATCGCTGGACTCACTGCCGTCCATGCATCTTCTCCTGATCTGTGGAAGGCAAACCCTAGTGGTCCAAGACTTTGATGAATATGGATCATGACTACGTAGCTCCTGGTTGAAGAAAGGCCTGAGGACAACGCGATCCTGTTGATTCTGGGATGGCGGCACTGGAGCCTCTTCGGCCCATCGAGTTGCACCCTGAGACGTGACCTGCGGCGAAGCTTCTTCAAGGCAGGGAGTTCGATGCTGACGCGCGAAAGCGGATTGAAGATATGGTACTCCCTGTCCCCCTGCGACGCGAGTATCCATCCTGGTGCAGACAAGGTCCGGACACGAGATCCTGGCACCAAAATCGGGTAAATTCTCCCTGTGGTGGGGCTGCGGAACTCAGCTCTTTGGTTGTCCGCTAAAATTTATTAAGAGCTAATGAAATTTAGTACTCAACTTGCTCTACAGGGATGCGAAGCCCTTGCTTGATCTGATGAGGCCTATGCGGCAAGCTAATTTCAATAGCTTACATTAATATGTTTTCTTTTTTTTCCCCCAAGGGATGCGAAGACCTTGCTTGATCCGGTGAGGCAAGTGTTTGAAGCAAGGGTTCGAGGCCCTTGCCTAGAAGTATCGTCAGCCATTGTGGAAAAAATATGCAAAAAAAGAAAAGAAAAAAAAAGATTAGAAAATTTTGAAATCTTTTTAAAAAGGAAGAAAAATTATCCACGTTAGTGCCAGTAGCTTCATGTAATACAGCTGGCATCTAGATTAGCGATGTCCATAAAAAATTAATCGGAATAATTATATTGACAAATTATTAAAAAATTTAGGTTTATATTGGTACAACTATAAGACTTAGAACTGAATTAACTGTCATATAATATATTTAAAATTTTAGGATGGTTTTCTTCATGTTGTGTCCATATTATCATGTTTGTTGGGGGGGGGGGGGGGGGGGGGGCTGTTCTCGTGTTTGCTAGGTTTGAGTTAATTATTTTCACGAAGTGCCGAAGTGAAGAAAAGCTAAAAAAAGATAAAAAAGAAACCGTTGAAAATTGACTATATGCAGCATGCACATATCTATACCACGAGTGTCTTGGCACAATAGGGGCATAATAGGAGCCGTTTGATAACCATCTTGTTTTTTTTTTTTTTTTTTTGGTTTTTAGAACATAAAAAGAATATAAATCCATTTGGTAATATTAGTTAATATTTATATTTCCTATAATAAAAAAAGGCTCGGGGAATAGATTTAGAACATAAATAAGAAGTAAAAAAAAATCTCTAAATGGAAGTTATTTTTTGGAACAAAAATGTTACTAAATGCATCCTAAGGGTCACAAATATAATTTTTGTTAATGCCAATTCAGTCTTAGTACTAGAGAGTGTCAGATTTCCATTTCTCAGTTGCGTTCAGCAACTTCCAACAATATTAGGGATAATACTCCCGAATCTCAATTGGTTTTTTGTAATTCAGATGCAAAATAGATTTAAGCCTGATGATCTATTTATGGTATCAATCTTATTATCAAGCCAATATTATTTGCTTTTACGATGATAATTTAGTTGAGGTTGTAAAGCAAGAGGAATTACAATGCCAAACGAGGACACGGACGAACATAAATTTGACCTTTTTTTTTACTGTCACTTATAAAGGTAATTAAGTCCTAGTGGTTTCCTGTATTATTACAAATGACAATTTAAATCTACCATACACCTTGTTATATATCCAAGGTTTCTAACTATCTTTCCATGTAGTCTAATTTCCTTGTTCAAAGAGTATTTTATATTTTTTTTCTAGAATTAATTAGAAAAATTAGATAAGCATTTGGAATTTTTTCAGCGGGTTGCTAAGTTCTCTTAATCTATTGTTATCTATATCTATCTCTACCAAATATAACCAATTTTCCCTGACCAAAGTACCCTTATATCACCTCACTATATAAAAAAGCAAAGAGAATGTTAGTTATCAAGTAATAGTTAAAATTTGATATCTCCAGATAGTCCCTAACTAATCTCTCATTTTAATTATGCACACGTATCCTTAATTTTGGGATTTTTTCTTTAGGACATAGGGTCAAACATACTTTATCATATGAAAATGTAGTAGTCTCAGTTGAAGAAAGTGCCACGCAAATGGGAATTCAAACATGTGAAATGAAAACACGAAGCAAACGAATGATGTTATGCTAAAGAAATTCTAACGTATGTGTACCTAGGAATTCAAATATGGACATTAATAACGTATTAAGCAAATTTTCCAAATTAAAGGGAATTGTTGACACCCGAATTTTTACTGACAATCCAATATATATTTTCATAAAAAAAATAATAAAATAAAATGAAATAAAAAAATACATAATAGATTATAAATGACCAATAATTAACAAATAAAGATAAAGACAAAAAGAGAAAATATAATTAAAAAAAGGGGCTTCAATTCGGTCAATACGGGAAGGGCCTGATCTGATCACTTGGGCCTGCTCCAATCCTCGCAGCCCACTAATTCAAATCCGCGGCCATTTAGTCCAGTTCATGTCCACTTCAGTGGGCTTTGCACTGTCATTCAGTTTATCTCAGCCCTGTCAATCTCTCTCTCTCGTGCTACCCCGGGAGCGAAGCGAGCAATTCAGATTGAAGTTGACGAACGGAATAGTGATTCCTTTCTCTCGTCTAACCAACCGGATTCCCTTATAAAGAAACGGAATTCATGCTCGAGTTCTAGACAATTCTTGGACGGTTATCCTCTTCCATCGCCTTCTGATGTCCTCGCCACCGTCGTCCAACACCGATGGCCACTCCTCATCTTGCTCTGACGAGCTCTGTATATTGGTCGAGATGCTAGAAGCAATTCATTCTCTTGTGAAGCTCCTTCGCGGCTATCGATTTTCAACAGAGAGACTTCCAAGACTTCCACTTGTTAGTTAAGCAACCCATCGTCACCGGTAAGCGCTCCTCAGTAAGGTAAATGATCGATGCTCTGTTTCGGTTATTCTTCACACATAACAGAGGCCGAGACTTCAGGTGTGTTTTGTGCGAAAATAAGCTTTACTTTAGTTATGTGTTCTAGTTTGTCTGTTTTTTTTCTATCAAATAAATTGTTTGAATTTGGTTTCCCTTCATCCAGTAGTTGTCCGTGTTGCGGCCCATTGACTTCTAAGATTCAGTTTAGTTCAATAGCCAAGAATCACTCATACGAAATAAGTTTTAATCTGATGTGTTCTGTCGATCCTAAATGAAACTAAGTTTGATTTCAATGTTCAAATTGTCATATCTGAATTAAAGCATGTTCTGTTCATGATATCCTGATTGATTTTTGCTGGATTAATGTTAAATTCTGAACGTAAGAGTTTGTAGTGCTTTTTACTGTGGATGAATGCTGAATGTGTTTGCATACCATGAATGAACAAAAACGGGAGTTTGTGCGTAAAAGAAATGGAGGGAGTTGAACAGATGATAATATTATTAGCTTTGGAATGCATGGGCATGGCATTAGAATGAAGATGATGATGTTTGATTCTTCTCAATGGAGAACATGGGACTGTACAGTAGATTCAAGGTGTTTAGGCATGTGGAATTTAAAAAAAAAAAAAAAGGAAAGAGGAAGAGGTTCAGTGCATTTTGAGATGAGGAACCGAATGAGAAAGGAAAATGGAAAGTAAATAATAATAACAATAATAATAATAAATATATAAATGAATAGATAATAAGAAATAAAGTTCCTTTGGAAAACTAGTCTGATCAGCATGTACGACATAGGCAAAAGATTATTAGATCCATAATTCAGCATTCAAAGTTCTATAGCTCATCAGCGATCCAATGCACAAATTGGGTAGGGTTCATTGACAGCGTCCTTCTCTACCCTTCAGGAACAGGGGATATTTCCATCCTCTATTTTCGCACAAACCTATGAATGTCTGCAGATATAATTGGGAATGGAAAATACATACAATATTTATGAACTTTCACCTACATATCCAAACCCTAGCTAATAAAGTACACACCCAACACTTGCTTTGCCACAACAGCCCCACTGTCGCCATCCACCACAGTCAACCATCAAGATCTCAGGCGAGTCACCCAGCCTTCGCTGACATCGTAGCAACCTCAGGAGAGTATGTTAAATCCCCCAGCGTTGTTTTTTGTGAAATAATCTGCAGCAGGTGTGGCAAGAAGTACCAGCAGGGGCAGGGACCGAAACTGCATCATTTACTCTGCTGCAAGCAGTTTCTTGTGCATCACCAAAGGTCCTGCTCACCACGGGAGACACATTCCCAAATAAGCAATGGGCCTTGACGACGATTATTGCTTTACGACTTCTATTGATGAGGGTTCAATTGCTGAGCCCATTCTAGACTTCCTAGTATTTAAAAACGATGAGAGGGGATATTCGACATTGCCTCCATCTCCAAGGCTAGTGTTAGGGAATGGATTCCCAAAAATCATCCGATACTCAATCGAACACCGAAAAACAAATGCGAAAAGCGTGCCCAGAAAACACATGTTACACCGATCGTAAGGTACATTACAAAGTCGAACATACCTTGTCTTTCACAGATTAAACACCGTTGTCGCAATTCGAAGAAAATTCTGATACTGTTTTTCCGAGGAACGTATTGCTCTTTTGGGGAGAAACTTTGGAGAAACTGAGAGAGCGTAAAATCGAGAAGAAACGTATTTGCCCATTTTCTCAGATTATGTAACTTCTCCAAATAACCAATTGATCAGTTTTTTTTTATTTTATTTATTCAAAAATCCCCATTTTCTTTTATTTACAGTAATTGCCTCTTCTTCATGGGCCCTACACTTATGAGCCAGGTTTTGGGCCCAACATGGGTGGACGAGCCTAAATAAGCCTATCATCACATAAAAACCCATCATCTCCCACTCACACATGGTGGGTCGAATAGAATCCTCTTTACGTTTCTACAACATTCATATCGGTAAATAATTTGTACGACCAACGTACTTTGAAAGCTCGTTACCATACATTTGTTAGGAATATATAGCAGCTCATAATGCATCACACTCGAGGAGATTTAGTATGCAGTACCCTAGATCAATTAATCACATTTATATATCTCTTGATCTCTTTTTAAACAATGATATAATGTATTCACAATTATGATCATCCCAAAAACAATCATAATTGGTCGACCAGTGAATATAAAACTATAATGTGATTCTCCAAATTCGATCTTCCTCTTTCATTAAAACTCTTAATTTCAGTTCAACTTGCTTTTCTAGAAATGTCTTATTAGATCGAATCAATTCATGATCATTGGCAACATTCTAATATAACAAACAATGAATATAAATCTTAAGAATAAGTAAAAGTCATAAGGGTATTAAATTGAGGAACTCTTTTCCTCAATAGTCTCACACAGCATAAAAGTTGAGATCAAAACTTTTGCCACTTTTATTGGTCGTCTCATGTATACGTAGTATGAAATACGTATTACGGTATTAACTCATTTTCCATGGAGCGTATATCTACACCTTTAATACCGTACAGATGATAGTTCAAACATAACCAATATCTAACTTGAGTTCACGTATCTACTCTTTTATGGAATTCATCAAAACTCACATTTAACATCATAGACAGATAAAGTAAAATATAAGTAAAATATGTGAGTTATTTTACTTTCGAACATAATATATATTATGTCATTTTCTTAACACTTAGTTAATGTGACATATATATTTTAAGCTTGAGCTCTTGATTATCACTTAAATAATAAGCTTAAAAATCATCACATCCCTATTTATCACATAGTAAATAGAAGCGATTACCCGTGTGAGTGGGCTAATCTTTCATCTATTCGACATACTTTCTTAATTTTATATAATGCACTAAGTATTAAGATGCATAAATATCAAATAAAGACTCGTAGGCATTAATAATGAAAACACAAATTAAAGGAGTACGTTCAGTCCTCCAAATTCGATCAGCATCCCATCCCTGCTACTGAAAAAGAGTACTTTGTTACTCTCCAAATCCCTCCAGAATTTCCCAGACAATGGGTCCAACAGGGATATTCTCATGTTCACTATGGAGCTGTTCGTCTTGCTCTCACCTTCCATGGTCGTAAAGGCTTGCCAGTAGTGGCCAAAATCGCGTTATTAGACACCAGGTTTTTACAATACCAGCATGCTTGCATCGGTACTGTTCAAACCACTCTAAATGCCGAACAGTCTTTGTGACTCTGTATCCAAACTTCAACATCGCTCTTTCAGATCCCCAACTTCTCTCTTTTCTGAAAGTTCAAGTACAACTCACTGGAGCCCCTCAAACGGCTGAATCTGTAGCCGCAACCCTACATTACCAAATGGTTTATCGAGTTCAGAATCATCCTCTCGACCTCAACTTCAACAATGGTAATGAAGACGCGTTGTTCATTTCCATGCAAAATGACCAAGCGTCCTGCATCCATGTTCCCAGACAGATCCCAAAGGATACGTTGGCCAAGCTTCTTCCAGAAACTTGGATCACCAACTACGAAAAGCTACACCAACATAACAAGCCGTTCCAGTCCACAGACTCAGAATTTGTACGGAAAAAAGATGGAACTGTTTCCATCAGATTTGGAAAGGAAAAGGAAGAAGGTCCTTCTATCTTCCAGACCATCCTCATGATTGAGCCATGCGTTCCAGAATCCATTTCCGAACCAGATCCAAAAAAGCATGTTCGACACTTCAACGGTGAAGGACATCCTGTCCATCACTATAAAGACAATCATGGTCATTGTTTTTGGGATCCTTTTTGCCAATGTTCCTACTGCATAAATTCTCCTGACGAGGTAGATCCTCATGCAAGATCTCCTCCACGACGGAAAAAGCCCAATGACAAGATGTACCAGAGGTACTTAGACGGAGATTCCTCCGTAGATATTCTTGGTGAGTGTGATAAATATCAGTTCATGGTATCTTATGCACCACCTCCACCACCAGAGTTCAGTACTACATCTCGAACCTCGCCCGATCCACCAGCATCACCTCCACCTTCCCCTCCCCAGAAAAAGCAAGCTCTCTCTCCATTCTATAAGCCAATCCTCAAATGGGCTAAGAAACACTCTTACCCCCTCGAAGTTCCAGCAGGAACACCACCCACTTCTTCTATCGCCATGTTCCAAGATACTGACTTTCCTCCTCTTGTCAAGGAAAGTTCTAAACTCTCGTTCCCTGCTACAGAAGAGTTTATTGATCCACATGGTAGATATCGCCATGTTCCCAAAATACCTACTCCCACCGACGTAGACGAACATGGAAGACAGAAGAAAACCCCTGCTGCTGAGGCCGTTCTAAACTGGCAATCAGAGACTCTGTTGGCACATAACAATGCCTTCAAGGCTATTGATTCCAAGATCGGAAATGTGCAACAAGATCTCCGAAGATATGACGAAGGTACCAAGAGGATACTTTTCGAGTTCCGAGAAAAGGCTTCAAGCCTTGGAATCAGGACAACAGCTTGGGTACCACTATCTTGAAAGTCCAAAACCAGAAATAGATAAACTCAAGAAGCAAATTCAAATTCTTGAAGAAGGAAGGTTCAGACCTTTCGATCCATTGGCACCTCCCGTTCAAACCGGGTATGTATCCCCAACACCGCAAGTATCTGTTTTTGCCAATATCCCAGAAGATCCTTCTAGAAGAGAAACCGATTTGCGAAGTCGGCTCAAAGCCTTGAAGAAGGAAAAGGGAAAAGAAAAGACACCACCTACAGAATCAAGCTCAATTGTTATAAGAGAAAGGCCAGACCAGATGATGTTATCAAATCCATTAGAATCCTTTATGAAGGATCGGGTAAGCAAGAAATTGACCCCATTACCCAACACTGAGCTCGATCCCGCCAAACAGTTCGTTTTTCGAACAAACCTCCTCCTCTTCATCAGATTCAGTATCTACTTATTCCTCTTCATCCTTTTCAGATCCACCAGTTGAGTCTCCCCCTTCTGTTCCACCAAACTCACAAATATTCATTGCCGATACTCTTTCGGATTACGATATGCAATCAAACTATTCTGATCCAGAAATTGGACAGACAAGTAATCCCACCAGAAACAGTTCAGCCATACATGTATCCATGGCATCCAAACAATTCTTCTCCATTGATGATATTCCCTATTCAAAATGGCCACACAGACTTGAAGAATTTCATACTTGGTTGAGTACACAGTCCATCACCAACCATGATATGAATGATGTCCTTTTCAATTTTGTGACAAGGTTCACAGGGAGCCTTAAATTTTGGTGGCAATCACTCACAGAACAGGACCAGCTTACGTTCTTGTTATCACCCAGTTTCTATCATGCCCTTAATTTTCTATATCATGTTTTTGTGGGAACACCCGGAGATCTCAAAGAACTCAAAAGGAGGGAATTCTTTGAAAGAAGATGCTGCTCCCTTCAGAAAAAGCATCTTGATAAGCATTATAGATTAATGCTTCAGCTCTTTTACCAGATTGGCGCAGATCCAAATCTAAAGCATGTCTTCATCACTTCTATTCCTAAAGAGCTATCACAGATGGTTGAAAGATCATTCTTTGGAAAGCAAAGAAGAATACAAGACGTTCCCATGGGAGAACTTCAGCAAGAAGTCCATCTATGCCTTGAAGAATTATGCTTAAAGCGTCGAATGGTCCAAACATACATCACAGATGACAAGCGTCTTGAATCAGCCTGTTCCCATCAGAAGTTAAAAATCAAATGCTCCAAACAGGATTGTGATGGTACCTGTGGCCACTACTCCCGGAAGAAGAAGCACTTCAAGAAGTACTCAATTAAAAAATCCAAGCATGGCTCCAAGCACTTTCGGAAAAAGAAGAAATGACGATTCTTACGCAAGAGAAAGGACCACACAGGCCATAAGAAATCAAACCGTTGCTAAATTTGCGACAAGAAGGGACATTTTGCTAAAAATTGTCCCAGCGAAAAAAGGGTCGAATCATCGATTGAAAATGAAACAGTATGTCCCTTGAAAATGACGACATTGAATCTTTGTTTTCTGCTAATGAAGAACCATCAGAACAGACCCTTTGTGTTATCCCCTTCTACAAATCTTCCAATGAGACCAATTCTGACGAATCAGAATCTGAAGACATTTTTCACATATCCCCCACATCCTCAGAACCAAATCTTGACATATTCTCAAGTCAAACTCACTGCCCCTATTTCCCTGTAAAAATCTTTACCTCCAAGTACGCCAAGCCTATCAATGTTATTGCTCTTATTGATACTGGAGCAAGTTCCTCCATTCTGGACACTAAAGTTCTGCTTGAAGAATATTGGACTCCCCATATCCGATACTTCAACTCCGCCTCTGGAGATACTTTCTCCACAAACGTCAGAACTACTTCAGTCACTGTCCAGTTTTTTCCTGAGTGCTCCATAAAAGCAAAAATCTTTGGATCAAACCTCCCCAATAAAGATTTGCTAATTGGATGGGACATCATGACTCAAATCTCTCAACTACGCATCATTCCTGGAAATGGTCTTAGATATAAAAATCATTTCTCTCGAGTTTGTTGATATTCGAGACTCTTTTCCATTCGGATGAGTCTCTGTTAGATCCAATCATGCAAAGATTATTAGAATCATGCTCGGAATCCCACTCAGAATTTGCTCAAAAGTGTTCTCATCCCTTATGGGAAAATCCAGAGTTCTTTGTTCGCCTCCCCTTCAAGAAAAATGAAGACATCAACCCAACAAAGGCGAGTCATGCGGGAATGAAGCCATAACACTTGGCTTTAGCTCAAAAAGAATGCTCAGAACTTCTGCAACAAGGCCTTATTGAAGTTTCTGATTCTCAATGGGCTTGTGAAGCCTTTTATGTCAATAAGCGAGCCGAGCAGAACAGAGAGAAAATGAGATTGGTAATTAACTACCAACCTCTTAATCTTTTCCTCCAAGATGATAAGTTCCCTTTACCATCCAGAGATTCTCTTTTTAGTGGACTGACTAAGGCCCATATCTATTCCAAATTCGACCTCAAAGCCGGATTTTGGCAATTGGGTATCCATCCTGAAGACAGAACAAAAACGGGATTCTGTATCCCAAACCAGCACTTCCAATGGAAAGTTCTTCCTTTTGGCTTGAAGGTTGCTCCATCCCTTTTCCAAAAGGTCATGTGTCGTATTTTCCAACCCATTCTCAAGCGCAAAGCGGTGTATATCGACGATATTCTCGCTCTACACTCGATGAACGAGCCACTGCCAACTCCTTGAGAAATTTGCAGAAATTGTGAAAAGGCATGGTATTATGCTCTCCCAAAGGAAGATGAATATTGCCCAGACAGAAATTGAATTTCTTGGCATGCACCTCAACAAAGGTACATACTATCCAGGGCCACACATTGCACAAGAATTATTGAAGTTTCCTGAAAATGACTTCACAAAAAAGCAAGTTCAGCAATTTCTTGAGATAATTAATTATCTCAGGGTATTTGTCCCACACATTACAAAGCTGCTAATTCCTTTGCAAGCCATGCTGAAAAAGAATTCTCCACCTTGGGGAAAAACCCAAACCAAAGCGGTTGCTGAGCTTAAGGAGATTATGCAGAATCTCCCACCACTGCAAATACCATCAACAGGCAAAAGAATTCTCCAAACCGACGCGTGTGATTTTACGGGCAGCCGTCCTATTCGAAGAAATTGATGGTAAGAAACATGTTTGTGCCTACAAGAGTGGAAAGTTTTCCCAGGCCGAAATGCACTACCATTCCACTTTTAAAGAAATCCTAGCAGTCAAAAATGGAATTAAGAAGTTTGAATTTCATCTCATCGGCCATCACTTCTTAGTTGAACTAGACATGGCATCTTTCCCTCAGATGACCAAGTTTAAACAAAAGCAGATTCCAAACCCCCAATTGCTTCGATGGGCTGAATGGTTTTCAAAATACTCTTTTGAAACCCAACATATTCCAGGCAAAAAGAATGTCCTTGCTGATTTCTTGTCAAGACCCAAAGCACCAGCTGAGATCAACATGTACATCAAGAGGCCTGCCTTTCATAAGCTCCATTATGGCGTCAAATACAAAATTGAGAAAATTAAAGACGCACCAAGCCAGGCATATCCCCAGGAGATTATTCAGCAAATCCAGAATGACAGTCTTCCTGAAAACATGGAGAACCTCATGTGGGAATGCCACACAGACCTTTTCAGATACAATGGAGGTTCGATTCTTTATCCTTTAGGGTTAAATTCAAATTATCCTTTCATCCATCCCCTAATCTGGAAGGAAGATGATTTCCCTGATCAGCTTAAAACGCTATTATGGTACTTAACCAATAAGTACTTGATAGCCATTGAAATCCCCACCAGAAGGTTCATTGCCAATCTCACCAGGATATTCATGCTCGGGAGAAACATCGAAAAAGAATGTGATAGAAATCTTTTAAGTTTTCTAAACTGGTTCTATCACCCCACCTTTGGAAACAAGATTTGGAAAGAGAATTGAGAACCATGACACCGAATCCTGAAGTTCACACCATCCTGTTCTTTAAACGTCCATGGAATTTTTTTAGAAATAATGGCAGTATTCTCGATGCACCACTCGAAATAGGAACCACAGCCTATAAACCTCATTCGAACAACCGAGAAGCCCGGATTCACAAATCTTATCCAAGATCTGTTAGATTATGTGAACATGAATATCGAGAACTCCAGCGAATCCTATGCCAGGAAAACAAGACCATTCCCGAAGACATCTGGAATAATGTACCCACTACGTGGGATCATTATGACCTAGCACCAGGAGCTAAGGAAGCACTCAGACAGTACAGACAAGCTGCATCGTCCCAAGAGCATGAAATGACAAGTGAAGACGACATTGTCCAATCCACTCAAGACCCCTATGCACGCTTTGGAGGTCCTTTGTCCCAGAATCCCTACGAACAGGGACCTTCGTCTTCATCCCAGCATATGGACCTATCTTACTATGCACAGCCCTCAAACTGGCCCCAGCCAAGTTTTCCTAGCAACACTACCAACGAAAACACAGACTGGGCAGCAGAAGAAGCATCCCATTGGGCTCATGAAGCCTCCTCATCCCAAAGGCTGAACCAGATTCTTTCACCTCAAGACCTTGAAGCCCTCCAACAGAAGTATGAAGCACATCTCCTAGAAGACAGTTCAGATAACGACTCAGTATGTAGCTACAATGCTCGTGACGGACGAGATCGTTGAGTCCGTACAATTTCACTGTAGCAAAGTACTGTTCACTTTTACTGTAGCACTAGGCTAGGGAATGTACTGTTCACAGTACAGTTACTATTCATAGTGTACGAAATAATTCCCTCCCGGAAAGTTCCGGAGCCTCTGTTTGTCTTTGGACCCGTGAGTTGGTCCTTGTGTGTCCTTGTTGTCCCTTTATTTCGCCTATATAAGGCCTTGTCGTTGTATCGTTTTGGGCAGAGTCCCCTGAAGTAAAGAGTGTGCTTTGTGAGAAACCTCTATGGCCTTCTAAATCTCTCTTCTTCTCCAGCCTAGTAGGATCCTTCGAGAAATGCAGCTTGGGTAGGTCAGAAACGTTTTCATCCTGGCATCTTCTGAGTGTCTCTAGGCTCTGGATTAAAGGGCTGAGTGGTTTTCTGCTAAAAGGCTGTCCCTGAAGGGCTTGAACGGGTTGTTCGCCTAATGTGGGATGCATACCTGCAGGAAATTTACTCTCCTTCCCTGATCCTAAGTCTAGGTCCATGAAGTGTTCAAGGGAAATTACAATATTCAATATATTAGCCTCTACATAGTCCTAGACATTTCACAATGCCATAAAACACATCTCTAGGTATTGGCTTCGTCATAGGATCTACTACTATTATATGCATAGATATGTACTGAAAGTTCACATTTTTTCATGCAATAATATCTTTGACAATATTATACTTGGTATCTATATGTTTGATCTTGCCACGATATTTAGATCTTTGGTGTATACTATTGCTACTTGGCTATCATAGTTAACCAACAATGAGTTTACAGCATTCTCGATAATACTTAAATGATTTAAAAATCTCTTAAGCCAAATACCTTATTGTATCGCTGTTGATAATGCCACGAACTCAGCTTCCATCGTGGATAAGATTATACACGTTTGTTTTTTACTACTCCAAGATATGGCGCCATTATTAAGTAATAAAATATATCCAGAGGTAGATTTCCTTTAATCTAAATCTTCTCCCATCTGAATAGCCTTCAAGTCGCAGATTCTTTCCTTGGTAACTCAGCGTATAATCAATAGTTCTCTTCAGATATCTTAGTATTCTTTTAACGGCTTTCCAATGTACTTGACCTGGATTGGATTTGTACCTACTCATCATTTCAACTGTAAAACATATGTTAGGTTATGTACACATCATAATATACATTAAGCTTCCAACGACACTAGCATAAGGAACATGTTGCATTTGTTCCTTCTTTTGTGGAGTCCTTAGACACATTATATGGCTTAATCCTTTACCTTTTGTAATAGGAGTACCTATGGGTTTATAATCTTGCATACAAGATCATTCAAGAACCCTATTTATGTATGTTTCTTGAGAAATAGATTAATGATCTTTTCGAACGATCTCTTGAAATCTTAACTCTAAGACTGTATACAGCATCACCTATATCTTTCATCTCAAAGTTGGAAGATAACTAACTCTTGATAGTATTAACAAACTTCATATTGCTTCCGGTAATTAGTATATCATCAACATATAATAATATGATCACAAATTGATATTTGGATCTTTTAATATATACACAATGATCCTCATTAATTATTGTAAAATCATATGCCATTATGACATTATAAAAACGTATATACCATTATCTCGATGACTGCTTAAGACCATATATCAATCTCAAAAGTCGACATACTTTTTGTTCAAGGCCTTTTATAATGAAACCAATAGGTTGTTCTATATATATTTCTTCATCTAATTCTCCATTGAGAAAATCAGTCTTTATATCCATTTGATGTAACTCAAGATTCATAATAGTTACTATTGCCAGAATTATGTGAATTGAGGTAAATTTCACTATAGGAGAAAATGTTTCTTCATAATCAATTCATTCTTGTTGATTATACCCCTTCGCACAAGACGGGCTTTATGTATTGAGCTATCAGTTTTATGTTTTATTTTGAGAACCCACTTGTTCCCAATGACTTTGCGTCCTTTTGGAAGATCAACCTATTCCCAAACATGGTTTGATTTCATTGACTCCATCTTCTTTTTCCATTGCATGAATCAATTTTTCCTTACTAAGGTAATTTAGAGCCTCATTTACGAATCATCTTCATCTTGCGGAACAATCATAAAAGTTTCACCTTTAATGTCAAAATGTCGACGGGGAATACTTTTACAACTTGTTCGTCGTATGGGGGAGATTGTACACTTTGCACATCATTCCCCATTATGCTCCGACTCGAATTAAATAATGACGATATCGTCTTATCATATGATTGTAATTAAGAGTGAGTTAAATTAAATTCATCACTTCTCATATTACTTCTACTTAGACGAACTCCACTAAGTTCATTATCTTAATTCAAGGTTTCAAATAGGGAGTAATCCTCACCTATTTCGTCATTTTTAGGAAATTCAGTCTCTAAGAATGTGACATCTCGTGATTCGAATTCAATTATACTTTCACTTTCCTGCTCACCTATAAACACATACATTTTCAAGTATTCAGAGTATCTTATGAAAATACTATTCCTGCCTCTATGACCCAATTTCTCATAATTGTGAGAGGACTTATGAGTATAGGCAGCACAACCCCACAGTTTAAGAAAATTTAAGTTCGGTTTTCTACCTATCCATAACTCATATGGAGTGTAAGTAACTGATTTGGAAGACACACGGTTAAGTATATATGATGTAGTTAATAAAGTATCACTCCAAAAAATAATAGGTAAGTTAGCATGCGCCATCATGGACCTAACCATCTCTAGTAAGGTTCTATTTCTTTTTTCCGCAATACTATTTTGTTGAGGAATATAAAAAATAGACAATTGTCTTTCTATTCATTTTTCATCACATAAATTTCTGAACTTATCAGATAAATATTCTTAATATCGATTGGATCTCAGTACTTTTATTTTCTTATCTAATGGATTTTCAACCAAGCTCATAAACTTTTTGAAACAACTCAATGCTTCAGATTTATGAGAAATCAAATAAACATTTCCAAATCGAGTATAATCATCTATAAATGTGATGAAATAAACAGCCTCATGCCTTCCTCTCACATTCATTGGATCACAGACATCAGAATGGATTAAATGCAAAGGAAATTCAACTCTTTTACTTTTTCCAAATGGTTTCCTTGTTATTTTCCCTACTAGGCAATGCTCACATATAGACAAATCGACTTTTTCAATGTTGTCCAATAAGTCCTCTTTGGCTAGCTTATTCATACGTTGTTGGCAAATATAACCAAGTCTAGCATACTACATATTCATATCATTAGCATATGAATTAGAAGATGTGAAAAGGGAATAACAAATATTAACATCATCACAGTCAACATTCAATACAAAAAAATCATCTAGAAAATAACAACCATAATAGTTTATATTCAAATACAAATTCACACCACTATTATAGAAGTTCATGCTAAAACCAAGTTTTACCAACACTAAAATAGACACTAAGTTTCAACGAATCTCCGGAGTATATAAAACATCACGTAGGAACAAAGTGTGTCCATTACGCATGTTCAATTGGCAGGTGTCAATCCCTTTTACTTCATCTTTAAAGTTATTTCCTACATAGATCCACTTAATTCCAATCGATATTCGTCGAAATTCCACGAAAGATTATCTATCATTCACTACATAATCTGTTGCTTCCAAATCTATAGTCCACAAATGATTAGTTTCAATTAAGAATACTCAACTTGATATATAAGCAAAGTTCTCAAAAGTACAAGGGGTGTGTACCTTCTTTGGCTCACGACAGTCGCTAGCATAATGACCCTTCTTGTTACAATTAAAACACTTTACCCTTGACATTCTCTTCACTTGAGGACATTTTCCTTTCTTATATTAGTCAACTCTTAGTTTCTTGCTAGAAAGACTTGATCCCTTGCATTTCCATCTTTTGAACGAATCAACGTACTTACGCTTAGAGCTTAAAGTCCCTTCTGAGCTAGGAACAGCATAGCAAATATTTGTTTCTAGCTCAAATGCCTTTAGGCGGTCATTTGCTAGCTCTAGGTAGCGCACAACATCTTCAAGTTCTTTCAAAATATGGTTAGGAGCTTTTAGTTCATCTTGCTTTTGAAGCACATATTAAATTTTCATATTCAATATTCTACAATTTTCGCCGTTCAATTTCTCTTCTTTGTTCAACTCAGCAATTATATTCTCAGTTGTTGAAGTCATTGGATCTGAACATATTAGGCACATATGCACAAATTATTAATGTCTATCATTTATGCATCTATTTTGCGTAAACTCATCATATTAATGAATAATATCAAATAAGGTTTCAAAATCAAAATATCACTATGTTTTCAATCATCATCCAAAATCTTAACTTGAAATTATTATTAACATAATTGTTCATGCAAAAAATAAGTTCAGCAAAGTCACTAAAACTTTCTTGAACTTTCCACAAAGAAATGTAAATTAACATACTAATTTACAACGATAGATAACATTGAACTTTCAATAATTGAATATATCATTTACACTGAGTAATATATTTAGAGGAAATATATCAACATAGAAAGATATATTTACATCTAAAATATCTCAAACTAATTTAAGAAAAAATAAATAATTAAACCCAGATAATCTCATTTATCTCATAAACTGGGAAAGTCTATTCTAATTTCTTAGTAAAATTCTTAGAGAATTTTGAAGGCACATTAATCGAAAAGACCTTTGGAGAGCTCTCATGCCACCTCCAAGGCGCATTCATTCTGCGTCATGTGACACTCGATCAAGGGTTAAAGTCTTAGTTAACTCGATTCTATAGTATTCTCTTACAAAAATTATTGCAAGCCTCCTATAATCCGGGACCACATTGACCTCCCATAGGCGATCTAACACCATTTGCCATTTAGGTGGAAGAGTCTTAATTAAGGCCGGCACCTTCTCAAAATCCAGCATAGGATAACCATTCCAGATGGTTATTAGCTAATTATGCTTTTAGCCCAGCAAGTCTCTTCTTTTCTTCGTCCGTTCTCGGAAATATAGGCATGTGTACAAAATGCATAATGGTTCATGCAAAAAATGTAGAACAAAAATAGATTACTTATAATCCACAACGAACAAAATCGGAAAAACATAATTTTCTTTTTTCTTTTTGGCCGGTCAATGGTGGTCAACGACTAGTCAATGGTCAACTGATGACCGAGTCGGGTCACGGGTCAATGGGTCAGGTCAACAGGTCAGCAGAGACAAGTCGAGTCAGATAGGTCAAACATGGGTTGGGTCAATCTAACCGACCCGATTAGTGACGTCACCTCACGTGCACTGCTCATGCGCGAGCAATCGTTGGCTGACGTCACGATGATGTCATCTGGCGGGTACTACGCACGCACCAGCGGTTGCCACACACGTGCCACGCATGCACGTGTGGTTACCGCGTGCTTGCGGTTTACCCCACTCACGCATGCGTTGCACGTGCCTGGAAATGCACACGCCGACGATGCCGAATATTCTGGCCGCGTGTGGCGGTGTGTCCAGCCGGCTCTGGCGGTGATCCACTAGTCAATTTTCTCGTATCGACGAGAGCTACAATCATATGCTATCAAAAACAAAATTTGATTTACAGAAAATGATAAATATAGGTGAACAGTACGCGATGTCGAGATTTTCCATCCTCGATCAACGACAGCAGCGTTTCACGAAAAAATCAATCAAAAGCTATTCATAAATATGTACTGTCACGCCCCGATCCTCTGGCACGCACACACCCTTCTCACTTAGTAGATTTTATAATACGATATCTCAGGACTATGTATCGCCGACCCTTTCATTATTTAAGCACATGCAGAAGCAGTTAAAATCCCCAGACAATAAAACGATGGGATAGAAAAGTAAGGCCATATTTTTCATATTGAAATTTATAACCAAACTTTTATACAAAACACAAACCAGAGCACGCTATAACTTTTTACTCTAAACTTTAATCACATCAAAAATGAAATCTCAAAAGAAGATAAACTCTCAGCCATCCGGGCCATACTCAAGGCCAGCTTTTGATTGATTTTCTCGTATCGACGAGAGCTACAATCATATGCTATCAGAAACGAAATTTGATTTACAGAAAATGATAAACATAGGTGAACAGTACGCGATGTCGAGATTTTCCGTCCTCGATCGACTGACGGCAACGTTTCACGAAAAAATCAATCAAAAGCTGTTCATAAACATGTACTGTCACGTCCCGATCCTCAGGCATGCACACACCCTTCTCACATAGGAGATTTTATAATGCGATATCCCAGGACTATGTATCGTCGACCCTTTCATTATTTAAGCACATGCGGAAGCAGTTAAAATCCCCAGACAATAAAACGATGGGATAGAAAAGTAGAGCCATATTTTTCATATTAAAATTTATAACCAAACTTTTATACAAAACACAAACCAGAGCACTCTAAAACTTTTTACTCTAAACTTTAATCACATAAAAAATGAGATCTCAAAAGAAGATAAACTCTCAGCCATCCGAGCCATACTCAAGGCCCTTCTCGGGATTATCTTCTTCTCCCAAAAATCTTTCTCCTTAAGTTTCACCTCCGAGTTCTCCTTCTCAGACTCCTCCTCATCAGCTCCTCATCAGGGTCTTGAAATGTTTTCCCCAAATTGGGATGAGACTCGGTCTCAGCGAGTTCTACCCCACTAAGCCCGATTAGTAAACCATTATACTATAGGTTGCCTAAACACGCACATGACAGAAGACTTACCTTGGCCTCAGATTCCACCTGCATATTAGCACAGTTCAATAGGCAAGCAATCACATCACAGATCGATATCTCGATCAATTGACCCAGTCGATCACACGCCAACAAGACCACTCACAGTTATTTCCATTCAATCAATCATTTTACAACATCATATCAAAGTAATTCTCAATCGACCTAGTCGATTACATGTTAGTTAGACCATTTCTGGTCATCACACTCCACATTATATAATCTCCAATACTACACTCAGTCGTAGAGCTACAGTAATGCTCTCGGGCGTCTATTCGTCAATGTGATGTACAATAAACATTTTATGTGCATACTCTTAGGCATTCCACTTTCCTTCAGCCACATGGGCACGATACTCGGCACACAGAAATACGGCCATGCGGGCACAATTTATGCCACACAGGCACGATCTACGCCACACATGCACGATCTACATCACACATGCATGATCAACTATCGCCACACAGGCATGATCAATTATCGCCACACAGGCATGATCAATATTCAACAATTTATGTGCATTCTCTAAGGCATCCTACATGCCAAAGCGATGTAATAATCGCCAAGCCACATCACATAGCATTTTTCCTCATCTTTTATCATCATTGATAAAATATCGTGCGTAGCTACACGATTGGCTTAGCCAAAATATAATGATTTCGATTCCACAAATCCCATCATGAATTGCGTCCACCAAAACACTTTTGGTGCTATCAATTGAAGCTTGGTTATCTTCCAATTAATTATCCAAATTAATTAATCTAGGAAAATAATCTTATAATCATAATTAATTCATTTTAGCACAAAATAAAACTCAATTAAATAAACGGACTATGCCATGACGATTAGCACGAGATTTCGGTTGTCGGCCATCAAAATCTTAATTTCCGAAAAATAAATAAATAAATAATTAATTAATTTCGAAAATTAATTATTAAATATTAAAAATTCCGTTTAGCTCAAAATAAGGCCCAATTAAATAAACGGACTGCACCACGATTACCAGCATAAATTTCTGGTCACTAGTCATCTCAATTGAATTTTCGGAAAATAAATAAATAATTAATTAATTTCGAAAATTAAATAATTAATATTAAAAATTCAATTTAGCTCAAAATAAAGCCCAATTAAATAAACGGACTTCACCACGATTATCAGCATAATATTTCAATTACTGGCCATCCCAGTTGAATTTTCGAAAAATAAATAATTAATTAATTTAATTCCGAAAAATAATATTTAAATGCTGCTTAGGCCCGAATCACCAAATTGAAGCCCGCTAAGGGTCAGGAAAAATCCCTAGGCACTTCAAATAATTAGTAGACCACGTCTACTTGCTAATTGCGCAATCAATTTATCTAAATCACATCACAATTGACTAATAATTGCTAATTTATTCTAATCTAACAACATAAACATAATTAATTAAAACTAAACCAACTTTAAGCATAATTAGCCGACTAATCCGGGATTAGTGAGATTACTCACCAAATCGCGCGCAAATCGGATCAATCCGACGGGGCGACGCGAGGAACAAATCTTCCTAAAGTACGGCTCGGGTTCGGGGTCCGGAAACGGCCCAAAAGTGGGCCTAAAGCCGCTGGAAACCCACTTCGTGGGGTGGCTGCGATGGCTGAAAAGAGACACGAAACAATCACAAATCAAAGCAGGAAGGGCGGCAAGGTGCGGGGGAGGGCCGGTGGAGGTCCAGCGAGCTCAAACGGTGGCCGGAGGTGGCCGGATGGGGGCTGAACAGAGCTGGGCAGAGGCCGAACGGGGCTGAATGGCGCACGGCGAGGACGGTAGGCGCGGGCGAGAGGCGGCGGAGCGCGCGGTGTGCGCGGGCGTGCGGTGCGAGCGGTGGTCTAGCTCCGGTGCGGCGGCGATGGCTTCGGCAAGCTGCTGCGTTTTTGCCGTCTTCGGTTCGGCTTCTGCTTCGCACAAACCAGAGAGAAAAGAGTGAGAAGGTGGGTTACGAGAGAGAGAGTGAGGACAGGAGAGATAGGAAAGTTTGACCAGTCAAAAGTAAAAAGGTGAAGGAGAAAAGCAAAGTGGAAGCCAGCAAGAGGGAAAAAGGGGGAATGGTTGGCGTGAGGGAGGGTTTCGCACGAAGTGGGAGAGGGGAGAGGAGAGAGAAAAAGAGAGAAAAAGAAAAGGAGAGAGAGAAAGAGAAAAGAAGAGAGGGAGAGAGAGAAATAAAATAAAATAATACTATTATTTTTATTTTATTTTATTTTTTTTTTTTTTCTATTTCTTTTTTTTCGGTCTTCAATTTTTCCTCCGATAATTTATTTATTGAAATTTTGACTCGCTAATAAATTGACATGATTTATGAGGCGGTCGGTCCAAAAATGTGTGGATGCCGAATATTCGATTCCCAAAACCAAATTAAATTTCATGATTAAAATCGATCGACGCGATTTTAGTCCAATCTAACCAATTAAGTAGCTTTTAGGAATTTTACCGCGGTTATATCCCTTAACGGCTTCACCCAATAGGTTAGCTAACTCGTGATCAGCTCGAGAAAAAAAAAAAAAAAAAAAAGGACCATAGACGCGCCGACGATATGCACATTTCACTTTATCGAAAATGAGTCAAATTTTAGGATGTCACATGTACAATGAACAACTTGCTCTAATACCAATGTTAGGGAACGGATTCCCAAAAATCATCTGATACTCAATCGCGTACCAAAAAACAAATGTGGAAAGCGTGCCCAGAAAACAAACGTTACATCGATCGTAGGGTACATTACAAAGTTGAACATATTTTATCTTTAACAGATTAAACACCGTTGTCACAATTTGAAGAGAAATTCTGATACTATTTTTTCAAGGAGCGTATTGTTCTTTTGCGGAGAAACTTTGGAGAAACTAAGAGAGCGTAAAACTGAGAAGAAACGTATTCTCCCATTTTCTCAGATTACGTAACTTCTCCAAATAACCAACTGATCAATTTTTTTTTAATTCAAAAATCCCCATTTTCTTTTATCTACAGTAACTGCATTTTCTTCATGGGCCCTACACTTACGGGCCAGGTTTTGGGCAACATGGGCGGACGGGCCTAGATAAGCCCATCATCACATAAAAACCCATTAGCTAGTTTGTCAACCTCCAAAGCTTGTTTGCGGATTCTGTACATAGTTCAAGAGAAAAGGAAATGGGCATCAACAAGACAAACAAGAAGGTTAAACAGAACTGCTAGTGCCATGTAACATGGTAAAGGTAATGACATGCAATTATTGCCGGGAACTCAAAATAGCACATTCTTTTGCAGGCTAAAAGAGGTTACATGCTGTCTTATACATGCTGCGCAGAATAAGTGCTTCAAATTCAGATTGCCAAATGGGACGTAAGGGGCCAACCCTTCCGAAATGACCATCAACTAATTTACATTGACGGAACTCAATCTTTCGGTATATAATGTCAAGTTGGGCCATTAAAACTATCGAGGAGCTATGTAATCAAGATATTCCCAGTGTGGCAGCAAGTGGGGACAATCTCAGTGACAATATCCATGACCCCATACTAAAACATGATTGACCAATTTGTCTTTTGATTCTAGGGAGCCGTACAGAATGTCATTATCTAACAAGAAAACAACGCGACTGTGGACATGTTTGTAGTCCAAGTATGAAGGCAAAAATCCTTACTCTGCTGAGAGCTTTGCGTTATTCATCTGGATTATGCCCCCAACAACTATTTGGATCTGCCCTCTTGCTTGTGATTACAAAGAAAAAAAGTGCCAGGAAAATTGCTTCCTGATCAATTCAAATGACCGGACTCTATTACTCATATATCTAATTGTTTGTCTGCATCAATAAAGTATTTGGATAAGGTTACAACGTTTCAAAATTAACCACACATTTATCGCCTAAGCTTTTAGATCAATTGGCATCGATCTCACAAAATTTCACATAATATCAAAGTCTCAGTCTAGTTTATGAATCACTTCAAGTCCCTTGTTTGCCTCACTTATGATTAAATTTCATGCCTTAACCTTAGGTTACATTCCAACTTATGCATGAGAGGGAGGGCTACAATATCTAAACAAAAATCATGACTTCATCTAATAACTCAAGTTTTGAATCAATTGACAGTGGTTTGACAAAATTCTACGATGACAAAGTTTCAAAAATATTTTTCATTCAAAGTTATAAGAGTAATGAATAAAGAAAATAAAAATGGAGCAATCATATGTGATGTTGCAAAGTAACAAGGGCCATATTTAATCCATTGACATAGATTTTGGTGAGTCATTATCATATTGATACAACTAAGCACAATTTAAAGTTGAACACCACATTCTCTTACTCCAAAAAAAATAAAATCCGTACACATCATAACATATCTAACAAGCTAAATGACAATTAAAGTTTACTATAAGTCTCAGACAAGCTCAAAAGATAGCTTCCTCTAAGCAAAAGTCACCATCAAAATAATGGCCATGAATGCTGTCAAAGTGATTTCATTTTCGACGGTTATTGCTAACACAACTGATTCGGAAAGCACACTACAAACAGCAAATCTATTTTGTTTGATATGAGTAGGTTTCACGAGTTCAACTTCACTGAATTAGGAAATTCAGACAGGCAAGGCACTGTCTGCTCATTTTTTGTTGTTCCTTTCAAGCATACCCATTTCTAGGATTATGGAATCTGCAAACAGCAACCAAACCTAAAATTCAGACAACTACAGAATCTTCTCTGCTCTAAAATTGTTTTAAAAAATCAAAGCATACTAGATTCTGATTAAACACGATACTACTGTTGCAAGTCTCTTAGCCTAGTCTATGTATCTTATTATGTGGTTCCAGACATGTCAAGAAAAGAAAAAACAGAAAATCTTAAATTGTCATCGAGTGTCTAAACTTGAATCATGACTTAACATCCCCAACAGTGAAGGCCAACGAAAAAAGAACATAAAAGCTGTCATCAAGAGTTTAAATTTGAATGACTCACCATTTCCACAGTGAAGGCATTAGATGTGCCCTCAAGGACACGGATTCCCTCACAACAACCCAACGCAGTTTTGACTCCAAGCCTGAATTTTCCACTACTCGTCCAGCTTGATACATCATTGAAAGCGATAGCACCCAATGTCCCCAACCCTTTTTCAAGGGTCACAGAGAGATCACCAATCAAGAGTGGCATATTCCGTTCTCGCCCCTTTAGTTCATTGCTCCCAAAGAACTCTTTAGTCCAATTTTTACCAGCTTCGTCCTCAAAGTCACCTCCAATCACTGTCACCATCAACTTTAGCATTGACAAGGGTCCAGATTGCACAACCCTACCTGTACTGGAATCTACCAAGATGACATGAATAGGAGTTCCTCTCCAGCCTTTAATCCTGTCACCTTTAACTAGGGTCGGTGGTAGTTTAGTTATAAATTGAAGACGTAAATGCTTTTCACTCTCACCGTCTTTACTCACCAATGCAGACCTGTTAAGAGAAAGACGAACTTAAGGATTCATCGAGAGACATTAACACTACAGAAGATAACGCCTAGTACGCCCACTATAAAGACAGCCTTCTTGCCAACAGCAGTCTTGCAAAAAACAAAATCATGCTGGGGGCCAAATCCAACATATAAATCATTCTAGCAGGTCATTCAGATTACCATAATAATTGGAATCAATTGACTATCAAAACCTGTGAACTTTTAGCAATCGCTAGCTTGAACACATTGATCTCACTTAGCCCAAGGAAAAGAAGCACAGATACTAATACTCATGATAAAAAGAAATGATGCCATCGTCCCTATCTCTGTCATCGATACATAGATGTACTTAGTATGAATTCACGAATTCAAACAGTGTTGCAAATAAACTAAAGGTGAATTCCTGCGGAAGATCAATAAAAAAAATGCAGAAACATTCTCAGTGACATTATCATTCACCACTGTCATGTTTGATTCTAACTCTAGTTAATCAACCCGCTTTGTTGTTGAATCAGCTTGGCACGCATTTAAATTGCAATATCTTTAAAGTGTCTCAACAAAAAAGATTCTTACCAACAATTTAGCTTTTCATCTGATAAAGGAACTTTGGTCTCATTGGGTACACCACGAGTGAAATTCTCATTCATAAACTCTGCTAAATCAGGAAGTTCATTGAGTTTCTCAAGATCAAGTGGCTTCCTAATTTTTTCTTTCATGGTGTTGAAATTCTCCATCAGTAATGCATTTGTCCTCAAAAATTGATAATCGTCCATCACTGCAGGCATCAATGGCTCCCTCTTCTCAGTTTCAAATGCTTTCAAACTCTGCCTACAGAATGAAGTGCTGCAGGGTTGGCTTAGGATTCGAATTGCATACTTCTTCAATACAGGAAGGACATCACCGCAATAGTCCCACCAGTCACCTTTAGAAGCAACACTATTAGTATACAATTTTCACATTGAAAACAAATAAAATATGAAATTACATCAACACGGTCAATTGATTAAAGAATAGATGCTTACAAGGGTGATGTGTTCCTAACATTGTCTTTGCCATAGTAGTGAACAACTTTGGCACTTTGTCACGATAGAGCTGCATTTCTTGCACAAATTTTTTCTGTTCTTCAACACCTACCAATTTTTCCAGCACGATATTCATGCCATTTTTCATTGCATCATTCTCTATGAACTTCTCGCCACACATGTAAGCAGGGTTAAGAAAAGCAGCAGCAGCATGTATTGGACGAATGATATTACCCCGCCATTCCTCAAATAGTACCAGCAAAAAATTATACTTAGGAACATTAGTCATAAATATTTGTCTAATAGCCTCATCTGCCATTTCCACGGCTGCATACAAGAACCCAAATGTAGCGCCGTAGCCATCAACTAGACAGAGTACTCGAAATATTGGTTCTAAAGCATGCAAGACTTCTTTCCCTTCACTCCAAAATTCAGAACTGCGAATGATTTCACCCACTTCTATGCTTGATTCATCCTTCTCAAAACCCAACGAAAGCCACTCAGATGATGAAACCAGCAATCGCAACTCACTTTCAACCCTCATGATTGATTCAAGCATATAATAGTTCGAGGAAAACTCTGTTGTTGATGATTGTTTCAACCCCAAGTAGTTTGTGAACTGCTTCGTCAATGATAAGATGCCATCATGGTTGTGAATCTTAGTGACAACTGCTCTTGCTTGATCAAATGCCTTTTTAATCCATGGGATAACATCATATATAGTCTCGAAGAGTAATTGTGTTTCATGGGCAACACATCCGGTCACGTACACATGGGTATGGTCGTCATTTGGCATAAATTCAAGGCAATCTCCTGGATTTTGGATTATGTACTGCATGACGTTGTTGGCCCCAATTTCTCGAGTGACAAAATATGGAATCCCTTCCACCAAATCGAAGATTAACATAGAACTGGGGATTTCCAACGCATTCAATAGGACTACTCCTTCAATAGAATAAGCAAAGATAGACATGAAGGATCTCTTCTCACGCTGCCATACATAATTGATGAGTGTGCAGCCAGTTCTAACCCATGATTTCTTCACATTTGCCACATACTCTCCAATTTCCTTTTCCAAATCAGGCACTAACTTTGTTTTGATTACTGAACAACATGGCAACTTATAATCGGAACCATGTTTAGCCACAGCATCCACAAAGTCAATGAAGGATGGCCTCCGCACAATGTCGACATCCTCACCATTCAATAGGATGAACTTAACGAGCAATTTATCCGGCATAACGTCGTCCTTACTGATATGCATTTTTAGCAAAGTCTCTTCGATCTTACCTGAACAGGCTTCAGCCTTCGCTCTTTTATTAAGACCAGGACTTGCCTCAGTAGCGGCAATTCGAACATCTTCAGGGACCTTGGTGCATATATCTATACCACCGCCTTTAATTCCAGATAAATGTGATTTAACTCTCGGAACACCACCAGCAAATTTTCTATCGCAAAACTTGCACTTAAATTTGCCATCCAGAAGCTCTACATATTCCCAAAATCGATCTCTCTTTCTGACCATGTCTACTTCCTTGGCCTATATAGACAAAAGAAGAGCGAATTAAATTTTCCCTTCAATGTCAAGTTATTGAAAACACAACCCATGTCTTACAGTATATGCAAGTAAGGTTTAGTCCCACATATTGCCTTAAAATCTTTGCTAAGCAATAATTAAACCCCTGCACTGAAATGTCACGCAATTGACATTCACACCGATGTCCCTCCTTCATCAAAAACAAGGGAGTTTCACCAGAATTGTTGGTGGGTCAACTTAAGGAGGCTTTTTTCCCACTATGAATATATACACACATTGTTATGAGAGCTCCAATTCATAAGACTGATATTTAAGTTGACCTTCAGTTGAACAGAGACAGAAGCTCATAGATCTTGAACGAAAAATGAAATTCAATATTTTGAGGTCAAAATTAAATGAGATTGCTACCTATATATATATGTTCTGGGTTCTTCAAGAGAGAGGAACACGGAATTTAGACAAAGGCCACATCTTTACTCAATAATTGTTTAATTTAAGGGCATTTATCCCCAAACAATAGGTTTAGGATAGAAATAGAATTAGCTATATTCATCTAACATGAAAATCTGCTATCCCGCAAATAACGAAACAAATGACATACTTAAGATCTAATATTGTCTCTAATATTCTCTAATAAGGAATTCTCCTATACGCACAAATTTACTTCAACGTTGGACACTAGCGTGCTTCTTGAGAGCAATACAGAGCATCTAGAATTGCAGCTAACCACTCAAAACCAACATGACTACAAAAATGAGGAAAGCGCTTGAAATAATTGAAACGCCCAGAATTCCTCAACCAACTATCGTCGCTCATATGTCCACAGAAGTTGAGAGAGAGAGACTAGAGAGAGACCTGGTAGTAGCACGAAGAAGAAGCTGAGTTAAGCGAAATTTCTCGCGGCGCGACACCTCAAGAGGGAAGAGCAACCGGATCACCAACTTACAGAAAGTCGGGGAGAGCGAGCGAGAGAGAGAGAGAGAGCGCTTCTTGTATAGGCGCTTGAATTTCGCTAGTTTATATACAAGTGCTGTGTTTCTTTTTTGGTTCTTTCTGGTTTGGTATGCGGTCAACAGTGTTTAATGTTTTTTTTTTTTTCCCGCGGTCTGCGTCAAATTGGCAGGGCATGTTTCGTTTCTCGTACGCGTAGATACGCGAAAGGTTGCGAAAGCAAAAGTACGCATTCTTTTCAAAGTCACGGCTCTTACGTTTGTTTCATCGGTTTCGTTAGCTTCACGAAAGTCTTGAGCTATTCTTCTCCTTTTCACATTATCCAACCACTCTGTTGGATCCAATGCATCTTTTATGTATACTCAAACCTAAACTAATGAAGATATGAAAAGAGTTCTGGACGGTGGACATTGGCTTTTTTCTGGCCATGTGGTTAATTTTAAGCCATGGATACCTAATACCCCTCTCCACTGTTATGACTTCTCAACCTGTGACTTTTGGGTACAAATTATCGGTTTACCTCTTGAATGGTCATCCGAACGTATGCTACGAAAAGCTGTCCACCACCTTGGTGAGATTAAAGATATTAAGATGGATTCAAAGGAAGGTTATCTCACAAAAACAGGCAGAGTTCGGGTCCAACTAAATGTGAATGCACCTCTTATCACAGGAAAGCTAATAAGAATTCATGGCAAACCTTTTTGGCTGGATTTCCGGTATGAACGGCTATCTCATTTCTGTTTTTCCTGTGGCAAAATTGGACATTACGCAATGTATTGTAAAGATATTCCCTACTCTGATGACAAACATGAAGGAATTGAGAAGATGGCCTATGGACCATGGCTCCGAGCTGAAGTCAATATGCACAGTCCTTATTGGAAACTCTTTTATGAATCTCCACTCTCTACAGAACAGACAGAAGAAGTGATTCCTGAAACTCCTCCTACACGGGTCATAACAGAGCAATTAATGCCTCCTCCATCTCTGGTTATAGACGACATTTCAAACAGAGAGCTTAATGATTACCGTGATAAGTCTGCTGCACTTTCAACCTCAGGTCCACAACCAATGGTAATGCAGAGTACTGCCCTCGTTGCTGCTGACCGCAAACAGAAGGGTATTCACTCCTCACCTATGGACAGTACCACATCTAGAAAGCAAATTATTCCTCGCTCAAAACCCCTTCTTGGATCTGCCAAAAAACAGAGACGATATAGTCCATATGACTCTAAGAATATTCTTACTGAGGAACCTTCTGACCTCCATTTACTGGATGCACCTGTTTTCCTTGCAGAAGAGACGGTTGATCGGGCTCTGGTGGCTGGCCCTAAACAGCCACCTGTTCACAAATGAAGCTTATCTGTTGGAACTGTCAGGGTTTGGGCAATCCCCTGACAGTTCGCTCCCTAAGGGTCATGATGACCGTAGAAAAGCCCGACCTCCTACTGCTTATGGAGACTAAAAATACTGTAGCGAAGCTAAAGCAAGTGCAAGATATTCTCACCTTTTCTCATTCCTATTTTGTTGATCCACTGGGTCGGGCAGGAGGACTAGCCGTATTCTGGAATGACCCGCTCTCTTTAAAAGTACTTACCGCTACACAATTTTGGTTAGATATGACTTGTGATTTTGGCCGGCATAGCAAGACGATCCGAATTACCTTTCTCCATGCTCCAACTGATTTCCACCGACGCCAAATGGTATGGGATGATCTTCGCCATATCCACTCCCACAATACCTTGCCTTGGCTCTGTGCGGGGGACTTCAATGATGTGCTATACCCTTGGGAGAAGATTGGTAAACGACCTGCTGTGCTACAACGAATGCAATCTTTCAGAACTATGTTAGATGATTGTGCTTTTACTGAACTCGAAAGCAAAGGTTGTAAATTTACCTGGTTGAATAACCGAGAGGGTGAGGATTTGGTCAAAGCGAAGCTGGACCGGATGGTTTGTTCGATGACCTGGCGTTTTCTGTTTCCTGCAGCTGAAGTTATTGCTCGCTTTGGTTGGTTCGATCACCCCTGGTCCTAAATACATCACCATATCTTCATAAGGTTCGTAGATCCTTTGTCTTTGAGGCCTTCTGGAACGAAGACCCTGAATGCAGCCAGCTCATCTCGGAAGTATGGAACTCTGCTGACTCACATTATACTGCTTTTACTCGGAATGTTCGGACTGTCACAGCAGCCCTTCAGAAATGGAGCCGACGGAAGTTCCCAAATGGTCAACAACAATTACTCATCTTGCAAGACAGATTAAGACATCTTATTAATCAAACTTCTCTGGTTGACAAGCAACAAATCTTACTTTTGAAAGATGAAATAAGACAAGTCGCGGCGCGAGAGGAACAATATTGGGCCTTAAGATCTAGAATTAAATGGCTCAAATGGGGCGATAAAAATACTCGTTTCTTTCATGCATCTACTATTCAGCGTCGCCAATGGAATCGAATCACCACATTACAAGATGAAAATCAGCAATGGATCCGAGACTTACCAGGCCTTCAGACGATGACTCTCTCCTATTTTTTCCAGACTCTATACTTCCGAAGGGCCTCGTAATTACCTTCCGCTTTCGACCAATGCAGGTCTATTGTCACACCGGAGATGAATCATCAGCTTACCGTTGCGCTTACCCTTGAGGAAGTTCGCCAGGCTACATTTCAGATGGCAGCCACCAAAGCTCCGGGACCGGATGGCTTCACGGGCCTGTTTTATCAAGAGAATTGGGACACGGTTAAATACAGCCTGTTTGAATTAGTCCAGAATTTTATGCTATATAAGGAAATGCCTCCAGGGATTAACCAGACTATCCTTACCCTCATTCCCAAAACTTCCCAACCTGAAACACTCGATCAATACCGCCCTATCAGTTTATGCAACTTTGCATACAAAATTATATCCAAGGTGCTTGCTAATTGCCTCAAACCTTTCTTGCTTGTTCTGATTTCTAAAGAACAATCGGCTTTCGTCCAAGGCCGACAGATCCAGGACAATATTTTAATCGTACAAGAGGTCCTACATCATTTTCGCACGCATCCGACTACTAAAGCTTTCAATGCTATTCTGAAGACAGATATGAAAAAAGCCTACGACAGAATTGAATGGGATTTCTTACGAGATTACCTTCTTAAACTTCAATTTCATCCAAGGTGGGTCGATTGGATAATGCTATGTGTTACTACCTCCTCACTTGGTGTAAAGTTTAATGGGGAAATCCTACCCTACTTCTCTCCCACTCGAGGTTTGCGACAAGGTGATCCCATCTCACCTTATCTATTTATTCTGGTCGCGGATGTTCTATCAATGTTAATTACTCAAGCAATAAGTTTCGGGCATCTTAAAGGATTGCGGTTGAACAGATGGAGTCCTATTTTATCGCATTTATTTTTTGCTGATGACGCCATCTTCTTCCTAGCTAGAACAACTTCCGAATGCCATAATTTAGCAAATCTTTTAAATCTTTATTGTGTGGCTACTGGTCAGTTAATTAATCGGAACAAATCTGGTCTTCTATTTTCCAAGAACTGTCCTAGCACTTTACGGCAACATATGGCCGAGGAGCTACGTGTCCCAATTTTACAACGCACTGGAAAATATCTAGGTCTACCGTCGGGGGGCAGTCTAGGAAAGAAATGTTCTCATGGATTATTGCCCGCGTTAATGCTAAGCTTGAGGGATGGAAGGAGAAGTTTATTTCTAAGGGGGGTAAGGAAATTCTAATCAAATCTGTTATTCAGGCTATTCCTCAATATGCGATGATGATTTTTCAGTTGCCTATCTCTATCTGTTCATCTATTGAGAAGTGCATTGCGAAATTCTGGTGGCGAACTAATCTGCAGAAAGGAGGGGTGTATTGGAAGCGCTGGGAAGTTTTGAAAACTCAGAAATTTCAAGGGGGAATGGGATTTCGTGATCTGCTCTCTTTAAACAAGGCACTTTTGGGAAAAGGCTTGGCGAATGTTAGAAAACCCTCACTCCCTATGGGGATCTTTGTTTAAAGCTTTGTATTTTCGTTTTTCAGATTTTCTATCTGCTGGCCGAGGAAATCGCCCCTCCTGGGGGTGGCAAAGTATTCTTAAAGGCAGAGATTCTATTCTACCGAACCTAAGCTGGTCTGTTGGGAATGGGGCTTCTATTCTTATACGGGGTGCTCGCTGGTTACCTATGGGCATAATCTACGGACCTTTAGCACACCAAGAACCGGTTAGAGTGGCGAGATATTATTGATCGGATACTCAATCCTGGAAGATTCCTCTCATTAGGGAGTTTTTCGATGAACAAGTGGTTCAACAAATTTTATCTTTACCTATCAGACCACTATTTTCTGCAGATAAACTAATATGGTCAGCTAATGCGACAGGTCAATACACGGTCAAGAGCAATTATCATACACTGATCCACTCAAACAATCAACTCCAAGAGATACAGGGTTCTCATACTTACCAGACTAATCAGAATCTCTGGCGGCAAATCTGGTCCATGAAGACTATTCCCAAAATCCGTACTTTTCTCGGGGTCATGTCCCGCCGAACGCTCTTGCTACCCGATCTAACCTCTTCAACCGTCGGATTGTTCCCGACCCCTTCAATCAATCACGCAACATTTCTCGAGACAATTGAACATCTACTACTTCGGTGTTCATGGACAAGTACCATCTGGTCACATTCACGAGATTGCTCTATCATCTTCTATTGTTTCCGTTTCTAGTATTTCTCGGTGGTTAATGGACTATGTCTTGTTACCGATCCATCTCCGGGCTAGCGGTGGTGGCCACCATCTTTTGGCGAGATCTAGAAGAAAAGGAACCATTTTATCTTTCGGAAAAATCGTCCAACTCCCTCTATGGTTGTGGAATCGGCTCTGGCGCAACTATCCGCATATCAGTCTTCGGTTGTCTATACCCATCGATCGACTTCAAGCTCTGGCCTTGACTCTGTTTCACCAGACCATCTTTGGCGACCTCCGGCACAGGGCGTCCTGCAATGTTCTATCGATGGAAGTTATCAACAGGGCAATTCGGAAGGATCAATGGCCAGTATTTGTCGAGATGCCCACGGTCAACTCACTGATATTTACTCCAAATGTTTTCCAGCAAACTCACCTTTTGAGTCAGAGCTTTAGGCGTTGAATCTGTCTCTCCAACGCCTCTATCATCGAGGCCTCCACGAAACCAACATCGATCTTCATACCGACTTGTCTTCATCTCGTCGAGATCGTCCAAGGTCGTCGCCGCCGCCATGGGAGCAAAGGCCGGTGCTTGCGAAACCCTATTTTGGCTATCCCACTTCTCGCTTCTCTCGTGCGACACACGTCGCCGATCGGTAAACCTAGTGGGATGGGCCGCCAAAGCCCAGCTTAGCTCACCCGGCCCAATCTTTTTCTTTTTCTCTTCCGTTGCCTCTTCGGGACCTATTGTACGCGGATGCTTTAGCTGCGGGATGTAACTTCAATTTCTAATCAATATATAAGTGTGTTTATGTCAAAAAAAAAAAAAAAAAACCTAAACTCAGATAACTTTTATCCAATTTTAACCGGCTATAAGAAGTTCCTCACGAGAGTCTGAATTAAACTATTTCCATCAAATAAAAAGTTACCGACATTTACATGTATTCAAAATTATTTTGATATATACATATAAAAGACTATTCATCCGCACATGAACATTACTTGAAATGAAAAGTTAGGGGGTGCATAATAAAAATTATTTACGATTTCGAGAAATGATTTTTTTTCTGACAATTTCTAATGTAAACTTGTTTGATAATCTTTATCAAATTTTTATTTCGAAATAGATTTCTATTCCGAAATAGAAATGGAGAAAAAATCGAAGTAGAAATTTTCTACTTCGATTTCTCCCAATCCTAATTTCACTCTTTTCTCCCTCGTACGCCTCTTCTCTGCCCAAAATAAAAATAAATATATTCATTTAAAAATAAAAATAAATTTATTAAAATAAATAAATTATTTTTATTTATCATTTTATTTTTAGTTTACCAAAAATAAATTTATTAAATTTATTTATGATAAATAAATAAATATTTTTATTAAAAGTAAAATTATTTTTATTTGCCTTGAGTGTTTTGCCAAATAAAATTATTTTTATTTTTTATTTTTATTCATTTTAAAATAAATTTATTTGTAAAATAAATATAAAATAGAATAAATAAAATAAATTTATTTAATTTATTTAAAATAATTTATTTATGATAAAAATAATAAATTTTTATTTGCCCCGAGTGTTTTACCAAATAATTTTTTTATTCATTTTAAAATAAATTTATTCGTAAAATAAAATAAAATAGAATAAATAAAATAAATTTATTATATTTATTTAAAATAATTTATTTATGATAAATAAAAATAAATTATTTTTATTTGCCTTTAGTGTTTTGCCAAATAAAATTATTTTTATTTTTTATTTTTATTCATTTTAAAATAAATTTATTCGTAAAATAAAATAAAATAGAATAAATAAAATAAATTTATTTTTATATTTTAATTTTAAAAATAAAATGATATTTTTATTTTATTTTTTATGATTTATTTTATTTTATTTTATTTTATTCATTATTTTTTTTTGTTACTAAATCATTTTTATTTTTATTTTTTATATTAAAGGTCGCCGGTCTTCGCCACCGCCATCCGAAGGAATAAATTTTGTATCGTTATCAAGCGAATTTATATTTTTAGAATAGAAATTTTGTGTTGTTATCAAACGGTTATTTTTCGCTTAAACTCTTCTAGAAATAGAAATAGAAAAATCTATTTGTTTTTAAACTATTTGAGAACAAAATGGTTCACATAAAATGCGCCCTTACTACTCGCATAAATTTTTTTATTTGTAATGCTAAAATTTGCTGAGAAAATGATCAATTTTTACTCTATGACATGAGGTTAAAATTACTTTAATGGTTTTTAAGTTAGATTAACATAGAGAATTTGCTAACCATTGAAAGGTTGGAGTTTAATTTTTCTAGTTCGAGTTCCTTATCACATAAAAAGTATTAGGCAAGACATTTATTATGAAACCATTTACGTTCCGAGAAATAGTTTTAATGTAAATAGATTTTTCTATTTCTATTTCTGAAGAGTTTCAAGTAAAAATAACCGTTTGATAATAACACAAAATTTCTACTCTAAAAATATAAATTCGTTTGATAACGACACAAAATTTCTTCCTTTTAAATGGTGGCAAAGAACGACCGACGACCTTTAATATAAAAAATAAAAATAAAAATGATTTGGTAACAAAAAAATAATGAATAAAATAAAATATAAATATAAATTTATTTTAAAATAAAAATATCCTTAAAAATAAATTTATTTTATTTTATGAATAAATTTATTTTAAAATGAATAAAATAAAAAATAAAAAAAATTATTTGGCAAAACACTCAAGGCAAATAAAAATAAATTTATATTTATTTATCATAAATAAATTATTTTTAATAAATTTAATAAACTTATTTTTAATAAACTAAAAATAAAATGATAAATAAAAATAATTTATTTATTTTAATAAATTTATTTTTTATTTTTAAATGAATAAAATGAATATATTTATTTTTATTTATTTTTATTTTTAATAAAATGAGGAGAGGCGGAGGAGGAGGAGGAGGCAAAGACGTAGAGGAGATGAGGGAGGACTTACCGAAATTAGGGTTTAGTGAGAGAAATTATTTCGATTTCTATTCCGAAATTAAATTACGGTTTTCTTCCAAACTTATTTCCGGAATAAAAATCTATTAGAAATAAAAAAACTGAATAGGTTTATCAAAAGCATTTCTCTTCCAAAAAGTGCGCTAACGTAAAACTATTTTAATGAAATTTTGAGTTGTCATGCACCCCTTACTCATCAATAGCTACGTGTTTTTTAGTTTTTTTGTTTTTTTAAAAAGGATAGATGCATTAAAATTTTTAAAACTTATCACAAAAATAAAATTTATTAATCTTAAAACTTGTTAAATTAGTGCAATTAAGTCTTTTCATTATTTGCCCAATTAGGCTAACGAAAAATGTTGACGTCGTTTTTTTAATATTTTCTTTCTCTTACATAGCATTGACCTTACTAAAATATGAAAGATAAGACTAAAATGTCGTCGTTTTAGCTTAAATCATATTTTTAAACCTTAATTAAATAAAATTATAAGATAAAAAGACATTTTAAAAAAATTCAATAAAAAAAAAAAAAAAAAAAAAAGGGCAAGGGCTGCCATTGCCCCACCGTCGCAAGAAAGTGTCAACGAGGGCTCTTCGAGGGCTAGTGGGGCCATCAGCCCTCAACCAGAGAGCAGCAAGGGTGCCTCACATGGGCTAGCCCTCACTATGATCTGGTTGACCGTTTGATTTAGGCAAGGGTTGGCGATCCTCACTCAAATTTGAGTGAAGGGCTACAATTGCTCACTCTAGGTGAGGGTTAACAGGCCCTCGTTGGCAGTCAGCCAGGGTCGCTGGCCCTCGCTGAGCCCTGCTCGCCTATTTAGGCAACAGTGAAAGATATCTTGTTGTGGAGCAACCCCAGCAAAACAACCTCTCTTCTCTGTCGTCCCTCGCTCTCCCTCTCTGTGAGAATTCCGCAATGGTGCTCTCGATGTAAAATGGAGAAAATGCAGTCCCCTCCTCCACAAAATCGTTCCCTGTCGCCACCGTTTGCCCCCCACGTCCTGAGGAAAAACACCCCAATCTCTGAAAGAAGACAAAATCGGTTACCAGCCCCTCTGACTCGCGGGGCTTCGCTCCCTCCTCTCACGCGCGCCTCTCTTACCTCCCCGTCTCTCATGTTTAATGGGCTGGAGTCGACGGGCTACTTTTCAAATCACCTGCCTATAATACCCTTCACGAACTTGCGCTTCATCTTCCTAATCTTATTCGGTGATTGCGACTCGCTGCAGATGAAGTCAGACTCAATGGAATTCTGAAATGAGAGAATGCGTGGGTGTGGATCAAAGGGTCTAGGCTCTTTCCACCGCAGAATTTGAGCAACCTTTCGAGGACCACGATTTCCGCGCTCTAGCTCTAGATGAGCTTAAATTTGACCGGCTCCTCCCGGTAGGTAGGATCGATGGCTCGGACCTGTTGCCATCACCGTGGCTCTTCCTCGCCCTCTTAGTGGTTGAGGACTGGTCAGCATGGCGACTTGCTGGACAGTGCCAGTCACATCTTCAAGTTGGGACTCGGACTTGGGAGACTATTCTTATTCTTCACCCTTCCTCACCCTCAATTAAAAAAAATTCCTGATTTGATGAATTGGATATTTTTGTAGTTAGGGCATAATTTTTATGTCTGATGTTTTATTGACTTGACTTTTGCCTTAGGGAAATCCGTGACCCAATTTTTCCAATCCATCTAATTGGGGGAAATTTTAAAAAAATTTATACATGTGATTTTTACACAAATTTGGCAAAACTTCTACAGGGCTAACTTTTCCGTCAAACATTCCATTAACTTGATTTTTGCACCTACCAAAAAATAAACAGGGAACTGATCTTTTCAATTCATGAAATAGTGAAAAAAAAAATTGAAAAATTATATTCATGTGATTTTTACACATATTTGGCCAAACTTTTAGGGGCATAACTTTTTCGTCTAATGTCCTGTTGTGTTAATTTTGACTACAAAAAGCCTATGAGCTGATGTTTTCAATTCATCAAATTAGGAAAAAATTTTGAAAAATTATATTTATGTGATGTTTTACTCAATTTTTTCATCCACGGAAAGCCCGGCTGCCCACTTGGAAACAGCATGATTACAAAAAAAATTTGTGGGAGCACCAATAGAAAATCTGGATTGACAGCTTTACACTGATTGTGATGTTACATGGTACAACAGTCAAGTGTATACTACGTTTCCTTTATCCTTAGTAAATTGAAGTGGAGAAACAACAATAGGAGAAGCGATGTGAATCCTCCATAATAGGATTTGGTATAGAAAAAGGTCGAAACAATTGAATGAATGATATCCAAGAACAGACGCAATTGCTTGACCAGATGCATATTGTAGTGAAGTTTGGGTCTTGAGTATATATGAATGGCAAAAAGAATAGGGAGTAAGTTGACTAGGCTGACGCAGTCTGTTGAGGAATAAGGGGATCAGAAGTTGAAGAGTCCTGTCAACTTCGTGTAGACTGTTAAGGGTGACAATTGCACAAGGACGATTTAAATTCAATTGATTCTTAAAATTTGTAATTATTTCACGATCCTCAGGGTAACTGAGTTGTTGCACTCACACTTCTTGATTGTATATCGCAAGTTTTACTTCCAAGCATTTTTTGTGCCCATTACTCAAGGTTAACCCATGATTTTCTTGATTTGCTTGTTTTTTTGTGGAATCATCTAAAATCATGCACGGCTATTCACCGAGGCTTTAAAAAAAAAAAAAAAAAAAAAATCGGTCTCTTTCTCTACTTTGACTTTCAGCTTTTTAGCTGAAACTTGTTTGGTCAATGACTTGAGGAAGCATCTTTTCGGAGAAGGCTAGGCCAAATTCTCTTAACAAACCAGAGTAAAGAAAAAGGGAACATTATAGTCAACGTGCAACTTTTAATAGTGTCAATGCCTAATTTTATCCTTTCATTATATTTATAATAATTAAATATATTGCATCTATTGTAAGGACCTAATGGAAAAGATATTCCAGAAAATAGATGGATAGGGCATGCATCATATCAGCTACACTGGAAAACTTCGATTGGCCAAGCCGGTACTTTTTTTTTTTTTTTCCATTTGCATTTACTAGATGCAAATATTTCTCCTGCCAAAGCAAACTCACAAATCCCATAAAGTTGTGTGAAAAGTGGTATGCTCACTAAAAAAGGAGGGAGGACTAGGCCTACTTGATATGAAACTCTAGAATAGAGTATTGATGGGTCGTATGCTTTGAAGCCTCATCAATCATTCGTCCTCATCCTTGTGGAGTATTTGGGTTCATCACATTAAATGCGTAGTGGCTTGGAGTTGGTGATGTATTCTTAAGATAAGACTTACTAGTTCTAGCCAAAAATACTGTTGCAAAGAGATATATAAGGAATTCAGATAAGAGGGACCACTCAAGCATTGATATCAATTAATTTGGACTAGGGGTATTTGCAAGCATAATTTTATTGGTTGGCTTGTTTGGAGATAGGCTACAGACAACAATAGATATATCACAGAGGTTGTCTTAAGTAGGTACTAAGTATAACTTTTGTATGACTATTATATAAGAAATCACTTATTCTTTGAGTGTATCTAGACAAGTGGTGTATGGTGTAGTATTTTGGCACAAAATGGAATAAGGTATTTTGCAAGAGGTTGGAACCTAGAACTTCAATGGATGAGCAAGGCCACCAGGGGCAAAATCCTAGAGACGAGACTTCTCAAGCTATCTTTCTTAGGGACTATCTATTGCATTTGAATGGAACACAATCGCAAACAGTAAACAAATTGACTAAGCCTCATCTTTTGTGGCTAGGATTCGAAAGGTTGTAAGAGGTAAAGCATCACTACCAATAATGTAAGCCTTCCTAGGCAAAAGTTTTATTGGCTATTGTATGGAGGCTTCCTTCCTCTATATTCTTGCATAATTAGTCTCTTTGAAATGCTAAGGGATTCCTCTAAGCTTTTGTACCCCATCTGATTGATGATATTCACATATTTACACAATATATATAACATGCTATAACTTCCTGAATTTACTAACAAATGCCATGTTAGAGATTTGCGTAGCTTTACCCTGCATAAGAGTTGTTCTATATAGAAATTACTTAGGATGAGTGATAGGATTCTAGGTTCTTCCGACATGACTAAGATGTCTTAGAGAGCTTTGATTATATGGAATTTAAGAAGGGCTTCTTAAGAATAGTTTGGCTTATTCTCTAACCCTTTTTATTAGGGTTGGGATAAAATTGAAAAATATTACTCAAGTTTCAATAATTATGAAAAGTCTACATGTGAATCTACATATGTCAACTATTGCGTATTTCAAATGTTTAGAGTTAGAACAAGAGTCAAATGCATGTAACACAAAGATTTAGATTAGAAAAAAGTGCAAGATAAAAATTGATTCAGATGGACCTTAAGTTCATGCACTTATGCAATTTTATCATATCATAATGTGAATAAAATACCAAGTTGATCCATTCTCAATTATTGCGACACCGGTGTAATTACCAAGCAAAGCAAAGTTTTATTATAATGCCAGGTAAAAGTAAAAAAAAAAAAAAAAAAGGCTAAAAAAAGAACTCTAAGAAAAATTATGACTACGTGCCGCATGCACATACCTGTACCCTCAATGTCCTGGCACACTAAGGGGCATAAGCGCAAGTTTACTGGTGCCACTCCGGTCGGTTCAATTGTTCGTGCTAAATACTCGGAGAGTGCATCTATTTCCCATTTCTATATTCTGTTTAGCAAATATTAACAATATTACGGATGACAATCCCAAATTTCAATTGGTTTGTTGGGAATTGAATTTGAACCTGGTAATCTATTTATGGCATTTATTTGACTATTAAGCAAATAATTGCCATGCAAGATGAGAACACAAGCGAAAATTAATTTGGCCTTTTTATCACTATGATTTGAAAAGGTTATTAGGCCCTTTTAGTTGTTTCCCTTTTTATTTCAACTGAAGATTTAAGTCAATCAAACATCTAGTTAGATATCCAAGGTTTCGAACTATCTATCCATGTAGTCCAATTACCTATGTTCAAAGAATAGTTTATATTTTCTTCTACAATTAATTAGAAAAATTAGATAAGCGTTGGAATTTTTTCAGCCGGTTGCCAAGTTCTCTTGATCTATTGCTGTCTATATCTCTCTACAATATGTAACCAGTTTTCAATGACCAAAGTACCCTCGTATCATCTCACTATATGAAAGTAAAGAGAATGTAAGATATCAATTTATAATTAAAAATAATATCTTTAGATGATAACCTAATTAATCTCACATTTTCAATTGCGCACATGTCCTTAATTTTGAGATGTATATCCGTAATCTCCTGCTAAAAAAATCCAAATCGATGTCGTGCCAAGAAATTATTCAATCAAAAACTAAAATCTAAACTAATACCTACAACTAACATATGTTCTATCAACGAAAACGGTACATGAGGAAGTTTTTGTACTGACCGTTGATCCCGTGGCTCACACGTATGGGACCCTAACGATCAAGGGTGGAGATGGGCCATTCCAGTGGACCCAGGTTTGACATCAAAATCTTCATATTGAGAAAAGGAAAAACTCAAACGTTAGGTTCAAAAATCAGGTTGGAACCATTCGGCTTCGTAGATATAACGCCTGCTAGTTGGATCCAAGAGACAATTGCGGGTTGGATCAAAGTGACGACTGCTAGTTGCATCGAGGTATGTCACGAATTTTCTGTCGTCCATGCTGTAACACTTCATCTTACCTTCTTCGTAATCCGCGCACTAGACGCGGTTTGGCTCGAGCCCAGGAAGACAAGACTCGGCATTGAACTCCTCCGAGAACGAAGAGTTACCATTCAAGAAGAGAGACCCATCCCCCAGGTTTTGACTTCTTCCTAAGTTTCCTGAAACAGATTTCTAAAAATCGAACTGATACTCAAACGATTAAATACCGAAAATGAACGCGAAAACATGCTCGGAAACATGTAACACTGATCGAAGGCTTATCACAAAATTGGACATACCTTGATTACCACAAATTAAGTACCGTCACATATATTTTTAACCCTTCTTAATTTGTAAAAAAGTTTGGGTCTATTCTCCTAAATAAACGAAAAATTTCAAATATTTTTTGCCCAGCACATTTTTTCTTGTTTATTTTTCCATATACGTATGCTCTTTCCCTACGCAAAGTTTCAGTAAGCGAAAGCTACGCTTCAAATTAAGTAGTTCTCTACCAAAACAAGACGAAGAACAAAAAGAAAGGGTAAACAAGTAGCGACCCGCTATTGTTGGACCATAACATCAGTTGGGGCGAGACAATAATGTTATCCTCTGGCAAGATAATTTTTTTCAAGGGGAAAATAATACAATTGATGTGACTAGGTCCCTCGACCTTTCTTCAATGCGCAATGTTGCATCTTGAATTACTTTAAAATGTTCAATTGTCACCCTTCCATTAATTAACTTATAAATATTTGTCATCATTTACTCTGTCCAATTAGTCTACCACTTTAGAAAAATGCCGACGTATTTACGATAAGTTGTTTCCAACATTTTCTAATTGTTGAAAATAACTCTCTTTTGACCAATCAAATAGCTTTTTCACTATTATCTAAAGTACCTTGGTCGTATTTCCAATCAAATAGCTTTCTCCATACTATTTATTCTCATCCATCGCCATTTCCTTCTCAACTCATTTCTTCTCCTCCTTTTACTCTTCAACAATACGAAGGACCATCTTCGAGAATTTGGTTTCTTTCAACAAATTGTTTCACAAATCTTGTTACTTATTTTCTTTATCTTAAATGAATATTCCTTTGTTGAGTCTCGCAAGATACACTGCCATCTTGATTTTGATGTTTTAATATTTAAATCTTTCTATAAAATATAGAAAATCAAAAAGCTATTTTGATTTTCAAGTTTTTACGAATAAAATCCCAAAGGAAGACCATACATATTATATAAGCGAATGATAATTGTACCACCAAAAAAAAAAAAAAAAAGATGCATGGAATTATAACTTAAAGGTAAATTGACTAAAGACTTTTTAAAAATTTCTTTAATATAAAAAACTATACATCACATTTTAATAAGAAACTTGTTTTCCTTAAGAGCAAATATATTGCAATTCCGATTTTGAATAATTTGACTTTTATTCAATGTTTCCAATCTCTTTCAGTATCCACATTAAGAATATGAATGAATTATATTAAAATATACATGGCATTAATACTATAATACTAAAGTATATATTGTGGTATTTGTATTGAATTGGTTAAAATTTAATTATTCAATATCATCTGTGCTTATATTAGTCAAGTTGAAATTAGTTTGTAAGACAACATAAATATCAAAAAGTCCATTTAAAATAGGATATGTCAATTTAATCTCTTTATAAGCAAAATCTTCAAATCATATTGATTATTTTAAATTTAAAATATAAATGGTAATTTGCAGTTTTAAAATATTGTCCACAAAAAGTTCCGTATTAAAAATAATTCACATTAACAAATTGTAAACTATTGTAGCCATTTTCTATGTTTTTTCACTTTCTCCACTATTAACAACTAAATTTTGGCTTTTTTTTTAAGATTTAATTGTGTAGTAACTTAGGGATTAATTTTTAATCCCTAAATAAAAAATATTTTTCATTAAATTGCATCACATATAGAAATTAGGAATATTTGCATTGCTAGCATTAATTATCAAAATTCTCGGAAAATTACTATTTAAAAAATATTTTTTTTTTAAAATTAATTAAAATTAATACACATGCAGCGGGCTGGGCTAGGGCCAGCCTTAGCTCGGCCCCTTCCTCTTTTACCTTTCCTTTTTCCCTTCCTGGGCTGGCCCAGCCCATTTCTTCTTCCCGTTTCCCTTGGCTCGGCTCTCTTCTTCTTCTCGTCCCCTTCTCTCCCTTGGACGAAACCTCGACGACAAACGCAGCGAAGGACGGCACGGAGAGGAGGAACATAGACAGGGAAGCAGAGCAGGGATCTCTCTCTCTTCTTCGGGAGGGAAGAAAGAGAGATCCGAGCGAGGAGAGAGAGAGGGGCTTTCAGAGAGGTTGAGAAAGAGGAAAGAGATTCGGAGAGAGAGCTCGAGGGAGAGAGAAATTGGAGGAGGGAAGAAAGGGGTCTGGTTCTTCTTCTTCTTGGGGCTGCTCTGGCCCTTGAACCTGAGAGTTCTGGGCATCGTTCTAACGAATATACAGAGGGAAGAGAGAGGGAGGGAGCTCGGAAAGTAACTGAATCCGAAAGAGAAACGGGGAAGCTAGAGAGTGAAAGAGAGCGCTCAAGAGAGAGAGATGGAGAAAGGAGAACAGAGAGAAGAAGCCAGAGAAGAAGCGGTATTCCTTCATCTTCTTCAGGACTCTTTCCGCCACTGTGCGGTCCTCGTGCTCGCACAACCGCGAGCTCCCCCCCTGGCGCACCGACGCTCCGCCAGCATATGCAGTGATCTCCAGCAACGCTCTCAACGATGGCGAGCCTCAGGTTTTCCGACGCTGGTCTGGACCTCGACGCGCCTCAGGCGTCTCCACAAGGCTCGACACCAGAGCCGCCGCAGCAACAATCTGTCGTCAAGCTTATCCATGCAACCTCGCCGTGACTCGCCCCTGCTCCAACTCGTTTTCCATCCACCACAGATTTGCAAGCAAGCATGCCTACGGTGATCACCTCAATCAGGTCGACATCGCTCCCTGTCCAAGACCTGACGTTGGCACCTCGCTGCCGCGCCAAGTGAGCCAGCCGCGTATATTCAACCACCACTATGGTCGCGTTTCATCGATAGTTACCCCAGCGTTGCACCTTGTCGAGCATCGCCTCGAGCAAACACCACCACCACCGTGGCCGAGAGTCGAGCAGCAACACGATACACACACCGAGACGTGCCAACGCGAGGCGACGCTGCTGCACCATCACCTCGAGCTTGCCCTGTTTTCCTTTGCGTTTAGCAGATCGTCCGCGAATTCCCAGTGATCCCGGTGGATATCTAACGTCCCGCAAGCCTCCACATGACGCCAAGATCCCCGACGTGTGAGATCGTCCTTGCCTAGCCGCCACAACTGGATCTTTCTCGTTGCTGGTTTTCTTCAGTCGAGTTGGAGTCCAACCCCGCGACTTCTGAGGAGAAAGATACGAGAAAGAGAGAAGGGGAGGGCAACAAGCACACTTGAGCCGAATAAATTTTGTGTTTTGCAGGTTCACGGTGCCATTGCTCCTACGCACTGCCACTTGGACCTCTGCAAGACTTGCTGTTGCCTCTGGTTGGGGGAAAATTTCACATAAGGACTTAAAGTAGAGCTGTTTTCTCATATAAATACTCAAGGGTGAATTTTGTATCAAATAGTGGTCTAAAGTTGCCAACTCTGTCTCAAATTAGGGCCCTTAACTTGCTGGTCGGCCAAATTTTCGCCAGTGGACTTATTCCGGCAATTGGAGAATGGACATTTTTGTCCAAAAATCGTAACGGTAAAAAAAAAGGTAAATTAAAGATTCCAAATTATATTATAGGGCTTTTTGCATAATTTCTTTCTTTCCCATGTAGATCTTCAATTTTCTTGGTGTCGATTTTTCTTCCAATCAAATCAGAGAGAATCCTCTCCGCTCTTGAATTCTCTTTATAGATTCTCTCCCATTTAAATTAGAAAGATCCCAAATTGATTTTGTCCAAAAAAAAAATTATCTATTTTGACCTAAATTAAAGAATTCCGACTCAAATCCTCTCCCCCGTGTCCCGAGCTTCTCATGAAGCCTCTCCTTGGCCTCTCTTACCACTCCTCCAAGCTTCTTTGCTAGCTTCTCATGGAGCCTCTCCTTGGCCTCTCTTACCACTCCTCCAAGCTTCTTGGCCAGATAGCAGTATCAATTTCTCTGAAAAATAGGCTCGAAATGAAATCTTTGAAGGAAAGAGAAGCATGTATTCAATATCGGGCTTTTATAAATAAATAAATAAAATATTGGGCTTTTATAAGACAACTACAACCGAGGTCAAATTAATTTTGGTAATTGCTTTGAACCAATTCAGTTTATAACTTGAATTGAAAATTTTGTATGCTTTTCAAAGCAAACCAAAACCAACTATTTTTGGCGAAGCCTCTTGTTGACGAGTTCTTTTGATGATCGAAGCATCATAAATAGAAGAATTTTTTTGTGCAGCTAGTTTCACTCAAAGACACATGGTATGTCACTTTGAACTTGCTGATCGAAGCATCATAAATAAAAGAATTTTTTTGTGCAATTAGTTCCACTCAAAGACACTTGGTGTGCCACTTTGAACAAGCGCTAGAGGAGTGTCAATTTCATTAAATTTCAACATCCTCTAATTAACTTCGTTTTGACCAATGTCAGTTTATTAAATCGGTGCATCTGATTCTTCATTCATCCATAAATAGCCATTGCGGCTTGTTCAAGCAGTGTGTCGATAAGCTACAAGCATATCATGGAATACCACACTGATGGCAACAAGACGTGAAGCCAAAGAGTTTCACTCAGCCACTATTTTCACCTTCTTTGATGCAATCTTTTTCAGTTAGAAAGGTGCAACAATTGGCAGATGCATCGCAAGAGTTTTACACAGTCTGCTCTCGAAGCCTCCCTACTCCTTCCTCTCAGACGAAACTTAATTGCAAAGCTAACAACAATAGTGGGTCGAGCTGCAAAAATCATCGAACCGGAATATTAGCTCAACTCATGCGACAGATTGACAGTGAATCAAGAGCATCACAGAGTTGCACACTAGCAATGACGAAGGAAATGTGTGCGGGAGAGAGCGAGAGCAGAGGGGATTGTTCGTCTTTTGGGAGAGAACGACGAGGACCTCGATGGAAGTAATTCGCTGGCAAGATCACGTTCGAGCTCCCGGACAAGATGCTATTCCACGCGGACTCCTTCCTTGACCGCCCAATCTCCGCCCTCGCCATCGACGACGACCACATGCACAGCGATATGTACTTTGTCCTCCTGCTCAATGGCTTCCCGAGTCACAGCAGCCCCATCAAAATGAGGGAATGAATGGGTCTGTGTCTGCGAGAGAGAGAGAGAGAGAGAGAGATGTGAATGAAGGAGGAGAGGAGAGGCTGAGGATTTGGGATCGAAAATCTTGAAAAAAAAAAAGGAAAGCGAAGCTTCTCTTTGATTTGGTTGGGAGAAAAATCTACAAAGAGAAACCTCTTTTTTACCCGGTTACAGTTTTTGGACAAAATTGCCCATGCTTATTTGCCATAATATGTCCATCAGGAAAAGATTTGGATAATCAGCGATGTGGGGCCCTCATTTAAGACAAATTAGTAACTTCATACATTTTTTTTAAACAAAATCCACTCTGAATCCTTATTTGAGAAAATGCTTTAACTTTGAACCTTTATTTGAAATTTTCCCATTGGTTAGGTGTAGCTCCTGCCATGCCACGAATTCTCAAATTAGGTAACGATTTCATTTGGTTTGATTTGAAAATTTAATTGCTAATTTCAGATTGATTTCGTTATCTAATTACAATATTTGAGATTTTATGCATCATCCAGTTAAGGCATTGTTGATAATAGTCAATTTAATTATTAATTTGATTCATAAAGATTTCAGATCATTTTTTTTAATTACTTTGACTTAATATCGGATAGCTATTGTGCCTAAAGATTATGATGACCTTTAATTTAATCGCTGAGAAAATGGGTTATTTTTTAGATATCACAATCTTTTAATTTGAAATTTTTGTGAATTGTGCATGTGGATTAAGTGAGATCTCATCCTTAATTCAGACTCTGAAAGTACCCAAAAAAAAAATCATCTTAGAATGGATTAGATTCATTTTCTTAGTTCAAATTGCATGTTCAAATTAAGGCATTTTTAAATTACGAATTTGAATATTAAAAAAAAACACACACACACCAATGTTATATAGTTTTAATTTCATCTTTACCTGCTATGTCATGTCATGGGCATGTCATGTAGCTTTTAGCTGCATCATCATTATGCCACGCCACCTTATGATGTGTCATCTTGTCTACCATCGTGCCGCGTCATTAATGCCACATCATATACCCTGTCATTGTCCATATCACCACATATGTCATGTTATCGCTCGCATGCCATTTAGTGATTGTATGTTAAGGTCATGAAATCAGAACACATGTCATCCTAGGATAAAATGCATATTGATTATTTCCTGTCCTTAGAATTAGGACATGTAGTCGAATATCGTCACTTCTTTACATCATTGCATTTAGAGTAAGCTCACATTATATAAAGCATATTTTTCATTAAACAAGAAAAACCCCAAAAAATAGTTGGTTGAAATAGTGTATAATTAGAAAACATACATAAGCCGAATGTGTTTCTTCTAATTAACCTTGTACATGCTTACGTTGCTTTAAAATAAGTGCCATTCAATTTCCTTGCAATTTATTAATTGCTTTAATCATTAGGTGTTTCATTAATGATTGCACACCCGCATGCATGATCACCTCATATGTTAGTGGATAAGCTTAAAATTAATCTAGCCTGCCCAAAAAAATAAAAAATTATTGAATTGAGCAAGATTAGATACTGAAAGGACATTAATCATTTAATTAGTATAATCAACTCTTTGACCCTAAATTCTTTGGTTACATAGGAAATGACGTACACTCCTATATCTCACTTTGTTTCTAGCTGACCCCAATAGGTTAGTGATGACTCTTCATTAGAAAATTCTTACAAAATTCTTACAGCATCAATTTGAATACCTACATCACACTTGCAATTCCTATTCTCGCTATCGAGGGGTAGGTTGCGAGATCTAGTCTTCCATTATCTCCACTGACTTACAGTTTTCTCTTCATCAGTTCCTCACATAATTTGGTGAAGGTGTAGTCAATTTGTATGTGCCCTCCGGCCTCCTTTCTTTTTTTAAGAAAAATTTCTACCTTTTTTCCATGGCCATATCCTATTTTAATATGTATATATTTTTCAATTACTCCATTTAAAACTCCGTTACTAAAAATGAAAAAAGATTAATTCCACCGTTCTTATTTAATGTTGTGTACATTTAATCGCATTTATGTAATATTAAACTGAAAACATAGGAAAGTATTTTTTACCAATGCCATATAGTAATGCATTTTTATCGTCTTCACTCACTCACAATATGGAAAAAGAAAAGGATGGTTTAGGTAGGGAGAGAGTGGACAAAGAAGGGGATTGTATCAATAATTGAAGAAGAGAAAATGAAAGTGATGAATATATTGGGAAACTGGAGAAAGTGTGAAAATATAATCATTAGCACAATATCCATCAATTCAATCAACTCATTAATTAAAGTGATTATTTTAACTAAGAGCACAGCATTTGACCCAAAAAAAACTAAGAACATCGCACGAAATTTTATGGCCAAATCACGAAAAATGGTCAAAATAACTTAATTGATTTACTTCATCCAAACTTCATTACGATATAGAAAATATTTTAACTCTATCATTCTGATTTAATGTTATATATATGATTTCATTTCCATGTACGTAAAATTAAACAAAAACCTCAAATAATTTTCTTCAATAAATTGCATTTTCTATGCATTCTTATCCTCTTCACTTACTCACAATATCATGACCAGGAAAATTTTAGGCACAATATATCTTTAAATGGTGAGAGCGAGTGAAGAAAGTACAGGAGCGCATCTTTAGTTGATGAAAATAAAATGAAAGTAATGAAGATAGCGGGGGAGAGGAGAAACTGAGAAAATAGAAAGATTGTCATAATATCCGTCAATTTAATCATTTTCATTGAAGTGAATTTTTTTTAATGCATGTCATAGCAAGGAATATTATAGTCAGATATACAAGAGTTATTTGTTACACCCTCACATAACGACTATTAGGGCTGAGCACGGTTCCCGGGTTACCCGGGAACCGGAACCGAACCGGAGGAGGGTCCGGTTCGGTTCCCGGTTCAAGGGGACCGGTTCGGTTCTGTTCCTTTTTTCTAGGAACCGGAACCGGAACCGGAACCGATTTCGGAACCGGAACCTGTTTCGGAACCGGAACCTGTTTCGGAACCGGAACCGGAACCGGTTATTTAGGGCAGAAAAAGCTCGACCTTGGATGTTCTAGTGACTTGTATGTGATGTTCTAGTTGAATTTTGGCTTCAGCCTCTAAATGAAAGTTGTAAAGGACTTCTTGGAGTATAACATACTCAAATTTGGGACAAAACAAACAAGTATAAGTGGGTGAAATCGTTATTCTTTGGGAAGACTGGATCTGGAGATTTTGGGACCGACCCTTGATGAATGCATGGACTGTAAGGCAACCTTTTTGTCGAAATTTCACTTCGGTTTCTTAACAAAAGTTGTAAAGGACATACTGAGGTACCACATATAAAAAATTTAGAGAAAAAAAACAAGAATAGGTAGGTGAAATCGTGGTCCTTTGGAGATGGTTAGATCTGGAATTACGGTACTATGAACAGGGATTTTAACCGTCCATATTTAATTATCTAGGACGAATTTGACTTTGATGTTTTCATGAAGTATCTACCTTATGGTCTTGGCTATCACATAGTCGAATTTCATAATTTTTTAAGGTCATTTGGGTATTTAATCGGAAATGTTTCTAAAACTGTGCAATCTGATGTGTTCGGATCTTGTAAGTTGCAATGCGTGGACTATATCATTTTTTATGAGGTTCTTTTGGAAATGTGTTCTGCATGAAATATCTCTCTTCATGTCTTCCCTACAACATATTTAAATTTCGTAATTTTTGTAGTTCATTTGCCTATTTAACCAAAAAAATTTCAAAAACTGTGCAAGTAGAGAATAGGAAAAGTAAATCGATTTTATCTTTTAATCCAGAACGAATTGGACTACGATTTCTTCATGAAACTTGTACCTCTAGGTCTTAAATACAACGTGTCCAAATTTCAGAATTTTCTGAGTTCATTTAAGGGTTTAATCGAAATTGTTTTCAAAACTTGTACCTCTAGACATTCTTGTTCTAGTGGTGTTTTATTTCTACTTTCTAGTTTGCTATTTGTTTTGAAATTTCTAATTATATTCTATTATTGTTGTGCAGTGCGAAGTTAATGTATTAAGATAACATGTCAATGGGAAGTTACCATGTAGTATACACGTACATTATAATTTTTTTTTGGCAACGTGCGCATACGTTATATTTTTTTTGGTAACGTGTGCATATGTTATAGTTTTTTTTTTTTTTTGGTAACGTGCGCGTACGTTATAGTTTTTTTGGTAACGTGCGCATACGTTATAGTTTTTTTTGTAACGTGCGCATATGTTATAGTTCAAATCTGAAAAAAAAAAAAAAAAAAAAAAAAAAAAAAAAAAACTGTTGGAACACAGGAACCGAACCACCCTGGAACTGTGACGGTGGTAGGTTCCGGGTTCTCGTTCCCACGGGTAGGTTCCGGGTTCCCAGACGGAACCGAACCGGAACTGGAACCGCTCACCCCTAACGACTATCTAAAAGATTAAAATCAATATAAATCGAAGAAATTATACGGAATCATATAATAATATATAAAATCACAAAATATCCTAAATACATCCCTAACAATATAAACTATTTCAACACGATCTTCATCTATAAGGAAAACCTTCAGCCGCCATGGACACGATCTAGAAACGAAACCCTTTGGCCACCCTTGGGCATATCATTGGCGTTCTCGAGTGAAAGCCTTTGGCCACTAGAATGTGGTCTTGGAAGGAGAGCTAACGGCTGCCAAAACCCGTACCGTTAGTGCTTTTGAAACAAAAGCCTTTGGTCACCTGGACGCAGTCTTGGAGGGAAAGCTACCGACCGACCCGGTCCTTATTATTGTTGTTTTCAAGTGAAAGCCTTTGCTTGTCGGAGCACGGTCCCGGAGCTAAAGTTACCAGTCGCCCGAGCCCATATCATGAGTATTCTCAAGTGAAAGCCTTTGGCCGCTTAGTACATGGTGGAGTAGATGCTTCAACCGCCTCGACTCGCAGAAAATTATTGGTGGTTCTTGGTAAAAGCCCTTGGCTAGGTCAAATGTGTAAAATATATACATATATACACACATGAAAAATGCGTTATAAGGACTAGGGCTTAATCAAACTAAGAAAGTGAAATCTTCTTAAATTATCTTCATACTGTAAATAGCACTGCAAGCACTCTAGGCTCCAATGCAATTAACTCTCAGGCTCCTAGAGGACTCACCTAGTCTGAGGTGCTCTTTATTGACTTTTGGATAGGAACTAAAATGTAAGAAATTGAAAGGTACATGTAGGTGAAAGACTATTAGATCCAAAAGTATAAACAATTGATGTGGTTAAGTCATTCTTGTTTCGAGTGGACCTGTGTTCCTTAAACTGATCAAATGCCTCTTCGGTGGAGTTTTCTCCTCGAATGAGGGTGTAGGATCAATCAGCATCCAAGTCTCTATAGTTCATCAGCGACCCAATGCACAAATTGGGTCGGGTTCACTGAAAATCCCTCCTTTCCTTACAAGAATAGTGGACATTTCCATCCTCTGTTTTGACAGAAACTTGTGAATGTCTGCAAGTATAATTGGGAATGGAAAATACAAACAATATTTATGAGTTTTCACCCACATATCCAAACCCTAATAAAGCGATCACACGCAACACTTGCTCTACCACCAGGCGAATCGCCTAGCCTTCTCTGACATCTCCACAACCTCGGGAGGAATCGTTGTGCTCAGTCTCCTTGTCGATTCAATCTCTGTCTCGAACAAAGGCAAGCCGCCGTGACTTGCCTGGAAACCTCTGACGGCCGCAGTGACCTCAGATCACGGTCGGCCATGGCATCGTAACCTCGATTCAGGGTCGCAACTGCCACCTCGGATCTCGCCGTGGCTGGCGATGACCTGCGAATTAGAGAGAGAAAGTTGCAAACCAGATTTGAGAGGGGTAGAGAGAGAGAGAGGGTGGAAGGAGGTACAGAGGGAAAGGGGAAGAGAGAAATTTAGCTACAACCGCATACAGCGACGGCAGAGGTGTGAGGCTAGGGTCCAAAACTCGAGCCTGTTTTTGGTATTTTCCCTAATTGGAAATTGTCCAGTTTCATGTCAAAGCCAAGAAGAGAGAGAGAAGAAAGCGGTCTGGTTCTTCTTCTTCTTTGGGACTGCTCTGGCCCTTGAACCTGAGAGTTCTGGGCATCGTTCTAAGGAATATACAGAGGGAAGAGAGAGAGAGAGGGAGGGAGCTCGGAAAGTGAGCTGCCGGACGGAAGAGAGCTTCAGCGGGAATCCGAAAGAGAAACGGGGAAGCTAGAGAGTGAAAGAGGGCGCTCAAGAGAGAGAGATGGAGAAAGGAGAACAGAGAAAAGAAGCCAGAGAAGAAGCGGTATTCCTTCATCTTCTTCGGGACTGTTTCCGCCACTGTGCGGTCCTCGTGCTTGCACAACCGCGAGCTCCCCCCCTCGCGCACCGACGCTCCGCCAGCATATGCAGTGATCTCCGGCGACGCTCTCAACGATGGCGAGCTTCAGGTTTTCCGACGCTGATCTGGACCTTGACGCGCCTCAGGCGTCTCCACAAGGCTCGACGCCAGAGCTGCCGCAGCAACAAGCTGTCGTCAAGCTTATCCCAGCAACCTCGCCGTGACTCGCCCCTGCTCCAACTCGTTTTTCATCCACCACTCAACGCGGACGCCAGATTTGCAAGCAAGCATGCCTACATTCATCACCTCAATCAGGTCGACATCGCTCCCTCTCCGGGACCCTGACGTTGGCACCTCGCTGCCGCGCCAAGTGAGCCAGCCGCGTGTAATCCACCACCACTATGGTCTCGTTTCATCGATAGTTACCCCGGCGATGCACCTTGTCGAGCATCGCCTCGAGCAAACACCACCACCACCGTGGCCGAGAGTCGAGCAGCAACACGATACACACACCGAGACGTGCGAACGTGAGGCGACGCTGCTGCACCAGCACCTCGAGCTTGCCCCGTTTTCCTTTGTGTTTTGCGGATCGTCCGCGAATTCCCAGTGATGCCGGTGGATATCTAACGTGCCGCAAGCCTCCACATCACGCCGAGATCCTCGAAGTGTGAGATCGTCCTTGTTTAAACGCCACAACTGGATCTTTCTTGTTGCCCGTTTTCTTCAGTCGAGTTGGAGTCCAACCCCATGACTTCCGAGGAGAAAGATACGAGAAAAAGAGGAGGAGGGCAACAAGCATACCTGAGCCGAATCAATTTTGTGTCTTGCAGGTTCACGGTGGTGTTGCTCCTACACACTGCCACTTGGACCTCTGGAAGACTTGCTGTTGCCTCTGGTTGGGGTAGCTCCTGCCATGCCACGAATTCTCAAATTTAGTAACGATTTCGTCTGGTTTGATTTGAATTTAATCGCTAATTTTGGATTGATTTCGTTATCTAATTACAATATTTGAGATTTTATGCATCATCCAGTTAAGGCATTGTTGATAATAGTCAATTTAATTATTAATTTGATTCATAAAGATTTCGCATCATTTTTTTTAATTACTTTGACTTAATATTGGATAGCTATTGTGCCTAAAGATTGTGATAACCTTTAATTTAATCGTGAGACAATGGTAATCTTTTAATCAGAAATTTCCACGGATTGTGTGTGTGGATTAAGTGAGATCTCATCCTTAATTCGAACTCTGAAAATACCAAAATAAAAAAAATCATCTTAGAATGGATTAGATTCATTTTCTTAGTTCAAATTGCATGTTCAAATTAAGGCATTTTTAAATTACGAATTTTAATATACAAAAAACACACCAATGTTATATAGTTTTAATTTCATCTTTACCTGCTATGTCATGTCATGGGCATGTCATATAGATTTTAGTTGCATCATCATTATACCACGCCACCGTGCCACGACCTTATGCCACGTCATTAATGCCATGTCATATGCCTTGTCATCGTCAATGTCAGCACATATGTCATGTTATCGTTCGCATGCCATTTAGTGATTGTATGTTAGGGTCATGAAATCAGAATGCATGTCCTTATTTCCTGTACTTAGAATTAGGACATGTAGTCGAATATAGTCACTTCTTTATGCCATTGCATTTAGAGTAAGCTCACATTGTATAAAGCATAGTTTTCATTAAACAAGAAAAAACCCAAAAAATAGTTGGTTGTAATTGTGTGTTAATTAGAAACCATACATAAGTTGAATATGTGTTTCTTCTAATTAACCTTGTACATGTTTACGTTGCTTTAAAATAAGTACCATTCCATTTCCTTGCAATTTATTAATTGCTTTGATCATTAGGTGTTTCATTAATGTTTGCACACCCGCATAATCACTTCATATATTAGTGAATAAGCTTAAAATTAATCTAGACTACCCAAAAAAAAAAAAAATCCTGAATTGAGCAAGATTAGATACCGAAAAGACACTAATCGTTTAGTTAGTATAATCAACTCCCTGACCCTAAATTATTTGGTTGCATAGGAAATGAGGTACACTCATATATCTCACTTTATTTCTAGCCAACTCCAATAGGTTAGTGATGACTCTTCATTAGAAAATTCTTATAGCGTCACTTTGAATACCCACATTGCACTTGCAGTTCCTATTCTTGCTACCGAGGGGTAGGTCACGAGATCTAGTCTTTTATTATCTCCACTAACTTGCAGTTTTCTCTTCATTAGTTCCTCACATAATTTGGTGAAGGTGTAGTCAATTTGTACGTGCCCTCCGGCCTCCTTTCTTTTCTTAAGAAAAATTTCTGCCTTTTTCCATGACCACATCCTATTTTAACATGCAAATATTTTTCAATTACTCCATTTAAAACTCCAATACTAAAAATGAAAGAACTTTAATTTCATCGTTCTTATTTAATGTTGTGTACATATAATTGCATTTATGTAATATTAAACTGAAAACTTAGGAGAGTATTTTTTACCAATGTCATATAGTTATGCATTTTTATTGTCTTCACTCACTCACAATATGGAAAAAGAAGAGGATGGTTTAGGTAGGGAGAGTGGACAAAGCAGGGGATTGTATCAATAATTGAAGAAGAGAAAATGAAAGTGATGATTACATTGGGAAACTGGAGAAAGTGCGAAAATATAATCATTACCACAATATCCATCAATTCAATCAACTCATTAATTAAAGTGATTACTTTAACTAAGAGCACATCATTTGACCAAAAAATAAAACTAAGAACATAGCACGAAATTTTATGGCCAAATCACGAAAAATGGTCAAAATAATTTAATTGATTTACTTCATCCAAACTTCATTACGATATAGAAAATATTTTTATTCTATCATTCTTATTTAATGTTATATATATATGATTTCATTTGCACATACGTAAAATTAAACAAAAACCTCTAATAATTTTCTTCAATAAATTGCATTTTCTTCTATGCATTCTTATCCTCTTCACTTACTCACAATATCATGACCAGAAAAAAAATTAGGCACAATATATATATATAAAGAAGTACAGGAGCGCATCTTTAGCTGATGAAAATAAAATGAGAGTAATGAAGATAGCGGGGGAGAGGAGAAACTGAGAAAATAGAAAGATTGTCATAATATCCGTCAATTTAATCATTTCATTAAAGTGATTTTTTTGAACACATGTCATAGCAAGGAACATTATAGTCAGATATACAAGAGTCATTTGTTACAGCCTCACATAACGACTATCTAAAAGAACAAATTAATCAGTATTAATCGAAGAAAATCTACGGAATCATATAATTATATATAGAATCACAAAATATCCTAAAGACATCTCTAACAATAATAAACCATTTCAACACAATCTTCGTTTATAGGAAAAGCCTTCAGCCGCCATGGACACGATCTGGAAACAAAACCCTTTGGCCACCCTCGGGCATATCATTGGCGTTCTCGAGCAAAAGCCTTTGGCCATTAGAATGCGGTCTTGGAAGGAAAGCCAACGGCCGCCAAAACCCGCACCGTTAGTGCTTTGAAACAAAAGCCTTTGGTCACCTGGACGCAATCTTGGAGGGAAAGCCACCGACCGACGGCTGCCAAAACCCGCACCGTTAGTTATTATTAGTGTTCTCAAGTGAAAGCCTTTGCTTGTCGGAGCACGGTCCCGGAGCGAAAGTCACCGGTTGCCCGAGCCCATATCATGAGTATTCTCAAGCGAAAGCCTTTGGCCGCTTAGTACATGGTGGAGTAGATGCTTCAACCGCCTCGACTCGCAGAAAATTATTGGTGAAAGCCGGCGGCTATGCCGCTCATGGTTCTTGGTGAAAGCCCTCAGCTAGGTCGAATGCGTAAAATAAATACATGCATATACATACATATATACTTATATATACACATGAAAAATGCGTTCTAAGGACTGGGGCTTAATCAAACTAAGAAAGTGAAAACTTCTGAAAATAAATAAATAAGTAAATTACCTTCATACTATAAATAGCACGGCAAACACTCTAGTCTCCGATGCAATTAACTCTCAGGCTCCTAGAGGAGTCACCCAGTTTGAGGTGTTCTTTATTGATTTTTGGATAGGAACTAAAATGCAAGAAATTGAAAGGTACATGTAGGCGAAAGACTATTAGATCCAAAAGTATAAACAATTGATGTGGTTAAGTCATTCTTGTTTCAAGTGGACCTGTGTTCCTTAAACTGATCAAATGCCTCTTCGGTGGAGTTTTCTCCTCGAATGAGGGTGTAGGATCAATCAGCATCCAAGTCTCTATAGTTCATCAGCGACCCGATGCACAAATTGGGTCGGGTTCACTGAAAATCCTTCCTTTCATTACAAGAATAGTGGACATTTCCATCCTCTGTTTTCACAGAAACTTGTGAATGTCTGCAATTATAATTGGGAATGGAAAATACAAACAATATTTATGAGTTTTCACCCACATATCCAAACCCTAATAAAGCGATCACACGCAACACTTGCTCTACCACCAGGCGAATCGCCTAGCCTTCTCTGACATCTCCACAACCTCGGGAGGAATCGTTGTGCTCAGTCTCCTTGTCGATTCAATCTCTGTCTCGAACAAAGGCAAGCCGCCGTGACTTGCCTGGAAACCTCTGACGGCCGCAGTGACCTCAGATCACGGTCGGCCATGGCATCGTAACCTCGATTCAGGGTCGCAACTGCCAGTAGAGAGAGAGGGTGGAAGGAGGTACAGAGGGAAAGGGGAAGAGAGAAATTTAGCTACGACCGCATACAGCGACGGCAGAGGTGTGAGGCTAGGGTCCAAAACTCGAGCCTGTTTTTGGTATTTTCCCTAATTGGAAATGTCCAGTTTCATGTCAAAGCCAAGAAGAGTATGTCCGATCCTGCAGCGTAGTTTTCTGCGAAATAATCTGCAAGCAGGTGACACTTACTCTGCTGCAAGCAACTTCTTGTGCATCACCGAAGCTCCTGCTGACCACGAGAGGCCGTTCCCAATCTGGCGATGAATAGCTTTATGGCGTCCTCTTGGCTAGAGGGAATAATGTGCCATTGGGAATCTAGAGTTATCTGTATATAGTTCGAGAGAAAGGAAATGGGCATCAGCATTCAGCAAGACAGACAAGAAGGTAAAAAATAACTGGCAATGCCACATAACATGATGAAGGAAATGACATGCAACTATTGTGGAGAAACTCAAAATAGTATATTCTTTTGCAGGGTAAGATAAATAATATGTTATCTTACACATGCTGCACAGAATAAGGGCTTCAAATTCAAATTGCCAAATGTGACATAAGTGGCCAACCCTTCCCCAGTCACCTTGGAGTACATGTAACCTCTGGAAAAATGAACATTAACTAATTTACATAGACTATACTCAGTCTTTTGGTATACAATGCCAAGCTGGGCCATCACAAGGATGCACATAGTTTCGAGGGTGGATTCTCCATGATCTGTCATTTCGTCACATACTTATTGTATGGTATATATTGCCGAATACTAATTATTTTACAAGGTGTGTTTGATTTGTGAAAAGTGAACGATTTCTTTATGTTCCACTATTAGAAAAGAAAAACAAAGTAATTGTTGGAGATTTTTCTACTCCGTAGGTGCACGCCTGCTCCCGAAGATATCGTAACCGTTGGCATCCCCTCGCGACGATACCCAAGCGATAACGTGGATTTGTTACCGAAAGGGAACAACTTTCTTTTCTTTTACTAAAATATCGAGAACGAAACTTTTGGCTGTAAAGCATCGAGAAGACCACATAGAAAGTGATGACGTGCTTCTACAAGTTTCGGTTTGATCCTCTTGTGGACAATGGAGTTAAAATGACACATCGTAATCAAATCATCATGACCTTTTTTCTTTTTCTTTTTTTTCCTGTCTTCTGTCCATTACCATGCAATCTGCTATGACAACGAGAGGCAACATTACAAAGAGAAAACCAAAAAAAAAAAAAAAAAGGCCTAAAAACAAACGCGTGAAATTATTTTATGTTCACTTTTGTTAATCAAAGGATCCAGTATACAAGTAGGAGTCTAGGACTGTCATGAGCCAGTAGATGAAGGGTATTGGCCCAGACTGGGCCACGGTGGCAATGGCTCCAGTAGCTGGCTCACTCATGCCTCCCAGAGTAAAGCAGAGGAAAAGCAGAAGGTTTTGGAATGGAGGCTGCCTAAAACGACCTCTGCCAAGAAGATGATCGTGAGGATGAGGATGATGATGAAGTGCAGAATGAGACCGAGAATGACCTGGGAAGCGTCCAGCAACTGTTCCACAATGCCTGCAGATTGTTGCTGAAGAAGTCTTGCAATTTACCAGAACAGATCGGTGGCATCAACAGGTGGATGGTCTCCCCGCGGCTGCAGCGGCAGCAGCAGCTGCAGCTGCTGTGGCGGCAGCATCTGCAGCAGGTGCTGCCAAAGCAGCTCCATCCGCCGCTGCATCGCTAGCGGCAGCTGCCGATGCTGCTGCAGATGCCACTGCCGCTGATGCTGCAGCAGCTGCTGCACCTTCTGCGGCGGTGGCGGCGGTGGCAGCTGTAGCAGCTGTAGCAGCGGCGGCGGCTGCCACAGCTGTAGCAGCGGCGGCAGCTGCGGCGGCTGCGGCAGCTGCGGCTGGCGGGGGGGCTGCGGCGGCTGCGGCGGGGGGCCGCGGGCGCGGCTGGCGGCGGGGCGCGGCGCGGCGGGCGGCGCGGCGCGGCGGCGGCGGCGGCTGCGGCTGCGGGGCGGCGGCGGGCGCGGCTGCGGCAGCTGCCTTGGAGGAGTAAATGGGGCTGCCGGCACTGTCATTTCAAAGTTATGCGAGCAATGAACAAAGAAAAATACAAATAGAGAAATCATATTTTCTGATGCAAAGCAAAATGGGCCATGTTTAATGCACTGACATAGATTTCAGTGAGTTATCATCGTATTGATACAGCTGAGCACAATTTAAAGTTGAATACCACATTCTCTTATTCTAATAAAATCAAATCCGGACACATCATAACATATCTAACAAGCTAAAATGACAGTTAAAGTTTACTAAAGTTAGCTTCCTCTAAACAATAGTCACCATCAATTCAATGGCCATGAATGCTGTCAAGGTGATTGCATTTTCAAAACTTATTGCTGACGCAACTGGTTCGGAAAGCACACTAGAAACACGAAATCTATTTTGTTTGTTATAGGTTTCATGAGCTCAACTTCACCGAATTAGAAAATAAAGATAGGCAAAGCACTGTCTGCTCATTTTTTGTTGTTTATTAAGCATACCCATTTTAAAATTTATGGATTCTGCAAACAGCCATAGAACCTGAAATTCAGACAACTGCAGAGCCTGCTCTGCTCTAAATTTTTTTAAAAAAATCCAGGCATACCAGACTTTGATTTAACAAGATACCGATGTTGCAAGTCTCTTAAGCCAGACTTTGTATCTTATTATAGGGCCCAGATGTCCCATGTCAAGAAAAAAGAACCAAAAAAAAGTGATTGTCTGTCAAGTTTCTAATCCTGAATCATGACTCAACATCTTCAACAGTGAAGGCTAAGAAAAAAGAACATAAAAGCATATAATATAACGTCATCAAGTGTCTAAACTTAAATGACTTACCATCTTCCACAGCGAAGGCATTAGATGTGGCCTCATAAACACGAATTCCTTCGCAATAACCCTCCTTAGTTTTGACTCCAAGCCTGAATTTGCCACTTCTTGTCCAGCTTGATACGTCATTAAAAGTGATAGCTCCCAATGTCCCCATACCTTCATCGAGAAGCACAGAGAGATCACCACCCAAGAGCGGCATCTTCCCCTCTTGCCCCATTATTTTATTTTCATGGCTCTCAAAGAACTCTCTAGTCCAATTTTTGCCAGCTTCTCTGTCAAAGTCACCTCCAATCACCGTCACCGTCAACTCTAGCTCTGATGGGCGTCCAGATTGGACAACACTACCTGTCCTGGAATCTACCAAGACAACATGAATAATTTTCCCTTTCTCACCCTTAACCTCATTGCCTTTAACTAGGCTTGATGGTAGTTCATTTATAAAATGAAGACGTAAATCCTTTTCGCTCTCACCATCTTCTCTCGATAATGCAAACCTGTCAATATAAATAAAAATTAAACAGTTCACCCAATAGAAGTTTGCACTGCAGAAAGGGGTGCCCAGGACACAATATGAGGGCAGCCTTCTTGCCAACGGCATAGTCATACAAAGGAAGAGAATGCCGAGGGCCAAATCCAACATATAAAATCATTCAACGGGTCATTCACATTACCATAGAAATCACAATCAATTGACAATCAAAACCTATGGCCTTAACAACCACTAGTTCGAACACATCGATCTCACTTAAGTCTTTTGAAGTATGAAAAAGAAGCACAGATATCAGTACTTATGATCAAAGGAAATGATGCCCTGCCTGTCTCTATTGTCGATACATACAAATATACTTGGTAGGAACACACATTTGAACAGTGTTGCATATATACTTAAAATTAATTCTTGCGGAAGATCAGTATAAAAACTAAAAACATGTCTCAGTGACCTTTTGATTCGCTACTGTCATATTTTATTCTAGCTCTGGTAGATCACCCCAAGTTGTTGGTGACAAATCATCTTGCCATGCATCCAAAATCGCAATCATCTATAAAATGTGTCAACGAAGATTCTTACCAACAATTTAGCTTTCCGTCTGATAAAGGGACTTCATTCTCGTTCACTAGATCATGAGTACAATCAGGAAGTTCACCGAGTTTCTCAAGATCAAGTGGCTTCCTAATTTTTTCTTTCATTGTTTTGAAATTCTCCATCAGTAACGCATTTGTCCTCAAATATAGATAATCGTCAATCACAGCAGGCATCAATGGCACCCTCTTCTCAGTTCGTGCAGTTTCAAATGCACTCAAACTCTGCCTGCAGAACGAAGTGCTGCAGGGTTGGCTTAGAATTTGAATTGCGTACTTCTTCAATACAGGAAGGCCATCACCGCAAAAGTCCCACCAGTCACCTTTATAATCAACACTGTTAGTATACAATTTACACATTGAAAACAACTAAATAATGAAATTAAATCAATGCGGTGAAATAATAAAATAGATGCTTACATGGGTGAGATGTTCGCAACATTGTCATTGCTGTACAATTGAACAACTTTGGGTCTTTGCTACGATAGAGGTGCATTTCTTTCAAAAATTTTGCCTTTTCTTCATCATCACCTACCAATTTGTCCAATATGAAATTTATGCCCTCCTTCATTGCCTTGTTCATTTCAAACTCCTTCCGACAAAAGTAAGCAGGGTTAAGAAAAGCTGCAGCAGCATGTATTGGATGAATGATATTACTCTTCCGTTGATTGAACAATGTCCATAACTCCTCATACTTATGTACATTAGTCTCATATATTTGTCTAATAGCCTCCTCTGCCATTTCCACAGCTGCATACAAGAACCCAGAAGTAGCACCATAGCTATCAACTAGACATAGTACTTGAAATATAGGTTCTACAGCATGCAAGACTTCCTTCACTTCACTCCAAAATTCAGAACTGCGGAGGATGTCACCCACTTCTACACTTGATTCATCCTTCTCAAAACCCAATGAAAGCCACTCAGATGATGAAACAAGTGACCGCAGGTCTTTTTCAACCCCCATGATTGATTGGAGCCTATAATAGTTTAAGTGAAATTTGGTTGTTGATGATTGCTTCAACTCCCAGTTGTTTGTGAACAACTGCTTCATTGATGATAGGATGCCATCATGCCCACGAACTTTAGTGACAACCGCTTTTGCTTGATAAAATACCTTTCTAATCCATTCGATATCATTGTAAATATCCTCAAAGAGTTTATGTATTTCAAAGGCAACGCAATTAGTCTGGTACAAATTGGGATAATTGCTAATGAAGATATCCTCATTACGTGATTTCTGAGCAGTGTTAGTTATGTACTGCACAATGCACCCCCTTTCTTGAAAGATAGAATATAAAGTATCACCCTGCTCATTGGCCTCCCACAGCAAAGCGCATGTTGTTAACTCATCTTTGGGGATTTCCAACATCTTCAATAGTACCATCCCTTCAGCAGAATAGGCAAAGAAATAAACGAAGCATCTATCCTCATCACACGAAATAGCAGAAATGAGTGTGCAGCCGGTTCTATCCCATGATTTCTTCACATTTGCCACGTGCTCTCCAATTTCCTTTTTCAAATCTGGCACTAACTTTGTTTTGACTATTGAACAACGTGGCAACCTATAATTGGAACCATGTTCAGCCACAGCATTCACATAGTTAATGAAGGATGGCCTCCGCATAATATCGATATCAGGATCATTCAACAGGATGAACTTAGCGAGCAATTTATCCAGCAAAGTTTCATCCTTACTGATAAGCATTTTTGGCAAAGTCTCTTCGGTCTTAACTGAACTGGCTTCAACCTTGGCTCTCTTATGAGGACCAATTGCTTCAGCAGCGGCATCTTGAACATCTTTAGAGACCTTGGTGCATATGCGTATACCACCGCCAGTAATCCCAGATAAATGCGACTTAACTCTTTTAGCACCGCCGGAAAATGTTTCCTTGCAGAAGATGCACGTAAAATTGCCATCTTCTTTCTCTGCATAATCCCAAAATCGATCTCTCTTTCTAACCATGTCTACTTCCTAGGCCTATATACACAAAAGAAGAGCAAATTAATGCTTGCCCATGGACATTGAATGAAGTTATTGATAGTCGCATTATTGACAACACCGAGAACTATGACCCGTGACTTCCAATCTATGCACATAGGTTTTAAGGTTTAACGGCCACGTCTTCACTCAGAAATAATAAAACCCTTGCAATGAAATACCATGCAATTGACATTCGCACTAAGGTCCCTCCTTCATCAAAGCAAGGAAGTTTCACCAGAACTGTCAGTGGGTCGACAAGACTTGAGCAAACCTTTTTACCGCTACTAGCATGCACACGTATCGCTATGAGAGCTCCGAATAATAACACTGATATTTAAACTGACCTTCAATTGAACAGAAATATAACATTAAGTATCTCGACTGAAAAATGAAATTCATTGTTTTGAGATCAAACTCAATAAGAATTGCTAACTTTATATATGTATTCTGGGATATTCAGAAGAATGGAATGGACAAAGTAGTCAAAGGCCACTTTACTCAACAATTGTTAAAATCGAGGGGTACTTATACCCAAGATACCCAGCTATCTTGGAAATAATCAAACAAATAATGCCCTCAAGATCAAATAATATCTCGAACAAGAAATTATCTATTGTCCATAACTTTACTTCGACGCTGTACACTAGCTTGCTTCCTGAGAGCAAGACAGAGTACCTAGAATAGCAACTATCCCTTCAGAAACAGGACTTGAAATAATTGAAATGCCCAGAACCCATTAATCGTCGCTCATATTCACATACACGGAAGTTGAGAGAGAAAGAGAGAGAGAGAGGATGTGACCTGATTATAGCACGAAGAAGACGCAGAGAGGAGCGATATTTTCCCCACGGCGTGAAGCCTGAAGAGGGAAGAGCGACGAAATCACGAAGTTACGCTGAATCGGAAGCAGAGGGAAGCGAAATCTCTCACGCGGTGCGACGCCTGGACAGTGAAGAACGACCAAATCACGAACTTATGCACTGTTGGGGAGAAGGTGAGAGAGCTTTCATAGATGCTTGAATTTTACCTGTTTATATAGGCGCCTTTTTTTTTTTGTGGGGTGGGAGGGGGGGGTGGTTGTTTCTGTTTCTTTGCCTTTTCCCGCGGTCTGCGTCTAATTTCTTATTTATTTTTTGGTCAGACGTCTGCGTCTCATTGGCAGGCCACGTTTCTTTGACTTGGAGGCGTGCGTACGCGAATTATTAGAAAAAACAAAAGTACGCGTTCTTATCAAAGAAACGTCTTTACGTTTAGTTAATTGTCCCGAGTCCGAGTCCGAGAAAATGATATCGTGTGTTCTACTTTTTAGCTTTTTGGCTTTTTCCCATGGTCTGCGTCAAGTTGGCACGCATGCCTACGCGAACTATTGCAAAAGCAAAAGTACGTTTTTTTCAAAAATTCGTCGTCCCTTACATTTTATTTGGTTGTTGCGTCCAAGGAAAACATATGGTGTGTTTCAGAATATGAAAAGAACAGTTGCGATTCGAACAGTATTAGTAGGGCAACAAGTTGAAGGGCACATTTAAATCCACAACTTGTATAGCTGCTTCATAAGAGATTAATTGTTAATTAGGTTTTCAAACTTTCGTGCGTGTATTTGGTTCAAAATAGCTAGTAAATAAAAAAATATTTTTCGCTAAGGAAAACTCATACAAAAATTAGGAAATTATAATCTCGATTACTAGATTTAAGTAAATCCTTAAAAGGCTTAAGGAGAAATAATAAGTGGGAGATTAGGCGCGCATTAAACACTTTGTTTTTTTTTTCACAGGAATAGAAATAAAAAAGTGTTTACGTTCTAACGAGTTTTTGAACAAAAGAACGTTTGGTAAGTGTAAAAAAAAACTGTTCTTGGAATAAAAAGAACAAAAACATGTTTTGATAGCTATGATCAATTTACGTTCCTAGAATGAAAAAAAATAAACACGTTTGGTAAACGAAAAAAAAATTCTGTTAATTTAAAAAAAAAACATTTTCTTTAATAAAATTTAAAATTGATATTGAATTCTCATTTTTATGAAATGCTCATTAATTTTATTTTGTTCATGGTTAGTGAAGACAAACATTTTTAACATGATCATATGGCATATTTCGTAGAAAATTTTATAATTAAAGTTTGTATCAAATTTTTTCAAATACTTTTTTTATTTGCATATAATGACACCACGAGCAGTATTCATTTGCATTAACTCCATGGAAGAGCATCACCAGGCCAACTGTCAACCTGTCAAGACAACATGCCCCTAATGGTCGTATTCCTCAGATTTGTAGAAGGAGATTGTCAAATGTACCAGAAGCTTAGAATGATCGAGATGTGATGAACTTACCCTGAGATTAGTAGAATTACAGAAACCACCCATAGCACATACTGATAAATCGTGTGCTTTGGTTTAAGTGAAGGGGTTGCTCTTCTAGGAAGAGCATTTCTTTGGCTAACCCACCCGAACTGGGGCCGAATTAGAAACACAAAGCCAAGAAGAAAACCATAAAGAAATTCGCCAATATGAGCAAAGTTGTCCACGTGAGGCAGAATACCCATCGCGAGATTTATTATAACGATGATGATGAGAGTTAACAATGCTGCTAACTGCACATACATACAAAATGATCTATATGGTCAAAAGGCACGGTCAAAGAATTTCAAAAGGCTGAAGGTTCTAACAAAGGCCATGTTCGTGTTTGCATATATTGTCCAGTTTGTAATGAGTTCAGAGAGCATGCTCCCTAGCAAACCGAAAAGGGCACCCGATGCACCAACCGAGATGCTAGATTGAATGAATAGGGCTGATAATAAACTTCCACCAAAGCCAGATATAACATACAGTAGCCCGATTCGAACTGAAAATTGGAAGAGAAACTACGAGTTAATTTTTGCAAAGCTACGATACTTCATAAAAACGAGAGCTTAATATTTCCATGGAAGCATCAGTAGGAGCCTATCTGATTGGGTTTGTGTTAGAATCTCAAACAGGTAGAGCCTTTCAAGGTAAAGGCGATGATGCATTATGAAGTTGCAATAAAATCATTTGCTACAGTAAAGAACATTTATGCATACCAAAACCAAATTCCTGTTCAAGTCGGATCCCTATGAAAACTAGACTCAACATATTTGCCAGCACGTGGAAAACCCCAGCGTGCAACCATATCCAGGTAAATAGGCACCAAGCCTGGTGCTTCTGAACCACGTCAGCAACAGCTAAAGCGCCCATCTCGTATAACCTGAACAGGAAAATGGCAAATGACATAATTTCGTTGAATGAAAAATTTCCCAAAACCATAACTCCACTATATGGTATGCCAAATTGCATGTTAAGATAAGCTGGACACATAATGCAAATCTCCACCAATAAGAGTTAAGAGTTCTATTTTAGAGATTAACATTAAATTACGATTTAATATATGCGAAACAGCTGAGAAATAACTCTCGATATAGTTAATCGTCCAGAATCAAAATGACATCTTCTCTTGTTTAGATGTGTCTTGGTAAGGGCTGCAAGAAATGCTATGCCCAGCACTATCATGTTAAGAAACATTTGTAAGTCTCATCCTTTCTCTATCTTGCTGCTCTCATTTCCCCTTTTTCGGGGTTCAAGTTTGTCTGATGGCTTTTATTCAGATCATCCATGAACAAGATGATGAAATCAAACTCAGCTTCTTAGTTCCAATTCTAATCAGGAGATTTCCAGTAACTACACAAGATATATTACACAACCGCCTTTTGCTACTTGGGTTTCACATTACTGTCCACCTTCTGCCTTCGGAACCACTATCTAATTCGAAACAAGTACATGGAATTTCATATTGAACATTAACTATAGTGCGAGCCTTACTTTAACAGAAAAATTACTGCATCTCTGGCTCCTCTCTCCACCAAAGATTGATCTCACGAGTAAACTAAACAACAATGGAGCACAAACTCACAAAAGTCATCCACTACAAGGACCATTCTAAAAAAACCCATGAAGCATCCACAAGCCCATGTCCTATTCAACTGCAGACACATCTAGACGTTGCATTCCACCCACCGTGCCATGCATCAATCCCATATACGCGCTAGAAATGATACAGAAACAGAGAAAGTAACAGAGAGACAGAAGGAAGACTCACGTATCCGATGAAGGCCCGAGCAGGGGATTCTCCTTGAGCGTTTGAAAAGAGAACCTCCCCAGAAACCTGGCGATGCAGAAGCCGGATTTCTTGGGACAATCGTTCACGTACATGGTCACCAAGAACATCACCACGTTGGCCACCACGAACGACGGGACCAGCCACGTGACCCACCGTCTATACCTGACCTGCCTGAACACATGGTCCTCCGTCCCCGCCGCCACCCCGCCGTCCCCGCCCCGCCCCTGCACCGTGATCTGCACCTCCGGCGAAGGATCCTTGCCCTTCATCGCAACTCCCCCGCTCTTCTTATCGAAAATGCGTTAGCTTGTCGTCGCCATTGGGATTCGTGGGACAAAAATTCAATCTCGAACCCATGTGGGTCAGAGATGAATCATCAAAAGGCGAGATTTTTGGCCCCCGTTCGGATTGGGTCGGAGATGAATTATCAAAAGGCGAGATTTTCGTCCCTTTTTTGGGATTGGGTTGGAGGGGAACTTCTCTTTTTTCCCGTTCCTTCTGCAGCTAAAAAAACGCGAGACGGATGCGATCGATGTTAAAGCGAACGAGAAGAGAGAAAAAAAGAAATCTTGCGAAACCGTGACGTGGGTTGATGGGTTTTGTGCTATCTTTGGGTGATCCGTTGTTGCGAAACCGTCCCAGATCTGCCGTCGGCAACCTCAAGCGAGTGTCCCAGATCTGCCGTGCCGAAGCCCATCGTCGACCGGAGAAGGAGGAGCACCGGAAACGTACCTGGAGTCGGAAGCTTCAGCCGGTGAGTCGCCGGAGTGAGGAGTCGCCGGAGAGTCAGCCGAGTGGGAGCCGCCGGAGAGAAGGGAGAGACGCCGGAAAAGGAAGGAGGAGGCAGAGAAAGCATCAGCCGAGAGAGAGCACGCACGAAGGAGAAGCTTCAGCCGGTGTTCTTCTTTCTCCAATTTTGTTCCCGTTTTGTTTTTTTGTTTCTTTTCATTTTTGTTTCTGAAGAAGTGTTTCTGGAGAAAAGAAACAACATTTTTGTGTTTCTTTTTTTTGCTTCAATTTTGTTCCGGAAAAAAAAAACAAAAAAAGAACAGAAACGCAATCAAACGCGTTTCTGTTCTTTTTTTGTTCCCGGGAACAAAATCCGTACAGACTCATTCTACAGCGAGAGATCCTACGTTCTTTTTTTTTTTTTTTTTTTTTCTGTTCTTTTTGGGGGTGTTGTTCTATGAGTCAATGTTCCGTTTTTTGGCTTTTTTCCCACGATTTACAGCACACGTTTCTTTGACTTGCACGTGTGCATACGCGAATAATTGTGAAAACAAAAGTACGCCTTCTTTTCAAAGGTACGTCCCTTTGGTTTATTTAATTGTTATGAGTCAGGGAAAAGCATATGATGTGTTTCAATACATGAAAAGAATAATTGCGGTTCGAACAGTATCAAGGCAATAAAGTTGAAGGGAACATTTAAATAATCCACAGCTTAAATAGTTGCTTCCCAAAAAATTAATTGCTAACTAACTTTTCCAAACTTTCGTGCATTAATTTCTTTCGAAAGGGTTAATCAATAGAAAAATTATTTTTGTATAAGGAAAACACATTCAAATATTTGGAAAATGTAGTAGTCTCGGTTGTGAATTAAGGATACCAAACATAACAAGCATCTACTCACAAAAACTCATCAAATTCTTCACTTTCTAGTTTACGATAGAGTTTTCCATGCTTTTCAACATGCCACCAAATAAAACAAAAATGATAATTTTCCTTTAAAAAAAATTCATGAAAAGCATTTATTTTATCATGAAATTTACTGCAAAACAAATGCACCCTAATGACTTTTCATCTTTGCATTTTTTGAATGAGGAAAAATACAAAATCTACTTTCAATTTTTAGACTAATAGATGAAAACGTGTTGGCAAGTTCGTGACTTCTTGTACAAGCGTCCATCCCTTTCTAATTTTAACTGAGTACAACAAGTTTCTCACTTGAGTCGGCTAAAACTTACTCCGAATATAAAGTTTGTAACATGTACACATTCTTTAATTACCACACACACACACTACTCATCATACATGAACATTACTTGTAGATGAAAAGTAACTAGCCACAAAAATTTGTTATATCTCGTGCTAGAATTTATTGAAAAATTAATATTGACTTCAATGGTCAATTTTTTCTTTAGGAAATAGGATCAAACTTGCTTTATCGTATGAAAAGGTAATATCCACATAGAAAATTTGCTAACCATTTAAAGGTCAAAGATTAATTTTTCTAGTTTTGAGTTACTTATCACATAAAAGAATACTAGCTATCAATTAGGCACAAGTTTTTCAGTTGAAAAAAGTACCATGCAAATGGGAATTCAAAACATGTGAATTGAAAACGCGAAGCAAATGAATGATGCTATGCTAAAAGAATTCGAGCGTATATGTACCTAGATTGTCCAAATTGAAGGGGACCGTTGATAACCGAATTTTTACCAACACATCGAATATATGTTTGTGGTTCTATGGGTCAATGTTCTGTTTCCTTGCCTTTTCCCGCGGTTTGCGTCTGATTGGCAAGGCACGTTTCTTTGACTTGCAGGCGTGCAAACACAAATTATTGCAAAAATAAAAGTACGCGTTCTTATCAAAGACACGTCTTTTGCGTTTAGTTAATTGTCACGAGTCCGAGAAAATGACAAGGTGTGTTCCAATACATAAATAAAACAATTGCGGTTCGAATAGTATTAGAGCAATAAGTTGAAGGGTACATTTAAATCCACAACTTGTGTAGTTTCTTCCTAAAAGATTAATCGCTAATTAGTTTTCCAAACTTTTATACATTTATTTTGTTTGAAATGGTTAGTCAATAGAAAAATATTTTTGACTTAAAAAACACATACAAAAATTAGAAAAATATAATCTCGGTCATTGGATTTGAACAGATTCTTTAAAAGCTCAAGAGGAAAAAATAGATAGAAGATCTGTCTTGTGAGAGATCTTATATTCTTTTTCCTGTTCTTTTTTGGAGTGTTGCTCTGTGGTCAATGTTCTGCCTTTAGCTTTTTCCCGCGGTCTGCGTTAAATTGGCAGCGCACGTTTCTTTGATTTGCACGCGTGCCTACGTGAATCATTGCGACAACAAATGTACGCATTTTTTTCAAAGATACGTCCCTTACGTTTTTTTAATTGTTATATGTCCAAGGAAAAGGTACGGTGTGTACAGTACATAAAAGAGAATAACTGCAGTTCGAATAGCATTAGGGCAAAAATGTTGAAAAGGGCACGTTTAAATCCACAGCTTGGATAGCTGCTTCCTAGAGGATTGGTCGCTATTTAAATTTCCAAAATTTCATGCATTTGTTTTGATCGAAATGGTTAACCAATGAAGAATATTTTTGGCTAAGGAAAACACATACAAAAATTAGGAAAATATCATCTCCGTTATGAATTAAGAATACCGAACATAAAAGCATCTCCTGACAAAAACTTATCAGCTTCTTCACTTTCTATTTTACGATAGGGTTTTACATGCTTTTCCACATACCGCAAAATAAAACAAAACTAACAATTTAAAATCCACGAAAAGCATTTCTTTTATCAAGAAATTTATTGCAAAACAAATGCACCATAATTACCTTTCATCTTTGCATTTTTTGAATGAGGAATAACACCAAATCTACTTTCAATTTTTAGATTAATAGATGAAAACTTGTTGGCAAGTTCATGGCTTCTTGTAAGGCCATCCATCCTTATCCAATTTTAGCTGAGTATAACAAATTTCTAACGTGCATTCGATAAAACTTACTCCATCGAGTAGAAAGTTCGTAGATGAAAAGTAACTAGCCACATAAATTTGTTATATCTCATGCTAGAATTTATTGAAAAATTAATATTGACTTCAATGGTCAATTTTTTCTTTAGGACATAGGGTCAAACTTACTTTATCGTATTAAAAGGTAATATCCACACAGAAAATTTGCTAACCATTGAAAGGTCGAAGATTAATTTTTCTAGTTTTAAGTTACTTATCACATAAAAGAATGCTAGCTATCAATAGGCACAAGTTTTTCAGTTGAAAAAAGTGCCATGCAAATGGGATTCCAAACATGTGAATTGAAAATGCGAAGCAAATGAATGATGCTATGCTAAAAACATTCGAACGTTTATGTACCTAGATCATCCAAATTGAAGGGGACCGTTGATAACCGAATTTTTACCAATGAATTAAATATACATTTTGCATAAAAAAATAATGTAGTAAAATTAAACTAAATGAAGAACATACATGATAGATTATAAATGGACCAATAATTAACAAATAAAGATTAACGGAAAAAGAGAGAATATAATTTCAAAAAAGGGCCTTCGATTCGGTCAATACCGAAAGGGCCTAATCTGATCATTTGGGCCTGGTCCAATTAGCGCAGCCCTCTAATTCAAATTTGCGGCCCGTTAGTCCAGCTCAATGAGCTCATGTCCGCTTCAGTGGGCTTGGCCCGTCATTCAGTTTATCCTCAGCTCTGTCTCTCTCTCTGTCTCACTCTCTCTCTCTCTCTCTCGTGCTGCCCAGGAGCGAAGCGAGCAATTCAGATTGATGGAGGCGACGAACGGAATCGTGATTCCTTTCTCTCATCAAACCAACCGGTTTCCCTTATAAAGAAACGGATTTCATGCTCGATTTCTGGACAATTCCTGGACGGTTATCCTCTTCCATCGCCTTCTGATGTCCTCGCCACCGCCGGTCAACACCAATGGCCGCTCCTCATCTTGCTCTGTCGAGCTCTGTATATTGGTCGAGACTCTCGAAGCAACTCATTCTCGTGTGAAGCTCCTTCGAGGGTATCGATTTGCAATGGAGAGACTTCCAAGACTTCCTCTTGTTAGTTGATCAACCCATCGTGAGCGGTAAGCGCTCCTCACTAAGGTAAATTATCGATGCTTTGTTTCGGTTGTTCTTCACACATAACAGAGGCCGAGACTTTAGGTGTGTTTTGTGCGAAAATACGCTTTGATTGAGGATCTATTTTTTAAGGGAATCTGATTTGATAATGTGTCAGTTTAACTGCTCTGAATCCTTTGATGTTCTCCGGAATCCGGAACATTGGATTGAAAATGTATATCATGTGTGCGATGAAATTCTTGAACGATGTTAGTGTCTGTTCAGGTTCAAATCTTACAGAGATTGAGTTCCGTGTTCTAATTTGTCTATTTTTTTCTATCAAATAGGTTTTGTTTGAATTTTGTTTCCCTTCATCCAGTAGTTGTCCGTGTTGCAGCTCATTGACTTCTAAGTTTTAGTTTAGTTCAATAGCCGAGAATCACTCATACGAAATAAGTTTAAATCTGATGTGTTCTGTCGATCCCAAATGAAACTGATTTGATTTCAATGTTCAAATTGTCATTTCTGAATTAAAGCATGTTCTGTTCATGATTTCCTACTCGATTTTTGCTGGATTAATGTTGAATTCTGAATGCAAGAGTTTATAGCGCTTTTTACCGTGGATGAATGCTGAATGAGTTTGCATACCATTGATGAACAAAAACGGGAGTTTGTGCGTAAAAGAAATGGAGGGAGCTTGACAGATGATAATATCATTAGCTTTGGAGCGCATGGGCATGGCAACAGAGTGAAGAAGATAATGTTTGATTCTTCTCAATGGAGAATATAGGACTGTACAGTAAATTCAAGGTGTTTGGGCACGTGGAATGAAAAAAAAAAAGGAAAGAGGAAGAGGTTTAGTGCATTTTGAGACGAGGAACTGAATAAGAAAGGAAAATGGAAAGTCAATAATAATAACAACGATAATAATAAATATATAAATGATAGATAATAAGAAATAAAGTTCCTTTGGAAAACTAGTCTGATCAACATGTACGACATAGGCAAAAGACTATTAGATCCATAAATCAGCATTCAAAGTTCTATAGTTCATCAGCGACCCAATGCACAAATTGGGTAGGGTTCCTTGATAGCGTCCTTCTCTACCCTTCAAGAACAGGGGATATTTCCATCCTCTGTTTTTGCACGGACTTGTGAATGTCTGCAAAAATATAATTGGGAATGGAAAATACGTACAATATTTATGAGTTTTCACCTGCATATGCAAACCCTAGCTAATAAAGTACACACCCAACACTTGCTCTGCCGCAACAACCCCACCGTCGCCATCCACCGCAGTCAACCAGAGATGTGTGGAAAAGCCAAAAAATAGGATATGGACATTGTCTCCAAGGGTTCTTTGTCAAACCTGTATATAGTTCAAGAGAAAAGGGAATGGGCATCATCAAGACAAACGAGAAGGTTAAACGGAACTGCTAGTGCCATGTAACATGGTAAAGGAAATAACATGCAACTATTGCCGGGAACTCAAAATATTTCATTCTTTTGCAGGCTAAGATAGGTTACATGCTGTCTTATACATGCTCGCAGAATAAGTGCTTCAAATTCAGATTGCCAAATGGGACATAAGGGGCCAACCCTTCTAAAATGACCATCAACTAATTTACATTGATGGAACTCAGTCTTTCGGTATATAATGTCAAGTTGGGCCATTAAAACTATCGAGGACCTATGTAATCAAGATATTCCCAGTGTGGCGGCAAGTGGGGACAATCTCAGTGACAATATCCATGACCCCATGCTAAAACATGATTGACCAATTTGTCTTCTGATTCTAGGGAGCCGTACAGAATGTCATTATCTAACAAAAAAAAACAATGCAACTATGGACATGTTTGCAATCCAAGTATGAAGGCAAAAATCCTTACTTTATGTACCCTGCCTCGTTCATCTGGATTCTGGCCCGATGAATATTTGGATCAGCCCTCCTGCCTCTGATTACAAAGAAAAAAAGTGCCAGGAAAATTGCTTCCTGATCAATTCAAATGACCGGACTCTATCACTCAAATATCTAGTTGTTTGTCTGCATCAATAAAGTATTTGGATAAGGTTACGATGTTTCAAAATTAACCACACATTTGTTGCCTAAGCTTTTAGATCAATTGGCATTGATCTCACAAAATTCACATGATATCAAAGTCTTAGTCTAGTTTATGAATTACTTCAAGCCCCTTGTTCGCCTCACCTATGATTAAATTTCACGCTTTAACTTTAGGTTACATTCTAACTTATGCATGAGAGGGAGGGCTACAATATCTAAACAAAAAATCATGACTTTATCTAATAACTCGAGTTTTGAATCAATTGACAATGGTCTAACAACATTCTACGGTGACAAAGTTTTGAAAATATTTCTCATTTATAGTTATGTGAGTAATGAACAAAGAAAATAAAAATGGAGCAATCATATGTGATGTTGCAAAGTAACAAGGGCTATATTTAATCCATTGACATAGATTTCGGTGAGTCATTATCATACTGATACAACTAAGCACAATGTAAAGTTGAACACCACATTCTCTTACTACAACAAAATAAAATCCGTCCACATCATAACATATCTAACAAACTAAAATGACAATTCAAGTATACTATAAACCTCAGACGAGCTCAAAAGACAGCTTCCTCTAAGCGAAAGTCACCATCAAAACAATGGCCATGAATGCTGTCAAAGTGATTTCATTTTCGACAGTTATTGCTAACACAACTGATTCGGAAAGCACACTACAAACACCGAATCTATTTTATTTGATATGAGTAGGTTTCACGAGTTCAACTTCACTGAATTAGGAAATTCAGACAGGCAAGGCACTATCTGCTCATTTTTTGTTGTTCCAAGGTACCCATTTCTAGGATTATGGATTCCGCAAACAGCAACCAAACCTGAATTCAGACAACTACAAAGTCAAAGAAGGACGGCCTCCGCACAATGTCAACATCAACACCATTAATTAGGATGAACTTAACGAGCAATTTATCCAGCATAACGTCGTTCTTACCGATATGCATTTTTAGTGAAGTCTCTTCGATCTTACCTGAACAAGCTTCAACCTTTGCTCTTTTATTAAGACCAGTAATTGCATCAGCAGTGGCAACTCGAACATCGTCGGGGACCTTGGTGCATATGCGTATACCGCGTCTTTTTTTTCCAGATAAATGTAATTTAACCCTTGGAACACCACCAGCAAATTCTTTACCGCAAAAGTTGCACTTATGTTTTTTATCCACAGGCTCTACATATTCCCAAAATCGATCTCTCTTTCTCATCGTGTCTACTTCCTTGGCCTATATACACAAAAGAAGAGCGAATTAAAGTTTCCCTTCAATAGTCAAGTTATTGATAACACAACCCATCTCTTACAGTATGTGCACGTAAGGTTTAGCCCCACATATTGCCTTAACATCTTTGCTAAGCAATAATTAAACCTCTGCACTGAAATATCATGCAATTGGCATTCACACTAATGTCCCTCCTTCATCAAAACAAGGGAGTTTCACCAGAATTGTTTGTGGATCAACAAAACTTACGGAAGCTTTTTTCCCACTATGAATATATACACACATTGTTATAAGAGCTCCAATTCATAAGACTGATATTTAAGTTGACCTTCAATTGAACAGAGACAGAAGTTCAAAGATCTTGAACGAAAAATGAAATTCAATAGTTTGAGGTCAAAATTAAATGAGATTGCTACCTATATTTAAATGTTCTGGGTTCTTCAAGAGAGAGGAACACGGAATTTAGACAAAGGCCACATCTTTACTCAATAATTGTTTAATTTAGGGGCATTTATCCCCAAACAATAGGTATAGGAAAGAAATAGAATTAGCTATATTAATCTAACTTGAAAATCTGCTATGCCGCAAATAACGAAACAAATGACATACTCAAGATCTAATATTGTCTCTAATATTCTCTAATTAGGAATTCCCTTATACGCATAAATTTACTTCAACGTTGGACACTAGCTCGCTTCTTGAGAGTAACACAGAGTATCTAGAATTGCAGCTAACCACTCAAAACCAACATGACTACAAAAATGAGGAAAGCCCTTGAAATAATTGAAACGCCCAGAATTCCTCAACCAACTATCGTCGCCCATATTCACATCCACAGAAGTTGAGAGAGAGAGAGACTAGAGAGAGACCTGATAGTAGCACGAAGAAGAAGCCGAGTTAAGCGAAATTTCTCGCGGCGCGACACCTCAAGAGGGAAGAGCAATCAGATCACCAACTTACAGAGAGTCGGGGAGAGCGAGCGAGAGAGAGAGAGCGCTTCTTGTAGAGGTGCTTGAATTTCGCTGGTTTATATAGAGGTGCTGTGTTTCTTTTTTGCTTCTTTCTGGTTTAGTCTGCGTCAACATCGTTTAATGTCTTTTTTTGGCCCGCGCAAATTGGCAGGGCACGTTTCGTTCACTCGCACGCGTACATACGCGAATGGTTGCGAAAGCAAAAGTACGCGTTCTTTTCAAAGTCACGGCTCTTACGTTTGTTTCGTCACGAAGTCTTGAGCTATTCTTCTCCTTTTCACATTATCCAAACCACTGTCGGATCCAGCACATCTATTATGTGTACTCAAACCTAAACTCAGATAACTTATTCCAATTGTCATCGGCCACAACAAGTTTCTCATGCGAGTTTGAATTAAACTATTTCCAACAAATAAAGAGTAGACATGTATTCAAAATTAGATCTTGTACTTATGTTGTATTAATTAAAATAGAATCATTATCAAACACGCCTTAAAATTTTAGGATGGTTGCCGTCATGAATTACTAGACAGGCGTCGATATATTAGTGGAGCGGATATGAGTGAAAATAATATATGCAACCTCAGCGCCTCTTGATGTGATACCACCAAACCACTTAATATTTTTTCTACACTCTGGTCCGCGTCAAATTGGCAGGGCACGTTTCGTTCGCTCGCACGCGTACATACGCGAATGGTTGCTAAAGCAAAAGAACGCGTTCTTTTCAAAGTCACGGCTCTCACGTTTGTTTCGTCGGTTTCGTTAGCTTCGCGACAGTCTTGAGCTATTCTTCTCCTTTTCACATTATCTAACCACTCTGTCGGATCCAACACATCTTTTATGTGTACTCAAACTTAAACTCAGATAACTTATTCTAATTGTAACCGGCCAAGTCTGAATTAAACTATTTCCAACGAATAAAAAGTAGACATGTATTCAAAATTATTTTGATATATATATAAAGACTATTCATCCGTGGAATAAAAAGGTTACTGCCCACATAAAAAAAATTTCTGATGCTAAAATTTGTCAAGACAACTGTCAATTTTTTTCTTTATGACATGAGGTTAAAATTACTTTATTGGTGACTTCCTAATTTTATCTTTCATGGTGTTGAAATTCTGCATCAGTAACGCATTTGTCCTCAAATATAGATAATCGTCCATCACTGCAGGCACGAATTGCTCCCAATGCTCAGTTTGAGCAGTTTCAAATGGACTCAAAATCTGCCTGCAGAAAGAAGTGCTGCAGGGTTGGCTTAAGATTCGAATTGCGTACTTCTTCAATACAGGAAAGGCATCACCGCAATAGTCCCACCAGTCACCTTCAAATTTGTGACATTCAAGTGAGCGATAAAAAAGTTATGGCACGCAAATGAGTGTTGTACAAAAGTTATAACACTCTTACTATTCTTACCCAAGTTGAAGTGTCACCTCTGCTATTCTTACCCCAACTTGGATTGTCCTGCTTTAGCATATAATGCTGGCAAGTTCATATTTGGAGAAGCTGGTCATATTTTTTAAGACATTACGCTGTGGCTTCATCTTGGTTTTACTTACTCTACTCCTTGATATATTGATTTGGGTATTGCATGTGAAAGAATTGACCAGAGCTTTATCAAAAGGAACTGGACGTGTTCCCTCTTTATCAATTATCCATGCTTTCCCAATCTAAACTTGTGAAACTCGGTATTATGTTTCTCTTTTACATGAGAAACGAGAATATTCTGGAGCTATAGGGTGAGTTATTAAATCGTCAGCACCGCAAAAAAAATTCCTCCAATAGTAGCCATTTAAAAGAATAAGAGAAACTCTATTATAGTGAATTTTGTACATTTAATATATTCTATGGATAGAGGATTGATCTATTCCCTTGCCATGTTAGAAATATTGCTCATAAGGAGTCCTATTGTTCGACCCAAAAAAAAAAAAAAGAAGTCCTATTGAAACCAAGAAGTATAGGCTTGCCATCGACATAAAAATAAATGGAGTTTTTCAAGAAAAAAAACTTATCAGTGGAGGAAGACCTTCTAGGGATAGGAGACATAGGGTTAAAGAGAGGACCTTTGCAACCTTATTCGCAGCAGATTGGGCGAGGGTTTTATGGCTTGACCCTCACCGGCCCTAAAAAACCAAGGGAAAAAGGAAAATAAAAATGAAACAAACTAAAAAAAATTCAATTTATTTTACATTACTCTAATGTGGCACTAAACTTAGTAGAAGAAAAAGTTATGACATTTAAGTAAGTGCCGTACGCTATTTTTCCCTCCAATAATTGCAAGTACAAAGTGGCCACTAATTTTTTATGATACATATGTTAAAGCAATACAGCAAAGTTAGCCATGAATAAATTTTATAGCGACGATGGGCCTACTCCAGTCGATTCCTCAAAATCTTCGCGTTCAGGAAGAGAAAAATACAATTGATCATAAGAAAGTACTAAAATCAGGTCGGAACCATGCGGCTGCATAATCGTGACAGCTAGTTGCATCGAAGTATGTCTCAACCTCACCGTTGTCCATGCTGCAACTCTTCTTCTTCTCATCTATGTTATCTTTGAAATAGACGTGGTTTGGCTTGACCCCGAGAAGGCAAGACTCGGCTTTGAACTCCACCGAGAACGAAGAGTTGCCATTCAAGAAGAGAGATGCGTTCCCCAAGCTCTTGACCTCTTCCTCAGTTCCCTTCTCCAAATCAACTTTGAAAACTCTGATCTTTTTCACGGGTCCATTCCCTTCGCCCCATATCGCCCATGCCGCCAATAATGAGCCTGAACACTCAACGAGATACGGATGACCCTCGAAAGTGTTCTGCCCTAGAATTAGTCGCGATTCCATGCGATGATTTCTCTTGTTAAAAGTCATTATTTGCTTGTTCGCATCCAAGGCCACAAATAGCCCATCGTAATAAATCAGTTGTATGATGGTGGACCGACGCAGATACATCGCTGGACTCACCGCCGTCCATGCATCTTCTCCTGATCTGTGGAAGGCAAACCCTAGTGGTCCAAGACTCTGATGAATATGGATCATGACTACGTAGCTCCTGGTTGAAGAAGGGCCTGAGGACAAGGCGATCCTGTTGATTCTGGGATGGCGGCACTGGAGCCTCTTCGGCCCATCGAGTTGCACCCTGAGACGTGACTTGCGGCGAAGCTTCGTCAAGGCAGGGAGTTCGATGCTTACGCGCGAAAGCGGATTGAAGATATGGTAGTCCCTGTCCCTCCGTGACGCGAGTATCCATCCTGGTGCAGACAAGGTCCGGACATGAGATCCTGGCACCTGCATCGGGTAAATTCTCCCTGTAGTGGGGCTGCGGAACTCAGCTCTTTGGTTGTCCGCATAAATCATGAGCCACGGCGTTTTCGACTTGGTGTCGTACGTCTCTTTGGCGGCAGTGGACCGCCACGATGTGCACACCCCTCGAAAAGCTAAAAAGTCTTCTATGGCTAGCCGTCGAGCAATGAGTTCTAGGATCTCTCGTGGGAGTTCTTCCCAATTCACCATTACTTGGTCATAGATTGAATGACCAAGTCGCCTGGTGTGCAACTTCTTTGATAAATTCATTCCTCAAAACATGAGGCGGGTCCATGCTTATCTAAGGCGGGTCCACGCTTATGTAAGGGAAGACCACTATTGGGAATTCGGTTTCCTTTTTAGTGTAAGATTACCCCAATCCGACTTCCTCTTTCAACAAATTGCTTCACAAAACTTATGGCTCGATAATTTCTTTTCCTTGAATGGATATTCCTTTGTCCTGGTTGGCAAGATAAAGCTTCCTCTTATTTGATGTTATAAGATTCAAATCTTTCTTCAGAATATAGCATATATGTGAGATAGTTCATCTTCAAGTTTTTACTTATAAAACCCCATAAAGATATCGTACATAATATGTTTAAGTAAATGATAATTGTTTCATAGTAAACGATGCATGAAATTGTAATTTAAAAGTAAACTGACTTGTAACACTCAAAGCATAATACCTCAATTATTTAATACTTTAAAAAGGAAAAAACTATATGTACCATTTCAATAAGAAACTTGTTTTCCTCGAAAGCAAATATATGATAATTGTCACATAATAAATGATGCGTCAAAAAAATAAAGTGTGAAATTTTGATTTAAAGATAAACTAACTTTCAAAACGTAAATCATAATTATCACAAAGTAGAGAATTCATGAGTGCACTCCGAAAAAAAAGGCACTTTTGACACTACGGAAACAATCACTTTTTTAAATTATAAGAGCCTAATATATAGACCACTCTTTTCTTTCATTTGTACACTCTTTGTACAACTATATCTATATCCCCACTATAGTAAACTATAACCTACTGTACCACTTAAATTGGAGCCATATGAATTTAATATAACTCATTTATAGTTTTGTCTCCTTATTCTCATTTTCAATATGCTTGGTGTAAATACTAAAGGAGATACAAATCATTAAGTACTGATCCAATTTCTAAAAATAATATTCTTGCTCTCGAGGACCATAAGATTCAAATCAAAGCCGAGTTGGATTTCAAAATGATTTTTGATTAGGGTGGCCTGTATGGAGTATGTTGCGAAATGTTAGTGGAAATGCTTCGCAAGAATCGGAATTCTACCAAAATAATTGTTGCTATTCAGTGCCTTAAGGTGAGTAAAATCATTTTGTTTTGGGCTTCATATTTATGGTCTCACTGACGATACTGGAATTCCCATCATTTTGTCTTGTTAGCATTTGAGGCATGAAACGAGGTCATTTAGTATCTTTTCTTCAAATAAGAACCTAAGTCACCAAATTGAAAGAAAGGCCCAATTCCAAACTCTGACTGCCATTGAATGAATCCTCCCACCTCAATCCGCCATGTTTTGGCAAGTCACGAAGAAGCTGCTCCACCAGATCGCCGTGAGGGCCCGTCCCACCCCTTCTTGAGAAAAGAGAAGATCAAATCTCAGCTTCAACTTTGCTTTGAACAGAGCAAAACGAGGAGTCGGAAACTATCTGGTATATGGATGATGATAGAGTTGCAATCTGTGATGAGATCAAGGACAGAAAGTTCGTCTATAACTGCCGGTGGGAATCAAAGCCAACAAATAGATTTCGGGAGCAATTTCATCACTTCGTAACTGCCCGCAAAGTTGAGCAAAACAAAGCACACCTCGCACTCTTCCGAAATCAATTGTTGGTGGCAGCGAACGAAGGAAGATTCTCAGTGACACAGAAGCCGAGAATCAAAGCCAGCAATGGTGTGTCGAGCCGGATCCGAGTTCTTTAAGTACTCGGATCGCAGAACAGAGAGCAGAGCAGGACACTTCACGGCACATTGATAATATTCCGACGATTGAGAGGGGATGACGATTTGGGAGCTCCATAACATTGAGAGCTTTTGCTTCCTTTTTCATGCGAAAAATGTGTTTATGGAGACTGTACCCCTCCCTCCTTCTAAGTTTTCTGTGACGTGTCTATATACCCTAAAAAAGGGAATCCTACTCCGTCAAACCCCAGAATTGATTATGTTATATAGCTTTTCTAGAATCTTCTCGAGAGGACATTGCTTCGCCCAGCCACATGGAAGAGGTGCAGGACGCACGTTTGAGGCTTCGGGAGTGGCTGAACAGAGATTCACGACAGACAGGCAAGCTCTTTTTTTTGGTCGAAAGTAGTGCTTGCATTTCATTCTTTGAAACGAGAATTACAAGGAAAAGATAAGTTGAAATCAGAACTTAAAATATTCCAAAGGGGTTGCGGTGGTTCGATTCGCCAACCCGAGGAAGGTTTTGTAGGCGAAATGCTTTTGCTACCCAATCTGCAGCATAATTTGCATCTCTGGAACAGTGGGTTAACTTTGCGTGGGGCACTTGGGCCAAAATCTGCTGGCACTCCTGGATCAGGTCCTTCACGGCCCATGGTGCTTCTATCCGGCCCATAATGGACTCTACAACCGTGCGGCAATCTGTTTCACAAACTAAAGACTTCTGCAGTTCTTGTACTTGCCCCACGTGAGTGTCGTTCTCTTTCTTCAACAAAAGCAGTCCATGGAGCACGGCTAGGGTTTCCGCTTGTAGGGGTGAGGAGGCGTGGATGGCTTTGGCGAAGCCCTCAACCATTTCTCCGCTGGAATTTCGCAAAGGCCTGCAACAGAGCTGGCGGTTTCTCCTTCCACCCAAGAGCAGTCAACGTTCAATTTCAGGTTTCCTCCTTCCGGCGCGGTCCAGCTCGTGGGTAAGTTTTGCGCTGTGGTTGTTCTGTTTCGGTGCGTTGGTTCCATCTTTTGAAGCTCCGATTTTGTGCTAGGGCATTCGCCATTATGGCCTCAGTTTTCGGCTTCCGATCACGGAAGATGTGGTGATTTCGGTATTTCCAGATCTGCCAGAGCACCTCCACCACGAGCCCTGCATCCGGTGAGTCTGTCTTTGCTTCAAAAAATTCTGCGAGCCATTTATCCATTCTTGTGGCCGATCGTGTACTAGTGCTGAGGTTCAAACTTGGATCGACCATACTCTGTTTGTTGTTTTGCGAGAAGAAAAATAAGTGCTCGACTGTCTCGGGAATTTGGAGCAAAGCGGGCGAGTGGGTCGGGTAGGATTCTTTCTCGGTAAAGTTTTTCTTTTGTTGGGATAGCATCCTGGCAAAGGCTCCACGGGAACACTTTTTCCTTGGGGGGATTGATAGTTGCCATAGCTTTGTCCAGAGGGTTCGGGGGAGGGCGATATGAAGTGGATGCTGTTTGTCTTGCCGATTGGAATGATCATACACTTTGTTGTACCCGCTTTTAACCGTGTAGTTCCCCGTGTTGTTTCCGGTCAAATCGGTTGATCTGGTTTAGTCTCGCATCGTGATAGGTAAAGCTAAGATTTCATTGACAATTCTCCGTTCAAAAAAGTGATTCAGCACCGGTGCTTTCCACTCTCTTTTTTCCTCGTCAATTAATTCCGCTACCAGTTGAGGCTCTTCTCTGCTTTCTGGACCTCCTAGCACGCCCTGTGATAACCAGTGATCTTGTCGAATGTTAATGGATTTTCCATCTCCCACTTGTCCACCGAATAGCTGGTTCAATAGCATCCCGTCCCATTAGGATGCTCTCGCCATCCCCACGAGGGTCGTTGGCCTTTTTTGCTCGCCATAAGTTGCCATTAGGAAAGTATATACCCCTCGAGAATCGACTCCATAAAGCTGCGGGTGATCGGGATAAACGCCACGCTTGTTTTCCCAATAAGGCTTTGTTTAAAGTGAGCAAGTCTTTAAAGCCTAGACCTCCTCTGTCTTTTTCCGGACTTTAGGACCTCCCAACTCTTCCAATGTATGCCTTTCCTCGCTTCATTTTGCTTCCACCGAGAATTTGCTATTCTTTTTTCAATGGCTCGTGATTGAGACAAGTATTTTAAAGATGGACATTGCATAATGCGGCAGCGCTTGCACAACGGTTTTAATCAATATTTCTTTCCCAGCTTTAGACAAAAATTTCTCCTTCCAGCCCTCTAACTTCATGTTTACTCGTACCAAGATCCACGCAAACATTTCTTTTTTGGTTTGACCCCAATCGAGATGGTATCCCTAAATATTTCCCCGTTCTTTCAATGCTCGGTACGCGCATTTCTTGAGCCATGTTCTCCTTTAAAGCTTGTGGACAGCCTTGACTGAAGAAAATGCCTGACTTATTCAGATTGATTGCCTGCCCCGTCGCATAGCAATATTGGTTTAGTATAGCTGCTAGGCCTTGACATTCTCTAATAGTGCCATCCATAAAGAAGATTGCGTCATCGGCGAACAACAGGTGAGATAGAATTGGGCAGTTCCTGTTTAGTTTTATCCCCTTTAGACTTCCATCCTCTATTGCTGTGTTCGTCATCCAAGAGAGAACATTGGCTGTTAGTATGAATAGGTAGGGAGATAACGAGTCTCCTTGTCGGATACCCCGTGTTGGGGTGAAAAACTCTGTTGGCTCGCCATTTACTTTCACATTATAAGTGATGTTGTCACACATTGCATGATTAAATGGACCCACTTTGTTCACTAAAGCCCATATGTATCATACTCAGCCGAAGAAAGTCCCATTCCACCCTGTCATATGCTTTCTACATGTCCAGTTTCAATATTGCTTGAAATTTCTTGTTCCTCTTCTTTACCCTCATTTGGTGCAACACTTCTTGAACAATGAGGATGTTATCTTGAATTTGCCTGCCTTGGACAAAGGCACTGTTCTTGTTCAATGATCTGTGGTAGCCAAGGCTTTAATCTGTTTGCCAATACCTTTGAAATTATTTTATAGCTGAAGTTACATAAGCTGATTGGTGAAACTTGGTTGATGCTTTTCGGATGTTTAACTTTTGGTATAAGTGCAATGTGTGTTTTGTTGAGGATGGGGTCAAGAGTACCGAGTCGAAGAAGTTCGGACTAACATCATCACATCTCCTTGTAAATCATCCCGAAGTGCTGATAAAATTGCCCATTTAGACCGTCCGGCCCCGGAGCCTTTTGATTGCCAAGCTGAAACACTGACCTCTTTTACTTCTTCGGGTGAAATGGTTGCCATTAAATGCGCATTCATCTCTCGATGTCACTACTTTCTTGCATTGGTTAAGGATGGGTTGAATATTCCTGGAGCCAACCGATTCATAGAGAGAGTGATAATAATCTACTATATGTTGTTTAAGCATCGTGGGGTCTGCTCCAGTTGGTCGTCAATCTTCAACATTGTGATCTTGTTTCGTTGCCGTCTTTGAACTGCTGTGGCGTGGAAATATTTAGTGTTTCGATCCCCCCATTGGAGCCAATTAATTCGGGACCTAAGTCCCCAATACATTTCTTCCTGTCTCCAGAGTTGGTCTATTCTCTCTTTAATCTGCTGCATTTCTTGTTTGCTGGAATTGTCATTCTTGCTGTTTGTGAGTTCTGTGAGTCTTCTCTTCGATACTTTTATTTGAGAAGCTGCATTAGAGAATTTCTGTTTACTCCATTTCTCTAGCTCTTCTGTGACTTGGTGGATTTTCCATGTGAAACTGTGATGGTCTGTTGCCCAGCTTTCCATAATGACATCTCTGCACTCTTTCTCTTCGAGCCAATATGTTTCGAATCTAAATTCTCTCTTTCTTTTGCTATGCACAGGGTGAAGTGATAGTAGGAGGGGGCTATGATCCGATCCAACTGCTGGTAACGCCAGAACTTCAGCATTTGGGAAGGTAACTCTCCATTCCATTGTACATACCGCTCTATCTAAGCGTTTTTTCACATTTTCTTCTCCTCCTCGATTGTTAGTCCATGTGTAGTTGCACCCTTTACTCTCCATATCCATGAAAGAGCATTCATTTAACATATCTCGAAAGGCTGCAATACGATAGTAGTCTGCTTCCTTTTTTCCTTCCTTCTCCCAGTTATACAAAATATCATTAAAGTCCCCCATACATAGCCATGGAAGTCTATTAGATGTGGAAAAACAGCAAAGCTGTTGCCACAATTGGATTCTCTCCTGGAAGTTTGTTGAGGCGTGGAGGAAAGTAATCCTCATGTTTTGGCCACTTGTGGGATCCTCACATTCCGTATCTATAAAGTGATGTGAACTACATCTCACTTTTACTTGATAATCCTCTCTCCATAACAAAGCCAAACCACCCGCAATTCCTCTTGGCTGTATTAAGAAAGACTGTTGGTAATTAAGTCGCTTTTTCACCCTTTCCACCATCTCCTCCTTGTTTTTGGTTTCCATTAAGAATACCATAGTAGGCCTTTCAAGAGCCACTAGGGCTCTGAGCTCCTGGAACGTCAGGGGGTTGCCCAGCCCTTGACAGTTCCAGCTCAATATCCTCATGATGTCTCCGGTGGCTTATTAGGGCTAGCCACCAAAGCCCATGCTTTCCCTTCTTTCACCAGCTGGATAGGAGTCTCTAATAGCTCCATTTCATCAATGAGCTGCAGGCTCGCTTCCTCAGCCTTCTTCTGTTTTTTTGCTCTTATAATTTTGGATCCCTTTCTATTGCTTCCTCCTGTTTCGATCAGTCCTTCATCAGTGGAATCTAGCAAGTATAGCGGTTGTTTCCCTTTGCCTGTTTTGCTTGCTGTCTCTCCTCTATCTTCTTCTCTGAGCTCATTGGATAATGGATTTTCTGCCCTTTTTTTGCTTCGTGCGGGCCGAGCAGCATTTTCTGGTTCTTTCCTTCCCACAATCTGAAGAGTAGGTGATTGAAAGGGGGTTTCAGGTATGTATTCCTCTTCTTCTTGAGGTAAGACGATGTTGCCATAGAAAGCTTCCCAATGAGGACTTTTTGTCCTTACCTCCGCTTTGAGCCATGGCCCATATTTCCCTGGCCTGTTTTCTGCCCATTCTGTTTTCTCATAAGGAACTTCTTCACAATAGGAAGCATAATGCCCTAGTCGTCCACAGGAATAGCAATAATGAGGGAGTCTTTCATATTTAAACTCCACCCATATCTGTTTTGCGCCAATCTTCACTAGAGCCCCTGTTTTGAGGGGAGCAGATAGTGAAATTTCAACTCTTGCTTTTCCGGTTTTATTTGGCACATTTCCTCTGTTTTCTAGCTGAATTTCTGTCACTTTTCCCACTTTTCCAGCAACGTCAGCATATACTTCCTCTAATATCCATCCAGGAGGCAGCCCTATAATATGGATCCAGAAGTCATAGTGCAAGAAATCATAACAGTGTTCAGGAATGTTTGGTTCGCATTGCTTGAGTACCAGCAAGTTACTTGCGAAAGACCAAGGACCAGATTTTAGAACTCGCTCTTTGTCCACTTCTGTTTCAAAGACAAAAGAGAAAGACCCAGGTTCCTTTTGGGAAATATCCACTGCATCAACTCTCCACGCCTTTTTCATCGTGTTGCAAAAAGCAGGAAAATTAACATTCGGCTTCGATAATAGTTTCCCGAGTAAAGTATGTTTGCATTCAACAATCTTATTCAGTGGGGCTTCCTCCCTAACAGGAACGACATCATCTTCAGACCATAAATGCCCTAGACTTCTGCATAGAGCAGCAATCCGGAGCTGGTTTTCCTCATGACTGTCCATTCTAACTCTTGTTGTTGCAGAATCAAGGGTTGGTGGTAACGTACCTGCTGTTGAAGTGTTCGTGGGTTCGGATCGAAGGGAGCTCGAGCATGGTGGGATGGTTGTCGGATTCTTGGATTGATGGAACAGTAGCAGCTTCCATTTACTGCGTTGATGGCGGATGGTCCAGTAATGAAGAAGGAATATGGAGCACGATCATCACTCGAAGACCCTCGATTTCTGGGTTTTGGGGGGTTGTCGTGGTCTAGGGTTTGGATTTCTGGGTTTTGGGGATTGTCTTGGAAAGGGGGGATACGGGGTTGTGTGTGATGGGTTTGTAGTGGATGGGTTATCCTTTCTGGGAGACTATAATCGTGAGTTTTAGGGTTTGGTGGGGCTGCTATCACCTTGGGGGATAGGGAAAAACTCCATTGAAGGAGGGGAGCTTCTACCGTTGTAGAGAGAAAAACCTTGCTGGTTTCGGGTAGGCCACGTGATCGATCCCTTTCAAAAAAAACAGGCAAGCTCTTTAAAAGCGAAAATTGAAGACGCGAAAAAAGGGCCTCTCGACCAAGCTTGCCGGGGACAATAGGGGTGGTTCGCGAGCGACACCGACACTCATCCATGGATGAGCAGTTCGCGAGCGTCGGCATCACTCGACCAGATCTGGTGGAGACTCCGCTGGTGGCAACGATGGAGAAGGGGTGGAGGTCGAACTCGGAGAGAGGGATGACCAAATGGGTTTTTCGAGCAAGTTGGACCGGAGGCGTACGGGTGAGGAAGAGGGCCGACACATTATTGCATGGAGTGAGCTTACGTAGAGGAAAACAGAGGAGAGAAATGAAGGAAAAAAAAATTGCCAATATTTTCTCTTCTTCTTCGTTGGACAGCAGCCAAAAAAATACATGGACTGCTTTTTTTTTTTTTTAAATGCTAAGTTATATTAAATTTTTAATAACAAAAACCACGTAATTTTTTGCTAGAATTTCTCATTAGAGATACTTAAGTGAGAATTGATTATTTTTTCTTTGATTTCACACTTAAGTGAGCCGGTGAAATTTTGGCACTAAAAGAAGTGCCATACACAACTTCTAACACTTTTAGTGTGCTTATTCTGAGCAAAAAAAAAATTATGGAAATGCAGGAGAGTGGAGAAACTGTGAAATAATGAATATTACTCCAATACTCTTCAATTCATCAAAAATTGACAAGGGCATAGCATGGAATGTTACGGTTAAATTATTTTAGAAGAACTTGCCGCCACCTATTTTTTAAAGGAAAATAGAAGAAATAATTTAACAAACTCATTGATAAACAAATTAAAATGACATCTGATTTTAAATGCACTTTTACCGTGCTTATGTTGTCATACGACTTTTTTTTTTTTTTTTTTTTATCTATCTTCATAACCATACATACATGCAAAATTGAGACATAATTATCAATCAAATATGTCACTGTTATATTTTAATACTATAAAGCCATATGTATTATAGATAATACTCTTATGTTGGTTTATTTCTTATATTTCAATATGCTTGTTGTGCATATTGAAAGAGATTGTAAACATTTAATAATGTTCAATTTTTTTTTTTTTATAATATAACTTATGGTATATTTCTCTTGGATATCACAAGTATTCAGTATTAGCTGTTTTGTTTTGCTAAAATTTATTAAGAGCTAATGAAATTTAGTACTCAACTTGCTCTATAGGGATGTGAAGCCCTTGCTTGATTTGGTGAGGCTTGTAGGGCAAGCTAATTTCAATAGCTTACATTAATATTTTTTTGGAAAAAAACTACGAAAAACCCCAAACTTTGCCAAAAGTGACAGATTTACCCAAAACTTTTTTTTTGTGACGTGAAAAATCCTGAACTTTGCCAACCGTGATACATTTACACCAAACTTTTTTTTGTAACACAAAAAACCCTTAACTTCTGTTGTGTGACACATTTACCCCAAAATTATAGGGCATTTTGGTCTTTTTACTTTTTAAACTTTTTTACTTTTTCTTTTCTTTTTTTCTTCTTCTTCCCTCCGCCTGCCATGGTTGGTCAGTGGAGGGAAGCTGACGTCTAGCAAGGGCTGCCCTCGCTTGGGTTGGCTAGGGCCACCCTCGCTGACGTTGGGCGAGGGTGGCCCTTGGCTGGGTTAGGCATCTCTCGCCGGCCCTCGCTAGCGTCAAGCAAGGGGTGCCCTCGCCAAATCTGGTGACCCCTCACTCGACGTAGGTGAGGGCTTGGTGAGGGATGCCCTCGTCGGTGTCGGGTGAGGGCACGAGGTAGGCCCTCGCCTGACCTAGCCGAGGGGCGCCCTCACCTGACGCCGGTAAGGGCGGCCCTAGCTAGCCCAGGCGAGGGCGACCCTCGCTCGACGCCGGTGAGGGCGACCCTTGCTCGACACTAGCTTCCCTCCGCTAGCTAGCCATGGTTGGCAGAGGGAAGAAGAAAAAAAAAGAAAAAGGAAAAACAGAAAAAAAATAAGATAAAAATGCCCTTGATGAGGTAAATGTGTCAAAGTTTGAAACGTTTGGGGTTTTTACGTCACAAAAAAAAAGTTTCGGTAAATGTGTCACTTTATGCAAAGTTTGAGGTTTTTGGTGGTCTTTTCCCTATTTTTTTCTTTTTTTTTCCCCAAGGGATGCGAAGACCTTGCTTGATCTAGGGAGGCAAGGGTTCGAAGCAAGGGTTCTTGGCCCTTGCCTAGAAGTATCGTTAGCCATTGTGGAAAATATATGCCAAAATAGAAAAGAAAAGAAAAGAAAAGAAAAGATTAAAAAATTCTGAAATCTTTTTAAAAGGGGGAATAATTATCCACATTTTAGTGTTAGTAGTTTCATGTAATATAGCTTACGTGTAGATTAGCGATCTCCATAAAAAATTAATTGGAATGATTATATTGACAAATTATTTAAAAAATTAGGTTTAAATTGATACAACTATAAGGTTTAGGACTGAGTTAGCTGTCATATAATATATGTAAAATTTTAGGATGGTTTTTCTTCATGTTGTGTCATTATTATCATGTTTGTAGGGAGGGAGGGGGGGGGGGAGGTATTCTCGTGTTTGCTAGGTTTGAGTTAATTATTTTCACGAAGTGCCGGAGTGAAGAAAAGCTAAAAAAAAAGAAACTGTTGAAAATTGACTATATGCAGCATGCACATATCTATACCACGAGTGTCTTGGCACAATAGGGGCATAATAGGAGCCGTTTGATAACCATATTGTTTTTCTTTTTCTTTTTTTTTTTTGGTTTTCAGAACATAAAAAGAATATAAATCCATTTGGTTATATAAGCTAATATTTATATTTCCTATAATAAAAAAGGCCCGGGGAATAGATTTAGAACATAAATAAGAAGTAAAAAAAAAAAAATCTCTAAATGGAAGTTATTTTTTTGAACAAAAATGTTACTAAATGCATCCTAAGGGTCACAAATATAATTTTTGTTAATGTCAATTCAATCTTAATACTAGAGATTGTCAGATTTCCATTTCTCGTTGTGTTCAGCAACTTCCAACAATATTAGGGATAATACTCCCGAATCTCAATTGGTTTTTTGTAATTCAGATGCAAAATAGATTTAAGCCCGATGATCTCTTTATGGTATCAATCTTATTATCAAGCCAATATTATTTGATTTTACGATGATAATTTAGTTGAGGTTGTAGAGCACGAGGAATTACAATGCCAAACGAGAACACGGACGAACATAAATTTGACCTTTTTTTTACTGTGACTTATAAAGGTAATTAAGTCCTAGTGGTTTCCTGTATTATTACAAATGACAATTTAAATCAACCATACACCTTGTTATATATCCAAGGTTTCTAACTATCTTTCCATGTAGTCTAATTTCCTTGTTCAAAGAGTATTTTATATTTTTTTCTAGAAGTAATTAGAAAAATTAAATAAGCATTTGGAATTTTTTCAGCGGGTTGCTAAGTTCTCTTAATCTATTGTTATCTGTATCTATCTCTACCATATAAAACCAATTTTCCCTGACCAAAGTACCCTTATATCACCTCACTATATAAAAAAACAAAGAGAATGTTAGATATCAACTAATAGTTAAACTATGATATCTCTAGATAGTCCCTAACTAATCTCTCATTTTAATTATGCACACGTATCCTTAATTTTGGGATTTTTTCTTTAGGACATAGGGGTCAAACATACTTTATCATTTGAAAATGTAGTAGTCTCAGTTGAAGAAAGTGCCACGCAAATGGGAATTCGAACATGTGAATTGAAAACACAAAGCAAATGAATGATGTTATGCTAAATAAATTCTAACATATGTGTACCTAGGAATTCAAATATGGACATCAATAACGTATTAAGCAAATTTTCCAAATTAAAGGAATTGTTGACACCCAAATTTTTACCAACAAATCCAATATATATTTTCATAAAAAAAAATATAATATAATAAAATAAAATGAAATAAAAAATACATAATAGATTATAAATGACCAATAATTAACAAATAAAGATAAAGACAAAAAGAGAAAAAATAATTAAAAAAAGGGGCTTCAATTCGGTCAATACGGGAAGGGCCTGATCTGATCAGTTGGGCCTGCTCCAATCCTCGCAGCCCACTAATTCAAATCCGCGGCCCTTTAGTCCAGTTCATGTCCGCTTCAGTGGGCTTTGCACTGTCATTCAGTGTATCTCAGCTCTGTCTATCTCTCTCTCGTGCTACCCCTGAAGCGAAGCGAGCAATTCAGATTTAAGTTGACGAACGGAATAGTGATTCCTCTCTCTCATCAAACCAACCGGATTCCCTTATAAAGAAATGGAATTCATGCTCGAGTTCTGGACAATTCCTGGACGGTTATCCTCTTCCATCGCCTTCTGATGTCCTCGCCACCGCCGTCCTATGGCCGCTCCTCATCTTGCTCAGTCGAGCTCTGTATATTGGTCGAGACGCTCGAAGCAGTTCATTCTCTTGTGAAGCTCCTTCGTGGCTACCGATTTTCAGTGGAGAGACTTCCAGGACTTCCTCTTGTTAGTTGAGCGACCCACCGTGACCGTAAGCTTTCCCCACTAAGGTAAATGATTGATGCTCTGTTTCGGTTATTCTTCACACCTAACAGAGGCCGAGACTTTAGGTGTGTTTTGTGCTAAAATTAGCTCTAATTGAGGATCTATTTTTTAAGGGAATCTGCTTTGATAATGTTTCGGTTGAACTGCTCTAAATCCTTTGATACTCTCCAGGATCCGGAGCATTGGACTGAAAATGTATATCATGTGTTCGATGAAATTCTTGAACGATGTTAGTGTCTGTTCAGGTTCAAATCTGACCGAGATTGAGTTCCATGTTCTAATTTGTTTGTTTGTTTCTATCAAATAAGTTGTTTGAATTCGGGTTCCCTTTCTCCAGTAGTTGTCCGTGTTGCAGCTCCTTGACTTCTAAGTTTCAGTTTAGTTCAATAGCCGAGAATCAATCATACGAAATAAGTTTGAATCCGATGTGTTCTGTCGATCCCAAATCAAACTGAGTTTGATTTCAATGTTTGAATTGTCATTTCTGAATTAAAGCATGTTCTGATCATGATTTCCTGATTGATTTTTGCTGGATTAATGTTGAATTCTGAAAGTAAGAGTTTGTAGTGCTTTTTACTGTGGATGAATGCTGACTGTGTTTGCATGACCAAAAACGGGAGTTTGTGCGTAAAAGAAACGGAGGGAGCTTAACACATAATAATATCATTAGCTTTGGAAGGCCTGGGCGTGGCAATAGAATGAAGAAGATGATGTTGGATTCTTCTCAATGGAGAACATATGACTGTACACTAGATTCAAGGTGTTTGGGCATGTGGAATGAAAGAAAAAAAGGAAACAGGTAGAAGTTCAGTGCATTTTGAGATGAGGAACCGAATGAGAAAGGAAAATGGAAAGTAAATAATAAATAAATAAATAAAATAGATGATAAGAAATAAAGTTCCTTTGGAAAACTAGTCGGATCAACAAGGGCTGAAATGTTCTTTATGATTTTTGGATATGAAAAAAAAAATGCAAGAAATGGAAAAGTACGACATAGGCAAAAAAAACTGTTAGATCCGAAGTGTAAGCAGTGGGTGTGGTTAAGTCATCCTTAAACTGATCAAATGCCACTTCAGTGGAGATTTCTCCTCGAATGAGAGTGTAGGACATTTCCATCCTCTGTTTTGACAGAAACTCGTGAATGTTTGTAAGTATAATTAGCAATGGAAAATAAAAACAATATTTATGAGTTTTCACCTACATATCCAAACCCTAGCTAATAAAGCACACACCCAACACTTGCTCTGCCACAACAGCCCCACTGTCACGATCCGCCGCAATCCACCATCAAGATCTCAAGCAAGTCGCACAGCCTTCACTGACGTTGCCACGACCGCAGGAGAGTATGTCAAATCCTCTGGCGTTGTTTTCTGTGAAATAATCTGCAGGCAAGAAGTACCGGAAGGGACCGAAACTGCATTGTTTACTCTGCTGCAAGCAGTTTCTTGTGCATCACCGAAGCTCCTGCTCACCACGGGAGGCCTGTTCCGAAATCGGCAATGTGGCCTTGATGACGATTATTGCTTTACGACTTCCATTGATGAGGGTTCAACTGATGAGCCCGTTCTACACTTACTAGTCATTCACACCACTTCTAAGGTAAAAAAGCGAACGCTGTTCCCAGTTCGAGAGAAAAGGAAATGGGCATCAGCAAGACAAACAAGAAGGTTTAACAGAACTGTTAGTGCCAATAACATGGTAAAGGAAATGACAAGCAATTATTGCCGGGAACTCAAAATGGTACATTCTTTTGCAGGCTAGGATAGGTTATATACTGTCTTATACAGGCTGCACCGAATAAGAGCTTCAAACTCAGATTGCCAAATGTGACATAAGGGGCCAACCCTTCCAAAATGACCATCGACTAATTTACATTAACGATATTCAGTCTCTTGGTATATAATGTCAAGTTGGGCCATTAAAACTATTGAGGAACTAAGATATTCCCGGTGGCTGCAAGGAGGGACACTCTCAGTGACAATGTCCTTGACACTATGCTAACACATGATCGACCGATTTTTCTTCTGATTCTAGGAAGCCATACAGAATGTCAGTATCTAACAACAAAACAATGCAACTATGGACAGGATCACAGTCCGAGGATGAAAACAAAAATCCTTCAAAAGCTAGTGGCAGATCAGCCCTCCTGCCTGTGATTAAAAAGAAAAAAATGTGCTCAAGAAAATTCTTACTGATCAATTCAAATGATTGGACACCATAACTCATATATCTAGTTGTTTGTATGCATCAAAAAAGTAGATGGATAAGATTACAGTGTTTCAAAATTAACCATACTTTCATTAAACAACTTAAACTTTTAGATCAATTGGCATTGACCTCACAAAATTTCACATGATATTAAAGCCTTAAGTCTTGTGTATGAATCACTTCAAGCCCCTTCTTTGCTTGTCCAATGATTAATTCCAACTTATGCATGAGGGGGAGGGCTACAATATCTAAATAAAAGTCATTGTTTTAATCTAACAATTCAAGTTTTGAATCAATTAACGGTGGTCTCACAAAATTCTACAGTGACAAAGTGTCCAAAGATATTTCTCCTCCAAAGTTATGTAACCAATAAGCAAAGAAAATACAAATAGATAAATCATATTTTATGATGCAAAGTAACAAAAAAAAAAAAAATGGGCCATATTTAATGCATTGACATAGATTTCGGTGCGTCATCACCGTATTGATACAACTAAGCACAATTTAAAGTTGAACACCACATTCTCTTACTTTAATAAAATCAATTCCGTACACATCATAACATATCTAACAAGCCACGATGACAATTAAAGTTTACTAAAATCTCAGGCGAGCTCAAAAGACAGCTTCTTCTAAGTAAAAGTCACCATCAATTCCATGGCCATACACGCTGTAAAAGTGATTCGATTTTCAAAACTTATTGCTAATGCAACTGATTCGGAAAGCACACTAGAAACACCAAATCTATTTTGTTTGTTATGAGTAGGTTTCACGAGTTCAACTTCACTGAATTAGGAAATTCAGACAGGCAAGGCACTATCTGCTCATTTTTTGTTGTTCCTTTCAGGGTACCCATTTCTAGGATTATGGATTCTGCAAACAGCAACCAAACCTGAAATTCAGACAACTACAGAGTCTGCTCTGCTCTAAAATTGTTTAAAAAAATCAAAGCATGCTAGATTATGATTAAACACAATACTGCTGTTGCAAGTCTCTTAGCCTAGTCTATGTATCTTATTATGTGGTTCCAAACGTGTCAAGAAAAGAAAAAACAGAAAATCTTAAATGTCATCAAGTGTCTAAACATGAATCACGACTTAACATCCCCAACAGTGAAGGCCAACGAAAAAAGAACATAAAAGCTGTCATCAAGAATTTAAATTTGAATGACTCACCATCTTCCACAGTGAAGGCATTAGATGTGCCCTCAAGGACACGGATTCCCTCACAACAACCCAACTCAGTTTTGACTCCAAGCCTGAATTTTCCACTACTCGTCCAGCTTGATACATCATTGAAAGTGAAAGCACCCAATGTCCCCAACCCTTTTTCGAGGGTCAAAGAGAGAGGACCAATCAAGATATTCCTTTCTCGCCTCTTTAGTTCATTGCTATCAAAGAACTCTCTAGTCCAATTTTTACCAGCTTCGTCATCAAAGTCACCCCCAATCACTGTCGCCATCAACTTAAGCATTGACAACGGTCCAGATTGCACAACCCTACCTGTACTGGAATCTAGCAAGATGACATGAACAGGAGTTCCTCTCCAACCTTGAATCCTGCCACCTTTAACTAGGCTCGATGGTAGTTTAGTTATAAATTGAAGACGTAAGTGCTTTTCGCTCTCACCGTCTTTACTCACCGATGCAGACCTGTTAATAGAAAGACAAATTTAAGGGATTCATCGAGAGACATTAACACTGCAGAAGATAGTGCCTAGTACGCCCACTATAAGGACAGCCTTCTCGCCAAACAGCAGTCTTGCAAAAAACAAAATCATGCTGGGGGCCAAATCCAACATATGAAATCATTCTAGAAGGTCATTCGGATTACCATAATAATTGGATTCAATTGACTATCAAAACCTACGACCTTTTAGCAATCACTAGCTTGAACACATTGATCTCACTTAATCTTCAAAGTACGGAAATGAAGCACAGATACTCATACTCATGATAAAAAGAAATGATGCCATCGTCCCTATCTCTGTCTTGGATACATAGATATACTTGGTATGAATTCACGAATTCAAACAGTGTTGCAAATAAACTAAAGGTGAATTCCTGCGGAAGATCAATAAAAAAATGCAGAAACATTCTCAGTGATATTATCATTCACCACTGTCATAATTGATTCTAACTCTAGTAAATCATCCTGCTTTGTTGGTGAATCAGCTTGGCATGCATTTAAATCGTAATATCTCTAAAGTGTCTCAACAAAAAAGATTCTTACCAACAATTTAGCTTTCCATCTAATAAAGGAGCTCTGGTCTCATTCAGTAGATCATGAGTGAGATTCTCATTCATAAACTCTGTAAAATCAGGAAGTTCACCGAGTTTCTCAAGATCAAGTGGCTTCCTAATTTTTTCTTTCATGGTGTTGAAATTCTGCATCAGTAACGCATTTGTCCTCAAATATAGATAATCGTCCATCACTGCAGGCATGAATGGCTCCCTCTTCTCAGTTTTTTTTTTTATCAGAACCCTCTTCTCAGTTTGAGCAGTTTCAAATGCACTTAAACTCTGCCTGCAGAACGAAGTGCTGCAGGGTTGGCTTAGGATTCGAATTGCGTACTTCTTCAATACAGGAAGGACATCACCGCAAGAGTCCCACCAGTCACCTTCATACGCAACACTATTAATATACAATTTTCACATTGAAAACAAATAAAATATAAAATTAAATTAACACGGTTAATTGATTAAAGAACAGATGCTTACAAGGGTGAGATGCTCCTAACATTGCCTTTGCAAACAACCGGCAATTGGTCACGATAGCGAAGCATTTCTTCCTTAAATTTTTCCTTTTCTTCAACACCTACCAATTTTTCCAGCATGAAATCCATACCCTCTTTCATTGCAACATTCTGTATGAACTTCTCGCCACACATGTAAGCAGGGTTAAGAAAAGCAGCAGCAGCATATAATGGATGAATGATATCAACCCGCCATTCCTTGAATATCGTCCATAAAGTCTGATACTTAGGAACATTAGTCTCATATATTTGTCTAATAGCCTCATCTGCCATTTCCACAGCGGCATACAAGAACCCAAAAGTAGCGCCACAGCCATCAACTAGACAGAGTACTCGAAATATTGGTTCTAAAGCACGCAAGACTTCTTTCCCTTCACTCCAAAATTCAGAACTGCGAATGATTTTACCCACTTCTATGCCTGATTCATCCTTCTCAAAACTCACCGAAAGCCTCTTAGATGATGAAACAGGAAATCGCAGCTCAGTTTCAAGTCTCATGATTGATTGAAGCATATAATAGTCAGAGTAAAATTCTATCATTGATGATTGTTGCAACCCTACGTAGTCTGTGAACTGCTTCATCGATGATGAGATGCCATCATGCTCTTGAATCTTAGTGACAACTGCTCTTGCTTGATCAAATGCGTTTTGAATCCATGATATATTGTCATATATTTTCTTGAACAAATGTTGTGTTTTATAGGCAACGCAAGTAGTCTTGTACACATAGGGATCGTCGTCATTTGGCATACTTTCAAAAAAATATTTATCATTTCCGGCTATGTGCTGCACGACGTTGTTGGCCCCAATTTCTTGAGTGACAAAATATGAAATCTCGTCCACCAAATCTAAGGTTGACTCATCACTGGGGATTTCCAACGCATTCAATAGGACCACCCCTTCAATTGAATAAGCAAAGATATACATGAAGGATCTCTTCTCACCCTGCCAAACATTATTGATGATTGTGCAGCCAGTTCTAACCCATGATTTCTTCACATTTGCCACATACTCTCCAATTTCCTTTTGCAAATCAGGCACTAACTTTGTTTTGACTTCCGAACGACATGGCAACTTATAAGCAGAACCATGTTTAGCCACAGCATTCACAAAGTCAATGAAGGATGGGCTCCGCACAATGTCAACACCAACACCATTAAAGAGGATGAACTTAACAAGCAATTTATCCGGCATAACGTCGTCCTTACTGATACGCATTTTAAGTGAGTTCTCCTCGGTCTTAACTGAACAGGGTTCAGCCTTGGCTCTCTTGTGAGGATTAGCATAAATTGCTTCAGCAGCGGCAACTCGAACATTTTCAGAGACCTCGGTGCATATCTCTATACCACCGCCTCTAATCCCAGATAAATGCGACTTGACTCTTGAAACACCACCAGCAAATTCTCTGTCGCAAAACTCACACTTAAAATTACTATCTAGTTTCTTTGCATAATCCCAAAATCGATCTCTCTTTCTGACCATGTCTACTTCCTCAGCCTATATACACAAAAGAAGAGCAAATTAATGTTTGCCCATGGACAGTGAATGAAGTTATTGATAGTCGCATTATTGACAACACCGATAACTATAACCCACGACTTCCAATCTATGCAAGTAGGTTTTAAGGTTTAACGGCCACATACTCCCTTAACATCTTCACTGAGCAATAATTAAACCCCTTGCAATGAAATATCATGTTATTGACATTCACGCTAAAGTCCCTCCTTCATCAAAGTAAGGGAGTTTCACCAGAATTGTCTGTGGGTTGACAAGACCTAAGCAAGCTTTTTTTACCACTCTAGCATACACACGTATTGCTATGGGAGCTCCGAATCATAACACTGATATTCAAGCTGACCTTCAATTGACCAGAAATAATACATCAAGTATCTTGACTGAAAAATGAAATTCATTGTTTTGAGATCAAACTCAATAAGAATTGCTAATTATCTATCTATATATGTATGTATTCTGGGATATTCAGAAGAATGGAATAGACAAATTAGTCAGAGGCCACTTTACTCAACAATTGTTAAAATCGAGGGGTATTTATACCCAAGAGACCCAGCTAACTTGGAAATAATCAAACAAATAATGCCCTCGAGATCAAATAATATCTCTAACAAGAAATTATCTACTATTCATAACTTTACTTCAACGCTGTACACTAGCATGCTTCCTGAGAGCAATACAGGGTACCTAGAATAGCAACCATCCCTTCAGAAATAGCATGATTACAAAATGACGAAAAGGACTTGAAATAATTGAAATGCCCAGAACCTATTAATCGTCGCTCATATTCACATACACAGAAGTTGAGAGAGAGAGAGAGAGAGAGAGAGAGAGAGGATGTGACCTGATTATAGCACGAAGAAGATGCAGAGGGGAGCGATATTTCTCACGCGGCGTGACGCCTGAAGAGGGAATAGTGACCAAATCACAAACTTACACTGAATCGGAAGCAGAGGGAAGCGAAATCTCTCACGCGGTGCGACGCCTGGAGAGTGAAGAATGACCAAATCACAAACTTATGTAGTGTCGGGGAGGACGAGAGGGAGCTTGCATTTGGTGCTTGAGTTTTACCAGTTTATATAGGGGCTGTGGGTCAATGTTCTGTTTCTTTGCTTTTTCCCGCGGTCGGCGTCTAATTGGCAGGGCACGTTTCTTTGACTTGCAGACGTGCATACGCGAATTATTGCCAAAACAAAAGTACGCGTTCTTATCAAAGATACTTTCTTCTGTTTATTTCATTGTGTCGTGTCCGAGGGAAAGATATGGTGTGTTCGAGTACATAAAGAGCACAATGGCGTTTCGAACAGTATTAAGGCAATAAGTTGAAGGGCACATTTAAATTCACAGCTTGTATAACTGCTTCCTAAAAGATTAATGCTAATTAGTTTTCCAAACTTTCTTGCATTTATTTCATTCAAAATAGCTAGTCAATAGAAAAATATTTTTCGCTAAGGAAGACTCATACAAAAATTAGGAAAATATAATCTCGATTACTGGATTTAAGTAGATACTGAAAAGGCTTAAAGATAAATAATAAGTGGGAGATTCGTTCTACAGCGAGAGAACCCATGTTCTTTTTCTTTTCCGTGGGGGTGTTGTTCTGTGAGTTAATGTTCTATTTTTTGGCTTTTTCCCACAGTTTGCGTGAAATTGACAGCGCACGTTTCTTTGACTTGCAGGCAGGCATACGCGAATTATTGTGAAGACAAAAGTACGCCTTCTTTTCAAAGGTACGTCCCTTTCGTTTTATTTAATTGTTATGTGTCCGAGGAAAGCGTATGATGTGTTTCAATACATGAAAAGAACAATTGCGGTTCGGACAGTGTCAAGGCAATAAAGTTGAACGGAACATTTAAATAATCCACAGCTTAAATAGCTACTTCCTAAACAGTTAATTGCTAATTAATTTTTCCAAACTTTCGTGCATTTATTTCTTTTGAAAGGGTTAATCAATAGAAAAATATTTTTTATAAGGAAGACACATACAAATATTTGGAAAATGTAGTAGTCTCAGTTGTGAATTAAGGATACCAAACATAACAAGTAGTAGTCTCAGTTGTGAATTAAAGATACCAAACATAACAAGTATCTACTCACAAAAACTCATCAACTTCTTCACTTTTACACGCTTTTCAACATATCACCAAATAAAACAAAAATAATAATTTTCCTTAGAAAAAAAATCCATGAAAAGCATTTATTTTATCATAAAATTTACTGCAAAACAAGTACACCTAATGACTTTTCATCTTAGCATTTTTTGATTGAGGAAAAGTACAAAATCTACTTTCAATTTTTAGACTAACAGATGAAAACGAGTTGGCAAGCTCGTGACTTCTTGTACAAGCGTCCATCCCTTTCAAAAATTTGAGTGAAATTTGGTTTTTGATGATTGTTTCAACTCCCAGTTGCTTGTGAACCGCTTCATCGATGATAAGATGCCATCGTGCTTGTGAATGTTAGTGACAACCTTTCTTGCTTGATCAAATGCTTTTCGAACCCAATTGATTGATTGTAAATATTCTCAAAGAGTACATGTGTTCCACGGGCAGCGCAATAAACCTGGCATACATGGGGATAGTTGCTAATGAGCATATCCTTGCGAAGCCCTTCAAAAATTTCAAAATTGCCGGTCAGATGCTGCACAATGTTACTGGACCCTATTTTTTGAGCGACAAAACATAAGATGTCCCTCAGGAAAGTGATTGTTAACTTATCTCTGTGGATTTCAAATGTACTTAATAGTACCATCCCTTCAATAGAATAGGCAAAGATATTGATGAAGCATCTGTCCTTATCAAAACAAATATCAGATATGAGTGTGCAACCTGTTTTATCCCATGATTTCTTCACATTCCCCACATAATCTCCAATTTTATTTTCCAAATCAGGCACTAACGCTATTTTGACTACTGAACAACATGGCAACTTATAAGGGGAACCGTGTTCCGCCACAGCATTCACAAAGTCAATGAAGGACGGCCTCCGCACAATATTGACATGGACATCATTTAACAAGATGAACTTAGCAAGCAATTTATCTGGCATAACACCATCCTTACTCATAAACATTTTGGGCAAAGACTCTTCAGTCTCACCCGAACAGGCTGTAGTCTTGGCTCTCTTATTAGGACCAGAAATTGCTTTAACAGCGGCAACTCGAACATCTTCGGGGACCTTGGTGCATATATCTATACCACAGCCTCTAATTCCAGATAAATGTGATTTAACTCTTGGAACACCACCAGAAAATTTTCTATCGCAAAACTTGCACTTAAATTTGCCATCCAAAGGCTCTACATAACCCAAAAATTTAGCCCCAAAATTGATCTCTCTTTCTCACCATGTTTACTTGCCTGGCCTATATACACAAAAGAAGAGCAAATTAAAGTTTCCCCATAGACAGTGAATGAAATTTTCAATAGTCAAGTTATTGATTACACTGAGAACTATAACCCATGTCTTGCTGTACATGCACGTAAGGTTTAGCCCACATATTCCCTTAACATTTTCGCTATGCAATAATTAAAGCCCTGCACTGAAATATCGCGCAATTGACATTGACACTAGTGTCCCTCCTTCGTCCAAACAATGGAGTTTCACTAGAATTGTTAGTGGGTCAACAAAACTTAAGGAAGCTTTTTTCCCACTATGAATAGACACACATAGTTATGAGAGCCCCAATTCATAAGTATGATATTTAAGCTGACCTTTAATTGAATAGAGATAAAAGATCAGGTATCTTGAACGAAAAATGAGAATTGCTAGCTATATATAAATGTTCTGGGTTCTTCGAGAGTGAGGAACAGAGAGAGTAAAAAATTACATATTTACTCAATAATTGTTTAATTTAGGGGCATTTATCCCCAAACAATAGGTATAGGAAAGAAATAGCATTAGCTATATTAATCTAACATGAAAACCTGCTATCCAGGAAATAACGAAACAAATGGTACTCTTAAGGTCTGATAATGTCTAATAATGTTCTACAGCATGGAATTCTTGAAACGCATAAATTTACTTCAACGATGTACGCGAGCTTGCTTCTGAAGAGCAATACAGAGTATCCATAATTGCAGCTAACCACTTAGGGCGCGTTTGGTAACGATTCTGTTCCCGGGAACTAATTCTGACTAGAAATGATTATTTTTTATTTGTTCCTAGTGAGAACTGATTATGAGTAAAAAGCGCGTTTGGTAACTGTTCAAAATTTTTTATTCTGGAATAAAATTGCGTTTGGTACCGTATTAATTGATTATGTTCCAAATTAATTTCTTTTGATTTTTAAATAAATTTTAAATAATTTCTTTACTTTTTTACTTTTTCTTTACTTTTTTTTTTTTTTTTTCTTTTTTCCTCTTTTTCCTATTCTTCTTCTTCTTCATTTGGCCGGTCGCCGGACCGGCAACTAGCCGACGAGGGCCGGTGACGCTCACCGGAGCGCGTTGCCCCGGCCCTCGGCAAGGTCGGCCTTCGTCGGCCGAGCCTCGCTAGCAACTAGGCGAGGCTCGCCTAGCCCGTCGAGGCTCGGCCTCGCCACATCCGGCCGAGCCTCGCCGGTGGTCGGCGGGCCTCGCCCGGCCTCGGCAAGGCTAGCTTGGCCACCGGCGAGGCCGGGTGAGCCTCACCGGCGGGGCTCCCCGGCCCGTCGGTGGCTAGGTCGGCCTCGCCGGTGGCTGGGCTTGCCTCCAGCGAGCTCGTCGGACCTCGCCCTGGCCTGGCGAGCCTCCGGCGACCGGCGGTGGACCGGCAACCGGCGCCGGCGGCGAACGGCGGCGGGCGATGGCGAACGGCAACCGAGATGTTGAAAGAGAAGAACAAGGGTTTTACCATTTTGATTCTTTTCGATTCTCGGATGTAGAATCAATTTTTTTTTATTCTCAAATCTTGTCCAAAATCGTTCTCGGAACAAAAAGTTTACCAAACGCGATTCTCGTCCCAAATTGATTATGGGAACAAAAAATCAGAATTTGGCACTGTTTGACAAGTTGCCAAACAGGCCCTTAGAAACAACATGACTACAAAAAAGGGAAAATTCCAAATAAGGACCCGAAGTTGACCAAATTTCTCAAATAAGGACCTGAAAAGAACTTTGTGTTAGATAAAGACCTAAAGTGGACTCATTGTCTCAAATAATGACCCGAAGTGGTTGAATCAATTTTAAATAAGAACCTGAGCTTATTGGGCGGTCAAATATTCGTTGAAGTGGTTGAATCAACTGGAGTTTCGGCAATTTTGTCAAAAAAAAAAATATATGGAAAATTAACAAATCCTAAAACAGAAAAAAAAAAAAAAACCTTAGGTTTTCTGCGGTCTCCCCGTTCCTTGGAACCATTGTCTACAAAGTCAAAGATCGAAGTTCTCCCATTCCTTGTACCCATCCTCTGCAAAGTCAAAGAACCAAATTCTTCACTGGTTGAGGCACGAATTCAAAAACATGAAGAAAACCGGATGCTTCTTTCTTTGTTTGCGGAGACCCAAATTCTCCATCGGTCGAGCAAGGCGAGGAGCGACGAGAATCGAGTCGCAATGATGACTGGGTAGCAATTTGGTTGAGGAGCAGTGGGGAAGAAGAAAGAAGAAAACATAAACATCTAAATGAATAACCTACACTTAATTAATTTAGAATTTTCCCTTTTTTTTCCAATCACAAATTTTTGACAAAGTTGCCCCTATTTTAATCACCGAAAAATATTTGCCGGCTAACTAAGGTCCTCAATAGAGATTAACTTGATCACTTCGGGTCATTATTTGACACAAAATTCACTTCGAGTCCTTATTTGAAACAATAGGTCCACTTCGAGTCCTTATATGATACAAAGTTCACTTTGAGTCTTTATTTGAGAAAATAAATTCACTTCGGGTCTTTATTTGGAATTTTTCCATATAAAAATGAGGTAAAGTGCTTGAAATAATTGAATCGGCCAGAATTCTTTAACCAACTATGGTCGCTCATATTCACATCCATAGAAGTTGAGAGAGAAATTTCTTGCCCAGCGCGACGCCTGAAGAGGGAAGAGCGACCAGATCACCAACTTACACAGTTTCGGGGAGAGTGAGCGAACGAAAGAGCTTCTTGAATTTCGCCAATTTATATACAGGTGCTGTTTTATTTTTTGCTCCTTTCTGGGTTTGGTCTCCAGTCGACGATGTTTCATGTTTTTTTTTTTTTTTTTTTTCCGCCGTCTGCGTCAAATTGGCAGGGCGCGTTTCGTTCACTTGCACGCGTACATACGCGAATAATAGCGCAAGCAAAAGTACGGGTTCTTTTCAAAGTCACGGCTCTTTCGTTTGTTTCGTCGGTTCGTTAGCTTCACGGACAGTCTTGAGCTACTCTTCTCCTTTTCACATTTCCATGTCGGATCCAATGCACTTATATGTAGTCAAACCAAAAAAGTCGGATAACTTTATCCAATTGCAACCAGCTATAACAAGTTTCTCCAGTGAGTCTCAATTAAACTTTTTCCATTGAATAAAAGTTACCAACATGTACAAGTATTCAAAATTATTTTGATATATACAAAAGACTATTCATCCGCACATGAACATTACTTGGAATGAAAGTTACTACCCACGTAAAATAATTTCTCTGGTGCTAAAATTTGTTAAGAAAATGGTCAATTTTTTCTTTATGACATGAGGTTAAGATTACTTTTTTGGTATTAAAGTTAATATTAACATAGAGAATTTGCTAACTATTGAAAAGTCAGAATTTAATTTTTCTAGTTTAAAGTTACAAATCACATAAAAAAATATTACTCATCAGTAGATACATGCTTTTTAATTTAAAGAAAAAATGGATAAAGGCATTTGAAATTTTAAAACTTATCACGAAAATGTAATTGATTAATTCTAAAATTTGTCAAATTAGTGTAATTGAGTATTTTTATTAAGTCCATCCAATTAAACTAACGAAAAATGCTAACATCGTTTTTTTTTTTTCAAAATTGTTTCTCTCTTCTACATAGCATTGACCTTATTAAAGTATCAAAGATAAGCCTAAAATGTCTTCATTTTAGGTAAAATCATATTTTTAAACCAAATTCTTAATTAAATAAAATTATAAGATAAAAAGGCATTTTTAAATATACAAAAGAAAAAAAGCAAGGGCAAAGGCAAGGGGTGCCGCCACCCCACTAGTCAGGAAGTGTCAACAGGGGCTCAGTGAGAGTTGGCCGGGGTTGTCGGCCCTCAATTAGATAGTAGCAAGGGTGCCTTGCATTGGCCAGCCCTCATCGTGATATGGCCAAGGGCCGCATGATTGGGAGAGGGTGGACGATCCTCCCCTAGATCTGGGTGGAGGGCTATGATCCCTCACTCTAGGCGAGGGTTAACGCGCTGTGGGCCCTCGCCGAGCCATGCCAGACCTATTTAGGGAACGGTGAAAGATATCTTGTTGTGGGAGCAACCCCAGCAAAACAACCTCCCTTCTTTGTCGTCCCTCGCTTTCCCTCTCTGAGAATTCCGCAATGGTGCTCTCGATGTAAAATGGAGAAAATGTAGTCCCCTCCTCCACAAAATCGTTCCCTGTCGCCACCGTTTGCCCCCCACGTCCTGAGGAAAAACCCCCAATTTCTTAAAGAAGACAAAATCGGTTACCAGCCCCTTTGACTCGCGGTGCTTCGCTCCCCACTCTCACGCGCGCCTCTCTTACCTCCCCGTCTCTCATGTTTAATGGGCTGGAGGCGACGGGCTACTTTTCAAATCACCTGCCTATAATCCCCTTCACGAACTTGCGCTTCATCTTCCTAAATCTTATTCGGTGATTGCGACTCGCTGCAGATGAAGTCAGACTCAATGGAATTCTGAAATGAGATAATGCGTGCATGTGGATCAAAGGGTCTAGGCTCTTTCCACTGCAGAATTTGAACAACCCTTCGAGAACCACGATTTCCGCGCTCTAGCTCTAGATGAGCTTAAATTTGACCCGCTCCTCCCGGTAGGCAGGACCGATGGCTCCGACCTGTTGCCATCACCGCGGCTCTTCCTTGCCCTCTTAGTGGTTGAGGACTGGTCGGCATGGGGACTTGTCGGCAGTGCCAGTCACATCTTCAAGTTGGGACTCGGACTTGGGAGACTAGCTCCTCACCCTCAATTAAAAATATTTCCTGATTTGATGAATTGGATATTTTTGTACCTAGGGCATAATTTTTATGTCCGATGTTTCATTGACTTGATTTTTGCCTTAGGGAAATTTGTGACCCGATTTTTCCAATCCATCAAATTGGTAGAAATTTAAAAAAATTATATACATGTGATTTTTACACAAATTTGGCAAAACTTTTACGAGACTAATTTTTCCATCAAACATTCCATTAACTCGATTTTTCCACCTCCAAAAAAAGCTGTGAACCGATCTTTTCAATTCATGAAATAGGGAAAAATTTTGAAAAATTATATTCATGTGTTTTTTACACAAATTTGGCCAAACTTTTAGGGGCATAACTTTTTCATCGAACGTCCCCTTGTGTTAACTTTGACAACTACAAAAAGCCTGTGAGCTCATGTTTTCAATTCATCAAATTAAGAAAAATTTTGAAAAATTATATTCATGTGATTTTTACTCAAATTTTTCATCTACGGAAAGCCCGGCTACCCACTAGGAAACACCATGACTACAAAAATGAGGGAAAGGACTTGAAATAATTGAAACGCCCAGAATTCTTCAACCAACTATGGTGGCTCGTATTCACATGCATAGAAGTTGAGAGAGCACTTGATGGTAGCACAAAGGAAGAAGCAGATAAAAAGAGTGACCAAATCACAAACTTACACAGTGGTGGGGGCAAGCACGAGAGAGAGAGAGAGAGAGAGAGAGAGAGAGAGAGAGAGAGAGAGAGAGAGAGAGAGAGAGCGCTTTCACTATGTTGAAACTGAATCTTGCCAGTTTGTATACAGTCGGTTTTTTCTGTTTCTCTTTTTGGGGGATTTTGATATTCCTTCAATTTCTTTTTTAAATTTCTTGTTTCCATGGTCCACGTCAAATTGGCAGGGCACGTTCTGTTCATTAGCAGGCGTACGTATGTGAAGGGTTGTGAAACTAACGTCCGCGTTCTTTCGAAAGTTGCGTCTCTTGCGTTCGTTTCGTTGATTTTGTGTCCGAGGAAAATATATGGCGCGCCGCCAGTGGCACGCGTTTTAGCTTTCCGACAGTCTTGAGCAATATTTTCTCCTATTCTGACTCCTTTATCTTTCGTCTGCAACCAAACCAATGCTCAGACCATTCATCCAATTGTAACTAGCTATAATAAGTTTCTCACGCGAGTCAAAAAGTTTTTGATATGTACATACGTACAAAATTATTTTGATATATATAAAAACTTGAAATACCTGTCACACATCAACATTACTTGTGATGAAAACCTACTAGCCACATAAAATTCTTTATTTCTGATGCTAAAATTTGTTTGAGAAAGGTCAGTTTGTATTTTATTTAGAGCATGGGGTTCCTTATTTTATTGGTATGAAAAGTTAATATCAACCTAGAGAATTTGCAAACTAAGGAAAGGCCAAAGATTAATTTTCCTAGTTTGGACTTACTCATCACATAAAAGAATACAAGTTATCAGTAGGCACATCCTTTTCTTTTTCCTAGTTTCGACTTTACTCATCACATAAAAGAATACAAATCATCAGTAGGTACATGCTTTTCAATAAGAAAAAAAATACAAAGCAGATGAGAATTCGAACATGTGAATTGAACATGCAAAGCAAAAGGGTGATGCTATGCAAAAAACAATTTGCAGAGATTGGTACCTAAGATTGCAAATATGATACTCTGGAGTGGCATCGTGCACAAACATTGATAACCATTTGCCTTATCACATCTGATATGTGACGCACAATACAATTGATCGTCTCTTTCTCCTGCTCCTTGAGTGACCTTCTCATGATTGTCGTCATGCTTTGATTTGGTTTTACTTTCTTAATTGTTCTTCAATAAGATGCCCTAGAAGATCAAATTTTTTGCATTGACCTTCTCTTGACGCTTTACCAATGGCTGAAGACTCAAAATGTGCAGTAATTTCATGTCAAATTTGCTGTGTTGGATTAAGGATGCCAGCATTATTGTCTATCTCTTGTTGATTTTTGGTTCTTCCTGTGAAAGATTCCTCATATCAACGAACAAGAGTCTCTTATTCTCCGACTCTACCCTGGGAAGATAAAGACAAAGAGGTCTTTCAAAATGGAGGTTTTCTGGACAGAACATGAAGAGTATTATGAACTCATGCAACAAACATGGAAATCTAACTCTATCTCACCATGCACCTTTTCAGAAAAATTACAGGAGACATCAAAAGTATTGGCACAGTGGAGTAAAGAAAAGTTTGCCAATGCTAGGCTGCAGATAAAAGAGTTGAATATGGCTCTTACAGAGCTTACTAATCGGTATGACCAGCACACTAGCAGAGAGGAAAAACAGAGCATTACTCAGCAGATAGCAAAATTACACAGACAAGAGGAACAATTTTGGGGTATGAGGTCCCGGATTAAATGGATGCAATGGGGAGACAAGAATACCAGATTTTTTCATGCATCAACTATCCAACGGACGCAGAGAAATAGAATAACAATGCTGCAAATGGAAGATGCACAATGGTGTAGAGATCCAAGCCTAATCCGCAACCATATTCTGTCATTTTATAAAGAGCTATATACTTCAGAGGGCCCAAGGCAATACCAACCTATTCTCACCCAATGTCCCTCACCTATCACACAACATATGAATGATGATCTTGTGGAAGTACCTACGATTGAGGAGGTCCAAGAAGTTGTTTTTCAAATGGGAGCACTTAAAGCTCATGGCCCAGATGGTTTCAATGGTATGTTTTATCAAAAATCATGGGATAATATAAAAACTGATCTGTTCCAGTTAGTTCTGAATTTTTTCCAGACAAGGCTTCTTGATCCCATACTCAACCAGACGCATATATCTTTAATCCCTAAATTGAAGAACCCTGAAACCATAAGTCAATACAGACCTATCAGCCTATGCAACTTCAGTTACAAAGTAATTTCAAAACTTCTAGCAAACAGACTAAAGAAGTGGTTACCTGTTATTATTGAACCAGAGCAGTGTGCATTTGTCCAAGGTAGACAGATACAGGACAATATCTTTATTGTGCAGGAAGTATTACACCAACTGCGCATCACAAAAAAGAGGCACAAACATCAGGCTATCCTTAAACTAGACATGCAGAAAGCATATGATCGAATTGAATGGGATTTTCTTAGGGATTGTATGCAGCATATGGGATTTTGTGGAAAGTGGATCACATTTATTATGCAATGTGTGTCTACAGTTTCTTTCAACGTGAAGATTAATGGAGAACCTACCAATTTTTTCCATCCCTCAAGGGGACTGAGACAAGGCGACCCTCTTTCACCTTATTTATTTATTCTAGTCTCTAATGTTCTCACTTGGCTGATGCATAAAGCTATTACAGATGGTAGCCTCAAAGGAATTCGGTTGAACAGGTTTTGTCCTACACTATCACATTTATTGTTTGCGGATGATGTTATCTTTTTTATGGATGGTACTATCATGGAATGTCAAAACCTGGCATTGCTATTGAAACAGTACTGCTATGCTTCGGGCCAAGCTATAAACTTAAACAAATCGGGGTGTTTTTTAGTGCTAAGCGTCCCTATACATTGAAAAGAAATATGGCCACGGAATTAAGGGTTCCGGTATTTGAAAAAACAGGGAAGTATTTAGGTATTCCTACAGATTGGGGACAATCAAAAAAAGAACTTTTTGCATGGATGTTAGCCAGGGTCAATTCAAAGCTTGAAGGGTGGAAAGAGAAATTACTTACCAAGGCAGGCAAGGAGGTGCTGATTAAAAGCGTTGTTCAGTCCATCCCTATGCATGCTTTGTCCATCTTTAAGCTTCCAATATCTATCTGTCGATCCATTGAACAGCGAATTGCATCATTCTGGTGGAAAAAAGATGATAAGAAGAGGGGAATTCATTGGAAAAAGTGGGAGGAAATGAAAATTCGTAAAGATGAAGGAGGAATGGGTTTCAAAGATTTGATTACCTTTAATTATGCCATGCTAGGGAAGCAAGTTTGGAGGCTATCCAATTCTTCCTCTGCATTGTGTAGTAGAGTGCTGAAAGGACTCTATTTTCCCACTGGGGACCTCTGGACAGCGAGCACTGGACAACGTCCCTCATGGGGATGGCGGAGTTTGATTGTTGGCAGAGATACAATTAAAGAAAACATCAAATGGTCAGTTGGGGATGAGAAATCTATTCGTATTCGACAAGATAAATGGTTGATGCAAGAGGTACGGGGTGGACAAAGCAATACATCAGAACCCCAAATGGTTTCTGAACTCATACAGGAAAATTCCAGAGAGTGGAATGTTCAAAAGATTCAACAGCTGTATAACGAAGATATGGTTAATGAGATTCTGGCTATTCCACTGAACCCGCTATCACATCCTGATTATCTAGTTTGGACAGGCAACAATACTGGAAAATATACTGTTAAAAGCGGCTACAACAGAGCAATTGTAGTCAATTCACAACAAAACATAAAGGCTTCCTGCTCGTTTCGACCGCCACGTACCTTATGGACAAGAATCTGGAGCCTTGAAGTGCTACCGAAAATCAAGACTTTCCTCTGGGCGCTATGTCAAAATGCCATCCCCACGAGGGAAAACCTACACAGAAGAAAAATCATCACAGATCCACTTTGTCCAATCTGCTGTACGAAGGTAGAATCAACCGAACATCTCTTCTTTTTGTGTAAATGGACCAAACGCATATGGGCAGATTCAACTTGCAGGGGTTTAAGTCCAACAAATGCAATTACCCGAGCAGATAAGTGGATAATGGAAGCTTTTCGCACAACCAAGGACATACCTGACTGGAAATATACAGGATTGATCCTCTGGTACATCTGGAAGGGTACATCTGGAAGGCAAGGAATGGCTGGATCTTCCGAGCAAAAGCATCGAATTCGGCTGATACGCTGAGATGTGCGCAAGAACAGCACTCAATTGGTACTCAAGGACAGACGAGAAAGAATCGACCAAACCCTAATCGCGTCTTACCTCTGTGATGGAAACCTCCGGATAGATCAGACTTGAAGTTGAATGTTGATGCATCTTGGATTCAAGGAGAGTTTCTTTGTTCTGTGGCTGGAGTTGTGAGGGATTCGTCGGGGCTGATGGTCGAGGGCTTCGCAAGCACTTCTAGGGTTTCTTCTTCGCAGGAGGCGGAACTCGACGCCCTTATCCACAGTCTCTTTTATATCAAAGACTTCCAAAGGAGGCACGTGGGGGACTTTAGAAGTCAACAGCTTCGTTGGATTTGCGAATCTGATTGTAGTCCAGCAGTTGATCAAGTAATGGGCCGGGCCGATTCTCAGTGGAATTTAAAAGAAGCGGTCAGAAAATGCAAACAAGAGTTGGGCCAGTGTGTGAATGTCCAAGTGCAATGTTGTACACGCGAAGAAAACCGGGCTGCGGACTGGATTGCACGTTCTCACCGAGCGAACACGCTCCCTTTCAACTGATGGATTAACCCGCCATTGCCTCTTTGGAATATATTATGTTCGGACATTAGTCCGCTCTTATCTTGTAATTCTATTTTTAAGTAAGAATACCACGTCACTTCTTTTCGACCAAAAAAAAAAAAAAAACGAACAAGAGTCTCATCAAGCATGCCTGAAAATAATTCACTAGAATGGGTGAAATACCCGTCAAACTCACAAACTAGTCCAATCTTGTCCAATCCACAAAGGGATGAAGGGTCTCCTTTATGCGATGTGCGAATAATATGAATAATTGTTGTCAGCAATATATAAAATACACTGGAAAAGAAAATTACGTTTTAAGTAAAGACAAACAACATGTATTATTTGATTGATTGAGTGGTCTTTCACAACGAATACGACTCTGGTATTTATATGAGAAATTATACATAAAAGGTCACTAAGAATTTAAACATGTTTTGCGTGGCTCTATCATTTAATGGCACTTATCTACAAACAGTTACAAAATCTGATATTATCAACTTCACTACTTGATAGTTACATGCCACATTCCTCAACTGAGTCGGTGTACTTTACTCTTCAACTCTTCACTCCAACACTTAACCATTTTTGTGTTGACATCTCTATGGATCAAAATTAGGCCTTTTTGTCGACTGACTGTACTATATGGATTAAATGCTTCCAACACTTAGTGTAATCTTCTGCTCCTGTTGTCAATTTCTGTAGCTTCCATCGATGAAGTTGCTGGTCAAAACACTTGGCCATTTTTCGGTGTTAATAATTACGTAATCTATATAAGTTCACATTGACGCCAAATTTTGTAAATTGCTTTCTATATCAGCAAAATAAATTTGTTTTATGTTTGCAATTTTAATGCCCATATAGGCTCTGACTGTGCAATCTGCTCCATTCGCATTAAAAAAATTGCCTCGCTACATGATTCTACCTCGATTTTAAACTTCCACGGTTCTTTTCCGTTTTTTTTTTCTCAATCTTTTTCTTCCTGTGATTGTTTCTCTTGTTTTTTTTATTGTTTGAATGGAATTGTCCATATACGCCAGCAATGCATGCAAACAATTTGACGAATCAATTAATTGGATGATAAAAGAGTTCGATATTGATGAGTTAAAATTGATTGCAAAAAAGTACATGAAGAAATTGCAAAAGCAGCACGAATGTGGACTTAGTCTGAGACAATGTCCAAGCATTGCTAAAAGAATGTGTCGTAAGGTGTTCATCAAATATAACCCAAACATTTCCTTAACTACGGCTATTTTCATAAAATCAGGTATTTAAATTATTAAACGACTATATAATCAGTATGACAACGATATATTGGTGAGACGACGATGATCATTGATTGGGCGAGCGAGAGCAGAGCAAGTGAAATCTGAGCTTTTGGAGGGTTGCAGAGCTCTACCCAGAATGACAGAGCATTTGCAAAGCATTACATCGCTTGATGTTCTATGGTTTTCGGATTCCTTCTCCTTCCCTTCTCCTTCCCTTCACATACCAATAAAATGGCAGAGTTTCTCTGCGTCTAGAGTACATCAGCCTCTTGCCCAATTGCCTCAACCACCACATCTTCTCCCTCTTGCCCACTAGAGACGTCCTCATGAATTGCATATTGTCAAACAGGTGGCGGATCCTCTGGAACACCGTCCTGAATCTTTCCTTCTCCATGCTGCGGGACGGTCACAACTTGACCCTTTATCGGCGTCCCCAGATCAAACGCTGCATGTGTTCTTCGTTTGTGGACAGAATCTTACTTTCCTACGCCTCGCCCTAGGTAAAAAATATACCTGGAAAATGTCCATGTTGTTGATCACCCGTCGACCCACGGTGCCGAAGAGCTTTCTGTTGTAGTTAAAAGCATTAAGGGTAACGTGATGTCTCTGTTCCTTTACTATTGCTCTTCATTCGAGGATCTGTGCATGAAAAATCTGCCACTTCATGGACATCAGAGGCATCGGTTGGCATCATCTTAAGTCCTCGTCCCTCGACTCCTGGGGACTGTGTAACGAGGTGGTGAGTAGAATTTTGACGGGTAACCCTGTTCTTGAGTACCTTAAGTTGGAGGAATGTTGGGGTCTAACAAATACCAAAGTCCATTCGAGAAGTTTAAGGGAGTTGGCATGGTTTTGTAGATTATTCGGAAACGGATTTCCCTTTAAAGGATCTCAGCGCTTCATTTGCTGCTGTTGCGCATAAAGCGGTATCTGTGTGAAGAGGAAGAAGATAATTGAAGCGATTTCCCTGGTCGAAGCCAAGTTAGATTTCAGAATGGTTTTTCATCAAGGTAATTTGTGTGGGGTATGTTGTGAAATGTTTGTGGAAATGCTTGGCAAAATTTGGAATGCTACTAAAATAAATTGTTGCTGGTCAGTGCCTTCAGGTCACTAAAATAATTTTCTTTTGGGCATTACTCTTTATGGTCTCACTTATCAAACTGGAAATCTTCTCATACTCACGTAAATTTAAGTCTTATATTTATATGTTGCAGGGTGTATTTACCTAGGGGTGAGCATGGTCCGGGTTGGTCCGGGCCACCCCCTAACCCTAGGACCAACCCGTACAGTGTCGGTCCTCAATTTTTAGGAACGAGGACCGACCCTATTGAGCCTAGAACCAAGGATCGGACCGACCTAATGGGTTTGGTCCGGTTCCAGGGTCAACCCGGGACCGATCGATAATTTTTTTATCTTGTTTTTTATACTCCCTAAAAAAGCAAACCTACAAATTTAAATTACACATCCATCCACAATGCGGTATTGTGCAACTAAACTATAAATACCAATACATATTTAGCAAATTTAAGATGACACAATAATAGAAATTTCGTACCTGCTAACGCTCATCGAGATATGGGACAAGATAGGGTCCACAATGCGGCGAGCGTGATGTTGCTACTTTTGATTTTGGCAAATTGAAGAACAAAGAAGACAGAATGGAAGAGAATGTACTTTGGGGAAGGAAGCCGTGAGGAGATTTACGGCGTAAACTTTCGCGCCATTTTGGATGTCGTGAGTCCGTGACTGTGAGGAGTCCTTGGTCCTCACGGTGAAGAACGTACTCTAGACTGTGGAGGAAGAGGCCGTGAAGACCTTTATGGCGTAAACTTCATGCATTTTGGAATTGGATGCCGTCTGTCCGTGACTGTGAGCCTGAGGAGTCAACAGCTTTAACATCATTTTACTTGGGTTTTTTTTTTTCTTTGAATAGACATTTTATTTAGATTTGAATATATAAAAGAATTATAAATAATATAATATAACAGAAATTTTACTTAGGTTTGAATATATAAAAGAATTATAAATAATATAATATAATATAATAATATACAGGGTTGGTCCAGGGTTGGACCGACCCAAAACTCTCAGGACCGAGGACCAACCCGTACAGTGTTGGTCCTGGAATTTCAGGACCAAGGACCGACCCGATCCCCTTGGAAACCGGACCAGGACTAGCAGGGTTGGGCCGGTCCAGGATCGGTCCAGGGTCGACCCTAAACCGCTGCTCACCCCTATATTTACCTATACCGAGACTTTGGGAAGTCATTGGCATGTTGCATATTGATTCATAATGATTAATGCATGGCTAAGTTTTTAGTGGGAGAGTTTCTTTCTTTCCTTTTTTATTTCTTTTTGCTGGGACAAGTATTGGAAAATTCGTGGTTGGTTGGTATCAGCTTTTTCCGGCAAGAAAGCTTTATCACACTAAAATCGTCTGCTGGCAGAGGAAGCAATATCCATTCTATAATATGCTATCCTAAGGAAGAGATTTTACTTCCCAAGATTTTTACCTTTTTATGGTCTTAAGGAAACATGAGACGGTTGCTTTCTTCTCTATAAATGTGGCTAGGTTCTTTCGTTTGTGGATATAAATACGGGCGCCAGTTTTATTGCAGAATTGCAAGTCTCTGATACTAGACATTTGTGTTAAAAATTGGGAGGGGAGAATAATAGCAGGAGTGTCACAACTTTCATACAACGTTTATTTGAGGATCATAACTTCTTTTATGTTTCATTTGAGTGTCACATCGGAGTAAAATCGTTTACTTGAGTAATCATCCTACATGAATTTATTTTAAATTATTTTAAATTATTTTATATTTTCTTTTTTTCTTTTGCTTTTTTTTTTTAGGGCTAATGAGGGTCACTGGCAACCCTTGCTAGTCATAAAACCCTCGCCCTCGGTCACAAAGGCCCTAGGTGAGGCTATCGTGGCCTTGCCGGATCTGGGCGATACTGCCTTATCCAAGTCTAGCGAGGGCCTTTGCAGCTAAGGACGAGGGTTTCGCGTCGATGGGGGTTGCCGATGACCCTTGCCGGCCCTAAAAAACAAAGGAAAAAAAAATCAAAATAAAAAAATTTCAAAAAAATGATTAGAAATATTAAAAGATATTAAAAAAGTTATTCACATTAGTGCTATCTAAGCCACGTAGGACGGCTAGCTATCATGTCTAATTTTCCAGCAAGACAAATTGTTAATGACATTCAAGTAATCAATTTTTCAAATTTGCGACATTCATGTGAGCGAAAAAAAAATGTTACAGTATTCAAATGAACATTGTACGAAAGTTATAACTCTCTTACTACCCAAGTTGGAGGGTCACTCCTACTATTCGTACCCCAACTTGGATTGTCCTGCTTTAGCAGATAATGCTAGCAAGGTCGTATTTGGAGAAGCTGGTCATATTTTTTAAGACATTACGCTGTGGCTTCGTCTTGGTTTTCCTTACTCTACTCCTCGATATATTCATTTGGGTATTGCATGTGAAAGAATTGACCAGAGCTTTATCAAAAGGAACTGGACGTGTTCCCTCTTTATCAAGTATAAAAGTTACGTTTCTCTCACTCCCTCCGTGCTTTCCCAATCTAAACTTGTGAAACTCGGTATTATGTTTCTCTTTTACATGAGAAACAATAGCAAGTTATTAAATCGCTAGCAACGCATAAAAAATTTCTCCTAGAATAGCCATTTAAAGGAATAAGAAAAACTCTATGATAGCGAATTTTGTACATTCAATATACTCTATGGATAGAGGATTGATCTATTCCCTCGCCATGTTAGAAATATTGCTCACAAGGAGTCCTATTGAAATCAAGAAGTATAGGCTTGTCATCAAGAATAAATGGAGTTTTTTGAAAAAAACTTATCAGTTGGAGAAAGACCTTCTAGGGATAGGAGACATAGGGCTAAAGAAAGGACCTTTGCAGCTTTGTTGGCGGCCGGTGAGGTGGCCATCGTGTAGAATGGGCGGGGGTTTTGTGGCTCGACCCTCATTGACCCTAAAAAACCAAGGGAAAAAGGAAAATAAAACTGAAAAAAAAATAAAACTTTCAACTTTTTTTTTTTTTTTTAACAAAAATTTAAAAAACCCATGTAGAATGATTGACCCAAAATGATACTCAAATGATCGATTTTACTCTAATATGGTATTAAACTAAGCGGAAAAAAAAGTTATGGCATTTAAGTGAGTGCCGTATGAAAATTATGGCACTTACGTTATTCTTCTCCCAAATAATTGCAAGTACAAAGTGGCCGCTAATTTCTTAGTATACATATGTTAAAGCAATACAGCAAAGTTAGCATTATTCCTCAAAATCTTCGCGTTCAGGAAGAGAAAAATACAATTGATCATAAGAAAGTACTGAAATCAGGTTGGAACCATGCGGCTGCATAATCGTGACAGCTAGTTGCATCGAAGTATGTCTCAACCTCACCGTTGTCCATGCTGTAACTCTTCTTCTTCTCATCTATGTTATCTATGAAATAGACGTGGTTTGGCTTGACCCCGAGAAGGCAAGACTCGGCGTTGAACTCCACCGAGAACGAAGAGTTGCCATTCAAGAAGAGAGATGCGTTCCCCAAGCTCTTGACCTCTTCCTCAGTTCCCTTCTCCAAATCAACTTTGACAACTCTGATCTTTTTCACGGGTCCATTCCCTTCGCCCCATATCGCCCATGCCGCCAATAATGAGCCTGAACACTCAACGAGATACGGATGACTCTCGACAATGTTCTGCCCTAGAATTAGTCGCGATTCCATGCGATGATTTCTCTTGTTAAAAGTCATTATTTGACTGTTCGCATCCAAGGCCACAAATAGCCCATCGTAATAAATCAGTTGAAGGACGGTGGACCGACGCAGATACATCGCTGGACTCACTGCCGTCCATGCATCTTCTCTGATCTGTGGAAGGCAAACCCTAGTGGTCCAAGACTATGATGAATATGGATCACGACTACGTAGCTCCTGGTTGAAGAAGGGCCTGAGGACAAGGCGATCCTGTTGATTCTGGGATGGCGGCACTGGAGCCTCTTCGGCCCATCGAGTTGCACCCTGAGACGTGACTTGCGGCGAAGCTTCTTCAAGGCAGGGAGTTCGATGCTGGCGCGAAAGCGTATTGAAGATATGGTACTCCCTGTCCCCCTGTGACGCGGGTATCCATCCTGGTGCAGACAAGGTCCGGACATGAGATCCTGGCACCTGCATCGGGTGAATTCTCCCTGTGGTGTGTTGACGCCTTAATTTTATTTAGTTTTATTTTACTAATTAAATTTTTATTTTATTTCGGATAAATAAGATAATTAATAAACAAAGCAAAAAAAAAAAACAAAAACAAAAACAATAGCCCCCCCTTTTTCTTCACGTGGGCTCGTGCGACTTGGCCCCACCCCCCTTTTCTCCTTCTTCTTCCTTCTTCTTCTTCCTCGCTCCTTCTTTCTCCGCCTCTGTAGTTCACGCGCAGAAGACGACGACGCGCGCAAAGGACGGCCTATGGCCGAGGGGAGTAGGCCGACGTCGGCCGGAGAGGATAAGATCTCGAGCGCCATCAATGCCGAGCACGCTTCGCTGGATAAGCTCGGATGGGACGCCGGTTCAGCCGAGGAGAACCGCTCGGCGCGCGAAGGGGACCGGCAGTCGAAGCTCTGTCGACCGGATTCCCTCGACTATAAAAGGGCACCACCTTCGTCGAAGAACGGAGGGGCGAGCTCGGAGATCCTTCACTGAGAGACATAGGGAAGGATCGAAGGGTGAGCGCAGGAGAGAGCTCGAGTCGCGAGCTCAGCCCACCCTCCACTGAGAGACTTCGGGGAAGGCAGGTGGCAAGCGACTTTGAGAAGGTCAGATCCGGCCGGTGGAGGCTTGGATCTGACTTGAGTGAGAGAAGATTGAGGCCGAGGGTAGGGTTTCGCGAGATCTCGCGCCTCGATCGGGTCTTTTTGCTGCCGCCGTTGCCGCCGACGCCGTGCCACCGCCGTTCGCCCGACCGAGATCCCGACGCCATTTGCTGCTCATCGTCCCCCACGAGCTGCCTCTCCTCCGAAGCTCGAAGAGCGAGCCCGAGCCCGAGAGAGAGAGCCCCGGCCAGATCGACTGAGCCCAGGCCCCGCTGACGCCGTCGTTGTTCGCCGCAATCATCGCCATCGTCCGCCCTCGCCGTGGCCGCCACCGTCGTAGATCAACTCTTGTCGTCGCCGTCATCACCTCCGTTCAAGAAAAGGTAAAACCGTTGCCGTCGTCCTTGCCGCCCATTGCAACCTCATTCTATCGGCGTCACTGTTGTCGTGGTTCCCATCGTCGTCGCCGTCACCGCCGTGGCCATCGTCGCCGCCGTATCACTTCGTTCTCCTCCCTGGTGCCGCGGATTCGCAAACCCTAGGGTTTGCGATTTTCGGGGTCGCGAAGCGGATCCGCACTGGAAAATCGGGTAGGGGGGCCCGCGAGTCGGGTCGTGTGCCGGATCCGGTCGGGTAGGGTTCCTTGCAAGAACCGGGTCATCGCCGGAATTCGGGCCGATCCGGGTGGGGTTTTGCCGGGTCATCGGGCCGGGCTGGATCCTCCCAAACGACGGCCACGGCGTCGTTTTTTAATTAAAAAAATAAATAAATAAAAAGAGGACAAAAAATCGAGTTGGGCGCGTTGCGGGCCCATCCTCATTCGGATCGCCGCCCAGTCGACCGAGCCGCGGATCCGACCCAGTGTTGGCTTTTCTTTTTTTAAGTTTTATTTTAAATAATATTTTAATAAATAATTAATAAATAATTTATTTTCAAAAAATATTAAAAAATGTTTTAATTCCCAGAAAATCGAAAAATATTTAAAAATATGTTGAAAAATGTTTTATTTTCCAAAAAAATCGAGAAAAATCAAAAAATAATTTATTTTCCAAAAATAATTTATTTTCCGAAAAATAATAAAAAAAATATTTCATATTTTCCAAAAAATGCCAAAAATCCAAAAAAAGTCAAAATTTCATGAAAAAGCCCAAAAAATTCAGAAAAAGCCAAAAAGACTTGTATTTTTCCAAAAATACCAAGAAATCCCAAAAAAAATCCCTTTTGCATCCAAAAAATTAGAAAATGACTCAAAAAATGTTTTTCCTCTAAAAAATGAATGGAAAATCCCTCGAACATCCAAAAACCTCGTGGATTTAAACAAGATTAGGTACCGAGAGGGCATTAGTGATTAACTAGTGTAATCAAGTCCCCGATCCTAATTTCTCTGGTTGCGCAAGAGTGAGTATTTCTCCCGATACTTCACTTGGGTTTCTAATCAACCACCCCAAATCGATTAGTGGCGACTCCATTTTAAAAATTGATTTACAGGTTTAAAACTCATACTATTAAAGTCGTGAATTGGTGGACTTGGGAGAGTCCGGGCATACTAAAATTGAGCTGAGCCATTAGCCTCCTTAGGCGCTCGCCTGTACCCGACTGCGAGCGCCGAAAAAAAAAAGATGTCGCGACAGCTTGGCGACTCCGCTGGGGACTGATTTTTGAGGACTTAGGCCATTTTGTCTTTGTTTAAATACTTTACTGACTTGTTTTGTTTTTTTTCTTTACGCAGGTCAGTAGCTTAAATGCTTATTTTAATTTTGGTTAAAAAAAAATGTCTTGTGATTATAAATTGTTATGCATGCTTTACTGTTTTAGCACTACGTATGGCACACACAACCCAGTCGCCGGACCTGGGCCGCCATAAGATTTCTAGGATGGTGTTAAGAAAGATATGACCTCGAACGCGAGACTGCAATGTAGAGGTTGCCTTTCTTTTCCCCGAATTTCTTAGCCGAGATTAAGGGGGTATGCTGCTAACGTGAGACTACGATGTGCGGATACCCTTTTAATTTCATCAAGCCTTCTAAGTTAGAAATCGAGCCGCACATCCCATCTGTATGTCTTTGTGCTTGCCATTTTATTTAAAAGCAAAGTGACTTCTTTAATTTTACTCAGTCTTTTTATTTGGCCCATGGCAATTTAGGATAAGCTTTTCAAGTCCCAGTTTATATGCGATGGGGAAAGACGATATCCAGTTCATTCCTGCTCCCAAGGCAGAGCTCTTCAGATGGTGGAGTCAATTGGACCAGTTTGCCCAAGAACGCGTGAAAGCCAAAATCGGTCATCTCCTATCGTTGATTCAAATCACTGTTCATCCCGAAGTCATACAAGCCATGGCACATTTCTGGTGCTTGAAGACGACTACTTTTATCTTTGGTGGGTTTGAGCTAACCCCAACTCTGGAAGAATACAGCATCATCACTGGAATGCCTCTTGAGAAAAAGCTTGTTAGGCCATCGACGGGCGCCCTCCCGTGGCGTGGGTTAGCACGACTTTTAGGAACTGAAATCCATGTCATGAGACAAATTCTTGAAGACAACCATAATACCTGCCCACTAGAATTCATGAATGCCTGTTTTCAAAATCAGCCTATGACCCAAAAAAAGCGAGATTTTCCTCCTGGCCTTTTTTGGGTTCATCATTTCCCCCCATCAAAGAAATGTCATAAGTCCTAAGATGGTATGGATAGTTGATCAAATCTTGAGGGGGCGAAATTATGTCAACATGATTTTAACGAAACATTTTTGTCCTTTAATCGTTTTAAAGAAAACACGGAAAAATCATGCGAGTCTCTCCGGAAATTTTACAAGTCTGGTTCTTTTCTCACCTAAGTGAATTCCGAGGCTTCATGCGATCATCTGGAATGAATGATTTCGAAATCCATTACAAAAATTTATGGTTTTAGGACCGTACATTCCCAATCAAAGTTGTTTAAATTGGATAAATTTCCTAAGAGACCCAGCTCCTGAGGCATTCCAATGGTGTGTTGATTGGTTATATGAAAAAAGAGCTCGCTTTGCTTTCAAGCGCCGCTATCCAATTCCGTTACTCAGCCTCACCGGTGCTTTTTCCTATTTCCCACAAAGGGTGGTAAGACAGTATGGAGCCCTTCAGGAGATCCCGCCATCTTTCAAGAAGAGGATCCCTCCACTTCTCTTCGCTCATCAAAGTTCTGAATTCATGGTTGACATTGTTGAGGAAGCATGGAACAAGTGCCATCGCAAAAGGATTGTGGTACCTGAAGGGCTTGAGGGAGAAGAAAAAGCCCACCATGCCTCTGCGGCCTACATCCATAATCATCACATCCCGACAAGGTGGAAGCCATCAGTCCCTCGCTCAATCAGAGAGAACAGCTCGCACGAGCAAGCAGAGCTCATGGAGAGGGATTTGGGAATAGACTGGACACACACACCTCAGAGCCGGTCCAAGAAAGCAAGCCTCTGCGCAAGCGCAAAACTCCCCGTCGCATATAAATTGGCAATCTTGTGCCCCTTAGTGTTAATAGTGTGAAAGTTTTGTCCCATTGTTTAGGGACTTTTGTTTAATATCTAGTATTTTATTCTGTCATTTCAATTTCAAGTTTTAGATGTCAGAAGTCTGCGGTCTATAAAATCCTCTTTTAATGAATAAAAAAGCAGTTAGACCATTGCCATTGGTCAATTTTTGTTTACTTTCGTGCTCATTCATTATTTTCGCAACGACAGGTAATTATGAATCGTCAGCCACCATTCGTCCGTGAATGGCCTCATCCAACAGGGATTGATCAAAATGATGTACAAAATCGCATCATTAACATTGAAGACGGCGTAGGACAGATGTCCATTGTCCTTTAACAACTCTCGAGACAAATGAAATCCACTCAAGCTGAGCCTAACTCTATAGTTGCCTCAAACCCCATCATGACGCCCGTAAATTTGCCAGAAAATAGCCAGTACCATAGACAGTTTGAAAAGATCATGAAAAAGTTAAACTAGCTACAGGAGCAGGATCCCATGGACCTGTCCAATTACGTCGGCATTGAGATCCCTGAAAAACTCAAAGCACCTGAATGCGAAAGGTATGCCGATACCTCCGCCCGTAGTGTTGAAGAAATCTTTCCATAATATTTTGAAGCCGACAAAACGTTTCTATCGCCTAGTCTGGATAATTGCGACCTTTCGTTTAGAGTCCGAAGACTTTCGATCAAGACTCAAAGACTCAAGACTCAAGACTCAAGACTATTCTCATTGACAGTTTTTCTAATCTAGTGACAAAGGCAATCCAGAGCCGAAGTATTTGGTTGAGGATTTAATCCTATCCTCTCTATCCTCTGGAGAAAATCTCTTGGCTGGATAAATATAACGGATTCTTTTATTCGTAATCAAGATCGTTTGAAGATCCGATGATCGACGAAATATTCTTGGAAGGTTTTATTCTTGGAAACCAAGATCCCGATTGTATGGGCGAACATGATTGATGGGCTATCGTCGGTTCCTTTAATAGCTCGAATGATCTTCTTGATTGATTCCGTCCAACGGGTAGATTGGAGGAATTCCTTTGATAAGTGCCAACGGGTATGATGGCATAAAGAAGTATAAAAGAAAGACGTTCTAGTTGCTTTAGTGCATGATCGATAGAGAAATTCCAGAGTCTGAAGCACCTTGATTATTAGTCGATACATTTTGAGCGAAATTGTATACACAAAGAGTGTCTATACTTAGTGATACCTTGAGCGAGTGTGGTAGATCATCTACACCGAGAAATCAAGGGAGAACAATGCCGTAACATCTCTTTGTTCATAGTGGAATCCAGCCAATAGGCCGGTCGCAGTAAGAGTGGACGTAGGCTTGAAATAAGCCGAACCACTATAAACCTTGCGTTCTATTTTCTCTTCCATACTCTCAATCTTACTTTGATTATTGTTTGTCTCAAATCTATCAACTGTCTAGTATTGTGCATTGTGCAATTATCGAGAAAAATCTTTTATATACCTATTCACCCCCCCTCTAGGTACTTATACTAGCTATATCAATTGGTATCAGAGCTCGTGTACTCACTTTATTTGAAGTGTTTTACTTCAGAGTAAAAGATCCATGGCTAGTATGTTAGCACTAGGGCTGGTGGAAGGGCAAAGCAATACTAGACCACCCTACTTTGATGGAAAGGATTACAACATCTGGAAGAATAAGATGAAAGCCTTCCTACGATCAAAGGACCCTCTGGAATGGGACGTTGTAGAAAAAAGAATTACTCCTACAAAGCCGCATCGCCCCCGAAAGAGGGAAAGAAATTGTTGAGACCAGCGGAATGACTCAGAAGAGATAATCAAGAGACAAGCACTCGATGCAAAAGCAATTTACTCTTTATATTGTGCTTTGTCACCAACTGAATATACAGAATATCTTCTTGTGTTACAGCAGAAAAGAAGTTTGGGACAGATTACATATCACCTATGAAGGAACAGATCGAGTGAAGGAAACTAGAATTAACATTCTCCTTGGTCAATATGAAGCCTTCAAAATGAAACCAGGAGAATCTATAACTCGACATGTTTAGCCGTTTTACGATATTGTCAATGGTCTTGAGAATCAATGACAAAAAATTTATGATCCCATGAAGGTAAACAAGCTAATGCGTGGACTCTCCAAGGATTGGAATCACATAAAGACTTCAATAAAAGAGACGCAAAGAATTATGCCACTATCTCTGTCGACGAGCCGATTGGAACTCTTCGCCTTATGAAGTGGAACGAATCAATGAAGACGAAGATCCAAAAGGTAAGAAATCCATTGCATTAAAATCAAATGATGATTATGATGATACAAATTCTCGAAGATGATATGGACGATGAGGAGCTTGCTCTCATGATAAGAAGATTCAGAAAACTTAATAGAAAAGGAAGAAGGTTCAACTCAAAGAAACAAAGTTTTCAAAGACAGCAGACCAAGTCTGTTGATGATGAGGAATCAAACAAAGATGTAGTTTGCTTTGAATGTAAGAAAAAGGGACACATCAGACCCAACTGTCCTCTTCTGAAGAAGAAGAGAGGAAAAGCTGAAAAGTTTCGAAAAGCTCTCAAAGCCGAAACCTGGAGTGATACAGAGTGTGAAGAAAGTGATAATGAATATGCCAACCTATGTCTGATGGCACAATCAGACTCAGACTTAGATTCTGGATCAGACTCAGACAGTGAATTTGAGGCAAGTAATTTTAAAATTCCTGTCAAAGTTTCTAAATACATTGATGAACTGTGTTTTAGTCTTAAGACTTCCTCAAAAGAATTTCCGAACTTAAAAAGGAAAACTCAGCTCTAAAACAAAAGGAAAATGTTTTAAAAGAAAGAGTTAAATGTTTAGACAAGAATGTTTTCACTCTTAAAGAAAATGAAGATAATCTTTTGAAAGAAAATGCACTTTTAAAAACCGACTTATCAAATATTTCAAAGAAATTTTCAATAGGGTCCGAAAACTTGAAAAAATTCTTTCATTTCAAAGACCTTACTTCAATAAGTCCGGTCTAGGTATGACAGCAGAAACTATTCCCTTGATTGATTTTCCTAAAGTAAAAGAAAGAATTAAGCAAAGACCTCGAGAGAGGCTTACAAAAATCATTTCAAGAAAGTTTTTGTAAAGTCTCGTAGGTCGAAATGCCCTCAGTGTTCAAAGTGCAAAGTCCGGATCACTTTGAAAAAGAGTGTCCTATGGTTTGGAAACCCGTTAAGAAAGTATGGGCTAATACGTTTATCTTACTAACACCAAAGGACCCAAGAAAATTTGGGTACCAAAGAAAGCTTGAGACTCTCTTTTAAATGTAGGTCTCCGTCAAGAAAATGTAAAGTGGTATCTTGACAGGTGGATGCTCAAGACACATGACAGAGACTCAAATTGCTTCATAAAGCTTGTTCAAGTAAATGGTGGAAAAGTTTCATTTGGAGGAAACATCAAAGGAAGTATTGTGGGATTTGGAACTGTGAAAATTGGAAATCTCACAATAAGTAATGTTTCCTAGTGGAATGACTCAATTACAATCTTCTCAAAGATAGCCAATTGTGTGATACTGGTTTTAAGATCTTATTCCAAGAAGGAACATGTTCTCGGGAACAAGCAAAGACTCTACTCGTCTTTCATGGGTCGAAGACATGGAAATATCTATCTTCTCGGATGTGAAACCAAATGAATCGCAATGCCTAATCTCAATTCAAGACGAAGCAAGCTTATGGCACGTAAAGCTTGGTCATGTCAACATGAAGCAATTAGCCAAAATTTCATCAAAGCAGCTTGTTCGAGGTCTACCCAAATTACCATACCAAAAGTCCGATCCATGCACTCCATGTATACTGGGAAAGCAGGTAAGAAATTCATTTAAGCCAATAAATCATGTCTCTACTAATCATGTACTGCAGCTGTTGCATATGGATCTCTTTGGACCAACCAAAACCTAGAGCATTTGAGGTAAGAAATATTGCCTAGTAATTGTGGACGATTACTCCTGATTTACTTGGGTATATTTCCTTGCAAGTAAGTCCGAAACCTTCTCGTATTTTGAAAAATTTGCTAAAAAGGTTCAAAATGAAAAATGATGTGTTATCTCAAGTATAAGAACAGATCATGGAGGTGAATTTGAAAATCAAGATTTTACAAAGTTTTGTGATGAATCTGGTTTTAAGCATGTGTTCTCCTCTCCATATACTCCTCAAAGCAAAATGGAGTTGTGGAAAGAAAGAATAGATATCTTCAAGAAATGGCTAGAACTCTTTTAATTGAAAGTAAGATTTCTTCACGATTTTAGGCTGAAGTCAAGTTTCAACAGCATGTTATATCATCAATAGAGTCTTCTTAAGACCTATTCTAGAAAAACCTCTTATGAGTTATTCAAAGGTAAGAAGCCTATTGTTTCATACTTTCATGTGTTCGGTTGCAAATGCTTTATATTGAAAAATGCTAAAGATCGAGTTGGTAAGTTTGAAGAAAGATCAGATGAAGGCATCTTCCTTGGATATTCTACATCAAGCAAAGCCTATAGAGTCTATAACAAGAAGAGCCATCCAGTGGAGGAGTCAATGAATGTCAAATTTCAAGACTCTACGCAAGATGAATCCAAATAAGACTCATCATGAAGAGTTTGAACCCGCCTGCACCCTCCAAAGCTTACAACTCAAGAAGCATCTCGACTCGGAAGACCAAGATCAAGTTGTTCGTGAAGATTCAAATAAAGAAAGAGATCATCAACCGGACAAATCAACCAAGAATCGGAAGCATAAGTCCAGTCATCCCAAAGAACTCATTATCGGCGAAATTAATGAAGGAATTCGCACCAGATCTAAAATGCATGAAGAGTCTAGTGCTGTGGCTCTCATTTCTGAAATTGAACCAAAAAGCATAGAAGAAGCTTTATTTGATGAAAGCTGGATTGAAGCTATGCAAGAAGAGCTCGACAAGTTCAACATTAATGATGTCCGGGAATTGACATCTAAACCAAAAGGTAAAAATTGTTATTGGAGCTAAATGGGTGTTCAGAACAAGATGAATGAGAAAGGAAAAGTCGTACGAAACAAAGCAAGACTCGTGGCCAAGGGATATATGCAAGAAGAAGGAATAGACTATGATGAGACTTACGCACCAAAGTAGCAAGGTTAGAAGCTATTCGACTATTACTTGCGTTTGCTTGTTATAAAAATTTCAGGTTATTCCAAATGGACGTCAAAAGTGCCTTCCTAAATGGATTTATCCATGAGGAAGTTTATGTGGAACAACCACCGTGGTTTGAAGACCCAAAGAAGCCGACTCGTCTTCAAATTGAAAAAGGCCTTGTATGGTTTAAAGCAAGCACCTCGAGCTTGGTACGACAGACTAAGTAAGTTCTTAATACAGAATGGTTTTGTCAAAGGTAAAGTAGATACTACTTTATTTATCAAAAAAGAAAACAAAAGTTTTTTTACTTGTTCAAATATATGTGGATGATATTATTTTTGGATCCTCTAATGAAAGTCTGTGCAAGAAATTCTCTAAGTCTATGCAGGATGAGTTTGAAATGAGTATGATGGGAGAGTTAACCTTCTTTCTTGGACTCCAAATAAAATAATTGAAGGAATGAACTTTTATTCATCAAGAAAAATATGCTAATGATCTTGTCAAAAAGTTTGGACTGGAAAAGTGCAAAAAGACCGACATACCGATGTCAAGTTCTTTGAAGATAGACAAAGATGAAGAAGGGAAGAAAGTTGATCAAAAGCTGTACAGAGCATCATTGGTTCACTTCTTTATCTTACCGCTTCTAGACCCGACATTTTGTTGAGTGTTTGCATCGTGCTAGGTTTTAATCAGATCCTAGAGAATCCCATCTCTCTGCTGCGAAACGTATTATTAAATACGTTGCTTCATCTTCAAGCATCGGTCTTTGGTATCCTAAGAAGGGAGACTTTAATCTTCTGGGATATTTAGACGCAGATCTGGCCGGTTGCAAAGTTGATAGAAAAAGCACTTCGGGAACTTGCCAATTGCTTGGAAGGTGACAATGTCTTGGTTTTCAAGGAAACAAAGCACCGTGGCTCTTTCAACAAAGAAGAGAGTATGTAGCTCTTGGAAGTTGCTATTCGCAAATTCTATGGATAAAACAACAGCTACAAGACTTTGGAATTGAAGACTCATGCATAGAGATTAGATGTGACAACACCGCAATCAATCTCACTAAAAATCCAATCCTTCACTCAAGAGCAAAGCATATAGAGATTCGACATCATTTCATTAGAGATCATGTTCAAAATGGAGAAATCTCGATTCAATTTGTTGATTCAAAAGCCAACTAGCGGATATATTCACAAAGCCTTTGGAGAAAAATCAATTCGATTTTATCCGTTCCAGACTCAACATTTTGAAGCTTGAGGAAGTTAAAGTCTAGAGACTCTCCAACCCTCAGACTCAGACATTCATGGCTATAGACTGTAAGTTGTTATCATATTCAATCTCGAAAAGGTACAATCATTAGTTCGGTTAATTTATAATTTCCGTGAAAAACGGAATCTTGTCTTTTCAAAAAGATTAACTTCTATTTGGCAAGTTATTGATTTTAAAAGAAGCGTCTGTTCATTTTCCTTTATGCCGATTGGTTTTTCCTTTTTAAACTGAGTTATATATATACAATTTTCCTCGCTTAAACTTCAAAACCCTAAAAAGGCATTCTCCTCCCAATCCCTGTCTCTACTTCGTGTTCATCTTCGAGAAAGTTGTCATCTTTTCTTGGGAAAGCGAGTAAAGGAATCTTTCAACGACAAGGAAGGATGTCTTCTTCGAGAAAGTCTTCAAGAATCGCGAATGTGGGACCACAGAGAATGAGGGAGGGGCCTACCCATTTCGATCTCACCGAAGAGGAAGATTTACCGAGTCAGCAACAGAGCCCGATTCACTCTCCACCACGTCACTCTTCACCATCTACCCCACAAGGTGCGGGTCAACAACCGGAGGAAGAAATAATCGAGGACGCAGACCTTGTAAGAGTCCAAAAACCCTCTTTTATTTACAAGCTCTATCGTGCGTTGAGAAGCACTGGGACTCCGCTGAACTATATAGATGATTTCCTTAAAGATAAGAATTATGGGAATGAGTACATCTTTTTGCGAAAAATGGAGGATTTGGGAATTGCTCCCAAAGGAAAGGCTGAGGAAGCACTTGCGAACATTCCAAGTGACCCTCGTGTAGGAGGATTGAATCCCACTGACGGGAACGATGATGATAAAATGTTCAGTGAATTCCAACCTAGAATGGGTGTTGCTGCAAAGGTGAAGGGAAAAATGATGGATTTGTTTAAATCGAAGGAACAAGAAAATCTGTTCTTTAGACTGTTGAAACGAGGGGTGATAAACCCTAGGAGTGTTGATTTCGATTTCTTGGATGCCATTAATGTGAACTTAAGGGAGAAGTTCAATCTGCTTCAACTTGAGCAATTTTGCTCCGATACCACATACGGTTATACACAATTGACAGCATACTTCTATTCGAATCTTAGCTTTTTAGATGCGAATAGAATATCCTTCAGTGTTCAAGACCAAGACTATGTGGTAGATGTGGACATGTTGGCAGATATAATTGGAGTTGAAAGAGGACGCTATCAACCGATCAAAGTTTCGATTGCTCGTACCACACTGGAGCTTGTCAAAGACAGGGATACAGAGGGAAGAATTACCTACACAAGGATGCGTGCCATCAACATCTTGCTTCACAAAATTGTGATCAACTATATCAGGCCAAAGTCTACATCCAAGATTGACGTGTCTAACTCCGAGGCGAAATTGATGTATGCGATCAATTCAGGGAAGAAGTTCTCTCTCCCTCACACCATTCTCTTTCACATGTACAGAGCAATGGTGAAGGACAAGGGCCAATTGCCTTACCCAGGTCTTGTGACCAAGATCTTTAGACACTTGAACATTGAACCTCCACATACTCTTTGTGTTCGACCATGCAACAAAATGGTGGTGGGTTTGAAAATGCTGACAAAAATGCGTCTGAAAGAGCTTAATAAGGCAATGGAGAAGTTCAAAGTGAAGACTCCAAAGATCTTCTCGCATCAAAGAGAAAAGGGAAGGAGCCCATGGGTGCTCCATCCAAAAAGAAAAGAACTCTTATCTTGGAGGATGAAGATGAAGAGGAAGATCTCACTATCTCTCGCATTGAAAGGACAAGACGTTCGTACCCGAATCAACGTAACGACGTAAGAAAGGAAAAGAAGCAGAGGAAAAAGAACAGAGAGAAGAAGAGGGACAAGCAAAGAACAGAGAAGCAGAGAGCAACAAGAGCAAAAGAAAGAAAGAAGACAAAGAGAAAGAAGCTGAAGAATAAGGAGAAGCAAGAAAGAAAAGTCTGCAGATGAAGCCGGAGAGAAAGGGAATCAAGACGTGAAGAGCATGACCATCACTCTTCCCCAATTTAGGTCCTAGAGACAAGGGGAGATGGCGAGCAAGGAATGACTACACCACATGCTGTCAACAGTGAAGGTGTGAGTCGCTCACCAGCAAATCCAGAAGATTTTCAGGCTTCTCAAATGCCTGAGGAAGGACATGATACGTCAACACCAAATCTGCTCGATTACACCGAAGTTCCATCGTCTGCCTTCACTCCATCCGAGAGAGCAAATGCGAGCACACAGACGGACAATACAGCAGATTTTCGTCGTATCCTTGATGTTCTTCTGGAAATGCAAGGTCAAATCTATGCTCTGGACTGTGAACTTCAAGTCCTGAAGAATGCTGGACAAGCATCTTCTCTTACCCTGGAGGATCAAATGAAAGACCTCGCTCTTCAAATTCAAGCCAATGCCAAAGGAGAAGAGGTGGCTCATCTACGGGAAGACTTGAAGAGGCTGGAAGGCATCGTACAGTCGATGGGAGATTTCCAGATTGTGCGCATTCCCAAGCAGACTTGACTCTTTTCTCACATTTTTAATGATGACAAAAAGGGGGAGAATTGCAATTTGAACTCTTTAAACTTTGACTTTAAATTTCTTTTGTGTGTTTGAATGTTTGTTTTTGAGTATGACTTGGGTGTGAACTTGAATTTGACTGACTTGGGTGTGGATTTTGATGCTTGACTCGTTTGCATTTATATCAAGTGTTGTTGTATGGTTTTACTCATGAAAGACTAACCGATTTTCCGTGGATGCAGAGAGTCTGGTTGATTTATTAATCTTTATGAGATAGCCATATTGCTTGAGTAATGTTTTGGTGTCAAAGTTGTTCAAATCTACAGGAAAGTTTTGTCACCATCAAAAAGGGGAGATTGTTGGAGAAATCTTTCCGAATATTTTGAAGCCGACAAAACGTTTCTATCGCCTAGTCCGGATAATTGCAGACCTTCGTTTAGAGTCCGAAGACTTTCGATCACCACTCAAAGACTCAAGACTCAAGACTCAAGACTATTCTCATTGACAGCTTTTTCTAATCCAAAGGACGAAGGCAATCCAGAGCCGAAGTATTTGGTTGAGGATTTAGTCCTATCCTTGGAGAAGATCTCTTGGCTGGATAAATATAACGGATTCTTTTATTCGTAATCAAGATCGTTTGAAGATCCGATGGTCGACGAAATATTCTTGGAAGGTTCTATTCTTGGAAACCAAGATCCCGATTGTATGGGCGAACATGATTGATGGGCTATCGTCAGTTCCTTTAATAGCTCGAATGATCTTCTTAATTGATTCCGTCCAACGGGTAGATTGGAGGAATTCCTTTGGTAAGTGCCAACGGGTATGATGGCATAAAGGAGTATAAAAGGAAGACGTTCTAGTTGCTTTAGTGCATGATCGATAGAGAAATTCCAGAGTCTGAAGCACCTTGATTATTAGTCGATACATTTTGAGCGAAATTGTATACACAAAGAGTGTCTATACTTAGTGATACCTTGAGCGAGTGTGGTAGATCATCTACACCGAGAAATCAAGGGAGAACAACGCCGTAACATCTCTTTGTTCATAGTGGAATCCAGCCAATAGGCTGTCAGTGCAGAAGAGTGGACGTAGGCTTGAAATAAGCCGAACCACTATAAACCTTGCGTTCTATTTTCTCTTCCATACTCTCAATCTTACTTTGATTATTGTTTGTCTCAAATCTATCAACTGTCTAGTATTTTATTGTGCAATTATCGAGAAAAATCTTTTATATACCTATTCACCCCCTCTAGGTACTTATACTAGCTATATCACAAGCTTACTCCAAGAGCTAGGGTCCAAAGAATACCAACCCCTATCAACCTAGAAAGCGAATTAGACAGTGAAGCTCTAATGTCTCTCACTTCCCTTGACAGAACTGAGCTGGCAAAGCGAAGGGCCCTACTCAAAAGGTCTGGACCAGAAGCCAAGAAAAGAAAGCCTAAGTAGATCAATGTAGCATCTGCTGACGAGCCACCGCACCAAAGCTTCGAGCATTCCCAAGAATACAGCTTTGAAGGTTACCATCCCCTAAGGTACAACCCTGAAGACTTCCCGGCCCTAGAATACAATCCTAAGGACTTCCAGCGTTATTTCGACAATGAAACTGATGATTCATCGTATAACTGTTTCCTACTCTCACCCGGGGATGAAGGCCCGTCAGAAGAGGAAACGTACGTCTTTATCCGCTACGATCCTAACGAACTCCTAAACTCGTCCTCTAACCATGAGGATAGCTTCAATACTTCATCCTCATTCGGGAATTTTGACCCAAAAGAAAGCAATGGGGTAATTTCGGCAGAGTCCAACTTCCCTGAAACAGAAAAATTCACCACTACAACGAATATGCAGTGGGAAAACCAGTGGCCTAATCAAGACATACCAGGCTCGTCTTGCCCTTGTAGGATCATGACCCCCATAGAAATGTGGATACCCAATCTTCGCAAGTGTAATGGCAGAATTTGCCCTGTGGCCCACTTACAGTACCTCCATGCTGAAATGAGTCGGTACTATGGCCCGATGTCATTCACAACTCAGGCCTTCCAAGAAAGTCTTACGGGACCTGCATTACAATGGTTCATCACAGCAGGTATCTACCTCATGAGAGATTGGAATGAGCCGTCTTCTGCATTCCTGCTTCAGTATCAAAGCCAGATTAGAACTGAACTGCCTTGCGAGAGCTTGGTTCACTTTAGAAGAAGATCAATGGAGGATTTCCGAGCATATGCGAGGAGGTGGGAGGCTTTTATGATGCAAACTTACCCTCCATTGGCCGAAGAAGAAATGATGAAGCTATTCATAGGGGCTTTACCTCGCGAACATCGTTGTTGGTTGCATGGGTTGTACTTCCATAGCTTCAATGAAGTGGTCCTCTCATGCGAATACTTCGAGTCTACTGGAGGCGAGGAACTCAAAGGCACTTGATTTCAGAACCGACACTATCAAAGCACTCCTTTACACAGGAATTTTCATGGGTTTTACTTGTTTTTATAATTTCATGTTTCTTATCTTGTCTAGTGTGCTACTATTGTATTTTCCATTCCAAATACTCTATTGTACAGTTCTAATATTTTAAGAGTATGAGGCGGTACTCCAAACCAGCCCGATGATGTTATCCAACCATAAAAAGAAAATATCATCCAAGGAGAATACTGAGGGCTGGGCTTCCTCATGCTTTTTCTCCCCCAAAGACGTATTTTAAAAATAAAAAATATTTCATCACCCAAAAGCTTTTGTTAAAACAAGATGATAAATTTAATCATGTTTGTCTTTCGACTCATTCACTTCATGTCTCGAAGATCATTCCCATCCCCTTTGACTTAGTGTGACGGGGGGCATTTGAAGCAAGCGCATCGGCGAACCGCCAAATTCAAAGACACCCGCCAAGAAAACGGGGGCAAATAGAAAGAATCATCCTACACCAAAAGAGGGTAAGTCTTATTCTCTGAATATAATTTGGAAATGATGTCCTCTCTCTTCTATTTATAGGATACAAAAGATGAAACGTAATAGGTATAGGCATAGAGTTGAGCTCGAAGCATCCATGACATGCCTCACTCCTGCCCAGCTCCATCCTAAGCCAAATGACTATCTTGTCGCACGACGCGCCCAAACAGCTAGATGTTATAGTATCAACTTCAACATAAGGAAGGAGTTCCTCCTCTTCCTTTTAAGTGATTACTGTCAACAGGGAGAAAATCTAGACAGTCAAGGCAATCTATAGCCCCACACCCTGGACAATGACTTTGGAATTTAGAAGCTTCACTCCAGATGCATATTCTCGCAAGAAGTAATTGCCATCAGAGAATTTGAGGTTTTGATTGTCCATCTCAGATTCCATAGAAGCTTGAAGTACATGACTTTGCTTAATGCTGCTAATGATGCTATAGTTAAAGACAGAAGGAGAAATTCCATAAAAGGAAGACTTTGAAGATGAATCAACGACCAGCAATCATGCATACATGGTCACAAATGAGGAAGGCCAACTGAAGGAAACATTGAACTATGCCAAGATAAAAGGGCCATCATCGACATTCAAATATCTTTAGGAGTTAGCATAGACAAACTCTGGGGAAGGGTAATTCGGTATCGTTTCCAATACTCCCTCTTCTCCCCCTCTTTGAATTCACTTTTGACATATTCCCTTATTGCGGGAAGTATCAGATTCAAGAGCCAAATTTGATGGTTAGATTTGGCAAATCAATATTGGCCAAGCTAGTACATGGAAATTACCCACATCAAATTCACCTGGCTTCGTGTAAAAAGACATGTCATCTAGGAGCCGATACAAAGAATAATTGACCTAACGAAGCAAGAGACATAGGACTTCGTGTCCCCCTCTCACTTCAGGTTCACCCAATCATCTGCAAACCAGTGAAGAGTAAAGTTGTATCGATTCCAGTTATTCGACTCTTGAAAGAGTTCATGACTAACACATTCCCTCTTGTTTGTTGCAGGATCACTTGACTGCCAAAAACAAGGATAAACAAATCAATGAGAGGCATGACAAACTCTCCTAAACAAAATGGCGTCCCAAGTAATCGCCAAAGCAAATGACAGAAAATCTTCAAGCCTCAACTAACATTTGATTTTGGCTAGACTAATTGATCTACTTCTCTTCTACAGGGGCAAAAGCAGAGATGCCCGATCAGATTCTCAATCCTTGGCTGATCATTCATGTGGGCAAAAGCAGAGATGCCCGATCAGATTCTTAATCCTTGGCTAATCATTCATGTGTTATATCCCTAATCAATAGGGACAACCATCGACACCCATTTGAGAATAACCATTTTGATGTTTAAAAATCTAACATATTTGGAAACACCATTATGTTAGCCCCTAAAGTTTGTCAATAGGGTCTTTTTTTGAGTCAAAACCATTCATTTGTTTTGAGAGTACAAACTCCATCACATTTAAAATGCTGCATGCCTTTTCCAAATGGATTTTTGCATGATGATTTTGCCTGTCTAAATCACTGATTTCATTGAGAATTATTAGAATAGACAGCTAAATGAAGAATATAAGATTAATTGAGCATGCTGGATGAGGCGCGTCAGAATGATGAAAGGCAAGCCATATCCTACACACAGTCCCCCATCTATACACTTGTGAGATGAGTGTAAAAGATTCCGTGGCTGCAGGGTAAAGGGTTCTCTCGCGAATGGTATGATAACCAAAACAGTGAGAGGTATTGCATTGCTCACCCCTTTGAGCTCCTTACACTGGTGAAGTTTCTGTCCTACCCCCGTCAAAGAACCACCCTACACTGGGGCAAGTTGAAGGCAAGTCAACATCACGAGGTGAGAAAAGGGATAGGAATTCTCTTGCTTGCACTTGCATCAATCTTTGAGTGTCTTTGTTGCATATGAACACTCGCATTAATTTAAGTGCCCTAGAATGACGAAGAGCGATTCTTGCTCTACGCACTTGTATTCATTGTACAACTCAAGTGAGTCTGTAATTTTACCCTCACATTGAGACAAAATAGAAGTTACTACAATTTAAATAGCATAGCTCGGAGCGCTAGCTGAAGACGAAGACTCAAGAGTCTAACAACAGTGTCGTGATTGAACTTGCCTATGCTAGTTCCTCTAACGACAAGAATGAAAAAAACATGGGCATAAAAAAGCAGTGTACCTGGTAAGAGCAAGGTCAATGCCCATAAAAGAAGAACTGGAATAAAAATAGGGGCATGAAAAAAATAGTGTGCTTGGTAAAAGCGAGGCCAACGCCCCCCAGTCAAAAATACAGCCAAGAAAAGTTGTTGTGGTCCACAGAACCTCCATCTTACAAGAAAGACTAATGACAAATGCCAAGACAGTCACTAACTCTCACCATCTTACATGTAAGCCAAGTCTACGTTACATCCCATTGTAAAAGTCTCTTCAGACTAGGGGCACTTAAATTTGATATAGCTAGAATAAGTACCTAGAGGGGAGGTGAATAGGTATATAAAAGATTTTTCTTGATAATTGCACAATACTAGACAATAGATAGATTTGAGACAAACAATAATCAAAGTAAGACTGAGAGAAGAGAAAATTGAACACGCGGTTTATAGTGGTTCGGCTTATTTCAAGCCTACGTCCACTCTTTCTGACCGACAGCCTATTGGCTGGATTCCACTATGAACAAAGAGATGTTACGGCGTTGTTCTTCCTTGATTTCTCGGTGTAGATAATCTACCACACTCGCTCAAGGTATCACTAAGTATAGACACTCTTTGTGTATTATAACTTCGCTCAAAATGTATCGACTAATAATCAAGGTGCTTGACTACGGAATTTGTCTATCGATCTTGCACTAAAGCAACTAGAACGTCTTCCTTTTATACTCCTTTATGCCATCATACCCGTTGGCACTTACCAAAGGAATTCCTCCAATCTACCCGTTGGACGGAATCAATCAAGAAGATCATTCGAGCTATTAAAGGAACTCGATGATAGCCCATCAATCTGTTCGCCCATACAATCGGGATCTTGGTTTCCAAGAATAGAACCTTCCAAGAATATTTCGTCGACCATCAGATCTTCAAACGATCTTGATTACGAATAAAAGAATCCGTTATAATTATCCAGCCAAGAGATCTTCTGCAGAGGATAGGACTAAATCCTCAACCAAATACTTCGGCTCTGGATCGCCTTCGTCACTGGATTAGAAAAAAACTGTCAATGACAATAGTCTTGAGTCTTGAGTCTTGAGTCTTGAGCGATGAGTCTGGTGATCTGAAAGGTCTTCATACTCTAAACAGAAGGTCTGCAATTATCGAGACTAGATCGATAGAAACGTTTTGTCGACTTCAAAATATTCTCGGAAAGATTTCTCCAACAATCTCCCCTTTTTTGATGGTGACAAAACTTTCCTGTGGATTTGAACAACTTTGACCTGCAAAACATTTCTCAAGCAATATGACTATCTCATAAAGATTAATAAAATCAACCAGACTCTGCATCCACAGAAAATCGGTTAGTCTTTCATGAGTAAGACCATACAACAACACTTGATATAAATGCAAACAGTCAAGCATCAATCAAAATCCACACTCAAGTCAGTCAAATTCAAGTTCACACCCAAGTTCACTCAAGTCATACTAAAAAACAAACATATTCAAACACACAAAAGAAATTTAAAGTCAAAGTTTAAAGTTCAAATTGCAATTCTCCCCCTTTTTGTCATCATTAAAAAGGTGAGAAAAGAGTCAAGTCTTCTTGGGAATGCGCATAATCTGGAAATCTTCCATCGACTGTATGATCCCTTCTAGCCTCTTCAAGTCTTCCCGTAGATGAGCCACCTCTTCTCCTTTGGCATTGGCTTGAATTTGAAGAGCGAGGTCTTTCATTTGATCCGCCGGTGGTAACGAGAAGATGCTTGTCCAGCATTCTTCAGGACTTGAAGTTCACAGTCTAGAGCATAGATTTGACCCTGCATTTCCAGAAGAACATCAAGAATATGACGAAAATCCGCTGTATTGTCCGTCTGTGTGCTCGCATTTGCTTTCTCGGATGGAGTAGACGATGGAACTTCTGTGTAATCTTGCAGATTTGGTGTTGATGTATCATGTCCTTCCTCAGGCATTTGAGAAGCCTGAAAATCTTCTGGATTTGCTGGTGAGCGACTTACACCTTCACTTGTTGACAGCATGTGGTGTAGTCCTTCCTTGCTCGCCATCTCCCCCTGTCTCTAGGACCTCAAATGGGGAAAAGTGATGGTCATGCTCTTCATCATCTGTAGACTTTTCTTTCTCTGCTTCTCCTTCTTCTTCAGCTTCTTTCTCTTTCTCTTTCTCTTGCTGCTCCACTACTTCTCTATTCTTTGCTTGCTCCTCTTCTTCTCTCTGTTCTTTTTCCTCTGCTTCTTTCCTTTTCTTCTGATGTTCCGTTGTTCAAGTACAGAACGTCTAGTTCTTATCAATGCAGACATAGTGAGATCTTTCTCTTCATCTTCATCCTCCAAGATGAGAGTTCTTTTCTTTTTGGGTGGACACCCATGGGCTCCTTCCTTTTCTCTTTGATGCAGAAGATGTTGGAGTCTTCACTTTGAACTTCTCCATTGCCTTATCAAGCTCTTTCGACGCATTTTTGTCAAAGCATTTTCAAACCTACCACCATTTTGTCGCATGGTCGAACACAAAGAGAATGTGGAGGTTCAATGTTCAAGTGTCTGAAGATCTTGGTCACAAGACCTGGGTAAGGCAATTGGCCCTTGTCCTTCGCCATTGCTCTGTACATGTGAAAGAGAATGGTGTGAGGGAGAGAGAACTTTTTCCCTGAGTTGATCGTGTACATCAATTTCGCCTCGGAGTTAGACACGTCAGTCTTGGATGTAGACTTTGGCCTGATACAGTTGATCACAATTTTGTAAAGCAAGATGTTGATGGCCCGCATTCTTGTGTAGGTAATTCTTCCCTCTGTATCCCTGTCTTTGACAAGCTCCAGTGTGGCACGAGCAATCGAAACTTTGATCGGTTGATAGCATCCTCGTTCAACTCCAATTATGTCAGCCAACATGTCCACATCTACCACATGGTCTTGGTCTCGAAAACTGAATGATATTCTATTCGCATCTAAAAAGTTAAGATTCGAATAGAAGTATGCTGTCAATTGCGCATAACCGTCTGTGGTATCGGAGCAAAATTGCTCAAGTTGAAGCAGATTGAACTTCTTCCTTAAGTTCACATTAATGGCATCCAAGAAATCGAAATCAACACTCCTAGGGTTTATCACCCCTCGTTTCAACAGTCTGAAGAATAAATTCTCCTATTCCTTTGATTTAAACAAATCCATCATTTTTCCCTTCACTTTTGCAGCAACACCCATTCTAGGTTGAAATTCACTGAACATTTTATCATCATCATTCCCGTCAGTGGGATTCAATCCTCCTACACGAGGGTCACTTGGAATGTTCGCAAGTGCTTCCTTAGCCTTTCCTTTGGGAGCAATTCCCAAATCCTCCATTCTTCGCAAAAAGATATACTCATTCCCATAATTCTTATCTTTAAGGAAATCATCTATATAGTTCAGCGGAGTACTAGTGCTTTTCAACGCACGATAGAGCTTGTAAATATAAGAGGGTTTTTGGACTCTTACAGGGTCTGCGTCCTCGATTATTTCTTCCTCCGGTTGTTGACCCGCACCTTGTGGGTAGATGGTGAAGAGTGACGTGGTGGAGAGTGAATCGGGCTCTGTTGTTGACTCGATAAATCTTCCTCCTCGGTGAGATCGAAATGGGTAGGCCCCTCCCTCATTCTCTGTGGTCCCCTGTTCGCGATTCTTGAAGATTTTCTCGAAGAAGACATCCTTCCTTGTCGTTGAAAGATTCCTTTACTCGCTTTCCCAAGAAAAGATGACAACTTTCTCGAAGATGAACACGAAGTAGAGACAGGATTGGGAGGAGAATGCCTTTTTAGGGTTTTAAAGTTTAAGCGAGGAGAACTGAATATATATATATATAACTCAGTTTAAAAAGGAAAAAACCAATCGGCACAAAGGAAAGTGAACAGTCGTCCAATTTTGAGAAACGATAACTGCCCTTTTTAAAGAAAACTGCCATTTCAAATTTAAGTTATCCTTTTTGAAAAGGCAAGATTCTGTTTTTCACGGAAATTATAAATTAACCGAACTAATGATCGTACCTTTTCGAGATTAAATATAACAACTTACGTCTATAGCCATGAATGTCTGAGTCTGAGGGTTGGAGAGTCTCTAGACTTTAACTTCCTCAAGCTTCAAAATGTTGAGTCTGGAACGGATATGATCAAATTGATTCTTCTCCAACGGCTTTGTGAAAATATCTGCTAGTTGGCTCTTTGAATCAACAAATTGAATCGAGATTTCTCCATTTTGAACATGATCTCTAATGAAATGATGTCGAATCTCTATATGCTTTGCTCTTGAGTGAAGGATTGGATTTTTAGTGAGATTGATTGCGCTGGTATTGTCACATCTAATCTCTGTGCATGAGTCTTCAATTCCAAAGTCTTGTAACTGTTGTTTTATCCATAGAATTTGCGAACAGCAACTTCCAAGAGCTATATACTCAGCTTCTGTTGTTGAGAGATGCGAATTCCTTCATTAATTTCGCCTATAATGAGATCTTTAGGATGACTGGACTTATGCTTCCAGTTACTGGTTGATTTGTCTGGTTGATGATCTCTTTCTTTATTTGAATCTTCACGAACAGCACAATGCTGGTCTTCCAGAGTCTGAGAAGCTTCTTGAGTTGTAAGCTTTGGAGGGTCTGGAGCAGGTTCAGACTCTTCATGATGAGTCTGATTGGATTCATCTTGCGTAGAGTCTTGAAATTTGACATTCATTGACTCCTCCACAGACTGGCTCTTCTTGTTATAGACTCTGTAGGCTTTGCTTGATGTAGAATATCCAAGGAAGATGCATTCATCTGATCTTTCTTCAAACTTACCAACTCGATCTTTAGCATTTTTCAATATAAAGCATTTGCAACCAAACACATGAAAGTATGAAACAATAGGCTTCTTACCTTTGAATAACTCATAAGGGGTTTTCTCTAGAATAGGTCTTAAGAAGACTCTATTGATGATATAGCACGCTGTTGAAACAGCTTCAGCCCAAAGTCGTGAAGAAATCTTACTTTCAATTAAAAGAGTTCTAGCCATTTCTTGAAGAGATCTATTCTTTCTTTCCACAACTCCATTTTGCTCTAGAGTATATGGAGAAGAGAACACATGATTAAAACCAGATTTATCACAAAATTTTGTAAAATCTTGATTTTCAAATTCACCTCCATGATCTGTTCTTAAACTTGAGATAACACACTCTTTTTCATTTTGAACATTTTTAGCAAATTTTTCAAAATACGAGAATGTTTCAGACTTACTTGCAAGGAAATATACCCAAGTAAAGCGGGAGTAATCGTCCACAATTACTAGGCAATATTTCTTACCTCCAATGCTCTGAGTTCTGGTTGGTCCAAAGAGATCCATATGCAGCAACTGTAGTACATGATTAGTAGTGACATGATTCATTGGCTTAAATGAATTTCTTACCTGCTTCCCCAGAATACAAGGAGTGCATGGATCGGACTTTTGGTATGGTAATTTTGGTAGACCTCGAACAAGTTGCTTTGATGAGATTTTGGCTAATTGCTTCATGTTGACATGACCAAGCTTTCTGTGCCATAAGCTTGCTTCATCTTGAATTGAGATTAGGCATTGCGATTCATTTGGTTTCATGTCCAAAAGATAGATGTTTCCATGCCTTCGACCCATGAAAGACTGAGTAGAGTCTTTACTAATTCCAGAACAGGTTCCTTCTTGAAAGAAGATCTTGAAACCAGTATCACACAATTGACTGATGCTGAGAAGATTGTAATTGAGTCCTTCCACTAGAGAAACATTGCTTATTGTGCGATTTCCAATTTTCACAGTTCCAAATCCCACAATACTTCATTTGCTGTTTCCTCCAAATGAAACTTTTCCACCATTTACTTGAACAAGTTTTATGAAGCAATTTGAGTCTCTTTACCTTTTTTTGTCATGTGTCTTGAGCATCCTTTGTCAAGATACCACTTTACCTTTTTTTGACGGAGACTGCATTTAAAAGAGAGTTTCAAGCTTTCTTTGGTACCTAAATTTTCTTGGGTCCTTTGGTGTTAGTATGATAAACAGTATTAGCCCATGTTTTCTTAACAGGTTTCTAAACCATAGGACACTCTTTTTCAAAGTGATTCGGGCTATTGCACTTTGAACACCTAAGGGCATTTCGACCTACAGACTTTACAAAAACTTTCTTGAAATGATTTTTGTAAGCCTCTCTCGAGGGTCTTTACTTAATTCTTTCTTTTACTTTAGGAAAATCAATCAAGGGAATTGTTTTTCTTTGTCATACCCAGACCGAGACTTATTGAAGTAAGGTCTTTGAGCTGAAAGAATTTTTTCAAGTTTTTCGGACCCTATTGAAAATTTCTTTGAAATATTTGATAAGTCAGTTTTTAAAAGGGCATTTTCTATCAAAAGATTATTTTCATTTTCTTTAAAAGTGGAAACATTCATGTCTAAACTTTTAACTCTTTCTTCTAAAACGTTTTCCTTTTGTTTTAGAGCTGAGTTTTCCTTTTTAAGTTCGGAAATTCTTTTGAGAGAAGTCTTAAGACTAAGACACAGTTCATCAATGTATTTAGAAACTTTGACAGGAATTTTAAAATCACTTACCTCAAATTCACGTGTCGAGTCGATCCAGAATCTGAGTGCGAGTCGATTGAGCCATCGACATAGGTTGGCATACTCATTATCACTTTCTTCACACTCAGTATCACTCCAGGTTTCGGCTTTGAGAGCTTTTCGAAACTTTTCATCTTTTCCTCTCTTTTTCTTCAGAAGAGGACAGTTGGGTCTGATGTGTCCCTTTTTCTTCCATTCAAAGCAAACTACATCTTTGTTTGATTCATCATCATCAACAGACTTGGTCTGCTGTCTTTGAAAGCTTTGTTTCTTTGAGTTGAACTTTCTTCCTTTTCTATTCAGTTTTCTAAATCTTCTTATCATGAGAGCAAGCTCCTCATCGTCCATATCATCTTCAGAATCTGTATCATCAGAATCATCATTTGATTTTAATGCAATGGATTTCTTACCTCTTGGATCTTCGTCTTCATTAATTCGTTCCACTTCATAAGACTGAAGAGTTCCAATCAGCTCATCGACAGATAGTGGCATGATTCTTTGCGTCTCCCTTATTGAAGTCTTTATGTGATTCCAATCCTTGGAGAGTCCACGCAGTAGCTTGTTTACCTTCATGGGATCAGAAATTTTTTGTCCTTGGTTCTCAAGACCATTGATAATATCTATAAAACGGCTAAACATGTCAGTTATAGATTCTCCTGGTTTCATCTTGAAGGCTTCATATTGACCAAGGAGAATGCTAATTCTGGTTTCCTTCACTCGATCTGTTCCTTCATAGGTGATATGTAATCTGTCCCAAACTTCTTTTGCTATAACACAAGAAGATATTCTGTTATATTCAATTGGTGACAAATCACAATATAAAGAGTAAATTGCTTTTGCATCAAGTGCTTGTCTCTTGATTATCTCTTCCTGAGTCATTCCGCTGGTCTCAACAGTTTCTTTCCCTCTCTCAGAGACTGATGCAGCTATAGGAGTAATTCCTCTTTCTACAACGTCCCATTCCAGAGGATCCTTTGATCATATGAAGGCTTTCATCTTGTTCTTCCAGATGTTGTAATCATTTCCATCAAAGTAGGGTGGTCTGGTATTACTTTGCCCTTCCACCAGCCCTGGTGCTAGCATACTAGCCATGGATCTTTTACTCTGAAGTAAAACACTTCAAATAAAGTAAGTACACGAGCTCTGATACCAATTGATATAGCTAGAATAAGTACCTAGAGGGGGGGTGAATAGGTATATAAAATATTTTTCTCGATAATTGCACAATACTAGACAGTAGATAGATTTGAGACAAACAATAATCAAAGTAAGACTGAGAGAAGAGAAAATTGAACACGCGGTTTATAGTGGTTCGGCTTATTTCAAGCCTGCGTCCACTCTTCTGCACTGACAGCCTATTGGCTGGATTCCACTATGAACAAAGAGATGTTACAGCGTTGTTCTTCATTGATTTCTCGGTGTAGATAATCTACCACACTCGCTCAAGGTATCACTAAGTATAGACACTCTTTGTGTATTACAACTTCGCTCAAAATGTATCGACTAATAATCAAGGTGCTTCAGACTCTGGAATTTGTCTATCGATCATACACTAAAGCAATTAGAACGTCTTCCTTTTATACTCCTTTATGCCATCATACCCGTTGGCACTTACCAAAGGAATTCCTCCAATCTACCCGTTGGACAGAATCAATCAAGAAGATCATTCGAGCTATTAAAGGAACCTGACGATAGCCCATCAATCCTGTTCGCCCATACAATCAGGATCTTGGTTTCCAAGAATAGAACATTCCAAGAATATTTCGTCGACCATCGGATCTTCAAACAATCTTGATTACGAATAAAAGAATCCGTTATAATTATCCAGCCAAGAGATCTTCTCCAGAGGATAGGACTAAATCATCAACCAAATACTTCGGCTCTGGATCGCCTTCGTCACTGGATTAGAAAAAACCTGTCAATGACAATAGTCTTGAGTCTTGAGTCTTGAGTCTTGAGTCTTGAGCGCTGAGTCTGGTGATCTGAAAGGTCTTCAAACTCTAAACAGAAGGTCTGCAATTATCCAGACTAGACTGATAGAAATGTTTTGTCAGCTTCAAAATATTCTGGAAAGATTTCTCCAACACAATTAACGTAGGATTTCATATGTCTATAAACATCACTCGAAGAAGTACGAGTAAGATTACTCTATCTTTTTTCGCAGGATTCTTGACTTCCAAGCCCAGAGACAATCGTGCGGCACTCCATTCATAAGCCTTGACCTTGATGGTCCCATTCAATGAGCCACTGGCCAAGACTTCATCACAGTTTCAACAAAGACCTCTCACATTGGTAAAATCGTACTATTTGCGAGAATACTCGGACCCCTGCTGACATGATGACAGTGAGATAGTGTGGTCCTTATAAATCCTGCATCAATGGTCAGGATAGCCTTCTCCATGAGAGTGAGTGAAAAGTCCTTTCAGACTGAAAGTCCCTCATCTGGCATGCTCAAAGCATCTATATTCCGAATAAATGTTGTCTTTCAAAATCTTCCCTAGTGGAATTCAAATGATACAAAACTGACAATATTGTCATGCATAAATCACATTTGAATTTAGGAATTTACAGTGTATACAATCATGTGTGCATATTGTACAAATAGCAGACATACTCTCAGAGATCAGAGATATTGCCAGGTAAGCATATCTCTATCCCCATTTGTCTTAAAGTACCTATCACTATCCAGGTACTCTCTTACTGACACTCAACCTATTCGAGTCGTCCTTTAAGTTTGGGTACTTACTGTTATCTAGGTATCCCCATTGTCTTTGAGTACCGGCCACCGCTCGGATACTCTCTTTTTCTGACACTCGACTTGTTCGAGTTGTCCTCAGAGTATTGGTACTTGTGACTGACCAAGTATCCCTTTATCGTTGAATACCTACTGTTGTCTAGGTATCCTCATATCGTCAAGTACCCACCGTTGTCCAGGTACTTCCCTTTCATGACACTTAGCTTGCCCGAGTTGTTCCCAAATAATATAGCAGCTGTTCAAGCATTCCATTGCTTTGCTTGGCACCGCCGCCCAGGTATGCTTTCTAGCACTTGGACCAGCCTGAGTGGTCCCAGATCATATCATTAAATACTTGTGTTTATCCAAATATTCCAGTACTTTATACACCAACGGCTACCCAGGTATTCTACCCCTTTTAAGTGCCTGCGGCCATACAGGTAAGCCTCATGCTACATTCAAGTTTATGTTGCCAGGAGGTGGGAGACCTTCATGAATATCCAAGGTACGTCCTCGATATTCCCCTTTACTGGGAGGTGAGAGACCTTCATGAATATCCCAAGTATGTCCTCGATATTCCCAATTACCAGGAGGTGAGAGACCTTCATGAATATGCGAGGCACATCCTCAATATTCCCAATTACCAGGAGGTGAGAGACTTTCATGAATATCTCAAGTACGTCCTCGATATTCCCAATTACTAGGAGGTGAGAGACCTTCATGAATATCCCAGGTATGCCCTCGATATTCCCAATTACCAGGAGGTGAGAGACCTTCACGAATATCTCAGGTACGTCCTCGATATTCCCAATTACCAGGAGGTGAGAGACATTCACGAATATCTCAGGTACGCCCTCGATATTCCCAATTACCAGGAGGTGAGAGACCTTCACGAATATCTCAGGTACGCCCTCGGTATTCCCATTTACCAGGAGGTGAGAGACCTTCATGAATATACGAGGCACGTCCTCAATATTCCCAATTACCAGGAGGTGAGAGACCTTCACGAATATATGAGGCACGTCCTCGATATTCCAACTACCAGGAAGTGAGAGATCTTCACGAATATATGAGGCACGTCCTCGATATTCCAACTACCAGGAGGTGAGAGACCTTTACGAATATGCGAGATCCATCCTCAATAGTCCCTCTACAAGGAGGTGAGAGACCTTCACGAATATCCCAGGTATGCCCTCGATATTTCCCAATTGCCAGGAGGTAGGACACCTTCACAAATATCCAAGGTATGTTCTCAGTATTTTCAATTATCAAGTACCCCTTCGATACTTGTGAATGTCTAAGTATCCCTCAAGAATATATACTTGTAATTATCCAAGTACTCTTTCAACACCTGCAAGCAATCAGGTACTTCTTCGATACCTGTGAATGCTGGGTATCCTTCAAAAGTTTATACTTGTGATCATTCAAGTACCCTTTCAATACCCGCAAGCAATCAGGTATTCCTTCAATGCCTGCGAACATCTAGGTATCCTCCAAGAGTTTATGCTTATGATCAATCAAATGCCCCTTTTGACACATGTAAAGGCCCAAATATCCTTCAGGATAGTACTTGTGAATATCCAGGTACTCCTTGATATGCCTGTGAATGTCCAGGTATCTTTCAGAATCGATGCTCTGAGAAAGGTCGGCGCATTCTCCCGAAAAAGGTCGAGTTCCAGCTGGTGTCTTCGACAGAAGTCAGACGCCCCACAAATCGATGTCCTGAAAAAGGTCGGTGCATCCTCCCGAGAAAGGTCGGGTTCCAACCAGTGTCTTTGACAGAAGTCAGACACCCCAACAAAACAGATGCTTTGAGAAAGGTCGGCGCATCTCCCGAAAAAAGGTCGGGTTCCAGCTGGTGTCTTCGACAGAAGTCAGACGCCCCACAAATCGATATCCTGAGAAAGGTTGGTGCATCCTCCCGAGAAAGGTCGGGTTCCAATCCGTGTCTTTGACATAAGTCAAACACCTCAACAAAACAGATGCTCTGAGAAAGGTCGGCGCATCTCCCGAGAAAGGTCAGGTACCAACTGGTGTCTTCGACAGAAGTCAGACGCCCCACAAATCGATGCCCTGAGAAAGGTCGGCGCATCTCCCGACAAAGGTCGGGTCCCAACTAGTGTCTTTGATAGAAGTCAGACGCCTAACAAATTGATGCCTTGATAAAGATCGGCGCATCTCCCGAGAAAGGTCGGGTACCAATCGATGTCCTTGATTGAAGTCAGGCACCCCCAACAAACAGATGCCCTGAGAAAGGTCGGCGCATCTCCTGTCACGGCGACCGAAGAAAGGTTCGGGTCCGAGACAAACCAACTTATTGCTCTAACAGGCGACCGAAGAAAGGTTCAGGTCCTAGAAAAGCAATTCCCCGTCAAGGCGACCGAAGAAAGGTTCAGGTCCGAGACAAACCAACTTATTGCTCTAACAGGCGACCGAAGAAAGGTTCGGTTCCTAGACAAAACCAACTCATTGCTCTAACAGGCGACCGAAGAAAGGTTCGGGTCCTAGACAAAACAACTTATTGCTCTAACAGGCGACCAAAGAATGGTTCAAGTCCTGGAGGAGCAATTTCCCGTCAAGGCGACCGAAGAAAGGTTCGGGTCCTAGACAAATCATTGATTGTTTTAACAAGCAATCGAAGAATGGTTCAAGCCTTGGAAAAGCAATCTCCTCATATCACCAAGTAAGATGACGCCTTGATACTTGCCAAACTCGGGGCTCACACCCTATCTCACTCACTCCCGGTAAGTAACTATAGGTATCTTCTTATCTGTCTTAGTATATGTAAAGTTATATTGCTCTTTTTCTGCATAGAATAATAGATGCCAAATAAAATATAATTTGTTACGCATGCATGGATAAAATTAAGGCATCAGTCTGTCTTTGAATGCAACCTCTGCGAGCTCACCTTCAAAGAGGGGCAGCTATTGATGCCTTAATTTTATTTAGTTTTATTTTACTAATTAAATTTTTATTTCAGATAAATAAGATAATTAATAAACAAAGCAAAAACAAAAAAAAACAAAAACAACAGCCCCCATTTTCTTCACGTGGGCTCGTGCGACTTGGCCCCACCCCCTTTTCTCCTTCTTCTTCCTTCTTCTTCTTCCTTCTTCTTCTTCCTCGCTCCTTCTTTCTCCGCCTCGTAGTTCACGCGCGAGAAGACGACGACGCACGCAAGGACGGCCTATGGCCGAGGGGAGTAGGTCGACGTTGGCCGGAGAGGATAAGATCTCGAGCGCCATCAATGCCGAGCACGCTTCGCTGGATAAGCTCGGATGGGATGCCGGTTCAGCCGAGGAGAACCGCTCGGCCCGCGAAGGGACCGGCGGTCGAAGCTCCGTCGACCGGATTCCCTCACCTATAAAGGGCACCACCTTCGTCGAAGAACGGAGGGGCGAGCTCAGAGATCCTTCACTGAGAGACATCGGGAAGGATCGAAGGGCGAGCGCAAGAGAGAGCTCGAGTTGCGAGCTCAGCCCACCCTCCATCGAGAGACTTCAGGGAAGGCAGGCGGCAAGCGACTTCGAGAAGGTCAAATCCGGCCGGTGGAGGCTCGGATCTGACCCGAGTGAGAAGATTGAGGCCGAGGGTAGGGTTTCGTGAGATCTCGCACCTCGGATCGGGTCTTTTTGCCGCGCTTTGTTGCCGCCGAACGCTGTGCCACCGCCGTTCGCCCCGACCGAGATCCCGACGCCATTTGCTGCTACTGTCCCCCACGAGCTGCCTCTCCTCCGAAGCTCGAAGAGCGAGCCCGAGCCCGAGCCCGAGAGAGAGAGCCCTGGCCAAATCGATTGAGCCCGGGCCCCGTGATGCCATCGTCGTCCGCCGCAATCGTCGCCATCAGTCTGCCCTCGCCGTGGCCGCCACCGTCGTAGATCAACTCTTGTCGTTGCCGTCATCACCTTCGTTCAAGAAAAGGTAAAAACCGTCGCCGTCGTCCCTGCCGCCCATCGCAACCTCATTCTGTCGGCGTCACCGTCGTCGTGGTTCCCATCGTCGTCACCGTCACCACCGTGGCCATCGTCGCCGCCGTATCACTTCGGTCTCCTCCTCGGCGCCGCGGATTCACAAACCCAGGGTTTGCGATTTTCGGGGTCGCGAAGCGGATCCGGACCCGGAAAATCGGGTAGGGTTTGCGATCCGGGGGGGCGGCTGCGAGTCGGGTCGTGTGCCGGATCCGGGTCGGGTAGGGTTCCTCGCAAGAACCGGCTCATCACTAGAATTCGGGCCGGATCCGAGTGGGGTTTCGCCGGGTCGTCGGGCCGGGTGGATCCCTCCCAAAACGAAGGGCCACGGCATCGTTTTAATTAAAAAAATAAAAAAAGAGGACAAAAAATCCGAGTTGGGCCCGCGTTGCGGGCCAGGTCCTCATTTGGATCGCCGGCCCGGGTCGACTTTTCTTTTTTAAGTTTTATTTTAAATAATATTTATAAAATAATTAATAAATAATTTATTTTCAAAAAATATTTAAAAATGTTTTAATTCCCAAAAAATCGAAAAATATTTAAAAAATGTTAAAAAATGTTTTATTTTCCAAAAAAAGCGAGAAAAATCAAAAAATAATTTATTTTCCAAAAATATTAAAAAGTATTTAAAAAAATATTTTATTTTCCGAAAAAAAAAAAAATTTCATATTTTCCAAAAAATGCCAAAAATCCAAAAAAGTCAAAATTTCATGAAAAAGCCTAAAAAAATTCAGAAAAAGCCAAAAAGACTTGTATTTTTCCAAAAATACCAAGAAATCCCAAAAAAAATCCATTTTGTATCCAAAAAATTAGAAAATGACTCAAAAAATGTTTTTCCTCTAAAAAATGAATGGAAAATCCCGAACATCCAAAAAATCTCAGGGTTTAAACAAAATTAGGTACCAAAAGGGCATTAGTGATTATCTAGTGTAATCAAGTCCCGATCCTAATTTCTCGGTTTTACAGAGTGAGTATTTCTCCCGATACTTCACTTGGATTTCTAATCAACCCACCTCAAATCGATTAGTGGCGACTCTATTTTAAAAATTGATTTACAGGTTAAAAACTCAGACTATTAAAGTCGTGAATTGGTGGACTTGGGAGAGTCCAGGCATACTGAAATTGAGCCGAGCCATTAGCCTCCTTAGGCGCTCACCTGTACCCGACTGCGGGCGCCGAAAAAAAGAAGAAGTCGCGACATGGTGGGGCTGCGGAACTCAGCTCTTTGGTTGTCCGCATAAATCATGAGCCACGGCATTTTCGACTTGGTGTCGTACGTCTCTTTGGCAGCAGTGGACCGCCATGATATGCATACCCCTCGAAAAGCTAAAAAGTCTTCTATGGCTAGCCGTCGAGCAATGAGTTCTAGGATCTCTCGTGGGAGTTCTTCCCAATTCACCATTACTTGGTCATAGATTGAATGACCAAGTCGCCTGGTGTGCAACTTCTTTGATGAATTCATCCCTCAAAACATGAGGCGGGTCCATGCTTATCTAAGGCGGGTCGTTGCTTATGTAAGGGAAGACCACTATTGGGAATTCGGTTTCCTTTTTAGTGTAAGATTACCCCAATCCAACTTCCTCTTTCAACAAATTGCTTCACAAAACTTATGGCTCGATAATTTCTTTTTCTTGAATGGATATTCCTTTGTTCTGGTTGGCAAGATAAAGCTTCCTCTTATTTGATGTTATAAGATTCAAATCTTTCTATAGAATATAGCATATCTATGAGATAGTTCATCTTCAAGTTTTTACGAATAAAACCCCATAAAGATCTCATACATAATATGTTTACGTAAATGATAATTGTTTCATAGTAAACGATGCATGAAATTGTAATTTAAAAGTAAACTGACTTGTAACACTCAAAACATAATACCTAAAATATTTAATACTTTGAAAAAAAAAACTATATGTACCATTTCAATAAGAAACTTGTTTTCCTCGAAAGCAAATATATGATAATTGTCAAATAATAAATGATGTGTCAAAAAAATAAAGTGTGAAATTTTAATTTAAAGATAAACTGACTTTCAAAACATAAATCATAATTATCACATAGTAGGGAATTCATGAGTGCACTCCGATACAAAAAAAAAAAAAAAAAATGGCACTTGTGACACAGCGGAAACAATCACTTTTTTAAATTATAAGAGCCTAATATATAGACCACTCTTTTCTTTCATTGGTACACTCTGTACAACTATATCTATATCCCCACTATAGTAAACTATAACCTACTGTACCACTTAAATAGGAGCCATATGAATTTAATATAACTCATTTATAGTTTTGTCTCCTTATTCTCATTTTCAATATGCTTGGTGTAAATACTAAAGGAGATACGAATCATTAAGTACTGATCCAATTTCTGAAAATAATATTCTTGCTCTAACTGCCACTGAATGAATCCTCCCACCTCAATCCGCCATGTTTCGGCAAGTCACGAAGAAGCTGCTCCACCGGCTCGCCGTGAGTGCCCGTCCCACCCCATCTTGAGAAAAGAGAAGATCAAATATCAGCTTCAACTTTGCTTTGAACAGAACAAAACGAGGAGTCGGAAACTATCTGGTATATGGATGTTGATAGAGTTGCAATCTGTGATGAGATCAAGGACAGAAAGTTCGTCTATAACTGCCGGTGGGAATCAGAGCCAACAAATAGATTTTGGGAGCGATTTCATCACTTCGTAACTGCCCACGAAGTTGAGTAAAACAAAGCACACCTCGCACTCTTCCGAAATCAATTGTTGGTGGCGGTGAACGAAGGAAGATTCTCAGTGACAAAGAAACCGAGAATCAAAGCCAGCAATGGTGTGTCGAGCCGGATCCGAGTTCTTTAAGTGCTCGGATCGCAGAGCAAAGAGTAGAGCAGGAACATTCACTGCACATTGATAATATTCCGACGATTGAGGGTGGATGACAATTTGAAAGCTCCATAACATCGAGAGCTTTTGCTTAGTTTTCCATGTGAAAAATGTGTTTGTGGAGACTATACCCCTCCCTCCCCCTAAGTTCTCTGTGTTGTGTGTATGAACCCTTAAAAAAAGGAATCCTACTCTATCAAACCGCAAAATTGATTATGTTGTATAGCTTTTTTAGAATCTTCTCGAGAGGACATTGCTTCGCCCAGCCACATGGAAGATGTGCAGGACGCACGTTTGAGGCTTCGGGAGCGGGTGAACAGAGATTCAAGACAGACAGGCAAGCTCTTTAAAAGCGAAAATTGAAGACACGAAAAAAAAGGCCTTTCGACCAAGCTTGCCGGGGACAATAGGGGTGGTTCGCGAGCGACACCGACACTCGTCCATGGATGAGCAATTCGCGAGCGTTGGCATCACTCGACCAAATCTGGTGGAGACTCCACTGGTGGCAACCATGGAGGAGGGCTGGAGGTCGAACTCGGAGAGAGGGATGACCAGATGGGTTTTTCGAGCAAGTGGGACCGGAGGCATGCGGGTGAGGAAGAGGGCCAACACCATTATTGCAGAGAGCGAGCTTACGTAGAGGATAACAGAGGAGAGAAATAAAGGAAAAGAAATTGCCCATACTTTCTCTTCTTCTTCTTTGGACAGCAGCCAAAAAATACATGGATTGCTTTTTTCTTTTTTTCTTTTTAATGCTAAGTTATATTAAATTTTTAATTATAAAAGTCAAGTAATTTTTTGCTAGAATTTTTCATTGGAGGCATTTAAGTGATTGTTTTTTCTTTGATTTCACACTTAAGTGAGCTAGCAAAATTTTGGCACTAAAAAGAGTGCCATACACAACTTCTAGCACTTTTAGTGTGCTTATTCCGAGCAAAAAAAAGAAAAAATTATGGAAATGCAAGAGAGTGGAGAAACTGTGAAATAATGAATATTACTCCAATACTCTTCAATTCATCAAAAATTGAACAGGGCATAGCATGGAATTTTACGGTTAAATTATTTTAGAAGAACTCGCTGCCACCTATTTTTTAAAAGGAAAATAGAAGAAATAATTTAGCAAACTCATGTATAAACAAATTAAAATGACATATCTGATTTTAAATGCACTTTTTCCGTGCTTATGTTGTCATACAACTTTTTTTTTTTTTTTTATCTATCTTCATAACCATACATACATGCAAAATTGAGACATAATTATCAATCAAATATGTCACTGTTATATTTTAATACTATAAAGCCATATGTATTATAGATAATACTCTTATGTTGGTTTATTTCTTATATTTCAATATGTTTGTTGTGGATATTGAAAGAGATTGTAAACATTTAATAATGTTCGATTTTATTATAATATAACTTATGGTATATTTCTCTTGGATATCACAAGTTTTCAGTATTAGCTATTTAGTTTTGCTAAAATTTATTAAGAGATAATGAAAGCTAGTACTCAACTTGTCCTACAGGGATGCGAAGCCCTTGCTTGATTTGGTGAGGCTTGTAGGGCAAGCTAATTTCAATAGCTTACATTATAATATATATATATATATATATATATTCCCCCAAGGGATGCGAAGACCTTGCTTGATCTGGTGAGGCAAGGGTTTGAAGCAAGGGTTCACGGCCCTTGCCTAGAGGTATGGTCAGCCATTGTGGAAAAAATATACAAAAAAAGAAAAGAAAAGAAAATATTAGAAACTTTTGAAATCTTTTTTAAAAAGGGGGAAAATTATCCATGTTATTGTCAATAGCGCCATGTAATACAGCTGGCATCTAGATCAGCGATCTATATAACAAATTAGTCGGAATGATTATATTGATAAATTATTAAAGAGTTTAGGTTTAAATTGGTACAATTATAAGGTTTATGACTGAATTAGCTGTCATATAATATATTTAAAAATTTTAGGATAGTTTTCTTCATGTTGTGTCGTTATTATCATGTTCGTAGAGAGGGGGAGGGGGGAGCTATTCTCGTGTTTGCTAGGTTTGAGTTAATTTTTTTTCACAAAGTGCCGAAGTGAAGAAAAGCTAAAAAAAGAAACTGTTGAAAATTGACTATATGCAGCATGCACATATCTATACCACGAGTGTCTTGGCACAATAGGGGCATAATAGGAGCCGTTTGATAACCATCTTGTTTTTCTATTTTTTTTTTCATAACATAAAAAGAATATAAATCCATTTGGTAATATCAGCTAATATTTTTTTTTGGTAAGTATAATATCAGCTAATATTTATAATTCCTATAATAAAAAGGCTTGGGGAATAGATTTAGAAGATAAATAAGAAGTAAAAAAAAAAAAAATCTCTAAGTGGAAGTTATTTTTTGGAACAGAAATGTTACTAAATGCATCATAAGGGTCACAAATATAATTTTTGTTAATGCCAATTAGTCTTAATAGTGGAGTGTCAGATTTCCATTTCTCAGTTGTGTTTAGCAACTTCCAACAATATTAGGGATAATACTCCCAAATCTCAATTGGTTTTTTGTAATTCAGATGCAAAATAGATTTAAGCCTGATGATCTATTTATGGTATCAATCTTATTATCAAGCCAATATTATTTGCTATTATGATGATAATTTAGTTGAGGTTGTAGAGCACGAGGAATTACAATGCCAAACGAGAACACGGACGAACATAAATTTGACCTTTTTTTACTGTGACTTATAAAGGTAATTAAGTCCTAGTGGTTTCCTGTATTATTACAAATGACAATTTAAATCAACCATTCACCTTGTTATATATCCAAGGTTTCTAACTATCTTTCCATGTAGTCTAATTTCCTTGTTCAAAGAGTATTTTATATTTTCTTCTAGAATTAATTAGAAAAATTAGATAAGCATTTGGAATTTTTTTCAGCGGGTTGCTAAGTTCTCTTAATCTATTGTTATCTATATCTATCTCTACCATATATAACCAATTTTCCCTGACCAAAGTACCCTTATATCACCTCACTATATAAAAAAGTAAAGAGAACGTTAGATATCAATTAATAGTTAAAATTTGATATCTCTAGATAGTCCCTAACTAATCTCTCATTTTAATTATGCACACGTATCCATAATTTTGGGATTTTTTCTTTAGGACATAGGGTCAAACATACTTTATCATATGAAAATGTAGTAGTCTCAGTTGAAGAAAGTGCCACGAAAATGGGAATTTGAACATGTGAATTGAAAACACGAAGCAAACGAATGATGTTATGCTAAAGAAATTCTAATGTATGTGTACCTAGAAATTCAAATATGGACATCAATAACGTATTAAGGAGATTTTCCAAATTAAAGGGAATTGTTGACACCCGAATTTTTACCGACAAATCCAATATATATTTTCATTAAAAAAATGAAATAAAAAAATCATAATAGCTTATAAATGACTAATAATTAACAAATAAAGATAAAGAGAGAAAGAGAAAATATAATTAAAAAAAGGGGCTTCAATTCGGTCAATACGGAAAGGGCCTGATCTGATCACTTGGGCCTGCTAATTCAAATCCGCGGCCCTTTAGTCCAATTCATGTCCGCTTCAGTGGGCTTTGCACTGTCATTCAGTTTATCTCAGCTCTGTCTATCTCTCTCTATCGTACTACCCCGGGAGCGAAGCGAGCAATTCAGATTGAAGTTGACGAACGGAATCGTGATTCCTCTCTCTCATCTAACCAACCGATTTCCCTTATAAGAAACGGGTTTCATGCTGGAGTTCTGGACAATTCCTGGACGGTTATCCTCTTCCATCGCCTTCTGACGTCCCCGCCACCGCCGGTCCACACCATTTGGCGCTCCTCATCTTGCTCTGTTGAGCTCTGTATATTGGTCGAGAAGCTCGAAGCAGTTCATTCTAGCGTGAAGCTCCTTCGCGTGTATCAATTTTCAACGGAGAGACTTCCAGGACTTCCTCTTGTTAGTTGAGCAACCCATCTGACCGGTAAGCGCTCCTCACTAAGGTAAATGATCGATGCTCTGTTTCGGTTATTCTTCACACATAACAGAGGTCGAGACTTTAGGCGTGTTTTGTGCGAAAATAGACTTTAATTGAGGATCTATTTTTTAAGGTAATCTGCTTTGATAATGTTTTGGTTTAACTGCTATGAATCCTTTGATATTCTCGGGGATCTGGAACATTGGACTGAAAATGTATATCATGTGTTCGATGAAATTCTTGAACGATGTTAGTGTCTGTTCAGGTTCAAATCTGGCCAAGATTAAGTTCGGTGTTCTAATTTGTTTGTTTGTTTCTAACAAATAAGTTTTGTTTGAATTTGGTTTCCCTTCGTCCAGTAGTCGTCCGTGTTGCAGCTCATTCACCTCTAAGTTTCAGTTTAGTTTTATAGCCGAGAATCACTCATACGAAATAAGTTTTAGTCTAATGTGTTCTGTCGATCCCAAATGAAACTGAGTTTGATTTCAATGTTAAAATTGTCATTTCTGAATTAAAGCATGTTCTGCTCATGATTTCCTGATTGATTTTTGCTGGATTAATGTTGAATTCTGAACGTAAGAGTTTGTAGTGCTTTTTACTGTGGATGAATGCTGAATGTGTTTGCATACCATGAATGAACAAAAACGGGAGTTTGTGCGTAAAAGAAACGGAGGGAGCTTAACACATAATAATATCATTAGCTTTGGAAGGCCTGGGCGTGGCAATAGAATGAAGAAGATGATGTTTGATTCTTCTCAATGGAGAACATATGACTCTACACTAGATTCAAGGTGTTTGGGCATGTGGAATGAAAGAAAAAAAGGAAACAGGTAGAGGTTCAGTGCATTCTGAGATGAGGAACCGAATGAGAAAGGAAAATGGAAAGTACATAATAATAACAATAATAATAAATAAATAAAATAGATGATAAGAAATAAAGTTCCTTTGGAAAACTAGTCTGATCAACAAGGGTTGAAGTGTTCTTTATGACTTTTGTATAGGAAAAAAGAATGCAAGAAATTGAAAGGTACGACATAGGCAAAAGACTGTTAGATCTGAAGTGTAAGCAGTGGGTGTGGTTAAGTCATCCTTAAACTGATCAAATGCCTCTTTAGTGGAGTTTTCTCCTCTCATTAATGAGAGTGTAAAATCAATCAGCATTCAAATTTCTGTAGTTCATCAGCGACCCAATGCACAAATTGGGTCGGGTTCATTGACGGCATCCTTCTTTTACCTTTCAAGAACGGGGACATTTCCATCCTCTGTTTTGACAGAAACTTGTATTGTCTACAAGTATAATTAGCAATGGAAAATAAAAACAATATTTATGAGTTTTCACCTACATATCCAAACCCTAGCTAGTAAAGCACACACCCAACACTTGCTCTGCCACAACAGCCCCACCGTCGCCATCCACCGCAGTCAACCATCAAGATCTCAGGCGAGTCACCCAGCCTTCACTGACATCGCAGCAACCTCAGGAGAGTATGTCAAATCCCCCAGCTTTTTTTTCGTGAAATAATCTGCAAGCAGGTGTGGCAAGAACTACTGGCAGGGGCAGGGACCGAAACTGCATCATTTGCTCTGCTGCAAGCAGTTTCTTGTGCTTCACCAAAGCTCCTGCCTCATCACGGGAGACACATTCCCAAATCAGCAATGTGGCCTTGACAACGATTATTGCTTTACGACTTCCATTGATGAGGGTTCAATTGCTGAGCCCGTTCTCCACTTCCTAGTATTGAAAAGCTAAAACAGAGGATATCGACATTATCTCCAAGGCTCGTTTGTGGAACCTGTACATAGTTCAAGAGAAAAGGGAATGGGCATCAGCAAGACAAACAAGAAGGTTAAACAGAACTGCTAGTGCCATGTAACATGGTAAAGGAAATGACATGCAACTATTGCTGGGAACTCAAAATAGTACATTCTTTTGCAGGCTAAGATAGGTTACATGCTGTCTTATACATGCTGTGCAGAATAAGTGCTTCAAATTCAGATTGCCAAATGGGACATAAGTGGCCAACCCTTCCGAAATGACCATCAACTAATTTACATTGATGGAACTCAGTCTTTCAGTATAGAATGTCAAGTTGGGCCATTAAAACTATCCAGGAGCTATGTAATCAAGATATTCCCAGTGTGGCGGCAAGTGGGGACAATCTCAGTGACAATATCCATGACCCCACGCTAAAACATGATTGACCGATTTGTCTTCTGATTCTAGGGAGCCGTACAGAATGTCATTATCTAACAAGAAAACAACGCAAACGTGTAGTTTGCAGTCCAAGTATGAAGGCAAAAATCCTTACTCTGCTGCCCGTTGCTCTATCTCATTCATCTGGGTTCTGCCCCAACAAATATTTGGATCAGCCCTCCTGCCTGTGATTACAAAGAAAAAAAGTGCCAGGAAAATTGCTTCCTGATCAATTCAAATGACCGGACTCTATTACTCACATATCTAGTTGTTTGTCTGCATCAATAAAGTATTTGGATAAGGTTATGATGTTTCAAAATTAACCACACATTTGTCACCTAAGCTTGTAGATCAATTGGCATTGATCTCACAAAATTTCACATGATATCAAAGTCTCAGTCTAGTTTATGAATCACTTCAAGCCCCTTGTTTGCCTCACCTATGATTAAATTTCACACTTTAACCTTAGGTTACATTCCAACTTATGCATGAGAGGGAGGGCTACAATATCTAAACAAAAATCATGACTTTATCTAATAACTCAAGTTTTGAATTAATTGATGATGGTTTGACAAAATCTAGGGTGATAGTTTCGAAAATATTTCTCATTCAAAGTTCTGTGAGTAATGAAGAAAGAAAATAAAAATGGAGCAATCATATGTGATCTTGCAAAGTAACAATGGTCATATTTAATCCATTGACATAGATTTCGGTGAGTCATTATCATATTGATACAACTAAGCACAATTTAAAGTTGCACACCACATTCTCTTACTCCAACAAAATAAAATCCGTACACATCATAACATATCTAACAAGCTAAAATGACAATTAAAGTTTACTATAAATCTTAGACGAGCTCAAAAGACAGCTTCCTCTAAGCAAAAGTCAACATCAAAACAATGGCCATGAATGCTGTCGAAGTGATTTCATTTTCGACAGTTATTGCTTACACAACTGATTCGGAAAGCACACTACAAACACCAAATCTATTTTGTTTGATATGAGTAGGTTTCACGAGTTCAACTTCACTGAATTTTCTGCTCATTTTTTGTTGTTCCTTTCAAGCATACCCATTTCTAGGATTATGGATTCTGCAAAGAGCAACCAAACCTGAAATTCAGACAACTACAGAGTTTGCTCTGCTCTAAAATTGTTTTGAAAAATCAAAGCATACTAGATTTTGATTAGACACGATACTGCTGTCGCAAGTCTCTTAGCCTAGTCTATGTATCTTATTATGTGGTTCCAGACATGTCAAGAAAAGAAAAAACAGAAAATCTTAAATGTCTTCAAGTGTCTAAAACTGAATCATGACTTAACATCCCCAACAGTGAAGGCCAATGGAAAACGAACATAAAAGCTGTCATCAAGAGTTAAATTTTGAATGACTCACCATCTTCCACAGTGAAGGCATTAGATGTGCCCTCAAGGAAAAAAAATAAAAACATGAAGCGTCGAATTGTCATCAAGTGTCTAAATTTGAATGACTTACCATCTTCCACAGCGAAGGCATTGGACATGCCCTCAAGGACACGGATTCCTTCACAACAAGCCAACGTAGTTTTGACCCCAAGCCTGAATTTTCCACTTCTTGTCCAGCTTGATACGTCATTGAAAGTGACGGCACCCAATACTCCTACGCCTTTATTGAGGATCACGGAGAGATTACCAGTCAAGAGAGGCATGTTCCCCTCTCGCCCCATTATTTCATTCCTCCCAAAGAACTCTCTAGTCCAATTTTTACCAGCTTCTTCATCAAAGTCACCTCCGATCACCGTCACCATCAACTCCAGCACTGATAGGGGTCCAGATTGCACAACCCTACCGGTACTGGAATCTGCCAAGATGACATGAATAGGAGAATCTCTCTCCCCCTCAACCTCATCACCTTTAATAATGCTCGATGGTAGTTTTGTTATAAAATGAAGACGTAAATGCTTTTCGCCCTCACCATCTTTTCTCGCTGATGCAGACCTGTCGATAGAAATACTAATTTTACAATTCACTCAATAAAAATCTGCACTGCAGAAGATAGTGCCTAGTACACACAATATGAAGACAGCCTTCTTGCCAACAGCAGACAAATAAAAAGGAAGACAACGTCAAGGGCAAATCCAACATACGAAATCATTCTAACAGATATCAAAACCTACAGCCTTTTCGCAATCACTAGCTTGAACACGTCATATCATTTAGTCCTCTGAAGTATAGAAAAGAAGCACAGACATCAATACTCGTGATCAAAAGAAATGATTATGTCCCTATCTCTGTCATCGATATATAGAAATATACTTGGAAGGGATACACGAATTCAAACAGTGTTGCAAATACACTTAAGGTGAATTCCTGCGGAAGATCAGTAAAAAAAATGCAGAAACATTCTCAGTGACATTGTCATTCACCAATGTCATATTTGATTCTAACTCTAGTAAATCATCCCGCATTGTTGGTGACTAATCAGCTTGGCATGCAATTAAATCGCAATCATCTCTAAAGTGTCTCAACAAAGATTCTTACCAACAATTTAGCCTTTCATCTGATAAAGGAACTTTGGTCTCATTAGGTAGACCACGAGTGAAATTCTCATTCATAAACTCTGCTAAATCAGGAAGTTCATCGAGTTTCTCAAGATCAAGTGGCTTCCTAATTTTTTCTTTCATGGTGTTGAAATTCTCCATCAGTAATGCATTTGTCCTCAAATATTGATAATCGTCCATCACTGCAGGCATCAATGGCTCCCTCTTCTCACTTTCAAATGCACTCAAACTCTGCCTACAGAACGAAGTGCTGCAGGGTTGGCTTAGGATTCGAATTGCATACTTCTTCAATACAGGAAGGACATCGCCGCAATAGTCCCACCAGTCACCTTTATAAGCAACACTATTAGTATACAATTGTCACATTGAAACAAATAAAATATGAAATGACATCAACACGGTTACTTGACTAAAGAATAGATGCTTACAAGGGTGAGATGTTCCTAACATTGTCTTTGCTATACTAGTGAACAACTTTGGCACTTTGTCACGATAGAGCAGCATTTCTTGCACAAATTTTTCCTTTTCTTCAACCCCTACCAATTTTTCCAGCATGAAATTCATGCCATTTTTCATTGCATCATTCTCTTTGAACAGCCACACATGTAAACAGGGTTAAGAAAAGCAGCAGCAGCATGTATTGGACGAATGATATTACCCCGCCATTCCTCGAATATCGTCAATAAAATCATGATATTTAGGAACATTAGTCTCACATATATGTCTAATAGCTTCATCTGCCATTTCCACAGCTGCATACAAGAACCCAAAAGTAGCGCCGTAGCCATCAACTAGACAGAGTACTCGAAATATCGGTTCTAAAGCATGCAAGACTTCTTTCCCTTCACTCCAAAATTCAGAACTGCGAATGATTTCACCCACTTCTATGCCTGATTCATCCTTCTCAAAACCCAACGAAAGCCACTCAGATGATGAAACCAGCAATCGCAGCTCACTTTCAACCCTCATGATTGATTCAAGCATATAATAGTTTGAGTAAAACTCTGTTGTTGATGATTGTTTCAACCCCAAGTAGTTTGTGAACTGCTTCATCAATGATAAGATGCCACCATGGTTGTGAATCTTAGTGACAAATGCTCCTGCTTGATCAAATGCCTTTTGAATCCATGGGATATTATCATATATATCCTCGAAGAGTAATTGTGTTTTATGGGCAACACATCCGGTCACGTACACATGGGGATGGTCGTCATTTGACATAATTTCAAGGCAATCTCCTGGATTTTGGATTACGTACTGCACGACGTTGTTGGCCCCAATTTCTCGAGTGACAAAATATGAAATCTCTTCCACCAAGTCAGAGATTAACTTAAAACTGGGGATTTCCAACGCATTCAATAGGACCACCCCTTCAATAGAATAAGCAAAGATACACATGAAGGATCTCTTCTTATCCCACCAAACATTAATGATGAGTGTGCAGCCAGTTCTAGCCCATGATTTCTTCACATTTGCCACATACTCTCCAATTTCCTTTTGCAAATCAGGCACTAACTTTGTTTTGACTTCCAAAAGACATGGCAACTCATAAGGAGAACCAAGTTTAGCCAGAGCATTCACAAGGTCAATGAAGGATGGGCTCCGCACAATGTCGACACCAACACCATTAAGGAGGATGAACTTAACAAGCAATTTATCCAGCATAACGTCGTCCTTACTGATATGCATTTTAAGTGAGTTCTCCTCGGTCTTAACTGAACAGGCTTCAGCCTTGGCTCTCTTGTGAGGATGCGCAGAAATTGCTTCAGCAGCGGCACCTCGAACATCTTCAGAGACCGCGGTGCATATGTCTATACCACCGCCCCTAATCCCAGATAAATGCGACTTAAGTCTTGAAACACCCCCAGGAAATGTTTTGTGGCAGGAATTGCACGTAAATTTGCCATCTTCTTTCTTTGCATGATCCCAAAATTGATCTCTCTTTCTAACCATTTCTACTTCCTCGGTCTATATACACAAAAGAAGAGCAATTAATTGTTTACCACGGACGTGAATGAAGTTATTGATAGTCACATTATTGACAACACCGAGAACTATAACCCACGACTTCCAATCTATGCAAGTAGGTTTTAAGGTTTAGCGGCCACATACTCCCTTAACATCTTCACTGAGCAATAATAAAGCCCTTGCAATGAAATATCATGCAATTTACATTCACGCTAAAGTCCCTCCTTCATCAAAGTAAGGGAGTTTCACCAGAATTGTCCGTGGGTCGACAAGACCTAAGCAAGCTTTTTTACCACTTCTAGTATACACACATATTGCGATGAGAGCTCCAAATCATAACACTAATATCTAAGCTGACCTTCAATTGAACAGAAATAAAATATTAAGTATCTTGCCAGATAAATGAAATTCATTATTTTGAGATCAAAATACTCAACAATTGTGAAAATCGAGGGGTATTTATACCCAAGAGACCCAGCTATCTTGGAAATAATAAACAAATAAAGCCCTCGAGATCAAATAATATCTCTAACAAGAAATTATCTACTATCATGACTTTACTTCAACGCTGTACACTAGCATGCTTCCTGAGAGCAATACAGAGTACCTAGAATAGCAACTATCCCTTCAGAAACAGGACTTGAAATAATTGAAATGCCCAGAACCCATTAATCGTCGCTCATATTCACATACACGGAAGTTGAGAGAGAGAGAGAGAGAGAGAGAGAGAGAGAGAGAGAGGGAGGATGTGACCTGATTATAGCGCGAAGAAGACACAGAGAGGAGCGATATTTCTCGGGCGGCGTGAAGCCTGAAGAGGGAAGAGCGACCAAATCATGAACTTACGCTGAATCGGAAGCAGAGGGAAGCGAAATCTCTCACGCTGTGCGACGCCTGGACAGTGAAGAATGACCAAATCACCAACTCATGCAGTGTTGGGGAGAACGAGAGAGAGCTTTCATAGGTGCTTGAATTTTACCTGTTTATATAGGTGCCTTTTTCTTTTTTTTCTTTTTTTTTTTGGGGGGGTGTTGCTCTGTGGGTCAATGTTCTGTTTCTTTGCCTTTTCCCGCTCTGCGTCTTATTGGCAGGGCACGTTTCTTCGTGCATACGCGAATTATTGCGAAAACAAAAGTACGCGTTCTTATCAAAGACACGTCTTTTACGTTTACTTAATTGTTACGAGTCCGAGGAAAAGATGTAGTGTGTTCCGCAGTACATAAAGAGAACGATTGCAGTTCGAACAGTATTAGGGCAATAAGTTGAAATGCACATTTATATCTACAACTTGTATAATTGCTTCCTAAAAGATTAATCGCTAATTAGTTTTCCAAACTTTCATATATTTGTATCGTTTGAAATGATTAGTCAATAGAAAAATATTTTTGGCTAAAAATCACATACAAAAATTAAGAAAATATGATCTCAGCCATTAGATAATAATAATAGGTTCTTAAAAGGCTTAAGGGGGAAAAATAGATAGAAGATGCATCTTCAAATGAGAGATCTTATGTTCTTGTTCTTTTCTAGTCTGTTTTGGAGTGTTGCTTTGTGGTCCATGTTCTACTTTTTTGCTTTCTTGCTTTTTCCCACGTTCCGCGTCAAGTTGGCACGCATGTTTACGCGAATTATTGAGAAAACAAAAGTATGCGTTTTTTTCAAAAATTCGCTGTCCCTTTCATTTTATTTAATTGTTATGTGTCCGAGGAAATCATATGATGAAAACTTATGGTGTGTTTCAATACATGAAAAGAACAGTTGCAATTCGAACAATATTAAGGCAACAAGTTGAAGGGCACATTTAAATTCACAGCTTGTATAGCTGCTTCCTAAGAAATTAATTGCTAATTAGGTTTTCAAATTTTCGTGCATTTATTTGATTCAAAATAACTAGTAAATAAAAAATATTTTTCGCTTGGGAAAACTCATACAAAAATTAGAATAATATAATCTCAAGTACTAGATTTAAGTAGGTCCTTAAACCTTTTAAGGAGAAATAATAAGTGGGAGATTCGTTCTACAGCGAGAGATCCTATGTTCTTTTTATTTTCTGTTCTTTTTTGGGGTGTTGCTCTGTGAGTCATTGTTCTGTTTTTTTGGCTTTTTCCCACGATCTGCGTCCAATTGACGGCGCAGGTTTCTTTGACTTGCACGCGGGCAGACGCGAATTTTTGTGAAAGCAAAACTACGCCTTCTTTTCAAAGGTACGTCCCTTTCGTTTTATTCAATTGTGTCCGGGGAAAGCATACGATGTGTTTCAATGCATGAAAAGAATAATTGCGGTTCGAACAGTATCAAGGCAATAAAGTTGAAGGGAACATTTAAATAATCCACAGCTTAAATAGCTGCTTCCTAAAAAATTAATCGCTAATTAATTTTTCCAAATTTTCGTGCATTTATTACTTTCAAAAGGGTTAATCAATAGAAAATTATTTTTGTATAAGGAAAACACATACAAATATTTGGAAAATGTAGTAGTCTCAGTTGTGAATTAAGGATACCAAACATAACAAGTATCCACTCACAAAAACTCATCAACTTCTTCACTTTCTATTTTACGATAGAGTTTAACATGCTTTTCAACATACCACCAAATAAAACAAAAATAATAATTTTCCTTAAAAAAAAAAACCACGGAAAGCATTTATTTTATCATGAAATTTACCGCAAAACAAATGCACCCTAATAATTTTTCATCTTTGCATTTTTTGAATGAGGAAGAATACAAAATCCACTTTAAATTTTTAGACTAATAGATGAAAACGTGTCGGCAAGTTTGTGACTTCTTGTACAAGCGTCCATCCCATTCTAATTTTAACTGAGCACAACAAGTTTCTCACTTGAGTTGGGTAAAACTTACTCCCTCGACTATAAAGTTTGTAACATATACACATATTCTTTAATACCCACACACACACACACTACTCATCATGCATGAACATTACTTGTAGATGAAAAGTAACTAGCCAAAAAAATTTGTTATATCTCATGCTAGAATTTATTGAAAAATTAATATTGACTTCAATGGTCAATTTTTTCTTTAGGAAATAGGGTCAAACTTACTTTATCGTATGAAAAGGTAATATCCACATAGAAAATTTGCTAACCATTGAAAGGTCGAAGATTAATTTTTCTAGTTTTGAGTTGCTTATCACATAAAAGAATACTAGCTATCAATAGGCACAAGTTTTTCAGTTGAAAAAAGTGCCATGCAAATGGGAATTCAAACATGTGAATTGAAAACGCGAAGCAAATGAATGATGCTATGCTAAAAGAATTTGAACGTATATGTACCTAGATCGTCCAAATTGAAGGGGACCGTTGATAACCGAATTTTTACCAACAAATCGAATATATGTTTGTGATTCTGTGGGTCAATGTTCTGTTTCCTTGCCTTTTCCCGCGGTCTACGTCTAATTGGCAGGGCACGTTTCTTTGACTTGCAGGCGCGCGTACGCATATTATTGCAAAAACAAAAGTTCGCGTTCTTATCAAAGACACGTCTTTTCATTTATTTAATTGTCACGAGTCCGAGGAAATGATATGGTGTGTTCCAGTACATAAATAGAACAATTGCAGTTCGAACAGTGTTAGGGCAATAATTAAAGAGCACATTTAAATCTACCACTTGTATAGCTGCTTCCTAAAAGATTAATCGCTAATTAGTTTTCCAAACTTTCATTTATTTATTTCGCTTGAAATGGTTAATCGATAGAAAAATATTTTTGGCTAAAAAATACATACAAAAATTAGGAAAATATAATTTCAGTCGTTAGATTTGAACATATTCTTAAAAGACTCAAGAGGAAAAAATAGATAAAAGATTCGTCTAGAGTGAGAGATCCTATGTTCTTTTTATTTTCTGTTCTTTTTTGGAGTGTTGTTCTGTGGTCAATGCGCTGCTTTTTGCTTTTTCCCATGATCGACGTCAAATTGGCAACGCACGTTTCTTTGACTTGCACGGGTGCATACGCGAATTATTGCTTAAAAAAAAAAAGTACGCGTTCTTTTCACAGATACGTCCCTTGCATTTTATTTAATTATTATTGGTCCAAAGAAAACATATCGTGTGTTTCAGTGCATGAAAAGAACAATTGCGATCTGAACATCATTAGGGCAATAAGTTGAAGGGCACGAATCCACAGCTTAAATAGCTGCTTCCTAAAAGATTAATCGCTAATTAATTTTCCAAATTTCCATGTATTTATTTCATTTGAAAGGGTTAATCAATAGAAACTTTTTTTGTCAAAGGAAAACACATACAAAGATTAGGAAAATATAGTCTTGGTTATGAATTAAGGATGCCAAACATGACAAGCATCTATTCACGAAAGCTTATCAGCTTCTTCACTTTCTATTTTACGATACAGTTTGGCATGCTTTTCAATATACCGCCAAATAAAACAAGGCTAACAATTTTCCTTATAAAAAAAATTCACACAAAACATTTCTTTTGTCATGAAATTTATCGCAAAATAAATGCACCCTAATCACTTTTCATCTTTGCATTTTTCAAATGAGAAAAAATACAAAATCTACTTTAAATTTTCAGACTTAGTGATGAAAACTGGTTGGCAATTTCGTGGCTTCTTGTATGGGCATCCATCTGTATCCAATTTTAACCGAGTATAACAAATTTCTCACATGAGTTGCATAAAAATTACTCCATCGAATAAAAAGTTGCAACATATACACATATTTTTTAATATGTATACACACACACTACTCATCACGCATGAACATTACTTGTAGATGAAAAGTAACTATAGCCACACAAATTTGTTATATCTATGCTAGAATTTATTGAGAAATTAATATTTACTTCAGAGTTCATGTTTTTCTTCAGGACATAGGGTCAAACTTACTTTATCGTATGAAAAGGTAATATCAATATAGAAATTTTGCTAACTTTTGAAAGTTCGAACATTAATTTGTGTAGTTTTGAGTAATTTATCACATAAAAGAATACTAATTATCAGTAGGCATAAGTTTTTCATTTGAAGAAAGTGCCACGCAGGTGGGACTTCGAACATGTGAATTGAAAATGTGAAGCAAATGAATGATGCTATGCTAAAAAAATTCAAACGCATATGTACCTAGGAATTCAGATATGGCCATAATTGACATGTTAGGCAGATTGTCCAATTGAAAGGAACGGTTGACATCTGAATCTTTACCAACAAATCAAATATACATTTTTTTTTTTTGTAAAAAATGAATATATAAAATAAAATGAAATAAAGAATACACATAATATATTATAAATGACCAATAATTAACAAATAAAGATTAAGAGAAAACGAAAGAATATAATAAAAAAAGGGGGCTTCAATTCGGTCATTACCGAAAGGAGAGTTCATGCTCGAGTTCTGGACAATTCGTGGACGATTATCCTCTTTCATTGCCTTATGATGTCCCCGCCACCGCCGGTCCACACCATTGGGCGCTCCTCTTCTTGCTGTGTTGAGCTCTGTATATTGGTCGAGGAGCTCAAAGCAGTTCATTCTCGTGTGAAGCTCCTTCGCGGATATTGATTTTCAACGGAGAGACCTCCAGGACTTCCTCTTGTCAGTTAAGCAACCCATCGTGACCGGTAAGCGCTCCTCACTAAGGTAAATTATCGATGCTCTGTTTCGGTTGTTCTTCACACATAACAGAGGCCGAGACTTCAGGTGTGTTTTGTGCGAAAATAGGCTTTAATTAAGGATCTATTTTTTAATGGGAATCTGCTTTGATAATGTTTTGGTATAACTGCTGTGAATCCTTTGATATTCTCCGGGATCCGGAACATTGGACTGAAAATGTATATCATGTGTGGGATGAAATTCCTGGACGATGTTAGTGTCTGTTCAGGTTCAAATCTGGCCGAGATTGAGTTATGCGTTCTAATTTGTTTGTTTGTTTCTATCAAATAAATTGTTTGGATTTGGTTTCCCTTCGTTCAGAGATTGTCCGTGTTGCAGCTCATTAACTTTTAAGTTTCAGTTAGTTCAATAGCCGAGAATCGATCGTACGAAATAAGTTTGAATCTGATGTGTTCTTTCGATCCCAAATGAAACTGAGTTTGATCTCAACGTTTGAATTGTCATTTCTGAATTAGAGAACGCTCTGTTCATGATTTCCTGATTGATTTTTGCTGGATTAATGCCGAATTCTGACCGTAAGAGTCTATAGTGCGTTTTACCGTGGATGAATGCTGAATGTGTTTGCATACCATGAATGAACAAAAACGGGAGTTTGTGCGTAAAAAGAAATGCAGGGAGCTTAACAGATAGAAGTATCATTAGCTTTGGAAGGCATGGGTGTAGCAATGCACAAATTGGGTCGGGTTCATTGACAACATCCTTCTTTTACCCTTCAAGAACGTGGGACCTTTCCATCCTCTATTTTCATAGAAACTTGTGAATGTCTACAAATGTAACTGGCAATGGAAACTACAGACAATATTTATGAGTTTTCACCTACATACCTAAACCCTAGCTAATAAAGCACACACCCAACACTTTGCTCTGCCACAACAGTCCCACCGTTGCCATCGGCCGCCATCCACCATCAAGATCTCAGGCGAGTCGCCCAGCCTTCACTGACATCGCTGCAACCTCAGGAGAGCATGTCAAATCCTCCAGCGTGATTCTCTGGGAAATAATCCTCCAGCGACAGGGACCGAAACTGCATCATTTACTCTGCTGCAAGTAGCTTCGTGTGTATCACCGAAGCTCCTGCTCACCACTGGAGACGCGTTCCCATTTGGCAATGTGCCCTCGATGACGATTATTGCCTTACAGCGTCCATTGAGGGTTCAGTTGACAAAACACTATGAATTCCGAAAAGGGATCCCTGAACTGGACATCCTTCGAGAGAAAAAGGAAATGGGCATCAGCAAGACAAACAAGAAGGTTAAACAGAACTGATAGTGTCACGTAAACACGGTAAAGGAAATGACAAGCAACTATTGCCAGGAACTCAAAATAGTACATTCTTTTGCAGGCTAAGATAGGTTACACACTGTCTTATACATGCTGCACAGAATAAGTGCTTCAAATTCAGATTGCCAAAGGGGCCAACCCTTCCGAAATGACCATCAACTAATTTACGTTGACGGTACCCAGTCTTTCGGTATATAATATCAACTTGGGCCATTAAAACTATCGAGGAGCTATGTAATCAAGATATTCCCTGTGTGGCTGCAAGTAGGGACAATCTCAGTGACAATGTCCATGACCCCATGCTAAAACACGATCGACCAATTTGTCTTGGTAAAAGAACGCTTCAAGTGCCATAACTTTGTACAAAGAGACACTTAAGTGCCATAACTTACGAAAGGTACACTTAAGTGCCACATTCGAAGAAAACGGATCACTTAAGTACCATTCCGGCCAAAGTCCAGCCAAAAGGCTGACGTGGCATTTTTTCGGCGAAGTGAGCCTAAAACGACACCGTTTTGCACGCTGACGTGGCCAAATAATGCAAAAACGGTATCATTTTGGGCTGACATGGTAAAAAAATAATATAGAATTAATTAAATTAAATTTAGTTAAAATATTAAAAAATAATAATTTAAAAATTTAAAAAAAAAAAAAAAGGGGGAGGGGGTGGTGGTTGAGGCCACCACCGCTACCTCCTCGCCGTAGCCGGGAAGGGCCAACGACGGAGAGGGGAGGGTCAGCCAAGGTCGCCGGCCCTTGGCCGGGGGCCCTTGTCCTAGATCGAGGTAAGGGTTGCAGCCCTCGCCCGGATCCGGCGAGTGGTGAGGGTCATGGCCCTCACCTAGATCCGGCGAGGGTTGGTGGCCCTCGCTCGGGCCGGGCCAAGGGCCGCCGCCTGCTGGGGGTCGCCCCGACGAGCGGTGGCCCTTGGCCTGGCCGGCAAGAGCCGCCAACCCTCGCCGGATGCGGGCGAGGGCCACAACCCTCGCCCGGTCGCCAAATTTGGGCAAGGGCTCGCGAGCCCTCGCCGCCGGTCGACCGAGGTCGCCGACCCTCCCCTACGTCGCTAGCCCTTCCGGCGACGGCTAGGGAGGCAGCGCGCCCCTTTTTTTAATTTTTTTAATTTTAAAATTATTATTTTTAATATTTTAACTAAATTTAATTTTAATTTTAATTTAATTTAATTTTTTTTTTTACCATGTCAGCCCAAAACGACGCCATTTTTGCATTATTTTGCCACGTCAGCATGCAAAATAGCGTTGTTTTGGGCTTGCTTTGTTGGAAAAATGCCATGTCAACCTTTAGGCGGATTTTGGCCGGATTGGCACTCAAGTGATCTATTTTGCTCCGATTTTGGCACTTAAGTGTACCTTTCGTAAGTTATGGCACTTAAGTGTCCTTTGTGTAAAGTTATGGCAGACTCATGAGTCCGGACGTCAATTTGTCTTCTGATTCTAGGAGCCATATAGAATGTCATTATCTAACAAGGAAACAACGCAACTATGGACATTTTCACAGTCCAAAGGATGAAGGCAAAATTCCTTACTCTATCCCCTGAGTGTATATCAATTCCTTCTGGCGTCCCGATTCTGCCCCAACAAATATTTGGATCAGCGCTGCTTCCTGTGGTTACAAAGAAAATAAATGTTTAGGAAAATTGCTTCCTAATCAATTCAAATGACCAGACACTATAACTAATATATCTAGTTGTTTGTCTGCATCAAAAAACTAATTGGATAATGTTAAGATGTTTCAAAAATAACCATAAATTTGTCACACAAAATTTCACATGATATCGGAACCTCGGGTCTCGTGTATCCCTTCAAGCCCCTTGTTTGACTCTCCAATGATTACTTTTGGCGCTTTAACCTTAGGTCAGATTCCAACTTATGCATGAGAGGGAGGGCTATGTTATCTTAAAAAAGAATCACGTTCCTATCTAATAAACACAAGTTTTGAATCAATTGACATTGGTCTAACAAAATTCTACGGTCATAAAGTTTCTAAAATATTTCTCATTCAAAGTTACGTGAGCAATTTTCACCGCCGAAAAAAAAGTTATGTGAGCAATGAACAAAGAAAATAAAAATGGAGCAATCATATGTGATGATGCAAAGTAACAAGGGCCATATTTGATGCATTGACATAGATTTCAGTGAGTTATTATCGTATTGATACAACTAGGCACAATTTAAAGTTGAACACCATATTCTCTTACTCTAATAAAATCATTTGTGATGATGCAAAGTAACAAGGGCCATATTTAATGCATTGACATAGATTTTGGTGAGTCATTATCGTATGATACAACTAAGCACAATTTAAAGTTGAACACCATATTCTCTTACTCCAATAAAATTAAATCCGTACACATCATAACATATCTAACAAGCTAAAATGACAATTAAAGTTTACTATAAATCTCAGACGAGCTCAAAAGACAGGTTCCTCCAAGCAAAAGTCACCATCAATTCAATGGCCATGAATGCTGTCAAGTGATACCATTTTCAGAAGTTATTGCTAAATCAACTGATTCGGAAACACCAAAACTATTTTGTTTGATGTGAGTAGGTTTCACGAGTTCAACTTCACCGAATTAGAAAATTCAGATAGGCAAAGTAGTATCTGCTCATTTTTTGTTGTTTCTTATAAGCATGCCCATTTTTAGATTTATGGATTCTGCAAACAGCCGCCAAACCTGAAATTCAGACAAATGCGGAGTCTACTCTGTTCTAAATTTTTAAAAAAAAAATCGGAGCATACCAGACTTGGATTTAACAAGATACTGATGTTGCAAGTCTCTTCCAGTCTTTGTATCTTATTATAAGGTCCAGATGTCTCATGTCAAGAAAAAAGGACAAAAAAAAGTGATTGTCCGTCAAGTTTCTAATCCTGAATGATGACTCAACATCTTCAACATAGAAGGCCAAGTAAAAAGAATATTAAAGCATAAAATATAATGTCATCAAGTGTCTAAACTTAAATGACTTACCATCTTCCACAACGAAGGCATTAGATATGCCCTCAAAAACACGAATTCCTTCGCAATAACCCTCCTTAGTTTTGACTCCAAGCCTAAAGTTGCCACTTCGTGTCCCGCTTGATATGTCATTAAAAGTGATAGCTCCCAATGTCCCCATACCTTCATTGAGGACGACAGAGAGATCACCACTTAAGAGCGGCATAATCCCCTCTTGCGCCATCATATTATATTCGAAGTCCTCAAAAATCTCTCTCTGCCAACCTACCCCATCAAAGCCACCTTCAATCACCGTCACCGTCAATTCTAGCTCCGATGGGCGTCCAGATTGCACAATACTACCTGTCCTGGAATCTACCAAGACAACATGAATAGGAGCTCCTCTCTCACCCTTAACCTCATTGCCTTTAAGGAGGCTTGATGGTAGTTCATTTATAAAATAAAGACACAAATCCTTTCCGCTCTCACCATCTTCCCTCAATGCAAACCTGTCAATAGAAATAAAAAGTTAACGATTCACCCAACAGAAGTCTGCACCGCAGAAGGTGGTGCCCAGGACACACAATATGAAGGCAGCCTTCTTCCCAACGTCATAGTCATAGGAAGGAAGAGAATGCTGAGGGCCAAATCCAACATATGAAATCATTCTAGCAGGTCATTCACATAAACATAAAAATCGCAATCAATTGACAATCAAAACCTACGGCCTTTTAGCAACCACTAGTTCGAACACATCGATCTCACTGACTTTGGAAGTAGGGAAAAGAAGCACAGACGTCAGTACTTATGATTAAAGGAAATGATGCTGTCCCTGTCTCTATTATCGATACATAAAAATATACTTGGTAGGAATTCACAAATTTGAACGGTGTTGCACATATACTTAAAATGAATACTTGCGGAAGATTAGTATAAAAACCAAAAACATGTCTCAGTGACCTTTCGATTCGCTACTGTCATATTTTATTCTAGCTCTGGTAGATCACCCCTCGTCGTCGGTGACAAATCATCTTGCCATGCATTTAAATCGCAATCATCCGTAAAATGTCTCAACAAAGATTCTTACCAACAATTTAGCTTTCCATCTGATAAAGGGCCTTCATTCTCATTCACTGGATCATGAGTAAAATTCTCATTAATAAACTCTGTACAATCAAGAAGTTCACCAAGTTTCTGAAGATCAAGTCGCTTCTCAAATTTTTCTTTCATTGTGTTGAAATTCTCCATCAGTAACGCATTTGTCCTCAAATATTGATAATCGTCCGTCACTGCAGGCATCGAAGGCTTCCACTTCTCGGTTTGAGCAGTTTCTAATGTGCTCAAAGCCTGCCTGCAGAATGAAGTGCTGCAGGGTTGGCTCAGGATTTGAATTGCGTACTTCTTCAATACCGGAAGGCCATCACCGAAAAAGTCCCACCAGTCACCTTTATAATCAGCACTGTTAGTATGCCATTTACACATCGAAAACGAATAAATTATGACATTAAATCAATGCGGTGAAACAATAAAACAAATGCTTACAAGGGTGCAAAGTTTTTAACATTCCCATTGCCTCACTCTTGAACAACGTTGGCTCTTTCTTCAGATAGCGCCCCACTTCTTTCACAAATTTGTTCTTTTCTTCACCAGCTACCAATTTTTCCAAAATGAAATATTTGCCCTGACTCATTGCATCATTCTCTTTAAACTTCTCGCTACAAAAGTAAGCAGGGTTAAGAAAAGCTGCAGCAGCATGTATTGGGGAAATGATATTACTCTTCCGTAGCTTGAAAAATGCCCATAACCTATGATACTTATGTACACTAGTCTCATATATTTGTCTAATAGCCTCCTCCGCCATTTCCACGGCTGCATACAAGAACCCAGAAGTAGCACCATAGCCATCAACCAGACGTAGTACTTGAAATATCGGTTTTAGAGCACGCAAGACTTCTTTCCCTTCACCCCAAAATTCATAACAGGGAAGGATTTCACCCACTTCTACACCTGATTCATCCTTCTCAAAATCCAACGAAAGCCACTCAGGCGATGAAACAAGCAACCGCAGCTCTTTTTCAACCCCCATGATTGATTGGAGCATATAATAATTTGAGTAAAATTCGGTTGTTGATGATTGTTTCAACTCCCAGTTGTTTGTGGAATGCTTCATTGATAATAAGAAGCCATCATGCCCGCGAACTTTAGCGACAATCGCTCTTGCTTGATCAAATACCTTTCTAATCCATTTGATATTATTGTAAATATCCTCAAAGAGTATATGTATTTCATAGGCAGCGCAATTAGTCTGGTACACATTGGGACATTTGCTAATGGGCATATTCTCATAAAATCCTTTTTGAGCACTGCTAGTCAAGCACTGCACTATGCTGTTGGCCCCTATTTTTCCAATGACAGGATATAAAGTCTCGCAAAGCCTAGGCCTTCGTATCTCGCACAACCTAAGCCTTGCTAACTCATTAACATCCCACAGCAAAGCGCCTGTTGTTAACTCATCTTTGGGGATGTCAAACGTCCCCAATTGTACCACCCCTTCAATAGAATAAGCAAAGAAATTAATGAAGTGTCTATCCTCACCACACGAAATAGCAATAATGAGTGTGCACCCGGTTCTATCCCATGATTTCTTCACATTTGCCACTTGCTCTCCAATTTCCTCTTTCAAATCAGGCATTAACTTTGTTTTGATTACTGAACAACATGGCAACCTATAATTGGAACCATGTTCAGCCACAGCATTCACATAGTTAATGAAGGATGGCCTCCGCATAACGTCGATATCTAGACCATTCAACAGGATGAACTTAGCGAGTAATTTATCAGGGCCATCCTTACTGACTAGCATTTTTGGCAAACTCCCTTCGGTCTTAACTGAACAGGCTTCAACCTTGGCTGTCCTACGAGAACCAGAAATTGCTTCAGCAGCAGCAACTCGAACATCTTCTGGGACCTTGGTGCATATATCGATACCACAGCCTTTAATTCCAGATAAATGCGATTTAACTCTTGGAACGCCGCCGGAAAATGTTTTGTTGCAATACTTGCACGTAAGTTTGTCATCCAAAAGCTCTACATAGTTCCAAAATCGATCTCTCTTTCTGGGCATGTCTACTTCCTTCGCCTATAAACACAAAAGAAGAGCAAATTAAAGTTTCCTCATATACAGTGAATGGAATTTTCAATAGTCAAGTGATTGACAAAACCGATGCGGGTAAGGTTTAGCGCCCACATATTCCCTTAATATCTTCGCTAAGCAATAATTAAACCCCTGCACTGAAATATCACGCAATTGACATTCACACTAATGTCCCTCCTTCATCAAAACAATGAAAGTTTCACTAGAATTGTCGGTGGGCAACAAGACGAAAGGAAGCTTTTTTCCACTACGAATATGCACACACATTCTTATGAGAGCGCTAATTCATAAGATTGATATTGAAGTTGACCTTCGATTGAACAGAGATAAAAGTTCAAGTATTTTGACTGAAAAATGAAATTCATTATCTTGAGATCAAATTCAATGAGAATTGCAAGCTATAATAAATGTTCTGGGATATCAAAAGAGAGGAATAGATAAATTAAGACAGAGGTTACATCTTTACTCAATAATTGTTATAATTAAGGGGCAATTATACCCAAACGATATTTATAAGTAAGAATAGAATTAGCTACGTTAATCTAACAAGAAAACCAGCAATGCAGGAAATAACGAAAAAAGTCTAATAATATCTCTGATGAATTTCTCTAACAAGGAATTTTCTGATATGCACAAATTTACTTCAACGTTGTACACTAGCTTGTTTCCTGAGAGTAGTACAGAGTATCTAGAATTCCAGCTAACCACACAGAACCAACATGACTACAAAAATGAGGAAAAGCGCTTGAAATAACTTCAATTCCTCAACCAACTATCATCGTTCATATTCACATCCACAGAACTTGGGAGAGATTTGAAAGAGAGACATGATAGTCCCACGAAGAAGAAGCAGAGGTAACCAAAATTTCTCGCGCAGCACGACACCTGAAGATGGAAGAGCGATCAGATCACCAACTTACACAGAGTCGGGGAGAGCGAATGCAAGAGAGCGCTTCTTTGTATAGGTGCTTGGATTTCGCCCGTTTATATAGGCGCTGTGTTTCTTTTTTGTTTCTTTCTGGGTTTGGTCTGTGGTCATCGTTGTTCTTTGCTTTTTTTTTCCCCGGTCAGGGTTAAATTGGCAGGGCACGTTCCGTTCGCTCGCATGCGTACATACGCGAATGGTTGCGAAAACAAAAGTACGCGTTCTTTTCAAAGTCACGGCTCTTACGTTGGTTTCATTGGTTTCGTTAGTTTCGTTAGCTTCACAACAGTCCTGAGCTACTCTTCTCCTTTTCACTTTATCCGACAACTCGAATCCAATGCTTCCAGTGGCACGCGTGTTAGCTTTCCGACTTGAGCTATTTTTCTCCTGTTCACACTCATTTATCTTTCATACGCAACCAAACCAATGCTCGGACAACTTAATCCAATTGTAACCGGCTACAATAAGTTTCTCGCGCGAGTCAAAAAGTTTTTGATATGTACATGCATGAAAAATTATTTTATATATAAAAATTTGAATTACCTATCACACATCAACGTTACTTGTAATGAAAAGCTACTAGCCACATAAATTTTTTTATTTCTGATGCTAAAATTTGTTCGAAAAAGGTTAGTTTTTATTTTATTTAGGGCATGGGGTTCCTTATTTTATTGGTATGAAAAGTTAATATCAACCTAGAGAATTGCGAACTAATGAAAAGCCAAAGATTAATTTTCCTAGTTTGGACTTACTCATCACATAAAAGAATACAAGTTATCAGTAGGCACATGCTTTTCTTTTTCCTAGTTTGGACTTTACTCATCACATAAAAGAATACAAGTTATCAGTAGGTACATGCTTTTCAATAAGAAAAAATACAAAGCAGATGAGAATTCGAACATGTAAATTGAACACACAAAGCAAAAGAGTGATGCTATGCAAAAAAAATTTTGCAGAGATTGGTACCTACGATTGCAAATATGATACTCTAGAGTGGCATCATGCACAAACATTGATAACCATTTACCTTATTACATCTGATATGTGACGCACAATACAATTGGCCATCTCTCTCTCCTGCTCCTTAAGTGACCTTCTCATGATTGTCATCATGCCTCGATTTGGTTTTATTTCCTTAACTATTCTTCAATAAGATGCCCTGGAAGATCAATTCCCTTGCATTGACCTTCTCTTGACGCTCCACCTATGGCCGAAGACTCAAAATTTGCAGCAATTTCATGTCAAATTTGCTGTGTTGGATTGAGGATGCCAGCAGCATTGTCTATGTCTTGTTGATTTTTGGTTCTTCCCGTGAAAGATTCCTCATATCAACGAACAAGAGTCCCATCAAACATGCCCGAAAAGAATTCACTAGAATGGGCGAAAGGGTTGAAGGGTCTCCTTTATGCTACGTGAGAATAATATGAATAATTGTTGTCAACAATATATAAAATATACTAGAAAAGAAAATTATGTTTTAAGTAAAGACAATCAACATGTATTATTTGATTGATTGAATGGTCTTTCAGAAAGAATACAACTCTGGTATTTATACCAAAAATTATACACAAAAGGTCACTAAGAATTTAAACATGTTTTGCGTGGCTCTATCATTTAATGGCACTTATCTACAAACGGTTACGAAATCTGAGACTATCAACTTCACTACTTGATAGTTACATGCCACATTTCTCCTGGTTGACCGAGTCGGTGTACTTTACTCATTGACTCTTCACTCCAACACCTAACCATTTTTCGTTGACATCTCTATTAATCAAAATTAGGCCTTTTCGTCGACCGACTGTACTATATGGATTAAATGCTTCCAACACTTAGTGTAATCTTCTGCTCCTGTTGTCAATTTCTGTAGCTTCCATCGATGAAGTTGCTGGTCAAAACACTTGGCCATTTTTCGGTGTTAATAATTACGTAATCTACATAAGTTCACATTGACGCCAAATTTGGTAAATTGCTTTCTATATCAGCAAAACAAAATCGTTTTATGTTTGCAATTTTAATGCCCATATAGGTTCTGACTGTGCAATCTGCTCCTTTCGCATTAAAAAAATTGCCTCCCTACATGATTCTACCTCGATTTTAAACTTCCACGGTTCTTTTCCCTTTTTCGTTTCTCAATATTTTTCTTCTTGTGATTGTTTCTCTTGCTTTTTTATTGTTTGAATGGAATTGTCCATATACGCCAGCAATGCATACAAACAATTCGACGAATCAGTTACTTGGATGATAAAAGAGTTCGATATTGATGAAGTTAAAATTGATTGCGAAAAAGTACATGAAGAAATTGCAAAAGCAGCACGAATGTGGACTTAGTCTTAGACAATGTCCAAGCATTGCTAAAAGAATGTGTCGTAAGGTGTTCGTCAAATATAACTCAAACATTTCCTTAACTACGGCTATTTTCACTATATAATCAGTATGACAACGATATATTGGTGAGACGACGATGATCATTGACTGAGCGAGCGAGAGCAGAGCAAGTGAAGTCTGAGCTTTTGGAGGGTTGCAAAGCTCTACCCAGAATGGCAGAGCATTTGCAAAGCATCACATCGCTTGATGTTATATGATTTTCGGATTCCTTCTCCTTCCATTCACATACCAATCAAATAACAGAGTTCCCTTGCGTCTAGAGTACATCAGCCTCCTGGCCGATTGCCTCAACCACCACATCTTCCCCTTCTTGCCCACTAGAGACGTCGTCGTCATGACTTGCATATTGTCAAACAGGTGGCGGATCCTCTGGAACACCGTCCCGAATCTTTCCTTCTCCGTGCTGCGGGACGGTCACAACTTGACCCTTTATCAACGTCCCAGATCAAACGCTGCATGTGATCTTCTTTTGTGGGCAGAGTCTTACTTTCCTACGCCTCGCCTTAGGTAAAAAATATAACTGGAAATTGTCCATGTTGTTGATCACCCGTCGACCCGCGGTGTCAAAGAGCTTTCTGTAGTAGTTAAAAGTATTAAGGGTAACGTGATGTCTCTGTTCCTTTGCTATTGCTCTTCATTCGAGGATCTGTGCATGAAAAATTTGCCACTTCACGGACATCAGAGGCACCGGTTGGCATCATCTTAAGTCCTCGTCCCTCAACTCCTCGGGACTCTGTAACGAGGTCGTGAGTATAATTTTGACGGGTAACCCTGCTCTTGAGTACCTTAAGTTGGAGGAATGTTGGGATCTAACAAACGCCAAAGTCCATTTGAGAAGTTTAAGGGAGTTGGCATGGTTTTGTAGATTATTCGGAAACGGATTTCCCTTTTAAGGATCTCAGCACCTCATTTGCTGCTGTCGCGCATGAAGGGGTATCTGTGTAAAGAGGATGAAGATAATTGAAGCGATGTCCCTGGTCGAAGCCAAGTTAGATTTCAAAATGGTTTTTGATCAAGGTAATTTGTGTGGGGTATGTTGCGAAATGTTTGTGGAAATGCTTGGCAAATTTTGGAATGCTACTAAAATAATTGTTGCTGGTTAGTGCCCTCAGGTGACTAAAATAATTTTCTTTTGGGCATTCCTATTTATGGTCTCACTTATCAAACTGGAAATCTGCTCATACTCTTGTAAATTTAGGTCTTATATTTGTACATTGCAGGGTGTATTTACGTATACCGAGACTTTGAGAAGTCATTGGCATGTTGCGTATTGATCCATAATGATTAATGCATGGCTAAGTTTTTAGTGGGAGAGTTTCTTTCTATCCTTTTTTTTTCTTTTGCTGGGACAAGTATTGGAAAATTCGTGGTTGGTTGGAATCAGTTTTTTCATTCATGAAAGCTTTATCACACTAAAATTCTCTGCTGGCAGAGAAGCAATATCCATTCTATAATATGCTATCCTGCGGAAGATTTTACTTCCCAAGATCTTTACCTTTTAATGGTCTTAAGGAAACATGAGACGGTTGCTTTCTTGTTTATGAATCCGTTTGTGGATATACATACGGGCGCCAGTTTTATGGCAGAATTGCAGGTCTCTAATACTAGACGTTTATTCCCGCATAATGGGTAAGTCAAGTGGCGATCCAAATCTGCTTTTTTTTCTCTCTCTGTGGTGAGAGTTTTCTCTACCTTTTGAGGTAGCTCCCCCAAATCCAAAACCCTAGCTATTCCTCCTCCTCCTTACACTGCATCTGAGGATGGAAGAATCGATTGCCCACATAATGTACCACCCGTTTCCCCCATAATCAATCCAGTTCACCCCTCATCCTTCCTTAGATCTCCTGTTGAGGTGTTGAGAAGCACAAGCGTGTTGTCACGCCCCGAACCTCGAGCGCGCCAACATCCTACCATGGTCATTCAAATGCGACGTTCCCAGGTTAAGTCGCCGACCCAATCAAATCTTTAATGCACATGTGGAAGCATATTATAAAACCCCTGACAATAAAATACGGGATAGAAAAGCAGGAAACAAAATCACAACATAACACTTTCATAATTCAACAGAATTACAAACAGAGGTCTACAGCCAACAGTCTACAAAAGACCGGCTCTTAAAAAGGAATTGTCCTACAATCTACAAATCGGACACATTCTCCAATCCTCATGACTTCACCTCTGCAACTCCTCAAGGTCAACCAAAGCTATATAGCCACTCCGTCCACCAGGGACCTGAAATTGTAATCCCCAAACCGGGATAAGACAATGTCTCAGTAAGTTCAACCCCCTAAACCCCTATTAGAAAGAAAATACGCCCCGGGTGACCTAGCCACATCACACAAAGACTTACCTCGTATTAGTCTTCATCTGTAGGTTAGCACAGTTTATATAATTCAACCACGTGCAATTATAATAACCAAACGACTGCAGCACAATCACATCATCAGAACAATTCAACCACTTGGATCGTCTTAGCGATCAATCGACTCGGCCGATTACATGTCATTCTAGCAAATCAATCATTGCTCTCAATCACAACCCTATAGGAATGTTTAATAACCAGTGGCAATCACGGCCCCACTCGGCACAATTAGAATCAGTGGCATCACGGCCCCACTCGGCACGACCTTTAAAAATGTGGTAGATTACGGCCCGGTTGGGCGCGACCTTTATCAGGTAGCAATTCACGGCCTCACTGGGCGCGACCTTTATCAGGTGGCATATCACGGCCCCACTGGGCGCGACCTCTAATAGGTGGCATATCACGACCCTACTGGACGCGACCTTTATCAGGTGGCATATCACGGCCAATCGCCCATCAATTTCCACACTTAGGATTTTATAAAGAGTCCCTATATATCGCAATCACACTCAATTCACCACAACCAATCATCAATTTCAAATTCTACATGCACAGCGGCAATCGACACGAAATTCTGAGCAATCGGGGTCAAAAATAATTTTTCCGTTTTTTTAAATAATAATATTTTAATAATTTCGGAATATAATATAATATTATAATTTCCAGAATTTCGAAACAATTAAATAATTCAAAATTAAAATCTTATTATGTCCCATCAAGGTTTATTATTAAATAAACTCTCTTAGCCTTTAATTAAACATGCTTTAAATTAAACAAACATCTTAATCTAAATCACAATTAAATAAACTAAACTAATCACCTAAGCTTACTTAATTTAGACTAAGCACACTTAGGGCATCATTAACCGTCTAATCAAGATTTAGTGAGCTAAATTCACCGGATTAACGAGCTGAGCGGACCAAAACAACGAGGACGACGCGAGGATCGACTTTCCTCAAGGCGGACCGAGCATCCGGGCTCGGGAAGGCGGCCAAAACGGGCCAAGAAGGGGCTGAGGAACCCATTTTCTCGTAGCTGCGGGTTGAGGCCGACGGAGGCGCTCGCGGCGGTTCAGGCACGGGAACGGCGGAGAAGCGGCGGGCGAAGCAGCGGTGGCCACGGCGGTGGGGCGGCTCGGTGACGGAGGCGACGGCGTGCGTGGGGCGGCGCGGGCGGGCGAAGCGGGTGGAGCGGCGCGCGGGCTGAGCGACGGCGAGGACGGCGGTAGCGGCGAGCTTCGGCGACGGGCGGGTGCGGACGGCCGGTGAACGGCTGAGTGGGCGGCGAAGGACTGCTCCGGCTTCTCCTCTGCAAATTTTCTGGTCTTCGCACCATGAAGATGGAGGAGAAACCAACGGAAGGGAGAGAGAGGAAGGAGAGAGAAGGAGAGGGACCACCTCCTTTTTCTTTTTCTTTTTTCTTTAATCCACAAAAATGGCCCACCATGACCTCATGCATGACATCACACTCCACTATCTCCCACAACCTTATTCTAATGGGTCAATTTTATTTTTCTGTCGGGGTCCAATTCTTGTACATCCAATTTCTTCAATTCCCATCAATTCTCTTCCAATTGAGTCCAATTGAAGTCCATAAAATAAATTCAATGTCATCACACTTCAATTCATATCTTCACTTGTCCATAGAACCAACTTAAGTCCCAAAAGTACGACCAAAAGCGGGCCTACTAATTTCTCGAGCCAAATTAGCCATTATCTGATTATTTTGCTGAAAAACTCGGCTTGCATGAAAAATCTTCCGAAGATTAGTCAATATTCCTAAAATGATTTGTGACACGCCCAGACTCCCAATTTCTGAATTCAATCTCAATTCCACGGTTAATTTCACTTTGGCACGATACTAGCGCGGCCCAACCTACCGGGTAGCCTTTAGAAATTTTCATGCATTTGACCTGTGGTTGATTATCTCAAGCCACAATGTACATCTTTGAAACATTGGCAACTTTCGATTGTCGGGGTAATCTCAAGATTTCAAATACGAACACAGGGTACCCAATCGACAGAAAAGTCAGTCAAGTGCCGATCGACAAGAATTGTGCGATCTGGTGGAATCACCCACACCTAATCACATGCCTCTGTCGAGTCGACCTATCTCCGATCTCTAATTGATTTTTAATTGTGCTGTAATGACCCTTGCAGATTAGCTCGGTCGAAAGATCGCTTCCTGGCCAAATTCTCGAGTCGAATGCATTAGAAACTCTTAACGACTTCACCCAATAGACTAGTTTTCACATAAGTGGCCGACTCAAGGAAAAGAACTATATCAATGCCAACAAAATGCCCGTATCAATTTATTGAAAATAGAATTGGAAAATCGGGATGTCACACGTGTCCCCATGGAGCAAAAGACGTTAAACTCTGATTGTGCGGTGATTTCAGAAGAACGAAGGCTCCACCACCCATATTCCGTATAATCTACTCTCCTTACCCTTTTCATCATATAGCTCCCTGGGTTGTTGAACAGAGCTTCTGGCATCAGCAAGTATGGAGCCGAATGAAGAAGACAATGTCAGAATGGCTTTACTCTGCAAAAGATTGGGGAAACTATGGTCAAATCAAGCCATTACAACAGTCGATGATGTTATCTCAGCGAGCAAGGTAAGAGAATGTCAGCAAACCCTAATTGGACAGCTATACCAAAACCCTAAAATCAATTTTCAAGCCTTTCAGAGTACAATGCGCAAAGTATGGAAAGCAGATCAGGCAGAGATCAATCTGCTTGCCCCTGGAATTTATGCTTTTCATTTCGCTTCGGAGATGGAGAAAGAGCGAGTAATCACCATGGGTCCTTGGTCATTTGCAAATCATCTATTACTCCTACAACCATGGATACCGAATACCCCCCAGCATGCTATAAATTTGATACTTGTTCCTTTTGGGTCCATATTCATGGGTTACCAGCAGAATGGATTTCAGCAGAAGTAGTAGACCGTATTGCCGGAGAAATTGGGGAAGTTACAGAAGTTAAAATTGAAGCAAAATGATATATGCCTTACAAGATAGGGAAAGCAAGAGTTGCCATTAATATGTCTTTGTCGTTGAAACCGGGTTCCATTTTCAGCAATAACAGCAAGAAAATCTGGCTTGATTTTCGATATGAATGTTTACCATATTATTGCTACTCATGTGGGAGATTGGGACACTATGCACAGCATTGCAACGAAATGCCATATCAGGAAGAACAATTTCTAAACAAACAAGACATGCTGTTCGAACCTTGGATGAAGACAAAAGCAAATGAATACAGTCCATTCCGGGACGTGTATTACGGGACACAACGATAGAAGATCTACTGCAGGAGATCAATACCCCTGAAATGACAGTTAGTCAAGGAGAAATGATTATCTATGAAACACAACAGGGTGAGTGCGCAGACTATACAAAGTCCATGGAGAGAGGAAAACGTAAGGAATCTACCCAAGGAGAGATGCAATGGCACCAAACAAATGAAATTGTTGTCATCCCAGTTGATGACCAGGCTACCTTACCAAAAAACACAAAAAAAGGTGTGATGACTAGTAATGGGGCTGACAAGAAAGGAAAGGGCCAGAAACATACTGCTCAGAAAAAGCTGAAAAGATACTCACCCTATGAACCACAGGCTATGAAGCACAGACACGTTGCCGAGCCTTCCGAGTCATGTCCGACATGTGTCGACGTGTCCAACACGCTCGGACACGTTCGAACACGCGGTCAACCCGTGTCGAGAAATCCGACACGTGGTCAACTTTTCTCGACACGCGTGTCCGAGAGAGATTGCTGAAGAAAACGATGGTGGGTAGAGGTGAGGTCGAGGAAGAGGCTAAGGAAGCAGAGGTGAGGCCGCGACGGCAAGAGGAAGAGCATAAACCGAGGCAACGCTGCGATGGAGGGTCGGCGGCGAGGCTGCGTTGCTGCGAAGGAGGAAGGGTGGAGGCGACAAGTGATGAGGCGATTGAAAGAGTTGAGAAGATCGTAAGGAAGAAACCGAGGGGGCGGGGAGAAGGTGGTGGCGTGGGGGGGGGAGGGGAGGGGGAGAGAGAGCATGGGAAGAACGGGGATGGAGAGATTTGATGGGGGCGCAGCCTCGCAGGGGAGCAGGTGGTGGCGTGGGGGGAAAGGGAGGGGGAGGGGGAGAGGAGAGAGGAGAAAAGGGGAAGAAACCGAGGGGGGATGGGGGCGATTGATGGGGACGCGAGGGAGCAGGTGGTGGCGAAGGGGGAAAGGGAGAGAGAGAGAGAGAGAGAGAGAGAGAGAGAGAGAGAGGAGAGAAGGGGAAGAGACCGAGAGGGTTGATGGTGATTATGGGGGGCGCGGGGAGAAAGGTGGGGCATAGGGGGAAGGGGAGGGGGGAGAGAGAGAGTGGGGGCAGATCCGCAGAAATCGAAGGGGAGGATTTTGGGGTGGTGGCGTGGGAAAAGAGGGGGAGAGAGAAACGAGGAGAGAGGATTTGAGGGAAATAATTTTTATTAAAATAAAAAATATATTTTTAAATATGCACACGTATTAATTATGAATGTGTTTTTTAAATTTTTTATGAATAGATTTATTAATATTATTAGTGTAAATTTATTGTAAGTTCTTATTTATTTATTTATTTGTGAATTTGAATCAAATTAATTACAAATAAAAATATTTATTTAATATATAACGTGTCGGAATTATCTAGTTTTTAAGAAATGACGTATCTTCTGTCGTGTCGTGTCGTGTCGCGTGTCGCGTGTCCGTGCTACATAGACCATAGGGGACAAGCAAGCCAGACATAGATGAAACAACCTTACTGGATACTCCAATTCTTACGGAGGAAGAAACACGACAATGGGCTTTGGTGGCTAGCCCTAACAAGCCACCAAACCACAAATGAAGATGATGAGCTGGAATTGTCAAGGGTTGGGCACACCCTTGACAATCCATGCTATGAGAGCCCTTGTGGCTCAATAGAGGCCCGCTGTTTTCTTTCTTATGGAAACAAAAAATAAAGAGGAAGTTTGTAAGAACCTACAACGACGACTGCAGTTTCAGCACTGTTTTATTATCAATCCAAGAGGTATTGCTGGGGGTTTGGCACTTATGGGGAATGACCAGGTAACTATCTCTATAATTTCGAGTTCTATGCACGCTATACATATTAGCTGCACTAATGGGGAAACAAATCAGAGTATTATGGTGTCTTTTATTTATGCACCCACGGATTTCCAGGATAGGGTGAGACTGTGGGCAGATATAGTATCCATGAGAACTCTCACTCAGGAACCCTGGGTATGCTTAGGGGATTTTAATGAGGTGTTATATGTATGGGAGAAAGTGGGGAAGCGACTAGCAGAAAACTATCGAATGAAAGCCTTCAAGGATTTCCTAGATCATAGTGGACTGATGAGCATAAACAGCAAAGGATGTGCTTATACCTGGGCTAACAACAGAGAGGGAGATGATTATGTGAAGGAACGGTTGGATAGAGTCTTATGTAACTTTGAATGGAGGGTGGAATTCCCTTCAGCATAGGTATATGCTCTTCCAGCAATAGGTTCGGATCATAATCCTTTGCTGGTGGATTTCTATCCTCAAATCGAAAAACGACCGAAGGAATTTAAATATGAAGCGTACTGGATAGAAGATGAGGAATATGTGCAACTTATGCAAGATACATGGAGGGGGCTAGCTGAAAGAACAGAAGGATTAGGCAGCAAAATAAAACATCTTACTATGAAAATTCATCCATGGAGCAAGAAAAAATTCTATAATGCTAGAAAGGCAATCCAACGGTTAAAAGAGGAGATGCAACAATTAACCAACTGTCCAATGTGGAATCATGATAAAAATCGAATGCAAGGGTTGAAAGATGAGATCGAGCGATTATGGTGACAAGAGGAAATCTATTGGGGGATGAGGTCTCGTATTCAATGGCTTAAATGGGGGGGGAGGGGATAAAAACACTATTTTTTCATGCAACAGCAGTGCAGAGAAGACAGAGGAATAGAATCTCTATGCTGAAAAATCCAGAGGGAGAATGGATACGTGACCCGAGACGGATAAATCAGCTGACTATTGCCTACTTTCAAGAACTATATACATCAGTGGGGGATCGAAATTTTCAGCCAGTTTTGGATCAGCTACCCTGTCAGGTGACAGAAGACATGAACCGGGTACTAACTGAAGTTTTCACACCCGAGGAAATCAAGCTAGCCACCTTTCAGTCGGGTGCTTTGAAAGCACCAGGACCGCATGGACTGAATGGAATCTTTTTTCAGCACCATATGAACGAAATCAGCTTAGATATATACAAAGAATTTACAAATTTTAGTGAGTCTGGCCAACTCAGTCCAGAGCTGAACAAAACTATAATTACTCTCATCCCAAATGTTAAAAATCCAGAACAATTGGATCAATTCCGACCTATTAGCTTGTGCAATTTTGCCTACAAAATCATCTCTAAAGTACTAGCTAACATGCTGAAAAAGTATCTCCCCCAACTGATTACTATGGAACAAAGTGCCTTTGTTCAAGGAATGTTAATCCAAGACAATGTGTTGCTTGTGCAAGAAGTAGTCCATCAATTGAGAACACGACGAAGAAGAAGAAAATTTCAAGCAATCCTTAAGCTAGATATGAAAAAAGCCTATGATCGAGTTGAGTTGAACTTTTTAGAGACTTGTATGAGAAGAATGGGATTCCATGACAAGTGGATTTCTTGGGTGATGCAGTGTGTTTCTACAGTGTCATATAGTGTCAAAGTGAACGGACAGCAACTACCATTTTTCAAACCCTCTCGAGGACTACGGCAAGGTGATCCACTCTCTCCATACCTCTTTATTATAGTTTCAAATGTTCTTTCTCAGTTGTTGCATAAAGCCGTTGATGATCGGAGTATAAGAGGCATCAAACTTAATAGGGATTGCCCTACCCTCTCTCATCTAATGTTCGCGGATGATCTCATACTATTCATGGATGGGAAGCTTACTGAATGCCAGAATGTAGCTGCTATTTTGAACCAGTACTGTTTTGCATCTGGTCAAGTGGTTAATTTGAATAAATCAGGGATCTTTTTTAGTAGGGACTGCCCATTAGCCTTAACACAGAGATTGGCAACTGAAATGAGAGTCCCAAAACTCGAAAAAATAGAAAAATATCTTGGCATACCCTCCGATTGGGGTCGATCAAAGAAGGAAATGTTTGCCTGGATTTTGTCAAGAGTAAATGCAAAACTAGAGGATTGGAAAGAAAAGTTAATGTCTAGAGCAGGGAAAGAAGTATTGATTAAAGCAATGGTACAAGCTATACCGCAGTACGTTATGTCGGCCTTCAAAGTCCCACTATCTATTTGCCGGGCAATCGAAAGAAAAATTGCAGATTTCTGGTGGAAAACAAACGATCAACATAAAGGAATTCACTGGAAAAAGTGGGAAGTCCTAAAGGACAGGAAAGAAACAGGTGGAATGGGATTTAAGGATTTGATTATCTTCAATGAAGCTATGCTCGGTAAGCAAGCCTGGCGATTACTCCAGCAGCCTGAGACTCTATGGGGCAAGGTATTTAAAGGGCTATACTATCCAAATGGAAACTTCCTACAAGCAGCAAGTGGTAGCAATCCCTTTTGGGGATGGCGGAGCTTAATAATTGGAAGGAATGCGATTTTACCCTCTTCCCGTTGGGTTATTGGCAATGGTGAGAAGGTCCATATTCGTGAGGATCGGTGGCTACCTAAAGGAGTTATTAGAGGGCCAGCGAACATGGGTGATCCTCAAATGGTGCAGGAACTAGTGGATGAAGCCCAAATGGCTTGGAAGGAAACTCCAATCAGGGACTTGTTCGACTAGAATACAGCGGAAGAAATTTTAGCACTTTCTCTAAGCAGGACAAATCCCAAGGATAGACTTGTATGGACATCAACCAAAATAGGTATATATACAGTCAAGAGCACATATCATTGCAAACAAGCCATGCAGCAAATCCAAAATCAGAATGAAGCCTCCTCTTCCTTCCAAACTCCGAAAACACTATGGCGTCGTATATGGCAAGCTAACACACAACCGAAATACAAGCATTTCCTATGGAACATCTGTCATAATGCTTTATCAACAAGAGCTAACCTTCTGCGTAGGCGGATAATTTCGGATGACCTGTGCCCATTTTGCCATTGCTTCCTGGAAACAAGCGAACACCTTTTCCTCCTCTGTCCATGGACGAAACAGGTATGGGAAGACCCCCAAATCTAGATCTACATCAATCAACACCAAATCAGCCGTATAGAAAAGTAGATCTTTGAATTCCAACACCCAACTATCCCTTTCGAGCTACTCACCCAACTGCTGTGGCAGATTTGGCGAGGGAGGAATAACCTGGTTTTTCGAAACTAGCGACCCTATCAGCAGCATCTCCTCGACTCAGCCCTCGCCAAGCATCAACAGATCAGTAAGATTAGTAAGTGCATCTCACGAAGAACTAAAGAAAATGCCCAAGAATCAGACTCACCTACTCAATGGAACCCCCCAACCCGCGGCTGCTTCAAATGGAACGTAGATGGGTCGTTCTTCAGCGAATCTGGAGATGGAGCGGTAGCCGGAGTGTGCAGGGACCATGCGGGGAAGCTGATTGCCGGTTTTGCCCAGTCGGTGAGAACCGATTTGGCTATTCAAGCGGAAGCCATTGCCGTGGTCGAAACCCTAAAGTGGCTGTCGAAGAAGCTAACTGCAGAACAGTAAGAACCGTGTTGGGAGATCCAAACTGATCAGCTTGAGTTGGTGCAAGTGATACGCACATTTACAGATCAGCAAAGCGCATGCACATATGCGAGCTGGGAGGAAGCCTTTGAGGGTCGGATCCGCTAGGAAATTAGGCCCCTGCTCTGTGAAGCCCATGAACTAATAGCCAAAATTCATCCCATCAAAATCACCCATTGTAGAAGAGATGCGAATGGAGCCGCTGATTGGGTGGTGAAAGCCCGGTGAAGAAACCTTTTACCGGAAAATTGGGTCCAATATCCCCCACCGAATCTCTTGGATGTTTTAAGTTCGGATGTAGCTCATCTAAACTGTTATCAATGAAATCGTCTTATGTTTATCGACCAAAAAAAAAATACTAGACGTTTGTGTTACGAATTTGGAAGGAAGAAGAATAGCAGGAGTGTCACAACTTTTGTATAGTATTTATTTGAATACCATAACTTTTTTTTGCTCACTTAAGTGTCACATCGAAGTAAAATCGATTACTTCAGTAATCATCCTACGTGAATTAATTTCAAAAATTTTCAAATTTTCTAAAATTTTCTTATTTTTCTTTTGCTTTTTTTTTCTTTTTTTCGAGGGCCAACAAGGGTCACCGGCGACCCTCATCGATCGGAAAACCCTCACCCTTGGCCACAAAGGCCCTAGGTGAGGCTATTGCAGCCTTGTCGGATCTAGGCAACGCTGCCTTTGCCCAGGTCTAGTGAGGGCCTTCGTGGCTAAGGGTGAGGGTTTCGTGGTTGACAAGGGTTGCCGATGACCCTCATCAACCCTAAAAAGCAAAGGGAAAAAAAAAAAGAAAAAAAATTATTAAAAAAATTAAAAGATATTTAAAAATTTATTCAAATTAGCGCCATCGAAGTCACATAGGATTACCAGCTATCATGTCCAATTTGCTAATGAGACAAATTGTGGATAACACTCAAGTAATCAATTTTTCAAATTTGTGGCAAGTGAGCGAAAAAAAAGTTATGGCACTCAAATGAGCGTTGTACAAAAGTTATAACACTCTTACTATTCTTACCCAAGTTGGAGTGTCAATCCTACTATTCTTACCCCAACTTGGATTGTCTTGCTTTAGCATATAGTGCTAGCAAGTTCATATTTGGAGAAGCTGGTCATATTTTTTAAGGCATTACGCTGTGGCTTCATCTTGGTTTTCCTTACTCTACTCCTTGATATATTGATTTGGGTATCGCATGTGAAAGAATTGACAAGAGCTTTATCAAAAGTAACTGGACGTGTTCCGTCATTATCAATTATAAAAGTTACGTTTCCCTCGCTCCCTCCACGCTTTCCCAATCTAAACTTGTGAGACTCGGTATTATGTTTCTCTTTTACATGAGAAACAAGAATATTTTGAAGCTACAGAGCGAGTTATTAAATCGTTAGCAACGCATGAAAAATTCCTCCAAGAGTAGCCATTTAAAGGAATAATAGAAACTCTATGATAACAAATTTTGTACATTCAATATACTCTATGGATAGAGGATTGATCTATTCCCCCGCCATGTTAGAAATATTGCTTGTAAGTAGTCCTATTGTTCAACCAAAAAAAAAAAAAAAAAGTCCTATTGAAACCAAGAAGTATAGGCTTGCCATCGACATCAGAATAAATGGAGTTTTTAGAAAAAACATTTATCAATGGAGGAAGACCTTATAGGGATAGGAGACATAGGGCTAAAGAGAGGACCTTTGCAACCTTGTTCACAGCAGATTGGGCGAGGGTTTTGTGGCTTGACTCTCACAGGCCTAAAAAACCAAGGGAATGTCGGACCTTTTTTTTCCGGCACCCGTGATCGGGTACGGACGTCTAAGGAGGCTAATGGCTCGGCTGAAATTAGTTATGCCCGGACTCTCCCAAGTCCACCAATTCACGACTTAATGGTCCAAGTTTTTAACCTGTAAATCAATTTTTAAAATGGAGTCGCCACTAATCGATTTGGGGTGGGTTGATTAGAAACCCAAGCGAAGTATCAGGAGAAATACTCACTCCTGTGCAACCAGAGAAATTAGGATCGGGGACTTGATTACACTAGTTAATCACTAATGCCATTTTGGCACATAATCTTGTTTAATCCCCGATGTTTTTTTTTTTTTTTTTTTTGATGTTCGAGGGATTTTCCATGCATTTTTGGGAGGAAAAACATTTTTTGAATCTTTTTCTAATTTTTTTGGACACAAAAGAGATTTTTGGGATTTTTTGGTATTTTGGAAAAATACAAGTCTTTTTTGGCTTTTTCATGGATTTTTGGCATTTTTTTGAATTTTTGGCATTTTTTTGGATTTTTGGCATTTTTTTGGAAAATATGAAATATTTTTTATTTTTTTTTTTATTTTTCGGAAAATAAAACATTTTTCAACATTTTTTTAATATTTTTCGATTTTCTGGAAATTAAAACATTTTTTAATATTTTTTCGAAAATAAATTATTTTTTTTATTTTTTTAAAATAAATTATTTATTTATTTATTTAAAATATTATTTAAAATAAAACTTAAAAAGCCGACCCGGGTCGGATCCGCCCCAAAACGCGGACGGGCCCGCGTTGCGGGCCCGACTCAGATTTTTTCTTTTTCTTAAAAACTCAGTCCACACACACGGAATTGGGCCTATTTAAAAAAAAAAAGGATGCCCGGCCCGCGGAGAAGCGGCCTTGCGTAACCCTAGAGCGCCGGGTCACACGCCCGACCCGACGACCCGTTCTCCCCGCGAAACCCTACCCGACCCGGATCTAGCACCCGACCCGACTTCCGACCCGATTTCGGCCCGGCCTCGTAACGCAGAACCCTACCCGTTCGTGGCCCGGTCCGATCCGATGACCGAGGCCACGACCCGGAAAATCGGGAACCCTAGGTTCCCGATTCGCGGCGCCGGGAGGGGGACGAGGCGTCCCGGCGCAGCGGCAGCGACACGAATGAGGAGAGGACAGCGGTAGGAGGACGTGGTGTGGCGGTACGACGGCGGCGACGAATGGTGATGCCGAGGGGAACGGCGGATAGAGAGCGACCGGGGATTGGATCTCGCGGTGGCTCAAGGCAGCGACGCGGCGAACGGCGGCTAGGGTTTCCGACAGGGCATCAACGACGGATCGATGAGGACGACGCATTAGAAGGCATCTGCTACCTGTTTGGGGCGTCTGGGCTCGGTTGGCGGTGTCGACAACGAGACGGCGGCATGGCGGGATTCGGCGGCAGCCGGTGTCGGGGGGGACCTCTTCTTCCGCCCCTCTTCACGGATCCAGAACTCCTTCGCCTCCTCCGACCTCGCTTCTCTCTCACTCCGGTCAGATCCGAGCCTCCACCGGCCAGATCTGACCTCCTCGGACTCGCTCGCCGGCGGCCTCCCCGAAGTCTCTCAGTGGGAGGTCGGCCGAGCTCGCGACCCGATTTCTCTCTCGCTCGCTATTCAATTCCTCCCCGAAGTCTCTCGGTGGGAAGATCTCCAAGCTTGCGATGCTCTTCGATGGAAGTTGTGCCCTCCTATTTATAGGCGAGGAGGAGGCCGGTCGATGGAGGTTCGGCCGTCGGTCCTCGCACACCAACCGGACCCCGCGGCTGAACCGGCGTCCCATTCGAGCTCCTCCAACAATGCATGCTCAGCATTGAAGGAAACCAATGATGGCATTTGAGATCTGTCTCTTCCGGCCGACGTCGGCCTACACTCCTCGGCCGTAGGCTCCTTCGCGCGCGTGAGTTGCAGAGGCGGAGGGGAAGAAGAGGGAAGAAGGAAGAAGAAGAAGAAGAGAGAGAGGGCCGGGCTGGAGGAGAAGGAGGATGGGCCATAAGGGCCCATGCGGGGGGGGAGAGAAAGGAGGGGGCTGGCGCGAAGGCCCAGCCCGATGGGCTGCCAATTTTTGTTTTTCTTGTTTATTGATTTTTTTGTTGTTTTTGTTATTTATTTTTTTATTATCTAAAAAAAGAAAAATAAAAGAAAATAAGACCTAATTAATAACATAATCAAAATTTAGGTGTCAACAGGGAAAAAAAGGAAAATAAAAATGAAACAAACTAAAAAAAAATCCATGTAGAATGATCTACCCGAAATGATACTCAATCAATCGATTTTACTCCAATATGGAGCGGAAAAAAACGTTATGACATTTAAGTGAGTGCCATATGCTGTTTTTCTCTCGAATAATTGCGAGTACAAAGTGGCCACTAATTTCTTATGATACATATGTTAAAGCAAATACAGCAAAGTTAGCCATGAATAAATTTTATAGCAACGATGGACCTACTCCAGTCGATTCCTCAAAATCTTCGCATTCAGGAAGAGAAAAATAAAATTGATCATGAGAAAGTACTAAAATCAGGTTGGAACCATGCGGCTGCATAATCGTGACAGCTAGTTGCATCGAAGTATCTCTCAACCTCACCGTTGTCCATGCGGTAACTCTTCTTCTTCTCATCTATGTTATCCATGAAATAGACGTGGTTTGGCTTGACCCCGAGAAGGCAAGACTCGGCTTTGAACTCCACTGAGAACGAAGAGTTGCCATTCAAGAAGAGAGATGCGTTCCCCAAGCTCTTGACCTCTTCCTCAGTTCCCTTCTCCAAATCAACTTTGAAAACTCTGATCTCTTTCACGGCTACATACCCTTCGCCCCATATCGTCCATGCCGCCAATAATGAGCCTGAACACTCAACGAGATACGGATGACCTTCGAAAATGTTCTGCCCTAGAATTAGTCGCGATTCCATGCGATGATTTCTCTTGTTAAAAGTCATTATTTGCTTGTTCGCATCCAAGGCCACAAATAGCTCATCGTAATAAATCAGTTGAAGGATGGTGGACCGACGCAGATACATCGCTGGACTCACTGCCGTCCATGCATCTTCTCCTGATCTGTGGAAGGCAAACCCTAGTGGTCCAAGACTTTGATGAATATGGATCATGACTACGTAGCTCCTGGTTGAAGAAGGGCCTGAGGACAACGCGATCCTGTTGATTCTGGGATGGCGGCACTGGAGCCTCTTCGGCCCATCGAGTTGCACCCTGAGACGTGACTTGCCGTGAAGCTTCTTCAAGGCAGGGAGTTCGATGCTGACGCGCGAAAGCGGATTGAAGATATGGTACTCCCTGTCCCCCTGCGACGCGAGTATCCATCCTGGTGCAGACAAGGTCCGGACATGAGATCCTGGCACCTGCATCGGGTAAATTCTCCCTGTGGTGGGGCTGCGGAACTCAGCTCTTTGGTTGTCCGCATAAATCAAGAGCCACGGCGTTTTCGACTTGGTGTCGTACGTCTCTTTGGCGGCAGTGGACCGCCATGATGTGCACACCCCTCGAAAAGCTAAAAAGTCTTCTATGGCTAGCCGTCGAGCAATGAGTTCTAGGATCTCTCGTGGGAGTTCTTCCCAATTCACCATTACTTGGTCATAGATTGAATGACCAAGTCGCGCGGTGTGCAACTTCTTTGATGAATTCATCCCTCAAAACATGAGGCGGGTCCATGCTTATCTAAGGCGGGTCGTTGCTTATGTAAGGAAAGACCACTATCGGGAATTCGGTTTCCTTTTTAGTGTAAGATTACCCCAATCCGACTTCCTCTTTCAACAAATTGCTTCACAAAACTTATGGCTCGATAATTTCTTTTTCTTGAATGGATATTCCTTTGTCCTGGTTGGCAAGATAAAGCTTCCTCCTATTTGATGTTATAAGATTCAAATCTTTCTATAGAATATAGCATATCTAGGAGATAGTTCATCTTCAAGTTTTTACAAGTAAAACCCCATAAAGATCTCGTACATAATATGTTTAAGTAAATGATAATTGTTTCATAGTAAACGATGCATGAAATTGTAATTTAAAAGTAAACTGACTTGTAACACTCAAAACATAATACCTAAAATATTTAGTACTTTGAAAAAAAAACTATATGTACCATTTCAATAAGAAACTTGTTTTCCTTGAAAGCAAATATATGATAATTGTCACATAATAAATGATGTGTCAAAAAAATAAAGTGTGAAATTATAATCTAAAGATAAACTGACTTTCAAAACGTAAATCATATTATCACATAGTAGGGAATTCATGAGTACACTCTGATATATATATAAAAGTGACATAGGGAAACAATCACTTTTTTAAATTATAAGAGCTTAATATATATAGACCACTCTTTTCTTTCATTTGTACACTCTTTGTACAATTATATCTATATCCCCACTATAGTAAACTATAACCTACTGTACCACTTAAACTGGAGCCATATGAATTTAATATAACTCATTTATAGTTTTGTCTCCTTATTCTAATTTTTCAATATGCTTGGTGTAAAGACTAAAGGAGATACGAATCATTAAGTACTGATCCGATTTCTAAAAATAATATTCTTGCTCTTGAGGACCATAAGATTCAAATCAAAGCCGAGTTGGATTTCAAAATAATTTTTGATTAGGGTGGCCTGTATGGAGTATGTTGCGAAATGTTCGTGGAAATGCTTCGCAAGAATCGGAATTCTACTAAAATAATTGTTGCTGGTCAGTACCTTCAGGTGAGTGAAATCATTTTGTCTTGGGCTTCGTATTTACGGTCTCACTTATGATACTGGAATTCCCATCATTTTGTCTCGTTAGCATTTGAGGCATGAAACCAAGTCATTTAGTATCTTTTCTTCAAATAAGAACCTAAGTCACCAAATTGAAAGAAAGGCCCAATTTCAAACTCTAACTGCTATTGAATGAATCCTCCCAACTCAATCCGCCATGTTTCGGCAAGTTACGAAGAAGCTGCTCCCCCGGCTCACCGTGAGGACCCGTCCCAACCCTTCTTGAGAAAAGAAAAGATCAAATCTCAGGTTCTAACTTTGCTTTGAACAGAACAAAACGAGGAGTCGGAAACTATCTGGTATATGGATGATGATAGAGTTGCAATCTGTGATGAGATCAAGGACAGAAAGTTCGTCTATAACTGCCGGTGGGAATCAAAGCCAACAAATAGATTTCGGGAGCGATTTCATCACTTCGTAACCAGCCGCAACGTAGAGTAAAACAGAGCACGCCTCGCACTCTTCCGAAATCAATTTTTAGTGGCGGCGAACGAAGGAAGATTCTCAGTGACAAAGAAGTCGAGAATCAAAGCCAGCAATGGTGTGTCGAGCCGGATCCGAGTTCTTTAAGTACTCGGATCGCAGAACAGAGAATAGAGCAGGACAATTCACGACACATTGATAATATTCCGACGATTAAGAGTGGATGCCAATTTGGGAGAAAAATGTGTTTGTGGAGACTATACCCCTCCCTCCCCCTAAGTTCTCTGTGTTGTGTGTATGAACCCTTAAAAAAAATGAATCCTACTCTATCAACCCGCAAAATTAATTATGTTATACAGCTTTTTTAGAATCTTCTCGAGAGGACATTGCTTCGCCCAGCCACATGGAAGAGGTGCAGGACGCACGTTTGAGGCTTCGGGAGTGGGTGAACAGAGATTCAAGACAGACAGGCGAGCTCTTTGAAAGCGAAAATTGAAGACACGAGAAAAAGGCCTCTCGGCCAAGCTTGCCGGAGAAAATAGGGGTGGTTTGCGAGCGACACCGACACTAGTCCATGGATGAGCAATTCGCGAGCATCAGCATTACTCGGCCAAATCTGGTGGAGACTCCACTGGTGGCAACCATGGAGGAGGGCTGGAGGCTGAACTCGGAGAGAGGGATGACCAGATGGGTTTTCCGAGCAAGAGGGACTGGAGGCGTGCGGGTGAGGAAGAGGGCCAACACCATTATAGCAGAGAGTGAGCTTACGGAGAGGATAACAGAGGAGAGAAATAAAGGAAAAAAAATTGCCCATATTTTCTCCTCTTCTTCTTTGGACAGCAGCCAAAAAATACATGGACTGCTTTTTTCTCTTTTAAATACTAAGTTATATTAAATTTTTAATTATAAAAGTCATGTAAATTTTTGACCGAATTTCGTCGGAGCCACTTAAGTGATTGTTTTTTTCTGATTTAAAATAGAAGAAATAATTTAACAAACTCATTGATAAAGAAATTAAAATGACATATCTAATTTTAAATGCATTTTTTCCTGCTTACGTTGTCATACAACCTTTTTTTTTAATCTTCATAACCATAAATTCATGCAAAATTGAGACATAAATATCAATCAATTCAATAAATTTGTCACCATTATATTTTAATACTATAAAGCCATATGTATTATACATTATACTCAATTATAGTTATGTTGGTTTATTTCTTATATTTCAATATGCTTGTTGTGGATATTGAAAGAGATTGTAAACATTTAATAATGTTCAATTTTTTTTTTTATTATATAACTTATGGTATATTTCTCTTGGATACCACAAGTTTTCAGTATTGCTAAAATTTATTCAGAGCTAATGAAAACTAATACTCAACTTGCCCTACAGGCCCATCGTGGTACTCCTACAGTCATCGGGTGAAAGTTTAAACTGGATAAATGATCAACTTTTCTTAAAAAATAATATTTACCATGATGGCTCAACAAGAAAATATAATTATCAAAAGAGTGGTTATTTGTACACAATCATCAGTTTAGAAGGTAGTAATTGATATTAAAAAAATATGGTAGTGGAATTTTTTATTATTTTATTGTTTGAATTTCATAAAAAATTGATGAAAATATGAATGAAAAAGATTGAATGAAAACCTAATTTATCTAAAAATAAACTAAATGGCATTTCATCTCAAGCATTCTAAGATTTTTGTTTAATAGATTGAGACATAATCTATTTATTTTATTTTAAATTTTTTTATGGAAATTTTATTTTAAATTGAGGTACATGCGAAAGATGGTTGTTGATGATAATAATACGAAAGTACAGCTCACGGTGTATGAGTTCGTATCATCAAACAATATTCTCCTTGCTGATTACGTTGAATCCTCTTTGCTGTAGCAAAGAGGATTCAACGTAATCAGCAAGGAGATATATTTCTTTGCGACACATTGCTCTCTCTCTCTCTCTCTTCTTTTTCTATTTCGAATTCCTTGAATATTCAGGCAAATCTTATCATTTGATAATATTTGAGGTGAAATTCATACTGTGTAGATAATTATCCTAAATCTAGTGTGCAATGGTCAATTCACGTATAAATATTTCAATTATACTAATTTAATCTTGAACCATTTAATAATTTGCCAATATAAATCCTTTCAGCCAAATTGACTGAAAAATTATTGATGTGGTCATCAATAGTCATGCACGGCGGCGTGCATATCCGGAGTTAACATAGACAATTTTTGTAATTTTGCAATTTTTTAAATTTTTATTAATATATATATATATATATATATATTTATTTATATTCTTTTTCTTTTTGAACAAGGGATGTGAAGCCCTTGCTTGATCTAGTGAGGCAAGGGTTTGAACCAAGGGCTTCGTGGCCCTCACCTAGAGGTATCGCCGTCATTGTGGAAAAAATATGAAAAAGAAAAAAGAAAGAAAAAGAAATGAAATGAAAAGAAAAGAGTAGAAATTTTTTAAAATTTTTAAAAAGGGGGAAAATAATGTGGACTGAGTGATTAATGGAATTTCAAAGTCCTATCTTTGGGGGTAAGAGGCTGGAATTCCTCTGCTGGTCTCTAACCTGAGCTGGGAGCCTGAGTTGTTGTAGCCGAGTTGAAATTGCTCCATATAGGAGAGAGAAAGAGGAGAGGCCGGAGCATTTGGTCAAGTTTTTACTATGTGTTTTTTTACTTGGAAAGAGGGAGGTGGAAAAAAAGAAGAAGAGGAAAATCTAGAAGCCCGACCCGATCCGACCCGACTTGAATTTCCGATGCATGTCTAATGTGTTTTGGGTAGGTTCGGGTCAGGTCATAGTATATGATCCTTATGATTCAGGTCAGGTCGGGTAACATCAAAACTTGACCTGACTCGACCCATTAACATCCCTAATTCATCCGTATTCAATTTTAACGGGATATAACAAGTTTCTCATGTGACTTAAATAGAAACTACCTCATCAAATAAAAAGATTCTAACTTATACATATATTCTTTAATAAATAAAAAGACTACTCATCACACATGAGCATTATTTGTAGATGAAAAGTTACTAGCCACATAAAATTTGTTATATTTGATGTTGGAATTATGAAGAAATTATTTACTACTTAAATGGTCAATTTTTTTCTTCCGGGGAAGGGTCAAACTTCATTGTATGAAATTTAATCTGGACATAAAAAATTTACTAACTATTGAAAGGTCAAGATTAAATTTTCTAGTTTGGAGTTACTTATTACATAAAATAATACTAGCTATTAGTAGGCACGTATTTTTTCAATAAAAAAATGCCAAGCAGATGGGTATTCAAACATGCGAATTGAAAGCACAAAGCAAACAAACAATGTTATGCAATAAAAAATTTGAACATATACATACATAAAAATTTAAATATTGGCATCATCGACATAATAAGCAGATTGTTAGAATTGAATGGGACTATTGACACTCAAATTTTTACTAACAAATCGAATATAATTTTTTTTGTAAAAAATATTAATAATAAAATAAAATAGAGGACATGCATAATAGATTTTAAATGACCAATAAATAACAAATTCAGAAATAGAGAGAAAGAGAGAAAATAATTAGAAAAAGGAGCTACAATTCGGTCAACACGAAAGGGGCCTGGTCCAATTCGCACAGCCCACTAGTCCAAATCCGCAGCCCGTTAGTCCAGTTCATGCCAGCTTCAGTGGGCTTCTTGGCCTGTCAATCAGTTCATCTCAGATTCGACTCTCTCTATCTCTCTCGTGCTCTGAAATGAGCGCCCGTGGACACGGGGAGAACGATTTTCCTCTTCCATCGCCTTCTGACGTCGTAGCCACCGCCGGTCCGCACCATTCGCCGCTCCTCATCTTGTTCTGTTGGGTTCTGTATTTTGGGCGAGAAGCATGAAGCTGTTCATTCTCGTGTGAAGCTCCTTCGCTGGAGTCAGATTTTCACCGGAGAGACTCGTTTACAATGACTGTAAATGTAACCAACCGAATCGGGTGCGTACTGCAGTAATGCAGTTGTCTGTCTGGATGTTAACTGGTGCAGGTCAATGGCATGCTGCTAATTGATTCGTGGTTGTCTGGGATTAATTTTTTTATGCTTGAAAGCTTTATGACATTCAAATTGTCTGCCAGCAGAGAAGCGCAGTCCATCCTATAATGTGCTGTCCTGCAGAAGCTTTTACTTTTCAAGATCTTTATCTTTGTATGGCCTAAGGAAACATGTGATCATCTTATGTTTGCCATTTTACGTTGTGGCTAGGTTCTACTACTTGTGGAGGTGGAACGTGTGCCCAGTTTTGTTGCAGAATTGCAAGTCTCCGATGGTAGAAATTCGTGTTTGTGGAGTGGGATTTCCTGCTATAGCATATATTCTAGCAAGTTTGCTTCAGACGACTAAGACATCCTCACGGCATCTTGCTATAAAAAAAAGGGTAAAGAGGACATTAAATATTACGGTAATTAAATTTTGATATCCAGAGGCGATTACCTGACCAAATCTCCTATTCTAATTGTGATGGGAACATATCCTTTATTTTAAATTCGTGTTCAATTCTCCTGCTTAAATTCGAGGGCTCTATAAATATAGTCATATGCTTCTCACATAGATATGTTTAGCTCAAGTGCTATATCAACTTCTTCTTTTTTTTATAGAGCCCAATTAAGTACTTGCATCCAACTTTTATTAGGTATACATGATTATGGGACTATGATGTTTGACCTTATCACATAATCCAATAATCCTCAATAATATTACATATCATTATATTTATGTAACCCTAGAGACATTCTATGGGTCAAGAACACGTTTTTAGGAATAGCTTTCATAAATGGATAAGCAATCATTTTGTTGGTTGAAATATATTGTATGATCACTTCCTTTTATGATATTATATCTCTATGTCAATGTATTTCATACTATCATGATATTTAGGGTCTTTCACATAGGCAATAGTTACTTAACTATTGCAAATGTCACTAGTCTTGGAATGTTAGTGACAATGGCTAAATTTTCCAGGAAACATTTTAACCATGTTACTTGTTACATTGTAGCAAAGCATGCGATAAATAATGCTTCTATCATAGATAAAGTTGTGCATGTTAAACAAAAACGCATATCTAGATGTCGATTTGCCCTCATAGAAGTCTCTTCCTAAACAGCATTTGAATAGCTTAATAAGCGTAAATTGTTTCTTTGAAAACAAAGTTAATAGTCCATGGTGCCTTTCAAGTATCTTAGAATCCTCTTAACTGCTTCTAGTGTGCTTGACCAAGATACTAGTATTGACTTACTAAACCTACAGCATGACATATGTCGAGTCAAGTACATATCATACTTTATATCAAACTTTTGATTGTACTAGTGTAAGGAACAATTTCCATTTTTTTTCTTTTCTTTTGAAGTCTTATGACACATCTTAAAACTCAGGCTTCCACCTTACATGACAGGGGTAAGGATTACAATGCTCTGTATTGAAACGTTCAAGAATCTTCATTATATAAAATTTATAACAGAGTAAGGAATTTCCTTGATCCTTCTCTTTTAATCTTAATTCTCAATATATGAGCAGCTTTTTTCATGTCATTCATTTCAAAATTAGAGGACAACCATACTTTCTTAGCGATAATCAAATGCTTATCCTTCCCAACTAACAAACTATCATCCGTATAAAGTGATAAAATCACAAATTTATCTTTGAATCATTTAATATACATACAGTGATCTTCTTCGATCATTGTAAATCCAAAATAAATAAAAAAATTATGGCTAAATGAAAATGAAAATACCACTTGTTAGATCATTGCTTAAAGCCATCTATTGATTGACGAAGCTTGAAAACTTTGTGCTATAAATCTTCAGCTATGAAACCTCTTGGTTGTTTCATATAAATTTCCCCATCTAGTTTTTCATTGAGAAATGATGTTTGTACATCCATTGAATGTAATTCTATGTCCAAATTTGCGATAGTAGCTAGGATAATGCATATGGAGGTAAATCTTACAATTGGTCAAAAGAAAATATGGTTTTAGACATAAGCATTGCTTGCATGAACACTTCGCCATATTTATTTAATCGATTCTCTACCAAAACTATGTATCATCGTATTTCACATATTACATAGATGAGAAGAGGATATATATCATCATTTTGGATTTTATGCTTCTTTAAGATTCAAATATGATGAAGTGTTCGTGCTAGTAAAGTTACCACTTGGATATATGTCTATGCTAGAAAATATGGTCATCAATAAGAATCATAAATCACGTGAAGATCTTGAGGAAGTTAATGCACTCAAATTGCTCGTAGTGGCCTAACGACTTCAAAACTATCACAAAGCCTCTCAGCATGCTACGGTTATATTCAAATATCTAGAAGAAGGGCTCGCAAGACAGCACAATAAAGGAGATAAGAGTTACAAAAAAATATTTGTGTGTGTCAACCGTTAGAATGCAGGATTGGAATAAGAACACAATGAGCCACAATATCAACTTAATCTGAATCTAGTAATGTCTCATGTATGATTTTTACTATTTGAAGCAATTTTTGGGATCGTATTTTGTTTCGAAATTGTTCTAACATAATAACAATCTATTTTTGGACCTCTTTTCCTGAAGAAGTGGTTAGCTATCTTCTTTACTTATCAAGAGCATATCCTTTCATGTAAACATTCAGCTAGCTTTAGCTAACGTTTATAAATTTTGTTTTTGATATCCTATGATGACACGCGAATTTTTGTCGACATGTTAAATATCCATTTATTTTGCAAAAATATAAATTTATAAAAATGTAAAAAGCAAAAAAGTATATTAAAAAATTGAAAAAATGAATAAAATGAAAAAGTCGGGTCCAGTGGGCTAGCTTGTTCAGCCCATCCTTCCAATCAATTTTCGGCCCTTTCAAAAGTGAAGCTTAGGCCCTTGTTTTGCAACCATCCAAATAGTGCTTCGATTCCGATTTTTTGTTCCTAATCGGTTTGGAAAACGTAATCGCGTTTGGTAAATTTTTTGTCAAAACGATTCTCGGGAACAAATTTACTCCTTAATCAGTTTTGGACAAGAATTCAAAATAACAAAAAAATATGATTCTCCGTCCAAGAATCAAAAAAGAGAATCAAAAGTGCCGAATCAAAAAAAAAAAATTTATTTCTATATTTTATTTTTATTTCTTCCTAGTATGAAATATATATTTGTTGTATATAGAATACATATTTAATTTTATGTTATAATTTAGTATTTTTATTTATTACATATTGTAGGGATATTAGTATAGTTTATACTATGGTTTATTCTTTACTATATAATAAAAATTGATTAGTTAATATTTTTATTACTTAGTATAAAATATAATTAATCGTGAATGGTTTATGAAAATTCAATATCAAATTTATTTTAATCTAAAAAGGTAATTAAAAAAGAATTGGAATAGAAATTTTATATAGTTACTAAATGCGTTTCTATTCTTTTTCTATTCCGAATAAGAAATTTTATTTGTTACTAAACACGTTTTTTTACTCGCATTAGTTAGGGAATAGAATCGAAACAATCATTTCTGGCCAAAATCGCCTTTAATGAATCGTTACTAAACGCTTAGCAGCCCATTCATTTCTTCCTTTTGGTCCACTTTTTCCCCTCTTCATTGAGCCCATCTCTTTTAATGTTTTCATGGCCCATTAAAACTTAAAATAACAAAGAGAGACAAGAGCCCAAAGTCATTTCTTCCTCTTCGCTTGCACGAACCAACGCTCACGAAGAGGAAAAAGAAAAAGGCGCGGATGAGGAGAGGACCGTGACGAGCAAAGCATGAACGCGTGCCCGTGAGCGAGGGAGGAACAACAAGCCGTGACGCAAGCAAATCCAAGCCTTCTAGAAGGCTATGCTGGCGTGAGGGATGAGCACGGCTAACCGGAAATGATACGCAAAGGGGCATGGGCTGCGTGCATGAGGGGCCGAGGCGAGAGGAGGCTTCGCAAAAGCCAGAAGACCAAGTTGCAGAGAGGAGCAAGACGGAGAGAGGAGAAGGCAAAGGCTGGTGTTCACTGAAGGCAAGAGAGAGGCTAGCGTTCACTGAAGGTAGAAGCAGAGGGATCGTCGGAGCTTGCTTCACCCTTGGTTGAGGTGCCGCCAGCCACTGCTTTCATCTGCGGCAGGTTGTGGTATTCCGTCGAGTTCGCTGCTTCGCCGGAGGATGGAAAGGCGTATCGGTTCTCCTTTAAATACTTGTCGGCGACTGCACCAGAGCAAGAAACGTCCCTAAACCAGGTGGGCTCCCGCTTGGCTTTATTACGTTCCGTAAATTTTTAGTAAATTTGGAAAAACATTAAAAATTTGAAAAAAAAAATCAGAAAATCCATAAAAATTTAGGAAAATCATTAAAAAATTAAGAAAATTCAGAAAAAATCATTAAAAAAAACTCGAAAATTTTAAAAAAAAAAAAATAAAAAAATTGGAAAACCCTTTAAAGAACTAAAGCCCTAAAATTGGGTAAGCCTTTAGGGCTTTACAATATAGATTGTTGTTTTGCATTGTCTTTTTTTTTTTTTTTTTGAAGGGTTAATTTTAGGATGCTTATATACTTTCTATTAAATATAATTTACTGCACTTTGCAATATTTAAATGTTACTTCCTTGTTTTATAATAGTTAGGACAAACCTTAGATTTTTCTTGATAGGCTAGTCACATGATTAGGTTAGGTATCAAAAGAGTGTTAGCCCTAAGGCTAATGTGATCAAGTCCCCGAGTCCAAAATATCTAATTGCATAAATAGTAAGAGATCCTCCCATTAGACCAAAAAAAGCTAGTGACTTGCATAAGCTTAATTGATTAAAAATTTGAAAGTCTTGATGTCGTGCAAGATATGAACTTGGAAGAATTTGAGTCAACGGATAACCGCCGGCTTGAAGCCCCGAAACTTAACGAACTTTTCCTTCCTTGCGAGAAGGGTTAAGTCATGACATCCTAGAAATTAGGAGAAAAGCATAGTTGTGGAAAATTTAAGTCTATTGAAAAACAAAGCTAAAAGATGAGAGCGTTTGAAACATTATAAAGCTCAGCGAAATCTTAAAATTTTTAATGATTGGATACATTGATTCTCATTTAAGCATAAAAGAACATTGTATTTCAAGGGTTGAAGAGAGATCAAAGTCGCAAGCTATTGGGATGGTTCGGTAAAAGGAGTAGATTGCTCATTCTATTATCTTCCTTCTTCAAAAGGCTAATAAGAAAGTTTACCGTAATAAGATGATATTGGCAATTGTTGGATGTGATGTATCGGATCCAAGTATTGATAGATATGACTTGGAATGGAAATTGTTGCGATGATATCCATTACTAGGGCAATCGATGATGTGGTATATATATGCTTGTATTTATTATCAACCACTATAGTGTGGACATTATGCTTGATGTTAAATTTAATCAAGTGATTAATCAAGAGATAAAATGATGATATTGCTTATTGAATCAAATTTTAGGTATAGTTGTGTCATTTTTCCTATTATCAATAGTGTTGTAATTTTGTTGTCTTTACAATCTTTACCGTTCAAGATGCTATTTCAAAGATGGATGGAAATTTCTTCCAATAAATTTATGTCATAACCCACAACAGAAATTCTTAAATGACCATGAATGTTGCAACTCTCCTGACAGGTAGGGAACACATATTAAGAGAGGTAATGTCAAGTTGAGCACCGGAGATCCTCAACCGACATGAGTTCTCTTAAACCTTTACCTCACCTAACGTTAAATGATTCATTTTTATTGATTAACCTATAAAAAGTGTGTAATGTGAAGGAGTCGCCGGTAGCTCATCACAATCAGGTAAGATCTAAGTGAGATATGGAATGTATCTCACTTCTTACACAATGAGACATCTAAGTAAAAGTACTTTATTACACTAATTATTCAACCAATACCCTTTCATTACCTAAACTTAATCACTTGTCAACTAGAGTGACCATACAAATTTTTTTTATCAAATTATAAATCCTAAAATTCTCATCCACCAAGTGTCGATCAATATTTTTAAAGTTCATTATGATCCTAAAGCGTAACCTAATCAACAAATTAAACAAACAAATCACAACAACAAAGTAATATGAAAATAATCACTACCAGTTTACCAAGAGTGGTAAGAGAAGACAAATAAAAATAAAGTGCCTAAAGTAACTAGATATAAGTCGGGCAAATAATATACATTTCCTCATTTTAAGCCGTAAGACAACAACCTCTATGAGCCAAATTCATATTGTATGTATTTTTCCTAAAAACAAATCTATGTAAAATTAAACTTAACCAAATGTACCCATTAAAATCTCCAACCTATATTTATACTAACTAAAAAAGACTAAGCTAAATCAAATACTAATTCTAAACATTTTCCAATTTTTGATTTTCGATTTTATCTTTATTTTTATTTTTCTTATTATTTTACTTATTAGGTTCCAACTCAGTTTATAAGATCACAATTTCGTTTTATTTATCTATTAGTTTTGTTTTTTTATTTATTTCATTTTTTTGTTATTTTAATACTTTCTCATTCCCGAAACGTAGTCTATACGGTCTACATTTGCACTTTCATTTTTCGTTTTTTTATGTTTTTATTTTGTATTTTTTGTAACTTTTCTATTTTTTAATTATTTTTACTTTCTTATTTCTGGTAGAGGAGGATTCGGAGCTAGGCCCTTGGGCCTGGTCCGAATAAAGGCTAGGCTTGGACTTCGCAGGTCTGGGTCACTGGACAGTAATTGAGCTTTTCATGACAACCTCTTTAATATGGACTTAAACTAAAACCATCAAAGTCTAATTCTCTATCCAAACCCACCTAAATTAAACCAAGCCCAAGCATATTTTTTCTATTTTTCTTTTTATTTCGTTTTTTTTTCCTTTTTATAATTTTCTTTTAAGCCCTTCTTCCTCCTCATTTCTTCCTTTATACCAAAACGCACAAGCTTTTCATCACTCATTACGTAATCTAAGTCAGATATACGCACAGACCAACATAAAACTTCCATAAACGGCCGAGGCAACCACCACCTTGCTAAAGAATCAATGACATAACTACTAACTTTTTTTTAACCGCCACAAACCCTCCACTGTCACTCGTTTGCCGCCCGAACACATACCGTCACAACAATCCAGAATTCCTGAACTCAAAACACATTAAGAAAAAATATTTTGCTCTTTCTAGAATATAATGTCAGAAATGAGAATGGAAAGAAATAACGTAATTTGAGGAACGATTGAATAAAAATTTAAAAATGAGAGGGTGCAAATCTTTTATTGACTTTTTACTCAATTAGAGATAGAGTTAAAATTAAATAAATAAATAATGAGAGACATGAAAAGAAGATCTCTTCCTCAACTGCAAAGTATGCTAAATTACATATGATTGTACTTATAACAAACAAAAAGACGCGCCTTCATTCAAATTTGCTTATGATGTAAATTCTAAGATGAGGTGTCCAAACATATAATAATAAACTCATCAGTTATTTATTATTCTTTGATTTTTTATTTTTACGATTATTCTCATGAAAGGTTGCGTCCTTTGTAAATAATTCCTCTTCACCACCACTTAGAGTTTTTTGTTGGTCAAATTATCATTATTGTGGCAAAATTGTCCAAAAAGTCCTTAACTTGTTGTGTATAATCTAATTTAGTTCTAAACATTTTAATTGCGTCAATCTAGTTTTAAAAATTTTGACGGTTTGTCAATTTAGTTTTAAACCCAATAAATAAATGGAGGAAAGGATTTTTGAATCTTGGCATTGACCAATTGGGATAGGATTTATGTTGCAGTCCATTCGATTTTGGATTACGATGTATTTGGGGAAATCATTGGTTTTATGACAATATCATTGATATTCTTGCCTTTCTTTCTTTACTTAAAACTGATGGTAAAAGAGATGAAGCACATCAAATTTACAAGTAAGTGATCTCTCTTGGGATTTATTACTAACGTCAATGTGATTTTTTCCTAAAATATGGAAAACCAAAGAAAGATTCCAAGTTCCTTTCTTCTTACATGATCTTTGCATTATCAATGAGATTGCTTCTCTTCAACATCCAAAACAAAAATGTGAATTTGTATCGACTAAATTCACACCCAAAGAAGAAATTTCTCATTCTTAAAAAAAAAAAAAAAAAAAGGAAAAAGAAGAAGAAGAGAGAGAGAGAGAGGCAAAATACATGGATATTTAAGAGAATATTGTGTCTAATGCACTTTGCCATTTCTTTCTCCCTCAATTTGAAAGCTCTAGTGAGCTTGATAAAATACTAAAAGGAAGTACAAAAAGAACAACAAAGCTGTAATGAGCCTTCACAATACTGTCTTGGACATTTAGGTCTTGCATGACAACGTTTTGTTCTCCAAATTTCTGTTCTTTGGTTCCCGAACAAAAAAAAAGAATTTAAACCCGTTTTGGTAACGCTAAGTTGTTTTTCTATTCCCGGGAATAAAAAGTTAGCCCAGGAATAGATTTGGAGCAGAAACGATAAACAAAAAAAATTTGCTTCTTGTCCCGGGAACAATTTCTAGAAATAAGCTGATTTTCTTTTTTAATTTTCTTTTATTTCCTTTTCTTGCCGCAACCACCGTCAACCACTGGAGCCACCCACCGCCGCCCGCCGCCGCCGCCGCCCTGTCGCGGCCCGCCCACTCGCCCCGTCGCCCGCCCAGTTGCCGTCGCCGTCGCCGCCCCGATGCGTTGTCGCCGTCGTTGCCACGGTCGCCGACCGGTTGCCGACCGCCTGGTCGCCCGACCCGCCGCCACCGTCGCCGCCCGCCAGCCCGCCGCCGCCGCCACCGCCCGGCCGCCGACCGTCACCGCCGGTTGCCGCCGGAAGCCCATCGACCGCCGAAGACCGCCGGCGGCCGGCGGCGACCCGTCGGCAAGAATAAAAAATAAATAAATACAAAAAAGAAATTGTTGCGTTACCAAACGCATTTCTATTCTTTTTCTATTCCAAGAGTAGAAATTTTGTGTCGTTACCAAACGGGTTCTTTTACTCAGAAATTGTTCCCCGGAGCAGAAATAGAAAAGAACCATTTCTGAAAAAAAACTCTTCCCGGGAAGAGAAGCGTTGTCATGCGCAGGACCTTAGGGTGCACATAATAAAATTTCTACTTCTCTATTTCTCTATTTCTCTGCTCTTCGGAATAGGTTTGGAACATAAATCCGTTTGATAATGCAATTTGATTTCTCTATTTCTGAAATAGATTTCTATTCAAAAAATAAATTTGAAAAAGAATTCAGAGACTAAAATTTTTAACTTCTCAATTTTTGAAATAGAAATTGAGAAATCAATTTCTTTAAATCAATTTCTATTCCAGAAATCAATTTCTATTCCAGAAATTTTGTTATGCGCACCCTTAGGGTCTGTTTGTTTGAAGGAAAACTATTTCCAAGAAATTATTTTCTAACTTTCCGTTGTTTGGATGATGGAATACTAATCGATCTATAGAACATATTTTTCATAGGTTGAAAACAATAAGTTTAGATATGAGGGAAACAACTTTCCCTTCTAGCAAGAAGGAAATTCTTTCTCTAAACTAGCAAATAAAGGAAAACTAACCGTTTTTCTTAGAAATGATTTTCATGTAAAATATTTTTTCTTTATTATGAAGATTTCAATTAAATAAACGCACCCTCCAACAAAGAGAAACCGAAGAAGACCTAAGGGGTAGTTCTTTTATTAATGCATGCTACAGTGAGTCTGCTGGAGCCAAAGAAAATGTGGAATAATTTTGTCAGGAAAATAACGGGACGAGGAAGTGCAATTGCAATGTTGCTAGAGTGAAGACGTGAGACAGAAAAAAAGCCGAGGGAAGTTTAAAGATTGACCGGATTTCTCATATCAAGGCGTTATGGTCACATAACAATTAAATGGGTGTTTTTGGCCAGAGAGGGGGTGGAAATAGTCCCTCTCCTCAAGAAATCATCACGCCATTAGACAAGCTATTAGCATATGATGTTTCTCAAATGGGTAGGACACTTGGGGTTACATTAAGCACCCCGTCATTTTTCCTCCAAGGACCGAGTCCGTCGACTCTTCGATGAATGAGCACAGGTCTTGGAACAGAAGACGAAAATTTGTATTATCGATCTAGGATAAATTTGTAGTCGCAGTGTTCGTCGGTTACATAAGGAGAGGAGAATGATTAAAACTTCAGAAGGATTAAAATTACCCAGCAATAGTAGAATAGATTGTATATTTAACTTTGGGAGAGAAAAATTGGTATTAATATCGCTACTGTTAAATAGCATCATAGAACCATTACGTATGATGACCTGTTCCACCGTTTCACTTTAGTTCGTTAAAACTGTAGTGATTTGCTTTGGAAGTGTTTGGTCTTATCTTTTAAATGCGATTAGCGCCTTGCTTGTTTAATTCTCGTTTTTAATTACGTATGTGAATGTTTAAGATGCAGTGTTAAATTTTAGTGCTTGCTTTTCGGTGGGTAGATCAGAAGGTTGATTAGATACTAGGGGATTATTGCTGATAGCCTTCTGCGTTGTGCATACAAGCGGGGGCTATTAATTATTAATTGTACTAAAGATTAAGTGTACAAGAGTAACAGCAACACAATAGCAAAATCCAAATGGAAATAGTAATTGAGAAGTTAGGTGATCTAACAGGTTAAATGTTCATGAAAAGGAATGTATGGACAGTTCTATTTTTGGATAGTAGCTCAATAGTAGTTGTGATATCTAGATTTTCTAGTTCTAATTTCGATTAAATAAATTGAGCATTTCATGACGTGACTATAGTGTTGTTCTCTGAGTTGGCCACTCACGAGATAACTAGATTAGCTGGATAAGTTATTATGGACTTTAAGGCAAATAGACTTGATAATTCAACTATGAATCGACTTTTCGATCGTGCTCATCTTTAGAGATCATTGCGGCACAGTATAAAATCGATTTGAAATTAGAGATAGGTTGGTTCGACTGAGGTGACTCCACTAAATTGGAAAATTCTCATCGATCGGCACTAATTTGATTTTCTTATTATTTTGGTGCCTTGTGTCCATATTTGAATTCTCAAGATTTTTACGACAACTGAGAGTCGCCGATGGGTTGAGTGGGTTCATCGTGGCTCGAAGAAAATCGACCACGGGTCATTTGTCCTAAAAAATTCTGAAAACTAACTAGTAGTCTAGGTTACGCTCAAAACGCGTTCGAGTGAAATTAACTGCCAATCTAAGTCCGATTTCAGAAATTGAAATTTCTGTTAAGTCATAATAAATTTTGGGAGTAGCGACTCAGTCTCAAAAGATTTTTTTGACAACCAAGAATTTTTGGGAAAAAGTCAATTTAGGGCCGTTTTCATTTAATTTTAGCTGGGGATTGTGAAATTGAGAAGCATAAGAGATTCTTGGATGAGGAAAATAAGTAATTTGATAAGTGAGACATCAATTGATTTTAGGGAAAATTCCAAAATAGGACCCGAAGTGCCATCTTTTCTCAAATAAATGTCAAAGTGAACATTGTTTGAATAGAGACTGAAGTCATCACTTTCTCAAATAAAGGCGCAAAGTGGATGTTGTTTCAAATAAAGACCTAAAGTGATTATGTTTGTTTCAAATAAGGACCCGACTTTTCAGCGATCAAGGGTACTTTTGTCTTTTGCCATTTTCCGCTTTTTTTTCTTTCCTCTTTTATTTTTGGTTCTTCTTCTTCCTCTTCGCCAGTGGCTGGTCGACAACCGGTGAGGTGAGGTCCATATTTTGAAACAACCAAAGTCACTTTTGGTTCTTATTTGAAATAAAGTCCACTTCATGTCATTTTTTGAAATTTTCTCAGAAAAAAAAAAGAAAAAAAAATGCATAAAAAGGAAAAAGACAAAAATACTCTTGATCGCCAAAAAATGTCATTGTTTGAAACAAACATAATAACTTTAGGTCGCCTTTGAAACAACATCAACTCGGGCCTTATTTGAAAGTGATAAGACTTTGGGTCCTATTGAAACAATGTTAATTTCGACCCTTATTTGAGAAAAAGAGAAAGACTTGAAAGTCCCATTTGAAATTTTCTTGATTTTATGAGAGTCATTTGAGAGAAATTCAAAGAAAAGAAATTGGATACAGAAATGCAAGTGGGAATCGAGTACTCTAATCTAAAATTCCTTTCTTTGGGAATCTATAAGCTTATTCAAAAGAAATTGAAATAAGAATTTTCTATTTGAGGAAATTCTATTCTTTTGAATTTATCCCCATTCCTTTTTACCCCATTTGACCAAACACCTAATTTTTTCCACAAGTTCTCTTTCCTTCTTTCTTTTTCTTTCTTTTTCTCTCTCTCTTTCTTCACATGCGGAATTCCCCTCCACCGAATGCTTGGCTGTCTTCTTCTTTACTTTTTCTTTCTTTGACTTTTCAAACCTCTCTCTCTCTTTCTTCACGTGCGGAATTCTCTTCCACAATGCTTGGCTGTCTTCCTCTTATCTTTTTCTTTCTTTGACTTTTTAAACCTCTCTTCTCTTTCTTCTTCCCTCACTCTCTCGTGACCGATTCTCTCTCCCTCCTCTTGCTTGTGCGAACCAGAAGACAGCAGAAATAGAAGCAACGTCCAGCATCGCCGGAAGGAGCCGCGACCAGCTGCTTCGACGCTGCCGCACCGCCGCCCGCGCGACGCCGTGCGCTCCGCCGCCCCCGCAACGCCGTGCGCTCCACCGCCTCACGCTCACGCTTGCCGTCCCCGCCATGCAACCCCAGCCCCTATTTTGCCTCGGTTTAGTCTTGTTCGGCTAGCATAGACCGCCACCCGACCTCCTCCGGCCACCGTCCGGCCTCACCGGAGTCCCCTCGCCCTCCATCGGCCCTATCTAGCTCGAATCAGCCCCGGGTCCGCCCTAACCAGCAGCGAACATAAGGTTGCAGAAATGGGTATGATAGTAAGGTTTTGGCTCGTTTTGGCCGTCTTCTTGAGCCCGGATGCTCGGCCCGCTTTGAGGAAATCAATCCTCGCGTCGACCTCATTGTTTTGTGTGAGTTTTACTCACTAATACATTCTTAGTTTGTTAATTATACTTAAATGTTGATTATATTTAATTAAGTGCAATTAGGTGATTAATTAGAGTAGATTAGTAATTATTAGTTAATTACATTGCATATTAATTGTTTTGTTAGTGTACATAGATAGATAATTGCCTATAGTATTTATTGGATACTTCTTGGGATTTTTCCCGACCCTTATTAGGTGTTAATTAGGCAATTCTGGCATAAATGGAATTTTTAGGAATTAAATATTAATTTTGAAATTAATTTATTTAATTATTTATTTTCCGGAAAATCAATTGGGATGGCCAATGACCGGGATTTTATGTTGATGATCATAGCGTAGTCCATTTATTTAATTGAGTTTTATATTGTCTAAATTGGAATATTGTATTTATTTATTTATTTTTCAAAATTAAATATTTAATTATTTATTTTCGAAAATTCAACCGGATGGCCAATGACCGAATTTTGTGCTGATTATCGTGGTGCATTCCATTTATTTAATTGAGATTCGAATTGTGCCAAATTGATTTAATTATGAAATTTTATGATAGATTCCTATTGGGTTGGTTTTGATTATTTAGTTGAGGAATTTAATTATGAAGTGCAATATCATTGGTTGTGGTTGAGTGGTTGAGTGGGATAGTAAAGCCATTGAATATTGAAAGTGGTCAAGTGGGATTGTAAAATCATTGAATATTGAAATGGTTGAGTGGGACTATAAAGCCATTGAATCTTGAAAGTGGTTGAGTGGGACCGTAAAGCCATTGAATCTTGAAAATGGTTGAGTGGGACTGTAAAGCCATTGAATATCGAAAGTGCCGAGTAGGGCCGTAAAACCACTAAATCTAAGAAAGTTACTTGGTGGGGCCATGATTACCACTTATAAATAAGTTGTATCATAAGAACCGTGATTCATATTTGGGAATTGAGTTGGAATAGTTGAAATGACCGGAAGTGGTCTTGTTGATACGTAATCGACTAGGTCGATTGATCGTTGCTTGTGGATTGATTAAATGAATGGAAATGACTGTGAGTGGTCTTTTTGGCGTATAATCGACCAGGTTGATCTGATCGATACTTTGATCAGTGATGTGATTGTTTGGATGTCTATTTGATATGTGCTAATATGCAGGTGGAATTTGAGGCCAAGATAAGTCATTTGACTCATGTTGTGTATAGGCAGCCTTAAGGTGTATTAGTTTACTAATTGGGTCTTAGGGGATAGAACTTACTGAGACATAGTCTCATCTCGATTATGGGATAATATTTCAAGCCCCTAGATCTCCCGAAGACGAGCCAGCATTTGAAGCTAAGGATGAGTGAGAAGAAGGAGATGAAGAGTTTGAAGAAATTGAGCCTAGTGGTGAAAGATTTGAGGAGGATCGGGATGATGATCCCAAGCATGATCCCGGTTGTGAGACATAGTTTCATCCCGGTTGTGGGATAATATTTCAAGCCCCTACATTCTCTTTGGATTGTTTTTCTAAGTATTGTAATCATGATGTTTTAATACTTGTACTAAAGATTAAGTGTACAAGAGTAAGACCAACACCTAAGTCTTAGTAATGTGATCTATTATGTGATTGGATAAATGTTTGCTAATTATGACTTTCTGAGCATGCAATCTAGCCCAACTTAATGCTATTAGTTTGAAGAGCAAACGTAGGTATAGGGGTAAAATCAAATCACTATATACAATTCCGAGTTTTGAAACATCACATTGACTAGATCTTTATTTAGCGTAAGTTATTTTCCACAAAAGATTGTTAAGTTTTCTAAAATAACCTATTCAACCCCCATTGTAAGCCCCCCAACAAATAGTACAAATCTTAGAACCTTTAATTCAAGTAGTAACTTCAAGATATGGTATATTTGTTAGTATAATCTATTCGTACCAATGAAAGAACATATATTTCTTTCACTCAATCTTCTATTATAAAATGATATCGAATACTGCATCCTTTTTTCTTTTTCTTTTTTGTCAATTCCGTAATTAAATGAACCTAAAATGGCATCATTTTTTTTGTCAATTCCGTAAGTAAATGAACCTAAATGGTAATGAAGTAGGAAAACCTCCTTAAAAGTATAAAAGTAATAGCCAATTCTTTTTTAGATAATTTTGATGCGGTGATTTTCATAGATGACAACTCTATACCAAAGGAGGAGCCTAGAAATTCTGTATAAATCGGCCTCTTGCCAACACAATAAAATGTTGTCTTTGTTTCTTCTCATCCTAAAACAAATCAAGTATGCTGCAATCTGCGAATGGTGATTGAGGTAAGATTCCTTAAGCTTAATCTCATTTGACATTATTTATGCAATGATATAGTATGGATCGCTCATTCTTCTTGTCGAATCAGAGAAGATCGGACCGAGCCATCATCAGAGCAAACGGAGCGTTAGATCTTCTCATGCGATTTTAATCTAACTCTTGGTTCGAGACTCAGCAACCTCATTCTGGCTCCCACTTTCATACTTGCCATCCTTTTTAGGTCCTACTTCCTCCCTTGTTAAGGATTATTTGTGAGTGAGGTTTTGTTCATCAGTTGAAGACTATAGTCAAGATAGACTAGTAGATTAGCAAGAGAATTCTTCACGATTGACATTTTCTCTGTCATCATTTTGCTTACCTTGAGATCTCGAGTCCTGTTGTTAATTAATCAAAGTAGATTATTGAGTCAAACATCTCTAACTCTCTCTCTCTCTCTCTCTCTTTCTAAAGTTGCTTCTATTACTCGAGTGCAGGAACTATCATAAAGATCAGTAGTCCCATACTCAACACACTCAACCATGTCCACTTCCAAGGAACACCCCATGGTTATCTTCTTATTCCTCTCCCTCTTGCCCAACCTCATCCCCGCCAAAAACCCCAACAGCCAACTCCAAGTCACTCACTCCAGGTGCCGAGGCACTCCCTATTCGGACCTCTGTGTCTCCACTCTTGCCTCCTTCACGGGCCTTGCCTCCATGTCCTTCCCGGAGATCATATCCGGCATGCTTCACCAGTCCGCCTCCGAAGTGAGAGCCGCTTCAGCGCATTGCACAGTCATGAAGAACCATTTCCTTGAGAAGCTCAGCATGCTCGAAAGACAAGCCCTGGACATCTGCCTTGAGCTATTTCGTGACATCCTCGATGACTTTGACAATGCCGTCTCCTACCTTGAGAGCTCGAAAGTCACTATACGCCACTATTACGACCTTCAGTCCCTCCTTAGCGGAATGATGACCAACGTTTACACTTGCAACGACGAGTTCGATCCCCACACAGATAATCTGAATCTCGGGGATAGCATGAAGGATAGGCTCTCGAACATCTCGCACCACGTAAGCAATTCACTATTTCTCCTGACAAAGATGCGCGGCATCAATAATCCTTCTGGACATGGTGTTAGAGAGAGGTTCCCAGCGTGGATGTCTTTAGAAGATGGCCTATTGGTGCAAACACCGACGAATGCGACAAAGTTCGATCTTGTGGTGGCGAAGGATGGATCTGGTAACTTCACCTCCATCAACGATTCTGTGGCAGCTGCTCCGGACAATAGCGACACCAGGTATTTTTATAATTTTTGCACATTTAACTAGTTTTAGTAGTATTGTTTTTTCAAATTTCAATCTTAATGTGACCATTAGAGCTAATAGCTATTTTTAGTGGTGCTGTGTTCTTGAGGATTAGTTGACTAGTAAATACATTGCATTAACTTGAAATCGAAAGTAGAAGATAAGGTTTCATTTGAATGCCTGAAGATGTACAGCTGGATATGGCTTATAGCTATTTTTATTATTATTTATTTTCCACATTCACATCCTCTGCTAATGTGCATCGGATGTGTCTTGGGCTATCGCCAGTTATTCTATGTTCTTGGTTTTTTCTTAGTTTCTTTCTTCGTAGATTACAGCTTTTTTTTCAATGGGAGCTGATGATTTTGTTCTTCAATTGATGGCCCTTCGATTTGTTTCTCTTGCAGCCTTGTACTCACTAACTCATCAATTTATTGTCGATTTGTTTGTCTTGCGGCCTTTTTACTCACTAACTAATTGATTTATTGTTTCAAATCATTAATTCAACCCACACTCGGAAATATTTATTTATTTTTTCGCTAAACTTCTTTTCAAGATGTAAATTTCCTTAATTTTTACCCTGACTTATTCGTATTGATTAAGCTTACCGTTTATTTTCTTTTATTAAATAACACATACTCTTAAGTACTTTATCTTAGGTTAAAAAGAACTACATATAAACGTCATCGATGAGAGTTGTCTTTCGACAATCGTTATCAAATACTTAGGTCGAATTATAGTCAGCTTATATAGAGAACGATGTCCTAGTTCATTTAGATGTCAATACTTATTCTTTCATTGCATGAATAGCGTTCCATTTTTTAATAAGTGTGATTTAACTATAAAGCAAGGGACTTTTACTACATCAACAATCGATTACTTGTATTTGTCTATTTTGTCAAATTGCAATTACTATAAAACGGATTATTTTCCCACTTCTGATACAGCCAAGTGGTTTTCCGATTGCCGCTACTAATATAACTAATGACTTTGTTCATTGGAAATGAGAAGAGTGGAATGGAAATGAAACTTATTCTTCTTCACTACTTCGTTTTCATTAATGTAGGGAGAGGTGTACATAAATAAGAAGGAATGAATATGACTACATAAAAAAGAAAATTCCACAAATGGAGGACTATTTGTGACAAGACAACAACTAAATCAAGATATATGAAATAGTAGTTCTCTCATTACGTTTTTCACTTCCCTTTCACTAGCAACTTTGAAAACGACATCTTTGATGTTACGGTAATATTGTTATTATGTTTTAAATTATAAAAACCTCCCCTTCCGTATTCACCAATTTTCCTTTTTTGTACAGGTTTGTCATCTACATCAAAGAGGGGGACTATTTGGAGTATGTCACGGTGAGCAAAACAAAGACCAACCTCATGTTTGTAGGCGACGGGATCGAGAAGACACTGATCAAGGGCAACCGGAACCACGACGATGGGTGGACTGCTTACTGGTCAGCCACCGTTGGTGAGTTCTTGAAACTCAATTCCTAATCAAAGAGAAAATAAATATTTATTTCAGATCCAAAAATAAATTGCTCTACTTGTCAATCGGCCACCATTTGTTCTTTCGCAAGTGAATTTTTGAATTTGCTCGTTATTTGTATGTCTCTTGCGCTCACCATGTTTCTTGTTATTCATTGTACCATTAAGAAAGTTATCAACACCACTTACATTCTTATCATATAGTAATAAGACCTAGGGGTGTTCTTTTTATTAATATACCATTTTTTGATACTAAGGTGTTTCTTGTACTTTGGTACATATACTTGTATATACACTGATTTTCATTTTTCCAAAACTGAAACAAAAAACCACTCTAAAACAAGATTATCTTGCTTAAATATTGAAAAGGGTAATTGGCTGACAGATCAATCTTAGAATTCTGTTATGCCAGTTGCTCTCGATTATGTTAACCTGAAGGATACGTAATTAAATCAATAATTAATTAATTAATGTTATTTCCTCTATCTGCAGCTATTGAGGGTAATGGATTTCTCGCTAAGGGGATTACCTTTGAGAATTTTGCGGGGCCCAAGAAGGGTGAGGCAGCGGCTTTTCGGAGCAGGTCGGACAAGTCAGCGTTCTTCCAGTGTAACTTCTCGAGCTACCAAGACACGATGTATGTGCACAGTCATCGCCAGTTCTATCGCGATTGCGATATATATGGCACTATCGATTTCATATTTGGAGATGCGGCGGTGGTTTTCCAGAATTGCAACTTATATGCGCGCAAACCAAAGGAGGGACAGGCGAATGTGTTCACTGCCCAGAGCAGAGAAGATCCGCTAGGGCAAACCGGGATGTCGTTCCTTGGCTGCAACTTTGCAGCCGCACCAGACCTTGCACCTGTACAGTCATCATTTAAGACATTTCTTGGCCGTCCGTGGAAGGAATTCTCGAGGACGGTGATCATGGAATCGTACATTGGCGACCTGGTTGACCCAGCTGGGTGGTCGGAGTTCCACGGCTTGGCTGGGTTGAGCACTCTCTTCTATGGGGAGTACCAGAATAGAGGCCCGGGTTCAAACACGAGTGACCGAGTGAAATGGCCCGGGTACAAAGTTATTACGAGCTCAACAGTGGCAAAACAGTTCACAGTCGAGTCTTTCATTCAAGGTAACCAGTGGCTCAATGACACCGGTTTTCCTTATTTTTCGGGTCTGGATTAGAGAGTATTTAAATGTTTAGATTTTTCAGAGTGCCTTGGTAACGTAAAGTTCTACTTTGGTTGTGCATGCGGCTCTACTTTCTGCGCTTTTAATTATTGAGTTGGACAGAGAGACTAGCAGCTCTAGTTTCTCCTTTCTGTTGGATTTGAACTAATGACTCCAGCCTGTTGACAAGTGAATTTTTGCCGGCAACTTAAAGGTGCATTTTAAAAAAAAAAAATACATGGACGAATAAAAACATAAGGATAAGTGCAATAGAAGTTCTAAAATTTGTCATGAAAATACAATTGAGTCCTAAAATTTGCAAAAAGTGTAATCAAGTCCTAAAACTTATTAAATTGTTTCAATCGAGTCTTAAAATTATTTGGTGGAAGGGTTACACATTGTCCCCATTGCTCAATAATTGCTCTTCATCGACTAAGCTATGTTTGAGAGGCTGTCGTTTCTTGTCCGGCGATAGTATTAGTTGGAGTTCGCTTAAATCCTCGTCCATTCATAATGTGAGCGATGATGTGCTTTCAAAGATTTTGATGGGTAGCCCTGTTCTCGAATACTTGAATTTGATAATGCCAGGGAATAAAGGAATTCAATCGAAAAGTTTTGAGAGAGTTGATTATGGGTTCTCCTGTCGTGGAATCCCCTTTGGAGATTTGGACTCGCTCGTTTGCTTTCATTGCGTGTGAGAGTGGATTTGTCTAAAGAGATAATAAGAATTATTGAAGCGCCATCCTAATAGAAGCCGAATTAGATTTTGACAGTCCGGTCAAATTAGATTGCTCTCTGCTTAAGGAAATGCTTTGCCAGCTGCAGAATGCCACTCAAATTCTTTTTGGTGCTTGGTGCCTTCGGGTGAGCATAATCTTTTTGCTTCCTAATGGACATTATTTTTTCCAAGTAGTTTTTCACTTGGGGTAGGGGACATTATTCTGCCAAAGCTTATGGATGCTCGGGTTTTATTTTAATGGAATTTTATATGAGAAAAGGTACTGGCTTGTGATGTACTTAAGAGGAGTTCCATCAATATTCCGGCATTCCAGTTATACTTTGCTAAAACAACAATGACCCTTTTCAAACTTTGATTTTATGACTGTCCTTACCTTTTGACGTGAGTAGGTTATGTGGCCTCTGAAGGTAGAAGACACGCCAGTTCTGCTGCTGAATTGCAAGTCTTTGACACTGCACATGTCGGTTCCCAATTCAGCTTTCCTGCTATAACAAATATGCTAGCAACTACACCAAATTTGGAGAAGCTGGTCATAATTTTTAAGCCATCTGATTGGGTCTCCTCGCGGGTATACTCCTTAAGCGCCAATTCACAGGTTTAGATAATTCAAAGGATTAACTGGAATGTACCACCCAAAATCTCTCCTTCCCTTTTTCTTCTCGAGTCCATAAAGTTCCACTACTATCGCAGCCTATATTTCAAATGCCCCCTCTAATGCTCCGGAAGTTTCACCGACGGATTCACTCATTCTTTCTTGTGAAGGCCACTGTGATGGTGAAAATGAGAAATTTGCTCTTGCATTGATGAACTGAGTGCACAAATTTGGTTTTCTCTTGTTTATGATGATCTCTAATCTGATTACTGTAGGCGAGATGTATAATTTGACAAGTGATAGGTGTGAAAGCTAGATCATGCTTTATGTGGAACATTCACTTTGTCTTTTATCTGTGAGCAGTGTATATCTTACTTAGAAATGTTGATCATGAGAGCCATTAGCATATAAATAAGAAGTTCAAGCCTTAGGCTCAACATCTCAAAAATGTTGAGATTTTTGGACTTTCTGGTTGTTTAAGATTCAAATATGAGGAAGTGCTCACGTTGGTAAAGTTTTTGCTTGAACATGCATGTGTCACGGGCCGATCGATCAACTCTCGATCAACTCTCGATTCACCCGTGCGGCCTTAAGGTTTCAACCCTAAGCAGCCTTTCACACTCGACTCACAACGAACTTCTAGAGAGATAAACACTTGATGAGAGAGAAGCTCTGGATTTTCATATATGTTGTGAATGAGAATACAATGAGGAGGACACCCCTTTATATACAAGTATAAAACAAACCATATCCGTTAGATCTCCCTTAGATCTAACGGTGGAGATTGCACCTCCCCATCTACCAACCACTTGCATTCATAGCCAACTACCAGCTATATGCATTTATGGCCAACTACCATCTACTCGCATTTATAACGTATGCGTACAAATACGGTATCTCCCGCCCCTAGGAGAATACTATACGTCTCGGGAACATCGGTCGAGGGTCATCACGTGTCACGCCCGTGCCATGAAAACCTCTTGGACATGCTAACTTTTGGGCCGTGACATTCTCCCCCACCTAATCTGGCGACGCCCTCGTCGCGTCTTCGGCGTGAAAGTCTCCAATCTCTTTCTTGAATTGCCAAAGACTCTCTTCGGGCTCCCAACTGGCTTCGCTCTCCGGAAGACCTTTCCATCGGATCAGGTACTCGCGCTTGGCCGCACAATACCTCTTGCGTATGACTCGATCCGCCAAGATGTTCTCGACTTCTCAATCGTACGAGGTCTTTGCCCCAAGCGGTGCTCGATATGACTCTCCTCGATCCGGGTCTTCCTCATCAATTTGGAAGGGTTTGAGCATACTTACATGGAACACCGGATGCACTTTTAGCTTTGGCGGTAGTTCCAACTTGTATGCGACTCTTCCAACCCGTTGTAGCACTCGAAATGGCCCCTCATAGCGACGGATCAACCCTTTGTGCACGTCCTTGTATCGAAGAACCACGTGTAGTTTGGCCAACACTTGGTCTCCAACTTGGAACTCCACATGCCGTCGCTTCTTGTCGGCCCATTTCTTCATGCGTTTGGAGGCTTTATGTAGACACGCACGAGCCAAGTCCGCCTCTTCTTGCATGTTCTTGGCGAACTTGTACGCGGGCGGACTACTCCCCCGGTAACCCGAAGCAATAGTGCTCGGGGTGTTCGGTTGCTTGCCCGTTGCAACCTCGAATGGACTCGTCGGCCGACTCACTCCGTTGCAAGTTGTAGGAGAACTGAGCTACGTCGATCAGCTTCGCCCAATTCACTTGCGTCGTGCTCACGTAGTGTCGGAGGTAGATCTCCAAGAGAGCATTGACCCGCTCCGTCTGACCGTCGGTTTGGGGATGCAAACTCGTCGACATGTTTAGCTCCGACCCCAAAGAACCCGAACACATCGGACCGAACCGTCCCGTGAAGCGGGATCCCGATCGCTCACGATCGTTTGTGGAACCCCGCACTTCACCACATGCTTCATGAATAACTTGGCCGCTTCCTCGGCCGGGCAGTCCTTTGTTGTAGGCACAAAGGTTGCATACTTTGAAAACCGGTCAACCACCACCATTAGAGTCCGACACCCTTCGGACTTCGGTAGATTGACGATGAAGTCCATGGAAATGCTTTCCCATGGACGAGATGGAACGGGAAGTGGCTCCAAAGCAAACCCGGCGACGACCGTTGCTCCAGCTTGTCTTGTTGGCATACTAGACAAGTCTTCACAAATGCCTCTACGTCGTCCCGCATTTGAGGCCAGTAGTAGCGATCTTCGACGAGGGCCAACGTGCGGTGGATCCCAGGATGACCCGCCCACTTCGAGTCGTGGCATTCGTGCAAGATCTCCTTCCTCAGCTTCCCATAGAAAGGCACATACAACCGCCTTCCCTTGGTGTAGAGGAGCTCGTCCTCGCACCAAAATTGTCGGGTTTTGCCCTCCTTGGCATACCCGATGAGGGCTTGGGCTCTTGAATCATGCACCAATCCCTCCTTGATGCGGCCGACCCATTGACAGCTCGGTCGACTCATCGTGTGACTCATTAGCTCCGTCTTCCGACTCAACGCGTCTGCCACGGAGTTGGCCTTCCCCGGCTTGTACTCCAGCGCGTAGTCGAACTCCGCTAGAAAATCCTGCCACCGAGCTTGCTTTTGACTCAACTTCTTTTGGGTCTGAAAGTAGCTCGTGGCCACGTTGTCGGTCTTCACGACGAACTTTGATCCTAGGATGTAATGTTTCCACGTCCGAAGGCAGTGCACCACCGCGGTCATCTCCTTCTCTTGGACGGTGTAGCGACGCTCGGTGTTGTTCAGCTTTCGGGACTCAAACGCCACCGGATGTCCATCCTGCATAAGAACACCACCGATCGCATAATCCGATGCGTCGGTCTCTACCTCGTAAGGTTTGGTGTGGTCGGGCAACGCCAACACCGGCTCCTCGGTCATGGCCGTCTTCAATCGGTCGAAGGCTCTTTGGCATCGATCCGTCCACTCCCACGCTTTGTCCTTCTTTAGGAGGTCCGTGAGTGGCACGGTGATGCTCGAGTAGCTCCGCACGAACCGTCGGTAGTAATTGGTGAGGCCCAGGAATGACCTCAACGCAGCACTTTCGTCGGCGGTTCCCAATCGACGATCGATTGAATCTTCGCCTATCCATCTGCACACGTCCTCCTCCGACGATGTGCCCCAAGAACGGAACTTCTTCTTGGGCGAAGGCACACTTCGCGCTTGACGAACAGCTCGTTCTCGCGCAAGGCTTGGAAGACTTGCCGTAGATGTTCGACATGCTCTCCCAATGTTCGGCTATAAATCACGATATCATCTAGGTAAACCACTACAAATCTATCTAGGAAAGGGTGGAGTACCTTGTTCATCATCGTGCAGAAAGTGGCCGGAGCATTGGTTAAGCCGAACGGCATCACCAGGAACTCATAGGATCCGTACCGCGTTACGCAAGCTGTCTTCGGCTAGTCCCCCTCGGCGATCCGAACTTGGTAGTAGCCCGATCGGAGATCCAGCTTGGTGAACCACTGAGCTCCCCCAAGTTGATCAAAGAGATCCGCAATGAACGGGATCGGGTACTTGTTCTTCACGGTCAGCTTGTTCAACGCCCGGTAGTCGATGCACATCCGAGTGACCCATCGTGCTTCTTTTGGAACAATACCGGTGCGCCGAACGGGGCCTTGGATGGCCGTACGAGCCAGCGTCGAGCAGCTCCTTGAGTTGCTTCCTCAACTCTTCCAACTCGGGCGGCGCCATACGGTAAGGCGCCATAGCAGGCGATCGAGCGTCAGACACAAGCTCGATCCGGTGATCCACCTCCCTCTTGGGTGGCAGCTTCTTCGGTAGCTCCGAAGGCATGACATCCTTGAACGAGTCGAGGACTTGGGCTGCTTCTGTCGGGACTTCTTTCCCTTTACCCTTGTTGTCCTCGATCTTCAAGGCCGCCAGAAGGTCACCTCTCCCTTCCTTGCACCTTTGGTGAGTCGGATGGCCGAGATCATCTTCCGATCCCGCTCGACTCACGATGGATCGGAATCACGCATTGGCTACCCTTTTCCAACACGCAAATGCATTCCGCAAAGGGAACTACGCCCGCATGGATCATATCTAGGAATTTAATTCCAACGACAATGTCGTAGTCGTCAAGTGGAATTACCTCTAGAGTCTCCTTGCCTCTCCATGATCCGAGTTGTAGTTCCACGTCCCTTGCAACCCCGATTGCAGGAACTTCCTTCGAATTTACGGTCTTGAGCCAACCGGCTCCCTTCTCAACTCGTAGGTTGAGTTTCTTCGTGGCCTCCTCTGAGATGAAGATGTCGGATGCTCCCGTGTCCACGAGTGCACTCATCGTGGTCACTCCGATCTTCACGTCCGCGAACATCAAGCCTTTGGGCTCCTTCGCCTTCTTGGCCTTGATCGTGCTTAAGAGTCGCAACGATCCCAATCGTGCTTCCTCCCTTGGCTCATCCTCTTTGCAAAGAGCGGCCAGCTTGGCTTTGTTCGGGCAATCCCGCGCCATGTGCGGACCGTCGCAAAAGAAACAGCTATAGGATCGTACCTTCCTTTGCCCACCCCCGTTTTGACCCGCATTAGCCCGATGAGGGTGAGGACCATTCGTGGTCTAGCTCCAATCGGGCGATTGTTGAATCTACCCCGATCTCCCCACCGGTGCCTCGGTCCCTTGGACGGTTGTCCGGTCGGGATGTGGAAGGCGATGCCTTGTACTCCACGAGCGACTGCTACGGTCATGGCCGTAGTGAGGTCCCCCACGTTGTACCGCTTCAACTCTTGCTTCGTACATGGTTTGAGACCACCCATGAACTGGTGAAACGCTTCGACTTCGTTCATCGACGGGATTTGGAGTAGTAACTCCGAGAACCGCTTGATGTAGTCGCGCACACCACCCTTTTGCTCGAGACGCTTCAGCTCGTCACGAGCTTCCTCCTCCGCATAAGCAGGAAAGTAGTTCCGTCGGAACTCTTCGACGAACCCTACCCAGGTCACAATAGTATTCCTGCACCTATCGTCCGACCGACGACGCCACCACAACAAAGCACTATCCGCCAAGTACATAGATGCAGTGTTTACCCGTGTTTGGTCGTCGTTGATTCCCATGGCCTGGAAGTACCGCTCCATGTACCATAGAAAGTTATCCACGTCCTTGGCCACCCGTGAGCCTCGGAACTCCTTTGGCTTTGGCGTGTCCACTCGTGGACCTTGCACCGTGATGACACCGTTCACGCGTGCAGCTTGTGCTTCAGTGAGCTTACCCATAAGCTCCGCAATCTCCGCGCGCATGGCTGCCATAGCGGCCTCAAAGGGTTCGTACCGTTGTGCTAGCTCTTCCTGTAAGGTCCCCAGTAACTCGTGGCGGAGTTCTCCCATGCCGGTCTTGAGCTCTTGCACTTCCGCAACCAGCTCCTCCCTTCCGGCGTCAACTCCGTCCACGGTCTGGGTCAGGTCATCGACCGATCCTTGGACATCGGAGACGAACAACTCTAGCTTCGCCATCCGTTGTGCAAGATCCCCCATAGGCTCCTTCGAACCACCACGGGTCCTCTTTCCTTTGACAACGCCCTTCTCGGCATTCCGCCCACGATTAGCGCCGTCTTCACCCAGGACTAGCGCCTCATCAGATCGTGGATCAGCCATTGCACTTGTGCTTGGATCGCAAATCAGCTCTGATACCACTAGTCACGGGCCGATCGATCAACTCTCGATCAACTCTCGATTCACCCGTGCAGCCTTAAGGTTTCACCCCTAAGCAGCCTTTCACACTCGACTCACAACGAACTTCTAGAGAGATAAACACTTGATGAGAGAGAAGCTCGGATTTTCATATATGTTGTGAATGAGAATACAATGAGGGAGGACACCCCTTTATATACAAGTATAAAACAAACCATATCCGTTAGATTTCCCTTAGATCTAACAGTGGAGATTGCACCTCCCCATCTACCAACTACTTGCATTCATAGCCAACTACCAGCTATATGCATTTATGGCCAACTACCATCTACTCGCATTTATAACGTATGCGTACAAATACGGTATCTCCCGCCCCTAGGAGAATACTATACGTCTCGGGAACATCGGTCGAGGGTCATCACGTGTCACGCCCGTGCCATGAAAACCTCTTGGACATGCTAACTTTTGGGCCGTGACACATGTGTGCTGGAAAATGTGGTCATTCAAGTTAAAAATCAGAAATCACAACAAGATCTTGGGGTAGTGAGCTCACGCATGCTGCTTGAAGTGGCCCAAGGACTTCAAAGGTTTCACAGAGCTTCTAAGCATGCTGCGGTGTTACTCAGTTATCGAGAAGAAGAAGAAGAAAAGCGGCAAAAGGAAGCAGTTAGCGTAACAACAAAATGTATTCACGTTGGCCATATGGATGACTGATTGAGATAGGAACACTTTAAGCCACAACATCAACTAGCTTGATATGTTGCTGGTAATGTCTAATGTAAGCTTTTCAGTGTTTTGAAGCAAGTTCTGGGGTTGTATTTTGTTTGGAAATTGTTCTACGAGGTTGAGCAACGTTTTGTTGCAGGAAAATCCTATTTACTTACGTAATGTCGTTTTAAGGAATCCATATTGAATCACACGACAGCGACATCCCCCCGTGGCCTTTCCATTGAAGAGCGCATTTCTTGTCATAGGAGCATCCGAGAATGCTTGGGACATTATAAACTCCACAACCTCTGAAAAGTTTTAGTGATTGGGCCTCCTAATTCACTTTTAAGCTTCAATGCTATTATATTTAATCGTATGCAAGTATCTTGACTTAGAATGATATTGCATTTTATGGGTTGATGATTGATTGAAGTCGCAGGATTTGGGATGGTTCGATAGAAGGAGATGGCTCATTCTATTAGCTTTCCCCAATTACATGATATATGCAATTGGAGTATGAGATATATCGAATTCAGGGGCGTGACTTATAATCAAAATTGTTGTGTAGTTGTCCAGTACTGGTGCAATTGATGGTAAGGTATAATATAAGATGTCACGCCCCGAACCCCGAGCATGCGAACATCCCTCGGTGATTGATTAAAAATGCGACGTCCCAGGACACGTTGCCTACCCAGTCTTTTTATCTTTCGATTAAACATATGCGGAAGCAATTAAAATAAACACTCAGTCAATAAACAAACAATAGAGATAGTAAAACACAACACATATTGTCGAAAACAAAATATTTATTTGTCCACTGTTATCCCTAGAAAGTTTAATATTACAAGCCTTTCTACGGTGACTTTCTATTGACCCTCTCAAAAACCTTTAGGGTTAGGGTTAACCTAAACTTCACTAATGTCAGGGTCAGCCAAAAAGTGTTGCATCTCATGCCCACCACATCCACACTCAGCAGATCTCCACGTTACAGCCCTGAAAAAATGTTAACCCACAATGAGGTGAGATAAAATCTCAGTGAGTTAAAATCCCTAAACCTCAATTAGGACGCAAATTCATCTCGGAGGCAATTTAAACATGCAACGGCATACAATCTTACCTTGCCTTGGCACACCCCTACATATTAGTATGTCACATATACCATTATAAATACAACAAACATAATCAATAATTAGAATACATAACTCCCGTGCATCAAGCAGCCACACGGGTCCTAATTATAAGGTAAAACCTGTTTTGGCACGTCTCATACCATGCCTAACAGTTTTACCCCATAATCAAGCGCAATGCGTCACAATCATTTACACGTGTTCCAATTATTATGACCCCTCGGGCCACGGCCAATACACGAGTCATCCCACCCCATCGAGCACGGCATCATCCAGAACCCCCCGCCTAGATGGCATTTCATAAAGGAGTATCGGTCCGGCCTCAATCGCGACTCGGCATCCGAAACCCTACCAGGCATCCAATAAAAATTGGATATCATCCCCAAACTCCAGTTGGGTGATGGGTTAAATTATATGACCACACAAGGATGCCAATACTCAAGCCAATTTTTATCTTCTATCAATTAGCCAAGTGTAAAAAGAGTTCGTGCTTAAATAACAAATCTTGAAAAAATTTTACATTTAAAATTCTGGTAAAATAATTGCACGGAGTCACCTCTTTGAAATCAACCCATCCAACCTTGCACACTTTCATTTTAACTTTCATTTTAAAACATCATTGCCCCTTTTATCATGTAAAATACAGTGTCCAAACACGGCACCTCAAAGTTTGTTATTTTCTTACCAATAAACCATATTTGAAAAATAGCATTTAAAATACATTATATGGGTAATTAAACATCATGGCATTACATGCTCAAATGATCAGAATTAAGTGTAAGCTCATCCAGTAAAACAAGCACAAAATCTCACTTAACGGCTAATCCATCATTAATTATGCTAACCGAGATTAATTAAGCTAATTGTGATTAATTAGGCTACTTGTGATTAATTAAACTAAACTCAATTAATTAATCTAACCATGATTAATTAATCTAATCATAATTATTTAAACTAATCGCACTTAAATTTAATCTAAATCATCATTAATCACAATTAAAACTAAACTAAAATTTGTAAATACTAACCGTCATTAATATTAAACTAACCACCCCCTACACATAATTAATACCCTCCACAATAAGGAAGTTAACTAATGGGTTTTCCGGTGACGGTGAGCTCGTAGCGACGGTGGCGCAACGGTGGCACGTCGGCATTGAGAACTTGACCCTCACAGCTCGAATGGTGGTGGTTCGGTGAAGTTGAGCTCACGGCCAAGGCCGCTTGACTTGGGCAGATGGTGTGCAACGGTGAGGATGATGGTGGCATGGTGGTGGTGGAAAGGGGGGAGGGGTGATGAACAAGGAAAGAAGAAAAGGGAGAAGATGATGACGTTAGAGAAAATGAAAGCAAAGAAATGGAGGGGAAGAAGATGGGGGTGCTGCGACAGAAAGGGAGAATGCGTGAGGGGGAGAAGAGAAAGAGAGAAGGAAGAGAGAAAGAAAAGAAGAAGGGAGGGGGTTGTCGTGAGGAGGAAGGGGGAAGAGGAGAAAGAAACAATAAAAAATGGAGGGGAAGTTGGGGGAAAATTGTGGCAGAAGGGCTGGTGTGAGCAAGAAGAAAGAGGAGAAAAAGGGGGCTGGAAATTTCGGTAGAAAGAGGGGGAAACGTGAGGGAGAAGAGAGGGAGAAGAGAGAGAAAAAGGGAGAAGAAAGAGAGGGAAAGGAAATTTCGTGAGAATGAGAGGGGGGGGTGGGGAAGAGAGAGAGAAAAAAGGAGAGAGAAAAAAATATTATTATTATTATTTTGTCTTTTTTTCTTTTTTCTTTCTTTCTTTTCGGTCTCCGATTTTTCATTCGACAATTTCTTATCAGAAATTTCGGACTCGTCGATAGTTCGACGAACGATGAGACAATGTCCAATAATTAAATATGGAAACCCTCGAAAAAAAAAAAGGAGAGAGAAAAAAATATTATTATTATTATTTTGTCTTTTTTTTTTTTTTCTTTCTTTCTTTTTTGGTCTCCGATTTTTCATTCGACAATTTCTTATCAGAAATTTCGGACTCATCGATAGTTCGACGGACGATGAGACAACGTCCAATAATTAAATATTGAAACCCTTGAAAATTCGATACTTAACATTGAATTAAATTTCATGGTTAAAATCAATCAAACACGACTTTAGTACAACCTAATCTATCGGGTGGCTTTTTGGGGTTCTCGCACAGTTGACCCGTGGCCAATAATTTTCGATCTGCATTTGTGCATCTTCAAATCGCGGACGACCCTCGGTTGTCATGTAATCACAAGGATTTATTTACATATCCTGAATATAAGATCAATAGAAAATCGATTTTTATCATCATTCGACGTGAATATCGTAATCGTGAACCAATTACATACTTTTGTTGAATTGATTCATATATGTTCACTAATTGATTTATACAGTGTAGTGTTGACCATTTTCAGTCCTTATGGTCGAGCGGTCTATTCTTGATTGAATTCTTTGATCTTTCGTGTTTTAACCCTTTATGACCTCACTCAATAGATTAGTTAACTCGTGAGTGATTAGTTCAGAGTAAAATAACCATAAGTGCGTCGACAAAATAACCATTTCGTATATTTCGAAATAGGGTCAAATTTCAAGATATCTCATAAGAGGTGGATGCAGCTCCGGCTCCATCACCGTTAGATATGAGTGATGTGGATACTGAAAGAGTTGGAAACAATAGATAAAACTCAATTTTTTAAAAATATGAATTGTAGTATATGTACTGTTAAAGAAAATGAGTTTCTTACTTTAAGTATATTTTTTTCATGAGAAATACTTCCAACAAATCAATGCAAACGACGGACAGAGGGTAACTGGAGTTTTCTACATATAGTTTATGGTATAAGTTATGGTACCGTAATGTCGGTCAATACAGGGTCAATAAGAATTAGAATTAGTTTTGATTAGACCTTTTGGAGTCAGCATTGATCAAATAATGGGAGACATAAGAGTGCTTGATATGAGTCAATCTCCCTTATAAAAATTTTACAAAGGTTTTTCTTCTAGTCCCGCAACTTTTATCAAGCAAATTGTAATCCAATGCTTCAATTTTTTATGGATATAATAACTGTATTATTGAGAAGTAAACTTAAATAAGTTATATCCATTTAATCTATTCTATAATAAATTGAATTGAATTTTATCTTTACTATCTTCCATAAATTTGGCTATAGTTCCGTGCTATGCCATGAAAAAAAAAAACACTTTAATGAATTGATTCAGTTAAAGGATGTTGTGTTCATCTTTCTATTTTCTCTATTTCTCCACTCTCCCACTATTTCGATTAATTTCATTTTATCTTCATCAACAAATGATGCACTCTCCCACTCACTCACTCACTCACTCTCTCCCCCCCCCTCCCCCCAAAAAGAAAAAAAAGAAAAAAAGAAATCTTAGTGAAGAATATAAGAATCCATAACAAAATGGCACTGATTCAAATGTTCTATTAATTGTTTTAGTTGTGAAATTGGATATGTATAACGTTAAATAAGAATGGTCGAATAAAATTACGTCGTAGTTAAATTTGGATGGAGTAAATCAATTAAATTTGAATGATCGCCACTCTCCCGCTATCTTTATCACTTCCCTTTTCTCTTCATCAACTACTGATACATACCCGTACTTTGTCCACTCTCACTATCTAATCTAAACTATCTTTTATATTCATATTGTGAGTGAAGACAATAAGAATGCGTAACCATATGGCATTGGTTAGGAAATTCTTTCTCGAGCTATTATTTTAAATTCCTCAAATGAATAAAATATTGAATGAATATGACGTTAAATAAGAATGACTGAATTAAAGTATTATTTTATTCCGTAATGGAGTTTCGATGGAGTAATTGAAAAATGTTTCCACGGTAGAAAGGGAGAAAGGGGAGAAAATTGAGTTTAGAAGTATTATTTGGTTGGTTAGAGCATAGAGATACTTTTGGTAATAGAGAAAAAGTTATTTGATCGGGCAAAGGAGGGGGTTATTTTCAACAATTAGAAAATGTTGGAAACAATTTCTTATTGTAAATAACCCTGCACTTTTCTAAAGACAGATTGATTCAAGGTTCTCAATGACAACAAATTTTCAGTAAGATAAGTAATGGGAGGATGGCAATCCAACGTTTTGAAGTAATTCAGGGACCAATCAAATTTGTTCAAAAATTAGGAGCGACATTGCACATTAAACATAGACTGAAGTATCTAATTACATTGATCGAAAATTCAAGGATGATAATTATACATGAGAAAAGATTTAGGCACTTTTAGTAATATTATCCTCTTAGGCTGCATTTGATAGTTTGTATTTGAGTTTGGATAGGATAACAAATTATCCCACTTGATGTTTGATGATGTTCTCCTGATCGGGTAAATGCAGATACATTCGGATAAAATGTTACATTAGGACTTCAACATTGGGGATGGGATAAGCTCACACTGGATGAAAATATTAAGGTTGTAATTAGTCTTCTAGATTTCTAACTAGGATAGAGCTAAGCAGGATATGATATGAAATCTATAAATTCTGCTATATCCTATCTATTGTTTGGTGAATTATAATAATAAAGTCAAATATATTCACATTATATTATGCATATTATTTGATATAAATGGCATATCGATTTAAATGAACCTCTGTCAGATAAAACCCCAAGCCACCTAATGCATAAGTGTACCAGTTTGAGGATTTTTATAATGAAAAATTAATGTTGGCTAAATTTATCATAGATATACTATTTTGAATTTTTGATGGTATTAACTCAAAAATTAAAAAACAACTTAACAATTCCTATTATCTTCCAAGAGACTTGTGGAGACACCATTGGGTATTGCTTCGCCAGAAGCAGGGCTGATTGTCGTCGCTATCTTCTATCTTCCAACCACACCGTCATCTTTGGCTGGTGATCATGTTCGTACGAGTGAGGGTGAGAAGGGGTCCAAAGATTATCACCGTGCTAGGTTTTCATAGATCACCCTTTTCACCGTCTCTTGTGGCATATGTCATATGTCCTTCACATCAAGCTTGAACTTTCATGCATGACTCATGAGCGGGCTTTCACCTGCTCGTCTGCGAAGAATGGCCAGCAAACCATCAGCTTCCTAGCGATCACACTCCCGACCGCCGAGTTTCACCTACAGCGCATCAAGAAGCCAACAACCACACCATGGTGCAGAACCTGCCCTCAGCTCCTCCATGTTGGAGGAGCCACTATTTTCAGTGATAGAGTCCAGCCGCATGACCTACAAGAAGTGCCTCTTGCTGTTCACAAGGCCATACTAGAATTCCGTGAAGTCGTGTCTATTGAGAGTCGACGACTCTTCGTCGATTGAAAGCCGGTCATACTCCCAAAGTCGACTTCCCAGAGACGTGGTCAGGAGGGTTTGAGCCTTATAGGATGAGCTAGTTGGAGATGGCATTTTCGAAGATTTTCAAATGAGAAGGACATGCATTCTCCACTCGGCTCCAGGGGATATATCGTAGTTGGTAGAGCTCCACTCTTGCAATTAGGTGTTGTGATATTCAATCCTATCTTAAGTTTGATTTTCAAAAAATCCCAAAGATTTCAAATCCTATCTTAAATTGTGGATTTTCAAAAAAAATTCAAAGATTTCAAATCCTATCTTAAATTGCACCACATATGTGATATTTTTACAATCACGAGATATTTGAAAGATTTCAAATTTCTCATTATTTTATTCTATTTCAATTGAAATTTGGATGATCAAATGCAGCATTAAAAAAAAAAAAAAGAAATCTTGTTACCAGTGGATAGTCTATAGGTGTCGTGGTACAATAACGGCTCATCACCACTTCCTTGTTATCCCATCTTTTTTCTGCCCTTCGTCTTGTTTTGATAAAGATCTACTATATTCGAAGTGTCATTTTTGTTTACTTAAATATTGCGTAGGAAAAGAGCAGACGCTTTGCACTAGGGAAGAAATTTAAGAAAAATAGATATGTCAGGAAAAAATTGATTTGAAGTTTCGTCTGTTTAGGAAAATAAACCCGAACCATTTTGCAAGGTAAGAAGGATTTAACTCATCAAACACATGATGAACGTCTGAATTTAAATTTTTTTTTCGGTCGGTGCCTGAATTTAAATTTAAAAAGTATTATTTACATAAGAAATTATGGTTCCACTATTAAAAGTCAATTTACTTTCAAATTACAATTTCATAAATAATTTACCATGGCGTGGCTATCACTCAATTAAATAATACGTATGGGTTCTTTTATGGATTCTATCCGTAAAAACTTGAAAAAGGAACTATCTTTTAGATTAGGCGTGCTGTAGAAATATTTAAATCTTAAAACATCAAACCAAGTGGGAGCTGTATCTTGCCGATAAAAATATTCATTCAAGAAATTTAAAAGAAGCAAAAATTCCAAGTGATCCTAAAATTTGACATGCAAAAAGCTTATGCGAATCTTAAAGAGAAGATACCGCAGTTGATTGTCCAACTAGCGGAAGCAAGTCGGAACTGGAGCGAAAGAAGAATAAGCATCTAAAAGGAAATAGAACCCCCAAAAGTTGTCTTTCCTCACATAAGGAAGGACCTGCCTCCGTGTTTCAAGGAACAAATTCATCAAAAAAGTTGAACACCAAGCAAATTGATCATTGGATTTGCGACGAAGAAATGGCGAATTGGCAAGAGCTGCCACAAGAGATCCTAAAACTCATCGGTTGTCGACTAGCCATAGAAGACTTTTTACCTTTCGGAGGGGTGTGCACCTCATGGCAGTCTGCTGTACGTCGAAAGCCTACCGCCACCGAAGAGGAGTACCAATGCGAGGGGAAAAGTGCCAAAAATGTCATAAACCTTTTATCTTTGTGCCGATTTAATCATAAACATTTTTTGGTGCCGATTTAGTTTTAAATATTTTTACATTATACCAATTTAGTCATTTCTAGCCAATTTTGATTGTATTTTGCTTATTGGACAGCCGACTAATGTGGCTTGATTAATGCTAACGTTGATAACTTTTAATAATATTTTAATATTTTTGATTTTTATATTTTTATATTTTTTTCTTTTTTTTCTTTTTCTTTTTTTCTTCCCTCTTCTTCCTCTAGCTAGTCATCGGACCTCGGCCACCGGCTAGAGGCGACGGCCGGTTGGCGAGGCTCGACCGGCGAGGCTTGACCTTGCCGGATCCGATGAGGGCGAGCCTCGCCCGCCGGTGCGAGGCCGCCCTTGGGGCCTAGGTATTGAGACTTGCCCTTGGGGCCTAGGCATTGAGACTCGCCTCGCTCGCCGGATCTAGCGAGGGTCGAGCCTTGCCCTCGCCGGATCCGGGCAAGGGTCGCATGTATCACCACCGCCACGAGGAAACCAAGTGAAAATCCGAGGCCGGAGCCGCACGACCAAGGACACCCCCGAGCTCCCGTAAAACCCTAGAGATGACAACGACGAGTGGAGGGAGGAAATTTCTAGGGCGAGATTGGGATCGGGGAACGGAGCGGGAAGAGCTAGCCTCACGCCGAGTTGGTAGGGCTTGCTCTCGCTGGCCCTCGAGGCTAGGCAGGGCGAGTCGCCACTCGACCTCGAGGCTGCCCTTGAGGCCAGAGTGAGGTGAAAAAGAAAAAAAAAAAAAAAAACAAAAGTCGGGCTGGAGGAAAAAATAAAAAGAAAAAAAAATCAAAAACATTAATATATTATTAAAATTTGTCCATGTCAGCCGGTTGGTGTCCAATAGCAAGATCCGATCAAAATTGATCGGAAAAGACTGAATTGGCACAATGTAAAAATGTTTAGAACTAAATCGGTACCAAAAAAAGATTTAGGACTAAATTGGAACAAAAACAAAAAGTTTAGAATTTTTTTGGCACTTTTCCTCAATGCGAGGTGGAAGGCCTATGAATCATGACTTATGGTTACAATATAGCTGAGTTCTCCAGCCCCTCTACTGGGAGAATTTACCCAGGGTAGTTGCCAGGATCTCCTGCCGAGAACTTGTCTGAACTAGGATGGATGCTAGTGTCAGATGGGAGCAATGAGTACCATATCTTCAATCCACCTTCAAGCGTTAGCATCCGACCTAGAGACGTGAAAAACAGACCGCCCGAATGAGACCAAACTGGCTAGTTGGGTTTGGTTTTCATAAATGTTTGTCTGATTCCCAATTCCTTATCCCCTTCCCGATTCCAAAGGAAAATTGGAGCTACTGTGTATTTTTTTTTTCCTTTAAAAACAAAAGTGAACAGCCTTTTTCCTTCATAACATATAACATTAAGTAGTGGAAAAAAAAAAGTGATCGATTCCACTGAACTGACCGGACCAGTGGTCAAGTTCAGTTCCGGATTTCACCTTGAAACCACACCGAACTGGAATTAAATCTGGAACTGGTCACCCGTAATTGAGCGCCCTGCTTTGGAGAAGCTTCACCACGAGTCACACCTCACCGTGGAACTGGACGGGCTCCGGATTTCACCTTGAAACCACACCGAACTGGAACTAAATCAGGAACTGCTCACCCGTAATTGAGCGCCCCGCTTTGGAGAAGCTTCACCACGAGTCACACCTCACCGTGGAACTGGACGGGCTGGAGAGGCTTCAGTGCGGTTCCCATGTGATCAGGATGATGGCATTGTCCTCAAGCCCTTGTAAGTCCAGGAGCTCACGGTCATGGTCTCTTATACCAAATCACCAGGTTTTGCCTCTCCCAGATCAGGAGAAGATGCGTGGACGGTAGTGAGTTGGGACAAATCTGCGTCGGTTCATCGTCCTTCGACTGATTTATTGCGATGGGCTATTTGTGGCCTTGGATGCGCATGGTCAAATAATGACTCTTAACGAGCGAAAGCATCGCATGGAATTGCGACTAGTTCTAGGGCTGAATTATGTTGAAGGTCTCGGCAGCTTGGACGTTATGGGGTGAAGAGCATGGACCTGTGAAGAAGATCCGAGTTTTCGAATTGATTTGGAGAAGGGAACTCAGAAGAGGTTAAGAGCTTGGGGAACGTGTCTCTCTTCTTGAAAGTTCAACGCGGAGTCTTGCCTTCCCGAGATCAAGCCATACCATGTCTATTTCATGGATTACAAAGATGAGAAGAAGAAGAGTCACAGCACGGAGGACGGAAAAGTTAGGGACACACTTTGATGCAACTAGCAGTCACATCTATGAAACCAAGTGGTTCCAACCTATTTCTTGAATTTAGGATCCATTCATTTCGTGAAAAATTGATCATTTCTAAAAAAAAATATTTTTCCAAAAGTCATTTTCAAGAAAATGACAATGTTTTATGGTGTTCGGCTAAAACCTGAAAATGTTAAAGTGAAAAGACATATATCATTAGCCCAACATCTGGATCCCATTGTCAAACTGAATGACTGCCAGAAAGGTCATAATATGTTGAGTAGACACTCTTGAAACAGCAAAAAATTGCAGCAAATAAAAAAAATAAAAATGCCAGGAGTATGAAGTCCAGCACAGTTCCATCCATGAGAAACTGATTTTCTACAGCACATTCTATTAAACACTATGACAGAAGATTGTCTACATGCGCAAGCCCTTCAGAAAACCAAATAGAAACTTCATGAACCTGATTCACCAAGACTATCCCTCGTCCATTGTGAAAGGTCTTGGATCATCTCACAAGCTTGCAACAGAAAACAGGATTCAATCCACGATTGATTGCTCCAACAGAATACGTCATTCCCAACATTTAATCAAAAAACAAAAAGAAAAAAGTCCACAAGAAAAACAGGAAGGCCGACACGAGCAAATGGGTCCAGCAGTAAAGAGAAAGCAGGGCACGTTGCGGAGATCAAGCACTGCTGGGCAAGGGGAAGCTCCGCCGTTGCTAATCGTCGAAGGAGGAGGAGGACGAGATCAAAAACCAGGGCTTCGTGAGGGCGGAGATCTAGCACAGCCAAATGAGGGGATGCTCTGCCGCTGCTGATCGTCGGTGTCGAAGGAGGAGGAGGACGAGATCAGAAACCCAGAGTTTCATGAGGGCGGAGATCCAGCACCGCCGGATGAGGGGATGCTCCGCCACTGCTGATCATCACTGTTGAAGGAGGAGGAGGACGAGATCAAAAACCCTAGGTTTCGTGAGAAAGAAGGCATAAATGGCAGCTTTTGGAGCAAATGAGCAAGGAAAGAAGATTGGGCGAGAGCCCGTGCGTAAGGTCGGGAAAATAATTTCCTCTTTCGAAAAAGAGGAAATCATTTTCCACAATCTCATAAGGAGATTTTCTGTTGATCGGAAAACATTTTCTTTGACCATTTTTTTCCGTCATCCAAATACTAGAAATTTCATAAAATATTTTCCTGAAAGTTGTTTTCCGCTAAATGAACGGACCCTTAATATTTGAGTTTTTTTTTTTATCCTCTCAATATGAAGATTTTGATGTCCAACCCAGGTCCAGTATTAAAAACTCAGCCATACTTCAATCATTGGGAATCAACATGCAGCATGCCATTGACCTGCCCCAGTTCACATCCAGTCAGACCAGTGCATTATGCACGAGATCCGGTCGATTACATTTACAATGATATTCTTCTCATGACATGATTCTGTATAGAAAAAACTTCTCAAAGTTAAGGTATAGGTATATACAGCCTGCAATAAACAGAATATAAGGCCTAAATTTATATGAGGGAAATTCTAGTCTCATTAGTGAGACCATAAATAGGAAGCCCAAAACAAAATGATTTTACTCACCTGAAGGCACTGACCAGCAACAATTATTTTAGTAGATTCCGATTCTTGCAAAGCATTTCCACGAGCATTTCGCAACACACTCCGTACAGACCACCCTAATCAAAAATCATTTGAAATCTAACTCGGCTTTGATTTGAATCATATGATCCTCAAGAGCAAGAATATTATTTTTAGAAATTCGATCGGTACTTAATTATCCATATCTCCTTTAGTATTTACACCAAACATATTAAAATGAGAATAAGGAGACAAAACTATAAATGAGTTATATTAAATTCATATGGCTCCGATTTAAGTGGTAAAGAAGGTTACAATTTACAATAGTGGGGATATAGATATAATAGAACAAAGAGTGTACATACGAAAGAAAAGAGTGATCTATATATTAAGCTCTTATAAGTTAAGAAAGTGATTGCTTCCTCCGCGTCACAAGTGCCATTTTCTTTTTTGTCGGAGTGCACATATGAATTCCCTGCCATGTGATTATTATGATTAACTGTTGAAAGTCAGTTTATCTTTAAATATAATTTCACACGTCATTTTTTTTTACACATCATTTATTATGTGACAATTACCATAATTTCATGCGTCACTTTCGGGGAAAAAGAGTTTCTTATTGAAATGGTACATAAAGTTTTTTTAAAGTATTAAATATTTTAGGAATTATGATTTGAGTGTTACAAGAGAGTTTACTTTTAAATCGCAATTTTATGCGTTGTTTACTATGAAACAATTATCATTTACTTAAACATTTTAAGTATGAGCTCCTTATGGGTTTTATTCGTAAAAACTCAAAGATGAACTATCTCGTAGATATGATATATTCTATAGAAAGATTTGAATCTTATAACATCAAATAAGAGGAAGCTTTATCTTGCCAACCATGACAAAGGAATATCCATTCAAGAAAAGAAAAATAATCGAGCCATAAGTTTTGTGAAGCAATTTGTTGAAAGAGGAAGTCGGCTTGGGGTAATCTTAACCGAAAAAGGAAACCGAATTCCCAATAGTGGTCTTTCCTTACATGAGCATGGACCCGCCTCATGTTTTGAGGAATGAATAAATCGAAGAAGTTGCACACAAGGCGACTTGGTCATTCAATCTATGACTAAGTAATGGTGAATTGGGAAGAACTCCCACAAGAGATCCTAGAACTCATCGCTCGAAGGTTAGTCATAGAAGACATTTTAGCTTTTCGAGGGGTGTGCACATCATGGCGGTCCGCTGCCGCCAAAGAGACGTACAACACCAAGTCGAAAGCCCCGTGGCTCATGAATTATGTGGACAACCAAAGAGCCGAGTTCTGCAGCAGCCCCCTACAGGGAGAATTTACCCGATGCGGGTGCCAGGATCTCATGTCCGGACCTTCTCTGCACCAGGATGGATCCTCGCGTCCTGGGGGGACAGGGAATACCATATCTTCAATCCGCTTTCGCGCGTCAGCATCGAACTCCCTGCCTTGAAGAAGCTTCGACGCAAGTCACGTCTCAGTGTGCAACTCAATGGGCCGAAGAGGCTCCAATGCCGCCATCCCAGAATCAACAGGATCGCGTTGTCCTCAGGCCCTTCTTCATCCAGGAGCTACATAGTCATGATCCATATTCATGAGAGTCTTGGACCACTAGGGTTTGCCTTCCACAGATCAGAAGAAGATGCATGGACGGCAGTGAGTCCAGCGATGCATCTGCGTCGGTCCACCGTCCTTCAACTGATTTTTTACGATGGTCTATTTGTGGCCTTGGATGCGGCTAAGCAAATAATGACCTTTAACGAGAGAAAGCGTCGCATGGAATCGCGACTAATTCTAGGGCAGAACATTTTCGAAGGTCATCCGTATCTCGTTGAATGTTCAGGCTCATTGATGGCGGCATGGACGATATGGGGAGAAGGGTATGGACCCGTGAAAAGGATCCGAGTTTTCAAAGTTGATTTGGAGAAGGGAACTGAGGAAGAGGTCAAGAGCTTGGGGAACGCATCTCTCTTCTTGAATGGCAACTCTTCGTTCTCGGTGGAGTTCAACGCCGAGTCTTTCCTCCTCGGGATCAAGCCAAACCACGTCTATTTCATGGATAACGTAGATGAGGAGAAGAAGAGTTACAGCATGGACAACGGTGAGGTTGGGACATACTTCGATGCAACTAGCTGTCACGATTACGCAGCCACATGGTTCCAACCTGATTTTAGTGCTTTCTTATGATGAATTTTATTTTTCTCTTCCTGAATGCGAAGATTTTGAGGAATCGACTGGAGTAGGCCATCGTCGCTATAAATTTTTTTCATGGCTAACTTTGCTGTAATTGCTTTAACATATGAATTGTAAGAAATTAGTGCCACCTTGTACTTGCAATTATTCTAGAGAAGAAGTGCATAAGTGCCACAACTTTCGTATGACATTTATTTGAGTGCCATAACCTTTTTTTTCACTCACTTAAGCACCCCATTGGAGCAAAATTGATCATTTGAGTGTCATTTCCGACATATCATACTACGTGGATTTTTTATTTTGTTTTTATGTTCCTTTTTCCCTTTTTCTTAAGGGCCAATGGAATCACTAATGACCCTCGCTAGCCGTGAAATCATTGTAACTTTCTTACAGCACTCATTCGAGTGTTATAACCTTTTTTTCGCTCACTTAAATGTCACATTGGAGTAAAATTGATTGTCATTTCTAATATATCATCCTATGTGAATTTTAAATTTTTTTGAATAATTTTTTTTATATTTTCCTTTTTCCTATTTTTTAAAGGGCCTATGGGATCATCGATGAACCTCTCTAGCTGTGAAACCATCGTCCAATCTGCGCAAGGGCCAACTGCTAGCAAGACCGCAAAGGCCCTCGCCAGACAGCTACGGTGGGCTTGCCTAGGGCCTTCTGATAGAGGGTGAGGATTTCACCCCTGATAAAAGGGAAAAAAAAAAGAATAAAATTTAATTTAAAATAATAATGAAAAATATAAAAATATTAAAAATATTAAAAAATTATCCACCCATCGTTGACAAAGCCACATGGGCATTCTTGTCAGATTTTTTGGTGAGGCAAATGTCGATGGCACTCATGTAATTGATTTTCCAAATTTGTAATACTTAATAGCAAAAAAAAAAAATTATTGCACTCAAATAAGTACCGTATGAAAGTTATGATATTTGCATTGTTCCTACCCCTATTCTAACTTGGAATTCTAAGACACAACAAAGCGTACTATGCTTCCGCAACTTCAAGTACATCAAAGTGCATCACTGATTTTGTTTTTTGATTTTTTAAACAAGAAAAACGATTATAATTCAATAAATAAGTAGGCCTCATCAAAATTAAAATGGGAAATATGTTAGGTAATCATCTATGGATATCAAATTTTAATTCTTGATATTATGTAATGTCCTCTTTACTTATTTATAGCAAGATAAGATAAGGGTATTTTGGTAATCTGAATATTAGTTATATGTAGCAAGAGATAGATGAAGAGAACCATATATGAAGAGAAGTAAGCATCTTTATCTAATTTTTCCAATTAATTCTAGAAGAAAATGTCAAAAATTCTTTGAACACAGATAATTGGACATCACGGAATGATAATGAGAATTTTTTTAATATCTAATTCGGTGTTTGGTTGATTTAAATTGCCATCAATAATTTAGAGGGAAAACTACTAGAAGGACCTAACTACGTTCGAAAATCACTGTGGTGAAAAAGGTTGATGTAATTTTGGTTACGCATTCTCGTCTCATACCTTAATGCATAAATTACTATCATTAATGCAAATATTTTTTGCTTTTAAGCTTGGAGTTAAAATTTAACATCATATATTGAAACCAAAAATAGATGATGAAGTTCCAATCTAATTCCAATTATTAGACTGAACAATTGAGCTGACCAGGTTGGCATTAACATATTACACTTCTGCCCCTTATTGAGCCAAGACAATTAGATGTGAGCGATTCTAGGTTCCATACAAGTTTTACCTGGAATCTAAAACCTACCCATTAAAATAGCTTCCTTATTTCAAATTTTATATTGTCATAGATTCCAAGGTCAATTCTGGGTTTTGCTCGAATTCTACTTGTATTATTAATTTCATATTGTAATGAATCATCACATTTAATAATCATCACTTATTACTACAATCCACTAACCTCAACCTATACTTAAACACATGAAGAATATGAAACATCAATGACGTAAAAGTCTCGTTATAAATTGGAAGCTCAAACTAGTGATTTCTAAATACAGCAAGATTGCATAAAAACATAAATTAAGAAAAACACAAAAACTTATTTTAGATTTCAAATTCTAAGTTCAACCTACCTATGACCTAAAACCTACCTGTAGAAGCAGGTTATGCGATTTTTGGAGCCTATAACCTACCTTGCATGTCTTGGAAAGAAGCAGGTTATTCGATTTTTGGAGCCTATAACCTACCATGCATGTCTTAGAACCTGGATTCAAACAAGTTCCCACTAGTTTAGTTTTTCAATTTCAAGTGTATCAATTTAGGATTTTTCATGGTATTAATCCTTTAGTAAATAGAAACTAGTCTCTACTACATTATTGCTCTTATAACAACTTATCTATTTTTCATCTCTCCCATCTCAAAAGCTTACTTTTCTAGTAATTTTTTTGATTTTTAATTTTGTGAGTCTAAAATATATATCAAGTCTCCATATTTACTATATAAAGAAACTATATTTTTCTTATTTCTATCAGAGATGCTTTAACAAGGAACACGTTAGATGTTATAGGAGTGTTAAGAAAAACAAATTAAAAACATTGACATGCAGAATTTATGCACAATAAGACATCTTGACGTTGTTTGTAAACACTCCGCAAATAATATTAATTTTTGTCGATTCAAAACAATGAAATTTCTATGGCATTTTACAAAAAAAAAAAAAAATCTTATTTTATGCAAAGTTTTAGTATAATTAGATTTAATCTTTTGAAGTTTCTTGAATGAGAAGGTAACTATAGTTTTGTCTTGGAAATGCTTTAAAGAGTTTTTTTTTTTTTGGTAGTCTCGTATGATCATCCCATAGTACGTATAAGTATATAAAAGACAACTGATAAAGAAAGATTTGACGGTGATATGCACATCAATAATGTAAAAGTTTATAAACATGTGACTACGTTAAAAAGTTATCTATGTTGAAAATTTGTTTGACAATGTGGAAAATAACTAGGTTTCTTTGAAATTTCTCTTTTCGATAAATCTAATTTTTACATAAGTAACTACATGGGACGTCCACAATAAATAAGAACAAAACTTGTGATATTCTTAGTTATGTTAACTAGATCCTACATAAGAATAGAAAAACTAACAAACGAAGGAAAGTAAATAAATGGGGGTTATCGCTTGAAATTGCAATTAATAATTAAGGATAACTTTGTCTTTTTAATGATAATGAGGTAAATTTAACTATATAAGGGGTGGAAATAGCGTCATCCAAAAAATATCTTCATTCTTTTTCTAGTATTCGATGCTGAAAAAATTGTTGACCATGGAAATATCTGCGAAAACGGAAATCAATTTCTGCACTTTTCCATGACACCCCAATGTTTACCGCCGTCTATCTTCTCTGTAAACAATAAAGAAGCACTATCACCACTGTACCACTGCCATCGCCAGCCACCATGCGTCATTGAACCACCATCTAAACATAACGTCATCACCATCTTCTTCATCAACCACAACCGCCGTTGATAAAAAATAAAACGAACAAATTGCCACTGCCGCAGAATTTTCCTTCTCGGTGGCTAGTCTTTAAGAGTTTTTCTAATTATGGACTACATTAATTGATATTGTAATTTACCGTTTAACATTTACCATTTTACGGGGTTTGATCTAAGGTGAGATAGAAGATTTCTTAATTAGTCTAATATGGGCTGGCTAGTGTGGGCCGAGTTGAGCCTAGCCCATAATGAGAGGGACTGGTTGGAAATTCTATAAATAGTGCTCAAGTCTCTCCTCTAACCCTAATTCTCACATGCATCCTCACCTAAGGGGCGTTTACCTAACGCTAACGTGAAGGGGGCCGCCTCATTGAGCCAGTGATACGGAGGGCAATAGAGGAGAATGACTTGCGCGTGGAATATTGTGTTTTCTCTTCCGCTTAAAAAATAATGGATCCCAAAACAGGTGCATTAATCTTTCTACTCAGTTATGCATGTTCTTGTTCTACTTATGGAGATCTTGGGGTTATGCAATTTGCGTCTAACATGTGGTATCAGAGCCTCCATAACCCTAGAACATGAACATAATTGATTTAGCCCTAATTAGTGCGGATCTTGCCCTAATTTGTGATTTTCGAGACTTTTCGTTCAATACAAATTAAATTAAATTATATATTCGGATTGGGCTCGACGAGACGAAGAAAACCGTGGGTGGCGCGTCGCCGGAGGAGGCCGCACGCGCCCCCACGCGCAGCCACGCGCCTCCTGCGTGTCGAACACGCGCCGCGCACTCAGGTGGCACGTGCGGGCGTGTGGAGGCTCCAATTTGCGCGTGGCTGGCGACGATGGACTTGTATGGTTATTTCCTATGTCATGGTATATTTATTTTACATTTTTGATGATCTTATGGATGTGAAAATACATACGGAATCCTAAATACGTGTTTTTTAGTGTATTTTCTGCATATTTTTCTTGTATTTTTCTTGTGATTTTGAAAAATACAAGTGCCGGGATACATGTATGTTATCACATGAACTTTATGAGTGTTATTCATTAATAATATACGATAAAGTTTATTTTTATTAATGAATGAAGCAATGTAATTAGCATGATATGTGATTTTAGTGATTTACTGCCCCTATCACTAAAGTTAAAATCACATATGTATGGTTTATGTGAGATGAAAATTTTATATCCCGGGTAAGAGAGAGTTTCAAGGATTCAATTAAGTTGTGACCACCAAAGTGGCACACTTGATTGAATTTGAGAAATTTCGATCTCGTATATTTGATTGGGATGTCTCCTGGTTTAATGCATAGTTATACTCCCAAAGGATGTGATTGTGTATTAGTTCATGGATGGATACATGATAGTGTGGTGGAGGAGTGACCGATCCTAATGATTTATATACCCAAAGGTGATGAATTCACGAAGATTGGAATATATTCTCATAACTCTTATCATGTGGGGAGTGTACAATTGCTTGTCATGTATTCTACCCAAATGTGATTATGTGATTTTGCATGTAACTCTCTGGATATGTACTTGTGTGTCAAGTTACACAATGCTCACATGATGCTAATTATATATACTGCTTGTCTTTCAGTCACATTTTCTGTAAATGGTAACTCCGTCACCATTGAGGTTCTTGCTGGTTCGAATTTTAAGAGATGGAAAGAGAATTTTCTGTTTGCTATGGAGATAGCAGATGTTCATATGGCTCTTACTACTGATCAGCCGGCAGTCTTGACTGTCGAGAGTATAGAGGCTTAAAAGCAAATTTTACTGCATGGGAAAAGAGCAATAGAATTTGCTTGCTATCCATGAAGCGTTCCATTTAGGAACACTTGAAAAGTGATTTGCCTGCAGACTGCAATACTAGGCAAATGATGGAAGCTTTGATGGCTAGAAACCATGTGTCGCCTAATGCTGAGATAGGGACACATATGCAAACACTTTTTACTATAAAATATAATGGTTCTAGTGGAGTTAAAGATTATGTTCTGAGGATGGTTGATTTGCAAACAAAGCTTCAGGCTCTCAATGTTGAAATTCCTACTGCTTGCATTGTCCATCAAGTTCTAAATACTCTTCCTCTTGATTTTGGAATTATTAAGACTAATTATAGTTCCCAAGATGAAACCTGGTCTGTTAATGACCTGATTGCAAGGTTGGTAGCATAAGAAGAGAAATTGAAGAAAGATAAAGGACATATTGCTCTTTATGCTTTTAGTTCTGCTAGTGACAAGGGTAAGAAGGTGAAAACTTATACCCATAAAGGCAATTCAGAAGTTGCTGGTCCTTCCAACAATAAAGGAAATTCTGAAGGAGCAGGTCCTTCTAACACTTTGGGTCCTAAGAAGGCAATCACCAAGAATGATGGTGTTCTTTGCTGTTTTTGTAAGGAGAGAGAACACATGAAGAGACGTTGCAGCAAGTTTAAGGCTTGGTTGTCTAAGAGAAATAAGAGTGAGCCGAAAGGTAATGATTCTTTGGCATTTGTTTATGAATCCAATCTATCTGAAGTTCCGACCAATTCTTGGTGGCTAAATAGTGGTGCAACTAATCATGTTGCATTTACCATTCAGGGGTTCATTAACCGAAGGACGCCAAATTTGAATGAATCAAAGCTCACTGTTGGAAACGGCGTTGGAGTTGACGTAGAGTTCGTGGGAGATGTTATTTTAATTTTAGACTCTGATTTTCAGATGGTGTTAAGAAACACTTTTTACATACCTTCTTTTAGGCGGAATTTAGTTTCTGTGTCTTGTTTGGACATGCGTGGATACTCTTTTGAAATAAAGAGTAATACTATTTCCATGTTTTATGATTCAAATAAGATTGGGTGTTGCAATTTATCCGATGGATTATATCGATTGAGTCTATCTCCCAATGACATATACGTTGCTTATTCCGCTGAAAAGGTTGTTTCCAAAAGGCCTCTACCTAAGGAACAGTCTTATGCATTGTGGCATAAACGTCTTGGTCACATCTCTAAAGAAAAGTAGAAAGGCTTATAAAGGCTGATATCTTGCCTACTCTTAAAGGCGATCAAGAGACTTGCGTAGACTGCTGCAGAGGTAAGATGACTAAGATAAAGAAGAAATCTGTTGTACGGAGTTCAGATTTGTTGGAGGTTATTCACACTGATATTAGTGGACTTTACACTTCTACCTTGTGCAGAAATTTTTATTTCATCACATTTATTGACGACTTTTCTCGATATGGATACTTGTACCTGATTAAAGAAAAGTCCGAGTCTCTTGACAAATTCAAGATTTTTCGGACTGAAGTGGAGAAACAGTTGGGAAAAGTTATTAAGATTGTCAGATCTGATCGTGGTGGTGAGTATTTTGGTAGACACGGTGATGCTGGACAACTTAAAGGGTCGTTTGCTAAATATTTAGAGGATTCTGGGATTATAAGTCAGTTTACTATGCCCGATAGTCCTGAACAAAATGGTGTAGTTGAAAGGCAGAATCGTACTCTTATGGACATGATGAGAAGTATGATTAGTATGACAAATTTACCTAATTTTCTGTGGGGAGAAGCTTTGAAAACAACTCTTTATATTCTAAATCGTGTTCCTACTAAAGCGGTTCCATTGACTCCTTTTGAGTTGTGGACTGGACGTAAACCTAGCTTGAATCATCTTAGAGTTTGGGGATGTCCAGCAGAAGTGAAGTTATATAATCCAACATTGAGTAAGTTGGATTCCAAAACTACTCGGTTTTACTTTATGTCTTACGCAGATCATTCAAAGAGGTATCGGTTTTATAACCCTAATGGAGGTACAAGAATTGTGGAATATCAGATTGCAAAATTTTTGGAATTTGATGTAGTTGAAAATGGTAGCTACTCACAAGTTATTGAATTACTGGATCACTACCTCATCCTGTGCAAACAATTATGGAGCCTGCTTTGCCACAAAATGAGCCTATTGTGGCACGGGATCCTATTGTTGAGCTAGTTCCTGAAAAATTCCACAAGCTCCTCGATTCAAAATGAGAATGAAGTAGCTCCCCAGGAAGATCAACTAGGGAAAGACGTTCGATTATACCGCGAGACTATCTAGTCTACTTGGAGAGCATGATTATGACATAGGCTGTGTTGTTGATCATGTGACTTATACCGAAGCCATCTCGTGTCCTCAATCAAATTTGTGGTTAGATGCGATGAAAGATGAGATGCAATCTATGAAACACAATGGTGTTTGGGAGCTTGTTGAATTGCCTGAAGATTGTAAACCTATTGGCTGCAAATGGGTATTCAAGACTAAAAGGGATTCTAAAGGAAAGATTGAAAATTTTAAAGCCAGACTGGTAGCTAAGGGTTTCACTCAAAGAGAAGGAATATATTATGAAGCAACATTTTCTCCAGTTTCTTCTAAAGATTCCTTTAGAGTGATCTTAGCATTGGTAGCTTATTACGATATGGAGTTACACCAGATGGATGTTAAGACTGCTTTTCTAAATGGAGACCTTAATGAGGAGGTTTATATGGTGCAGCCTGAAGGTTTTGTAGCAGATGACTCAGGTCAGCTTGTTTGTAGATTGAAAAAGTCTATTTATGGCCTTAAGTAAGCTTCTAGACAATGGTATTTCAAGTTTCATAGTGTTGTTACTTCATTTGGATTTATTGAGAACAAAGTAGATCAATGCATATACACCAAGGTTAGTGGGAGAAAAAATATTTTTCTCATACTTTATGTAGATGATATCTTGCTTGCTAATAATGACATTGGTTTACTGCATGAGACAAAGCGGATGTTATCGAAAAATTTTGACATGAAAGACCTTGGTGAGGCGTCTTTTGTTCTTGGCATTGAGATGCCGTTCATTGGGTTTATCTCAGAGGGCGTATATTGATCGCATTTTAGAAATATTCAATATGCAGCATTGCAAACCAGGAATTGCTCCTATTGTTAAGGGTGATAAATTGAGTCTTTCACAATGCCCTAATTCATATTTTGAGAAAGCTCAAATGAAGGATGTACCTTATGCTAGTGTGCTTGGAAGCATCGTGTATGCTCAAGTTTGCACTAGGCCAAATATTGCTTTTGCAACAGGGCTTCTAGGCAGATATCAGTCTAATCTAGGACGCGATCACTGGGTTGCTGCCAAGAAGGTTTAAGGTACTTAAAGAGAACAAAATATTATATGCTGATTTATAAATATATTCCAGACCTATAACTAGTAGGGTATTCAGATGCAGATTTTGCTGGTTGTCAAGATGATAAGAAATCAACGACTGGATACATATTTACGTTGGCAGGAGGTGCAGTGTCATGGAAGAGCGAGAAACAGAAATCCATATCTTCTTCAACCATGCAAGCGGAGTTTGTAGCATGTTTTTCAGCTGCTACTCAAGCTATTTGGCTCCGGAACCTCATTAGAGAGTTATCAGTTTATGATTTTGTGGATAGACCCATACAATTATATTGTGACAATAACTCTGCAGTGTTGTTTATTAATAACAACAGAAGTTTAAAGGGGTCTAAACACATGGAGGTCAAGTTTTTGACCATAAAAGAATCAGTACAGAATGGTGACGTTGCAGTAGATTATATTAACACAGATGATATGGTGGCAAACCCACTAACTAAAGGCCTACGCCCGTGTGTTTTTGATCGACTTGTCATTAGAATGGGCCTAGGAGCGTCTTGGGATGCTGTTATTTAGTGGGAGCTGTGTTTTATTCTTCTTTGAATAAAGTTTACATCTGTTTTGTTATAATTTAGTAACAGTTTGATACATATATGTCAACTTTTGCATTCAATAAAATGTTTTTGAATGGATTGTTATTATGTTGATATATGTTGTTAAAAGTCTCAGGGTATTGTTTAAACCTTGAGTGAAGGCTAGGGGCATCCGGACATCCGGTTATTAGCTTTGTGCATATGTCTTGTGATACATAAAGAAAGGTTAACCATAAGGACAAGACATATGTGGGTTCATTGGAACCATAAAGCATTCTCTTGTGGCACAAGTTTTTATGTCGCCTAAGGTAAGAGAATGGTGACTGACAAATGGGATCTCTCTATGAGAGATGTTATCCATTTGCCACACTACCATATTGAATTAATATCAATAAAGTTGAGAACATTCGTGACCATGGAAGGCTCTGTGTGTATACATGTAGTTACTGCCATGATTCGGTGTTTTGAGACTTTATGGGATAGGATTGACTATTAAGAATTATCTCTGGACCAATGTGCGCACATAAGGTACGATTTCAATTAATATAGTCCAAGTGGGAGAATGTAAGAGTTTTTCTAATTATGGACTACATTAATTGATATTGTAATTTACCGTTTAACGTTTACCGTTTTACGGGGTTTGGTCTAAGGTGAGATAGAATGTTTTTTAATTAGTCTAATATGGGCTGGCTAGTGTGGGCCGAGTTGAGCCTGACTCGTAATGAGAGGGACTGGTTGGAAACTCTATAAATAGTGCTCAAATCTCTCCTCTAACCCTAATTCTCATCTGCATCCTCACCTAAGGGGCGTTTACCTAATGCTACACGTGAAGGGGCTCGCCTCATTGAGCCAGTGATACGGAGGGTAATAGAGGAGAAGGACTTGCGCATGAAACATTGTGTTTCCGCTTCCGCTTCAAGAACAATGGATCCCAAAATAGGTGCGTTAATCTTTCTACTCAGTTATGCATGTTCTTGTTCTACTTATGGAAATCTTGGGATTACGCAATTTGCGTCTAACACAGTCTCCCATTGTTCGAGTGCCATAATCATCTTCTACAGCCCTCCATTCATGACACCACAACCACCGACCCCGATGCCATGGGCTATGCACCTTCACCACCACCTGAAACTAATCATTTTACCGCCTCAGACATAGCAGAAACAACCATCAAGCAATCCCTTGGCCATCGTTCGTCAAGTTGTGACTGGATTTGAGGTATTAGGCTTCACTGTGCACAACATAAAAGGAACGAAGAAAGGGACAAAAAGAGAAGGACAAAAGAAAGAGGAAAAAGGAAAAATTGCAAGCTGGCCCACGAGAAGTGAAAAAAATGCTTAAGACCAAAACTGGGCTTCAAAGCTCACCATTGGCATAAGTTTGGGACTCATTGGGAAGGAAAAATGAGAATCCATGGGTAAAATGCCATTTTTTTTTTTCATACCAAAGTGTGAAAAAGGATGCTTTCCAATGCATTTTTAAGCAAGCCTAAAAAGATACTACTATCTCCAGGGAAAAAAACGACTTTTCTTTACATGCACGTATCTACTCTGCTAGTATCTTGGCTCAATAAAGGATATGATGCACGGGGCTATTTAATCGCATAGCCAATATAGCATCAAAATGTCATTTCTAAACTTTAAGTTGATACAACTAAAAAGACAAAATGACACTAGAAGTTTCAAAAATCTCGACAGCACTCACTTTAGTGAAACCCTAATTCGGTTTGCTCAACTGAAGTTTGCTCGAGAATTTGGATTCCCATCATTTCTGGTGCCATACAGCATCAATCGTGACTGCATCACTGATTTCACCTCTGGAAGAATACTGGAGATTGCTCTGGACTGCTTTGTTCTTTGGCCAAGGAGATTTGAGGAGAGTAAACCTCGTTCGAAACTTATCCATTGGTCCTGACTTGTCCGTAGACGATCGTGAAGGGTCCAATCACTGACTTGTATGCTCGTTGCAGTCCCAGAGTAGCAGGTAAGCCAGGTAATGTCATTTCCCTTTTTCTACCCTGTTTTGGAGAGGTATAAGACCGAGTTGGGTTCGTATAACTCGTGTGTGAATCACTGAAGATTTGAATTGTTATTTGATGATTCTTGATTGTTAAATTTGTTGATTTTAGATGAGAAAAAATTTTGATTTCTTGACTAGATTCAATTCTTTCCATGCGCACAAATTGTTTGGCGAAATGCCTCTGGATTGCAAATATGAAGAACATCCATGCTTAAAGACAAATAAATTTATTTGGATTGATTTTATACTATCAGATTTTATCATATTTTGCAAAGTAAAAATCTGTTTTACGTGATGATGCAAAATATTCTTAGATATTCAAAGATTTTATTCTCTCTGTTATTTGATGATTCTTGATTGTCAAAATATCATTGTGCATAATATTCTTTCTTTGAATACTCTGTTATGATGAATCAAGAAAGAATATTTGATTATGGAGATTTTATATTTTGCTCTAACATCATGGAATGATCCAAATTGATGGATACCAAAAAGGAAATGAGTTGATTGCAAGAAATTCTTTAAGGGAAGAATGATCGCAAATCCATGCAAATCAAGATGCAATGAAAAATGTATCTCATGCGACAATTGGTAATGATTTTTTTTAATCAATGGTATATTGCAAATATATACCTTGGGTAAGAGAAATTTTTCATCCCGCCTTGCAAATTTCTACGTGCATTTATCATGATTTTGGATGATTGTTTATTATATTGCGAATATTTTTTGTCATAAATATAAGGTATTACAATTTTGGCATGTGACAGAAATATCTATTTTCCTTTTGCAAAATGCATATCTGAAATTTATGCTCAAGAAAATCTCTTTGATCATGAAAGATATTATTTCATATTCATGGATATTCTTGCTATATTCTTAGAAGATATATTATATCTAGCAAGTTTGATCCGCAAATCAAATGAAGATATTAAGTGATATTTTTGCAAAGATTATTATCTGTTATATAAGAATTTGCAGGTCACAAAAGAATATTCTATATAGATTTTGGAAAACTCAATCAGAAAATCATGGAGATTCTATACTATCTTCTGGAGGTTCAAAGATTCTATTCCTTATGCAAAAATTTTGCAAATTGTTGAGGAAATCCCTTATGTGTCATACGTAAGGTTGAATAGTTCTGAATTTTAATATTTGATCATTTTATATATGCTATTCAATTTATTTTATTTGAAGAAAGGGCGTTATATATTACGTGGATATTATTATAGCTTATTTGTGGAAAAAGTTTGTTAAGTTTATGCAGGTTGAATTCAAGACGAGCTTAATTGAAAAAAATAAATTTTTTTCTCGAATTTCAAAATGCAAGTGATCGCTGCGGATGTTATTGCTACAAAGGAAATACTGGAAAAATATTATGTTCAATGTGCACAAGCAACAATTGTTTCTATCTGCAAATATTGTCATGATGACAAAGGGGAGAAAGTGAATCCAAGAGAAAGGAAAGAATCGTGATCATTTCAAAAAGGCAACAAATTGAGGGGGAACTTTGATTAATTATGGAAAAATCTTTTTGGATTGATTGTAATCTTATTATAGATGGAAGGAAAGGTAAATGTGTCAGAATTTATTCTAAAAAATCCGGTTAGTGCATCTTTTATTACCTTTTGTCATTAACAAATCTTTTATTGATATTATCATTTTATTATAACAAAAAGGGTACGTGAATTTTATGATGCATCAGTGATTTTCATTGGATATTTGCTGATATATATATATGATCAAAGTGAGTTATATTGCATATCTTTAATATTCGATTTACTTTATAAAAGCTGATTTTTGGAAATTGTGATTCAAGCGAGATATTTGTTATCATTTTCTACGTGATACTTTTTCCAATATTATCGCTTTTTGATTATGACAAAAAGGGCGAGAAGATATGAATATGCATATGTGTTGATTGGTTGATATTATTTTTCTATATATTCTTATGCTCAATCTATTTGCTAGTTGATTGGTTGATATTATTGCATAATATTGAGTTGCGATTATTTTTCTATATATTCTTATGCTCAATCTATTTGCTATCTTTTGATATCCTTTGATTTAAATTAATATCTTTAAAAGTATGTTTACAAATTTGCATATTCAGAGATTGTTTTGTCATCATAAAAAATGGGGAGATTGTTAGGGAAATCCCTTATGATGTTTTGAAAATGACAAAATAAATCAAAGGCTACTAACATGTTTAATGGTTAAGTAATAGACAATGCAGATGATAGAATATGTAAATGATATTGTCAAAGTCAGAAGACGGCTAGAAGACTGAACGTAACATATGTCCAAAGTATATTATGAATATTTCCAAACTTCTGTGTCAAAGTCTGAAGACTGCTAGACTTTAGTGTCAAAGTCTGTTTTACATCAGAAGTGTGCTTATTCTGACAAATTCCAGACTGAACGTGAATGAAGAACCAGAAGACATATAGTATCATGCGTGTGCATATAGTATCATGCGTATGTAATGAGTGTGGTGCATAGTGCTTGATTATGGGGTAAATATCTGTTCGGCATGGTATGGGACATGTCATAATGGATTTTATCTTATAATTTGGACATGCACGTGTGCTTGGTTCATGAGAGTTAGATATATAGTTAGATACTTTTGAGTCTTTTCTTTTGCATACATTAAATGCATTAATTAAAGATGTGGTGGTGTGAAACGTGTGCTTAAGTGAGCGAATGAATCCATTGGTACGGAGATACCGATGATGCCCCTCAGAAGTTGGAATGCCCATGCTGTGTGGTCTTGGATGCCTCGGTAGAGAGATACTGGGATGCCTCGGAGTGAGATGCCCTTGTGTGTGATTAAGAAGCCTCAGTTGTGTGATACTGAGATGCCTCGGAGTGAGATGCCCCATGTTGAGTGGTCTTGGGAGGACCTCGGTTGAGTGATACCGGGATGCCTTGGAGTGAGATGCCCATAATAGAAATATTGTGGAAGTCCGGATAAGGTAACTTCCGAAAGTGACTCGATCAGGTCGGTAGAGTTCCGGTTAGTAACTAATCGAGGGTGGATCATATGCACACTAAATATAATTCTACTTGGCGAGTTCATTCATTCATTATTGTTGCATTGCATCTTGATATGAGATTGAGCTCGAGAAAGGTAAGCATAGAAATGGATGCACATAAGGTGATTACATACATGATGTGTTAATATCCAAATTGTTTATGCTTGTGACAATCCTACCTTAGTATCTTAAATTTTTTGGTCATGATTCCCTTGTAATATTGATGGTTGTGGATTGTTTAAGTTAGAGTTTTATCATTCTTTACTAAGCAAAGTTGTTGTTCATACCCTACATTTTCAGATTGATAGCATGGATGTGCCGCCGTAGCTCAATATGGGGCGGTAGTACGCCTCGATGTTTCTCTTCATGACGTGTATGATTCCGACACTAACATGACTTTCTCCAAGTATGAGGCTACTTTATGGATGGATGATGGTAAAGCTAACTTGATACCAATGAAGTTCATTGCATGGTTTATCAACCATGAAGGGGAGATATTCGGCCCTTTACTCTTTGGTGTAGGAGGACCTGGAGTTGGGATGGATGGTGCCTAGACGCCAATGGTCGTGTAGAAGTTGGAGGATTGTCTTTTTTTTTTTGGTTTTTTTGTTAGACGCAGGCTTGTGTGGGAACTCGTGGATTAGACACCCTCACCCTTTATCCCTGGCTTTTGTTATGCCTTACTTTTGTTATGTATATGTTGTATATATAGGTGATGAATTTGGAAAGAGTCCAGGTTGATAACTTTTGTAGGCCCTAATGATGATAAGAAGAAATGAAACTTCTCGTGATCTTGTCTATGTGCATGAATGAATCGGCCAATATTAATAATTGGTAGAGTGTTTGCAGGATAACTTCATAGTATAAACTTTAGATTTTAAATAATCCATGTTATACATGCAAACCTTCAATGGTGAACCCTATAAATGGAATTTACAAGTTTGACAAGATTATAATAATGATTGTAAATTCCGCTTGCACTTAGTACGTGACGCACGTGACACCCTAGGATGTCACACACTAAACCTACAGCATGACATATGTCGAGTCAAGTATACATTATACTATACATCAAACTTCTAATTGTAGTAGTGTAAAGAATAGTTTCCATTTCTTTCTTTTGTTTTAGAGTCTTATGACACATCTTAAAACCCAGGCCTCCACCTCACATGACGGGGTTATAAATAGGATTAAAATGTTGTGTGTTGAAAAGTTCAAGAATCTTCATTATATAAAATTTATAACATAGCAAGGAATTTCCTTGATCCATCTCTTTTAATCTTAACTCTCAATATATGAGTAGCTTTTCTCATATTCTTCATTTCAAAATTAGAGGACAGCAATACTTTCTTAGTGATAATCAAATGCTTATCATTCCCAACTAACAAAATATCATCTGTATAAAGTGATAAAATCACAAATTTATTTTTGAATTGTTTAATATACATACAATGATCTTCTTTAATCATCGTAAACCAAAAAAAAAAAAAAAATAAATTATGGCTTAATGAAAATGAAAATACCACTAGTTAGATCATTGCTTAAAGCCATCTATTGATTGACTAAGCTTGAAAACTTTGTGCTCTAAACCTTCAGCTATGAAACCTCTTAATTGTTTCATATAAATTTCCTTATCTAGTTTTTCATTGAGAAATGATGTTTATACATCCATTTAATGTAATTTTATGTCCAAATTTGCGACAATAGCTAGGATAATGCATATGGACGTAAATCTTACAATTGGTCAAAAGAAAATATGGTTTTAGACATAAGCATTGCTTGCATGAACACTTCGCCATATTTTTTTAACGGTTCTCTACCAAAACTATGTATCGTTGTATTTCAGATTACATAGATGAGGAGGATATATATCATCATTTTGGATTTTATGGTTGTTTAAAATTCAAATATGATGAAGTTTTGCGCTATTTTAAGATTCACCACTTGGACATATGTCTACGCTAGAAAATATGGTCATCAATAAGAATCATAAATCATGTGAAGATCTTGAGGAAGTTAATGCACTCAAATTACTTGTAGTGGCCTAATGAATCAAAACTATCACAAAGCTTCTCGACATGCTACGGTTGTATTCAAATATCTAGAAGAAGGGCCCGAGACAGCACCATAAAGGAGATAAGAGTAACAAAAAAATATTTGTGTGTCAACCATTAGAATGCAGGATTGGAATAAGAACACGATAAGCCACGATATCAACTTAATCTATTTCTAGTAATGTCTCATGTATGATTTTTAGTATTTGAAGCAATTTTTGGGATTGTATTTTGTTTCAAAATTGTTCTAACATAATATCAATCTATTTTTGGACCTGTTTTCCTGAAGAAGTGGTTAGCTATCTTCTTTACTTATCGAGAGCATATCCTTTCATGTAAACATCCAGCTAGCTTTAGCTAACGTTTTTTTTTTTTTTTTATATCCTATGATGACACTCGAATTTTTGTTGACATTTTAAATATCCATTTATTTTGCAAAAAATATAAAATTTATAAAAATGTAAAAAAAAAAAATATATATTAAAAAATCGAAAAAAAATGAAATGAAATGAAATGAAAAGTCGGGTCCAGTGGGCCGGCTTGTTTAGCCCATCCTTCCAATCAATTTTCGGCCCTTTCAAATTTTAAGCTTTAGGTTGCGTTTGGTAACGTTTTTTTTTTTTGTTCCGGGAATGTTAAACAAAAAAAGTGTTTCGTTTCGGGGAACACTTTTTGAACAAAAATATGCGTTTGGTAAATTTGTTCTGGGAATAAAAAATAAACAGAAACACGTTTGGTAAATTTTTGTTCTTTTTTTGTTTCTTTTAATTTTTTTATATTTTTATTTTCATTTTTCATTTTTTCTTTTATTTTTTACTTTTTTTCTTTTTCGGCCGGTCGCCGGCCTCCGCGATCGGCCGACGGGGCCGCAGCCTCGCCCAGCCACGGCGAGGCTCGCCGGCCCCTGGCGAGGCCGAGCCTCGCCGTCGTTGGGCGAGGCTCGGCCTCGTCTTGGCCGGGGCGAGCTCGGCCTCGCCCAGTCCGGCGAGGCCGCGCCTCACCATGGCTAGGCGAGCTCGAGCTCGCCCGCATCCGGGCGACGCTCGGCCTCGCCCAGATCCGGCGAGGCCGCGCCTCGCCATGGCTGGGCGAGCTCGAGCGCCGATCCGGCGACGCTCGGCCTCGCCCGCGCCGGCGAGGCTCAAGCTCGACCGCGCCGGCGACGCCTCGCCTCACCAGGGGCCGGCGACGCTCCGGCGAGGTCGCCGACCCTCGACGGCGTCGCCGGCCCTCGACGGCCGGCCAAAGAGAAAGAAGAAGAAAAGAGGAAGAGAAGAGGAGAAAGAGAAGAAGAAACAAAAACAAAAAAAATTGTAAGTGTTTATAAACGGTTTTGAGAAAACAGCTGCCCATTCATTTCTTCCTTACGGCCCACTTTTTCCCCTCTACGTTAAGCCCATCTCTTTTAATGTTTTTATGGTCCATTAAAGTTTAAAATAACAAAGAGAGACAAGAGCCCAAAGTCATTTCTTCCTCTTTGCTTACACGAACCAACGCTCCCGAGGACGAAAAGGAAAAAGGAGCGGATGGGGAGAGAACCGTGACGAGCAAAGCATGAACGCGTGCCCGTGAGCGAGGGAGGAACAACAACCGTGACGCAAGCAAATCCAAGCCTTCTAGAAGGCTATGCTGGCGTGAGGGATGAGCGCGGCTAACCGGAAATGATACGCAAAGGGGCATGGGCTGCGTGCATGAGGGGCCCAGGCGAGAGGAGGCTTCGCAAAAACCAGAAGACCAAGTTGGGGAGAGGAGCAAGATGGAGAGAGGAGAAGGCGAAGGCTGGTGTTCGCTGAAGGCAAGAGAGAGGCTAGCGTTCACTGAAGGTAGAAGCAGAGGGATCGTCGGAGCTTGGCTTCAACCTTGGTTGAGGTGCCGCCAGCCACCGCTTTCCTCTGCAGCAGGTTGCGGTATTCCGTCGAGTTCGCTGCTTGCCGGAGGATGGAAAGGGGCACCGGTTCTCCTTTAAAGACTCGTCGGCGATCGCACCAGAGCAAGAAACGTCCCTAAACCAGGTGGGCTCCCGCTTGGCTTTATTACGTTCCGTAAATTTTTAGTAAATTCGGAAAAACATTTTACAAAATTTGAAAAAAAATCAGAAAATCCATAAAAATCTAGGAAAATCATTAAAATTTAAGAAAATTCGGAAAAATCATTATAAAAACTCGAAAATTTTCAAAAAAATAAAAATAAAAATAAAAGTGAATAAAAAAAATAAAATTGGAAAACCCTTTAAAGAACTAAAGCCCTAAAATTGGATAAGCCTTCAGAGCAATATAGATTCTTGTTTTGTGTTGTCTTTTTTTTTTTTTCTTTTAAAGGAATAATTTTAGGATGCTTATATACTTTCTATTATAATTATAATTTACTGCACTTTGCAATATTTATATGTTACTTCCTTGTTTTATAATAGTTAGGACAAACCTTAGATCTTTCTTGATAGGCTAGTCACATGATTAGGTTAGGTATCAAAAGAGTGTTAACCTTAAGGCTAATGTGATCAAGTCCCCAAGTCCAAAATCTCTAATTGCGTAAATAGTAAGATATCTTTTCGTTAGACCGAAAAAAGCTAGTGATGGCTCCCTAGTCAAAACTTGCATAGGCTTAATTGATTAAAAATTTGAAAGTCTGATGTCGTACGAGATATGAACTCAGAAGAATTTGAGTCAATGGATAACCGCTGGCCCAAAACCACGAAACTTAACAAACTTTCCCTTCCTCACGAGAGGGGTATCGCGACATCCTAGAAATTAGGAGAAAAGCATAGTTGTGGGAAATTTAAGTCTATTGAAAAACAAAGCTAAAAGATGAGAGCATTTGAAACATTATAAAGCTCAATGAAATCTTAAAAATTTTAATAATTGGGTATGCTAATTCTCATTTAAGCATAAAAGAACATTGTATTTCATGGGTTGAAGAGAGATCGAAGTCGCAAGCTATTGGGATGGTTCAGTAAAAGGAAGTTGATTGCTCATTCTATTATCTTCCTTCTTCAAAAGGCTAATAAAGAAAGTTTACCACAATAAGATGATATTGGCAATTGTTGGATGTGATGTATCGGATCCAAGTATTGATAGACATGACTTGGAATTGAAATGGTTGCGATGATATCCATTACTGGGGCAATCGATGATGTGGTATATATATTCTTGTATTTATTATCAACCACTGTAGTGTGGACATTATGCTTGATGTTAAATTTAATCAAGTGATTAATCAAGAGATAAAATGATTATATTGCATATTGAGTCAAATTTTAGGTATTATTTGTGTCATTTTTCCTATTATCAATAGTGTTGTAATTTTGTTGTCTTTACAATCTTTACCGTTCAAGATGCTATTTCAAAGATGGACGGCAATTTCTTCCAATATATTTATGTCATAACCCACAATAGAAATTCATAATTGACCATGAATATTGCAACTCTCCCGACAGGTAGGGAACATAGATTAAGAGGTAATGTCAAGTTGAGCACTAGAGATCCTCGACATGAGTTCTCCTAAACATTTACCTCACCCAACGTTAAATGATTCATTTTTATTGATTAACCTATAAAAATTGTCTAATGTGAAGGAGTCGCCGGTAGCTCATCACAATCGGCTAAGATCTAAGTGAGATATGGAATGTATCTCACTTCTTACACAATGAGACATCTAAGTAAAAGTACTTTATTACACTAATTATTCAACTAATACCCTTTCATTAGCTAAACTTAATTACTTGTCAACTAAAGTGACCACACAATTTTTTTTTATCAAATTATAAATCCTAAAATTCTCATCCACCAAGTGTCAATCAATATTTTTGTAGTTCATTATGATCCTAAATCGTAACCTAATCAACAAATTAAACAAGCAAATCACAACAATAAAGTAATATGAAAAAAATCACTACCAGTTTACCAAGAGTGGTAAGAGAAGACAAGTAAAAATAAAGTGCCTAAAGTAACTAGATATAAGTCGGGCAAAGAATATACATTTCCTCATTCTAAGCCCTAAGACAACAACCTCTATGAGCCAAATTCATATTGTATGTATTTTTCCTAAAAACAAATCTATGTAAAATTAAACTTAACCAAATGTACCCATTAAAATCCCCAACCTATATTTATACTAACTAAAAAGACTAAGCTAAATCAAATACTAATTCTAACCATTTTCCAATTTTTTATGTTTGATTTTATCTTTATTTTTATTGTTCTTATTATTTTACTTATTAGGTCCCAACTCAATTTATAAGATCACAGTTTCTTTTTATTTATCTATTAGTTTTATTTTTTTTTATTATTTTTATTTCATTTTATGTTATTTTAATACCTTCTCGTTCCCAAAAAGCAGTCTATACGGTCTATGTTTGCACTTTCATTTTTCGTTTTTTTAATGTTTTTATTTTGTATTTTTTTGTAACATTTCTATTTATTATTATTATTTTTACTTTCTTATTTCTGGTAGAGGAGGATTCGGAGCTAGGCCCTTGGGCCTGGTCCGAATAAAGGCTAGGCTTGGACTTCGCAGGTCTGGGTCACTGGACAGTAATTGAGCTTTTCATGACAACATCTTTAATATGGACTTAAACTAAAACCATCAAAGTCTAATTCTCTATCCAAAACCACCTAAATTAAACCAAGCCCAAGCTTCCTAAAAGCCAACTGAAGCATATTTTTCTATTTTTCTTTTTATTTCGTTTTTTTCCTTTTTTATAATTTTCTTTTAAGCCCTTCTTCCTCCTCATTTCTTCCTTTATACCAAAAAGCACAAGCTTTTCATCACTCATTGCGTAATCTAAGTTAGATATACGCACAGACCAACATGAAACTTCCGTAAACGGCTGAGGCAACCACCACCTAGCTAAAGAATTAATGACATAACTACTAACTTTTTTTAACTGCCACAAAACCTCCACTGTCACTCGTTTGCCGCCCGAACACATACCGTCACAACAATCCAGAATCCCTGAACTCAAAACACATTAAGAAAAATGTTTTTCTCTTTCTAGAATATAATGTCAGAAATGAGGATGGAAAGAAATAACGTAATTTGAGGAGCGACCGAGTACAACTTTAAAAATGAGAGGGTGCAAATCTTTTATTGACTTTTTACTCAATTAGAGATAGAGTTAAAATTAAATAAATAAATAATGAGAGACATGAAAATATCTCTTCCTCAACTGCAAAGTATGCTAAATAAAATACGCGCCTTCATTCAAATTTGCTTAATATATAAATTATAAGATGAGGTGTCCAAACATATAATAATAAACTCATCACTTATTTATTATTCTTTGATTATTTATTTTTACGATTATTCTCATGAAAGGTTGTGTCCTTTGAAAATAATTCCTCTTCACCACTTAGAGTTTTTTGTTGGTCGAATTATCATTATTGTGGCAAAATTGTCCAAAAAAGTCCTTAACTTGTTGTACATAATCTAATTTAGTCCTAAACATTTTAATTGTGTCAATCTAGTTTTAAACATTTTGACGGTTTGTCAATTTAGTTTTAAACCTAATAAATTAATGGAGGAAAGGATTTTTGAATCTTGGCATTGACCAATTAAGATAGGATTTATGTTGCAGTCCATTCGATTTTGGATTACGATGTATTCGGGGAAATCATTGGTTTCATGACAATATCATTGATATTCTTGCCTTTCTTTCTTTACTTAAAATTGATGGTAAAAGAGATGAGGCACATCAAATTTACAAGTAAGTGCTCTCTCTTGGGATTTATTACTAACGTCAATGTAATTTTTTCCCAAAATATGGAAAACCAAAGAAAGATTCCAAGTTCCTTTCTTCTTACATGATCTTCACAATATCAATGAGATTGCTTCTCTTCAACATCTGAAACAAAAATGTGAATTTGTATCGACTAAATTCACACCAAAAGAAGAAATTTCTCATTCTTAAAAAAAAAAAAAAAAAAAAAAAAGAAGAGAGAGAGAGAAGCAAAATACATGGATATTTGTTGACACCTCAATTTTAATTAGGTTAATTTTCTTTTATTAAGTTTTTATTTTATTTTGTCATTTCGGATAATAAATAAAAACAAAAAGAAAACACAAAAAAAATCAAAAAAACAAACAAAGCAAATAAATAATAAAAACAAAAAAAAAATATATATATATATAGTAAAAACAAAAGAAAAGAAAAACAAAAGCAAAGCAGCCAGCCCCTTTTCTTTCTCTCTCCCTTCGCACGACTTGGCCCCCCCTCTTCTTCTTCCTCCTGTCTTCTTCTTCTTCTTCATTCGTTTCTGCATCTCACGCGCGGTGGCCGGCGACGCGCTCAAGGGCAGCCTACGGCAGAGAGGCACGGAGGTAGGCCGCCGAAGGAGAGGACAACGCGCATGCGCCTTCAATGCGCGCCTTTAATGCCGAGATGAGACGCCGGTTGGGCCGCGGGAGTCCGGTTGGCAAGCCAAAGACCGGCGGCCGAGCTCCTCCGTCGACCGGACCTCCTCGCCTATAAATAGCGGAGCACAACCATCGACACAACCACGGCGAACTCGGAGATCTTCCCTTGAGAGACTTCAGGGATTGATTCAACGAGCGAGCACGCGAGAGATCGGGTCGCGAGCTCGAACGACCTCCCTCCGAGAGACTTCGGGGGAGGCCGACGGCAAGCGATCCCGAGGGAGAAGGATCCGAGCGGGTGGAGGCCGAGGGAGAGGAATCCGAGCAAGAAGGTGCCAGATCTGAGAAGTCGAGGACCCGTCAACGCCGCCGTCCTCCCGACGTCGTCGACCGCCCACGCCGAAACTCCAGTCAGCTGTTGTGCCGTCGCTATCCGCCGCGGCCACCCCTTGCCCTCAGATCTGGAAAACAGAAGATCAGATCTGAGGAGAATCCACGAGAGCCGGCCACCGTGACACGCCGTCATCCACCGCCGTGCTGCCCCCTACCGACAAGCCCCGGTTGAAGTTCCCGAAGCCGGTGAGTATCCCCGACCTCCCCTCGCTTCGGGCCGGGCACGCCGGAGCTTGCAGAAGCTCCGACTACCGGTCGCCCCATTCCTCGCTGTCCCGCCGTCTCCACCGTCGCACCTCACACCGTCACCGTGCCGCCACCTCCCGCGACGCCCCGTCGCTTGCCGCGTCGCCACCGTCGCCGTGTCACCGCCGGTGACGTCCCGCCCAAGCCCCACCTCGGCGCCGCAAATCGTCGAGCTCTAGGGTTCCCAAAATCCGGTTCAACGAAGGAGAAGTCGGGTCGGAAAGCGGGTCGGGCATGGGTCAGCAATCGGGTAGGGTTTCCCCGATGTGGGCCTCGCACGTGTGGGCCGGTTAATCCATGGATTTTTTTATAACGAAAATGGGCCACAGGTTAGTTCATGGGCTTGGAAAAAGAAAAAGGGGAGAAAAATCTGAGTCGGGCTGGCCCGGTCGGACCCAACCCGCGGATCCGACCGGGTCGGTTTTTATTTTAAAATAATATTTTAATAATAAATAAATAATTTATTTTCCAAAAAAACAAAAAATATATTTTCTTTTTTGAAATATATTAAAAAAGCATTTTAATTTCCAAAAAGATCAAAAATATCCAAAAAATATTTTCCAAAAATATTAAAAAATGTTTTAATTTCCAAAAAATCGAAAAATAATAAAAAATGATAAAAATATTTTTATTTTCCAAAAAAATCAAAAAATCAAAAATATTTCATATTTTCCAAAAAATGCCAAAAATCAAAAAAAGTCAAAATTTCATGAAAAAGCCAAAAAAATTTCAGAAAAAGCCAAAAAGACTTGTATTTTCCAAAAATACCAAAAAAGGTCCAAAAAATAGAAAAAGACCCAAAAAATGTTTTTCCTCCTAAAGATGCATGGAAAATCCCTCAAAAATCCAAAAAAAAACCTTAGGGTTTAAACAAGATTAGGTACCGAAAGGGCATTAGTGATTAACTAGTGTAATCAAGTCCCGATCCTAATTTCTCTGGTTGCGCAGAGTGAGTATTTCTCCCGATACTTCACTTGGGTTTCTAATCAACCCACCCCAAATTGATTAGTGGCGACTCCATTTTAAAAATTAACTTGCAGGTTAAAAACTTGAACCATTAAGTTGCGAATTGGTGGACTTGGGAGAGTCCGGGCTTAATAAATTCAGCCGAGCCACTAACCTCCTTAGGCGCTCGTACCCGATCAGCAGCGCCGAAAAAAAAAGAGGTCGCGACAATATTTAATAGAATAGTGTGTCTAATACACTTTGCCATTTCTTTCTCCCTCAATTTGAAAGCTCTAGTGAGCTTGATAAAATACTAAAAGGAAGTACAAAAAGAACAACAAAGCTGTAATGAGCCTCCACAATACCGTCTTGGACATTTAGGGTCTGTTTGTTTGAAGGAAAACTATTTTCAGAAAATTATTTTCTGACTTTCCATTGTTTGGATGATGGAATACTAATTGATCTATAAAGCATATTTTTCATAGGTTGAAAAAAATAAGTTTAGATCTAAGGGAAACAACTTTCCCTTCTAGCAAGAAGGAAATTCTTTCTCTAAACTAGCAAATAAAGGAAAACTAACCGTTTTTCTTGATTTTCGTGTAAAATATTTTTTCTTTATTATGAAGATTTCAGTTAAATAAACGCACCCTCCAATAAAGAGAAACAGAAGAAGATCCAAGGGGTAGTTCTTTTATTAATGCATGCTACAGTGAGTCTGCCGGAAGCCAAAGAAAATGTTGAATAATTTTATCAGGAAAATAACGGGACGAGGAAGTGCAATTGCAATGTTGCTAGAGTGAAGAGGTGAGACAGAAAAAAAGCCGAGGCAAGTTAAAAGATTGACCGGATTTCTCATGTCAAGGGCGTTATGGTCACATAACAATTAAATGGGTGTTTTTGGTCAGAGAAGGGGTGGAAATAGCCCCAATTTTTCCTTCAAGGACCGAGTCCGTAGACTCTTCGATGAATGAGTACAGGTATTGGAACAGAAGACGAAAATTTGTATTATCGATCTAGGATAAATTTATAGTCGCAGTGTTCGTCAATTACATAAGGAGAGGAGAATGATTAAACTTCAGAAGGAGTAAAATTGTCCGGCAGTAGTAGAACAGATCGTATATTTAACTTTAGGAGAGAAAAATTAGTATCAATATCGCTACTGTTAAATAGCATCATAGAACTACTACATAAGATGACCTGTTCCACCGTTTCACTTTAGTTCGTTAAAACTGTAGTGATTTGCTTAGGAAGTGTTTGGTCTTATCTTTTAAATGCGATTAGTGCCTTGCTTGTTTAATTCTCATATTTAATTACGTATGTGAATGTTTAAGATGCAGTGTTAAATTTTAGTGCTTGTTTTTTCGGTGGGTAGATCAGAAGGTTGATTAGATACTAGGGGATTGATGCTGATAGCCTTCTGCGTTGTGCATACAAGCGGGGGCTATTAATCATTAATTCCACTCTTTGGACCGTTAGTCGATTTAGGAGGAGGCTTGGGAAAATCGAATTGCATGGCATCAAAGGCCGATCCCAAGGCCATTCTATGATTGATTGGATGAGTTTGGCCGATTGCCTTGTTTGTTGAATGTATGACTAGAATGCAGATCGACACCATTAATGGTGATCGATGGCGGCACCCACTGAAGAGTTGGCCAATTGAAGACAATGGCGTGGTCGACCGATCTCCGTGGCTGTGTTAATCTTTTTGTAAGAAGCTTTAGTTTAGATTTCTTAGTCTGGTCAATTAGTAAACTTAGGCTCTAGTTAGCTTGGGCTATAATTGATAGGATCAATTTAGACTTAGCTTCACTTTTAAAAGAAATGGTCAAGGTAGCTTAATATAGTCCCACTCTTAATGAAAATGATTAGTATTAGAATCATATTTGGTAGGTTCTAGTCTCTAGCTTCAAGCTTCCGAGGAATTATGTCTCGAGACACATAATGAGGTCATGTGTATTCTTTGCCTGACTCCTATCGGGTTCTTACTTTCAGCCACATTACTTGCTTTCAAAACTTGAGTGTTTATTTATCACACTGTCTTTCAATAAATTGGATATTTATCACTTCCCTAGAATAGATCAAGATTAGTTTAGACTTCAATGTAAATTGACCCCACAAAAACATTGGCATGATCATTTAGCAATTTTGATGCCTTTAAGACCATAATTGGTAATCAAGACCATGTGACCACTTGGATTAAACAACTTTCCAAGTTAGAGGTATCAAAAGGGTGCTAATAAAAATATTAGCGTAATCAAGTCTCTGATGCTAAAAATCTCTTATTGCGTAGGAATCGAAACAATGGTCTCACATCTCGATTGGTTTTTAGCTAATCCTAAAAGACTAGTGGTGACTCCTAGAATATTAAGCTGTTAAGAACTTAAATACTAAAATCCAATGTAGCATAAGGTATAAGCTTTGGAGAGTCCGTGAGAGTTGTTGGTTGGCCTTTAGGCAATGCCCTTAAAACTTATGCCTTTTCCTAGTTGAAAAGGGTAGGTTGTGACATTGGCATGGAGTATGTTTAACTCTATACAGGTCAACTTATTTTTTTTTATTACATTTGAAAATTATCAATTGCCTAATATGAGTAGATATTAAAGGTAAATAGTGTTAGAGAAATACGTCCAAGTGATTTTAATGATGCTCAAACCATCCTTAGTATAATGTTTACTATGACATGTGCAGATATTTTTAATAAAGGACTATATAATATCCATGATGTGATCCAGTGGATAAAAAATTTAATGTGTCTTGATATGGTTTTCCGTAAACAATACCAACAAATTTAAAAGATTAGCTTGTGACAATGTCTATGTCGATGCTACTAATATCGGGTTATTGGTACTTTGAAATGTTTGTTGGTTTGGTAAAATAGCCATTGTGGCTATGGATTCGCACAACAGAAAAATCCAAATGGAAATAGTAATCGAGAAGTTAGGTGATTTGACAGGTTTATCAAAGACTGCTACCCATGCTATTTTTCGATAGCCCACAAATGTTCATGAAAAGTACTGTATGGACAGTTCTATTTTTGGATAGTAGCTCAATAGTAGCTTTGACAACTCTTTACTTCTCCAATTCTGCTCCAACAGATAGATTGAAGATGGTTATAAAATATAAGATCTCTAAAGCTGAATGTTAGAGAGAGAGAGAGAGAGCGACAGAAAAAGATCAAAAAATTTGCTTCTACTTGTGTTCTAAGCGATACGTTCTCTTTGGATTGTTTTTCTAAGTATTGTATTCATGATGTTTTAATAATTGTACTAAAGATTAAGTGTACAAGAGTAAGAGCAACAACTAAGTCCTAGTAATGTGATCTATTATGTGATTGGATAAATGTTTGCTAATTATGACTTTCTGAGCAAATTAGTAATGCAATCCAGCCCGACTTAATGCTATTAGTTTGAAGAGCAAACGTAGGTATAGGGATAAAATCAAATCACTATATACGATTTTGAGTTTTGAAACATCACATTGACTAGATCTTTTTTTAGTGTAAGTTATTTTCCACAAAAGATTGTTAAGTTTTCTAAAACAACCTATTCAACCCCTATTGTAAGCCCCCCAACAAATAGTACAAATCTTAGAACCTTTAATTCAAGTAGTAACTTCAAGATATGGTATATTTTGTTAGTATAATCTATTCTTACCAATGAAAGAACATATATTTCTTTCACTCAATCTTCTATTATAAAATGATATCGAATAATGCATCCTTTTTTCTTGTCAATTCCGTAATTAAATGAACCTAAAATGGCATTTTTTTTTTTTTTTGGTCAATTCCATAAGTAAATGAACCTAAATGGTAATGAAGTAGGAAAACCTTCTTAAAAGTATAAAAGTAATAGCCAATTCTTTTTAGATAATTTTGATGCGGTGATTTTCATAGATGACAACTCTATACCAAAGGAGGCGCCTCGAAATTCTGTATAAATCGGCCTCTTGCCAACACAATAAATTGTTGTCTTTGTTTCTTCTCATCCTGAAACAAATCAAGTATGCTGCAATCTGCGAATGGTGATTGAGGTAATATTCCTTAAGCTTAATCTCATTTGACATTACTTATGCAATGATATAGTATGGATCGCTCATTCTTCTTGTTGTATCAGAGAAGATCGGACCGAGCCATCATCAGAGCAAACGGAGCGTTAGATCTTCTCATGCGATTTTAGTCTAACTCTCGGTTCAAGACTCAGCAACCTCATTCCGGCTCCCGCTTTCATACTTGCCATCCTTTTAAGGTCACTCCTTCCTCCCTTGTTAAGGATTATTTGTGATTGAGGTTTTGTTCATCAGTTGAAGACAATAGTCAAGATAGACTAGTAGATTGGCATTTTCTCTGTCATCATTTTGCTTACCTTGAGATCTCGAGTCCTGTTGTTAATTAATCAAAGTAGATAATTGAGTCAAACATCTCTAACTCTCTCTCTCTCTCTCTAAAGTTGCTTCTATTACTCGAGTGCAGGAACTATCATAAAGATCAATACTCCCATACTCAACACACTCAGCCATGTCCACTTCCAAGGTACACCCCATGGTTATCTTCTTATTCCTCTCCCTCTTGCCCAACCTCATCCCCGCCAAAAACCCCAACAGCCAACTCCAAGTCACTCACTCCAGGTGCCGAGGCACTCCCTACTCGGACCTCTGTGTCTCCACTCTTGCCTCCTTCACGGGCCTTGCCTCCATGTCCTTCCTGGAGATCATATCCGGCATGCTTCACCAGTCCGCCTCCGAAGTGAGAGCCGCCTCAACGCATTGCACAGTCATGAAGAACCATTTCCTTGGGAAGCTCAGCATGCTCGAAAGACAAGCCCTGGACATCTGCCTTGAGCTATTTCGTGACATCCTCGATGACTTTGACAATGCCGTCTCCTACCTTGAGAGCTCGAAAGTCACTATACGCCACTATTATGACCTTCAGTCCCTCCTTAGCGGAATGATGACCAACGTTTACACTTGCACCGACGAGTTCGATCCCCACACAGATAATCTGAATCTCGGGGACAGCATGAAGGATAGGCTCTCGAACATCTTGCGCCACGTAAGCAATTCACTATTTCTCCTGGCAAAGATTCGCGGCGTCAATAATCCTTCTGGACATGGTATTAGAGAGAGGTTCCCAGCGTGGATGTCCTTAGAAGATAGCCTATTGGTGCAAACACCAACGAATGCGACAAAGTTCGATCTTGTAGTGGCGAAGGATGGATCTGGTAACTTCACCTCCATCAACGATGCTGTGGCAGCTGCTCCGGACAATAGCAACACCAGGCATTTTTATAATTTTTGCATATTTTACTAGTTTTAGTAGTATTTTTTTTTTCACTTTTCTATCTTAATGTGACCATTAGGGCTAATAGCTATTTTTAGTGGTGCTGTGTTCCTGAGAATTAGTTGACTAGTAAATACATTGCATTAACTTGAAATCGAAAGTAGAAGATAAGGTTTCATTTGAATGCCTGAAGATGTACAGCTGCATATGGCTTATAGCTATTTTTTTATTATTTATTTTCCACATTCACATCCTCTGCTAATGTGCATCGGATGTGTCTTGGGCTATCGCCAGTTATTCTATGTTCTTGGTTTTTTCTTAGTTTCTTTCTTCGTAGATTACAGCTTTTTTTCAATGGGAGCTGATGATTTTGTTCTTCAATGAATGGCCCTTCGATTTGTTTGTCTTGCAGCCTTGTACTCACTAACTCATTAATTTATTGTCGATTTGTTCGTCTTGCGGCCTTTTACTCACTAACTAATTGATTCATTGTTTCAAATCGTTAATTCAACCCACACTTGGAAATATTTATTTATTCGCTAAACTTCTTTTCAAGATGTAAATTTCCTTAACTTTTACCCTGACTTATTCGTATTCATCAAGCTTACCGTTTATTTTCTTTTATTAAATAACACATACTCTTAAGTACTTTCCGATACAAGAGATCGGCCCCGAAGCAAGGTATGGTGGGTGCCAGCAACTTTCACTTGTTAGGAGTAGGGGCTGAAAAGAGCTCTTTGTATAGCTTGGCTTTGCTGGGCTTTGATGCTTACAACTTAGAGAAAGGGGAAGGTTTGAGAAAGGAGCTTTTTAGCCCTTTTGCTATCTTAGGTTAAAAAGAACTACATATAAACGCCATTGATGAGAGTTGTCTTTTGACAATCGTTATCAAATACTTAGGTTGAATTATAGTCAGCTTATTTAGAGAACGATGTCCTAGTTCATTTAGATGTCAATACTTATTCTTTCATTACATGAATAGCCTTCCGTTTTTTAATAAGTGTGATTTAACTATAAAGCAAGGTACTTTTACAACATCAACAATCAATTACTTGTATTTGTCTATTTTGTCAAATTGCAAATACTATAAAACGGATTACTTTCCCACTTCTGATACAGCCAAGGGGTTTTCCGATTGCCGCTACTAATATACTAATGACTTTGTTCATTGGAAATGAGAAGAGTGGAATGGAAATGAAACTTATTCTTCTTCACTACTTCGTTTTCATTAATGTAGGGAGAGGTGTACATAAATAAGAAGGAATGAATATGACTAAATAAAAAAGAAAATTCCACAAATGGAGGACTATTTGCGACAAGACAACAACTAAATCAAGATATATGAAATAGTAGTTCTCTCAATACGTTTTTCACTTCCCTTTCACTGGCAACTTTGAAAACGAGATCTTTGATGTTATGGTAATATTGTTATTATGTTTTAAATTATAAAAAACTCCCCTTCCGTGTTCACCAATTTTCCTTTTTTTGTACAGGTTTGTCATCTACATCAAAGAGGGGGACTATTTGGAGTATGTCACGGTGAACAAAACAAAGACCAACCTCATGTTTGTAGGCGACGGGATCGAGAAGACATTGATCAAGGGCAACCGGAACTACGACGATGGGTGGACTGCTTACTGGTCAGCCACCGTTGGTGAGTTCTTGAAACTCAATTCCTAATCAAATAGAAAATAAATATTTATTTCAGATCCAGAAGCAAATCGCTCTACTTGCCAATCGAACACCATTTGTTCTTTCGCAAGTGAATTTATGAATTTGCTCGTTATTTGTATGTCTCTTGCGCTCACTATGTTTCTTGTTATTCATTGTACCATTAAGAAAGTTATCAAAACCACTTACATTCTTATCATATAGTAATAAGACCTAGGGGTGTTCTTTTTATTAATATACCATTTTTTGATACTAATGTACTTTGGTACATATACTTGTACATACACTGATTTTCATTTTTCCAAAACTGAAACAAAAAACCACTCTAAAATAAGATTATCTTGCTTAAATATTGAAAAGGGTGATTGGCTGACAGATCAATCTTAGAATTCTGTTATGCCAGTTGCTTTCAATTATGTTAACCTAAAGGATACGTAATAAATCAATAATAATTAATGTTATTTCCTCTATCTGCAGCTATTGAGGGTGATGGATTTCTCGCTAAGGGGATTACCTTTGAGAATTTTGCGGGGCCCAAGAAGGGTCAGGCAGCAGCTTTTCGGAGCAGGTCGGACAAGTCAGCGTTCTTCCAGTGTAACTTCTCGAGCTACCAAGACACGATGTATGTGCACAGTCATCGCCAATTCTATCGCGATTGCGATATATATGGCACTATCGATTTTATATTTGGAGATGCGGCGGTGGTTTTCCAGAATTGCAACTTGTATGCGCGCAAACCAAACGAGGGACAGGCGAATGTGTTCACTGCCCAGGGCAGAGAAGATCCGCTAGGGCAAACCGGGATGTCGTTCCTTGGCTGCAACTTTGCAGCCGCACCAGACCTTGCACCTGTACAGTCATCATTTAAAACATTTCTTGGCCGTCCGTGGAAGGAATTCTCGAGGACGGTGATCATGGAATCGTACATTGGCGACCTGGTTGACCCAGCTGGGTGGTCGGAGTTCCACGGATCGGTTGGGTTGAGGACTCTCTTCTATGGGGAGTACCAGAATAGAGGCCCGGGTTCAAACATGAGTGACCGAGTGAAATGGCCCGGGTACAAAGTTATTACGAGCTCAACAGTGGCAAAACAGTTCACAGTCGAGTCTTTCATTCAAGGTAACCAGTGGCTCAATAACACCGGTTTTCCTTATTTTTCGGGTCTGGATTAGAGAGTATTTAAATGTTTAGATTTTCCAGAGTGCCTTAGTAACGTAAAGTTCTACTTTGGTTGTGCATGCAGCTCTACTTTCTGCGTTTTTAATTATTGAGTTGGACAGAGAGACTAGCTGCTCTAGTTTCTCCTTTCTGTTGAATTTGAACTAATGACTCCAGCCTGTTGACAAGTGAATTTTTGCCGGCAACTTAAAGGTGCATTTTTTCGAAAAAAATACATGGACGTATAAAAAACATAAGGGATAAGTGCAATAGAAGTTCTAAAACTTATCAGAAAATACAACTAAATCCTAAAATTTGCAAAAAGTGCAATCAAGTCCTAAAACTTGTCAAATTGTTTCAATCGAGTCATAAAATTAACATCGTCAAACTTCCTAACGGAATGCTGATGTGACGCGGATGTAACTTTCTTTAGTCATTTCTCTCTTCTACGTGGTGAATAGTTTAAAAAAAATTTCCACGTATGCAAAATGACGTCACATCCTCCTTTCTTCTTCACCATCTTGTTCGCCCCCCCCCCCCTCTCTTTCCTTCCACTATTCTCGACTGTCCCCTTACCAACCGTCTCTTTTCCTTCTTCATTGTTCAAATCACATGTCTTCTTCTTCTTCTTCCCAAAATCGTCTGAACTCAAAGCCCAAACTCGTGTCATCATCTCGTTCCCTTTGAACGAAATTGACGCTCGATCTCCCTTTGAACCCTAAGCCCCAAATCAAATTTGACGATCTGCAATTCTCTTGTGATTTGGGTCCCCCTCCCAAGTTAAAGTTCGATGCCCATCGTTATTTAGAGTTCATAGAGCTCGAGTTCGATGCTCATTGTGAGTTCCTGCGAAAACTTGTCTTGCAGGAGTCTCGGCGTCTCAGTGGCGAAGCAAGCAGCATCAAGGACAATGATGGCGATGGCGACTCCTCCTCATGCAGGTCTTGCTCTCTACATTATAGCATTTTGTTGTTTTCCATTTTCCAATACTAGTGACAAATTAGAACATTGATGCAATATAAAGTAAGTTATGGTTGTCTGTTCATCCAGTGCATATGAAAAGAGAGATTTTTTTTGGAGATTGAAAACATGATGTTTTTTGGAGATTGAAAACATCTCCTAAATCTCTCAAGTAAACACATTGCATTATGCAGAAGTTACTACTTGAGAGATCCATGAGATGTTTTTCATTGCGTTTTGCAAAAGAAGCACATGCCTTAGCAAAGAGAATAAGTAATAACAATTGGTGCACAAAGCTCCAGTATCTTGCCTTTCCACAAGAATGAAAAGGCAGTATAAATTTATCGTTTAAAGTATTCTTTTTCCTGAGCATTCAAGAAGTTCATTTCTTTATGGTCCATCCCAAGCAGTTGTATAAGATCCTTTTCTTTATGGTCCTTTCTTGCTTTCTTCTTTTGAGGGGCCAATGAGAAAGGGATGGCTTCATAAATATGGATTGTTACATTGACCCCTAGCTCATATAAGAGTCTCAAATCAGATTATGATTCTACTCGTAGTCGGATTAGTACTCTTTATCTATCATGACTTGAGTACTAGTGGGAACTTGATAAGTTTCTATTTCATTCTATATAGGACATTGTTTCTGGTAAACATAGAATATATGTGTACATCTACTACCTATATATGTATCTATTCTCTATTTATATTTATTGCTTCACTTGACAATATGTTTCACCTAACAATCTATTTAAAGAGATTGGTAATATACTTATATCAAGATGTTATGAAGGAATCATAATAAAGCTAATATACTTCTATCAGGTTCCTATAATACGAAGCCTAGAAGAATGAGGGTGCCAACATTTGAATCAAATGCCATAACTCCTAATGAGGTCAACTCGGGCCAACATGTTATTGTGATCTTCAATCGCCAATTCTTAGGGCAAAGATAAGGAAAAACACAGAAATAAGGTTCTATGGATGTGCTAAGTTTGATGGTCTAAGGGCGCGCATGACAAAATTTATGTTTCTCGATTTCTCTGTTTCTCTATTTCTCGGAACAGGTTTCGAAAAAAAATCCGTTTGGTAACACAATTTGATTTCTCTATTTCTGAAACAGATTTCTATTCCAGAAATAGAGAAATTGAAGAAATCAGAAGCTGAAATTTTTAACTTCTCAGTTTCTGAAATAGAAATCGGAAACTGAAATCAAACCATATAAAAGAACCTTACGCTTTCTTGCTAACTTAATTCACTCATAACCACAACTTCACAAATTATTGTTAATTTTCTTTTTCTTATTTTGGTCGTGTTTTTTTTTTTTGGCATTTTTTTTTCAATTTTTTTTTTTTTTTTTTTGATAACTTCTTCTTTATGATGAAAGGTAATCAAATGGGTCCCTAATTTTCAAAATCGACCAAAGTTCTTAAATGCTTACTTAAAAACAATGGGGCTATTTCCTCTTAGAAAAGACACACGCATGGCCAATTGAAGAAAAAGTTTTTACGTAATAGATGAATAAAAAACGTGTCTAGAAATTTAACTTTATTTTTTTACGGATTCAAAATTCTTGCAAAATCAAAATAATTAGATTGTTACACAATCTTGAATTTTAATTCGAAGGCAAGAGATTCAAGATAATCTCTCTTTGCTATACAAGGGCCATTAAAGGTTCATTAAGCAACAATAAAAAAATTAGGGATGAGCAACTAAACTGATTCGATTCGAGAATCAAAATAAACCGACATTCCCCCGATTGGTTCCTAATCATAAACGTTACTTTAAGGTAGAATTCTCATATATTCTTTACACCATTAATTTTATGTTGTTAATAATCTTGTATAATACTAGTTTTTGATAAAATGACAAGGTTGTATAGGCGCCATTAATGTCACCCATATTCATGCTTCCGCAGTACTTGTCTGAACCTACACAAGATGAGCTTGCAAACAATACATTAACCGAGGAGGGAAACCAAATAAATACACTTAGGAAAACAATTTCTAATAAAATGTTAAAGGATAATAATATACTGGAAATTTCATGAAATTGTATTTTCAACTTTTGTAATGTATTAATATTATTTCGACTATTATTTTGTATTTGAGGACTTCTTATGTTATTATCTAATCAATTTCTATTCCTAAAAATAGAAATTTTGTTCTGTTATCAAACGGATTTCTATTTCAGAAATAGAAATTTTGAGTCGTTATCAAACGGGTTTCTTTGCTCAGAAATTTGTCCGGGGAATAGAAATTAAGAAATTGATTTCTGGCCAGAAATCAATTTCTATTTCAGAAATTTTGTCATGCGCAGCCTAAGTTGCTGCGATTTCTTCATGTGGGTTGATCCAAAGATACCAAATCATGTGAGGGACATAATAGTTGACCTCCTTGAAAGAAATCAAGCATTGTGTGAATCAAGCCAATCGAGGCGTGATGAAGTCGATGTGAGCTCATTGCTAGCTGAAATGAAGACTTAAAAGGCAAAAAATAGACGTTTAAAGGAGGAGCTCACACAAGTAAAGAAAAAAAAGATGCTATATCAATCGGAATTCATTCTATACATGTGTTATATTGTTATATTTGTTATATGTAATGTGAAAGTTGGTGAGAATTTTCTAAGTCTTCCATAGTACCTTGTTTCTAAGTTTGTAAGTTTGAACACTGGTTGTGGATAATTGAGATGTAAATAAAATCTAATGTGAGTTTGTAGTTTGCAAGACCGGTTGCTTGCCATGTGAGAAATTACTTTCGCATTGAAAAATGTTGCTTGATTTGTGTGCTTGTCAATAGCACTATATGAGCTATTGCCACCAGAATAAATTTATAACTTTGAAAAAAGGTGATAACTCTCTTATTATGCAATCGCGATTGTTGATTGGTGATTTATTCATGATTTTAATAATGAGCTTACCTAAAAAATTTACAAATGGAATGTGTCAAAAACCAAGTGCAATCAAAGCAGTTGGCTACAATACCTAAGTTACCTAATCAAATCTTCCATGAATCATCCAACACAGACCATAAAGACCACGCAGAGCAAAACCCTATCATCTAAAATGAAAATTTAGCAATAAAAGGTGGCGGTTATGGTTACCATTAATGCCCTTGAGGGACTTGAGGAAAAGGTATGGGAAATAAGATGACAAAAGTATTGGAAGAATGAAAATTCTTCATGGCCAATTTTAGTAATCAGCTATTAATAATCCTGAAGAGCAACCACTTTCATACATTATTCAAACCAAAACCAAGCATCCCACATAACTCGTTGAAACACAATTCATTGACAAAGTACCATGCTTACATTTTCAGTGCACAAAAGGTTTTGTTCAACAAAATGCCTGTACTTTTAATGCACAAAAGGTTCTATGCACAAAAGCTACATGTCTCATACAAAAAACCAACTAATAATTGACATTTATTCACCTAACAACACACATTTCAGCAAACATATCAATCCAATTCAGCCTTCACTTTATTCATAATTCTGGCGCTTTTCCTTATATATGGTCTCGCAACGATAGGCTTTAGAAGAGTCATTATAGCCTAAGATGACTGAGCCTAGGAACTGGCCTTAAGTTGCAATAGTGGCTTCGGCTTCACCGCAATGTGTTTTCGAGGAGCTACTGCTGCATGATATGACTGAGGTTGGAAACTAGCCTCGAATTGTGATAGTGGCTTTGGCTTCACTCCAACATGTTTTCGATGAGTTAATGTTGCATGAGATGATTGAGGTTGGGAACTTGCCTAGGGTTGTAATGGTGCCTTTTGCTTTATACCAAGATGCTTCAGAGCTATTGTAGCCTAAGATGATTGAGCTTGGGAACTGGCCTCAGGTTGCGATAGTGCCTTTGGTTTCATTGCTTTCGAGGAGCTAATGTTGCATGAGATGATTGAGGTTGGGAACTTGCCTGGGATTGTGATGGTACTTTTCGCTTTATACCAAGATACTTCTAAGCTATTGTAGCTTGAGATCACTGAGCCTAGGAACTAACCTTAGGTTGCAATAGTGCCTTTGGCTTCATTGCAATGTGCTTTTGAGGAGCTACTGTTGTGTGAGATGACTGAGGTACTTCTATTCTCCACATGTAGGCAAGGAAATAGGGAGAGTTCATGAGAAAAAAGGTACTTCTTCTCCTCTTTTTGCAAGTGATGATGTCAGTTGATCTCCTGCCGATCCAGAAGAAGTCCATGCTTCTCATTTTCCTGAAGTTGATATTGGAGAATCAACTCCAAGTCTTGGAGGCAGATCAGTTGATGTTCCTTCATCACCCAACACTCCATGAACTAAACGTGCTAAGGCTAGTGCATAAACAGCCATGCTTCAAATCGAGAAACATCAGTTTTTGAAGTAGCCTTTGGTCTGATGCAGTTTATGACAATTTTGTGCAGCATGACATTTGAGGCTGTCATTCTAGAATAAGTGATGCTTCCTTCGGGGAGTCTATCCCTAACAAAGAATCTTGTTGCTTGACCAACCGATACATTTATGGGTTGGAAACCACTCATTTCCACACCAATAACATCAGCCAAAGTGTCAACATCCACCAAATATTCTTTGTCACTCACAGCAAATTTGAAGCAATTCTAGTTAAGAAAGGAAAGATTTGAATAGAAAAGGGCAGTCAACTCCGGATAAACAATAGTTGTCTCGGAGCAAAAGTCTTCAAGTTGAAGGAAAGCCAATTTTTCCTCAAATTCACGTGGATCGAATCTAAAAAGTCAAAGTCGACCGATCAATGGTTCATCATCCCTCCTTTCAGCATTAGGAGATAAACCTTTTTTATGATCCTTGGAACATAAAAGCTTTGTTCCTACACCAGGCATTTTAGAAGCAATTCTCATCCTTGGCTGAAAATTTGAGAACATCATTTTAGAAGCATTTCTCATCCTCGTCTTTGCTTTCAAGCTGATTGAAGGTGCTAAAACGAGGATCAACAGGAAAGTTACGGAAAGCCACATCTGCTACTCCTTTCTTTGCTATTCCTAAACGCTCCATTGTTCTCATAAACAACGTTTCATTCTTATAACCATTCTCCCTTAGATAATCAGTAATGAGGGACATTGATGAATCACTCGTTTTTAAACGACCGTAAAATTTGAACTTCCTGGGAAGTCAATGTGCGGAGAGGAACAACATTTGGTTCAACTTCCTCTTCCAATAGTTCACAAGGAGGATTCTACGAAGTGTTCTTTAGGTTGCGCTATGGAGATGCCTGACGAGAGTTCTCTTCTGTAAGATCAAAATGTGTCTACCCTACAGGCACACTTCGTGGCCCTTTGTTTGCGATTCGGGATGATTTCCTTTGGAACGACATCCTTGCAGGCTAGGAGGATTTCTCAGACAGGTTCGGGTGAAAAGGATGGAAACTTGCAGAACAAACTTGAGAATAGAGTCAAGAAAGTAGAAACGAGAGAGTAGAGAGTGTGTATTTTTAGGGTTTATAGCGAAATGCTCAAAATAAATACAAAGGAAAAAAGAAAACAGCCTTTTTGAAATAAACTAAAAATAAAAACCGCCAAAAATTCAAAAAATTTTAAAAATATAACTTCTAAAAATAAAATAGGTAAGTAATGATTTGAATAAAGTCATACCTTTACACAATTTTCATACTAAAATTAAAATACTTGGATTTGAGTCAGTTTCTTACTGATGTAGCGTTTGGAAATTTTGAGCCTGACCAACTCCGGACTTTACTCCAGAGGAAAAATAATATTCAATTTGGTGTGAATAGACTCAAATATATTTTTCTCTAGAGGCTTTGTGAAGATTTCCCCCAATTGATTCTTTGAATCAATGAATTAAATCAAAATCTCCCCATTTTGGACATGATCTCTTATAAAGTTATGTTGAATTTCTATGTTTTACCCTTGAATGAATAATTTGATTCTTAGTGTTGACACCTCAATTTTAATTAATTTTTTATTTTATTTTGTCTTTTTTGGAATAATGAACAAAAACCAAATAAAAACACAAAAAAAACAAAAAAAATAAAACAACAAGAAAAACATAAGCCAGCAGTCCATTTTTCCTCTCTTTTCCTTCACACAGGCCCGCGAGGCCCAGCCACGTGGCTAAGCCCGGCCCCTTCTCCTTGTCTTCTTCCTCCCCTGTCTTCTTCCCAAACCGGATAAGCAGCACGCGCCGGAGAGGAGGACGCGCGCGACGCTGGAGCAAAGTGGAGGAACAGTAGCGCACGTGGAGCAAGGGGCGGCTGGCGTCGGATAAGGACGTGCGGGGAGCAGCTGGCGTCGGATGGGACACCGATTTGGCCGTCAAGGGCCGCTCGGTGCGCGAAGGGGACCAGCGGTCGAAGTTCCGTCGACCGGCCACCCCCTTGCCTATAAATAGCCCCCGATGTCTACGACGAAGAGCGGGAGCAAGCTCTGAAATCTTCCCATTGAGAGACTTCGGGGGAGGAATTGAAGAGCGAGCGAGAGAGAAATCGAGTCGCGAGCTTAGCCCACCCTCCACCAAGAGACTTCGGGGAAGGCCGGTGGCGAGTGACTTTGAGAAGGACAGATCCGGCCGATGGAGGCTCGGATCTGGCCTGAGTGAGAGAAGATCAAGCTTGAGGAGGGTCCGGCTGAGAGCTGCGTCGCAGATCCGGGGTGACCGAGCCCTTCCGCGGCACCGACACCACGAGATCTCGACGCCAGTTGCTGCTGCTATCTCCCCCACGAGCTGCTTCTGCTCTTAAGCTTGAAGAACCAACGCAAAATCGAAGCCGTCGTGGCGAAGTTTCCCTGGTCGTGCTGGTCCATTGTCGCCGCCACTGTTCGCCGCCGCACCATGCCTTCTCTGCGAATAGGTAACATCGGGTCTCGCTCGCGCCATCACCGTCGAAACCCTAGCCATCATCGTCCGTGTCCAGGCCGTTGAGTCACTGCTGAGTGATGTCGCTTTTCCAGTGGAGTCGCCAGCAGCCGCTTGTCGTCACCCTAGTCATCGTCACCATGGAAGACTGTCGTCGCTGCCGTCGTCGACGCAAGCTATCGACCCAATTCCTTCATGGGCGCCGTGAGTAGAGAGAGGTGGGAGAGAGAGAGAGAGAGCCGCGAATCGGATGGAATCGGGTCGGGCGCATGACCCAGTTCTCCTAGGGTTTTAGTCGCGTGGGCTGGGAAGGGCCCAATTTTGTTGTGGGCCTGGGCCCTTTCGCCAAAATAATAGATTTGGGCTTTTACACTTAAAAGAAAAACGAAAAAAGGCAAAAAAATCCGAGTCGGGCTCGCATTTGGGTTACGACCCGGGTCGGACCCAACCTGCGAATCCGACCGGGGTCGATTTCTATAATATTTTAATATAAATTAATATTATAATAAATAAATAATTTATTTAAAAAAAAAAATTTATTTTCAAAAAAGAAATTAAAAAATGTTTTAATTTCCAGAAAATCGAAAAATATTTAAAAAATGTTGAAAAATGTTTTATTGTCTAAAAAATCGAGAAAAATCAAAAAATAATTTATTTTCCAAAAATATTTAAAAAATATTTTATTTTCCAAAAATCAAAAAATAAAAAATATTTCATATTTTCCAAAAAATGCCAAAAATCCAAAAAAAGTCAAAATTTCATGAAAAAGCCAAAAAAAAATTCAGAAAAAGCCAAAAAGACTTGTATTTTTCCAAAAATACCAAAAAATCCCAAAAAATCCCTTTTGTGTCAAAAAAAAAATTAGAAAAAGACTTAAAAAATGTTTTTCCTCCCAAAAATGCATGGAAAATCCCTCGAACATCCAAAAAGCCTCGGGATTTAAACAAGATTAGGTACCGAAAGGGCATTAGTGATTAAGTAGTGTAATCAAGTTCTCGATCCTAATTTCTCTGGTTGCGTAGGAGTGAGTATTTCTCCCGATGCTTCACTTGGGTTTCTAATCAACCCACCCCAAATTGATTAGTGGCAACTCCATTTTAAAAATTGATTTACAAGTTAAAAATTTAGACTATTAAAGTCGTGAATTGGTGGACTTGGGAGAGTCTGGGCATAACTAATTTCAGCCGAGCCATTAGCCTCCTTAGGCGCTCGTACCCGATCGCGGGCGCTGAAAAAAAGAGGTCGCGACACTTAGTGAGGTTTATTACACTAGTGTTGTCACATTTGATCTCAATACACGATTCTTTAATTCCAAAGTTTCTTAACTATTGTCTTATCCACATAATTTGATAACAACAGCTCTTAAGAAACACATATTTTGTTTTTGCTGTTGATAGAGCTACAATACTCTGTTTCCTTGAGAACTAAGATACCAGCATATTTCCTAGTAGTTGATAGGTTCTAGAAGTGCTCTTTCTATCCACTTTACAACCCGCTAAGTCAGCGTCTAAATATCCAAGAAAAGTAAAGTTTCATTCTTTTGGATACCATAGACCCAGCTTTAGAGAAGTTGCCACATATTTAATGGTGTGTTTTGCAGTACTTAAATGAGATTCTTTAGGATTAGATTGAAATTTAGCATAGATGCAAACACTAAACAAAATATCGGATCTAGATGCAATAAGGTAAGGAAGAGAACCAATAATGCTTCTGTAAAGCTTCTGATCTACTTTCTTCCCTTTTTCATCTTTGTCCAGCTTCAAGGAACTTGAAATAGGTGTCTCTATCTTTTTGCAATTCTTTAACCCAAATTTCTTAATCAGATTTTTGGCATATTTCTCTTGGTGAATGAATATATATTTCTTCGACTGTTTAACTTGTAATTCCATAAAGAAAGTTAACTCACTATCCATGCTCATCTTGAATTCATCCTCCATAAAATTTGAAAAATTCTTGCGGAGATTTTCATTAAGCGAACCAAAGATAATATCATCTACATAAATCCGTACTAGTAAAAAATCTTTTCCTTCTCTCTTTATGAACAATGTAGTATCTATTTTTCCTTTTTTAAAACCATTCTCTATTAAAAACTTACTCAATCTTTCAACCAGGCTCAAGGTGCTTGCTTCAATCCATACAAGGCCTTTTTCAGTCTATAGACTAAGTCTGGCTTTCTTGGATATTCAAATCCTAGTGGTTGTTCCACTTAGATTTCTTCTTGAATGAATCCATTAAGGAATGCACTTTTGACGTCCATCTAGAATAACTTGAAATTTTTATAACAAGCAAAAGTAAGTAATAATCTAATTGCTTCTAATCTCGCTACTGGTGCATAGGTCTCATCATACTCTATTCCTTATTCTTGTGTATATCATTTGGCTACAAGTCTTGCTTTGTTCCTAATGACTTTTCCTTTCTTGTTCATTTTGTTCCTGAAGACCCATTTTGTCTCGATTATAGATTTACCTTTAGGTTTTGGAATCAGCTCCCAAACATCATTGATGTTGAATTGTCTGAGCTCTTTTTGCATAGCTTCTATCCAGCTTTCATCGGACAGGGCTTCATCCACACTTTTTGGTTCAATTTCAAAAACAAGTGCTTGAGCACTGGACTATTCTCGCCTTTTGGATATGGTTCGAATTCCTTCATCGATGTTGCCAATAATGAGTTGTTTGGGATGACTTGTCTTATTCTTCTAGTTGTTGCTTGGTTGGAAAGTCTGTTGATCCTCTACTTCGATTGAAACTTCTCGATTTGTTTGTTGCTGTTCTCCAAAAGTCTGAATCTCTTTGGGAGAAGTAGACTTTGTAAAGTCTAAAATAGGTTCAGACTCTTCAAGTTGAGTCTGGTTTGGTTGAGTCTGCTCATAAATTAGAAACTTGACATTCATAAATTCACATTTGACAATCAGGATAAAATTCAGGATATGCTAAAATTCTAATTTCTAAGGAGAGACCTATGTTTGTGCTTGCTTGAAACAGGATAAAATTGGATATAAGAGAATATAAACTGGATAAAATTATCTCATGGGGGAAGTGGGATAAAAATAGATAAAAGTTCTAACACCTATAATCGGAAAGTTATTTTTCTCGAATAACAAATTTTTTAAATCAACAAATTAAAATTATATTTCAATAAAAATAGTATTTGAATTCTAATATAAAAAATTCAAAATAAAATTTTAGTTATTTTAATTTAATCTTATTTATATTTATATATTTCGAATCTAATTATATTTTTAATATACATTCAATGTAATATATTTTTTATTAAATATTTTAGGTATATTAGTATAATTTACTATTTAATATAATTTTATTAAAGAATGATGGAAGGGGAAGAAAGAAATAAAAAAGAAATTGATTAGAAAAGATAGGAAAATAAAATAAAAAAGAAAATAAAAATAAAGTAGGCAAGAAGTTTTTATCATAGCTCCATTTGTAAATTTTTTGATTTATTTATACTAATTTTCTATTTATACCAATTAATGTATACGATATGATGTAAATATATCTAACTTTATTATTACAATCACCAAACAAATGATATGATATAACAAAATCATTAAATTTTATACCATATTCTATCCAATTTTATCCTAATTAAAAATCCAAATGACCAAACATAGTTTAAAGGTCTTGAAATGTCCAAGGTGCCTATTTTAGATTAGAACCACCTTTTAAAACTCATTCTAGATGGTTTCTTTGGGTTTTTTTCCCCCTTTCTCTTTGGTTAGTTTGAGTTTAGATAGATTAGCTTCTCTATAAAAAATTGGATTCGATTTGATTTTAGCTCAAGGGTTGCTGTCCGGGCTTCCAAATATGACCATGTAAAATTATTCACCCAACTCGTATTAGGTTATTTTACCTCACTTAATTTGAGAGAACCCGTGTTCGATTGAGGACCCTTGTTCGACAATTGAAAATTACTTCTATCATGTTTCCCCCGGACACAAGGATTGCTTCCCCCGGGGGGGGGGACATTGCCGGATGAAAGCAATACTCTCTAACTACCGAGTTTTCCTTACCACCCCCCCCCCCCAGGTCATTTATTATCATAGAAAGATACAAAAAGGACTCATTCCAAAAATGGACTATAATCCAATATTACTTCTGAGCATTACCAATCAAATTGAGAGATTGTGTAAAATGGCAACTATAGGATTGCCGACTCCCATCCAAAAAAAAAAAAAAAAGAACAATAATTGCTGTAATCAAAACAATAGATTGACAAGTATATGTTAAGGAGGAACAAGTTGCCAACTCGAAAAATTCTCTCAACGGTAGGAAATATTATAAGGAAGAATTTCTCGAAATAGGATGTCCATGTGATGAAAGCTTAATGCCGGTATTTTACGTTTCGGTTTTGCATTATTATACTGGCAACAACGCGTGTGTTGCCTCATTACTCGTTCAATTTATTGATATATGATAACACTTTCGTAGAATTAAAATAAGTATCAAGATTTTTTTTTTTTTTGCAGTTTATTAGACGTAATAATATTCTAGTTATTGCAAAACATAAATAAAAATTTTAAAGGCCTAAATAGCTCTTATAGTAATATTTTGTTGTTGGAGATAGTTACTTGTAAAGCCTGTAAATTGGCTCGTGTACTCATTATTAATACACATAAATATATATAGAAAACTATCTATTTTTCTCTCGAGTATTATTATTCTTAACTTAGCATCAGAGCCTCTTTCTTAAGAAGCTCTTTTTTGAGAAGCCTTGGCAACACCAGCCGCATAGGCCACGTTGCTCCTCCTTAATCAATGCTAGTCATATAGGCCGCGTCGCTCTCATTTCTTCACCAAGCCTACAACTTTGGTTGCTATAAAGCGTCTTCCGCTACTTGTTTCGGGAAATTGCCGCTATCACCAGAATTGCCACTACATGTCACCATGCATTGCGGTCTCGAACTCACCGAAATAGGTTCCTCGTTACACAAACAATCCAACCAGCCAAATCTTGCCACCAATAGATGCTGCATCCGCTCCTACGTGCCACCTACAGAGTTGGGCATGAGATCCATGCGCCCACGTGCATTGCATGTGATCAGAAGGCCGACCATGTATTGTTGACGTCATTACTCTGTCATCCTTTATGTCACCTCCACGTCATTTGTGACATCACCCACCACGTCATTTGCCACATCAACACTAATTGTTAATTGATTGGTTCTCAAGGTGTTTTGATGTGATGATTCCATATGTGGCGTTATTTGCGCTCCTAATACTAGTTTCTTGGTATTTGTTAGTACATTTCAATTTATAAAATGGACGTGCCAATACCATTCAAATGGTATTAAATGGATCAAATTATATTTTATGGGCTTAAGAATTGTCAAGTTTTTTGAGAGGACGCAAACTTTGCATTATGTCACCAGTGAAACTCGCGTGGCCGCGTGGATTGTTGAAGAAACTAAAGAAAAACTTATTGGGCGTTTGGAGGGGTGGACCGCAAGAATACCAAGATTTTAACATGTTTCGAAACACTTCAATTTCTTTTATCAAGTGGTCACCTCAATACAACAAAGGAAGCATCGGATTTACTTATCAGCCGTTATTCCACCTTGGATATTGCTCATCAGTATTAGCTATTAGTAAATTATGCTTTTTGGGATCAATTGGCTTAATTTGAGTTGCACTGGAAAGCTGATGCTGATGTTCACAAGTTCATAGAATATCGTGATCATATGCATGTTATGAAATTTCTAATGGCACTTAATGATGGGTTTGAACTTGTATGAGCTTTACTTCTACATTGAGATCTGTTACCTAATTGTTAGAAGATATGCGGAATCCCGGATTGCTCAATCAAGGATCCGATTCATTTATTGATTTGATTGAAGATTAGAATTATACGCATAATCAATTAAAATAGATATAGGCATAGATTGATTCGTAAGAATCATTTATTTCCTTTATTTATTCATAGATTGTATTATATTTACAACAAGAATTGTACAGATTCATTATTGAAGTGAATAGAAAGAAAACTGTTCCTTCTTCAATTCTCGCATTTGCAGATTTCCACCTTCTTTCATGGTATCAGAGCGGTCGAGTTTCTGAACCTTCTCTGAACCTAGCTTCCGCTTCCACCAAAATTCTTCTCTTTGCCGGGACTTCCTGACCTGCAAAGAATTTTTTCTTCTTTAGGCATAATATCACACTCATAATTTTTTTTACTTACCATGGCAAATCTGCAAGATGAAGCATTTATCACCAGGAACCAATCTATCGGAGAGATCATTCCTGCTATTGGAACCGCTCCTCAGGAATCGACTTTGCCTGTAACAACTCAAACAACAAAGCAAATGTTATTTCCGAATCAGCCGTGCAATGGCGGCCCACACAAGCTCGATTTAATATGGGGCAACCCATGATGGCCAAGCCTTTCCAATGGATTCCATATCCAATTTATGTCGGGTCAAGCCCAAGCTCTTCATCGCCTGGGTACGTGGGCCACCAAAGCCACGTCCAAACCGACGGGGGTCCACCAACCACAGAAAGGGCAAACCCGACCGACGGAATGGAGCGGATGCACGGGTCGAATGAACCGGTACAGTACGAATCCCTACCCGGGATTTTTTAATGTGGATTTTTCATTCGGGTCAAATGAATCGGGTTAAGGGACGAATCCCTACCCGAACCATGCGCCCGGTTTTTTGCCGTTTCCAGCAGCGGCCTTCACCGGATGGCCGGAACCCGGCGATCCTCTGTTCGTCTCCACAGCCGACGGACCAGAACTGCGATTGATTAGTCAACAACTGACCGGGCCAGAGACTTACCCCAAGTGGTCGCAAGAATTCCGACGTGCCCTAGCGACAAAGGACAAGGATGGATTTCTGGACGGCACCATCCCAATTCCTTCCGACGAGCGTCTAGCCCGGCTCTAGAGGAAGAGCAACCGCCTGATCCGAACTTGGATCGGCAATTGTCTTTCCACAGATGTCGCGGCCGGACTCCCACCGACAGAAGACGCGAAAAGGATGTGGGACAATATCAAGGAGATGTACGGGAGGTTGGATCAAGCAAAAATATTCACCCTCATGCAAGAACTCAGTGAGTTAAAACAGGGGAATTCGACGGTCACGGCTTGTTTCAACAAGCTATCGTCGTTATGGAACAACCTCGAAGCAGCAGAAGAAAAACTCGAGGGCCCCAAATCCACACTCCGACAGTACATATCCATCAAAGACAGGGAGAAAGCAACGCGTTTTTTGCTGATTTTAAACGACAATTTTCTTACCTTTCGCTCGCAGATCTTTGCTATGGATCCCATGCCATCAATTGGGCGAATCTATCAACTTGCAGTGCAAGAGGAAAGCCAGCGATCCGCATCACTAGAGAACCCGAAGAGCGGCGAAAGTATCGTTCTTGCTATCCATGGGGAACGAAGAGATAGACTCAGCAAAAACCTAGCAAAGAAAAGACGCGGCGTGCTAGGGTTACGCGGAGAGGGATCGCGCGCTTATAAAACCGATGGGATGAACGGTTCTGATCGAGCGCGCGCATCCGACGGCTCACAAGAGACCGATCATTTAAAAGGATCGGACGGCCCAGATGAAATCGCGACAAGAGGATCCGACGGACAGATTTTTGCCACGTCATCTAAAAATTTCGGGCAATTCGGACAAAATTTTAAAGGGAAAGGTAGATTTTTTTGTGAGTATTGCAAGCGTTCTAATCATTCAATTGACAATTGTTGGAAGTTACATGGGAAACCAGCAGAAAAAAGGGAAAAGAATTTCAGCAGCATACCAGTTGAATGGACCTCCCGGTCCAAATTCTGATCATGCCATTACCTATGGGCAGTACCAACAACTAATGCAGGCTCTACAGAAATTGGACGTTTCTGACAAAGGAGGCAGTTTTTCAGGTATCACACATAGCTTGATTAACTCTATATCAAGGAAAGCATGGATTATTGATTCAGGGGCAACTGATCATATTATATGTGACAAGAGTCTTTTCTCTAGAATAAATGAGGACCTGAATTTTCCCATTACCGTACAATTGCCTAATGGAAATATTAGTCATATTAATGTGACAGGGACGGTTAATCTCAGTCCTCAAATTATTCTTAAAAATGTCCTATATATCCCAAAATTCCAGTTCAATCTCATTTCCGTGTCAAAAGTTTGCCAAGAGAATTCATGTCGAGTAATATTCAATGCTGATACCTGTTTATTTCAGGCCCTTTCGACTGGCAGACTGATGGGTTGGGGTAGTATTTCAGAAGGACTATTTTTTTGGTCAAGACTCCCAAGTAATTTTGAATTATCCTGCTTTCCATTGAATAAATCCTCTTTGTGTAATTTGAGTTTGAATGACAAAAATTCTATTATGCATATGAGATTAGGCCACAGTGCTACTTTTCCTTATCCCAAATGTCCTATTTGTCCATTAGCAAAGCAGTCTCGTTCTCCTTTCCCATCTAGTAACTCTCGTGCCAGCAAAATTTTTTCCTTGATACATGTTGATATATGGGGACCTTATCATAAGGTTAATTATGATGGATGCGTTATTTTCTCACAATAGTCGACGATTATTCTCGTGCGACATGGATTTTTCTGATGAGATCAAAGGATCAGGCTTACTCTTATTTAAAGACATTCATTGCCTTATCCAAAAATCGTTTTGGGACATCAATCCAGCGGATTCGAACTGACAATGGAGCAGAATTTTTCAGTCACAATTGCTCCATGCTTTTCTCATCTCATGGCATTCAGCATGAGAGTTCATGCACTTATACACCCCAACAGAATGGAGTAGTTGAGCGCAAACATCGGCACCTTTTAGAAGTCGCACGTGCTTTGAAGTTTCAAGCTTCAGTACCAGATGATTATTGGGGACATTGCATCCTCACAGCGGCTTATTTGATCAACCGCATGCCCACCAAGATACTCAATGGACGAACACCATTTGAGCTACTCTATGGAAGAAGACCAGATTTACAACATCTCAAAATCTTCGGTTGTCTTTGCTATATTACAACATTGGGCTCTCGAGACAAATTGAGCCCACGTGCTCGAAAATGCATATTCATGGGGTATCCTAATCTGCAGAAAGGCTATTGCGTTCTGGACGTATCAACAAAGGAATTTCTTATAAGCCGTGATATCTCTTTCCATGAGGACATATTTCCTTTCTCCAACATGGAGTCATCAAATGAGAATCTTGACATCAGCGCTAATCCTCATCGTCCTTCATATGACGACACATTCTCTCCATATCATGGTTACATACCACTAGTTCCATCACGGACTCTTCCCTCCAATTCGGAAATCATTCCAGGGGAGATACCATCTCCAGTGGAGAATTCCCAATCATCAGCAAACCTAACAGAAGAAGAAGTCGGAACTGCCCACAATATTGCAGAAGAGATCAGCCATGATGTCCCAACACTCAGCTTAGAGGACACAATTCCCACTTCTGATGAAGGCCATCCAAGATGATCTCGGCGGGCAACTAGACCTCCGATGTGGACCAAAGACTATATTTGTGCCGCTCGCAATTCTCCATGTATTCAATATCCCATCTCCTCCTATGTTTCTTTTCATAAACTATCAAAGGAACATAGATGTTGCATTAGTCGCCTATCAGAAGCACAAGAACCATCTAGTTATGATGAGGCAGCTGTTGATCCTAAATTGCAAGAAGCCATGGCAGCAGAGTTGAAGGCACTGAATGACAACCACACGTGGGATCTTGTCTCATTGCCACCTAATTGTAAACCAATTGGGTGCAAATGGGTCTACAAGATTAAATACTATGCAAATGGATCAATTGAACGTTACAAGGCACGCCTGGTAGCCAAAGGATTTACTCAACGTGAAGGTTTTGACTACCACGCGACCTTCTCTCCGGTTGCCAAGGATGTCACAGTCCGCTCCTTTTTGACCGTCGCCGCTATCAATGATTGGAATCTACATCAAATGGATGTGCATAATGCCTTCCTCCATGGCAATTTAGATGAAGAGATATACATGGATGTTCCTCAGGGTTTACGGAGACAGGGGGAGAATAAAGTGTGTCGTCTCCGCAAATCCCTTTATGGGTTGAAGCAAGCATCCAGACAATGGTATGCAAAATTTGCAAATGCTCTTACAAAAGCAGGCTTCCAACAATCAAAGCATGACTATGCATTGTTCACAAGGAACAGAGGTACGTCATCTATTCTTTTGATGATATATGTCGATGATATTCTCTTTATGGGAAATGATAAGGCTGCCATAGAAAGATTCAAGGAATATTTGCATGCTACCTTTCATATTAAGGACTTAGGAGCACCTAAATATTTCCTTGGAATCGAAATTGCTCGATCCAATTTAGGAATCTCCCTCAGTCAACGAAAGTTTGTATTGGAGATTATATCAGAAGCAGGGCTATCAGGATGTAAACCAGCAGCAATTCCCATCGAGCAGAACACTAAGTTAACTTCTGCAGCTTATGATGAAGGCATATCTAAAGATGACGACCCCGTACTCAAAGATCCATCTGGATATCAAAGGCTTGTTGGGAAACTTATATACCTAACAATGACGAGACCGGATATTTCTTATGCAGTACAGACATTGAGCCAGTTCATGCATAGCTCGAAACAATCCCATTTTGATGCAGCTTTGAAGATTGTAAAGTATCTAAAGAAATGTCCAGGACTTGGGATACTTTTGTCAAAGAAATGTGACATGAAGATGACGGCATACTGTGATGCAGATTATGCAACATGTCCTATAAGTCGAAGATCGATCACAGGATACTGCATTAAATTTGGGGAATCACTTCTTTCATGGAAGACCAAGAAGCAACCCACTGTGTCTTTATCTTCAGCTGAGGCAGAGTATCAAGCTATGGCCAAGACCACATGTCAAATAGTGTGGATGCGAGGTTTACTTAAGGACCTCGGGATAGAAGTGCAAGGACAAACCAGGCTTTATTGTGATAACGATGCAGCCCTAAAACTTGCAACGAATCCTATAGTACATGAGAGAACTAAGCACATCGAAGTCGATTGTCATTTCACTCGAGAAAAGATACAAGAGGGCGTGATTGAGACAAGAGGAATTGGGACGATGGAGCAGCCAGCAGATATCTTTACTAAGCCTCTATGTCAAAGACAACACGCATATCTGTTGAGCAAGCTAGGTGTCTTAGACATATACAGACCACCAGCTTGAGGGGGAGTGTTAGAAGATATGCGGAATCCCGGATTGCTCAATCAAGGATCCGATTCATTTATTGATTTGATTGAAGATTAGAATTATATGCATAATCAATTAAAATAGATATAGGCATAGATTGATTCGTAAGAATCATTTATTTCCTTTATTTATTCATAGATTGTATTATATTTACAACAAGAATTGTACAGATTCATTATTGAAGTGAATAGAAAGAAAATTGTTCCTTCTTCAATTCTCGCATCTGCAGATTTCCACCTTCTTTCACTAATCTTGAGCAGTTGTTTCAAAATTATTAACTAAAGAGACACAGCTTGCTACTTTAAAGGCGCATCGCCTTATTTTATCCACTCCTACGGATGCGATACCTGCCTCTTCCACATCACGCAATAAATATTGTGTGTAGTGTCATCGAACTAGTCACCTTGCATCCATGAGCTATCAAAGGCAACCATAGGCAACCTACACGGAAAAATAATCGATCCTGATGTAGAGGCCCACCTAAACGCTCATCCACCATTGCTGCTACTATTGAGGGTTCCTAATAGCTCATCTGTTACTTTAACTTTAGAGGATCTTTGTTACATTCTTCAAGAATCTAGTAATTCTAGCTCCTTTATCCCCAGCACTTCTACTATGATACCAGCTTAAGAATGAATAACATGTGAAAGAGAGAAAACGAGTAATTTGTGTTTCTCGCGATATGTAGAAAAGAGTAAATAGGGAAGAAATACACCTAAAGTGCTAAAACTTGGCATAGATGGACATATGAGTGCCAAAACTTCCAAAAAGTATACTGAAGTGTCAAAATTGGAGAAGAAATGAATACTTAAGTGCCAACAATAAGAATTTCCGGCCAAATAACTAATATGGCTTTTTTTGGCAAAAATTTTAAATGATGTGGCATTTCTCTATAAAAAAAAAAAAAAAAAGTATCTACGTGGTGTTGACATGGCTAGATAAACTCAAAACAACATCGTTTAGATTCAAATTTGATTTTTACTATAAATATTAATTTAATTAAATTTAAAAAGCTAAATTGAAAAAAGGGAGCAAGTTAGTGAGGGCTACAGACATGCTAGTAAGCCTCATTGGAATTGGCATTTAAGTGTCCAATTTAAAAAAAAAAAAAAAAAAAAGGTAGAGCTTAAGTGAACATTTTGGAAGTTTTGGCATTTATATATCAATCCGTACCAAGTTTTGGCACTTGGGATGTTCAAGTCTCAAATACATGGAGAGACTATTTATAGGCTTAATATATGACTATATAAGAGACCAAATCATATATGCATAATCAAAATAGATATAAAAAATCAAATGGAATATATTAAATATCTTCAAAAGATATATAAATAGTGGCACAAGATGTAGCATCAAAAAATAGAAAATAGTAAGTGCAATCATGTTTGAGTATAGGTTTCTTACCTTTTGAGTTGCTTTCATCAATCAAGTGCTCAACCTCATAGGACATTAAGGGTGCATATGGTAATGTTTCTATTCCTGAGAATAGTTTCTTTTTAGAAACATTTTTTTTTCTATTTCTATTCCCGAGAATAGTTTCTAAATAAAAAAAACATGTTTAGTAACTGTATAATATTTATATTCTAAGAACGGAAAAATAATAGAAATGCATTTGGTATGATCAAAAAAGTTTATATTCCCCAAAAAAACTTATTCCCAATTTTTTTCATTTAATTTATAAAATGTTAGTTCTAGTTTATTATAAAAAAATTTTGAAAGAGGAAGATGGAATTGTAATCATAAACATGTGCTTTTTAAATATTTAAAAAAAAAAAACATCAGTGGCTAATTATTATAGAGTAGCATGGCCTAAGAATTAGAATTACAATATATAATGATATAGAATTAGATTACCTTGATACGAATAATAGAAATGTTGCTAAGTACTTATAAATCACATTACAAAAGTTGGAAATACAAAGTTAGGGAATCTCAGGCATATTGAAATGTCTTGCCATTTTATTTGCGATATTTTTCCTGACTGTGGTTGATCTTAGTTGCCTCCTCTTGCAATATATAATCTTTAACCTCCACTTGTCTAGGTCCAAACGCGTACTCTGGATCTCCATATAGAGAAAAGTTTTTGTCCATCCTATCTTGGTTACGAATGTAATTATGAAGAGCACAATATGCAATTACAATAAGTGATTGCTGCCAAATTGTAAATGCAGGCATATGCCTCAAAAAGAAAAGAAAAAATGATTTTTTAATGCCCTAAATTACTTCTCAATAACATTCCTTAGTGAAAAGTGCCTATGGTTAAACAATTCACTTGTTGTTCTTGGTTGTCTCTCTCTACCCCTGTAATCATTTAGATAATACCGCTTATCTTTAAATTGAGTTAAAATTTTGAAAGTGCTGCATAACCAAAATTGACAACGTAATATTTGCCTATAATAAGGTATATTTAAATTTGTTATGATATGCAACCGTAACACAGTTATAAAGAAAATTATTTTGTCACACTCCGAACCTCGAGCATGCACACATCCCTCGGCGGTCGACTAAAATGCAACGTTCCTAAGATGCGTTGCTGATCCATTCGTTTTATGCACATGCGGAAACGAACTAATAATCCTCAAACAACAATCAAACATGGGATAATAAAAGCAGGACAGCCAATTTTTACAAAAAACACTTTATATAAATATCAAGTTGGTCCTACCAGTCTATACACATAAGTCTGGTTTAAAAAGAACTACTAAGTCGCCTACATTCTTGATCCTTCAACCTTGGGTCCTTAATTCTCTATCTAAGGACCTAAAAAATTTAAACCATGATGGTGTGAGATAAATGTCAACGAGTCTACACCTTAAACCCCGATTAGGATAAGAATTCACCCAGAGGCGGCCTAAACATGCACTATATAGGACTTACCTCGCCTCAGCATCTCCCTACACATTAGTATATCTCATATATCATATGCATACAGTAAATGCATTCAATAACTAGAACATCCCATATCATTCATCAAATATTCACCGGGGTCCCGATTATAACACTAAATCGTTATGACACGTCCCATTTCGTGCTACACAATTTCGTCCCATAATCAGGCGCGGCAATCTCAATCACTTAAGCATGTTCAAATTATTTACAACCCAATGGCCATGGCCAACTCAACAGTCGGTCGTCATTCGGTATAACTAGGCGTTGTCCTGCTCCTTCGGGCATGGTAACATCCCGTGTAAACTCATCAAGATGACATTCCATAAAGGAGCATCAATCCCGCCTCCATTGCGACTGGCATCCATTGTCAATGGCATTTGAACTTAATCAGGCATTGTCCTACGTAAACGCATCAAGACGGGTTCATTGTCTCGCATAAATGCATCAGGGTACTTAAGCAATCACACATACATTCATGCTTGGCCAAGAACATTGTGCTTTGCACTCAAATTCTTCCATTTTAAATAATGGACTTGACCAATTTTCTTCATATTAAAAACACCCGGTAAAATAATTATGCATTGTCACACATTTAAATTGATCCACAAAGCGTGATGCTCTCCCATTTAAAAATTTCACGATTTTAGGTAGTACATAAAATATTTTTGTGTCAAAAACCGACATCCAGTATTTTTCTAATTAAATGCAAAAAAAATCATATTTTTACAATAATAATAAAAAATCATCACAAAGTACTCAATTGCATAATATAGCAATCGATTTCACAAATTAACACATCCATGACGATCGGTGAAAATTTTTACAAACCGGCTATCCCGGTATAATTTACGCTAATTATAATTAATTAAATAAATTAAAATTATTTAAACTAAACCACTTAATTAATCTAATTAACCTAACCTAACTAATCTAATTGAACTAACTAAATGAATCCACCTAGACTAACTACATAATCCAATTAAGCTAACTAAATCACCTAACTAACCATTCTAACTAATTTAACTCTCTAATTCAACTACTTGAACTAACTAATAGTTACACTAACTAAATTACCCTTAGTCCTAATTAACCTTAAACTAACCCCCCTAAGTGCAATTAACTTCCTAATCCAAGATTAGGGTGTTAACTCATTGGATTAGCGAGGAAACGGGTTCACGATGATGGCGACGAAACGATAGCAAGATCCCGTGTCTACGGCGACTCCAATGGAGGGCCGAAAGAGGCTGGAAGGCACGATTGGGCTTGGCCAAACAGGTTAGCAAGCGCGAGGATGGCTTGGCGAGTCAAGTGAGGGCTGGTGGCAGATGGCCAAGTGGTTCACTGGAGTTAGAGGCGGTGGCGAGTTGGCGGCCTGGTCGAGCGCAGGGATGGGTTGGATGAGCAGAGGCCACAATCAGCGAGCTGGCGAGCTGGATCAGTTGGCAATCCAGCGGTCGCGGTTAAGGGTGGTAGGTGGTGGAGCAGTGGTGGCTGTTCTAGTGATTTGTTGCTAGAGTTACGGGCGTCAAGGTTGGATGTGAGCAAAACAGAGGAGACTTGAAGAAGAAGAAGAAGAAAGCAGAAGCAGGAGTGCTCGGCCAGGGAGAGGATGCGCATGAAGGGAAGAGAGGAGAGAGGGAAAGAAAGGGGGGACAAGGGAGAGGAAGTCAAGCAGCTGGCCAATGAGCATCCTTCACAAATATCTCATGCAATGATCACAAATTGCACAAAGTCTTCAACCTCGTTTGTCAAAGCATCAACCAATGGCCAATTTTCTCTCAATTCTCTCATAAACCAAGCCAATTTGAAGGCCAAAATAAACCCCTTCAGCGGCCATACGAATTTCCCTTCCATTTCCTTCCAATTCTCACCAAATCAAGTCATTTTGGCAGCCCCAAATTCCCATTCAACAGCACCTACGAATTTCTTCCATTTTCTTCACCAAATAATCTATTTTGGTTGTCAAAAATCCAACTAGGGCTGTCCATCCGAATTTCTTGATTTAAAGTTGCCGAATTTGATTTTTCCTCCAAAATTATGGGCTCGACATAAAATTCTCAAAAGATGAGACAATGTCCTAAAAATAAATCATGACATGCTCAAATGTTCGATTCTCGAAACCGAGTTCAATTTCGTTATTATAATCAACTGGATGCGATTTTAGCACGATCCATCCTACTGGGTAGCTTTTAGGAATTTTAGCGTGTTTGACCTATGGTCGATAATTTCGATCCATGTAAGTGCATGTTTGACTTGTCAGTAATTCTTGGTTGTCGTAAAAATCTAAAGGTTTCAATGATGGGTACTGAGTACATAATTGACATAAAATCAAGTTAGTGCCATTCGACTCGAATTTTGCAATCATGTGGAATCACCCCCAATTTAATTACACCATTTGTCATGCCCCGAACCTCGAGCACGCGCACATCCCACTGTGGTTGATAGAAATGCGACTTCCCAGGACACGTCGCCAACCCATTTATTTTATTACGCATGCGAAAGCAAAATAAATCTCCTGGCAACATTTAACTTGGGATAGAAAAGCAGGCAATCAATCACAACCAAACAAGCTTTCTTATAAACAGATAGGTTTATATACAACACTGGATTGTCTACAAAATAGACAGGCTCAACAACTAGAGAACTATCCTATGACTAACTTGTCAGACACGTTTGCCGATTCTTTGGTCTCCACCTCCACAAATGTCCATGGCTTCAAGTCCTCTACGACCGCCATCTAAGGACCTAAAAATATTATCCTGCAATTGGGATGAGACTACGTCTCAGCGAGTCCTACCCTCTAAGACCCGATTAAGAAGAAAATACGCCTCAGGGCGCTCTAGCCACACAAATAGGATAGAGGACTTACCTCGCCTCAGTCTTTTCCTGCACGTCAATACAATTCAATTCTCAATCACACAATTGAGCCAACGATTCAATTCAATTCAATCATACTATCTATCTTTCCATTTCAATCCGTCTATCAAACCGGTCTATCATATCAAACAGAGCTGATAGATAATATAATAGCTCATCATAAGCTGCCGTAATATTCAATATATTATACTATAGCTCACTAGAAACCGCTGCAATATTTATATAGTATACAATAGCTCACTAGAAGCTGCCGCAATATTTATATATAGTATACTATAGCTCAACAGAAGATGCCGCAATATAATATATATATATATATATATATATATATATATATCATAATATATCTCGCTAGAGGCGATACATATATATAAACCAATGCTCACCAGAGCTGATCATTCAATAATAAACCTTAGAACTGGATATTCAATCCAATAACAACCAAGGATTCAAACTAGTCATACAAACCAATTATGGTGCTAAAAGCCAACACCGGGTACTTTCAAGCTAACTACCGCAACTTCATCAATATCACTCAATTCCACACTTTTGGAATAATTAACCATAATCATCAATTTACACAATTTCTCAATTAAACATACAATTGGCACAAACTGACTGCATTGCTGCGATCAGCGCGAAATTCTAATGACCGGTCATCCCAGCAAAATTTTCGAAATTATTAAATATTTAAATTTAATTCCGAAAATTAAATAATTAAATATTATATTATAATAATATAATTTAATAAAATAACATTTAAAAATTCGAAATAATTAATTAATTAAAAATGATTAATTAGGGTTTAAACTAGATTACACTAATTAAACATACAATTAGCCTTAATTAAACATCCATTAAACTAATCATACAACTAATCTAATTTACTTTAAAATAATCTAATTTAACCACATAAACCTAATTAGACTAATCTAAACACCCTTAAGTATAATTAACTCACTAAGCAACGATTAGAGAATAAACTCACCCGATTAACGAGTCGAACGGCTCAAAACAACAGGGACGACGCAAGGGTCGATAGTCTCCAAGGCGGGCCTAGCTTCCAGGGTCGGGAAGCCAGCCAAAATGGGCCAAAACCAAGCTGAAATACCCATTTCTCTGCTCACTATTCCCTGCTGGTTGAGGGCGAATCCAGCACCAGTTGAGGCATGCAAGAGCCTAGATGGACAAAGGAAGCCGAATTGGACCCAGGCAGTGGCGGTAGGAGCTCCGGCGGTGGTCCACAGCAGCTAGGACGAGCTGGACAGCTCGTTGGAATGACGAGTTGGGCGAGAGGGAGGCAGAGACATGAGGAGCAGCGGTGAGGCGACGGCGTGCAGCTTGGTAGCGAACGGTGAACGGCGGAGGTGTGAGACGACGGTCCAACAGCTAACTGGCTACTCCGACGTCCTCAAATCTGTTGGGTCTTTGAGCAAGAACCGGAGATGGAGGAGAGAGGTAGAGGCGCGTGTGGGTAAGGCGACGGTGTCATGGTGGCATGCGGAGACAAGCAACACTACTAGCTGTTGGTTGCGACGACGAAGGAGCTGCTGGCCAGTCTTCTTCGGTTGTTGGGCTTCCAAGAAGAAGAAGATGGAGAGAAAGGAAGAATCGGTCGCACGGTAAGGAGAGGGAGGAGAGAGGCGATGGAAGAGAGAGGGGGAGGAGAGAGGAGGGGACCACTTTTCTCTCTCACATGGCCCACCATGACCTCACTTGATGATGTCACACTCCACTATCTTCCATAATCTTATTCCAATGGTTGCAATTTCATTTTCCGCCGTGGCATGAAATCTTGTATACTTAATTCAATCAATTCCATCCAATTGAAGCTCAATTAAATTAACTCATATGTCCTCAACCTTCTTATGACTTTTCCCCATCAAATGATCTAACTTGCATCCCAAAGATTCGATTAAAAACGGCCATCTAACAATCTCAAACAAAAACGGCCTTACTTTGCTTTTCCGCCAAAAATCTCGATTTGTAGAAAAATCTTCTGAGGATGAGTTAACGTTCCTAAAATGAATTGTGACATAACAGAACCTTCAATTTTTGAATTCGGGTTCAATCTCTTGGTTGATTTCAATTTGGCGTGACTTTAGCGCGTCCTAATCTACCATGTAACTTTTAGGAATTTTTAGTCCAATTGACCTGTGGTTGATTATTTTCAAGCCACAAAGTGCATCTTCGACATATTGGCAACTCTCAATTGTTGTAGAAATCTCAAGGTTTCAAATACAAACACAGGGTACCAAAATGACAGAGAAATCGGTCTAGTGCCGATCAACAAGATTTGTGCAATCAGGTGGAATCACCCACACTTAATCATATGCCTTTGTTGAGTCAACCTATCTCCAGTCTCTAATTGATCTATGCCATAATGACCCTTGCAGATTAGCACAGTTAAGCAGTCGATTTCTGGTTGAACTCTCAAGTCTATTGCGTTTAGATTCCTTAACGGCTTCACTTGATAGACTATTTATCTCATGAGTGGCCAACTCAGAGAAGAGAGCTATAGGCGCGAAGATGAAATGCCCGACTTATTCAATTGAAACCAGATTTGGAAAATCAAGATGTCATACCATTCCATCAAATCGACCTATATCCAATCACTAATCGCTTATAACGGTGCCATATTGAGCCTTGTCGATTATCATGGTTGAGCAATCGATTTCTGATCGAATTTTTAAGTCTGTTACATTTATATCCCTTAACGGTTGCACCTAATAGATCAGTTAACTCGTGAGTAATTAGCTTAGAGAAAAAGAACTATAGGCGTGTCGACAAAAAGCCCATTTCATATAATTGAGACATGGTCGAAATTCAGGATGTCATATATTCCTTATAGACAAAGCAAATACCGAGTGGTGGCAGAGGAAATTGTAGATGAGAAGTTTCGAGTGCTACTGAGAGCACTTAACAATCGTTGGCAGATCCATCCCACCCAGCATACGTGGCTGTCTTAATCTTTTTATAATAAGCTTTAGTTTAGATTTCTTAGTCTGGTCAATTAAAAAACTTAGGCTCTAATTAGCTTGGGCTATAATCGATAGGATCAATTTAGACTTAGCTTCACTTTTAAAATAAATGGTCAAGCTAGCTTAATATAGTCCCACTCTTAATGAAAATGATTAGTATTAAAATCACATTTGGTAGGTTCTAGTCTCTAGCTTCAAGCCTTCGGGGAATTATGTCTCGAGACGGATAATGAGGCCATGTGCATTCTTTGCTTGACTCATATCAGTTTCTTACTTTCAAAACCATTACTTGCTTTCAAAACTTGAGCATTTATTTATCACACTTTCTTTCAATAAATTGGATATTTATCACTTCCCTGGAATAGGTCAAGATTAGTTTAGACTTCAATGAAAATTGACCCTAAAAAAGAATTGCATGATCATTTAGCAATTTTGATGCCTTTAAGAACATAATTGGTAATCAAGATCATGTGACCACTTAGATTAAACAATTTTCCAAGTTAGAGGTACCGAAGAGGTGCTAATAGAAATATTATCATAATTAAGTCTTCGATGCTAAAATCTCTTATTGCGTAGGAACTGAGACAATGGTCTCACATCTCGATTGGTTTTTAGTTGATTCTAAAAGACTAGTGGTGACTCCTAGAATATTAGGCTGTTAAGAACTTAAATACTAAAATCCAATGTAGAATAAGGTATGGCCTTTGGAGAGTCTGTGAGAGTGGTTGGCTGGCCTTTAGGTAATGCCCCTAAAACTTATGCCTTTTCCCAACTGAAAAGGGTAGGTTACGACATTGGCATGGAGTATATTTAACTCTATATAGGTCAGCCTTTTTTTTTTTTTTATAATTACATTTGAAAATTATCAATTGCCTAATATAAGTAGATATTAAAGGTAAATAGTGTTGGAGAAATATTTCTAAGTGATTTTAATGATACTCAAACCATCCCATTGGAGAAATATTTCTAAGTGATTTTAATGATACTCAAACCATCCCAAGTATAATGTTTACTACAATATGTGCAAATATTTGTAATAAAAGGACTACGTAATATCCATGATGTGATCCAGTGGATAAAAATTGTAACGTGTCTTGATATGGTTTTCTGTAAACAATACCAACAAATTTAAAAGATTAGCTTGTGACAATGCCTATGTCGATGCTACTAATATTAGGTTATTGGTACTGTGAAATGTTTGTTGGTTTAGTAAAATAGCCGTTGTGGCTATAGATTTGCACAACAGCAAAATCCAAATATAAATAGTAATCGAGAAGTTAGGGCTATATATAGTAAAATTTTTGTTTCTCAATTTTCTGCATTTTTTATTCCCTGTAGAATAGGTTTGGTAAATCCGTTTGGTAACACAAATTGATTTCTCTATTTCTGAAACAGATTTCTATTCCAGAAATTATTTTGGAGGAGAAATCAGAACCTAAAAATTTTAGCTTCTTTATTTCTGAAACAAAAATAGAAATTGTTTCTCCTTTTCTCCAATCTGGGCATCCTTCTTCATTCACCATACGGGGCTTTTTTATTTGGGCATTCCTTCTCCTCAACCTTCAATGAAAAACCCTAGCGCTGTCGACTCCAACTCCGTCCGTCCTCGCCGTCAACTCCGACTCCGCCCTCTCGCCGGTGACATCGTCGCTCACCTCGCCGTCGACTCTGACTTCATCCTCCCTGCAGTCGACGACTTCGCTGGATCTGATCGCGTCGAACCCATCTCGGGTTCGTCTCCGAGATCAGAACCCGCTTGTGAATCTCCGAACCCACGCGTCGTTCTCTGACGCTGGTTAGCAATTCGCCGTCGGCTGCGCCTCTCCTGCCGAAATAGCAGCAGAGCTTCGTTGAGGAGGATCGGGTTGGCCGCTTTCGTTTGATCCGGCGGCATCGACCTTGTCAAGGTCGAACCTCCGCCGTCGACTTGTAGACCGGGGGCCTTTCGATCGAGTCCTCCGCAAGTTCCGCGAGGAGGAGTATCGAGCCGTTGTCTGGGTCCGAGCTCAATTTGAAGATTCCTAACGAGGGGATTGTGGACTCGCCGGAGGTTAATCGACAGGTGCCACAATCGGATCTCAGTGCTCCAGGTAATTTTCGAATTTGGAATTGAATATCCTGATGGTTCGTCGTTTTAGAATCCTCAATCGGATAGTGGGTTACGGTAGTAAGAAGGTTGTTGAATGAATAATCGTATGATTGCGTGTCCTGTTTGGGCAGAACGCCAAATGTTAGTTGTTTTGCCCTAACCAAACAAGTTTTATGTTCTTATTAAATCATGGGGGGTTAGCCTTTGATTTCTTGAAGATCTTGCAAACTACACATAGTCTTGGTTATGTGCTTGGGAGGTATTGGATTTTCATTACCTTGTCGTATCATGATCTAGAAGTTTCATTTTCATCTATATTGGTTCTTGGCCTGCCATGATCTGAAAGCTTTATTTGTTATGTTGCTGCATACTCTGCCCCTTCTCTTCATCTTTTGAGAAAGGCTCTCCATTTCAATATGATGAGCTTTTTGTAAGTCTAACGTGAAAGCTTATTCGTGTATCATTTGAATGTGGTCCCCTTTTGATGTAGAGCAGGGTATATTATATTCATGGAGTACCAACGCATTCAACATCATAAATCTCTTGAAAGTTTATTGAAATAGATTTCTTAAATCAATCATGTGTGGGTTTCATGGCCTTATTTGAAATTTTGGCTACTTGACATGTGGGATACTCTCTTCAAATTTGTCTGATTTTAGGGTCAAGATTAACTAACATGAAAAGAGTAGGTGATTTTTCTTTACACTTTTGTTAGATGAAAAGGAATGGACAAAGGAAAGTACATGATCATGTTAAATACTAACACGTTCCGTGCTTCTTTAGTAGGAAATAATTCAAAATGTGCTTTTCTTTTGTCGGACTAGCATGACGAAATCCTGCCAAGTATGGGGAACTATAATGGATGCTTAGATACTTGAAGGAGCAAAAGAGGCTGTAATATCCACCTTACAAAAAATGGTTTCCCTCTTCTTTTGCAGTCCTCTATATGACGAAATCATCTCACTGTGTCTTGACCTTGGAGAATTGGATGCTGCAGTAGCCATTGTTGCAGACATGGAGACCGCTGGAATCACGGTGCCTGATCAGACCCTGGACAGGGTCATTTCTTCACGGCAAGGCATTGATAGTGTCACCGATGATGTGCCCGAATAGATCCTTGCATTCAGGGGTTATCAGAGTTTGTATCAGGGTATCAACGAGTACTCCAGATACCTGAATGTGGGGCTTGAGATTATCAACAAAGCTGATTGCAAGGACGAAGCCGATTTTTGTCATGATGAAGATGATTATGAGTGAGATCCTATATTTACATTCGAGGACTTTGCCAGAAAGAAAGTGAACTCGACATACCGATGAGACGTATCAGAGATGAAATCTGAATTGTACATACCTTAGTCTTATAGTTGAATGGGGCCGTTTTGGTAGTAGATTTATACGTTTATTATTTATTGGATCGAGAGTCGCTTCTTGTACGCCCCGGAAAACGAGCGAGATTCTTGCATTTTCTGTGTGCATCTTAAATATGTCATCGAGAGGAGCTTTTCCAATAGTAGACGAAAATGCAAGAGGCCTCTCATGCTTGTTTGTCATTGTAGAGATGATTTTTCAGAAGACTCGACTCGCAAATTTATTCTGTTATACCGCTTGAAGCACCCCTCGGCGCAGCTGTGCCTTGTTTTGATTGGAACTGGCTAAAATCCCGAAGTGACGATCTGGTCTCGTATGACCAAACAGTCCGGAGTCCGTGGGGAAGTAACCTTTCAAAATGACATATCATTGTCTCAGCTTCATGCCGAAGCAATCGCATTTGGAATATTTATTAGTTTTCTATAAAGTTCATATGATTCGATCGACTTGTCTTTGAAGAAAAGACCAAGCAAGATTTGTCTTGCCTTCCATCTCAATTTTCCACTAATTTCGCGTGCAAGCCGAATTATTAGGTTCTTTTATTTTTGACAAGTCTAGAAAAAAAAAAAAAACTCTTTTTTTTTTTCTTTTTGTAAAATGTTTTATGCTATACAACGTTCCTTGCACATGATGCCAATGTTAAAGAAGTTAATTCTTTTTAGTTTTAGAAATATATATGCACTGTTGAAATGTCTTGTTGTAATGTATTAGTATTATTTCAATTATTATTTTGTATTTGAGAATTTTCTATGTTGTTATCTAATCAATTTCTATTCCTAGAAATAAAAGTTTTATTCTGTTATTAAACGGATTTCTGTTTCGAGATAGAAATTTTGAGTCGTTATCAAACGGGTTTCTTTGCTCAGAAACTTGTCCAGGGAATAGAAATTGAGAAATCAATTTATTGCCAGAAATCAATTTTTGTTTCAGAAATTTTGTCATGCGCATCTTAAGTATTTTGATAGGTCTATCAAAGATTGCAGCCCATGCTGTTTTTAGATAGCCTACAAATGTTCATGAAAATGATTGTATGGATAGTTTTATTTTTGGATAGCAGCTCGACAATAACTCTGACGACTCTTTGCTTTTCCAATCCAGCTCTAACAGACAAATTGAAGATGGTTATAAAAGATAAGATCTCTAAAGATTGTTGAGTTTTCTAAAACAAGCTATTCAACCCCCCTCTATGTTAGATTGTAAGCCCCCAAAAAATAGTGCAAATTTAGAACCTTCAATTCAAGTAGTGACTTCAAGACATGGTATATTTGGTTAGTATAATCTAATCTTACCAATGAAAGAATCTATTTCTTTCACTCAATCTTCTATTATAGAATGATATCGAAAAATGCATCTTTTTTTTTTGTCAATTCCATTATTAAATGAACCTAAAATGGTAATGAAGTAGGAAAACCTCCATAAAAGTAATAGCCAATTATTTTTTAGATAATTTTGATGCGGTGATTTTCATAGATGACAACTCTATGCCAAAGGAGGCGCCTCGAAATTCTGTATAAATCGGCCTTTTGCCAACACAATAAAATGTTGTCTTTGTTTCTTCTCATCCTAAAACAAATCAAGTATGCTGCAATCTGCGAATGGTGATTGAGGTAAGATTCCTTAAGCTTAATCTTATTTGACATTATTTATGCAATGATGTAGTATGGATCGCTCATTCTTCTTGTTGTATCAGAGAAGATCGGACCGAGCCATCATCCGAGCAAACGGAGCGTTATATCTTCTCATGAGATTTTAACCTAACTCTAGTTTCAAGACTCAGCAACCTCATTCCGGCTCCCACTTTCATACTTGCCATCCTTTTAAGGTCACTCCTTCCTCCCTTGTTAAGGATTATTTGCGAGGTTTTGTTCATCAGTTGAAGACAGTAGTCAAGATAGCCTAGCAGATTAGCAACAGAACTCTTCACGATTGGCATTTTCTCTATGTCATCATTTTGCTTGACTTGAGATCTCGAGTCCTGTTGTTAATTAATCAAAGTAGATTATTGAGTCAAACATCTCTAACTCTCTCTCTCTCTCTAAAGTTGCTTCTATTACTCGAGTGCAGGAACTATCATAAAGATCAATACTCCCATACTCGACACACTCAACCATGTCCACTTCCAAGGTACACCCCACGGTTATCTTCTTATTCCTCTCCCTCTTGCCCAACCTCATCCTCGCCAGAAACCCCAACAGCCAACTCCAAGTTACTCACTCCAGGTGCCGAGGCACTCCCTACTCGGACCTCTGTGTCTCCACTCTCGCCTCCTTCACGGGCCTTGCCTCCATGTCCTTCCCGGAGATCATATCCGGCATGCTTCACCAGTCCGCCTCCGAAGTGAGAGCCGCCTCAAAACATTGCACGGTCATGAAGAACCATTTCCCTGAGAAGATCAGGATGCTCGAAAGGCAAGCCCTGGACATCTGCCTTGAGCTATCTCGTGACATCCTCAATGACTTTGACAATGCCGTCTCCTACCTTGAGAGCTCGAAAGTCACTATACGCCACTATTATGACCTTCAGTCCCTCCTTAGCGGAGTGATGACCAATGTTTACACTTGCACCGACGAGCTCGATCCCCACACAGATAATCTGAATCTCGGGGACAGCATGAAGGATAGGCTCTCGAACATCTCACGCCACGTAAGCAATTCACTATTCCTCCTGACAAAGATGCGCGGCGTCAATAATCCTTCTGGACATGGTATTAGAGAGAGGTTCCCAGCGTGGATGTCTTTAGAAGATAGCCTATTGGTGCAAACACCAACGAATGCGGCAAAGTTCGATCTTGTGGTGGCGAAGGATGGATCTGGTAACTTCACCTCCATCAACGATGCTGTGGCAGCTGCTCCGGACAATAGCAGCACCAGGTATTTTTATAATTTTTGCACATCTAACTAGTTTTAGTAGTATTGTTTTTTCAAATTTCGATCTTAATGTGACCATTAGGGCTAATAGCTATTTTTAGTGGTGCTGTGTTCCTGAGGATTAGTTGACTCGTAAATACATTGCATTAACTTGAAATTGAAGGTAGAAGATAAGGTTTCATTTGAATGCCTGAAGATGTACAGCTGCATATGGCTTATAGCTATTTTTTATTATTTATTTTCCACATTCACATCCTCTGTTAATGTGCATCGGATGTGTCTTGGGCTATCGCCAGTTATCCTATGTTCTTGGTTTTTTCTTAGTTTCTTTCTTCGTAGATTAAAGCTTTTTTTCAAGGGGAGCTGATGATTTGTTCTTCAATTAATGGCCCTTCGATTTGTTTTTCTTGCAGCCTTGTACTCAATAACTCATTGATTTATTGTCGATTTGTTCGTCTTGCGGCCTTTTACCTACTAACTAATTGATTTATCGTTTCAAATCGTTAATTCAACCCACACTCGGAAATATTTATTTATTCGCTAAAACTTATTTTCAAGATGCAAATTTCCTTAATTTTTCCCCTGGCTTTTTCGTATTCATCAAGCTTACCGTTTATTTTTTATTTATTAATTAACACATTCTTAAATACTTTATCTTAGGTTAAAAAGAACTACATATAAACGTCATTAATGAGAGTTGTCTTTCGACAATCTTTATTAAATACTTAGGTCGAATTATAGTCAGCTTATTTAGAGAACGATGTCCTAGTTCATTTAGATGTCAATACTTATTCTTTCATTGCATGAATAGCGTTCCATTTTTTAATAAATGCGATTTAACTATAAAGCAAGGGACTTTTACAACGTCAACAATCAATTACTTGTATATGTCTATTTTGTCAAATTGCAAATACTATAAAACGGATTATTTTCCCACTTCTGATACAGCCAAGGTGTTTTCCGATTGCCGCTACAAATATAATTAATGACTTTGTCCAATGGAAATGAGAAGAGTCGAATGGAAATGAAACTAATTCTTCTTCACTACTTCGTTTTCATTAATGTAGGGAGAGGTGCATATAGATAAGAAGGAATGAGTATGACTAAATAAAAAAGAAAATTCCAAAAATGGAGGACTATTTTTGACAAGAAAACAACTAAATCAAGAAATATGAAATAGTGGTTCTCTCTTTACCTTTTTCACTTTCCTTTCACTGGCAACTTTGAAAACAAGATCTTTGTTGTTATGGTAATATTTTTATTATATTTAAAATTATAAAAACCTCCCCTTCCGTGTTCCCCAATTTCCTTTTTCGTACAGGTTTGTCATCTACATCAAAGAGGGGGACTATTTGGAGTATGTCACGGTGAGCAAAACAAAGACCAACCTCATGTTTGTAGGCGACGGGATCGAGAAGACATTGATCAAGGGCAACCGGAACAACGCCGATGGGTGGAATGCTTACTGGTCAGCCACCGTCGGTAAGTTCTTGAAACTCAATTTCTAATAAAATAGAAAATACATATTCATTTCAGATCCAAAAACAAATTGCTCTGCTTGCCAATCGGCCACCATTTGTTCTTTTCCAAGTGAATTTATGAATCTGCTTGTTATTTTTATGTCTCTTGCGTTCACCATGTTTCTTGTTATTTCATTGTACCATTAAGAAAGTTATCACCAGCGCTTACATTCTTATCATATAGTAATAAGACCTAGGGGCGTTCATTTTATTAATGTACCATATTTTGATACTAAGGCGTTTCTTATACTTTGGTACATACACTTCTGATTTTCATTTTATGCCAGTTGCTCTCAATTATGTTAACCTACTCGGTTCAATTCCTAAAAGGATACGTGATTAAATTAATAATATTTGATGTTATTTCCTCCATCTGCAGCTATTGAGGGTGATGGATTTCTCGCTAAGGGGATCACCTTTGAGAATTTTGCGGGGCCCACGAAGGGTCAGGCAGCGGCTTTTCGGAGCAGGTCGGACAAGTCAGCGTTCTTCCAGTGTAACTTCTTGGGCTACCAAGACACGATGTATGTGCACAGTCATCGCCAGTTCTATCGTGACTGCGATATATATGGCACAACCGATTTTATATTTGGAGATGCGGCGGTCGTTTTCCAAAATTGCAACTTGTATGCGCGCAAACCGAAGGGACACCGGAATGTGTTCACTGCCCAGGGCAGAGAAGATCCGCTTGCGCAAACCGGGATGTCGTTCCTTGGCTGCAACTTTACAGCCGCACCAGACCTTGCACCTGTACAGTCATCATTTAAGACATTTCTTGGCCGTCCGTGGAAGGAATTCTCGAGGACGGTGATCATGGAATCGTACATTGGCGATCTAGTTGACCCAACTGGATGGTCAGAGTACCGCGGCTCGGCTGGCTTGAGCACACTCTTCTATGGGGAGTACCAGAATAGAGGCCCGGGTTCAAACACGAATGACCGAGTGAAATGGCCTGGGTACAAAGTTATTACCAGCTCAACAGTAGCAAATCAGTTCACTGTCGAGTCTTTCATTCAAGGTAACCAATGGCTCGACGACACCGGTTTTCCTTATTATTCAGGTCTGAATTAGAGAGGAATTAAATGTTTAGAATACATAGACGAATAAAAAACATAAATACAAGTTCAGCCCTATTCACACCAATTCGCCCATCACTGGCGTCCAAGCCCATTACCCTTCGTTGCTCAATTGCTGCAAAAACTAAGTTCTCTACCTTTGGTTTCCCACTTCTGTACCGTCAGTAGTGCTGGCTTCAATTAGCTCTGATGGGTTTTTTTTATGTTTTTTGATGGGCTTATTTAAGCCCGTCCGCCCATGTTGGGCCAAAACCTGGCCCATAAGTGAAGGGCCTGTGGAGGAGGTTATTATATCTGAGCGGTTAAGATATATGAGCGGTTACATGATTTTGAATTTACATAATCTGAAGAGAACAGAGAAAACGTTCTCTCGTTTTCCTACGCTCTTATTTTCTCCAAAAAAAGAGTGAGTACACTCCTTGGAAGAATATTATCGGGATTCCTCTCCAAATTGCGACATCGGTGTTTTAATCTATGTAAGACAAGGTACGCTCGACTCCGTAATGTTCTTTTTGATCGGTGATACATGTGTTTTATGGGCTTGTTTTTCCGCATTCGTTGATTTTGGGGTTCAATTGAGTATCGGATCATAATTTGGGAATCCATTATCCCGACATTGGTATCAGAGCAATGTTCATGTTTCCCAATCACTTTTCATGTTTATAAATTGTTTTTTGATTGAATTTTTTCGTGAAACACTGCCGTCGGTCAATCGGGGACAGAAAATCCCACACCGCATACTATTCATCCCCATTTATGATTTTCCGTAAATTGAAGTTCGTTTCTGATAGCGTAGGATTGTAGCTCTCGTCAATACAAGAAAATCGATTATGGCTCGCCACCGAGGGCCGCCGGATGTGCCGCCATGCGTGACCAGAAGATTCAGCATGCGCCGAGGCGGTTCCCAAGCGCGTGCGACGCATGTGCGAGTGGGGGAAACCGCAGGCGCGTGCAACACACTCGCATGGTAATCGCACGCGCAGGTGTCGCACTCATGCGGTAATCGTTGGCGCGTGCTGCACTCGCCAACTAACGTCATCGTGATGTTAGCCGGCGGTTGCCCGCACATGCGTAGGGCACATGCCAAGTCGTTGGTTTGAATCGAGTCGACCCAACTAACTTCAACCCATTTGCGTTGAACCGTGACTCGTTAACCTGTTGATTTTGACCGTTGATGTTGACCGTTGACCATTGACCAAAAAAAAGGGAAAAAATGTGTTTCTTTTTCAATTAAGTCTATGTAATCCCTTTTTATTCTGCATTTGTTGCAGGAACAATGTCTCCTCGTCAGGCATGCACACCTATTCGTGCAACTACAGATGAACAAAAGAAAAGGCTTTCAAGATTGATAGTTGAGTTGACCGATTATCGATGGGATATTGACAATATAATTGATCATGTTCTTGAGGTCAACAAGAAAATACAAGAGGTCATATGGAAGGGTTATCCCATGCAACAATCTGAGATGGTGTGATTTTTTATGAACATTTTTCCACCAGAATGGCAAGGAGTGTTGAATCGCCTATAGAATATCAATAGAGTTACTAAGTGTAAGAGACTTGTAATGTCTTTTATAGATGAATATCATCAGGTTGAAGCCACGAAAACTGCGACCCAAAGAATGACTTCAATCTGGCGGGGGATGAATGTGCGAAGGAGAAATCCTAAGGGATATTCATCTATTTTTCAGTGGCTAGCGAGAATGCCTGAAAAATTTACAAAAGAGAAGCTAAAGAAATTGAACAAAAATGAATCTTTCCCTATTCATAGGTTGTGCTTTATGGATATCTTATGTAAATATTTTTTACCTCGTTGATGTTAGTGTAGCAACTATTGTGTTAGTTACATAATGTGGAAATATTTTCTAATACCATTAGTGGATGTCTTATATCATTTGCTTCAGTTATCATTAATTGTTATGGGTAGTTCATAGAAGCTTTTGTAACTTCAAAGAACTTATTTTGCGTAGAATATTATATTAATGATAATTTCAAGTTAGGATTTTGGATGATGATTGGAAACTCATGATATTTTAATTCTAAAACCTTATTTGAAAGTATTCATCAATATGATAAGTTTGTGCAAAATGGATGCATAAATGATAGACATTAATAATTCATGCATATATATCTGATATGTTTAGATCAATGGCTTTAGCCACTAAAAGCATAGTCATTGAATTGAACAAAGGTGAGAAGCTGAACCATGATAATTATAAAATATGATATATGAAAATCCAATATGTGTTGGAAGAACAAAAGGCACTATAAGCTCTTAACCTGACTATGGAAGAGCCTGAAGATGGGAACATTGCACAACATAAAAAAGATAATGATGCATTTGCTACATGGAAGAGAAATAACTCTCTTGCTCGCATTACGTTGTTGAGTAGCATGGAGAATGATGTCATGCGTGAGTTCAGGCATTTTGAGAATGCCAAGCAAATATAGGAAGCGTTAGCAGCAAGATTTGGTCATACTTCGGTGACCAAACTGAGACAACTCACTATAAGGTTTGACTCTTACAAGAAGTTTCATGGTCAGGCCATGAAACAACACCTGAGAAAGATGTCAAACATGATTAACGACCTGAAGGATGCTGGTCAAGTCCTAACTGATGAGCAACAAGTGCAAGCAGTGATCTATTCCTTGCCTCAAAGTTGGGAGCATATGAACATGCACTTGACTCACAATGAGAACATCAAAACCTTTGAGGATGCAGTGCACCACCTTATTACACTGGTTCTAGCTCACATGGAGTTTCGAGCTCCAAGTGCAAACGTCTTGATTGGTTCAAAAGGTGGGAAGGCAATGGAGCAAGTTCTTAAGGGAAGAAACCAAGAGTTAACCAACATGAAAGAGTAAAGCGTCCTCGAATGAAGAAGCTGTCAAGGGCGAAGTGTTACAATTGTGACAAGAATGGTCATTATACTCGGGACTATCGCGAGCTAAAGAAGGTAAACACCCATTGTACTTTTGAGAACTTTGCTTATGTGTCAAGTTCTGTATTCTTAATTAAATCTAATCCTTTGTAGACTGTAGATTCGGGAGCAACATACCATGTAGCGAAGGATAGAAAATCCTTCATGAAATATCTACGAGTATTGATTTGAACTAAGTGAATCTATGTAGGAAATAGCTCTAGAGTTGAAGTAAAAGGATTGGCACCTGCTAATTGAACATGCGTGGTGAACGCACTTTGTTCATACATTATGTTTTATATGCTCCAAAGATTCGTTGAAATTTAGTGTATGTTTTAGTGTTGGTTAAGCTTAGTTTTAGTATGAACTTCCATAATAGTGATGTGGATTTGTATTTGAATACAAACTACTATGATTATGGTTATTTTTTAGATAGTTTTATTGTGTTAAACGTTGACTTATTTTTTAAATAGTTTTATTGTGTTAAACGTTGACTGTGGTAATGTCAATGTTCGTTATTCCATTTTCATATCTTCTAATTTATATGATAATGATGTAAATGTGTGGCATGTTAGACTTGGTCATATTGGCCAACAACGTATGAATAGACTAGCCAAAGAGGGCTTGTTAAATAATATTGAAAAAGTCGATTTGCATATATGTGAGCATTGCCTAATAGGGAAAACAATAAAGAAATCATTTGGAAAATGTAAAAGAGCTAAATTTCTTTTGCATTTAATCCATTCTGACGTCTGTGATCTAATGAATGTGAGAGGAAGGCATGGGCTTGTTTGTTATATCATCACATTTATAGATGATTATACTCGATTCGGATATGTCTATTTGATTTTTCATAAATCTGAAGCATTGAGTTGTTTCAAAAAATTTATGAGTTTGGTAGAAAATCAATTAGATAAGAAAATAAAAGTATTAAGATCCAATCAAGGTCGAAAAATATTTATTTAATGAGTTTAGAAATTTATGTGATGAAAAAAGAATAGAAAAACGGTTGTCTATTCCATATATTCCTCAACAAAATGATGTTGCAGAAAGAAGAAACGAAACCCTACTTGAAATGATTAGGTCAATGATGGCCCATGCTAATTTACTTATCACTTTTTGAAGTGATGTTTTAATAACCGATGTCTATATACTTAACTGTGTGCCTTCCTAATCAGTTACTTCCACTCCATATGAGTTATGAACAAGTAGAAAATGGGACTTAAGTTTTCTTAAACCATGGGGTTATGCTGTCTATACTCATGAGCCCTCTTATAAGTTTGAGAAATTGGGTCCTAGAGGAAATAAGTGTATTTTTATAAGATACTCAGAACACTTGAAAGGATATATATTTATAGATGAGCAAGAAAGCGGGAGTGTAACTGAATTTGAATCATGTGATGTCACATTCGTAGGGAATGAATTTCCTAAGAATGGCGAAATAGGTGAGAATTACTCCCTATTTGAAACCTTGAATCAAGATAATGAACTTAGTGGAGTTCGTCCAAGTGGGAGTAACATGAGAAGTAATTAATTTAATTCAACTCACTCTCAATTATAACCACATGATAAGACAATATCTTCATGATCTAATTCGAGTGAGAGTATAATTGGGAATGATATGCAAATTGTATAATTTTTCATATGGCGAATAAGTTGCAAAAGTATTCCCCATTGACGTTTTGACATTGAAGGGGAAGTTTTAATGGTTGCTTCACAAGATGAAGATGAGTTAAGAAATGTTAATGAGACTCTAAATTGCCCTAGTAAGGAAAAATAGATGCATGCAATGGAAGAGGAGATAGAGTCAATGAAGTCAAACTGTATTTGGAAACTGATTGATCTTCCAAAAGGATACAAAGCCATTGGGAACATGTGAGTTCTCAAAATAAAACGTAAAGCTGATAACTCAATTAAAAGACATAAAGCTCATCTTGTGGCGAAGGGTATAATTAACATGAATGAATTGATTATAAGAAAACATTTTCTCCTATAGTGAGATTTACCTTAATTTGCATAATTCTGAAAATAGTAACTAGTATGGATCTTGAGTTATATCAAATGGATATAAATACTACTTTTCTCAATGGAGAATTAGAGGAATAAATTTATATGGAAGAACCTGTTAGTTTCATTATGAAAGGCCATGAACAAAAGGTATGTCGACTTCTGAGATTGATATATGCATTAAGCAATCATTGAGACAATGTTATATACGTTTTCATAATACCATAATGACATATGATTTTTTAATGATTGATGAGGATCATTGTGTATATATCAAAAGATCTAAAAATCAATTTGTAATAATACCATTATATGTTAATGATTTATTGATTGCCGAAAGTAATAAGAAGTTTGTTAATATTGTCAAGAATTAGTTATCTTCCAATTTTGAGATGAAAGACATGTGTGAGGCTGTATACATTCTTGGAATTAAGATTTCAAGAAATCGTTCAAAGATATCATTGTCTCTTTCACAAGAAAATAATGTTCTTGAACCATTTCGTATGCAAAATTGTAAATCCATAGATACTCCTATTGCAAAAGGTAAATGATTGAGTCATAGAATGTGTCCAAAAAATCCACAAAAGAAGGAACAAATGTAATATGTTCTTTATGCTAGTGTTGTTGAAAGCTTATTATACGTTATGATGTGTACAAGACCTAACATATATTTTGCAGTTGGAATGGTGAGTAGATACAAATCCAATCCAGGTCAAGCATATTGAAAAGTCATTAAAAGAATATTGAGGTATTTGAAGGGAACTGGTGATTATATGCTGAGTTACCAAGGAAATGATCTGCAACTTGAAGGCTATTTAGATGTTGATTGGGAAGGAGATTTAGATGAAAGGAAATCTACCTATATATTTGTTTTCTTATTGAATAATGGCGTCATATCTTGGAACAGTAAAAAACAAACGTGTATAGTATTGTCCACAATGGAAATTGAGTTCGTGGCATTATTAACAGTGATACAAAAATGTGTTTGGTTTAAGAGATTTTTGGATCATTTAGATGTTATTGAGAATGCTACAAACTTATTGTTGGTTAATTGTGATAGCCAAGCAATAATAGCGTATGTTAAAGATCCAAAATATCATGGCAAAACCAAACATATATATACCAAGTAAAATTTTGTTAAAGATAGGTTGAACGAAAAGACGTGAACTTACAATACATATCTACGTAAAGAATAGTAGCATATCCTATAATGAAACCAATACCTAGAAATGTATTTTGTAGCCATGTGAAATCTCTAGGACTACGTAGAGGCTGATATACTGAATATTATAATTTCCCTTAAGTGTTCACATTTAATGAATTTGTGTTTTCATTATTAATGCCTATGAATCTTTATTTGATGTTTATGCATCTTAATGCTTAGTGCATGTGCATTATATAAAATTGAGAAAGTATGTCGGACAGATAAAATATTAGCCCACTCACACGAGTAATCGCATTTATTTACTATGTGATAAATAGAGATGAGACAATTTTTTAAGCTTATTATCTAGATGATAATTGAGAGCTCAAGCTTAAAATATATAAATCACCTTAACTAAGTGTTAAGATGAGGACATAATATTTACTATGTCTGAAATAAAATAACTCACATATTTTACTTTGTCTATCTAAGATGTCAGATGTGAGTTATGATGAATTCTGTGAATAAGTAGATATGTGAACTCAAGTTAGACATTAAGATGTGAAGCATTTCACTGCTTCGCCTAGCAGCACGACGCGTATTGAAGGTATAGATATAAGCTCAATGAGAAATGAGTTAATACTATAATACGTATTTCATATCACGTATGTATGAGACGACCAACAAAAGTAGCAAAAGTTTTGATCTCAACTTTTATGCCATGTGAGACTCTTGAGGAAAATAGTTCATCGATTAAGTGTCCTCATGACTATTACTTATTCTCAAAATTTCTATTCAGTATTTGTTATTTTAGAATGTTGCCAATGATCATGTATTGATTTGATCTAATGGAACATTTCCAAAAAAAAGCAAGTTGAACTTAAATTAAGAGTTTCAAGGAAAGATGAAGATCAAATTTAAAGAATCACATTATAGTTTTGTATTCATTGGTCAACCAATTATGATTGTTTTTTGGGATAATCATTATTGTGAATACAATATATATCATTGATAAAAAAAAAAAGATCAAGAGAAATATAAATGTAATCGATCGATTTAGAGTACTGCATAATAAATCTACTCATAATGTGATGTACATTATGAGTTACTATATATTCCTAATAGATATATGGCAATGAGCTCTCAAAGTATGCTGGTCACACGGATTATTCACCGGTATGAATGTTACAGAGAGGTAAAGAGAATTATGTTCGGTCCACTATGTGCGAGTGGGAGATGATGGGTTTTTATGTTTTTGATGGGCTTATTTAAACCCGTTCGCCCATGTTGGGCCAAAACCGGGCCCATAAGTAAAGGGCCCATGGAGGAAGTTATTATATCTGAGTGGTTAAGATATATGAGCGGTTACATGATTTTGAAGTTACGTAATTTGAAGAGAACAGAGAAAATGTTCTCTCGTTTTCCTATGCTCTCAGTTTCTCCCAAAAAAAAAAAAAAAAAAAAAAAAAAAAGAAGAACAATATTAGGATTCCTCTCTGAATTGCAACATCGGTGTTTTAATCTATGAAAGATAGGGTACGTTCGACTTCCTAATGTACTTTTTGATCGGTAATACATGTGTTTTCTGGGCTTGTTTTTCCGCGTTCGTTGATTTTGGGGTTTGATTGGGTATTGGATTGTAATTTGGAAATCCGTTATCCCGACAAACTCGAAACTTTAACAACCCCATGAGCTCCAAATCTCAGATCACGGTTATAGCAACACCATCCCACACCGGACCTCTTGTGCTCGCTTGATCCTTCTTCACTAGTGCTGACCACCAGCGACGATGCATCCCAGAACATATGCTCTGTCTTTGTTCTTTTGGCGATATAAAAGTGAGTTGTTGACAGCATCCTGCATGTAGATCATTCTACTGAAATGTATAGCATTTACTCGTTGATTTTCCTGAGTGAGATCAGCTTGCAAATTTGAGGAATACTCCTGTCTATTTTTGCTACTTGTTTAGGATATTGCATTTCATGGTTTTTAGGGTAAAATGAATTTGAGATTTTTTTTGGGGGGGGGGGGGGGGGGATGAAATAATTAACAAGATGCAAATTGAAATGTTAAAAAAAGTCAAATAATAATAATAAGATATAGAAAATTCATATTTACGTAGTTTCATCTTAGGAATGGGTCTAGTTTGAGTGGTTCTAATTAGTAACAGGCTTAGTTGTGTAGCCTAGAATAATTACTTTGGATAAAAATGTTAATCTTTGGTCTAGTTAGGTTTTAATAATCTCACATCAAAAAATGAAACAAGTAACATTGTATATGTCTTACCCTAAGGAGTTGGAGAAATCCCTATAGGGTAGAAAGAGCAAGTACATCGAATCAAGCAAAAACCTCAGCTTACTCACTGCACTCTAGAATAATGTAAAAGATCCTAAAATTCATTAATCTAAATCATGAGCATCACAAACAGAAAAGAGCTTCGAAAATCAGCAGGATCAAACACATGACAAGAAGTCCTAAACAGGCTTGGTCTGAATTAAACTAACCTCAGCAAAGTTGAACAAATTTAACGAAGTTTTACTAACCTTTATATTTGTCCAACATTCATTGATGATGAAGCTCGGAAGAAGGATCAAATCATGGATCAACAGAAACATGAACTTGGAAATCCTTCGCCTGATGAATAGAACTCCAACAAGTATAAACATGAAATATAAGAGTCGAGAGGAAGGAGCGGCTGTCAAAATGCTAGAGCTCCACCGATCTTCAATCAGCAACTGGATTTCAGAATTCCTTGATCGGAGAACTGACTTTAAGTGACTGCTAGATTCATGAGATTGTGTGATGCCAAGAGGAAGATATTGATCGCCAGTGAAGGAAGAACTTACAACTGAGAAAACGAGATCACTGATAATTAAGAGTTAATGGAGAGAATTTTGGAGGGAACGCCAGAGAAATCCTCCAAAAGAAAGAGAATGAGTGGAGTGATTGTGGAGAGAGCCGTCGGCCAAAAAGAACAATGAGAGATAGGGAATGGGGAGACTTTTTATGAGAGAGAAATTGCAGAGAGAGCTCATGAGAAAGGAGAGAGTAGGGGTGATCGGGTTCAGGGTGGGTAGGATCTAGACTTGGACCCTATACCTGACCCTGTTATAACCAGTTCCTCTTTTCTGGACCCTATACCTGATCCACCATATTTTTCTAATCTGGTTCTAGGGTCAACACTGTTTTCACTGGAACTTGTTTTGCAATCTCTTAATATCTTATATAACTTTGAATTTTATATTAATACCCGAGAAAATAAGGAAACTATCCTAATTTGTATTGAAACATTAAGCACTTGTAATAAATAAATACACGAACTTTTTGACTAAACAAAAAATTAGGAATCCACAAGGCTAATTATAATAAATAAAATCATAAGGCAAATAATTAGCAAAAACATGGGTCAATCCCACAACTATTACATGAAACTACTCATTTATGCAAGCATAACTCCTTCTACAAAAGAGAAATTATGTGAGCTAATCCATGTGATATACAAGAATTTGGTGGTGACAAACATCGTTCACTGAGAGGGAGCGGTGAGAGAGGGAAACAAGTAAGGAAGAGGAATGATAAAAGAGGAGTGCCACGCGTGTTTTGTAACAGCCTGAATTTTCAGAATTTGTTTTTGACTAAATAAATTGGGCTTTTTATTGATGTGCCTATAGTGTTATTCTCTGAGATGATCACTCGTGAGATAACTAAACTACCTGGGAAGTCGTTAAGAGATTTTAACGCAATAAACTTGAGAATTCAACCGGGAATCGACTGCTCGACCGTGCTAATTTGCAAATGTCATTACAGTATAATTAAAAATTGATAAGAGATTGGAGATAAGTTGATTTGACTGAGGTGTGTGATGAAGTGTGGGTAATTCCACCTGGTTGCAAAATTCTCATCGATTAGCACTAGACCGATTTTCTATCATTTCGAGTACCATGTGCCCCCTCAAGATTTTTACGACAATCGAGAGTTGTCAATGTGTCGAAGATGTACATTGTGACTCGAAATAAATCGATCATGGGTCAATTGCACTAAAAATTCCTAAAAGCTACTTGGTAGACTAGGTCACGCTTAAAACGTGCCAGATTGAAATTTATCACAAATTTAAACCCGATTTCAGAAATTGAAAGTTTTGTCGTGTCACAATCTATTTTAGAAACGTCGACTCATCCTTCGAAGAATTTTTGGAGATTCCAAGATTTTTGCGGAAAATCAATTCGGACATTGCGGAAATTAATGGAACTTCGAATGGGCCAAATTGAAGTGAGATTTGGGCTTCCAAGTCGAGCTATTTGGTGATGGGGACTTATAGAAATTTTATGGGCTTTTTACTTGGCGAATACGGACGTCGATTTGGAGAATTGAGTGAGGAAATTGAAGTTTATATGGAGAAATTCGGAATTTTGGCAAGGGGCTGCAATTTTGACATTTAAATTGGCTCAATTGTGGAATATTCTTGTTGGAAAGTCTTGGGGGGGGGGGGACAAGCATAAAATTGAATGGCTAAGTTCTTGACTTTTGGCCCCCTTCGTGACTTCTCCAACGCCGACCAGCTGCCCTCCATTTTCTTTGCCATTCCTATCTTCTTCGCGACTTCGACCTTCTGATTTTGCTTCACTTTCATTTCCTTTTTGTCGATGCAGCCGGCCTCATTTCTTCTCTGCCCTTTGCCCCTCCATGCACCGAGTTTCCTTCCCCAGCCGCTGCCACCTGCCCACCATCTTCGATCAACCTTCCAGCAATGAAGATCACCTGCCTTCTCCACCGAGCGAGCGCACCTTCCACTCCATGCCGGCACTTGTTCCACCATTTCTTGTCCCCCACTGAAAGAACCGTCCACAACTTTCAACGCCAGCGAAGCCCGAAGCCCATGATCGACCAACCTGCAGCCTAGCATCTCCATTGAAATTTTTGCTTCATTCCTCGTGTCCTCTTCCCACTCGATCATTTTTCAGCATCAATGATCGAGGCAAACCTTGTTGCCAGCTCGCCCTCTCCAGCATCAACAACTGGAGCAGCTTCTACTTTGCTGCGGCCTTTGCTATTTCTTTCTTCAGCCCAGTTGAAGCCGAAGTCTAGCCCACTTGAAACAAGCATAAAATTGAATGGCTAAGTTCTTGACTTTTGGCCCCCTTCGTGACTTCTCCAACGCTGACCAGCTGCCCTCCATTTTCTTCGCCATTCCTATCTTCTTCACGACTTCGACCTTCTGATTTTGCTTCGCTTTCATTTCCTTTTTGTCGATGCAGCCGGCCTCATTTCTTCTCTGCCCTCTGCCCCTCCATGCATTGAGTTTCCTTCCCCAGCCGCTGCTACCTACCCACCATCTTCGGTCAACCTTCCAGCAATGAAGACCACCTGCCTTCTCCATCGAGTGAGCGCACATTCCACTCCATGCTGGCACTCGTTCCACCATTTCTTGTCCCCCACTAAAAGAACCGTCTACAACTTTCAACGCCAGCAAAGCCCGAAGCCCATGATCAACCAACCTGCAGCCCAGCATCTCCACCGAAATTTTTGCTTCATTCCTCGTGTCTTCTTCCCACTCAATCATTTTTCAGCATCAACGATCGAGGCAAACCTTGCTGCTAGCTCACCCTCTCTAGCATCAATGACCGGAGCAGCTTCTACTTTGCTACGACCTTTGCTGTTTCTTTCTTCAGCCCAGTTGAAGTTGAAGTCTAGCCCACTCGGAACAAGCTCAGTCCGTGAGCTTTAGTCCCTTGGGCCCTTGTTGCTTCTCTCGCTAGGCCCAGCTCAGCCAGCCCATTCTCAGTTTAGTTCAGTTGAAGCCCTCAATTCAGCCTTGGTTCAGCCCAGTTTTGGTCCCCATTCAGCAACCCACAAAATTTTCTTGTTCAGCCCACACAATTCCGACTGGCCCATCTTCAATTCCAGCAATCCATCTTGAAGCCAAATCAGCCCAGTCTTGAGGCCTACGAAGCAACCCAAGCCCGAAGCCAAGCCCAGCATTTGATGTGGGCTTGCAAGGCCTTTGGGCTTAGTTCGAGTGCCCGTCGACGCCATCGAAAATTCGGAATTCAACCGCCATCGCGCTGTCATCACAGTGATCCGGTCTTCGTTTTAAACCAATGAGTTTAACTTACTAATCTTCACTTAGTAGGTTAATTGTGCTTAGGGGTTGATTAATTTAGGTTAAGACAGATTAGGTGGTTAGATTAGATTAAATTAGAGAATTTAATTACTTGCCGATGCATGTTAGGTGGATAGTTAATGCAATTAGCGAGTAAATAGACTCTAGTATTTATTGAACGAGTCTTGGAAATTTTCCAAGTTTGTATTGGCGTCCAATTAGGCATTCTAGGCCTAAGTTAGATTTATTGGCATTTATTCATTAATTTTTGTAATTATTTATTTATTTATTTATTTTCTGGAAATTCAATCGAGATTTTCGGTAACCAGAATTTCGTGCTAATTGTAATGGCACTTTTTGTTTATTTAATTGAGCACTAGTTTATGAAAATTGAGCAAATTAGTGATTATGGAGATTTATCCCAAAAATTAGATAATATGGGTATTTGTATAGAAAATTGCCTGGTAGGGCCGTGATTACCATCAAATATAGAAATTGCCCAATGGGGCCATGATTACCACCAAATATAGAAAATTGCTCGATGAAGCCGTGATTACTATCAAGCCTAGAAACTTGCCAGGTGGGGCTGTGATTACTACCAATTCTAGAAAATTGCCAAGTGGGGCCGTGATTACCACCAAGTCTAAATTATACCAGTGAGGCCGTGATTACCACTTAATATAGGTCATACCTGTTGGGCCGTGACTAAGAGTTGAGAATAAATAATCGAAATGACCATGTGATGGTCTCGATAACATGTAATCGATTGAATCGATTGATCGATAATTCAATCTGATTGGATTAAGTGATATAATTGTCAGTGTTTATTTATTGAATTGACCTACATGAGGAAACTGAGGCCAAGGTAAGTCCTCTAATGCCTGATTGTGCTTAGGCAACCCTTAGGGTGTAATTTTCTTCCTAATCGTGTCTTAAGAGGGTTGAACTTACTGAGATGTAGTCTCACCCCATTGTGAGATCACATTTTCAGGTCCCTAGGTGATGGCCATGAAGAGCCGAGAGTCCTGGAGTTTGGGAAGGTGGAAGAAGCGTAATCGGCAAAACCTGTATAGCTAGTTAGTCACAGGACAGTTCCTTTTTGATAAGCCGACATTTTTGTAACTAACTTGGTCTTGTGTATAAACCCATTTGTTTATAAAAGACTTGTTGTGGTTTTAAAAAGTTGGCCCCGCTTTCCTATCCGATTGTGTTATTGTCTGTGAATTATTTATCTGCTTCCACATGCGTATTTAAAATGAACAAAGTTGGTGATGCTTCCTGGGACATCGTTATTATATTGACCAAGCAGGGATGGGCACGAGCCCATTGGGTCGGGACATGACATGTTTGAAAGAGCCAAGAGGAAAAGCGTAATGTGATTACGCCAATAAAAATAGAAATCTATGAAAAAAAAAAAAAAAAGGGTTTTGGACCTCTACTTATAAAATTGGTCCAAAAACCGGTTCCAAAACTGGTCCAGGAACCAATTTCGGGTAGGTAATCACTCAGAACCTGTCCCCGAACCAGTTTAAACAGGTTTCGAATTTTGGGAACCAGTTCCCAACCCTATTTTTCGGGTAGGCCGATCTGGGAACCGGGTATACTCGGTCCGGTTGCACAACCCTAGAAGAGAGAATCAAGATTGGGAGAACTCGAGAGAGAGTGAATATACCGAATCCAAAAGAATAGTTGCCGTCGACAAGCAAGAAGAGAGAGAGATGGAGGGAAATTCAAGAACCAAATCTAATCAAAGCCCTCCAGTTCATTCTATGGCTCTAATTGATTCTTTCATGGTTAAGGAAATCCCTTCATGATTAAGCCAACTCTTAATCATTGGCCGAAATCCCTTCAAATCTAATTGGCTAAAATTTCATCACATGGATTAATAACATGGCAAGGTGAATGGCCAATATAAAATGAATAATGGATGGCTTGGATTTCTTGCTTAATCACTAAGGAGTTTAATTGCTTGAATTTTGACAGCAATTTTGTAATTTCAAATAAGCAAGGGCATTTTGGTAATTTCATGACATGAGGAGAGAGAGAGCTAGTTGGCCAACTAAGGATGGGTGATTGCTAGCCAAATTTTGGCTAGAAAATTTGCTTGGGTCAACACCGGTCAAACAGGGCTGATCCATTAGACCAGGTTAAATTGATTTACTATTTCCTCTAATTTCATTCTAATTATCTTGATTTTGTCCAATTAGGTTGAATTAAAAGTTTCCCAAATTATTTGCATTAAATTAAATGCAATTAGATTCAATTGAATTGACTTGATTTGATTAATTTATCACGAATGCCTCAACCCCAATTTTTTCTAAAATTGCAATATGAGTTAGTCCAATGCACGCAATTAAAGTTCAATTGGCCAAATTAACCTCAATTGGTTCAATTGGATGCTAGTCGATCATGGGTCAAAGTGAAAGTGTTAACCCTCATGATTTTGTTAATTACTGATGGACTAAATTGATCAAATTAAGTCCAACTAGTATGATTTTCTCAAAATTGATATTGAAATCCAGTTGCCTCTAATGAACTGGACTCGATTTTGGCTAAATTGCACAATTCAAGAAAAATCGATTGGAATCCCTGATTAGGGCCAAAATTGGGGAAATGCACCTCCAACTTGGAATCTTGAAATTGGCTTGTCAATTGAATGCGGAATGATCTCCTGATTAAATGTCATGAAGGAAAATTTTCTGAAAAAACGACTAGAAATGAATGAGTTTTAAATTTGGCCAATTAGAAATTGAAATTCCCGATTTGGGGAAAAGTCAATTACTAATTAATTTTCGTAAAATTAATGAGTTAAAAAGTCAAATTAAGGTAAAATGAGTTTATTTAAGGATTTTCAATTTGTTTATTTTTTGGGAAAAAAAGTGTTCATTAAAAGTCAACTTTTCCATTTGTCACCAAAAAGTCATTTAATGGGTCAAACTTTGATTATTATTATTTTATTTTTAAAAATTGAAATTGTCAAGGTGAAATTAACACTATGTTAGGGCTTTTTATGCAAAAAGCCAATTTTCGACCAAAGATTTACTTTTTAGTTTAACTGAAAAGTCAACTCAAAAGTTAACTTTTAACTTCAAAGTGTAAATGATATGAAAATGATATGCTTATGCGATAAATGTGTTAAATGGTCCTATCACTATCAGGAATGATATGAAAATGATATGCTTATGCGATAAATGTGTTAATTGGTCCTATCACTATCAGGAATCATTATCACTCTAGTTTTTATCTTTGTATGACATGTTGGCAAAAAATCAAGTGTCAATAATGTTGTGATTTAGTTTAAGCTATCCAATAATGATGGTTAGGTCCCTCACATCTTAAGGGACATTTAGGATTGTATGGATCACGATTGAAACTTCTCATTTTTGATATATTGATTTTTCAAATTATTGGAAACTGATGCACATTAATTGCGACCGGCAATGTTCCGCACCAAATTTCATCATTTGCCCGTCAACTTTTCCAGAGGAGTTTTGGATTTTTTAGTATTTCGAAAGAGCTTTTTTTTTTTTTTTTTTTTTTTTTTTTTTTTTTTTTTGAAAGCTCATTTGAAATGGTGTTTGCCGGAGGAGAACGATATGACACCTTAAAATTAGCCGCGCGAGATGAGCTTGCTGCTCTCTTCTTTACTTCTAGTGTGATGCTTGTGTGGCCTTTTTTCGACCCACAGTTGACATTTTGACCCTAAAAGTTGCGTCCCCTTGTAGAGTTTTAGTTGATGTCCTAAGTTGACATTTTGTTAATGTTTCCTTGATAGGCTTTCGAAGTTTTCTGGGTAATGTAAACTTCAATTGACTTTTGGTTAGTAGTGAGTTGTGCTTTTCAATTTTATGATTTGTAAGCTCGCATCTTGAAAATGACTTACATTATATTTGTTGTAAGTTATGAAAAAGGCACACGATTTGATATTTATGTAAAAACAAAAATTTGTGTTTAAAGCATATTTGTTATATAAAGCTTGACGGGGCAAAAATGCCCTCTTAGTTATATAAAACGACATGGTAAAGCGTCTCTTAAAATTAGTTTGGGATTTGATTATATATAAAAAAGTTTGACTAATGCGATATAGATTTTATACTGTCTAAATCATATATATATATATATATATATATATATATATATATATTTATTAAAAGAGCTCTTCTTCTTTTATTTTCTTTTTACAGTAAGCTCATTTGAAATGAAGTTTGCTGGAAAAAGATATGACATGCAAAATTTGCCGCGCAGGATGAGCTTACTACTCTGTTCTCCATGTCAAGTATGATGCTTGTTTGGCCTTTTTGTTGACCCATAGTTGACGTTTGGACCCTAAAAATTGCGTCGCCTTGTAGAGTCATAGTTGATGTTAGTTGCCAGTTAAGTTGACATTCGGTAAATGTTTCTTTGTTAGGATTTTGAAGTTCTCTGGGTAATGTAACCTTAAATTGGCTTTGGTTACATGAGTTGTGCTTTTCACTTCTATGATCTGTAAACTCATGTCTTGAAAATGATTGAAATTGTATTTGTTATAAGTTATGAAAGAGGCATATTTGTTATATATAAAGCTCGATTGGGCAAAAATGCCCTCTCGATTTATATGAAATGGCATGGTAAATTGTGTCTTGAAATTAGTTTGGGATTTATTTTGTATGAAATGGTTTGACAAATGCGATAAAGATTTTATACTATTTAAAGCATATTTGTTATAGAAAGCTCAACCGGGCATTTATTACCCTCTTGGTATATGAAATGGCATGGTAAAGCGTCTCCTAAAATAGTTTGGGAGTTGATTATATATGAAATAGTTTGAGGAATGCTACATAGATTTTATTTTTTCTAAAAGAGATTGATACTGCTCATTGAGCACTTGCTGAAATCATCTATGTTAACTATTTTTCCAAATATACGGCTATCAACAAATACGACGAAAGGATGCACAGGTGGGTAGCTGTATTAGTTGATAGTCCCTCCTTCATTGCTGAGGTTGAGAGTTCGAAACCCGCTATTACTAGCGTTATAAGTAGGGGCCAAGGTGATGGAGTCTTGTGCTAGTCTCCTCCGAGATACTGACGGGCCCAAATGTTCTACCGGGCGCTACTAAGGCTATGGGCCCCTATAAGGGGGCTCGCGGATCCTCGGTTATAAAAAAAAAGGATAAATAAATATGACGAAGGGGATCTTTTAGGGAATTGGATTTTGGGTAACTCTTCATCCTGACCTATAACTAGGACCTGACAAAGGTAATCGCGCAAAAGTTTATGCTTCATCGAATAGAGAGAACAAGAAACCCTAGAATCCTTTCATATGCCATGGCAAGTACTTCGGCGCGGACCATCGACCAAAAAGATCATGGGGATTACATCAGTCTCTTGCCCGATTGCCTAATACATCATATCTTCTCCTTTTTGCCCACAAGGGACGTCGTTAAAACTTGTGTTTTGTCGAAAAGGTGGCAGTCTATTTGGACCACTATCTCGAATCTCAAGTTCTCTGTCTCTTCTTACGATGATTCATTTGTGAACAGGGTTTTGACACTATATATGTGGCCTAAGGTGGAAAAATTCCACCTTGATATCAGATCAAAGTACTTCTACCCCTTTAAGATTGATTTATGGGTTCACTTTGCGATTGATCATGATGTGGAAGAACTTCTTCTCAACTTGAATTGGTGGGCGTATTACACCTTGCCTCCATTGCTTTATGATTGCTCTTCGTTGACTAAGCTGTGTTTGAGTGGCTGCCATTTCTCATCCAGCCAAAGAATTAGTTGGAGTTCGCTTAAGTCCTTGTCCATTCAAAACATGAAAGTGAGTGATGATGTGCTTCAACAAATTTTTATGGGCAGCCCTGCTCTTGAATACTTGAATTTGAAAAGATGCTGGGGTGTAGAAAGAATTTGTTCAAGAAGTCTGAAAGAGTTGGTGCTTGATGATGTTAATGTGGAATTTCCCTTGGAGACTTTTTCTCCCCCTTTGGAAATTTGGACTCCCCGTTTGCTGTCATTGCGTGTGAGGGGATATATTTATGAGATAATAAGAATTCTTGAAGCATCTTCATTAGTTGAAGCCGAATTAGATTTCGATTCAGCCGAATTAGATTGCTCCTTCCTAAAGGAAAGTCTTGGCAAGTTGCAGAATGCTACCCGAATTCAACTTGGTGCTTGGTGCATTTGGGTGAGCTTAATCATCTTTCTTCCTGATGGGCATCAGCTTTACCATTTAGTTTTTCACTTAGCTTAGTGGACATTATTCTGCCAAAGCTTATGGATGTTTAGCGGTTATATTGATGGAATTTTGCATGAGAAAAAAACATAGTGGTTTGTGATGTACCTGAGAAAAAAAAATACTGTTTTGGCGATCTGACTTTACTTTTTGATGTGATCAGGTTATGGGGCTCCTGAAGGTAGAAGACGTGCAGTTTTCATTGTCAAATTGCAAGTCTCTCACGCTACACATGACCATCCCCCAATTTAGCTTTCCTGCTATAGCAAATATGCTAGCAACTTCCCCAAATTTGGAGAAGCTGGTCATAATTTTTGATCCACCTGATTGTGTCTCGGTATATTCCCTAAACTCTATTCACAGTTTGGAAATATTTGAAAGGATTAACTAGAATGCACCATCAAAAGTCTCTCCCTTCCTTTGTCTCCTTGAGTCCATTTAACAGTGAAACTAGTATAATGCTCTGGAAGTTTCACGGCTGTCGCAGCCTATGTTTCAAATGCTCCCTCTATTATACTCTGAAAGTTTAACTACAGTCTCACAAATTATTGATTTTCTTTTCCTTCCTTTCGTAATGGCACTATGATTGTGACAATGAGAAGAATGAGTTTGCTTTGATGAACACAAGTATCGAAATTTTGGTTTCCATTGTTTACGATTTCCTCTAATTTGATTAGTGTAGGCTAGTCATCTGACTGGCCAGGGGATGGGTGTGAAAACTAAATTGTGCTTTATTTGAAATGTTTAATTTGTCTTTAATCCATGTGCAGGATGTACCTGACAGAGACTACCGCAATGTTGGTCACGAGAGCTGTTGGCATATAAAGAAGTTCAAGCGTTGGGCTCAGCATCTCCAGAATATTGAGATTTTTGGATTTTATGCTTGTTTAAGATTCAAATATGAGGAAGTGCTCATGTTGGTAAAGTATCTGCTTGGACATGCATCTGTGCTGGAAAACATGGTCATCAACATAACTTCATGCAAGTTGCTTGAAGTGGCCCGACTAATTCGAAGTTACGACAGGGCTTCTGAGCATGCTGCAGTTATACTCAATTGTCTGGAAGATGGGCTCGGAAAGCAGCGGTATGAAGGAGGCAGAGTAACAACAAAATGTCTGTGCATTGACAATAAGTATGCCTGATTGGAATAGGATACTGCAAGCCACAACATCAACTAGCTTGATCTATTGCCCGTAATGTCTCATGTAAGATTTTCATTGTTTTAAAGCAAGTTCTGGGATTGTAATTTCTTTCAATATTGTTATAAAACTACCGTAGTTTACGGACCTTTTTCCTGAAGAAGTCATTTGCCAACTTGTTTACTTATTGAGAGCATATCTTGTCATGTAAACATCTGGATGGCTTTAATTAATCATTTTTATTTTTTTGACATCGTAAGAATTACGATTGGGATGGTTCAGTAAAGGTGTAGATGGATAAGATGTAGTGAAGTTTACTGCAATACATGATATAGGTGATTGTTGGATGAGATTTATCGGATCTAGGTATCTATAGACATGACTTGTAATCAAAATTGCTATGTTGATACCCATTATTGGTGCAATCGATGGCGAGATTTGTGTGTGTCTATGTGTGCGTGTGCGTGTGCGTCTATATATATGCCTGTTTGTGTTATCAACCATAGCAATGTAGACCCCTTATGCTTGATGTTATATTCAACTAAGTAAAAAACCATTTTGTTGATAATGCTATGAATAGTTTTGTAATTAAATCACCATATATTATAAGACCACATTAAGACTCCGTTCGTTTTGCGGAAAATGTGACGTTTTTGGAAAATACTTTCTAGAAAGTCATTTTCCAGGAAAATGTAATTATTTTCTGGTGTTCAGATAAAGCCTAAAAATAAAGTGGAAAATATTTTTTGCTATTCGATAAAGAAAATATTTTCCTTCATATACTCTTTTTCATTTATATTATTTTTTTAAAATGGATTTTTCATTATTTTTAATTTTTAAAATCTATTATTAATTTTTTTATTTTTTTATTTTTTCTTTGTTTTCCATCTCCTTCTTTCTTGGCTAGTCACCGGCCACGGCGATGGCCCGCGACTGGCCACTGGCGAGCCTCGAGCTTGCCAATGAGCACGAGGCTTGCCGCTCACTAGATTGGTGAGCACAAGCGTCGAGATCGAGGCTTGCCAAATCGACGAGCGCAAGCCCGAGATCGACGAGCTCGAGGTTCGCTTGGCAACGGCCAATGACTAGCCAAGAAAGAAGAAAATGGGAAACAAAGAAAAGAAAAAGGAAATTAAAAATAATTTGAATTAAAAAAGAAAAGAAAAAGAAGAAGAAAGGGGATGAGAAAATGAGGATTTATAGAGGTGTCAAATAAGAGAGATCAAGTAAGGAAGATGTTTTTCACATTTCAAAAGTGGAAAACATTTTCCCCAAATTTAGAAAACTTTTTTCCTTTTATGGAAAAGATTTTCCCCAAGAAATTCATTTTCCGTGAAACGAACGCTGGAAAATCTAAACAATGTTTTCCCAAAAATAATTTTTCGCGAAACGAACGGAGCCTAATGAGCAGATGCCCCTCTCTCGTTTTTAAGGAGAGTTTGGAAAATACCGGCAAGGGTCATTGGCCCTCTCACGATGACCCTCTCTCTATTAGACTTGGAATTTTTTTTTTCTTTTTTATATTTTTTTTCTCTTTTCTTGGCCGTTTTCTGGTTTTTCTCCAACTTAATCATTTTGGCCTTTTTTTTTCTTTTTAATTATTTTGATTTTTTTACTTTTTTTATGTGGCACCATAAGACACCGCGTCGACGCCACAAATGCCAAAAAAAACCATTAAAAATGCCTCGTGAAATTACCGGCGTGCAACGTTAGCGAAATTGCCCATGAGATCATAAGAGTAATTTGATTGCATCAATTTGAAAATTTTTACAGTTTAATTGCACACTAGGCCAAACATTTATTACTGTTGATGCAATTTTCCCTTTAAATTTTACTAAAATTATGCCGAATGTTTTTTTTTTTTAAATGCTTAATTTAAAAACCATATATACCATGTTGGCATCTCATACCGCAAGATCTGGACCTTTTTTTCTTATTATCATAACCTAAGTTTTTATTCACAGGCGCTTCTAGGACCCTTAGGAGAAAAACGTGTCCGGTTCCTTCTGGAAGGTTGAAATCTATCTAAATCTTTCGTAATTTATCTGAAAGTGGTCTTAAGGCCTATCAAACTTATAGATAGTAATGTAACTTTACGGACCTGAAGTATCGAACTTATTTGAGCTTAACAACTAGTAATTAAATTTTACCAAAAAAACTAGTAATTAAACTTTGTGCATGATAATCGGCTATAGATGGATACTCAGTAACTTATGATCGTAACATTCTGTTGGGATTTTGGCCGTAGATTTGACAGATGTTTGCAGTTAATTGGGTAACTGGCCAGACTGGAAATACTTTTGGTACTCATTCCTACGATGAAAATGCTGTTGCTTGTGCCAATGTCGTTCGGACCTTACGTTTGTTTGACCCGCTAAACTGTTTGTCGTAAGTAGTGAGGATTCAAATTTAAGTCTTTCTTATATTCTGTTGACTTTGTATTCCCCGTTACTCTCGGTTATTTTTAGCTGACAACGAAATTACTCAGTTTATGGTACTCTCGGTTAGTTTTAGCATTGTTTCTCTTGGTTTGAATCCTGTAGCTGTTGTATTAACATTTCTACTTGGCATTCGTCTCGGATAAGACGGCGATCCTCGCCAATGGACCAAAATCTGTTGATAAAGTGGATCCTCGGAAAATGCTTGAGGCGGCTTGAGTTGTTCTAATCCTCCATGAAGGTTCTCATAATGCGGAAGCCTTTTTGGACTGTCATTTCGTAGGATCTTCCTTCGAAAGTCATGTGCAGATCTCAAGTCTTTGTTTGATCTCATGATGGGCTGTTGTTCATCATGTGTATGTTCTAAAAGTGTTAAGGAAGTTTGTGAGACGTGATACCTGTTACAACCCAGTCTAACAAAATGAGGAGTGATCGTCGGGCCAGAGGACTTAAACAAGAAGCGGCTCTTGACAGGCTTCTAGGATGGCGAATAGAGTAAAAATAAACTAAATTGTACACTAAAAGATGAGGAGAGCAACTTTGAGATGCGATCGCGCGCGCGCACGTGTGAAAATAGGAATTAACATCAGAGCTAGGTATACTTGGGTGGGAGCACTACTAGGATGGATAACCTCTTGGGAATGTATCCACCCATATGCCGAATGACAAAACTATGACAAAACTGTGAGTCTTAATGTAGGACGGGCCAAAGAGGACAAGATTTAATTTAGGGAAGTCACAACACTAGTTTCGTGTTTGAATTGTGGATCTTCCCAGTGGTGTTCGAATTCATGATAGTTTAGTTTACTCTTCAACATGGTATTAAAGGCTTTGACTATGATTCAAGCCTTTTCTTGTCCCCAATGGCTGTTTTTACCAATACAACATTATAGAGATTATCAATAAACAGCATAGTGGCAGCCCTCTAGGTGAGGACCTGCAAGCCTTCGCCTCCGGTTGGTGAGGGCGGGGTGGCGGCATCAAGGGCTGTAACTCTCACCACCTAGTTTCTCCCTTTTTTTAAATAGCTTGTTTTTAAATTGAATTTAAATAAATTTATAATAAAAATCAAATTTGAACCACAATGGCATCATTTCAGCCACATCATTGCTACGTAAGATAGAGAAAATAATTAGAAAAAAAAAAAACCATGTCAAAATTTTTCATTAGCCAAATTGGATGGAGTTAATGAAAAAAGGCAAGACTCATAGACCTACTAGTGTATGTGCATCTTTTGATTTTCTAATCAATTAGATTAGGTGGAATTTATTAATGTTAAGCTCATATGTATTTACTGTTGATAGATTTTTTTTCTAAATTAAAGGGAGATTATTCAAAATGTGTCAATCGCATTAAAAAAATCTCACATTGCATAATTGATATGATATGGGATAGTTAATATATCATAGTAGCCCATAACCAATTAAATTAAGCTTTTCAGTAGAACTCGAGTGAATATATTAACTAGCTTAAACTTAAACTCTATTGGCAATCTCTCTATCTTAATATATTAGAATCAACTCAACTACAATTAATTTGTGAAGGAACTCGAGCTTTAGTTATAAAAAGCTATAATAAACGTGGATATATTATGTCATTTTCATGACATTTACGTTGATTTTAACTAATATATATATTTTTTATATATAATTTAAATAAACGTGGCAGCTCAATTATACTCACGAGCATGTAAAATTGGGAATTGGTGCGCTCGAACTTGACTTGACAAGATATGTGAGTAACTCAAACTTGGGCTTGACTCGAGACTTTATCTCGAGCAATAATCCCGCCAAGCCTGAATGGCTCGACTTAGTTTTGATCCCGTGGCCTGCGAAGATGTTGCTTCAAGTTCCCACCTACTTCCAAGCCCGAGGACAGAGGAGGGCCAGCCCTAACTGAATAGTAAATGTGCCTTCAACACTAAAAGTTCTCGGTCTTTTTGCTACACGAACGACATGAAGACACACTGCCAAGCGCCCAGCACCCATTGACGTCCCTCACGAGCAGAGCCACCACGGCACTCAATAGAAAAATGTTACTCTAATACTGTTCATAACCAGCCGGAGCAGCCCAAGTGTGCGTGTGCATATATGTATACTCGCATGTCCACTGACTGAATAAGTGCAACATTTGTCAAAGCAGGATTCGTTCAACAAAATCCAATCTTTGGACTTTCCTCCTCACTTTTTTTGTTTGGCCTGTCTCCAGCACATGTTTAATGTTGAAATATATTTTGTGGGCCCATTTATTTTGTTTCAATTTTCAATGATCAAGCAATCATGTATTTCACTTTCCGACAGGCTTGAAATTTGAGACATATTGTACCGCTAACCGAACAAGCTAATGCCAGGTGCATGCTAGTTACGAGAAACTCCAAGTTGGTAAGAGCGCGTTTGGTAACGTTTCTGTTCTTTTTTTGTTCCGGGGAACAGAAACAAAAAAAAGTATTTCTATTCCAAAAACAGTTTTTGAATAAAAGAACGCGTTTAGTATGTGTAAAAAAAAACTGTTCTTGAAATAAAAAAAGAACAGAAACACGTTTGGTAATGCACTCAATTTCTATTTCTAGAATAGAAAAAGAACAGAAACACGTTTGGAATCGTACAAAATTTATGTTTTAAATTTTCAAAAAATGTTTTTTTTTTTAATAAAGTTTAAAATTGATATTGAATTCATATTCTCATGAAATGCTCATTAATTTAATTTTGTTCATGGTGAATGAAGACAAACATTCTGAACATGATCATATGTCATACTTGGTAGAAAATTTTGTAAGTAAAGTTTGTATCGAATTTTTTTCATATACTTTTTTTTTTTATTTTTTATTTTTATATCATATCTAAATGTTCATAAACAATCTCCATTATCCAATATGTTCCCTAGGAAATTAATTGACGTGAAAATAATCAAAATCTAGATGAGTTCTAGATTCAGACTTTCTTTTGAGGGCTAAACTCATTGTTTTTTTTGGTAAAGGTAAGAATATATTGAAAAGCAAAGGACAAAAGAACACAAATGGCACCAAAACTTACACTCTCAAAGCGAACAAAAGAGTGGAAGGGAGCCACGCAAAAGCCTCAAGAGGCAAGAACAGAAAGAGCGCAAACAACAGACACAACACGACCACTAGAATCAGCCATCAGACCTCCATGGACGCCTGGGAATCCGTGAGCCAGAACATCCACACCGGAGATGACTGAGCAAGATCAAATGATAAAAACCCAAAGGGTTACGTGAAGATACTAGGGTCGAGATTCCAACCCCTCTTAAGACACCGATTCATTGGATTGTCAGGGACATCCTTGTAGGTAATTGCTTTATCTTTAACCATCTTTATCAAATGGTTCTTCAAAGCGGGAATATCAAGAGATTCCCCTCGGAAAATCATAGCATTTCTCTTCTTCCAAATTAGATAGCAAAGAGCTCCAAAGGAATAGCGGGAAAGACTGTGAGAGAATTCCTTACCAGCAAGGAATTTCATAGCCCAAGCAAGGTTTTCCGCCCAAGAGCCGTTCCTCCATGGCAAATTGCACCTAGTTGCCCAAAAGTAGATAATGGTATTTGAAATATTACAATCAAAGTACAAATGGTTGGTCGAGTCCGGCTGAGTATTACAAAAAGTGCAAGCCGAGTAATCAATCCTTCCATATGAGAGGAGAAGTGACTGCGTTGGCAAGCGGTTTTTAGTAATGAGCCACAAAAGGAATTGAAACCGAGGGGCTACATCCTTATCCCACACAAAAGAAGTCCAAGGTGCTTTGGCTTTAGAAGCTATGATGACGTTCCAAGCAGAAGCTACGGAGAAGGCCCCCGAAGGATCATGACACCACACAAAACGATCGATATCAACCGAAAGAGGAGGAAGCGAGAAGCCACAATTCTCTAATCGGACTTTACAAGATCTACCAGCATAAGAATATAAAGAAGCGACAGTCGCCTTTGCAGGAACGTCGGGGTCCAACAAAAAAGATTGAGGAACTTGAAGATGAAGAGGGCCATAAGGCAACCAGCTATCGAACCACAATGAAGTAGACCGCCCGTCACCGACCTCCCAACCGAAGGATTGTCTACAATAGCCCCGAAGATGAAGGATCTTCTTCCAACTCCAGGCACAAACCGAAGGCTGAGGGGCAACCCAGAAGTTATGTTTCTTTAAAAAGTTGGAGTGTATCCAACGGCACCACAGAGATTCCTTATCCGTAAAGAGGATCCAAATAAATTTCAGCATTGAGGCTTTGTTATAGTCCTTGATAGACCGAATACCCAGGCCCCCTTCCTCCTTAGGCAAACAAACATCCGCCCATGAGACTTTTGCACCTCCCCTATCCAAGGAGGTGCCTTTCCAAAGAAATCTACGAAGAATGCTTTCAATCCCCAAGATAACCGAAGAGGGCAAAGTGAAGACACTAGCCCAAAAAGATTGAATAGCGTGAAGCACTGACCTTATAAGCTGAAGTCTTCCAGCAAAAGAGAGGAACCTGTGTGACCAGGAGCGGGCACGCGCGGTAATGCGGTCAATTAACTGAGTACAGTCAGCCTTAGTCAACCTCTTTGAGATTATCGGCACTCCAAGATATCGAATCGGAAGTTTACCTTCCTGAAAGCCAAATGCTAATAGGATTCTGTTGCACAAAGCAGGATCGCCTCCCGAAAGAAAGATGTCGCTCTTATTTTTGTTGGGGAGAAGACCACTCCATGAAGAGAAAATGTCGAGGCTTCTTTTAAGGATCACAGTCGATTTCCAATCTGCTTGGCAAAAAAGGAACACATCGTCTGCAAAAAACAGATGAGTGAGCTTGGGAGACTTACATCTCCAATAACATTTGAACTCTTTAGCCAAAGACCTTTGGTTCAAAATTCCCGAGAAGATTTCCATGATCAATGTAAATAGATAATGTGACATTGGGTCGCCCTGCCTAAGGCCTCTGCCTCCTGGGAAGAAGCCATGAAGCTCCCCATTAATAGAGATAGAGAATCTAGGTGTGCATACACAAGCCATAATCCAGTGAATAATCCACAGAGGAAACCGGAAGGCAGTAAGGGTAAGCTCTAGGAAATCCCAGTCCACCGTGTCATAAGCCTTGCGAAAATCCACTTTGACCGCACATCTTGGGAGGTATGGGTCTAAGTGGAAGCCTGCAAACAGCTCTTGAGCCAATAAGATATTATCCCTTATCCTTCTACCCTTCACAAACGCATTCTAGGACGAACTAACAATATCCTGAAGCACAGGCGCAATTCTATTGGCTAAGATCTTGGTGATAAGTTTATAGATAGTGTTGCAGCAAGCAATTGGTCTGAAGTCGTTTACTTCACAAGCATTCGGCACCTTGGGAATTAAAGTTAGGATAGTCGCATTCACTTCTTTAAGAAGACAACCTACTGAGAAGAAATCTTTCACAGCCTCTGTAACTAAAGAGCCCACGATATCCCAGTTACTTTTAAAGAATTCTGCTGTAAAACCATCTGGACCGGGGGTTTTTCCCTTCGCAAGCGAGAACAATGTCTTCTTAACTTCCAAATCAGAGACGGGCGAAGCTAGGGAACATACCTGGCTATCGGATAGCGGCTTTCGAATGAGAGAAGTAAGCTCTTGAAGATCAGGCTTAGCTAGGCCAACTCGAGGAGCAAGAAGATCCGAAAAGAAAGATAGAAAAACTTGGGGCACCAAATCCGGATCCGAGATCAACGTACCTGCAGTATCTTTGACAGAGAGGATACGGTTTATTGAGATGTCTAGCTTTAACACAGTTGTGGAAGAATCTCGTGTTGCGATCTCCTTCCTTCAAGCCTAAACTCATTGTTCTTGATAATATAGCCCCCTTATTCGGAATCACTCAAACTGCAGGTGGGTGATTGAAGCGTACATCAGTCTTCGTTATAAATTTTGACCATCACATTTTATAACAGAATTTCTTTTAGGTATGGGTCATTTTATATCATACCAATTACTTTATACGAAATAACGTTTTGTCTTATAGACATATAATTAGAATGACACAACAACATTAGAACTACATCGGCAAAGCCACAAAGTTGAAAATATTCTAGAATATATTGAAACACCTACAATGAATATAAGACTGAATTAATAATTTCTCTTTGGTGATTTGCACTAAGAGTCTTAAAATTTGCACCGCAAAGTGTATTCAACGGAGCTCAACGAGCCATGCGGACTCGCATCTTCAAGCTCGCTCTCTTGCGAAGTTATCCCTAAGACTGCATTGAATTGGATGTCTACGGGAGTTAAAATCATCGGAATCCTGAGCTGGCCATCCCCCACCGACCTGTCTCAATGAAAGCTCCCCTTTTCCGTTCTTCGCTTCCAAAATCCTCAACGTTTTCGACTTCCCACGGACAACCTCTAGCCCCTTCTTTGAGTACTTGGGTGCCACCACAACCTCTAGCCTGCATTTTCGCGGTTCAAAGGAGACGAAAAGAAAATACAGAAAAGAGAGAGGACAGGAAGCGGAAACAGTTGAGGGGCACGGTCAAGCGAGCTGCTCCGAGCAAGCCACGGTCGAGCGAGCTGGTAGAGCAGCTAGCTCGACCGAGCGTGGTTGCTCTGCTCGCTCGGCAGAGCAGCCACGCTCGACCGAGCTGCTCCGAGCGAGTGACGGTCGAGCAAGCTAGCAGAGCAACTCGCTCGACTGAGCTGCTCCGAGCGAGTGACGGTCGAGCAAGCTAGCAGAGCAGCTCGCTCGACCGAGCTGGCTGGCGCAGCTCCTCGGCGTCCTCGGGCGAAGTTGGCCTTGCGATGAACCGGAGACCCTTCGGCGCCCTCGCGAGCTTGACCAGCTCCGGTCCGGCCGCCCTCGCCCTCCGCGCCTCCCTCGCGGCCGCCGCCACCGTCGGGGCCTCCGCCTCCGACCCGGCCCGTGACGACCCGGACCGCAGCCACGGGAACTTCCTCCGGATCCTCGTCGTAACCGAGAGGTTCTTGTTCCTGTCCAGCGCCGCGGCGGGATCGGCCTTGTCGGCGGCGGCGGCGGGCGCCTGGTTGTGGTTGCTCGTTTGGGTGACGCTGCGGACGACAATGGAGTCGTCCTCGAGCTCGAGGGTGACATCCACGAAGTCCTGCTGTGAGTTCCGCCGCCGAGTCTCGTTCTCCTCGTCTGGTTCGCTCGGCGAGCAGCTCCCGTTTTGTTTCTTTATTTTTGTTCTTTTTCGGTTTGCCGAAGTGTTTTCGGAGAACGAAACAAGTTTTTGTTGTTTCTATTTTTTGTTTCAATTTTGTTCCAGAAATGAAAAAACAAAAAAAGAACAGAAACGCAATTTTCTGTTCTTTTTTTGTTCCTTGGAACAAAAAAACAGAAAATTTATTTATAAACACATTTGAGAAGTGAAAACATGCAGTACCTAAATGTCCCACGTACTCGTTGATTGTCTCGTCGGGGCCCACTTAATCAAGAGCTCCTCTTGAGCTTCTCTCCCCTTTGCCTCTCTGTTACTCTCTCTCTAACACCCCTCCCTGTTAACTTTTTGTCTTCTCTCACTTTCTATAGGGTTTTAAATCTCCATTTTTCTCTAATATAGCTCGAACTCTATGGTTAGAAGCAAACTTCTATATTTTCTTTTCTCCACGTTGGAATTTGTCCCAATAACCACTATTCTCACATAGGGAGGAGAGGCAAAGAGTTTAAGTTCTCACTTTCTCAAGAAGGTTGAAGTAATGATGATTTAGCTTCGAATGAAAATTTCGACTCTCATGCCATATAAAAAGGCAGGACAAATGAGAGTTAATGTTATAATAAGAATAAAATATGACTGACAAAAGACGAAATTCTCTATTTTTCTCTGAATTTTCTTGGCCAAGAAAAACAGACCAACCGGGGTACCGGGGAAAACCCATCTCGAGGATTAAAATGTAGTTTACCATTTTGGTGGAATAATCATCATTGCTAAGCAAGCTGTCGCCAGTTCCTGAGCATGTGTAAAGATTTTATTTTCTGGCTGGTAAAGAGGAAGACAGGAAAGCAGAGAACTGCGATACTCTGCGTGGACTTCGCTGACTAGGAGCGTCGGCCCAACCTAACATTTTCTCGCTGACCACGACTAGTAAAGAAAACGGTGCTCCCATATTATAACCGGAGGTGACGCAATTTCATTATTTTTCGAATTTTCTTATATCATATTCCTCCTCATTCACGTGGCGGCCCAAAAAACGCATAAATAAAGATGAATCCCTCCATCTCTGACTTAAATGTCCTTTTTGAAAGGTGTTTTTGCATAATAATAATAATAATAATAATAATAATAATAATAATAATAATAAGCATGCATTTCACGCGAGTAGGAATTCGGACTTGCAGTTCACTTTGCTACTTATATATCAGTGACGTTCACCCGGAGCAAGCTCGTCGGATAAGTCCATGGTACTGATCGAAACCATGACCGAACCGGCTAATTCATTCTTCATACTGATCTCCATCGTCTTTGTGTCCACCGCTTTATTTGTTTCCCTCCGCCGGAAAAAGTCTGGGTCACGGGTGCTCCCTCCAGGACCCACCGGATGGCCGATATTTGGCAACATATTCAGTCTCGGGACGATGCCGCATCGAACCCTAGCTGGCCTCCGCGAGAAATATGGCCCGATGATTTGGCTTAGGCTAGGCTCCATAGATACCATGGTGATTCTCTCGAGCAGAGTTGCGGCCGAGTTCTTCAAGAACCAAGACCTCAATTTCGCAGACCGAACCGTCATCGATGTCCTGCGCTGTTGGGACTACCACGAAGGATCTGTCGCCGTAGCCCCATACGGCGCGTATTGGCGGGTGATGAGGCGGTTGCTGACCACGGACATGCTAGTCGCCAAGCGGCTCAACGAAACGGCTCTGATCCGGAGAAAATGCGTCGAAAACATGCTGGCTTGGATTGGGGAGGCGGCATCCTCGGACAAGGCCCGAGTCGGAGAAGGTATTCATCTCGCCCGCTTCGTGTTCCTCATGAATTTCAATTTGCTAGGGAATCTCATGCTGTCCCGAGACTTGTTCGATCCGGACTCGAAGACCGGATCGGAGTTCTTCACGGCGATGAACGGATTTATGGAGCTGTTGGGCCAACCTAACGTCGTGGACCTGTTCCCATGGCTGCGGCGGTTGGACCCGCAAGGGCTGAGGAGGAAGATGGATCGGGAAATGGGGAAGGCCATGAGCATCGCTTCGGAATTAGTGAGGGAGAGGATCGAGGAGAAGAAGCAAAACGGGGGGGACGATGATCGGAGGGATTTTCTGGATGTGCTGCTTGAGTTCGAAGGAAACGGTAAGGACGAGCCCGCCAAGCTTTCTGAGAAGCAAATCAACACATTCATCCTGGTACGACCATGACCTATTTCTAGTTCCATAAGGATTGCTATGCCCAATCAAATGCGTAGTGGATAGATTACAGGTGTGTCGATATGTCTCTGCATGCATTAACTGAATTTTTATATTTTCTGCAATGGAAAGAAAAACTTAAGTGGAGGGTCACAAACGCTTTGTTTCTATGTATGTCCTGAGATAGAAGATTAAAAGCAGTTATGTTAGTATATGTGACGACCCGGTCTCAAGAGAGCAGTGACCGCCAAGGCCAAAGAAGGCCCGGACATGGTGTAGCTCCAACTCTAGGATGACGTGGGGGCAAAAATGGATCGGATCCCAAATTGCCTGGATGTAGTGAGGCGAAATGCCTTATATGTGATGTCATAATTCGTAATGAGGTATTTTCCGGAGAAAGTCTAGAAGAACAAAATTGTATGAGCTTTGACCCCAAGCGGATAATATCTTTACAAACAGGCCTTGAGCCTAACAGTATAGCAATAAAAAAAATAGTGAATTTCACTAAGCTGCCATAATAAATAAAGAAGCTGGTGAAGAGAGAGAGATATAGAGAGTAATTAGTATATATTTTATTTGTGTCGGTAAAAGATAATTAATGTAAATGTTTTCAAAACCAGATCACCGACCATTTGTTGGGAGGAGCAAGTTTCCTCCGACCAAAGACTTTGAGAAACACGAGGCCCCTAGAATGAGATGAAGATTATCTGCCATATGTGGTGCTCTCCTCGATACTTTGACAAATTATGGCCGTTGATAATAAGATCATTTTCGTAAATCTATAGCCGGGATCTAATGAAATATTAGGGGAGTACCGTGTGGAGTAAAGAATCCATATCTCATCCGCAGGGGAATATGATGTATAATACATCATAGAATGATGACATAACTAATAGTAATTGACAATGTTCGGCCCGATTGCAGAAACATGAAAACTAATCTTTTCTAAATAACAAATAAACAATTTAGTATCATATATACTTATTTGTCGCTTCCTAACTTTATTATTTAATAGCTCTTTATTCAATAATGCGTGGTCATCCTTAGTTTTATAAACCAATTTTTATATGTATAAAAGATAATATCTAAACATTTTATCATCAAATCCCCTAAATTATTCTACGGTAATGTTAATATTTCATTTTTTTTGTCACCAAAAGTTCTAAGTTATGTCGACTATGATATTAATATAAAAGATTTTGTTTTATGACCGCTCTCAAACTTGCACGTGACAGAAATACAATAATATATTGGATGTAGGATAAAGAATACGCCATAAATAGATGACGGATGCGCAGTGGTGAAGGCTCTGTGGAGCGCATTATCTGCGCTTGGCCTGATTAAATTATTTTCTAACTATGCTCTAAATATTATTCATTCTCACACGTGGGATGAGGGTCAACAGATTCGGCTTCCATTTGAATGGAAACTGTTGCATGATGCATGACTAATTAGGCAAAACGACGACGGGTAATGGTAGAGCCCACGATCATTCATTATAAAATTACACTTTTGCTGTTATTGGTAACACGTAAAAAAGAAGTTCAGGACATTGGTGTTACAGTAGACAACGTTTAGAAGTTTTGTTGATAGACAAAAAGTATATCTATATCATTGCTACAAGTGTTGGATATTGATGAAACAAAAAATAAGTTTAAGGTATTGGTGTCAAAGTGAATATGGTATTTGTGTCACAATGAGCAAAGTTTAGGGGTATTTGTTGTAAATAGGGAGTTTTTTTTTTCTCATGCTAATAATTCAAGTTTGGAAGTTTTAGTGACATGAGAAAAGTTTAAGATATTGAAACTACAGTGGGCAAAATTTAGGTCTTTAGTCGTATTTTCCTTGTTCATATATTTACTTGAAATAAGATATTCTTCCATCAATATAACCATTTAGCTTTATGGCTTGGGTTCTTAGCTTTGTGAAATATTAGTTGAGAATTCGACAGAACCTTAATGAGAATATGCAAGTTTCTAAGTATTTAAACTAGGATAGTATTACGCAAATAAATAGCAGTTGATGAAATTATTCAATAAAGAATTGTGGTAAATTAATAGGCTACTGGGTATAACTTCCCCACAGTAGCTACGTCTATAAAGAGGGTGTTGTAACTTTTATACGGGGTTGGGAAAACTCCTTACAATCGCAGCACATCCAAAGCTTCGACAGTTTATATCAGCTTTTACGAAGGAAGCTCACATTAGCTTTAAGGAAGCAGCCCACCTAGGTTTGAGCTGCGGTAGTTTCGAGATAATGTATTGCCAAACACATAAAAATACCTTACTTCAAAACACGGATCGACTCTCTCCACTGATGTATCCTAACTATTTATTTTTTATTTCATGTATTTTCTATTGAATAGAAGAAATCATATCTAGTACGTGACCACCGGATGATGTTTCTTTGTCCAGTCTATAAATGGTGGTGATGAAGAAAGGGCTTAAAAAAATTGCTCTCGATGGGACTTTGTAATTTGAGAATGCAGAAATCTTTGCCTTACTGTAGAAAAATTTATGGATTTGGCTCCATTTCATGAAATTTTGCCATCCTTACTCTCACAAACTCGCTTCTTGACATCACAGGAAATATTCTTGGCCGGCACAGAAACAACGAGCAGCACTATCGAGTGGGCGCTGACAGAGCTCCTACTGAACCCGGAGTCCAAGGTCAAGGTCAAAGCCGAGCTGTCCCGGGTTGTCGGGTTGAACCGAAAGGTCCTGGAAACCGATATAGACCAGCTCCCCTACCTGCAAGCAGTTGTGAAGGAAACCCTGAGGCTCCACCCGCCGATCCCCTTCCTCTTGCCACGGAGGTCCATTCGCGACACCATCTTCATGGGCTACAACGTACCCAAAAACACGCAGGTCTTTGTGAACGCTTGGGCGATCGGTAGGGACCCGGACGTCTGGGAAGACCCTATGGCTTTCAAGCCCGATAGGTTTATTGGGTCGAAGTTGGATTATAAGGGTCAACACTATGAGTTCATTCCGTTTGGAACTGGTCGCAGGATGTGTGCCGGCTTGTCCTTGGCACATCGGGTGCTTCATCTGGCTCTGGGCTCACTGCTTCATGAGTTCGATTGGGAGTTCGATGGCCGCATCGATCCGAAGACGATCGACATGAGAGAAAGGGTGGGGTTGGCCACGAGGAAGTATGTGCCCTTGCTGGTGGTGCCCAAAAGAAGAGCAGCATGAGACTGGGTTTCAGCTCGGAATTTCTGCGTGTTTGCCCAAGTAATTTTAGTCTGAAGATTTCTTTGCTTCCTGAATTGCTACTGCACGCGTGGACACTCGTCGTTTATAAGTCGAATAACAACAGGGCTATGTCATTTTCAAAATTGTACTGTGCATCATTAAAAAAATTTACTCAACCGGGCATGCTGAGCACATCCAATGAGGACTCATCCATATTTATCGCCTCGTCTTACATACATTAATTTATATTTTTAAAAGATTGAGATCCTCTAAAAGTAGGAATACTTCATCATTTAAAACTCTTATGTAGAAGACCCACCCCAATCAGTTCCAAGCGATGTGAATCGGAAACTTAACGTTGGCGTTAACTTTTAGATCTCAAACTAATTAAATTTCTTTTGAACTCTAACAACTTGGATAATAGATGGTAGAGTAGACTACAGCGAGCGGATAGTTGTTCAATTGGTAAGAATTCCATCTCCTCCACAGTTTTAGTAGCTTATCACAAGTTCATTCCTTTATAGGAAGATTGTTCAAGCCTTTGCCTATAGTACAGTCCCTATCTTCATTGAATTAGCAGTTTGCCCTGTTAATCGTTCAGGGCCCAAATAACCACACGGAGGTAATAAACTCCATAGCCACGTGATCTATCTTAGAATATTTGGATCTTATTGAATTGATACGCACTTTCTCTTTTTGAAGAATATGTTTCTTCCGGCTAAGAGACAGATAAAAGAATTAGCAATTGATCCATTAAGCATATATATACCTCACAATCGATTGCGCCAATTGTAGATATCTACACAACTTGATTACAAGTCACATCTACCAATACCTGGATTAGATACACTCCATTCTTCAATTGCAAATGTCATGTAATCGAAAGAGGAAACTAATAGAATGAAGCATCTACTCCTTTTATTGAATCATCCCAATAGCCTGCGACTTCAATCTCTCTTCAACCCATAACATGCAATATCTTTCTAAGTCAAATTACATGTACGATTAAACATAAAGCATTAAAGCTTAAAAGTGAATTAACGGACCAAATCACTAGAAAATTTAAGATTTTGTTGAGTTTATAATGTTTCAAGCACTCTCATCTTTTATCTTGCTTTCTATAAACTCAAATTTCCCATGACTAATTTGACCCCGTGCTATAATTTTGACGTTCTTTTCATTAAGCCATTAAAAAGGCAATGTCCAGAATTTAAAAAAGAAAAGATTAATTAGAGCCATTCGGATGCTTACATGACAAGAAATGCCCTCTTCGTGAAAAGGGCCAAGTGGGGGTTGTCACTATAAGGCCCTGCATGTTTTTGTTTCTCAAAAGTGTTTATAAACACTTTTTCTGTTTTTTTGTTACAGGGAACAACAAAAGAACAGAAACGCGTTTGTTTGCGTTTTTGTTCTTTTTTTGTTTTTTCGTTTCTGGAACAAAATTGAAACAAAAATCAGAAACAACAAAAAGTTGTTTCTCTTCTCCAGAAACACTTCTGGCAAACCGAAAAAGAACAAAAATAAAGAACAAAATTGAAACAAAACGGGAACACTTCCGGAAACACTTCTTCTAGTCCCTCGTTCGTGCCCGTGCGAAGCTTCGTTCGTGCTCTCCCCCGACGTCTCCCCTCTCCGGCGCCTCCCACTCGGGCGGACTCTCCGGCGACTCCCCCCTCCGGCGACTCTCCGGCGCCTCCCCACTCCGCTCACTCTCCGGCGCCGACGGGTGGTGCTCGTCAACCGGCTGAAGCTTCCGAGTCCAGGTAATTGCTGCTGCTCCTCCATCTCCGTTCGAAGAGGGCTTCGGCGACAGCAACCTTCGCCGACCACCGCCAGACGCTCGCTCGAGCCTCAATCTTTGGATTTCGTACTTTTCCTCTTTCTCTCTCTCTCGTCGCACCGACGATCCGCGCATCCCGCCACCGCCGAGAACCGCCACGTCGCGGCGGCGACTTCCGACCTCCTTCCGCCTCTGGATCTCTTGAATCCCCTGCGGCCTCCGTCGCTCGATCAATCAGGGCCTCCCCAGATTCCGTCGCGTCTCGTTGCGCGGAGCGCTTCGGAGCCTTCCCTAGGGCTCGGATCTCGCGGTTCTTCGCCTGGATCGATCCTTCAATTCGGAGGTAAGCGCCTCTCTAATCCGTCGGCGCTGCGGTTCTTGTCCGGTCGGCCGCGCCGCGATGTGGTTGCGGACGATTCGCATTGCCTCGCGAGGGAGCGAGGAGTGATGGAATTCTGTCTCGGTGGATCGGAGTCGGTCTCTTTTTTTTTTATTTTTGTCGTTTAACTGTAGAAATCTTCGATTTGCATCGAGGTCCGTGTGAGTGCGAGTTTGGTTTTCGGGAGCGAAAATGGGAGTCCGAAACGGTGATTTTCGTGCGGTTAGTGGTGAAATTCGATCCGAATCTGGGAATTTCTTGTAGTCTAGTTTAGGTCTCTGTTGGGGTTGGATGGTTGGGGCATTGCTGTTTACTTGCATTTGCTGCTGAGCTGATGATGCGTGCAGATCTGATGGGATCCTTTGAAATTTTGTGTTGCAGTGGTTATGTTTCAGTAGGTCTCCAAGACCAGAGTCGAAATTTTCAAAAAATGCTGGTAAAGACAGGGCAATCATCTTTTCAGGATCGGATGCAGGAGTTTCATAGTATAGTGGAGAGATTGAAGAAGTCGGTTTCTTCTGGGCCAGGACCAAATGGACCGAGTAGCAGTTCCAAGACAGAAGAACAGCGATCTAGAGTTGCTCTTCAATCCGAGTTCAATCGGAGGGCTTCGAAAATCGGGTTTGGGATACATCTGACGTCCCAGAAGCTTGCAAAGTTGGCGAAATGTAAAAGCATCCAAATTGTTCAGAACTAGCAGCTGCTTCATCTGCAGTTATAATTACATGTCCGATTTATGGCTAGGCAAAGCATATTTTGGTCTTTTCTAAGTAGCATTGTTACATTTGGCATTGTTTAGAGTGACCTCAAAGGTGTGATAGTTTGCATGGGTTGTGGTTTTGCATTATAGATAGTTGCCCCACTAAGATTTCTCTAGATGACCGATTAACTACATTTCTGTTGCAGTGGCAAAGAGAACCTCGGTTTTTTTATATTTCTTATTGTACGAATTTTACTTATATATTTTTTTTTAAGTATGCTTATATGATTATGTGGGAAATATTTTTCTTCACTCACCATTATCAAAATTAAATTGATGACAATTTCATGAGAATGAGAATTCAATCAAGTTTAAATGTTATAAAAATCAAAAATAAAAAAAGCACTTGAAAAAAAATTTGATTCTAACTTTACATTTTAAATTTTCTACCAAGTATGAAAAAATTTGTCTTCACTCACCATGAACAAAATAAAATTAATGAGCATTTCATGATAATGATAATTCTCATCTCGTTTAAACTTTATTTAGAAAAAAGCATTTTTTTAAAAAAAATTAAAAACAGAAATTTTGTACAGTTTACCAAACGTGTTTCTGTTCTTTTTCTATTCTAGGAACAAAAATTAACTGCAGTTACCAAACATGTTTATGTTCTTTTTTTATTTTAAGAACCGTTTTTTTTTACACTTACCAAACGCGTTTTTTGTTCAAAAACTGTTTCTAAGGCGAAAACACTTTTTTTGATTTTTATTCCCTGAAACAAAAAAAAAAAAGTAAACGCGTTACCAAACGCACCCTAAGAGTTCTTTTTCGGTTGACAGTGTACACATGGTAATGACATGACAAAAGCCAAGTTGGGTTGTCACTGTCAGGAGGTTCCATATGGGTTCCCTAGAACGACATCACTTATGTGAACGGGGAATTTCTTGCAGCAACACGTCCTTCAACTTTGTAAAACAACTTCGAAACAAAAATGCAATCCAGAACTGACTTCACAACACTGAAAAATTTACCGTAGACATTACGAACAACAGATCAAGCTAGCGATGTTGTGGCTTACTGCATTCCTATTCCAATCAAGCATTTTGAGGGCTGATGCACAAACATTTTATTGGTTACTCTAACTGCTTTCTTCTGCCCCTTTTCATGTGCTTGTTCTAGATAATTGAGTATCATTGCAGCATGCCTAGAAGCTCTACGACACTTTTGAAGTCGTTGGGTCACTTCAAGTAATTTGCATGAATCAACTACCTCAAGATTTTGATCTTCTTGTAAATTATGATTCTTAACTTTGATGATTATATTTTCCAGCACAAATGCATGTTCGATTAGAAAATTTATTAGCATGAGCACTTCCTCATATTTCAATCTTAAACAACCATAAAACCCTAATATCTCAATATTCTGGTTGCTGAGCCCAACACTTGAACTTCTCTATATGCTAATATGTCTTGTGATCAACTTTGCCGGAGTCTAAGTCAGATTCATACTGCACACGGATAAAAGACAAAGTGAACATTGTAGAATCAATTGAAAACATTGCAACACCCAATCTTATTTGAATTAAAGAACATACTATTGCTCTTTATTTCAAAAGAGTAGCCACACATGTCCAAACAAGACACGGAAACTAAGTTCCATCCAAAAAAAGGTACATAAAATGTGTTTCTTAGCATCAAATTAAAACTATAATCTAGAATTAAAATGACATCTCACACGAACTCGATGTTGACTTCAATGTTATTTCCCATAGTGAGCTTCAACTCATCCTAATTTGGCTTTTTCTGGTTTATGAATCCATGTATGGTAAGTGCAACATGATCTATTGCATAGTTATCTAGCCACCATGAACTGGATAGATTGGATTTATAATTAAATGTCAAAGAATCATTACTTGCAAGCTCATGTTTCAATAACCAAGTTTTATTTTTTCGTAGTATTTATTTATGTAACCTTTCTTCTTACAAAAGAAACAAAGATTACCATCTTTCCTAAAGAATGCTTAATTAAGATGCATACTGTCAGAATAATTGGTGATTTCATGAATTCCTTTATGAGTATAACTTTTAGACTTAAGATCTAGTATCCTTAGGATGTAACCTTTGACCCTATCAGAACCATCATACCATATTCCTTGCAAATATATCCTAATCTCAACATTTGACAAGGCATTGTTCCAAGTCGACAAGGATTCCATCATCTAACTAGTAGTGCAGTTAACTAGCAAACCACTCTTTAATTGTATATAAATGGATAGCTTCATTAATAACAAGTAAATCCAATTGCTCTTATCCTAGGCACCTGAGTGTGCCTTATGAGGTTTCGTAATGTCAGCAGCAAAATCCGTTGGCTTATCCGTAGCAGGAGCAATATGAACACCTAATCCTCTCTTCATTTCTTAGAGTTTGAACTAGTAAAACTCTCAATTCTAATAGAATTATTGTTTATAGAGAAGATGACTAAATAACAAGCAATATATACAATTAGTGTAATGTGAGTATTGTGTAACTTGAAACCGTATAATTACATATCTTAAGAGTTACATATGTCATCATATAAATACCTTTGGACAAAATATATGACATATATATGCTCTCCACATGACGGCAGTCATGAGAACATATTCCAACTTTCGTGAATTCACCATCTCTAGGTGTATGAACCGCTAGGAATAATCAATTCTCAACAATATGCTATACATGTATTCATTTATGAATCAATACACAATCATCTCTTTTGGAAACATGATCACGCATTAGAATATGAGACATCCACTATAATAGGAGATCCATTTTTTTTTTTCAAACCTAACCAAGTATACCACTTTGACAATCACAACTCAAGGGATATAAACTTCATGTCTTACATTTACCATATACATGTGATTTTAGACTTGAGTCATTAAAATCATATGTATGCCAATTACATTGCTCCATTTATTGATTTATGTTGAACCTATACATACTATCAATTAATCACGCTATATACATTCTTTATGTAATGATGTACATGTGAGCTTACAACTGTATTTTTGAAATCACAGATAAATAGAGGAAAATAGGCAAAAATGCCCAAAAAAATACACATATATAGAGTTCCGTATTTATTTTCACATCTTCAAAAGCTCAAACATATAAAATAAATACACCACAGTTAAAGCATCTCAATACAAGCGTAGGAACCAATAATGGCCCAAACAAAGCTTGGACATGCCCTCATGCACGGCATGTTGAACCACCGATCTAACTGGTTCAACTAGTCAACGAACGGTTTGACCACTCAATAAACGATCTAGCTGATTAACCAAATCGGGTCATCTCTTGGTTTGGATCGGATCTTGGGTGGGGCCATAGGTTCAAGTTGGGTCGATTAAGACAGCTCGCATCCAGGGGCCACTAATGTCAGCCTTAGTGCATGGGTAAAGAGCACGTGGAACATGTGGAACACGTGCATGACACTCACCATTGCCCAGTAGCGCATGGCCACGCATGAAGGTGTGTGACATCCCCCAGTGGCATGCAACCACTCAAAATGCGTATCTCAACAAGCCCAATCCATTTATGTGATCAAGATTGATTTTTACTTGATAAAAAATCACGAAAATGGGCACGATCGAATTATATTTGTTCAATACACTATTATCAATATGAATAGACATTCTATATCTAGTATATGGTTGCTCTAATTCTACATGAAATCCGCGAAAACAAAACCTAAGATATCCATAGCTAGAATCTGGAACACATGCTATCGAGTAAAAGAAATTTGTGCACCTGATTTAGAATTTATCATTCTTAATGTGGAACATCGACTATTTAAAGCTCAAGCACTTCTCCTCTATTGCCATTTGCATCATTAGCTCAATGAGACTACCCCTCACCTTCAACGTTCAGTAAACGCTCATTATGTGAGGATATTTATACATAGGGTTAGATGAAAGACTTAAGCATTATTTATAAAGTTTTAAGCCACAGACCCTCTCATCATAAGCTAAACATTACTTGACCTGTACTAGCCAATCCCATGTTGGACTAATTAAGAAAACTTATATCTCGTTTTTTTAGACTAATCCTTAAAACAGAAAATTACAATATCAATTATATAGCTCACATCATAAAAACTATTACAACACAAGCCTAAATCCCATGAACAAAAGTTGCAAGGCAATGGCCTTTAAAAACATTGAGAATAAAATCCCAATTCAAAGAGTCAAAATTTTTCATGATATCATCTTAAAAATTGTCCACATTAACACCAGTCGTTCTTCGGCTGTGTCATGTAAGATAACCAACATCCATGTCAATGATTTCCGATCAAAATTGACTGAATAGACTCAACTAGCTAAACATGAAAGGTTTAAGACTTAATTAACAAAATTAAAAGGTTGATGATTGAATAGGCAAAAGTGAATTAGGTTTATGATTTTTTGGACAATTTTCTCCAAAAATATACATAAAATTTTAAAGTTATTTTTTAGTTGAAAGGGACATATGATAGGAAAATCAGAAATGAGTTTGTGAACTTTTGGCATCTTTGCAAATAATTTTGATTTAACAGTAGTAAGACATTCATGTATATATAGTGTGTAATTTTCGTTCTACATTTCATCGGCTAAGTTAAGATTTAAAATTTTGCCACCCTCTTGAGGCCAACCCCAAGGAGGTTTAACATATTGCCAAGTGGGTGGACATGTGAGGCGTCGCTCAAGCTCAACGCAAATTATCCCAAATCTTTCGATCGCAACCTGATTTTCTTGATTAATTTTGAAAATTATTTGGACTTTTAAAGTCACCACTAAGATATTACAGGCTGGTTAGAGACCAAGTAAAATAGCGTCTTGTGAATTGGAGATTCTGAATACAGAAACTTACTTAATGAGGTTTTTAAGGCCGTTTCGCTGATGATTACTGGTTTCGCTTCGAACTCGAAGAACGATTCTGTTTCTGAGCTCATTGATGAGCTCGAATTTACTGCCATCGGAGGGATTAGGTCGGGCATTTGAGATTTCACTTCGAAATTGAACCTCTCTCTCCGGTTTTGCTTGAAAGCGATCGAGATGGTGTTGAACTCGAAGAGATATTCATTTAGGAGGCAATCGAAGTCGAAGAAAGATACGAAGGAGAGAGATTCAAAGCGAGAGGGCTCGATTGTCGGTTCGAAAGTGGAGTAGGAGGATGGGATGGCGGATGATGGCTGTGAGATGAGCCGGTAAGGCTGCTCCGATCAGGGGGAAGTCACCGAGGAGGTGTTGCTTGATGAGCTGAAGCGTCGTGGACACTTCAATGCTCGATGATGTCGCCATTTTTGAGGGAGCATGGGCAAATTGAGTGAGTGGGTTAGATAGATCTGCAACTAAGTCCGCAACAGCATCCAAGTCATCTCGCCGTCTAGCTCAGCGCGCCTCCATTCCACCTCCATCCTCAAGGCCTCCATGGCCTTCGCCATCTCCACCTCGACGAGCTTGATCCTCATCATCAACTCCAAGAACAACTTGAAGCTTGTTAAAATATGTCTTGAGTTTAAACCCAAAGTGAAAAGCTGAATTTTGAAATTGAAATTCAAGCGGAGATTGGCAAGGGAAAATCAAAAAGGGGAAGTTAGAATTATGACTTGAATAAAATGCGCATTCCTCAAAATTCTTCAGCAAGAGAGGAAACAAATAAAAAATAAAGGAAAGAGTCAAAATTCTGGATTTGACCGAATCATACAGTTTTCTCTCCGAGTAAAATTGGTTTGTCTTCTTTTGCTGCAGCCCTCGCCGTCGGTCGGCCGAGGGCCGGCGACCCCGGCCGACCCTCCCCCCTCCGTCGCCAGCCCTTCCCGGCGACAGCAGGGATCCGGCAGCGGCGAGGGCTTAGCCCTCGGCCGCCCGTTTGACCTCCACCCCCCCCCCCTTTTTAATTTTTCTTAATCTTTTAAAAATTTTAAAATTTTCTTAATTTTTTAAAATTTTTAAAATTTTTAAAATTTTTTCATTTTTAAAGTTTTCTTAATTTTTAAAATTTTTCTTAATTTTTAAATTTTTTGAATATTTTAAATAAAATTAATTTTAAATCTAATTTAATTAATTTTTATATTATTATTTACACATATACACAAAACGGCGTCGTTTTTGTATTTTTCTCCGCCACGTCAGCATGCAAAACGACGCCGTTTTGGATCAAACTCACCGGAAAGTCGCCACGTAAGCCATTTGGCCGGATTTTTGCTGGAGTGGCACTTAAGTATCCCATTTAACTTCAAAACTGGCACTCAAGTGTACCATTTTAAAGTTATGGCACTTAAGTGTCATCCTGTGCCAAGTTATGGCACTTGGGTTGTTCTTCTGCCGCATGACATTACTATAGATGACTCGAAAAATTATCTCTAGTGCTGGTATTACTAGGAGAATCCTAACTGATGTGCTTAGTACGATAAGCTGCCTAATGAATGGATCCCCATTAACTGCTATTGAATGGTGGACTCCTGAAGAAGTGTGGTCAGGTAACGTTGCTGGTTTCTTTATTATTAGAATATTTGGTTGCCCGTGTTATTTTCAAGTGAGTGAGGTAAGCTTGATTGGAGGACAAGGTGCATATTCTTGGCTATGTACAAGGTGAGCGGGGCAATCGGTTGTGGTGCCCGGATATAAATTCACTTGTTGACAGCAAAGAAGTTACCCTTGACAAGTCTCCGATACTTCTGGCTAGGAGTGTTTATGGCAGTGTTAATACAGATCTGAATGGTTTTCAGCTTGAGGTAAAGTTGCAACCAGAAACTCTTGAGATAGCAAATACGGGTACTAGCAAAGTAATCGACACAGATGGTGCTTGTAGCGAGATGAGCCTATAGAGCCAATGGTTGCTGTAACTGTTGATATTGACAAGGTACGTATTCGATCTCTTAACGGATATTGATGCAATAATGGTTTTACTTTATCTGTGGTTGAGGAGGTTGCGTCAGAAAATCCTTGCGAAGCAGTTAAAGGTGCATATGGAGTTGGTATTCTGATGAGGTCCTCAGTTATTGTGAAGTTCAAGCGAGGCTTGGGCTTGGATAATATCTATAGCAGTTGAGCCCATCAGGGGCTATGGGAAAGTAGAGGCAGAGTTTGAATTTTTGTGAAGGGATTGCAAGTCAGCTCAAACGTCGAGTCAAGGTGAAGATTGTTAAAATATGTCTTGAGTTTAAGCCCGAAGTGGAAAGCTGAATTTTGAAATTGAAATTCAAGCGGAGATTGGCAAGGGAAAATCAAAAAGGGGAAGTTAGAATTTTGACTTGAATAAAATATGCATTTGTCAAAATTCTTTAGCAAGAGAGGTAACAAATAAAAAATAAAGGAAGAGTCAAAATTCTGGATTTGATCGAATCATACAGTTTTCTCTCCGAGTAAAATTGGTTTGTCTTCTTTTGCTGCAATATATATAACTTTATGCTCATGGGACTCTCTTGAGTGAAGCATACATATTCAAGCGTTGTTTACTCGAAGTGCCGTGGGTGTTCTGTTTGTGAAACACTGTTCATAGGTGTTGGGTGCTTGGCTTTGGATCTTCGTGTTGTTTGTGCTGCGAAGCTTACTCGTGAATTACATCCAAGAAATTTAGTGTTTGTAGTGATTAAATCATGAGGTAAGATTAGCGTGTAATTCCTTCATGAGATTGAGATATTATTTTCGAGGAATTTCAGGGCTAAACACTGTGTGCGTTATTGGGTGTAATTGGGGCTTGGGAAACACCAAGAGAGCGTTTGAGTGACTTGAGTGTGTAATCTCCTTGTATCGCTTGATCTATAGTGAAATTCGCTACTGCTCTTCTCGTGGACGTAGGTCTTTACAACTGAACCACGTAAATTTGGTATCCTATTTATTTTCTTCTTTCATCTATATTTTGTTCGATCACTCGCCCTATCGCAACAAAGCTCGTCACCATACCGGTCCCCAGGGGTGGCTCACCAGCTGCGTCGAAGCTCACCGAGTCACCAGTGTCCTAGTTCGAAGTGTGCACGCCAGAGAAGAGCCCAACATGTTTAATGCAGTTGTTGTCATCACAGGGATCTCTATCCGATGTGGTCCAAGGGGAGGGATCTGTCATTGGAGGGAGTGGAATCGTTCCACATTGCTTTTGGAATGAAAACCACTCGATTCTAGATCTGGCGACGAAGAAGAAGATGAACAAGAAAAGATAAATTAAAAAAAAAAATTGGATAAAAATGCCCCTAATCAGCCGAGAAATTTGACCGGCAAGGTTAAATCTTTTTCTGACCGACCTTTATTTGAAAGAGGCTCCTCTTTAAAACCTTTTTTGAGAAAATGGAATTGGGTCAACAAACTTTTAGCTATCACATGACAGCCATCCACATTGATTGCTTAATAGAAGTAAACAAAGAAAGTCTATAGCCGGTTATAGCTTTTTCTGGATAGTTTCTCCTTCTCTTCGGTTAGGAAAAATTGTCTAAAAAATCATAAACCAATTATACTTTTGCTAAATCAATTGTACACCTGTTAATTTTATCAATTAAATCTTACACCTTACATTTTGCTAATTAAGTCCATTAAGTCAATTTTAGCTTGAATTTGCTAAAAGAAACATTGGTCATACCACATAGAATGATCGATGTTGATGTGGACAATTTTTATTAATATTTTAATAATTTTTAAAAAATGTTGTGGTTTATTTTTCCCATTTTCTTTGCTTTCCTTTGTGTGGGTTTTGCAGTTAGGGCCGACGAGGACCACTAAGAAACCCTTACTAGTAGACCCTCGCCAACCATAGGCAAGGACCAATTCCCCTCACTCGCCATAGGCAAGGGTCGACTATCCCTTGTTGGGCATAGGCAAGGGTGTCGCACCCTTTGCCAATTCTGGATGAGGACCGTGATGCCCTCACCAAATTTGGCCACGAGAGGGCTTCGTGGCCCTCACCATCCCCAAGCAAGGTCATGACTCTTGCCTAAGGCCAATAAGGGTTGCCAAGCTCTCACTTGGTCAAATCTGGCTGGGGACATGACTCCTTCGCCTAAAGTTGGCTAACCACCTTTGTTGGCCCTAACTCCAAAACCTTTAAAAAAAAAAAAGCCATAAAAATTAAACATTATTAAAAAAATATTATTAAAAAATGTCTACATCGGCGCTAACCATATCACATAGAATGGCTGGCACCACATTGACAAATTCTAATCAAAATTTATTGGATTGACTTAATTAGCAAAAGTGGAAAAGATTTAGAAATACAATTGACAAAATTAAAAGTTTTAGAATTGAATTGACAAAAATACAATAAATGTAAGATTTTTGGATAATTTTTCCCTTCAATTGAGGACAGGGTTTTTTATGCTCTATATAAAAATTAGAGGCCCAAAGACGAGGGTTTAAAAAATAAGAGAACTTTTTGGGCTATCAAAGGCCCAGCTCAGCCCATCGACTCGAATAAAAAGGAAAGAAAAAGCTATCAAAGAGCCAGCTTAGAAAACTGTAGCAAGAAAGAAGAAAAAAAGGGAGAGAGTGAGCAGCGAGACAAGAGAGAGAAGAGAGGACAAAATGATGATCAGCAGTTGAAGACGTTGATTGATGCCAGGTTAGCAAGTGATTAGAGAGTTTGCTGTCATCTTTTCCTCTTTCACTTTTTCCTTAAGAGTTTAAAATTGAAGGCCTAACCGTGTTAATCTCGTCGGTGAAGTTCTGGCTCAATTTAAGCTTTCCAACGGTGATAATTAGGTCACCTCACGAATCTAGGGACATCTGTGATGTTACAGATTGCGATTGGAAGTTCTCGTATGTGATATATTGATAGACATCGCACAATTCATATTTATGTACAAAGAAAACGTTAATTTTAATGCATATTTGCTATATAAAGCTCAACGGGGCATTTACTACATTTGTGGTTATATGAAATGACATGTTGAAGCATCTTTTAAAATAGTTTGTGATTGATTATGTATAAAATATTTTGACAAATGTAATATAGCTTTTATTATATTTAAAGCATAATTGTTATATAAAACTCACCCAAGCATTTACCACGGTCTTGGTTATATGAAATGGCATGATAAAGCATCTCTTGGAATAGCTTGGGATTTATTTATGTATGAAATAATTTGACAAATACTATATAGATTTTGTTCTGTTTAGAATAAATTGATACTACTTACTAAGTGGTGGCTTTCTAATATCATTTATGTTAATTTTTTTTTCTAAAAATACAGCTATCAACAAAATATGACAAAAGTAATATTGCTGGGAGATTTTCTGGGAGTTGCATTTTGGGCAAGTCATGATCCTGACCTATAACCTTCGGTGGTCATGCAATAGTTCATCCTTTGTCAAATGGAGGGAAAAAGAATACACTAGAGTCCATTCAAAAGCTATGGCATGCTAATCTATCGTATCTTCTCCTTTTTGCTCAAAAGGGAGGTCGTCAAAAATTGTGTTTTGTCGAAAAGGTGGCAATTTATTGGGACCACCATCTCGGATCTTAGGTTCTCCATCGATTCTTCCAATGATTCATATATGGGCAGGGTTCTGACACTATATGGGTGGCGTAAGGTGAAAAGTTCCACCTTGACATCAGACCAGAGTACTTCCACCCCTCAAAGATTGATTCATGGGTTCGCTTTGCGACTAATCATCAAGTGGAAGAACTTCTTCTCAACTTGAATTGGGTGGCGGATTACAAGCTGTCTCCATTGCTTTATAATTGCTCTTCATTCACTAAGCTATGTTTGACTGGCTGTCGTTTCTTATCCAGCAAAAGCATTAATTGGAGTTTGCTTTAAGTCCTTGTCCATTCAAGACATGTACGCGAGTGGTGATGTGTTTCGAAAAACTTTGATGGACAGCCCCATTCTTGAATAATTGAAATTGGAAAGATGTTGGGATGTAGAAGGTATTCGAGAAGTTTGAAAGAGTTGGTGATTGATAATGTTAATGTGCAACTCCGTTTGGAGATTTTTGCTTCCCCTTTAGAGATTTGGACTCCTCATTTGCTATTATTGCACATGAGGGGAATTTTTTATGAGATGATAAGAATTCTTGAAGCATCTTCGTTAGTGGAACCCAAATTAGATTTTGATGCGTACCAATTAGATTGCTTCCTACTAAATGAAAGTCTTTGCAAGCTATAGAACGCTACTCAAATTCAACTTCGTGCTCGATGCCTTTCGGTAAGTTTTTTACGGACATCATTCCGCCAAAGCGTAAAGATATTTATCGGTTATATTTATGGAACTTTGCATGAGAATAAAATGTACCGGTTTGTGATGTACTTAGGAAAAAAAAAATTGTTTTGGCAATCTAACTTTGCCTTTTGATATGGTTAGGTTATGGGGTCTCTGAAGGTAGAAGACGTGCAGTTCTCGCTGTTGAATTGCAAGTCTCTCACGCTACACATGACCATCCCCTGATTTAGCTTACTGCTATGGCAAATATGCTAGCAAACACACCGAATTTGGAGAAGCTGGTGATAATTTTTAAGCCACCTCATTGTGTCTCGGTATATTCCCTAAACTCTAATTCGCGATTTGGGAATATTTTGAAGTATTAACGAGAATGTACTTCCAAAGTCTCCCCTTCCTTTGTTTCCTCGAATCTATTTATTAGTGAAACTAGTATAATATTCTAGAAGTTTTTGGGCTATTACAACCTATGTTTTGTAACATCCTGATTTTCCAATTCTGTTTTCAGTTGAATAAGTTGGGCATTTCATCTTCGCGCCTATAGCTCTCTTCTGTAAGTTGGCCACTCACGAGATAACTAGTCTATCTGATGAAGCCATTAAGGAATCTAAACGCAATAGACTTGAGAATTCGACTAGGAAACGGCTGCTCGATCATACTAATCTACAAGGGTCATTACGGCACAGACCAATTAGAGACCGGAGATAGGTTGACTCGACAAAAGCATGTAATTCAGTGTTGGTGATTCTACCTAATTGCATAATTCTTATTGATCCGCACTAGACCGATTTTTCTGTCGTTTTGATACCCTGTGTCCATATTTGAAACCTCAAGATTTCTACGATAACCGAGAGTCACCAATGTGTCGACGATGCACTTTGTGTTTCAAAAACAATCAACGACAGGTCAATTGCACGAAAAGTTCCTAAAAGCTACCTAGTAGATTAGGTCACGCTAGAATCGCGCCAGATTGAAATTAACCGTGAAATTGAACCCAATTACAGAAATTGAAAGTTCTGTCAAGTCTTAAATTATTTTAGCAACGTCGACTCATCATTCGAAGATTTTTCTACAAACCGAGTTTTTCGACGAAAAATCAAGAATTGACCGAATTGGATTGGGAAAGTTGGAAGACCGTTCTTGAGCGTGCTTTTGGCATCTAAGATGGATTTATGGGTATGGAGAAATGTGGATTCAAGTGTGGACACATGACTAGAACTTTTGAGACTTCAATTGAATTGAATTGAAGAGATTGGAAGAGGAATTGAAGACTTTGATGGCCAATTTGCACCAAATTCGTATACCATGGGGGGAGAAACATTTTGGACCCATTGGAAGATTTGAGGAGAGAGAATAGCTGAGGTCATGAGCTGCCATGGTGGGGGCAAGAGAGGAGGAGATGACAAGTGTTGAAAGGCTAGAGAGCCTTTGGGGTCCCCCTTGCTCGGCTTTCTCCATTGTTGTTAAAGAAGAGAAGCTCAGCAAAAACCAGAGAAACCAAGTAGCAACAGCCCTCTACCGTCGCATGCCCATCGAACTCTATTTGCCCCTCTATTTGCCCCTCGTTCCAATTTTTGCTCCAGCCGACCTTTCGCCAAAGATTCGAGTAAAAAGTCAACTTCCCGGATGAATCAACAAACGAGCCACCCATCACCGTGACGAGGACATTCAGACCATTCCATCAAGCCTAACCTTGCCCTGAACGGAGCCGCCGGCCATCTTATATGCCAGTGAGAAGAAACTATCCACCGATCCGTCGGTCCGCCTGGTAGCTTGCCCGATTTCCTCTATTTTGTCTGTTTCAGCCATTTTTCTTCCATTTTGACCCAGCCTCCACCCATACCAACCACCAACAGGTCCCCCCGACCCCTGAGTGTCGCCGATTGCCAGCCAACCGCTCACCGGAGCTCCGGCTGAGCCCATTCAACTATGTTTATCCTCGGCGACCACTTTTTCAAAGTTGCAAAGGGAGTACGAATTTGTGGCTGCTGTTCCACCCCCGAGATTGCCTTGGATCACTGTGGTTGAGGTTCTCGAGCCTCCTTGCCACCGTCCATCAGCCGTACGCCGCCTCAAAGCCGCCAATTCCTTCCCTTGCTGCTCCTAGCCATGGGTTCTAGCTCCTTCGATCTTTGAGCAAAAACCGAACCAATAGGAGCTTTGAAGCTTCAAGGCCCGTTTTAGGTGTCTTCCTGGCCTTGGTTGGTGTCACCACCTTGAGGTTTATCACCCGCCTTGGCATTGCCTTCGCCGTGGACTCGCCAGAACGTTAATTCGATGAATTTACTCACTAATTTCCGCTTAGGGAGTTAATTCTACTTAAGGGGTGTTTAGATTAGTCTAAGTAGGATTCTGTGGATAGATTAGATTATTTAAATATTCACTAGATTAGATGGATGATTAGATTAAGGGTTGGATTAATCAATCTAATTGTTTAATTAGATTAATGTTAATCATGTTAAGACTTTAATTAATTATCTTAGTTACTTAATTATTTATTTAAAATTAAAAATTATTAAAAATTATTAGTTATTAGTTATTATTTAAATTAAAATAATTTTCGAAATTTATTTAATTTATTAGTTAATTAATATTTTTTGGAAATTATACCGGAGAGTGTTTATTAGAATTACGTATTGACAGTAGTGGTGTGGTTAGTTTATGCTATTGATTAGTTAAATTGTGAATTTGGTTGATGATTGAGATGTATGAGTGTTTATTTGGAAAGTATCAAGTGTAGGGTGTTGACACTTTGGTAGGGGTTTGTAAAGTACCCTAGCTGACTTAGATGAGCAATTATATATATATATATATATATTTATTTATTTATTTATTTATTTATTTATTTATTTATTTATTTATCTATACAACTTTGGCGAGCTACTATCTATCTATATCAACTTTGATGAGCTACCGTCTAATTATATTGCAGCTTTGGAGAGTAGTTGTCATATTGATGATTGAATTGATAGACGGTATTGAATGATGATGGTATGGATTGGATTGAAAGATAGATAGTATGTATTGACTTGATTGATAAATGGTATTGAATTGATGGGACTGATTTGATTGGTTGAATTATGAACTGTACCGACGTGTAGGAAGGAACTGAGGCAAGGTAAGTCCTATGTCCTAATTGTGTGGCTAGAGCACCCTGAGGCGTATTTTCTTCCTAATAGGAGTTTAGGGGATGAACTTGCTAAGACAATGTCTTATCCCGTTGTGGGCTCGACATTTTCAAGACCTTAGATGGTGGTCGTGGAGGACCTGAAGCCTTGGAGTAAAAAAAGTGAAGGCGAAGGATCGACGAACTTGTCGACTAGCTTGTAATAGGAGAATTCATTTTTGTTGAGCCGGCCTTTTTTGTAGACCTTTGTCTTTGGTCTAGTTTGTATATATAAACCTTTATGTTTATAAGAAGAAGTGTTTTTGTTGTGATTGATTGCCTGCTATTCTATCCTAAAGTTTTTGTTGTTAGGAGATTTGTTTCGCTTGCGTATGTGTAATAAAATGAATAGGTTGGAACCGCATCCTAGGAACGTCGCATTTGTATCAACTAGAGTGGGATGTTCGCGCGCTCAGGGTTCGAGGCGTGACATCCCCATTTAAGTGGTATCAGAGCGGGTCTGTGTTTGGAGTGATAAGGTACGATAAGTCATGGGATTGTTAGTAGAAAGGACATTTATTTCATGCTAGTGCATGTGATTGATAGCTGACTGGTAGCTTGTTTGTGTAGATCACTCAAATTCCAATATAGTATTAGAATTAGAAAATAGATTTCTATAAAGATCATGTAGCATGAGTGACCGGGAGCTGAGAACTCCTAGTAAGAGGGTTGTAGCCTCTACGACTCGAGGTAGAACGCCGATGAGGATTGGTGTCCGAGGTTGTTGTGGCAAAGCACCGACTCAGGCCAACGCGAGTGTAAGAGTACTGCCATAGGTCGGTACTGAGAGTGTAGGAGCACTGAGCGATCCTAGGTTCGATGGGATCATTCAAGCGCTAGTGTTCCTTGGTGATGCAAAGTATCTTGGTGATGCAACTATAGACATCATAAAATTGTTATAAACTCAAATATACTTGAAGGATTGGGAACTTTGGCACTAATATCATGGTTGTTGCATTAACAGCACTAAAAAAGCCTAGAAGAGGAGAAAAATTCAAGCATAGCCCTTGTAAGCACCAACAAAATTGTATATCCACCTCCCTAAAGCATGATTTTATGGGGGTAAATAAACATTTTGCAAATTAGATGCTTTAATAAATATAAATGATTGTAATCCGTATGCGAGACTATGCAAAAGAATTTATTTTTCCAGCTAATAATTTTACATTGCATTGGAAGACCAATTCCATCTTTTTCTTTTTTTTTTTTTTTGATCGAAAGGATAATATATATTAATAGAGAGTCACGTGGGAAAGACAAAGCAACCCCGAGCAAGGGCGTCTTTACGAGAGAATATCGAGCATAACTTGGGGAGGGGAGACAAACCAAGCGGAAGAGAGGGATCCGCGGCCATGGGCCTTTGCTGCCCAATCTGCTAGGGTATTAGCCTCCCGACGGTAGTGCTGTACACGGAGATGAGAGAATCGGCGAAGGAGATCAAAGCACTTGATGAAGAGGGCGCGGCACTCCCACGGCGGCAGGCGGCCCCGATTTAGGGTTTCAACGAGGACGATGCTATCGGACTCCACAAGCAGGTTAGAATCTGTTAACTCTTGCTGAATCAGATCGTTAAGAGACAAAATTAACGCCTGGATCTCGGTCTCGAGAGCAGAGGAGGCAGAGACAGAACGAGTAATTCCACCAAGCAATCTACCCGAGTGGTCGCGGGCCATACTAGCAATCGATCCTCTGTGAGACGCCGTGGGAAAGGAGCCGTCCAGATTGATCTTCATCGTGACCTGCGGGGGGGGGGGTTGCCAAGACCGATTAGGGCTCAGCCAAGAGGAGTGGCCCTTGAAATCCTTTTGATGGACTCGTTTCTAGAGAGAGGCCAAGGCAAAAGCAGATTCTATAATATGATCTGGGGACATCCAAACGCGGCGAAAGATGAAGTTGTTCCGCGCCTTCCAGATTTCCCAAAGAAGGCTTGCGACCTGCTCAAAGTTTGGTAAGCCTCTGTTTTGATCAAGGAAATTTGCTAACCATGAGTCCATTCGAGTAGGGGTATAAGCAAAAATATTGAGTTGTACTTTTGAATGAGTCCAAATGCATTGAGTCCAAGGGCAATGCAAGAAGAGGTGTTATGTAGTTTCGGGGAGGCGGAGGAACGAGACCACGAGTGGGGTTTGAATGATCCTTCTACGGAATAGATTGTCCCTAGTTGGTAATGCATTCTGATATACTGACCATAAAAAATTACGAATCTTGGGGGGAGTTTGTGCTTTCCATATCTTTTTACAAACAAGTTTGGGAGGTTGGTAGGAAGAAGAAGCCTGAGAGTTTACCTGCTGATGTGTGGATCGATGAAGAACGTTGTAGCCACTCTTGACAGTATAGATGCCATTCTGTGTGCCTGTCCATATGAGTTTATCTGCTGTTGAATGTGGCCAAAGTTTTAACTGGAGGATCTGTTGTACAATGGAGTCATCAAAGAAACGATTGAGCAGAGCGATATTCCATTCATTCGAAGAGGGGCATATCAGACCAGCGACGGTGTGGGGTTCATCTCGGAGAGCAGGACCACCTAGAATTCCATCTGGTAACCATCTATCCTCACGGACTTTTATTGATTGGCCATTCCCCACTGACCATTGAAGGTTTGGACTAATAGAATCTCTTCCTAACAGGATGCTTAGCCAACCCTAGGAAGGTCTATGACCTCGTCGGCATGCCGAAGGTTTTGAAAGGAAAGTACAAACCCTTAAAGACACGGCTCCACAAGGACGAAGGATCTTGGAACAATCTCCATGCCTGTTTACCCAGGAGAGCCTTGTTAAAGGTCAGAAAATCTCGGAATCCCACGCAGAGTATCGCAGTTCTCTGCTTTCCTGTCTTCCTCTTTACCAGCCAGAAAAGAGAATCTTTACACATGCTCAGGAACTGGCGATAGCTTGCTTAGCAATGATGATTATTCCACCAAAATGGTAAACTCCATTTTAATCCTCGAGATGGGTTTTCCCCGGAACCCCGGTTGGTCTGTTCTTCTTGGCCAAGAAAATTCAGAGAAAAATAGAGATTTCTTGTTTTCGTGAGTCATATTCTATTCTTATTATAACGTTAACTCTCATTTATTCTGCCTTCTTATATGATATGAGAATCGAAATTTTCATTTGAAGCTAAATTGTTATCATTTCAATTTTATTGAGAATGTGAGAATTTAAACTCTTCATATCTTTCTTTTAAAGTAAGAAGGGTGGTTATTAGGACAAACTCCAATGTTGAGAAAAGAAAATATAAAAGTTTGCTTGTAATTATTCTTTCACATTTCACTAGAGAAAAATGGGGATTTAAAAGCCTATGAGAGAGAGGAGACAAAAAGGTAATGGAGAGGCGGTGCTAGAGAGAGAGTAACAAAGAGGCAAAGGGGAGCTCCTGATTAAGTGGGCCCCGTGTCGCACGTGACAATCAATGAGTAGATTGGGACATTTACTAACTTGGAAAACTGAGCTTACCCAATATTTTCTCGTGATTAGCCAGCATGCACCTAGCATTGGCATTGAAAGACTTATAAGGACACTTTTATTATTCGGTTAGCGGTACGATATGTCTCAAACTTCAAGCCTGTCGGATAAAGCCAAGCCCAAATGCAGTAAAATAACCGGCCACGTGAAAGTGAAATACATGATTTCTTGATCGTTGAAAATTGAAACAAAATAAAGGGGCCCACAAAATATATTTTAAAACATGTGCTGGAGACAGGCCAAACAAAAAACGTTAGGAGGAAAGTCCAAAGATTGGATTTTGTTGACCGAATCCTGCTTTGACTATCTTTGATGATCAAATGTTGCACTTATTCAGTCGGTGGACATGCGAGTATACATATATACACACGCGTGGGCAGCTCCGGCTGGTTACGAAGACAGTATTAAAGTAACATTTTTCTATTAAGTGAGTGCTGTGGTGGCTCTGCCCATGAGGGACGTCCATAGGTGCTGGGCGCTTGGCAATGTGTCTTCCTGTCGTCCGTGTAGCGAAGTTTGTTCATGAATTACGTCGAAAAGACCGAGAACTTTTAGTGTTGAAGACACATTTACTGTTCAGTTAGGGCTGGCCTTGGGCTTGGAAGTAGGTGGGAACTTGAAGCAACATCTTCGTAGGCCGCGGGATCAAAACTAAGTCGAGCCATTCGGGCTTGGCGGGATTATTGCTCGAGATAAAGTCTCGAGTCAAGCCCAAGCTCGAGTTACTCACATATCTTGTCACGTCAAGTTCGAGCGCACCAATTCCCAATTTTACATGCTTGTGAGTATAATTGAGCTGCCACATTTTTTTATAATTAAAATATTAGTTAAAATCGACATAAGTGTCATGAAAATGACACAATATACCCACATTTATTATAGCTTTTTATAACTAAAGCTCGAGTTCCTTCACAAATTAATTGTAGTCAAGTCGATTCTAATATATTAAGATAGAGAGATTGCCAATAGAGTTTAAATTCAAGCTTGTTAATATATTCACTTGAGTCTACATTTACTGAAAAGCTTAAGTCAATGGGTTATGGGCTACTACGATATATTAACTATCCCACATCATCATAATTATGCAGTGTGAGATTTTTTTTAATAAGACTGACATGTGTATTTGAACAATCTCCCTTTAATTTAGAAAAATAAATCCATCAACAGTAAATACATATGAGCTTAACATTTAATAAATTCCACCTAATCCAATTGATTAGAAAATCAAAAGATTCACATACACTAGTAGGTCTATGAGTGTCGCTCACATATGACATGAATATGTCAATAAATAAATATTTTTTTTATTAAAGATACAGTACAATATAAAAGCCACGCGATAAAGATGGAATTGGTCTTTAGCAAAGAGAAGCGCTTGAACATAGACAAGAAAGACGACAAGATCCGACATTTGACGCAGAAGCAGCGCCGAGGAAGGAAACTGGAAGGATGAGAAGCGGAGGCAGGAGGCAAGGTATAAAGATTCTCTTTTCTGGCTGGTAAAGAGGAAGACAGGAAAGCAGAGAACTGCGATACTCTGCGTGGACTTCGCTGACTAGGAGCGTCGGCCCAACCTACCATTTTCTCGCTGACCACGACAAGTAAAGAAAATGGTGCTCCCATAAAATAACCGGAGGTGACGCAATTTCATTATTTTTCGAATTTTCTTATATCATATTCCTCCTCATTCACGTGGCGGCCCAAAAAACGCATAAATAAAGATGAATCCCTCCATCTCTGACTTAAATGTCCTTTTTGAAAGGTGTTTTTGCATAATAATAAAAATAATAATATTAATAATATTAATAATAAGCATGCATCTCACGCGAGGAGGAATTCGGACTTGCAGTTCACTTTGCTACTTATATATCAGTGACGTTCACCCGGAGCAAGCTCGTCGGAGAAGTCCATGGTACTGATCGAAACCATGACCGAACCGGCTAATTCATTCTTCGTACTGATCTCCATCGTCTTTGTGTCCACCGCTTTATTTGTTTCCCTCCGCCGGAAAAAGTCCGGGTCACGGGTGCTCCCTCCGGGACCCTCTGGATGGCCGATATTTGGCAACATATTCAGTCTCGGGACGATGCCGCATCGAGCGCTAGCCGGCCTCCGCGAGAAATATGGCCCGATGATTTGGCTTAGGCTAGGCTCCATAGATACCATGGTGATTCTCTCGAGCAGAGTTGCGGCCGAGTTCTTCAAGAACCAAGACCTCAATTTCGCAGACCGAACCGTCATCGATGTCCTGCGCTGTTGGGACTACCACGAAGGATCTGTCGCCGTAGCCCCATACGGCGCGTATTGGCGGGTGATGAGGCGGTTGCTGACCACGGACATACTAGTCGCCAAGCGGCTCAACGAAACGGCTCCGATCCGGAGAAAATGCGTCGAAAACATGCTGGCTTGGATTGGGGAGGCAGCATCCTCGGACAAGGCCCGAGTCGGAGAAGGTATTCATCTCGCCCGCTTCCTGTTCCTTATGAATTTCAATTTGCTAGCAAATCTCATGCTGTCCCGAGACTTGTTCGATCCGGACTCGAAGACCGGATCAGAGTTCTTCACGGCGATGAACGGATTAATGGAGCTGTCGGGCCAACCTAACGTCGTGGACCTGTTCCCATGGCTGCGGCGGTTGGACCCGCAAGGGCTGAGGAGGAAGATGGATCGGGAAATGGGGAAGGCCATGAGCATCGCTTCGGAATTAGTGAGGGAGAGGATCGAGGAGAAGAAGCAGAACGGGGGGGACGATGATCGGAGGGATTTTCTGGATGTGCTGCTTGAGTTCGAAGGAAACGGTAAGGACGAGCCCGCCAAGCTTTCCGAGAAGCAAATCAACACATTCATCCTGGTACGACCACAGCCTATTTCTAGTTCCATAAGGATTGCTATGCCCAATCAAATGCGTAGTGGATAGATTACAGGTGTGTCGATATGTCTCTGCATGCATTGACTGAATTTTTATAATTTCTGCAATGGAAAGAAAAACTTAAGTGGAGGGTCACAAACGCTTGCTTTCTATGCATGTCCTGAGATAGAAGATCAAAAGCAGTTATGTTAGTATATGTAAAGACCCGGTCTGAAGAGAGCAAAAGCGACCGCCAAGGCCATAGAAGGCCCAGACATGGTGTAGCTCCAACTCTAGGATGATGTGGGGACAAGAATGGATCGGATCCCACATTACCTGGATGTAGTGAGGTGAAATACCTCATATATGATGGCATATGTCATAATTTGTAATGAGGTCTTTTCTGGAGAAAGTCTAGAAGAACAAAATCGTGTGAGCTTTGTCCCCAAGCGGATAATTTCTTTACCAGCAGGACTTGGCTTTACAGTATAGCAATAAAAAATAGCGAATTTCGCTAAGCTACCATAATAAATAAAGAAGCTGGTGAAAAGAGAGAGAGATATAGAGAGTAATTAGTATATATTTTATTTGTGTCAGTAAAAGATAGTTAATGTAAATGTTTTCAAAACGAAATCACCGACCATTTGTTGGGAGGAGCAAGTTTCCTCCGACCAAAGACTTTGAGAAACACGAGGCCCCTAGAATGAGATGAAGATTCTCTGCCATATGTGGTCCTCTCCTCGATACTTTGACAAATTATGGCCGTTGATAATAAGATCATTTTCGTAAATCTATAGCCGGGATCTGATGAAATATTAGGGGAGTACCGTGTGGAGTAAAGAATCCATATTTCATCCGCAGGGGAATATGATGTATAATACATCATAGAATGATGACATAACTAATAGTAATTGACAAAGCTCGGCCTGATCGTAGAAACATGAAAACTAATCTTTTCCAAATAACTAATAAACAATTTAGTATCATATATACTTATTTATCGCTTGAAAACTTTATTATTTAATAGCTCTTTATTCAATAACGTGTGGACATCCTTAGTTTTATAAACCAATTTTTATATGTATAAAAGATAATATCTAAACAATTTATCATCAAATCCCCTAAATTATTCTACGGTAATGTTAATATTTCAATTTTTTTTTTGTCACCAAAAGTTCTAAGTTATGTCGACTATGATATTAATATAAAAGATTTTGTTTTATGACCGCTCTCACACTTGAACGTGACAGAAATACAATTATATATTGGATGTTGTTGACACCTCAATTTTTATTATGTTTATTAATAAAGTTTTTATTTATTTTGTCTTTTTCGAAATAATAAGCAAATAACAAAAAACCGAAAAAACAATAAAAACAAGAAAAAAAACAAAATAAAGCAAAAGCCCAGCCCCTCCCCTCTTTTTTCTTTTCCACGCGGGCCTAAGGCCCAAGACTTGTTTTTTTAGTTTTGGCCCGGCCACCCCCACTCTTCTTCTTCCCCCCTCTCTTCTTCTTCCTCCCATCTTCTTCCTCCTTCCTCGTTCTTCCGCCCCTGCAGGTCACGCGCGGCGACGAAGACGCGCTCGAGCACAACCTACAACGAGAGAGGAGCGTAGGCCGGTGGGCGAGAAGACGCGCATTGAAGGCGAGCATGCCTCCGTGGAAGGGAGAAGATTTGACGCCGGTTCAGCCGCACCCAAGGCCGGTCGGCGTGCGAGGGCCGGCGGCCGAACCTCCATCGACCGGCCTCCTCCTCGCCTATAAATAGAGGAGCACCTCCGTCGATCAAAGCACGGCGAACTCCGAGAGCTTCCCTTTGAGAGACTTCAAGGGGGAAATCGAAGAGCAAGCCAAGAGGGTAGAGGATCGGGTCGCAAGCTAAACGACCTCCCACCGAGAGACATCGGGGGAGGCCGGCGGCAAGCGAACCCAGATCCGCGAGCAGATGAGCTTGAGAGGGAGAGATCTGAGCGTGAAGGGTTAGATCCGAGGGTAGAAACCTCGCCGCTCCCGTCTTGCTCCCCGCCCGACGCCGTGCCGAGCCCGACCCGCCAACGCCACTCCGGATCCGGGAAGCCGAGGCCTCGCCATCGCGACCGTCGCGGCTCCACCGTCGTCACCATCACCGTCAACCACCACCGGTATCCGCCGCGCCGCCGCCACGCCACCGTCGCTTGCCGCGTCACCATCGTCGCACCCCTTCTCTCGAACCCCATCTATCACCGAGATCTCGGCCTCGGTGAATCGGGGCTTTCGACGTGTCTCCTACCGCCGCGCCAAAAGCCCCCGTCAATCCGGTTGAGCGGCCGGCCGCCGGGCGCGCGTCCCCATACGGACGCCGCCTCCGTCCCTCATCGGCGCCGCGGATCGCGGATCTCGCGAACTCCAAAGAAACCGGGTCGGCGAAGGGGAAGACGGGTCTCAGTGGGGCGGATCCGGGTTGGCGTCCGGTAGGGGTTTCCCCGATGTGGGCCTGCGTGTGTGGGCCGGTTAATCCATGGATTTTTTTTTATAACGAAAGTGGGCCTTGGTTAGTTCATGGGCTTGGAAAAATAAAAAAGGGAGAAAAATCTGAGTCGGGCCCGTCCGCGTGTGGGCCGGGTAGTCTTTAGGCTGAAGTTTTTATAAAAATGGGCCTATTTTGGTTTTGGGCCTGGAGTTATTTTCTTAAAAGAAATTGTGGGCTTGGAAAAAAAAAAAAAGGGAGAAAAATCTGAGTCGGGGCCCGCAAATCTCGCGGGTCGCGAACCGAGTCGGCCCCAACCCGGGAACCCGACCCGGTTCGTTTTTATATTATTATAATAATAAATATAATATTTTAATTAAAAAATATTTAAAAAATATTTTATTTTCCAAAAAAATCAAAAAAATCAAAAATATTTCATATTTTCCAAAAAATGCCAAAAATCCAAAAAATTCAAAAATTCATGAAAAAACCAAAAAATTTAGAAAAAACCAAAAAGACTTGTATTTCTCCGAAAAATACCAAAAAAATCCCTTTTGTGTCCAAAAATTGGAAAATGACTCAAAAAATTGTTTTTCCTCCCAAAAATGCATGGAAAATCCCTCGAACATCCAAAAAGCCTCCGGGTTTAAACAAGATTAGGTACCGAAAGGGCATTAGTGATTAACTTGTGTAATCAAGTCCCCGATCCTAATTTCTCGGTTGCGCAGAGTGAGTATTTCTCCCGATACTTCACTTGGGTTTCTAATCAACCCGCCCCAAATCGATTAGTGGCGACTCCATTTTAAAAATTGATTTACAGGTTAAAAACTTGAACCATTAAGTCGTGAATTGGTGGACTTGGGAGAGTCCGGGCTTAATAAATTCAGCCGAGCCATTAGCCTCCTTAGGCGCTCGTACCCGATTGCGGGCGCCAAAAAAAAAAGAGGTCGCGACAGCTTGGCGACTCCGCTGGGGACATTTGTGAGGACTTAGGCCATTTTATCTTTGTTTAAATGCTTTTCTGACTTGGGTTTTTTTTTTTTTTGCTTTATGCGGGTAATAGCTTAAATTTTTTTTTATTATTCTGTCAAAATAAAATGTTTTGTGATTATAAACTGATGTGCATGCTTTACTGTTTTAAACACTACACGTGGCACACACAACCCGGCCGCCGGACCTAGGCCGCCATAGGATTTTTAGGATGGTGTTAAGAAAGATACGACCTCGAACGCGAGACTGCGATGTAAATGTTGCCTTTCTTTTCCCGAATTTCTTAGCCGAGGTTAAGGGGGTATCTCGCTAACGCGAGACCTGCGACGGGCAGATACCCTTTTAATTTCATCAAGCCTTCGAGTTAGAAATCGAGCCGCACGTCCCATCTCGTATGTCTTTGTGCTTGCCATTTTATTTAAAAGCAAAGTGATTTCTTTACTTTTACTCAGTCTTTTTATTTGACCCATGGCAATTTAGGATAAGCTTTTCAAGTCCGGTTTATGTGCGATGGGGAAAGACGATATCCAGTTCATTCCTCGCTCCCAAGGCGGAACTCTTCGGATGGTGGGGCCAATTAGATCGGTTGCCCAAGAGCGCGTGAAGACCAAAATTGGTCATCTCCTATCGTTGATCCAAATCACTGTTCGTCCGAAGTCATACAAGCCATGGCACATTTTTGGTGCCCGAAGACAATTACTTTTATATTCGGTAGGTTTGAGCTAACCCCAACCCCGGAAGAATACAGCATCATCCTTTGGAATGCCTCTTGAGAAAAAACTTGTCAAGCCATCGATAGGCGCCCTCCCATGGCGCGGGTTAGCACGACTTTTAGGAACTGAAATCCTGTCATGAGACAAATTCTTGAAGACAACCATAATACCTGCCCACTAGAATTTATGAATGCATGTTTCCAAAATCAGCCTATGACCCAAAAAAGTGAGATTTTCCTCCTAGCCTTTTTGGGCTCATCATCTTCCCCTATCAAAGAGATGCCATAACTCCCAAGATGGCATGGATAGTTGATCAGATCTTAAGAGGGGGGAATTATGTCAACATGATTTTAACTGAAACATTCTTGTCTTTTAATCGTTTTAAAGACAACTCGGAGAAAATCATGCGAGCCTCTCCTGAAATTTTACAAGTCCGGTTCTTTTCTCACCTAAGCGAATTTCGAGACTTCATGCGATCACCGAAACAAATGCTTTTGAAAATCCATTACAAAAGTTTATGGTTTTAGGACCGTACATTCCCAATCAAAGCTGTTTAAATTGGGTAAGCTTCCTAAGAAACCCAGCTCCTGAGGCATTCCAATGGTGTGCTGGTTGGTTCCATGAAAAGAGGGCCCGCTTTGGTTACATGCTCACCCGCCCAATTCCGTTGCTCGGTCTCACCGGCGCCATTCCCTACTACCCATATCGGGTAGCCCGACAATATGGAGCCCTTCAAGAGATCCCACCGCCTTTCAAGATGATGGTCCCTCCAGTTCTTTTCAACACAAGCCGTGACTATGAATTCGAAATTTCTACCGTTGAGGAAACCTGGGACAAGTGCCATCGCAAAAGGATTGTGATACCTGAAGGGCTTGAGGGAGACGAAAAAGCCCACCACGCCTCCATGTCCTACATCCACAACCATCGTATCCCGACAAAATGGAAGCCATCGGTCCCTCACTCAATCAGAGAGGGTAGCCAACACGAGCAAGCAGAGCTCATGGAGAGGGATTTGGGAATGGACTGGATGCACACCTCAGAGCCAGCCCAAGGAAGCATGCATCCTTGCAAGAGCAAGGCTCCCCATCGCATATAAATTGGGAATCATGTGCCCCTTAGTGTTAATAGTGTGAAAGTTTTGTCCCATTGTTCAGGGACTTTTGTTTAATATCTAGTATTTTATTTTGTCATTTCAATTTCAAGTTTTAGATGTTAGAAGTCTGCGGTCTATAAAATCATCTTTTGATAAATAAAAAAGCAATTAGACCATTGCCATGGGTCAATCTTTGTTTACTTTCATGCTCATTCATTGTTTTCACAACGAACAGGTAATTATGAATCGCCGGCCACCAATCGCCCGTGATTGGCCCCATGCAATAGGATCCGATCAGAATGATGTACAGAATCGTCTCATTAACATTGAAGACGGCGTAGGACAAATGTCCATTGTCCTTCAACAACTCTCGAGACAAATGAAATCCACTCAAGCTGAGCCCAACTCTATAGTTGCCTCAAACACCGTCATGACGCCCGCAAAGTTGCCAGAAAATAGCCAGTACTATGGACAATTTGAAAGGATCATGAAAAAGTTAAACCAGCTGCAGGGGCGGAATCCCATGGACCTTTCCAATTATGCCGTCATTGAAATCCCTGAAAAGCTCAAAGTACCTGAATGCGAAAGGTATCTTTGATACCTCCCGCCCAAAGACCTACTTGCAGCCTACCGGTCCGAAGGATGATTCAATCGTACCAATCGAACTTGGCCGGCCCCGCTTGCGATGGTACATTGTTAGGAAGATTAGTCCCCTTAAAACCTGGAGGGAATTAATTCATGTTTTCCATCAAGAATACGATATTGACATCACCCCGACATCACCTTGCCCTACGAAGAGCCAATGATCGCGGAACACAAGGAGTCGTTAGCCGGCCGAGATAGGAGAGGAGCATGTCAATGAAGCCTTGCATGATAAATGGGCAGTTGAGCAACATCCGTTGCTGGAAAATTTCCCACTAGGAAAGGCAAGGAGCCTTTGTACGAGGTCAAAGACACAAAGTCTATTCAAGAGTGGGGCACAATCGGACAACTCCCCAAGCTTACTCCAAGAGCTAGGGTCCAAAGAATACCAACCCTATCAACCCGGAAAGTGAATCGAGAGAGTGAAACTCTAATGTCTCTCACTTCCCTTGACAGAATCAAGTTAGCAAAACGAAGGGCCTTACTCAAAAGGTCTAGACCAAAACCCAAGAAAAGAAAGCCTAAGCGAGATCAATGTAGCATCTACCGCCAACGAGCCACCGCACCAAAGCTTCGAGCATTCCCAAGAATACAGCTTTGAAGGCCACCATCATCTAGAGTACAACCCGAAGACTTCCCGGCCCTAGAATACAATCCCAAGGACTTCCGTTATTTCGACAATGAAACCGACGATTCATCATATAACCATTTCATACTCTCATCGAGGGGATGAAGGTCCGTCGGAAGAGGAAGCATACGTCTTTATCCGCTACGATCCCAACGAAGTACTAAGCTTGTCCTCGACCATGAGGATAGCTTCAATACTTTATCCTCATTCGGAAATTTTGACCAAGAAGAAAGCAATGGGATAATCTCGGTAGAATCCAACTTCCCTGAAACAGAAAAATTCACCACTACAACAGATATGCAATGGGAAAACTAGTGGCTTAATCAAGACATACCAAGCTTGTCTTGCCCTGGTAGGATCATGACCCCATAGAAATGTGGATACCCAATTTCCGCAAGTATAACGGCACGACTTGTCCCGTGGCCCACTTGCGTACCTCCATGTTGAAATGAATCGGTACTATGGCCCGATGCCATTCACAACTCGGGCCTTCCAAGAAAGTCTTACGGGATCTGCATTGCAATGGTTCATCACACGCAGATATTAGCCTCATGAGGGATTGGAATGAGCTGTCTTCCACATTCCCGCATCGTATCAAAGCCGATGGGAGCCGAAGCGTCTTGCGAGAGCTTGGTTCACTTTAGAAGAAGACCAATGGAGGATTTTCGAGCATATGCAAGGAGGTGGGAAGCTTTTATGATGAAAACCTACCCTCGTTGGCCGAAGAAGAAATGATAAAGCTGTTCATAGGAGCTTTACCCCGCAAGCATCACCGTTGGTTGCATGGGTTGCATTTCCGTAGCTTTAATGAAGTGGTCCTCTCATGCGAATACTTCGAGTCTATTGGAGACGAGGAACTCAAAGGCGCTTGATTTAACCAGCACTATCAAAGTGCTCCTTTTCATAGGATTTTTCAAGGGTGTTGCTTGTTTTTATAATTTCATGTTTCTTATCCTGTCTAGTGTGCTACCGTTGTATTTTCCATTTCGGTAATCTAATGTACAAGTTCTAATATTTTGTTTTGAAAGCATGAGGCGGTATCCCAAACCAGCCCAATGATGTTATCCAACCATGAAAAGAAAATATCATCCAAGGAGAATGCGAGGGCTGGGCTTCCTCATGCTTTTTCTCCCCCAAAGACGTATTTTGAAAATAAAAAATATTTCATCACCCAAAAGCTTTTGTTAAAACGAGATGATAAATTTAACCATGTTTGTCTTTCGACTCATTCGCTTCATGTCTCGAAGATCATTCCCATCCCCTTTGACTTAGTGTGACAGGGGGCATTTGAAGCAAACGCATCAGACAAACTCGCCAAATTCAAAGACACCCTGCCAAGAAAACAAGGGCAAATAGAAAGAATCATCCTACACCAAAAGAGGGTAAGTCTTATTCTCTGAAAATAATTTGGAAATGATGTCCCTCTCTTCTATTTACGGGATACAAAAGATGAAACGTAATAGGTACGGGCATAGAGTTGAGATCAAAGCATCCATGACATGCCTCACTCTTGCCCAGCTCCATCCTAAGCCAAAGGACCATCTTGTCGCACGACGCGCCCAAATGGCTAGATGTTACAGTATCAACTTCAACATAAGGAAGGAGTTCCTCCTCTTCCTTTTGAGTGATTACTGTCAACAGGGAGAAAATCTAGACAGTCAAGGCGATCTATAGCCCCACACCCGGACAATGACTTTGGAATTTAGAAGCTTCACTCGACGCATGCTCTCCCAAGAAGTAATTGCCATAAGAGAATTGGAGATTTTGATTGTCCATCTCGATTCCATAGAAGCTTGAGGTACATAACTTTGCCCAATGGCCATATAGTCAAAAACAGAAGAAAAATTCCGCAGAAGGAAGGCGTTGAAGATAAATCGACAAACCATCAATCATACATACATGGCCATGAGTGAGGAAGGCCAATCGAAAGAAATGTCAAATTATGCCAAGACGAAAAGGCTGTCATCGACATTCAAATATCCCTAGGAGTCAGCAAATACAAACTTTAGAGAAGAGTAATTTGGTATCGTTTCCAATACTCTCGATTGTCCGAACTCACTTTTGACATATTTTCTTCTATTGACGGAAGCATAGGATTCAAGAAGCAAGCTTAATGATTAATTTGGACAAATCAAATGACCGTATCGATTTACCTAACTTGGTATGAAGGGACGTGTCGTCCAGGAGTCGGTTCGGTTAAATAAAAAAGGGCAAGCGCCCTACGGACACCGTCGGCGCCCTAGCCGAGTGGTATCCGGGAAGAAGCAAAAAGGTCCGAAGTCGGGGTTCGAATCCCGACGCGGCGTCTTAGCCGCTTGGTAAAAAATAATAAAAAAATTTTGCTTCCCTTGCACTTGCAAATTACGAGAGAACAGGTGACCTAACGAAGCAAAAGACATAGGACTTCGTGTCCCACTTGCACTTCAAGTCCATCCAATCATCTGCAAACCGGTGAAGGGTAATTCGGTTCGTTTCCATTACTCCCACTATCGAACTCGCTTTTGACGTATTTTCCCTATTGACAGGAAACATTGGGAATCAAAAAGCAAACTTGATGGTCAATATTGGCCAAATGAGGTTCGTGGAAATGACCCGCATCAAATTCACCGGCTTCGTGTAAAAGGACGCGTCATCCAGGAGCCAATTCGAGAGAATAATCGACCTAACGAAGCAAGGGACATAGGACTTCGTGTCCCCCTCGGGGATCACAATCATCCGCAAACCGGTGAAGGGTAAAGTTATATCGCTTCCAATTATTCGACTCTTAAAAGAGTTCATGACTAACACATTTCCTCTTGTTTGTTGCGGGATCTTTTTTGTCAAAAGCAAGGATAACAAATCAATGAGAAGCATGTCTTGTTGCGGGATCACTTGACTATCAAAAACAAGGATAATAAATCAATGAGAGGCATGACAAACTCTCCTAAATGAAATGGCGTCTGAGTAATCGTCAAAGCAAATGACAGAAAATCTTCGGGCCTCAACTCGACATTTGATTTTGGCCGAGACTACTTGATTTACTTGTACATCTTCTCTTTTACGAGGCAAAACAGAGATGCCCGACCGAATTCCCAATCATCGGCTGATCATTCATGTGTCATATCCCTAATCAATAGGGACAACCATCGACACCCATTTGCGAATAACCCTTTTGATATTCAAAATCTAACATATTTGGAAACACCATTATGTTAGCCCCTAAAGTTGTCCATAGGGTCTTTTTGAGTCAAAACCATTCATTTGTTTTGAGAGTTCAAACTCCATCATATTCGAAATGTTGCATGTCATTTCCAAATGGATTTTTGCATGATGATTTTGTCTGTCTAAGTCACTGATTCCACTGAGGATTATTAGAAAAGATAGCTAAGTGAAAAATACAAGATTGATTGAGCATGCTGGATGAGGTACGTCAGAATGATGAAAGGCAAGCCATATCCTACACACAATCCCCCCCATCTATACAATTGTGAGATGAGTGCAGAAGATTCCATGGCTGCAGGGTAAAGAGTTCTCTCGCGAATGGTACGATAACCAAAATAGTGAGAGGCATTCCATCGCTCATCCCATTGAGCCCCATACACTGGACAAATTTCTGCTATACCCCGTCAAAGAACCACCCCACATTGGGGCAAGTTGAAGGCAAGTAAAGCATCACAAGGTGAGAAGAGAGATAGAGATTTTCTTGCTCGCACTTGCATCAATCTTCGAGTGTCCTTATTGCATATGAACACTCACTTTAATTTAAGTGCCCTAGAATGACGAAGAGCAATTCTTTCTCTATGCACTTGTATTCATTGTACAACTCAATTGAGTCTGTAATTTCACCCTCACATGGAGGCAAAACAGAAGTTACTGCCATTTAAGTAGCATAGCCCGAAAGTGCCGGCAAAAGATGAAGACTCAAGAGTCTAATAACGGTACTTGATTGAACTTGCCTAGATCGGTTACTCCAATGACAAGAATGAAAAAAAAAAAAAAACATGGGCATAAAAAAGCAGTGTACCTGGTAAAAGCAAGGTCAATGCCCATAAATGAAGAACTGGAATAAAAATAGGGACATGAAAAAGCAGTGTGCCTGGTAAAAGTAAGGCCAATGCCCCCAGTCAAAAATGCAGCCAAGAAAAGTTGTTGTGATCCATAGAACCTCCATCTTACAAGAAAGACTGGTGACAAGTGCCAAGGCAATCACCAACTCTCACCCTCTTACATGTGAGCCAAGTCAACATTACATCCCATTGTAAAAGTCTCTTCGACTAGGGCACTTCAATTAACGTAGGATTTCATATGTGCATAAGCATCACTCGAAGAAGTACGAGCAAGATTACTCTATCTCTTTTCGCGGGGTTCTTGACTTGTAAACCCGGAGATGATCGTGCAACATTTTCATCCATTGGCTTCGACCTTGATGGTCCCCTCGATGAGCTATTGACCAAGACTTCATCGCAGTTTCAACAAAGACCTCTCACATTGGTAAAGTCGTACTGTTTGCGAGAATACTCGGACCCTTGCTGACATGATGACAGTGAGATAGTGTGGTCCTTATAAATCCTGCATCAATGGTCAGGATAGCCTTTTCCATGAGAGTGAGTGAAAAGTCCTTTCAGACTGAAAGTCCCTCATCTGGCATGCTCAAAGCATCTATATTCCAAATAAAGGTTGTCTTTCAAAATCTTCCCCAGTGGAACTCAGATGATGCAAAACTGACAAAATTGTCATGCATGAATCTCATTTGAACTCATGAATTTACAACGCATACAATCATGTGTGCATATTGTACAAATAGCATACTCTCTTCTTGACACTCGACTTCTTTACACTCAACTTGTTCGTCCCTTGAGTTTGGATGCTTGCTAAGTATCCCCTTGTCTTTGACTAGGTATCCCTATTGTCTTTAAGTTGTCTTTAGAGTATTAACCGTGATCGGATACTCCATTTTTTCTTGACACTCACTTGTTTGAGTTGTCTTCATAGCTAGGATGCCTACAATTGACCAAATATCCCATTACCTTTGAGTGCCTTTCATTGTCTAGGTACTCCATTTCCGTGACACTCGACATGTCCAAGTTGTCCTCAAAATTGTATCATTGAATACTAGTAGCCATTCAAGTATTCCATCGCGTTGTGCACCTGCGGTTACCCAGGTATGCTCTCTTATCATCATAATACTTGGACCTGCCTGAGTGGTCCCAGATCATATCATTAAATACTTGTGTTCATCCAAGTATTCCAGTACTTTGTATACATGTGGCTACCTAGGTGTTCTAGCCCTTTTGAGTGCCTGCGGCCATCCAGGTAAGTCTCGTGCTACATTCAAGTTAATGTTACCAGGAGGTGGGAGACCTTCATGAATATCCAAGGTACGTTCTCGATATTCTCCTTTACCAGGAGGTGAGAGACCTTCATGAATATGCGAGGCACGTCCTCGATATTCCCAATTACCAGGAGGTGAGAGACCTTCATGAATATCCCAGGTACGTCCTCGATATTCCCAATTACCAGGAGGTGAGAGACCTTCATGAATATCCAAGGTACGTCCTCGATATTCTCAATTACCAGGAGGTGAGAGACCTTCATGAATATCCCAGGTACGTCCTCGATATTCCCAATTGCCAGAAGGTGGGAGACCTTCACGAATATGCGGGGCACGCCCTCGATATTTCAACTATCAGGAGGTGAGAGACCTTCACGAATATATGAGACACGTCCTCGATATTCCAACTACCAGGAGGTGGAGGTGAGAGACCTTCACGAATATCTCGGGTTCGTCCTCGATATTCCCATATTACTACCGGAGGTGAGAGACCTTCACGAATATCTCGAGGAGGTGGTACGCCCTCGATATTCCAATTATCGGGAGGTGAGAGACCTTCATGAATATCCTCGATATTCCCAATTACCACGTCCTCGATATTCCCGATATTCCCCTTTACCGGGAGGTGAGAGACCTTCATGAATATGCGAGGCACGTCCTCGATATTTCCACATACCAGGAGGTGAGAGACCTTCACGAATATCTTAGGAACGTCCTCGATATTCCATCTACCAAGAATTTGTATCTGTGATCGTCCAGGTACCCCTTCGATACTTGTGATCATCCAGGTATCCCCAAAGAATTTGTATTTTCAATTATCAAGTGATCAATACTTGTGGGTATCTCCAAAGAGTCGATACTTGTGATCATCCAGGTATCCCCAAAGAGTTTGTACCTATGATCGTCCAGGTACCCCTTCGATACTTGTGATCATCCAGGTATCCCCAAAGAATTTGTACCTGTGATCGTCCAGGTACCCCTTCGATACTTGTGATCATCCAGGTATCCCCAAAGAGTTTGTACCTGTGATCGTCCAGGTACCCCTTCGATACTTGTAATCATCCAGGTATCCCCCAAGAGTTTGTACCTGTGATTGTCCAGGTACTATCTCCCAACAAACAGATGCCCTGAGAAAGGTCAGCGCATCTCCCGTCAAGGCGACCGAAGAAAGGTTCGGGTCCTAGACAAAACAACTTATTGCTCTAACAGGCGACCGAAGAAAGGTTCGGGTCCTGAAAAAGCAATTCCCCGTCAAGGCGACCGAAGAAAGGTTCGGGTCCTAGACAAACCAACTTATTGCTCTAACAGCGACCGAAGAAAGGTTCGGGTCTTGGAAAAGCAATTCCCGTCAAGGCGACCGAAGAAAGGTTCGGGTCCTAGACAAACCAACTTATTGCTCTAACAGGCGACCGAAGAAAGGTTCGGGTCCTGGAAAAGCAATTCCCCGTCAAGGCGACCGAAGAAAGGTTCGGGTCCTAGACAAACCAGCTTATTGCTCTAACAGGTGACCGAAGAAAGGTTCGGGTCTGGAAAAGCAATTCCCGTCAAGCGACCGAAGAAAGGTTCGGGTCCTAGACAAACAACTTATTACTCTAGCGACCGAAGAAAGGTTCGGGTCTTGGAAAAGCAACCTCCTCATATTACCAGGTAAGATGACACATTGATACTTGCCAAACTCGGGGTTTACACCCTATCTCACTCACTCCCGGTAAGTAACTACAGGTATCTTCTTATCTGTCTTAGTATATGTAAAGTTATATTGCTTTTTTTTTCCGCATAGAATAATAGGTCCCAAATAAAGTATAATTTGCTACGCATGCATGGATAAAATTGAGGCATCAGTCTGTCTTTGAATGCAACCTCTGCGAGCTCACCTTCAAAGAGGGGCACTGTCATTGACACCTCAATTTTTATTATGTTTATTAATAAAGTTTTTATTTATTTTGTCTTTTTCGAAATAATAAGCAAATAACAAAAAACCGAAAAAACAATAAAAACAAGAAAAAAACAAAATAAAGCAAAAGCCCAGCCCCTCCCCTCTTTTTCTTTTCCACGCGGGCCTAAGGCCCAAGACTTGTTTTTAGTTTTGGCCCGGCCACCCCCACTCTTCTTCTTCCCCCTCTCTTCTTCTTCCTCCCATCTTCTTCCTCCTTCCTCGTTCTTCCGCCCCGCGGGTCACGCGGCGACGAAGACGCGCTCGAGCACAACCTACAACGAGAGAGAGGAGCGTAGGCCGGTGGGCGAGAAGACGCGCATTGAAGGCGAGCATGCCTCCGTGGAAGGGAGAAGATTTGACGCCGGTTCAGCCGCACCCAAGGCCGGTCGGCGTGCGAGGGCCGGCGGCCGAACCTCCATCGACCGGCCTCCTCCTCGCCTATAAATAGAGGAGCACCTCCGTCGATCAAAGCACGGCGAACTCGAGAGCTTCCCTTTGAGAGACTTCAAGGGGGAAATCGAAGAGCAAGCCAAGAGGGTAGAGGATCGGGTCGCAAGCTAAACGACCTCCCACCGAGAGACATCGGGGGAGGCCGGCGGCAAGCGAACCCAGATCCGCGAGCAGATGAGCTTGAGAGGGAGAGATCTGAGCGTGAAGGGTTAGATCCGAGGGTAGAAACCTCGCTGCTGCTGCTGCTCCCCGCCCCGACGCCGTGCCGAGACCGACCCGCCAACGCCACTCCCGGACCGGGAAGCCGAGGCCTCGCCATCGCGACCGTCGCCGCTCCACCGTCGTCACCATCACCGTCAACCACCACCGGTATCCGCCGCTGCGCCGCCACGCCACCGTCGCTGCCGCGTCACCATCGTCGCACCCCCTCTCTCGAACCCCATCTATCACCGGATCTCGGCCTCGGTGAATCGGGGCTTTCGGCGTGTCTCCTACCGCCGCGCCACGAGCCCCGTCGTCAATCCAGTTCAGCGGCCGGGCCGCCACTAAAATCCCCATCACGCCGACCCATGGACGCCGCCTCCGTGTCCCTCATCGCGCCGCGGATTATCGGATCTCGCGAACTCCACCAAACCGGGTCGGCGAAGGGGAAGACGGGTCGAAGTGGGGCGGATCCGGGTTGGCATCCGGGTAGGGCCCCCCCGATGTGGGCTGCGTGTGTGGGCCGGTTAATCCATGGATTTTTTTTTATAACGAAAGTGGGCCTTGGTTAGTTCATGGGCTTGGAAAAAGAAAAAATGGAGAAAAATCTTGAGTCGGGCCGTCCGCGTGTGGGCCGGGTAGTCTTTAGGCTGAAGTTTTTATAAAAATGGGCCTATTTTGGTTTTGGGCCTGGAGTTATTTTCTTAAAAGAAATTGTGGGCTTGGAAAAAAAAAAAAATGGGAGAAAAATGAAGTCGGGCCGACGCGGGCCCGTCAGTCTCGGGTCGGGTCGGCCCCAACCCGGGAACCCGACCCGGTTCGTTTTTATATTATTATAATAATAAATATAATATTTTAATTAAAAAATATTTAAAAAATATTTTATTTTCCAAAAAATCAAAAAAATCAAAAAAATTTCATATTTTCCAAAAAATGCCAAAAATCCAAAAAATTCAAAAATTCATGAAAAAACCAAAAAATTTAGAAAAAACCAAAAAGACTTGTATTTCTCCGAAAAATACCAAAAAAAAATCCCTTTTGTGTCCAAAAATTGGAAAATGACTCAAAAAATTGTTTTTCCTCCCAAAAATTCATGGAAAATCCCTCGAACATCCAAAAAGCCTCAGGGTTTAAACAAGATTAGGTACCGAAGGGCATTAGTGATTAACTAGTGTAATCAAGTCCCCGATCCTAATTTCTCCGGTTGCGCAGAGTGAGTATTTCTCCCGATACTTCACTTGGGTTTCTAATCAACCCGCCCCAAATCGATTAGTGGCGACTCCATTTTAAAAATTGATTTACAGGTTAAAAACTTGAACCATTAAGTCGTGAATTGGTGGACTTGGGAGAGTCCGGGCTTAATAAATTCAGCCGAGCCATTAGCCTCCTTAGGCGCTCGTACCCGATTGCGGGCGCCAGAGAAAAAAGAGGTCGCGACAGATGTAGGATAAGGAATACGCCACAGATGGATAATGGATGCGCAGTGGTGAAGGCTCTGTGGAGCGCATTATCTGCGCATGGCCTGATTAAATTATTTTCTAACTATGCTCTAAATATTATTCATTTTCACACGTGGGATGAGGGTCAGCAGATTCGGCTTCCATTTTGAATGGAAACTGTCGCAAGACGCATGACTAATTAGGCAAAACGACAACGGGTGATGGTAGAGTCCGCGATCATTCATTATAAGATTACAATTTTGCTGTTATTGGTAACACGTAAGAAAGAAGCTCAGGATATTGGTGTTACAGTAGACAACGTTTAGGATTTTTGTTGATAGACAAAAAGTATATCTGTATCATTGCTACAAGTTTTGGATATTGATGAAACAAAAAATAAGTTTAAGGTATTGGTGTCAAAGTGAATATGGTATTTATGTCACAATGAGCAAAATTTAGGGGTATATTTGTTGTAAATAGGGAGTTTTTTTTCTCATGCTAATAATTCAAGTTTGGAAGTTTTAGTGACATGAAAAAAGTTTAAGATATTGAAACCACAATGGGCAAAATTTAGGTCTTTAGTCGTATTTTCTCTGTTCATATCTTTACTTGAAATAAGATAGTCTTCCATGAATATAACCATTTAGCTTTATGGCTTGGGTTCTTAGCTTTGTGAAATATTAGTTGAGAATTCGACAGAACCTTCCCGAGAATATGCAAGTTTCTAAGTATGTGATTGCGCAAATAAATAGTCGTTGATGAAATTATTCAATAAAGAATTGTGGTAAATTGGTAGGCTAATTGGTATAACTTCCCCACAGTAGCTACGTCTATAAAGAGGGTGTTGTAACTTTTATACGGGGTTGGGAAAACTCCTTACAGTCGCAGCACATCCAAAGCTTCGACAGTTTATATCAGCTTTTACGAAGGAAGCTCACATGAGCTTTAAGGAAGCAGCCCACCTAGGTTTGAGCTGCGGTAGTTTCGAGATAATGTATTGCCAAACACATAAAAATACCTTACTTCAAAACACGGATCAAAACACGGATCGACTCTCTCCACTGATGTATCCTAACCATTTATTTTCGATTTCGTGCATTTTCTACTGAATAGAATAAATCATATCTAGTCTTAACTTACGTGACCACCGGATGATGTTTCTTTGTCCAGTCTATAAATGGTGGTGATGAAGAAAAGGCTTAAAAAAACTGCTCTCGATGGGACTTTGTAATTTGAGAATGCAGAAATCTTTGCCTTACTGTAGAAAAACTTATGGATTTGGCTCCATTTCATGAAATTTGCTATCCTTACTCTCACAAACTCGTTTCTTGACATCACAGGAAATATTCATGGCCGGCACGGAAACAACGAGCAGCACCATCGAGTGGGCGCTGACAGAGCTCCTACTGAACCCGAACTCCAAGGTCAAGGTCGAAGCCGAGCTGTCCCGGGTTGTCGGATCGAACCGAAAGGTCCTGGAAACCGATATAGACCAGCTCCCCTACCTGCAAGCAGTTGTGAAGGAAACCCTGAGGCTCCACCCGCCGGTCCCCTTACTCGTGCCACGGAGGGCCACTCGCGACACCATCTTCAGGGGCTACAACATACCCGAAAACACGCAGGTCTTTGTGAACGCTTGGGCGATCGGTAGGGACCCGGACGTCTGGGAAGACCCTATGGCTTTCAAGCCCGAGAGGTTTATTGGGTCGAAGTTGGATTATAAGGGTCAACACTATGAGTTCATTCCGTTTGGAGCCGGTCGCAGGATGTGTGCCGGCTTGTCCTTGGCGCATCGGGTGCTTCATCTGGCTCTGGGCTCACTGCTTCGAAGTCGAAGAAAGATACGGAGGAGAGAGATTCAAAGCGAGAGGGCTCGATTGTCGGTTCGAAAGTGATGTAGTAGGAGGATGGGGTAGCGGTGAGATGAGCTGGTAAGGCGACTCCGATTAGGGAGAAGTCACCGAGGAGGTGTTGCTTGATGAGCTGAAGCGTCGTGGACACTTCAGTGATCGATGATATCACCATTTACGAACGAGCATGGGCAAATTGAGTGAGTGGGTTAGATAGATCTGCAACTAAGTCCGCAATAGCATCCAAGTCATCTCGCCGTCTAGCTCAGCGCGCCTCCATTCCGCCTCCATCCTCAAGGCCTCCATGGCCTTCGCCATCTCCACCTCGACGAGCTTGATCCTCATCATTGACTCCGAGAACAACTTGAAGCTCGTCACTACACCAGTCCCCAGGGGCGGCTCACCAGCTGCGTCGAAGTTCGCCGAGTCACCAGGGTCGTCGTTCGAAGTGTGCGCGCAAGAGAAGAGCCCAGCGTGTTTGATGCAGCCGTCGTCATCACGGGGATCTCTATCCGATATGGTCCAAGGGGAGGGATCTGCCATTGGAGGGAGTGGAATCGTTCGAAGTTGCTTTTGGAATGAAAACCACTCAATTCCAGATCTGGTGATGAAGAAGAAGATGAACAAGAAAAGAGAAATGAAAATATATATTTTTTAGATGAAAATGCCCATAATCAACTGAAAAAGTTGATCGGCAAGTGATGCCTACTTTGGATGAGGGCTATGATGCCCTCCCCAAATCTGGCCATGTGAGGGCTTCGCAGCCCTCACCAATCCCGAGCAAGGTTATGACTCTTGCCTAAGGCCAATAAAGGCTGCCAAGCCCTCGCTTGGCCAAATCTAGTGAAGGACATGATGCATTTGCCCAAAGCTGGCCAACTACTAACTCCAAAACCTTTTTAAAAAAAAAAAAAACCATAACAATTAAAATATTATTAAAATATTATTTAAAAATGTCTAGCGCTAGCCATGTCAAACAAAATGGTTGGCGTCCACGTCGGCTAATTTAATCAAAAATTGATTGGATTGACTTAATTAGTAAAATTCAAAAGATTTAGAAATATAATTGACAAAATTAAAATATTTATGATTGAATTGAAAGGTGCGATTAGTTTAGGATTTTTGAATAATTTTCCCCTTCAATTGAGAACAGGGCTTTTGATGCTCTATATAAAATTAGAGGCCCAAAGATGAGGGTTTAAAAAATAAGAGAGCTTTATGGGCTATCAAAGGCCCAGCTCAGCCCATCGACTTGAATAAAACTTCTCTTCTCCTTGGTGCAGCTTAAAGAAACGTAGCAAGAAAGAAGAAAAGAAGGGAGAAAGTGAGCAGCAAGAGAAGAGAGAAAAGAGAGGACAAATTGATGATCAGCAATTGAAGACGTTGATTGATGCCAGGTTAGCAAGTGATTAGAGAGTTTGCAGTCATCTTTTACTCTTTTAGTTTTTCCTTAAGAGTTTAAAATTGGAGGCCTAACTGTGTCGACCTCATCAGTGAAGTTCTGGCTCAGTCTAAGCTTTCTAGCGGTGATAATTAGGTCACCTCACGAATCTAGGGACATCTGTGATGGTACAGATTGCGATTGGAAGTTCTCATCTTTGATATATTGATAGACATCACACAATTTGATATTTATTATTTATGTACAAAGAAATAGTTAATTTAAAAGCATATTTATTATATAAAGTTCAACCAGGCATTTACTACCCTCTTGGTTATGAAATGACATGTTGAAGCATCTCCTGAAATAATTTGTGAGTTGATTATGCATAAAATATTTTGACAGATGTAATATAGATTTTATTCTATTTAAAGCATATTTGTTATATAAAGCTCTGAGCATTCAGTACAATCTTAGATATATGAAATGGCATGATAAAGCATCTCTTGGAATAGCTTGGGATTCATTTATGTATGCAATAATTTGACAAATACTATATAGAATTTTTTTTTCCTGTTTAGAATAAATTAATACTACTTACTAAGTGGTGGTTTATTGATATCATTTATGTTAATTTTTTTCGCAAAATACAGCTATCTACAAATACGACAAAAGTAATACCGCCAGGAGTTTTCTTCGGGAGTTGTATTTTGAGTAAGTCATGATCCTGACCTATAACCTTGGGTGATCGTGCAATAGTTCATCCTTCATCAAATGGAGAAAAAAAAAAACCTAGAATCCATTCAGAAGCCATGGCATGTACTTTAGCACCGATCATAGGTCGAAAAGGCTACAAGGATTACATCAGTCTCTTACCAGATTTGCCTAATCCATCATATCTTCTCCTTTTGCTCCAAAGGGAAGTCGTCAAAACTTGTGTTTTGTTGGAAAGGTGGCAATTTATTGGGACCACTATCTCGGATCTCAGGTTCTCTGTCAATTCTTTCAATAATTCATTTGTGGACAAGGTTCGATAATCCTCAACCTTCCCACCCCAAAATATAACAAGTTCATCTGCAAAACTTAAATGGTGAGCTTGATCTCCCTACAGAGAGGACGACAATGAATATTCCCTGCAGCTGCAGCATCAGTCGACAAGCTTGAGAATACTTGCATAGCGATAACTAAAAGCTAAAGAAACAAGGGATCTCCTTGTCTACGTGCTTTCTTTTCAGGAAATAACCTTCCATAGAAGTATTAAGAGCAATAGAAACATGGGATTTGTCACACAAGTGGAATCCACGTCCTCCTGGATTTTCGAGATGGATCTCAACTCTTCCTCTGAACCAGCATAATACTGAGTATCAGTCCTACAAAGATGACTTACAAAAAGAAATTGCTTCCTCTTTAATATCATCATACTTTCTCAAGTCTCTCGCAAGGACAATTATGGTAATATCATGTTTCCGGAAAACATTTTCCTAAAAGTCATTTTTCAAGAGAATGACTCTATTTTTTGATATTTGACCGAAACCTAAACTTTGAATGGAAAATATTTTTCATCGTTCGTTAGCTAATTTAATTATTTGGGAAAAATTATCAAAAATTAAATTTTAGTATTTTTAATTGACCAAAAAATTAGTTTTATTTTTAATATTTTTTAAAAATGAATTTTTAATTATTTGTATTTTTAAAAAATTGAAACTTTTTATTATTTTTTCTTTCTTTTTCTTTTTCTTTTTTTATTTTCCTTCCTCCTTCCTCCTCCTCCTCCTCCGCCGCCGCGTCGGGCTTCCTCCTCCTTCCACGCCGCCGCACGCCCGACGATGGGCCGGTTGCCAACCAAGACCCGATCGCTAGATCCCGCGAGCTCAAGGCTGCCGATCTCGCCCGAGCTCGCGGAGTTTCATTGAGGTCTAGCGAGCCGTGAGCTCACCAAATCTAGTGGTGGAGCTCGGGCTCCCGATCCGTGAGTGCCGAGCTCCGCCGCCAGATCCGGCGAGCTCGCGGCTCGCCAAACCTCGGCGAACCTCTAGCGAGCTGCGGCGAGGCTCGAGCCTCACCCGGCTCGTCGGATCTAGCGAGGCTCAAGCTCCACCCCAAGCCGGCGAGAGCCCGCCTCGCCCGATCTAGCGAGGCCCAAGCTCGGTTGCCGGATCGGGCTAGGCGGAGCCTTGCCGACCCGGGGCGAGGCTTAAGTTGGCTCACGGCCACGCCGATCGCGGGCCGCCATCATGGCTGGCGACCGACCAAGGCTAAGGAAGAAAAATGAAAAGGAAAGAAAGAAAAAAAAGCATAAAAATAAAACAAAATTGTGATAATGAAAAAAAAAATTATGAAAAATGTTTTCCACTTTTTAAAAGTGGAAAAAAATTTCCCCATCTTTGAAGGTTATTTTTTTCAATGATGGAAAACATTTTCCTTGAATAATTTATTTTCCGTGAAACGAATATCGAAAATCCGAAAAACGTTTTCTTGAAAATTATTTTTCATGAAACAGACGGAACCTTATATAGCACTCTTATAGTTTTCTTTGCAATTTCTTTCTCTAAAAAGTCAAAAAAAAAAGTAGCAGAGTACTGATCACCCAATTTAATCCGGGATATCATGGATTTTTGCTTTAAAAAACCTCCTTCGGCAGCTTTAAGACCAGCTAGTACTGCAGCAGGTGTCCTTTCTCTCTCTTCAAGTCATATGTGGCAACACTAAGGCCTGCATGGTAATGTTCTTTTTTTATGTTTATGAACAAAAATTTTGTTTTTTTTTTTCCCGAGAACAGAAAAAGAACAAAAACGCGTGTATTTGCATTTTTGTTCAAAAACTATTTTTTTGTTCTCGGAATAAAATTAGAATGAAAAAAAAAAACAAAAGGAAGTTACTTTGTTGTTCCGAAACACTTCTCGAAGGGCCGAAAAGAACAAAACGAAACACTTTTGTTCGTGCCCGCACAAGCAATGCTCTCCCTTTTCCGACGGCTCTCACGGGTTCACCACCATCGAGCCATCCGGAGCCTCCCAACTGGTCATTCTCTCTGGCGCCGACAATTGTTGCTCCTTCACCGGCTGAAGCTTCTGGTTCTAGGTAAGTTTCTACGCTCACCAACTGCTGCTCCTCCTTCACCGTTTGACAAGGGCTTTGGCAAGAGCCACCCCTCATAGATCTAGGCGATGGCTGCTCGGGGCTCTAGTGCGATAGCTCGCTTGAGCCAGCGCTTGCCCACATCTGTGAGACGCTTGCTCGAGCGAGCTCTCGTGCTTGAGCCCCAAGCGAGCGTTGCTCGGACAGATCTATAGCAAATCTGGGCGATGGCTGCTAGCTCGATCTGCTCTGCTCGCTCGGCAGAGCAACGACGCTCGCTCGAGCTGCTCTACGGCTCTCAAAATATAGATGAGGACATGGATTATCCTTCCATTGCTTCACACCAAACTTTTTTCAATTCCGTGTTCGATTTTCGTTCTCTTTCTTTCTTTGTGTGGGAAAGATGGATTTTATGCTGTTCGTTGCCCATATTTTCTACCACGTTGGCCTGTTCGCTGAGTGTCAAGAATTTCTAACCCCCTGATTACCTAGCAAAAGAAAAAAGGCTGTTCTTCTAATTTCTTCTGTAGCTTCCTATTAGTAGTCTTAAAGATGGACGAGGAAAGGTCATCGTTCTCTTATGCGATACTTGTGAAATTGAAGCAGGCAAAATTTTGGAGAGCTGTGAGGATTGATGTTTAGTATTAAATAACATAGCTTGTGGATACTATCTTAGTGTGAGTTACGGATCGGGAGCTTCCATTTAAATTAGTTGAATGACTTTATGATAGTTTTTTTTAACTTGATTGAAAGAAAAACAAATTGAGTTGGCACACTGCAGTTGAAAGATTGCGATACTGATACATAAGAAAACCGTCATCTATTGTTGAAGAACTCTTCTCTGTAAAGCTGACATATTGTTGACTTGTGAAATTCATTAAGGAGTTGGTACTGTTGATATGATTTTTTGGTAACTAGCATGATGAAGAATGGAAATCTATTGCTGCCAGTCCTCTTGGCTCATGTTACGTTGCTTGGTAGGCATCTATAGCTAAGTATGTCGGTGAGGGCTACGCTGATGCTAGCTATGCATAAGCTAAAACACGAGGTGAATCTGTTAACTTTCTTTTGCGAGGCTTTTTAAATCAAGATCTGTCAGATACATCTTCACTTTGAATGTGCCCACAATCGCAACCTCATGAAGGCCTCCATAATAACCGACGCATCAATAACAACATATCACATCAAATTTGAAGACACCAAGCTTTCGCACCATTAAGTTAACCAAACTAAATCTCAATAGGTGTCTGTAAACTGTCCAAATTAATTTCTCTTTCCTGCATTGTTTGTAGCAGCTGCAGTCAAGGGGGAAGACGGTTGCTTGTCCCGGTTGTGTTTATACTGCGTAGATTACAGTACTTACCAGCCACCTTTGGCAAACATATCACTTAATGATAGCAAGACTAGAAATGAAGTGATCTCCAAGTACTTCAAATTTAATGAAAATTATCTTGCATCACCGAGTGCAGAGCTAGTAAATCTGCAGGCATTTCAGCCTTAGGATCGTCCACTTATATAGACATTTGTGATTATATTATGGTTGAATATCATAATAAATTTATATATATATCATGTTGTAGGGAAATACTATGTGGTAGATTCCGGTTATGCAGCACTTCCGGGATTTTTAACTCCATTTAGAAAGGAACGGTATCATCTCAGTGAATATAGAGGGAGTGGGAGACGGCCAAGAACAGCAAAAGAGTTATTCAACTATAAGCACTATTCACTAAGAAATGTAATTAATAGGTCATTTGAGGCATTAAAGAATCGCTTCACCATTTTGAGACATATGCCTCCATTTACAATTCGGAAGTAAGCACTTGTTGTAATTGCATGTTGTGCTCTTCATAATTACATTTGTGATCAAGATAGGATGGACATAAATTTTTCCCTATATGGAGATCTGGAGTATCCATTTGGACCTACAAAAGCAGAGGTTGCAAATGATACATCGCATGAGTAGGCATCTGGGATAAACATGCTTAGGATAAGTATTGCAAATAAAATGGCAAGGGATCACAATATGCGTGAGATTTGTTGACTTTGTGTTTCCAACTTTTGTAATATTGTTTTTAAGTATTCACTGTGATGAAATTGAACAATGAACTATATTGCTTCATTATTGTGATGTCATGTATGGAAGGGTTCATGTGAAGATGTATAAGATACTCTTCTTTTTGCTAGTTCTTATTGTACGAACTTTACTTATAAAATTTTCTTTTAAGTATGCACATATGACCATGTTAAAAATATTTTTCTTCACTCACCATAATCAAAATTAAATTGATGATCATTTCATGAGAATGAGAATTCAATATCAACTTTATACTTTATTAAAAAAAAAAAAAAGAGCATGTTTTGAAAAATTAGGAACATAAATTTTGTACAGTTACCAAACGTGTTTCTATTCTTTTTCTATTATAGGAATAGAAATTGAGTACGAGTTACCAAACGTGTTTCTGTTCTTTTTTACTTCAAGAACATAATTTTTTTACACTTACCAAACGCGTTCTTTTGTTCAAAAACTGTTCCCCGGAATAAAAATAGTTTTTTTTTTCTGTTCCCTGGAACAATTTTTTAACAGAAATACAAACAAACGCGCCCTAAGCAATTGACAGTGCACATGCCATGGCCAGATTTCGATGACATTCTTTCACTCCATTCTTTTGTCTCCATTCTTTTGTCAACAAAAATCTTTGGTTAAAAAATATCTATGGTATTTATGCATGTGACCAATGGTAAATTATTCCTGATTGATTGCTTAATGTTGCAGATTTTACTGCACTCAAGAATTTGTGTCTCCAAGCATTTCAGTATACAAAGCATCTCTCTCCAGTAGGATCATGATTGAAATCATGAAAGACCACTTAATTAAAGTCGCTGCTCGACCATGCATATGCACTGGGAAATATGGTCATCAACGTTAAGAATCATAAATAAATAAATAAATAAATAAGATATTGAGGTAGTCTTTTCACGCAAATTTCTTGAAGTGGCTAAATGAATTATCACACAGCTTCTGAGCATGTTGCGGTAATACTTGATTATCTGGAAGAAGGGCACGGAAAGCGGTGAAAGAAAGGAGTTAAGAGTAACAACATAATGTATACGTAGTGGCCATAAGGATGCCCGATTGGAATAGGCACCGTCAGCCACAACATCAACTAGCTCGATTTGGTGCTGGTAATTGTCTCACGAAAGATTTTCAATGTTTTAAAGCAAGTTCTGGGATTGAGTTATATTTCAAAATTGTTTTAATATCTACCTGCCTAAAGCATGATTTCATGGCGGTAAATAAACGGCTTCTAGATTAAATGCTTTAATAATATAAAAAATGAATCCATGTATAGACTAAAATTGTAAATGTATTTAATTTTCTGGCTAATGAATTAAAGTTATTTTCCTATTTTGGGTTTTCTTCTAGTTCCAACATATCGCCATTGACAACCTAAAAATTATTCTTGACTTTGTCATTACTCTTATCGCAACTCATGCATCATTCGTCCCTTCTACCTCAAAGGCTCATTTTTTGTGGTGAATTTGTTATTTAATTAGTCTCGAAAATAATATTGAGTCCCTTTATTTACTATACCGAAAATTTAGTGATTCCTTTACATCACTATCGAGGCCACTTTCACACATAGCATGAAAAAATGTAGTTATAGGAGTATCTAAAAAAACACCACGTAAAACAGCGATGAATAGTGAGGCACCTTAATATTTTTCTTTATGAACACTCCATGAATCATATTGTTTCTCAATTCAAAATGAGTGAAATTCAACTATCATTTCAAGTTTTTTTCTTATTTTATGTGAAGTTTTTATTTGGTCAAATTTCGTTTTTAGAACTTCACTTGGGTACGTAATTGTCATTTTACTGTAAAAATCTTTAAAGAGTGCTTCTTCTTCTTCTTTTTTTAATTTCATCCGATCATCCTATTGTGTTTGTATGAAAGAATTTGTAAGAAAAGTTTGGTAGTGTTATGCACGACAAATATAAAAAGTTTAAACATGTTGCACCATGCTGAATGTTGTCTGTCTTCAAATTTCTAAATTCTACTAGACAATGAATCCATAAATTATTCAACAACATAGAAAAGAATTAGGTTGTGTTGAAATTTCTTTCTGTGGGGAAGCTAATATATTCAAAGGTAATACCTAAACATAAAAAAGACAGTCCATTTGATATGCATGATAAGATCCACTTATAAATTGAAAAAAAAAACAATAAAACATATTATTTTCTCAATTATGACAACTAGTAAATTGAAATGGAAAATACTATAAAAAAAAGGAAAGAAAAGTGAATAAATTTGGGGACCACCACCTTAATTGAATGATTAAAGGTGATGTCTCTTTAGTGAACATTGATAAATCTAGTTGTACGAGGATGGAAATACACCCACCCCACTTTAAAATTAGTGTGAAAATTACCGATTGTCGTATGCTTTATTTATTATTTATTATATATAGTGAAAATAAGCATTGTTTTGCCATGTCGTCCAAAATTAACTAATAAAACTTTAACTCCAATTTTTGTATCTTTTTTTATTTTAAATTGAAGATAAAATATCTGGAAATTTATTACAAAAAAACATGTTAGTTTGAATAAAGCTCATCACAATAAGATAAATTATGTAGTTTAAAAGGTTTTCTTCTTTGATTTGTAATTTGAAAAAGATATATAAAGAGAAAATATCTTGAAGTAATTTTTCAGCTCTACCATTTTACATATAATTCAAGATAGTGAGATTATCAATTTAATGTAAAGTTGAAGTAAAGGATATATATACTCTAATGTAATCACATCAAAGGTATTGATAATGTAGGTTATTCCGAATTTACCTAATCATAGTAAACTAAACAATTACCTAAAATGTATATGTAAATAGTAGATATATTATACATAAGCCAAGTACAATTATTTCATTTAGCTATTAAATCGATTTGAAAAATACATTAGAATTTATATAAGATAAGGGTTAATACCACCAAAAAATCCAAACTAATACCCTTATAACAAATTTGTCCCAATTAATTTTTTTACCATAAAAAAACTTACAAACTAGTACACTTGTGACAAATTTATTTCAAAAAAATTTTTACCACAAAAAACTCAAACGAAAGTACATTTGTGACAAATTTATTTTTCGTACCAAGAGAAACCACAAATTAGAACTCTTGTTATAAATGGAGAGTGAAACCTCAACATGGTACATTCATCAACTGTCACATATCATCCAACTTAGTAATTTAATAGTAAAATTTAATGAAAATTAATTAAAGGTAAATTTATTATAGGCGTACCTATTTGGGGTTTTTCGTAATATTAGCCCATAAGATAATTAACAATGTATATTTTTTTTAAAATTGAAAAACCACAGCACTTAACAAACCATTTGTAATTACATTTTTCTATCAATTCTCAATGCATCAACATTTTCATAGAATCATCGATGAAAAGAAAATCAACCTCAAAATACAAATGAACTGCAATAATAACAAGTGTCATCAATGAAAAGAAAATTACCAACAAAATGGTTACTTGTTGGGTTGAACATAACATCAAGCATGTCTACAATGCTATGATTATATATATATATAGACAAACACACACGTGTGCACGAGCGTGCGTGCACACACACACACCTCGCCATCAATCGCACCGGTACTAGATATCAACCTAACAATTTTAATCACAAGTCATGTTTATCAACACCTGGATCCAATTTATTTAATCTAACAATTGCCTAAATCATATATTTCGGCTAACTTTATTAGCCATTCGAAGAAGGAAGATAATAGAACGAGCCATCTACTCCTTTCACTGAACCACCCCAATAGCTTGCGACTTGAATCTCTCTTCAACCTGTAAAATGCAATATTTTTTTGAAGCTTTAAAAGTGCATCAGCGTATCCAATCATTGAAATCAAGATTTCGTTGAGTTTATAATGTTTCAAAAGCACACTCATATTTTATCTTTCTAATTCGATACACTCATATTTCCTATAATTACTTTGAGTTCTGTGATATAATTTTAACATTCTGCTCACTGTGCTATTAAAAAGGCAAAGTTTTCTGGTTTCCCCTGAATTTTAGGATGTCAAAAATTTTGGTTTAATTAAAGCCACACGGACGTGGACATAGCAAGAAATGCTCTCGATAAGTAAACAGGATAACAAATGCCCTCTTAGGAAAAAGCTCCATAAGCTACGGGAGTTTTAGGGATATAAACTCCCTTAATTGCATTGTTTTTTTGCTTTATGGTCGAACTGATACACATGGTAATGACATGACAAGGGCCAAGTGGAGGTCGTCACGCCATTGATTTAATATGGATTTCTTGGAACAGCGTTACTCATTTGAATAGGGACTTCCTTACTTGATCAAGGGCTACAGAAGGAAAAGCTACGGCAACACGTTGCTCAACCTTGTAAAACAATTTGGAAACAAAAACTATCCCATAAGTTGCTTTAAAACGCCACCAAAAAAAAAAAAAAAAAGACCATGAGACAATACCAGCAACAGACCAAGCTAGTTGATATTGCAGCTTACGGTATGCCCGTTCCAGTCAGGCATCCTTATGGTCATATGGGCATCATTTTGTTGTTACTCTTAACTCCTTTCTTCTGCCTTTTTCCATGCTCTTCTTCCAGATAATTGAGTATGGCGGCAGCATGCTTAGAAAATCTATGACAAAATTGAAGTTTTCGGGCCACTTCATGAAATTTGCGTGAACTGACTGCCCCAAGATGTTGTGATCCCTTCATAACTTTGATGACCATACTTTCCAACACACATGCATGTCCGAGAAGAAACTTTACGAGCGCGAGCACTTCCTCATATTCGAGTCTTAAACAACCATAAAATCCAAAAATCTCAACATTCTCGAGACGCTGCGCCCAATGCTTGAACTTCTTCTTTACATGCCAATAGCTCATGTGATCAAAATTGTAGAACTCATCAAAATTGAAGGAGTCCACGTCAGATATATTCTGCACGCGAGTAAAAGACAGAGTGAACGTCCCAAAAATCACGATTTAGTTTCGACGCTTTAATATGCCAATAGCTTATGGCAAATCATAAATAGGGAAACCAGAATTTGGGCACCCAAGCTCAATAAATGACAATGCAAGCACAATCTTCTAATCGTCACCATCACAGTGGCATTCAGAGAGAGAGAGAGATCCACGAGGCTGTTGTGAAACTTTTTGGCGCATTTGGAACAAAAGCTGTGAGGGTCTTCAAACTTCCAGAGCGTTATACTAATTTCACTAATTGATGGACTCAAGGAGATAATAGAAGGGAGTGACTTTGGATAGTACATTCCAGTGAATCCTTTGAAATGTCTTAACTTGCGAATTAGAGTTTAGAGAACATACCAAGTACAGATCACATGGCTTAAAAATTATAACCAACTTCTCCAAATTTGGTGTAGTTGATAGCATGTTTGCTATCGGAGGAAAGCCGAATTCGGAAATGGCCACGTGCAGGGTCAGAGACTTGCAATTAGGCAGCGAAACTTGCGTGTCTTCTATCGGAGTCCACATAACCTACCCATGTCAAAAGGTAAAGTCAGAAAACCAAGAAAAAAAGTTTGGAGTCATATCCTTGTATTTGTTATGTTAGCATATAGCTTGGAATGATAGAACATGGATTAAATTTCCCTCAAGTACATCATAATCCAGTACTTTTTTCCTCATTGAATATTCATCAATATAAACCCTAAACGTCCACCAGCTTTGGCAGATTAATGTCCCCAATCCTAAGTGAAAAGCTACATGAAAAGATAATGTCCATTATGAAGCAAGATGACGATGCTCACCTCAACGCACGAAGGACCGAAGAGAACTCGAGTAGCATTCTGAGGCTGGCAAAGCATTCTCTTTAGCCCACAGAAATCCGATGTGATTGGACCATCGAAATCTAATTCGGCTTCAAGTAAGGATGGTGCTTCAACAATTCTTATTATCTCATCAAAATAATAACCTCTTACACGCAATGACAGTAATCGAGGAGTCAAAATGTGCAAAGGGAATCCCACACTAATATCCTCAATCACCAACTCTTTCAGACTTGTCGAATGAAGTCCTTGTACACCCCAACATCTATTCAAATTCAAGTATTCAAGAACAGGGCTGCCCATCAAAATTTTCTGAAGCACATCATCAATCACGTCCATGGAATGAATGGATAAGGACTTAAGCGAACTCCAATTGATACTTTCGCTCAATGAGAAACAACAGCCACTCAAACATAGCTTAGTCAACGAAGAGCAATTACAAAGCAATGGAGACAATGGGTAATCCGGCCACCAAATATTTAAGTCGAGAAGAAGTTCTTCCACTTGATGATCAATTGCAAAGCCAGCCCATGAATCAATCTTAGAGGGGCATGAGTACTTTAAATTTACTTCAAGGTGGAACTTCCTCACCTTATCCAACCCATACAGCGTCAAAACCCTGTCTACAAACGAATCATCATAAGAAGAGACGGAGAACCTAAGATCCGAGACAGTGGTCCAAACAGACTGCCACCTTTTCGACAAAACACAAGTTTTGACGACGTCCCTCATGTGCAAACAGAAGAAAATGTGGTGGATTAAGTAATCGGGCAACAGACTGATGTAATCCTCATCATCTTTTTGGTCTATGATCTGCTTCGAAATACCTGCCATGGCTTCTGTTGTTTCTTTTCTTTCTCTATTCGGTGAAGCCTGGGGTTGTGTTGAGCTTGCTTTCTTAAGTAATGGTTTAGGCTCGCGGCAGGACACCAGCATCCGTGCTATGGTTAACTCATAAATTCCCTTTTCCTTTCAAATCCCCCAAAAAGGGAAAAATTAACTTATATGCATCTCATAAGAATCTAACATGGTACGATCAACTAATCAGACTATTCGTTGATATACACCATCCTAAAGATTTATTTTATTGTTATATTGTACACAAGATATTTAAACGATGGGAATATTTGCATATCGCATGTAACTTAATTCATTGCATATTCACTAAATCACCCTATTTGGACAATTTCCTTCAATTAAGTTATTTCCTATTTTGGGTTTTCTTCAAATTCAAACGTATTTCTATTTACAACATAAAATTTATTCTTGACTTCGTCATTACTCTTACCGCAACTCATACATCATTCGTCACTCCTACCTCAAAGGTTCATTTTTTGTTGTGAATTTGTTATTGTATTAGTCTCAAAAAAATATTGAATCTCTTTAGTTAGTACATCAAAGAATTAGTAATTCTTTTACCCCCATCATTGAGACACTTTCAGAGATAGCATGAAAATATTTAGTTACAAGAGTATCGAAAATACACTAAGAACAATAACATAAAGCAGTGATAAATTGTGAGGGGCCTTAATTTTTTATTTTTTTTGTAAACACTAAATTAATCACATTATTTTTCTTGATCCAAAATGAATGAAATTTAACTAATACTTCTATTTTTTTCTTATTTTATGTGAATTTTTTATATAATTAAATGTTGTAAACTTTGTTTTAGGTAAATAAAAAAACTGTCTTTGTTATTTAATTGTGATTTTCTTTTGAAATCTTTAAAGAGCGTTTTGTTTTGTTTCATTTAGTCATCCTATTATGTTTGTATAAAAGACATTTGATAAGAAAAGGTTGGTAAGGATATGCACAACAAAAATAAAAGGTATAAACATGCTGCACTATGTTGAAACATTGTTCATGTTCAATTTTTTTTAGATTCTACTCGACAATGAATCCATAAATTACTCGACAACATCGGAAAAAATCCATGTTTCATGAAATTTCTCACTGTGAGAAAGCTAATGTATAAAGAGGTCAAATCTATAATATAAAAAGATATAGTCCTTTTGATATGCGTGGTAATTTCCTCTTATAAATTGAAAAAAAAAAAACCACAAACATATGATATTCTCAATTATGACAAGTAGTACATTGAAAAGGAAAATACTAAGAAAATAAAAAGAAAGTGAATAAACTTAGGGACTACTAATTAAATTTCAATTGAATGATTAAGGGTTGTTATATCTTTTTAGCGAAAACTAATAAATTTAGTTGTGTGAGGTGGAAATACACCCGCCCTATTTTAAATTGAGTGTGAAAATAACCTATAATTATATGTGTCATCCATTATTTATATATATTGTGAAAATAAGGATTGTTTTGGCCATGTCGTCCTAATTTAACTAATAAAACTTTACCTAATTGAACCTTTGTTCCCAATTTTCTTTTATATATTTTGATTTTAAATTGAAGATAAAATATCTGGAAATATTAGAGAATATATGTCACTTTGAATAAAACTTGTCACAGTAAAATAACTTATATAATTTAAAAGGTTTTATTTTTATTTGAAATTCGAAAAAGATGCATAAATAGTAAATATCCTGAACAAATTTTATGCTATATTATTTTGAATAGGGTACCACAAAGAACCCTAAACTATACACACTTTGACACAAAATCCCAAACTTTATTTGTGTTACTAAAAGCTCCAAATTTTGTCCATTATGACACAAATCACCCCAAACTTTCTATTGTGTTATAAAGAACCTCAAACTTATATTGATATGACAAATATATCCCTGAATAAAATTGAAATAGAGGTTATATATGTAACATGTGTATAAGTTTGGGTTTTTTCATGACATAAAAATAAGTTTGAGGCATTTGTGTTACAATAGGCAAGTTTAAGGCTTTTGATGACACCAAAAAAAAAAAAAAAGTCTACAATATTTATGTCACAGTGGATATAATTTGAGTTCCTTTATAGTATTTGCCCTTTTGAATATAACTCATGATAGTGAGATTATTGATTTAATTTAAAGTTGAAGAAAAGGAGAAATGTACCTAATTACATCAAAAGAATTGATAATGTAGATTACTCAAAATAGTAATCTATTGCTAATGATATTAACTATGCAATTACCCAAATAGTTTATGTAAATAGTAGATATATTAGAAGTATATTATTTCATTTTGCTATTTACTGGATTTGAAAAAGTCATTAGAAAAAATTATAAGAAAATTAACACTACATATTGTTTAAAAAGTTGAAAAACCATAAACTTGTAATTACATTTATTAACTTGATTAAATATATTTTATTTCGTTACGTGATTGATATTGTACTTAACAAATAAATTCACTTCACTTCAAGATGATAGGAATGCTAAAAGATAATAAGAATGTAATAGTATTTGTGGCCGATGTAGAAACATCGACTACTTTATAAAATAAGTATACCATAAAGTAATGCCCACTACATTATGCGATAAAATCACATTTTATAAGAATATTTTCACTTCATTTAAAACCTAAGCTAAGATAAATTTCGCCTCTGCAGTTGCAGCTTTTCGCTCTGCTTCATTTGCAGCTTCGACTCTACCACTACCAACTCCCACCAGCTGCCGCACCGCGCACGACCGCCAGCCAACCACCAACCCCGACCACCGGACACAAGCACCACCAGCCGAGCCTCCGCCCCCTCCGGCGAGGCCCCAGATGGCGTTAACCGAAGCTGGGTCCCGACGCTGAGCCCTTCACTTTCTTCCCCTCGCTACTAGTACTCACCCTCTGCTTTGCTTGCTGCCGCCGTCGAGTCTCGAAATTTTGGAGGATAGCTCTCCTCGCCGTTCCATGGATTCTTGGTCTTCTCTGCTCGAATTTCCGGTAATCGGACTGCTGAGTTTTGCTGGCTTGATCCGACTTCTGAAGCACCTGGTACTTGAACATTGGCTCGAGACATTTTCTCTACCCCTTCTTACCCTGAAAAAGCAGGGGCACCTTGCGTCCTTGAATCGATAACCATTTTTCGGCTAACCTAGCTTCCACCGTCCCTCGGGACCAACAAGGGTAGTACAGGAATATTCACCTGTTATCCATCGACTAGGCCTTTTGGCCTGATCTTGGAAGGCATGGCAGCAGTCGCTCGTGGAGTCCGGCGCTGTACTCGCTGGAGATGGTGGGGACTAGCGGTGCGCGGTGGAGGCGAGGCAGAGAAGAGAGGGGAGGAGAGAGTGCGTTTGGAAGACGAGGGTATAACTGAAAATAGATGATCCAGTGAAGGCAAAACAGAAAAACGAAAATAATAATGTGGGTAGTAGAGTTAGAAGAAAAAGAAAATTTTCATTAAAGAAGAATTCACCGCGAAGGCTCCATTCAAGTTCTTCGGTATTGCAAACTGCTAGGCCTGACCAGACGAGAAAGGACAAAATAGTTCATATTGTAAAAGATAAACAGATTGACAAACGGAAATTTTCTACTTTCAGAAGAAAAACATAAATAAAATGTTAAAAAAGAAGATCAAAATCCGACGTCCTAATAACATGCCGAAAATATTTGAGGGAAATAGCCAGAAGAAGCTATAACCGGCTGTAGACTGTGGATGTCATGTGATAGCTAAAAGTTTATGGAGCAAACTGAAATCGGAGAAAAGCTAAGCTGTCTCTTTTTATTTCAATTACGCTCCTATTGGAGAAGATGCTCGGCATACTAAAACAGGGGAAGCATGCAAATTCTTGAGTGTAGAAAAATCTGCAACACTAAGCAATCAATGAGGAATAATTTGCAATTTATCACGTGTATATATAGCGTAGAATTTTTTCCACCAAAGAATTTAATTGACAGTGGTAGTGAAAAAGAATGTCACAGAAATCTCATCGAGATATGTGCAGTGTCAACAGCTTAATGTTGCCACTGGCCAGCGAGGGCTTGGCGGCTGCAAGGAATCAAAGGAGGAAAAAGAGAAAAAAGAAAAGGAAAAGGAAAAGGAAAAAGAAAAGAAAATGGATCGAATTAATATCAATGTGAAAATGTTTAAGACTAAATTGATGCAAATAAAAAGTTTAGGATTGAATTGATACCAATGCAATAGGTTTATGACTTTTGGATACTTTTCCCTTTTGTTACCACTACTAGCTGATCTCAAAGCTCCCGAAGGACTTTCAAAGAAAAATTCCAGGACATCTGTATTAAATAGGTTGATCCGAGGTCTGGCTCCTTTTTCATAGTTGTTAAAGCGGAAAACGCTAAGAATATTGCCAGACTGCTAGACAAATCTAACGGTGAGAGACTTGAAAGAGTATGATTATATAAAAGAGGAAGCAATTTCTTTCTGTGAGGGTCTTCTGGGTAGGAGTGATACTCAGTGTAATGGACGTTTAGAGGAAGACTCGAGATCCATCTTGAACTACTGTTTTATCCCAGAAGCACTTTGATACTCCGTGTAATGAACAGAGAAATGTTGCAGATAATATTCTTCTAACCCATGAAATTGTGAAGCACTATCGTTGAATCGGAGTTTCCGATGCTTTATTAAAGCTGTGATATAAAGAAGGCTTTCGACTCTCTGAATCTGGATTTTACTCTTAATGTTTTAGAGGTCATTAGGATCCTTGCAACTTTCATTAGTTAAATGCAGGCTTGTGAAACAAATCCCATGCTTTCCATAGCTGTGAATGGTTCTTTGGAAGTAATTTTCCTAAAAAGAAAGGGCTTAGACAAGAAGATCCCATGTTTTTATCATTTTGTCATGACCATGCAAGTATTCTCATGCTTGTTTAATGATGCTGCAGCTGCAGGGGAAATTCATTATCATCCTCTGTGTAGCGAGATCAAGCTCACTCATGTATGTTTTGTAGATGACCTTGTTATATTTTTGGGCAGGAAGGTTGAGTATCTTTGAGTGGTTTTGCAGATATTGGAAAAGTATATCATCTGTCGGGGCTGAAATTGATCCCATGAAGACTGAGCTACCCAGGTGGTTCATCTGCAGATGGCAAATATTTTGGCTGTCTCTGGATTTGAGCAAGGTTCTTCGCCCGGGAGATATGTTGGGGTCCCTCTTGTTTAAAGAAAGCTTAACGCAATTCTTCATTATTGCTAAGCATATCCAATTACCGATGTAATTTTATTTTTTTTTCAAGAAAATGACCATGGAAGTTGAGCATAAATGTACTTCCTTACTTTGGAAAGGGTCACTCACACTTGAGGGGCCAGATTTAGCTGGAAGACAGTTTGTATTCCTAAGAAAGGAGGAGGCTTGGGTTTAGAGCCTTTGGATATTTTCAATCAAGTCATAATTGAAACAAAGCTCTAATAAAATGTAAATTGATCAACTAAATCACACCGCGGAACAAATACTTTCCTCATCCTGTCAAGTAGTACATTACTTATGTAGTTGCATAAATATTTATTTCCGCTTCAAAAAGATAATATGCTTTTTTTTTTTTTTTTTTTTTGGGGGGGGGGGGGGGGGGCGGGTGGGTGTTCTGCTACAAAAAGTAAAACAAAAAGAAAAGACCATAGTTTTAGAGTACAGAAAATGTACAGACAACAATATCGTGCATCAAGCGTTATCCTTAGTGAAACTCTGCAATCTCAAAAACCCTAGCAGTTCCATCAATTGAAACAGAAACAAGGAACTCCTCATTCGCAGACACCGACAGGGACTGAATAGCATCGGAATGCCCATGAAATGTTCTTACGCAATCACCAGAAAGGCTATCCCACACTCGTACTTTGCCATCAACACAACCCGTAGCCAAAAATCTTGATGCACCGACCCAACTCAAGCAAGTCACTCCATCCTGCAGATGATAGATGCCAAACAAGCCCCAGGTCCATCACAAATAAAGCAACACCAATTTTAAGCGCAGAAGATGGCTATGAAAATCCAATTTGGATGAACAGATTCAATCAGTAAAGTTGAGGCAAAGGGAGCATAAGCAAACACCTCATGATCACAGGTGGCGCGAGGAGAAGAATGCTGGAGATCCCATATAATGAGCTTCTGATCCAAGCTTCCAGTTGCAGCCCATGGGGAGCTGCCATAGGAGTTTGCAAAGCGTTAAAAAAAAAAAAAAAAAAGAGTTGCTGAATTTCATACAGATCGATTTCTAATAATCTTGTGAACATTTTATTGTTTGAAGTGATTTAGATTCAAACATGGATTCCAGTGGGAGGAATATAAGCAAATACTTTTCTCTGATGAAAAAAAAGTTGAGCATTCACTTGCTAATGCTTGAATGCTTAATATACCCCATCAGCAGTGTCTCCATGTGGAATGTGCGAGATTTTGGTAGAACCAAGACCTCACTTCTCACTTGCCTTCCCACATTATTTTGACCGCCACAACAATAGATCAATGCTTCAAGCAACTAATTACTACTCATTTTGGTTTAAAAACCACTGCATCTTCCTTCTTTAAATGCTCCTCATGCATGTATCTACCCAGTTTTATATATTGTCATTCATGAGGAAAAATTTGTGCATGTGTGCCCATCAATGAAATGGTCGTCCATTTTCACTATAAGATACAACATAAAATGGCTCCAATTAATTTTCCATCCTCTATCACATCACACCTACTTTCACTACCTTCTTCAAAGGCGAACTCCCTGCATTATTTTATATCTATGCTATAATCTCATGCTTCTAGTCTGTGCTTATCTTTTATTGCCTAAAAAGCATTTTCAATTATTAGCGAATTAAATGGGATCGAGTATTACGACAATACCTCAGAATTTATTTCCAGCCTTTACTTAAATCTTCCATTTTACATTTCTCTGATCATGCCTTTATAGTGTTTCTCTTAAAGTCGTTATCATAGTCCACTTTGCAAATTACATGGGATCTGCTGACACCATTGAGCTCTAGATATTATTGTGAAGACCATGACTAGCAGGTATAGATCTATTCTCCTAATCTATGTTTAGGTCAAATAATTTGTTACCTTAGAGCCAGTCCCACAAATTCGACAGAATCTGCATGAGCATCCAGAGAACTAACAACCTGTTGAAATCAGCAGCATAAATATGTCATCAGACAAAAAATGCACTAAAATTCAGCCACAGAATAAGTAGCAAGAGAACCTAACCATGCGCATTCACAAGGGAGAAGACATGATGGATGGATACTACTGAGTAAGAAGCTATTTCATCACAAGAACAAATAAGTTTTCTGAGATGGGCCATCATAAGTAAAATTCTCCAACAGACTGAGTTAACAAATTTAAAACCGCATATCTAATTTAAATTCAAAACTTCATCCATCCTGCCATCGCATTCCATCCTGATTGTATTAAAACATAATGAATTATCCTTACAGAACCCCTCCAATCCCTCCCCGTAATTCTACTGGAAGTCCGTAATTCTACTGGAAGTAGTTCCTGAGATACTTAATTTTTCTCCTACTTTTTCATTGACACCAATGTACGCTTCAAGATAGAATGACATAAATGGAAAGCACAAAATTAGGAAAAGAATAATAGAAGAAGGAGAAGAAGAAGAGAAGCAAGACCGAACCCTTCCAGTTGATATATTGACAATGCGAACAGATCCATCTTTGGCACCAGTAATAGCAAGACTTGAATCAGAGCTTATTGCCATGCTTGTTAGTCCTTCAGCATGATATGGATGACCTAAAGAGAACAGATTAGATGTCAAGTATTTTGGATGGAATCGTAAAGGCTACACACTCCCCTCTGACCTCAGATACAATATCTTTAAAATATAGATTACTTGTTTCCACTGTAAGTGCTTTTTTGTTGAAATAGAAAATTATTTTCATCATGTAAGGAAGAATATAATGATTCTATGAGAACAGGGAGGAAGGGAAACCATATAGATTGGGATAATTGTTAACCCACCATCAATGTAAAAAAGATTTTTACACACTCACCATTGGATAAGTGACAAGTGTCTTTAGAGCTAGTTTTATGAATGAAATTCTTCCACATGTCAATAATCTAATGGTGAGTGTAAATTATTTCTTAGACTAGTAATGGACCTAAATCACACCTAATTGGTTGAACTTTCCAACTACCGACATTCAGATACAAGGAACAAAAACAAATTCAAGTTTCAAGCACGTCAAGACCACTGAAAGTCATCCCAATTGAACAAAAAATGACAAATAAAAAAAAGGAGCTTTTTCCCACAGGGTGGGTTGCCCAGATTTTAGACGAACAAACAAAGAAAAATAAATAGCCTAAATGTGATTGTTAAAGTATCCCATTTCGTTTATCTATGGAGTTTATATGGGCATGATATTGATGTAATCTGCCTCCACCTATTACTAAAAGTTTTTAAATCAGACTTTCCAACCTAGTATGGGAGCCAGGTTCCGCCTCGATTAATGTCGCAAGTGTGGGCACCCCCCGTTCATCCGTTTCACTTGCCATTCTCAGACTGGTTTCCATGTGAGAAGGGATTTTAAAGTATCTCACATTGTTTGTCAATGTGGTTTATATGGCCCTAATATTCATGTTATGTTTCTCCACCCATTAGTTTCAGCTTTTGGATTGGACATTTTATCAAAATCTTAGATCAAGCTTCTTTCGCTAAGATCTCATGCTAGGCTATAGTCTGCCAACCCAACACAGTGCCATAAAGCTAATAAAATTACTATCAAAGCAGAAAGAACTATATGTCTCAAAATAGAATTCTAACGATCCTAAAAATCCAAGCAATTCTAGTGTGGCAAGAGGTAAGAATAGGATCTTTACAACATCTCATTAAGTTGAATTTTTGCTACATCTAGAAAAATACTGGCACATGTGATGCATGTCTTCTAGAAAAACGCAAGGCCTTTCTGGTTATGTAGTCGAGACACTATAACTCGTCAACTTTTCTTCACAATGAACACATTCTTCAAAACGTGCTTTGATCAAATGTTAGGACGCATAATCAAGAAAATTCATTTATCATCTCCTGGAACTCTAAGATATCACCTCACCAACTACTTTCTTAGGACGCTACTTCCAAGCTTGTGAATCAACTGCCATACCCTCTGTAAATAATACTTCAACAGACAAGATTTGCCAAGGGTTGAAGATACCTTTTACAACATGAATGTTTTCCCCACTCTTGGGATTCCAAATTCTCAATGTTGCATCATCCGAGCCAGTACAAATTGTTTTACCTAGGCAAAGAGAAGGCGATAGTGTTGATAATGATAAAAAATGCCTTTAGTAGCAGATGACAGCAAAGAGACTAGATAAGTACCATCAGGAGTAAAATCTCCACATGTTACACTGTTACCATGCCCCGAAAACATATTCAAGTAGGCCATCTTGTCAGCATTCCACATCCAAACAGTGGAATCCTCTGAACCTGCTAATATTATGTGTCCCTTGGGATGCCACCTGATCCACTGAGTAATCACACAGCTCAGAACCAACATTTTTGGGAAAATGAAGTGTCAAGGCAGCAAAATCTCATCAATTCAAATTTTCACCTCTATGCCCCCTCCAGGTCCATCAAGGGTGCCTTTAAGATTTCCAGATGGAACATCCCAAATCTGTATAACTCCATCAAGGCTTCCAGATGCAAGCAGCTGCCCATCCAGACTAAACGCTAAACTAGAGATGGAATCCTTATGACCTGCAGGAACTCTAGAAAATTAGGGTCTTCTAGCAAACATATTTGTGCCTGCATGAGTGCAAATAGCTAGTAAAACATCAACAATATGCGTCTCTATGCAATAGGAAGTAACTAGTGGCTACATGCACATGCCTTGGAGCTCAACAGCCCAATCTCCATGACCTATCCTCCACAGAAACCCTTTATCATCTCCACCCCCAGTTGCCACTAGTGTTGCATCTGTGGGACTGCATGCAAGGCTGTACACTTCCCCTGCATACAAGGAAGAGAATAGACAAGTCAAAAAATACTTCTATAAGGCATGGCGTACTTCTTGATCCGAGTATTCCCATGAACATTGATCTATAAAATGCAAACATATTTTCACAAAAAGCTGAAATTCCAGATTACACATCAGTCAAAAGGTCCAAATAATATCCATCACAACCACAATAACAAAGACTAAACAGTTGTCATTCCAGTTTTCCAAGTCATTCTGTGATTCCAGTAAGAACTAAAAGATCAAAGAAAAACTCGCTGCAGAGGCTACAGCAACCCTTTAGCAGTTAATAAACAGCTGGCCACTATTTGAACAGGAAAGGATGATAAAACCCAATTGATCAATAAAGAGTTTCACACCTACGCAGCAGGACAGTTTTATCACACCAGTCTCTATGTCAACTCTCCGAAGCAAAAGCTTTACCCAAAGACTTTGAATAACCCCACACTTAAATTCTGATTTAGTTATGGCACACCCAATGAAGAGTCAAGACCAATGTTGACTCAAACCTACATCATTGTCATTATAATTACAATACAACTCTCAATCATGACCATGGTGCATAACTACGTAACAGAGGGAACAATTGTTTCACTGAGAGCTTGCACTTTCGCTCATGAACACCTTTAGGAAACACAAGAAGCACTAGTACTTTATTCCCTCCTCTCGATTGATTATCCTATTCTGCAACTCTAATCAGTCTGTATGTCAGTGGAACCAAAACCGCAGCTTTTTTTACAAATAAAGAGCAGATATTCATTATCTAGATATTGCTGGTTGCATTCTTGAACCGATTCATAAATAGCCATAATGGCATAATCAACTGAAAGACAAACAATGGCCCCCAGAGATAGAATCCAACACTCCCACTACTACCTAGACTAGCATGACAACTGCGTCCAGCAGGATTTTAAGCATAGAAAATTGTGCTCACAATCGAACAAGAACTAAAAACTTACCATTGTGGCCAGTGAATATGTGCAAAGAGTCATCCGCTTCCTCTGAAATTTGAAAACAGACCCGATCAGCAATTAAAATCCGACGGTAAAAACACCATAAAAACTCCCAATTTATACTGCACAAAGGTCGTTGAATTCGCCCGCTCGTAATAACCCCTGAACCTAATGAATTCACGAAACCCAGATAAACGAAAACGAAGAAAACCATCGCATTAGTCTCACCAGCCTCGTCTGCCTCATCGTCGGCGTCAGGAAGATCTGAAAACACAACAGGAGTCAGATATACGAAGGACCCAGAACCTCTGCCCGACCCATTTACAAAACCAAACGAGAATGGAACCAAAGCAAAGAAATTAAAGACACCCTCGACGCCCTTTCATATGTAGAGACGCTCCAACTGAGCTGCGCGTGTCTCGAACCCTTCTGAGGCAATCAGAAGCGAGAGAGATGATGATGATGATGAAGATGATGAAGAAGAAGATGAACCTTCGTCGTCGACGGCGACCTCGTGGATGATGTCGGAGTCGTCGAGGAAGACCTCGCCCTGGTCGTCGTCGTCGTCGGAATCGCGGTGGAGGGCCGGCGAGTTGCTGCTCATCGTCCCGTTCTCCGGCGTGGTTGTCGCGAACGGCGGCGCAGGAAGCTATAGGGCAGTATTCGAAAACGGCCTTTAAAAGAAAATAAATTAATTAAAAGATCATGCTTTTAACTTAATATATTTCATTAGAATACATCACTAATAATCGCATCTTTTTAATTTAATATATTTCTTTGGTCAAATTAGTGATGTAATAAGTCACGGATTATTTATGCCAGAAATATAATTCTTTTATTTCATATTAATATGAATGAATATAACCAATTTTCTTGTGATTCCTTGTCAAATAGCATGCTTGTAACGAAATTGAGTTATAATCATTTGGCCCTTTATCATATGTAAGCTTTTCTTATTTATAACAATTGGGGTAAAATCATGAAAAGATAATTCTACGATTTTATTATAGAAATGCAAAACTTTTTTTGACTTATTTTTAAGGAAAATGATGATATCTAGTGTTTATATTCTGAATCAAATAATTATTTTCTAGTATGTTAGTAATAGAGGGAATAAATAGATAAGAAATAATGACATTGCAAGTATCTAAATATGTTGATTTCATAATCAATTATGATAAACTTCCTTTTTGTTCCATCAAGAACTTCAACTCTTAAAATTTAGTTTAGTTTTTTTTTTTTTTGGCGAATTTAAATTCAGTTTAATGTGAGGTTTTTAGGGGTGGGCAATTTTAGAATCCACTAAAATTTCACCCGAAACTTGACTTGTCAAGATTAGTTCTCGATTTTTAGAACTTGAAACCTAAATAAGATCAATTCTAAGGTCTACTTAAAAACTGACTAGAGACAAATTCATGTAGGCTTACTTTGTTCATTTTGTCAAATAAGTAGTGCGCAATTTCATGAAGGTATTTATATTAATAGCAAGCGAGAGATTAACATCTAGATCATTAAGCCTAACTTCTCAATCCAAGGTGAACCGAGACACAGCATTTGGATCTCACCTGGAGACACAAGTAACAGTCGCAAACCTCGATCGAATTAGCAATAGAAGGTTCCAAACGGTGTCGTCACTAGAAAGGAAGTCGCAGTGGATTCTAATGACCGGAGATGATGAATTTCAGAATCAATCAATGATCAAGACACTTAAGGAATTCACGGATTAAGAGAGATTTTCCTTTCTCCGAGATGTGGTTGTTTTTTCTGTTGGGAAGTATGAATCACCCTCTTAGGGTCCGTTTAGTTCGGCTTTAGAGAAATGCCTTTCGGAGAATGCAAAAATGGTTTTTCAAAATGTTACACCGTTTAATAAATTGTAATCTCAAATAGCATTGAAAGTAATTTTACCATAAATGCTGTGTGGCAAAACTCACATTTGTAACGGACTTTTGCTATTTTTTTTTATAGTCTGAAAATCAAATCCGATGGCCGACTAACTACCGACCAACTACTGGATGGCCAGACGCATGGGATCGCAACCTCAAGTGACGTCATTATCTAAGCTTGCAAAGGCCACATTTGGCGGGCTATGGTCGTGAAAGTTAGATCTGGTGGCTTGAGGTCGCGATCTCAGGCCACATGGCCTAGTTTGTGCGAGCCAAGTGACATTGCCTGGTTTGGGCGCACTAGGCGATGCCACCTAGGTCGTGGGTCGCACCATCCCAAGTGGTGGTCACCGGTGACGCACAACCCCCAGGCGGCGGTGGCGGTTGCTCAAGAAGCCCGACTCTCAGGCTGGGAAGATGAAGATGAACAATGACATGGATGAATAGTGAACTTACATTTCTAAAATGTCGAATGCTCAAAGAATGTTCAGATTTGCATTGGGCTTATAACATTCCTAATGCTGATATTTGGCCAATGAGCTTTTAGAAATGTTTGCCATATGCAAAATATTTTCCCCTAAAGTCCCTTAGAAAAGTTGAACCAAACAGAGCCTTAATCCTAATGAGCCCAACTTGCAAAGAGAAGGAATAGGAGGTTCCAAGGTGTTGTCACCGGAACGCAAGCTACGGTGGATTCTAATGACCAGAGATGGTGAATTTTCAGAATCGATCAATGGTCAAAAACTTCTAGAGTTCACGTTTTGAGAGAGATTTTTTTCCATTTTTTTCTTAGATGGGGTCGTTTTTGGCTTGTAGAGAGAAAAGTCAGAGAGTCGAAACCAAAGGCCGAGAGGGAGAGGCGGCAACAAATAAGATAAAAGAGTAAAAAGAGAGAATATAGAATTGGTTCTTCGATTCTCTGCTTCGTGGCCCGACTTCATAGATTTTCCGTTCTGGTTGAGTTTGGTTCCTACTTAGGAACCAGACCTAAGCGACCAAGAAGTGAGAACTAGGCTAATTTTTAGGGTCAATTTGGTCCGATTCTCAATTTTACCCGGCATTCATACTTACCTCATGGAGGCTTTCATTGAATAAATTATCATGTCATTTGATTTTACTAATGTAACTTACTTACTTATTAGAAGCTTAGCCCAATTGCTAACCTAACTCGCTTACTAAGCAAAAAGAATGTCACTCTTATTTAGATGTTGTGACATTAGAAGAGAGACAAAGTATTGATTTAGACAATCTTAACCCTCTAATATGCCTCTTTCGAGGTGCTATCATTTCAAAAATCATCAATGTCAACATGGATGGCTATTAATTATTTAGCAGCATTAGAGTCCAATTTGGCATTTTTCGTCCACGATTTTGGTAGTCTCACATTGGTCGAAATTTAAAAAGTTAAACACTTAATTAAAAAAATTGGTGTCTTTCAGTTTTGGTGTCATACCCTTAAAGATAAGTATTATTAACTTAAATCAAATATACCGATATAAATCACACCTGTAATTAAGTCGATAGACACATCAAATAAAATCAATTCAGGTCAAAACGCATCGAACTTGAATACGAACGTGAACTTAAAAATAGGCTAATTTCATGTAAAATTACATTTAAAAAAATAAAGTTTCCACTTTGTTTTGTTTTGTTTTGTTTTGTTTTTTTTTGGCACTATATCTGCCTTTCTAATTTGCTAGGTTTTCCTCCTCCTCTTCCCTCTCGCCGGCCGCCACAGAAAACCCTAGCCGAAGCAGAGGAAAAAACCCCAGCAAAGATGGTGAAGTTCCTCAAGCCCGGGAAGGCGGTGGTCGTGCTGCAGGGCCGGTACGCCGGCCGGAAGGCCGTCATCGTCCGGAACTTCGACGACGGCACGCGGGACCGCCCCTACGGCCACTGCCTCGTCGCCGGGATCAAGAAGTACCCGGCCAAGGTCGTCAAGAAGGACTCCGCCAAGAAGACCGCCAAGAAGTCCCGGGTCAAGGCGTTCGTGAAGCTCGTCAACTACCGCCACCTGATGCCCACTCGCTACACCCTCGACATCGACCTCAAGGACGCCGTCGCCGTCGACTCCCTCCAGAGCAAGGACAAGAAGGTCACCGCCGCCAAGGAGGCCAAGAAGCGGCTCGAGGAGCGGTTCAAGACCGGCAAGAACAGGTGGTTCTTTACCAAGCTCAGGTTCTGAGTCCGGTCCGTTCGTGGGATGGTGTCGGGTTGGGGCAAGATTCGATTTTTGATCCGTTTTGTTTTCGATACGTGGATCGAGCGGACGATGAATGAGGCGAGCCTGGATTCGGGCTGTAATGGGTGATTTGGAGCTTGAACATCTCATTCAATTTTGCAATGTGTTATTACTGCTAATGTTTTAGTGTTGGATCTGTTTCGGGTTGATAATGTCTTTTGCTTTGAGCAATTTTCTCCTATGCGGTAGTCCTTCGACTAAACGGGTTGAATCGATGGGCGCGTTGCCAGTGTTTTTCTATCTTTTAGATTGTGTGGAATTGAGCTTGTCGGGGTCACGAGTGGAATTTGGAGTTTCTGGCAATTATCGTTCAGCCTTCAATTTGTTAATCATTTAGGCTGTACTCGGGCTAATGGTGTCGAGTAGGGATTTTTTATTTATTTATTCTTTTGCATAAGTATGCTGTTCTAGAATCTGCTTTCACCTAATGATGTTTGGTCAGGTACGAGCAGGGCGATAGGGTACAGCTAATTTGTTAATTCGAGATTGAGCTGCATTTTTGGGAATCTGAGTTGTTTATGGGCAGGTGGTGAATACCAAATAGGGGGGAGAGGTGTTCATTTCTTTGCTTTGATTCTGTATTTGGATAACTAGGCGCCCATATAGACATTTGCAGAGTTTGAAGTTTGAGTCTAGAGAGTGTGCTCTTAAGCCGTCTTATTTGCTATCTTATTCTGAATCTTGATTCGTGCTTGCAATAGGAATACCAAAGACACCTGACATGAAATTGATTAAGTCATTGGTAGTTTTGTTAATTGCAGCAAAATTATGTCTGTCTTGTCAGTCCTCCTTGTTAATATCAGGTCAAGTTCTTCTTTGCTAGCATCATGGTTCTAATCAGTATACTAGTGCTTCACTGAGTAATGTGATTGATCACTGAATGTAACATAGCCGAGTCTCCCTCCTGTGCTTATTTACACTAGTAATCATCATGATTTTAATTTGATAAGAGAAATCATCAGGATTTATCGCCTTTGTGATTTCATGTTGGGCCTTAGTGTTTGGTCGTCACGATATAACGGTTTAAATCCTACTCTGCTTTTCTGGAACTAGAAAAATGAACCACGAGTATCTCTTCGAGTGGCTGATTTATTGCTTGGTTGTTTATCCATACCTTAATCCTTTTTTTTTGTCTTTAGGCTTGCTATCATGCTGTCTCAAGGCATCTGTACAAAGTTCCATATAGATGTCCCTCACACATAAGTTTTCGGGTCATACCCTCTTTCTTTCCCTCTCATCAAGGAACTCTCTCCCCCTGTGGGGTGTGCGCTCTCTGCTGGAACAATCCAACCATTATATCCCACTAAGTGGGTAACACGCAGCTGTTGATTATGCAAGTTGGAATGAACTCCATTACAGGTTCGGCATGAGTTTACTTCGTCATGGAGTAATTTGGCAAGTAGGACAGCTTCACTGCTAAGTTAGGAGCTGTCTCTAGTATCCTAGAGTGCAACTTCCATTTTTTCAATGTATCAGATAACTCTGGAAATTTCGATCGATCCTGTCCTGCTCCTCTGGTATTGTGTAAACTACATTTGTCCCAACTTCTCTTTTTATTTGCTCTGGCATTGTGAGATAAGGTGTCAATACTCCTTTACCAGTATGAAAGTTCATCCTTTTAGCGTTCCAGGATTTCAATCCTTGAAGTTCAAAAACTTCAAAATGTCTCATCATTCAAGCCCTTGCAGCTATAATTCAGATGGGTAGGATATCATGCAGAACCATGCACTCGTTTAAGCTGATACGAGACGGTCAATAGAGTTATAGATAAGTAGAGTAACGGACTTGTCGTACTTAGATGGGACTATATATGTCTATGAAGCGACGGTCATTCTCAGCCCTTCTCTTGGTACCGACATTTCTATTTCTACACTCGAGCGGTCTGGAATTTGATCACGGGACATCTTCTAAATATCTCTAGCTTCGAGCCAGGCTTGTTTCCTAGCATCGTTGATGGACCTCTCAATAGGAAGGTCTCTTCATCTATGAAAGTTCGCATGCGTCGAGATAAAACTCATTGCGTTCTCTGAATCATCTTCTTCAATTTCAAGTCTAATTCGTGAATATAGTTCCTCATGTGCTCTTATTCTCATAAGGTCTTCTCTTTACGACTCCATGCACTTGTGTCATCTTCGTGGCTCTTAAACCGTAATTAGGTTGGGAACCGAGTCAAATTATAGAACTGAACCAAACCATATGTCGCCACCACGATCCGACGTATTGCAATTTGTATTTAGAATAATTTCTTTTAGTGAAGCATGAGATTGCATAAAAGATCAAATGTATTCCACGCACTTTAACGAGAAAATGCAAAATGCAAAATGCAAGTGGTTTTATTTGGTCTAATGAGACAATTTGTCACCAAACCAAGTGGCGTCGAAATGGGGTGGGTTGGATTGTTATGTCGTGAGTGATCTGTTGTGGAATGGAGGACTGTTATGTCGTGAGTGATCTGTTGTCTACAGTTTCGAGACAAGAGACAATGATCTTTGAGGACATAGTAGGAGGACGAAGAACGTATCTTTGACTTTGCATTGGACTAGGATGAATCAAGCCGTATGCTTGCGAATATGAGAGACCAGTAATTTCAATGATCATCTCTTCTCAAATTCCCAAATTCAAAGGAGATCACAGCAAAAGTAGAGAAAAACCCAGAGTTCAAATCAGAGCAAAATCAGTAATGACCCAATGAACCGAGCAAAATGCAGTGTTTACCAAAATGAACTTGTGAGTTGGCACCGACGTCAACGACTCCATCGGACCGTACTTGGTGGCGACCAAGAGGACATTGGCACACCCAGAGCCAAGGGGCGACCACCGAGATGGCCATATTTGGTCACGATCCAGGGCCTCAAGGAGCAGTTGGCCTCCAAGTCCTTGATCTCTCGCTTGAGCTCTTTCGCAGCCTCGCTGAATTTCTCGCAGCACTCCTTGCAAAACCAGGCTGTTGCATGATGTGCTCCACATTGCTGGACTTGCACCACGCGAACTCGCTCGATGATTCGGTCTCATCCAGAAGAAGTGCGCCCAGTCCTGGCATTTTGCCGAGTGAACCGGAGTCGATGCCGAGACAGTGGGGTTCAAGAGAGGTTACATCACTTGCAAAACCTCTCGAATGCGTGGTGGAGTTTTGGGTTGTTCTTGGCCATTCTGTTTTGGTTGGATATGAAAATTCCTATAGCGTTAGTTTTGAAGGGGATGGCCACCGTGGCCGGTCAATACTTGGAAGCGAATCGATTTACGAGAGCAAACAAGAGGGAGGGGCATTACTAGTCACTCGGGTAAGAACCAGCGCCATTCACCTCTCAGTTATGTCCACGTCCCACTCCAAAACCCGATCCCCGAGCTGCCTCAGTACTTGACGAATTGATCTATGGAGTTGCCCGCAACAATTTAAGGAGAAAAATTGGTTTCGGATCGGATAAGGAACACAAAATTTATATTGCGAAAAAAATGGATAAAAACTAAATAAGTAAGTCAATTTGAGTTGGATGGACTATTTTCGACCCAACCTACTCATTTGATGGGTCTATCAATTTCAATTCATTAAATTGAAAAAAATTTTGAAAACTTTTCATGTGATTTTTACACAAATTTGGCCAAATTTTGACTGAGTATGATATTTCCATTTGATGTCCCATTGAGTCAATTATTACACTTGTGGAAAGCACTAGATAGGCTCTGTTTGGGAACAGCTTTCCCAAGAGTCTTTAGGGGCCTAAAGGCTTTTGGGCCAAATATCTAGTGTTTGGCAATCCTTTTTTTACTTGCCTTTGCCAAAGGCAAGCCTTCCCAAGGCTGAAAGCCCAAGGCAAGTTGGGGGCTACCTTGGGCATTCTCGATATGTTGGCTTTGAAGGTTACTGAATTTTTGTTTTGAAATTGTCCTCGTTAATTTTTCGTTTTTTCGGTATTACCCCAACACTGTTCATCATCTAAATCCTTTCCTTCTATCTATTGAGAACACGGCCATCATCTACACATGGTCACCGGCAAAGGGTAGGTGGTTCGACGAAGGGCAGGCGGTGCGGCGAAGGACAGGTGGTTCGGTTAGGGTCCCATGACCCTTCAACAAGGGTTGCCACACGGAGGATGCTGGCAACCCATATCGTGCGCAGATCTGGTCGTGCAGATCTGGGTCACAGTGACCAGATCGCGGGCGTTGGTGACCTTCGCGGCGGGGTGGGTTGCATGACGGCTTAGTGAAGGTCGCGGCGATCGAGATCTCTTGCGACCCGCCATGCCACGACCTCCGTGTGGAGGTCACCGATGCTGCTCGATCTGGTCGTGACGACCCAGATCACGAGATCCTGGTCGCCGCGACCCCCACCACACCGTGTGCAACCCTAGCCAAATGCTACCCTTCGCCGTGTTGCCTCCCCCTCGCTAGATAGCCTGCCTTTTGCCACGCTGCCTCCCCCTTGTCGGACAGCCTACCCTTTGCCATGCCACCTCCCCCTCGCCGAACCGCCTACCCTTTGCTGGCGTTAACTAGCAAAGCCCTTGGCCGGCAAACTCATTTTTTCCCCTTTTTTTTTTAATAACAAAAGCTTTTTTACAAACTTAATTTATCCAAACACTATTTTGCTCAAAGATATTTCACAATGGACTTTCACAAGTATAATTTACCAAACACAATTTACATTTTGAAAAACTCCTTTAACTAAAGTGTCTTTACATTTTCTCAAGGACTTTCTTCAAAAGTCTTCCCAAACGCACCCATAGTCAAATTGGGAAAAATATTCGTGTGAATTTTTTTACAAATTTGACCAAGGTTTGACTAGACATAACTTTTCCGTATGATGTGCCATTGACTACGCTTACAAAAGCCAGTGACTTCAATTATCAAATTTAATTTCATGGACGTAGATTTTAGAAGAATTTTGAATTTCATATTGCTGAATATTTTAAACAAAGGTATTTGTACCAATTTTTTTATTGATATAATGACTATGTTCCTTAAAACATAATTTTTTTTTCAATTTCTATTTAATTTGTTTAAGATAATATAGATTTTGAGGTAAAAGAAGAGCCGGTCATGATTTTTATAATATATCAACGTCAAGCTTTGAGAAGGAGCTGCGTTATTAAGAATATTTGTCGCATAGTTTAAAGTGAATTGAACAAATTGCGACAATTTCCATGTTTGATTACTTGAAAAGTGGCATTAAGGATACTATTTGACCAAGAAAAAGAAGCATTATTTAGGAAAAAATTAACGAGACTATAATTATGGAGACCATCTATACTTTTAAACTAGTGAACATATATATTATAAGCTTCACATTGAGTGACTATTGAATTTTTTAATGGAACTCAATCTTCCTAATATTATAGGATGGACTAATGGAAATAAATGTTTTTTTACAGTTGAAATCAAGAGTCAATACCATTAAAAATTCAGTTTTCATTATTGAAGTAATTTCAATTTGGATAATCCAATTTTCAGTCCTATTTTAAAATTTTACATCGTAGTATTATCTTCCATTTATTAACAAAAGCTAAAGCATCCATGCAATCAGACAGTCGATATGTTATGGCAAAAAGAAGTCACTAATCACTCAAGACCTTAAACACTCCCTTACCAGTGTATTTTACATCCCACAGCTTTGGCAGATCACTGACATTGATGATATTTCAAGTCAACGTGAAACGAACAAGGCTAATCTGGGAAGGCCTCATGAAGTAACAGCTCATGAGAAGTAGAGTTAGGTCTAATATTGACAATTCACAAAACGCATGTTTTCCAAGTGGATTTATTTTGCCCCCTTAGTCCCATAACAGGACAAAGCAAGTATCTCGTTTCCTAGATACTCAAAAACACCAGCCAATTATAGCCTAACCGAAGATTGACTCTCATTCAAAGATAGGTCAAATAACATATCAAGTTCCAATCTCAAAACCGATAATGCCAACCACAAATAGGCATTAGATCCAGGAATTTGCCCAAATTATAAATCTAATTTGTGCCTTACTCTATTTCGGCTTGAGGGGGATAAATCGACCTCCAGCGCCACGTCTCTTCGCAAGTCATCACGTCATTTTTTTGAGGTCTCTACTTAGGAAAAACAAATTTAGAAGCGCGATAAATTCTTTTAGAAATCCAAGCTGTCATACACAATCTTAATCCACATCGATCTCTCTCAGGTACAAGTATAAATAGGGCCTGCTTCTTTTCAAATGCCACACGGTTCGAGCACATACCGGCGACTTCTCTCCCCTTCTGGTCAATCCTGAAAAGCTGCCGTTTGCTCCTTACCTTGAATTTGCAGAAAATGGCAGATCAGACCAGTGGGAGCAATGGAGACAGGGAAGTTGTCTTAGAAATAAGAGACAATTCCAGAACCAAGCAAGAGATCAAATGCACTATGTTCTCTTTTCCCTTTGTTCAAAAGGTTACTTTCGTTCTAATGGAGACTCTTTTTCCCCCCAAACCCTACCTTCTCGTCTCCTTTTTTGTTTTTTACTTTATTTTTCGCGTGTTCACTGAAAATATAAATGTTCATCAAGAATCTTTTGAGGTGCACATATTGTGTACTGCACTGCCATGGCAGTAGACTCCTCAAACTTATAATAATATGCAGAGAATTTAGGACTTTCAGTACGAAAAGGTTTGATCCCAAATTTCTCAAAATGTTGCAGTTGATCGCGGAGGTCTTTGGGACGTACTTCTTGATATTCGCCGGTTGCGGGTCGGTGGCGGTCAACTTGAATAACGAAAAGGTGGTGACGCTTCCAGGGATATCAATGGTGTGGGGGTTGGCGGTGACGGTGTTAGTGTACTCGGTCGGGCACATCTCCGGCGCCCATTTCAACCCGGCCGTCACCATTGCTTTCGCAACCTGCAGGAGGTTTCCATGGAATCAGGTGCGACCATATCTCTTCCGAAGTCCGAGCTCCTAACTATTTTTGTCTATCTTCCTTTTAAAATAGGTGAACCATAATGCCAAACAATTTGGGATCAATATCTATTGGCTATTTCAACTGTTATGACAATCATGAAAGACATTATTTTGCATTGATTTTTGCAACAATTTTGTAAGGGCTTGATGTATAAATATCAAGCCGGTTGGTTTAGTTTGTTTTATACCAACTCCTCTTTCATTTGCCTAAATATAAAACCTCAAACTACAATCCAACATATATACCGAAACAAGACATTCGCTCCCTCCTTCCTTTCTTTGCTGTGTTTTCCATATAATTTGTTGTATGTATTTTCTCTATTATCCAGTACAAAGTAAAACGGAAGGTCCTTCTAAATGGATAGCCGCTAAATAGTTCCTTAAATAATGTTTGCGCGATCCGGACAGTTCAATTTTTTTCATCTTGTCCAACGAATTTTCCAATAATACCGTCCCGTGACCTTTTAATCAATCTGAGTCATATGTGTAGAATATAAAACGCTATTTTTAACTAAAAAAAGAAAAATTATATATAAATTAATATATCCAAATTCCACTTGTCGGATATATAGGCCTATATGGAAAACTTGGCTTTGATCACATGGTGCTAAGGAGCCACCGATTTTAGACCTTTACGGATCCAACTTTTTCGATAAAAAATTTATATAGATCTCTTGTGGGTTCATTCGTTTGCAATCTCATTTTTCCTATCTAAATCTTGATCGGCAAAAGCATTAGTTTAAGCAATTAACGGAGGATTTTTTTTTTTTTAATGTTTTTGCTAAGCTAAACTTTCCTCGTGGCTGCATTTTGTTCTTGGCGTGTAGGTGCTTCCCCATATATCGGCACAAGTTATTGGATCGACATTGGCGTGCGGGACGCTGCGGTTGCTCTTCACCGGAAAGCTCAATCAATTCGTGGGGACACAACCGGCCGGTTCGGATGTGCAAGCGTTCGTCTTTGAGTTCATCATCACTTTTTACCTCATGTTCATCGTCTCCGGCGTTGGCACTGACAATAGAGCAGTGAGTTCTAACTTCTTTCTTTGAATTACCTGCTGTTTATTGGGGAAATTTCAATGGACATTCCTCGACAAGTAAAATTTTATGCACAATCCCTAAGCGGCGGGATATGAAAATCTTATAAAAATGCATAAGATTAGTTAGAATTTATGGGAAATTCTCATGGACATGGAAAATAATTAATGCATTTTGCGCATAGTACCTAGAGGCTAGAGGACCGTGGCCCCTACCAGCAATGCTAGGCTATCCTGACAAAAAGAATCGATCCACTTCTAAGTTCTTACAAGAGCTGGTCAGTTGTGTTACACGTGCCATATTCGAATTTTATAATCACATTGAGTCGTGTCATAGGAAGATTTACTGCTTTTGTTAATTGTGCTGTAAAACTTATTATGCTAAATTCGTGTATGCTTCTGGAGTTCGCCGAATAATCATGTTAACATGTTGGACATAGTTGCTTTTCAAGGGATATGGAGAAGATTTAGAGAAGCAAGAGGTGATACTCGGAAAGTGTAGACATCCTTAAAATCATCCTAAGCAAATCGGACATTATTGAATGGTGAAAAAGATTCATTTTAAATACTAATTAAATTTAATATTAGTTAATTAACGTTTTGTGATTGGTGCAGATAGGAGAATTCGCCGGTCTTGCTGTCGGTGCAACCGTCTTGCTCAACGTGTTGTTTGCAGGGTAATGACTTCTTCTGATTCGACCATGATTATTTAAAATATTATATTGTGTAAACCGTCTCAATATTAAAATTACTATTCGACCATGATGAATAGTATGTGATTGACTACATCTTTTAAAAAAAGAATATCGTAACTATGGCTTTTATCTTATAAGATGTTGCTGTTCCAAGTAACTATTTAAATATCATAAGATACATCTTTATCGAAAAGGCCATCCTCAACCTTTTCTTAAGTAACACTCTAGCCGTCAATTTAAAAAGAAAGTTATTTGAATGACCGATATCATTTTTCCCAATAGTTGGCTGTCAACCTTTTCTTTTGCCAAGAAACAAAGTATGAATTTGGGCAGATGTTAGGGATTCCGTGATGATTATTTTATGATTTTTTTTTCTTTCATCTGATGGTGGTTTAGGCCAATAACGGGAGCATCAATGAACCCGGCAAGGAGCTTGGGTCCGGCGATAGTGTCTCATCATTACGCCAAGCTGTGGATCTACATCCTGGCACCAATAGTCGGGGCAATTTCCGGGGCATGGGTCTACAACCTGATCCGGTTCACCGACAAGCCCATCCGAGAAATCACCGGGTCGTTCCTCCGGAGCTCCGCTTGAACCCCCTCTCTCTTTGACTCAACATTGAAGTCAAACTCTTTTTTTTGTTTTCGTTCTCCTTTTCTCTTTCTTGATTTTGCTCTTGATGTACGTATCCATAGTGTAAAGGGTTTAGTTTTCCGAATTCAATTGATGGTTAGTTTTGTTCCCTCTCCCTGTCTCTCTTTCTCTCTCTGTCTCTCTCTGTCTCTCTTGTTTTCTATAACTTGGAAGAGAGCTTCTTTGATTGTGAACGTTGTTGATGGGTAGTTTTCCGGTTACGAAAATAAATATCTTTACACATGGTAAGAATGAATTAACTTTCATGTCATGTGGTAGAAAAATAAGATCTTAGAAGAATCTAAAATCGGTGACTTGTAGAAGACCAAAAAAATTATTCAATCAGTTCTAAATAAGGATATGCAAATATATCAAATTGGACCGAAAATCGCCAGAACCAGAATAAATTGGTTCTAGGCATGAAACCACCCACCTAGGACTGGTGTGTGCATATTAATTTTTATGTTTTAAAAACTCTAGTTCTGTAATTACTAATTCTAGCTCTCACGCTCCTTAGCCCTTGCCTCTCTAAAAGAACCCTAATTCCTTTCATCTCTCTCGCGGCTTGCACTCATGCTTTCTCCTGCAGCTCATGAGTCGTTTTGCCTGATCTAATTTTCTCATTCAAGCCCGTATAATACATTTGATCCTTTCCGCAATCTCCTATTTCACTAAAAAGAAGAAAAAAATTTCTAGAGACATTTCTCTTTCCTTTGTGTTGGTGCATTGTACCTGTTGGGAATAACGGATCCCCGAAAACTGGATTCGACACCGAATCGAACCCCTAAATCAAGCGGAAGACGAAGTCTGGGAAAAAACATCACGCATCACCGATCCTAAAGCACACCACAGATTCGAGCGTACCTTTTAGCCACAGATTAAACACCAAACGCCAATGGAGGAAGAGAATCCGGTCGAATCGATCCGATGAAGCCTTGAAGGGAAGAATTTGGAAGCCGTATGCCTACTGTCCTTTCGGGAGAGAAAACGCGCGCGAGAGAGAATACGTAAATTATGATTTCAACCAACGTAACTTTCTCTCTCTCTCTCTTCTCTTTTATACCCCATTCTTTCCACGGGCCTTATTCCCGTGGGCCGGGCTTTACTGGGCCCAACTTAGCCGGACGGGCCTTAAGCCCAATTAATAAATAAATCCTTCATCTCCCACTCGCCATGGTGGTCCAAAACCAAATGGGCGGGGCTACTCGGCCCCATCGAGAGAATAATCCATCATAGACTCTCTCTTGACATGGTGGGCCGAACAGAATTTTCTTTACCTCTCTTCAACATTCATACCGGTGAATAATCCGTGCGATCAAAGCATACTTTGAGAGCTCGTTGCTATACATACGTTAGGAATATATAGCAGCTCATAATGGGCGTCACACTCCGAGTAGATTTAGTATGCGTACCCTAGATCGATCGATCACATTTATATCTCTCTTGATCTCTTTTAAACATGATATATACATTGTATTCACAATTACAATTATCACAAAGACAATCATAATTGGTCGACCAGTGAACACAAAAACTACAATGTGATTCTCCAAAATCGATCTTCCTCTTTTCTTCAAACTCTCAATTTCAGTTCAGCTTGCTTTTCTAGAAATGTCCCATTAGATCGAATCAAACTCATGACCATTGGCAACATCCTAAGATAGCAAACACTAAATAGAAATCTTGAGAATAAGTAAGAGTCATGAGGGGACAAATAATTGAGGAACTCTTTTCCTCAAGAGTCTCACACGTCATAAAAGTTGAGATCGAACTTTTTGCCACTCTTATTGGTCGTCTCATGCATACGTAGTATGAAATACGTATTACGGTATTAACTCCTTTCCCATGGAGCGTATGTCTACATTGTTCTATACCGTACAGATGATAGTTCAGACATAGCCAATGTCTAACTTGAGTTCACCTATCTACTCATACACAAAAATCCATTAGAACTCACATCTGGCATTTTAGACAGATAAAGTAAAAACATGTGGGGTTATTTTACTTTCGGACATCTTTAGTATTATGTCCTCATCTTAACACCTAGTTAAGGCGACATACGTGTTTTAAGCTTGAGCTCTCGATTATCACCTAGATAATAAGCTTAAAATCAGTCTCATCTCTATTTATCACACAAGAAATGCAGGCGATTACCCGTGTGAGTGGGCTAATCTTATATCTGTCCGACATACTTCTCAACTTAAAATAATGCACTGAGCATTAAGATGCATAAAGATTATACTAAGGTTCATAGGCATTAATCAATGAAAAATAAAATTTCATAAATGTGAACAACTCAGGGAAATTACAATTCAGTACATCAGACTCTACGCAATCCTAGAGATTTTACATGACCACAAAACACATCTCTAGGTATTGGCTTTGTCATAGGATCTGCTACCATTCTATGCGTAGATATGTACTGCAAGTTCACATCCTTTCGTGCAACCATATCTTTTACAAAGTTATATTTGGTATCTATATGTTTGGTCTTGCCATGATACTTTGGATCTTTGGTGTACGCTATTGCTTTGCTTGGCTATCACAATTAACCAACAATGGATTTGCAGCTTTCTCAATAACACCTAAATGATCCAAAAATCTCTTAAGCCAAACTCCTTCTTGTACCGCTGCTGATAACGCCACGAACTCAGCTTCCATCGTGGACAAGGCTATACACGTTTGCTTCTTACTATTCCATGATATGGCGCCATTGTTGAGTAAGAAAGCAAATCCGGAGGTAGATTTTCTTTCATCTAAATCTCCTCCCCAATCAGCATCCGAATAGCCTTCAAGTCGCAGATCCTTTCCTTGGTAATTCAACTTGAAATCAGCGGTTCCCTTCGGATACCTTAGTATTCTCTTGACGGCTTTCCAATGTCTTGGACTGGATTGGATTGGTATCTACTCACCATTCCAACTGCAAAGCATATGTCGGGTCTTGTACACATCATAGCATACATCAAGCTCCCAACAGCACTAGCATAAGGAACATGTTTCATTTGTTCCTTCTCTTGTGGAGTCCCCTGGACACGATCTATGACTCAATCCTTCACCTTTTGCAATAGGAGTGTCTATGGGTTTACAGTCTTGCATACGAAATCGTTCAAGAACCTTATTTATATAGGTTTCTTGCGAAAGAGACAACGATCTCTTCGAACGATCTCTCGAAATCTTAACTCCAATAATGTATGCAGCCTCACCCATATCCTTCATCTCAAAGTTAGAAGACAACCATCTCTTGACAGTATTAACCAACTCCATATTGCTTCCGGCAATCAGTATATCATCAACATATAATGATATGATCACAAATTGATCATTGGATCTTTTGATATATACACAATGATCCTCATCAATCATTGTAAAATCATATGCCACTATGGCATTATGAAAACGTATATACCATTGTCTTGATGACTGCTTAAGACCATATATCGACCTCAAAAGTCGACATACTTTTTCTTCTTGGCTTTTCACTATGAAACTAGTAGGTTGTTCCATATATATTTCTTCCTCTAATTCTCCATTGAGGAAAGCAGTCTTTACATCCATTTGATGTAACTCAAGATCCAGACTAGCTACTATTGCCAGAATAATGCGAATCGAGGTAAATCTTACTACAGGAGAAAACGTATCTTCATAATCAATTCCTTCTGTTGATTATACCCCTTCGCCACAAGGCGAGCCTTATGCCTTTCAATCGAGCCATCAGCCTTTCGCTTTATTTTGAGAACCCACTTGTTCCCAATAGCTCGCGTCCCTTTGGAAGATCAACCAATTCCCAGACTTGGTTTGATTTCATTGACTCCATTTCCTCTTCCATTGCATGAATCCATTTTTCTTTACTAGGGCAATTAAGAGCCTCATTGATATTTCTTGGCTCATCCTCATCTTGTGGAGCAACCATAAAAGTTTCCCCTTCAATGTCAAAACGTCGACGGGGAATACTTTGGCGAATTGTTCGCCGTATGGGAGATTGTACACTTTGCACATCATTCTCTATTATGCTCCCACTTGGATGAACTCTACTAATATCATTGTCTTGATCCAAGGTCTCAAATAGGGAGTGATTTTCCCCTATTTCGCCCTTCTTAGGGAACTCATCCTCTAAGAATGTAACATCTCGTGATTCAAATTCAGTTACACTCCTACTTTTCTGCTCACCAATAAACACATATCCTTTCGAGTGTTCTGAGTATCTTATGAAAATACTTTTCTTTCCTCTGGGACCCAATTTCCCAAACTTGTGAGAGGACTCATGTGTATAGGCAGCACAACCCCATGGCTTAAGAAAACTCAAGTCCGGTTTTCTACCTGTCCATAACTCATATGGAGTGGAAGCAAGCGATTTAGAAGGCACCCGGTTAAGTATATACGCAACAGTTAACAATGCATCACTCCAAAAGGTGATAGGCAAGTTAGCATGCGCCATCATGGACCTAACCATTTCCAGTAGGGTTCTGTTTCTTCTTTCCGCAATACCATTTTGTTGAGGAGTGTACGGAATAGACAACTGTCTTTCTATTCCTTTTTCTTCACATAATTTTCTGAACTCATCAGATAAATATTCTCGACCTTGATCGGATCTCAATACTTTTATTTTCTTATCTAATTGATTCTCTACAAGGTTCATAAACCTTTTGAAACAACTTATTGCTTCAGACTTATGAGTAATCAAATAGACATATCCGAATCGAGTATAATCATCAATAAATGTGATGAAATAAACAGCCCCATGCCTTCCTTTTACATTCATTGGACCACAGACATCAGAATGGATTAAATGCAGAGGAAATTCAACTCTTTTTCCTTTTCCAAATGGTTTCCTTATCGTTTTCCCTTCCAGGCAATGCTTACATATGGACAAATCGACTTTTTCAATATTGCCCAACAAGCCCTCTTTGGCTAGTCTATTCATACGCTGTTGGCCAATGTGACCAAGTCTAACATGCCACACATTCACATCATTATCATATTTATTAGGAGACGTGAGAAGGGAATGACAAACATTAGCATTAACATAATCAATATCTAATACAATAAAACCATCCAGAAAATAACCACAACCATAGTAATTTGTCTCCAAAAACAAATTCACACCTCTACTACTGAAGTTCATATTAAAACCTAATTTAACCAACATCAATACAGACACTAAATTCCGACGAATCTCCGGAGCATATAACACATCATGAAGGAACAAAGTGCGTCCACCACGCATATTCAGTTGGCATGTGCCAATTCCTTTTACTTCAGCTCTGGAGTTGTTTCCCACATAGATCCACTTAGTTCCAGTTGGTACTCGTCGGAATTCCACGAAGGATCCTCTATCCTTCGCTACATGGTCCGTTGCTCCTGAATCCATAGTCCACAAAGGATTAGACTCAGTTAAGAACACAGAACTCGACACATAAGCAAAGTTCTGAAAAGTACAAGGGGTGCATACCTTCTTTGGCTCACGACAGTCGCGAGCATAGTGACCCTTCTTGTCACAGTTGTAGCATTTCACCCTTGCAAGCTTTTTCATGTGAGGACGCTTTCCTCTTCCATGTTGGTTAAATTTGGGTTTCTTCCTGAAGGACCTGCTTCTTCCTTGCCTTTCCCCTTATCAAACCGGTTAGGGCGCTTGCGCTTGGAGCTCGAAGCTCCATTTGAGCTAGAACCAAGCATAATAGAGTTCGGCTTCCGGCTTAGCCGCCAACAGGCGGTCCTCTTCCCGCTCAAGATGACGCATTGCATCCTCATAGGTTTTGATATTTTCATTATGAGTCGGTGCACCTTCATATGCTCCCAACTCGAGGCAAGGAACAAATCACCGCTTGCACTTGCTGCTCATACGTGAGGACATGGCCAGCATCTTTCAGCTCGGTTATCATGTTTGACATCTTTCTAAGATGTTGCTTCATGGTCGACCATGAGGCTTCTTATAAGAGTCAAACCTGATAGTGAGCTGCCTCAGTCTAGTCACCGAAGTATGACCATATCTAGCTGCCAATGCCTCCCACAATTCCTTGGCATTGTCAAAACGCCGAAACTCTCGCATGACGTCATTTTCCATGCTGCTTAGCAACGTGATGCGAGCTAGAGAGTTCATTCTTTTCCACGCAGAAAAAGCTTCTTTGTTTCTTTTGTCTTTGTGCGGTGGTTCCCTCTTCGGAGTTCTACCATGGTCATGACAAGAGCCTCAAGCGCTTCTTGCTCTTCCAAAGACATACTGAATTTTCATTTGCCAAACTTCATAGTTGTCTCCATTGAGCTTTTCACCTTTGTTCAGCTCGGCAACTATGCTCTTCGTGCTGAAGCCATTGATCGAACAAATCAGACAAATATGCACGAATTATTAATGCCTATCATTTATGCATCCCTATTTACATAGACCCATCATATCAATGAATAATTTCAGGTAAGGCTTCAGAATCAAAATGTCACTACGTTTCCAATCATCCTCCAAAAATCCTAACTTAAAACTATCATTAATATGATTGTCATATGCAAAATCAATTCTATGAAGCTACAAAAACTTCTAAAACTACCCCTGAGCTAATTACCCACAAAGAACCAGCAATTAACGAAGCGTGAGATAATTGACATACAATTAAAAAAAGAAGTTTTGCTTTCAATTAACACAATTAGGTAGTAATCAATACATAATATGTCCACAAAGCACACTTAACATATAATAGCCAATACAACTAACACAAAGTCAGCACACGAACTGGGAAAGATCCTCTTTTGTTCAATTTCTTGATCTTTTCCCTTGAAACAATACAATAATATTCGTTTACAAAATCCATCACAATTTTCTTATAGGAAGCGGCTCCGTTGACATCCCATATGCGATTCAACACATCTTGCCATTCAGGTGGAAGAGTGATTATGAAAAATCGCACCATCTCTCGATTGTGACATAGGACGACCATTCCATATGACCTGTTGAATTTTTTGTTGACTTCAAGGACATGATCAATTAAGTCACCCCTTTCCCATCGATGATCGATCATTTCGGCTATCAACTCGAAATGACCCTATCCTTTTGTTCATCGCCAGAATCGCGCGAATAGGTGTGCGCAACCTTAGGGGAGGCATAGTTCCTGCAACAAATGCAGAACAAATAAGGGATCACATTATAATCCACATAGACTTAATTGAAAAAGAAACACATTATTTTCCCTTTTTTTTTTTGGTCAACGGTCAAAGTCAACGGTCAACGGTCAGAGGGTCAACGGTCGTCGGCCGTTGGACGTTGGGCCGGTCGGGCCGGACGAGCTGGTCGGGCCGGCCGGACCGAACGGGTGGACCGACGCACGTGCCGCGCGCGTGCGGGGATGACGTCACGCAGACGTCATCCGCATGTGCCTCGCCACGTGCCTTTGTCTCCGGTGGGTCGGGTCGCCGGCCGGTGTGGTCCGGCAAACGACGCGTCGGTGATGACGTCATCGCGACATCATCCGAACGGTTACGACCGTTGGATGACGTCACGCGTCGTCGTCCGCCGACCGCGGCGCGCCGGTTCGTCCGCCGGGCGGCGTGCACGCGCGGTTCGTCCGCCGGCGGCGTGCACGCGCCGGTTCGCCGACCGGCGCGTGTGCCGCATGCGCTTGGCGATCGAGCGCTTCCGGGCGCGTCGCGCCCACGTGCAGCGCCTTCCGGCCGCGCGTGTGGGCGCGTGCGGCGTCTCCCGGCCGCGTTCGAGACATCTCCGACTCGTCTCGACGTCGCCTTTTCTCCGGTGCCTTCAGAATTTGTTTTTGACATTCGAAAACTCATTAAAATGGCCGAAGAAGTCTCGAGTGTCGGGATTTTCGCCGGTTCCGTACGGCCGAAGGGATTTCGCGAAAAAATCAATCAAAAATATCAGAATTGATCGGGAAAAACGTGAAACAGGGCTCTGATACCAATGTTGGGAATAACGGATCCCCGAAAACTGGATTCGACATCGAATCGAACCCCTAAATCAAGCGGAAGACGAAGTCCGGGAAAAAACATCACGCATCACCGATCCTAAAGCACACCACAGATTCGAGCGTACCTTTTAGCCACAGATTAAACACCAAACGCCAATGGAGGAAGAGAATCCAGTCGAATCGATCCGATGAAGCCTTGAAGGGAAGAATTTGGAAGCCGTATGCCCTCTGTCCTTTCGGGAGAGAAAACGCGCGGGAGAGAGAATACGTAAATTCTGATTTCAACCAACGTAACTTCTCTCTCTCTCTCTTCTCTTTTATACCCCATTCTTTCCACGGGCCTTATTCCCGTGGGCCGGGCTTCTGGGCCCAACTTAGGCCGGACGGGCCTTAAGCCCAATTAATAAATAAATCCTTCAGTACCTCATGCCTCTAGATGCAAATTACAATCTACGGGATTGGGAGAAAGCGAGGAATTCCATCTCGATTGCACGCAACTTTCATAGAGGAAGAAACCTTCCATTCTAAAGGGTCATTCAGCTAGGAAACAAGCCAGGCTCAAAGTTAGGCATGCAGAAAGATGTTGTGCAACTGAAGCAACACATCGCTCGAGTGTTGAAATAGAAATTCGGTACCGAAAAAGAGGCCGAGGGAGACTACAACTACATAATTTTGCAAATGTTTTCATTTTGCTTCATAAAATCTCAGAAAAAGGCCTCCGGAAAAAGTCTTGGGAAACATCTTATGAGGTCTTTACACAAACATATTAAGAGAAGTCCATAAATGTTCAGTATGGCAATGTGATGCACACGTAAAGATAAAAACATACGTCTTCTGTCGTGGAATGGAGGACTATTATGTGGTGGCTGATCTCTTGTCTACAGTTTCGAGACAAGAGACAATGATCTTTGAGGACATTGTAGGAGGACGAAGAACGTACCTTCTGACTTTGCATTGGACTACGATGAATCACGTCGTATGCTTGCGAGTTTGAGAGGTGGGTAATTGCAATAATCATCTCTTCTCAAATAAGTTCAAATCAGAGCAAAATCAGTAAGGACCACAATGAACCAAGCAAAATCCAATGCTTGCCAAAATGAACCTGTGAGTTGGCACTGACTTCAACAACTCCGTCGAACCGTACTCAGGTGGCGACCAAGAGGACATTGGCGAACCCAAAGCCGAGGGGGGTGACCACTGAGATGGCCATGTTCGGTCACAATCTAGGGCCTTGAGAAGGAGTTGGCCCCCAAGTTCTCTCGCTCGAGCTCTTTCGCAGCCTTGCTGAATTTCTCGTAGCACTCCTTGCAAAACCAGGCTGGTGCATGATGTGCTCCACATTGCAGGACTTGCACCACACGAACTCGCTCGATGATGCGGTCTCATCCAGAAGAGGTGCGCCCAGTCCTGGCATTTTGCCGAGTGAACCGGACTCGATGACGAGACAGTGGGGTTCAAGAGAGCTACATCACTCGCAAAACCTCTAGAATGCGTGGTGGAGTTTTGGGTTGTTCTTGGCCATTGTGTTTTGGTTGTGGGTTTGTTTGTCGGATAGGAAAAGATCCTATAGCGTTAGTTTTGAAGGAGATGGCCACCGTGGCCAGTCAATACTTGGAAGCGAATCGATTTACGAGAGCAAACAAGAGGGATGGCATTACTAGTCACTCGGGTAAGATCAAGCACCATTCACCTCATAGTTATGTCCACGTCCCAGTCCGAAACCCGATCCCCGAGCTGCCTCAGTACTTTACGAATTGATCTATGGAGTTGCCCGCAACAATTTAAGGAGAAAAATTGGTTTCGGATCGGATATGGACCACTAAATGTATATTGCAAAAAAAATGGATAAAAACTAAATAAATAAGTCAATTTGAGTTGGATGGACTATTTTCGACTCGACCTACTCATTTGATGGGTCTATCAGTTTCAATTCATTAAATTGAGAAAACTTTTGAAAACTTTTCATGTGATTTTTACATAGATTCAGCCAAATTTTGACTAAGTATAGTATTTTCATTGATGTCCCGTTAACTCAATTATTAAACTTAAGGAAAGGCCGTGATAGTCAAATTGGGAAAAATATTTGCGTAAAGTTTTTACAAATTTGACCAAATTTTGATTGGACATAACTTTTCCGTCCGACATCTCATCGACTACGTTGCGAAAAGCTAGTGACTTCAATTAGGAAATTTGATTTCATGGACGTAGATTTAAAAAGAATTTTCAATTTCATATCGCTGAATATTTTAAACAAAAGGTATTATCGATATACTGATTATGTTCCTTAAAACATAATTCTTTTTTCAATTTCTATTTAATTTTTTTAAGAAAATATAGGTTTTGAGGTAAAAGAAGTGCCGGTCATGATTTTTATAATATATCAACGTCAAGCTTTTAGAAGGACTACTTTATTTAAAATATTTATCGTATAGTTTAAAAAAATTAACGAGACTATAATTATGGAGACCATCTATACTTTTAAACTAGTGAACATATATAATTTAAGCTTTGCATTGAGTTACTATTGAATTCTTTAATAGAACTCGATCTTCCTAATAATATAGGATGAAATAATGAAAATAAATGTTTTTTTACAGTTGAAATCAAGAGTCAATACCATTAAAAATTCAGTTTTCATTAACGAAGTAATTTCAATTTCGATAATCCAGTTTTCAGTCCTATTTCAAAATTTTATATCGTAGTATCATCTTCCATTTATTAACAAAAGCTAAAGCATCCATGCAAACAGACATTCGATATGTTATGGCAAAAAGAAGTCACTAATCACTCAAGACCTTAAACACTCCCTTACCAGTGTATTTTACATCCCACAGCTTTGGCAGATCACTGACATTGACGATATTTCATGCCAATGTGAAACGAACAAGGCTAATCTAGGAAGGCCTCATGAAGTAACAGCTCACGAGAGGTAGAGTTAAGTCTAATATTGACAATTCACAAAACGCATGTCTTCCAAATAAATCTATTTTGCCCCTCAGTCCCATAATAGGACAAAGCAAATATCTAGTTTCCTAGATACTCAAAAACACCAGCCAATTATAGCCTAACCCAAGATTGACTCACATTCAAAGATGGGTCAAATAACATATCAAGTTCCAATCTCAAAACCGATAATGCCAACCATAAATAGGCATCAGATCCAGGAATTTGCCCAAATTATAAATCTAATTTGTGCCTTACTCTATTTCAGCTTGAAGGGGATAAATCGACCTCCAGTGCCACGTCTGTTCACAGGTCATCATCCCTTTTCATCGTCATTTTTTTGAGGTCTCTACTTAGGAAAAACAAATTTAGAAGCGCGATAAATCCTTTTAGAAATCCAAGCTGTCATACACAATCTTAATCCACATCGATCTCTCTCAGGGACAAGTACAAATAGGGCCTGCTTATTTTCAAATGCCGCACGGTTCGAACGCATACCGGCGAATTCTCTCCCCTTCCGGTCAATCCTGAAAAGCTGCCGTTTGCTCCTTACCTTGAATTTGCAGAAAATGGCAGATCAGACCAGTGGGAGCAATGGAGACGGTGAAGTTGTCTTGGAAATAAAAGACAATTCCAAAACCAAGCAAGAGATCAAAGGGATGATGTTCCTCTCTCTTCCCTGTGTTCAAAAGGTTACTTTCGTTCTAATGGAGACTCTTTTTCCCCCCAAACCCTACCTTCTCGTCTCGTTTTTTTTTTTTTTGTTTTTGTTTTTTTTTTGTTTTTCACTTTCTTTTTCGCGTGTTCACTTAAAATATAAATGCTCATCAAGAATCTTTTGAGGTGCACATATTGTGTACTGCACTGCCATGGCATTTAGACTCCTCAAACTTGTAATAATATGCAGAGAATTTAGGACTTTTGGTATGAAAAGGTTTGATCCCAAATTTCTCAAAATGTTGCAGTTGATCGCGGAGGTCTTTGGGACGTACTTCTTGATATTCGCCGGTTGCGGGTCGGTGGCGGTGAACTTGAATAACGAAAAAGTGGTGACCCTTCCAGGGATATCAATGGTGTGGGGGTTGGCGGTGACGGTGTTGGTGTACTCAGTCGGGCACATCTCCGGCGCCCATTTCAACCCGGCCGTCACCATTGCTTTCGCCACCTGCCGGAGGTTTCCATGGAATCAGGTGCGATCATATCTCTTCGGAAGTCCAAGCTCCTAACTATTTTTGTCTATCTTCCTTTTAGAATAGGTGAACCATAATGCAAAACAATTTGGGATCAATATCTATTGGCTATTTCAACTGTTATGACAACTATAGGGGTATGCATGGTCCAGGCAAGTGGTTCCCGACCTAGAACTGTGAACCGTCTGCTAAGAACCGGTTCTGAAAAATTGAAACTAGGATCCACCCATTTGTTACATGGATCCACCTGGGAACCGGACTGCCGGTTCGGTCTAGTTCCCAGGTGGATCCATGGAACCGGTTTCAAAGCTAGCATTTTCCTAAAAATAAACTCGTTCCCCCATCAATCAATCGGTTTGAATCAACACAACCGCATCGCCGATGCGCGATGCCGAGGCAAATCGTTTGATTCTGCCCCCTAAACCGAACCAAGGAATGAAATTCCACACAAGCAAAGCCACGGCCGATCGATTTCGACCGCGGATTTCATAGCCGTGAAGAGGGAGAGGAAACCCTCTCCCCCGCAATGCCAAGAAAGATCTTGAGCCGGCAAACAGCCATGCGGCCTCCATCTGCTTACTAATCATAGCGCTGCATAGTGCGGTATCTTTGCGTGTTTGCCCCTCTTCTTCTCCGACCTCATGCACCCGTCGACGAACATCAAGCAGTCCATCAAGCTCTCTTTGCTCAGCCCTTTCATATCATAAGCCTGCGATCTTCTCCACAAGCTCTTGCAGTGATTGTTCACCGGACTCAACAAGCAGAGAGCTCTTGTTGTGTCTCGATGGTAAAATCGAGGGTTTGTTAATTAGTAATTTTAATTTTTTTTAATATTAAAAATTAATCGGTCCGGTCCGGGTGAGCGGGTGGACGAATCCGCCCATGGAACCGGAAACCGGACTAGTTCCCTCAAGAACCATTGGTTTTGGGCGATTCCGGTCTGGTTCCGAGCGGTCTGGGCAGATCCTGGTTTCTTTACACACCTCTGGACAATCATGAAAGACATTATTTTGCATTGATTATTGCAACAATTTTGTAAGGGCTCGATTTATAAATATCAAGCCGGTTGGTTAAATTTTGTTTTTTACCAACCCCTCTTTCATTTGCCTAAATATAAAACCTCAAACTACAATCCAACATATATAACAAAACAAGAAATTCGCTCCTCTCCTTCCTTTCTTTGCTGTGTTTTCCATATAATTTTGTTGTATGTATTTTCTCTATTATGAATACAAAGTAAAAATGAAGGTTTGTTCTATTCTGAAAGCATAGCCACTAAATAGTTTCCTTAAATAATGTTTGCGCCATTCGAAGTTTACTTTATTTTCATCCTGTCCAATAGGATTTCCAATAAAATCGTCCTGTGACCTTTTGATCAATCCGAGTCACATGATGCTAAGCAGCCACCGGTTTTAGAGCTTGACGGATCCAACTTTTTCAATCAAAGATTTAAATAGCCCTCTTGGGGGTTCATTCGTTTGCAATCTCATTTTTCCTATCTAAATCTTGATCGGCAAAAGCATTAATTTAGGCAATTAACGGAGGATTCTTTTTTATGTTTTTGCTAAGCTAAACTTTCCTCTTGGCTGCATTTTGTTCTTGGCGTGTAGGTGCTTCCCTATATAACGGCGCAAGTTATTGGATCGACATTGGCATGCGGGACGCTGCGGTTGCTCTTCACCGGAAAGCTCAATCATTTCGTGGGGACACAACCGGCCGGTTCGGATGTGCAAGCGTTCGTCTTCGAGTTCATCATCACTTTTTACCTCATGTTCATCGTCTCTGGCGTTGGCACCGACAATAGAGCAGTGAGTTCTAACTTCTTTCTTTGAATTACCTGCTATTTATTGGGGAAATTTCAATGGACATTCGTGGACATGTAAAATTTTATGCACAATCCCTTTAAGAACCGGCGGGATATGAAAATCTTATAAAATGCATAGGATTAGTTAGAAATTACGTCAAATTCTCATGGACATGGATAATGATTAATGCATTTTGCGCATAGTACCTAGAGGCTAGAGGGCCGTGGCCCCTACCAGCAATGCTAGGCTATCCTGACAAAAAAGGTCGATCCACTTCTAAGTTCTGACAAGAGCTGGTCCGTTGTGTTCACGTGCAATATTCGAATTTTATAATCGCATCGAGTCGTGTCATAGGAAGATTTACTACTTTTGTTAATAGTGCCGTAAAACTTATTGTGCTAAATTCGTGTATGCTTCTGGAGTTCGCCGAATAATCATGTTATCGTGTCGGACATAGTTGCTCTTTGAGGGATATGGAGAAGATTTAGAGAAGCAAGAGGTGATTCTCGGAAAGTGTAGACATCCTTGAAATCATCCTAAGCAAATCGGACATTATTGAATGAGGAAAAAGATTCATTTTAAATATTAATCAAAGCTAATATTAGTTAATTAATGTTTCGCGATTGATGCAGAGAGGAGAATTCGCCGGTCTTGTTGTCGGTGCAACCGTCTTGCTCAACGTGTTGTTTGCAGGGTAATGATTTCTTCTTCTTATTTGACCATGATTATTTAAATTACTATATTGCGTAAACGGTCTAAATATTAAAATTACTATCTTTTGGGGCACAAAATAAGAAGCTTTTTCCTATGATATTCTGACAAATAGAATAAAAGAACATTTACAATGTAAAAAATGTAAAATTTGTAACGTCCTTTCTCAAGTAAGATGAATAGTATGTGACTGACTACATATTATAATATGTTGCTGTTCCGAATAATTATTTAAATATCATAAGATACATCTTTATCGAAAAGGCCATCCTCAATCTTTTCTCAAGTAACGCTTGGCTGTCAATTCAAAAAGAAAGTTTTCTGAATAACCAAATATCATTTTTCCAAAATAATTGGCCTGTCAACCTTTACTTTTGCTAAGAAACAAAGTATGAGTTTGGGCAGAAATTAAGGATTCCGTGATGATTATTTTATGATTTTGTTTTCTTTCATCTGATGGTGGTTTAGGCCAATAACGGGAGCATCAATGAACCCGGCAAGGAGCTTGGGTCCGGCGATAGTGTCTCATCATTACGCCAAGCTGTGGATATACATCGTGGCACCAATAGTCGGGGCAATTTCCGGGGCATGGGTCTACAACCTGATGCGGTTCACCGACAAGCCCATCCGAGAAATCACCGGGTCGTTCCCCCGGAGCTCCGCTTGAACCCCCCTCTCTCTTTGACTCAACATTGAAGTCAAACTCCTTTTTGGGCTTTCGTTCTCCTCTCTCTCTCTCTCTCTCTCTCTCTCTCTCGATTTTGGTCTTGATGTACGCATCCGTAGTGTAAAGGGTTTAGTTTTCCGAATTCAATTGATGGTTTGTTTTGTTCCCTCTCCCTGTCTCTCTTTCTCTCTCTGTCTCTCTTGTTTTCTATACTTGGAAGTGAGCTTCTTTGATTGTGAACATTGACGGATCTTTTACGGAAATAAATACCTTTACACAGGCTAAGACTGAATTAGCTTTCATGTCATGCAGGAAAAAAAAAAGATCTTAGAAGAATCTAAAATTGGCGACTTGTAGAAGACCAAAAAAATTATTCAATCGGTTCTAAATAAGGGTATGCAAATGTACCGGATTGGACCGAAAAATTGAAAATCACCTGAACCAGAACAAATTGGTTCCAGGTGTGAAAACAGCCACCTAGACCGGACTAGTCTGTGCATATTAATTTTTATGTTTTAAAAACTCTAATTTTGCAATTACAAATTCTAGCTCTCGCACTCCTTAGTCCTCGCCTCTCTAAAAGAACCCTAATTCCTCTCATCTCTCTCGCAGTCTCGCTCTCTCCCTCTCTCTCATGGCTCGCACTCATGCTCTCTCCTGCAGCTCGTAAGTCGTTTTGCCCAATCTAATTTTCTCATTCAAGGCAGTATAATAAATTTGATCCTTTCCGCAATCTCCTAATCCACTACTAAAAAAAACAAAATTGTCTTGACACATTTCTCTTTTCTTTGTGTTGGTGCATTGTACCTCATGCCTCAAGATGCAAATTACAATCTACGGGATTCGGAGAAAGCGATGAATTTCATCTCGACTGCACGCAACTTTCACAGAGGAAGAAACCTTCCATTCGAAGGAATCATCACGCTAGGAATCAAGCCTGGCTCAAAGTTAGACATGCAGAAAGATGTCGTGCAGCCGAAGTAACACATCGCTCAGGTGTTGAAATAGAAATTTGGTACTGAAAAAGAGGCCGAGGGAGACTACAACTACATAACCATGGAGTTCCGTCTGGGTATGACAAGTCCATTGCTCTACTTATCCGCGACTCCTTAGACCGTCTTGTATCAGCTTAAACTAGTGCATGGTTCAGTACCCATCTAAGTTACTCCCAGTGTCTTGAATGACAATGCTTTTGAAGTTTTTGAAGTATTGAATCCTGAAAAAGTAATGGAACTTTCGCACCGGTGAAGGACTATTGGCACTTTATCATCTCACAACACCAGAGCAAAGTAAGAAAAGAAAAGTTAGTACAGATGCAGTTTGCCAAAGATCAGAGGGAGCACCAAAGGATCTATTCGATACCTTCAAAAAATGGAAGTTGGACTCTAGGATACGAGAGAGAACTCCCAGCTTAGCAGAGAATCAGTCCTAATTGCCGAGCTACTACTCTGAGATAAGGTAAACTTATGCCGGACCTGTAATAGAGTTCAATTTCAACAAACATAATCAACAGCTGAGTTCAAACACACCCAGTGGGATAATGCTTGGATTATTGTTGCTATTACTCTTGTACGAGTGTTCTGTGCACCACCAGCAGAGAGTGCACACCCCACAGAGAGAGAGAGAGAGAGAGAGAGCATCAATGGAAGAGAAAGGGAGGATATGACCTGAAAACTTACATGTGAGAGACATCAATATGTAACTTTGTATACATGCCTTGAGTCAGCATGCCAGAAAGATGAAACAAGGAGTAAGGTATGGGAAAACAACCAAGCGATTGGATCAGCCACTCAAAGAGACACTCGTGATTCAGTAATCCTGTTCCAAAAAACCAGAGTAGGATCTACAGCTGTGATATCGCGACCACCAATCACTAGAACCCAACATGAAACGAAATCACAATGACATAAATCCTGATGATTTTTCTTATCAAAATTAGATCATGATGATTACTAGTGCGAATAATCACATAAGAGAGATTGTGGCTTAAGGTGCGTTCAGTGATCAATGGCACTACTCAATGAAGTGCTACTATATTGATTAGAACCATAATCCTAGCAACGGAGAATTAGACCTGATATTGACAACAAGGACTGACGCTGAAATAGAGCGAATAACAAAAGTACCAATGACTGCATTAATATCATGTTGGTGGCTTTGAGATTCCTATCACAATCACAAATCAAGATTCGGAATAAGACAACACGAGAGGTAGCTTCAGAGCATACTCTCTAGAATCAAACTCCTAAGTCTGCAATTCATATGAGCAAGTCATTATGCAAATAGAGAATCAAGGCCAAGAAATGAACAACTCTGTTCCCTCTTTGGTATTCACCACCTCCCCAGGAAACAACTCAAATTCCTTTAAAAAGACAGCTTTTAATCACAAATAAACAGATTAGATGTGCCAATCACCCTGCCCATACCTGATCAAGCATCATAGGTTGAAAGCAGACATTACTTAGAACAACAGCACACTTATGCAAAATAATCCCTATTCCATCCCCACTAACTAAGTAGCCTAAAGGATAAACGGATCAACAACTGAATGATATTGCCAGAAACTCCAAAGTCCACTCATAACCCCGACAAGCTCGATTCCACACAATCTAAACATTCGAAAAATGCCCGCAATGTGTATGTCGATTTCACTTCTATAACGAATCAAACTACTACGCATACAGAAAACTGTCAAAGCGAAAAGAAACATTATCAACCCGAAACAGATCCAACACTAAACCATTAGCAGTAGTAACACATTTCAAAATTGAATGAGATGTCCAAGCTCCAAATTACCCACTACAGCCCGAATCCAGGCTCGCCTCATTCATCGTCCTCTCGATCCACGTATCGAAAACAAAAAGGGATCAAAAACGAATCTTGCCCCAACCCGACACCAACCCACGAACGGACTGGACTCAGAACCTGAGCTTGGTGAAGAACCACCTGTTCTTGCCGGTCTTGAACCGCTCCTCGAGCCGCTTCTTGGCCTCCTTGGCGGCGGTGACCTTCTTGTCCTTGCTCTGGAGGGAGTCGACGGCGACGGCGTCCTTGAGGTCGATGTCGAGGGTATAGCGGGTGGGCATCAGGTGGCGGTAGTTGACGAGCTTCACGAACGCCTTGACCCGGGACTTCTTGGCGGTCTTCTTGGCGGAGTCCTTCTTGACGACCTTGGCCGGGTACTTCTTGATCCCGGCGACGAGGCAGTGGCCGTAGGGGCGGTCCCGCGTGCCGTCGTCGAAGTTCCGGACGATGACGGCCTTCCGGCCGGCGTAGCGGCCCTGCAGCACGACCACCGCCTTTCCGGGCTTGAGGAACTTCACCATCTTTGCTGGTTTCCTCCTGGAGATCTCGGCGGGGGTTGTCGGCTAGGGTTTCTTCTCCGCACCAGGTGAAAGGAAGCAAAGGGGATTTATATAGGCTTTTATATTTGGTGGCTTGGCAGAGGAAAAGGAGAGGAACAAACCTTAGGGCAAGGCAAATGTAAGGCAAACATAAGAAAAAATTTAAATGTAACTTTTTTTTTTGCGACTTTTATTTTTATTTTTATATTTCACGAGTGACTTTTAAAGTAGCAATTTTCGAGAAGAGAATGATTCCACGGCACATGAATTACTAAAAATTAGCAAATTTAGATTTATACTAGCTATGTTTATAATGTAATTTTGTCGGCTTACTTGATAAATCGATACATAGATCATCTTCAAGTTCAATTCGTTCTAAATTGAAATCTATCCGTCCACATGTTTAAATTTTATGAGTTTGTCAACCTAATTACTAAAGTGATATTTGATTAAGTTAGTGTGTTAATTTATTAAGAAAAAGATATTGCAAGTATATGAAATTTTCCCCTCTTCATAATTGATTGCCTAACATTTGTTCTTTTCAATGAAATACCTAAACATTTCAAATGTAGGTCAATCTGACATCTACTAAAATCATTGGTGAAAAATGTTGAATTGGACACTAGTGCCTATAAATAACTAGTTCCTATCCACCTTAACATTCGACATGATGCTGTCATCTAGGTCAAGCGTATAAATTTTGTTAAGAGGGTCATGTCCACAATTTGAGAAAACTTTTGCTAAGTAGGTGGGTTATTTCGACAAAATTACATAATACGACAATTTATTTAATGAAAACCTCAAATTGAGCTAAATCTAAAAAGTTGAGGTACTTGATTGAACAAAAAAGAAGTATTCGAGTTAACTTATTTAATAGGGATAAGTGCATTAAAAGTCTTAAAACTTATCATGAAAATACAATTGAGTCCTAAAATTTTCAAAAAAGTATTAATTAAGTTCTAAAACTTATCACAAAAGTTCAATCAAGTCCTAAAACTTTCAAAAAGTTCAATAAAGTCTTAAAACTTGTATCGAAAGTGCGATTGAGTGCTAAAACTTTTAAAAAGTGCAATCAATGGAATGACTTAGATTGAACCATTTTGATAAGTTTTAGGACTTAATTATACTTTTTAAAAGTTTTAGGACTTAATTACAATTTGTGACAAGTTTTAAAACTTAATTGTACATTTTGAAAGTTTTAGGACTTAATTGCATTTTCATGACAAATTTTAGGATTTTCAATACACTTATCCCTATTTAATAATATAGACTTAGGTTGTTGTCATAGGAACGCAACTTTTAATGCTGACACTGAGTGACTCAAAGAAAAGGAGCAAGGTTGGAAAATTTGTCCTATGATTTAATTCCCCAAAAAAACTACCAACTTTAACTTGAATTTCAATTCTTTTCCAATCTTTTTTATTTCACTAAAATCACCAATTTTCAGTTAACTTTCTATGTAATGTTGCCTAGAGTTGGACGTGGCAATTCCACATGTACAATAAATCGACATTTCTTGCGGACTCAAATTTAAGGATTGAAAGAAAATAAAAAGAAAATCATTTTCACTGAAGGAAAAAATATCCCGACACATCTTCATCCTCGACCGAACTGACCCCTCCCGATGTGCTTGCCGCCGACATTCTGCCGGCGAAGTCCATCGCCGACGACCCTCTCTCCGTCGGCGTGCGCTCTTTCAACACGGAGTTCGTGCTCCTCGCCGTGTAACTTAGGGAGAAAACAAGGGCTTTTCTCAAGAATTCAGAGCTCGATTCTCGGTGATTTCCTCGGAGGAGCGATCTGCGCTTTACTCGAAGGACCTGGAACGGTCGAAGGAACGATCTTGTCTCAGTTCGTCTTCATTCTAGGGCTCGAAGGACCTTCGATAGATCCGGGCTCGCTCCCGCTCGACGGAAATGCTTCTTGCTCTAGTTGCCTAAACAGCGCAGACGTCGGGTGGTCGTGTGCTGAATCGGGAGAGGGATGGACGACGAGAGGGCCACGAACACGAGCATGGACAGGCTCGCCCCCACGTTCGTCGCCACCTGCTCGTGATTCAAAGTGCGAGATGCTGGTTCTTCTTCTTTATCGGCCATCGCGAGAGAAGACCAAACAAGAAAAAGAGATATAATTTCTTTTTCATACGGGCTATGGCCTAAGGACGGTGGAATCACTTTTGATCTCAATGAGTCTTGGATCTTCTTAGAGAGCTTGCACGGCTACTATGAGCTCAAGGTGGAGCTTACTATGTTGAGACAACGCAACATAAACCTGATACTTTCACCTAAGGAAATCGTCGAGTACGAAAAGTTAATGTATTTAAATAGATTCACATTCATTCAAATGTTTAATTCAATGAGATATATAGGTCACTTTACTTCACACTATGCTAATTCTTTCATGTGAGATTTTTTTTTAGTAAAACTCACACATGTTTCTCAATAATCTCTTCCTTACAAGTAAGCTCAGTGTTAAGTTTGCTTCCTCTTAATTTAAATATCCTTCTATATTGAAATTATCTTAACTTGCATATTCACCAAATACCATGACAAATTGCAGGCGGAGCACCAATCAACCACCAACTTCGCTATTATTTGTGGGGAGCATACTGCAAAAACTCAATATCATCACTTGAGAAGATTATTAAGGAAGAGTTCAAGTTCAAGCTTGTCAATATATTTAGTTAAATTCACAGTCATTGGAAAGCTTAAGCTAATAAATTATGAATCAATTAGGATGTATTAATTATTTCATATTGCACCAATTTTACAATATGAGTCACACGTCCACCTCAACACTCTTGTGAGCTCAAGCTCCCATGGCCAGGAGCACATGCTCCATTGAAAGAGTGGACGAAAGGCAGAGAGGGTCGTTGGTGAACCAACCCTCTAGCGAGGGGTCCAAACGTTGGTGGCAACACATGGTGAAGGGTTATTTTATTCTTTTGTTTTTTATTTTTTGTCGATGTGAGGGGTTTGTTTAGTTGAGGATGAAGATGAGTTGCCAGTATATATTTTATATCACGGAAATATATAAATATATAAATATATATATATTTGAAATCGTTAAATTAATATATTAGATCCTTAAAATCCACGTCAATAAGTGAGTTTGCATGTGTAAGTTTTATGAGACAAAAATTAGAATAAAATTAGGGTTCCACCTAGAAGTGGTGGTTTTCTAGAGAATTGGGTCATTATCCTACATAGAAAAGCTCGGCCCACTAACAAGGATGAGGTCCGGTGCAAACGTTGTGTTAATTCATTTAATAGCGGGCTAGCATCGATGAAAAGGTTAGGCCCGACAATGGTGAGGAAAAAGAATATGGCCCGAAAACAAAGGAAAATCTTCGAGAACTAAATGCATCATAGATATCCCATTATGCGAGTAATAGAATTCTATTTTTAGGTCTTTTTCGGTTGGCTGTGGAATTAGATTACCTAAGGAATTGGCCATTCAAAAATCTAGATTTCTCATTTTGGAAAGAAATCTAAACTTCAAATTGGCTGATTCGTGGAATATGTTTCCTTAAAAGAAAGTGAAATTATATTATTAAGTAATAATTGTTACTGAAATTTCACTACCATCACAATATATACATCACCTTCAAAATCATGGAATAAATGAATCTCCAAGGACCCTAAGTGCTAGCTTGGTCTTAGTATATCTGCTTCGTGCAAGAGAAATGTCATTAGTACTATACTTTGTGATGCCCAGGACCACAAGGTCGGGCTTGTAACCTCGACACCCTGATTTGGAGACCGTAGGCCAGCCTTGTGACCCTGATGCCTATGCCTTGGACCCCAATCAATCTAGGACCTCAATGATACTGGCTAGACTAATTGATCAATCGAAGATTCTATTTTGTTAAGATTGGATTCTTTTACCATTGTGGATGGCATTGTTGTACTTCATTCCTCTATCTATATTACTTTATAATAACGTTAATATAGTTTATTTTCCTCGATGGTAACCATTTAGATTGCTAAAAGTTAATGAAAGAGATTCTATCTTGTGGAGAGTGGCTTTCTATTGTTTGATAGCTTGAAACATACTGCCTACCAGTTTGTTCATTTTACTAACTCTTTTAGAAATTACCAAGAGTCTATTTTATTACCAACGTTTATCAGATATGTTTAGAAATTAATAATCGTTTTGGTATTTAACTATTTTTAAAAGTTAACAACGTGTTAAAGTTACTTATTCTGGTGAAAAATTACTAATTGCTCCAATAATTTATCAATATTTATTTGTAGAGCTATATAACCAATGCTTATTTGATTTTTAATAATTTACTGATATTGATTAACTAATCTTTATGGCAATTACCACACAAAAAGGTTAACAAATCCAACCTAAAATTGTCGACTTTTACTTGAATTAGTTACTAATGTTTACTTGATTGTTTTGGAAATATCAACTATTTCGATAATTCACTAGCGCTAATGGGAAGAGCTTACCAACATGTTAAAGTCTTTTACGAAATTAGGTTCTCTTTTGAAAATGATCAACAACGTTTCTATTTTTATCAATATTTATTTGTGGAGCTTAAATTACCTAACTCTTATTTAGGTTACTTACAAAATTTTATTTGAATATTAAAAAACGTTGGGAAGACATCCTTATGGTGTTTTAATGATTCCAAAACTATATTTGATATTAGTATCTATTATGACAAGTACAGATGTTGAAATCAAGTTTAATTGTGTTGATATCGATGGAAAATGAGATTAGTGAAGACTAGGACAAATATCGTGACAAGAGGAGAGCAAGTGTCCAATGACAAGTGACACATGGTGACTTGCAGATACCAAGGTCAATCTTGTGTCCATGAGAAGTCTCTGCATGCTGATATACTGAAAAGGGTTATTGGATATGCAATCGCAAGTTACTCCATTCAAGCAATTACTAGAAAGCATCTATAGACTAGTCATACTGAGCACATGTTGCTAATGAGTATTGAGACGCGTTGATATCAAGTCTCAAGTGATGTTGGTGTGGTGTTTGTTTAAAGATGACTGTTGACTGTATAAGAAATAGCCCTTATGGGCTAAGAATACATGGCAGAAAAACCCAAAAATGCTTATAAAAAAGTGACTGATAGCTTTTTGGGGTAGCAAATCAAGAATTAGCGAAGTACCAACTACAACAGACTCTGTTTTGAGAAATTAGTTGATATTGAAAGAAACGATTATATGGCAATGCTGATTTTTGCAAAAGCATCCAACAATTCCGAACTATTCTTTCCTTTTGATTAGAATCTCCAAAGTTGCTATTGATGATGTCTATATAAAGGATCAACGAAGTCACAAATAGGGTTGGACCGACAAATTGAAAATCCCATCACGTACTTCATCTCTCTCGTATGTATTATAAAGTTTCTTTATTCTCCATCTGGTATTCCTCATATAAGGTTAAGCTTCTTTGTAATCTAGACGAAGTGCACAGGTGCGAAAATAGTCATTATATTATGATAACGTGATCTATCGGTTGATAGACACTTGTTGATTGTAACTTGCTCTGAATATTAATGAAATTCAACTTGTGTTATGATTTTTATTTGGATATTAGATATAGGCTTGAGAATAAAGTCGAATTATTATAAATTGTTATGTGTTTTACTTCTTCAGTTCATTATTGTCATACTGATTACTAGCACCACTATTACATAATATATCTTATCAAAATCTTATGCATACAACTATCATTATTTGCTTCTATTATTGTTGACTTATATAGGAGGAATATTTTTCATAATCCACATACTACTTATTCTACTCTCTTCTAGGTTGTATTGTTAGCTAAAAAAAAAAAAAAAATATAGCATATGTTTCATTCATTCAACCACATCAGTTGGGGAGCTTTCCAGCATATAAGAATTACAATTAAATATTGATAAGTGGACTCCCATAAGAGCAGTTAATTTTTCATAAAAGCAAGTAACTTTTAACATGCCCATAATATTCGGAACTAAACGTTCTTAAAACTGCTATAAAACACGTGGTGTTTCCATGGAAACGTTGGGACACGTGTGAAGTCCCTCTTCAATGCATTGTTCCGCCGGTATGTCTGCTATTCGGTCGGCGACAGCAGCACACACAGAGACGTGGCAGGCTTCGGTACTGAAACGTGGGTTATCCACAAAGCGAACGTGTCCGCGGTCCTCTCTCCGGTTTGACCTCAACTTCTCCATTTGCGTCTGCTGCTTGTCTGTGTTGTGGCAGTGGCACTGGAAATGGGTCAAGGCCAGGGAGTGAAGACCAGAAATGATCCCCAAGTCGAAATTTAGGTTCGAAACCTGCTTTGTGTTGCGGCAGAGGCGCTGGAAATGGGTCAAGGTCGGGCTTGTAACCTCGACACCCTGATTTGGAGACCGTAGGCCAGCCTCGTGACCCTGATGCCTAAGCCCTGAACCCCAATCGATTTGAGACCTCACTGATACTGGCCAGACTAATTGGTCAATCAAAGATTCTATTTCGTTATGATTGGATTCTTTTACCATTGTGGATGGCATTGCTGTACTTCATTCCTCTATCTATATTACTTTATAATAACAGTAACATAGTTTATTTTCCTCGATGGTAGCCAATTGGATTACTAAAAGTTAATGAAAGAGCTTCTATCTTGTGGATAGTGGCTTTCTATTGTTTGATAACAAAATTTCAGCTCAATCGGACCATGAATCGATCTCCGATGCCAGCTTAATGTAAATCATATGTTGCCCCAACCCCCGCATTTTCTCGCTTTCTCTTTTCTCTTGTTACGTCTTTCTGCAGCTACCACTTTGAAGATAGTAAGAAACTCTATTTCTCCATATAACTTTATATAGCCGAGCCCTTTGGGCTTGCAACTCATTGGGCTTCCTCCAATAGGATGAAGGCCTAATAATTCAAACATCGATGCTGGAGAAATGAAACTAAACTTCTTGGATAAGGTCGGATCAAACCGCCATGAACATGAATTGAAAGGAACTTGCCTTGTGTTCATAGTCTTTGGGAAAGAAAAGAAATGATTTCGAGGCAAAATGGATGGTCCATAAATACGTACAAACATAGTGATCCACCTTATCAACCGTAATTTTACTCTTCATCAAGGATGGAGGGAATAAAAAGCTCTCGATTACTTCTATGATTCAAATTGAATTTCATCTCTCCTCTTCTTCTCCCTTCAATTTTCTTTTACTCGTGTAAACGCTAAAAAAGTTAATCCATTATTTTCTCTTTTCTATCGTCTATGACTATCCACAAACATGGTTTAAGGATTGAAATAGTGCATGTGAATCTTTGTGAGCCGGTAAAAACTCCCGGATTAGAGAGTTAGTTTGCAAAGCTCAAGCACGGTCCCATCATTAAAAGAAGGCATTGAAAATCTTTTTCACAATAATGTTATCCTATAGTACAATTTACATTAAAATATGGAATATTCTCGTCAATGTAAGCTCGATTTAATTGATAGCTACAAACAAGAAAATATTCATGGTTTTGAGGTGTGCCATTGGCCCGCTGCATGGCTTCATTCGCCTCGTCATCTTGAAAGTCTTTTTTGGAATGATCTATTTGACTTTTATACATCTCGAGAAAATAGAATAACAGGAAATTGTGAGGCATTTGGTAACCATTTTATTCCTGAAAATAATTTACGATTGGAAATGATCATTTTTTATTCTACTCCCAAGAATAATTTCTAAGCATTTTTTAATATGTTTGGTCATTTTCAAAATTTCTATTTTTTTGGAATAAAATTGCATTTGGCACCATCATCAAAATTTCTACTCCAAACAATTTCTTTTGATTTTTTAATAATTTTATCGCTTTTTTTTTTCCTTTTTTTCTTTTCTTTTTTTATTCTTTTCCCTTCTCCTTCTCTGTCATAGCTCGTCGACGACCTCGCAGTGTCGCCAACCTTGGCAAGGCTGCACCTCGTTAGCTGGCCTGCAACCCTTGGGCGAGGCGAGCCTGAGGCGCCTTGGCAAAGCGAGTTCGCACTCGCTAAATCCTTGAGCCTCGCCCAACCCGCCTGAGCTCGCCAACCTCGCCAAATTTAGTCGTAAGGCTTGATTCTAGAATTGTTCTAGGAACAAAGAATCAACTTTTTTGCCCTATTCCTCGCCCGCTCTAAATCTACTCCTAGAAACAAAACCTTGTTGGAAGATCTTAGAGTCGACGATTATAATTGATTCTAGCAAATCTTTGATTAATATTGTAAATAGGAAATTATGATTGATGTATATTTCCTTTCCTAATTCATTCTTACATTATAAATGTACAATGTACTAGCATACAAAAATATACGTAAAAACACTTTTACCAATCTTCTTTTCGTCATGGTATTAGAGCCTCGCTTCCGCCTTAGATTCAAGTAAACCTCCGAATTGCCATCGTTTCTTTCTAATTTATTCTTGTGTATCATTCCTTCCGCAGAACAGATTGAAAAAATGATTAGGAATTCATTCTTGGTACCATGGCAAAAGACAAGAACGTTATGAATCCCTCAATAAAAGCTTCATCAACCCAGGATCAAACGATTTCATCTTCTAATCGAGACGGATCTACTAGAGAAGAGCAAGTGACCAACGTCTCTGTCCCTGCCCCTGCTCCAATACAGATTCTGAGCCGACTCATCGGCCACCAGCCCCGTGGTACCCTCGCACGATGGGCCACCGGGGCCAAGACAAACGTGGGGCCAATATCCATATGGAACCGACCCGACCGGTGAGTCGGGTCGTATCGATTGCGGTCGCGTAATTCGACCATGCCGGGTCGGGGAATGGAACCCTGATCTTGCCCACACACCACCGTACTGCTTTCCATTTAATGGCGGCCTCGCCAAAGCTTGGAGATCCACTTACACGTCGCGCGTATGGGTCGGAGTTACGCCTAATCACCCAACAAACCTTACCGAATCCGGCAAACTACCATATCGGGCTTGCGATTTCCGACTTGTTAGCCCTGTTACTAAGACTAAGGAAGAATTCATCAAAGGAACTATACCTTACCCAACGGATGAATGATGTCATAAACATTGGTAGCGCAAAGCAATCGGTTGGTGCACACCTGGATCAGGAATTGCTTGGCGCATAATATCGCCACCGATCTTCCTCCAACAGAAGACCCGAAGAAATACTGGAATAACATACATGAGATGTATGGAAAATCAGATAGGGCGAGACTTTTCTCGTTGACACAAGTCCTAACCGAGCTAAAACAAGGGAACCTCTTGGTCATCGCCTGTTTCAACTCCGTGGAACGAAATTGAAGCAACTAAAGACAAATTGAGGCCGGAGGCCACTCCGACAATACTATGCAATTAGGGAGAAAGAGCAAGCCACCAGATTTCTCCTTAACTTGAATGATTCGTACGCCATTTTTCGATCGCAGATTCTTGCGATGGATCCGAACCACCATTCGGCCAGATCTTCCAGTTGGCCATGCAGGAGGAAAACCAGAGGGCCGCCGCAACTGATATGCTCGGGTCAAAGAAGGAACAAGCTTCATGGTGTTCCCTTATGGCTTCATTTCGACGAAAACCATCACCAAGACCGGAGGGAACCTCGAAGGCACAGGACAATTGAGAGGAAGGGCTTCGTAGCTGTAGTCGAAGTGATGAAGACAACCTCAGGTCTTCGCGGATGGACAGCTAGGATCGCAAATCTAGATCAAATGGTCAGATAAAGGCGTTGGATCTAACGGTCGAGGAGACATGCCGAATCGACGAGCTAGATCAAATCTTCGGAGCGAATGGCTAGGATCCTCACACGCAATCGAACGGCTTCGTTGATGAACTACCCGACTAAATCGAACTCTCGGCATTTTGCCACGTCAAGCGCATACAAAGCTTCGTACGGCGATAAAAAATGCCACGCTTTGTCAATGAGAAGATCAATGGGCAAAATTCAAAAATTAAAAATAAATATTGTGAATATTGCAAATGTCCACACCACACTATAGATACATGTTGGAAATTACATGGGAGACCCAACAATAAAAAAGAAAGGGAGTCTTCGCCCATCGTGTCTCTGTATTTAAGAGTGGTGGAACATCTCACAGACTATAACCCAAGAACAATATGAAAATATCATGCAATCTTTGAGCCAACTCAAGACCGGGTAACACTAGTGCAAGATTCTCAAGTACTTTTCTCCATGAAAGGAATTCATTATCTATTGATACATGGATTATCGATTCAGGATCTACTGACCACATAGTTTTTAATGAGTCCCTATTTTCCCATGTCCATCAAAACCCACAATCTCCTGTTATGGTACATCTTTCAAATGGGAACATTACATATGTCACTAAAATTGGTACCGTACATCTTGGTCAGAATTTTGTTCTTAAAAATGTCCTATACATTCCAGAAATTTTGAGTTTAATCTCCTCTCTGTCACAAAAGTATGTATGGACAATTCCTGTAAAGCTATATTCAATTCCGAAAATTGTGTCTTTCAGGACCTTTCGACTAGCAAAGTGATGGGCTTGGATAATGAGGCACAAGGACTTTACTTTTGGGTCAATTCTCCAAGAGATTTAGAATTATTGAATAAAGGCATTTATTGTAATGCAAACAGTTATGATAAAAATCTTCTTTTGCATCAACGATTGGGTCACAGTGCTAGATTTTCTCATCCAAAATGCTCCATTTGTCCTTTAGCTAAACAAACTCGAGCATCTTTTCCAGTTAGTACATCTTGAGCCAAAAAATCATTTTTCTTTGCTTCACATGAACATCTAGGACCTTATCATACTCCCCATCGTGATGGATTTCGCTAGTTTCTTACCATCGTTGATAACTATAATCATGCCACTTGGTAGGGGTATCAACTGTTCGGTTCGATTCGATTTTTTTTTGAAAAACCGAACCGAACCAAATCGTTAGAAAAAAAATTCTGAACTGAACCAAATAAGACCTTAACCGAAATTTGGGTTCGCCCGATTCTTGCCTACTTTAGTTCAGTTTTTTTTTTGTTTTCGGTTTTTAGTTTTTGATTTTTGGTTTTTTTTTTTTTTGAAAATTCACAAAAATCCCCCAGCATCGGCGTCGAACTTATTGGACTTGAAGACGGTGAGCCCTTCCTCCAACTTCGCGCCATTCTCCTTCACCGTCCCCCACGATTGCGCGCCTTCATCATGGCCATCCTCAATGGAATCAGCAACGCGAGCGTTGGGCTCCGTTGATTGATGTCTAGTTCCTCTCTTTCATTTTGCTTCTTTGGGCTGACCGGCCTCAACAAACTTCACAAAGAAGCGCGACCGACACGTCGCATCTTCCATTCGATTCCATTGCCCCCAAAAACCTCCCCGCGCTCAAATCGAATAGTCCGAATTCCGATCAACTAAAGTAACAATAACAACAAGGGTCCGTGACTCGAAGAGCAAGAACCTAGGCAGATCTAAAGCAAAGTAATGATTTGAGCAGTTGGTGGCGAGAGAGAGAGAGAGTTGGTGGGGGAAGAAGAGAGAGGGTCGAAGAAGGAAGCGTGCCTGTTCGAGTGGTGAAAGCTAAGAATCGAAGCTGGCCCAAAGCCCCATGGGAAAGAGAGAGCCAGAGGAGACGGGAGTTGGGAGAGAATTTTGTTTTTATTGGTGGTTTGGTTCGGTTCGGTTAACCAATAAAAACCGAACCAATAAACAAATATTGGTTTTTAATGAGAACCAAACCAAAAAAATCAAATTTTCGATTCGATTCGGCCCGGTTCCTAACACCCCTACCACTTGGCTATATCTTATGCAGTCAAAGAGTCAAACATTTACTCATTTATCAACTTTCTTTTCCTTAATAAGGAATCAATTTGATAAATCTGTACATTGAATTCGTACAGATAATGGGCGAGAATTTTGTACTTCTGATTGCATAACGTTGTTGTCTACTCATGGGATACTCCATGAAAGTTCTTGTACTTCTACTCCATAGAAAAATGGAATTGTTAAAAGAAAACATAGATATCTCTTAGAAGTAGCTCGTGCACTCAAATATCAAGCCTCAATCCCTGAAGAATTTTGGGGAGACTGTGTGGTCACAGCTGCCTATCTAATTAATCGCATGCCAAGTCGAATTCTTCATGTTAAAACTCCATTTGAGATGCTTTACAAGAAACATCCTGATAATATTCATTTTAGAGTTTTTGGTTGTTTATGTTATACAACAAATGTGGGTCCTCGAGATAAAATGAGTCCCCGTGTAACACAATGTATTTTTATGGGATACCCTTCTCTTCAAAAGGGTAATCGTGTCATGGAGTTTTCTACGGGGCATTTCTTTACCAGCGAAGATGTTATTTTTCATGAAGAAACATTTCCTTTCAAAGAGAAGCTGCCTTCATCACAAGATACTTTATCGTAAAATAATCGATTTCTTTTGTTTGATGAAGATTTATCATTAGCACCGGTTTTCTTATGGCGCTCAACCCTCTATGACACCAAAGACTAGTGGAATTTTCACATCCAGGAGAAATTACCAGCTTCATCCGAGGCGGTTCCTCCTCCCGCGGGACACAACAGAAGTAGCTGCGACTTATACGTGGCCCCGTGCATATGGTTGAGCTATCTCGTGGATGCCGAAGATAAAGTCGCCCCACCTACGTGGACGAAAGACTATATATGTTCGCTGCAAACTCTTCCTGCACAATATCCCATTTCATCCTATGTTTCCTTTAGTCGGTTATTAGCAAAACATATGTGTTGTATCAGTCGAATTTCAAAAGAGCATGAGCCATCTTCATTCACTGAGGCAACCAAAGATCCCAAGTGGTGGCGGGCAATGGAGTCCGAACTTATTGTACTTATGGAGAATCATACTTGGGATGTTGTTCCCTTACCACCGCATCAAAAACCGATAAGATGAAATGGGTTTACAAGATCAAATTCAAATCAGACAATTCCATAGAACGCTATATGGCTCAGTTGGTAGCCAAAGGTTTCACTCAAAGAGAAGGTTTTGATTATCACAAGACATTCTCTCCAGTTGCGAAGGAAGTTACTGTTCAGTCCTTTTTATCTACTGCCGCAATATGCAATTGGTCCTTACATCAGATGGATGTCAACAATGCCTTTCTTCATGGTGATTTAGATGAAGAGATATACATGGACCTTCCTCAAGGATTACATAGACAGGGGGAGTATCAGGTATGTCATCTTCGCAAATCCTTGTATGAATTAAAACAGACATCTAGATAATGGTATGTCAAGTTTACTGCTGTATTAACCAATGCAGGTTTTCAGTATTCTAAGCATGATTATGCTTTATTTACACGAAAAGTGGGAAAATCATCGATTTATTTGCTGATATATGTTGATGATATATTGGTTATGGGAAATAATGATTATCATGTTGCAAGATTCAAGGAATATTTACACTCTGCTTTTCACATCAAGGATTTGGGATCTCCCAAATACTTTCTTGGTATTGAAATTGCTAGGTCTGATAAAGGAATTTCCCTTAGTCAGAGGAAATTTGTTTTGGAAATCATTTCTGAAGCAGGGTTATCAGGTTGCAAGCCGGCAGTAATTCCCATTGAACAGAATGTCAAGTTGACAACACATGAGTATGATCTCAATTCTCCTTCATCAAACAAGGATCCATTGCTTAAGGATCCATCAAGGTATCAGCAACTTGTTGGAAAATCGATATATCTTACCATGACAAGACCTGATATATGTTATGCAGGTACAAATACTAAGTCAATTCATGCATATGCCAAAAGAGTCGCACATGAATGCAGCTTTGAAAGTTGTAAGATACTTGAAGGGATGCCCAGGGCTCGGTATATTTCTATCTTGTGAGTGTGATATGGGGATGACAGCATTTTGTGACACTGATTACGCTACTTGCCCGATGACTAGGCGATCCATCACTGGCTTTTGTATTAAATTGGGAACGTCATTGATTTCATGGAAGACAAAGAAGCAATCTACCGTGTCATTGTCATCAGCTGAGTCAAAATATCAAGCCATGGCAAAAACAACCTGTGAAATAATCTAGATACGAGGACTTCTTTCAAATATGGGAATACAAGTCAGTGGACCAAGTAAATTGTTTTGTGATAATGATGCTGCACTTAAATTAGCAGCAAGTCCAATTTTTCATGAGAGAACGAAACACATAGAAGTTGACTGTCATTTCGCTCATGACAAGATCAAAGAAGGAGTTCTCATAACAAAAGGCATCGGAACAGTGGATCAACCTGCAGATATTTTCACTAAGCCACTATGCCAAAGACAACACAAGTTTTCTATTGAGCAAGCTAGGTGTCCTTAACATATATAGGCCACGGCTTGAGGGGAGTGTTGGAAGATCTTAGAGTCGATTCTGATTATAATTGATTCTAGTATATCTTTGATTAATACAGTAAATAGGAAATTCTAATTGATGTATATTGTCTTTCCTAGTTTATTTTTTCATTCTTACATTATAAATGTACAATGTACTAGCATACAAAAATATACAGAAAAAAACCTTTTACCAATCTTCTCTTTTTCTGTCATAATCAAACACTATTTAACCTGTTGCCAAACACGCCCTTTTTCAACTAGAGATTAAAAAAAAATTACTAAAAATTCATTTGTGCAACGTAGAGATACGGAAGGACCTTATACAGCTTCGATCAGCATTTTCTATGACATGCAATGCAAGGCTACATTTGCCAACGAGAATCTTGAATTGAAAAACTTTTAGCTTTGGTCATGCTTAATTAGTGGTTGAGGACGTTTTACATTATCACATCTATGAACATTAGTTTGCAAATTAATCTAACAAATTAGTACTAATTCTACGACATGTGTGCAATGATCTGTTTCGTATGGATACGTGACATTTATTCGATGCATGATAGATAGAATAGAGCTTGAATTGAACCTAATGAGAGCTCTTGTCGATAAGCATGTCTTCTTAGCAAAGTTCAAGATTCTCATAATTAGGTTTTTTCATTTCTTTCATTTTGTTGATGGGGACGAATTATTATGGAGAAAAGTGCCTTAAAAGTCATAAACCGATTGTATTTGTACTAATTTAATTCTAAACCTTTTAATTATGTCAATTTATTCCTAAACCTTTTGACATGATGTCAATTAGTCATTCCAACTAATTTTGATCAGATATTACTGATGAATGCTAACCAATTTACATGACATCACTAGCCTAAGATGTAGACAATTTTTAGTAATATAAATAAATTTTAATTTTTTATTATTTTTTCTGATTATTTTTTGTTTTACTCTCCTTTCCTCTTCCTTTTTTCTCTCACCAGCCACTAGCCATGGCCATGGCGAGGTCACACCCTAGTAATGGTCAACCTCACTAGATCTAGCCTAGGTGAGAATCTAGCGAGGCCGGCCCTCGACCTCGCCAAATTTGGTGAGGGGTGCCCTCACCGAGGCTGCCCCCGTTGGAGCTTGCACTCACCATGGCTAGGTGAGGCTAGCCCACCCAAACATGGCCGTGGCCGATCACCGGCAAAAAGAAGAAAAATGAGAGAAAAAAATAAATAATAAAAATATTATTTAATTTGTCGACATCAACTAGCAATACCACATAAACCGGTCGACGTCCATATTATCAATGTTCAATTAAAATTAGACAAAAGGACTGAATATATTTTCGACTAAATTGATATCAATGTTTATAACATTTTTGACACTTTTCCCAATTATTATGAACTCATTTGCATCAAGCTGTTATTATTTGTTAAGGCTAGCCGCATACTTGCTTGTGTATGCACGTCGTACGGTTGTGTTGAGAGAGCTGTGGGGTAGAACATGAAACCTTCCATAAAACTCCATGTCGCGACCAAATTTTTCGGGTGAACCACCTAGGGTTTGGCTAATGAATTGTTAAGCCTAGACTTATTTCCAAGCCCATACCAATTCACGATTTAGGTTCAAATTTTTAACATGCAATTGATTTTCAATTATGAGTCGCCACTAATCTATTTTCGGTAGGTCGATTAAACACCTAAGTAAAATAATGGGATAATCATTTTACTTTTACGAACTAGAGATTTTGGGTACGGGGACTTGGTTACACTAGACTTCGCTAATGCCATTTCGATACCATTTCTTTTATTTTCAAAAATGTTTGGCAAGTAACTTGAATTGATTTTAAATCTATTCCCCTAACATGTGAGGTGATCATGTGGATGCGTAATCCATCAATTTAATATTCAAGAAAGCAATGAATAAATTGCAAAACTTACCTCAAAGCAACGAAAGCATTTGCAATGTTAAATTAGAATCCACATCAACAACCCTAAATATGATTTTTAATTAACACTCAATTTGTTTTTTTTTTTGTTTCCATTTAATTAACGAGAATCATGCAATATGCAATGCAATATAACTAAATGACCTAATTCTAATGACATGCAATTTCTAATTGAATGGACCTAGCAACAATCACTAAATGGCATGCATTTCATGAATCTAATCTTAATGACGTGCACATGATTTTTTATTTTTTTCTTAAAAGTATGCAATTTATCCTAGAAAATGAAACTAATTTATTCTAAGACATTTTTCTTTGTATTTTCATGAAATTCGAAGTTAGGAAAATATGCAAAAATTATCTAGCTAGATTAAGATTCTATCCAACTTATATTAAAGATTAGGTCAACCATGGTTTCGTTTTTGATATTATCCATTCCATGCGCTTGACAGGTGAATCCAGTGCTGAGAAGATCTTTTCTCATCATGTCTACAGAACCAGAAATTCTCGAAGCACCAGTTTCTCTTGCACCCTCTTCTTCATCTTCAACCCCTCCGAATTTCGTGTTTCCAATGCTTCTAAGATAGATTATCTTTATGAAGTCTCTCTTAGTGATGAAACCAAGAATTCTGAAACCCAGCTTCCTCTTATGAACCCTTATTCCGCTTTTGCCAAACCCACCTCATCATTTTCACTCATCCGCTCCATTCGTCAACTTATTTACCAAACCCCAAAGCAAGTAAAGGAGTACGTTCAGTCCTCCAAATTCAACCAGCATCATATTCCTGCTACTGAAAATGAGTATTTTGTTACTCTCCAGATCCCTTCGGAATTTCCCAGACAATGGGTTCAACAGGGATATTCTCATGTCCATTATGGAGCTGTTCGTCTTGCTCTCACCTTCCATGGTCGTAAAGGTTTGCCAGTTGTCGCAAGAATAGCATTATTAGATACCCAGTTTTTACAATACCAGCACGCATGCATCAGTACTGTTCAAACTACTTTGAATGTTCAAGTCCAGCTCACTAGAGCTCCTCAAACTGCTGACTCCATAGCTGCAACACTACATTACCATATGGTTTATTGAGTGCAAAATCATGCTCTCGACCTCAACTTCAATAATGGTAATGAAGATGCATTGTTCATCTCTATGCAAAATGACCAGGCATCATGCATCCATGTTCCTAGACAAATTCCCAAGGATACGTTGGCCAAGCTCCTTCAGAGACCACGGATCACCAATTATGAAAAGCTACACCAGCATAACAAGCCTTTCGAGTCCATGACTCGAGTTTGTACGGAAAAAAGATGGAAATGTTTCCATCAAATTTGGCAAGGAAAAGAAAAGAAAGTCCTTCTATTTTTCAGACCCTCCTCATGATTGAACCATGTGTTCACGAATCTAATTCCGAACCAGACCCAAAAAAGCATGTTCGACACTTCGATGGTGATGGACATCCGTTCATTACTATAAAGACAATTATGGTCATTGTTTTTGGGATCCTTTTGCCAATGTTCCCACTATACAAATTCTCCGATGAGGTAGACCCTCTTGCAAGACCTCCACCTCGACGGAAAAGGTCAAAGGATAAGGTGTACCAAAGGTACTTAGACGGAGATTCCTCCGTTAATACTCTTGGTGAATGTGACAAATACCAATTAATGGTTTCTTATGCACCTCCTCCACCACCGAGTCAAGTACTACATCCCAAGCCTTACCGGATCCACCAAAATCACCCCACCTTCTCCTCCTCGAGAAAAAGCAAACTCTCTCTCCATTTTATAAGCCAATTCTCAAATGGGCTAAGAAACATTCTTACCCACTTGAAGTCCGTAAAAACACCACCCACTTCTTCTATAGCCATGTTCCAAGATACCGATTTTCCTTCTCTTGTCAAGGAAAATTCTAAACTCTCCGTTTCCGCCTCGGAAGAGTTTATTGATCCCCATGGCAGATATCGCCATGTTCCAAAATTCTCTACTCCCACTGATGTGGATGAACATGGGAGGCAGAAAAAAAAAAAAAAAACCTCTCAAAAAGTTGTTCTAAAGCAGCAATCGAGACTATGTTGGCACAAAACAATGCCTTCAAGGCAATTGATTCCAAAATTGGAAATGTGCAACAAGATCTCCGAAGGTATGATGAAAGTACCAAAAAGATACTTTCTGAGTTCCAGAAAAGACTTCACGCCTTGGAATCAGGACAACATCTTGGATATCATTATCTTGAAAGTCCAAAGCCAGAGATAGAAAAACTCAAGAAGCAAATTCAACTTCTTGAATAAGGAAGATTCCAACCCTTTGATCCACCGGCACCTCCGTCGGAACCTGGGTATCTACCCCCACATCCACAGACGTCTATTTTTGCCACCATTCCAGGAAGATCTCTGAAGGGAACCCCGATATGGCGAAATACGGAATCGCCTCAAAGCCCTACAGAAGGAAAAAGGGAAAGAAAAAAAAAAACCATCTCCAGAATCAAGTTCACTTGTTATAAGAGAAAAGCCAGATCATATGATGTTATCAAATCCATTAGAATCATTTCTAAAGGATTTGAGTACTCAGGCACCTGATCACGTTATCCAACAACTTGAACCTGATCCTGCCATTCCGGAAAAACGATTATGTTTCCCATTTGAACAAACTTCCTTGATCGAATCGATTCAATATCCCTTTCTTCGTCTTCATCCTTCCCAATTCCTACAGCCGATTCCCTCCCTATTGTACCAGTAACGTCAGAAATATTCATGGCTGACCCTCCAGATGATGAAATGGAATCAAATTATTCTGATCCAAAATATGGTCAAAAAAGCAATTCTGCTAGAAACAATTCTACTAGACATGTGTCCATGGCATCAAAGCAATTCTTCACCATTGATGATATTCCTTATCCAAAATGGCCAGAAATACTTGAAGAATTTCATACTTTGTTGAATACCCAGTCCATCACCAACCATGATATGAATGATGTCCTCTACAACTTCGTTACAAGGTTCACAGGAAGCCTTCAACTCTAGTGGCAATCAATTTCAGAACAAGATCAGATTTTGTTTCTGATGTCACCAAATTTCAGCCATGCCATTACTTACTTGTATCATGTTTTTGTGGGAAAACACGGAGATCTCATAAAGATAAAAAGAAAAGAATTTTCGAAAGAAGATGCTGCTCTTATCAAGAAAAGCATCTTGATAAGCATTACCGAATAATGCTTCAACTCTTTTATCAAATTGGCGCATATCCAAATCTGAAGCATGTCTTCCTCACATCCATTCCTAAAGAGCTATCCCAAATGGTTGAGAGATCTTTCTTTGGAAAACAAAGAAGAGTACAAGATATCCCCTTAGGAGAAATACAGCAACAAATCCATATGTGCCTTGAAGAATTATGCTTAAAACGCCAGATAGTCCGTACCTACATCACAGATGACAAGCGCCTTGAAGCAGCTTGTTCATGCCAGAAACTAAAGATCAAATGCTCTAAGCGAGACTGTGATGGTACTTGTGGCCAATATTCCCGGAAGAAAAAGCACTTCAAGAAGTATTCGATAAAGAGTTCTAAACATGGCTCCAAGCATTTCCGGAGAAAGAAGAAATGGCGATACCTACGAAAAAGGAAGGATCGCACAGGCCATAAGAAATCAAATCATTGCTACATTTGCAACAGGAAATGACATTTTGCAAAAAATTGTCCCCAGGCAAAAAAATGTCATAATCATCTAATTCATCAAATTGAGAATGAAACAAATATTTCTCTTGAAAATGATGATGTTGAATCTTTATTCTCTGCTGATGAAGAACCATCTGACCAAACACTTTGTATCATTCCATCTTACCAAACTTCAAAGTGAGGCCGAGTCGGGCTCGAATCGAAGACATTTTTCACATATCCCCCACACCTTCAAAACCAAATCTTGACATATTCTCAAGTCAAACTCATTGTCCCCATTTCCCTGTAAAAATTCTCACTTCAAAGTTTGTCAAACCTATCAATGTCATTGCTCTCATTGATACGAGCAAGTTGTTCCATTCGGACACTAAAATTATGCACGAAGAATATTGGACTCCCCATGTCCGATATTTCAACTCGCCTCGGAGATACTTTCTCCACAAATGTCGGGACTACTCACGTAATCGTCCAGTTCTTTCCCGGTGCTCTATAAATGCAAAAATCTTTGGATCAAACCTTCCCAATAAAGATCGATAATTGGGTGGGACATTATGACTCAAATCTCTCGGCTTCACATCATTCACGGAAAAGGTCTTAGATATAAAGATCAGTTCTCGAATTCGTCAATATTCAGAGACTCTTTTCCATTCAGATGAGTCTATTAGATCCGATCATGCAGAAGTTGCTAGAATCTTGTGCGGAATCCCATTCAAAATTCACTCAAAAATGTTCTCATCCTTTATGGAAAAATCCGAATTCTTTGTTCGCCTCCCTTTCAAAAAGAATGAAGATATCAACCCAACAAAGGCGAGTCATATAGGAATGAAGCAGAACATTTGGCTTTAGCTCAAAGGGAATGCTCGAATTATTACAACAAGGCCTTATTGAAATTTCCGATTCTCAGTGGGCTTGCGAAGCCTTTTATGTCAATAAGCGCGCCGAGCAAAACAGAGGAAAAATGAGACTGGTAATAAATTATCAACCTCTCAATCTTTTTCTCCGAGATGATAAATTCCCTTTACCGTCCAGAGATTCTCTCTTTAGTGGACTAACCAAGGCCCATATCTACTCCAAATTCGAACTCAAAGCCGGATTTTGGAAAATGGGTATCCATCCTTAAGACAGATCCAAAACAAGATTATGTATCCCGAACCAGCACTTCCAAAGTGGAAAGTTCTTCCTTTTGGCCTAAAGGTAGCACCATCCCTGTTCCAAAAGGCCATGTGTCGAATTTTCCAACCAATCTTGTCAAGTGCAGCCGTATACATCAACGATATTCTGCTCTACGAGTCCGATGAGCGTCCACACTATCAACTCCTTGAGCGTTTGCGAGAAATCGTGAAAAGGCATGGAATTATGCTTTCTCAAAGAAAAATGAATATTGAATTTCTTGGCATGCATCTCAACAAAGGAATATATTATCCGGGCCACATATTGCTCAAGAATTATTGAAGTTTCTGAAGATAACTTCACAATGAAACAAGTTCAGCAATTTCTTGGGATAATCAATTATCTCGGGATTTTGTCACAAACATTGCAAAGCTCCTAATTCATTTGCAATCCATGCTTTGAAGAAGAATTCCCCACCTTGGGGAAAACCCGAGACTAAAGCGATCGGCGAACTTAAGGAGATTATGCAAAATCTCCACCATTGCAAATACCATCAACAGCAAAAGAATTCTCCAAGGCGATGCTAGTGATGAATACTAGGCAGCCGTCCTGTTCGAAGAAATTGATGGTAAGAGACTCATTTGTGCTCACAAAAGTGGAAAGTTTTCTCAAGCTGAAATGCACTACCATTCCACTTTCAAAGAGATCCTAGCAGTAAAAATGGAATCAAAAAATTTGAGTTTCATCTTATCGGCCATCATTTCTTGGTAGAATTAGACATGGCATCTTTCCCACATATGACCAAGTTTAAACAGAAGCAGATTCCAAACTCTCAATTGCTTCGATGGGCTGAATGGTTTTCAAAATACTCCTTTGAAACCAAACACATTCCTAGAAAAAAAGAATGTGCTTGCCGACTTCTTGTCAAGACCCAAAGCAACAAACTGACTAAAATCAACATATACATCAAGAGGCCTATTTTCCATATGCTCAATCATGGTGTGAAATACAAGATTGAGAAGATCAAAGATTTGCCAAGCTGGAAATATCCCCGGAGATTATTCAAGCAAATCGCAACGATGCAGTTTACTAAGAACTTGGGAGAACCTCATGTGGTAATGTCACAATGACCTATTCAGATTCAATGGAGGTTTGATTCTTTATCCTTTCGGGTTAAATTTGAGTTATCCTTTCATTCATCCTCTTATCTGGAAAGAATATGATTTCCCTGACCAGCTCAAGACGCTGTTATGGTACTTAACTAATAAGTACTTAATAGCTATTGAAATTCCCACCGAAGATTCATTGCTAATCTCACCGGGATATTCTTGCTCGAAAGAAACATCGAAAAAGAATGTAATAGAAATCTTTTAGATTTTCTAAATTAGTTCTATCATCCTACATGTTGGAAACAAGACTTGGAAAAGGAACTAAGAACCATGACACCGAATCTGAAGTCCATACCATCCTGTTTTTCCGACGTCCATGGAATTTCTGCGAAATAATGGTAGTATTCTCGATGCACCACTTGAAATAGGAACCACATCCTATAAGCCTCACTTGAATAGTCGAGAAGCCGGATTCACAAATCTTATCCAAGATCATTAGATTTTGTGAAAACGAGTACCGAGAACTTCAAAGAATCCTATGTCAGGAAAACAAAACCATTCCTGAAGACGTCTGAAATAATGCACCCACTACGTGGGATCATTATGACCTAGCACCAGAAGCTAAGGAAGCACTCAGACAAAACAGACAAGCTGCATCGTCCCAAGAGCATGAAATGACAAGTGAAGATGACATTGTCCGTCTACTCAAGACCCCTACGCACGCTTCGGAGGTCCTCTCGTTCGAGAACCCCTATGAACAAGGACCTTCGTCCTCATTCCAAGACATTGACACATCTTTTTATGCACAGCCATCCAATTGACCGCAGCCAAGCATCCCTGCCAACACTACTAGTGAAAATACAAACCGGGCAGAAGAAGAAGCATCCCATTGGGCTCATGAAGCATCCTCATCTCGAAGGTTGAACCAAATCCTCTCACCTCAAGACCTTGAAGCCCTCCAGCAGAAATATGAAGCGCATCTCCTCGAAGACAGCTCAAATGATGACTCAATGTGTAGCTACAATGCTCGTGACGAACAAGACCGTTGAGTCCATACAAAATTCACTGTAGCAAAATCACTGTTCACTTTTACTATAGCACTAGGCTAGGGAAAGTACTATTCACAGTACAGTTACTGTTCATAGTGTGCTAATAATTCCGTCCCGGAAAGTTTTCGGTGCCTTTGTTTGTATCTGGACCCGTAAGTTGGTCCCTGTGTGTGTCTTTGTAGCCCTTCATTGCCTATATAAGGCAATGTGTGTGTAGTGTTTTGGGCAGAGTTTCCTGAAGTAAAGTGAGTGCTTATGAGAAACCTCTCTATAGCTTTCTAAATTTCTCATCTTCTCCAGCCTGGTAGAATCCTTCGAGAAATGCAAGCTCCCCCCATTCATTAATTCGCACACCATGTTTTTTATAAGGCAAAAAATGCATCTTCGTGACACTTTCTTTTTTCCTTTTTTGTTTGAGCATGATACCTCTAAATATATCGTTGAAATATTTTTCGCATATTCCATCAAAAAATTCCCCTTTTGCACAAAAATGCATCCCCAGTATATATTACCTAAATACGTGAAAAATTTTAATGGGATATAACAAAAAATAAAATTTTCCTAAACTATATGTCATGTGATTATTATTTTTTATTTAGCAAAAATTAACCCAAAAATTTAAGTGTCAACAGTCCACCTTTTCCTCTTGCTCATAGTGAACCGGGTCTTTTCCTCACACTATCCTAGTCCCTTCAAAGCGGAAAAGACATTGCTTTCCCTGTATTTCTGAAAGTGAGTGGTAAGTTGTAAAATGAAATGAATGTCAGCAGAGACTATCGACAACTTTAATTCCATTTCATTGCGATCAAGAACATTTACGTGGGGAAAATTACAGATTGTGGCCTCCCAGCCACTTGCTTTTCTTGCCCAAAGCATGCTCCTTTTCAAGCACGAAGAGTGACATGACATGACCAAAAGAAAAGGCAAGTTCACCCTTCCTCTTCTTTTCTGCACAAATTTCACACCCCCTAAAGATTTTCGCGTTGGCAACTCACGTCGAGCGAGCTAAGCAGGCAGGACTTGTTGCTCACCAGCATCCAGTTTCTTGGTCTTTTCCACCTCGAGGAGATACAATCTCTCCGCTTCTGGTATCGCCGATACGACTGCCTGTAACTTGATGTTGAGCTCTTGGATCTTTTCCATGAGCCGGTCGTTCGTGAACATGCCGACACAGACGCTCTGGATGGTCTGCCAGCTCTCGATCACCGGCAGGGCGATGATGACCGCAGAGCCAATGGTTCCCCACGCTATCGCGATGGCCGCCCAGAATGTAAAATACCCTTTGCCGAATTCCCCTGTTGACAAGCAAAGCAACAGGAAAGTTTCAGAAAAAGCAGACATAAAATGTAGCCTGCAATATGTTAAGCAGTCTCAAGGAGTTAGGAATTTAACTTACGTGCTGGGAGCGAGAGAACTGGCCACAACACGACAATGACGAGAGTGAACCCGACGCCCCATCTCACGATCCATGCCTTCGCCCTCATCAGCTTCTCTTCCTTGAACTCCTCCGATGGCAAGTCGGTCTTATCCTTTTCGACCATTGTGATCTCCTTGGTGGTTTCCCAATCATAGTTTTGTGGCCACAGGAAGCTACAGATGGCATGGATTGCCCCGCCCGTAAGAATTGAGACGAGATTCCCAGCGAGCATCGGTGCGTTCCTCCCAGTGGTGTCCAGATTTACCCGGCCATACTCAACGCTCGTGACCACCAACCAAGTTATGATTCCCAGGATGCACCCGCAGATCGTCCCCAGAATCGCACCGAACGCGTTTGCCTTCCTCCAGAGGAGCATAAACGCAATGGGAATGACAGCCGAGCCAACGATCACTCCCATCGCGAGGTACATCCAGCCAAGAGAGACTCCAGCCTTGTTCAAGATCACCGCAAGCACTCCCATGAAGCACCCGAACCCGAGGATGATGCCCCTTGAAACCTGGAGGATTTTCTTCCCGCTTGCGTTTGGATTGATGTAAGTGCGGTAGATGTCATATGTGCACAATGAAGACACCGCTATCAGTTCAGAGGAACCGGCGGACGTCACAGCCCTGACACATAAGAACAGAGCAATGCTAAGTACGCCATTTGATCTTAGTTCGATGCCGATGCACCATTTTTCCGCCCGACAAATGTGCATCAAATGATAAAATCGTGCTGTTTAATTTGTGTCTATTACAGTAGAATTGACAGATGCAGAACTTACATGAAGAGCATAGTGAGAAGGAGGACAGCCCCTCCTTTCCCCATCAAAGCAATAGCTGTAGCTGGAGGAACAAGTCCATGGCTTGCTTCGCTCGCTGTAATCGGCAAATCGAGCGCAAGTGCTCCTAGACCGAGGGACGTGGCCAGTGAGAATGGCACCGCAAACCACACCAGTCCACCTAACAAATAGCCCTTGTGTGTTGATGACGGTCTCGCAGCTATGGCGCTCACCCAGTATCCCTACAATGTTTCAGTCAAAAAATGACATCGCGATTAATGAAAGGGAAAAATTTATGCTCGCATCTGGGCAAGTAGATCACTCTCGGTGACGAAACTTACATTGTCAACAAAGACGGTACCAAAGTTGCCGACAATGTTGATGATACCAAACACGAGCCCTCCAGAGCTTAACATTGTCAAGTAAGATCCATCGTAGTTGCCACTGACAGGACCGCAAGATTGCCCGCCGTGGGAAATCGGCTCCTGACATGATCTTGATTTGCTCGCTACCTCCAAGAGACGTCTGTAAACGACGCCGGGGCTACCGAGCTCGTGGCTCGCCGTGTATACTAAGTAGACGAAGATTACTAAAACCACGTGCACTGTACGCAAAAACATCAGCCAGTTAGCGCTTGCATTCCAAATCAGTAGAGCTTAGATGAAAACTAAAAGCTTATGCGGTAAAATACCTATAACAGAATGTATGTAGCTTGCCAAGAAGGTGGCTTTTAGGCCTCCGGCCAATGTGTAGACAATCACTCCGAGGGGTATCAGGAAGCTAGCGGCATATATGTTCATTCCGGTCAGAGCATTGACGACAGCAGAGCCACCGAGAAGCAACATCGCAGTGACGATTATGTTTGTCATGAAGCAGAAGACGAGGAAAACAATATGCGCAGCAGTTCCCCAACTGAAATTCAAACTTACTGAAATCAGCATAAGAGAAATCCTTGTGACGTGGGTTAAGCCGAAAAATACGAGTGTTACGTCTAGGGCCAGGTGATACATACCGAGCTCTCACGATTTCACAAACTGTGTGCGCGTGAGGAGCTTTTCTTTTTATCTCTATGGCCATTATACCGAACAAGAGTACCTACTTGCAAGCATTTAGCGACTTAGCTGTGAGAACTCCAATGTCAACTTTCTCTTGGAAGTTAAGGTCAATAAACACGAATGAGCAATCAGATGGAAGTTGCGTGTACCTGGATTGTAGCACCGCTCGCATACCAGAATGGCCCGCTAACTCCATATTGCCAGGCGACATTGGAGCTTTGCAAGATTGTAGCGGCCCACGTCCACTTTAAGAGTTCAACCCAAGAAATATGAGTTGTTTGCGCTGGAATTCCGTCTAAGCTGCCTAACTAACAATGCAGAAGGAATACCTGAGAAACGATCACACTAGCTATTAGTCCAGTTTTGACATTCCTTCCCGCAGTGTTGAACCATTCAGAAGTGTGGCGCGATCCCACATAACGCTTCTCCAGCCAGACCTGGCATCACAGGAAATTACTAACCACAATTGAGGTTCCATACCATGCCGATTCATTCGATTCTGTAAGGAAAAGAATGGGCAGCTAGTGCCAGTCTGGTATGCTAGAGAAGTAAAAATACAGTTCTTCAACTAGAACGAGATAGCAAAGACAATTACATTTTTCTCTCAAAGACGAGAATATTGGCTCTCTTATGTTTATGTTTGACATGATATATCTGATAAGTGGATGAAAAGATGAATCCACTGTAGTGATTCAGCTATGTTGCAGAAGCAAAATATTCTTTTCTCAACAAAAACAGAGGGAAAGAAGCGAAGCAATCCTACTGATTAAATTGATTGTCTAGTATCTCACGATTATTGTATAGCGAATACAGGCTTGCCTACACAATTTTTGTATAGTCAATTCATGGTACGGAATAGACCAGATTGCACTGATAGGTAAGTCAGAACATTCAGCAATTCATGAAAGGACTTATCCTTCTCCGCGGTATTAACCGAATGTTCAAATACCCAGTCCTCTTGACTCTATGATGAGTTTCTCCCATAACTTTGGAAAGAAAATCAACAAGAAAATGACAACAAAAGAGAAACACGTGATACCCTGCAGATTTCAAACTCTCCTTAAAAACCTGAGGTTATCTGCAGATAGTAGCAATCCTATGTCAGAGTATGCAACAAGTTATTCAAAGATCAACTTAAGGTCCTTCATCAAGCAACCACTGAAAACAATGGATCATAGCAACCCGCACTTAATGAAAACCTTGTTATGAAAATCAGGAAATCATCAAATAGTGCCACAGAAAATTCTACTCCCAGAACCGAAGAAAGAGCCATGGAGCAGCTGTCTATGCACTTTGCCTGAATTTCATATCTTATCATGCATACCAATTGGTCAAAACCGAGACAACCTCATCATCAGTGAAGAGAAATGCTTTCTATCAACCAAAAGTACCATGATTCATAGATTGAAACGAAAAAAACAGAGGCCAAAACCAACAAAAGAAGAAGTCTACGCGAGAGCAGAAGAGCGAATTGAGTACCAGGAAAGAGGTGAAGACAGCGAAGAAGGCACCGAACCCAAGAACGACCGAATACCCAACACCCTGATTGAGCACAGCTTGGCCTCCGAAGAAGCTGCTCTGCCTCACGCAGCTTCCCCCATCTGCAGACACGTGGTAGTACTTCCCTCCGAATCCCAACGGAGGACACTGCGTCAAAGAAGTGGTGGCCATCAGGAATGACGGCGAGGAAGAAGGAGGAGGAGGAGACGGGAGACGCAAGGACGCAGTTGCGTTCAGTACTATGGCATGGATCGATGAATCACTCAGTATTTATAAGGGATCCTCAAGGCTGACATCTCCCAAGCAGAGAGATGGAAGAGGTTACGGATTTACAGAGGAATCGTTGCGTGCGTTTTTCGTTCCTTGTTGCTCTCGCTAACGACCGAAGGCCCCCATAGTATCCTAAAAGTCAACACAAGAGGGTCTCTCTCTCAGTGAAAGGGAATCTCCACCAATCATCGTCACTCTGTCTGACCAACCCACCACCATCTTCTCTCGATTCAAACATCGCTGCCGGAAAAAGGAAACTGAATTTCTTGGATAAGGCCAGATCGAACCGCATGAACATGAATTGAAAGGAAATCGCCTTGTGATCGTAATCTCTGGGAAAGAAAAGGAATGATTTCACGGGGTGAAATGGATTGTCCATAAATGTGTGCAAACATAGTGATCCACCTTACTAATAGTACTTTCATTCTTCATCATCAGGTATAGAGGTGATAAAAATTCTTGATTACTACTAGTGATTCGAATCAATTTTCATCGCTTCTCTTCTTTACCCCTTTGATTTTCTTCCACTTATTTGAACGATTGAAAAGTTAATTTTCACTTGTTCATGGTCTATGGGCCATCCACATCGTGGGTTATGGACTAAAATAGTCCATGTGAATCTTTGTGAGCCAGTAGAAACTCCAGGATTAGACCTACTTTGCAAAAGCTCTGCCCATGTCAATGCCATCAATAGAAAAACGCATGGAAAATCTTTTTCACAATAATGTTTTTCTATAGTACAATTCATATTAAAAAATGGAATATTCTCGTCAATGTAAGCCTGACGTAATTGACAGCTACAAACAAGAAAATATTTTTGGTTTCGAGGTGTGCCATTGGCCCACTTGCATAGTTTCATTCGCCTCTCGTCATCGTGAAAAGTCTAGCTTGGCGTGATCAATTTGACTTTTATATATCTCGAGGGAATAACAGAGCGGCCAATTAGTCAACAAGAGATTAAAAAATTACTGAAAATTCATTTGTGCAACGCAGAGATACAGTAAGGAGCTTATACAAGCTCCGATCAGCGTTCTCTGCGACGCGCAATGCAAGCCTGCGTTGCCAACGATAAACTTGAACTAAAAAAAGGCTTTTGGCTTTTGGTCATGCTTAATTAGTGGTTGATGAACATGATCGCATCCATGAGCCATTAGTTTGCAAATTAATCTAACAGATTAGTACTAATTCTACTATATGTGTGTGATCTGTTTCATATGGATACATGACATTTATATGCCGCATGATAGATAGAATAGAGCTTGAATTGAACCTAATTAGAGCTCTTGTCAACAAGCGTGTCTTCTTAGCGAAGTTCAAGATTCTCATAATTAGGTTTTTGTCGTTTCTTTCATTTTGCTGATGGCGACAAATTATTATAGAGAAAAGTGTCAAAAAAATCATAAATCTATTATATTTATATTAATTTAATTTAAACATTTTAATAGTGTCAATTTGGTTTTAAAACTTTTGACCCGATGCCAATTAATTATTCCAATTAATTTTGATAGGATATTACTAGTGTGAATGCCAAGGCTTACACGTGGCATCACCGACTATAACGTGAACAATTTTTAATAATATTTAAATATATTTTTTTTCTCTCATTCCTTCTTCCTTTTGCCTGTGACCAACCATCGGCCATGATCATGGCAAGGCCAAGACCCAACAAGGGTCAGCCTCACCAGATCTAGCCTGGGCGAGGATCTGGCTAGCCCAACCCTCGGCCTCACTAAATTTGGTGAGAGGAGCCCTTGTTGGGGCTCGATCTCACCATGGCTAGGTGAGGCTAGCTTGCCCAAACATGGCCAATGGCTTACTATTGGCAAAAGGAAGAAGAAACAAGAGAAAAAAATAATAAAAATATCAAAATATCAAAATGTCATTTAAAATTTTCACCAAAAAAAAAATATCATTTAAAATTATTCACATTACCGCCGATGATACAATATAAGCCGACCAGTGTCCACATCAATAATGTCCAAGAAGAGGATTGTATCATGAGAGAAGCAAAGAGATCAAATGGCTGAATAGGTTTTGGACTAAATTGATACGAATATAACAGATTTATGAAATTTTTTACACTTTTCCCAATTATTTTGAACTCATTTGCGTCAAACTATTATTATTTGTTAGGGCTAGTTGCGGACTTGCTTGTGTGCGCGCCGCACAGTCGTGTTGTGAGAGCTGTTGTATAGAGCATAAGCAGAAGTTGACAATGTACTTCGTGTACAAGAGTGATGCTATAGGCAAGAAAGAACTTGGCAAAACCCAGTTAAATTAATGAGTGATGGAGTCCCTTCTTTCATTTTTTTTTAATTTTTCTACGCAAAATTCTGCAACTTGATTAGGAGAAATGAATACCCAGTTGCTGCTGCTGCTAGCATCATTACGGACATCACACCTTCCATTTCTTGAAGCCACCTTTTCAGCATCATATAGAGTCTTTGCTAGTTTTGCTTTCTTAAAACGAAATGATGAAAAAATAAATAAAAAATAAAAAATCCAATCAAGAGCCAGTCGAGCGCGACTATCACGTGCAGAAACACTTCTGAGCGCCCACAGTCGACAGCCAAAACTTCGTATCATGATTTTTTTTTTTCATCCTTGACTGCATATATCATCTGTGTTTTTACATTGTGGGCCTAAAAGGAATTTAACTCTTCAGTGCATATTGAATCTTAAATGATTACTTTGATTACGATATTGTGCAAGCACCATAGAGATTAGCATAGGGGCTTTACTCACACGTGCACTGACGCGCCTACATTCACTGAGAGATCATCAAAAATGAGTCCAAATCCAAAAATGCACATATTCATTTAGGTCTATCTTCACACAAGAGTTAAAGTCAATGAGTAATTGGCCAGCTAGGATTGTTAATCGCTTCATGCCACACTAATTTTCAGATGTGAGACTTCTCTAATATAATCCATATGTTCATCTCAACATACCTCATGACAGTCAATTACACTTCGTGTTTTAAGTAGGAAGTATAAAATGTTGTTGTATCAAGTGGCCAAGAGAAAAGAAAAAGAATGTTCAGTTGTATTGAAGTATACAAGAGGGGAATACTTTCTTGAATGGATCTTTTGACTTAGCCCGCGTGGAAGCGGCGAACGCCGCAATTCATCGTCCCTAAGGCTCATTCATATGGCCTCTTTGCATTGCCCTAAGGCCGCCTCTTGGCCATTATTTCTGAAAACGATGATGTTGATCTAGCTTACTTTTGCGATTCCTGTCTCTGTTCTACTAATCTTGAATTCAACTCTCTAAACTATCCATTGAATATTCCCAATTTGCATTGCAGGAAAGGTTCTTACTCATCTTTGACAGCTTGAATCCCCATCCGACAATATGTAACTTCTTGCCTTTGTTCATTATTCATTGAGGACGGGTGGACTTTTCGTAGTTCAATTTGTCTAGCATTTGAAACTTTGAATGGAACTTGACATTTTGAATTTGGGAATTACAGGAGAACTCATATATATCGATTGGGAGATCTAAGGGTACCTTGCAAAATTGGCCTTTGGTGAACACATACTCTTGTGCAACTTCTGTTAAGATTTCCAATCATATCGTCGACAAATTAATAGATGAGCGTAGTATATATATACTAGGGGAGCACCAATTCTCGGGTCTACAAGGTAAATTCCAGATTCCCAAAATTGGGAACCGGTCTCAAGAAGGTAAATTACAACCTTCCCGATCATCCCTTGCACCTATCGTACTAGTCCAATAGAAGTTCTTGCGCTTTCAGATGATGTTTATTTGTCCTATAATTTCGAAAGTCACAATCGCTTCCTTGGCTAAATGGTGTGTGCTACAGCTTCTGATAATGTCCAATTTGTCTCCAACTTAGTGAATGCCGACACATTGTGTAACATCTCAAGCCTCACTGTGTAATATTGTCCGCTTTTGGTCACCCGCCCTAGCGCGGACGAACCGTCATCCCAGCCACGATCTTTTCCCTCACGACTTTAAAACGCGTTACACGGGTTAGAGGGACCAAAGCCTTATAAGCTAACCAAGACATCCCTCCCTAGGCGATGCGGGACAAGATAGGAGGTTATCACACTCTCCACCTCTTAACAGAAGAGCGTCCTCGCAGTGGCCCCACGGGCGTCAAAACAGCATTCGAGTTGTGGTCCCACACGCGATCGGTATCACACTCCCTAGGCGATGCGGGACAAGATAGGAGGTTATCACACTCTCCACCTCTTAACAGAAGAGCGTCCTCATTGTGGCCCCATGGGCGTCAGAACAGCATTCGAGCTGTGGTCCCACACGCGATCGGTATCACACTCTCCACCTCTTAACGGAAGATTGTGGCCCCATCGGGGCGTCGAACAAGCATTCAAGCCGTGATCCCACACGTCGAACAAACATTCAAGCCGTGATCCCACACGCGATATCACACTCTCCACCTCTTAACAGAAGAGCGTCCTCATTGTGGCCCCATGGGCGTCAGAACAGCATTCGAGCTGTGGTCCCACACGCGATCGGTATCACACTCTCCACCTCTTAACAGAAGAGCTGTGGCCCCATCGGGCGTCAGAACAGCATTCAAGCTGTGATCCCACACGTCAGAACAGCATTCAAGCTGTGATCCCACACGCGATCGAGAGTCGGCTCTGATACCACAGAGTGTAATATTGTCTCGAGCTGTGATCCCACACGCGATCGAGAGTCGGCTCTGATACCACAGAGTGTAATATTGTCTGCTTTGGGTCACCAGCCCTGACGCGGACGAACCGCCATCCCAGCCACGGTCTTTTCCCACGCGATCGGGAGTCGGCTCTGATACCAGAGAGTGTAATATTGCCCAGCCACGGTCTTTTCCCACGCGATCGGGAGTCGGCTCTAATACCAGAGAGTGTAATATTGTCCGCTTTGGGTCACCAGCCCCTGATGCGGACGAACCACCATCCCTGCCACAATCTTTTCCCTCACGGCTTTAAAACGCGTTACGCATGTTAGAGGGACCAAAGCCATATAAGCTAACCAAGACCTCCCTCCCTAGGCGATGTGGGACAAGAGAGGGACCAAAGCCATATAAGCTAACCAAGACCTCCCTCTCTAAGCGATGTGGGACAAGAGAGGAGGTTGCCCCACTGTGTAATATTGCCCACTTTGGGTCACCCGCCCTAGCGTGGACGAACCGCCATCCCAGCCACGGTCTTTTCCCTCACGGCTTTAAAACGCGTTACACAGATTAGAGGGATCAAGCCTTATAAGCTAACCAAGACCTCTCTCCTTAGGTGATGTGGGACAAGAGAGGAGGTTATCACACATTGAACAAACTTTTTGGGGACATGTATTATTTGATCTCCACCTCCTTCAAAGAATTCAATCCTTTCAAGTCATCAATGGCTCTTAACACTCCACAATAACGTAGCCTGAAGATGCCATACTTTTTTCGTGCTTTTGTCAAAAGAGAATTTCTATTGTTGATTTTCTTTCATTTTGCTTGACTAAGGATGAATTAGACTTCCCAACTATTTTAAATTTTTGTTTGTTTTGTACCGAACTCTTTGCCATTTTGTGATTCTACTATTTTGATGTAGCTGTTATTTGTCTCAATTGTAAATTATGAGATGTTTTACTAAAGCTTATCCTTTCGATGAATTAAAAAAATGAAATCCAAAATGAACAAAAGGAATTGGTTGGTTCTTCAATAGACCTTACAACCAAATTAAACCAATAGGGTCGGTTTCAAGATATATAAATTAAGTTTCAGATTCCAAAAATCAAGAACCAATCTCGACAAGGTAAGTTTCAAGTTGTATATCTAGAACCTATCCACCCTAGAATTGTTCATCCCTGATATATATACTAAATTTGGACTGACCATGAACCATAGGAAACGTCGGGCCCATATGGGTCCCATCAAGAGGATATCAACGGGCAGGCAACCCGCTCAGCTTGTACTTGGGCAAGGTTTCTACATAAGTAAGCTCGACACCTCCAACTTTACAAGCTCAGCCCAGCTCGAGAATTTTTATGTAAATTTTATATTATAGACTGGGTTAGGCAACAAATTAGGCCCAACCTAGCCGGAGCTTGCTTGGTGGTGACCTTTAAACCCACCAAATATGACGATCCAAATTCATTTTAATACATGTATGCATATTCACTAAATAATTTCTCAATAGCATCACCCAATTATGTCAAAAATCTTGTCAGACGTTAGTTAGATGAGTATCCTTTCTCATGTATACCCTTGAATTCAAAATATAGAAGTTAATTTCACCATCTTTAAGATGTCCTAATAATATATTATAGATATATCGTTCCATGGAAGAAAAAATCAAAAAAAAAAAAAAAAAAACTTTATAACCCAAAAAAAAAAAAAAAAGCAAAAGCCCGTAGGGTAATACGGGTGCGTTTGGAAAGGCTTTTGGGGAAATACAAACACCATTGAGTTAAAAGAGTTTTTCAAAATACTTATATTGTGAAGTATTTTGAGTAAAATGGTGTATGGAAGAATTATATTCGCAAAAAGCTTTTGTTATTCATTAAAAAAAAAAGGAGAGTTGGTCAGCCAAGAACAAGTAGTCGCCGACGAGGAGTAGGCAATTCAGCGAAGGGCAGGCAGTTCGATGCATGTTGTCCGCCAGAGGTAGGCAATCCGGTGAGGGTTGCACAACCCTCCGGCGAGCGTCACGACGATCAGATATGATCGCCATGCCGCTCGTTGAAGGGTCGCAAGCGACCGGATCTAAGGTCACGACCCATCTAGTTGTAGATTTGGTCATCACTCGAGCCTCCGACACTAAATTTGGTCGCGACCAAACTTGCGACTAGATGGGTCGTGCGGAGGTCGCAATGTGGCAAGTGAAGGTCGCCGGCAATCGCATCTAGTCGCAACCAGATCTGCGACCTCCGTGAGTGATTGCTTTTGTTGGTGGCATGACGTGATAATTCACTTGAACCTCCGAAAATATAAATAAATAAATAATTGAAAATATATTTACTGGAAACTTGTCGTTACTATTCGAAATCTCGTATTTTCCTTCTCTACTTGTTTTTCTATTGAGAATGAGTTTTGCGTAGCCGTCATTCTACTCTAGCTATCGGCTTGGATTGATCCGATCCGGATGAGATCAGTTCACGAAAGATCCATTCTTTGAATTATTGCCACTCTATAGTCATTGGGACCTTGGATAATACCTGGTTCATCGTCTAGCATAATAATATTCAAGTGATGATATAATCGTCATCTCTCTAGAACGATCTCGAGTAATTCTAAATTCATGAAGGGGTTTCTACGCGATCTCTAGAAAATTTATTTGCGATTTCTAGAACGTTTCACCACGATTTCATCCATTCAAAGACATTAGATTTTTTCAGCATCTGTAGACATAATTAGGCGTGTGATTGATTAAGCAGTCATTAATATTTATAAATGTTAATTTATGGAAGGATTGGGAACAGGAGGACTTGTGAAGAAGCTGCTTCAAGTAGGTCAACCTGCTTCGCTTTCGACCCACTTAAAAAGTTATCCTTTGGACTTTTCCATAAGATAATGTGAACATAGAATTGATTATAGCTTGACCATAAGATGATGTGAACATCAAAAACTTGGAACCTTATTAGGACTTGCCATTACTTGGAGCTGAGGGAATGAAAACGACGTCGCATGTGCGAAAAATGAATGTTGCTTGTATGCAAGATTGAGTGAACAATGGTCCTTGTTTGCACTCCACTAATAAGAGTCTCGATTGAAAGAGATCTCCTATGAAGAGATGGAGGAAAACACGCTAAAGAAAGAAGTACTCTTAGGCATGAACCGTGATAGAGAATTATTAGTTGATATGCTTTTTTTTCATTGTAATTTTTTTTTTAAAATTGTCCTTTCACGAAACAAGATATATCTATAATATATTATCGGGACATCCTATCTAAAGACGGTGAAATTAGCTCCTAGACTTTGAAATCATGGGTATACCTGTCAATATAATATTTCATTAAACCGACTTCAGACAAGGTTTCCGGCTGTAGAGTAGTGAGGTTGTGAGAAATTATTTAATGAATATGGTGCAAGCATGTATCCAATTGAATCTGGATCATCATTTTTAGTGGGACTAAATGTGAGCACCAGGTTGGCTCTAGATAGATTGGGCCCAAAGGTTAGGCCCAATCTGATGCCTGAGCCTGTCTATAATAAAAAAGTTTACAATGAAATTCTCGGGCTGGGCCAAGCTTGTAGAGTTGGAGGTGTCGGGCTTACTCGTGAAACAACGTGGCCCAACTCCAAACCCGCCCATTCACCTCTCAGCCCCTCGCCCGCTCGTCAATCACCTCTTGATGGGACTCACAAGGACCCAGCGTTCTGATAGTTTGTGTTCGTGTTCAACTCGGTTTAGCAGATATACCATGCAAAAATTTGTCGATACTATGATACAGGACATCTCGATTGGAAGCCTCAACAGAAATTGTGCCAAGGCAACTTCCCAAATTCAAAATGTCAAGTTATATTGGAAGTTTCAAATTCGATCCATATTGAACTAGGAAAAATCCACCCAATGTCAATGAATAAAGAGAAGAAGAGCCAAAATCAGATTTTGTCAGATGGGGGGGTTCGAGTCGTCAAAGGTGAGGAAGAACTTGTTCTGCAACAGAAACTGGGAAATATTCAAAGGACATTTTAAAGAGTTGAATTGAAGATTAGTAAAATAGAGCCAGGCATCATCACAAAAGTCAGCTACATGACATCATCGTGTTCGAATATAATGGCCAAAGGCGGTCTCCAGGGCAGAGCAAAGAGCCCTTGTGAGTCCCACCAAAAATGATGATCAGATTCAATTGGATACATGCTTGCACCATATTCATTAAATAATTTTTCAACAGCCTCAGTAAACTGCAACCGGAAACCTTGTCTGAAGTTGGTTTGATGAAATAATATATTCACAGGTATACCCATGATTTCAAAGTATAGAGGCTAATTTCACCGTCTTTATATAGGATATCCCGATAATATATCATATATTGTTTTGTGGAATGACTATTTAAGAAATATTTACAATGAAAAAAAGCATGTCAACCACCCAATGCAGTGGTGTAGTTGGCTTGAGCTTTGTGCCTCCCACAAAATGTGATAAGTTCAAATTCCAACGGCATATTTGGTGACTTAACTGGTGGCGGCCGTTCTTCCCACCGGCTGTCGGTCGGCTCATGCCTAAGATTACTTCTTTCTTTAGCTTATTTTCTTCCGTCTCATTATAGAAGATCTCTTTTGATCAAGACTCTGATTAGTGGAAACGTTTGTAAAACGTAATTCGCTTAAATAATTTTTTTTTATTATTTGCTCACTGCAAATGAAACAGGAGGAGGTGGGGGGTACGCGCACCCACGTATCAGAACCCTTTGGCGTGAAGCTGAAGCCTCTGCACGTGAAACGGAAAGAGGTGGGGGCACACGTATGTGAAAGGGAAAGGGAGCCCCCACGTGGAAGAGTGAAGCCGCCGAAGCCTACAGAAGCAGAGAAAGAAAAAGGAGCCGCAAGCCGCACAGGTGGAGTTGTAGAGAGCTGCACACGTTTTTGTTTCGAGCTTGAACACGCGGTAATTTTTGCACCGTGAATTTATATTAAGTAAGTTGTTTATTTATAAATATTTTAAATTTTGAATTAAATTAGTGTGAAAAACACTCGAGAATGTGAGCGATTGTAAATTCTAATTCTTGATTATAGTGAATTATTTATTACTGACTCTCCCGTGAATGTAGATACCGATATCTGGAGCGAACCACGTAAATTTCCGGTACCCTTATTATTTCTCATTTATTTCTATGGTGATTTCGCGTTAACGTAAATTGTAAGATCCCGTCGTTTCCACACATTATATTTCAACACAAGTAATAGCAAGTCCTAAAAAGGTTCCAAGCTTTTGATGTTCACATCATCTTATGATCAAGCTTTTGATGTTCACATGATCTTATGATCAAGCTATATAATCAATTCTATGTTCACATTATCTTATGGCAAAGTCCCAGGGATAACTTTTTGAGTGTTCACATTCAAGTGGGTCAAAAGCGAAGCAGGTTGACCTATTCGAAGTAGCTTCCTCACACGACCTCATGTTCCTAATCCCACCATAAGTTAACATTTAGTGTTATAATATAATACTCGAAAACGACAAGACCTTATAATTTACGTCAACGCGAAATCACCAGAGAAATAAACAAGAAAAATAAGGACACTGGAAATTTACATGATTCAATCCGAATATCGGTACATACATCTACGGGGGAGAGCCAACAATAAATAATTTACTATAATCGGAAAATCAGTGTTTACAATCATTCATACGCTCAAGTGTTTCTCACACTTAAATTTAACACCAAATCTAAAATGTTAATAAATAAACAACTCACTTGACATAAACTCTTGGCATAAAATTATCGCGCATTCAAGCTCGAAACAATACGGCTTCACCTGGCTTCAAGGGAACATGCGGCTCTTTCCCAAGCAGTGTGAACGTCCGACTCTATGTAGGTTTCGGCGGCTTGTTGCTTCGGCGGCTTTGTTCGTAAAGGGAAAAGAAAACCTGCAATTTTCTTGCTTTTATATGTGCGCCCAGGTTAAACTTTGATCTAGGCCCACCTACGCTTCGTTTCACGTGCAGAGGCTTACATGCAGGAGTTTCCCACTCCTTTTTTTCTTCCTTTGTTTCCATATGCTAAAAGAAGAAAATCCAGGCGTGAAAGTTGTGTGCCCAAAAAGAAATTCTTCTTTTGTCTTTTATTTCCTCTTTTGTAAATCTTCAAGAGTCCAGTAAATTTCTTCTATTTTGAAAATCTCTATCAACAAAATTCGGTATAATAAATCATTTTTCGAATTCAAATTCGAAATATTAATTTAACATTTAGAAATACTAGTGACTGCTTAATCAATCACGCGCCTAATTATGTATACAGATGCTGACAAAAATCTGACGTCTTTAAATAGATGAAATCGTGGCGAAACGTTCAGAAATCGCAAATAAATTTTCTAGGGATCACGTAGAAACCCCACTTAAAAAATTTATAATTGCTCCGAGATCGTTCTAGAGAGATGACGATTATATCATCACTTGAATATTATTATGCTAGACAATGGACCAGGTAATCTCCAAGGTTCCAATGAGTATAGAGTGACAAAAATTCAAAGAATGGATCTTTCGCGAACTGATCTCATCCGAATCGGATCAATCTAGGCCGATAGCTAGAGTAGAAATGCCGGCTACGCGAAACTCATTCTCAATAGGAAAACAAATAGAGAAGGAAAATACGAGATTTCGAATAGTAACAAGAAGTTTCCGGTAAATATATTTCCAAATATATATTTTTTCCGGAGGTTCAAGTGAATTATCACGTCACGCCACCGACGAAAGCAATCGCTCACAATCCATCTGATCAAATTCTTTTTCCTTTTTATAATTATTTCAAAGTTTTAATTGCAGTTGCAAACTAGGAAAGCACTCCTAGTTTCCTCCTCGAGAATGCATAATTTTCTGGGGTCAAGTCTTTCGACCAGTCAACGCAAACGTTCCATGAACTTCGCTGATTTCGTGTCAAAGCAGGACGCTGGCCATTCAAACTGACACGTTTCAATCTTCTCGTCTCCGCCTCTGCTCTTTCCTTCGACTTTCGCAGGATGCAAAGACAATCGATCAGAGCCTCACGGCATCTGCGAAAGGCCCCCTCGTATAAATACAAACCTTCCTTGAACCCAGGAATTCATAGTAACAACTACCACAGAAAGACAACAGACACGTTTCGACCCACGACAAACCATCTTCAACAGCTCTCTTTTCTTTCCATCTTCTGCATCGAACATCTCCCATTTCTCTTAAGTCCCACCACACCTGATGAACACCGGGGCCGCCACCAAAATGTCCGGACTGCTGCTCAGGCATCTCGGCCAGAGGGTGCTCTCGACGTCAGCCTACCGGGGTCTCATGCTCGAGGCAACAGCTAACTTGAGGCATGCAGGTCCGGTCGGGGGGGTCCGGTACAAGAGCAGTCTGGCCACCGATGCCGCAAATGATGAGAAGGGAGAGAACACCAAGGCCATTACTAGCTACTGGGGGATCGCTCCGGCGAGGATCACCAAAGAGGACGGTTCGGCCTGGAAATGGAACTGCTTCAGGGTATGCAATTGTCGTATAAGAACATCTCCTGTCTATGGTTTGATGGAACTTTGTATGGTCGGTCAGAATTCAGTGCTCTGAGTTCTTATCTGGGTCAACGCGTGATTTGCCTATTTCATCATCTTCTTCTTCTTCTTTTCATGGACAGCCATGGGAGGCTTACACAGCAGATGTTTCCATTGATGTGGAGAAGCACCATAAACCAAACAATCTGATGGATAAGTTTGCTTACTGGACAGTTCAGACTCTGAAAATCCCTGTTGGCCTCTTCTTTCAGGTTAGCACTTCCCAAGTTCTGACTGCTTAGGAAATCTTTCAGAAGAACAATTTGAACGCCCGACACGTAAATCCGGTGAACCCATCATGAGTTCTTGTGGTTTTAGATCAAACTGCTCGGATCGATGCTCATTCACATGACCGAAATTCCCAAATCAACTATACTTGATTTGTTCTTAGGCTGCATGAATTTATGTTGGTGAAGCTTCTGTGGAACAAGCGAACGGTCCCGGTTTAAATTTCTGTGGCGTTCTGTTTTCCTAGTTCTGAGTCAATGTGATCTTCTGCAGAGGCGGCACATGTGCCACGCCATGCTGCTGGAGACGGTGGCCGCTGTACCAGGCATGGTTGGCGGGATGCTCCTGCACTGCAAGTCCCTCCGGCGGTTCGAGCACAGCGGCGGGTGGATCAAGGCGCTCCTGGAGGAGGCCGAGAACGAGCGGATGCACCTCATGACCTTCTGCGAGATCGCGGACCCCGCGTGGTACGAGCGCGCGCTCGTGTTCGCCGTCCAGGGCGTCTTCTTCAACGCCTACTTCTTGGCCTATGTTGTTTCTCCTAAGCTGGCGCACAGGATTGTTGGGTACTTGGAGGAAGAGGCTGTGATCTCTTACACCGAGTTCCTCAAGGACTTGGACAACGGCAGTTTCGAGAACAGGCCCGCGCCGGCGATCGCCATCGATTACTGGAGGTTGCCCCAGGACTCGACGCTGAGGGATGTGATCGTGGTGATCAGAGCCGACGAGGCTCATCACCGGGACCTCAACCACTATGCATCGGTAAGGCCTTACCCTGTTCGATTTGCATGTTTTTGGACGTGTGCATTTTGCAGCCCAGGTTTAGTCCCAGCATATTATCTCAAAAGATTGATTTTAGGGTCAAAACATGTGCAGTGACCATAACACGAGACAATATAGTAAGTGATTATCACACGTCATATCATCAGTTGACATAGCGTAGTGCCATTAATTATAAAATTGACATATGCAAAAAAATCATCCATCCATCTTCATCGTGACTTTTAAGTACATGCTTCGTCTTATTTTGTGCCCGATACATCACAATTGACTGTGGCACATCACATTATATCCTAATTCTTTAAGAATTGTTGTTTAGGGACTTACAGAAGATTCTATTAATTGAATTTTGCAGGACATACAATGCCAAGGACATGAGCTGAAGGAGGCCCCTGCTCCAATTGGATATCATTGATTCATACAAAATACATTTATATGAGAAGTTCCATTAATTGATTGTAGACCATCGTCTATTACTATTTGTTATAATGTAAAATCTCGGATAATGTAAAAGAAAAAAGAGGCATTTAAGCCTACGTATTGAATACAAGCATGTACGTATTGAAGCCTTTTAGAGCACCCGATCAATCTCATTGGTCAAGCAGCCAATTTAGTCCGGATCCAATGTCACATTCTATCCATCGATTAAAGATGTATTATATGGTTTTGCGATCTAATTGATCTGGTAGTGATCAATGTCCAAGCCCTGCTTCTTGTGAATACCTTTCAACGAAAATTCAAAAGGAGCTCAAATTCTTTTGCGAGGATCTTTGAAGTCGTACATTCGTTCGTGCACGTTATGTACGATCATGAAGTACATTCATGGATCCGACCCCAAAAAAAGTACATTCATGTACTTCCGCATATTTTCATGAAGGTTTTCCTAACAGCTCCAAAATTCCGTTCAAAGCCGGCTTCAAAAGGACACTTTCTTTTGGGTTCCCCTAAGAATTTAAAAATGAAATTATATTGAAAAATATTGAAAAATATTTTTCCTAATAATGATCACTCGTGTTATTTTACAAAATGTTGTATATTCGAGTTTTTAAAGATCACACGAACTCTTGGTCAATTTCTAGTGCTCATGAAATGGTATTATCTCCAAATTCGATAAGATCGAATAGTCAACAACGACTAGAAGTGGTCAAAGTTGACTCTTCCTCTAGACAAAAAAGTCCAAATTTATTTAAGTTAATATTACGAAAAATTGCAAATGAGTAAACTTGTGATAAATTTATCACAAACAAGTTCATAAAAAATTTAAATTGATATATATATATATATATATGATAAATTTACTTAAAACGAATTCATTTTATTTTTTATTCTTGGTTGAACACTAGAAGTTAATCCGCTACTAGGCGCGCAAAATGTAAGCGCTTACGTGATCACGGCCAATGGAGGAGCGATTTTTTTTCGTCCTTTTTGAGGACACACGAGGAAAAGTTGAACACGTCCAACGTGGACCACACATCTTTAATTCCGTTCCTACGACGCGACCTCTTCCATTAATTAACTGCATAATTAATTAATTCTAATTAAGGTAAACCCTTGCTGACTCCCAAATTGCCTTTTTTTAGAATCTCTTTCAATTTATGCCCCTCTCCGCAGTCAATTACGAAATTGCCCGCTGAACCTAGGGAACGGTGCATGTACACACGCCAGCCAACAAGCGTGATCGGTTTCCTAGTGTGACAATTCCTAATATGAAACCAGATCAACTAGGTTTGGTTCCTAATTTGCATAATTGAGAACCAGCCCACCGAGTCTTGGAAATGGTTATTTCTTTTTCTTTTCTGTTTCTTATATCCCCTATACATAGGAGCTTCTCAACATTAAAAAAAAAAAAAAAAAAAGGGGGGGGGATAATTTATTAATTTGCGCTCATTTCAACATAAAAAATTAAAAATTAAAAATTAAGAAGTTCTGGCAAGTTTGTTGGTTCGGTTTAATTCCTAATATGAAATCGGAAACCGATCAGTCATAAATCTATTCAATTCAGTTCAATCCGATTCTTGAACGGAATGCACATACCTGGATAGCGCCAATGCACGCCATATTAAGGGAGGGCATTTCGGTCAGAACGGCATACTTTCCATATAAATCTAAATTTCAAACGGTCCCGAATAAAAAGTCCTCGCTGGCTCGCCTTGCCTTGCCTTGCTCCCTACGTATGGGGGCCGCCATCATCATGGAACCTTCCCCGTGGCCCCCACAATGTCTGGTAACCCAATCCCCGCCCGACACGCGTCGCATAGCACCGCGTCCACGGAGGCAGCCCGACCGCCAATCGCAACTCGCGCGAGCGAAACAGCGCGAAGCGCGGGCGGGCCAGCCTCTCCGGAGTCCATTTACGAAAGTACCCCCCGAGCCGTCCCCATATAAAAGGAGGACCGCCACCTAAAACCCCCCTGTCACGCCTTCGACGTTGAACTCATAAACCCCAAAACCCCACGACGAAACGCGGAAACCGAATCTCTCCCTTCCCCCAAACTCTCGCGTAACGGTCGATCCTCCTCCTCCTCCTCCTTCGCTGATCACGATGATGATCGGACGGCACCACGGCGGCAAGCTCCTCGCCGGCGCCGCCCTCGCCGCGCTCGGCCGGAGGACGCTCGCGACGGCCTCCGTCGTCGCCGCGCGCGGCTTCGCCGGCGAGGCGGCCGCGGCTGCGCAGGGAGCGAAGTACTTCAACTCCGGCCCCGCTCGCGGCGGAGCGGCGGCGACCGCGTGGCTCAGGGCTCCGGCGATCGGGATGCGCCGCGAGAGCACCCTGGCTCTCGGAGAGAAGGAGGCGCGGCCTCAGCAGCAGCAGCAGCAGCAGACGGCGGAGGAGGACAAGCGCGCGGCCGCCGGCGGGAAGGCGATCGCGAGTTACTGGGGCGTGGAGCCTTCGAAGGTCACCAGGGGCGACGGCACCGAGTGGAGGTGGACTTGCTTTCGGGTAACGTGCGACTTTTTTTTCTGTGGCGATTTCGTCTTTGCCTTGTTTGCGTCGAGTCTGCTTTTGTTGCTGATGCGTGTTTTGACGGTGGATGAAGCCGACGGAGACGTACAAGGCGGACCTGTCGATAGATCTGAAGAAGCACCATGCGCCGCTGACGTTCCTGGACAAGTTGGCCTTCTGGACGGTCAAGTCCTTGAGATACCCCACGGACATATTCTTCCAGGTACGTCCTCATCTTCAGTTTATGATCCGGCGACTTCCGCACATCTGGCGGTTCGATGCCTGGTTCTCCATCTAGTCCTAGTATCGTTGGCCGATCTACACGTACACCAGCCCTAGGCGTGTCGAGATCTATTAGAACATATAACTTAGAACCCGCATGATCTTGGTTGGTGTTCCATCGAGCATGGACTAGTCGATGTTTGATATGGAGTTGTACCTGTAGAGACAGAAGGAGTCAGGGTGACCTCGCTCTTTGAAATGGACGGAGATTTCTTGGACAAAAAGTTTTAGGTTGCGTTTGATTGCTGATTGTGCTTTCGGCCTTTTCTTTTCCATTTTTTTTCTTTCTTTGTTTTTCGAGGGGGTTCTTATATTTGGTTCTGAATTTAAAGATTTAATTTTTATTTTAACAGAACACCTCGAATTTTTATAAAATCATGTGAAGTTGATGTTGGACTTTTTTTTAAATTTAATATCAAAGTAATTTCTTTTCTTCTTTTTTTTTTTTTTTTTTTTTACATTTTACATATGGATTTAAAATACGAGTTTATGCGTCTAATTGGTAATTAGGGGTAAATTGTCTTCTTTCCTGCCACTGTCCATCGTGGGTGCTAGACTTCTTTTTTTTTTTTATGTTAAATATTATCTTTGATATGTAAGGGCGTAAGAGGCTAAACACGCGCGATTCGCTCCCGAGAGTTTTGACATTAACATTTATTTCTTGTAAACAGAGAAGATATGGCTGCCGAGCGATGATGCTGGAGACCGTGGCAGCGGTGCCCGGCATGGTCGGAGGACTGCTTCTGCACTGCAAATCGCTGAGGCGGTTCGAGCACAGTGGTGGTTGGATCAAAGCCTTGCTAGAAGAAGCTGAGAATGAACGCATGCACCTGATGACCTTCATGGAGGTTTCGCAGCCAAGATGGTACGAGCGCGCCCTTGTGTTTGCAGTCCAGGGCGTCTTCTTCAACGCCTACTTCCTGGGCTATCTGATCTCTCCCAAATTTGCCCACCGGGTGGTTGGCTACCTTGAAGAAGAGGCGATACACTCCTACACCGAGTTCCTGAAGGAGTTGGACAATGGAAGTATCGAGAATGTCCCGGCTCCGGCCATCGCCATCGACTATTGGCAGCTCCCCGAAGGGTCCACTCTGAGGGATGTCGTGCTGGTGGTGAGAGCTGATGAGGCACATCACCGGGATGTGAACCACTTTGCATCGGTAATGATCTCATTCACAGCACCTCTCAAATTTTTATAGCACTTGTGCGATTTATCAATAGGACTGAATACTCGATCTGATCCTGACTGGTTTAAATGGATGAATTGTTGCAGGACATACATTATCAGGGACGTGAGCTGAAGGAAGCCCCTGCTCCACTCGGGTATCATTGAAATATTCCAGGTCACTAAAGTGCTGTGAAGGATGAAAAGTTCGTTATATGCTCGAGGACTATGTCTTTTACTATGAAATAATTTCGGTACTCATTACAGTGTTTAGAATCCACTGTTGTGTTCATTAAAATGATTCTGGCTACAGGAGTTCATCGTCGTGAACCTCATGGTAATTGTACTTCGATTCCCTTTCCCCCTTGTGAAATAACCCCATCTTGCTGTTGCTGAATAAAGAACTTATGTTTGACCAAGATCATCCGTTCTAATTCACGATGGTACTTTGCAAATGGCAGATTTATGAGATAGAAAAGGAACTGGTTTGCGGTTGATCGAAGAATTGGAGTTCGTCTGGGGAGAAGCTTTCTGCTTGAAGCGAATGATAAAATGTTCAAGCCATGTCTTCTCTCCTGCAACTCCAAGGTAGCCCAAATGGTAATTGCGATACAGGGTGCTATTCTTAGGCATAGCCAATTTTAGAGTCGAACCTTTTAGAATTTGAGAATTGGAGAATAGCAGTCATTGACGGACTACTATCGTGTCAACTAGGATGGGTTTAGAAATTACAAAATAGAGCAACATCTTTACAGCAAAATGTAAATTTATGTTAGTTCCTTCAAACGGAAGGATAGATTCAATTAAATTGAAGCAAGTACTATGAGAAACGGCGAGATGGTTGTATTGACGGTGATGATTCAATTTCAAGACATCTCCCATGATTGGGAGATGTTGAAAAATCACAAGGATATATGATCAATCTTAGTGTAAGAGTATGAAGTATTGACCCCCACTATTATTTTGTATGAAGGTTATAGGGAAATGTATACAAATAATTCGTGAACTTTAGTAGAAAAAGTGCCAAAAAGTCCTAAACATTTTTTTTTTTGTGCCGATTTAATATAAACATTTTTTTGTTGCCGATTTAATCCTAAATATTTTTAAGTTGTGCCAATTTAGACATTTCCGGCTAATTTTGACCAGATTTTGGTAACTAGACGCTAGCTGGCTGACGTAACTAGATTAGCGCTAATGTGAACAACTTTTAATAATATTTTAATTTTGTTTTTGTTTTTTTTACTTTTATTTTTTACTTTTTTACTTTTTTTTTTTTTTTTTTTTTTTTTTTTTTCTTTTTTTCTTCTCCTCTTCTTCCTCCAACCGATCGTCGGACTTTGGCGACCGGCTAGAGGCAACAACCGGCGAGGTTGAACTCGACCTCGCCGACCACCTCGCGCAAGGCGACAACGCTCGCCCTCGCCAGATCCGGCAAGGGCAAGCCTCGACCACCCGGCGCGAGGCCGCCCTCGAGGCCTAGGCGGTGAGGGTCGAGCCTCGCCCATGGCCGACGAGGGCGAGCTCCGCCAACTTGACGCGAGGAGGCGGGGTTCTCGAAGGAGTTGGCCCGGTTGCGGATCGGCCTAGAAGTCGGCGTTGGCCAAGACCCAAACCTCCTTCCAGCTCTTGGAGAGGAAGGAGAAGGCACTCGAGGATGCCCCCGGAGACGGCCTCCTCGCGCCAAGCTGGTGAGGCTTTGCCCTCGCCGGCCATGGGCAAGGCTCAACCCTTGCTAGCTTTGGCGAGGGCAAGCCTCGCTGCCTAGGCCTCGAGGGCGGCCTCGCGTCGGGCGGGCAAGGCTCTCCTTGCCGAATCGGCTAGGGCGAGGTTGACCTCGACCTTGCCGGCTGGAGGAAGAAGAGGAGTAAAAAAAAAAGTAAAAATCAAAAAAATCTAAATTATTAAAATATTATTAAAAGTCATTCACGTCGTACCAATTAAGCCATGTCGTCGACCGGCGTCCAGTCAGCAAATTCTGGCCAAAATTGGCTGAAAAATGACTAAATTAGCACAACGTAAAAATGTTTATGACTTAATTAGCACCAAAAAAAGGTTTATGATTGAATTGGCACAAATGCAAAAAGTTTATGACTTTTTTGGCACTTTTCCCCTTTAGAACTTTAGCATATTGTCCATATACTTTTAATTTGAACTTTTTGTGCATGTTCAGTTTAGTCACTGAATTATATTAAAATTTTCAATATTGACCATAAACTTGAATTGATAAAAAGATAATATTGAATATTTTATATAGTTTAGGGACTAGATTGAACATATTCCATAAATTGAAAGACCACATTAGACAAATTAAAAGTTCAAGGGCAACAAGGGCAACATTACATATAAAGCTAAAGTTCATGAACTATATTGAACAACTTAAAAGTTAAGAGACGAAATTGCTAATTGAATCAAAGTTTGGGGACCGTTTGTATCATTTTTCCTAGGTTATAGGACAAATGTTTTTGGGTTGCACTTTCTGACATGATATTCACCTAGTTAAAATATTAAGTGATGGATTCACTTCTTTCATTTCTTGATTTTCCTACGTGCGATCCTGCGGCATAATACGGAGAAAAGAATTCCCAGTTGCTGCTGCTGGGGACGAGAGGGGAAAGCTTCTTGTCTGGATCTTTAACTAGCCCACGAGGAAGCGGCGATCGGTAGAGCACGTTGTCCCTAAGCCTCATTCACAAGGGCTCTTTGCTCTGCCCTGGAGACCGTCTTTGGCCATTATATTCGAACACAATGATGTTATGTAGCTGACTTTTGTGATGATGCCTGGCTCTATTTTACTAATCTTCAATTGAACTCTTTAAAATGTCCTTTGAATATTTCCCAGTTTCTGTTGCAGAACAAGTTCTTCCTCACCCTTGACAACTCGAACCCCCCATTTGACGGCATCTGATTTTGGCTTTTCTTCGTGTTATTCATTGACATCGGGTGGAGTTTTCGTAGTTCAATATGGCTCGAATTTGGGACTTCCAAAATAACTTGACATTTTGAATTTGGGAAGTTGCCTTGGTACAATTTCTGTTGAGGTTTCCAATCGAGATGTCCTGTATCATAGCATCGACGAATTTTTGCATGGTATATCTACTAAACCGAGTTGAACACGAACACAAACTATCAAAACGCTGGATCCTTGTAAGTCCCATCAAGAGGCGATTGACGAGCGGGCGGGGGGCTGAGAGGTGAATGGGTGGGTTTGGAGTTGGGCCACGTTTCACGAGTAAGCCTGACACCTCCAACTCTACAAGCTTGGCCCAGCCCAAGAATTTCATTGTAAGGGTGCGTTTGGGAAGACTTTTGGGGAAATTCTTGAGAAAATGTAAAGATACTTGAGTCAAAGGAGTTTTTCAAAATGCAAATTGTGTTTGGTAAATGGTACTTGTGAAAGTCCATTGTGAAGTATCTTTGAGTAAAATAGTGTTTGGATTAATTAAATTTGCAAAATGCTTTTGTTATTAAAAAAAGGGAAAAAAGGAGAGTTGGCCGGCCAAGGGTTTGCCGGTTACTGCTAGTGAAGGGTAGGCGGTCCGGCGAGGGGGAGGCGGCGTGGTGAAGGTTAGGCTGTCCGGCGAAGGGCAGCGTCCGGCTAGGGTTCCCGTGTGGAGGACACGGCTCGGCGAGGGTCGCGGCGACCGGGATCTCGCGATTTGGGTTGCGGCGACCCGGATCGTGAGATCCCGGTCGCCGCGACCCTCACCGAGCTGTCATGCGACCCACCACGCCGCAGAGGTTGCCAGCGCTCACGATTTGGTCACCGTGACCCAGATATGCGCAACTAGATCTGCGCACAATCTGGGTTGCCGGCGTCCTCCGCGCGGCGACCCTCATCGGAGGGTCGTGGGACCCTAGCCGGACCACCTCCCCTTCGCCGAACCACCTGTCCTTCACCGGCAACTGCACATAGATGCTGGTCGTGTTCTCAGTAGAGAGAAGGGAAGGATGAAGACGATGAACAACAATCGGGGTAAAGCCGGAAAAACAAAAAATTAATAAGGACAATTTCGGAAGAAAAATATTCATTATCTTCAATGCCAGCATTCCGAGAATGCCTAAGGCAGCCCCCAACCTGCCTTGGGCTTTCAGCCTTGGGAAGGCTTTGCATTTGGCAAAGGCAAGTAAAAAAAAGTTCCCAAACACTCAACATTTGGCCCAAAGGCGTTTAGCCCCTCAAAGGCCCTTGGGAAAGCTGTTCCCAAACGGAGCCTAAATTTTTTATTATAGACAGGCTCAGGCATCAGATTGAGCCTAACCTTTGGGCCCAACCTATCTAGAGCCAACATGGTGCTCACATTTAGTCCCACCAGAAATGATGATCCAAATTCAATTGGATACATGCTTGCACCATATTCATTAATTAATTTCTCAACAACCTCAGTAAACTGCAGCCAGAAACCTTGTTTGAAGTTGGTTAGATGAAATATTATATTCACAGGTATACCCATAATTTCAAAGTATAGAGGCTAATTTCACTGTCTTTATATAGGATGTCCCGATAATATATTATAGATATATCTTGTTTCATGGAAGGACAATTTAAGAAATATTTACAATGAAATAAAGCATGTCAAGTAATTGTTCTCTCTTTAGGCCAAAAAGCAAGTAATAGTTCTCTCTCACGGCTCGTGGCTAAGAATACTTCTTTCTTTAGCATGTTTTCCTCCATCTCGTTATAGGAGATCTCTTTTGATCGAGACTCTAATTAGTGGAGTACAAACAAGGATCATTGTTTACTCAATTTTGCATACAAGCAATATTCATTTTTCGCACACGTGACAACATCATTTTCATTCCCTCGGCTTTAAGTAATGGCAAGTCCTAAGAAGGTTCCAAGCTTTCGATGTTCACATCATCTTATGGTCAAGCTATATAATCAACTCTATGTTCACATTATCTTATGGCAAAGTCCAAAGGATAACTTTTTGAGCGTTCACATTTAAGTGGGTCGAAAGCGAAAGGAGGTTGACCTACTCCAAGCAGCTTCCTCACACATCCTTCTGTTCCTATTCCCACCATAAATTAAGATTTAGAGATACTAATTGATGCTCAATCAATCACGCACCTAATTATGTCTAGAGATGCTAACAAAAAATCTGATGTCATTGAATGGATGGATGGAATCGTGGCGAAATGCTCTAGAAATCGCAAATAAATTTTCTAGGGATGCGTAGAAAACCAGCTTTATGAATTTAGAATTGCTTTGAGATAGAAAAAAGAAATAGAAAAAAGAAAATGCAATATTTTGAAGAGTGACGAGACGGACACTACATTATAAATTTAGGGAATTTCCGGTAAGTGCATTTCGAAATGTTTTTCCCTAAGTTAAAAGGAAGGTTCGTGTGAATTATGCTGTCACACCACCAACAAAAGCAATCACTCACAATCAATTTGATCAATTCCTTGTTCTTCTTATTATTATTTCAAAGTTCTAATCGGGTTGCAAACTAGGGCAAGCACTCCCTAGTTTTCTCCTCAAGACCGCATAATTTTCCGGGGTCAACTCTCTCGACCAGTCAACGCAGAGGTTCCAAGAACTTCGCTGATGTCGGGTCAAAGCAGGACGCTGACTATTCAAACTGAATTATCGTTTCAATCTTCTCGTCTCCGCCTCTGCTCTTTCCTTCGACTTTCGCAGGATGGAAAGACAATCGATCAGAGCCGTCTAGCATCTGCGAAAGGCCCCCTCGTATGAATACTAAACCTTCCATTAACCCCGGAATTCATAGTATCACCTACCACAGAAAGACAACAGACGCGTTCTAATGCTCCTGAAATGGTTTGATCTCCAAATTCGATAAGATCGAGTCTCGTACTCGACGACCGCTAGAAGTGGTCAAAGTTGACTATACCTTTAGTTAGACAAGAAAATGTCCAAATTTTTTAGAGTTAATATTACAAAAAAACTTCAAACGAGTAGACTCGTGACAAATTTATCATAAATAAATTTATAAAAATTTCAAATTGATATACACATTGATAAATTTACTCAAAACAAATTCATTTTATTTTTTATTGTTGCTTGAAGACTAGAAGTTAATCTGCTACTAAGCGCACGAAATGTAAGCGCTTATGTGATCGCGACCAATGAAGGAGCAATTTTTTTTTCCCTATTTGAGGCACAAGAGGCAAAGTTGAACACGTCCAACTTTCGCGGACGACACGTCCTTATTTCCCTTCCCACGACGCAACCTCTTCCATTAATTAACTCCTTAATTAATTATAATTAAGGTAAACCCTTGCTGACTCTCCCCAAATTGCCTTTTTAAAATCTCTTCCAATTTATGCCCCTCTCCGCAGTCAATTACGAAATTGCCCGCTGAACCTAGGAAACGGTGCATGTTCACACGCCAGCCAAACAAGTGTGATCGGTTTCCTAGTGGGATAACTCCTATTATGAAACCAGATCATATTGGTTTGGTTCCTAATTTGCAGAATTGAGAACCGGCCCACTGAGTCTTGGAAACGGTGATTCCTTTTTCATTTTTGTTTCTTATATTCGCTACAAGTAGGAGCTTCCCAACGTCAAAAGAAAAGGGATAATTTATTAATTAGGGCTCATTTTAACATAAAAAAAATTAAAAATTAAGAAGTTCTAGCAAGTTTGATGGTTCAGTTTGATTCCTAATATGGAATCGGAAATTGATCGGTCATAAATCTGTTCGATTCAGTTCAATCCAATTCTATGATGGAATGCACATCTCTGTACAGCGCCAATGCATGCCATATTGAGGGAGGGCATTTCGGTCAGAACGGCAAACTTTCCATATAAATCTAACCGTCCCTAAGAAAATGTCCTCGCTGGGTTGCTTTGGCTTGCCTTGCTCCCCACGTATTGGGGCCGCCATCATCATCGAACCTCGAACCTTCCCTAAGTGGCCCCCACAATCGGCAATCCAGGTGCGGTAACCCAATCTCCGGCCGACACGCGTCGCAACCGCCCCGTCCACGTAGGCAGCCCCGACAGCCATTCCCAACTCACGCGAGCGAAGCAGCGCGAAGCTTTGGCCAGCCTCGCCGGAGTCCATTTACGAAAGTACCCCCCCGAGCCGTCACTATATAATGGAGACCGCCACCTGAAACCTCCCTATCACGACTTCGACGTTGAACTCATAAACCCCAAAACCCCACGACTCTCGCGTAACGGTCGATCCTCCTTCCCTTCCTCCTCCTTCGCTGATCACGATGATGATCGGACGGCACCACGGCGGCAAGCTCCTCGCCGGCGCCGCCCTCGCCGCGCGGGGCCGGAGGACGCTCCCGACGGCCTCCGTCGCGGCGCGCGGCTTCGCCGGCGAGGCGGCCGCGGCGGCGCAGGGAGCGAAGTACTTCTACTCCGGCCCCGCTCGCGGTGGAGCGGCGGCGACCGCATTGCTCAGGGCTCCGGCGATCGGGATGCGCCGCGAGAGCACCCTGGCTCTCGGAGAGAAGGAGGCGCGGCCTCAGCAGCAGCAGCAGCAGAAGCAGACTTCGGAGGAGGACAAGCGCGCGGCCGCCGGCGGGAAGGCGATCGCGAGTTACTGGGGCGTGGAGCCTTCGAAGGTCACCAGGGGCGACGGCACCGAGTGGAGGTGGACTTGCTTTCGGGTAACGCGCGACTTTTTATCTGTGGCGATTTGGTCTTGCCTTATTTGCGTCGAGTCTGCTTTTGTTGCTGATGCGTGTTTTGACGGTGGACGAAGCCAACGGATACGTACAAGGCGGACGTGTCGATAGATATGAAGAAGCACCATGCGCCGCTGACGTTCTTGGACAAATTGGCCTTCTGGATGGTCAAGGCCTTGAGATACCCCACGGACATATTCTTCCAGGTGCGTCCTCATCTTCAGTTTATGATCCGGCGACTTCCGCACATCTGGCGGTTCGACGCCTGGTCCCCCATCTAATCCTAAAGATCGGAAAGTTGTATCGTTGGCCGATCTACACGTACACCAGCCCTAGGCGTGTCGAGATCTATTAGAACATATAACTTAGAACGCGCATGATCTTGGTTGGTGTTCCATCGAGCATGGACCAGTCGATGTTTCATGTGGAGTTTGTACCTGTAGAGACATAAGGAGTCAGGGTGACCTCGCTCTTTGAAATGGACGGAGATTTCTTGGACAAAAAGTTTTAGATTGCGTTTGAAATTGCTAATTGTGCTTTCGGCCTTTTCTTTTCCATTTTTTTTCTTTCTTTGTTTCTCGAGGGGGGTTTTTATATTTGGTTCTGAATTTAAAGATTTAATTTTTATTTCTACAGAACACCTTGAATGTTTATAAAATTATGTGACGTTGATGTTGGAGACGTGAGCTGAAGGAAATATCGAGAATGTCCCGGCTCCAGCCATCGCCATCGACTATTGGCAGCTCCCCGAAGGATCCACTCTGAGGGATGTCGTGCTGGTGGTGAGAGCTGATGAGGCACATCACCGGGATGTGAACCACTTTGCATCGGTAATGATCTCATTCACATAAAATTATCAGGGACGTGAGCTGAAGGAAACTCCTGCTCCAGTCGGGTATCACTGAAATATTCCAGGTCACTAAAGTGCTGTGAAGGATGAAAAGTTCGTTATATGCTCGAGGACTATGTCTTTTACTATGAAATAATTTCGGTACTCATTACAGTGTTTAGAATCCACTGTTGTGTTCATTAAAATGATTCTGGCTACAGGGGTTCATCGTCGTGAACCTCATGGTAATTGTACTTCGATTCCTTTTCCCCCTTGTGAAATAATCCCATCTTGCTGTTGCTGAAAAAAGAACTCATGTTTGACCAAGATCATCCGTTCTAATTCACGATGGTCCTTTCCAAATGGCAGATTTATGAGATAGAAAAGGAACTGGTTTGCGGTTGATCGAAGAATTGGAGTTCGGCTGGGGAGAAGCTTTCTGCTTGAAGCGAATGATAAAATGTTCAAGCCATGTCTTCTCTCCTGCAACTCCAAGGTAGCCCAAATGGTAAGTGCAATACAGGGTGCTATTCTTAGGCATAGCCAATTTTAGAGTCGAACCTTTTAGAATTTGAGAATTGGAGAATAGCAGTCACTGAATGACTACTATCGTGTCAACTAGGATGGGTTTAGAAATTACAAAATCTAGCAACATCTTTACAGCAAAATGTAAATTTATGTTAGTTTATTCAAACGGAAGGATAGATTCAATTAAATTGAAGCAAGTACTATGCGAAACGGTGAGATGGTTATAGGGACGGCAATGATTCAATATGATGGTGGCAGTTCCCATGAACAATAGGCAACTACCTCAATTTCAAAACATCTCCCATGATTGGGAGATGTTGAAAAATCACGAGGATATATGATCAATCTTAGTGTAAGAGTATAAGTATTGGACCCCACTATTGTTTTGCATGAAGGTTACAGGGAAATTTATACAAATAATTTGTGAACTTTAGCATAGTGTGCAATGTCATTCCTAAAGTTTCAATTTGTTCAATACTATCATTGAACTTTATCTTGATATGTAATATTTTCTAGATACTTTTAATTTGAACTTTTGTGCATATTCAATCTAGTCACTGAATTATATTAAAATTTTCAATATTGACCATAAACTTGAATTAATGAAAAGATAATATTGGATATTTTAATATAGTTCAGGGACTAGATTGAACCTATCTCATAAATTGAAAGACCACATTAGACAAATTAAAAGTTCAGGGGCAACATTGCATATTAAGCTAAAGTTCATGAACTATATTGAACAACTTAAAAGTTAAGAGACAAAATTGCTAATTGAATCGAAGTTTGGGGACCATTTATATCATTTTTCCTATGTTATAGGGCAAATGTTTTTCTCTAATCACACACCACCATGCTTAGCAAAATAAAAGGACAGGATGAACCAGCATCAACGCGAGTCGAACCAGAAGAGAAGCCATGTGTGGTGCTATGGTGCTTATACTACAATAAATTTTTAAAAATAGTATCACATTTGATGTTTGTCAAGATCACCTGCGACAAAGCAGCATATTAGCTTCTTCGATAGAAGCTCATTCATTGGAAGGAATCGGCCCGACATTTTTAAGATGGGCCCGTGAAGACCCTGGAACTTTGCTAGGCGACTGAAAGTATAACCAACGGCAAAAGCTGATTGAGTGCTTAGATTGGCTAAACCTGAAATGAGTAGATTCGCTGCTGCTATAATTTGTTTAACTGATTTATGTATGTTTTGGTGAAACTTAGTGACACGTTAACAAAGATACATACTCCTTTTTCTTGGCTAATTATGATGATTCTGCTGATTTTCCACTGAATTTGTAGTTGACATGTTGCTCGAAAAGATGCAAAATTTTGGAAGCATAAACAGAGATGGTAACAAGACTTGGCCATCCAATGGTCATAGATGAAAAGCAAGATTTGTGCAATTGTGACAAGCCTGTGATTGGAATTCAGTGAAAATGACCACAGACAGGCGATAGACGGAGCCTTAGCATAGCGCACATAAATTCACTTTCTCATTCGCGTTAATGCTCCTGTTGTTCAGTCAAAACACTGCGACAACATGATTTTCTAGACGTGCGGAATCGACAACCAGAGCAAGCTCAAATATTTATTCAGACTTCTCAGTTTTCTTAGCGTCATAGCGGAATATGGAAAATTCAGGACATTCTTACAACCTCATATTCATGGGACACCTTCAAAGGGGACTCTTTGGAAACGGGCCGCTCTTCTGACCACAGCTCCAGATTAACCGTTCCAAATCCCCAGTGGATCAAACACTTTAAGACCTCATTGGCATTGAACCGATTGACTAGTCCCACACCAAGGCATTTGTCCCAAAGCGACCATTCACCTGAAAAAATAAGGACCATTAGGCACCAAGATAAAGAACATCCTCATTTGTTAGGGAAAAAAGAAAAACGTCAAAAATGACTGGGTGCTGGTTCGATGACCAATTAATGGTTTTTCCATCAAAAAGGTCATCCTCCTTAAGGAATTTTTCAAACACTAGGAGAATAATACGTTAATGACAACAAACTAAATTTGGGTTAATCAAGTTCATTTGAGTGGATGCTATAGTTAATGACATCTAGGTTAGGTAATCAAAGAAGAAAAGATTCCACAGAGGACAGGAAAATAGAAGCTGGAAGTGTTATAGAGCAAGAAGTGTTGTAAACAGTGGAAGGAAGTTTGCCGACAACAGAAGTAGGAGATTCTATCCCAGGAGCAAGATGTGCTTAACAATCTGCAACTTCAAAATTCGAATTGAGTTTGAATGATTCAATCTGAAGATCTGACACTTGATTGATGAAATTATACTCAATCAGATATAATTTAACCCAACCTAAAACTAGATATTCATTTATCATGGAAAAGAATGAGAAAATTTATGCCAAAGCAGATGTATGGATCTCTCAAAAGATGTACAGAAATTATCTATGGTGACTGGAGATCCACTTGATGAAGATTTTAAGCATATGTAGGTATAAGCATATGAAGAAAGTGAAGTATATCGCCATTCTCAACCTATTGATGAAATGGAACGTCCAGATATGCAGTAGCTAATTGAATGAAATCGGATATCGAAGGAATCAAAGCTGATAGGTGCTTTCATGTAGGGGTGAGCAGCGGTCTAGGGTTGACCCTGGACCGACCCTGGACCGGCCCAACCCTGCCGGTCCTGATCCGGTTCTCAAGGGGACTTGGTCGGTCTTGGTCGAAAGTGGGCCAACATTTGTTTGTGGAGTTGGTCCTCGATCCTAGAATTTTGGGTTGGTCCAACCTGGACCAACCCTTGTATATTATATTATATTATTTATAATTCTTTTATATACTCAAACCTAAGTAAAATGTTTGTTATGTTATATTATATTATATTAAGATATTCTATCAATAGCACTAATAGTAATTTCAATTTAAAAATTTTGTTGAGTATTAATTATGTGTCGTTTGTTTTGTTTTCAGGTGTTTAGAAATTTAAGTGAATTAACAAGATGTGAAGTTATATATTCATGGTTTATATTAAGTATTTTGAATTTTTTATGGTTTAATTGTATTTTACTAATAAATTTCAACTGCATTTTGCTTTTCAATTTGTGTCAAATGGTAGAAGTTTTTGAAGAGTAGAGTAATATTGTAGTTACTACGGTGATTTGCTATATGATCAAATGCAGGAAAACGCTTTTGCATATAGTTTTATGAATATTAAAGATAGATGACTACAAGAACTTTCCATCTTGTCCCATTTCTCGATAAGCGGTTAGCAGGTACAAAATTTCTATTATTGTATCATCTTAAATTTGCTAAATATGTATTGGTGTTTATAGTTTAGTTGCGCAACGCGCATTGTCGATGGATGTGTAATTTGAATGTGTAGGTTTGCTTTTTTAGGGAGTATAAAAAATAAGACGAAAAAAATTATCGATCGGTCCCGGGTTAACCCTGGAACCGGACCGAACCCATTGGGTCGGTTTGGTCCTTGGTCCCAGGCTCAATAGGGTCGGTCTCGGTCCTAAAAATCAAGGGCCAACACAACGTACGGGTTGGTCCTAAGGTTAGGGGGTGGCCCGGACCAACCCGGACCATGCTCACCCCTACTTTCATGGAAGGAAATCTCGTGGATGTATCAATTGACATTGATTAATGCAAGGCCATATGAAGATATACACAAGGATGGAGAAGGAAGACAATGATGGCTGGCTAAGGGACCTCTGGCATTTGGGTCAACGAGAATTGAGGACTGGAATTCGAAGCAGGAGATGAGAATAGGCTATAACGAGAATACTACCAATATGAAGAGCCTACACCTTGATTCTTGTACTTCCACTTGTGCGCTGAACCTAGAAAGACCTCAAGTGTATTTTGAACTGTCTTTGTATCATCTCATCCCTAGTAAGAGCTGCGGAGTGTGTTTACAAATTTATATGAGAGGGAGAGGCTTAACTATATGGGGGCATTGATAGGAGACCACTGTTCCATTCTGTAGGAGCAGCTGGTTCTGTACAAGGTTTTACTATAGAAGCGACAGATGCTGAAGCCGTGTGGAACAGATGGTATGAGTAGTAAGATATTTAGAGGAAGTGAACTCAGCCTTGATTGGAGGCTGGGCTGGTAGTACTTGAAGAGAGGAGTATACTTAGCTCAATTTTGTTACCTCAGCTCTTTTATTTCTTGTTAATCACTTAAAGCATCAATGGTTTCTGGAATATTTCTGTTAAACTGATACCAGAGTGTTAAAAAGTCAGATGCAAACCAACTTTGGGTGATCCAAGATGGTAGAAGTACCAAAATTTTGAACAATGCACTTGAATCTTGGTTTACTAAGGTATTTGTAATCCCGTGCAAGTTTTTGACAACCCAGTGTAAGAGTTCCAAAAAGTGGAGTGATGCAACTGGATCTTGGTTTATTATGGAGTATAGCTCTCCAGTTACCCAGGCCTTTGCAGCAGATAACAAATTGCAGAACCAAAAGAAAAGGTAAGAAAAAACAATTACCATTAGGCAGAAGATTCCCTTCAAAAGTCTGCTCGCCAGAATCGGGCCCAAGTTCATGCTTAGAACCATCAACAGCTGTAAATGAGATAAAAGATTCTGCAGGGTGCAACAGGGTGAATGTGGGGTGCACTCTCAAGCAGACCAACCTACAGCAGAATATAGACAACCATTATAGGTGATCATCACCAATCTGAAAGTTTAGGGTGCAAAAGGGTGAATATGGGGTGAATATCTGATGATAAAAAACAAAAAGCATAAAATGCAGTTCTCTAATGATATCTCCATTTAATTTTCTGATTATATTTATTCACTGTAAGAAAAATGCAGGCTCAACTTTAAGCATGTACTCTCAATAGTGACGAGCAATGAGTTTTTCATAACATTTTCTTAGCATTAACATAATTGCTCATTTCATAAAGGCCTGTTATCAGAAGTCCTTTGTAGTTGTGTAACTTTCTCCAAGACTGTGTTTGGGCTGACCTTGAAAATCCACCAGAACCAGCACCAACTTTCCTGGCTACAAGGCTAGAGTCAATTCGAAACACCTTAGGGTTGTCCTTTCTGATAGATATGAGTCGTTGAATAGCCAGTCCACCACCAATTTCACCTTCCATCATAAGAGATTCCTCCTCTCCAGCGTGCTCAAGATTTCTCCTACAGGGAATGCAGAGCACACGCGAGGTAAATCTAGTGCAAGAAAATAAAATTCCTATGTTTTGCAAAACAAAAGACAACGATGTTGATAAATAAATAATTCAGCAGATTACAAGTGGTCAAACGCTTCTACGTAATTGAAAAGTCAAGTTCTACTCTGGTCCAATTTGCAAACTGCTGGATTTACTAAGAAGTATTCTGAGGCCTATTGAAAATACTGATGCAGACATACACAGACTAGAAGAATTCTGATTCACTTCCTATTGTACCAAAGCCATTAAAGGATGTAGTATAAATCATGTTGTGACAAAAAGAACCCCTGTTACAAGTGTAAATATTCTACAATCTTCAATAGAGAGTAACAGAGAAAATAAATAAAGACTACACCTTTACTCAATTACTAAATAACAAAGTAAATAGATGGCTCTATTTATAGATCATTAGAGACACTAGCAAAACCTTAATTTCCTTATATATGACCACCTACTAACTACTAGCTAATAGCCTAACATTATAAATGTATTTCAACAATTCCCCTCAAGCTGGAGCATCCGCCTTGCATATGATAGTTGCAACTCTCATCCGAAGTTTGTGACTAAAACAGTGTAAACTGGACCTCGACTAGAAAATGGATGTTTATATCAAACCGGATTTGAGGTAATGACAATTATGTCCAGACCTTACAGGACAAACTGAATATAATCCACGTTAACACTACTTTTGATGAAAGCGCTGAAGAAACAAATTAAGATCAAAAAATTGAAACCTCTCTTTTTCATATAACAAAGGTTAAACGTGTGAAAACTCGACTTGAATTGCAGCAAACTAAACTCCATCACCCCACAACACTTGACTTTGGCAGCTCAATGAAGGTATGCTAATATCCGGTGCTTACAGCTTTTGCTTGGAAACTTGACAACAACCTCACTCGTCGATGACGCTATCAATTGAAGATGAGTCTCACAATAAATAACATCTACAGTAGGCTTCTTAAGATTTCAAAGGACCACAATTGGGGAGGTTGTTAAAGATGAGTTGCTACTGGATAAAGCCTTTTTCTTGACTCATTTTTTTTTGTAAGTGAGAGAGCTCTGTTAAAGAAACAAAAGCACATGAACCAGAGCAAATGTGTAAAGCTTCACTGATACACAAACCAGAAACGACAGAGGACAACAAAGGAGACGAAGACAGCTACTGGAATGAAGGACTTGACGGAACCCTATATTAGAGAACAAAGGGACTTGATTGAGAGTTTCCACTAGCCATGAAGACAAGGAAGAGTGACAAAGAACAGCTTGTGAAGTGATGGGGAGCAATGCAGACTCGCGACAGTGGCTTGAGAAAAGTTTGTGATGGTAGACTTCAGCTCACTGGAAAGACAAGATCAATGGCAACAGATTGAGACAGGTGGTCAATAGACAGCAACTCAGAGGAACAAAGGAGCAGCAACTCCTTGATGGCAACAAAAAAGCTGACAAAAACGACAAGTTTACTTGATCTGGACGAACAGCGATTCCCCTTGATGACAAGCAGCAACTGATGGAAAGAAGAAAGATAAACCTTGGGTCCCTTCCTAAAATTTTAATGAGTTACTTGAAGATGTAGACTAATATTTAAATACTTTCCCTCATGCGTAGGCTGGACTTTGTGAAATATATGATAAAGATGGAAAATAAGGCCCGAAAAGATTTAAACTTGGGACCTCCTCAGGAAAACTTGATGAACATGTGTTGATAGATTTGACTAACAAAATTCTTCAGTATTTGTGAGATTCAGCAAAATACCCTTGCAACTACCATGTTTGGCTCATGCTTCGCAATTAATGGTCCAACAACATACTCAGACCCAGAATAATAAGTCCAAACAAAGACGAAACTGAATCTTTCATTAACTCAAGCAAACTATTTGTTCCTAATAATCGATACTGCTATAATCCAAACTCTTGTTTCTTCCTCCTAATACATGAAATATCTTAAACAACTATTTGGCTCATTTTCTTCATGCTGCAGAGAAGCAATCACCAAAACTGAGACAGAAGTTGAGAAACTTACTCGATGACAGTATAGTCCTCAGTACATCCAGCAGACCTATACTCTCTTCCACTATACTCTTCATATCCATTGATTTCAATTTTGCTATGAAGCCATCGTGTACCTGCCATACAGCCAAATAAAATTTGAGGTTCTATCTTAAATTCTGATAACTTATATATGTTTACACATATCTTATAGCATTTGCCTTCATGCTTTACTAATCATCAAATCAACCTCAACCTTCCTCAGCGTAGAGCAATATAGAGGATCAACTGTAATGGTCATAATTGTCGTGGCAGTGACAGCATACAGGTCACAGTTGTGTAGATCATACAAGTATGAAATAGGAAAAAACTCAATGATTAACAAAGTCTCAGCTTTTGCATACTATAATGATGCTAGATTACTTCATGTTTGCTTTTCTTGAGAAAATACCAATTGAGGTGGCTGTCTTACCAGTGATGGCATAATTGACAAGCTGCTTCATGGCCAGTGTAAGTTAACGATAAGCTGTCATGTCCATCCCTTCTTAGATTGAGCAAGACAAGATGTATCCATGTTGATATAGATGTGATAGGAGTTATGCAAATGTTGTGGGCAATGCCAATAAGTCTCTCCAATAACTTAATTTACTACCGATCATAGGAAAAAGAAACACCTACCAGTCCATAGTTAATTATTCTATTTCTATTTGAATTGAACTTCTTATGCGCTAAATTGTCACATATGTAGAGAAGAAGCATCACACATATCCCGATAAAAAAGGAGGGACAAAAGTAAGCAAAGCTTTGTAGACAATACTAACCCAAAATCTATTCAAGCACATTAATTTACTTCTTGAGCAAAGAAAAAAAAAATAGATACTTGTGATCAAGTGCAAAAGGAATCTCTGCGGAATTGAACTGAACCTCTCATATATCTGATTGTCAGCTATGTAGCTACCAAAAAGCATCACGCATGTCCAAACAATTCAACTTTTGCAGAACTGGTTTTTGCTGAAGAGAATCAGCATTTAGTTTAAACTTACTGATAAGGAAAATCAGCACTATCGCTGCATGAACTCTTTAATATATCAGCAAGCTTTCACTTTCAAAAGTTGGAATCAAAAACGTTTAAAGAGTTGTAGTGGTATCAGGATGGTTAAGAACCCAGTCAAATCACCTGAAGGGACATGCTCCATTGATATGATCCTTCCCCCAATCCAAGGAACAACTTTGGCTATCCATTCCCCACTTTTTAGCTCAATAGGGGTCCTCGAAAGTCCTACACCCTTATGGCTTGAGATCTCTTCAACGTCTGGAATGCGCTTACAGCTCTCTGCATGCAAGAATCACTTGCATCAATAAGGGTACATGGAGAAGATGCAGAAGACATAGGCAAAGTCGCAGCATCATATCAACAAAGGCAGTGATTTTCAAACATTCTTCTTTGGAGCCCATAATAATCCATGAGGAAGAATGAGATCCCCAGTCAAGGAGGAGCCACCTTCCTCGAATATCAGCAAAAAGTTGGAAAAGCTGCTACAGGATGTGCAGTAATGTTCATGGATTTACCAACTCTCTCCTTCCCACAGAAAAAAGTTTTTAAAAGATGTCCTGGAAATATCATCCATGTAAACTTTTTAAAGTTGATGCATGGTAATCAATAAGAGTTGAAACAAGTGTAAGCAGTCATTAAGGAGGCAACTTTCCTCTGTGTGGATATGAATAAGCACAAAGTATCTCTACCAAACCATGGTTCTTGATTTCACTTTGCATTTATGACTAAATCTGATAAACAAACATTAAAGTTCCATGTTGTTAACATGTTCACAGAATGAATCAATTCTTATGGATAGCATATTTACTATACCAATGTGAAAATGGGAATTTGTATCCGTTTTCCATCAAAAAAAGCCAATTAACCCACAAATTGCTGCAGCTAGGGATATCTCACCAGCATTTTTTCCAGGATAAAAAACTGTGAAAAGAAGACGTGGCCTAATGAATATTAATCTTCAGCTCTAATTATTACAAAAGGAATAGGTAGTATCAAGACAAAAAACAAATATAGATATGGACATAAACTTATGAAATCAGTTTGATAAGAACTTGATAATGAGAGAGGTCCAGCCACGTTCACAGCAGAACACGATTCCATTTTGCCAAAAAAAGTAACAAATTCATCCTCAGAGATGTAGACACATCATAGGGTTTCCAACTTGCAAACCAGCATTACCTAAGCGTGCATTATATTTCTTCTCACTTGCAGCTACCATCTTAGACACTTCGTCCTCTGAAGGCAATGTTATTTGGATAGTGTCGCCATCCATGCCCCACGCATCAACCTGTGTATGATCATATTTGCTCACAATTTCCAAATAACAACTCCAGTGGTGCTTAATAACAAATTCTTAAATCAGATAAAACAAGCGCCTGTCCTTATGAAAAGGAATTTACCATTGCCCCTCCACCTAGTAACAACATTACATGCAGACGACGTTTTGGCCTCTTCCATGAACCTTCTTCTGTGTACACTCTTATGGTAACCAGTGAAGATTCACGTTCTGCAATATAGTGAGTTAGCAGATATTCTCCCTCCAAATACTTATATCCATCACCATCATCTTCAAAAAGAATGCCCTTCGCGGTCCCTGTTTGGAAGAAAAGATACAAATCAAAATATGGATAAAATTAAACCAGTCTTCTTTACAGCAGGAAAAAAGAACGGTATGGATGAAACACTCGGTAGTCACATGCTATTTATCATATATTCAACCTTCCAATTTTTCTTAACAAAAAGATCCTCTTGCAAGTGCTTTTTGACTTAAGCCTAATAGCAACAAAAATGTAAACCGATTGCCTCACTTTGCTGTCAACTTACAGTATCAATTAAGAACTTTTGTGGAAAAAAAAATTTCGATGCTTGTCAACAGTAGTGTGTGACAAAGAAGCATGCCATAGACTCACGAGATAGGAAAATACAGAATTAGACAAGCTTACTTATTGGAAAGATGGAAGGAAAACAGTCGGACACAATTTAGCAAGTACATTTAACAAGATTGAGAAATTAATTCACTTAATGACATGCTTAAGTTGTTCTAAGCTTGAGCAACCCGAAATTATCTATTAAATAGACATCTGGCATTAGCAATTCTGTCAACAAACTACATAACGATAAATTATAAGAATCCATAGAGGAAACAGTAAATTTTTCCAATTGAAAGCAATGGACAATGATAATTAGACTTCTAATCAGCAACTTGACGCGTTCCAAAGATGAATTTTTACAAATTATATATGTTCATGACCTGTCTAATCAAAACCATCAATGCAACACTACCCAAGAAAAATTCAAGTCAAACAAGAAAATTCAAGTGGAAGAGATATACCGTGCTCATTCAAAGCCACAAGGAGTGTCAAGTCATCTGAAAGATTAGCTTCACCAACATGTTGGTGGGGAGGACCCAAAGGAATGATTGAACCACCTTGTAGAAATAATAAGGGCAGATCCTATCAAGTTAAAGCAAAATAACATTAACTGCCGGCAAACCATTATCATGAAGAGCATTACAGAGAAACTAAGAACTTGTGGTACCGGGTGTGCATCATCGAAATCAAAGGTCAGCCAAATACCCTTGGGCAACACATGCTGCAAGTCATTTGATTCTTGATGGGGCATAGAGCTGATCAAGATTAAATGACATTAGCAGATGCATATGGATTTATGTTCGGCTTAAAGCCTTTTTAAACACAATCTATTAAACCCTTGCAGAACCATCAATAAGGCCAAGAAACTTAGGCAAAAGAATCCAAAGAATCATCTGTTATTTTGAGGACTAACAAGAACAGTCTCAAGATTTAATAACCATCACATCTTTTGCTCACTATTCCCATTAACTTACCAGATGGCATATCTTTATGATGACAATGCTACAAAATGCAAAAGACCTTTAAAAGTAAGACATAACATTGAAGGTACTGATACCTTAACTCAATCAATCTCTCATTAATAGGGATTTTCCTCTCACAGTGGGACACGTACACTCAAACATTAATAACATAGATATGTAGGAAATCTATGTAATTTGTAAGCAGTGATGGCTACTGAGCCTAAGGGGATGAGGGCCACCACCAGCCCCTCCAGGTCCGCTAGTAGTGAGAACATTGATAGAATACCACATCGCATAAGTGCAGAAACATGCATACGTCATGTGATCACACTACTACATAAGGCGTGGACAGCAATTATACCTAATGACATGATTAGACTACAGTATATTTAAGTTGTAATCTCAAAAGTTGAAAAAATATATTCTCTTTCTGAAACTCCGAGGAAGATACTAACTAGATCAGCAAAGACAAAAGAAAAAGGGAAAGACACTAGTAACTGTAATACAATATGGAGAAGCAGCAAGGAGCTCACGTTGCATGTATCCTCATGACATGTGCAAGGTCAAATTTTTAATTTTATAGTGAAGAGAGGATAACCTTGCACAAACCAAGAGAGGCCCTAATAAAAATGAATTTTCCAGTGTCCTTAACCTGGGATCTTTGGGATCTGCACAAGAACTTGTTTAGCTTAGATACCTATGCAAATAAGAACAGTAATACATGTGGTACGAAGGCCAGAATGCTATCCAACACCGTGCTAACCCACCAGCAAAAAAGGTCGGACTTGCCACAAGAGTGCCCGTTTTATGAGCCATGTAGAAAAGAGTATATATGTGGGGAAGAAAGCGGTAGCGCCGCTTCAGTGCCAGGCGACAGACTTCCTCACACTAGTGCAAGAGAGACAAAAAAGAAAGTAAAAGATCAATTCTGTAAAATCTTCCAAGGGAACCAATGAATTAACAAAATAAGCGCCAACGACAATTAGAGGAATCTATACATTCCAGCAATCTGAAGGTAGAGAATCTGATACTAAAGAGTCAGCATGCTAAATTGGTCATGATTTCATATATTTTACAAGAAAGGAAGGTCCAGAGGTTCTCTAAGGACTGAGAAACATGATTTATTTCACATGTTTCATAGCCATTTAAGAAATTTGGAGTCTTTCTGATGACGGGTCTATCAGTAACAGAAGAGGGAAACCTTTTCTTTCAAAACATTGGGAGCAAGGTCAGTGGACAGAAGTGCTTTAGATTTGAGAGAATTTAATTCAAATGAGTGAAATAAAAATCATCAGGACAAAGTTCGTGCACATGACATGAGCACGTCACCAAGGAAAGCAGCACAAACCTCCTCACCAAATGACCAAGGCTCATGGTCATTGGTGTCCATTTCAGAGTGTCCACGACAGAATGGAAACATTGCACCTATACCCATCCACCTTCCAAAAAGCTTGGGTGTCGCATTTCCTCCAAATCCACCGATATCAGGTCCTGAAAGTGGTTGACCACTGAGACCCTGAACAAAATTAAAATTAGTCAGAATGGATGATCTGTACATATGTGAATTATGTGAATTATTCTCAAAAACACCACATCAAATTTGTAGACGGGAGTCCAAAATCTGTACATAAAAGCTAGGAACTTTGGGTTGTCCAAGACCCACCAGAGCATGAAAGCTAGGATCTTTCAAAAAAATGGATTCCTATTCAAAGAGTGCATAAACGCATGGATAAGCTCATAGTAAACCGTCAATTTGGAATCAAAATATGATGAATATCGCAGTTAAAGTCATGGCAAAGAAAGGGCAAACAAAACCAGGATCCGGTGCTTCAAAGGGTCTAAATAACTTCAAATACATTAGAGAATTAAGTCTGCAAAGAAATGCCCACAAACAATAGAACTCAATTATTTAGAGTTACTGCTTTGTCATGCCTTGTCAACCGCAAGCTTACTTATTTAAATCAAAGTGTCAACATGGCATACAACAACTATACCTATCCAATATTAGAGCATCACCTATGTAGGGAAATAGAAATTAAGGTTACCGCTTGCTCATTCTCTTTGATGATATGCACAATGATTACCACGTGATTGATGATGAAAACCAAATTTCTATGTCCATGCTGCACACTGCAGTTACAATATCATAATTACCCTAATATTTACAGACACTTGAGCTCCACCTTGAGTACACAAGCTAGGAAGGAAAGACCTAAATTTGCTACTGTCATTCCCTTGAAGTAATCCATCATAAGTTATAAAAGATGAAAGTTGGACAGGAAAATGCAATAAGTTCAGTGAAAACCAAAAGTAAACAGAATTTCTTCAAGCAAAAACAAGCAGCATAGCCTCCATAATTCACTTACCAGCTGAAGAACCATTAAGATGCTCATGTGCAGGTGCTCCCAGTTTGAAAGGTTATCACCAGTCCAAGTAGCTGCATACCTCTGGCTACCGACGAATCCAGCTCTAGTAAGGACAAAAGGACGTTTGTTTTCATTAGATGATTTCATGCCCTCATACGTAGATCTAGCCATCAGCATTCCATAAACCTGTAACAGGGATGGTAAAATTGAGTAACCAGATCTTAGTGGACAAAAACAAAAGTACCAGCTACATGAGCAATGGTTACAAGTCACCAAGATATTTAGAATGTACCATTTGCAACCAGCGTCTATAACAAGGAAATTCTTGGGAATTATCACCATAAAATTTGATCTCTCGCAATAATGTCACTAGATAAAGGAGAAGAGTAAAACTACTTATTTGTTTGTCTAATTGCGAGTACATTCAAAGTATCTTTTCTGTCTTCTTCTCCGCTACACTAGAGCAGCAATAACTCTAATTTGGTAAATTGCCGATCATTTTCAGGCCTTGAACTACTGTAATTTTTCCTTTGGTCTCCCTCACTTCTTTGCTTTCTCCATAAAGGTTCAAACTAGAGCTATAGCTAAACAAAAGCCTTCAAAATTTACCTAGTGAGCATCAGAGAAACAAACCAAGCAATGTGGATTGCACATGCAAGCCAACATTACAAAATTGACCCTTTCCATTTCACCTTTTCCCTTTGTGATATTGATAAGATTAATTTTTTACTGTTTTCTCTCCAAATGCTTGGAAGTTATGGATTAGCTGTTTGGCTCTTCATCCAATCTCAGAACCTGCACAGCCTATTGTTTGATAAAGATGAGACCAACCAAAGCCTCTATACTTTTTAATCTCCAATACTGTGGTTCTTTCTCAAATCTTACATGTTTAAGGTTGAAGTTTGTAACTCATGCCACTGTCGGATTATTGCAAATAAATCACTTGATTTCAATCTCCATATCACTGGACTGCTGTTTAATGCGATCACAAGCCACATATGTATATTCTAGAGCTACAAAAATGATAATTTTCTTCAGTCCTTTTATCCTTCAGATAGCAAACTTATTGAAGAATGAAAAGCTTACGATTATTTGCTGATCTCTTCACACCGTTGGTCCTGTAGTTACAGAACCGCTAACTTTTGTGTGGGAATTTCAACCCACTCATGTATGTGTTTTATGAAGGACAAGGCATCCAACCCTTATAAATGATGTGTTGAAAGACAAAAACTAAACTGAATGCTTAGTTATATCAATCTGACCCCAAGCTATCTATTTATAGTAAAGTCAAAAGGTCAAACATTACAATGTCGCCCTTATTGCCCATTCATAAAATAATAAAGTAAATTGACAAATATACCCCTATTAGCAAAATACTCTCAACTTGATGAAAGTACCAAATGATCAAAAATAAACCTATTGCCCAATATTGATGTTAAGAGTAATTAAATATTAAACCACGCCTTCATCTAACAGCTTAAGCTTTTAAAATATTTGGCAGTGGTTCCACAAAATCCCACACTTGCGATGGTGGTATTGCTAATGCTTTACAAAGATAGAACTCTTCTTCCACTGGCCAAGTCTCAATTTTCTTAAATCTAATGGTTTGATTGTGATTTTAGACATCGAAGAGAATACTTAGGTCATGGGAGAGAAGGTTCTCAAAGCACACAATGCAAATTTGGCAAAGAAGATCCTCAGACAAGGAGGTGGAAAGCAAGGCACTATCTTATTTTGCTAGCCTCACCATTCATTTTGGATGAAGCCAAATGTACAGGTAGGATAAACTAACCAAAAGTTGAAGCATGACATTGCTTGTGCTAAAATGTGGAAAGCCAGAAGCTATCATATTTTATCCTACTATATTCAATAGAAAGCATTTAGCACTTGACCCCAAATCAACAGCTCATTCTTTAACTCTTAACCCCCCTTGCTTTTCCAGTACAAGCACAGTGGATACATTACAAAATTGCTTAATATCTATTTTTATATAACTCAAAAAGATGAAACACGAACTACAAATAGCAAAAGGTTGGAAAACATACATTATGATAGTGTGAGTGATTCTGGACACCTCCAAGTTCATCGTCTCCCCTATGAATGTTGCTCTCAGGCATGGTCTTCGTCACAGACTGAAAGAGAAGTTGTAAGCCATAGTCCAACAAGAGAAAATGACAGAAACTAAAAGTACTAGTTACCTTAAAGACAGCCGGTTCATTCATATCATTCCATATACCATCAACTCCATTAGAAATGAAATCCTGAACTAACTGAGCCCACCAGTGACGGACTTTTGACTGTGTAAAGTCGGGGAAAACACAAGGCCCAGGCCACACATCCCCTGACAAGCAAACAGTTAATCAGCATTGTCTGATCAATTTCTGCCTTCCAGAATTTTGATTATATACATACATATACGTAGATTTATCTTCAGCTAAATCCAAATGAATGAGCATGTCTACATTTGTATGTTTTGAAAGATCTTAGGGATTACTTACATTTCAAATGCTACAAAAAAGAAAAAGATGAAAAGGAAAAAGCAAAACCAAATAGACAATGACAAAGATTAGCCAAAACCACAGTAAAAGACAGCAAAGTACCAACAAATGGAGTCCCATCTGCTGCTTTTATCCAGACATCACTTTTGCAACCACTGTCAAAGACAAAATACCCCTCTTCCCGTTTGATACCAGGATCAAGCATCCAGATGGCTTTAAACCCGTCTTGGTGGAGACTATCTACCAAAGATTTTGGATCAGAGAAGCGGTCCTGTGAATAAATACTTTGTCTCAGTTTCCATGCTGAAAATAGCACTCTTTATTTAGTAGAGGTGTCTACTGTTGACTAAGCATTGAACCTAAGTCCTTTTACTATTAGACAAGTCAGCGAGGCAAAAAGTCCTAGACATGAATGCGCTTAGAAGGATTCAAACATTAAGTGAATACCAATCTCAAAGGACTTGGTGGATTAAACATATGGAAGCAATGGACAAAACAGAAATGCATGGCAAGTCTGCATCAAGAACCATACCTAAGGTTGAGATTAGAATATCAAAAGAACATTGATCATTGCAGTGCCTACAAAGTGAATTAATCGACAACATATTCTACCTCACTTCCAAAATGAATAACACCATCTTCCTCAAGATTATTTCTAGATGGAAAACAGATCTTCATTCATATTTGACAAAATTCTCACACCTTACATGTAGATGTAGATATATGCTTCGCTTCAGGTGAACTTTCGTGATGTAGATATGTAGTTATGCTTTGTTTTAAGTGAATTTTCATGACATGTATGTGACGTCTTTTTGAATTTGGCTAAAACTGTGAATTTTCATCCGGACATAAGTTGCAAGTGGCTTCATACCTATTGAAAGTGAGGTAGATGATGTGAATTAAGACCCATTTAGAGGAAGGTAGTCCGTAATTTTTTTTAAACAAGGCAACAAGAGGGTTAAAACAAAACAGAAGTCCATGCCTTGTCAAAAGTGAAGCAGCGAAACCCATCCATATAATCTATATCCATCCATACGACATCACAAGGAATCTTCTTTTCTCTGAATGTACTCGTGATCTGCAATAAGTGGACAAAAATTAGAGCTAAAGAACTGTCATGCATCAACTCATGAATGACACGCCAACAGCATACAGTGAAAGTTAATCATTGTTATCAAATCAGGTAGAAGGAAACGAGAGTTGAGGAGGAAAGATCGTAGAATCAAGCAAGATGCATCAAAAGGGCCAACCTCTCTAACTCTGTTATCAGAGTCATAGCTCCAGCGGCATTGATGATAGCCTAAGGACCACTTTGGTGGCATAAACACAGTTCCTGACAATATATGCAAGCTATGTTGTTAATTCAAGCAATAATAGTAATAAACAAACTATCAAGAAAATTGTCTAATCATTCTGGTGGTCTTGTAAAGTCCATTTAGTACTAAACTAAAAATCCACAGATGGATGTTTCCAGAGAAAAGAAAAGTCATAGAATGACAGAAAAATTTATTCTGACAACTTCATTCATTAGCATGAAGCTTTTTCTTCATTTGAAGATGGGAAAAAAACAGAGAGTTCATGGTAATAAGAAGTATGCATGATATCCTGATAAAATTAATACATTCAACTTTTCTGTGTCTGTAATTCTAACAGCATAACATGCATACTCCTCAGGAAAACCAATTAGGTGAAGCCTATATTTGTAATAAAAAGCCAATGGTCAAAAAAAGCAATAGACATGCCTTGAGTGTTTTCGCATCAAATGTCAAAATCAAGATCTCAAAGTTTAGAGAGCGTCTGTAGAAAAGATTCTAAGAATTTGAAGTATCACTTGTCCACAAAACAAAAAAGACCAGATAAAAGAGGCAGTAGAATTCGCAGTATAGGAAGCACAAAAGCCTTGCTTCTAAACTGAAGTATCCGGTCAGCTAACAAAATGGACTTCTTGCATGCTCTTAGGGATTTTTGGTAAATTTGTTTTGAGGTCGGCTCATTCATTGACACACTTTCCAACATAGTGAGTAGCATCTTCGAAAAGTGGCCACACATTAAAAATGATTGGGAGAATAGAATTAAGCAGAATAGCACACATTTGGAAAGAAGCTGACATGCACAGCATTATTACCACTTGCATGAGACAAGGATGTTAAAACTGCGCCAGGTGAAGCAAATGGACCGAATGTAATGACAGGGTATGAGGATGGAGCCGTGAACTGTATTATTGACTTGTTTCTCAGATCAATCTGCCCATGAGAAAATATCACTCGTAAGCTTAAAACAAGTTTGAATCGGATCTTCCAAGAAACTACTCCAATTTGTGATCACAGTCATGAGTTCACAACACCTCACAACGTCGTGTCGTGTCAGCAAGAATCCCCAGTGACTCTCCACTCGGAAGAACAGCTAGCACCCAAGGATGAGATTGGTACAAAGATGTAGTACCAGGACCATAACCATATGCGTCCGTGTTCCATGTAAACACCTAAGACAAGAGAGATCACTGAGAATTCAAGGAGAGAAAACACATATGCTAGCATGCAAAGTCGAGGAAAGAGAACCAACTCTTTTTCCTGAGCGCTCAAGCTGTCCACTGACTTCTCCAGTCCCGTAAAAACTGGTCCCAGCAGGTAGCTAAATCGTATGTAAAATAACGTTATTAAGGCTTCGACAAATACATACACACTTGGAAAACAGAAATCAAGCAGATGAAGCTCCTAAAAGTATTGGAAATGTCACAGTCCGGGGAGCGCAACAAAACCAACCAACAAGTGATTCAACTAATTCAAGAGAAAGAAATAAGAGCATGCGGTGACTGACCTCAAGTTTGACAATCTGCTGGCCAAAGAGACATTGGTAAGTCGGGATATAAGACGGGACACGATGAATTGTTAATGGGGTGTCCCTATCCTTGCCGTTGACAAAAGAAAGGCTAGGAAACGCCGCGGCTCTGTCGTTCGCAGAACAATCAAAGCGGAAAACTCCTTCCTCCAGAATAGGCTCGAAAATCATATCCCCCGCAGCAACATCTGCAGCCACTGCCTGACCTTCTCGAATAGTCATTTTAGTTTTCAATCTCGACCCGTCTCTGCATGCCACAAATTTGCACAGGCATTTGATCAAAAAAAAAAATCGCATAGGCATCACACTGCTCTTACACCAATTTATCATTTTTCCAAATGCCAAGAACCAAAAATGCTAAACGCCATCGAAGAGTACTGATTATAGTGTAAGAATCAAGATCTACAACCTCGTGTGCACATCAGAGAAACATCACGCATGTTACATATGAAAGTATATAACATAGGCAGGAGAGCTTGTGACACGCAGGGACTTCCACATCAGAGAAGCATCGCGCATGCTGCGTATCGAAATCTGCCGCAGCACAACCAATCTGATACTCGGAAAAAAAAAAATTGATCTCGCCATAACTCGAATTTCGCGCATGTACCTACTTTCATCAACGATCCGACCCCCATGACTCCAATTACACGCAGATTCATCTCGCCATAACTCGAATTTCGAAACACAAGGTCGTGATCGCGAGGAGATTTTCATGTTACGGTCCAATTACTCGTTTAATCTCATCGCAACTTCAGATTAAGAATAAGAAGCGTCGATGCTCCGAAAAGGCAGCACAGCGCACGCACGCAATCCTCTCGACTTCACGTTCTCTCTCTCGCAAGCAATCAAAAGCGCGCCACAACGAGAATCGCAAAGCCCGATCACTCGCTCCAGTACGGACCTCAAAATGCCCGACAAAAGACGACTCAACTTTTCCCCACCGGTGATGCGAACTCGCCGTGCAGAAACCAAAATCGGTCGCCGACGAAAGCACGCACGATCGGACGACGCACCGCAGCGCAGGCGAAGGCGGACGGACGGACGGACCTGATCGGAGACGACGACGACGGAGCCGCTGCTGCTGCTGCTGCTGCGGCGGAGGAGAAGAGGCGATCGGGCGGAGGACGGAGAGGACGCTTTAAGAAGCGCGAGCGGCGGAGCGACGCGGCTCCCGATGGAGGCGCGCGAAGGCGAGAGCGACGACGGGGCGGGAGCGACGATGAAGAAGACGCTGCACGTACTGGGACGACGATAGTGCTAGTGCGACTGAGGAGTAGCAGGTCCTCCATTTTGTCCGCCACCGGGGGAGTGAGTATTTAAAGAAAATTTTAAAAAAAATAAATAAAATAAATAAATATTGGCAATAAAAAGGAAATGTATAAAATTAAAATGAGAGAGAGAAAATGGCGGGGGGAGGTGCGGGGACGTGGCTTGACTTGAGTTGCCTTTTTGCTGCGAATCGAATCGCGTGCAGCAGCAGCAGTATCTGGCTTTGCTTTTTTTTTAGGGGCGGAAAGGGAGAGAGAGAGAGGTTCCTACGTCTCTCCCTTCTTTTCGGCCTCTCTTTCGAGGAGAGAGAGAGAGAGTGAAAAAGCGAGGGGCTCGAATGATTGAGGAGATGCAGGGGAGGTGAGAGGTGGACACGTGATTGGGGTGGTGGGACTGGGACTTGTCCATTTCGTCGTCACGGGTCTCATGGAAGAGGTAATTTGATATTTAATTATTTTAATATTTTTCCAGATGATTAATCTAATTTTTTATCTATGAGATTTCATGGAAGAGTTAATTTAATATTTAGTTATTTTAATATTCTTCCTCATGTTTAATATAATTTTTCATTTGCTTAGGATTTGAGCTCAAAACCCGTAACTCTAAAATTAAGTGAAAATTTATAATGCAACTACTAATTATTCTAAAAGCTCAATGATCCTATCAAAATTCTCGTAAAAAAAAAGAAAGAAGTTTTTTCAATTTGATTCGGCATTACCCCCTTATTTTAGAAGAAGCCCATTACCATTAGCATGAATGCAAGTTGGAGTAAAGTATGAATCATTCGGAAAAAAGATTTCTTGCAATTGAGAAACAATCGGAGAATTCAAATCTATAAGTAAGAGAGAGATTCCGAACCACTCAAAACTATAATAACGTAGGAATTATTTGGGAAAAAGATTTCTTGCAATTGAGAAACGATCAAAAGAATTCAAATATGTGAGTAAGAGAGAGATTCCGAACCACTCGGGACTATAGCTACACTTACAAAAAGTTGTCCTTCATCCATGCAATTGCTTTGCCATTTGGCGTTGGATAGTTCTATGCATCACATCTGTAATAGATATGATAAAACACCATAGGTACGAAAACACAACAAAAACACCGTAAGGATAAAAACAAAACAATCACTTAAATGTTATACCTAATATGACGAAACATCTTAAAGTTAAAAATGTGCTGTGAGACCATTCCTTCTCAATTTTTTCATGCATTTCTTTGATTAGGGGAAATGGCACAATCGTTTTTGGACAATAAAGTGCTCACAAACCAATTATATCGCCTCTCTGTACCGTGTGAATCACGTGACTATTACTTTAGACGAGAGTCATAGTCATAGATGATTTCGTGCATCGGTTGGACGTGCATAACATCATATACTAAATCGAATCTCTATTAAAGTAGTGCTCCTTTCGGTACGAGCCCAAAAAAACAGATCAGTGTGCGGCCCCATCAGTCCGTAACGATGCTGACGTTGCTTGCGCTTGCGGACATAAACAAAAGCAACCTATCTCAAACCATACGTTCATCCACTAGAAAGAGGGGCCGAATAGCCCATCATTTGATTTTGCTCATGTAATCTTTCACCAACCCTGATTAATTCCATATGATCAATTAGATTCCACAGGCGTATATGAGGGCGGCCAGTGGCAAATCACAAGAGTGAACTTGGCTCTAAATAACGGTCTCGTCGATGTTATTGATTCAACCAACTCCATGAGCAATAATTTAAGACCTATGAAGTATCGACACTCTCCAAAAGTCTTTGTATCATATTAAACACTTCGATATGTTCGACACTCGATCGATACATGTTAGAAAATTTGATACCTGATCAACTCTCCCGATACTCGAGTTTGAAATTCCAACATACAAGTCCGGAAAATTTGACACCTGACCATCTCTCCTGATACTCGAATTTGAAATTCCAACATACAAGTCCGGAATTCCAACACGTAATACCAAGGCACACGGGATCAATTTCAAAATTCTTCAATAAATGAAGTGTCAAAATGTAAATTTGAAAAAAAAAATGATAAAAATAATAAATGAAAAAGTAAGAAAAACAGTCTTTTGTTCTCTTCCAACTCTCGTTTCCGTAACACACAATTCATTCCCCCAATTTTTTTTACCTCTTCCTTTCCGACACACTCTGACATACAAATCTCAAATGTAAATTACTTATTTTTCTCTTCCAAATTTTATAAATTATTGGAATGAAATTGAATGTTTCAAATTGAAATAATGAATAATATTAACAAATAACAGATTAATATTTTAGTGTAAATTCATTCTATGCTCTTTTATTTATTTATTTATTTGTGAATTTAAATCAAATTAATTAAATTAAAATAACATAAAAATGATAATTTATCATATATACATATATGACAATATATAATTAATGTATCCCAATGTCTCCATTTTTTTTTTATTTTTTAAGAAACATGTCAACATATATCATATCTCATGCCACGTGACAATGTCAGTGCTACTTAGATTAAGACTTTTATCAAAGAGGTAGGGGCCATGACCGGCGGTTCGACAATGAGCCGCTCTAATGCAAGCATCATTTCTAGTCAGAACGCTGAACGCTTACCGGCCCGCCCCTACCTTAACAAAACCACTACAAAGGGGGAGACCCATCTGGTAATGTCACCGTTCGTCGCATCCCATTTATGGCAGAGTCGCTGCTCGGTCTCTTAATTATGAAACCTTTCAAGGTATCGAATTAAATCCACTCGCCCCTTCTAACAAGGGGTTGAGAAATGCCTAAGGTAATACATGACTACCGGGAAGCCGAGAAGCAGCACTAGTTGGAAACAACAGGGAAAATTCAACCTCCGAGTCACCAAACCAGAGTCGCAACCAGGTCGGGAAAACAAGAGCGATGTACAGGGACAAACTCGATGTACGTCCAGAATGAACGCTGGATAAGACCACGCCACAATGCTCGCAGAAGCAGATATTGTGTCTGCACAGTGGAGGAAAATACAGCAAACATATCCAGCAAACCTCTTTTTCTCCTCCAATAAAGGATACTGGAAAAGAGACAGAAACAGGGGAGGCAAGAAGCTCCTCACTAAGATCACCTGGAAGTAATCTGGACTAGCTACATAGCAGCCTGCAGTCTTCTCATTTTTATGGCAACCTGGATGTCAGTTGTGCTGATCAAAATCGGCTGAACATCCAACTTTTGATGGGATGTTCCATCACGGAGCTATGGACACAAGTGAACTACGGTGAATTGTGGATGTCAAGATCCAAACACAGATGGTTCGATGAATATTTAGGAAGTATCTGTATCAAATCTTGGGTGGTCATCTGCTGCTCCTCAGAACATTTTAGGCGTTCAGCAAATGTTTGCCATGGCCCTGTGATTCAATTGCATCATATACCCATCCCTGAAGAGCAACTGATCCAATTCTCCATGAGAAAATACTAGCGAGAACCCTGATAATTGGATATGAAGCGTAAGAAAAAAGTGGCGAGGTATGCAGAAAAGCAATAATGTGGCGAAAGTCAAGCACTGTGGGGAAAAAATTAATATAGGAAGGTAAGATGTAGACACTGGACAAAATCTGTAATTCCTTCCCTTGTTTCGATGCATAATGGAGAAAACTATGCGGAGGAAAATTAAATTGACTGATAGACTTGAGTAGCCTTTTTCTCTCTCTTGCTTCTTGCTTCCCACTTTCACTAAGTATATTCTTGTGATTATATTTATATGTAATAGACACAAGTCAATTTCCATCCATTTACCTCTGACTTTGGAGAGACCTTTTTTGGGTCCACCAGTAAGTTAATGAATTTCCTTCCATTCCGTTGTAGTTACCCATATAATAGAATCATTGCGAGCAGGTTTTTTCCCCCCCTTCTTGTCCTTTCAATGTCTTCCATTCAAGATAAAAGTTAGGGCAATACGCAAACACTCATGAGTAAGGAAGAAAAAGTGGGCACTAAAAATAGAGTTGAACCGCATTAATATCAATTTGTTTCAAGTGTACTTAAAAAAAAAGAAAAAAGAATATCGCATTTCGTGTTAACAAGGATGTTTATGGTTCGTGGGTCTGTTTTGGAGTATACTTTAAACAAAAAACAAAAAACAACGAATTTCAGTTAGAAATTTCACCAAAATCAATTTAATAAGGTTAAAAGTCAAACCAAACCATGAAGTTAGTTCATTTAAGAGATATGGCTCTAAAGCAATAACAGCTAAGAAGCTAAGTAGTGAGTTTCATTTAATTGCTAACATCAAGCTAGAAAATTATTTCCATTACAGAAAACCATAAAGGAAAAATGCAAGCTGCAACGACATAGAAAATTCATTAGCTATGACAATTTTCATTAGGTGCAAGAAAGAGGGATCATAGTCTAACTGTTGATGACAAAATTATTTCCTTAACAAATACTATCAATTTGGTTAGGTTTATCAAGTTAACACAAGTAAGGGAACCCCAACAAATAAGTTTAACAGAAAACTTCTCTACAACCTGAGACCAAATAAAATCAGCCTTAACAAGATAGCAGCTTCATCAGTTTTTAAACTTTTGCCACCACTTCGACCCAAAAAAAAAAACTTTTGCCACCACTAGAGCTCATCAACCAAGCCAAAGAGTTACAAAATCCCAACTTAACAAACTAATTCATATGCCTATCTAGCAATGACTTGCCAGCCACCAAGCACATGGAGAAACTAATTGAATGGTTGATTGGTTCAATCCAGAGATACTAATTGATTGCACCAAATTCCCCAGCTAAGAGCAGACACGTTAAGAAATTCAGCATTGCCTCACTTAGTAAGCAGATCCTCTTGACTCAACTCATTAGTGCCTTTTGACGCAAATAAATAAAATCACGACCAAGGGATTGGAATTTAAATTTTGCTGTATAATGAAACTTTACTGCTTTTTTTCATATATTTGTATATTGACAATCATAAGACTGGGACAAGATATCATAAGTCAACCTGCACCATCTTCAGAAATCCACACTCTTGACTTCCACCATGCACAACATTTTGGAACCACTGCCAATGATCTGGTCCACTATCAAAGGGTATATCCATACATGTCCTTCCAAACAACTTAAATTCAAAATTGTTTAAAGCAAAATGCTTTTGGAGTGTCATCAGAATAAGTTCCTATTATGAGGTTGAGGTCTAACTAGTCAAGCCAGCAATTCGTTGTTACTGCCATTACAGCTCAACATATGAACATCCAATTATTTAGTACATTTCAAAGTGAAAGAATAAATGAACAAAAAATTGTTTTCTCCATGCTCTATCTTCTTCTTTTGATCTCTGTTACTTCTCGACTTTTTTTCTTTTACTCTCATCAACTTTATGTAACTTAGCAATAAAATAGACCGATGACGAGAATAACAGAAGAATACTAAAACAAAACCTTAATATTCTTATTTGACAAAGGAATCGCTTCAGCTGGTAGAACTTACTTAATATCTTAAAATGTACATAATATGAATCTAATGGACAACAGAAAAATTTACTTAACGCCATCACCATCACCTCAAGCAACTGCTAATACCGAATGCATCAATCAAATGTGACCTCAAACTGCCTAATTACTAAATAGGAGACATGTCAAACAGGAACACCTACCATCCTTTTCACTCTGTTGTGGCATGGAGCAAATCAATATCCAATTAAGCTTGGATCTCCAACGTACTCAGCAATTTGATCAAGCCGCACATTGAACAACTCCTGACTGTCAGCATCGCGGACTACACCAGTCTCTCTGTCAGAATCCCTGTCCACTAGACTCCCATGGACACCCTTATAACGACCAGACAAAACAAAAACTGGACCCCCACGCTTAGGTAATGCAGTCTCGAGATAATCTTGATCTACACCTTGAATAAGTTCTTTGCTCTCATCCATCAATATATCACAAATCTTCGGTCCAACAACATCAACCACCCTTCCCTTCTTCAGATACAATCTCCCACCTTTCAAATTCTTGCTGATCACTCTAACTCTAATGTGACTCATCAGCCACCCAACTTTACCACTGTCACCCCTCTTATCTCCCCATTTCGAACATCTCTCTTCACTTCATCTCCACTCTTTCTACGACTTCCAGAGCTATCATTCTTAATACGAAGCTCCTTCATCTTCCTCAAAAACTTTTCTTCCTCAGCAGAACCCAACTCAGCGAGATCCTTGATCCTGACCTTGACTTCCTCTTCTCTCCTTGAGAGATTCAGAATCACCGATTCGCCGCCCACTACTTCCACAATTTTCCCCTTCAATCCAAACAAGTCCTCTTTACTTCCCCCAACAATCCTCATCTCTTTACCCACTCGAAACCTCCCATCGCCTCCCCGACTATCCCTCCCGTTCGCCTCCACTTCCGGCACTGGCTTCTGGGGCTCAAACCCCAGCCCAAACCTCTCTCGGCCCCTCTTCTCAATCTGCCTAATCGGAACATCCTCCTTGGCGTTCTTCCCCACCCCTTTCCCCTCTTGCCAACCATAACCCCTAAGATACGCCGCCGCAAATTCCTCCACGGGCATGTCCTCGTACCCCGGATCATCCCCCAACTTCGCCAGCTCCTCCCTCAGTTTCAGCCCGGAATCATCCAGCCTCCCCGATTTCTCGGGCGCCTCAGGCTTGACCTCGACCTCACCCTCACCCTCACCCTTCCCCTCCACCGACATCTCGTCGCCGTTCTCTCTCCGACGGACGGTGAGGCCGTACGACACGGCGCCGGCGTTGGCCTCCTCCTCGAGGGACCTGGACTGGGACTGGAACCGGGAGAGATCGCCGGCGGCGCCCTCCTCGGGGCGGAAAGGCAGGTCGAGGTTCTTCATCTTCTTGGAGGGGCGCCACTCGTTGGGCTTCGGCGGGATGACCAGCCGGCTCCTGCCGTCCGCCGCGACATCGGAGGGATCGAACTGGGTGATCTCCTCGCGCCGCGCCGACGAGGACGGCGCCTCCCCGCGGCCGTCGCCGGCGTCGGCGAAGCCGAAGGGGGCGGAGAGGGGCTTGGCGGCGGGCTTCGGGGGCTTCTTGGAGGCGTTGAAGGAGAGCTTCATGGCGATCACTAGAGCTTCGCCGGAAACCTAACCGGAGCAGAAAGAGGGGCGAGGGGAGCGGCGATGATGTAAATCGAAGGAAGAGGATGGGGGAACGATCGAGGAAGGACGGGGAAGCGGAAAATAGTTTTTAAAATTCTAGGATTTCGGTCAAAAATCTTAAATCAGGGAAAAAGAAGTTTTTTTTTTTTGATTAATTTATGACTTAATGATGTCCACATCAGACTGCATTACAGAATTTCTCAATAATATTACTTCCTTTTATTATATTAAAAATAAGCACGGCTTAATCGGATCTTGCTTAAACCCTTCTAGTTCTCATGTGAAAAGGCGTAGGTAGAGTCCCGAATCATCACCTTTTTAGTGAGTTGAAATGGGAATAATTTATATTTAGTTGTAGATTTCTTATTTTCACACCCTATAAAGAGGTTGGATAAAAGTTTAAAAATGAGAATTAGAGTAAATAAAAAATAAAAATCAAATCTTGCTCATTGATTTGCCTCAATTCTCCCTCTTCGAATAATGATGCGAGCCTATAAGAATTTCTTGAGCTCAATACTTCTTGGGGTAAGGATATTATAATTTGGGGTTTAATATCATAGAAAAACTTCAAATTATTATCAACTACAACACAAATATCTGAAACTTTTATTTGTATCATTAAAAATTCTTAAATACCCTAGACCCTTTTTGTGTCATAAAAAATCCTAAATTTATACCAATACAACAACTATTTTCTTAATACAACATAAATAAAGGGCATCACATTATAATCTAGATATTATAATTAATACAAAACTCAGAACATCACCCAATGAGTTTAATTTATGGCGCGTTGGGTAACGTTTATGTTCAAAAATTATTCTAGGGAACAGAAATAGAAAAAAAAACTATTTCTGCTCCGGGGAACAATTTTTGAACAGAAGAAGGCGTTTGGTAAACTTGTTTAGGGAATAAAAAATGAACAAAAACACGTTTAGTAAATTTGTATTTTTTTTTGTTTCTTTAATTTTTTAATTTTTTTCCTTTTTTTTTTCTTTTTTTCTTCTTTTGGCCGGTCGCCGGCCGATGAGGGCCGGTGGCCTCGCCAGGCCACCGCCAGGCCGGCGAGCCTCGCTGGTGGCTGGGCGAGCTCGACCTCACCAGGAGCCGGCGACACTTTAGCGAGATCGCCGGCCCTCAACAGTTGGTCGCCGGCCATGGCCGAGGCCGGTGACCGACCAACGAAAAAAGAAAAAGAAAAGAAGAAAAAACAGAGAAGAAAAATAGAGGAGAGATAAATTTTGTTCTTAAAAATTATTCGAGAAACAAGAAAAAATATTTTTCTTGTTTCTCATTTCTGTTCCAAATGTGTTCTTGAGAACAAAAAAATAGATTTAAAATAAAAACGCAAACAAACACGTTTCTGTTCTTTTTTTGTTCCCTTGAATAAAAAAACAGAAATTTTGTTTATAAACGAAAAAAAAAAGAACGTTAACAAACAAGGCCCGGAAATAGATTTCCTCTTTGATTTGGGTCGGTTGTAGTTTGTCATAGGAGTAAAAAACAAAACCGGCGGCTCCAAGGTAAGACTCGACAGAACTTGCTAATGGAGTGCAGCAGTGAAGCCAAACCGGTTCCCTCCAGAACCAGATCGTCCACACCAATCTCAGTAGATTCGCAAGCTGAATCGAAGCCCCTGCCAGTCGGAAGAGGACCTTCGAGTTCCTTTTCGGATGTGTCGCATTGGACAATGATATTCATAGATGTAACCAGGCAAATGAAGCTTCTTTTCGGACTGCGAACATGCATTTGATTTGAGTACATATTGGGGGGGCGGTAAGGAGGAGGACACATGAGATTTCTAGGTAAACAAGCTTGAATGAATGCTCGATGAAATATGCAAATATCGGTAGTTCACTCTACACCAAAAGAAAACTACGTCCTTCGAGCAGCTGCTACGCATTTGCCATAATTTTGGAAGATCAGGCAGTGGTGTCATTGGCCGTGCAATAAAACTATGTGACCCCAACTTCAGGATGATCATCGACCGTCAATATTAAGTACAGTACCGGAGAGAGAGAAGCGAGGCTAGCAAGCAAGAATTTTCCGGCGCATCCTCGGCTAATTTGAAATTCCCTAAACAGCCAAGGAGTCACAATTTGAGCCCCAAAAAATACAACCAAGCTAAGTAAACTGATCCACCGCCTGCCCATCCTCCTAAAGAGGAGGACGAATATATATTGTATAGATCAAAATTCACCTGTTTGAGGCAAACTACAAACAGGACCATAGCGTGCGAATCTACTTCGCATATCAAATTACCATCCGTTTGAGTAAATTCACTGTACTTCAACAAAATGGCTCAAGAGATGCGAAATAATTTATCATTCTTCGTCTTCGCTTGTCTCTATAAGAACAAGAGGTTTTGTCTTTGGTCTCTTGGATGCTCTACGATCAATGCTTTGGCATTTACGTGACGAATTCTTGTCAGGCTGATCAGAGCCTTCGTACTTCTCGACTTCTTCAAGAATTCTACTCCCATACTTCCCTGCCTTGAGCTTCCCAATTATGCTCTCCAGCTGCCAGAACAATTAATGGTGTGGTAAGTCCTCGTGCAAGTGACAACAAATACCCAAAAAGAGAAGCAGTGAAATTGTCTCATTCATTCTTTTGGCAGCACAAACCTCTTTTATACAATTAATGAATTACCAACATTACTGGATTTAGTAAATTAGTTAAGAACTAAAACTTCTCTGAGCTATGTAGCGTGAATTTCAAAGGAGCTCTGAACAAATCATGTTTTCCCCAATCGCACACAGGTCCATAAGCTGATCGTTTAGATTTGGATGCATTCAGAAAAATGAGCTCAGTTGATGTGATTAACACTTGACTTTCAAGATTTCCAAAATACGTGTTCCATAGGCTTTCCTAATCTTCATGAAAACATAATCAAGTAAACTCTTTTGACAAAGAAAGTAAGCATATTTATGCTACACTTTGAACCAGAAGATATTTATTCTCAGTGCAAAACATAGTCAACACTTGCCTCTTCTATTGAGCTGGGTTTTCTGGCGCTAATCATGCTTATATGTTGAGTTGTCAAGACTGAATGCGGTAATATCCCCCCATGGATAGAAGAGAGTTCCTTTCGCAGCTCATCAAGTTTAAACTCCAAACCAGAGGTGGTCAGGCCACGCTTAGTATGTTTGATATTGTCGTTCATTCTTTTCTGATCGCTTAAAACCTCAAGCTTAATCACCATCTTTCCTGCGTGAAAATAAGCATTGTTGGTGTTAGAATACATCCCATTCTCTCACACAAGCTGTTGGACCTACAACATAGGCATATCACTTGCAACCTTAAACTAAGATAGAGCAATAAGCAAATGTTCATGTGAAGGTTGAACGCAAAAGCTTAATAATTATTCTGACTAACAAGGAGTAAAAATTATCAGTGCACAAATCCCTTGTCATGAACCAGCATGAGAATAGTAGCCATGTCTGAAGTATGAACTCAAAAAGATTCACAAACAGAGGAAAAGCAAAGGTGTCAACTGCCCCCTTATCTTCGGTCATAAGCATGACTTCAGAATTATTCCTTTGTTCATAACTCAAAATAAAGTCCTCAAATAATCTGAAATTGCAGTTACCTTTTACTTGATGGGTAAGCATTAGCTATTTCTAAGAAATGTGAAGCAGCATTCAGTATAAACATGCACTCCCTTCTCAAGTGTCCAAGTAGGGAGAGGTTTGACAAATGGACATTAATGCTTTTGTCAAGATGGACAGCGAGACCCATATGGATAGATTAGTACAAAATCAGATCGACACAATTTTCGTGTCATCCAATTACATGGAAAACCAGTGAATTATAAGAACAGAAATTCCTAGCCATAGTAAATGTAGGCCACCACTTATTCTCCTTTTAATTATCTGGACAGATTGATGACGCAGTGGTGGAAAAATATTGGCTTTAAAAAAATATGATGCCAGTGGTCAAGCTCCCCAGAGCACTGGTGTATGGCCAATCTCAAGATCGGCATTGGAAAGCTCTGATCAGAATTTCACCAACCACTGACTTGCTTAGCAATAAAGAGGCACACTGATGGAATTTGCAAAACATGCTGCTCCACTTCCTAAGATATGTGAAGACATATCCATTGCAGGAAGATGAGATTAAAACACCAATCTTACATCACACAATTACTTAATTTTTAGTGCTATCAACAATGGACAAGTGACTACTCCAAGGTGACCACATTCACATTATCTCAAACAAAGAAACAATTTAATCAAGGATAAGCAATCTCAACAGGCGTCCGCCGCAATTAAAAATAATCGTAAGTTACATAAATCTCAAGAACTAGAAGAAGAATTCTCCATACTACAAGTTTTGAAACGTGTGCACATGATGCACAAGATACTAGTTTTGATTTCACAAAAAATATGCTAAGATATTCATAATCTATTAAACAAATTGAAAAATCAGCAAGTGAAAAATCCTTGAAAGATGAACCTCAAGGGTATGCCCCTAAGGGAACTTCATTAATAAAAAAGGGCATGCCAAATGCAGATATTCCAGAACAAGAGCATCCTGGCCATTGCAAACCTCACTTAGTAGTATTTAGAACACAAGGGAATAAGATGTTAATGACATGCAATAAAACTAAAAAGTGACACATGCTGTGAAGATAGAATCTTCGTACCTTGCAAAACTTGCTTTGTCAATGGTCCAAGCGTCACATAAGCATTTGTAGCATAAGCTGTATGCTGATATTCTTCTTTCTACACAATCAAAACAAGACTTAGAACTCACCAAGAGAGTTTGAACATTTGACTAGCAGGTGTATATATCAAGGAAGCTCTTCACAGGAAAAAAAAAAAAAACTCTAGAATGAGGAAATCACACAAGTGTAACCTCTTATTTATAGTTCTAAAAAGATATAAAATAAAATTATAATTCAATTATGTCTTCACCCTTGTGAAAATTAACCACATCAAAAGACCGTTATTTGGCAAGAGTGATTAAGAATTTCTCTTGCATCCACCACGGACACAGACCCAAGTACTCATTCTCATCCCAGACAAACTGACAATAATACAGCAGAAAAATCACAAAAATAAGTTAAAAGGTCAGGAGAATCTAAGTTCTTACCAACACTCGATCCAGTATCAACTGTATCACCAGTTGCTCTAATTGCTCCTTCTTAAGATTAGAACCTGGAGAAGATACACAGCAGAAAAGATAACATGAAAGAAAAATTAAAGCTGGAAGAAGGGACAATTGCAAAAGGGAGCTACAGACTCCTAGAGTGGCATTATTAAGAAAGAAAAACAGATCATTCAAAATAAATGGATAGCATCTCATAATAGGAGATTTATCAGTATTAGAACAAAATGAAAACCCATTTACAGAAACCTATCCATTTGTAGCTAACTGCCGAAACTGTATGATTGATACCAAATAACATTGTCTCTAGGAAAGACTCAGGACAAACTTAATTGCTTTGTCCCATGCAGATGTATTTTTATCTATAATAACTAAGATTTAACCCGATCCTTCGAGTATCTTTATACATATCTTATATCATTTATCACTTCGACATGAGTCTCCTTGCAGCAATCTATATAAGACTGCCACAAATTTGGAGACAATTGGGTACAAATAACATAGCTGGACTACTCTATTTATTTGCTGTCTGAATATCATGTTAAACTAGAGGATGAAGCCATCAAGTTTAAGGGCCAAAGAACTACATTACAGGTTCTATACCACAATGGATATTTACAAGAGAAGCAATCAAATTACTAGAGAATTTCACAAACAAACCCAACAAGTACGCATTCATTTTAATGTTACATGCATTTATTATATAATATTAATATGCACAAAAAGCAACCTAACTCCTTTTGCATTGTCTTTATTTTATCAACCAGCTGCAACATGGTCAATCTCTGATCCTTCTCCCGTACATCTTGAAGCAAAGAAATGACAAGCTTTGCATGGCCTGCAGACAAGATCAGTCAAAGCTGAATTATTGATCATCCTAGAAGGCAGCTTTAAACTACTGGCATCGAAAGCTAAAAAGAAATTAAATAAAGCTAGTAGGAAGCTTGATGCAAAGAATATAAAAAAAAACATGTCATTCTTTAGAAAACAAAAAGACATGAGAGAGGTGGGAAAATTTTGTAGAGGATATATTCTAGTGCATGATATTTAAGCCATTGCACTTCCATTTCTAAAGGAATGGCCTTGGGAAGGAGCTTTGGGTGTCCAAAGCCCATTTGGCCAAATATTGGGTGTTTGGTAAAATTTTTGAAAACCACCTTGAGGGAAAGTTTGCCTTTGAAAGGCTGAAAGCGCAATGTAGGTCCTAGGCTGTCTTGGGCTTTTAGCACTCTCGGAAGGCCCTCTCTAGGGTTTAGTATAAAAATTTTGTTCCAAAACTATCTTCACTCAATTTTTGTTTTTCCGGTTTTGCCCTCATGATTCACTGTTCATCTTCTTCAACCTTAGATGTCAGCTGGCGTGGTTGCGATGGGTTGGCAACGGGTTGGAAAGAGGCCAGCATGGTCGTGGCTACACTGGCAACTGTCACCGGTCAGTCGCACAACCTCGGCGAGCCATGGAGACCCCCCACAAGTTGCGTTGCTGCGACCCAAATTTGGTGCGCAACCTCCATGAAGGGCCACCTGAGGTCGCGCGATTGTCTCTAAGGGCCGCCTGAGGTCTTGCAACCTCAGATGTTGGCCGCCAGCAACAAATTTCGGTCACCGGCGGCCGCCTTCCCTTGCCAGCCAACTTCTTTATTTTTTCTTTCGACGAATTTTTTTTTCTTTTTCTTCTTTTAATCACAAAAGTCCTCTATAAACATAATTCCTCTGAATACTATTTTGCTCAAAGGTATTTCACAATGGATTTTCAAATTACAATTTGCATTTTGGAAAACCCTTTAAACTTAAAGTCCTCCGCATTTTCCCTAATATTTTCCCCAAAAGTCCCAACCAAACGCACCCTAAGTCTGTCCACTCCAATTATTTGGATGCACTTTATTCTAAGTGAGGCCTTAGTTCCACACCACATTGGTTCATTAACAAATTTGACCAGAGCCAAGGTTTAATAATCAGAAAGGGGAAATTTACATCTAAAAAATGAACTCACAAATAAGGGACGTGTATGGCCATAGAAAGGAAAAGAAAAACATAAGAGAAAAAAGATAAAATCCAACGCCTTAATCTTTATCAAATTTTTGCTAAAAGCTAAATGCACATATCAGATGAAGATTGAAAGTCCAAGGTAATGTACCAGATACGTCTATCTCTTTGATCTCATTAGAGAAGGCACAGTTGTCGCACATTCCTATGGCAGGGAAATCATGATTTAGTCATTAAACAATTTTAAGACATTGAACTAAAACAATGCCAGTTATAAAGAGAAAATCTACTAAAATCAATTTACTGAGTGAAGTGACAAACTGCAATGGAAGCTAAACAAGCAAGACCTCTACAGGAGATAATTTGCTTGTGCAAACATATGATTCACCTCACCCAGTAAACAATCTTACTAGAAATTTATAGCATCTCTAACATTATATATTGAAAAAACTATCATAATAAACAGATATACCATTGCAGTCTTGCACTGCTTCAGCAAAATGCCTGAAAAAAGCACTTCGGCGACATTGTCTTTTACTCTGTAACACCAGAAACAACTTAGAAAGAGTTTCATGAAAATGACAAGTTAAATGATCTTTAAGGCTATAATAGAAAAAAAAGGTTATTCAGGTAGAAGATTTTATTCTCCTAAACATCCACAATGTCACAAATAATGGTAATTAAGGACAGAGCAGAAAAAATGTTAGAGCTTTTAGTCTGCCCATGGACAGCATAAAGCAATTAATTAGTAAGGACAAAAATGAAAAATTCTAGAAGAATGAGTAAGAAATTTGAAATTTATTTAGCAAACATACATTACCACATCCACCAACGGAATGCGTGAATGCAGAGGGAACTTATCCATTTACTTATGTTAAATACACTAGGGAACAAGTGTTGGGTGAGGTATGATTCTGATGTCTGATTTGGCAATTTATAAACATTAAGGACGTGGGACCTTGGCAAAGTGTCCAAACTTTGCACCATGAGTTAGAGGACACTTTCATGTAGTAAGGATTGGAGCGTAACATTTCAATATGATTACAGATACCTGTAATGCGGCATTTCCAATTGTAGTAAGAGTAGGAATAATCCAGCACACTGGATATTAAACTCCATAGTCTTATGGGCACATACTCTTAGCATCATAAGTTTGTCATGCTCAAATTGATTTTTCCACCAAAATTACCAAAACCAGCAATGCGGTGCCCTTCTACACAGGAACGCCCCATTTAAATGACATGTATACTGCATGGCTATACAAGGCACCCTATATTTAAAACTGAAAACTGCTAAGATCTTCAACCTGTGCAGTGCTAGGAGGGCAAAAAAAGGACAGTACCTGACAGTACCGTACTATGTCATATAGGTTTTGCAACCCAGAGTTCTCGTAGAAGACCATTGAACTCTGTCCAAGAAAGAATGACATCTCATGGATGAACAGTACACTAGAATATAAAAATTAGTAACCAAAAGAAAATTTATACCTGCCTAGGAACATCTGCAGCCCTATAATATAGTAAACATTCTGAAGGAAGTCCATCTCTTCCAGCCCGCCCACTTTCCTGAAGTAATTGGTGTTACAGAAAGAAAGATTTTTATTGAAAACAGTTCAGAAGGAAAAGTGTAAAAACCTGGTAGTACGTTTCCATTGATTTACTCAGACTGTGATGGATGACAAACCTGACTACGAGAAATAATGATGTTAAGTACACAACCAGACGGAAATAGCAGTAACACTTGACATCAGATTAAAAATAGAAGTGCTTCGACAGGTATATGCATAAACCGAAAAATTAAATATTTTGGCTGCTAAGGGTTCCACAAATAAGGCCACATACAGGAGAGCCTCTCCACACAGGCACAGTAAAGCACGCACACGGGAGACAGGCATGGCGCTCCAGTACTGATAATCTATAATGCATTCGAGGGTTGGGATTATTTCCTCTTCACAAATTCAGAAATTCAGATGTGACACAAGGTACTCAATCTTGAATGTCCATTCTTGCACAGACCGTGCATTAATTCCGGCGGTAGATCTCTTCAATCTGTTTCATTTAGTAAGAAGCTAAATTTAGTTAACCCTGGAATAATAGAAGGTGATGACAACGGGTTTTACTTTCCCTGAAGGGTAAAAAAGGAATCTACTAGCCTTCTCACAAGTCCATCAACATCAGATGCTCTATCAGATGAATTACACAGCAACCTAAATTAGTGAAAAGAACTCTAAAATGAGGCAAATCTGGCAGATGACTTTATCAAAGAGTATGTTTAGTAAAAAAATTCTAATGCTCAGAAATGGAGCTATGAATGTTAAGACTGCTTTAGATTAATAAGCATGACCAACTAATTCCTATTCAAAGAGTAAGAGACATTTGAGAAAGAAATCCACACATATACATAGCATTTTGCAATACTAACCATCAGGTTTGTTAATTCCCATTCCAAATGCCACCTACAACCATGAGGAAAAAGAATGGTAAAGTGACTTAGATAAAAGCATATAATTTATTTGCATACACATACCGTCCCTATAATTACTTGTAGCTTGCCATTGCTCCACCTGCAACAGACAAACATTAAAGGGTCAAGCACATCTATGCAGGAAGAAAAATGTCCGAGAGTGCGTAAATGGACCTTTAGCTAACTATCTCTCTCCGTGGCAGGGGAATGGGCATTGAAGCATAGTTGAGAGCTGTGTGTGCCTGTGCATATCTGTGTGCTCCATCATTTCTTTCTTATCAATGTTTGAGCATTTTGAAATCTTCTTTCTGTAGTGTGATTAAATATGCATACCACAACTTTGCAGGTCAAACACATTGTCAAGATATCACACTAGTCCAGCTACAGTCAAAAGATTGCTCTACTTCAGGTTAATGTTCTTTTAGCAGCAGATAAAGCTCATGTAAAACTTAGAGACCCTCCGTTTGATTAAGATAATGAAATAGCACAGTTGGACAGAACAAGACTGATTTATCACGAATACATAAGGGCAGCCATCATCATTAGTAATTCTGCTGGTGATTATGCCATTGGTCTCTGTTTCAGTCAAACCTAGGGTAGAATGGCACCAAAATCTTGCAAGTGAACAGTCACAGAGAGAGAGAGAGAGTCATGGACCTTATTGACGTACAAAGTGAGCATGCAAAAGCCATGTTTACCTCAGATGAACTTTCTCACGAGCATTTACATCCATATCTGCATGATAATAATCTGCTGAAATTCCTCTATCACGTAACTCCTTTGCAACCTGTTCTACACCATACATGTCAGAAATGAGTGTATAATATTAGTTACAAAGAAAGTACAGATATGTAAGCATAGAAAAGTAATTCAGTGACTTCACCAATTGTTGTAGTAAAAACAAAAATAAATGTGATTCTAAGAACAAATGGTATGTGGCATCCTCAACAGAAAATAACATTGCCCTTTTCACTAAATCAACACAAAGACCTATTTATTACTATGAAGCCAGCAATCCTAGCAACTTTAGGAAATTTCCCATACTTTGTTCCTATGGGTGCACCATATCACAGTATATTAGATATATTCGATCCATTCTGTCAATTCTGTGACATTATTGTCAATACTATCATTTTCACTTGTGAACCAAAAATGTGAGCTGACACCTAAGGAGAAATCAAGAAATGCCCCACATAAATTCTTGACCTTCTTTTTCTAATCAACTGTTACAAGGAGATAGTCTAACAAGTAACAATTTAGTGAATTAGTCATGCAAATTAGTTAGTGAATTTATAATACTGAACCATGAATAACTTGACAAAAATTGAAAATCATAAAAAGAGTACATAACGGCGAAAGTAAAAGAATTGATGAAAGGATGTTATGAGTCGATGATCTAAAACACTAGTATGAGATATTAAATTTAATCTCAGTTTGCAGCCCCACTTGCACGCTAATTGGAAGAATGTCATCTAATGAAAAATACTACACCAGCCGAAAAAGAGAATGCAAAGGAGTTGACAGATGGACTTAACCTGTTCACACTCCTTCCTAGAGAAGCAATAAACTATCCCAGATTCATTATTGGGATAAGATTCCCGTATAAATTCAGCAATTTCGTCAATAACCACTTTAGCAACAGATGACTTCTCTCGTACCTGCAGTGCATCCATAATAGACATTGGCTATCTGGTATGCAGCATATAAATTAAAGATTCAATAAATCAATCAATGGCATACCATATAAAAGAGATTTGGCCTGTTAACAGTGCTGACGAACTTAACGCACTTGGGGATCTGCAGCATTTCCATCAGATCAGTTTGTACTTTCCAAGTAGCAGTTGCCTGTAAAAATAAGATGACTGATTCATGAGATCGCAAATTCTTTAAATTAGTACATTTAACTACATAAGTAGCCATGTCATCCACAAAATCAATAGAAAGAAGATATGAGAAGACATACAGTTAAGGCAACCACGGGAACACTGGGAAACTGAGTCTTCAAGATACCAAGGTTTTTGTAGTCGGGCCGAAAGTCGTGACCCCACTGACTACAGCAGTGTGCCTCCTGCAGTTTACAGACAAGCAATGACTTAGTACAACCAACCACATGACCGTATTCGGCCTTACGAAGATGGGCATTGACGTCAAGATTCAATTAGTTGAAGTGGCATTTATTAGTTTGTCAAAGCATGTTTAACCTAACGGTCCATAGGTTATGATCATGAAAGACAAGTGCCTAAAAGGCAGCGTTGAAGTGCACGATTAAGGGGAAGAAGACACAATGACATTTCCTTCTACTTCTTCCTCTTTTATCGCCCTCTATAGATAAGCAAAGTCACATCTTGACAAATCTATGATGTTTTTTTTTAGCTGTGACAAGTCTAAGATGTTGACCAACTATAAGTTTCGCTAAAATTACTATCTTTCTAAGTTTCTCTACTTAATAAACAATCCTGAGCAAGCAGTTGTCAAGACTAAACCTACTTCAAAGACGATCAACAGAAAGGAAGCAGCAGAAGAAAACAAATCAAAGTTGGACAGTGCTATCCAGTAACTTCGGCAACTAATCACATGCATTTGAAATACTCATTGTATCCAAAATATGATAATCGTACATCATGTTTCCAGCTTTTAACGTAAGTCACACGTAAACTGGATCAAACATCCTTGATCATTTGACCTTCATAATGAAGTCCTCGATTTGAATCCTAGGTGCTGCTCCATAAACAATGCAATACAAAAACTAGTTAGCTGATTCTTCCAGGTTAGTCAAAACCAGTTTTAAATGCTAAGCCTTAGGTGCATTTTCAACTTAAGGCAGCACAACTGGCAACCAAACTTAGATCAACAGATCAGTGTAACTACATTTCTTAAGCTTGTTATCACTTGAAGCAATCTAATTGGCCCACCATCCTTGGTTTAAGACATTATGATAATCTTGTCTATCTATCATTATGAAGTAGCACAACTTTCAAGTTCGAAGTGGAAAGTTATATCACCTTGCTACATACACAGAAACATAGGCTGCTCAAAACCAAAATTCACCAACACTAACCAACACTGAAGCTTAGAGATCACTTAAGGCCAAAACAGAAAGAAAATTCAGATATTTACATCAATTGCTATCAAAGAAAGACACCCTGCATGGTGGCATTTCTCCAGCTTTGACATGAACCTCTTGCTCTTGGATATCTTTTCTGGAGTAACATATAGTATTTTCAGCTCTCCTTCACCCTTTTCAAGCGCCTTGTATATAAACTTTTCATTGTCCTTGCCAGTTGTTGACGTCAACATATGTGCTGGAATGCCCAATGCAGCCAGACCCATCACCTAAGCAATGGTAATATTGCATAAGTTTATGTCACTAACAAACTTCACAAAGTATAACATATTCTCAAGAGAACAGAAGATAGGAAAACACCTGATCCTGAATCAAAGAAAGCAAAGGACTGACAACAAGGGCAACTCCTTCCTGAAGAATGGCAGGAAGCTGGTAGCAGAGGCTTTTGCCACCACCAGCAGCCATGATGACCAGGACATCCCTTCGACTCATAATGGCATTTATGATCTGGAAACAAGGAACAGGCAATTCTCGGTAAATGTTGGGTTAAGGCAACAAATGGAAGGCATGCCCATTACAAATACATCAAGCTAGGCAGATATTTGTACGAAAGTAATGACAGGAACCCCAGTCAATAGATTTAAAAGAAAACATGGCAATGAGTCTGACTTTCAGCAGACAGAGTCAGAATAGTAGTATGTGAAACTTTCAATTCATTGCTATCACTCTGAAGAAATAATTACGTGGATAAATACATTTGTATTACTCTACTGTGATTTTAAAAACTTACATTAACAAAGGGAGTGCATTTATATGATTTCAAACGGGAAGGCAAATCACAGTGTGAACATGAAGTATACAGAGCAAAATACCAATTTAAAAGATCCCAAAATTAGGCAAGAACTTCAGCTCCACCTATTAACCTCCAGCATAACAACTAAAACTGCAACAGGGATATTTCCAGCGCTAACCTCCCGCTGATTCGCCCGATACTTGCGTATCCCAAAAATGTTGAATTTGACATCGTCAGCTCGAGCATCCCAGTCGAAAGTGCCCGACCAATCTTCCATGGACGTCGAAGCGCCATCTCTCACTGGGCTGCCAACATCCTCGCAAGCTTCCAACAAAGACTTCAGCTCAGACTGCCGCTCATACAGCTTTTCTTGCCGATCAAGCAATACCTTTATCTGGTCTGCACGACAGTCGGCAAAGAATCAAAACAAACGGCAACCCCAAAACGCGGCCAATCATAGAGAACAAAGCGGCCGACAAAATCAACCCCCGAGCTAATTAAACGAGCAAAATCCACAAAGCCGGGAACTTTCACCGGTCCCATTTTGGTTCTTTTCCGAAACGAAAGTCTCAGCATGAGCACAGAACGATTCAGTTCCTGCAAAACGATCCCAGCATACTCAAGCCGTTCCTGATTTGCTATACCAAAAACTTCACTCCCGACATCAATTGCAGTCGCGGAGCAACAAGGAACAGCTAATGGCGACCATCGTAGAGAGAGACAGAGACAGAGACCTTGGACGTCTTGAAGCTCGACCTCCACGCCCAACAGCTCCTGCAGCACGTCGCCGACTTCCATCGCCTCCCGAACCGGCGACCACGATCGCGACTCCGATTGCTCCCCCGGCGCCGGAAATCCTCCCGCCGGAATGGGGACCGCAAAACCCTAGAAGAACGTCGGTGCCGAAAATCGCGCCGGCGATCCGCTCCTCCTTCCTTCCTTTTCTTTCTTCCCGCCGGAGGAAGCGAAGAGCGCTCTCCCCGCTTCGCACCTTCGCGCCGCCGTCGGGCTCGCCAGCGGCCCCGTGCTGTTGGGCCTAAATGGGCCCAAGACGTAGGCCCAACACAAAAAGGCCCATCAACAACTTCCGCTTGCAAAATGGGACCACGCAATTAGACGCAATGATTGATCTTGAAGTTAATTTGGATGTACGCAACTTAGGTTTCTAATTCTAAAGCTTATGATTTGACATCTTTACTTCTTTTCTTCAGGCATTTTTTTATCATTATTTTTTGGTGAAGCCATGGCTTCGGCAGACGACTTGTTTATTATTGGAAATTAAGTATCGAGATGCTTCCGAGGTTGACTCTAGGTCAAGGGACATATTCAATATCTCACCTACCAAAACCAAAAATTGGAGACTTTTTATTGTCCTCTGTCGTAACGAGAGCGAGAATGGTACTTAACCTATCATCGTACATGCTGCAAATACTATTCCAAGTCATGAATAAATATTATTTTGCCTTAGTTTTTAGGTTGGGAAAAGAATAGCTGACTCACTCTGTTTACTTATAGAGTGCTTTAACTATGTATTTTAATGGAGAGTGTAGATCAAATGAAAAGTTGGTAATCCCTAGTGCACTAGATTATTTTGTGACATTTGAAAGTTGGATATTTTCCTATCGAACAAATTCGATCGATGACTAACAAAAAAAAAAAAATTCGATCGATGTTCCAAGAATGCCCAATAAATGCAAACTTTTCAATGTTCGATGCCCAAAGTTTGGATACACTCTCTCAATTTGCTTATTGAAACACAGATAGCTAGCCCATGTATGATTTGTCTATAGACTCTTAAGCTGCGTTTGGCATTCAAGATAAAAATTCAGAATATGATAATTTTATCCTATCTAATATTTGGTACCTGCTCAAAATAAGATATATAAGAGGATATATACCGGATAAAATTATCTCATGAGGAGGTAAAATAAATGTGGATAAGATTTCTAACATTCATAATATGAAAGTAATTTTTCTTGAATAATAAATTTCTTAAATTAAAAAAATTAAAATTATATTTCAATATAAATAATATTTGAATTCTAGTATACAAAATTCAAAATAAAAAAATAACACTTTACTTATTCCAATTTAATCTTATTTTTATTTATTTATCAGAATTTAATCTATTTTATAATATAAATATATATAATTGTTTATATAATTACATATTTTAGGTTTATGAGTATAGTTTACTATTTAATAAAATTTTATTAGAGAATGATGGAAGGAGAAGAAAGAGATCAAAAAAAAAAAAGAGAGGAAAATAAAATGAAAAGGCAAATAAAAATAAAGTAAGCAAAAGTGTCGCAAGAGATTTTTATCATCTCCTTTTATAAAATTTTAATATTCTACTAATATATTGTTTATACTAAACAATATACTATTTATGATGTAAATATATCCAAATTAATCACAACAGTCACCAAATAATGGATAGTATATAGCAAAATTCATAAATTTCATATCTTATCATATCCAGTCTTATTATAATTTAAAATTTGAACAACCCTACATAATATGTAGGGTCGGGTCGGTTTGATTGGGGAGTTGAGAGATTTCTTCCGTCTCGGAACCGTAAGCCGGATCCCGCTGACCGCAGCTACCGCACACAGATCGACCTTTTCACGAGCCTCCGGAAAAGGCCTTTCTAAATATACATAACGAATGGGGAAAGTCGTCATTCACCCATTTGCATCAGCCAGCCGACACGAAGACAGAGATGAAGCTGGTCTTCCTTTCTCCCATCACCGTCTCTCCCCCACTCTCTCTCTCTCTCAATAAATGCAGAGCTGCCCATCGAGTCGGGACCGCTCGACAGCGTGAAAGGTACGCGAGGCCAAAACCAGTGGCGAGCGACAGGCGGATGGGCAGAGAAAGAAAGAGGGAGATACGTTGAATTTAGGACAGGAGCTCGTTTTGGCTCCTGGGGAGAGGGAAGCTGGGCGCCGGCCGTTGCCACTTATTTACGTTCCCAGAACAAAAATTTCTGTTTTTTTGTTTAACAAAAAGAACAAACGCGTTTGTGTGCGTTTGCGTTCCTTTTTGTTCTTTTGTTCTGGAACAAAAAAAAAAGCGTAAAAAGCAAAACAAAAAAACTTTTTTGTTTAACACAAATCGAAACACTTTTTTTTTTTCTTTTTCTTTTATTTTCTTGTTCTTCTTTCTTTTGGGTCGCCGGCTCGGCCATGGCCGGCGACCGGCCGACGAGGGCCGGCGGGCCTCGCCGGCCACGGCGAGGCCGCCGCCCGGCGAGGCCGACGCTTCGCCGGCCCCGGCGAGGCCGAGGCTCGCCGTAGGCCGGGCGAGGGTCGGCCTCGCCATGGTTGGGCGATCTCGAGCTCGCCCGGCCATGGCGAGGCCGACTCGCGCCGGCCCGGGCGAGCTCGATCTCGCCCGGATCCGGCGAGGCCGAGCTCGCCCGGCGGCCGGCGAGCCTCGGCCTCGCTCGGGCGGTGGCCGGCGAGGCCGGCCTCGCCCGCCCGGCGGGCGAAGCTTCGGCGTCGCCGCCGCCGCTGGCGAAGCTCGCCTCGCCGGATCAAGGCGAGGCCGACCTCGCGCCGCCCGGGCGAGCTCGATCTCGCCCGGATCCGCGAGGCCGAGCTCGCCCGGCGGCCGGCGAGCCTCGGCCTCGCTCGGAGTGTGGCCGGCGGGCGCGCCTGCGCCGCCGCCGGGCGAGCTCGGCCAAGGCCTTGGCCGGCGACCGGCCAAAAGAAGAAAAAAAAAATAAATAAGAAAAATAAGAAAAATAAGCAAAAAAAATATAAAAAATAAAAGAAATAAAAAAATTATCCAAATTTACCAAACATGTTTCTATTTATTTTTTGTTCCCGGAACAAGTTTACCAAACACGCTTTTTTGTTCGAAATTGTTAAAAAAATACTTTTTTTTTTTGTTCCTTAACAATTTTTAAAGCTAAGGGGCCGGTGCATAAAAGTATGGGGCCATTCAAACTTTTGCAGGGAGAGGTTGGAGATTAGGGAGAGGGAGGGAACACGAAAAGTGGGGAGACATTGAATGCGTAAAGGTGGGGCGTGTCCTTGTTCTCCTCCTCTCTCCAGCTTTGCTATTGTTGCTCATGGGAGATGCCTTTTTGTCTTCCATCCCAGCAACTTGCTTTTTTCTTTTCTTGAATGCTGGAGAGAGACTTTCCTCTAATTTTTTTCTGTTTATAATATTCATGATAAGGGATTGGGGGAACTCGTGTTCTCGAGAACTACATTGACTATTTCGATGCACGATGATCGTGCCATCAATTGTGATAGTAAGTAAATGTGCAAATATAATGTTCCTGACTTAAGCCGCGAGTGAGTAAGAGGGTTTCACCACAATGTTTGTAGAGGGAGGGTGATAACTATGGTGTCTTAATTGGAAATGAGTGAACGAACGAGTTCAATCTAAGGACGAGCCTTAACCAGCCAATATTGGTTCAAAAAGAAAGTAGTGCAGTTTCTAGTTCCAAAAATTAAAAATTGAAACGTGGAATTGAACTGGTTTCAAATCAGTTTACCCATAACTCTAAGTAAATTCTTTCACTCATTATTTATCAAAATTTAATACATTTAATAAAACATCCTCACTTGAAAATAATTGTATTCATGTTTCACACATGCATATTATATCAATAAGAATACCAAACAAAAGAAGACAAAAGAAAAAGATCTAGCGATTCCAACGTTAAGAGAGCTTCTTTGAGAACCAGCTATAACAAATTATATCTACTCTGAGTCCAATCACCCTCAATATTAACTTGGTAAGAAAGTGATTTGTGCATTTAACTTTTTCATAATGCATGAAACTGTTGCTCTTTAATCCCATGATTCCTACTTATTTTCACCTACAATCGAGAACAGAGATCTATTGAAAGAATTTTAAAAAAGAAAAAAAAAAAGAAGGGGATTAATGCCGTTGTCAGCCCAATAGTAATTTAGAAATGGATAACGCGACTTACATATCACATGATCTACGACAAAATCATTTATCATAGTCCTTTTCGTGCTCCAAGAACTTTATCTCGAACGTCTACTTTCTACTTTTTCACGGTGAGAAGCAAAAGCAGACGCACGGGTTTCATCATTTCTATCACATCAAGCGCAGCAAAAAGAAAAAGCATTCAGAGCCAGGACAATGATGAAATTCCTTTTTGTATTTAAAGTGATCTATTATGATTGTAACGACACGAGTAGCTAATCAATTACATGAATTGACGCATCATCCATCATCGTACAATATTTCGCAGGAGAAGAGAGACATGCAAGCGTGGCCTCACCTCGATCATGAGCATGCTGCCTACGTGAGTTGCATGACCCTTATCTTTTAAGAGTACAGTTGAGTCCGGACAATTCAATGCTTGAATTAGGGTTTTGAGCAAGTGGGTTTTCATCCGTGGCTAAATTTGAATAATGGGAATGACATATGCGAAAGGAAAACGGCAAATTCATGTATAGAGCCAAACTCAAGGTGTGACTAAAGAATGCCAATTATATATTTCCAACAACGAAAGATGCAAGTGGATGAGCACGCAAAGTAAGAATACTTTTTGATAATTTCCCGTTAAAATATGAACAATCATACGTGGTTGTTTGCTCATACCAATTTATCTTAATAGATCTATAAACGATTAAAATAAATAAAACATGTATTTATTAGAAATGCGTGCTTATAATCAAACCGATCGCCTAAGCGTATGCACAGATCGAGGGAACGGGTGGAGTTCAAACGAAGATCGGCGGATGCGGGCCCCACGTGATCAGCAGAACACGACAAAATTGCCTTTTTGGGCCATTCGCCCGCCACGTGCTATGTCTGCGCGCGTGGCGCGTGGCGTGGCGTGGCGCGGCGCGGTGCGGCGCGGGTCTGGTCGGGGGAGCAAGTGGAGAAAAGCGCTCGCGACCGCACGCGCGTATTTGCAGCTTTTTATTTTTATTTATTTTTAATTCACGCCATTTTCCGATTCCCACCGACTGCATTTAATAATGACGACGATCGGCTTTTCGCGTGGGGCCCGCCTAGAAAAACCCCAATTTTTATTTATTTTTTATATTTATGGTGCGATTTGTTTGGGAATGAATTTCTTTCTTTTTCCTTTTTTCATGATGGTTAGAGGGGGTCTTGACTGATCATCGTAAGTCGTTTGTAGGTAGCTTTGGCTTTAAATTTGATGCCGATGAGACACGTCTTAATCATATCAAGGGATTTGTACACGTGAAAATTATGGTTTACAGCAATAGTCTGCCGATTTCATTGTCAAGCATCAAAGAGCTAGGAAAATAAGTTTTGAAAACCCCACTCTAGAAGAAGTATCATATACATCATTTACACGATTGATGTGGTGGTGATTTGTTGGTTGCGCATCTTGAATTGACTTTTGAGGCTTATAATTAGAAGGTCTCTCTTAAAGTTTATTCGGGTTTATATAATTTACGTTTCTAATTTTAAAGCTTATAATTTGGTGCCTTTAGTTCTTTTCGTTAGGCTCCTTTTATCTTTGGCGAAGTCATGATTTCGTTACATGTGTCCACTTAATAGTATGATTATCGCCGTATATCTACTCGCGCAGCACAAGAAATAAAGCATTGAGATTTTTCCAAAGTTGACTTGAGTTTAATGGGACATTTTCCATATCTAACCTACCAAAACCAATATTTTGAGATTTTTCTCATTTCTTCTTATAAAATGAGTGCAAGAACAGTACTTAACCCATTTGGGTCAAACCGTTGACCAACCTAATTTTCGGGGGTCTGGATCAGAATTTTCAGTTGGTAGAAAAGAAGAAAGTTTATGCATCTCCTGTTGTTTTTCGACAAGATCACATGCATTGTCAAGGTAAATTTACCTTCTTTATTTTTTCTTACCAATTAAGTTTTGTAATTAAACAGAAGTTAAAAGTAAGAACTCAAATCAAGCTCCTCACAAATTCAAATCAAGCTTTAACCATGTATCTTAGTAGAGAATTACCAAAAAACAGGTTCCTCACAAATTCAAAACCGGTCAAATTCGTATTTTACAATATTTTTCTAGCTGGAAAAAGAAATTTACAGCTACAGTGTGCTTTAACCATGTATCTTAGTAGAGAATTACCGAAAAACACTCATCAAGCAATCAAACGAAAAAGTTTGTAATCTCTAATGCACTGAGTTATCTTGCGACACACGTAATTAACGCTTTGAAAATCGAATATTACTAGTATTGCAAGAACACCCAATGAAAGCGAAACTTTTCAATCTTTTTGGTACAAAATTTTGGATATACTCTAACTCTATCGATTTGCCCATTAAAATTCATACATATTGCAGCCATATATGGTTTGCCTATTAACCCCGGGCAAGCTCGATTGATTGGGGGCGATGGTTTCCAGAGTGGGAATCGAAAGTCCAAGTTCCAATGCCGCATGCGAAATATTGATGAGTCAGGACCAGTTGTACAGATGGACCTCAACTGACTCATGAAAATTGCACTACGTTTCGTGAGTCTTTCGGTAGCATGATCTCCACGCCTCACGTTAAAAAGAAGATGATGAAACTAGGAAGCTGTCATCACCTTCTCTCTCATGGACGTTTCTTTATTTATTGAGAGAGAGAGAGAGAGAGAGGAGCTCATGTTGGCTCTCGGGAGATGAGTGGGGGTGTGCATGATTTGAGGGAAAAGGCTTCTACCTCTCAAGCTTATAATTTGATAGGACTGATCGGTTTTGGTTCGGTCTGGTTCCAAGGTGGAGTTGAGAACATGATTGACAGGACCGGTTTTCAAGTTTTCCAGTGGAATTGATAAATTTGTTTTTTTGGGCAAAAAATAAAATGAAAAATGGAAGAAATTGGAAGGAATTAGGGTTTTTCTTAAGAAATTTAAAAATACATTGTATATATAAAATTAACCGGTCTGGTCGGTTCAGTTCCCACCTTAAAACCGGGAACCGAATCGACTGGCCACTTGTTCCAAAAATGGGAATCGGGAACCAGACTGCACTCTTTGAGAACAACCCAAAATCGGCCAATCTAGTATAGTCTGAGCAATTCTTGGTTTGGGCAGTTCCCTGTGCACACTATAGTTTGATGTCTTTAAATCTTTTCTTTAGGACTTTTACATCTCCAACGAAAGCCACGATTTCGCGACATGTTTCTGCTTAATATTATGATTATCTCCGTAAATCTACTAGCTTAGCATGAGAAATAAAGCATCGAGATTTTTCCAAAGTTGACTTGAGTTTAATGGTACATTTTCAATATCTAACCTACCGAAACTAATGTTTGAAGACTTTTATCATTTCTTCTCATTAAACGGGTGCGAGAATAGTGCTGAACCCAATTGGATCAAACCGCTAACCCGACCCAAATTTTGGGGGGTCCAGATTAGAATTTTCAGTTGATAGAAAAAAGTTTGTGCATCTCCCGTTGTTTTCCGATAAGATTACCTGCGTTGTCAAGGTCAAGTTACCTTTTTCCTTTTGTACTAATTAAGTTTTATATTTAAACAGAAGCTAAAAGTAAGAAGTCAAATGAAGTTCCTCACAAATTCAAAGCCAGACGAATTAGTATTTTACAAAAAATTTTCCGTTGGGAAAAGAAATATACAATTATAGTGTGCTTTAATCTCTGATGCAATGAGTTATCTTGCGGCATATGTAAATAACACTTTGAAAGTCAAATATTTTTCTCATTGAACATATTCTACTAATATTGCAAGAACACCCAATGAACGCGAACCTTTTTCACTCTGTTTGGTGCACAATTTGTGGATACACTCTAACTCTATCGATTTGCCCCGTTAAAAAAAATACAAATTGCCGAGCCATATATGGCTTTGCCTATTAAGCCCCGGCCAGCTCGATTGATTGGGGGCGATGGAGGGTTCCTAGATTGGGAGTTGAAAGTCAAAATTCCACTGCCGCGTGTGAAACATTGATGAGTCATGGCCCCTTGTACAGATCAAGAGACAGACCTCAACTGACTCACGAAAATCGAAACGCGTTTCGTCAGTCTTCAGATAGCATGGTCTCCGTGTCTGCATTAAAAAGCAGCAGATGAAATTGGGAAATTGTACCACCTGCACCTTCTCCCTCTTTCTCCACCTTCTTTCTCTGGTGGACAGTTCTTCATTTATTGAGAGAGAGAGAGAGAGAGAGAGGGGAGCTCATGTTGGCTCTTGGGAAATGGGTGGGGATGTGGATGAAGTAAAGCAGGAGAGAGAGAGAGAGAGAGGGAGGGAGAGAAGCATTGAATGCGTAAAGATGGTAGATGTCCTCCGCTCTCCATCTTGCCACTCCTCGTGTGAACCTTTTTCTCTTCCCAGCAACTTCTTCTCCTTCTTATTTACTCTTTTGACAAGTCTTTTCTCCTTTTTATTCTGTTTTAATAATAACAATAATAATAATATAGTAGGGCCCTCTTATTCTTTTTCTTGGCCTTTATTTTTGGAGCTCTTCGAACGCGGTTGGAGCCAACTGCGAGACGCGGAGATCAGGGGATCTCGTCTCCTCACACATTACATGATTATCTCGATCGACAATATCTCGATCGACAATATTGATACCTTAGGACGTGATAATGATGGATCATTGGTATTCGGTTAAAAGGTAACCCCACCAAGACCAGAGGACTTCTCCCTATGAGAGCTTCCACGACTATTCGTTTGATATACAAGGACAACAAACTATAAAGATGTGGTCCTACACGCCTTGTACCCCTAATTCCATTCTTATCTTTTTTTTTTTGGTGAGAGGGAATAACATTTGTGTGTTTTTACATCCCGAGAATCTTGAAGTCCAGATGAGACCTAAAATGAAGCCTTTCAAGGACTTGTTTAGGTCCAACTTCTTTTCCTTTTTATTTATTCTTTTGGCAAGACTTTTCTCTTTTTAATTATGTTTTATTAATGATAACGGACCCTCGTTTTCTTTTTATTTCTTTTTGCGAGCTCTTTGGATACGACTAGAGCCAATCGTGAGAAGCAAAGGTTGGGGATCTCGTGTTCTCACACATTACATAGATTATCTCGATCCGCAATATTGATGCCTATAGGCCTTGATAATGAGATGGTACGCACATACAATTATTTAACTTGACCCCCTTAGTGAGGATGATAAATTAAAATCTTGAATGAAGACTTGCTACTGCTCGCTGTCACGGCAAGGTGGATTATTTAAGGAGTTCTTTCTTTTCAGAAATTTGTATGAGAGCGTTTCACCGTGATAATTGACAAGTTATAATTACAAGGTATTGACTCATTATAGTACGATTTGCATGTTCAATTTCTTGTAATGAGTGAAACGATGGCACTTTAAGCCATTAATTCCCCTCTTTTACCCTATAATTCATAGAGTTTTGCTGAAAAAAAAGTCGAGTAGTGGATTAATCCGGCTACCAACCTATTAATAATTTAGACGTCCAAAACCCAACTGTATATCACATGGTTTATGACAAAGTCATTTGACATTCTCCTGTCACATGCAGCATGGGGTTACATAGAAAGCATCCAAAGCCTGAACTTCAAATGGAAGTTACCTTTTTCTATTTATAGTTACCTGTGGCCGAAGCAAAACTTTATCAACAGGGAGCATCAGATGTGAATGAAAACCGCATGAGACAATGACACTTCAGTATAATATTGATGAATTGCATGAATTGATGATGCATCGATCATTGTGCTCTCTCTTGCGCTGGGAAGTGAGAGACGTGAGCGATGGCTGCACATCGGTCACGGCGTCCAGGCGAGGTTCATGAACCTCATCTTTGAGGAAATGATTGAGTCGAGTCGAGTCGAATCGAGTCGAGTCGAGTGTTTGAGTTTGACTGAACTTGAATATTCAAGATTGGATACTCAAGTGAGTTTGATTGAAGCTGATTTTGGAGTTCGATCTCAGATTAAAATGGGTTTTTCCAGCTCGACTCACCTTGTTCAGTTAATAAGGATTAGTTGAAGCTTAGATGGCTCTATAAACTCGAGCTATGGTGATTCAATATAAGTTAAAAAGAAAAAAAATTCAAAAGCAATCTTCACTTTTCATGTCAATAACAATTTCCATTTTAGATTTTATAAAATAGCAAATAGGGGTGAGCATGAGCATCAGTCTAGGGTTGACCCTAGGTTGACTCTAGACTGGGTCCCCGACCGAGTTAGAGGAAGATTGGAACCTTGTCTAAGTTATTTAGTTCATAAGTTGGATTTGATCAGAAGTTTAGGATTGATCTAACTTGGACCAACCTTGTAGATATCGTACATTATATATAATATATATTTAATATGTTATATATAATATTCTTTTATCTATTCTAAATTCTATAACCCTAACTTAACTTTAACAAGCGTTAACGTGTCCTCCTCCGTTATTCTATTCTATCCTCTTCTTTCTTTTTTGTCTTTGCCAAGTAAATCCAAAAGAATAAAGCCCTAATTAGAAATTTAGAAGCCCTCTTCATGAGCAACACTGGACGATTGCCTTGCTCTCGCTTGTTGCTCACCACTAGCCCCACTTTTGCTCATCGCTCACCCCTCTCCTAGCTCGCCCCATTACTTTGAAAATCATAGGCTATAAAAGGTCAATCAACATCACATTAGCCCGAAAAGAACCCTTCTCAACTGCTACTTCAAGTCATTAATGTCATTAATCAATGCTAGAACTTGGATGCTTATTTTTGTTTTAAGTATGATTTCAACAAATCTTTTCGTGGAGTATTAGTAGTGTGGATTTGATATAGAATTCTATATTTGAGAAGCAGTACTTCCTTAGTAATGGTAAATTTTTTCTAGTGATGCAGAGGATACTAGATAGAGATTCCTTTCTCTGATTGAAAGAAAAAAGCAATGTATAGATAATTATATTTTTTTTTGCTCCACTGCGATTTTGCTTTGAAATACTCTTTGAACTGTAGAATTGCCATGTTGAGTATTGGATGAAGGTGCATGGTTTAAACTCATGCTGCTTTTGGCCTTTTTAAGTTTTTCACTTTACTTTTTCTTTTCTTTCAAATAGAAATTCATGAAACAATGCTAGTTGGGCTATGTGAAATTATATTATTATATTATCTAAAATTTATATTGGATATGTATTGGTGTTTATAGTTTGGTTGATCAACCATGCATTGTTGATGGATATATAATTTTTAAATAATAGGTTTGTCTTTCAAGAAATACGAAAAATTAAACGAAAAATTTATTGGATGGTTCTAGGTTAACCTTGGAACCGAACCAAACCCATAGAGTCAATCCAGTCCTCGATTCTATGCTCAATAGGGTTGGTTCTTGGTATAAAAAATTGAGAACCAACACTGTGCGGGTGGTCCTTAGGTTAGGTGCTGGACCGACCCAATCCAGACCATGTTCACTTCTAATAGCAAATCACATTCCAAGCATAATCCCAATTTTAAAAATACCAATCTACCCTCAAACTCCTTTAAACCTTAAACCATCTCTCTATTTCTCTCTAGATCTAACTCAAGTTTGACGGTGGTGGAGCTCGACGGGTCGCGACTTGATTGGGGTGGCAACCCATGATGATTGGCAACAATGGGCCTATCTATTAACATTTCCATTTCTTTGTTTTTCTGCTCTTTTGTTCCCCGAAACAAAAACAAAAAAAATGACAAAAATCATTTCGGTAACGTCAATTAATTTTTCAATTCTTCGGAATAGATTAGTAATAAATTTGGAACAAAAATAAGAAGTAGAAAAAAGTAGATTCTTATTTCTAGGAATAATTATTAGAAATAAACTTATTTTTCTTTTCATTTTTTTTGTTTCTTCTTCTTCCTTGCTGCTAGTGGTTGTCTACCATCATTCGCCACCTACCGTTGTCATCCATTGTCGCCTACCATCCGTCATTCGTTTTCCACCATTAGCCACCTACCATTTGCCACCGTCGTCTTGCCGTCCGCCACCATCACCAACCATTGGTGGTAGCAAAGGCAAATGGCAAAGAAAAGAAAAACAATTCTTAAAAATATTTAAAAATTAAAGGAAATATTATGTTAGAAAAAAAAATTATGAATTGTACTAAATGTATTCTATTTTTTTTCTATTTCAATAATAAATTATTTTTTTTATAGTTACTAAATGCGTTTTTTTACTCAGAAATCATTCTAGAAATATGAATAGAAAAAGATTATTTCTAAAAAAAAAAAATTTATTTCTCAGAACATAAACTTTACTAAACGAACCCAATGCAGCTGGTGTCAATAGCACCAAGAGGGAAAGGGCAGAGCAGTGGATAGTCAAGGCTTCGAGCAAGCGAGATTTAAACGCCGGTGGGATTTGAAAGAGTGGAAGGGACAAAATTGGAAGGGAAAATTTAAAAAAAAATCCATAAATAGGATCACATGCTAGACGCGACTCGAAATATTAATTAAGGATCTTCAAAACTTAATGTGCAAATTGATATGGAGATAAAGCACGAGAATGTTTTTTCGGGTATCTTCTCATTATTTCATAATCAACAACCGCATGCGTTCGCTTATTCTCATCCAGACCTCAGATACATTTACTATTTAAACATAAAGCATGCATTCTTACTATTAAAGTAAAATATGCATCCATTACAAACGCGAGCTAATAGTCAAATAATCAACCGATCATCCAGGTCAGCGACACGGGAGATATCCGGCGCGTTCCGGCAGGAGCAAGGCGCGGACCGCACGTGATCGGAGACGGAACGCGACAAGACCGCCTTTTTGCGCGACGGCCGCGCCACCGGCTTTGTCCCGGCGCGCGCGAGCGGGAGTGGGAGCAGACGTTAAAAAACAAAAGCAGCTGGCGACCACCGCGCGCATGCGCTGTCTGCTTTGCTTTTCCTTTCTTTTCTTTTGAATTACGTAATTCCTTTACCTACTGCATTTAATATTGACGACGAACGGCTTTTCGCGTGGGGCCCGGCCGGCGCACCCACCCCTACTTCTTTTTCTAGGTGCGGTTCGTTTTTGGGGTTAGAATTTCCTCTTCCTTGGCCGGTCAAAAGGGGATTTTGGCCAAGTATTTTGGCCGAGCATAGAGGCGTCGCATGATTAGATGTGGAGTCCCTGATGAAGGATCATTTAAAGTTGTCTTTATAGGTTGCTTTGGCCTAAGGTCGAGGGTAACTTGGAAATATGCTTGGATGGAAAAGCATTGCCTATCGCACGGGACTTGACGAGAAGTCAAACAGTTATGGCAAGTCACACGTCTGATCATCTTTAATAAAAGATAGTTCGAGATTCGGCTCTTGTGACCCTCGGTTCCTCCTCGGAGTGCACTATGGTCTTTGTCAAGATCTTAGTATCCCATGGACAAAGGCAGTAATCCTATGAGATGATGTGTTGATTTGATTTTTTCCAATGATTATGGGATATTTTATAGATACAGATCACACAGTCGATATAGCGTGATTCTGTTCATTGTTGTGTTGCACGATGGATGCACATCTCAAATCAACTAGAAATTGAAAGGGTCCTTCTTTCTTTATGACAAGAGGAAATAAATTGATCCAATAAGAGTAGTGTGGAAGCGAAAGTAGTGAAACATGTATATTTCTTCTCTTATGTTTAATTAAAATTAGGAGGAAAAATGCAAAAGAAAAATTGAAGGGAAGGAAAATTATTACCATTTTTTAAAGAGAAATGACTTGTGGTGTTTCTTTTCATTTTCCTTCACTTCGGTCTGGACATCCACACAATAAAATGGATTTTCCTAGCTCTTTCTTTATAATGGAATTTGCTGTATAGAGATCCAACTCTTAAAAAGTGAGGTATTGAAACTCTTTTTTAGTCAGCTCGATAACAGATTAGCCCATTTCAAAAAGACTTTTGAGATATGTCTACTATTCACGCATGACAATCTAATTGCAACGATGGCACATGAAATTTGGTGAACCTACAAGCAAAACATTTTATAGTAAGATATATAAAGTCTCTGTTCTGACATATAGGAGAGACGGTTAAATTGACCATCGTTCTCACTCCTCTTTGTTAAGAACAAAGAGAAGGACACAACATATAGATTATTTGCACGAGTCGCTTTTAACATTGATGGAAGGGTATTTTTGGATCAAAAGTCAACTCAAAAATGACTTAATAATTAAATTAATACATGTTTAAGAAAACCTAAATCCGGCCAGCATCTTCACTCGATCATAAATAGAATTTAAGTTTTATTTTGAATCCACACTTGTTGTTACATCATACTCCAAATAGGCAACAAAAAAAAAAAAAAAAAAACTATCATCATTGAAGTGGCTACAAGCCTATAACCCCAATCATGTTCACAAGGGATGACCAGGTCAGGATTTATTCACGTAAAATTAAAAAGATTCACAATCTGATTGAAATTCACATTAAGAGAAGATTTATGGTATACAATTTCCGAATGATATTTACTGTGAACCCAACTTAAATCACAAATTTTCGGGTACCTTTTCTATCCATTATGAAATCATGGTAATGCCCTCTTCGAGCAAATTGCCTAATAATGCCTTCAAATACCAACCAAAATTTTCCTTATCGTTCAAGAAGGAAGCAAAGCAGCTCCTTCCCAAACAAAATCGTTATCAAATGGTCCCCTACCAAAAAAAGAAAAACGAAAACACCATTATAAAATGCCTCACAATCTCAGCCATGCTTCCTTCCGCCCTTCCCCACACATGGCGAACGCCGTCGCTCCCGTCACCAACTCAACCCACTCCACCACCCATGCCTCCTCCGCCTCCGCCTCCGCTTCCTCCTCCGCCTCCAAGCGACGCAAAGCGGCCGACCACCGCGACGGGGACCGCCCCCACCAGCCGCCCTTGCTGCCGGGGCTCCCCGACCACATTGCCCGCCTCTGCCTCGCCGGCGTCCCGCCTCCCCTCCTCTTCTCCGTCTGCAGCTCGTGGCGGCGCGTCATCTACACCCCCTCCTTCCCTCCCTTCCTCTCCCTCTACGCCCTCCTCTCGCCCTCCTCGCCCCAGGACGCGCACCCCCGTCCTCCCTCTCGCCGCCGTCGCGCTCGCGCCGGGCCGATCCTCACCACCTGAGCAACGTCGAGTTCGCGACCTTCGACCCGATCGCCGCCCGGTGGCGCGCGCTCCCCCCGCCGGCCCCGGGCGCGCCGCTCCGCCTCCTCGTCAACCACCCCTCCTTCCTCTCGTGGCGCTTCCCCATCCAGACCGTCTCCGTCGCGGGCAAGCTCGTCCTCCTCGCCGCCACCGCCCGCGACTTCTTCCCGGCGATATCGCGCCCCCTCATCTTCGATCCGATCACCAGGAGGTGGGCCTCGGGCCCGCCGTTCACCGCCCCCCGGCGGTGGTGCGCCGCGGGGGTCCTCGGCGCCGCCGTCTACGTGGCGAGCGGGATCGGGTCCCAGTTCAGCACCGACGTGGCGAGGTCGCTCGAGAGATGGGATCTTAGCACGTCCGGCAGCAGAAACCCCGGCGCGAGAAGGAAAGACGAAAGCGCGAATTGGGAGTGGAGGAAACTGAACGGGCTCAAAGACGGGCGGTTCTGCAGGGACGCCATCGAGGCCGTCGGGTGGAGAGGCAAGCTGTGCATGGTCAACGTGAAGGGCCACGCCGCGAAGCAGGGCGTCGTCTACGACGTCGCCGCCGACGCGTGGCGGGACATGCCGAAGGGGATGATCGGGGGCTGGCGCGGCCCCGTCGCCGCCATGGACGAGGACGTCATCTACGTCGTCGACGAGGTCCAGGGCGCCCTCAGGCGGTACGACGAGGCGCGCGACCGCTGGGAGGAGGTCATGGCCTCAGACCGGCTCCGCGGGGCCCAGCACGCCTCCGCCGGGGGCGGCCGGGTCTGCGTCGTGTGCGGCGGCGACGGCAGGATCGCGGTGGTCGACGTCACCGCCGCCCCGGCGAGGCTCTGGGTGGTGGACCCCCCGCCGGCGGCGCAGGCCGTGGCCGTCCACGTCTTGCCCCGGATGAGCAGCAGCGGCGATGAGCCGGAAGATCTGTGAATCAATCGAGGACCGGCGACCGGCGATCGGCGACCGGCGAGCGGCTTTGCCTTTTCCCTGTGTTACCGGGGCAAAACGGTAATTCCAGGTCATAGTTTTTTTTTCCCCCTCTTTTTTCGCCTTTCTTTTCCTCTTATAGAGTTTTCTTCAATTTTAAAAAAAATATTTGGTGCCCCTTTTCTTAGGTCAAAAAAAGGGAGATATTTTGTAAAGCCGAAAGTGAATATTTGTCGTCTTCCCGAGCGCGTCTCAGAGAAGGAAAATGTATAGTATATGTAGCAAAGATGCGATGCGACATGATATCGATGTTTTCGAATTCTTCTTCAATGGTCGGGTTCTATTTTTTTTTCTTTTCTTTTGACGTGGCAGTTTTGATCTTGTCGAGAATCCAGCGCTTTCGGATTAACAAAAAGAGAAAATACGAGAAAATACCGTAAATGAATTTTTAAATTATGCTCACCGTAATTTTAACTTTTTTTTTTTTTTTTTCTTGCGTCGCTGAAAATTTTAAATTTGTACTGGCATGACAAGTGGCCGGCAACCGTCTGCAACTTTACGGTTGAAATCTGGATAACTACCTGCGGTCGGTCCGTGAAAGCTACTTTTTCAGCATTTGAGTGGGGTAAAAGCAAGCGTGTACAATGACCTGAATTATTATTCGAATTTAAAGTTTTTTTTATCGGTTAATTGTTTCAAATTATATAAATTATATATTTAAAAAAAAATTAAGTCGTTTATTTTTAAAGGTGCAAAATAGTTGGAAGAGGGAGAGGGTAAAGTACTGGTGGTGGAGCAGTTGGTTGCGTGCTTGCGAAGGATAATGCTGTGTGGCAGGGATGATGCGGGATGTGAATGGCGCGGGACAAAAATTAGGGCTCTTTTTTTCTTTTTAAAATAAAAAAAGGCCACGCATTATTTTGATTTAAAAAATGTTTCCCCTTCTTTTGACTTGGATAAGGGTCGAAAGATGGAGAATGTTTATCGGACATAAATCTTTATCTTCTTTTGGTTGGAAAGACATAAATCTAATTTTAGTGATATATCATCAGCATCTTATACATGCCATAATTTTTTTATTCAGCGCCTACTTTAATGCCGTTACTTTTCAATCGACCATATGTGACATCCACACAACTTTCGCTTTGGTGCTGTAAATTTTCGACTAATCACTTAAATGTTGAAATATTTGAGATGGCATTAAAACTTGTCACACTTTCGATGAACCTTTTTTGGAAAATTATGGCATCCAAATGATCAATCGAAAAGTTATGATACCAAAGTAAAGCAAGTTGTGCAAAAATTAGGATACTTTTAATATTTTCCCATGTGCTCTATAAATATTTATTTTTATGGTAGAAGATTATAGTTTTTATCGTTGGATTCTCTTATATATATATGTTGCTCTACTATAAGGATGCATCTGTTCACGAAAAATAAATGATCTTGAAATTATTTTCCGATGAGAGATCGCTAGAATCACTTATAAAAATAATTGAACAAAAATATTTTTGTCATCATTTATGAAATTGTTTAGACATATATTATTATTGATAGTAAAAATATTATTTATTGACTAATTACTTTAGATAATATAAGCGATCATTTTTTGCTAAATGTTTTTCAACATTCAACTTTTGCAAAACAAATGAAACCTGACACCTAAACATGCTCACCCTCAGAGGCGAGAAAAAAGTTTCGATTCCCCACCTCTCTCTTCCTATGTGAAAAGGGTGATCACTAGGACAATTCCATGTGCATCATTTAATTCAGCATCACGGAAGTCGCTTACCTTCAAAGACGCGCAACATTTATGTGACTCGACTTCTACTCTAGATTCACGAAATCGCATTGCTATATTGTCCTTTCTTACTTCAAAATTTCACTCTATTTTTACTCAGTAGGAGGAAAAAAATCCCCTTCTAATATTTCACTTCTTCAATCGCCTCGAGTTGCTTTTAGCAATGTTTTCCTACACCGCACGGTACGTGTAATTAAAAATAAAAAAATACGCGAAAAAAAAACGTTGAACAAAAAGTCGAGAAAAAAAAGAAAAAGAAAAGGCTGAATATGAAGTAAATAGCTAGGCATGGGCCACCGTTTTCCGAAGTAGTTCGGAAAGCCGATATTTTTCCTGACTTAGATACCGTTCTATTGAATTGGAGGGTCACATGTTTCAGGCGACAGAGCATTTATAGCTCTAGTGGTTGAAGACTCTTCCGCAATCAATGGGCGTGGAAACTAGAATCTTCGTTTATTCTAATAATGACGTCATTATTAGGGTCGAGATTGGACTGCACCGTCGGATGGAGAAAATCGGATGAAGCTAATTTCGCATCGGATGGAAAATCGCGCGGCCTTGGCCGTGCAATACCAAGTAATTACGGCGAGATGACGTAATTAAAAGCGACGTGAAAATTACAAGCGCACGATCAGAGGGCGACGTTCAACTGCCCTAATCCGGTCAAATCACTTTGTCAAACCAGTTTCGTCAATTGATTCCGTCAATGGAAACCGCTGCCGATTTATTAGCTCATGTGAAGAGGGGCAATAGTTGGGAGATGTGCTTACTTTTGTTATTCGCGTCGTTCGTGTTAAATTGGTGCGGGGCGTGTTAAATTAAACCGTGAAAATGACATGGAGCTCGCGAGTATTGAATTCATAACCTAAGTTTTAAACTATAGTAGACATGTCAAACGGTCGGATTTGGGTCGAATAAAAAATGGTTTCACTCGAAGCGACGCATTTGACCTATTTTAACTTATTTTTGTGCAATACAAATTTAATTACTCATATTTGACTCAAATTCATACCCGACTTGACTCATATTTACTAAAATGCTTCTATTTTAACATAATCTAAGAAAACTCATATCCAAATTAAGACAAGAGTACGTAGTGAATGAGTGCAAAATTAAATGAGGACAAAAGAGAGTTATCAAGATAAGATGAGAATCTATTTGATGATAATATTTTCGGCTTTACCATTGCAACTCATTTATGATTCATATATTGAAGATAACTAACCCATATAATAATTATATGAATTTAAAAATGGATTCATGACTTATTTCGACAGGTATAATCCATAGAATTTTCTTTTCCTCTCTAATCCATAGGAACCGTCAAAACCCCCGATGATCCTTATCGTCTAAGGTCAATTATTGTGGCCTGACCGACTAGGGAGCCCAAACGTCATTTTGGACCGTACTACAAAAGTTGGCTGCAATTCAACAGAAGATGATCGTGAAGCCCGAGGCCTCAATTCACGTCTCCTATTGCAAAAAGCCTCTCGACAGAGACTCGCGACTGTTTTACATCGAAAATCTTTTATTCTTTGATGACAATTTTGCTAAAAGACGATAAGTTCACTCAAAAAGAGAGAATTGGAGAAAACGATGATTGACTTGGGGCCCGTTTAGTAACGTTACGGTTTTTCTATTTTTTTCTAGAATACAAATACAGCAAATATTTGTGCATATTTTTATTTAAATAGATTTAAAATATAAACAAGAAAAAAAAAAAAATCACTTATTTGTTCCCAAAAAAAATTTAAAAAACACGGCTAATTGTTTTTTTTTTTTTTTTTTCTTTTTTCTTCCTCATTTTCTTCCCCAAATCGATCATCAGCCTTGGCGATGGTCCGGCGCCTAGCTAGTAAACGCTTGGTGAGGCTTCACCTCACCCAACCACCGCAACGTCTCTGCAACATCAACGTAGCTTGGTTGGGGGAGGTTGACCTTATGGTGGTTGAGCGAGGTCAAGCCTTGCTCGTGGCTAGGCAAGGTCACCTTGCCCACCCAAGGTGAGGCTTGAGGGGACCTCACCGGTGGCCGACAAGGCTCCTTTGAGGTTGGCAACATTGCCATCTCTTGTTTGGCCGGTCGCTGGCTAGCCATGGCCGAGGTCAATGATCGTCTAGAGCAAGAAGAAGAAAATTGTAATAAAAATATTACAAAATTAAAAGAAATTCTAAATCGCAAAAAAAATATTTGGGGGTCAACTAAATGTATTTTTATTTCGAAAATAGAAATTTTGTATAATTATCAAATGCGTTTAAATGCTCAGATTTTATTCTTGAGGACAGAAATGTTATCATATGCTCCCTTGGTGGCCAAGAGAGTTCAAAGTCAATTTAAGTTCCCCCTGAAGCCTATCTTGTCTGAACCTGTTTTCTAGTTTTTGAAACTTAGAACTTACCATGTCAATATGTTTTATGGTTGGTTCCACAATCTATTCATGAATCGGCTAATTTCTTTTTTTTTTTTTTTTTTTTTTTTGTTTCATTTTTAGTTAAGCAAAATAAAAGCAAACTCAACAACAAAAATCCTCATTTATCAATAGCAAATTCATAAAGTATGAACACACAAAATAATAATAATAATAAAAATTCAAAACATGTAACATAAAAATGAAATAAACCAGCATTGAGGAGGAAAGACCTATTTGGTGGTATGCTGACAGTGATTGGATGAGAGCTACTATTTATGATGCGGCAGTCATCCTACCGAGTAAAGGGTCGGGCGGGCTTTCATTTCCCAGAGGCAGATGACGAAGGCATCATCGTGCTTGGTATGTATTTCAAAAATTTATATTTGTTAGAAAATATATTAACCATGGTCCTCAAATTATTCTCTAATGGCCTAACTTTTTTTGAACAATTTGTACCCTAAACGCCAGCTTCAAAGCATTCAACTAATTTTAGGTTGGCATCATGCTTTAGTCACTGTTTCTCATTTTCAAACAAGCAAATGTTGTGACATTTTTGACCACACTGGGGCAATTACTACCATATCTTTTATTTATTTATTTTGGGAATGGATACTTCCTTGAGGTATATGTTCCTGGTTTGGTTCTTACGTAGTAACCAGAAAAACAAAACCACACAATACCAATTTTACTTTTTTTGGAATTGAGGATCGAATCAATGACTACAAGAACTAAGAATTGGACAGGTTCCTATGGTTGGTTTGGTTCAATTCTTGATTCTACCTTGAACTCATGTTTATTCCTATTGGTGGCGATTGCTGTAGTGATGGTAAGGACTAGAGAGGGTGACGGTGAAAAATAGTTGGCAATAGAGGTCGATTACAATTGGCGGTTGATGACTGCAATAGCCACGGGGAAATATCAATGGTTGTTGGTGGTAATCGATGCATCTCAACCATGGTGGTGACGGTCAGTGACGGTGGGAGGAGCCGGTCAAAATGGGAGTGGTGGGGACAATCAGTGGTGGTAATGATCACGTAACGACTCACGATGGTGTTCGCTTCGAGCGAAAGAGTTGTCCAGGTGGTGCGGGCCCAGAGAAAGTCGTCTTAGGAAACATTCGGCACGACTTTAAATCAACTTTAGGCCTCCAAAATCCTTTTTTTTTTGTCAAAAAGTTATAGTGTTACTGTTTAGTATAACCTTTTGGACTATTTTGAGTCAAAGCTAGCATCGGTAATGCTTAGGTAGATTCTCCCTGACTTTGGCTTTGCAGCATTTTCGGAAAATTCAATCCAAAAATTAAAGAAAATTTGCAGTTCCTTTCTTGCCCTCGGAAATTCAACACAATTCCGCTTTTACCCCCGAATGCCTTTATGGTCGGTCGTCACCGCCCTCCTCCTCCCGAAAATAAAAATAAAGGACAACCCATTGTTTATTTCACTGGTTTAATCCTTCAGCTTCATTATTTACGGTTGAAAAAATTATCCAAATTTAAACATCAGTAAGTCCATCAATAATAATATATCATATAACAAACATAAATTGACCATAATTGAAAGTCTTGTAATTACAAATTTATCTAACCACCATCACATGAAAAATCTTTAATATCGATGGCCAACCATCTTTTCGATTCTCATAAAAGCACTTTGAATGAAGGTCCTTTATCTCGACGAAAAAGTCATTCCCCCAAAATTTTCCCAAATGGCATGTTGGCCACTTTGAATCCATTGACATTTTCTCATGTGCTGTCGATCTCTTCCGAAAGTTAGGAGGGGGAGGGGGGGGGGGTGCCACCGCAAAAAAAGTCTAATTCGCTGAACCAATCTTTGCCATGGGGCGCCCAAAAAGTCAACCCCTACCGACCTCTTTGACCTTTGAGGCCTCCCCCGACCAAGACCACCACCATGGCTGCCCTCGCGTTTTCACCGTTCTGGCCCCCGCCACGTGTCGTTTCGGCCCCCACAAAACGACAGCCCGTCGCTGAAGCGTAGGGAGGGAGTTAATACGAGAGAGCGCCAGTGGCATAACTATAAATAGGCGCGAAACCGCCTGGGCTTTCCGACAAATCGCCCTCCCCACGCGCAAAACCAACGGGAATTTCCCCCGGAAGCCGCGAAAAACCCTAACAACCCCCCGATCGACGGCGGCGACGACGGCGGCGGCGTCGAGCTCCGATTTCCCGGCGATGTTCGCCGGCGAGGACGACGACGGAGAGTCCCTCGGCCGGATCAGCATGATGGCCTCGTCGCTCCTCATCCCAGCGGAGGCGGCGGCGGCGGCGCCCCAGCAGCAGCAGCCGCGGGCGCCGCAGCAGCTGCAGCAGCATCAGCCGCAGTGGAGCCAGGAGGAGACCAGGGAGTTCATAAGGATACGGGCGGAGCTGGAGAGGGACTTCACGGCGGCGAAGCGGAACAAGAACCTGTGGGAGATCGTGAGCGGGCGGATGAAGGAGAGGGGCTACCGCAGGACGCCGGAGCAGTGCAAGTGCAAGTGGAAGAACCTGTTGAACCGCTACAAGGTAGCTTTTGCGTGTTGTTCGTGGTCGTGGAGGTGCGCGGCGCTATAATTTAGTTGAATCTGTTGAATCCTTGCAGAATTCCATGATATGCCGAGTTCAATTTGCGAAAAATGATGCTTTTGAGACTTGATAATGAGTGTTTTGCTTGCCCTGTACCTCTGAAATGAATCAATTTCTCAGCTTCCTGTGATTCATCTCTAATTTTGAGAGTTTGAGAAAGTGGCTTGTCTTTGTGGGATCTTCCCCTAGTACCAGTCTGATCGTTCTGCAATATTAGCTAATCAAGCTTGGCTTTACAACTGCAACTGAATTAATCATGCTTCTTGGAAATGACTATGTCAGCTAAGCTGTGCATTCTTTCTCTGTAGCTCGTGTTTTCAAGTTCTTGTCTTGCCCTCTGCTTTTAGGTGATCCTATGAATGTGGGTTTCGATTAATTATTAATTTGTCGAAGGGGATCAAATGAGTGAGTTGCCCTTTGGATAGAGTTTTCAGCTCATTGTATTAAGTGCCTGCTTGACTGTGATTTCAGGGGAAGGAGACGTCGGATCCCGACAATGAACGGAAATGTCCCTTTTTCGAGGAACTGCATGCGTTATTCATTGAAAGAGCGAAGAACATGCAGCGGCTTCATCTTGAGTCTGAAGGGACTTCTGTCCAAGCGAAGAAAAAATTGAAAAGATACGGTGGCAATCAGTCTTCTGATGAGCTTTTGGAGGCTGATGATGAAGATGAGGATGATAGTGACGAGGAGAGGCCTTCAAAAGTCGGTTCTCGTAAGAGGAAGGGCAAAGAGGTCACGATCAACAAGAATATGGGGGGGACCAGCGGAGTATCTGGCAGGAGTGGTGGTGCCGATACTTTGGAAATGCTCAGGGAATTCTTCAATCAGCAACAGGTGATGGAGATGCAGTGGAGGGACATGATGGAGAGGCGTGCCCGTGAACGCCTTTTGTTCGAGCAGGAATGGAGACAGTCGATGGAGAAGCTTGAGAGGGAGAGGCTGATGGTTGAGCAGGCTTGGCGGGAGCAGGAAGAGCAAAGGAGGTCGCGAGAAGAGCACCGGGCTGAAAGAAGGGATGCTCTATTAACCACCCTCTTGAACAAGCTTCTTCGCGAGAGCGACTTATGAAGTGGCTGGATGGATAGTTTACTGACCTAATTTTGTTTGCAACGATGTTCACATCTCTGTCGTGGATAGGCCAGAGAGATTACTAAAGGTTCTCATTGATTTGGAGGTACGTTTTGCACAGATGACGATAAACATTTTGAAGAGAAAGTATGGCAATGCAAAATTACATGTAGAAATCTTCTTAGTCTGGTGTTTGTGTAGAGAGAAAAGGGTTTTCCTTTATTGATTTGTAATGGTTGTAATTGTATGTATTTATTATACATTTGTTCAAATGCTTGTCCTCTGAAGTTTGTTCTACATATTCTGGTTGAAATATAATACAAACTCATTACTTCAAACGATGAAGAGTCAGTGTAGATAGCACCATGTGTTCAAGATCTGGTTTGCACGATGTCTATAATGGATTGCCTCATCTTTCTGATCCAGTTTATGCTCGTTGCTTGTCTCGACTTCGTTCGGCACTTTTCTGCTATCTTCTTCCATTGTTACCGAGAGTAATGTTTATCCCAGAATTAGCTCCCATCTTTGTAGACATCAAACTGTTCTCTTAACTAGGTTTAAGGTAGTACCACGGACCATAATACTTCAATTACACAATTTGTTACTTGGGTTTATGTAATAACCATTATGCAGAACTCAACAAAAAGAAAACATGGAATTTAATTTTAGTAAATCGTAATTTCGCCTGTGAGTCTATTGTTGCACTTGAAAAGCTATCTGTGGTCTGACGTCATGCGCACAGCAAACTCAACCGGGATAAAGGTTACCATTAGCTATCAAATATACTGGTTGCCACACAACCTGGCAAGGATAGGCTGAAGCAAGGTGTGCATGTTCAGGAAGAGGGCTAGAGCTCGAGCCAGTCAGCTACCCCCCCTTTCATGATTCATGTTCTAACAACCAGGTATTTGAGCAGCAGAGAAGTTGTTAAGAGATTAAATGTACCTACAGTTTCTCCAGAGATCATCACTTCAAAAGTCTTACATACGAAATTACCATTGTAGATGACACGAATACCGATTTGAAGCAACCGGGAAGAAGTGACAATGTGAGAGTTCAAATGCAGTTGCAATACAGACTCGCTGAAGCAGCACCAAATTACACGAGTCAAATTATTGTGCTTCACATAGAGCCTTAATACATGCGGATCAATTTTTCTCCACAGTTTCCAGAATTCTCTACAAATGAAAGGTGCTGTCAGCTCGAGTCACTAGGTGGCTTTTCCTTTGGATGTTTGGAGGTATAATGATCCCCAAGTTGATTCTGATTTGCTAGTTGCACCTGGTAAAGAGACAAAAAGAACAATGAAAATAATTTGCTTCATTGTAGTTAACCATTGCCATAAAAAGAATACGGCTAAACAAAAGGTACAAGAACAGGTACCATGGAAAACAAACAAAGAAGCTTGTGGAATTGAAGGCTTGAATTGACATAACATTGATCCCCAAATGTGGGACGACAAACATACATGTACGACTCTCAAAGGAACGACACAGAGAGAGAGAGAGAGAGAGAGAGAGAGAGAGAGAGAGAGAGAGAGAGAGAGAGAGTTTTCATGCAGGGAAAATTAAGATGTCATCCTTATCTACTAAATAATCATGCAAATATAAAGTTTGTGAAAACTTATCCTAGCAGCTTATAAACTATAGAAGATGCATCAAAACTATCTTCTCCACTTAAGTAGCCATAGATCTGAATTACAACCAGACATTCCAACAAATCAGTGTCAAATGCCCAATGTTTAGAAACTGTGGCAGATGAACAGGAAGCTCCTAAGAACCCTGACGAGAAAATGGGAGTTTTTAAGAACTCGCTCTCTAGTCTGGTCTCAACATGCTGGGCCAAGGAAGTGTCTGATTTCCAACATCCCCCTACCATCACTACAATGAATGCTTTTAATACCATATTTCTTTGTAAGATCTGGATCATCATGACCCCTACGAATAGGATAACCTTAAACTAAAGTGATTCTTTTACTCATATTATGCAAACATTGGGACCAACATATCCAACAAACTTCATTATTTCATTTCAAACAGTTACACTAAAATGAAAATAACATTCCTCCAAGAAAAAGTGATATGGGAGGCAGAACTTGGAAGTTTTTTACTTCTAAGGGGCCCCTTGAATCCATAAAACCAAGTACGGTAGACAAAGCCTTCCGTTCCCTCATTCACTAGGATTGAATATGGGGAAAAGTCTTACGTAATTGAAAGGTCCATATATTTCAGGGTCCTCATGGAACCTGCTGCATCAAGTCTTCTCAAGTCACCTATTCCTTTTTGATTGGCATCCCACCATAAGTTTTCCGTAACATATTCACTCAGTTTACTCCAAAGATTTGTCTACCCAAGATTTTACCTTTCCCTTGTCCTAACACAGCATGTAGTATCTGATTCGCATTCTTCATCTGGGGGAGAGATCAAGCTTCAAGAGATAGTGAATGGTCTTATCAATACCCAAATGTGTAACTCCCCAGGAATTTTAAGCAAAGATCAAAATTTCAGCAACCCAAGAATTGAATATGCTACAGAAGAGTAATTAATCTTGGCTACGCCAGCAAAAGGACATTAGACATTTTCAATGTATATCCTAAGTGAACCTCATAATATGTCAAAATGATGCAAGTACAAAATGCCAACTATCAAGGTCATTAATCAGGAAGAAAAACCATACTAGGTGCGTACTTCATCCCCGAAAAAAGCTGTCATTTTTAGCAAAAAGCAGCAGAACTATAACATCTAAAACCAATGATCTTCACCCCATGCAAATGGAGTGTCCATCTACTGCCACGAGAACACCCCTAAATTGCATTTCTCAAGCGTGCATTCCTCAGCTACCGCCATATTGTTCCACCACATCCAACCACTAAAAGTCCTCCACTTCATCCAAATCATCATTCTCTCAGCTTGACGATGGTCAACAAGCTCCGATCAGCGTTCTCCAGCGAGGATGCCATAGATTCTGACGAGACCTCGTTCACGAGGTAAAAGGATGGAAATCCCACCAGAGTCAAAAACTCCACCTCCTCATATCTCCAAGATCACGCTCGAACACCCTCTCTAAAGAAACTTCCGAAACACTCACTCACTCACATACCCAACACTCTAACCGTCAAGACAGCAACAAACGATTTAGTTTTCTTATCAAAATTCGCACAGAACTCACGAAGACAATCCATACCCATAATAAAGCCGGAACCTTGGACAAAAGGGAACGAACGGTAAAACAAAACCCGGAAACCCGGGTCCCCCCCCCCGCCCGATCCGATCGAACCGAGATCCGTCCCCACGCGCGCGGAGAAATTTCAAAGCGGGGGGGAGAGAATAAAAGAGGAGGAGGATAGCTAAGAGGAGAGACCTTGCAAATGGGGCAGGTGACCTTGAGGCCGACGACCCGGGCCTCGAGCTGGGACCCCTTGCCCTTCTGGTTCCGCTCCGCGTTCCTCTTCTGCGCCTCGATCTTCTGCTTTCCCCTCGTCATCTCTCTCCCTCTCTCTCTCTCTCTCTCTCTCTCTTTCTGTCTGCGTGCCAAAGGAACGATGAAGAAGGAAGACGAGGAGGATCAAAAGACGATGTCGGGGCTGCTACTGGTTGCGTTGGTGGTGTAAGTAAAAGCGTGCGCAGGGGGTAGGCGGTCGCGATTGATTGGTCGGTTTGTCCCTTTTCCTCTCTCTTTCTTTCTTTTGGTAATGTAGATATATACGTCCGTACGCCTTTAAGCATCGACTTCTCTCTCACACACGGTTGGCGATAAAAATTTCTGCTGGTCACTCTATCGCATCTTTTGCAGTTGAATGAAATTTGAGAGATGCATTCACATGTTAGAGAGATTCAATCCATCGTTGCATTTGATTGCTTTAGCATTTCACATTTGTTATCGAATTCATCTGAGTGATTTGCTACTTTAAGCATGTTGAAAGAAAATTAACAAAAAATAATTTCAAACCTTTTACATATATATCAATTCCGTTCTAAACATTTTAATTTAGCCAATCGAATTTTAAAAATTTTTTTAAAAATTTTGATAATTTGCTGATGTGATCAATTTAGCCAATTTTAATCAGAAATCACCATCGTGGATGCATTGTCGATGCTAACTAGGCATTTTTTGCAACTTTTGAATTATTCACCAACAAAAAAGGATTTTGCATTTTTTTGCAATTTTCTTAAATCCAGCACAAATTCTTAACTAGAAAGGCTTCTTGAAATAAAGGCATATTAAGTTACCAACACCAAAAATGAGCATTAGTCACCCTAGCAATAAGCTGCTGGCTAAAAGCCGAAAACATTGACATCACATACAAGAGTAGCTCAATTATAAACATGCCATTTCTTAACATTTACAGTATCCCGTACACATGGTATTGCCCAGATAATAATTGGTGAATCGACAAAGTTTGAATCCAAATAGAAGCATTTTCTTATGCATATGACTAAACATAAGATTATCTATTGCATTTTTCAGAGAATCAACTTCCATTTCCTTAAAGTGGCCTTCAAGTCAAAGGCCACTCCTTTCTAAACAAAATTTGTGCTCGTGTCCTTTTTAAGTCGAAGGAAGAGAAAACTACTTCACTTACTAGCTGATTACATAGGCATCTTACGACTCAGCATCGTCTCAACTTATCTTGGCATGTAGCTTGAGCTTAAGAACCCGTATCACCATAGACATCTTATGCTGCAAACGCTCAATAAAGCCAGGACCAGATTTCTGCATACTTCTTATCAGCCACTCATAATCAGAGACTGTAGCATCAGGCAGTGGTTCCAAAAATTCGCACCTGTCAAGTATGTGAGGTGGAGGTACTCCAGCCACAAGGTTTGTATCTAGCTTCGGCCTATTAACCTTGATGAGCTCTTTTGGAATTTCAATGATTGGACTATCAAGGGCCTGAGGAACAGCACCTGGAAGTACTCCCTGTTGGAAAGGCAGTGCTCTTGCAGATTGCAAGCAGAATTCAATCCATTGATGGATTAATGGTGATGGGCCTCTAATGCGGCCTCCAATTTGGTCGGTGCCTATCTTAGAGGCAGCAGGGACGGCCTATCACAAGAAGAAAGTACCATCAGGACATGATGCTGATGGTGATGGAGAAAGATCCTAGAGCTACGTTCAACAGTGTATTACTCTTTCTAGTACAGTAGCTTCCATACATTGCTAGTGCTCAGTCACTAACAAGTGAAATCACATGAATATGGAGGAGATAAGGCTCCACAAATACATACCCACAGATCTGCCCATAAGCTTGCTCCTGATTTTGGCACAATGACTGCAACATTGCGCATCTTTATGGCAACAGGAAGGACGTCACTGCTCCACCCAACAGCCACCCATACATCATCCACCCCAAAAGCTTTTAAATAGTGTGTATTGTCAAAGAGTCGAACCTGCATGAAGTAAGACCTAAGCCTTAAACTTTTGAAAGATAAGAACCTATACAAGATGCATCAAGTTGTTCCCTTTCCCATACGAAAAATTGAAAGATCAGACGTTTTAAATAATTGCTGGAAGATCCATTCATGGCCATAAACTAATAATGGAAATGTAAGATGATTCTCACCATCTTCAGAAAATTACCAAGCTACCCCATCCTCACAAGCAATCAAACAAGTGTCACTTTAGTTTTGGAAAATCAGGTCGAGTTCTCACCTTATAGTTTCTTAAAAGATTAGGCTAGCTCATTATGAAGGAATGGGTGTAGTAACCGTACTTGACCATACCTGCTTCACAAGTGATGCCAGATTTTGCCTGACAGCATTCTTTCCACCAACTACTTTTGAGTCAATGTCATCTGTGTTGTATGATGCTCCCATGTACTTCAGAACAGCACCGATAACCTCTCTAGGACTATCAACCATTGAAATTCTCCCAGCAAGCTCAGGCCTCCACAAATCCTCCCAGTCCTGCAATACACCAATGATTGTTAATCCTACAATCTTACGTGACAGCTAAAATTATTCTATGCAATTAATATATGCAAAAAGTTTGTAGATGATGACAGTTCAACATATCTTATGATTATCTAACTCATGCGACTTCAAGTTGAGCAAAATGGAAGCTAGTTTTGCCTGCTTGGTTTTTGGGGGAGTCAAGGAATGCTCCCAAATCTTAAGAACATGATCCGTCCAAGTCATTCAGCAGTTTGATTGAAAGAGAACCCTACTAGATTAGTTTTACAGTGGTCAGCTTTCATGAATTTGATGGAATTTTTGACTAAAAAGATATGCGCTAGGTAGAAAATCCTTCACCTAAGGAAAAACTGGAGAGGTACTTCAAGAAAAGCCCTTGTTTTTTCACTAGAAAATTTCTACTGCTTACTTTCTTCTCATAGATCAACACAGTCTCACAAAGTATAGATATGAAATGAGAGGCACAGGGTGTTGAATCTGAAAGAGTCCATCTTTATTGAAACACAAACTGGAAAGATAGATAGCACTCATATCCTATTCAGGGTTGCTTGTGAGTTGTCTTATGTCCTTTGGTATTTCTAAATTTGCATACTCTATTCAATTGGTTGCTTGGACATCATGAGCCGAAAGATGATTAAGGCAGTTGATCAATACAAAATAAAATAAAATAAAAATTAAATTTATATTATATTATCCTTCATGAGAATTTCCAATTTATACATTGATACCTGCAAGCTCCATCCAAAGTTTTGTCTTCATTGGTTTTTGCCCATGAACAGGAGAGAAACCAATTTACACAGAAGAAAACCATAATTCTTTTTCCAGTTTGAAATGAATATTTCATAGATCACATACCATATTAAACCATTTCTAAATTTGATTCATGAGGTGCAAGAGCAACCTTTATAGTTTGGGTAGGTTCCTTTTTCCTTTTCTGGACTAACCAAGTTGTTGACTGTCTAGATTTTGAGAAGACAAGCTTGATCTACTTCATTGCAAGGAATTTAAGACAATACGTATAAAATTTTCCTCTACTATATTAATTGGGTCAGCACTTTGCTATTCTCTGCCACAGGTTTCAACATGAACTTGGCCCATTGGTATGGTATAGATCTAAGATGAGATACTTGATTTAAAGGGCTATGCTATCAAATTACAGTTAAGGAATCTATATTACACTATTAGAAAAATGCACTCACGTCTTATCGTGCACATGCTTTATCGATCTTCACCACCTCCTTGTTATTGGCTTCTACTTATGATCCTTGCTAAGCACAAGTTCACAACCTAATATAAATTAGGACTGATATTGTAGGACTTCTTACCTGTCCAATTCACTTAAGAAGGAGATCCACGCAGGCTTTCAAGCCCAATACTAGAAACAAATGGGTCTCTAAAACCACCAGAAAGTTTGGAGGTATATTTATTTAATAGGAAAATCCCATCTATGATTTTTTAGTTCTCCATGAACTTAGTTTCCATAATGGGGCCTTGGTGCAATGGTATGTTCTCACTGTGTGACCTGGAGGTCATGGGTTCGAGCCAAGGAAACAGCCTTTAGGAAACATTGCAAGGTAAGGCTGCATACCTTAGACCTAAGGGACCTGACCACAGTTGCAGCTTAAATATTGCAGTAGCAGTTACCGATACCAAACTAACCATAACATACACCGTTACAAAGTGATCAGGACCATTCCATGATTTACCCAATCTTTTAAACAAATCAACATCAACCTGCAAGTGATTACCTCTATTGGAGCCATGTTAAGCTTTTTGAATTTGCTTTTTTTGTAAGCTATCACCATACTTCCCCAGCGATAGGGAGCTGCCCATACTTTACCGCCTGTATCAGTTGCCCCCTCAGAATTCCTGCGTAAATGTACCTGAGATCTTTTCAGTGAAAGTGAAAAGTATTAAACTACAAACACATCAAATCAATGGCTCAGGTAAGAAGCAATCGCAGTTATCATATCAAACTCAAATCACGCACAGAAATTCAGCAAGCAGTTGTTTGACTAATTACAGCATTGTCACACTTCAATAACACCATTTTCTAAGTTTTATTGGCTTGTTATCAATGCAAATTAGCACTTTTTCACAAATGTTTGATGTTTCCAAGCTCAAGAATGCCGCCTATGATCCTGAACTTTTAACTTCAGTTTTGACCAAAATCTTCTAAGCTTGTCTGCAATAAACCACGCTGTCTGTCTTCTTGAGAGCAACAAACCCCCTAGCATTTTTGCCCTTCGCTTATACTGCATCAACATTGCATTTTTGCATTTCCATCCCCATGACATGCCCAGCCCTCATCTAAATCTTTTGTAATTCAAAATTCACCAATTAAGTGGTTTAGGATAAAAACAATGGACTTAATGGACAAATGTATTGTCTTCAAACTTGTTGATTGGATTCTGCATCTCACAACTAGGAAGAGAATATTTTGCAAAACTTCCCAAGTATTTTTTTATTCGGTTGCAAGATTACATAGACATGAACATAGAGGCATTACAGTATATTCACAGCACAAAATTCTAGGAAGGACTGCAGTCCGCAACTGTCTGCATCTACTATTTCATGTTTACCTTCCATTTGTCATTTAAGCCAGAAAACCAATCCTGCTCTTCTGCCCTTTCTATAGGCTCGATCAAGCCTTTCTTTATAGCTAGATCAAGCCATGAGTCACCAACAGTGACAATATCAGCTGCAGCAGTAGACGCGGGCTTGACATTGCCTTTAGCAAAAGCAGTCGATACATCCGAAAATATGTTGTCAAGGCTCTCACGCAACTTAAGTTGTAGCTTCGCTCTCTTCCCTTGGGACTGCATAAATTCCTACACATCAAGCAAGAAATTCTTCACAACACTATACACACTAGGCAAATTCGCCCCCATCATCAGGAAGAATACAGTATCAATTCCCATTTCCCCAGATTTGCACCCGATAAATCGAAAAGGTAAAGTCCAAAACAGGAGACCTTAATCCAAGGAGGAGGCACGGAGCCGCGAAGAGCGACGACCCTCAGCGGAACGGTCAGAGCGTACGACTTCGACTTCCATTTCTCAAACGCTTCCTCCAATTCCTTATCTTCCTCTTCTTCTTCAGCTACATCTCTCGTTCCACGCTCTCGTTCCTCGTCCCCGCCAGCACCATCTGCGCTCACATTTTCAAGCATAAAAACCACAAATCACTCGCAAATCGACCAATCAACGATCCAGCAATATAGCAAAAGTGACAGAATCAGTTCACTCCTCATTCATGCTCGAACAACAAAATCACCATCCCTCGACAAACAAAACGTACGGCACTGCACGAGCGAGAAAACGATAATCATCATAACATAAAAAAAGAAACAAAAAAGAAGAAGAAGGACCTCGAGTTTGGCCTTCCTCTCGCTGAACTACGGTGGAAGTGCCGGAATCGGAGGCGAGAGCGACGGGAGGGAGAGAGAGAGCGACGGAGGCGAAGGCGAAGGCGAAGCCGAGAGCCGAGAAGACGGCGGCGCAGCCGAGCGATTCGAGCGCGTCGCGACGCGGAGGCTCCGGCCGGAGCTCGAGAGAGCGGCGCGCGAGCAGAGAGTGCGCGCCGCGCGACGGAGCCCATTCCGGTCGGGGAGGCGACGGCGGAGGCGAGGGAAGCTGGGAGGCCGGTTCTTCGGAGCCGGAAGGGAGTCCAGCGGCGGAACTGAGAAAGGGGACGAGAGAGAAGACGAGCTCATTGCTAGAGAGAGAGAGGAGAGAGAGAGAGGACTGGTAATGCGTCCTTTTGGTTAGAGAGAGATTTTTTTTTTTTTTTGGCTCCATAAATGAGGGAAGAGGAATTCGGAAGTACTTTTTGGTTTGCTAGAATAAAGAGTTACGTTATAGGATTCTCGATAAATGTGGGCATATACTTGTAGTATAAATGCTTGCCACACCATGATGTCATACTAGCGAGACTTGGGATGCGTTTGATTTAGGGAAAATTTCGTTTTTGAGAAAAATACTCTTCAAGAAATCATTTCATCGAAAAATGTTTTTTTCTCAATTTGGAAATTTTCTCACTTCAATAATTGAAAGACGCTTCTCAAGACTAATCTCCAATTTTAGCCAAATTATATCAAAAGCAAATTTGAATGTGATAGAAGTTAATGGGGCATTGAGGGTTGTTGGCCACTGAATGGGGTTTAGCGACCCTTGCTGATCATTTATGAAGCACCGACATTCTTCAAGAAATCTTCTTTGTGTACGTGTTGGACATTTCGATACTTTTGTTCAATACTTTTCGATATTTTGATACTCTCGAACACTCTCCGAATTTGGTCAACACGTGTGTCGGGAAAATCCAACACTGATCAATTTTCTCGACACTTTTTGATATTCGAGTCGGAAATTTCGCATATAAATTTCCGACATATGATTTCGATATCGATGTCAATTTTAAAAATTTAATAAATAAGATATCAAAATATATATATGAAAAAATAAAACACAATAATAAAAATAATAAATGGAGAAAGAAGAAAACCCAATATTCTCTTCTCTCTTGATTTCCATTCCTCGTGAAACGCAATTCACCCCTTAAAATTTTATTTTCTTCTCTTCCAACATATCTAACATATGAGTCCATAATATGGATCACTTGTTTTTTCTTCAAGTTTTATAAATTATTGAAATAAAGTTGAATTTGTCAAATTGAATTAATTAATGATATTAATAAATGGAGGATTAATGTTTTTTTTTGTGTATATTCATTCTAGGCTTTTAAAATATTTATTTATGAATTTGATTCAAATTAATTTGATTGGAATAATCATAAAAATGATAATTTATTATGTATATATAAAAATACATATTTAATATACAACGTGTTTTAATATATGAAATTATTTGTTTTTTTGATAAATAACGTGTCGACGTGTCGTGTCGTGTCGCATATCATGTTGATGCTACTTAGTTGACCATTAGTTGGCCATCCCCATTTGTTGCTAGCCCTTTTTCAAAATGATGGGGCAGCCACAGCAAAAGCTCTTCATTCACTTTTCTTTTTTAAATGTAATATAAAAAAAATTAATATTTGAACCAAAACACTGTTATGTTAGTCTTATTCTTTATGCTTCAGTCACGTCAGCATAATAAATAAGTCACGTTGACATTTGCAATAAAATTAAGATAATAAGTTAATTCCATCAATTTGACAAGTTTTAATATTTATTTACATATTTTATAATTTTTAGAACTCAAACTGTATTTTAATGACAGGCTTTAAGACTCCAATGAATTTGTCCCTTCATATTCTAATACAAATGTGTTGATGGCCCGGCAATTATTTTAAGGGGAGAGCACGCTTTCGAAAAGCAAAGACTAACTTCCACCATTTTTTATTTGATAAATTCATGCAATCGGTTCGAGTCGGTAGCCGTCAAGCTTCGACGATCGATCATCCGATGCCTGCTTATTCTCAGAGAGGAACATGTGATTCTGTCATTATTACAGCAATCAGCGATTCAAGCTGACCAAGTCACGCTTTATCGGATGCGATTTACTTTCCTTCAATAATTCGAATAGACAGAACAACCAAAAGGGCAACAAATTTATTCACCAATAAATAATTTACAAAAATGAAATAACAATTTATTCAACTAAACCCAACCCAACAATAATTAGGCACCACATTATACAAGGTAAAACGGCATGGACAATTTCCTCCAGATTCTATTTCACAAGATTGTTTTGCATCAGATTCTTGAGCTCTTGTTTTGCATCAGATTCTTGAGCTCGTCGTTTCCAGTACTTTTTTAGCCGGCGCTTTCTCTTGACGTTCCACATAAGCAGAAGGAAACCACCCGGCATTTCCATTACATTCACCTTCGGACCATCCGTTGGGAGCGACCTTGTGAAAACCCCGAAAAAGAGAGATGGAATAGCAAAATTATGATGGGAACGAAAAAGTGTAATTGCTATTAATAGATAGAGAACCGAGATTGTTTTTCGTTTTCTCCTCACATCCATGACAAAAGATAGGGCTGGCAGAGCGAGATTGTTGGAGAAAAAGAATATGTCGCTCAGTTTAACAGCAGTGCCAAAAATGATAGATGGCAAAATCCATTTCATCAGAAATGTGCAAACTTGTTCCAATGTAGCTGTTGATTGGTAGCAAATAGAAATTGCAGAGATGAAAAGAGAAGTACCTGCCGGACAATGACATAATCATCAACAGATAGACTCAACTCTCCTTCTGCTTGAGCATCAAATGAGTGTATGACCTGAATCATGAAGTATAGGCTATTAGCTAGAAAAGAAAAAGGAAAGAGAAGACGAGGAAGTGAAAATGGTAGCTAATGTAACAAGAGAAACTCCAATTAAATGGGTCGCCCCCCAAAAAATATAAAATAGTGGTGTCAGTAATGGACTTATGAAGCACAAAGTACTCTGGTTAAGCAAAGTCAAATCTGAAATGCAAATGATGGCACACCAAAAAAAAAAAAATGCGATCACATGAAAGTATGTGAGGACTGAAAAGAGAAACTGAAAAGGTTTATGACCAGCTTAGATGACAAAGCAATCTGTTCCCATCTGCAAATATTCTAAATTTTCCAGTAATTTTAGAGCTCGGAGATCTTACTTTTCCAATGAAGTAGCTCTCATACTGATCAATGTGTCCATGATCATCTGATATGCTTGATTTATCATCCTCATGAGCAAGTGGAACTTCCCCATCTCGCTGCAACGTCGTTGATGTCACTGAAGGCTCACTTGATTGCTCTTCCTCTATCATCTACTCCAGGAGACAACATATTCAGCCTCACCATAGGAGCGCAACAACTCAAAATACTAAGAAATAAAATGAAAGAGAGAGCACTATTATTGGTTAAATGTAGGATTTTGGGAAGAAGTCTAAAGGTGGTTTTCTGAGAGATGAGAAAGTACGTTGATAAGCTACCTACCTCAGAATGTAACTTCTCTAAGATGGCAACAACTCTTCGGTGATAGTCTCTCTCCACATCCACCTGCATGGAAAGTTCACTACCAATTCAACAACTAACGCAAGCAAATGGAAGCAGGAAAATGCAATCTCTGCATTTAAATCTTACAACCAATCTAAAGCAGTTGCACTTGCACAATCCGCTATAGAATACGTCACATACTAAAATTCCTCTGCTCAAACTGATTTGCTAATTTGCTATAGTTGGTTCTTTTTTTGCCAAATTTTTTTATAGTTGGTAGATTAGGAAGAAGTGTTGCCTCAATCTTTGTTGAACCATAACATAGAAGAGTATGCCAAGTACTCAAAAGAAGCTGCACCCATAATCCGAGGAATTGTAATGTCATGAACTATGGAAACTAAGGCATACTTCAAATTGGCTACGACAAACTGCACCTAAAGCTACATTACACAGCCAACTTTCCTATCACTAACTGAAAGAACAGTATCGGCATAAAGTCATTGCCATAATCTTCCAGGTCTTTAGTTGACAATTTTGCTTGACTTTTATAATTTAGCCAGGAAATTTCGAATGGCCAGAAAAATAATTAATTTTAGGGGAACGTATTTAGACCTAAAGGATCAAAGAATTACTACCTTACATGCTTCTACAAAAATACTGCCCAGAAAAAAATTCCCTGATCGGTCCATCTAAGTCAGCTAAATCCTAAAGTATGTTCAGACAGTAGCTAGCAAATTTTTCAAGCTATATCGAACTCCCAATTAAGAGAAATGCAATGGTGTAAAAGGATCCATGAAGTAGAGTTGCATCAGTAGGAAAGCTGCATCGCTAATTTTTTTTCATAATACACAACCCAAAACTGGAAGCCAACCCAATAAAACCAGTTCAGCAAAGGTGAAAATACCAAAAATTGACACTAATATAGTCATGATATAACCAAAATCCCATCTGCCAATTGTTGAACAACCTCCTCCACCATTTAGAGTTTCACTATTCAACATACATACTCAAACTGCATCACCATGACATAGGGAAATAGGTATGTAAATAGCACAAACCAGAAAACTGCTTAATCATCAACTCTAAAACAATAAAATACAAAGGAAATACGCAGACTACCATTTTAAGGAGACGCTGGAAAGTGATCTGCTGCTGTTGATTCTCAACTGATAACATAGCATCAGTTGCTTCTCTACCAAGTGCCATCATAGCTGATTTAAGCTCAGTCAATCTTGCTTCTGCACTTTTCAGCTTCAGGGTACTTTCTGCAGATTGAGTCGAATCTCTAGATCTTGATCGCCTTCTCAGAACTTCAGCTGCCTGAGAGGGGAAAAAACAATTTTACCATGCACTTACTATATCTCCAACACCATCTTGATGAAGATGTGACCTAAATGATTACCTGGTTTTCCACCTCTTGCCGGAGCTTGTCATAGCGGCGAGTTAAGTGGCGTGCATCTTCCAAAGGAGCTCCATTTATAACTACCCGTAGAGGCTCGGAAACCTATAAATAATATCTGTAACATGATTAGATGAAACCTAAAATTACTAAAACAGCTGGTTAAGCTCGATTAAAACTTTCTAGCAGCAATTAGTGTAAAGGACCATTTATCATCACAAAGGACAGAAGACTTAAATAGAATTACCTGATCACCTAAGGTTCCAAGCAAGTTCGCTCGCTCGCTTTCCATTGAATTATGCGAAGTACCAAATGAAAGAGCAGCTCTCGAAAGAGCAGAACCAGAGCCCTGGTTCTCAACTCCATAATTGCGGCAGTCATCAGCCAACTTCCTTACTACCACATAGAAACAATATACAGACGTCAGCAGTGGAAAGGGCATGGAGAATGAGAAAGAAAATCTATCTTCACCTATCTCCATTTGCTTTGAGCTTATGGATATGAAACCTTCGACGCCTCGAACAATATTCCTCTGTAGATGCTGTGCAAGAAAACATAGTTTTAGACTTTTCTCAAGAAAAATCATCATCTCCATATTGCTTGCATCAGTCTCCTCTTAGTGAGAAAATGTACCCCATTGGAAGACATGAGATTAGTCAAAGACACTCGATAACTCACCTTGGCTACCCTGGTAGAATTGTACAGATTCTGGAGTTGCCGGTAACACTGAAGCTCGTCTTCATCAACCATCAGTGCATCAGCATCAAAGTGCCCCAGTTGTTTCAATATTGCCTGCCGAAACACGAAAACACAATGTTGCAGGATTCCTCAATCACTACACAATCTTCGGTTCACTTAACTCGACGAAGAGATTGATCAATGCCTTTCCTACTAATTCTCACGCAGACCAAGCCCAATGGCTAGTAGAGCCGGTTCATCAAATTCATAGTCCCACAGACAGCACACATGTTCACCGCCGCGAACATTTGCAACCAAACGTTCAAACATAATCGACGAGAAGACGAAGCTAATAGAGTAACTCCAGATAACTGCATTATCTCGATTTCCGCAGCATAAAAAATCAACGCACACGAACAGAACCGTTCCAAGTCCACAATTCAACACACACACTAACAAATCCCGGATCATCCAACCAAAACAGGACCAACGACAGCAGCAACAACAACAACAACAAAAGCCGCACGAAAAAGCTCGAACATCAGACGATTCGCCACAGGAGCGGCGGCAATGCCCGCGGCGAGCTCAGTCGAGAGAACAATCGGAATCACCTGCTGCTGCTTGGCGACTTGCTCCCGCAGCTTGCTGGCCTGCTTCTTGATGGCCTCCATGCTCCCGACGCGCGCGGGCACGGGCCGGAAAGCCCGATTCGCCGCCTCTCTCTCGGGACTGCGATCGCCGATCGCGAGGAACCGCCGGAAGCGGAGGCGGCGGGAGCAATGGCGGCGGCGGCGGCGGCGGCGGTTGGAGGAGGGAGGCAGGGAGAGGAGGAGGAGGAGGAGGAGGGGGTGGGTTTTTTGCGGTTATCTTTACAGGTAACGACAGAAGAGAGAGAAAGAAGAGAGAGAAAGAAGGGCTGGCAGGAATGATGAAAAAGCTGGGGGGGAAGAGAACGGAAATGAAAAGTGGGGAGAGAAAGTGGAGGGGAATCGACAGGGAAAGGCGAGAGGAAGGAGGAGGAAGAATTTCGGAAAAAGTGTATTGACTCTATTCATCGCGTAATTGAGGGCGCACGTGGCCTACGCCATGTGGTCGGTCGGGCCCTCTCTTTCCTCTTCTTCGATTAAATTAAGGTAGAAAAAAAACTAGGATTTAAAAAAGAGAACATAACACCCATAGTCCACTAACTTTGCCACGATGTATAATATAATCCGTAATTTTTTAATTTATTTAATACAATTTCTAAGTTCAACCTAACATGGACTTTTAGTTTGTTCAATTTGATCATTAAATTTTTGAACATGTTCAATAGAGACTAGATTGAATCTAAAAAAAATAATAATTTAGTGACTATATTGAATATTTATTAAAAATTCAGTGATTACATTATACATTGAGTTAACGTCCAAAGATCGCATTAAATAAATTAAAGTTTAGAAATTAAATTACACATTGAGTTAAAGTTTATAAGTCGTTTGTATAAAATTTAAAAGAGTAAGCTTTTGATAAAAAAAAAACTGATCGTAATTAAAATTCCTTTTTAAATAAATTTTTTTCTAGCGACTAATTTGTAATTATCATTGAACATCTTTAGTTTTAATTCTCAGCAATTGAAATCGTCATATTTTAAGATTGATTAAAATTGTTAAAAATTTTAATTTCTCAATCTCATAAGTAAGCTCTTGGGCTTCTCAATTTGCGTCGCAAAGCGGAAAGTTTGTCGGAAAATTATATGAACTTATTTCTGGAAAAAAGAAAACGAAACGCAACTCGGTCGGCGTGGTTCTTGATTTGTGTGTTTTAAGATAACGAACATACATATTAAAGTCCAAAAATATAAGAAAATGTCAAACTTGCCGGTTCTTGAAGCAAAACCCCAATTAAGAAGCAGCCCTTTTTCGTAAAAATGAAAAAATAATATATATATATTGAAAGAATGTATTGAAAAAGAGAGCACGAATGAAGCCTCCGGAGTAAAAGGGGCAACTAAACCTTATGAAATTGCCGACCAAATTCGCATGGCCTGAATCATTCACCCTTACATCAAGTTTGCATGTATGCCTCTCGTTTTGTCGAGTTCTCCCTACCCTCTGGTAGTAGTCCTTCAACCCCCTATCTCTTCTTCCTTTGCATGCAATTTGCTTGTTCTATCTCTGCCCTTCTCTCCCTCGGCTTCCGATGTACGCCCATCCTCATCGCGTCTTAGACGTCTCTCTCTGGTTCTCTTTGCATGGCCTCGTTTGCCTTGAATTTATGCTGTAATTGCGGGCCAAGTGTTACTCGCACGGTTTCTCGTCGTCTTCCCTTTCTTGGGCCCAAGCACATTTTGAATCGGTGATTTCTACACTCTGTTCGTGCTCTCCTCTGGGTTGCGACGGCAATTTCCCCTGGTTAGTTTTGCATGCTTCCGATTACCTTTACCTGTAAGGAAAATGAGGATAGTTACTTCGACGGTTGCTGGTCGCCATAACTCTTACCGTATTGCTTCCTTTCTGTTCAACAATTACCTGATTTAGCGTCTTCGGCACTATGTGGTTTTTTCCCGCGGGCAGCAAGTCTTGATGTTACTTCAGTTCTGGTTCATTTTGCATGGCTTCGGAAGTACCTGCCGATTCTGTACGTCTAGCAGCTCTTTGCTCTAAATTGGGTTGCCTCACCACTGCTCATCTCATTGAGGATTGGGAAGATGAACCCTCGCCTGAAACATTAGCGGATTGCCAGCTTACTCTCATTGGTAAAATACCATCTAGTCCGTCCATTAACTTTCCAGCCCTCCAAAGCACTCGAAAAAAGCTTGGCGAACTGAACTTGTAGATATTTCTCAGCGTGAAACAGATATATATGTAGCCAAATTTCGTTCTCATGCAGACAAACAACGAATTCTAGAAGGGGGCCCCTGGCTTTTCTCGGGCAATCTAGTTATCTTCAAACCATGGATTCCGCACACACCCTTACATTGTTACAACTTTTCTACTTGTGCCTTTTGGGTACAGGTTTTCGGCTTACTGTTAGAATGGTTTACTGATAATATGCTAACAAGAGCAGTGCAGCAGATGGGTCGTGTCATGGAAGTAAAGGCTGACTCGAAAGATGGAGGTTCGACAAGGGCAGGGCGTGTGCGAGTAGAAATACACTTACATGAACCTCTTCAAACAGGAAAGTTAATACGGATTGATGGCAGGCCTCTGTGGTTGGATTTCCGCTACGAACGCCTACCGCACTTCTGCTTCTCCTGTGGTAAGCTTGGCCATTATGCGATGTATTGCAAGAACATCCCATACATTGAGGCAAAACATGAGGGTCGAGAGAAGATGCGATATGGTCCGTGGCTCCGAGCAGAAGTTAAGCAACACAGTCCCTATTGGCATACATTTTATAACCCCCAAGATATATCGACCAAAGCGAAGAAAGTGTACCCGAGACTCGCCTTCACAGATCCCCCATTTGTTCCATTTTGCCCCCACCACCCGGGTTTCCAGCAGCGAATACATCCCCCCAAGTGAACCGACGGGGATCTCGCCTTTGTATCCGACAAAGCACCCACACCCGAGATCGAGTGGAGAACCAACATTCTCTTCACACAAGCAACTAAATCGGTAGATACCAAATTGAAGGGAATCCAGACCGAGCAAATGGATATATAGGTAATAAAGAAAATGAAAACTATAAGATCAAAACCTACTCTCGCTCGGCTAAGAAGCCGAGAAGATTCTCACCCTATGAAGCCAAAAGCTTGTGCACGGGGAACCCGACGATTCCCACTTAATGGAAACTCCTATTTTCACATCGATGAAGCTGGAGCTTGGGCTTTGTGTGGCTGGCCCCAAACAGCCACCGTAGATAAATGAAGCCGTTGAGTTGGAACTGTCAGGGTCTGGGGTCTTCCCTGACAGTTCATGCTCTCCAGGCCCTCGTGGCCAGAGAAAGACCGGATCTCCTGTTTCTAATGGAGACTAAGAACAGTTCTGGAAAGCTTTCAAAAATTCAGCATCGGCTTAGATTCACTCACTCCTTTTTGGTTAACCCTGTAGGTTTAGCAGGGGGTTTAGCTATATTCTGGCATGCTAATCTTGACATTAAAATAGTTCACTCAAATCACGACTTCATAGACCTGTTTTGTACTGACTCGGGGGATAACATACCTACTCGTGTGACCTGTATCCACGCATCGGCAGTGTTTCGCCTTCGTCAGCAGTTTTGGGATGTCCTTTGACGTATTGTTGGATCTAACTCTTCACCATGGTTATGTGTTGGTGACTTCAATGAGGTAACTTACCACTGGGAGAAAGTAGGGAGAAAGTTAGCTGATTTCCATCGTATGTCCTCCTTCAGAGAGGTGTTACATGACTGCTCATTGATTGATATGGAGAGTAAAGGATGCGCATATACCTGGATGAATAACCGTCAAGGGGAAGACATCATTAAAGAACGTTTGGACAGGTGTCTCTGTACTCTGGATTGGAGAATCGCCTTCCCGAATGCTGAGGTATGTGCCTTCCCAGCGGTGGGATCAGATCATAGCCCTCTTCTATTAAATACTGAAGCACCTCAAACCCGAAGACGCCGTCCGTTCACCTTTGAAGCCTTCTGGTTACAACACCCGGATTGTAAGAAGATCATTTCTGACGTTTGGAAGCAAGCTAGTACCGTTGGCCACAATTTACCATATCTATTAAAAAAGGTCAGTCTAGCACTTACCTTGTGGAGTCGTCGGACATTCTCCAATGCTAAGGAGAGAATCACGGAGCTGCAGTATGAGCTTCAACAGATCACCAATCGCTCGGACATTCCCTATGACAGAGAGACAGCAACAACCATTAAATTAGAAATTCAGCAGCTATGGCAACAAGAAGAGCAGTTTTGGGCTATGAGATCACGGATTAGTTGGTTGAACTGGGGTGACAAAAACACCAAGTTCTTCCACGCCACAACCATCCAAAGAAGACAACGAAATCGCATCACCATGATCCTTGATGATGATCAGGGCTGGGTAAGAGATGAGGCTATCCTAAAAGTGAAAACTCAGACTTTTTTCTCCAATCTATATAAATCAGTGGGGTTGCGTGACTTTGCTCCTATTCTTGACCAGTGTCCCTGTCTAGTAACCCCTGAAATAAATACAGCACTCACAGCCATGGTAACTAAGGATGAAATCCGAGCTGCTACATTTTAGCTAGGCGCGAACAAGGCCCGGGACCGACGGACTAAACGGACTGTTTTATCAATCAAATTGGGACACTCTTCAGGAAGAGGTCTTTTTCTCAGTCCATCAGTTTTTTACTTCAGGCTTGATGCCTTTGGACCTTAACAAGACTGCTGTTGTTTTGGTACCGAAGATACCTCTCCCCCAGAGCTTAGACCACTATCGCCCTATTAGCCTATGCAATTTCGGCTATAAATTCATATCTAGAGTTCTTGTTAACAGACTAAAACCTATATTGCCTTAGCTGATTTCGACTGAACAATCGGCGTTTGTTAGTGGACGTCAAATACAGGACAATATTTTGGTAACCTAGGAGATCATCCACCAAATCAAAATCAGCAAAAGACGAAGAAACTTCCTGGCAATATTAAAAATGGACATGCAAAAAGCATACGATAGGGTGGAATGGGACTTCTTGACGGCTTACCTTCTCAAGCTCGGCTTCCATCCCCGATGGGTTCAATGGATTCATCAATGCATATCATCAGCTTCCATCAGTATAAAATTCAATGGTAAGAAAATGGACTATTTTAATCCTACTCGAGGTCTACGCCAAGGGGACCCTTTATCACCTTATTTATTCATCCTTGTAATGAATCTCCTATCCTCTCTCATTCACCAAGCCATCGACATTGGGCACCTAAAAGGTTATAAAGTTAACAGGTACAGCCCTACCCTATCTCATTTATTCTTCGCTGACGATGCTATATTCTTTTTAACTGCCACAACTACAGAATGTCAGAATCTTGCAAGTATTTTGTCTCAATCTTTTGCCTAGCCACGGGTCAGTCCATTAATCGAAATAAGTCAGGTATTTTCCTGGGGAAGAACTGTCCGAGATGTCTTAAAGAAAACTTGGCAAGTGAGCTACGAATCCCTGTGCTAGATAGAATGGGCAAATACTTAGGCATTCCGTCTGATTGGGGGAGTTCAAAAGGTGAGATGTTCTCTTGGATCTTGGGTAGGGTGAACTCAAAAATGGAAGGCTGGAAAGAGAATCTTATATCAAAGGGTGGCAAGGAAGTCCTCATTAAAACTGTGGTGCAAGCCATCCCTCAGTATGCAATGTCTGTTTTTAAAATTCCTATATCTATTTGCAAATCTATTGAGAAAAAGATTGCAAGGTTTTGGTGGCAGAATGATAGTCGGAAAGCTAGTATTCATTGGAAGCAATGGGATGTGTTAAAATATACTAAGGCGTTAGGAGGACTGGGTTTTCGAGATCTTGTGGCTTTCAACAAGGCCATGCTTGGTAAACAAGCATGGCGCCTTATTCAACAGCCGTCCTCTCTATGGAGTAAATTGTTCAAGGCTATCTATTTCCCTACACAGGATTTTCGGTATGCCCATAAAGGTGTCCGACCCTCATGGGGATGGCGAGCCCTCTTCGTCAAAGCGAGAGATGTTATACTACCTAATCTCCGGTGGTCGTAGGCGACGGAAAAAATATAAACATCGGGGAGGATCGATGGCTTCCTAGGGGTATTGTTGGCGGACCCACGAATCGTGACGAACCGAGATTGGTAGCTGACCTACTAGTACAGAATTCGAATCATTGGAATCTTGCTACTTTAAATAACTTTTACGACGAACAAACAACGGCAGAGATACTTCGAATTCCAGTGCGACGCAACCTTACTAAAGACAAACTAGTATGGACAGAAACAACAAATGGACAGTACACAGTTAGAAGCGCTTACCACTCAGTCAGGAAAGCATCAATTTGTAAATTCACCCGGCAAGCTTCATCATCTTATCAACAGCCTCCTCAACTTTGGAAGTGTATTTGGAGCGTTAAATTGCCACCAAAGCTCAAGGTTTTCTTCTGGACTGTCTGCCATAATGCATTGCCCACGAAAGAAAATCTTTTTAGGCGCCGAATTACTCCGGATCCCATCTGTCCTCTATGCAGTTTGAATCAGCCTGAGTCGATTGAACACCTCTTTTTGCTCTGCCCCTGGACAACAGCAATATGGTCACATCCCACAATTAATATCCATATTGACACTACTACTGTTCGTCGTATCGATGAATGGATAGTAGACAGAATACTGCACAAGAAGTCTAAACCTGACCTGGAGTTGATTATAGCAGTCTGTTGGCAGGTATGGAAGGCCCGGAACGGCGCAATCTTCTCCAAGCATCAACCAGATCCGCACTTTGGTGTCCATGCGCCTTTGCCCGGGTTCGTTTCACGCTGCGATCTGCGATCATTCTTTAATGACTAAGCCGAAAAGAGCGTTGATCTTGGCCACTTTTGGCAACCTCCGCCCCGGGCACCCCGCGCATAAATATTGATGGGGCTTACACATCAGGCCATACAGAGGGCTCGATTGCCTTTATCTGCCGGGATAAATCTGGATGTCTGCAAGAGGGGCTTACCCGATCTGTGCAGGCGGCGTCGGCGTTGCAGACGGAAGCTCAGGCGCTAATCTTTGCTCTTCATCACCTGCTTCAGCAAGGAAAGATGAGCACATCTCTAGAGATCGACTCGGATTGTTTACTTTTAGTGGAATCCCTCAACAACCAGTAAGAACCCCCATGGGAGATTCGCCCCCTTGTCTACGAAGCCGTCGATCTGTGTCGTCAATTTCTCAACTTGAATATTAGGTTTTGTAAGAGGGAAACCAACTCTGTGGCTGATTGGGCAGCAAAGGCCCACAGCAACGGTACCCTTTCCCTTCATGGGCCGTCTCCCCTCCACCTCCCTTCCTTTCCCTGCTTATTTCGGATACTGTAGCAGCCGCATGTATTTCGTTCCCTTATCTATAATATGTCTTCCCTGTTCAAAAAAAAAAAAAAAAAAAAACCTTATGAAATTAAAGCAGCGGCGGCCACCGAACATTTTGAATGTTGTACTTTGCCTTTCGCAAGCGAGAGCGATGTTTTCTCGTGGTGTTTTTACAAGTCTAATTACAGGATTCCTGATGTCACGTGCCACGGCACGAGGCATCTCTTCCATAAGATCAACCCGCATGAAGGGAAGGATCGCGTAGTACCAGAAGAAACGACGATTAGCGGCGGGAGGTACCTAAGTCGAAGGAAATAAGCGGAGCGATGAAACATTGAGTACATGGAATTTCGACTTGAATTAGCGGTGGCTAGGAAGAAACCCGCATCGAAGGCATGCCGTCGTTCTCCTTGGAAAAGTGACGGTCGGGATGAACGGATCCGATCGTCTGCTAGGCCATGAATGTCGAAGACCCCCTTCTCTGGCCTCCAGGGTGCAGTACAGGGTGAACTGGCGCTCGTGCACGGCCACGGCCACGGCCACGACCTTGCAGGGCAATTGGGCGGCTGTGGAGTCGGCGGGAGGCAGGCGGAGGATGGAGGACCGATCGGCGTGCGGGGGGGATGGCAAGGACAAGAAGATCATGTGAAATCCAAATGACCTGAGTCAGGAAGCTGAGAAATCCTTTTCTCGTTCTTTCTTTCCACCGGAGGAAGAGATGAAGAGTTTTGTAAGGCCATAGTTCCTGGGAAGCACCTTGGCTAGCGCCACCTCCTTTAGTTAAGGCCAATAACTTTTGCCTGCTCAACTTGGCTGAGGACAAGGTCCTTGACGCGTACACGCCCGGGAGCGACAATGATGATGACTTGCCCGCCATTCAAACCCGGAAAAACATATTCTGGTCCGTCATGAGATTTCTGTGGACCAGGGATATTGGGGGTTTGGTTATATAAGTTTTACCTAATGCTCATTACCTCACTCTACTTTTCTCATCTAGTAAAATGTTCTTTCACTCGATCTTCATTGAATAAATCTCTAAACATGCAAACCTGGGGAAAATTAGCTTATGATGTTTTGAAGTTGACAAAATTATCTTTTTTTCCTATATGTCAGGTGTATTCCTGGACTTTGGAGCTCCTTTACAAGGAGCTTGGTGAGCCTCTAATGAGCCTCTGATGAGCCTACCTAATGAAACCCCATAAATCCATAAACCCACCTATATGGAGGAGAGGAGTTTCAAATCCCCACCTCCCCATTAAATGCATATGTTTTTTAATTCAAGTAATGATAATATAAGGAATGGTTTGTCACCATTAATGGCATCGAAAGTACATAGAGGAATGACGCCTTAAAGCTGGATGGACCTTGATTAAGGGGCAAACAATGGACCTTGATGGAGAGTGAACAAATTTAGAAAAACAAGTAATTTGTGAAAATTTGGAGATATCAAAGATAAGATGACAGCCAAGTGAAGTCTAGATCGATAATATATTCAAAAAGATCAATGGAATCAGAAGATTAATATGGTAGTTTCTTACTTGATTCCCAGCACGCAACTTGAATAGACTCATTGGATTGTTGACAAATGTAACTCCTATATCAATTGTAATGAAGATGATTATCGCATGATTTGGATACCGAGACTTAGATATTCCTTAGACTAAATTATAGGTCAAAAATATTAACAATTAGCGCCACGGGCCTGGAATTCTAAAAGGACGAACTAAAGATAAATTGAATTAATTCTTGCCTATTTTATTCTCTCCATTAAAGGAACAAACAGTTACCAAGAATAGCTGTTTCTATTTAGGGAAATCACAATATTGCTAGAAGAATGATCAGATATCAAGAATCGTGTTGTCATTTCCAATGACTTTTTGATTCTCATAGAGATTCTCCATGACTAGTTTGGAGATTAAAAATTATATAGGAGACTCAACACAAGCTGAAGGAAGTACACAAAATCAAGGAAGCTACAAACACTGAAATTATCACCCTCTCTGTAATCATGATTCTATTCACTTGTGTTCCTCTTTGTTAAGAGTTATTGTTACTCATTATAATTTGTGATTTGAGAAGTATACAAGTGCATAAGCTGTGCTTGTTTATTGATAGTGACATCTATCATTTTCGGATGGAACCAGCACTTGCTTCATTATAACTATTCACGAGTGTATAAGTGGGTTCTAGGCTTTTGGTCTATGCTAAGAGGATGGATATAAGCCTGCTCTAAGTTTGATTATGTAGATTGTCTTCTATCCATATTTATATAACAGAAGAATCTTGCATATGATATCATCAAATAGTTTTTGCATCTATCTAACCTGAGTATTTTGTGAAAAATTGTTATCAACCTATTTACCCTCTTTAGGCACTCTGCATAAGTGCGCAAAAAAAGAAAAAGAGAGAAAAAAACGAAAAAGATGAGACAAGCGATAGCTAAAGAAAGCAAAGCAAAGCAACCCAAGCTCTACAGGCTAAATTTACACCTGTCCTTGTTATAAAGCCTTGCGACAGGACCTCAGTGATTCATAAAGATGTACGTGCAAGAGTCTAGTAAAAGAAAAATATCTCAATTTTTGTAATGAAGAATAAATTCCCTTGATCTTGATTTTATGCTCCCTAATTTAGAATGACGCATGCACTGTAGATGCAAATTTTTGCTAGGCCTAGGAAAAGAGAGTGCAGACAAATTTCTTAGAGGGGTTGCGCTCAATTGGGCTAAGTTTTGAGAGTCCATTGAGTTTAGAGCCCAATTTGAATGAAATGCACTGTATCGCCTATGTTTAAATTTAATGTAAACACACAATGCCTAAACAAAAATGTCCCCAATTTCTAAACATAGATGAACGCAATAAAGAATGATAATGTAAGATTATGCAACATTGATTCCTAATGTTTATGAAATGCATGGAAAATCCCTAGGTGCAAATTTATGTGTCAACATTATGGGAGGAATTATCCTATTGACTAATGGGAAGCAAGCTAGTCCTTGAAAATGCAATTCCATTGGAGTTGGGGCTCCAAATCGGACTTGCTTGTTAGGACGTAAAGTAAAGGGTCGTACCTTTCTTTCTACTATAAACTAACTCAATGGTCTCATAAAATCTAAGCCCCGTCAGGTATAGAAGAAATGAGACAATCAGAATAAGATACAAGGAATTGGAATGAATTATGAGGTCATGTGATGACACATTGGAATTAAAAAATATATATATTTTGGTCAAATTACTTCATGCAGTATTTTTGGTCTCAAGACATAAAAGAGTCTGAAAGCGCATCCGACAACACACCATTCCTCATCGAATTTTAATTCGGATCCGTCTGGTCGTAAGAGACATTGAGAATGGTTCTTTTGACGGTTGTTAAAGGCGAACCAACAGAGGGGGACACGTCTCGGCCTCCTTCACTTCTCTTTCTCTTTCTCGCTTGTGCTTTCCTTTTCCTGGAAAACAGTGAAGGGGTCTCTCTCTGTGGACGAGACTCGTCGGCTGGGAAAAACATTTTACAGCTACATTGCGCAGAAAAGAGAAGAAAAGACACAGGCTCTGTTAGAATCTCGTGTCTTTCGGTCGAGCACAATGGCTCTAGGAAAGCGGTTGGCTTAATAGTAGATACTGAGGAGTCGAAGTCTTCCTGAAACGACAATACTTGTTGGGTCACGAGGTTTGGATCTCTTCATTGTCTTGGTGCACTTACTTGGGTGTGGAAAAGACTCAGTGCCGCAGGATTTCTTCCTTGCTTAACGCAAGAAAGAGAGGAGTTTATAAAGGGCATCCATCGACGCATTGGGACGAATAAGTCGGACTTTATTGGTGATCTTTTGTTGTCTGCTTGCCTCTTTTATTAGCATATTTTCAATTGATATTACTCAATTCCATCCTCGCCTATAATAATAGAAATGGATAATAACACAAATAATCTTTAAACTTTGACTCAACGTGTAACGTGGTTCTTAAACTTTTAATTTGTTCAATATGATATTCAAATCTTAGCTCAATGTGCAATGCGATTCTTGAATTTTTAGTTTGTTTAATGTGGTACATAAACTTTTTACACACATTCAACTTAATCCCTGAACAATGTGAAAATATTCAATATTATAAAAATTCATGGATTATATTGCACATTGGACTAAATTTTAGGGCTCATTTGTATCATTTTCTCTCTGTTTCTACTTCCCATTTACATTCCGTGTCATTTGAATTTGAAAGATGATATCAAGAAAGTGAATGACGGTTTCGTTCTCGTTCCAATGGCTTCACTCACTCCTGATGGTCAAGCATGCCCTAAAGTCTTATTCAGTCACAGGGGAGGGGACTTGCAGGGGCCACAGCCTGAGCCTTTCGACAAAATATTTTCTTATATACAATATAGATACAAATGAACAAACATTTCAATTATAAATAATTTACCCTCCCAAATTTATTATTAGTATTAGGTAAGATAAGTAGTTTTGGTCTTAGAGCTACATAGAGTCTTTTTTTTTTGGGTCAGTCACATAGAGTCTAATTTGATATTACCACAATATAACTCTATTTTTGAAAGATCAAATTAATAACAAAATCAAATTACATCAGTCATCTCTACTATATAAAAATAAATTCTCTCTCTCTCTCTCTCTCTCTCTAGTGAAAAAACTCTTGATGAAAAATGGCCTTTGATATCCTATATAATAATCAATGGTTATCAAGAAAGTGCTGTTTCTCTTGTCCAAATAATAATTCATCTTTATATGGAAAAGTTCAAGAAAACAATTTTACATAATACTTAATTGAACTCTCTGCTTTTTAAAACTTAATACCGACTAACTAATATACACTTCGCCTAATGTAAGGTTGTTCAAAATTTCTTACGCAAAGAAGTTTTCTTTTGACTCCACCTATCCTCATTGAATCTCGCCAGGTCAACCCAAATCATGGCTCCAACACCGTGTCGCGAGACATGCTCGCTGGCCCTTGACCAGTGGCCGGCCGCCCCATAGACCCTGTGAAGATGGCCAGAAGAAACAGAAATAAAAAAAAGAAAAAATAATTAAAAATAAAAAATTTAAAAATAATTAAAAATAATCCACATTAGCACTGACATGGCTAGTGTTAACTGGACTAGCACGTTAATGGTTTCCAATCAAAATTAGCAAAAATGACTATATTAGTAATTTGTCAAAAGATTAAAACAAAATTGACAAATCGTCAAAATATTTAGAATTGAATTGACATAATTAAAATGTTTAAGATATCATTAGTTACTGTAAATAATTTAAGGATTTTCTAAACAATTTTCCCTGATTTTGTCACTAGTCTCATCTTGATGCTTCCGATTAGATAGCATGTTAGTCATTCCATTCGATTGTTTGCCGATTTCCAAGAGTTGAGAATATTTTTCAGTATCTTTCAAGTTGGGTCTTCATTTTGGCATGGATATATAACGCGGTCTCAGAGGACCATGCAGATACGACTAGAAACTCCCAGACAAACCCGTGCTTCATGCATCGAAGAAAATTTTTCCATCTTCCGAGTTATTATAAATAATATTGCCACATTGTCCTGAGATCGTCTCTCGTAAGGAAATAATGGTAGTGCATGTATGAAGGTCTCCGTAAGAAAACAGAAAACAGATCTCTTATGAACGCCAACGGGACATGTACCTAGCAAGACTCCGCGTCTTAAGATTTGACTTTAGGGTTCATATCTTTCGACTTTGATAAGGGACGAGTTTATCAATATTGAGGACTGTTGTTTAAGTAAGCATTTTTCTAGATGATCTACGTTTTTCAAAAGAAGTAACAGGACAAGGCCCAATGATATTCACACAAAGTCACTTTTTCCTCTCTTTATCTTAAGGCTTGCAATTCAAATCATGCATTGGACTTATCAAGCGATATGGGGTAATATTTCAACACTCTTTTAACAGATAAGTTGGATTAAGACTTTTGCCAAGTAATGTGGGACAATATTTCAACACCCCTTTCACACAAGCCGGATTGCAATAATTTGGTTTGACTTTATTGTCCAAGGAAATTTGGGGAAAATGTTTCTATGTATTACTTTCTATATGCTAGTACATTGTACATTTATAATGTAAGAATGAAAGAATAAACTAAGAAAAATAATATATATGAATCAGAATCTCCTATTTACTGTACTAATTAAAGATCTACTAGAATAAATTATAATCAGAATCGACTCTAAGATCTTCCAACAGAATAGGGTGTGGTTGAGTCCATAGGTGCACAATAAGAACACCAATGGACAAGTGATGCTGCTCTTGTGTTTGTTGTTGAGTCCATAGGTGCATATGCTCGTAACAATCATACTTAATTCTCGATAAACTCGTCAAGTACCGGCGTAAATGAATAAGAACCTAAAGTCCCGTTAGGTGCATGAGAATTGAGACACTCCAAATAAAATAAAAGGAATCGAAACGAGCTATGAGGTATCTGAATAGTAATTAACTTAATAGTACTTCATGTGATGATACATCAAAATTGGGTTGCACCCTTTGTACGGTTCAATATTTATTTTGGTCGAATTACTTCACGTATTATTTTTGATCTCAAAACTAAATGGAGTCTAAAAGCGCATTTGATCAAGTCTCGTACCATTCCTCATCGAAATTGGAATGGGTCTCGTCGTAAAAGACTTAGAAAATGATTCTTCTGATGGCGGCGAAACGCGAACCAACAGGGGGGACAGGCGTCCTTCACTTCTCTTTCTTCTTCTCGTTTGTGCTTTTCTTTTCCCGGAAAATAATGGAGGGGTTCGGTGGGGACGCGTCGGCACTTTTCCTGGGAAAATATTTTGCAGCTTCAGCCTGCGGTTGCGCAGAAAGGGAGAAGAAAAGACACGGGGTCTGATGGAATCTCATGTCTTTCGGTGGTTCTTGTAAATGCTAAAAAATCGAAGTCTTCTTGAAACGACAATACTTGGGTCGCAGGTGTTGGCGGTTCTTGCTTGCCTACTTGCCTTTTCTGTTAACTTATTCCCATTCATTCCCACTTCATACAGAAAGAGAAATGATTGGGCGACTATCCTTAATTTATTATGAGAATAATAATTTGTTTTGGATCATAAAAATGAAATAATAAATAATTATAAATTGTTGTGAGATTCAATTTTTAAAAATTTGTAATTCACAATAAGCTGTTATTTTAATAATAACCCAAAGACACTTATATTAACAAAATCCATGAGGTAATGCAAAACTTTTCAGTTCTGCTTTTTGCTTATGTTTTGCGTCGTTCAAATTTTGCGGAACAATATCGGGAAGGTGAATTGGGTTTCACTGACCAAAAAAAAAAAAAAAAAAAAAAAAAAAAAAAAAAATTGGGTTTCCATTCCCGGCTTCATTCCCGATAACCAAACGTGCCCTCAAGGTCTTATTTGGCGACCAATAATTCATCCTGACCCACAAAATTATTGGTATTAGTTATGATAGTGTCTTTGGTCTCAAAGCTACATAGAGTCTAATTTGATATTACCACAACATGTATCTAATTTTCGAAAGATGAAACTAATAATAAATCAAACTGCTATATTAAAGTGAAGTCTCTCCCTCCACATATTTATCCTTTTATGTGTTCCTTAAACACTCGAGCACGGGGTCCTCTTTTACTAGTACCTTAGTGAGATAATCGTCTAATTATGTTTTTTAGATCATATTTTATATGTAGTGATGATTATATTCATTTATCTTTTTTTTTAATGATATTTTCGATAAGAAAATGTGATTTTTTGTAAAAAATTTAGACTTTACGTATGCGCCTTCCTCTATAGGAAAACCTATGCGATTAAGGTGAATTTTTCAATCGTTCAAAAATGTTGCATAAATATAAGGGAAGCCAAAATTAATTGAATATTATTGTGAAAAAGCACTTGATGATAAATCACCTTTCGTATCCGATAAAATTATCACTAGTTAGCAAGAGACTCTTGTTTCTCTTGTCCAAATAACAAATCATCTTTATATGGAAAAGTTCAAGAAAACAATTTTACAAAATAAATTGAACTCTCTGCTTTTTAAAACTTAATACCGACTAATATACACTCCACCTGGTGTAAGGTTGTTTAGAATTCTCACGCAAAGAAGAGATTTCTGATTCCACCTATCCTCACTGAATTTCACCAGCTCAACTCAAATCATGACTTAATGACGCGGTTGCGTTATCCGTGTTACCAGTTCTCTCTACGAAATGTAGAGTCTTTCTACCTTCTTGGTAGTTTTCTTCCGCATATTTTCCCAGTTTTACAGACTAATCTCGAAGCTCACTCTGTTGGACCTCTTCATCGGACCAATTTTACATCGTAACATCACTCCCTTTTTCATCCCCTACTTCAACGCCCTTCACTGAACCTTTCTTGCGGCTTGCATGTCAGGATCGGGCTGTTTGACTGTCACGCCCCGAACCCCGAGCGCGCACACATCCCACAGCGGTCGATCAAATATGCGACATCCCAGGACACGTCGCCGACCCATTCATTTATTTACGCATGCGGAAGCGAAACAAATCCCCTGACAACAAAATACGGGATAGAAAAGCAGGAAGCAAAACCACAACATAGCACTTTCATAATTCAACAGAATTACAAACAGAGGTCTACGGCTAAAAGTCTACAAAAGACCGGCTCTTAAAAAGGAATTGTCCTACGACCTACAAGTCGGACACGATCTCCAATCCTTATGACTTCACTTCTCCAACTCTTCAAGGCCAACCAAAGCTATCTGGCTGCTCCGTCCATCAGGGACCTGAAATGGTTATTCAATAACCACTGAGACAACGTCTCAGCAAGTTCAACCCCCTAAACCCCTATTAGAAAGAAAATACGCCCAAGGGTGGCCTAGCCACACAGCATAGAGAACTTACCTCGCCTCGGTTCTTTCCTGCAGGTTAGCACAATTCATATCATTCAATCATATGCAGTAATAAGGACTTAAACAACCGGAACGCATTCACTTTCATATAACCAACAACCACGGGGGTCCTGATTATAAGACTAAATCATTATGACACGTCCCATTCCATGCCACATAATTCCGTCCCATAATCCGACACATCAACAACACTCAACATGCATTCCAATTGATATTCATCGCCACACAAGGGCATAGCCTACTCTAGTTCGGCTATCTACGGCATATAGCCAGCATCGCCTCCCCACCTTGGAGAGCGGTCGTTAGTACATCGACGGCATTTAAGAAGAACAAAGGTCCAGTCGGCCTAGCCACTCTGCGACCGAGCCACGTCACCCTCCCGACGGCATCTCTAGAATAACAAAGGTCCGGTCGGCCTAGCCACTATCGCGACCCGAGCCACGTCACTCTCCGGACGGCATCTCTAGAATAACAAAGGTCCGGTCGGCCTAGCCACCATCGCGACCCGAGCCACGTCACTCTCCCTTGACGCATCTCTAGAATAACAAAGGTCCGGTCGGCCTACCACTATCATGCGACCCGAGCCTTTCAACTAAGCACACGACAATTTGATACCGATCCTTGGATATTTTCCATTTCACCCACATGATCCAATTACGACATTAACCACGAACAATCAAATTTCAATCCGAACTCGACACTTGGGATTTTCTAAATAAAATTCCATTCTCCTCACAATCAACAATCAAGTTGCAATATTCACACATCAATTTCAAATTCTAAACATACAGCAGCGATCGGCGAAATTTAGAGTATAAGGTCTCGACGAAATTTTCGAATTTTAATAAATAATTAAATTTATTCCGAAAATTAATTAAATAATAATATTCATATTTTTCGCAATCCACGTTCAATTTATAATAACCGACCATCAATTTCAAAATCCGAATACACAGTAATGATTTCAAAGATTAAATTTGAATTAAGATGAAATTTTCGGAATTTAATAAATAATTAAATTTATTCCGAAAATAATTAAATAATACTATTTTAATAATTTCGAATAATAATATATTATTAAATTATTAAATAATTTCGAGATATTTAAAATAAATCAAAAGTAAATTCCTTTATGTCACATCAAACTTTACATTAATGTAAACATTCATTTAGCCTTAAATTAAACTCACTTTAAGCTAATTAAACACATTAATATAATCCACACTTAAATAAATTAAACTAATCACCTAATCACACTTAACATAAACTAAGCACACCTAAAGCATAATTAACCCTCTAAGTGAGGTTTAGTGAGTTAAACTCACCGGATTAACGAACCGAGCGGACCAAAACGACGGGGACGCCGAGGAGAACAACTTTCCTCAAAGCGGGCCGAGCATCCGGGCTCGGGAAGACGGCCAAAACGGGCCACGAAGCCGCTGCATACCCATTTTCTGGGTCGGGGCCGAGATGGGGCGGTCCCGGCGACGATTCGGCGGAGGAACGGCGGAGGAGAGACCGGCGGGGCTTGGCGGCGACGAACGGCGGTTCACGGCGGCGGGGACGGGCTCCGGTAGCTCTTGCACGAGCTGAACAGCAGCTCGGGATGCCGGCCAAGCGCGAGCGAGCGCGGGCGGAGCGGGGACGCGAGCGGACCGGCGAGCGGCGCACGGGCGGCGCGAGGCGGACACACGGCGACGGCGGCGTGCGAGCGGGAGCGGACGACCATGGCTGCAGCTCCTTCTTCTCTGCAAATTTTCTGGTCTTCGCACAATGAAGATGAAGGAGGGAGGCAACGGGAGAGGAAGAAGAGAGGGAGGAGAGAGAAGGAGTGGGGGCCAATTTCTTTTTCTTTTGCCTTTCTTTAATCCCACAAAATGGCCCACCATGACATCATCCATGATGTCATACTCCACTAACTTCAAATCCTCCCCACAACAATATTCAACGGCCCACTTCCATTTTCATGCCCAAGTCGGTCTTACAACAAATTCTCCAATTTCACTTGATTCTCTTCCAATCAATCAAAGTCTATAAAATTAATCCAACGCCACCACACTTTAATTAACATCTTCATTGTCATAAAACCAACTTAAGTCCAAAAGCTGAATTAAGCGAATGCGCTTACTAATTTCTCGTACCAAATTAGCCATTTCTTGATTATTTTCTTTGAAAAACTCATTGCATTTGAAAAATCTTCCAAAGATGATTCAATGATCTTGAAATGATTTGTGACACACCAGACTTCCAATTTCGAATTGATCTCAATTCCACGGTTAATTTCACTTTCAAGACGATCTTGGCAACCAACCTAGGGTAGCCTTTAGAAATTTTCATGCATTCGACCGTGGTTGATCATCTCAAGCCACAATGTACATCTTTGAAACATCGACGACTTTCGGTTGTCGAGGGAATCTCGAGGTTCAAATACTGAACACGAAGCATCTAATCGATAGAAAAGTCGGTCAGTGTCGATCGACAAGAATTATGCAATCCGGTGGAATCACCCACACTCAATCACATGCCTCTTTCGAGTCGACTATCTCCGGTCTTTAATCGATTTTTATTTGTGTCGTAATGACCCTTGACAATTAGCTCGGTCGAAAGGTCGCTTCGGTCAAATTCTCGAGTCGGATGCATTAGAAACTCTTAACGCTTCACCCGATAGACTAGTTTTCACATGAGTGGCCGACTCGAGGAAAAGAACGATATGCGTCCAACGAAATGCCCGTCTCAATTTATTGAAACTAGAATTGGAAAATCGGGCTGTTTGACAGTACCCTTTTATCTTGTTTCTCCCTGTTTTTCTTCTCGGACGGCTGAAGAGAGGGTTTGACAAGCAGGTCTTTATTTCCATTACTCGATCTTCTTTCACTAAGGGTTTCTTCAGAATTTCTTTGGTATTCAAGTTAATTATGCATCGATCGACTGCTGATGAAGAAGCTCGCCTGGGGGCTTTATGTCATCGAATGGGTCGCCTATGGTCGGAACAAGCAGTGGAGGTCTGGGACGACGCAGCACCTGTTGACAAACTTGAGGAATGTTGGTTAGTTTTAGTTGGTAAGCTTTTAAATAATCCTACAGTTAACCTTCAGGCATTTCAGAATACTATGAAAAGGGTATGGCACACCGAACTTGTGGACATTTCTCTGGGCGACTCTGGTTTATATATCATAAAATTCCAATCTGAGGAGGTAAAACAGAGGGTGTACGAAAATGGACCTTGGCGTTTTGCTAACCATCTGGTCATGTTAAAACCCTGGATAGCGAATACGCCTTTGCATTGCTACAACTTCAATACATGCGAGCTTTGGGTCCAAGTGTATGGTTTGCCATTGGAAAGATGTACTGAAAATATGCTTCGTAAGGTTGCTGCTCACATAGGGAGAGTAACAGAAGTGCGCATAGAGAATAAGGATGGTTCTATGATAAAAACAGGAAGGGTCAAGGTAGAATTCAATCTTCAACAGGCACTCATGACAAGGATATTAATCAAAATTGAAGGAAAGAACTTCTGGCTTGATTTCAAATATGAAAAACTTTCGCACTATTGCTTTTCATGTGGTAAGCTTGGCCATTATGCCACGCATTGTGCAGAGTTTCCTTATGACGAGAGTAATATGGAAAAGAATGATTGTTTCTTATATGGTTCATGGCTAAGAGCAGAGGTCAGGGACCACAGTCCGTTCTGGTGTACCTTTTATGAGACAAATCCATCCCCAGTTGTTGTTGATGAGACTGTCCCGGAGACTCCTCCCTCCCCTTCGGCCATTATCCCTGTTCAAAAAGATAAAGGAAAGCGAGACAATGGAGGCAATGGAGCCGATCATCCTATTATTGCTGCAACTCCTATTAAATGGCAATCTATGGTTCCGAATGCATCGAGAGTATGAATGTGCAGCAGAAACTTCTGGCTAGTAGCATTACAGCAAGCACTATACAATCTAAGAAGATTAAGCATTCACGTCTTACCGCTCGTTCTGGACCTATTAAGAAGGCCAAAAAACTCTTTAGCCCTGATGTTCGTACTCACCTCCGAGAGATCTTTGATGAATCTGTTTTGCAGGAAACTCCTGTCTATGAGGCGGATGGTTATGCTTCTTGGGCCCTGGTGGCTGGCCCTAAAAAGCCACCAGGTGAACAATGAAAATAATAAGTTGGAACTGTCAGGGGCTGGGCAACCCCCTGATAGTTCAAGCACTTAGGGTCTTAGTGACCCAAGAAAGGCCTGATCTGGTTTTTTTTGATGGAAACGAAACATTAGGAACATAAACTTTTACAGTTGCAAAGGAAACTTGGATTCTCAGCTAGCTATATTGAAAATCTAGTGGGATTAGCAGGAGGTGTTGCACTTTTTTGGAATGCTAGAGTGGATGTGAAAGTGATATATAACTCTGCGGACATGATTGACTCTATTTGCACTGACCTCAACTTTGGGATCACTATGCGTCTTACCTGCCTCAATGCTCTTGTAAGTTATCAGCTTCGACAGCACCTGTGGATAGCATTAAGGCGAATCAGTAACTTTAATACCCAACCTTGGCTGTGTCTAGGTGACTTTAATGAGGTAATGTACCCATGGGAGAAAGTAGGGAAGAGACCTGTTGAGACCTATCGCATGCATTCATTTCGTGATCTAATTAATGATTGTTTGCTAATGGATCTGGGAAACAAAGGCTACTTATATACCTGGTCTAATAATCGGACTGGCGCTGACATGGTTAAGGAACGAATAGATAGGATGCTGTGCACAAAGGAATGGAGACTAACTTACCCCCTGGCTGAGGTATTGGCCCTACCAGCCCTAGGATCTGACCATAGTCCTCTTCTGTTAACCACTATAGCCAATCAGCGATCCAAAAGGGCAAGGACTTTCTACTTTGAAGCATATTGGTTACAAGATCTACAATGTCGTACGACTATTATTGACTCTTGGACATCTTACAAACCTGGTGAGGTGACACTACCCCAAAAGTTAAAAGCTGTCTTAGTTGCTCTTTTAAAATGGAGCAGATCTAGATTCAGTAATGCCAAGGATCAGATTTCTGACCTCAAAAACTAGCTTCAAGCTCTGACGAATCAACCTAATGGCTAGTGTGATCAAGCTGTGATTTCAGACCTGAAAGAGAAAATACATGAGTTATGGCAGTAGGAAGAGAAATTTTGGGCTATGTGATCGCGTGTTAATTGGCTTCAATGGGGGGATAGGAACACCAAATTTTTTCATGCAACCACTGTTCAGAGAAGACAAAATAATAAGATCAGCATGCTGCAGGATGATCAACAGCGGTGGGTACGTGACCCGAATTCTCTTAAGGAGATGACTTCTCATTTTTTTCGGACTTTATATACTTCTACAGGGTCAAGAGATTTTAGCCCTACTATGGATATTTGTAAGCATGTGGTCACTGCAGAAATGAATGACACTCTTATCGCTGAAGTTACATCTGAGGAGGTCCAGAAAGTAGTATTCCAGCTAGGTGCAACCAAAGCACCGGGCCCAGACGGACTAAATGGTCAATTTTATCAGGCACACTGGGACATCTTACAAGAGGATATTGTTATTGCTGTGCAACAATTCTTTCGCACAAGAGTTTTACTGCCAGAATATAACCACACTTATATTTCTTTGATCCCAAAAACCCCTCACCCAGAAAGATTAGATCAATTTAGGCTTATTAGCCTTTGTAACTTTATTTATAAAGTCATTTCTAAGATCCTGGCCAATCGTCTTAAACCCTGGCTACCAAAGTTAATAGCCCCAGAACAAAGTGCTTTCGTCGGTGGTCGGCTAATCCAAGACAATATTATTGTGGTTCACGAGGTACTTCATCAACTTAGAACACAGAAAAGAAAGAAGCATTTTCAGGCTGTGCTTAAACTGGATATGGCAAAGGCTTATGACCGGGTTGAGTGGGATTTTCTAAGTGCATATCTTCTAAAGCTGGGATTCCATACTCGATGGGTGAATTGGATCTCCAATGTGTGACTACGGTCTCTTATAGTGTGAAATTCAATGGCGAATCTCTACCCTATTTTCATCAAACTCGAGGTTTGAGGCAAGGGGACCCTTTATCGCCATACTTGTTCATCCTGATGGCAGATGTTTTAACAAGCTTAATCAACAATGCAGTGGCTATTGGCAATCTTAAAGGTATTAAGCTGAACTGCTGGTGTCCTACCTTATCCCATTTATTTTTCGCAGATGATGCTATTTTCTTCCTTGATGCGAAGCTTATTGAATGTCAGAACTTAGCTTCTATCCAAAATGAATATTGTATAGCTACATGACAAGCTGTGAATAGGAATAAATTTGGTCTGTTTTTTAGTACTGCCCGTCCTAGCAACTTGAAAGAGAATTTGGCCAGTGAACTTAGAGTCCCTATTTTGCAAAAAACTGGTAAGTATCTTGGCATTCCTTCAGACTGGGGGACCTCTAAGAGAGACATGTTTGCATGGATTATGAGTCATGTGCATTCCAAGCTTGAAGGTTGGAAGGAAAAGTTGATCTCAAAAGGGGGCAAGGAAGTCTTACTTAAAACGGTAGTGCAAGCAATTCCCCAATATGCTATGTCGATATTTAAAATTCCTATTACGTTGTGTAAGTTAATTGAAAAGAGGATAGGTCGATTTTGGTGGCAATCTGATTACAGCAAGCAAGGTATACATTGGAAGAACTAGGAGACTATTAAGCAACGGAAAGATGAAGGGGGCTTAGGTTTTCGCGATCTTTTGGCTTTCAACTGAGCATTACTAGGAAAACAAGCTTGGCGGCTAGTTCAACAACCAAATTCTCTACCTAGCAGAATCCTTAAAGGTCTATACTTTCACTCTCGGGATTTCTGGAATGCTACTAAAGGTGCTAGACCCTCTTGGGGCTGGCAAAGCATTTTGCTAGGTCGGGACTCTATTGCCGACAAGGTCTTATGGTCTGTTGGGGACGACACACAAATCAAAATTCGAGAGGACAAGTGGCTTGCTAGGGGTGTAATAGGAGGCCCTGCTCCTAGAGATGAACCACATCGAGTTGCAGACTTTATAATCTCAGAACAGCAAGCATGGAACACTACCCTCTTAAACCAGAGTTTTGATAGCAACTTAGTCGATGAAATACTATCCCTTTCTATCCGGCCACAGCACACGCGAGACAAACTTGTCTGGACAGGAAAACAGAATGGACAATTTACGGTAAAGAGTTGTTACAATTACATCAGAGCTCAGCAAACATGTCACAACAACAACCAAGCTTCTTCATCATTTCAGCCACCTCGTAAGTTATGGAATGCCATATGGAAAATCACTTCTATGCCTAAATTAAGACCCTTTATGTGGTCAATTTGCAATAATGCCCTGCCGACTAGAGAAAACCTATATCGTCGCCACATTATCTCAAATCCTACTTGCTGTATGTGCACTACACAGGTTCCCGAAACACCAGAGCATTTATTTTTGGCATGCCCATGGACTTTAAATGTATGGTGCCACTCAAAACTTGACCTCAAGCATCATCCTATAGGAGTGAATCGCATAGAAAGTTGGCTGGTTGCTGTTATTGAGAAACAAAACGGCTTACTTGAGCTTGAAACAGTTGCGGCTCTTCTCTGGCATATCCGGGAAAGCCGAAACAACTTCTTGTTCCGACAGCAACGCCCTAACGTTGACCACGTTGTGCAATCTGCGTTAGTAGACACACGATCCGGTTGGAGATTTGGTCGCAGAGGCGGCGGCATGTGAGAAATCAACATGATTTGGTTCAGCAATGGCATCCACCAGCCAAAGGCTTTATCAAAGTTAATACCGATGCGGCTTACCTACCTCGGTGTCATGATGCATCGATCGCTTGCGTGTCCGAGATTCCTCGGTGTTTTGCTTGATCGCTTCGCACAAACGGTGTCCGCATCTTCGCACCGCACGCCGAGGTGATCGGATTAAATCAAACCTTGCACTTCTTGCTTCAACGAGGGCGAGGATCGGATCATCTTGAAGTGGAATCTGACTGCTCAACTCTGGTAGACGCCATCAATGATCCTACCTTGACGCCGTGGGAGTACAAAGGTATTTTTCAAGAGATAAGGGACATGAAGCTTCGATGCCCTAATCTCACCATTGTTCACTGCAATAGGGCAGCGAATTCTGTGGCGGACCGGGCTGCAAAGGCCCATCGGGCTTCTTTACTTTCTTCAAATTGGGTGCATCATCCTCCTTTCTTTTTACAAGATCTTTTGTTTTGTGATATGCCCTTATCTGTAACTTCAACTCTACGTTTATAATATATTAATGTTTCCGACCAAAAAAAAAAAAAAAAGAAACTCAAATCATGACTCCGCGACTAGTGGCTAGTGGCCCCGTTGGCCTGGTGAAGATGAAAAGAAAAAACCCAAAAAAAAAAAAACAATAAAAACTTACGAAAATATTTGAAAAATTACAAAATAATTCATGTCAGCATCGGTGTGATTTCCAATTAAAATTAGTCGAAATGACTACATTGGTAATTCATTAAAAAATTTATGACTAAATTAGCAAATTGTCAAGAACTAAATGGGCATAATTAAAATGTTTATGATTGAATTGGACACTGTACAATAATTTTAGGACTTTTCGGACAATTTTCTCTTGCTTTATCACTGATCTCATTTTGATGCTTCCCATTAGATAACATTGTTAGTCTATCCATTTAATTCTTAGCCGATTTCAAAGACTATTTCTTCTTCTTCTTTTTTCATAGTATTTTTTAAGTTTGGTCTTCGTTTTTTATTTTTCTTTTTGGCATAGATGTATAACGCGGTCTTAGTGGACCCTGCAGATACGACTAGAAACTAGCAGACAAACCCGTGCTACACGCGTCAAGAAAACTTTTCCATCTTTCAACTTATTATAAGTTATATCATTTACTAATAGGCTTGATCTTCGGAGAATATTTGCCACATTGTCCTTAGATCGTCTCTCGTAAGGAAAAAACGTCAATGCATATATAAAGGTCTCGGTAGAAAAAAGAAAACGATTTTAGAATTCGAAGATTTGAAAGATGGCTATGGAGAGAAAAGTGTACTAGGTGCCTCCTGGGATCTCATCGACTCTTGCATCGTCGGAACTTTCGACTTTAGTGTCTGGAAAGTGACATTTAACTATATTGTAAGCTGGCTATCCGATTTTCGTTGGGTCGTGTCAACAATTAGGTTTTTTATTAGCTCGAGATGTGGGGATAAGTAAATTGCTTGATATATGCGATACAAGTAGCGCGAACTTTCGTTGAGTGTGACTGGTTATTGCTGTCTATAAAAGCTTCTCAATTGCACTTCATCTGGCGCACATTTACATACGCTAGTAACCAAAAAAAAAGAAGAAAATCATGGCATCCTTACTCTTTGTGCTTCTTACTTGGACCATGCTTCTCAGGATGGTTCACACTTCACTTGCTAAGCCACTATGCCATTCAGATGAGAGCTATGCCTTGATGGAATTCAAGGGAAGTTTTCAAACCAATAAAGCAGATTACCGCTGTGTTTATCCGAAGATTGAATCATGGTCACTTCATGGACATGGAGATTGCTGCTCGTGGGAAGGTGTAGAGTGCGACGAGGCCACCGGTCATGTGATAGTCCTTGACCTTAGCGACAGCTGTCTCTTTGGTACCATAAATTCTAACACTAGCATCTTTCGCTTACTCCACTTAGAATCGCTCAATCTTGCTTTGAATAACTTCAAATTTTCCTCAATCCCATACGGTTTCGGCAATCTTTCCAAGTTATAGTACCTTAATCTCTCAAATTCTGACTTTATTGGGAAAGTCCCCTTAGATATCTCACAGCTCTCGAGATTAGTTTCTCTTGACTTGTCTTCTGAGTTGTTCACTCTTGAGTTGAGCGACGTAGACAACTTCGTTAAAAACTTAACTATGCTTAGAGAAATTGATCTCTCTCATGTAGCCATGGTATCGCCATTCCCCCATGCACTTACGAACTTCTCTTCTTTGAAGTCGCTTAGACTTGTGGTATGTGGATTGTTTGGAGAATTTCCAGTAAGCATCTTTCAGTTACCAAATTTGGAAGTCCTTGACATTGGTAGCAATTTCAACCTTCTTGGTTTTTTTCCAGAACATCAATGGGGTAGTTCCTTGAAATCATTTTCTCTTCAGGGCACGAATTTTTCAGGGGAAATACCCATGTCGATAGGAAACCTTGTTTTGTTGAATGAATTATCAATTGGGAGTTGTTATTTCTCGGGTTCACTTCCCACTTCACTAGGTAATCTTTCTCAACTTGTTGATATGGATATATCACACAACAAATTTCAAGGTGAAATCCCCACTTCCTTCGCTAACCTAACCCGGTTGGCATATCTAGATCTCTCTTACAATAATTTCACAGATGATCATAATTGGCATTGGCTAGTCAACTTGGCAAAACTCACCCATTTGAAGCTTTCAGGTAATATTTAGATAGCAAGGTTTGTTTTGTCAAACAGAAAAGGAAATGATAAGATTCAATTAGTTGCCAAACTAACAAGTGCGGTCTGTTTACATTTGGCAGGTATTCAGCTAAGTGGTCGAATTCCATCTTCAATTATGAACCAAACACGGTGGATTGAGCTTCACCTTCAATCCAACAATTTGCAAGGTGAAATTCCAAACTCATTATAGGAACTCAAGGATCTTGAAATTCTGAATCTTTATGGGAATAATTTGAGCGGCATCATGGATTTGCACAAACTCAAGAACTTGGAATATTTATTTTTGGACTTCAACAACATATCTTTTGTCAGCAAGATCGAGATCAATGTCACTCTTCCAAATCTTATTTGGTTAAGATTAGAGTCATGCAATTTACATGAGTTCCCAAAGTTTTTAGGCTACCAAACCAGATTAGAGATGGTAACTCTAGCACACAATAAAATCAGAGGGTGTATTCCTACGTGGTTATGGAATGGTAGCAAAGAATCCTTAACCTATATTGATCTTTCTCACAATTTTCTAACTGGTTGTGAAAACAATCAGATCAATTTGCCACTACCCAAGTTGAGCTATCTTGACATTAGTTCTAACTTGCTTGAAACAACACTTCCCACTCCACCTCCATTTGTCAATTATTACAATATCTCCAATAACATCCTCTTTGGAGAAATTCAATCTATTTGTAAAGGAAGATCCCTTGTTATTCTTGATTTGTCCATCAATAGTCTCAATGGCACAATTCCTTCATGTTTGGGAAACATTGAGTCTTTGTCAATTTTGAATCTCGGGAAAAATAAACTTGAGGGTATGATTCCTCAAGCTTATCCAAAAGGTTGTACGTTGAAGCTTATTGATCTCACAGAGAATCGATTGCAAGGGCCTGTAACAAGATCTTTGGCGAATTGTGTGATGCTAGAATATTTGAACCTTGGTTACAATCATATTCTCGATGAGTTCCCTCTAGGGCTATTAGAATTGACAGAGCTGAAAGCTATTATATTGAAGTCCAATAAGTTCCATGGTCCAATAGAAGCATATCGAAGCCAGTTCAACTTCAGCAATTTGCATATCATGGACCTTTCCAACAATAAATTCAATGGTGAACTTCCTTCCAAGTTGATGCAGAGTTTCCATGCCATGAAAGTAATTGTTGTTCAAGATCATTTGGATTATATAGGTATTTGGCAAACTTATGGTACCTCCCAAAGATCAATATTTGCAAAATATGAAATGAGATTGATGAATAAAGGCACAGAGAGGGAATACTCGAAGGTTCCAAATGCCCTTATGGGAATTGACCTCTCCAATAATAAATTTGAAGGACACATACCTGATCTCGTTGGAGATTTGAAGTCGCTTATTTTGCTTAACCTTTCAAACAACATTCTCACCGGTTGCATTCCACATTCCTTAGCAAACTTGACAATGCTCGAATCTTTAGATCTTTCTCAAAACAAGCTGTCAGGAGAGATCCCTCAACATCTAGCCCATCTTACATTCCTTTCATCTTTCAATGTCTCTTATAATCAACTGTCAGGACGAATTCCACAAGGGAGTCAGTTCAATACATTTGGGATAGATTCATATGCCATGAATGAGGGGTTATGTGGAAGTCCTTTGCCAAAAAACTGCATAACAACCAAGGATATGTCACCATTATCACCACCTCTCGATGAAGAAAATGGCGAACAATCTCTATTCGACTTGGATTGGAAAGTTGTGCTGATTGGCATTGGAGTCGGGTTAATGATTGGTGTTGTGCTAGGGAACTTGATCATTGACGAGAAGAGTAGGTGGTTCTTGCACCATGCCAAGAGAATGGAAAAAATATGGAAAAGATCGGGGAGATGCTGAACAATAAGGAGTTGTGTATGTAGTCAATTACTTTTTTGGCACTTACAGTCATTGTCGTGTGTCTGGCCTGTATTATCTATTTTTACGAATTTCTCTGATTCGGATTTATGTTTGCTTCACATGAACTTGTGTTTTTGGCAACTTTATATATGTAGACGCTATTTTCTTGTTCACTATCGTATCTTTCTGACTGTTTTCCCTAGAAGATCATGTTATATCATCATATAACGTAACGTGTAGCATTTTCTAATGGAAGCAATCACGTTCACTTCTTGGCTGTGATTGAGGGACTAATTTAGGACATTTGCTACTTCCAAAATCTAATTGTGGAAAGCTACTAAATGTGAACCCATTGACATGGTAGAGACAGGGAGATAAAAATGAAACTCAATAATTTGCAATTTAATCGTTAAAGACTACAAAAAAAGAAGAAGGATGGATTGTTATCCTTAGCCACTAAAAGATGAGAAAAACCTAATAAAAAAGTAGTTGATGTGACAAAATTGGAAAAATTATCTGATCGGTTCTAAACATATTGTACAGATGTCAATTTAGTTCTATACTTTTCAATTTTGCCAATTCAATCTTAAAGTTTAGTAGAAAATTCTACTATAGTCATTCCGGCCAAGTTTCACCCAAAATTACTACTTGTTTGTCTTGTAGGATGGTTGGCGACGACTAAATTGCCACATTAGCGATTTCCGGTGAATCTTGATCAAAAGAAGTATATTGGAATCTCACAAAAAAGTTTAGGACTAAATTGATATTTGTATAATATGTTTAGGACTGATTAGATGTTTTTCCCTAATAAAATTCACAGTTCAAAGTACTTATAAAAGGTAAACGGGAAAGAATATGAACTGCTAGTAAAACTTTGTTTTGAAAAGAAGGTTATCTACAATTGGCTTTGACATGATCTTCCCTGATGCGTTGAAACTTGAAAATACTTCACGATGCAACAGCCCATCAAACCATCTCTACATGTTAAATGCTTCTGCCAGACTTGCTTTCAAAATGCTTTCATTTCTATCACAAACAAAATATATAATAATTTAAGCTTGTTAAATGCTTTTTTTTCCTTCTTGGGTATCGATTTCAATAGTTTCCTAGAGTAGAAATGACTTTTATTTTACCGTCCATTTGATCAGTAGTTTTAATCTACACACACACACACACTCCTGCTCATTAATTAACCTATTAACTATTAAACAATCTAAAATAAAACGCACATATTAATTATTTTCGTTATATTAACTTAGATATACTTCAATTTATAGCCTATTAACTAAAATAATCCAAAAAAAAAAACGTATATTAAATATTTTAGTTTTAAGTGAAGATAAGACAATTGGACTCATTGACTGAGAAACTCAAGCGTGACGAAGGAGTTTCGTGTTCATCTTTCTTGGGAGACTCATCCCATTTCTCGAGAAAAAAGTTCCAAGAGGAAAAAACACACAAAGAGAAAGACTCCTTAACTGATGCAATAAATTTAGACTCCTTAACTGATGCGATAAATTTTCTATGTTCACGATATCTCGCCTAAGTAACACGAGTGATATAAAATATGGTTCAAGCGTTAAGACTCCTCAGATTCCAACGAAACCAGCATAGGCAACCTTACATGCCCGTCAACTTTGTCATCCGACAATATCTCAACATTGCTTTCCCTAATTCTCTTTGCTTTTGTCTTTTTTTTTTTCCTTTCCGTAGGGATAGTTTCAGTCATTGAGGAAAGATCTCAATTTAAAACATTTCTCTCTCGTAATTCAATCGGTTGATTTTCTAATATATACTAATCATGTCCCTCTTTTCAAAGGTATGGCTTAAGTTTTGTATGCTTCTTTCATGGTGCTTTCAAGTTACAGCCCTCACGCTTTTATGGACATGTGGTGTTCGAACCATTATACTAATTGTCACTATGTATTTCTCCGATCAAGCGAGGTAAACATATAAATGATCGAACTTAATATCCATTTTGCCTCCTGTGACCTTCTTAAATTAGTATTGATTTATATTATACTATGCAAACATCAATGAAAAGTGACCTGAAAATCTTAGAGACGTTGAATAGAAACTTTTTCATGATCTTTGATCATAAATATGAGGTCCAATCAATTAGAAAGTCTAAAATATATGACATCGTAGTTATTAAGTTTTAGTATACATAAACTGACTCCTTATTAAAGAGGCCAATTAGTTATCATATATAAAACCTACTAGATTATTATTTTTTAGTTGCAATTATAAAAAAAAAAATTATACACCGATAATTTCAAACACAACTACATAAACAAAATAATTTAACCGGGAAAGCTAAAGTTTGACAATCTCAAATACTTGCTACAGCACTCCATCACCATATATTTGGGCGAACATGTGATTGTTGTCACGCTTTTCCTTCACTAATTCATAATCACATCATTAAAAATAGAATTGACCACTACTCAGAGCGTTGTAGATAGTTTTAGATATTGCACCAAGATGGACTCTTAGAGTATTATTGGTAATTCGTAGTATATAAAATCGACCAATTCAAGTTGTATTTGTCGTTCGATCTCAGTTTCTTAGGTATATATCGGTAAATCTATGGTTTCTGTCAATCTCATGATGGGTCCTCGAGAATCACTTGACACTTCATGTTAATATCCCTCAGTTGATCCTAGCTTTGCTTTACAGGCGTTTGAGACTCGCTGAAGTTTGCGCATGGTTGAAATTGGCGACCGACTTGCGTGATACCGTTTGAGATTTAGCAGAGGATTGATGGTCTCATTCACTGAATTAGTGAGCATTTTTCCATACGTAAGTGCTCTTATGGTTACCCTGGCAAAAGTGTTAGTCGGATTGCATCGACCTGCATTTTCAAGTAATTGCAACCTCGTATAATACTACGTCAGGCGAAATGATTAGTCGACATGGCTAAAAAGCACGTTGGAATCAACCTTCGTAATCTATTCAGATGTTGAGTAAAAGGCCGAGCATAAAACCAGAAAAATAGACACAAGCCCTTATTTTTCAAATGCAAACTCCTCCTCAAATCATGTCATTGCGCTGCGCTGTGCAATCAGTGATGGGCATGAACGACGCCATCCTCTTCCGCAGATCGAACCCGACCTTAAACCCCACTTGTGCGGGGTTCCCGATTATCAGCACACTATGAAGCACCGACACAACATGACACTCTCTGGAAATGTTCATATTGTGTTGGACACTTCAACATATGTTCGACATTTTTCGACACTTTTCAACACTCGGTCAACACATATCGGAAAATCCGATGTTTGATTAACTTTCTCAATAATCTCCGACACTTGAGTCCGAAATTCCAATGTGCGAGTTCGGAATTCCTACATGTAATTCCAACACCTAGTCACTCTCCGACACTTGAGTCTCGAATTTCGACACGCGAGTTCGGAATTTTGACATGTATGGGTCATTTTTAATAAATGATTCGTCAAAATGTAAATATGTAAAAAAAAAAAGAAAAAGAAAGGGGAAATAAAACATGTATTTTCTTTTCTTCTAACTCTCACTTCTTGTGCCACACAATCCACTTCCAAGTTTTTTTTTTCTCTTATCTTCCGACACACTTTAACAACAAGTTCAAAATGTAGATTGCTTTTTTTTTTCTCCCTCAAAGTTTTTGAAATTATTGGAATAGAGTTAAATTTGTCGAATTGAAACAATAAATGATATTAACAAATGATGAATTAATATTTTTAGTATAATATCATTCTAGGCTCTTTTATTATTATTTATTTATTTGTGAATTCGAATCAAATTAATTTGATTAAAATAATCATAAAAAGATAATTTATTATGTATATATGAAAATATATATTTATTATACAACATGTCCCGACGTGTAGGAATTTTCTATTTTTTTAGAAACGACGTGTCGGCGTGTCGTGTCATATCATATCGTGTTGCATAATGGTATCGATGCTACTTAGTTAGCACGCTGTCCATCGGCTTCATTGCGAGGCACACCAAATTATCCTCCGTGAACGGCGTGAATGTGTTAACAGGGCCACATCAGTGCCACTTGCGAAATGCAGCATCACAACCGGCACATCGATCTCACTGCCTAGGCTCGCGTAACAGAGGCCGAGCTTGCCTTTGGGGTCTGGGACTATCGGCAAGGGGATGGCCTCAGCTACGGCACTCACCAGGTTGTGGAAGAATTAAGACGGCAGGTACGTCAGGAACGTTGCGGAGTCGATCACCATTTTCATGACATTGATGGACTCCTTGGCTTCCGAGCTGGCGGAGTTGTCACCATATGAGAACCTCGTTTTTCCTACGCTGAAGCCTTCTAACTTTACAACGTAGTATGGGTAGGGACCTATTGAGACAAGAGGTGTTGAGACAGCACCCGGACCAGAGATCATGGCATCCTCGCTGAAGCTGATTTTGCTCAGGCCTTTCCAAACTCCAGGACAAGGCAATAGCCGAATTGGCCAACGATGGAATGCTCTATCTCGGAGATAAGCGAGAAGGGACCAATGCCGGCCAGATCGACAATGCCGAGCCGGTGTTGTCGAAGATCCCATCGTTGTCATGGCTGCACCTGAACGCCATCCTCTGGAGGGTGATCGAGCTGCCGGGGGTGTTCCAATCGTTAAGTTCTCCACGGTCACATCACCACTTGTGTCATTGTATTGGTAAGAGTCCTTGCAATCACGTCCATTGTCACCGCCACGCCAGGTTTTGTAGAGGAACTCGCACAACATTGTGCGGCACTGGACGGTTTCGTACTTGAGGAAGATCCTGGGTTGAAGATCGGCGGTTTCTGGTCGTAGCATTTAATGCAAGCCTCGCAAGGTGTCCACGAGAAGTCGCTCCCCATGTTGACCATCACGTGGTGAAAGAAACGGATTCCAAAAAACCGAAACTCAAACAATCGAGAAACACGTCCAAGAAGTTCTACAAAGGCTAATTGAATAGGTATGTCACACAATGAAAGAAACGGATTCCAAAATACCGAAACTCGAACAATTGGGAAACACGTCCAAGAAATTCTACAAACGCTAATTGACTAGGTATGTCACACGGTGAACATACCTCATCTTCTGTTGCAACCCTCCTTTTTCATCAAGGGGAAGAGTGTTGGAAGATATGCAAAAAGATTTTGAAAGTATATTGGGAATTGATTGATTACAGAGAATCAATCTTATATTAGATTGATTTGTAGAATATTACATTGCCTTTTTTCTTTGTGCATACACTTTGTAATATAAACAGCAAAGCATTGTACATTGATCGACACAGAGAATATACAAGAAAATCTTCTTCCCAAACCGTGCTCTTCTCTTTTCTCTCTTTCGTTTCTTACTTGCCTTCACCTTCTGACATGGTATCAGAGCTTTCGGTTTTAAGCTCCATCTTCCGCAATTGATTGCTTTCAAACCTACAAGACAGATCAACGTCTTGATCACGAAAGAATCTGTACGAAGGAAGAAGAAACGGAATTTTTACCATGAATCCAGAGGATCTGCTCCCTGGGACAACCGGCGTTCCCTCCACAGGCGACGTCACACCGATAGGAGAAACACAAGGCCACAGCATCCATGCGATACCTGCAGTTTCCACAACCCAACAACAAATACAGACTCAATGGCAGATATACCCGGCTCAGGCGAATATGGGGCAGCCCATTCAGGGCCATCCTTACCAATGGGTACCTTATCCATGGTACGTCGGGCAAGGCCCGAATCCATCATTGCCGGGGGTAACAAGTTACCAGAGCAATGTTCAACCTGACGGGAGTCTACCATCCGCAAGCGGGGCAAACTCAGCCGCCGAGGCAGAACGAATAAATGGGTCTGGAGAAGCAGGATCCGGAACAAATCCTCATCCGGGATTTTTTAATATGGGTCATGGAACCGGTTTTAATGGGTCGGGTACAGGGACGAATCCCTACCCGAACCTCTCACCCGGATTCTTACCTTTTCCGATTGCAGCGATCACGGGTCGACCGGAGCCAGGCGATCCCTTACACGTATCAACCGCCGACGGTCCAGAGTTGCGATTGATTAGCCTGCAACTGACTGGGCCGGAAAAATACAACAAGTGGTCGCAAGACTTCCGACGGGCCCTTGTCACAAAAGATAAAGACGGTTTTCTTGACAGAACCGTACCTGTTCCGACGGATGAAAGGCTGGCGAGGCACTGGCGAAAGTGCAATCACCTGATCCGCACTTGGATCGGCAACTGCGTCTCGCCAGACATCGCAGCAGGACTCCCACCGACGGAAGATTCAAAAACCATGTGGGACAACATAAAGGAAATGTATGGGAAGCTCGACCGAGCAAAATTTTTTTGTCTCATGCAGGAATTAACAGATCTAAAGCAAGGAAACATGTCCGTCACAGCGATTTACAACAAACTGTCATCGCTCTGGAACGAGCTCGAGGCCACGGAAGAAAAACTCGAGGGACCTCCCGAAACCCTCAGGCAGTATAAATCCATCAAAGAAAGGGAGAAATCCACTCGGTTTCTCTTGATATTGAACGAAACATACCCAACATTTCGTTCGCAGATCCTGGCGATGGATCCCGTGCCACCCCTCGGCCGGATCTTTCAGCTGGCAGTCCAAGAGGAAAGCCAACGGCTCACAGCACCGGAGTAAGCACGAGGAGGCGAAGCCATCGCGCTCGCTCTTCGCGGAGATCGCCGCGGAAGAGAAACAGGTGCGAGAACCCTAGCTCGGGAGAGAGAAGTTCGCGAGGGGCTAGGGTTTGCAACCGCGGATAAAACCCTTAAAAGGGAAGGCGTCTACGGTGGAGATTTGATCCGGAGATCCGACGGCTTGGATTTCCCGCGGAGATCAGACGGCCTTGAATTCCCGCGGAGATCCGACGGTCTTGATTACCCACGGAGATCCGACGGTCCAGACTTAGCGCGTCAATCTGACGGTCCGCAAGCGGTCGATCTATACGGTGCATTGGACGGTGGAGATAATTCCACGATTAAATCATCCGACGGCCAATTTTATTCCGCATCAGTTCGAAATTTCGGACAAAATTCCAAAGGAAAAGGTAAATTATACTGTGAATATTGCAAACGTCCCCATCATACCATAGAAAATTGTTGGAAATTGCATGGAAAGCCGGGAGAAAAAGAAAAAAGAAAGGGTATTCTCGCAGCCTACCGGGTGATTTGGACCTACTTGGATCCATTAGTGACCGACCAATTTCCTATGGGCAATATCAGCAGTTGATGCAGGCATTACAGAAAGCTGACATTGGAAATAAAGGAGGTCATTTCTCAGGTATATCCCATTGTCTGATTAATTCAATTTCAAAGAAGGCATGGATAATTGACTCAGGAGCAAGTGACCATATCATTTGTGACATTAAATTTTTCTCACAAATGCATAGGAAATTGGACACACCGATTTCTGTACAACTCCCAAATGGGAATATTACTCATGTCACAATGACAGGAACCGTCCAACTTAGCTCCCAAATTATTCTGAAAAATGTCCTATATGTCCCACAATTTCAGTTCAATCGATTTCCATATCCAAAGTCTGCAAAGAAAATTCTTGTCAAGTACTTTTCAATGCGATACATGTTTTTTTCAGGCCCTTTCGATTTGGGAAATTGATGGGCTTGGGTAGTCTTTTCGAAGGTTTATATTTCTGGACCAGTGTTCCAAGTAATCTAGATTTGAATTCAATTCCTTTCAATAAGTTATCGTTGTGTAATGCCATTGCCAATGATAGAGACTTTCTTTTGCATTCAAGAATGGGGCATAGTATTTCTTTTCCATACTCTCAATGTCCTATCTGTCCTCTTGCAAAACAACCTCGCACGTCTTTCCCTTTACATACCAAGCGTTCCACTACTATACTTTCCTTGATTCATGTCGATGTCTGGGGACCATATCACACAACACATCGTGATGGTTCACGATATTTTCTTACAATTGTGGATGATCACTCTCGGGCTACATGGATATTCTTGATGCAATCAAAAGCTCAAGTCCAATCTCAGTTTGGAAGTCAATTCAGCGAATACGCACTGACAATGGGAAGGAATTTTTTAGTCATGAATGCAGATCACTTTTCTTGCTTCATGGCATTCTACATGAAAGCTCTTGCATCTATACTCCACAACAGAATGGAGTGGTGGAACGTAAGCATCGTCACTTGCTGGAAGTTGCACGAGCTTTGAAGTTTCAGGGATCTGTTCCGGCAATATATTGGGGCGATTGTGTCCTCACTGCAGCCTATCTCATCAACCGTATGCCCACTCGGATATTAGATGGTAAATCACCCTTTGAACTTCTTTATGGAAAGAAACCATCAATAGATCATCTTCGAGTTTTTGGTTGTCTTTGTTATACTGCAATTATGGGACCTCGAGACAAAATGAGTCCACGTGCCAGGAGGTGCATTTTCATGGGTTATCCTACCTTACAAAAAGGTTATTATGTCCTAGATCCATCCACAGGAGAATTTTTCGTGAGCAGGGATATCATATTTCACGAAACAATCTTTCCATTTCGGGTATCTACAGAGGATTTGGATATCTCCAATAGTCCTCATCTTTCCCCAATTGAGGAAAATATATCCCCTGAATATTTTCTAGCAGCATCACCAGGACAAGTCATTCCAACTTCTTCAGTTGATCAGTCAACTCAGCAGGCAACATTGGAAAGAGACTCTGCCCTTCCAATCACCGGTGAATATGATTCTGGCGAACAAATCACCAATAATGCTGCGGAAGTATCCTCACCTCCACCACCAACGGATCATCCACGACGTTTGGGGCGAGCTACGAAACCGCCAACATGGACCAAAGACTATGTCTGCGCCTCACTGAATGGACAAGGTATTCACTATCCAATATCTTCATATGTCTCCTTTGACAAACTCTCGTCAGAGCATAGATGTTGCATTAGTCGTATATCAGATGAGAAAGAACCATCTAGTTACCATGAGGCATCCATAGATTCACGGTGGCAAAAGGCCATGGAAGCAGAATTACAGGCTCTATCTGATAATCACACATGGGAAATAGTTCCTTTGCCCTCAAATCGGAAATCCATAGGATGCAAATGGGTTTATAAAATAAAGTATAGAGCTGATGGATCCATTGAACGCTACAAAGCTCGACTAGTAGCCAATGGATATACGCAACGAGAAGGTTTCGACTATCATGAAACTTTTTTCTGTTGCTAAAGATGTCACCGTCCGCTCTTTCTTATCAGTTGCAGCCATCCATGATTGGACGTTGCACCAAATGGACGTTCATAACGCTTTTCTTCATGGCGATCTGGATGAAGAAATTTACATGGAAATTCCTCAGGGCTTACGGAGACAGGGGGAGAATAAAGTATGTCGTCTCCGCAAATCCCTTTATGGGCTAAAACAAGCTTCCAGACAATGGTATGCTAAATTTGCCAATGCTCTCATCAGTGCAAACTTCAAACAGTCAAAGTATGATCATGCCTTATTTACATGGACCAAAGGTACGTCATCTATTTACTTGATGATCTATGTAGATGACATTCTTATCATGGGGAATGATGAAGTTGCAATAAAAAGCCTAAAGAGATATTTACATACTACATTCCATATAAAAGATCTGGGAGCGCCAAAATATTTCCTTGGGATTGAGATTGCCCGATCTCATCAAGGGATTTCTCTCAGTCAAATGAAGTTTGTGTTGGAAATTATTTCAGAGGCTGGTTTATCAGGATGCAGGCCAGCTGTCATTCCAATCGAGCAGAATATCAGATTGACTACAGCAGACCACACTGGAGGAACTTCTCAGGATGATCCTATATTACAGGATCCGACGAGTTATCAGAAGCTCGTTGGAAAACTGATTTATCTAACCATGACCAGGCCTGATATATCATATGCAGTGCAGAATCTTGGTCAATTTATGCACAAACCAAAGGAATCTCATATGAATGCCGCTCTAAAGGTTGTGAAGTATTTGAAGGGATGTCCAGGACTCGGGATACTTCTATCTAGAAGATGCAACATGGAAATGACAGCATACTGTGATGCAGACTATGCAACATGTCCTATGAGTCGAAGGTCCATAACTGGTTTTTGCATTAAGTTGGGAGACTCTCTTCTTTCATGGAAAACCAAGAAGCAAGCAATAGTTTCTCTATCTTCAGCTGAAGCAGAATATAGGGCCATGGCAAAGACCACATGTGAAATTGTGTGGATACGAGGATTACTTGGTGATCTCGAAATACGCCTAAAGGGTCCGACGAAGTTATTTTGCGACAATGAATCAGCCTTGAAACTTGCAGCAAATCCTGTAATGCACGAGAGGACCAAGCACATAGAAGTGGATTGCCATTTCACTCGGGAGAAGATTCAAGAAGGAATAATCGAGACAAGAGGGATTGGAATTACTGAACAACCTGCAGATGTATTCACCAAGGCCCTATGTCAAAGACAACATGCATATCTACTGAGCAAGCTAGGTGTCTTAGACATCTACAAGCCACCAGCTTGAGGGGGAGTGTTGGAAGATATGCAAAAAGATTCTGAAAGTATATTGGGAATTGATTGATTACAGAGAATCAATCTTATATTAGATTGATTTGTAGAATATTACATTGCCTTTTTTCTTTGTGCATACACTTTGTAATATAAACAGCAAAGCATTGTACATTGATCGACACAGAGAATATACAAGAAAATCTTCTTCCCAAACCGTGCTCTTCTCTTTTCTCTCTTTCGTTTCTTACTTGCCTTCACCTTCTGACAAAGAGAAACGGGTTTACAGGTATTGCCTATAGAGGTGGGCTAATGGGCTGAAATCAATCTCATGTTCTATCTCGTGCGACGTTAAATTTCAATTTAAGTTCGATATAACCTAAAAGGTTTTTTGTGAGACAGGAGTCATCCCTAGCCATTTGGGTTCGGCTAGAAACCAAATAAAATGTGGGAGGATCATCTCGTTTCCTATGCAATAGAGATTCTAATTTCGAAAACTTGATTATGCTAAGAAATATCTGAGGACATGGAATAATGACCATCTACTCCACTGGGGGGTTGATTGAGAAGGGTGCCTTCAGAGGCTTCAAGCTGCGAACCCTTGGATGGCGAGAGTCCAAAGCTACAAACCTGCGTATGCTTGGAGAGACTATTAAAATCGCCAATTAAAAAAGATTCCGAGATTGCAAATTGCGAATCAAACAGAAAGGTTTTTAAAGGAGCTCCGAGATTGCGTGAGCAAATTAAGCGGAGATTTCAAATGGAAATCTTAATCAATTTCAAATAACGTACAAAGACTTTGGATGTCGTTCAATGTTTGGCAAATGTTAACAAATTCCTTTGGAGGAAAGTTTTCAACAAGATGATTTTGGTTAACTCAAAAAGTTTTGTTAACACTGCTAAGTTGAAGCACCCTAATCAGAAAGGTCTTCTCACAATCGCTCACAAAGGGTTTTTTTATCCCATCCATTAGCGTGGAAAATCAATTTTTTGACTGCTGGAAATGTCTCACAAAACTGACGTCCGAGGCACTTGGAAATAGTCACAATGAATACATTTTGATCAATTGATAAGGTCATTTAAGGACCATAATGTAGGTTTGATCCCGAGCTTACAAAAAGGATAGTCACTTTGAGGACAAGAAAGAATGTTCAACAAAATCTTCGCTGGGTTTACAAGTCCATAACCTTGAAGATAAGTATCAATGCAAAGGTGAACAAGATGTGTGCACGAGCCTGTGTTCAGGGATTGTAACTCGAAAGACTAACATAAAACCTTTGAATTAAACATTCTAAGCACAACTCAATTGCTTCCAAGTTTTGAAAAGATAAAAGAATGCCATAATTTATGGGTCGGAAGTAAAGCTATATAGACTATTAACCGGAGGCCTTCTGCAGCCTTTTTAAAAATGTACCTACTGTTTATCTTGTCATATTATATCGGCAGGGTCCTCCGGGCATTCGCGTATGTTGGTGCCATAATACTGTTCTAAGTCTCTAAGAATCTGGATCTCGTTGTCTTTGACAAAATTTACCACAACACTCTGCAAAAGCAGATGCGGATTGGCATTTGTAAATTGCGATGTCGATGAGATTTATTGTTATACCCACAGGAAGAACAAAAAACTGAATTGCCATTGCCTCCACTTCAAGGTTCAAAATAGTTACCTTCCGCCCAAAACGGCCTACTCGACCGGCCCGATGGACATACAGCTCTCTGCTGTTGGGAAGATCATAGTTGACAACGAGACAAACCTACACAGAGTGCGTTGAGAACGATTCAGTTGTCCACTCATGCAACTAAATGGTCGTGGTGCAGCAGGGAAACTGAAAATTTGGCCTTCCGTAAAAGCAAGCGTCCGACATATTAATGAGTTGATGCACACAGCAGACAAAACAGTAGAATGTCATCATCTGCATTATTGCGACGTTAATTTTCAGAACTAACCTGCTCAACATCAATCCCTCGAGCCCACACATCAGTGGTGATCATCAACCGAGTTGCCCCAGATCGGAATCCAGCCATTACTGCATCTCTCTCCTTTTGAGGCATGTCCCCGTGCATGAAAGACAAAGTGAAGTTAGAATCACGCATCTTTTCAGCAAGCCACTCCACCTGCTCGACAAATATAAGGAAGAAATGAAAAGCCACAGCACAAAATATAAGATCAAAGAGAAATAGAGCAGTAGAGGTCTTCACAATCTCTGTTGGAAATTGGTGATCCATTTTCAACAAAATCTAGAAGCTACTAGCTTAATGGAGAATAAAGTTGAAGACTCTCGTACGTTGGAGAAGGTCCAAGTCGAAAGCAACAATTTGCTTCATGCAAAAGAAAAGTAAATGAAAGTCCATTATGCATGAAGTCTGGACGTAAACCGCCGAAGAAGAAAATCCTTGAATAAGCCACAAGCTGAAGGAATGAAGGGGCACACAATAAAATAATATTATAGTAGTTGCTGGAGTTTTCAAGAGAGCAAGCTCTACGTCCATGGGAAATTTGTGCATGGGAAATCTTGAAGAAAGTCAACAATGGCTGCTTCACCATGAAGAAAGAATGATCTAGAGTACGTGGGCATCAAGAATAGAAAATTAGAGAAAAATGGAGAAGAAACGAGAAGCTCGGCAGAAAGAAGAAAAGAAAAGCAAAGTCCAACTTGGACTTTGACTAGAAGAAAAGAAGCCGCAACAAGCAGAAGCTAAGGAACGCAAGCTGAAATTTTATATTATTTTATTGTACTCAAGTCGGTAGATTAAGGCGGTGACTCGCCTATAAATAGGCTTGAATGTTGATCATTTGTGAGTGTGAGGGGAAACCCTCCACCGAGAGTGTGAGGTCCATCTTGTGTGGGAAAATCCTCCACCATGACTATATGGAAAGTGTCTTTCACCAATTTTCATCAAATTATTTCCTTCAACTAATGAAAATATTTCTTCCATATCTCATGTCATTTATCCTTCAAATTATCCTACCTTATCCCTTGTTCATCCTCTACAAAATATACCATACACTTACACACATCACAAACCAAAAACTATAACTAATACCAAAACCATACTTCCGCATGCAAACACACAATCCAAAATATTTTTAACAATCTCTAAGTCGTCGAGGTGTTTATGTTCGACCTCAAGTGTGGAACCCGACATGGTTGGAGTCGTACCTTTCGCTTAGTGTTGCAGAATACAACTCCTTGGCTTATGGGGCAGTTGTCGTATATATCGCACAGAGTGTCAAATTTCCAGTCTTCTCTTTCCACTGGCACCACGTACTGGTCGACGCGCTGCAACCATACGAAGTAAAGGAAGGATTGTGTCAGAAGAATCTCATGATCCCTAGCCGCCATCAAATGCAACTAACCCAATGTAGCTCACCTCCAGCATCAACTCATCACGCTTCACAACAATCCTTATGGGATCGGTCATGAATCTTCCTGTCATCTCTAATATCTCAGTGGGGAAGGTTGCTGAAACTAAGACAACCTGCAGAGAATGCCACTCATGCATTAGCCAGTTGCGAACATGAACGTGTATGAGCGACTCTCTAACAACTGATTTAATTTAGAACGAAGCAAATCATAGCAATGTGCTGAAAAATTATGAAGCGCACATCACGGGGAGAGAAGCATGTCTCGTCGTAGTAAAAAATCTACTACTCATCAGACAACACAAGGAGAAAAAGAAAAGAACAAGTGCCCTTACTTTGAAGTACCCTATGGAGAGTGGAATTGCCAGCAATTGGGACGATATGGAAAAGATCTGGCATCACACTTTCTACATCGAGCTACGCGGGGCTCCCGAAGAACGTCCGATGCTCCTTATTTAAGCAACCCTCAACCCAAAAAGCAACCAGGGAGAAGATGTTTGTCCCTGATAGTGTTGATTTAATAAATGCAAGGTGTATAGATGGGGATGAACTTTCACGCGGAAACTTATCAAGAGAGTTGATTTAATAAATGCAAGATGTATATATAGGGATGGATTCTTCAACGCGGGTTTTTTTGATTTGATTTGATTTGATTTTTTCTAACCACATCCCGACCTTAATAGCATACTTGATGTGTAATCTAAAGATTTATCCTTTTGAAGGTCCAAAGCGAACATGACATGAACCATAGTCGGCAAAAATCAAACAAGAAGGTTGTATCTCAGAAAAAGGCAAATGAATATAACCTCTCAACTTCCCACGTTGACCAAATTCAGCTTTAACATGGGATTGGGACATTCGGAAGGTCCAAAGTGAACATGACATGAACCATAGTCGAGAAAAATTCTACATGAGGGTTGCAGCTCGAAAAAGACAAATGAATATAATTTCTTGAGGGTTTTCTCAGCTAATTCTCTGTTCCTCTGTCCAGAACATTGCTCCTCAATCACATGAATCCATTCCACCAAAGAAAAAAGAAAATCACATGAATCCATTCTCAGAAACCCCAATCCAGCATACAAAAGACCAAAAAAATGCGACTTCTGAGTTAGTCGGTTTCTCTCTTAATTTTCAACATCTACTCCGGAATAAAGAGGCCCGCTCTAGAATTACAGCAGTCTGAAAATGGTAAGTGGAGACATTCTTTTTCTAGTTGGCTATAATATGTTGTCGGTCAACTATGCAACAAATATTACGTAATATTTCTAGCGGAATAATGTTTTTTTTTTTTATTGGTTTTGAAGTTTCCCATAATCATTTAAGTGACGGTAAGTATAAATTGTTGAAATAAAATAAAATTGATTATCGGATGATGATTGCTGGATGAGAATCCTACGAGCATTGAAGGAGCCATAAAAACTTTATGGTAGGTTACATGGATATGAAGAATGGAAGTTATTGAAGACTTATGTTACTTTTTTGTGTGTTTTGTTTGTATTTATGATTACATGTACAAGGCTGTTTTGTTTTAGTCATTAAATTTGTGGGTTGTATGTAATCCTTGACGTTTGTAAACTTCAATTCCTATAAAAAGGGATGAAGTCGTGAGTTGTAAATCAAGCCACAAGCCATAGTCTACGAAGACACAAATAAGAGCATGCATTATCAATACAAATTTCTCCTTCAAATTTCTAGTGTTCTTATTCCAAGTTTCCAAAGTTTATTGTCATTGTTTTGGTTGCAACATAAATAAGGTCCATTCTTGAAGTCCGAGGGGAAAGTTCCTGTTAACCATCTCAAACTGATTCTTGCTTCTGCCTTCTTATCTTGAACCAGGAAAACACTAAGAGAGACTGAGAGAGGGAGAGAAAATGTCAAGGACTGTGCAAATTGTTTTACGGGAGATTGACGAAGTGGAGAGGAGGATAGGGCGTCTCAGATCGGAGCTCGACACTATCGAGAATGCCTTTTTGCGTGATAGGCGGGCCGAGAATGTCAATCACCCGGAAGCCCACAAGGCAGCGACGCGAGCCGGAGTGCAGGAAATTCGAGAAGACATCACCCGGGCAGCCCACAAGGCAGCGACGCAAGCCAGAATGCGGCAAATTCGAGAACAGATTACCCGGGCTGAATATGAGCGCGATGCGCTCATCATAGAATCCATGGACTTAATGGCGTAACGATCTTCTCCTCTAAAATAGAGAATACGTTTGCTTTTATGGGCATCCGAACGTTAAGAGAAGCATAGTGGGGTCTGGGGTTTTATTGGATAAGGTTGTAAGAATGGTATACTTATGTAGTTGGGAGAATAATTGTTTCTTGGACATGGTTGTTGAACTTCAAGATTGATAATCGTGTTTTCTTGTTTCCTTGTCGTCCGGAGAATAAGAAATAAAGATATATAGAAGTGTTTCTTGGATCCCGCATTGAATATGTTTGGAGTTTCTTTGTTTACAATGCTCACAGCTTTTAAACTCGTAGGTTTAAAGTGTACGAGGCTGTCGTACGATTGGAAATATCTTTCATCCATTTCGTTTTATATAATAATTCTATATAATTCTTAAGTGTCAGATCATTTTCATATTTTCCGGTCATTTAGTCGCAATGAGTATGACCGGCAAATATGAAAATGAAGAGAAAAGCTAGGAGAGTAAAATTCGTGAAGAAGTCCCTTAATTCTTAGATTCATCCAACATCTGCTTTTATAAATTTGTGCACTTGAGATCTTTGATGATACACACCTATGGGAGATTACATATCCTTCAATCTTCCCCAAAGAAAAGCATAATAATACCTGAGTATGTCATAGAAAGGAAATGTATACGAACGAACTTCAAGTATATGCAATTATATAATTATGTATTCTCTATTGTCTCGAAAGTCTAAATACAGTTTCCGCGTGAAAAATTGTCTTTGCTGGTGCGGTGGGAAAAAATGTTGTATGATCTAATAATTAATTCATCCAACATGGAACTCACATAATTAATTGTCCAGACGGCATTGGTCCACAAGCTCCGAAATCTTTTGCTGGAGATCATTTAGGTGATCGCCCCCGTCTTTAGTCTTGACCGCCAAATCGTCCACATAACATTCGATGATATAGTGGAGCAAAGTCCCCAGGGAGGAAAGTCATGAACGTTGCGCCCGCTTTCTTTGAACCTAAAATGTATAACTTTGTATCGGAATATTCCCCTGGGAATTATAAAGGCTATCGTTTCCTCTCCACCATTTGGATCCATTCTTGTATTGATTGCTGCCGGAATATCCATTCTATCAGTAGCTCGGCGATAGGCAAAAGGAATGTGTCCTTTGGACTGGCATTGTTTAAGTCTATAAAGTTAACAAAACACTCTAACATTGGTCATTCTTCTTTTTCGCTGGCAAAATATTTCCAAGCTGAGCAGGCTATTCATTTCAGTAACTGTGATAAGTTAGTCGAATTCAGCTACTAGGTCCGGATGAAAAGAATTTGGTTTCTGGACGAATATTCAACTAAGATAACATCTGTTTCTCTCGTCAGCCGGTGACTAGGCATATAAAAGTAGATAACATGCACATGCACGTGCCCATAGACGTGCAGATTCCCGTCTTTTATCAACATAGGTAATAAATCCAAGATGTATAAATAAGGATGAGTTCTTCTATTGCTCACAGAAAGGTCAAAAGCCCATATATATCCGCATTGAACAAGAATGCCTTGGATTAGAAGTACGTAGTTTTGTGAAAGTTAACGTGGAAACTTGATAAGAGCGTTGATTTAATACGTGCGAGATTTATAAATAAGGATGGGTGCTTCAACAGAGGTTTTTCTATTTGATTTGATTTTCCATTTTTCTAACCACTTCTTGATCCCACTCGTTTTCTTTTGTATGGCCAAGAACGGAAGTCCTTTGCCTTTGCAAGACTCCTTCAAAGTCATACCCACAAGCACTAGAGACTCGTCGATTTAATTTTTTTGCTGACAACTTGTGAACTTAATTCTATGTACCGCAATTGTTATCCCTGTCCACAATGTGAAGAGGATTAATCTGTGAGTTCTTAATATGTTTTCATTTCTAGGAAATGACACCTTCATCTAAATCGCCTATGCCAAAATAAAACAACAGTCAATTCTTATTAGAAGAGGATTAATCTGTGAGTTCTTAATATGTTTTCATTTCAGCAAACCCTATATCATATATTCCAGCCGATTCAAATTCTTTGAATCAAGAAATTGAATCACCTACATCATCATCTGACAAAGATGATCTGCCTGCTTCTTCAATGACACCTGAATCTTCAGTGGGATCCCCGCATCCATGCCTTGATGATTCTTGCTCACTAGTTCCAAGACAAAGGCATATTGAGCAGTCACATTTGTCCTTCGGCATGGACCAAAGAGTACAAATGTCCCACATTGATTTCTCCATGTACATGTCGTCCTATCTCCTCTTATGTTTCATTCAGCCGACTATCATCAGAACATATGTTGTATTAGTTGCAAATCAGAGGAACAAGAATCGTCATCTTTTGATGAAGCAATGCGTAACCCACAATGGCAAAGCCATGGAAGCTTAACAACATTCTCTCATTGAGAAACACACTTGGGATATTGTCAATCTACCTTTGCATTGAAAACCAAATTGGTTACAAATGGGTACGCAAATTTAAGTACAACGCAAATGGCTCTGTTGAACGTAACAAGGCTCGCTTGGTTGCCAAATAATTGACTCAAACGGAAGGTTTCGATTATCATGGGACTTTTCCAGTGGCGGCTCTTGCGTTGACAACTTACTATTATACACTGGTGAGTCTTTTGGGGCGGCGGCTCTACATTGTCATCGTGACAAACTAGTTCACACCGCATGGTAAACTTCTTGTGGCGTTGATGGTGCGCTCAATGAACTCCGTGCTCCAATTTCCGGATATCGTCACCCATGCTCTTGCCTCCAACGCATGCATGGGCTAGCACGTTCCTGTAATAACCAATAGCCAGCACAACTCTCTCCGTCTGACTCGCCAAATCCCTCGTAGGTGACAAAATCAGCACTTGCACGCTGAACAGAACGTTAAGGAAGCAAATTAGCTAAGACAAAATCGATGGCTACAAGGCAGCAACCACATTCAAATTGCAACTTTCAGAGAGCCAAATAAACAAGGGTAGCTTGAAAAATCAACAAAATACAAGCAACTGAGTCACGGATACTTAATAATAGGAGCTTGTTGATGAGTGCATCCAGGATATTTGCTACACAAATAAGCAAACCTGTAGAAAAATGCTGGTAAGAACAAATAAATTTGTCTGAGGCATGCAAACGTAAGCACTATCCTTAAGGATAATTCCGCCCCTCGAAGTGCGAAACTCGGTGCGATAGGCTTCTGACGGCTATCCTCCCAAGATACAACAGATCTTCTTCTATATTCCGCACTGAATATTAGAAGGAACAGAAACAATCTTTGTGTATAACCCAGCAAGAAAAAAGGAAATGAAAGATTTCAAAAAGAAAGAATATTCTCTTTCATTCAGTGTGTATTTTTAAGATTATCTTGTGAGATTTTATATTCAGACAAAATGTAGCCGTTAAAAGAGCCGTTGTAAAATAATGAAGGATTTATTTGAGAAATAAATTAAACGTTACAAAACGATTGGAAAGCCGTTGTATGACCGTTAAGAAACCGTTATGTGACCGTTAAAAATAATAATGGTCTTCAATGCGGTCATAACTATTATCGAAGTTATTATTATTATTAATATTTCAAAATATTATTGAAATATCCAACAATCCCCCACATATTTCAAAATATTTTGAAAATAAAATTAATATGATGCTGAGTTATTAGAGTGTAATGCATCGGAACTGGTGCTTGTTAGGCTATGAACCAGCCCTTGAAAAAATAAAATATAATTCACGAAATTATTGGTGAAGTTTGAAACTTCTATGAACCAAAAATTTCTTTTGTGAATTATAATTTTCATCAATCACATTGCACTCCCACAAACTTTGTTGTTCAACGCGGTTTTGCGCTAATAGGCCATGCGCGTGCTTGGTTTATTCATAAGTGCTTTAGAGATTTTCGCCAAAAATTCTCATAGGAGCGGCACCACTCTACACTTATATAGGTGATTCCATCAAGTGTATTCTGCAGCTTAATACACCACCAATAATGGCTATGGAATTTCATTAAGAGCTTAGCTCAACCTCTATTTTCTTTGCAGTTTTGCACCATTCTCATCTTAGGATGGACAATAATTTTTAATAGTGCATCACTAGAACAACAAGTGACTTGTTATTACCCATATGAACCTAATTCATGGGATCGCCAATCACATAGGTTGGGTTACCATCACTGTTACTTTTCCTCAATTGGCTTAAGTCCCATTCCCCTCGATGTGTCATAAATTAATTTTCTTCCCACAGGTTTAGTTAGAGGATCGGCCAAATTCACTTCTGACTTTACAAAATCGATGGATATAATTCCATCTTTAAGTAGCTGCTTTACTACATCATGTCTCAATCGGATGTGTCTATTTTTACCATTGAAAGTTTTATTCTTTGCAATGGTTATTGCCGCTTGACAATCACAGTGCATAGACACAGAAGATGTCGGTTTCATTCCCAAAGGAATATCCACTAAGAGGTTCCTTAACCACTCAGTCTCATTGCCAGTCAATTCTAGAGCCACAAACTTTGACTTCATGGTGGATTTAGCAATTATTGTTTGTTTGGCTAACTTCCAAGTTACAGCACCTCCACCAAGGGTGAACACATATCCACTAGTGGATTTTGTCTCATCTGAATCTGAAATTCAATTAGCATCACTATATCCTTCTAATACAGCGGGACATCCACTATTAAAATACCATAATTCATGGTTCCTCTCAAATATTTCATTAATTTGCTCAAAGCAGTCTAATGATCATCATTGTGATTTTGTGTATATTTGCTCAGTCTACATACAGCATAAGCTATATCAGGTCGAGTATAATTCATCAAATGCATCAAACTCCCAATAATTTGAGCATACTTAGACTGAGCCACACCATCTCCTTTATTTTTCACTAATTGGATATTAGAGTCATAAGGAGTATTCACAGGTTTAACATCAAAGTGATCAAATTTTTTAAGTAGCCTCTCCACATAATGCGCTTGAGTAAGCATTAGGCCACTATCACTCTTTACGATTCTAACACCCAAAATAATATTAGCTTCCCTCATGTCTTTCATATCGAATTTAGAAGTAAAAAAACATTTTGTTTTTGTGTAAAACCTTTTGCAACTAATCTTGCTTTATATTTATCAATAGAACCATCGGGATTATATTTTCTTTTAAAAATCCATTTACAACCGATCGGTTTTGCACCGGGTGGTAAATCAACTAATTTCCAAGTTTGATTTTGTAAGATAGAATCAATCTCGATTTTTATAGCTTCTTTCCAAAAATTGCTTTCTCGAGGAAGATACGCTTGAGAATAAGTCAAATGATCATTATCAATAAGATAAGTATAAAAATCATTCCCAAAAGAAGTTTCTTTCCTTATTCTTTTGCTCCTTCTCAATTCATCATTTGAATTTTCTAAAACGTTTTTATGAAGAAGTGCATGAGAAATATTATCAACACTTAAATGGAAAAATATGCTAAAAAAATTCTGCATTTTTTGTCTCAACTATAGTATTATTATCAAGCATGTCACTTTTTAATACAAGAAATCTATATGCAGCACTATGATCAGCATAACCAATAAACATGCAATCAGATGATTTAGAGCCTATTTTCCTTTTGTTAGAATTAGGAAGCATAACCTTAGCAAGACACCCCCACACTTTCAAATATTTTAAATTAGGACGATAACCTTTCCAAAATTCATAGGGTGTTTTACCTGTTTTCTTATGAGGTATTCTATTTTGGATATGACATGCAGATAAAATAGCTTCACCCCATAAATTATTTGGAGCATTAGAACTAACAAGCATAGAAGTCATCATCTCTTTCAAAGTCCTATTTTTTCTTTCAGCTATGCCATTAGATTAAGGGGAATAAGGAGGCGTAGTTTCATGAATTATTCCTTCATTTTCACAAAATTTATTAAGCAATACATATTATCCACCTCTATCCGATCTAATTCTTTTTATCCTTTTATTCAATTGGTTTTCTACCTCAGCTTTATACAAAAGGAACATATCAAAAGTTTCATCTTTATGCCTAAGTAAATAAACTTTGGTAAATCTAGAATAGTCATCAATGAAGGTCACGTAATATTTTTTACCTCCTCTAGTCATAGTTTGTTTTAAATCTCCTAGATCAGTATGAATTAAACTCAACAAATCAGATTCTCTATTTACAGAAATACAAGGCTTTTTTGTTAATTTTGTTTCGGCACATATTATACATTTATTAAAACATGGGTTTTTAATTCCAGAAATTAAACCTTGTTTTTGCATTTTCTTAATATAAGAAATATTAACATGACCTAATCTACCATGCCATAAATCAACAGATTCAGTCAAGTAAGCGAAAGCAGTAGCATTTTCATTGATAACATTAGAAACATTAAGAACAAAAAGTCCTTGATTACAATAACCCTTTCCCACAAAGACGTTATTTTTGTCATTACAATCTTATCAGATTCAAATGACACCTTCACCCCAACCTTTCCCAAAAGCGCTACTAAGACCAGGTTTTCCCTTATATTAGGGACATGTAATACATCATTCAGGGCCAAAGTCTTGCCAGATGTGAGCTTGAGAAGAACTTTTCCTTTCCCAAGAACTTGAGCTGTTCTTGAATCACCGAGATAAATAATTTCTTCTCCTTCACCTACTGGCGTGTAGGAGGAAAAGACATTTTTGTTTGCACAAATATGCCTGGTAGCACCTGAGTCTACCACCCATTCTTTCACATTGGCCACAATGTTGGCCTGGGAAATAACCGCAGCAATTATATCATTAGAGTCATTTGCTTGAACCAAATTGACTTTTGGTTTAGCAGGATTGTCATTTCCCAGTATTCTCTTTCTGCAGTGCGCTGCATGATGACTTGGTTTTCCACAAACAAAGCAAGAGCCTTTCTTTTTGAAGATGGGGTGAGCAACCTTGGGTTTGTAATCAGGTTTTTTGTTATAATATCTGTTTTGGCGATGTTGAAATTTGCCCTGGTAGCAATTTCCTTAGCTTTGGCAGCTTTGATCTCCTTGCGAGTTGTATCCTCAATGATGATATGCACGATCAGATCGGCTAGTGAAAATTGCTTGTCCTCGTGCTTGAGTTGTTGCTTGTAGTTATTCCAAGACTCAGGCAACTTTTCAATTAACAGGCCTGCAAGAAATTCTTCTTGTAAGTTGATGTTTTCTGCCTTCAAGTCCTCCACTAGCTTGTGATATTCATGGATTTGTGTCTTGATCTCCTTATCATCGGACATTTCTCATCGATAATAATTCCCGATTACAAATTTTTGTCTGCCCACATCTTCGGCAGTGTACTTTGCAGTCATGGAGTCCCATATTTGTTTCGCTTCCTTGTACGGACAGTAGACATCAAACAATTCATTAGAAAGAGTACTAATAATTGTGTGCCTACATACCTTATTAGCATGTATCCATTGATCTCGAAACTTGTTATCAGTTGGTTCGGCCTTCGTAAGTGCGAAAGCCAGGCCGTGCACATCTAGGATAGAGAAAACCCTTTCTTCCCACCTTCTGAAATTGTTGCCGTTGAAAACTTCAATCTTCGATATGTCGGGGATGATGTAGCTAGTATGAACACCTAGAGGGGGGTGAATAGATGTATAAAATAAATCTTGGCAAAAATAAAATAAACTTCGAGTAAAATAAAGGAGTTAAGGAAGGGAATAAGAACACAAGATTTATAGTGGTTCGGCTTAATCCAAGCCTACGTCCACTCTCCCACGGTAACAGTCTTCTTGGCTGGATTCCACTATGCAATCAACAAGAGATTACAACTTTGAGTGCAAACACTTAGTAGTAGATCACACTATCTCACTAAGTCACTCTTTTGGTATTTCTCTCACGATCACAAACGTTTAAACTCTCCAAAGACAAGTGTATGAACAAAGATCTCTTGGACTTTGGAATTATAAATTCTACGCTCTGTCTCTTACTTGCTCATCGGTCCATGATCTCCTTAAATACTCCTCCACTTCCAAACTACCCGTTGGATAGTACCCCGGAGAATCATCTTCCAATATACCCATTGGACAGCTTTGTATCTAGAAGATTTGGTAGCCGTTGAGTGACAAAGGTAAAATCCCAAATTGATTCCGATCGCCCATACAAATGAAATCTTGGTTTCCATAAGTAAAGCTTCTTCGTATATAAAGTTCTTGTCTTCAAGATCCAATCATCAATCAAATAGATTGAGTCAATCAAATTAATCTTGATGTGGAATCCAAATCAGATCACTAGCCGTTATATGATTGGGCTTGAGTTACGTTCTGTCGAGTTTTGGATGTAAAGTCTGAGAGCAATAGACTTTACAATCTGAGTTTGTAGACTTTACAATCTGGGTTTGAACATATATGCTTCTGAACAGATTTAGCTTTAAGGTCTGTACCAGGTTTGCTTCGAATAGAGTCTATTTTCTGGTTCAGCAAAGATAGAGTCCGTCTTCCGGTTCAAAGCATTCACGTTCGATCGGAATTAGTCAAAGTTGACAGACTTCGATATAGAACAGACTTTGACACTAAAGTCTGGCAGTCTTCAGACTTTGACACAGAAGTCTGGAAATCTTCATAATATACTTTGGACATATGTTATGTTCAGTCTTCTGGCCGTCTTCAGACTTTGACAACATCCTTTACATGTTCTATTATCTGCATGGTCTATTACTTAACCATTAAACATGTTAGCAGTCTTTGATTTATTTTGTCATCTTCAAAACATCATAAGGGATTTCCCTAATAGGGGAATGGTTTGGCATAGGACATATGTGGTAGTGGTGGTAGTGCAATTGGACTGGTGGAGATTGAGGCATTGGCAGCAGTATCAACTTGATGCTCCATGGGATTTATCCTTAAGATTGTAGAAAAATGCTGGTAAGAACAAATAAATTTGTCTGAGGCGTGCAAACGTAAGCACTGTCCTTAAGGATAATTCCGCCCCTTGGAGTGCGAAACTCGGTGCGATAGGCTTCTAACGGCTATCCTCCCAAGATACAACAGACCTTCTTCTATATTCCGCACTGAATATTAGAAGGAACAGAAACAACGTCTGTGTATAACCCAGCAAGAAAAAAGGAAATGAAAGATTTCAAAAAGAAAGAATATTCTCTTTCATTCAGTGTGTATTTTTAAGATTATCTTGTGAGATTTTATATTCAGAAAAATGTAGCTGTTAAAAGAGCCGTTGTAAAATAATGAAGGATTTATTTGAGAAATAAATTAAACGTTACAAAACGATTGGAAAGCCGTTGTATGACCGTTAAGAAACCGTTATGTGACCGTTAAAAATAATAATGATCTTCAATGCGGTCATAACTATTATCGAAGTTATTATTATTAATATTTCAAAATATTATTGAAATATCCAACAAAACCCACATTGCAGTTTCAATTATACTAATGCTCCTGTTATATAGATAAAAAATGTAAGAATAAAACTACTCGTTTTCCTTGATAATGAAGAAAACCTTTCATGCCTTGCAAGTGCCTAAAATACTCAGTTAAGAGGACCCACTTAAGCATTCCTGAGTTCATAAACAAATTGAAGATAATGTCACCTGAAGAAGTGCATAAACTCAGGCTACGCTTAATTCCAAAGAAAGCTCCTCAAAACAAAGTTCATGAACAAATTCCTTAGACTATGGCTCGAACTTCTTTCAGGGCCATCCGCCGGGTGATGGTAAAACTAAAAGCCAGCATCCCTCCGTCTCAACATCATGAACATCTCAAATTGAATTTTGTTACGCCAGAATTTCGGGAGAGAGAGGGTTCGCCAATTTTTATTTTTATTTTTTAAATTAATCTTTGGTGTCATAGTTTGAGCTCTATAATGTTTATGACTCATCTTACCCTCCAAAGCAAAACGCATAACATGCCTCAACCTAATTCCAGTAGAAAACCGATAGTAAAAGAAGGGTCTTCGCTCAAGAAGAGGATCGCGTACTCTCTTGTGGAGGTGTCCACGATCTGGCAAGACAAGAGGGCAAAGGTGTAGGTCTTGCCCGTGCCGGACTGCGCCTGAGCGATCACGTCTCGGCCTTGGACAATCGGAACCACTGCTTGCTGTTGAATCGCCGAGGGCTTGTCGAACCCGTGGCCGTAGATCCACGGAGAACATCGTCGCTCAGGCCCATGCGGTCGAAGCTCGACATGGCCTCCACGCCTGTCGCCGTCTCGAATGCCGCCGCCGGCGGGCGCAATGGGGTCGCCGGAACTGGCCTTGCCATCAAGGACGTCGCCATTACCGAATCCAAAGAGATGAGGAAAGGGCAAGAGAGCAAGTCTCGTCTCTCTCTGGAATTGATGAGTGAGCGGGAGTGTGGAAAGCGCTCGTCTCAAACAGGGCCAAATGGACTTTCTGTCAAATTAGGACACGATCAGTCTAAAGTATCCTGATTTTAACAAATAAGATCATGAAATGAACATTGTCTCGAATAACATTTACATTTAAAAATCGCATATGATTTTGCACCTTGATTTTGGATTTTCTAAAATCAAGTCACTTCAAAACAGTTAAACTATGGGTATTGCAATTTTTTCCAAAATGACTTTATTCAAAAAAATAAACTAGACACTTGTTACCATATTAGAAAAATTGTAATTTCATTCCATCGTGTTATGTGTGATTGGTATCTCTAAAAATTAAGATTTTCTTTATTAGTACCATAAAAAGCCCCAATCTAATTTTTGACTATTAAACTAATTTTTTTAGCATCAAAAACTCTTATTCAGTGCATCTATGACAAATTTACCATCCGTTAATATTTACTAAATTGTATCAATACTATAAAAAGTACAAAATATTGTACATATGACAAACGAAGGGTAAAACCCTAAATCGCTAACTCGTTAACTGCCATGTCTTGTCTAATTTGGTAATTTGACTATAGAATTTAAAAGAAATTAGTGGAGGGTAAAATCGTCGCATGCGTATTAATTGTGAGGTTTTTATGGTAAAAAAAAAAAATAGTTTAGTTTAAATTTGTCACATGCGTATGAGTTTGAGATTTTTCATGACATTAATCCTATTTTTTTCGGTTAAGACCTTGAAAATCAAATTATGCAAAATGAGAGCATGGGAAATTACATGTTTTTGACCTTGGAGATCTCATCGCTGGGCCTTTCACTTATAATCCTAATTTCCAACGAAAATTTTGATAATTTCATCAAATTTCAATGCAAAATATGCCCAAAATTTGTTGAGTTAGCATTAATAATAGACATGCCCCATGTATGAACTGCTAAAGCGAATTTCACTACCGATCTTGTACTTTAAATGTTTCCCTTGGATTCTAAATGTGTGTTAATGATCTAGCTAATTAGATCGATATGTTTTGGTGATTTATTACGATTATTTAAGCATTAGTTGGAATGGTTGTATGAAAAAAAAAAAAACTTTTCTTAGGTCAATTTAACCACTTGAAAATGTACTATAAAAAAATCAAAAGTTATTTCTTTCATTATTTAAATTTCATTAATATTGTCTCGCAAAATGAAATGAGTATAAAAATATGTAGAAATAAGCGTATTGGGGGTCTTAAAACTTATTACGAAAGTGCGATCGAGTCATAACACTTTCAATAAGTGCAATTAAGTCGTAAGATTTATTGTGAAAGTGCGGTCGAAACATAAAACTTTCAAAAAGTGCAATCGAGTTATAAGCTTGTCAAATTGATCGAGTCGAGTCCTTTCGTTAGCTGTACTTTTTGAAAATTTTATGACTCGATTGCATTTTCATGACCAATTTTAGAATTTGATTATACTTTTTGAAAGTTTTATGATTTGATTATACATTTGTGACAAGTTTTAAAACTTGATTGCATTTTTTGATAGTTTTAAAATATAATTGCACTTTTTTGATAAGTTTAAAAATTTTCAATATACTTATCCCAAATATGTATTAATATAATCACAACAGGAATTGTTTAATTCTTACTATTCTCTATCAAAAGTTTTGTCTGAGTATTTTCCTTCTATTTAGCTTCACATTTTTGTTTGAATGTCAATCTTATGTTTCCTATATTCTCAGTTTATTGATATGTTTTTATCATTTTATGACAATTATCTAAGCATCATTCGGAATGGTTGTACGAAAAACAAACCTTTTCTTAAGTCAATTTAACCACTTGAAAATGTACTAAAAAAACTCCAAAGTTATTTCTTTCATTATTTAAATATCGTTAATTTTATCTCGCAATATGAAATGAGTATGAAAATATGTAGAAATAAGTGTATCGGGGTGCTAAAACTCATCGAGAAAATACAATCGAGTCATAAGAAGAAATGTAATTAAATCTTAAAACTTACCGTGAAAATGCAATCGAAGCTTCAAATTTTCAAAAAGTGCAATCAAGTTATGAAGCTTGTCAAATTGGTCAAATCGAATTCTTTCATTCACTGTACTTTTTGAAAGTTTTATGACTAGATTGTATTTTTGTGACAAATTTTAAAACTTGATTACACTTTTTAAAAATTTTACAACTTGATTATACATTAGTGATAAAATTTTAAGACTTAATTGCACTTTTTGAAAGTTTTAAAATGTAATTGCACTTTCTGGACAAGTTTAAAAATTTGCAACATACTTATCCCAAATATGTTTTAATACAATCCCGGTGAGAATTATTTAATTCTTACTATTCTCTGTTGAAAGTTTTGTCTAAGTATTTTCCTTTTATTCAGCTTCATATTTTTGTTTGAATATCAATCTTATGTTTTCTATAGTTTGAGTTGATTGCTATGTTTGGTGATTTTATTACAATTATCTAATCATCAGTTGGGATGGTTGTACGAAAAATAAACCTTTTCTTAAGTCAATTTAACCACTTGGAAATGTACTATAAAAACTCCAAAGTTATTTCCTTTATTATTTAAATATCGTTAATTTTGTCTCACAATATGAAATGGGTATGGAAAAATGTAGAAATAAAGATATTGGGGCTCCTAAAACTTATCGCGAAAGTGCAATCGATGCATAAATCTTTCAAAAAATACAATTGAGTTATAAAACTTGTCAAATTAGTTGAATCGAATCCTTTCGTTAACTGCACTTTTTGAAAATTTTATGACTCGATTGCATTTTGTGAATGATTTTAGAACTTGATTACACTTTTGGAAAGTTTTACAACTTGATTGTACATTCTTGATAAGTTTTAAGTCTTAATTGCACTTTTTGAAAGTTTTAAAACGTAATTGTACTTTCTTGACAAGTTTAAAAATTTTCAATGTACTTATCCCAGATATATATTAATACAATTCTAGCGGACTTATTAAATTCTCCTATTCTCAGCGAAAGTTTCGTTTGACTATTTTCCTTTTATTCAGCTTCACATTTTTGTTTGAATATTGAGTCTTTATTTTTGCTGCTCTAAAAATTGGTCATTGGACATGTACACTTTTCTAAGAAGGCCACCTATAAAATATATACTATATATTTTTCCATTAACTTTCGCTTTGCAATAAATTGAAAACCTAAGATAACACACGAATAAATGGTATACTGTCACGAATCTTAAATAATATAACACGTAAGACTCTAGAACCTTTCTTACCGTGGATGACACTAAAACGATTATGTCGTTGGGCGTGTCTGAACTCTGAACTAAAGCTTGTCTCTCTGCTTCTGTTTTGGATTTTGTCACTCGATTCTGAATCAGAGAATGAAATGGTAAATTGAATGGAATGCGACCATTTTTTTTTTTTTAATGTAATTTGAAGTTGGATTTCGTTCCTTCGTCTGTTTTGACCAATGCGCGGCCATGTTACCAGTCGAATTTTGGAGGCTTAGGAGCTGATTTAGGCGGTTCGCCATTGAATTTTACCGAATCGGACTGGGTGAAGGCTTGCCGATTGTTGAACGCGTGTGGAGCTTTCCCAGAATCAACGGATTGTGCGTGACCAAGAGAGGAAATGGGGATGATTTAGCTTAATTTGTTTCAAGGCATCGAGAGGAGATTCCTTTCATGAATAGATGCATAGTTGGTGTGCGAGCTGCTGTGGTGTTTCGAGTTAAGGCGTGATCAACAATTAAAGCATGATTGTTGAACTCGACGACCGTAATTCAAGAATATCTTTAAGATTCCTGTCACTCTCTATTATCCTTTTTCCTGTACTGTTATGGTAGTTAAAGGATTTCTTCAAAAATTCTTGATTTTTTTCCTGGCCAGTGTGTTATTTGGATTTAGCATTTCGTTGTTTTTCTGTTGGACAGTGAGGGATAGAGCATGCGTAATTGAAAATATATCCTAAAGGCTTTAATTTTTTTGAAATTAAAAAGCTACTAAAGGTATCTTTGTTCTTGGTTTTGGGCTTAGATCTCCTCATTTATCTTGTTATCTCCACAAAAGCTCTATTCAATTCTGCAGACAAGCCCTTGGTCTTTCTCAAGCCATCTGTTAGTCCTACAGGAAGGTGACCCGACCATTCCCGAGCACTGCTATGAGTTCAAACATTGTTCCTTTTGGGTGCATCTGATGGGGCTTCCAAGAGCTGCTATGATGGAGGATTGTATACGAATGATTGCTGGAAAAATGGGAGAAGTAGAGGAAGTTAGAATTGATGCTCGGAATAACAGCTCTAGAAGAATTGGCAAAGCAAGAGTAAGGCTGAATCTGTTTAATCCCCTGAAAACTGGAACAATAATTCATGTGGGTGATAGAAAGTGGTGGATTGACTTTAAATATGAAAGACTACCACACTATTGTTACTCCTGTGGTTACATTGGCCATTATGCAAACTATTGCCCGACATTTCCCTACGAGGAATCTGGTCTTCCTCAAGACAAACCGGGACGTTATGGATCTTGGTTGAAAGCAGAGGTGAAGACATGCAGCCCTTGTTGGACTACCTTTTATGGGGAGATAGATCTCACCTTATCTGAAGAGGAAGTGATCCCTGAGACATCGGTTATTCCCTCCACTGGTGACTTGAACAGCAAATCATCAACAGATGGCAGCCAAGCCATTGTTCTTTATCATCCTACAATACAAACAACACCATAATTATCACTCTCTACAGAACTTGTAGCACAGAAAAGAGGCAAACGCATCCAGCAGCACTTGGAACAACCGATGGAGCATCTAATGCATGATGCAGAGATGGGGATTACAGGAGCAGCCAAATCGGGAAAAAAAAACAGATATTAAAAAAGATAAAACGATTCACCCCGTATGAGAGAAAGGGCAGTATGACAACCCTTGTGGACATGGACAAATTTTTGGAAACACCAGTTCAACTATGGGAAGGCGAAACAGCAGGGGCTTTGGTGGCTACCTCTAATAAGCCACCAAGAAAGCCATGAAGGTGCTAAGTTGGAACTGTCAAGGCTTAGGTTCTCCCTTGACAGTTCAGCACCTACGAGCCCTTGTGGCTCGCGAGAGACCTAACCTGGTTTTCCTTATGGAAACCAAAAATCAGTACCAAAGGGTGGAACATATCAAAAGAAGTCTAAAATTCTCTTCTATGTTTGTTGTTAATCCTATCGGCACATCGGGAGGCTTGGTATTACTTTGGGATGACTTGGTACAACTTACTATTGAGCACAGCTACTAAGAGTTCATTGATCTTTCATGTAAAGTGACTGGAAATGGTTCTAAAATGCAGATCTCCTTCTTACATGCATCAACTGACTTCCAAGAGAGAGTATCTCTTTGGAACCTACTTTATACTAGACATGGATCGACAACAGCACCTTGGCTTTGTATTGGTGACTTTAATGAGGTGTTATATCATTGGGAGAAGATGGGCCGAAGATTAATGGAAAGATTTCGAATGACGGCATTTCGGTACTTTGTTGACTCATGTTCTCTGATAGATATTGAAAGTAAGGGGTGCGCATTCACGTGGACAAACAAGAGAGATGGGGAAGATTTAGTCAAAAAAAGGCTTGATCGAGTCTTTTGCAACCTCGAATGGAGGCTCCTATTTCCCAGTGCCGAAGCCTTTGCATTTCCAGCAATAGGATCTGATCATAGTCCCCTCTTATTATGTTTAAATGCAGGGGAACAGAAAAGACAGAGACTATTCAGGTTTGAGGCTTTCTGGTTAGATCATCCAGAATGTGTAACTATAGTAGACAACGCTTGGAAGTCAGAGAATTGGCAGCAAGGAGATCTGGTACAGAAAACAAAAAGGGTAACCGAAAATTTGCGAAAATGGAGCAGGGCATCTTTCAAAAATGCTTCTAAACAAATTGACCAGCTAAGCCATCAGCTCATTCAGATCACAAACAGGGCAAATTAGACAGCTAGGGCAGAGGAATATAATACTATCACAAAGAAAATCAGCTCTTTGTGGCGCCAAGAAGAAATGTATTGGGGCGCCAAGAAGAAATGTATTGGGGCATTCGATCTAGAATTAACTGGTTAAAGTGGGGTGATCGGAACTCAAAATTTTTCCATGCTACAACAATTCAAAGGAGACAAAGAAATCAAATCAAGATGCTGAAGATTGAAGAGAATAGGTGGAGTCGAGAGCCTCATGTCATTAAACAACACATAACCACTTATTACCAAGAGTTGTATAGAACTGTGGGTCCTCAGCATTATCAACCAGTTCTAGAGCATTGTTCAATTGCTGTTTCTGAGGAAATGAATGAGCAGTTAACAGCACATGTTACTATGGAGGAGGTGGAGCAAGCGGTTTTCCAAATGGGGGTAGCCAAAGCCCCTGAACCAGACGGATTAAGTGGTATATTCTATCAGAGTCAGTGGGCTACTATTCAAGAAGACATATTTCATCTAGTGGATTCCTTTTTCAAAGAAGGCAGATTCGATACAGCCCTTAATGAGACCTTTATCACACTTATTCCCAAGGTTGCCAATCTTGAAAGCATAGCAGAATTCAGACCCATAAGCTTGTGCAACTTTAGTTACAAAGTCATTACAAAGGTCATGGCAAATAGACTCAAACCTTGGCTCCCATCTATTATATCCCCGGAACAAAGCGCATTTGTAGGGGGTAGGCAAATACAGAACAATATCTTTATTGTTCAAGAAGTCCTACATCAACTACGGGTTTGAAAGCAACATCGAAAATTCCAAGCCGTGCTGAAGCTAGACATGCAGAAGGCTTATGATAGAGTTGAGTGGGACTTTTTATGCGATTGTATGAAGAAGATGGGCTTTAATGAGCAATGGGTGAATATGGTCAAATTTTGTATATCTTCAGCTCACTTCCTTGTGTTAATTAATGGCCAACCAGGGGATTTTTTCACTCTATCTCGAGGTATCTGACAAGGGAACCCTCTCTCACCTTATTTATTCATTATTATGGCGAATGTTCTCTCCCATATGGTGACTAAGGCTATTATGGATGGGACCTTAAAGGGTATCAAATTAAATCCACATTGCCCTATCTTATCCCACCTATTCTTTGCAGATGACGCTATTTTCTTCTTGGATGGTACTCTTAGGGAAGCTCAGAATCTTGCCAATATTCTAAATTGTTACTGTTTTGCATCTGGTCAGTCGATCAACCTGAACAAATCTGGTGTTTTTCTTGGGGCTAGCTGTCCACAGGATTTAAAACACAATATTGCAGCTGAACTGAGGGTTCCTATCCTAGAAAAAACTGGGAAATATGTAGGGATATTATCTGATTGGGGCCAAACTAAAAAACAGATGCTAGATTGGATTATTGCACGGGTGGACAGAAAATTGGAGGGATGGAAAGAACAATTAATATCGAAGGTAGGGAAAGAGGTGTTAATTAAAATGGTTGTTCAGGCATTACCCCAATATGCCATGAATATCTTCAAAATAACTCTATCTATTTGTCGAGCAATCGAAAGGAAAATCTCAGCTTTCTGGTGGAGACAGAATGCACAGCAAAAAGGTATTCACTGGAAGAGTTGGGAAGTTTTGAAGAAGAGGAAGGCACAAGGAGGAATGGGGTTTAAAGATTTAGTGGAATTAAACAAAGCTATGTTGGGAAAACAAGCCTGGAGATTAGAGAAAGCCCCTGAGGCTTTGTGGAGCATAATATTTAAAGGCCTCTACTTCCCTAACGGTAATCTATGGACTGCTACAAGAGGTGCCAGACCATCTTGGGGTTGGCAGAGCCTTTTAATAGGCCGCGATGCCCTAAAACCTGATCTGAAATTGGAGGTTGGAGATGGAAAATCCATCAACTTGAGAGATGACCGTTGGTTAATGTCAGGAAGTATTGGGGGACCGGCGAACCGAGATGATCCTAAGTTAGTGGTAGAGATCATTGACCCAACTACGCGCACATGGAAACATCAGATTATCACAGAGCTTTTTGACAGCCACATCTTAGAGGAAATTCAAGCAACCACACTCAGCATATTTACCAGACCTGACCGTCTAATTTGGACAGGACATAATTCAGGGGAGTACAAAACCAAAAGCGGGTATCATAAATTACGAGCAACCAACACAAGCAAAATAGAATGCCATGCATCCTCCTTATATCAGGTACCGCAACAATTATGGACAGAAATCTGGCATCTATAGACGACACCCAGAATTAGACACTTCATGTGGAGTTTATGCAACGAAGGCCTTCCTACCAGAGCCAATCTATATCGGAGAAAGATTATACCTGAGCCGACATGCCCACTATGTAACCAATTTCCAGAGTCCTCCGAACACCTCTTTGGACTTTGCCTGTGGACAAGGAAGATTTGGCAGCATTATTATACTGACATGGATGTTTCTCCAACCTCTATAACAAGAACAAATTGATGGGTGAGTGAATACCTCAGATCTGGCATCACAGTAAGTCAAAAAGCGATTTTCACAATCACCCTTTGGCTCATTTGGAAAGCCCGCAACGCTTTGATCTTCAATGGGAGGCGAAAAACACAAGAATAGATCGTTAATGAAGCCCGTCTCTCTCAACAGCTCTACGAGAAATGGAACCCACGGACAAGAACAACGAGATCAGATCCGCGTACCTGGAAGCCTCCAGCTCTTGGCTCCTTGAAGATCAACGTCGATTGCTCTTGGCTGGCCGAGAAATTAGAGGGATCTATTGCTGGTATATGCAGAGGAGAAGCGGGTGTGTGCATCGGAGGTTTTGTGCAGAAATTTCGAGCTCAATCGGCTCAAGTGGGAGAAACCCTAGCTGTCCAACAGGCTTTACTTTGGTTGAGAAGACAACGAACTGCTCTGACAGAACTCCCACCTGCCGCACGAACTCATCTGATCTTCTCTTCCCTCGTGTGTATCTCCAGCGACTGCACTTACGCCGTGGAATCCATCTTGGGCCAAACAGAAGTGACATGGGCCTCTCGTCTGACTGTCCTGGACTGCAGAGAATTGCTGGCCCAAATGCCGAACGTCACATTGCGTCATGAAGCTCGAGAATCCAACCGCGCGGCAGATTGGCTTGCCAAGTCTCACAACAATGACTCTTTACCAAGAAATTGGGTTTCCCATCCCCCGCTGGAGCTTTATGTTATCTTATGTTTGGACTTTCAGTTTAGTTGTAATTCGGCATCCCTGGATTAATCAATGAAATATCTTTCCGACCCAAAAAAAAAAAAAAAAAAATAGCTTTGTTGGATCAGTGCAGTTCATTATACAGTTATGCATTATCCCCATGATATTTCTATGATAAAACATAATCGTGGATCCATTAGAACTTACCTACGTGGATCTTACTCGGACATTGATATTTACCTGTATTAATCATGTAGAGTTTTTCCTTTGATTAGCATAAAGAGATGGCAGATGCCGAAGACATTCAGCCTCTTGGTGTTCATAATGGATTTGGCATGGTTAAGGTGAGAATATTGATGCACCGGTCCATTGCTATGGGCTTTCCTGGAGTGCGTGGTGGTATTTGTGCTCACGTAATAACCTGAATTTGACAGGCTGGTTTTGCTGGAGACGATACTCCAAGGTTTGTCTTCCCCAGTATGGTTTGTCGATCGAGGCACCCTGCTGACATGGTTAGTATGGGCCACAGGGTTGCTTATGTTGGAGATGAGGCCCAATCTAAAAGGGGCATGCTTACTTTGAAGTACCCTATGGAGAGTGGAATTGCCAGCAATTGGGATGACATGGAAAAGATCTGGCATCACACTTTCTACATCGAGCTACGCGGGGCTCCCGAAGAACATCCGATGCTCCTTATTTAAGCAACCCTCAACCCAAAAAGCAACCGGGCAGAAGATGCCACTGATCATATTTGAAACGTTTGTCCCTGATAGTGCTGTCAAAGTGTAACATGAAGACATAGTGAAAGAGTTGATTTAATAAATGCAAGGTGTATAAATGGGGATGAACTTTCACATGGAAACTTAGCAAGAGAGTTGATTTAATAAATGCAAGGTGTATAGATGGTGATGAACTTTGACGCGGAAACTTATTAAGAGAGTTGATTTAATAAATGCAAGATGTATATATAGGGATGGCTTCTTCAACGCGGGTTTTTTTTTATTTGATTTGATTTGATTTGATTTTTCTTTTTTCTAACCACATCCCGACCTTAATAGCATACTCAACGTGTAACCTAAAGATTTATCCTTTTGAAGGTCCAAAGCGAACATGACATGAACCATAGTCGGCAAAAATCAGACAAGAAGATTGCATCTCAGAAAAAGGCAAATGAATATAATCTCTCAACTTCCCACGTTGACCAAATTTCAGCTTTAACATGGGATTGGGACATTCGGAAGGTCCAAAGCGAACATGACATGAACCATAGTCGAGAAAAATTCTACATGAGGATTGCAGCTCAAAAAAGACAAATGAATATAATTTCTTGAGGGTTTTCTTAGCTAATTCTCTGTTCCTCTCTCCAGAACATTGCTCCTCAATCACATGAATCCACTGACGTTATCGTGACGTCAGCCGTGCACGTGCGTCGCACGTGTCAAATGACGTCATCGTCACGTCATCCGCGCACGCGTGTCGCACGTGCCAGATGACATCATCGTAACGTCATCCTCGCACGCACCTCGCACGTGCCAGATGACGTCATTGTAACGTCATTCGCGCACGTGTGTGGCACGTGCCGCGTTGGTCGGTTCAACCCGACCCGACCTGACCCATCCAACTTGTTGACCCGACCCGTCCGTCCCATTGACTCGTCCGACCATCGTTGACTAGCGTTGATTGGCGTTGACCGGCAAAAAAAAAAAAGGAAAAGAAGGAAAATTATGTATTTTCCAATTTGTTCGTTGTAGATTATAAGTAATCTCTTTTTATTTTGTATTTGTTGTAGGAACTATGGAAAATTATGTATTTTCCCTTTTGTTCATTGTGGATTATATGTAATCCACTTTTGTTCTGTATTTGTTGTAGGAACCACGGAAAATTATGTATTTTCCCTTTTGTTCATTGTGGATTATAAGTAATCCATTTTTGTTCTTCATTTGTTGCAGGAACTATGATACGTTATGCACGCATGCCTGCATTTCCAAGAACGGACAAATAAAATGCAAGACTTAAAGGGCTAATGACAGAGTTAGCTAATTATCGGTGGAATGACGGTGGTGTAGTATCACACGTGGTCATGGTCAATCGGATGATACAAGAAATCATCTGGAATGGTTATCCTATTCCAGATTTTGAGAATGTGCCGGTTTTAATTAACACTCTTCCACCTGAATGGCAAGCAGTGTTAGATCGCCTATGGGAAGTCAACATGGTCCTAGATTATAGGAGGCTTGCAGTAGCTTTTGTAAGAGAGTATTATAGGATCGAGTTAACCAAAACTTTAATCTTTGAATTGAGTGTCACATGGTGCAGAGTGAATGCGCCTTGGAGGTGGCATAAGAGCTCTTCAAAGGTCTTTCCATGGTTGACCAATGTGCCTTCAGAATTCTTAGAGAATTTTACTAAGAAATTAAAAGAGACTTTCCCAATTTATGGGAAATATGAGAATATTTAGGTTTAATTATTTATTTTTCCTTAGATTAGTTTGAGATGTTTTAGGTGTAAATATCTCCTATGTTGATATTTTTCCTCTAAATATATTATTTATTGTAGTGGACTTGTTTAATTATTGAAAGTTCAATGTTATTTATTATTGTAAATTAGTATGATAATTTACAATTCTTTGTGGGAAGTTCAAGAAAGTTTTAGTGACTTTGTTGAACTTATTTTGCATAGAAGACTATATTAATGATAATTTTAAGTTAGGATTTTTGGATGATGATTGGAAATATAGTAACCTTTTGATTCTGAAACCTTGCTTGAAATTATTTATTAATATAATGGGTATGTACAAAATTGATGCATAAATAATATACATTAATAATATGTGCATATGTGTTTGATATGTTCAGATTGATGGCTTCAGCAACTAAGAATATAATTGCCGATTTGAACAAAGAAGACAAATTGAACGGCAAGAATTGTGAAATATTGAATAAGAAAATTCAATATGTGCTTGAAAATCAAGAATCACTAAAAGCTCTTGACCATGTTATGGAAGAACTTGAGGATGCTTTGTCTTGAGCTAGCAAAGGACCGCCTAAAGGCATTTGAGCGAGAAACATATATTTACTATGTTGCTTCTAATTCAGTAGGGGCTTTGAGCTCTAAACGCAATCGCATTGATTCGTTCAATATGTGGAAATGAAATGGATCAAGTCATTATTGCAAGAAATCAAGAGTTAATCAACATAAGAGAGGAAAATGCCATCGAGTGAAGAATATTTCAAGAATGAAGTGTTACAACTGTGACCAAAAGGATCACTATGCTCGCAATTGTCGTGAGCCAAAGAAGGTAGTCACCTCTTGTACTCTTAAGAACTTTGCTAATGTGTCAAGTTCTATATTCTCAACTGAATCTAATTCTTTGTGGACTGTAGATTCAGGAGCAATAGATCATGTAGTGAAGGATAAAGAATCATTCATGTAATTTCGACGAGTTTTGACTAGAACTAAATGAACATGCATAGTGGACGCATTTATGTATTATATGCTCCAGAGATTTTTTAAAATTTAGTATATGTTTTAATGTTGGTTAAGCTTGGTTTTAGTATGAACTTCCATAATAGTGGTGTGAATTTGTATTTGAATACAAACTACTATAGTTGTGGTTATTTTCTAGATGGTTTTATTGTATTGAATGTTGACTGTGGTAATGTCAATGTTTGTTATTCCCTTTCACATCTTCTAATTTATATGATAATGATGTGAATGTGTGGCATGTTAGACTTGGTCATATTGGCCAATAACGTATGAATAGACTAGCCAAAGAGGGCTTGTTAGACAATATTGAAAAAGTCGATTTACCCATATGTGAGTATTGCCTAGAAAGGAAAACGACAAGAAAACTATTTGGAAAAGGCACAAGACCCGAATTTCTTTGCATTTAATCCATTCTAACGTCTGTGGTCTAATAAATATGAGAGGAAGGCATTGGGCTATTTATTTCATCACATTTATAAATGATTATACTCGATTTGGATATATCTATTTGATTTATCATAAATCTGAAGTATTGAGTTGTTTCAAAAGGTTTATGAATTTGATAGAAAATCAATTAGACAAGAAAATAAAAGTATTGAGATTCGATCGAGGTCGAGAATATTTATTTAATGAGTTCGGAAAATTATGTGATAAAAAAGTAATGAAAAGACAATTGTCTATTCTATATACTCCTCAACAAAATGGTATTACAGAGAGAATGAACAAAATCCTACTAGAAATGGTTAGATCTATAATGTCGCATGCTAACTTACCTATCACTTTTTGGAGTGATGCGTTATTAATTGCTGCCTATATACTTAACCGGGTACCTTCCAAATTAGTTACTTCCACTATATATGAGTTATGGACATGTAGAAAACCAGACTTAAATTTTCTTAAATCATGGGGTTGTGCTGCCTATATTCACGAGCCCTCTCACAAGTTTGGGAAATTGGGTCCCAGAAGAAAAAAATAGTATTTTCATAAGATACTTTGAATACTAAAAATGGTATGTGTTTATAGGTGAGCATGAAAGTGGAAGTATGACTGAATTTAAATTACGGGATGTCATATTTTTAGAGAATGAATTTCCTAAGAATGACGAAATATGTGAGGATTACTCCCTATTTGAAACCCTGGATCCAAATAATGAATTTAGTGGAGTTCGTTCATGTGGGAGTAATATAAAAAGTGATGAATTTAATTCAACTCACTCTCAATTACAATCACATGATGAGATAATATCGTTATTATCTAATTCGAGTGGGAGCATGATGGGGAATGATGTACAAAGTGTACAATCTCTCATACGGCGAATAAGTCGCAAAAGTATTCTCCATCGACGCTTTGATATTGAAGGAAAACTTTTATGGTTGCTCATAGGATGAGGATGAGCCAAGAGATGTACATTAGGCTTTTAATTGCCATAATAAGGAAAAATGGATGCATGCAATGAAGGAGAAAATGGAGTCAATGAAGTCAAACCATGTTTTGGAATTGGTTGATCTTCCAAAATGCCGCAAAGCTATTAGGAACAAGTGGATTCTCAAAATAAAGCATAAAGCTGATGGCTCAATAGAAAGACACAAAGTTTGTCTTGTGGCGAATGGGTATAATTAACAGGAATGAATTGATTATGAAATTTTTTTTTCTTCTGTAGTGAGATTTGCCTCGATTCGCATTATTCTGGCAATAGTAGCAAGTATGGATCTTGAGTTATATCAAATAAATGTAAAGACTATTTTTTTCAATGGGGAATTAGATGAAGAAATATATATGGAACAACCTACTGGTTTCATTATGGAAGGCCAAGAAGAAAATGTATGTCGACTTTTGAGATCGATATATGGCCTTAAGTAGTCGTTGAGACAATGGTATATACGTTTTCATAATGTCATAATGGCATATAATTTTATAATAATTAATGATGATCATTGTATATATATCAAAATATCTAAAGATCAATTTGTGATAATATCATTATATGTTGATGATATACTAATTACCAGAAGCAATATGGAGTTTCTTAATACTGTCAAGAGTTGATTATCTTCCAACTTTGAGATGAAATATATGGGTGATGCTGCATACATTTTGGAGTTAAAATGTGAAGAGATTGTTCGAAGAGGTCATTATCTCTTTCGCAAGAAACATACATAAATAATGTTCTTGAATGATTTCATATGCAAGATTATAAACCTATAGATACTCATATTGCAAAAAGTGAATGATTGAGCCATAGACTGTGTCCAAGGACTCCACAAGAAAAATGAACAAATGAAACATGTTCCTTATGCTAGTGCTGTGGGAAGCTTAATGTACGTTATGATGTGTACAAAACCTGACATATGTTTTGCAGTTGAAATGGTGAGTGGATACCAATCCAATCTAGGTCAAGCACATTGGAAAGCTGTTAAAAGAATACTGAGGTATCTGAAGGAAACTGCTGATTACAAGCTGAATTACCATATTCAAGGAAATGATCTACGACTTGAAGGCTATTTAGATGCTGATTGGGGATGAGATTTAGATGAAATGAAATCTACCTCTGGATTTGCTTTCTTACTGAATAATGGCGCAATATCTTGGAGCAGTAAGAAACAAATGTGTATAGCCTTGTCCACGATGGAAAGCTAAGTTCGTGGCATTATCAACAGTAGTACAAGGAGATGTTTGGCTTAAGATATTTTTGAATCATTTAGGTATTATTTGGTATGCTGCAAATCCATTATTGGTTAACTATGATAGCCAAGCAGCTATAGCGTATACCAAAGATCCAAAATATCATGGCAAGACCAAACATATAGATACCAAGTATAATTTTGTCAAAGATATGGTTGCATGAAAAGATATGAACTTACAGTACATATCTACGTATAAAATGGTAGCAAATCCTATGACAAAGCCAATACGTAGAGATGCGTTTTGTAGTCATGTAAAATCTCTAGGACTGTGTAGAGACCGATGTACTGAATATTATAATTTCCCTGAAGTGTTCACATTTAATGAATTTGTGTTTTTTCATCATTAATGCTTATGAATCTTTGTTTGACGATTATGCATCTTAGTGCTTAGTGAATTATATAAAGTTGAGAAAGTATGTCGGACAAATAAAAGATTAGTCCACTCACATAGGTAATCGCCTCTATTTATTATGTGATAAATAGAGATGAGATGGTTTTTAAGTTTATTATCTATGTAATAATTGAGTGCTCAAGCTTAAAATATATATATCGCATTAACTAAGTGTTAAGATGAGGACATGATATTGAAAGTAAAATAACCTACATATTTTAATTTATCTGTCTGTGATGTCAGATGTGAGTTATGATAAATTCTGTGAATGAGTAGATATGTGAACTCAAGTTAGACATTAAGTATGTCTAAATTATCATTTGTACGGTATTAATGGTGTAGACAAACGCTCCATGGGAAATAAGTTAATACCGTAATATGTATTTCATACTACGTATGCATAAGACGACTAATAAGAGTGGTAAAAGTTTGATCTCAATTTTTATGTCATGTGAAACTCTTGAGGAAAAAAGTTCCTCAATTTAGTGCCCTTATGACTCTTATGTATTCTCAAGATTTCTATTCAGTGTTTGCTATTTTAGGATGTTACCAATGATCATGAATTGATTCGATCTAATGGGATATTTTTAGAAAAGCAAGCTGAACTGAAATTGAGAGTTTGAAGGAAAGAGGAAGATCGAATTTGGAGAATCACATTATAGTTTTATATTCACTGGTTGACCAATTATGATTATTTTTGAGATAATCATAATCATGAATATAATATATCACTGTTTAAAAAGAGATCAAGAGAGAGATATAAATGTGATCGATCGATCTAGGGTACTACATACTAAATATACTCAGAGTGTGATGCCCATTATGAGCTACTATATATTCCTAACAGATGTATGGCATCGAACTCTCAAAGTATGCTGGTCGCATGGATTATTCACCAGTATAAATGTTGCAGAGAGGTAAAGATGATCTTGTTTAACTCACCATGTGCAAGTGGGAGATGATGCGTTTTTTCTATGTGTTGATGGGCCTAAGTAGGCCCGTCCGCCCATGATGGGCCTAAGAACCTGGACCCGCAGGTTAAGGGCCCATGTATGAAGGGTTGAGATATGAAAGGGTATGTTGAGGGGTTGCATCTTTTGGAAGAGGTGTTTTACATTGAGGGATTACATCTTTTCGGGGAGACATTTTAAGAGATAGAAAGAAAAAGAGAACGTACCTTTACGTAGGAATGTTTTCACTTTTTTCCCTCTCCCAAAAAGAACGTACATCTTTAGAGTTTTCTCCCCCTCAAAGCAACAGTACGCTCCTCGGTAGAACGGGATAAGGATTCTTCATCGAACTTCAACATTGGTGTTTAATCTGTGAAAAATAAGGTATGTTCGATTTCGTGATGTGCTTTTCAATTGGTGATACATGTGTTTCTTAAGCTCGTCTTCCGCGTTCGTTTTAAGGGTTTGATTGAGTATCGGATCCGTTTTAGGAAATCTGTTATTCCCAACATAAAGATATATAGAAGTGTTTCTTGGATCCCGCATTGAATATGTTTGAAGAATCTTTGTTTACAACGCTCACAGCTTTTAAACTTGTAGGTTTAAAGTGTATGGGCTGTCATATGATTGAAAATATCTTTCGTCCATTTCTTTTTATATATGATTCTATATAATTCTTAAGTGTCAGATCATTTTCATATTTGCCAGTCATTTAGTCGCAATGAGCATGATGCTGGTGAATAGGTGGGAGTAAACGAGGGAAGAGAAATGGGCATGCACAAGCGGGAAAAAAAATACTGAAGAGAAAAGCTAGGAGAGTAAAATTCATGAAGTCCCTTAATTCTTAGATTCATCCAACATCTGCTTTTATAAATTTGTGCACTTGAGATCTTTGATGATACACACTATGGGAGATTACATATCCTTCAATCTTCACCAAAGAAAAGCATAATAATACCTGAGTAAGTCATAGAAAGGAAATGTATACGGATGAACTTCAAGTATATGCAATTATATAATTATGTATTCTCTATTGTCTCGAAAGTCCGAATACAGTTTCTGCGTGAAAAATTGTCTTTGCTGGTGCGGTGGGAAAAATATGTCGTATGATCTAATAATTAATCCATCCAACATGGAACTCACATAATTAATTGTCGAGACGGCATTGGTCCACAAGCTCCGAAATCTTTTGCTAGAGATCATTTAGGTGATCGCCCTCGTCTTTAGTCTTGACCACCAAATCATCCACATAACATTCGATGATATAGTGGAGCAAAGTCCCCAGGGAGGAAAGTCATGAACGTTGCGCCCGCTTTCTTTGAACCTAAAATTTATAACTTTGTATCGGAATATTTCCCTGGGAATTATAAAGGCTGTCGTTTCCTCTCCACCATTTGGATCCATTCTTGTATTGATTGCTGCCGGAATATCCATTCTATCCGTAGCTCAGCGATAGGCAAAAGGAATGTGTCCTTTTGCATTGACTAACAAAACAGCATTGTTTAAGTCTATAAAGTTAACAAAACACTCTAACATTGGTCTTCTTCTTTTTCGCTGGCAAAATATTTCCAAGCCGAGCAGGGTATTCATTTCAGTAACTTTGATAACTTAGTCGAATTTAGTGACTAGGTCCGGATGAAAAGAATTTGGTTTCTGCACGAATATTCAACTAAGATAACATCTGTTTCTCTCGTCAGCCGGTGACTAGGCATATAAAAGTAGATAACATGCACATGCACGTGCCCATAGACGTGTAGATTCCCCTCTTTTATCAACACAGGTAATAAATCCAAGATGTATAAATAAGGATGAGTTGTTCTAGTGCTCACGGAAAGGTCAAAAGCCCATATATATCCGCATTGAACAAGAATGCCTTGGATTAGAAGTACGTAGTTTTGTGAAAGTTAACGTGGAAACTTGATAAGAGCGTTGATTTAATACGTGCGAGATTTATAAATAAGGATGGGTCCTTCAACAGAGGTTTTTCTATTTGATTTATTTTTCTAACCACTTCTTGATCCCTCTCGTTTTCTTTTGTATGGCCAAGAACGGAAGTCCTTTGCCTTCGCAAGACTCCTTCAAGTCATGCCCACAAGCACTAGAGACTCGTTGATTTAATTTTTTTGCTGACAACTTGTGAATTTAATTCTATGTACCGCAACTGCTATCCCTGTCCACAATGTGAATAGCTTAAATGTGGACTTTTTTTACCTTTCCATTGAGCTAGCCATCACTAACTCAAATATAACATGGCAACAAAATATCTTAAGAGCAAAATAATTAGCAACACCTAGCCACACTTTCTGAGGAGTATTAAAGATTTGATCATATCCAAGTAGCTCGTGGCACAAAGTGTGACTCCTAAAATTCATTTTTCCCCGATTCAATCTCATGTGGTACTTCCTAACTAATAGAAATGTTCCCCCGCGATTTTACTCTTCTCTAACATATCATCAACGCATGCCTCCATATTCATTTTCTAGTGTCGACAAAACTTTGCTTGCCCGCCTTTGGTACGTCGCGAGTTCGAAGGGCATCGGGTGGGTATAACCTTGATTGGTGATAAGTGACGTCTTTTCCTCATATTTCAGGGCCAGTCGTATTTAGTTTTACCTGCATCTAAGGACAGAGTTTGTCGCAGTCTGTTGAATCTACCGGTTGCTTCGTCCGGGGCAAGGCGTAGTTGCCTTTCGGACAAGCTTTATTCAAGTCCGTCAAATCTAGGCAAATTCCGCACTTTCCACTGCTCTTCTTCAGGAGCACCACATTGGCCGACCACTCCAGATAGTTCAGTTTCCGATGAAGCTTTGCCTTCTTCAATCTTGCCACTTTGACTTGAATTGCATCTTGCCGATAAGGGGCAAGTTTCTCTTTTCCTGTCCTACAAGGACTATCCCGTTCAACGTTCGAATGGGAGCACATTATCGTGGGCTCGGTTGCTTGCATATTTGTTGGTACCCATGCGAACAAGTCAGCATATTCAGGTACACATTTGACGACTCATATTCCACTTCCGGACTATCACAACCCTCCCAAAATGAATCTCGACATGGTTCACGGATCATTAAGGGTGCGCATGACAACGTTTCTATTTCTTTATTTCTCTATTTTCCGAAATAAGTTTATAACAGAAATCCGTTTGATAACATAATTTCATTTTTTTTTTATTTATAGAATAAGGGCCCGTTTGTTTATGTTTTTTTTTTTTCTGTTTTTAAACACTTTTTCTGTTTTTTTGTTCCGGGAACAAAAAAGGAACAAAAACGCGTTTGGGTGCGTTTGTTCCTTTTTGTTCTTTTCTTCCCAGGAAAAACAAAAAAAAACAAGAAACTCAAATTTTGTGTTTCTTGTTTCTGAAACACTTTTGAGAAACACATTTTTTTTTTCTCTTTTTCTTGTTCTTTTTTCTTTTGGCCTGTCGCCGGCCTCGGCCATGGCCGGCGACCGCCGACGAGGGCCGGCGGCCTCGCCCAGCCACGGCGAGGCTCACCGTCCGGCGACGCCGAGGCTCGCCGTAGCGGGCGAGCTCGGCCTCGCCGGCCGGCCGGCCAAAAGAAGAAAAAAAAGAAAAAATGAAAAAGAAAAAATAGAAAAAATAGAAAAAAATAGAAAAAATAGAAAAAATAAAAAAATTATCCAAATTTACCAAACATGTTTCTGTTTATTTTTATTTCCGGAACAAGTTTACCAAACGCGTTATTTTGTTCAAAAATTGTTCCCGGAACGAAACACTTTTTTCTATTTCTCGTTCCCCGGAACAATTTTTAAACAAACGCAAACAAACGCACCCTAAATTCTATTCTAGAAATAGGTTTGGAGTAAAAATCAGAAATTAAAATTTTTAACTTTTCTACTTTTAGAATAGAAATGAAAAATTAAAACTTTCTTGATTATTCACTCTCGTCATAGGCCGTCGCCCACCCGCATCTGGATGCTGGACGCCCATCGCCAGTTGCCGGCCACCCACCACCAGCCCCCTGCCATTGGTTGCCCACCACCGAATGCCGGCTGTCGGCCATCAGACTCCAGCCGCTCATCATTTACCGTCGGCTACCGTGTCACATCTCGATCCTCGAGTGCGTGTCTATCCCTCGGTGGTCGATAAATTGCAACATCCCATGACATGTCACCGATCCATTCATTTTAATGCGCATGCGAAAGCGAATAAATAAATCCCCAAACAACACAAAAATGGGATAGAAAAGCAAGTCCAAAATTTTGAAAACTACAACACACCTTTATACAAAGCAAACTAGGTCATTTACAAGACTAGTATATATTCACAAGGGTCTACAAACGATCGATCCTCAAACAAGTTATCCTATGACCAACTAGTCAGACTCGTTCGCCGATTTTTCAGTCTTCATAGGGTCCGAACGGGACGTCGGGTTCTCCACCACGCCATCGGGAGGGTCAATTGGATCCTCATCCAGAGCAACATCAATTACAACAGCAGAAATATCAAAAGTCCTTAGGGGATTCACCCTGAAACCATTGGGTCCATAATGGAACCATGCTCTGAATTGATGAGGTATCCTATGAGGTGGATTCTTTTCGATCCAGACGGTGGTTCCTACTAGCTCATAGACCCAGTGACTTCCAGGATTGGGGTAACTAGAAACCCGCTCGGTAACCCTCATGGGGCGGCCAAAACGTTCAAGAGGATTCGTCATCTAAGAACCTAAAAATGTTGAGCCCACGACGGGGTGAGACAATGTCTCAGCAAGTCCACCCCCTAAACTCCGACTAAGAAGGAAATACACTTAAAAGCTGCCTATGCACACGCAAGATAGAGGACTTACCTTTGCCTCAGTTTCTTTCTACAAGTTAGTACAGTTCATGATCTTAACCAATAAACTTAATCAACTCATCGATCAATCAGTTAGTCAGCTCAATTCGATATCAATCATACTATCTATCAATTCAATACCATATATCAATTCTTTGACACCACTACTGCTCACAATAGTAGCGATATATGGTCATAGCTCGCTCAAGCATAGATAGATAGCTTGCTTAAGCTGATAATTATATAGATTGTGCTCACTCAAGTTGATAAAACGATCATAGCTCACTCAAGTTGATAAAATGATCTTAGCTCACTCAAGCTGACGTGCAAAGGGTTCCAAAAGTTGACGATAAATATGCTCACACAAGCGGACATGCACATATGCTCTCACAAGCTAATAAACCATCACATTGAAAAAACCTAATAAAATAATCATGTGTGAGTACACGGTCGATCTAAGCCAAAATCTCAATATCTTTCTTTTATAAAATCCCACTAATTATAATAGTCCATAAACACATTTTTGGCGTTGTAAATCGACACTCGATATTTTCCAATTAAATATTGAAATTATTCAATTTTGGAATAAATACCCAAAATCATAATTCTCACTCAATTTGCACAAATCAAAACTCCATTAAATAAACGAAGTATACCATTGCAATCAGCACGAAATTCGGTCATTGACTATCCTAATTAAAAACCGAAATTGGCCCAGAAAAATTCTGAATCTCTTAGATAAATAATACAACCTATCTAGTTGCTAATTAAACCAATCTAACCACCTAACATGCAATAATGAGTAATTAAATCACTAATTCATTCTAACTAACTACTTAAACCTTAATTAGCCTAAATTAATAATCCATTAAGCATAATTAACTCCCTAAGTAGAGTTTAGCAAGTAAACTCACCGGTTTTGAAATTTGATGAGTCCACGACAACGGCAACGTGGAGACGGGCGATAAACTCCGAAACGGTGACACCCTATGAGGTCCGGAAGCAGCCCAAAACGAGCCTAGAAGGCCCATGGTTGGTTGGATGGCTCTGTTTTGTCTAAGAACGAAGCTTGCTAGCCCGAGGCTGGAACGGCAAACGGAGAAGGTCCAATGGCTTGGCAAGCGAGCAGGCGGGTAGGCAGGGCTTCATGGTGGCGGAGGCGAGCTTGGACGACTTGGACGGCTACACACGGTGGCTAGATGGTCCACTAGACCTACAAACAGAGGCAAACGATGGTGTTGGGAGGCGAGACGGGTAGGGGCGAGCAGGTACGAGCGGCGGCGTGTGGTGGCTCTGACGACTTGGGGGGCTTGCAACGGGCTAGGGGAGGGAGTTGGCTAACCCTCCTGCAACTTTTGAGCTTCCAAAAGGACTAGAAATGGAGAAAGATGGTTTGTTGAAGAAGAAATGGGACAACGAAGGCTTGGAGGGAACCACTTTGCTTCCATTATATCCCTTTGTCCCTAAGACAAGACCCCACAGCCCATGGCTATCTTCCATGGCTCTTTGGCAACCACCAAGCTTCCTTTGCAAATTATTGAAGTGGTCCAAAAGTGGTGGACCAAGGGACATACGAATTTGGTGCCATTTTCCCCAAATTGAACCAAGTTCCTCTCCGATTAGATTCAATTCGACCCCCAAAAATTCCACCAAGATGTCCTTGATCAAATTAACATTTTTCCTCACTAATATAATCAACTCGCATCCTAGAAACGTGATAAAAAAAGGGTTTAAATTTCCTGCAGGTATGCATCCCACAATGGGCGAACAACTCCCGTTCAAACCCTTTAGGGACAGCCTTTTAGCAGAAAACCATTCAGCCCTTTAGTTCAGAGCCTAGAGACACTCAGAGATGTCAGGATGGAAACATTTCTAACCTACCCAAGGTACATTTCTTGGAGGATCCTACTAGGCTGGAGAAGAAGAGAAATTTAGAAAGCCATAGAGAGGTTTTTCACAAAGTACACACTTTACTTCAAGGGACTCTGCCCAACACATTACACCCTCCTCACCTTTTATAGACGATAAAAGGTCATAAAGACACTCATAATGACCAAGCTCATGAGTTCGGATACAAACAAAGGCATCGGAAACTTCCGAGAGGGAATTATTCGCACACTATAAACAATGATTGTATTGTGAACAATACTTTCCCTAACCTAGTGCTATAATAAAAGTGAACAATGACTTTCTACAGTGAAATTGTATGGATTCAACGGCCCCGTCCGTCATGAGCATTGTAGCTACAGACTGAGTCATCTGAGCTGCATTCTAGAATATGTTTCTCATATTTCTGTTCAAGAGCTTCAAGGTCTTCTGGTGAGAAGATTTGGTTCAGCCGTCGTGATGATGATGCTTCTACGTGAGCCCAATATGATGCTTCTTCTTCAGCCCAGTTTGTATTATCACTTGTAGTGTTGGCAAGAATACTTGGCTGATGCCAATTGGATGGTTGTGCATAGAAGGATGTGTCCATGTTTTGGGATAAGGACGAAGGTCTGAATTATAGGGATCTTGGGAAAGAGGACCTCCAAAGCGTGCATAGGGGTCTTGAGTAGACTGGACAATATCATCTTCACTTGTCACTTCATGATCTTGGGATGATGCATCTTGTCTGTATTATCTAAGTGTTTCCTTAGCTTCTGGTGCTAAGTCATAATGATCCCACGTAGTTGGTACATTATTCCATATATCTTCGGGAATGGTTTTGTTTTCTTGGATAAGATTTATGAATCCAAGCTTCTCGTCTATCTAAGTACGGTCTATAGGATATGGTTCCTATTTCATGTGGAGCGTCGAGGATGTTACCATTGTTTCTGAAAAAATGTCATGGACGTCGGAAAAGTAGGATGGTATGGACTTCACCAGTGAGTAGGATGATGGAACCAATTAAGAAAATCTAAGAAATTCTTATCACTTTCTTTTTCAACCTTTCTTTCGAGTAAGAATATTCTGGTGAGGTTGGCAATAAATTTTCTGGTTGGAATTTCAATAGCTATTAAGTACTTATTGGTTAAGTACCATAATAACGTCTTGAGTTGATCAGGGAAATCATCTTTCTTCCAGATAAGGGGATGAATGAATGGATAATTCAAATTTAACCCGAAATGATAAAGAATCGAACCTCCATTGAATCTGAATAGATCTATGTGGCATTGCCACATGAGGTTTTCAAGATTCTCAACGAGACTATCATTCTGGATCTGTTGAATAATCTCCTGAGGATATTTCCAACTTGACAAATCTTTGATATTTTCAATCTTATATTTCACACAATGATTAAGCATATGAAAAGTAGGCTTCTAGATGTACATGTTGATTTCAACCGGTGCTTTTGGCCTTGACAAGAAGTTAGCAAGCACATTCTTCTTCCTAGGAATGTGTTTGGTTTCAAAAGAGTATTTTGAAAACCATTCAGCCCATCGAAGCAGTTGAGAATTTGGAATCTGCTTTTGTTTAAACTTGGTCATCTGAAGGAATGATGCCATGTTTAATTCTACTAGAAAGTGATGGCCAATGAGATGGAATTCAAACTTTTTTATTCCATTTTTCACTGCTAGAATTTCTTTGAAAGTTGAATGGTAATGCATTTCAGCTTGAGAAAACTTTCCACTTTTATGAGCATAAATGTGTCTCTTACCATCAATTTCTTCGAACAGGATGGCTGCTCAGTATTCATCACTAGCGTTAGTTTGAAGGATTTTCTTTCCTGTTTATGGTATTTGCAGTGGTGGGAGATTTTGCATAATCTCCTTAAGCTTAGCAACTGCTTTAGTCTAAGGTTTTCCCCATGGTGGGAGATTCTTCTTCAGCATGGATTGCAAATGAATCAGGAGCTTTGCAATATTTGTGACAAAATCCCTAAGATAATTGATTATCCCAAGAAATTGCTGAACTTGTTTTGTCGTGAAGTTATCTTCAGGAAACTTTAATAATTTTTTAGCGATATGTGGCCCTGGATAGTATGTACCTTTGTTGAGGTGCATACCAAGAAATTTAATTTATGTCTGGGCAATATTTTTTTTTTTTGGGAAAGCATAATACCATACTTCTTCACGATTTCTGCGAACTGCTCAAGAAGTTGGTAGTGTGACTGCTCATCGAGACTGTAGAGCAAAATGTTATTAATGTATACAGCTGTACTTGACAAGATTGGTTGGAAAATACGACACATGACCTTTGGAAAAGGGATGGTGCTACCTTTAAGCCAAAATGAATAACTTTCCACTAGAAGTGCTAGTTAGGGATACATAAACATGTTTTGGATTTGTCTTCAGGATAGATGCCCAATTGCCAAAATCCGGCTTTGAGGTCGAATTTGGAATAAATGTGGGCCTTGGTTAGACTAGTAAAGATGGAATTTCTAGATGGTAAAGGGAATTTATCATCTTGGAGAAAAATGTTGAGGGGTTGATAGTTGATCACTAGCCTCATTTTTCCTCCGTTCTGCTCGGCACGCTTATTGACATAAAAGGCTTCACAAGCCTATTGAGAATTGGAGGTTTCAATAAGGCATTGCTGCAATAATTCTGAGCATTCCCTTTGGGCTAAAGCCAAGTGTTCTGGCTTCATTCTCATATGACTCGCCTTTGTTGGATTAATGTCTTCATTGTTTTTTAATGAAAGGCGGACAAAAAATTCTGGATTTTCCCATAAATGATGAGAACATTTCTGGGCAAATTCAGAATGAGATTCTAAACAAGATTCTAATAATTTTTGCATGAGTGGATCTAATAAACTCATTTGAATGGAAAAAAGTCTCTGAATATTGACGAACTCAGAGAATTTGTTTTTATACCTAAGACCTTTTTTAGGAATGATTCGAAGCTGCGAAATTTGAGTCATGATGTCCCAGCCAATGATTAAGTCTTTGTTGGGAAGACTGGATCCAAAGATCTTTGTGGATATTGAACACTGGGGGAAGAACTAGACAATTATGGGGGTGGTTCCGACATTCATGGAGAAAGTATTTCTTGGGTAGAATTGAAATATCGGGTATAAGGAGTCCATAATTCTTCAGGAAGAACTTTGGTGTCTACTATTGAACAAATTGCTCCAGTATCAATGAGAGCAATGACAGTAATTGGTTTGGCAAACTTTGAGGTGATGATTTTTATAGGGAAATGAGGACAATGAGTCTGGCTCAAAAATATGTCAAAGCTTGGTTCTGGAGATGTAGATGATATATGAAAAATATCTTCAGACTTAGAATCTGACTCAGTTTCACTAGAAGTGGGGTAACATGGAATGACACAAAGAGTTCGTTCATCTAGTTCTTCATCAATAGAGAATAGCGATTCGATATCATCATTTTCAAGAGAAATACTTGTTTCATTCTCAATTTGATGTATCAAATGATGCTGCCTTTTCTAGCTTGGGGGCAATTTTTGGCAAAGTGCCTTTTCTGGTTGTAGATGAAGCAGCAATTGGATTTTTTGTGGCCTGTGCAATCTTTCCTTTTGCGAAGGTATCGTCATTTTTTCTTTCTTCGAAAGTGCTTGTGGCCATGTTTGGATTTCTTTAACCAGTACTTCTTGAAATGTTTCTTCTTTCGAGAAGACTTTCCACAAGTACCATCACAGTCTTTCTTGGAACATTTGATTTTTAACTTTTGGCGAGAGCAGGCTGTCTCGAGTTCTCTGTCATTTGTGATGTAGGTATAAACCATCTGGCGCTTTAGGCACAATTCTTCAAGGCATAAATGGATTTCTTGTTGTATTTTTCTCAAGGGAATATCTTGTACTCTCCTCTATCTTCCAAAAAAGGATCTTTCAACCATCTAAAATAGTTCTTTAGGGATAGAAGTCAGGAAGACATGTTTTAGATTTGGATCAACTCCAATCTGATAAAAAAGTTGAAGCATTTCCCGATAATGCTTATCAAGATATTTCTTTTGGAGGGAGCAGCATTTTCTTTTGAAAAATTCTCTTCTTTTCGCAATGGGTTTTCCCACAAATAAATGATATAAGAGAATAATGGCATGGCTAAAATCATGTGACATCAAAAAATGAATTTGGTCTTGTTCCGAAACTGATTTTCACCAAAGTTTGAGGCTTCCTGTGAACCTCGTGACAAAATTGTAGAGGACATCATTCATATCATGATTGGTAATGGATTGAGTATTCAACCAAGTATGAAACTCTTCGAGTCTTTCTGGCCATTTATGGTGAAAAACTGTTTTGAAGCCATGGACACATGATATATTGGATTGTTTTGAACAATCTCTAGCTCGGAGTAATTTGATTCCATATCCTGATCTGGAGGATCAATCATGAATATTGATGAATTTACTGGTGCCACAGGAAGGGATTCAATATCAGGAATTGAAAAGGATGAGGAAAAGGATACTGATTCTGATTCAGTATCAAAAGTGATAGGAATAGTTTGTTCAACTGGAAGCAAAATCCGATCATTTGAAATGGCAGAATCAGGCTGTTGAATAGCAAGGTCAGGTTGTTTCTGAGTACCCAAATCCTTTAGAAAAGATTCTAGTAGATTGGATAACATCATCTAATCTGGCCTTTCTTTTATAATGATCGAACTTGATTCTGTAGGCATTTTCTCTTTTCCTTTATCCTTCTGTAGGTTTTTGAGATGATTTCACAATTATGTCATATATGGTTCTTTTCTGAAAGAATCTTCTAAGATGGCAGCAAAAATGGACGGCTAGGGTTTTGGAGGTAAATACCCAGTTCGGACAGGAGGTGCCAATGGATCAAAATGTCTAAACCTTCCTTCTTCAAGGAGTTGGATTTGCCTCTTGAGCTTTTCTATCTCCGGCTTGGGGCTCTCAAGATGATGGTACCCTAGGTGTTGTCCTTATTCCAAGGCATTTAGCCTTTTTTGGAATTCAGAAATCATTTTCTTGGTGGTCTCATCATATTTTTGAAGATCTTGTTGCACATTTCCAATCTTGGAATCAATTACTTTGAAGGCATTGTTTTGTGCTAATAGAGTCTCCGATTGCCAATTCAGAATGGCTTTAGCAGCATGAGTTCTTCTCTGTCTTCCATGTTCATCCACATCAATGGGGGCAGCTATCTTAAGAGTATGATGATATCTGCCTTGTGGATCAATAAATTCTTCTAGAGCAGAAAACGAGAGTTTAGAACTTTTTTTGACAAGAGGGAGAAAGTCTGTATCATGGAACATAGCAATGGAAGAAGTGGGTGGTGTTTTTGCTGGAACCTCAAGTGGGTAAGAATGCTTCTTAGCCCATTTTAAGATTGGCTTGTAAAACGGGGAGAGAGCTTGTTTTTTTTCTAAAGATGAGATAGTGGGGGTGATTTTGGTGGATCTGGTGGAACTTGGGACGTAGTACTGAACTCTGGTGGTGGAGGTGGTGCATATGAAACCATGAACTGGTATTTATCACACTCACCAAGAGTATCAACGGAGGGATCTCCGTTTAAGTACATTTGGTGTATGGGATCTTTTGGTTTTTTCCGTCGAGGTGGAGGTCTTGCAAGAGGATCTACCTCGTCGGGAGAGTTTGTACAATAGGAATATTGGCAAAAAGGATCCCAAAAATAATGAGCATAATTGTCTTTGTAGTAATGGATAGGATGTCCATCATTGTTGAAGTGTCGAACAAGTTTTTTTGGATCTGGCTTGGAAATTGATTTTAGAACGCATGGTTCAATCATGAAAAGTGTTTGGAAGATAAAAGGACTTTCTTCCTTTTCATTGCCAAATTTGATGGAAACAGTTCCATCTTTTTTCCGGATGAACTCAGAGTTCGTAGATTGGAAATGCTTGTTATGCTGGTGCAGCTTTTCGTAGTTGGTAATCCAATTCTCTAGAAGGAGTTTGGCTAACGTATCCTTTGGGATTTGTCTGGAAACATGGATGCATGATGCCTGGTCATTTTGCATGGAGATGAACAAAGCATCTTCATTGCCATTGTTGAAATTTAGATCAAGAGCATGGTTTTGCACTCAATAAACCATCTGGTAATGAAGTGTTGCAGTTACAGAGTCAACAGTTTGAGGTGCTCCAGTGAGCTGAACTTGAACTTTTAAGAAAGAGAGTAGCTGAGGATCTGAAAGAGCGATGTTGAAGTTTGGATACAAAGTCACAAAGACTGTTCCAGCATTCAAAGTAGTTTGGACAGTACCAATGCAAGCATGCTGGTATTGCAAAAACCTGGTATCCAACAAAGCAATTCTTGCCACAACTGGCAAGCATTTACGACCATGAAAGGTAAAAGCAAGACAAACCGCGCCGTAATGGACATGAGAATATCCTTGATGAACCCATTGTCTAGGAAATTCAAGAGGAATATAGAGAGTAACAAAGTACTCTTTTTCAGTAGCAGGTATGGGGTGCTGGTCAAATTTGGAGGACTAAACGTACTCCTTTACTTGCTTTGGAGTCTGATGAATCAGTTGTCGAATGGAGCGGATGGGTGAAAATGACGAGTTGGGTTTGGCAAAAGTGGAGTAAGGGTTCATGAGAGGAAGTTGGGTTTCAGAAATCTTGGTTTCATCACTAAGAGAGATTTCATAGAGATAATCTATCTTAGAAGCATTGGAGACACGAAATTCTAGAGGGGTGGAGGATGAGGAAGATGGAGCAAGAGAAACGGGTGCTTCGAGGATTTCTGGTTCTGTAGACATGATGGAAAGAGATCTTCTCGGCACTGGATTCACCTACCAAGCGCATGAAATGGATAACCTTAAAAAGAAATCATGGCTCTGATACCATGAATGGACTTAGACTTAGAACCAGTGAAGGAGAGTAAATTTCTTGCAGGTATGCATCCCACAATGGGCAAACAACTCCCGTTCAAGCCCTTTAGGGACAGCCTTTTAGCAGAAAACCACTCAACCCTTTAGTTTAGAGCCTAGAGACACTCAGAGATGCCAAAATGGAAATGTTTCTAATCTACCCAAGCTGCATTTCTTGGAGGATCCTACCAGGCTAGAGAAGAAGTCGTGACACTACGGCCCTAATTTGAATTTTCGCTAAAAATCTCGATTTGCAGAAAAATCTTCGGAGGATGAGTCAATGATCCTAAAATAAGTCGTGACATTACAGAACTTTCAATTTCTGAAATCGGGTTCAAATTTGCGGTTAATTTTAATCTAACGCGATTTTAGTGTGACCTAATCTACCAGGTAACTTTAAAAAAAAAATTTGTACAATTAACCCATGGCCGATTATTTTCGAGCCATAATGTACATCTTTGACATATTTGCGACTTTCGGTTGAAACTATAAGTATTGCAAAATTTTGTAAAATGATTTTATTCAAAAAATATCCTAGACACTTGTCACCAAATTAGAAAAATTTTAGTGTCAATATAACACTTCAATGTATCTTTAATAATCAATTTTTTTTTTGTTAATACCATGAAAAAATCTCAAACTTATATATGCGTGATAAATTTATCTCAAACTAATTAATCCACACTTATGACAAATTTATCATAAACTAATTTTTGACCACCAAACTAATTTTTTTTACCATAGAAAACCTCAAATTGGTGTATTTGTGATAAATTTATAATCCGTTAATATTCATTAAATTAGATCAATACCGTAAAAAATCACAAACTAATATACATGTGATAAACAAAGGATAAAACCCTAAATACACTCATCAACTTTCACGTGTCATCCAATTCCGTAATTTGACGATAAAATTTAATAGAAAATAATGGAGTGTAAATTTGTGTGTGTATTAATATGAGTTTTTTGTGTTAAAAAAATTAATTTTGTGTAAATTTATCACGTGTGTACCAGTTTGAGATTTTTCGTGACAATAACTCTATTTTTTTGGTCAAAACCCTGAAAATCAAATTATGTAGAATGAAAATATGGGAAATTATATGTTTTTGTCATTTGCCGTACAAGTAGGCAATTCCCAAAAGATCACCTATTCTTTTAATGCTCTCACCTAAGCACATTAACATTTGAGTTTCTTCATTGAAGGTTACCACGTCAAAAGCTTCTCAGGAGTTAATTTCAATTTCACATGTATAATTCAGAAACACTCTCTCCATGTTCCAGTATGTTATTTAGTTCATCACTACCAGTCACCATTCTAAAGCTTGCCAGTAGCCTTTTCTGGTTTAAACTCTCTCATCTCGATGATCACTCTGCGCCCACATCGGACCAGGTTGTTGCATTTTTCTAGTATATGTACCACCAACACACATAGAATTGGCGTGCTCCAAGCTATATACCAGCCCTTACATGACAGGAAATTTAAGCTATACACAAAACATGCAAGAGCTATTATTCCTTAGCAATCTAAACTTTTGGAATACTCAATTTTGTCAAATTCGTTCTTTTATTAATTAATATTGTTTAGTACGGAATTTTAGGATGAGTTCATGCCATCTCGGTATTTAATATAAGCAAGTCAATGTAGAATTTCATCAACTGAACCAAAAATTAAAAGAAAAAGAAAAATCACACCCCTTTCCAACATTGTGTGGTAGGACATGAACCTTGCTGCAAATTTATAGATTAGTATATAGATTTGAGTATAGCTTAACAAACATGTTCAACTTCTATTGATTGCAAATTTAAAGATTTATATATAGACTCAAGTACAGATTACGAAACATGTTCAACCTTCTATTGTTTTCCTTAGTTTTTCTTTCGAGAAAAAAAGGCGGAAAAGACTTGATTGTAAAAAGACAAATTAAAGAAAGTTGCTATAATTTGATATGATGGACTATCTTTGGACTTCAGACAATGATATATTTATGGTATCAAAATATTTATTAGCGTCAAATTGAATTTCAATTTTCTTCATTTTGTGATTTGCTAAATTAAATAACCAAACCAAGATCAAATCATAGATTTTGCCTAAAAGTGAATAATAAGCACCGGAGAGTATAATTAAAATGAAAATCTCCATAATAATAAGCAATACATTCATTTAAGAAGTCCTTAGTCCATACCCAATTATGTATATACCACTGAAAATGCACATGAAGATTCCTTGCCTCATAGTTAAGAAAAATTACAGATGTTAGGGAAAAAGGTACGGACGGTGAAGATTTGAGATAATCCAAAATGAATACACATTATGATTGAATCTAAGGAAATAATTTGCCAGAAAATTTCTTGCATGAATGCTAACTAGACGACAATTCGTGCATCGTACGGGATAGTTATAGAGTTGAGATGAATTCAATAATATTTGAGAATGTCATATAAAAATTTATCAACTAAAGCCGAATGTTTTAGATTGACTTATTATCGAACATACTGTGCAAGGAATACTTAAAAAAAAAAAATGAAAGCGCAAAACATGAGTTGTGAATATTTTATAGTCAAATATAAATTCGTACCGAGTAGCATAGCATATCGACGGCATTTACTTTCCAATCACACGTGCAATAGCATTTACAAATTCCCTATATATTATAAATCATCATGGAGAGAAATAAGTAAGAAATAAGTAAGAGGGATAGGATGAGGCAGCCCACTTTGCGGAGAATACAACAGAGACAATTCTTGCAATGAGCCAGACCAAAAAATAATTCTGGGGAAGAGGAGAAGGTATCTCTGATTATGTAGAGTCGAAGTGTCAAATTTGTTAGAAAATTTTATTATAGGCAATCGGTTTTAGCGTGAATTGATTCCCATCTTAGAATCTGAAACGAGATCTGATGGGGTCAACTTTCAATTTGTAGAACTGGGAATTAGTTGCCCAGTCTTGGAACTGAACAACTGATTTGGACCAATTACAAGGCTGGTCTCAGAAATTGTGATCTTTTTTCTTCTTTTTTTCCTATTTCTTAAAAGTGGGAGTTTCACAACATTAAAAAAAAAAAAAGCATTAATTTCAATTAATTTATTAAATAAATATTTACGTGTTCGAGGCCTTAATTGATGGCCAACTAGACAAAGTTATGGAGGAATGCGTAGGTTTGCTTTCCATATATATATTTGTCATTACTCTATTTTTGTGAATATTGAAACCTAATATACTAGTCCAGAGTTTACTTCAAATTTAAAAAAAAAAAAATTAAAAGAAAAATTAAGTAATACGGGTCGGTCCATCAGTTTGGTTGAAACCAGGAATCAGACCAAAACAAGTGAGACTAGACCGAAGCACACCCCTAATTTTAAATTCTTATTGTATATGTTAATAATGAATTCTATTTTTGCACGCAAGTTGCAAAAATATTTATACATTCGCTATTTGTTTATAAACAAGATTAAACTGTTAGACATTGATATGAACTGGTCACCAACTTCCACTCAGCATGCCAATTTCATTGTCCAATCCTTATCAAAGAATATGGAAGATGATGAATGGATGATATTGACTTTTGCGTTCAGCGGGGCCCCTAAGCTCGTCATTATGGCCATCAACAAGCAATCCGGGAGGAGCACAATTTGGCAATGTCCTCTTCAGGAAAGAGATTATGTCCTTGAGATTGCAAATATTCCACGGTCTGCTTCACTTTCTCCAATCGAACTCTCCTCATCAGACATCCCAGGAGGCGTATGCACAAGGTCAGGAGGCAATCCATTGACCGAGCTTGATGCAAGAGCGCAAATTTTTTGACCTGGTTCAGTGCTTTCCTCTGTTCTTAACTTTCATCTGATGGAGCCGGTGTCGCCGCCGCCGAGGCTGATTTGCTGCTTCTCCTTCATGCCGGCGAAGGATGAACGAAGGAAGAGACGGGGGAAAGGGGTTTCGAGATCGGACCTGGAAAGCCAGAGCTGGGGAAAGAATGAGGACATGCTGTCGGACGTGAGCACGTTCTCAGTGCAGGAACAGGAGAGGAGGCTGAAGATGGCGCGGGAAGAGGAGGAGAGAGCGAGGAGGGAGGCTGAGAAGGTGGACATGTGGGTGAGGCAGGAATCAGCACAGATGAAGGTTTCCATCCCAGAGGAAAAGGATGCCAAGTAACGGTCTTATGGTTATATAGCTAGCTAATCATACATCAATCTGTTCATAAATTCAACAAATTGTTTCATTTTTGTGTATCAATTCTATTGGTTCTTGAATTCTGTTGTGCTTTGTTTGAGGAAATCAATGGGTTATAACTTGTAGGACAGTAATCATCAAAGGAAGGCAAAATGGTAGGTTGAACTTGGTGCCATAAGCAGAACACAGGCACTAGTACTATTAATCAATCTCATGTACAGCTCAGATGCCTCCTCTGCCTATAAGAAGCTTGGTGGTTTGTTAGACTTTGTTAATAGAGAACTGTCTTTTGGAAAGAGGGAAGCCAAGTTGATTCTGAATTGTTCTTCGTGTGGATATTCTTCGATAACAAAGACCACTTGTTCTTAAGAATTACCCCGATTCAGCATTGGAAATCCTTACAATGAATCCCATGCCTGCAATGGATGCGCATTATTGCAGATTCAGCTACAGGAAGCTTCTGCGAATGGTGAACCATGAATTCCCAGATCTTCCTGATAGCATTCCTGTTTTCAGGTTCCAAGATAACATCATGGCAAGAGAAAACAATGTGTTCCTCAAGGATCAATGCCGTTCTCTGTATCCAAGGCGACATTTCTATTTGTGTGATGATCTTGGGTTTTTTCCGTCTTAGGAACTGCCAGAAGAGGGAACTTTGCTCAGCATACCACAATATCGTCAGCAGTCTTTACATCGACTGTAGTTCAGTCCATGCTCTTATTGCAAGCAAAGACCAAAGGAGTGCTGTCCAGACTTCCTGGTAATGCTTTACCAAGCCTGAGAGCAGAAGCACACTAGAATGCACCAAGGCACATAATAGAACTCACTATCTCCCCGAAACCCAATAGAGATTCCATCTGCTACAAACAATCAAGACAAGATCATCAGCCAAGTGAAAAATCACAATGAGGACGGGCTCTCTTCATCATTCCATCCAACTCAGCAATCTCTTTGAGCTTGGTCTGTAGATGATCGAAAGCCCACATTTTCACCAATTCAACCACCTCTTAAGCTCTTCCCTAAAGATGGCATATAAGTTGTAACAAGCAACAGAGAAATTCTTAGGAAATTTGTGGGAGTCATCAATAAGAAAAGAGACTTCTTTACAAGTTTAACAAGAAAAGACTTTATATTTGTATTACATTTGCAATTTCACAAGCAGAACTCAAGCAAAACATGGAAAACCCTGTCCGGCGCACAACATTGCATTACCCCTATGGCCCTTCACGTATACCGCATCAAGATTGCATTTTTGCATTCACTCAAGTTTGGCCAAAACCACACGAGATCTTCATTCAATCATCGTCGCTTGAAGTGGTCATCATCCTTGATGACGCTTGCCTCGCCATCCTCGCGATCTTCTCCGCCTCACGGGTTATCCTCTCTTCCTCCTTCATTGCCTTCTTCAGCAACTTCTTCTGCTCTTTCACGGAGAAGCCCCCCAAATCCGACAATACCTCGTCCTCCTCCATCCATTTAAAGCTCCTGCTCATCGCCTTCTCGATAGCCCTAGATTCGTCCCGCTTCCTCGGTGTCGGCTTCTTTGGCGAGCACCAGAAGCAGCCGCCCTTTCTTGGGGGCGATGGCGATGGCGACTTCGACTTCTTCCGCGAATCGTAATGATACGTCGGTGAATACACTGGATCGTGCTTTGTGGCGGACTCCCGAGGCGATTTCTCTTCTGGGTTCCGCTTCGGCGACGAGAAAATCGCGTCCTCCGCGGACGAATTCCACGAATCGGAACACAACGAGTCGCGGCGCCCATTTCCCCGCGGATCCTCCGGCTTCGCACCCGGTTTAGGCCGAGCCTCCTCGTCAAGCGCCGGCTCCGTCTTGCGGTAGCTCGAGCTCTGGAGCGCGGTCTGGGGTTTGGAGACAGGGAAGGACTTGAGCTTGCGGAAGCGGGACTCGAGGTCGGAGGGCAAGATGGAGTCGTCGGCGGCGAAGGAGGAGCAGTTGATGGCGGCGACCTGCTCGAGGACGCAGAGGTCCTTGGCCTGGGAAACGAGGTCTTCGACGGCGGAGTCGTCGGTGTCGGAAAGGTGGGAGAAATCGGCCATGGATTCCTCCTCCTCCTTCGTCTTCTTCTTCTGGGTTTGCGCTGTTCCGTCGAGATTTTTCAGATTTGCGATTGTGGGTGCGAGGATTTCGTCGGGTTCTTGCACAGTGTCTTCACTTGACTCTCTCTGCTTTTGCTCTGTTTCAGACGGAGCTTGCTCTGCTTTGCGATCTTCTGGGTTCTTCTGGGTTTGCGATGTTTCGTCGAGATTTCGGATTTCCGATCGAGGGTGCGAGGATCTTGATGGGTTCTCGCCACCGTTTTCTTACCCACCACTGAACTCTCCGCTCTCTTGCTCTGTTTCAGACGGAGCTTGATTGCTCTGCCTCGGTGGCCTCTTCCCAACGGCTAGTCCTTGTCAAATGTCAATGGCGAATTTCATTTCAACAGGTGCGGGCCCAGTCGAATCATGTAGGAAGCTCCGCCGAATCTTGAAGCTGAAGGCTGCTCCATGGACAGCGATGGCGAGCCGGAGGCAAGATGATTAAAAGCAGATTAAAAGCAGTCAAAAAGCGGGGATGCCCCTTTCCTTTTTCTCGTTGCCGACTCGAAAGCCAAGAAAACCACGGAGGCTTGGGCTTCAATCCTTTGTGCTTTTTTGGTCCTTTGAACAGTGAAAAGCCCATGGAGCTGGAGCTGTTCTTGCCCTTTTTTTATGGCCACTCTGTGAAGAAAGTTGAATAAATAAATAAAATAATATACGGGAGATAGGAATATGAAATTTATACGGGAGATAGGAATATGAAATTTCTCTATACTTCGATTGTATGATAATGAAGATTACATTACCCTATTTATAGGCTATATGAGATGGCTATCTAAAATTACAAGATACACATAATATTAAATATAATCAATTAATGATATGCTTTATTAAAGGAGATATATGCATAATCTTTTGAAATGTGTGGAATCAACTAAATATACTAATATTACTAACAAAGAACCCCTTCCTTGGCTCCTACATTTTGGAATCTGTCTCTCACCCATGTCCTGAACTCAATACTACTACTTCATGTTGCCCAAAGAATGCCATTGAAATAATTTCAAGGTTGAGGATGCATGGGTGGCTTCAACATGGAAGTAACAAGAGACTTTCGTCGAATTGTGCAGATGACTTGTCCATCGATTCTTTAATCGCACTTGTTTAGATCTTCATCTATGTTTTCTCCCAGTCATGAGCATATCTAGTCGGTTCAAGTTCATAAGTAGTGACGGTTGCCCAATGAAGACTAGCCTTTCGCTCTCTCGAGAGATGGAACTGAAGATGACGGCTTGAACAATTTCTCATTGTCAAATCAGAAAATGTTGATTGCTAGTAGTAAGGGAAATGGAGAATGCTCGTGGTTCAATAACTGTATAGTGAAGGGACGGTCTTGATTTTACATATTATGAATAATGAAAAAGAGGGGGTTTCCATTGTAATTTCAAAGGGCGCAAGTTGTGAGGGGCACAATGGGGTGACAAAAAGTCCGAAAACGCCCTACATATTTTCATGTAGTGTTAGATATTTGAAAGGGTTTTACCGGGAATAAACACAACCAAACTCGTCTACAGTGGACTTACCTAAAGTCCACATGAAAATGTCAAATCCCTACACTTCGTCAACAAATGTGCGGCGCATTGCGAGGAGCTAGTGACTCCACTACAAAGCACATAAGCAACAAAATTACCTTTATTATGGCCAGCATATCTTACGGATCCCAAATGAATGTTGAACCATCATTAAAGAAAAAACAAGAAAATCGGCGTGACAAAAACTTTCCACTGGACAAAAAATATGCTTATATCATTAGCTCTCTCAATTTGAAATTATGTACATATGCCATTCAAGTGCACGAGGGTGCTTCGAAATCATCAATTATAATCAATCTTGTGCTTATGTTTGTCTCAATATCAACTTAAATGGTCTCTAAGTTTTAGAGATTAATTAGATATGTAATAACTTTGACATTTGTTCACTATGGAAAAAAAAAACTCCCCCAAATGAAACCATTTTAGTCGATGACAGTGAGGATAGGTCAGCTAGAATCATGTCACATCAAGTTCATGTTGGTGGCAAAATTCAACGAAGGACGTATGATCTCTTGTTTCATATAAGGTTAGGTAGCTCAAATAATTTGCGTGGTCCTAATATGTGAAAAATGACATGGGCTTCAAGAGAAAACCAAAAGATAACAGAAAATTGCTTCTACTTTTTTCGACTTAAATGAGAGGAGAAATGTACTTCTGACAAATTCTATATGCTTGCTTTAAGGGCAATTTCACGTAGATTAAATACCCAAAGTAGAAAAATTACCATTGGGAAAGAGTAAACACTTATTGAAATGTCTAGTCATGCTTTGAAAATCTCCTCAGCAAGTCCCATATATTGTCTTTTGTACTAGGCGTTGACACATTGAATTTTATCTGGAGCTCATTCACACCCAACAACCCAGAATACTCAAATCCTTCCCTGCTCTCTCTCTCTCTCTCTCTCTCTCTCTCTCACACACACAAACACACACACACAGAGCTCGATGCATATTTAGAGCTCGTCGTTTATGGCGGAGTTTGGCGCCATTTTGACCTTCCAATCGGCCAATGAGGCCGCGGCCTTCGGATCTGGAAATGGCAACTTCTCCATGGCGGTGGAACTCATTGGCAAGATGCAGGTTTCTATTGTGGAGAGGCAGGGAGGAGAGTTGGTGGAGGACTAGGAGGAGGAGGCCGTTAGGATAATGCACATTTTTCTACCATAGACGTCACACGACCCTAGGTGAGTCAATGCCGAGATCACATGACCTCAAATAGGCCAGATTTGGCTTGTAAGCATCACGCGAACACAATGAGAGCCACTAAAGTCACGCGATCTTAGGCAAGCCAAAGCTAAAGAAGATGATGAGCCTCAATTCTCGAACTTAATTGTGCTAGACTAGGTGACCCTTGACTTTGTCAATTATGGCTCAAAATTGAGCACAAGCATCATGTGACGATCTAGCCTTACTGCCTCGAGATTGTTGAATCTCGATGACAGTCTGTCAATTCGCATTGTCCTTGTTCAAAAAGAGACAATAAGCAAAGGAGATAGATAAATGGTGCGAATTTTAGGCCTCCGGCGTTCCGAAAAAGCCGAATGCCTAATGCTGGTGAGTAATGGTTTTGAGTTAATGGCCTTCAGAGGACTCTAGAAATGCAATGCATTTTCCTGATGGCCTCCCAAAAGTGTTTACCAAATAGTTTTGCAATTTTTGCATTTGGTCAAGAGTCTTTAGGGCCAAAGGACTTTGGAAATGTGTTCCCAAGCACACCCAAAGTGTTTTTTCATTACCAAATGCAAACCCTCCAAATAGAGGTTTCTTTAAGTGAACTGATTTCCGTACTCCATCAAAGATATTCGTGCAAATTTATTGGCGCTGGAGAGATAAATAAACAATAAGTTTGCAGAGTTCAAATAAACATGGATTCGCTTGTTCACTTATAGATATAATATGTTTAATACCAAAAAAAAAAAAAAAAACAAAAGAAAGGATGTATCTAATAAACCCTCCAAATATAATACTTTTGTAGGCCATTGTTCTTTATTATGCATTTGAGAGCTTAGGATTCCGATAAAGCTCATCCTCAAAGAAGATAACTATGGCTAAAGCTGTGAAATTTAAATTGGTTATTTCTAAGTGGAGCAGGAAAAAGAATATTTTGTTTAATAAACTGATTATTATTATGAAACATACGTATCACATCACTTTCAACTACTCCTCCCGATATTTTATAATGCCCCCCCAAAATTGCTGCTCTCATGCCTCTCATCACTCCTCTGCTCTGCTCATCCATATCATGCCTTTAACTTTGCCAAAGTTATACATCATTCTATTTAATATATATAGAATATATGGGTCACGTTACTTACACGTTCAGGTATTTCGATTTTTTTCTAAGAAAGGAACAAAATATAGCTAAAACCCTAGGTCAAGTAATTGAATTCTGCACATAAGTCAAATTGCATCGTTTGCTTTCTCATTGTAGACGATACCATCATCAGCAGTTGGGGCAAGTGGTATGTGCAAGAAAGCAACAAAGTGCTAGATAAATGTACCATTCGAACCAAAACATGAATGTGTTTTTTTCCTATGAAACGAGGAAGATGTGTTAATTACTTTTGCATCATGACAATCTTGGAAAATTTGTCTAAACGACAAACACTATATCTAAATTTTTGGAAAAATTCTTAGATTTTCTTGAAGTGCGTATTGTGGACACAATGTGTACGAATATCCGACCCAATATATCATTTCGTAAGACCCACATAACTTAATTCAAAGATTTATGCATGATTATATTTGATGCATATTGTTGGATAGTTTATCCCAAAAATTTAAGTTTTTAGGTGGATATATATGTATATATAGATATATGTATGTATTTTAACACTTACAATGTCCTCTCCAATCGTTTTGTTGTCTTATGGTTTTTTCCAAGAACCATATGTAGTATATATATATATCATAGATCAGCAAGATTGTCTTGTGCATTATTCCTGCTGACTAAACTCAAACGAGTTGGTGAGATTAAAACATGGACACGATAGGCTTGGAACACAGGAGTTGTTGATACTCTGCGATTGGCTGATATTAGCAACTCCGACCCAAAATCTCCCCAAAGGTAAAAGCATGCGATCCACATCCAAAACCCTACTCCAAAAAACAATAAATGATACACGGGCGATTTCTGCATGAAGACACTAAAGAACGTGACAAAACACGCAACAAAAAATATTAAGATAATGTTATAAAAGACAAGGTATTAGATCAATTGGAAAAACAAATACACTCTCCCCAAATTTAGTAGAGTGGTTAGGGCAGTTGAAGAAAGAATGTCTTCCTCTTTCCTGTCTCTCTCCCTATCTTTATACCCCCTTAATTCTCATAAGAATTAAAGCCATGATCTGTTGGCACCAAGAACACCCAAGTCATCCAATAATTTTTCCACCCTCTCTCTCAATCTCTTCTTCTTCCTCTTCTTCCATCCAGCATTAGCAAAAAACAGTATGAAGGAAAAGGAATCGAATTCAAAGCCATGGAGGCCCTTGACGGCGAATTGCTGCTCGGCTGAGGACCAGACCATCTTCGGCAACTTCAGCCGCTGCCGCCCCTCGCGGTCGGAGTTCTCCAAGAACATCGCCCCGATGCCATCATTCCGGAGGCTCTCCTTCTCCGACCTCAGCCGGTCATCCTCGATGCGCATCAACGAGGACCTCACGATGGCCTTTGGGCCCGACCTGTACGACTTCCAGCTGAGCGAGCTGAAGGCGATCACGCAGAACTTCTCGAGCCATTTCTTGCTTGGGGAAGGTGGGTTCGGGACAGTCCACAAGGGTTACATAGATGACAGTATGAGGCAGGGCTTGAAGGCACAAGCCGTCGCTGTTAAGCTCCTGGACATTGAAGGCCTTCAAGGACACCGTGAATGGCTGGTGAGTAAATGTTCTTTAGCACATCTGCATATAAAGAGAAAGGGACTTCTCTTCAATAGAACAGTTCATAATTCAGTCGACATTAAACTAAACTTTATTGTAAAAAAAAAGTCAGAAACAACAGCCAATCACGGCTGTCAGTTGACTTGTTGCTTTAACGGACATCCATCAATTATTGCTACAAGCCAGGACTCAAGGTTGAAAACCGAGACCGGCTACCTAGTTTGAGAAGTAGCTTATATTCTGATGGGTCAGCATCTAGTTCATTAATTATTCTAGGACCCCAAGGAGCCTAAACTTTCTTTGAAAATAGAAAGTTAATTATCTTGGTTATATGTAACATCATGTTCTTAGTCACATCTGCATGCTTATTGTATGAATTTCCTCTGCCTAGGATATGGGTAAAGAAATAATTAAAAAAAAAGCGATGAGTAGTAACATTAATTAGTCGAATTTGAATTTAAATGATTTTTCCTCTCTTGATGTTGCAGGCGGAAGTGATATTTCTGGGGCAACTTAGGCACCCAAATCTGGTCCGATTGATCGGCTACTGTTGTGAGGACGAAGAACGACTCCTCGTGTACGAGTTTATGTCTCGAGGCAGCTTAGAGAACCACTTATTCAAAAGTAAGTTAACTATCCGTTTAGTTTAATTTTTTGCCAGGGTGTAATCAGCATTTTCACTAAGAAACAGATAAATTTCGCATCGATGTCTGATAAATACAATTGTCATTAATGTTTAAAAATCAATTGCTAGTAATTTGCCAATTTTCAGGGATATCAATATCAATGCCATGGGGCACAAGGCTCAAAATTGCAATAGGAGCAGCCAAAGGCCTTGCCTTCTTGCATGGCGCTGAGAAGCCTGTGATCTACAGGGACTTCAAAACTTCCAACATCTTGCTTGACTCTGTGAGTTTCTTGGACACTACGATATATTTAGTACCAAACATTAATGGAAAATTACAACTTAAGTTCCATTTTGAGTAATTCCAGGATTTCACGGCCAAATTATCTGACTTCGGACTCGCCAAAATGGGGCCGGAAGGATCGAAATCCCATGTTACGACTCGAGTGATGGGCACTTACGGTTATGCTGCACCAGAGTACGTCTCAACCGGTAATGCCTTACGCTCGAACTGGAAAATAACCTTGATTGATCAATTACTAATAAGTAATAATTGACCCAAAAGATATAACCTGTCAACCATAATGATTGCTTTCAGGGCACTTGACCACAAAGAGCGACGTGTACAGCTTCGGGGTGGTCCTCCTGGAGCTGCTCACGGGGAGGCGGGCCGTCGACAAGCTGCGGCCGAAGACTGAGCAGAACCTGGTCGATTGGGTCAAACCCTACTTGGCAAGCAGCAGGAAGCTGAGGTGCATTATGGACCCGAGGCTTGGGGGGCAGTACTCGGTGAAAGGGGCCAAAGAGATGGCCCTCTTGGCACTGCAATGCATCAGCTTGCAGCCCAAGGACAGGCCCAGAATGCCTGCCATCATTGAGGCCCTTGAAGGCCTCCAGAACTTTACGGACATGGCTGTGAGTTGTGGGCAATGGCCTTCCCCCAAGGCCAATGCAAGAAATGGAGTTCATGCCAGGGGAAGGAATGTGGAAGCCAAAAATGGGAATCATAAGAAATCTCATCCAGTAGCTCCTATTAGGAAAACTTGAGGGAAGAGAAAATGGGAAGGAGGGAGGTATCTTTTGTCTAATTGTAAAGTAGAACGTGTGGAGGGTTCTCCTTTCAGGAGTTCTTATAATGTTGTGTGGAAATATAGCCGCCGGTGTATATATGTGTATGTATCATACATAAGGAATATTTATGGGGAAAAAAGAGGAAAAATGACAAGTGATGGTGATTATAATATGATATAATATAATAATAAGAGTGTATTTAGGGAACGACGATTGGCACATATAGCATTTACATTCGACTATTGGTTTACCCCTATTTCTTGTTCATTGATTTCAAGTTGACAAATTAGCATGGATTAGTGGATGACTAACCTTCATGTTCCATCAATTTGACATATTGGTTAAATAATTGGTTTGTAGTGCACCATATTGATTTGATCCCCACAATGCTAAGTGCACTTTTCGCTCATTTTTACTTGATTCATGATAACAATTTCTCATTACCAAGTGCAAACAATCCCATATTTTGACCATTTACTTAGGTTTTAGTTCACTGTGTGATTTAAGATTATTAAGGAATTTCCATGGGGGTTTAATTACCTCAGAAGGCTTACCTATAATAAGAAAGCTCAGGAATTGACTTGAAATCCAGCTTGTGAAAATTGGAAGCTCCCAGTTCGGCTCCAATTCTTACGCATGAACCATTGATTTGACCTTGAAACTATTATTGGGGTTCAACTGGTTTTATACGATATTTAAAGCAAGTATGGAGAGCTCCAAACAAGAGAACTGGAACCTGTGAATAGCAATGGCCATCGGTCAGTGGTGGGCACGGGCACAGCCAGCTAGGGCCAAAATTAAATTTTAAATTTTAGTTTTCTAAAGAAAAAAAATAATAAGAATTATGACTTTTTCTCTCACTCAGTTTACACACATTGTTTTCAAACTTTTGCGCATAAGTCAAATAACGGGATCGCACATTTCTGGTGCACAAAGAGCGCAATTGCCACTAAGAAGGGCATGTAAGTAGGCCTACGCTGACCGGTGAAGAATAATTTAGGAATTTCAAATTTTAGATATGGCATATGTATAGCCTTTATTATCCTAAAATATTATTATATTTTTATGCTGGAACCGAGAACCTACTGGATTAGTTTTAGGTTAGTTCCATGGGCACCTAGTTTTCTAGTTCAAAATTCTCAGAGCTAGAACCTAACGTAACACGTCTCAAGTTCTCAGTTGTCCTCATAACCGATTTATAGGGTTTTTCTATAACTAGCTCACCCTGGAGTTGAGTCTATTCCAATTCTTTTCACGTTATAGGCTTGAGATTTTGAAGAGATGGATCGTAACCCAAGCAAAGCAACGTCAATTCACAGCCTCAATTGCTTGGTGAAGAAGGCCATCCCTCCATGTGAGCTACGAGCGTTAGCAGCTGGATTTTACATGCTCAAAAGCAAGCAAAGCAGAGAGCAAAAGTGCTTCCCCATCAAGCAAAGTGGTGCACCTTCCATTTCCCAAATTGCATGGTTGACTAAAGCGAGCTCGATTTTGTTGACTTTATTTTTCCCTTGATTTAATGGTGGTGACGAACCAAAGTTCTTGTACATGAAAATCAAATTCTTCAAATGCAAATAACCCGAAAACCTGCCTCGTGATGCTGAGGCGGCTTTGAATTTGGCCAAGTCCTAACGTGCAAACTGCCTTCCACTGCAAACCACCCAACCGGGCGTTGACTTTTTTCTCCGTCTGGTTTCAAATCTAATGTTCGATTTGCCTAACTTTGGCCGAATCGACGTGTCACAGTCCATTGGAATCAAAGACATAACTTTCTCGGATCTCATGGAGGAGGAACTGGCATAGGATTAGGAGTTAAAGTTTGAGATTTAGGATCAATTTACCCTTAATCAATTGCTTCCAATAGCAAAGAGTCTGAAAAATATCACCCAATTTCATTACATTACTCGTTATTGAAATTTCAAAATCGATGCGTACCTTTCACATAATCACCCCACGAATCCACGTTTGTTTGTAAGATTATGTATTTTGAGTCCAAATTCAAGGCTAGAAGAACAACCATTAAAGTAATTCGCAGGAACCAACCGAAAAAAAAAAAAAAAAAAAAGAGGGTATTCAAAGGGAAAAAAGCACGTAACATAATACCATATGGAACGACATTAAACTGTTTAATATGAAACGGGGAGTGAGATGAGACTAATCCCCAAGCTAACTTCATGTGGAGCAAAGCACAATTAGGCTCGTCTTAGTCGTCGGTTTTGCTTTCAAAAGATGCTTGATTCAGAGAGATGAAGGAAAGTCACAAGCATCCAAATGAAGGTTCCTCATTCCCTCTTTTTCAACCAAAGGCGTGAGAAACGCACTGCTCCAAGAACGCTTGCTCAAGTGCGTGCCTACCTCCCCCCCAAGTCCCTCCAAAACAATCCTTCCCATTCACACTCCAAAGCCATAGCACCCACCTCTTCCTTCGCCTCCTTTTGGTCATTTGGCATCCATCCCAACATGGCCTTCGCCACCGCCACCGCCTCCACCGGCAAGCCCAAGAAAATGGTGACCCCGTCCCAATCCAGCCTATGCACCACCCTCTTCTTCATCGTCCTCTTCACCATCCCCGCCCTCTTCCTCCTCCGCACCACCACCACCTCCTCCGCCTGTGCTGCCCTCTTCCCTAACGCCGCTGCCAGCTCCGCCCACAGCCCGAAGCCCTTCTCCGGCGATCTCCGGGACGCCCGCTTCGCGTGGAACCGGCTCTCCTTTGACAGCCCGAGGGATGCCAGCCGCCCCCTGCCGCTCCGCATCGCCGTGTTCTCCCGGAAGTGGCCGGTCGGCACGACCCCCGGCGGTATGGAGCGGCACGCCTACACCCTCCACACTGCCCTTGCGGCCCGTGGCCACCAAGTCCATGTGTTCACGTCCCCCGTCGAGGGCACCGTCAAGGACGACATGGGGGATTCGCCGACTCCTCCGCCGCGGTTGCATTTCCACGAGGGCGAGCCGGGGAGGTGGAGGTACAACAAGGCGTGGGAGATGTTTGTGGAGGAGAACCAGCGGGAGGCATTCGACGTGGTGCACTCGGAGAGCGTGGCGCTCCCTCACTGGCTGGCCCGGGATGTGCCAAACCTCGCCGTGTCGTGGCACGGGATCGCGCTCGAGAGCCTGCAGTCGGACATTTACCAGGACCTGGCGCTGAGGACGGACGGCGAGCCCATCCCGCCGGACGTTAACAAGAACATGCAAGGCGTGATACCGAAGGTACGTTACTTAAATGGTTTTGTCTCTCTTTTCTCTCCATTGTTTAATCTAGAATCTGCAATTTGCCAGAAGAATCCAATCTAATTCGAAAACTTTTGGATTAAGCAATACCCTTCATTCACTCTCTCTTTTCCAAAGAATGTTCAATCGAATGATTCGATCAGTTGTGATGGTGAGAGCAGCAATGTCAAACCCAATGCTAGATATGCTGAATTACTGACAATGATAATTTGTTTATTGGACATCTGAGGCAAACCATAAGCCTGGATGCTATTTCTTTAGACGGTCCATCGATCATCAATTGGTGGAATTGCTAATTGATTAATCAATTAACTAATAAACAATATCCTAGTGAAAAAAGTTATCCTTGTTCGTAACATGGGCAGGTAATCCTTACATAAAAGTGTTTTTCAATCAGGTACTCAATGAAATCAGGTTCTTCCACAAATACGCCCATCACGTGGCGATCAGCGATAGCTGCGGTGAGATGTTACGCGACGTGTACCAAATCCCGACCAAGAGAGTCCATGTCATCCTCAACGGCGTCGACGAGGCCGACTTCAAGCAGAATCTTGACTCGGGCCGTGAATTCCGCTCCCGTATGGGTATCCCCAAGAACGCGACCGTCGTGATCGGTGTCGCCGGTAGGCTCGTCAGGGACAAAGGCCACCCTCTCCTCCATCGAGCATTCTCCATGATCACCGAAAAGCACCCGAACGTGTACTTGGTCATCGCGGGCTCCGGCCCATGGGCCGGCCGCTACAAGGAATTGGGCCCTAGGGTTTTGGTCCTTGGCTCGATGAGCCCATCTCAATTGGGCCATTTCTACAATTCGATCGATGTGTTCTTGAACCCGACGCTAAGGCCGCAAGGGCTAGACCTGACGCTGATGGAGGTGATGATGAGCGGGAAGCCGGTGATGGCATCGAGGTTTCCAAGCATCAAAGGGACGATCGTCGTGGACGACGAGTTAGGGTTTTTGTTCTCGCCGAACGTGGAGTCGCTCGTGGAGGTGATGGAGACGGCGATCGCGGAAGGTCCGAAGAGGTTGGCCGAGAGAGGTAGGGCTTGCAGAGAGTACGCGACTTCAATGTTCACGGCGAGGAAGATGGCTTTGGCGTACGAGAGGCTGTTTTTATGTATAAAGAACGAGACATTTTGTAAGTACCCTTAGCTTTCATGGCGTGTTTTCATACACAATGCCCAATTAAAATTTTCAGAATTTCTTTCCCTTCTTTAGGGAGATCATACACAATAAATTGCGATCAACTATTTGAACAATTCAAAGTTTTCTCCATTTTTCATATCCTTCCACAATTTCATATCATTTTAGCACAAAGAAAAAGCAAGCAATTCAATTATGCGATGTCTCTTTGGCACAACATACGATCTAAATATAGATTCTATAGTAGTTATATACATTGCGTCGTGAGAGGCTCTTCCTAATCAATTATAGTTACAATAACTCGAGCTAGTGCAAGTCATGATATACACAAACGCTACAGTTGAAGATATCTTGTAGACATGGGCTGAATAATGGGATCCGAGTCGAATGCCGCTGCCAGCTCCGGCCACAGGATGGTCGACAGGGTCCACGAGCCATCGCCTCTAGCGCTCGCCCTCTGATTCACATAACCAACTCCGATCTTTTCTATGGTGGAACAAACCGTCCCCAGCACCGGGCGCCCAAACCCGAAATCCAATTCCGCTACTGGGAATCGCCGGCCGGAAGAGACCACGAGTGTCGGCCCTCCTTGACCAAGCACGACCCTAGCTAGCATCAGCCCGGGCCTATGGCATTCGATCCAATCGATCAAATCCAGAAAATGACTTCGAGTTGTGACCTTAGAGATCGCCTCGTGAACCTTGCTTGAAACGTCTGCTATAGTCCCGTTCTTCAATTCTGCAATACTTGCCTCTCCGACAGCCAAAGACAACACATTTCCTATGTAATCCGGCGATGGGTCGGACTCTCCGTTGCCCATCCTTCTCCTTCCATCGACCAACCATCCCATCTTGCACGTCGCATGAAACTCGACATCGATTGCACGGACCATCATCTTCCATAGATAAGCGGAGAAGGCCTCGATCTTCGTCCGGCTCCGGCCATCCGACGAAGCGAGCTTCTGCAACTTATTAATGCTTTCATACTCCACGTGATAGAGCCGCTTGAGCAAAGTTTTGGGCGTCGGAATGTTTAGAATGTCCTCCATGGTGCACTTCATAAAGGCTTGGTCTAGGGAAGGGTGGTACGTTGGAGGAATACGTGCGCGAAGGTTGCGACTATGGTCCGGTCTACATGAAATCGGTATGTTCCTCGAAATTTCAGACCACGAGAGAAGGAATCTGTGGAATGCGCTCGCGTCGCCGAGGGCGTGGTCGAAACTGAACGTCAACGAGATGCCTCCGCAAGTATACTTTGTCACCTACCACGTTTCCAAGCCCGAACCAGTCGCAAAGAATTGAAAGAAATAAGAGCGTAGATGGAGATGATGTTCTTAACTCAAAGACACGATTGGAGAAAGTTTCCACCAATTAAGGATGGAGGAAAATATAGAGCATGGGTTCATGTAAATAATCATTTTTATAAACTCAGGCTAGAATAGAATAGTATAGCAAAATTAAATGGACATTCAATACTAAATGTTGCCAATCAGAAAAGCAGAATTGACTTTCTAACAAGACATTGCTTGGTTTGACTCCATAGGTTTAATAATGACTAAGGTGTTTCCTTTGGTTTAGTGCCTTCTCAATTTTGAAAGGCACTAAGCGGTTGTTTGTACCTAATTACATATGTTGAATTCCTTAATTCATCAAATTCAACGATTCAGATGGATTATTAGAAGTGGTCCGTAAAATTAACTTATGGATCTACTATACTAGACAAAAAGTTACCCAAACTCCATATGCACACGAGAGAGAGAGAGAGAGAGAGAGAGAGAGAGAGAGAAGTCTTAATTTACTGCTATGAATTACAGTCGAGATTTCGTACTTCAAAGAAGTGAATTAAAGCCACGGCTACTCTAAACTCATCGAAGAAACTACCTGAACTTGAACCGGGAAGTCGGGTTGAATGTGAACGAGCTTTCCTTGCATGAACTGGTTGAAATCGCGGAAATCCAACTTCTTCAAGTCACTACTCGCATCAGCTTCGAGAAGCAATGCCCCCGTATTATCGCACACGATTTCTGGTTCGCCGGTGCTCAGGTTCGAGACAATCCGACCGGCGAACGGGTAGAAATAAGATAGAGTGACCGCTAACGAGCTCTTGAGGGCTTCCACGATGGAGGCGAAGTTACCGCCATCGTTGGCCGGTTTCCGGTAAAAGTAGAAGTAGGTCACCGGAAACCGCCCGGAGAGGAGGTCGAGGTTGGAGAGACTGAGAACTTGAGGAGGATCTTCTAATGGAGTGATGGATTTCACGATGCTTTTCTTGGATACGTTCACCATGAAACCTCTTTCGATTGAAGCTTCAACGTCCATGGATTGAGGCAAGCCCTTCGTCTGAGAGATTTTGGTGAATCAGAGAGATTGAGGTTCTCTCTTTTACGTGCATAAATGTGCTTAGCGCGGCACGTTGATTTGATTTGATGTGGCCTCACTTGTACTAAAGTTGCATTTTTGCTTAAAATACCCTCCGTGATAGCATTACATGAACAGTGTTAAACCACAACACACTCATCTACAAAATGATTGATAATCTTATACCTAAAGGAGAATAGGCTTGAAACTTTTTATTCGATAATAAAATCAAATGTTTGATGGAATTCTAGTCATCTGACGATTTGATTTCATACATATAGATTAGACTCGAAACTTTTATATACACGTATTGCTATTTGACAAATATATATATGAGACTTTTAGATTTTGGTTTAGGGAGAACAAATTATTTCTTTCGAAGTTTTGGTCTTGCCAAAAATATAGTTGGTATGATTCAATCTTGTAATTTGATCTTCCAAATATTCCTAAGTACTTTAGCAAAAATCGTTGTCTTTACAGCCTCATCAAACATGGTAAAACCTACTAAATGCTAGTGTTTACATTGATATGTGGCATTTGAATATCACTTAACTAATCTACATGGATATATGTGTCTTAAACTGTTGGTCCATGTATATCATATAAGACTCCATCATATATATAACTTTCTAGGTTAAAAAAAAAAAATCAAATTAACATTTGATTCATAAAAAACAAATTAGTTAAAGAAAACAGTTTCGGTTATTTTAAAAAATACATTCAAAAGTGGGGAAGATTATTTTCTCTTTTTGAAAAGAGGAAATCATTTTCCCTCAACTTCCGTTCACCTAGACCAAGCATGTTCTTCTTGCATTATTGTTAATAATTTTTCTTTTTATTTTTTAAATCAATTTTTTTAATTATCTTTCTTTTTTTTATGTTCTTTTCTTTTAATTTATTTTTCCTTCTTCTTTGGTTGGTTGTCCGTGACCACCACAAGTGAAGGGCGAGCTCGCCCAAGGCTAGTAAGGCTCGAGCTCGCCCAAGACTAGCGAGGCTCGAGCTCACCAAAATCAAGCGAGACCCAAGACCTTGACAACCTTTGGTGAGGCTCAAGCTTGCCGAATTTGGTAAGGCTCGGCCTGCTGGAATTTGGCAAGCTCGACCTCGCTAGTCTAGCAAGGTGGAGCCTCGCATGAAGCTAGCTTGGCTCAAATCTACTCAGCTCAGCTCATCGGAATCTAGCAAGCTCGTGCCTCACCAACCTTGAGCAAGCTCGTCCTTTGTCTGTGGTGGTCACTAGACTTGGTTGAGGAAGAATAAGAAAATAAATATTCAAATATTTTGGTAAATTTCCTCTTGAAAATTAAATCAAATTTTCTATATCAATGAAAACAAATATTTTTTAATTCATTTTCAAGTTCCATTGAAACATCGAAAAGTATTATCATTTTTTAGAAAGTGATTTTTAAAAAAATGTTTTTTTCAGAAAATGTCACATTTTCGCTATATGGACTCTAAACAAATGAAAGATGTTAATTTTTGTCTAATGCTTAATTACTCGATCAACCGTTCTAGAAGTCACGCAAGAATAAAAGATTGGCAAGCATAATGATTGCGAAGTGAAAGCGAGGGCCATTTGTTTGAAGGTGATGGCATGCGGTAAAAGTGCTGGTATCTTGGAATCTTGATGGGAATAAGCGCTTTTGGGAATCTTGGCTGGTGAGTGATCCATCTCTTTTCCCCACTTTTGACTATAAAGAAACCCTGGAGGGGCAGCTGTCATTCTTTTCTTTTTGCTTGTCAGGAGTTGCCTCAGCATCTGCGTATAACATGTTACTTTGATATGTTACGTTTTACAGATCACGGGATAAGTCCTCAAGAGAAATAGGACATACATCGTACCACATTTGTATTTACTTAGGATGGGCTCCTTTTATCGTGTCAACATAAATCAAAATATACCGCGCATGTTATGACCATTGTTGATACATTATTAGAATTCTTTTCTTCAAAAAAATCAAAGTCAAAACTCGGATGAAAGCCCTAATTCTTGATTGGATGGGACACTAAAGGCCTTGAGAAAATCCTATTTTCAAAGGTGAAATCTTATACCTAGTCTAATAGATAATTTGATAAGTCAATGATTTTTTTTCATCATGGATGATAAGATAACGTTTCTTGCTCATTTTTTTTATTGGACCTCCCTCCCAATTTGGAGTATCTTACTCTCATGCATCCAACTTATTAATTGGTGCTAACTCTAGATCCTTGCTCTGACTTTCCAAACATATCTCTCTACATTTATGAATACACACTGGCTCCCCTATCTATCCAATGTCATGCCTCGCTAGGACTTGATCGTTGCCTAGTGAAGATCCCATCCCTCCCCGGGGTGAATGTGTTGAGGAAACTTTTTGAGAAGAAGATATTCCAAAGAAAAAGTAAGAAACACTGCATGATGAAGATGGATGTTGAACTTTAGGTCTGGGCTGCCTTCTCTATGACAATAATCATGACCCTTTTGATAAGGTCCTTTGCAAAAAGCGCACTAAGAATTGACGGTCAGAAACAAAGTGGTAGTCCGTGTGAAGGCACCGTTGGTTTGCACATTGGCTGTCTCTTCATGCCAGTGGGCGTCACTGTAAAAGAATATTTGCTTAGGTTTGCAAGCAAGAAAGACCAAAGCCATCTCGATTTCTGCAAAGACTAGAGACCGGAACCCGACAATGGATGACAGAGACACAAGATTTTAATATGGGTGACGCAAAGATCGAATCATTTCTCGAGCAGTTAGATAGGTAGAAGGAAACGCAATTTCTCTAATTTGTGAATTCCTTTTAGTACTTTAAGAAAGCTCCATTAAATTAAATTGAGCCGCGCTGCACACGAATGATCGAATTCGGTTTGACTGTCATTATAACTTGAACTAAGGATTTTCGATTGGAACTCCACCAGCCTAATAAGCACCATCATCATTGATAGGTCCAAGGAGATTAAATAAAAACCATGGCTAAGTTTGATTGTTTTCCTTGGGCCTATGTATTGGATTTGGTCTAGCAAATTAAATTCGAACAAAACCTAGATCAACAACCCATAGCTACTTTCTTTGTTTTTGGTTCCCACAGGACAGCTTCTTTTCCTCGTTTTATGTCTTTTTGGGCTGAAGGACAGGTTCTTTTTCCTGAAAAGATATAAACTTGCCACAATTTCTGCAGTACTGATAGATGATAATTGGAGGCATTGGGTCCATCTAAAGAAAGATCACAAGGACGAGAACCTTTGAGGGTGTTATTTTTATGGAGGTCCACAACAAAGTGAGCACCTTTCTTCTTCTTGTCTTCAACTTTCCAACCAAACATTGAAGGTACGCAATACTCATGGAGGTCCACAATAAAGTGAGCACCTTTCTTATTCTCGTCTTCAACTTTCCAACCAAACATTGAAGGTACGCAATACTCATGAAGGTCCACTTTACTAGTTGCAATGGTATGTAACATCATGGAACCTGGTCGCCGTTCAATGTCATTGGTGAAACCCTAGATGATCTCAGCAAGTGTCATCCGAGGAATATATCATGCGCACCCGTTCGACATGGTCTCCTATTCCGATGGACAGGTTCAATGAATCGAGTTATATCTTCAAGCTCATACACAGAGCTCATATTAGAATAAGGAGCGACTCTGTGTGGAGATAGAGAATTTACTTGATGCTATAGATCATGATATTCTTGCTCTAACTTCAGGATTCGATCCATTATATGATAATGAAACCAGATGTATCCCACAGCCTCTAATTGGGAAAAAAGGCAATATACATAGTGAAACCAGATGTAGCCCACAGTCTCCAATTAAGAAAAAAGGCAATATACAATTCTGGGTAATGCTATGTGGGAAGAGAGAGAGAGAGAGAGAGAGAGAGAGAGAGAGAGAGAGAGAGAGCCCAAGAATCTATCAAAACCCACTTACCTATTGGGCTCGAGAGCTTAAGTGAGTCAAGGGCCAATAGCAAACTCTGTGAAACATGGTTTGATAGAGGAAACTGAAAGCTATAAATGTTATTAAAATGAATGAGTTTAGCAGCGTAAATAAACTTTTGCATCTGCCACTAATGATGAGCAATGAATCCACTTCACTGAAAAGAAAAACAGTGCCCCCATTTAAGCAGCTCCATCATGTGCATTAATACTCGATCAACTCATCTATTGAAGAAGCATGCAAGGTATTCCATTGAAGAAGTTGAATCTTCGCCTTTGGCAAAATCGGCAACAATGGCATTTGTAGAAATATATTGTTAACAATTGACAGAGCCAGAATAATTCTCCATCTAAGGTTCTTGATAAAAAAATTCTTTATATATCAAATTCATGTCTAAAGATGAGCATCAAACTTTTGTCACGTTCTGATCTCTCCCATACCATGTGGGCTGAAAAGTGAGGCTTTATAGCATCCGGGTGAAGCATGGGAGATGTAGAAGGGTTGATACAATTGATTTGTGGGAGTAGTGTCAAGGTGTTTATGTTAGCAATCTAGAGATATGATGATTATTATCTAAATTATTAGAATAATTAAATATTAAATCACGACTTCATCTAATAGCTTAAACTTTTAGAATAGTTAACAATAGTCCTACAAAATCCCACATAATATCAGAGAAGGAGGTCCCAATTTTAAATTTTTTTCAAGTGCCTATTTGCCTCACCTGCAAGGGGGAATGTTAGAGTGATTAAATATTAAACCAGGTTTTTATCTAATAATTTTAAACTTTTATAATATTTAGCGAGGCTACTCAACCTAATGATGGTCAAGGACCACAGCGGATCGAAGCCAATTGTTTTTTTGGAGTGAACCATTTGTCTTGCTTGAGAGACCAGACAATCGAGCTAGATAGTGTGGCACAATCAACCATGAGAATTGTGATTCACCATACTTATTTTAGGAGCAATCTATCAAACGAGAACTGGCCTAATCAGGAAACTTTTGGCCTATGACACTTCCATGTAAGGTCCCCCTTGGTCAATCCAGAAAGAAGTACCATTAGGAAGCAGCAATTATTTTTCTTTGAATTGCCTGATGACCCGAGTTTATCTTGTAGGTGGACGAAGGACCCTAGTTTGGCAACCTAGCCTGCCCGATATGACATCAATCATTGCGTCCTATATCTATCGCTTTTCCAAAATTTCCCAAACCATTTTTCCAGACAACTCTCTTATAATTAACAAATACCATTAGAAATCAGTCGGTTCGAGCTCCAGTATCCGTGGCTACTTACCCAAACCCGATTGAAGAAATTGTGTGGATTGACCAAATAAAGTGAAAGGGTCAACAGAATCATGTGATAACAAAAAGGTAAAGTCCCAACGATAATAGATCACATTATTTCATTAGGCAAATGGGAGACCATTTGCTAGGATTTTCATGAAACAATAATTCGACACCTTAGATGTTATTTTTTTGGACTTCAAGGTCATTGCAACATTTTGATTTTCTGGTCATTAAAGGAGTGCATAATAATCATTCTATATCTAACCAAATTTTTTTTTCTATTTTCAGAAATAGGTTTGGAACATAAATTTATTTTATAACGTAATTTCATTTTCTTATTTTTGAAAACAAATTTTTAGTTCAAAAATAGGTTTAGAACATAAATAAGAAGTAAAATTTTTAACTTCTCTATTTCTGAAATATTAATGAAAAATGAAAACTCTCTTAAAATTAACATATGTCACAAAAATGAGTTGGTTTGAACTTAGGTATCCGTCACCACTTACCCAAACCCAATTGAAGAAACCGTGTGAATTGACCAAATAAAGCGAAAGGGTCAATAGATTCACGTGATGACAAAAAGGCAAAGTCTAAGCAATAATAGATCATGTTATTTCGTTAGGCAGGTGGGGGACCATTTGCTAGGACTTTCATGAAATAATAATTGACCTTATATGTTTTTATTTCTGTGGACTATAAGGTCACTACGACATTTTGATTTTCTGCTCACTAAATGCGCATATGATAACCATTTTATTTCTTACCATAATTATTTTTTTGTTCTTGAATATGTTTGGAATATAAATTAATTTGATAACATAATTTCATTTTTCTATTTCTGAAATAAATTTCTAGTTCAGAAATAGATTTGGAACAATAATGAAAATTCTCTATTTTCGAAATATTAATGAGAAATAAAAACTCTCTTGAAATTAATAGATGCCACAAGAAATTAGTCTTTTCGAGCTAAGGTATCCGTCACCACTTACCCAAACCCAATCAAAGAAACTATGTGAGTCGACCAAATAAAACAAAAGGATCGACAGATTTACGTTAATGACAAAAAGGTGAAGTCCCAGCAATAATAGATCACATTATTTCATTAGGCAAATGGGGACCATTTGCCATAACTTTCATAAAATAATAATTCAACCTTATATGTTGTTATTTTTGTGGACTATAAGGGTCACCACAATGTTTTGATTTTTTTGGTCATTAAAGGCACGCATGTTGACTATTTTATTTTTGGCCAAAATTATTTTTCTATTCTTGAGAACATGTTTGAAATAGAAATTGGTTTAGTAATGTAATTTCAATTTTTTACCTCTAAAATAAAATTTTTAGTTTAGAAATAGGTTTAGAACACAAATAAGAAGTAAAATTTTCTACTTCTCTAATTTTAGAATATTAATGAGAAATAAAAACTCTCTTAAAATTAACAAATGCCATAAGAAATTAGTCGGTTCGAACTGGGGTACCCATCACCACTTACCTAAACTTGATCAAAGAAACCATGTGAGATGACCAAATAAAGCAAAAGGATCAACAGATTCACGTTATCACCAAAAGGTAAACTCCTGGTAATAATAGATCACGTTATCTCATTAGGAAAATGAGAAATTATTTGCTAGGAGGTTTCATAAAATAATAATTCAACCTTAAATGTCGTTATTTTTTGTGGACTATAAGGTCACTACGACGCTAATTTTCGGGTCATTAACTGTCTGAAATGATTCTAATGTTGACATCACATTGCCCTTTTGCCTAGAGTAATCATGATTGATAATAGAACGCACCTACTCGCTCGTAGAAGAGTAAGCGCCCAATGCATTCAATCCGTGCGTCATTACCGCTTCGATTATTTCCCGGGCCGATCCAAAGATTGAATTGATCGATTGATACCGACTTGAACTTTAGGGCTGGCACCTTCGTTCCATCCATGGAGGTGTCGCTTTCTTTGGGCTGGACTCAGTGACCCACTGAGTTGTCCATAGGATAGAAAGGGATAAGCTCTCAAAACCACAGCCCTTCGCCGGTTGCCCGATTGACGAGAGCATTTTCCTCTCGAAATGCATAGCACATGCCGCTGACGTGGGTATTAATCGGAAACAAAAGGCCCCAAATTGACCTGTAAAGTTCTAAATCTGGGTCGAGCACGCGGTTTTTGCATTAGTGTTTTCTTGTCTACGCAAACGATACAATAGATTGATGCATCAAGATAATAGCTCCGTCATAATGATGTGAGAGGGTCCAATCCCTACCCTCAGGTAAGCTTGTAATAGGCTTGCCAGAGTATTCGAACTCAAGACCCGAGTGCGGAACCAAAGGGAGCAGCGGCGCTGTGTAGGCAATTGACCGAACATGGGTACCCATGAAATACATTGGAAAGCAACAGGAGCTTATGTGGCTCGTTGGTGCGGCGATCCTTCGATCATAACTCATCCAAATCGCATACCATTTCTTATAACTCTTATACAAAGTGTGTGACATGCACTAGTTATAAAAAAAATTAGGATAAATTTGTGCCGATACTTGAACTCAAAATCATTTCATGAAGACTAATCACAGCATGTGGTCATCACGGGTCCTCCTTCCACCACTTGATGTGGGCTTGTCGTTAGCATATCACCGTCAATTACATGGTCCACTCCAATTATTAGGTCACCGCCTTTGTCGCCGGGGGCATAATTTCATTTCATCGAAAATCATATTACATCCCTCAAAGTATATTTTTAAAAAATTAGAATAATTATCTTATTTGACATGAAAAAAAAAAAAAAAAACAAAAGATTACTCTACTTCAGAAACAAGGGGTCAGAACAATCGGCCGTAAATCCACACAGGTTGTAAACTTTAGCTTGAGGGGAATTAAATAATCTATTCTATAATATATAGTCATCAGGGAAAGGAATAAAGTCATCATCCCAATCACTGTTTTGAGACACGCATTGATGTCGAAGCGCGTCCACCGACGTGATCCGCGGCCTGCTGTCTCTTGTCAGCTACCGTCTCGGGTCGGATACTTACCCGAGACCCTGCGCAGCATGGCGCCACCGTACACAAAAAGGTTGTGGAAAAAAGGTAAAGTTTTCAAGAATCAAAGTTCCTTCTTTTTCCCTTTTTAAAAATATATTCGCAAGTGAATAGGTGTCGGTTTTTGAAATCTGGATTTTGCTTTGCCCACTGTACTACTAATACTTGAGAGAAGTGGAAAGTGACCTTAGCTGTTTCGCCAACGCGTAAAGCCCCAGTACGAGGATAAACAAGGCACTTTGGTTCTTGAGAAAGAGAAGAGAAGTTGTGGGAAGATTTGAGCTCATTTCTGGATCTGGGTGTCAGCTACATTCTGCAACTTCCTCATCTCTCGGGTACTTCCATCGTGTTCTTTCCTTTTCTGGGTGATCTATGTTAGCTTTTCTGGCCATCATTCAATCCTTAAAATGCAATCTTGAAATGAATGCGCAAGTTCGGTTTTGAGTCTTCTTCACTTGGATCTCTTTCACTCAATCCTTAGTGATCCTCCTTGCGTTTTTTTCTTCTTCTTTTTTTCATATTCGTTCTTGGATTTTGTTTATGTTGTATGAGGATGGAATTATTGTGATTCAGATGTGTTTGGTTCTGATCTCGTAGCTAGTACTATTTATTACCTTAGCAACTAAGAGTAAGTAGAGTAAGAAAGGTTTGAGGTTGTCTACGGGAAAAGGTATCGATCCTGATGTGGAATGGACTCGCTTTATTCTATATTATTAGCAAGAAGTCTCTTTTTCAAGCCTGTCACACTTTAGCATCTGCTATTTTCACTTTTTACTAGTGGGTTTGCTTCGTTTATGAGCTTTTTCTATTCTCTGTTTAAAAAGGGTGCTAATTAACGTTAACGTGTCACTCATCTATTTCTATATTCTGATTCTTCCCTTGCCTTGTTGCTCTGCTTACCCGCATCAATTTTGGTTGAAATTGCTTTCCCAGTGAAGCTAATATTTACGACCGATTTATCGATTGCCCAGGAAAATGGCTGATGTAAAATTGAGGACATGGTTGTGTGTCATTCTGAGCATACAGATCTTGATCAAGTCTGAAGCCTTTAACGTTGGGATTACGTATGTCCAAAATGCTGTTGCGAAAGGAGCTGGTGAGTCCAAGATGAATTTAACTTCTTACTGCGAAATGTCCTGCAATTTCCCCTTTCATTCGAGTTTTGTCAGTGTTGACTTGGTTGAAGTTCTTTGTGCTCTGCAGTTTGTTTGGATGGTAGCCCTCCAGCTTACCACTTTGATAAGGGAGTTGGCGCCGGCGCTAACAATTGGCTTATTCTCTTTGAGGTTTGCACTTCTGTAGTTTATCGTAGATTGAGGAATTTAAGATTGTATTTGATTACCTGTATATTAAAGAAAGGAATTGTAGTTATAAGTTACAGTCGGCTAATTCTGCTGGGTAAATAGAAGTGTTCTGATGTTCACAATTTAGACACTAGCACCTGTTCATATTATCCATCTAATTTGATTTTGTGCAGTGAGCACAGATTTATTCTCTAGAATATCATGAGTTATAATTTGGCCCGACATGGGGATTGAACAGCTCTATTTTGTGTTCTCAGGGAGGAGCATGGTGCAACAATGTCACCACTTGCCTTGCTCGAAGGAATACACGGTTAGGTTCATCGAAACAGATGGTCAAGGAACTTTCTTTCTCCGGTATACTCAGCAATAAACAAAAATTTAATCCAGGTGTGGCTCTATGGCTATTTGAATTTGGTCTCTTCTTAGAGAATATCAGATCTCAACTTCCTTTCTTCTTTCTTGTGGTGTTTTAGACTTCTACAACTGGAACAAAATCAAGGTCAGATATTGTGACGGAGCTTCATTTACTGGGGACGTGGAAGCAGTAAACCCCGTAAGTTTGTTTAAGCCTCAAACCCTATGTTTTTTATTTCATGTGCAGAGCTGAATTTGCTGCGACATTTTTTGCTATTTTCCTTGATCATTTCATCTTTGGATCAGGCCACCAACCTTCACTTTAGAGGAGCGAGGGCTTTTGTAGCAATTGTTGAGGACTTGATGTCGCAAGGGATGAGTAATGCACAAAATGTATGAACCGACTCGATGAACTCTCCAATCCTTCATATCTTTATCCTTTTTTTCCTTTTTTGCCTAAATAATCGGGAGCAAATTGAAAATCATGTAGGCTATCCTTTCTGGATGCTCAGCTGGTGGGTTGACTGCAATACTGAATTGTGATAGATTCCGAGCTCTCATGCCTGCAAGGACCAAAGTCAAATGTCTTGCAGATGCTGGCTATTTTATCAATGCGTAAGCTTGTTATTTCCTCCTTTGGATTCAGGCCTCGGATAAAATGCGGGTTGCAATTATTACCAGAACTTTGGATGACATTGCACTCTTCTCTGGTTCTAATTCAGGAAGGATGTTTCTGGAGCTTCACACATTGAAAATTTCTACAGTGAAGTGGTTGCAACACATGTACTCTCTCTCTCTCTCTCACCACATATTTATGTGTACACATGTTAGTCTCAGAAATATGCATGTCTTTGTTAATCTTTGTCACTCAACTCGAATGAATGGTTCAGGGATCAGCCAAGAATCTACCAACTTCCTGCACATCCAAAATGAAACCAGGATTGGTAGGTGACAGTAATTCTGTTAATTTCTGCATCTTTCGCTTATAATTGTGTCCTAATTACAACTGATATTGCTGAACATTATTGCAGTGCTTCTTCCCTCAAAACGTGGTTCCACAAATTCAGACCCCATTATTCATTATAAATGCTGCCTATGATTCGTGGCAGGTCAGTACTTGATAAACTCAAGATTGAAAATAATGCCTTGCCGATAAACAATTTGAGTTGTTCATCACTTTCAAAGCAATTTCCAGACAGTTTCTAAAACTTTTTTAAGATGGGCAATTTAGCTTCAGATCAGTCAGAAGAGAAGATGATAATTCGTTTTTTTGTTTCCACTGGAGCCCCCATTTTTGTTCTCCAGTTTTGGCTTGTGACTCAACTCTGTATCAGCTACTCTGTCTTGAAAACCGAATTAGGCATGAGTGTTGTGCACTGATCTCTTGAGCATTATTGCTGCTTTCAGGTTAAGAATATTTTGGCCCCTGGAGTAGCTGATCGTCATGGAACCTGGCGGAGCTGCAAGCTTGATATCAAAAAATGCTCACCGAATCAACTCAAAATCATGCAAGGTGAAAAAATTGTTGAGCTTTAGCCACTACAAAACAGTCTTGTGGAAGCTTCAAGCTGGAAAATTTACTTGGTTGGAATTATTGTATTCAGATTTCAGGTTGGAGTTCTTAAGAGCACTGAGCGCAGTCGGAACCTCTCCATCAAGAGGAATGTTCATAGATTCTTGCTATGCTCATTGCCAAGCTGGGACACAAGAGACGTGGCTGAGGAATGACTCTCCAGTAGTGGCAAAGACAGTAATGACCACTTTTTTCAACTATTTTTCATGACACCGTGACTGGACCATAACATGTATTGATGTTTGTCCGTTTCTCTTTCATTTTTTATTTGCAGTCGATTTCAAAGGCTGTTGGAGACTGGTATTACGAACGGATTACGTCCCAAAAGATCGATTGCCCTTATCCCTGCAACCCGACTTGCCACAACCGGATATTCGATGCCAATGGACAATCTGAAGATTAGTTTTCCCCTGTCAAAGTCTTCTATCTATTCTTAAAGTTCCAAATGTTATTGTTAAAATAAGCCTTAACGGTGAAGGGGCATTAGCACAGGTCGTCACGGCACCACCACTGCCTGCTGGTCACTCTGTGCAATTCTTTAATGTATGGAAAGTGGTGATAGTAATGAATAAAGGCAGACTATGAAGGTTTGGTTACACGATGTGAGGTGAAAGTGAGTTTTGGATAGGTTGAATTGGTTCAGTAATTTAGTAAAGTCGAAAGATATCAGCATGTCAATGTCCAATATAATCCTCACATTGGTAAGTAGCTTTTTCACATCTTGCATGATCTCTTTTGGGTCAAGTTTGGAGATCCAAAATTGTCATCTTTTGACCTCTCGATATGGAAGTGATTTAGCAAGACAAAGGAAAAACTCATTTACTTTTCAAGATCTGTCGATCAATGAACGAAACTTCTATCTCATTGCCAAAGCACTTGATGTGTAACCTAAAGAATTATCCCTTTGAAGGTCCGAAGCGAATATGACATGAACCATAGTCGACAAAAAATCAAACCCGACGGCTGCACCCCGAAAATAGACTAATGAATGTAACCTTTCAACTTCCCCGCGTTGATCAACTTTCGGCTTAACTTGGGATTGGGTTATTCAGAATGAATTCTCAGTGTTCTCTCAGCTAATTCTCTGTTCCTCTCTCCAGAACATTGCTCCTCAATCACATGAATCCAGTCCCTGCAGCCCAGATCCAGCATACAAAAGACCAAAAAAATGCGACTTCTGAGTTTGTTGGTTTCTTTCTTAATTTTCGACATCTGCTCCGGAATGAATGAATTGATCGATTGTTACCGACATGAACCTTAGGGCTGGCACCTTCGTTCCATCTATGGAGTTGTCGCTTTCTTTGGGCCGGACTCAATGACCCACTGAGTTGTCCAGAGGATAGAAAGGGATAAGCTCTCAAAACCACAGCCCTTCGCTGGCTGCCCGATTGACGAGAGCATTTTCCTCTCGAAATGCATGGCACATGCCGCTGACGTGGGTATTAATCGGAAACAAAAGGCCCCAAATTGATCCGTCAATTCCTAAATCGGGGTCGAGCTCATGGCCGAGGATCTTGAAGGAGAGGGGTTGGCACGGGAGTAATTGAAGTGATGCTCCAGAGCACGCGGTTTTTGCATTAGCTATTTCTTATCCATGCAAACAATACAATAGATTGATGCGTCAAGATAATAGCCCCGTCATGACGATATGAGAGGGTCCATTCCCTACCCTCAAGTGAGCTTGTAATAGGCTCGCCAAAGTATTCAAACTCAAGACCCGAGTGCGGAACCGAAGGGAGCAGCAGCGCTGTGTAGGCAACTGACCGAACATGGGGTACCCATGAAATACAGTCGAAAGCAACAGGAGCTTCCGTGGCTCGTTGGTGCGGCGATCCTTCAATCATAACCCATCCAAATCGCATACCATTTCTTATTAACTCCTATACAAAGTGCTGTGATATGCACTAATTATAAAAAAAGTTTAGGATAAATTTGTGCCGACACTTAAACTCAAAATCCATTTCATGAGGACTAATCACAGCATGTGATCATCACGGCTTCTCCTTCCACCACTTGATGTGGCCCTGTCCTTAGCGGATCGCTGTCCACTCCAGTTATTAAGTCACCCGCCTTTGTCGCAGGGGCCATAATTTAATTTCATTGAAAATCATATTACATCCCTCAAAGTATATTTTTAAAAAATTAGAATAATTATTTATTTGACATGAAAAAAAAAAAAAAAAACAAAAGATTACCCTACTTCAGAAAAAATGGGTCAGAACAATCGGCCTTAAATCCACACGTTGTGAACTTTAGCTTGAGGGGAATTAAATAATCCATTCATATAATATCTATAGTCTTCAAGGAAAAAAAAAACAAAAGATTACTCTACTTCAGAAAAAAGGGGTTAGAACAATCGGTCTTAAATCCACATATTGTGAACTTTAGCTTGAGGGGAATTAAATAATCCATTCATATAATATATAGTCTTCAGGGAAAGGAATAAAGTCATCATCCCAATCACTATTTTGAGACACGCATTAATGTCGAAACGCGTCCACGTACGTGATACACGGTCTGCTGTCTCTTAGGGGTGTGCAAAAGAACCAGGATCCGCCCGGAACTAGCGGTTCTTGAGGGAACTGGTCCGATTCCCGGTTCCAATTTATGGGAACCGGTGAGTACCGATCTGGTTCTCGGTTCCACGGGCGGATCCACTTGCCCGCCTATTCAGACCGGACCGATTAATTTTTAATATTAAAAAAAAATACTAAAACAAACCCTAGATCTCATCTCACTGTCTTTTCGTCATTGGTTCTGTCTCTCTCTTTCTCTATCTCTTTCTCTTTCTCAGTTCCTCCCATCGCCATGTTAGAATATAATTCATATAATACTTTGATGTGGAAATTCAAAGTAAAAATAAGGATCTCTGATCTTCATGATTTTTCACAAATATATGAAGACATACCTTTATCCATAGCGTTACGCTTGATGATGATTGTTGTAGAAAACCCAATGATCTCGAACCAAAAGAAGAAATCCGATTTCTCTCCCTTAACCCACTAAACCTTAATGTATTCAATTGATGGAGGAGAGAATACGTTCTTTCTGTTTTTTTTTTTTCTTGTTCGTATGTGGGTGGAGAAAGAACTGAACTCTTTTATACGTTCGTTGAAAAGGTGCCTTCCATCAAAGCGATATACCCTTTCATTTTATTAGAATCGTACCTTCTTATAACCAATATTATTTATAGCATTTCAATCATTATTAAACCATATAATAAATCACATAATATGGGCCACAATAATTCTTATATTCTCCCACTTGGCCCATATGATTCTCCTTTCATGGTTTAATAAAGATTATAATGTGCACAATAAGATTATGCTATAAATTTCAAAATTTCATTAAATTGGCAATCACATAATAATCACAATTAAGTAAAGAAAACTAATGCGAGTCATAGCGGTTGTATGTCATTAATCGACATAATCCCTTATATGTACTACAACTATAGCACTTTACTTAACATGATCCATAAATAAAAAGTACAGTAATAGTCCAACCATAATGTTTCTTTAGAAACTATCCTGTGTAATATTCATCTATTTCCATAATGTATACTAAATAGAAAACAGGAAATATCAGAAACATGTAAGTGAGCTCAAAGTGTCAAATACATAAACTTAATACAATCATAATACAAACATTAATGACGTCCAATAATGCCCATCCTTTCAACATGCTCATTAAATGTTTTGGGCGGCAATCCTTTTGTTAAGGGATCTGTTATCATAAGATTGGTGCTAATGTGCTCAATTGACACTCTTTGTTTCTGAACTTCTTCTTTGACAGACAAGTATTTGATCTCCATATGCTTAGCACCCTTAGAATACTTGTCGTTCTTAGAGAAGAAAACTACGTAGAGTTATCACAATAGATTTTCAGCGGCTTGGCAATACTGTCAACAATCACAAGCCCTGAAATAAAATTCCGCAGCCATAATCCATGAATTGTGGCCTCAAAGCATGCCACAAATTCAGCTTCCATAGTTGATGCAGTAATAATTGACTGCTTCGCACTCTTCCATGAAATTGCCCCTCTAGCCAGAAGAAACAAGTAACCAAATGTTGATTTTCTTGTATCGACACATCTGGCTAAGTCTGAATCCGAATATCCAATCACCTCGAGATGATCAGATCTTTTATAAGTGAGCATATGATTCTTCATTCCTTGCAGGTATCTAAGAACCTTCTTTGTAGCTTTCCAATGATCCATTCCAGGATTACTTTGATACCTGCCCAGCATTCCGACAGCAAAATTGATGTCTGGTCTGGTGCAAGTTTGTGCATACATTAAGCTTCCCACAATAGATGCATAAGGAATATTATTCATTTGTTCTCGTTCCAATTCACTTTTCGGACATTGCATTAGGCTAAATTTATCACATTTCTGAATTGGAACTATTCCTGCTGAACATTTACTTATATTAAATCTCTCTAAAATTTTCTCAATGTAGGCTTTCTGAGACAATCCTAATAATCCTTGTGATCTATCTCGGAATATTTATATTCCTATCACATATGTTGCCTCTCCCATATCCTTCATTTCAAAAATTTTAGAGAGAAATTTCGTGGTTTCATGTAATAAACCAAGATCATTAGCAGCAAGCAAAATATCATCAACATACAGAACTAGAAAAATAAACTTGCTCCCACTAATCTTCATATATATACACCGATCAACGGTGTTTTCCTTAAATCCAAATGAAGTTATGATATCGTTAAACTTAAGATACCATTGTCGGGAAGCTTGTTTAAGCCCATATATTAACTTCTTTAATTTACATACCATGTGTTCCTTTCCTTTAACTGAAAAGCTTTCGAGTTGGTCCATATAAACCTCTTCCTCTAAATTCCCATTAAGAAAGGCGGTTTTTATATCCATTTGGTGTAACTCCAAGTCATAATGAGCCACCAAAGCCATAATGATTCTAAGTGAATCCTTCTTAAAGACCGGTGAAAATGTCTCTTTATAGTCAATGCCTTCTTTCTGAGTAAAACCCTTTGCAACAAGTCTGGCTTTATATCGTTCAATATTGCCTTTTGAGTCGCGCTCGATCTTGAAGACCCATTTACACCCGACCTTCTTACATCCTTTAGGCAATTCAACAATATCCCAAACTTGATTTTGATGCATGGATTTTAACTCTTCTTCCATGGCATTAAACTATTCATTAGAATCTTCACATTCCATGGCTTGGGAAAATGAATCTGGATCACTTCCAATTCCTAAGTCAATTTCTGACTCTTGTAGATAAACCATATAGTCATCAGAAATGGCCGATCTCTTTTCTCTTTGAGATCTCCTTAATGCTATTTCTTGTGACTCGGCTATTGGAGGTTCATTATTGACATCTCCATTATTGAGTGTTTGTTGTTCTCGATTATTGTTAGATTGTACTACAATATCAAGAAACAACAACTTTAGAAGCTTTAGGCATAGGAACTTCTACCCTTACTTCTTGAATACAAGCATCACGCATTCTTTCACTCCCACTGATGTCACCATTCTCAATGAACCTAGCATTTCCAGATTCAACAATTCTTGTACTATGATTAGGACAATAAAATTTATACCCTTTGGATTTCTCTGCATAACCAATGAAATAACCACCGGTCGTTCTTGAATCCAATTTCCTTTCATGTGGATTGTAAATTCTTACTTCTGCTTGACAACCCCAAACATGCAGGTGTCGTAAACTAGGTTTCCTTCCCGTCCACAGTTCAAATGGAGTCTTTGGAACTGCCTTACTAGGAACCTATTTAATAAGTACATAGAAGTCTTTAAAGCATACATCCACAAAGATAAGGGTAAAGATGAATGACTCATCATACTCCTAACCATTTCCATTAAAGTACGGTTACGTCTTTCTGCTACACCATTTTGTTGTGGTGTACCTGGCATTGTGTATTGAGCACAAATGTCATGTCTTTCAAGGAATTTAGCAAATGGACCTGGACATTGTCCTGATTCATTATACTTTCCATAATATTCACCGCCTCTATCCGATCTTACTATTTTCACATTTCTATCTAATTGCCTCTCAACCTCTTTAATATACACTTCAAGTGCATTCACTGATTGAGACTTATCATGCAATAGATAAATGTAACAATAACGTGAAAAATCATCAATAAAGGTTATGAAATAGCTTTCCTTACCAAAAGATGGAACATCAAAAGGACCACATATGTCAGTATGTATAATTTCAAGAAGCTCTGTGCTTCTTGTGGCACCTTTCTTAGTGTGCTTTGTTTGTTTACCTTTAATACAATCAATACACACTCCAAGGTCAGTAAAATCCAAATTTGGAAGAATTTCATTCTTTACTAATCTTTGCATTCTTTCTTTGGATATATGACCCAACCGTTTATGCCACAAGTAAGTAGAATTTTCATTCACCAAACTTCGTTTAGTGCCAACATTATGATGCAAGGTCATTAATGTCTCAACAAAAGTATTATCAAATCTACCATCACATAAAGTTTCAGTTCCAATAAGAGTATCACTCTTAAACAGACTGAAAGATTCAGATCCAAACTTACAATAAAATCCCGCCACATCAAGTCTTGGCAAAGAAACTAAATTGCGAGAAAATGTAGGTGCATAAAGAGTTCGAAACAAATCCAAATAATGCTCAGTATCTAAGATCAAACGGTAAGTGCCAACACCTTCAACTGGAGCTTTGTTTTTGTTCCCCGTAATCACATAACTTTCATTTGGCTTTATAATTTGGATCGTAAGAAATCCCTGCATCGTATTTGACACATGAGTGGTGGCACCAGAATCAATCCACCAAGTATTATAAGGAACTTCGGTAAAGTTTGATTCAAAACATATTAAAGCACAAGTCTTACCTTTCTTTTCGAACCAAGCCTTACATTTTAGACAATCTTTCTTTTTAAGTGTCCAATTTTGTTGCAAAAATGACACTTAATAAGATTGTGTTCCTTTTTGTGGATTTGAGAAGCCTTTGAAGAGTCATTCAGGACGTGTAGTCCTTTCTTCTTGCTCCTTCCACCTTTCTTCTTAAAATTCTTTCGAACTCCTTGATGACTTGAGAGATGAACAGAATGAGCCTTTTGATTCTTTATCCTTATTTCCTCTTGAACTAACATACTGGCCAATTCGTTTACATTCCACTTATCCTTTATAGTGTTGTAATTCATTTGAAATGGCCCATATTGCTCATGAGGTAAGGAATTAAGTATAAATTGTACTAAAAAATACTCATCCACATTCATTCCCAAAGTCCTTAACTTTGCTGCTAAATTGGTCATCTCAAGTATATGCTCATGCATAGTACGCGAACCATCATATTTCATGGTGGTCAATGTGCTCATCAATGTACCAGCAAGTGACTTATCAGCAGTTTGAGAACGCTCTTCCACAAATTTCATAAATTCCTTAGCATTGTTAGTCTTGGGAAGAGAAGTCTTTAAGTTGTTTGCAACTGTCATTTGCATGAACATTAAGCTCAGTCTGTTCGATCTTTCCCAAGCTTTATGGAAAGACTTTTCATCATTGCTACTTTCATCAGTAATAGCAGCTGGTTTATCAACTTGAAGCGCTAAATCAAGATCCAAGACACCTAAGTGAAACTGGATTTGTTCACTCCATCAGGAAAATATATCCCATTGAATAAGGGAACAGATGAGGCGTGCGAATGGAGTGAAACAGGTACAGATACTGCAAATGTGCAAAAAAATACTCATACATTAATGCTTTGAGAATATCACCTAATCAGATTCAAACTAAACAACATATGTACATCATAGTTCTCCTTTGGGCGATCCTATGATATACAAATATATATATATATATACCATAATGATGCTAATAACTTTTATTTGATAATTGTAAATATATCTTATTAAAATTTATTTGTTATCTTTGGATATACAAACAAATTTAACAAGTCATATTAATTATCAACAATCATGTTCATGAATTATAAGAAAATAATTAACCTTTGGGTTAATCCCTAAGTTCTTATAATAAATGAACTTCAATATACCCATAACTCCAATAATGATATAAAACATATCAATTTCATATATAGTATCAATTAATTATGGGTAATTGAGTAAAATAATTTACAATATCAAAAATTCAAAAGACTTCAAGGTTCGGCCACTTTGGTGACTAACAAACCTTTCATAATATGAATTTTTTAATATTGTAAAATACAAAGATTTACCAAATTTGCACACAAGGACAAAAACTTAATCAAAGCATAAGGGCATAATTGTAAAATCCTAATTCCATAAGGGCATAATCATAAAGTTATAATCCAGGGGCAAAATGGTAAATAATCAGCAATGGCAGAACTGTAATTATTAATTAAACAAGGGCGGAACAGTAAATAAATTGCGAGAAGGACAAAATGGAAATTTTAAAATTGACATAGGGGCAAAACCGTAAAAGGGCGCGCGGGGACGTCAGGTGCGTGCCGAGCACGCGCCTTCATCCGCTGCGGGCGCGTGCCCCGCACGCGCGCGTCCAACACGCGTTGCACGCGCCTGCAACTGCGCGGGAAGCCCCGCGTGCGTGACGGCGCGTGGCGCGTGGGTTCCACGCGCCTGCAACTGCGCGCGCGCGTGGAGCCCACGCGCCTTCTTCCTCGCGCACAGACGCGATTTTTCGCCGGTTTTTCGCCGTTCCGCCGCCGTTTCGCCGCCCGTTTCTTCTCCAACAGCCCATTCCAAACACAAATAATTAATGGGTTTTGAAGAGCATGCCGGCACGACCACATGGGTCCAAGTTTCGGAGAAAATGACCAAAATTTGGCCCCAAATCAAAGCAAAGTTTCCCCAAAACGCAAACCCTCCACCACCGCCGCTTCCGCCGCTCGATTAGCCTCCGGCGAACACTGATATACCGGAAAAACTCATGGCTAATGTTCCTCATGGCAGTGTGACAGTGTGGGTCCAAAATCAAGCGGTGGGTCACCGGATTTTGCCCGGAATCGAAGAGTTTCTACCTTGCCCTCAAAATTCCGAATTCCTCCATTTTTGTCCTTAAAATTCCGAATTACTCCATTTTTTTTTGTCCTTTTCCACTCGCACACACACAGTAACTTTTCTTCACCATTTTAGTCCATGAAAAACGTTCCATCATTCGGATTTTCTTTAACAGAACCTTCCAAAACATTTCAACAACAACAAATGCTATGAACAAGATCATTCAACAAATCATCATGCATACATCATAATATTTCTTTAAACGGAAAAATCATGAGATCATAAACCGATTGCTCTGATACCAACTGTTAGAATATAATTCATATAATACTTTGATGCAGAAATTCAAAGTAAAAACAAGGATCTCTGATCTTCATGATTTTTCACAAATATATGAAGACATACATTTATCCATAGCGCTACGCTTGATGATGATTGTTGTAGAAAACCCAATGATCTCGAACCAAAAGAAGAAATCCGATTTCTCTCCCTTAACCCACTAAACCTTAATGTATTCAATTGATGGAGGAGAGAATACGTTCTTTCTTTTTTTTTTTTGTTCGTATGTGGGTGGAGAGAGGACCGGACTCTTTTATACGTTCGTTGAAAAGGTGCCTTCCATCAAAGCGATATACCCTTTCATTTTATTAGAGTCGTACCTTCTCATAACCAATATTATTTATAGCATTTCAATCATTATTAAACCATATAATAAATCACATAATATGGGCCACAATAATTCTTACACGCCATTTCTATTTACATATTAATTTTTCTGGAACAAACTAGTTCTTTACATAAATTTCTCGAGTGTAAGGTCTAGCTATAGAAGTTACACATGCATTGTATGCCAGGAAATAAAGAAACAAGGAGTTGAAGAAGATCGTCTCTAGCTGCTGAGAGATGTTAGTGGTGCTTTTAGGCTAGGTGTGCTTACAGCACTAGTAGGCGTTAGTGGCATAGGCAAAACGACCCGAATGGACGTTCTAGCAGAGAGAAAGACGACCCTAATGGACGTTCTAGACTAGTGTCTCTAGACAAAACAAACAAGGAAGCAAGACAATGGAAACATTTACCTTTGGTCAAAGAAAATTTAGACATCTGTGGCTACTTGCAAGCAGCAGGAAATGGGAGAATGTTGCATTCCATCTGTTTGTGTTTTTTTTATCTACGAGATACATTTATAATTGCAACAAATGAATCTTTGTTTCACGTACTTAAATTTGGTTTTTTTTTCTTTGGCTTGCTTTGATATCACGTAGTCATTCTATGTTGAAAACCAAAATTGTTTCACGTCAAGATCAGTTCTGTTTTGATATATTACGCGGCTTGCAATTTATGTTAACGCGAAATCGCCAGAGAAATAAACGATAAAAATAAAGACACCAGAAATTTATGTGGTTTGGTCCAAGTATCGATATCTACATCTACGGAAAGAGCTAACATCAAATAATCTATTATAATTGGAGTATCAGAGTTTACAATCGCTCAAGTATTTCTACACCTAAATTTAACTCAAAATTCAAAGTGTTTATAAATAAATAACTCACTTGGGAATAAACTCACGCCGCAAAATTATCTCGTGTCCCTTGCCTCAAAATGCACGCGGATTCAAAGACTTGCGGCTCCCTTCTACGTACTTCTTTTTTCTGATCACGTAGGGCTTCAGCGGACCCTGCTTCTCTCGGCATGTACGTATAGCAGCCAAGAAGAGAAAATCCTCATTGTCGACGTCCCTTTTATACGTGTGCCCCAAAAGTCAAATTCTTGACCAGGGCCCACCTTCTTTTCCTTTTTGGTTTCACGTGAAAGACCTCACGTTGCATTGGTCTCTCGTCTCTTTAGGTGTGCGTCCAAGGTCAAACTTTTGACCTTGGGCCCACCACTTTTAACTCTTCATGCAGAGTACTTCTTCGGCGTGAATTGGATGAGGAAACTTCCTCGTTTTTAATTTTATTTTATATTTTCTTTTTTGTAAATCTTCAAAAAATCCGGGGAATCGCATTTTTATAAATGCTCAAACTTGAATTATAATTTAATAGGTTTCATGGATCTCGGTTTCAATCTTTTGAAATCGATCCATGGCAGTTCGGTTAGTCAGAATCAACCGCCTACCCACATCATGCACACCCCTATTGTCTCTTGTTAGCTACGTCTCGGGTTGGATACTTACCCGAGACCCTGCACAGCATGGCGCCACCATACACAAAAGGTTGTGGAAAAAAGAGAGAGTTCTCAAGAATCATAGTTCCTTCGTTTTCCCTTTTTTAAAATATATTCGCGAGTGAAAAGGTGTCGGTTTTTGAAGTCTGGACTTTGCTTTGCCCATTGTACTAATAATAGTCTAATGCTACTTGAGACAAGTGGAAAGTGAGCTTAGCCGCCTCGCCAAAACGCGCAAAGCCCCACTGCGAGGATAAATAAGGCACTTCGGTTCTTGAGAAAGAGAAGAGAAGTCGTGGGAAGATTTGAGCTCGTTTCTGGATTTGGGTGTCAGCTACATTCTGCAACTTTCTCATCGCTCGGGTACTTCCATCCTGTTCTTTCCTTTCCTGGGTGATCTATGTTAGCTTTTCTGGCCACCATTCAGTCCTTAGAATGTAATCTTGAAATGAATGTGCAAGTTCAGTTTTGAGTCTTCTTCACTTGGATCTCTTTCACTCAATCCTTAGTGATCCTCCTTATGTTTTTTTTTTTTTCTTTTTTTTTTTTTTTTTTTTTCAATATTCGTTCTTGGATTTTGTTTATGTCGTATGAGAATGGAATTATTGTGATTCATATGCGTTTGGTTCTGATCTCGTAGCTAGTACTATTTATTTCCTTAGCAACTAAGAGTAAGTAGAGTAAGAAAGGTTTGAGGTTGTCCATGACGGGAAAAGGTATCGATCCTGATGAGCAATAGACTCGTTCATTCTATATGATTAGCAAGAAGTCTCCTTTTCAAGCCTGTCACACGTTAGCATCTGCTATTTTCACTTTTTACTAGTGGGTTTGCTTCGTTTATAAGCTTTTTCTATTCACTGTTTAAAAAGGGTGCTAATTAACGTTAACGTGTCACTCATCTATTTCTATATTGCGATTCTTCCCTTGCCTTGTTGCTCTGCTTACCTACATCAATTTTGGCTGAGATTGCTTTCCCAGCGAATCTAATATTATACGACCGATTTATCGATTGCCAGCAAAATGGCTGACGCAAGATTGAGGACATGGTTATGTGTCATACTGAGCATACGGATCTTGCTCAAGTCTGATGCCTTTAACGTCAGCATTACATATGTCCAAAATGCTGTAGCGAAAGGAGCTGGTGAGTCCAAGATCAATATAATTGCTTACTGCGAAATGTCCTGCAATTTCCCCTTTCATTCGAGTTTTGTCAGTGTTGACTTGGTTGAAGTTCTTTGTGCTCTGCAGTTTGTTTGGATGGTAGCCCTCCAGCTTACCACTTTGATAAGGGAGTTGGCGCTGGCGCTAACAATTGGCTTATTTTCGTTGAGGTTTGCACTTCTGTAGTTTATCATAGATTGAGGAATTTAAGATTGTATTTGATTACCTGTATATTAAAAAAAGAAATTGTAGTTATAAGTTACAGCCGGCTGATTCCGCTGAGTAAATAGAAGTGTTCCGATGTTCACAATTTAGACACTAGCACCTTTTCATATTATCCATCTAATTTGATTTTGTGCAGTGAGCACAGGATTACTCTCTAGAACATCATGAGTTATAATTTGGCTCGACATGGGGATTGAACAGCTCTATTTTGTGTTCTCAGGGAGGAGGATGGTGCAACAACGTCACCACTTGCCTCGCTCGAAGGGATACACGGGTAGGTTCATCAAAACAGATGGTCAAGGAACTTTCTTTCTCCGGTATACTCAGCAATAAACAAAAATTTAATCCAGGTGTGGCTCTATGGCTATTTAAATTTGGTCTTTTCTTAGAGAATATCAGATCTCAACTTCCTTTCTTCTTTCTTGTGGTGTTTTAGACTTCTACAACTGGAACAAAATCAAGGTCAGATATTGTGATGGAGCTTCATTTACTGGGGACGTGGAAGCAGTAAACCCCGTAAGTTTGTTTAAGCCTCGAACCCTATGTTTTTTATTTCATGTGCAGAGCTGAATTGGCTGCTGACATTTTGTGCTATTTTCCTTGATCATTTCATATTTGGATCAGGCCACCAACCTTCACTTTAGAGGAGCGAGGGTTTTTGTAGCAATTGTTGAGGACTTGATGTCGAAAGGGATGAGTAATGCGCAAAATGTATGAACCGACTCGATGAACTCTCCAATCCTTCGTATCTTTATCCTTTTTTTCTTTTTTTGCCTAAATAATCGGGAGCAAATTGAAAATCATGTAGGCTATCCTTTCTGGATGCTCAGCTGGTGGGTTGGCTGCAATACTGAATTGTGATAGATTCCGAGCTCTCATGCCTGCAAGGACCAAAGTCAAATGTCTTGCAGATGCTGGCTATTTTATCAATGCGTAAGCTTGTTATTTCCTCCTTTGGATTCAGGCGTCGGATAAAATGCGGGTTGCAATTATTACCAGAACTTTGGATGACATTGCACTCTTCTCTGGTTCTAATTCAGGAAGGATGTTTCTGGAGCTTCACATATTGAAAATTTCTACAGCGAAGTGGTTGCTACTCATGTATTCTCTCTCTCTCTCACCACATATTTATGTGTATACATGTTAGTCTCAGAAATATGCTTGTCTTTGTTAATCTTTGTCACTCAAAACTCGAATGAATGGTTCAGGGATCAGCCAAGAATCTACCAACTTCCTGCACATCCAAAATGAAACCGGGATTGGTAGGTGACAGTAATTCTGTCGTTAATTTCTGCATCTTTTGCTTATAATTGTGTCCTAATTACAACCGATATTGCTGAACATTATTGCAGTGCTTCTTCCCTCAAAACGTGGTTCCACAAATTCAGACCCCATTATTCATTATAAATGCCGCCTATGATGCGTGGCAGGTCAGTACTTGATAAACTCAAGATTGAAAATAATGCTTCGCCAATAAACAATTTGAGTTGTTCATCACTTTCAAAGCAATTCCCAGATAGTTTCTAAAACTTTTTTAAGATGGGCATTTAGCTTCAGATCAGTCAGAAGAGAAGACAAGAATTCGTTTTTTGTTTCCACTGGAGCCCCCATTTTTGTTCTCCAGTTTTGGCTTCTAACTCAACTCTGTATCAGCTACTCTGTCTCGAAAACCGAATTAGGCATGAGTGTTGTGCACTGATCTCTCGAGCATTATTGCTGCTTTCAGATTAAGAATATTTTGGCGCCCGGAGTAGCTGATCCTCATGGAACCTGGCAGAGCTGCAAGCTTGATATCAAAAAATGCTCACCGAATCAACTCAAAATCATGCAAGGTGAAAAAATTGTTGAGCTTTAGCCACTACAAAACAGTCTTGTGGAAGCTTCAAGCTGGAAAATTTACTTGGTTGGAATTATTGTATTCAGATTTCAGGCTGGAGTTCTTAAGAGCACTGAGCGCAGTCGGAACCTCTCCATCAAGAGGAATGTTCATAGATTCTTGCTATACTCATTGCCAAGCTGGGACACAAGAGACGTGGCTGAGGAATGACTCTCCAGTAGTGGCAAAGACAGTAATGACCACTTTTTTCAACTATTTTTCATGACACCCTGACTGGACCATAACATGTATTGATGTTTGTCCGTTTCTCTTTCATTTTTTCTTTGCAGTCGATTTCAAAGGCTGTTGGAGACTGGTATTACGAACGGATTACGTCCCAAAAGATCGATTGCGCTTATCCCTGCAACCCAACTTGCCACAACGGGATGTTCGATTGAATCTGAAGATTAGTTTTCCACTGTCAAAGTCTTCTATCTATTCTTAAAGTTCCAAATGTTATTGTTAAAATAAGCCTTAACGGTGAAGGGGCACTAGCACAGGTCGTCACGGCATCAACACTGCCTGCTGGTCACTCTGTGCAATTCTTTAATGCATGGAAAGTGCTGATGGTAATGAATAAAGGCAGACTATGAAGGTTTGGTTACACGATGTGAGGTGAAAGTGAGTTTTGTGTTGGAATTCTAGTCCGCAGAAGACGACTTACTTGATTCCAATGCGCAAACAACAATTAACCTCGGAACGAACATTGAATTGCGAATGAATCACGAACAGAACTATCTCACGTTAGTCTGAATGCAATCACAAGGAAAGCACTCGATTTCCACAACGTAAATGCCTATTGTTCTTGCAAAAAAAAAAAAAAAATGGAAAGCCTTCTCTTTTCTTTTTCTTTTTTTATGGAAAGGGAAGAGAAAAAGAGCGTACGTTCTCTCTAAGCATACATTCTGCCAACAACTATCAACGATTGTTTTCAGCAGGCTTTTATACATCTCTTTTCATACCCTTTCAATGGTGACTTTCCATCATAGCGTATCAAGGTGAAATTGTGCGTACCAATCGCACCTCATCATGGATGTAATAATAATAATAATAAAATACTACATTTTGGATAGGTTGAATTTGTTCAGTAAGTTAGTAAAGTCGAAAGATATCAGCATGTCAATGGCCAACATAATCCTCACATTGGTAAGTAGCTTTTTCACATCTTGCATGATCTCTTTTGGGTCAAGTTTGGAGATCCAAAATTGTCATCTTTTGACCTCTCGATATGGAAGCGATTTAACAAGAAAATCAAAGGAAAAATTCATTTACTTTTCAAGATCTGCCGATCAATGAACGAAACTTCTATCTCATTGCCAGAGCACTTGATGTGTAACCTAAAGAATTATTCATTTGAAGGTCCGAAGCGAGTATGACATAAACCATAGTCGACAAAAAATCAAACCCGACGGCTGCACCTCAAAAATAGACTAATGAACGTAACCTTTCAACTTCCCCACGTTGGCCAAATTTCAGATAACTTGGGATTGGGACATTCAGAATGAATTCTCAGTGTTCTCTCTGTTCCTCTCTCCATAACATTGCTCCTCAATCTCATGAATCCAGTCCCAGCGGCCCGAATCCAGCATACAAAAGACCAAAAAAATGCGATTTCTGAGTTGGTTGGTTTCTTTCTTAATTTTCGACATCTGCTCCGGAATGAATGGCCCGCTCTAAAAATTCTGCAGTCTGAAAATGGTAAGTCGAGACATTCTTCGAACCAGCGACGCGCTTCTTCCCCATTAAACATCTAGGACTTCTCGTGCTTAGGCTCAATGACACATTAGAGCATCCCATTCTCCATCAATCCTAACTTAGATCACAATATTTCCATTAATCACTTTTACTTTGAGAATCACAATATAATGGAAATTCACATCCACAGGGACCTGTTCTGTCAAATGCCGCTCGTCAGTGAATCAAGCATTGATGATATTACCATTTAATGAATAATGCTATTGAATGACAATGTGTTACTATGGGTTGAATGCCTCAAGGTAGTTTTAGCTCAAGAACATTGTAGTAACAAACAGATACTGCCAGGCAGGGAAGTTGTTCCTGGAACATGGCGAATACATTTGAAATAAAAAGAAAAGAGTACTGAAAGGACAGTAAATTTATCTAGTGTAACTAAATCCTCGTATCTATGAGATCTCTAGTTCACCAAAGTGAAATGTTCTCCCACAATTTACTTGGTTTCTTTATCGATCCCGTAATAAATTAGTGGTGACTCCTAATTGAATTAAATTGCATGTTAATATGATTAAAATCAAAACTCCAAAGCTATGATTGGTATGAGCTCGGGAGATCTCGCCGCTCTAAGGTTTTTGGCTTTGTAATCCTTAATGGTTCACTTATGAAAAGATCGTGACAAAAAAAGAAAGAAGAAGAGACACTATTTTCTTGACAAACGTCTTTGCCTAATCTTTTTCAAAAGCTTAAATTTGAATCTTCACCTTTTGCAAAATCTACATCCAATGGCATTTGTTGAAATATTTAGTTAACCATTGACAAAGCCACTGTGCTCAACAAACAATTCACCCTCTAAAGTACTTGATAGAAAGTATTTCACATGATGAATACATGTCTAAAGACAAGCATCGGTCTTTTGTTGCGCTCCGGTCTCTCCCATACCCATGTGAATTGAAAAGTGGGGATTTGTAGCATCAGGGTGAAATGTGAGACACAGAAGGATTGATACAACTGGTTCGTGAGAATAATGCCAAGATGTTTGTGCTGGAAATTCAAAGATGTGATAATTATCATCTTAAAATATCTGTAAAGGCGGCGTTGGCCTCCTATGCATAAATTGATCTAGAGCTAGGGCCATTCAATAGAATGATGGTCACATGGGGCCGAAACCGGTTGTTTTGCTGAAGCGAACCCTATGTCTCCAAACTAAATTGGCCGTGGTACAGTCCATTTATGAGGATGTTATTCGATGTACTATCCTTTAAAACAATATATGGAGCGAACGCAAATCTGACATTCCAACTCGTGAGTCGTGATACACGCTTTTCCTCAGCCAGAAGACTTTCGGCCTGTGACACGTCCATCTATACTTCTATCACTCTGCACAAAAGAAGTACCATCAGGAATGAGCAATTATTTCTTTTAAATAATTTGACAGACTTAGAAGATCATCGCTTGCAGCTTTTGTTCCTTGGTTTTACAAGATTTTCCAAAGCCAATTTCTCATACACACTGTTAAATTAATAGATGCCATGGGCAATCTTTCTAACATCTTTCAAGAGCCACGAGTAATTATTGGGTTTGACCGGGATACAATCAATTGAAAAGGTGTGTCGAGTAGACCAAATAAAGAGAAAAGGATCCACAGATCAACGTTATCACGAGAAGGTGAAATCTCAATGATGGATAGCATTATTTCGTTAGGCAAATGGGGACCATTGGCTTGGACTTTCATGGAATGATAATTCAACCTTAGCTGTAGTTACTTTTGTGGACTATAAAGTCGCTACGGCATTGATTTCCAAGTCATTAATGACACGTTTGATAATCGAAAAGAATTTTTGCACATAAATGATTTTTTTATTCGTTTGGTAACTATTCTGTTTTTGATAGGATTCTTGAATTTTTATATTTTTATTAATTTTTCTCTCTTTTTTTTCTTTTTCATTCCATCTTCTTCTTCCTCCTTTTTTGTGTCTAGTGGCCAGCACCGGCTAGGCAATATCCAACAAGCTCGCCGAAGCCTGGCAGTGGCCAGGCGAGCCTCCAGCAAAGTTGCCGAACTTCATCCAGCAAGTCGCCAACGACCATCGACGACGATGGTGGTCGGCAATGGCCAATGGAGAAAGAAGAAGAGAAGGAGAACAAAAAAAAAAAAGTTGGACTTAATTCTGAAATTATTTTCAGGAATAAAAAATTATTTTTTTCTACTCTTGATTTTGTTCAAAATTTATTCTCAACAACAAAAAGAAAAATGGATTTCATGTTTTTTTTTTGAAAAAAAAAAGAAAAGAATTACTTATTCTTAAGAGTGTTATCAAATAGGACCTCAGTAATCCAAAACGATTCTAATGCTGACCATTAACATCACATCGCCCCTTTTGTCTAGAGTATTATGACTGATCGAACGCGCCTACTTGCTGGTGAAAGAGTAAGCGCCCCGCATGTTCGATGGATCTCCTCTAGTTGTCCATGTGTCATCGTTGCTTTGGTTATTTTCCTGGCTGATCCGAAGATCGAATTGATCGATTGATGCTGACGCGAGCTTTATCGCTAGCACCTTATCCCATATATGAAGTGCTCTCTTTCTTTGGAATGAATTCAAAAGATCCATTCGAGTTGTTTTTTTGGCACCATTTGAGTTGTTCAGAGGGGATAGAAACAGGATAAGCTCTCAAAACCACAGCCCTTCGCTAGTTTTCCAGTCCGATTAAAATTGACCTCGGGGCTAGGCCTTTTTCAAGAATAAACGTGTTACGCACGGCCTAGAGAAATCTGTATGATGTTTTGCCGGCCGGCGATCTATGTGGGTCGCATGACCGCCGTCGCTCTCTTCACGGGAGCATTTTCTTCTCAAAATGTATGTGCATACGCTGCTCACATGAGTATTAATAGAAAACAAAAGGCCCCGAATTGAGCTATCAAGTTCTAAATCTTAGTCGAGCTTGTGCTCAAGGATCATGAAAAGGAGGGCTTCGTGTGGAATAATTGAAGTGATGATCTCAAGTCCACGGATTTTGTATTTGTGTTTTTCCCTCTATTCAACAATACAATAGATTGATGCGTTGGGGTAACACCCACCGTCACGATACTTGTCAAAGCATTCGAATTTTAGACCATGAGTGCGAAATCGAAGCAAGCAGTGGCACTGCACAAGCAACCCAACACAGGGTATGCATGAAATACATTCGAAAGGAATGGGAGCTTTTGCGGTCCGTTGGGTTGGGGGCAACGATCTTTCGTTCACAATCCATCCAAATCGCATATAGTTCGTTATACCTCCTCGATAAAATGAGTTAATACATGTTAACAATAAAAAGTTTATGATAAATCTATCTTGGTGAATAAACTTAAAGTCCATTTTATGAAGGACTAATGGACAATGACTTGATTGTCCCTATCATAACGGGTCCTCCTTCCACCGTTTGGTGCGGGGCTCCCCCTTAGCGAATCACCATCGATCATAGGGTCTGCCCCAGTTTCAGACCCCACTGCTTTAAATTACAACTGACCAAATTCCTTTCCATTGGATGACAAATGATCAAACCTTTATGCAAGATCCGGGAAATTTCACTTTGACTTTACGTGACTCGTATTGCCAAATCAATAAAGAAATGAGTAGGGAGAATAATTTCATTTCATCGAAAATTATATTAAATCCTTCAAAATATATATTTAATAAAATAGAATGATTGTCTCGTTTTACGGAAAAATGTTAAGTCTACTTAAAGAAAAGGGTCAGAACATTCGGCCTTAAATCCACACGTTATAAATTATCTATTCATAGAAAAGGAATTTGGTCCTCAGGGAAAAAAAATAAATTCATTGTCCCAATGAACACTCTTCTGTCTCTCTCCCTGTGTCAGACCTTGTTTCGAGACGCGCATTCATGTCGGAGCGCGCAAGCCGATATGATTCGCAGGCTGTCTCTGTCACGCACCGTCTCGGGTCGGATACTGCCCGGGACCCCGTGCGTGCGTTACGGCGTACCAGACCAGAAAGGTGGAAAGATGACAACTCTTCGAGAACCAAAGTTCCTTCTTTTACCTTTTTTTCAAAAATAAATTTCGCCTTTACTCCCGGAGCCAATGAGTCTCTGTCCGGTTCTCGGAGTCTCCGCTTCGCTTTTGCATAGTGGAAAGTGAGCTGAGCTGGTTTCGCCTAACGTATAGAAAACCAGCGCCAGGGAAAAGATGACACTTTGGTTCTTGGACCCCAACGCCAACAGTCTGGTCTTCCTCCACTGTTGCATCAATTTGCAGTGATAGATACGTTTGGTGGAAGAGAAGAGGACTTGTTGGAAGATTTGAGCTCATTCCTTTATCTGGGTATCGGCTAAAATCTTCAACTTCCTCATCACTCGGATAGTTCATGGCGTTCTTTCATTTTTCTAGGTGATTTGCGTTAGCTTCTCTGGCCATCACCCAATCATTGGAATGTAATGAAATGAATAAGTTCAGTTTAAAAGTCTTTTTTACTTAGATCTCTTTCCCTCAATCCTTGGTGATGTTTTCCTTTTTTTTCCATATTCGTTCCTGGGTTTTGTTTATGTTGTATCAGAATGGAATTATTGTGATTCTGATGCGTTCGTTTCTGATCTGTAGCCATAACTAATTATTTCCTTAACAACTAAGAAAGGTTTGTGGTTGTCTATGTTGGGAAAAGGTATGCATCCTGATGTGCGATGGACACGCACATTCTATGGATAGCAAAAGGTCTCTTTTTCAATCATGTCACACTTTCGCATCTGCTATTTCACTTTCACTAGTGGGTTTGCTTCGTTTTTACTCTTTTTTATATTCTGTTTCAAAAGGGTACTAATTAACGTGTCCCTCGCGTGTTTCCATATTCTGGTTCTTCCCTTAGCTTGTTTGCTCTGCTTACCTGCATATCAATTTTGGTTGGAATCGCTTTCCCAGCGGGCGGGGCCTAATATGTCAACGACTGGTTTATTGATTGCACAGCAAAATGGCTGATGCAAGATTGAGGACATGGTTGTGTGTTATACTGAGCATACAGATCTTGCTCAAGTCTGAAGCCATTAACGTCAGCATTACATATGTCCAAAATGCTGTAAAGAAAGGAGCTGGTGAGTTCAAGATCCATATAATTGCTTACTGCGAAATGTACTGCAATTTCCCCTTTCATTCGAGTTTTATCAGTGTTGACTTGGTTGAAGTTTGATGTGCCCTTCAGTTTGTTTGGATGGCAGCCCTCCAGCTTACCACTTCGATAAGGGATTGGGCACAGGCGCTAACAATTGGCTTGTTAACTTTGAGGTTTGTGCTTCTGTAGTTTAATGTAGAATGTGGAATTTGAGATTGCATTTGATTACCTTTAAGTTAAAGAAAGGAATAGTAGTGGTTACATACGACTGACCAATTCTGCTGTGTAAATGGAAGTTTTCTGAGGTTCAAATTTAGAGACGAGCACTTTTTCATACTACCCATCTAATTTGATTTTTGTGCAGTGAGCACAGATGAAAGTTTACTCTCTAGAACATCATGAGTTATAAACTGGCCTGACATGGTGATTGAACAGCTCTATCTTGTGTTCTCAGGGAGGAGGATGGTGCGACAACGTCACCACTTGCCTTGCTCGAAGTAAAACACGGTTAGGTTCATCGAAGGAGATGGTCAAGGAAGTTGCTTTCTCCGGTATCCTCAGCAAAAACCAAAGTTTTAATCCAGGTGCAGCTCCATGGTCATTTATATTTGGTCGTTTCTTAGAAAATATCAAATCTCAACTCCTTTCTTCTTTTTGGTGGTGGTTTAGACTTCTACAACTGGAACAGAATCAAGGTCAGATACTGTGATGGAGCTTCTTTTACTGGGGATGTGGAAGCAGTAGACCCAGTAAGTTTGTTTAAGCCTCGAACCTGAATTTTTTATTGCATGTGCCAAGCTGAATTTGTTGCAACATTTTTGTATTATTTTCCTTGATCAATTTCTTATTTGGACCAGGCCACTAACCTTCACTTTAGAGGAGCTAGGGCTTTTGTAGCAATTATTGAGGATATACTGTCGAAAGGGATGAGTGATGCGGAAAATGTATGAACCAACTCGATGAGCTCTCCAATCATTTATATCCTTATCCTTCTTCCCTTTTTGCCTTAATAATCGGAAGCAAATTTAAAATTGTCATGTAGGCTATTCTTTCTGGATGCTCAGCTGGTGGATTGACTTCAATACTGCATTGTGATAGATTCCGAGCTCTCATGCCTTCAAGTGCCACAGTCAAATGTGTTGCAGATGCTGGCTATTTTATCAACGCGTAAGCTTGTTATTTCCTTCTTTTTCGATTCGAGCCAAGGACAAAATGCGAGTTGCAATTATTAGCAGAGCTTTGGATGACGATGCACTCATTTCTGGTTCTGATTCAGGAAGGATATTTCCGGAGCTCAACACATTGAAACTTTCTACAGCGAAGTGGTTGCAACACATGTACTTCTCTCTCTCTCTCCCCATCTATTATTTATGTATGTGTGTATGTTTGTCTCAGGAATATGCATGTCTTCGTTAGTCTATGTCACTCAACACTTATATGAATGGTTCAGGGATCAGCCAAGAATCTACCAACTTCCTGCACCTCCAAACTGAGACCAGGATTGGTAGGTGACATTAATTCTGTCGTTAATTTCTGCGTCTTTTGCTTCTAATTGTGTCCTAATTACAGCCAATATTGCTAAATGTTATTGCAGTGTTTCTTCCCCCAAAACGTGGTTGAGCAAATTCAGACCCCGTTATTCATTCTAAATGCCGCCTATGATGCATGGCAGGTCAGTGCTTAATAAACTCAAGATTAAAAATAATGCCCCACTGATAAACAGTATGCATTGTTCATCACTTCAAAGCAATTCCAGGTAGTTTCTTGAACTTTCTGAAGATGGACAATTAAGCTTCACAACTTACCAAAAAAAAAAAAAGACAATTAAGCTTCACATCAGTCAGAAAAGATTATTATTTATTTTGTTTCCACTGGAGCACCCATTTTCCCTTTCCAGTTTGGCTTATGACTCTGTTTCAGCTACTCTGTCTCGAAAATCACATTACGCATAAAGTGTTGTTGCTTTAAGGCACTGATCTCCTGTGCATTATTGCTGCTTTCAGATTAAGAATATTTTGGCGCCCGGAGTGGCTGATCCTCATGGAACCTGGCATAGCTGCAAGCTTGATATTAATAACTGCTCACCGGATCAACTCCAAATCATGCAAGGTGAAAACTTTAATGAGCTTTAGCCATGACGAAACAATCCCATGGAAGCTTAAAGCTGGAAAATTTACTTGGTTGTTATTATCGTATTCAGATTTCAGGCAGCAGTTCTTAGACGCACTGAGCAGAGTTGGAACCTCTCCATCAAGAGGAATGTTCATAGATTCTTGCTATGCTCATTGCCAATCCGAGATGCAAGAGACATGGCTGAGGGACGACTCTCCAGTACTGATGGAGACAGTAATGACCACCTCAACTATTTTTTAGGACGTCATTGGACAGTAGCATGTATTGATGTTTGTTAGCTTCTCTTTCATTTTTTCTTTGCAGTCTATAGCGAAGGCTGTTGGAGACTGGTATTACGACCGGCGTCCATTCCAAAAGATTGATTGCGCTTATCCCTGCAACCCTACTTGCCACAACATGGTTTTTGATGATCCCAATGAACACCCTGAAGTTAGCTTCCCTCTGTTAAAGCCTTCTATCTATTCTTGAAGTTTCATTTGTTATTGGCAAGATGAACTTGAACAATGAAGGGGATACATGATTCTATTTTAGTTTTGCATCAGCACAGGTCGTTGCAGCACCAAAACCGCATGCTGGTCATTCTGTGTAATTCTTTAATGTATGCAAAGTATTGATAGTAATGAATAAGGGCAGCCTTTCAGGGGCTGGTTACACAATGTTAGGTAAAAGTGAATTTTGGATGGGTGGACTTTGTTCAACATGTTAGTAAGTTGAAAGAAATCAGCATGTCAATGTCCAACATAATCCTCATATTGAAGTAGCCTTTTCACATGTTGCATGATCTCTTTTGGGTCGATTTTGGAGATCCAAAAGTGGCATCTTTTGACCTCTCAATGTGGAACAATCAAAGAAAAACTAACTTTTCAATATCTGCAGATCAATGAACGAAAATTTTATCTCATCACTAGAATATTTGACATGTATCCTGAAGAATTGTCCATTAGAAGGTCCAAGGCAAACATGACATGAACTGTAGCAGGCAATAATCAAAAGCAACAGTTGCTTGTCAAAATAGATAAATGAATGTAACATTTCAACTTCCAGCATGAACCAAATTTTAGCTTTTACATGGGATTGGGACATTGAGATATGTTTTCTCTGCTAATTCTCTGTTCCTCTCTCCAGCACATTGCTCCTCAATCACATGAACCCAGTTTCAACAGTCCATGTCCAGCATACAATAGAACAAAAATGCAAATCCTGAGTTGGTTGGTTTCTTTCTTCATTTTCAACTTCCACCCCAGATGAATAGCCCACTCTAAAATTACAGCAGTCTGAAAATGGTAAGTCAGAGTTTCCTCAAACTGGCGACGTGCTTCTTCCACATTAAACATTTCTGAAGGACTTATGGTACTTTGGCTCAATGACAAACTAGAGCCTCCCGTTCTCCATCAATCATAACTTAGATTATCATATTTCCATTAATCACGTTTACTTTGAGAATCACAATATAAGGGAAATTCACATTTACAAGGACCTGTTCTAACCTGCAAGATATAATACTGCTCATCAGTGAATCAAGCATTGATGACTTTACAATTAGATGAAGTATGCTATTGAATGACGATGTGTTATTATAGAATGAATTATGCTATTAAATGATGATGTTCTATTATAGATATAATGCCTGAAGCTACTTTTGGCTTAAGAACACAATAGTAACAAACAGAAACTGCCTGGCAGGGAAGTTGTTCCTTGGGTCACAGCAAGCACACTGATCTACAATTCAAGTGCATATGGAGTGAAAGAATATACTCAGAGTGACTTCTAATGGTCAGCACAATCCAATAAAGAGGAAGATCACACACCTTACGAAATGTGAAAGATACCCTTCTTGAACTTCTTTTTATAACCTTATCCATTACTATGTCAATCTGCAAAACCACATGATCAATACCTATTAGTAAGAACAAGTTCTCATGCATTAGCGAGATATACAGACACTGTATTTACATTATCTACAAATGCCCATGCTGTATATAGTAATTGCAGATATTCTAAAATACTATTGTTGTTTCTAAACTTCAGTCTCTTCTATAACAATAGAAATCTCCAAACACAACAGTGAAAGACTTGTGTCCCATAGGAAGAATACTTGCAAGTTTGCAAGATTCATTCAGCAGTTTTCTGGATCGACCACAAACTGAAGAACATCATGAAGAAAATGACAATGGACCAATGGTGACCACACTAAGGCACAGAATATATTTAAGCTTGTTTGGATCCTGCTATCAAAATTCAAGTCTTAAAGGCAACAAGTCGGGATGCTGAACATGGAAATTCACTGGTTGTTGCTCTGAATTTAATTGCAACAGACAACTACTCCTTAGAAGAAAAGTTCCAGTGCAATAGTAACAAGCTAGGAATTACCAGATGATTTTTCAGCTAATCAGCTTTTTATTTATGTGAGCTGATCAGCTTCTACATATTATGGTTGTAATGTTAGCCTAATAAGATAAAGTTGAACATTGGAAAACTAAGTTTCAAGTTTAAGCTCAAAACGAGGGTAAATAAAGAGAACTAACCTTATGGTGCGGAATGTAATGATGCCAAGCATAACGTGCCTCTGCAGACAATAAAAGCATTGACCGAGGGGGAAGATGAATGGCTTTCCTTAAGAATTTTGAGTTCTCTGGACTATCCACATTCCCATCAATGCCAGAGACATCTTTATGAAGCCAGGCACCCCCTAAGTATCTCCTGAACTCCATAATGCAAGGACCTGCTAATGAAAGGCTGAAAATGAGATCCTCAAATGCTGAATGGGTGTCTATGTGTGGGGACAATCCCACTCCAACTGGGTACTCATTGACCTGTGTCACCACAATCAACCTCTAGTTTCATGTATTCTGGCAAACAGCCTTCAGTAAGAGAAAAATAAAGAAATATAGAATCAAGAAAGCATAGTGGTTCTTCCACATGAATGCAGCTGGAAGTTAAAATTTTATCACACTTAGAAATGAAAAAATTTGACAGATAATCTTGAGCATCAGATAACAGATGATGACTAGATACTACAGAGTATAGAAAATCATTACCGTCAGTTGATCCAAACTTGAATTTGAAGCATACGGAAGGCCTGGGAAGGATGATATCCTTTCAAGTATGAAAGAAACAAATGAGGGAAGTTCACCCAAATGCCTATTCGCATCTACATTTCTTGTCTGCACAAATTGGAGCAGAAAATCAAGAACAGGCTGTAAAACTGATTACCATCATTATCTGAAAAAAAAGCTATTAATTTACCGATGCAATTAACAATCACTGGCAAGGACTAGACACCTTGACTAGGAATATAGCGATAAAAATAAAAATAAAGGTCCCTTTCACATTGATCCAGCACATACAGTTGTTTCCAGTTTTTCATCATCTTTGGGTCATATTGAGGCTTTGTTATCATACTCCATATCATACATTTACCATAGTGATCTTACTAATAAAGCTCAGGAAAAACCATAAAACTAATCACTAAACCACACAATCAAAATGTCACTACAAATAGTTCCCACCCCACCCATAGCATGTATTACTGATTTTGACAGTCAATCCCATGCAACCGTCCATCGGACAAATCGTACCCATTACAGTGTAGAAATCCTCAGACAAATAGCAATTGATATGCAGACAATTCCTATTTCCACAATGTGAATTCCTTATTCTTCTGAAAATGAACATCTTCAATACAGAAGTGTGCTAACTGACTATGAAGCAACTTTTCCTATATGGATAAGCTGGACACTATATGTTTGCATACAAATGATAAAGTATGTTTAACTACAAAATACCAGGGAGTTCAGGAAATGAGCAGCATATTCATCTCATATATTAAGAGCAACTTATGGGTACACCACACCACATACTTCACTGCGAAATACACAAGAATCATTCTTCAAAGCATACTTACGTCATATCGAAACTCATAGCCATAATGCTGAACCCTTCTTTTGGCAAGACTATTCCAAGGCCTGTCATCAACTGCCGCAAGTAATTCCTAGAAAAATCGCCAGTAATCTGGTCAAGTCAAAGCGTGTACGTAAAAAACAAGCCAGCAAGATGCCAAAAGCATGAAAATCGCGGAACATAAAAGACCATGACTAGATATCACCATATAAGAGAACTCAACTGACCTTCTCTTCTCCCGGACTGATAAAGTCATGCAACAAGTAAAGCCCGGGAATTTCCAGCTCTGAAGCATGTGTATGCACCGGAAGGGAATCGTTTACGTTCGCCTAAATTGCAGCCCACACGTCAATCGCATCGAAGACAAATAACTTCACTAAAGTAAATTGCCCGGAAAAAACAAACATTTTCCATACTACTGCATTCGGGTTCAATAACCATAAACTACGTTAGCATAGACACCAAGATAAGTTCTCAGCATCACACCGCAAAGCCAATCAATCGCCTCTAGAAATGCCTAAGCAAATCCAAAACATGCCCAATAAATGCAGTTCAATCGTACGCAAGCTGACCGAAACAGTCGAATGCAACAAGCTAATCAATCTCTATGACCACGCGCAGCCGAAACTAATTTTATACGCCGCAAGATTCGGGCTTGCGCTACGCCCGGATCGACGGGATCGCGAGAGAGAGGCGAACCTGGCAAGCCGGTCGCTCGACGGAGTAGCGGACGTGCAGGGAGCGGCCGCCGAGGTCCGCGCAGGGACGGCCGTTCAGGGCCTCCAGCGCGGCCCGAGCGGAGGCCTCGCCGTCGAAGCAGACGACGACGCGGGCGCCGCTGTCGTCGGCCGCGTGCACTCCCGTCACCGGCCCGAATCCGCCGAAGACGGACCAGATCTCGTCGTGCGAGATCCCGACGGCCGGTCCGCAGTTGGCGACGTAGAGATTAGGGCTCGATTCGCCACCGCCGCCGCCGCCGCCGCCGGGACGCCCAAATCTCGGCAAACCCATGTCGGTTATTTTTTGGGGGGAGCTCGAACTCGAAGGGAGCCGGGAATGATTTGTGACATATAATGATTAAACATCGATGGATTTGTTTTAAGGTTTTCGGATCTGAAATTCATCTCCATCATATCTATTTTTTTTTTATTAATTATAGTGAAAATAAATAAATAAAATTGATTCATTATATAAAATCGGAAATCAAATCGGTCAAAACCGCCCGCTTCAATTTTTTATTCGATTCCATTTTCCGATTGAACTGTCTCGATTGCTCACCCTTACGCTCGAGAGCTCATTATATATTGAAGTGAGCAAAATCACAAGTCTAATCGAACTCTTATGACTCCTAAAACATTTTATAGAAATATTCCTTAAATCATGTGAAAATAAGTAAAAGCGAAAATATTCAAGCTAAGTCCAAATTTAAGGAAAATTTTTTTAGTTTTCGTTTGTTTGGCGGTCCCAACACATAGAATTGGGTCCCCAATGCCTCGGCCCAAGTCCTTAGGACCTCGGTTCGCAAGTTTCTAATGTTGGAGCTTAGGTCCTTCAAGGCTAGGCCCAAGACCCTAGTGGCCATGCCCAAATCCCATGTCTTGAGATCAAGTCCATCGAGACTAGGTTGAGGATCTTGGTGTCTATGCTTGGGTCCACAAAGGCTGAGTTGGGAATTCCCATGCCTATGCTTGAGTCTCCCATGCACATGTCTAAATTTATCAAGGCTGAGGCCTAGGATGCTGGAGCCTTGCCTGGAATCTCCGACGCTCAAGCCCAAGTTCACAGAGGTTAGGCCAAGGTCCCTCAAGGCTTGGACTGGGATCTAGTGCTCATACTTGGATCCCAATGACCATGCTTAATGTCCATTCCCAGGTCTATCGAGGTTAAGCCCACGTAGTTCCCATCCTCGGGTCTTCTCCACCCGGGTCAAAGTCCATCAAGACTAAGCTTGAGGACTCATTATCCATGCTCAGGTCCCTAGCTTGAGACCAGTGCCTAGAGCTCTCGCGCCCAAACGTAGGTCCGTAGAGGCCAAAGCCTTAGAAATTGTTAATTTGGATTATTTTTCCGTTTTTGGGATTTCCCCCCAAATCGAATCCAAAATCTAGAATCCCCATCAATGCAAACACCTCAAGCGGCCATAACCGCGAGGTCGAAGAAGCTTTAGCCGCCATGGCTGAGATTTCACGTTTATTTTGTGGATTGACAGGAGTAACCTTCACTAACTAGTGAAAACCCGATGTGGGTAGCACCTAATACATTCAGTAAAATATTAGATTACCCGCAGATGGAAGCGAAACGCCTCCTCTTAGAGACTTCTCATTTAGTAATAATCGGTCGATACATTACAGACTCGATAATCCCTAATGAGCGGGACCATCTGTAGGGTCACCATTAGGACCAATTCGACAATAGATAACAGAGGAAGAACAAAATCATCGATTTCTCGCTAATCTTACGTTACTACAATTTACAAAACAAACCGCTGAGTCACCCATCAAGGGGAGCTTGTCGGAGATACGGTACTACAAGCCTCTCTCCTGATGCACCATCCACGGTTCCTACAGGGCGTCGCCGTGACAGAGCTTGTCTTGCGTTCACCACATGGAGTCTCCACGTCAGAGGTGCCCATTGCGGACAAGTCGCTGCATCGTGCCTCGGCTCTGTTCATCTGATCGATCAGCGAATGCCTCACCTGACGGCTGATTATCGGACTGTCAGAAACACTGGCAAAGCTCAGTCCTGAGAAGCAGGGAGAGACGGCCGAGATGGCCGGCGAATTGGGGTTGCTCAGGGAATCTTCTTGCAGTATGTCCTGTATTCTGGACAGAATGCTGAAAGCTACGTTTCTCAGAGCGCGAGAATATGCTTCCAGTATCGAATGCCCGACATCCTATATAGTCAAAAAATAAAGCAGGTATTAGTTTCTTTCCTTTTATGATTCACTCTAGTATGCATATTATCAATTACACTCGACAAATGTTAGAAGTAAACAATTTTGGTTAAAAGTGTTCAGTCATTTAAGGTCTGCCATAATGGTAGGAGTCTGGCCAAAAATAGGTGTCTATATAACGTTAACAACAAGGCAAGAATTCCCATTTCCCAAGTATAGCTACAGAAGGCAACACACACCAGCAACAAGTTTTTTTTTTTGGCTTGGTTAAATATCCAATTGACGAGATAGAAACTCGAAGGGAGTGTGTGTCCATGTATGTATACAAAGCACACGGCACACAAACGGTCAAATAAGGAAAGTTCAAATGCCAAAAGTTCATACTCACCTTGCCATATTGAATTTTAGTGACGTCGAGGAATGTGTTGGGAAGGTTTGGATATTTAGTCTTGAGAAACTTAATCAAAGACTCCGCCCGATCCAACAACCACTCCATCTTGTCCAGCTCGGATATTGGGTCCTTGATGAATGACCATGATGTTCTGGTCGGTGATTTGCCATTCACTTGCTCTGCGATCTTCTCTTTCCATGCGAGTGCCGCAGCTTCCAATCTGTTAATGCACTCAAGAGCATCATGCTCTGATTTCAAACTCAGGGATCTAAAGATGTCCTCAGTTGAGGTTGTCTCTGCCGATAACACCTTGTATAGATCATCCCCAAGGCTAGCCTTTCCAGACTGTTAGATGAGTAGAAGTATAAATATTAGAAAATTCAAAGTAAAGTAGAAAACATAAGTTCAAGATGAACTGTCTACCGCCCCTTCTGCATGCCCAAGATATGGTAGTTTAAGTCACTCTTTTGGCCACATAAGTTCAGAAATTTAAGTTACTAAACTGTATCCATGATCCTGATAATGTTCCATTAGATAGGTCCCTTTGCTAATAATACCAATATGACATTAACTAAAAAACCATAAATGAACATGTAATGGCATGCACTGGATTCTTGGAAAAGATCCACAAGGTTATACATGATTGAGAATATTTGATGTACAGACAACTTGTTTTACCTTAGGAAGTGCATCCCTGATGATGGTTGGCACTGGCATCTCAAGCAGAACATTCTCATTGATGGATTTCGCAGCCTTGAGCACTTGATGCACCAACCTCCCCTGACAATTCAGTTTCTTCCTTCCATTATCAGAAATACCAGTACTTGGAACCTGGGGTGATGGAAGCCACCATCTCTTGCTTTGCCTTTCACCTTTGTTCCTTCCTTCTGCTCGACTACCTCCTTCTGCATACCAGAACTCAGTATTTACCATGGAATCAAGCGTTTCCTGCAGAAATGAAATTTAATAAGTCAGAAGGAGATGTCATGAACAAAAACTCGGCAGATTGTGATGTGAGAAACAAAATCACCTACAATAAGCATAGAGTCCAACTTTTGAAGTGCTGGAAGATTGACATGGATGTCTGCACGGGCTTTAGGGGTCATTATCTGCTCCATTATGAGGAAACTTGACCTCAGATTACTGCATAACATGTATTGCACTCTTAAAACAAGAGGAGTACAGAAGTACCTCCATGGTGTGGCCATTGGCACCATTTTGCTTGGCTGGGACCAACTCAACCATATAGTTAGTTGGGGACACCAACCAATCCATTTCTCTCCGCCATTTGTTCTTCCTTTCTTCAGGCAATGGTTCCAGCTTCCACAGCTCCCCAAAAATCGATGCTGCAAGTTTAATTTCTGTCACACATATGTTGCTGAAAAGTATTTCATAAAATGATGCAAAAATTCCTAAGGTCATTTAATTTACTATACATTTGGAAATATTTCTTTTTGATTCTTACTTCCTGAAGTTCTTTAACCAATTGCAAATTTGCAATGCTTTTCAGGAAAAAAGTTGTGGTTCGACAGAATTCTATTTTTGGTAAACTGGCTTTTCTTCCAGGAGTAGCTCTGTAGAAGTTAAACCTCATGCAAAGCTGCGCAATTGAAACAAGGTAAGGACAAGAAGGGGAGACAGATATATTTCACACCTGCCAGATTTGTGATTGCATTGGACAGGGCAAGAGCCGTGCTATGGCCGTTGCGCCCTCCAGTAACATCTTCTCCCAGTAACAGCTTTGCAAACTTTTCCTTCATAGTCTCCACATCAGAAATTTGAATAGAATAGGCAGGCTTTTCCTTCTCATAGAAGTGCTGGGGACAGTCAGGGACTGCCCATTCATCCATTTCCTGGTCATCCCTTTTCATTGATAACCACTTTGAGGAGAATGATCCAAAACCGTCTTTACTGGAAGAAAAACTTGTATCATCTTCATCCAAAGAGTCAGTTGGACATCCATCTCCCCTGCTTGTTCGGCTCTCAATTTCACAAGAGTGATTGTTGAGTATGCAGCTCTCAAGGCCATTGTAGGTCATTATCTCTGAAATCAATCAAGCATAGTTTATTCTCTGGTTGTTTTCACAAGAAGTCTAGAAGCATCATAATAAGGAGGAAGCAATGAAAGTGCCTCATATTTTGGGCATTAAATACTCAGATGTGGCAGAAGGACCAGAAAAATGAGAGAATTTAATGCTCAAGGCTTTTCAAGAAGCAATTCTACCAGATCCGTAAATTCTCAAATATATCCAAAAAGCCATTCTACTTCACATTTTGTCTAATTACTGGAGGATCTCTTTATGTGATAGATGGCAACTGGTAAAGTCTACCAACACGAGTCATTTGAGCTAAGAAGAACGATTTCTTCACTACAAAGATACATCCTCTGTTCTAGAGTTCAGTCATTAAAGTTCAACTTCAATAAACTATCACCCAGTGCTAAAGCAGTTCTTATGGGAGAAGAATGAAATTTTAAATGCACATCAGAAGGCATGATTGCTTGACATTTGGAACAATGGGGACCTAGATGTGCATCAGTTGCATGTGCACCTCCTAAATTAAGACATCATTCTACCTTGTTCCCATGTCTATCTTCGACTTTTGACATGTACATGATTTTAGGGTACGGTTATATAGGAAGCAATGGAGTTCGCTAGTTCCCAATGGACGATGTATGTGAAAAAGATACCGTAAAGGGTACCATGACATTTGACCCAACACCTGAAATTTGAAAAATCTTTGGGTGTCCAGTTATCTTTATGTCAACCATAGAAAATTTACCCAGCCCATCATAGAGATCTATAAACCTTTCTTCCACAGGAAATTCCAGGATAGATAAACAAGAATACCAGACAATAACTGGTCCCAATGCCCATCATATTCAGTATTATTTACAAGCTTCTTCTAGTGGGCTATCATACGCAAATGAAACATGTTGCAAGATTAGGAAAAAATCAAGCCATGGAAGGAAAACTTCTAAAAGTCCGGACAATCGACCAACCCGGACTTCAGGACCACCGAATATATAACACGAAGTTTCTTCAACAAAGACGAACTACTTGAAGACTTAAAAAGGGCCCCAGTTCTCGCTTCCAAACAATATCTTGCTTTGGGAAAATGGGACCGTGGGATGCGACAAGAAAAGGAACAACAAGGAAAGGCTGAACCGAGCAAATGATAGCACCCAACATATGGAGAAATGTAGTGTGCTTTTAAGAACCACGAAGCCCACTAAAGACAGCGAAACCTGTGTCCCCACCCACGGTTACTTCTCTGTCCGAAGGGACCACAAATTTTTCAATCAAAATAATCACGCAACTTCCAGGAGCTCTGTGATGAGGGTCATTCTCTCAAGTCACGATCGCTACTTTATTACTCCTTTTCTCGATGGAGAGGAGATATTCTGCAACGCGACTTTCCCCCCGCATCCGAGAAAAAAGTTACTTGCTACCAGAGAAATACTTGAAAGAAGATAAAAAAAAAAAAAGGAAGAAAAAAAAAACCATGAGACTCATGTATTGTCCTCTCACGTTTATACAAGAGGAGTCGGGACAAAACGAAAGGAAAAAGAATATCGCCGCTTCAAATTCAGACAGTTGGGGGAGGAGGCAACAGGAACTTCGCACTCCCCTACTCAAAAACCGAGGTTCCGGTATTAAAAAAAAAAAAATTGACAGCAGTTCTCGTTCATGCCAGGAGTCAAAAAGGACGGTCTGAATATCCCATGACAGACCGGGAAATAACATTATCACATCGGAAAAGGCGACACATGTCATTAATTCAAAATGAGCCTGAAAAGAAATCCTTCTTGAGACTTTTGACGAACCATGTTGACCATTATAGCTAAGACTTTGGTAGTTGGGCACATTAATGAATTAATAGCTCCCCACCATCGCAGAGGCAACCCCTCGAACAAAGTTCAGGTAAGTACCAAATCAATCAAACAGCAGAACTAGCCTAAACTTATGCAAACTGGGGCTTTGATTCTTGGGTTTTCACATCGGTGACAAATGAAAGAAGGGAGAAGAAACCCGTCTATTTTCTATTGGCCGCCATGGAGAAAGAGACTAGCTTTGCATTCATTAGGGGCACCGGGCTCGAAGACCAGAGAAAAGCTCTAGGTATCCGATTTGTCCACACGAGGACGGGAAATGAATGATTTCTACTATGCAATTAATTTCCTGCTCCGTCCCAAAAAAATTAGCAATGCAGTCTACGAGCCTACACGCAATGACAAGAAGGAGGCCTTCGTGGGGACCCACCGAGCTTTCCCTCTCGTCCTTTCCGCGCTTATGGGCCGCAGAATCTCCGTATAAACGAAATGTAAACCGGGGCGATCTTTGCCTAACAAATCGGCCACCATTTATTTCTTTTATCTGAAAAGTCCAGAACCGCTCCCAATTTCTTCACGCGAGCCCGCACCCACGTGGTGGGCTCGCGAGAAAAAAACAAAGGAGCAAGTAACCGATTACGCTACAATCGCGGCAGACAATCAGGAAGGATTAACATAAATGCGCCAGCACTGAAATTGATCCACAAAATGGACATATTAAAAGATGTGGCAAACTGTTAAAAAAGAAGAAGTAAATTTAGAAGCTTACTCTCTTGTTCATCGAAGTCGAGGCTGACTTCTCTGTCTCGAGTGCAGCAAGCCAGTCTTCTCCTCATCAGTATCATGTTCACTCAGTCCTTCCCCTTGGCTCTACCTTGAAAATAGCTTGGTGTTCTTTAGGTTGCTTTCTTCGGTCAAAGTAATGATCGGACCGCCATAACTCGGCTTCTGATTGAGCAGACCATCGATACGGAACGTCCAGGACCACCTCCTACAGCACTGATTCAGTCAAAACTGGCATTATTGAAGTGAAATTTACTTTGAACAGAAGGGGAAGGCAGGCATAAAACGGTGAGATGGGCAACTTTGATGACAGAGATATATGAAGTGATTTCAGGTAAGACGAGCACTTTAGTGGTGAAAAAAGGCCTGACGTTGCTTTTACCAGCCGCGGATCAAGATACGAGGGCACTAACACAAAGCAAGTGGAGAGCTTTTTTCGAGGAGTGGACCAGCAGCTGAAGCTGAGACCTGCCTCGCAAATTTTTTTTTTTTAATCAAAAAGAGACTCGTAAATGGGGAAGATAAAGTCCCAGACCCCATCTAACTCGAGTGTAATGTAAAAAAATGCACATTAGAAAAAGGCATTACATATTAAACACCAAATTAGGTGAGACCCTCGATGAAAAGGTTTAGCGTCGTCCCTCAAGCACCGATGTGGAAAGCAAATGAACATTCCGCAGAGAAAGCGAGACACCATCGCCTGCCTTCCGGGTTCATTTTCGAGAAATTAAGAAAAGAAAATGGTTCGTTTTGGCCCCCCCAAGAAAGGGAAAAAAATTGCAAAACGAAAGGCCAAGAGAAATGGTTCAACAATATGTCCAAAGACCCAAGATGAAAAGCGTAAATAAACAATCTAGACAAACGAGAGAAAAGTGACATGCGAACTTTTTGGATTCTGTCAGAACAAAACTTTATGGAAAGCAGCGCACGCATCTGCCATTCATCTCCAACCGCGAGTGGTCAGTGGTGGTCAGTAAGGAGGGAGGAAGAAACGCAGTCGTCACCGCCACTGAAACAGCGTAGATTTAAGAAAGGAGAAAAGAACCGAACGTTTTGAAATTCGGAGTCGAGCAAACTCGAACCACACCCTTCGATTCGGAACTCCAGACGGTCGCGGACACCATCCGGTGCTCAAAATCTGTCCGACGACAGCCTTTAGTACGGGGCCAAAATCCGTACATCAGCGTTTCGGCGCAATGCACTCTCGTTCTCTGCCTTCGCACGACGCAGCTTCTCTTCCCTAGACAGGCGACGTGCTTCGTCGCAGCAACGGAAGCAGGGGAAACTAAACCGGAAACAGACAAAAAAAAACCCGCAAAGCAGTCGGCCGGAGGCGCTTCGCGGAGCAGATTCGGTGCGTCGAACTCGGACCACGAGAGAGAGAGAGAGAGAGAGAGAGAGAGAGCAGTACCTCCACTCGGTCGGGTCTCCGGTTCCGGTTCCGAGCTCAGGAACGCCGCATTTCGGAGGACGCGATCGCGAGGTCGTTCCGGTCGTTCAGGTCGCCGGCGGCGGCCGCGGGATCAGCAAACGGGGAGTCTCCACCGCGGCACGGGGGCGGAGCTGCGGCGGTCAAAGAAGGAGGCCGCGCTGCGCTGGCGTTGACTGCTCGCTCGCGACCGATCAGCAGAAGAAGAAGAAGAAGAGGAGAGAGAAAGAGAGAGAGTGGCGGAGAAACTTTGGGGGAGCATTGAAGGAAGAGAGCAGATGATGGAGGAGGAGGAGGAAGAGGACGGGGGGAGGTTTATGGCAGTCGTGCGTGACAGGCTCCTCCTCCACCAGCGTCCGAGGCGCGTGCCGGGACGCGATCGGGGCCGTCCGTGGCGAGGCCGACCATCCGACGGCCCGCGTTCGTTTGCCCCCTCGGTGGGCGTCGCTACGCTAGAGATCCTTTTTTTGGGTGGAGCTTCCTAATCGCGGTCCAAGCCTTGACAATTACGTCGTTAGTAAAAAAGTTAAAACCGTCACGCTCTGGAAAATAAAATTTAAAGGTGTTTTTGGAAGAGGGAAGAAAAAATTATTTACCTAGCAGATGGGACGGCCCCAATAGAGTGCTCGGGCGTCTGTATTGTGGTGGGTTAAACCTTAACTTGTACCAAGGATTAGTGAGTAGCGAGAAGTGATTAGAGAGATTCAAATACTAATAAATATTTTTAAATCATTCATCGATAATAAAAGAAAAAGATCATTTTTCCTCTTGTAGAGTAAATCCCATGTTAGTTTCTCCTTTATATTAAGTGTCAAGGAAGATATCATGTTAATTTAGGAAGAAGATTCGTGCTTGCGCTGCAATTGGATGGTAGCGCACATACTATTTGATATAATATTGAGATTGGACTGCAAGTCCTTTTATGGTCCCCACAAACCTGTGCAATGGTAAGAGAAAAAAAGGTGTTGAAATGATAGTAAAATCAGGTCTTGCATCCTTAAATGGATCTTTCAATCTTCAAGTCGTCGATATAAGGTTGGATCGATGAACTATCAAAAGAATCCAATTAAAAATTCGATTGATACATAGCAGGAAGTTGTTGATTTTGTGGATCCTCGACCATTGAATGAAATACCTAATTGCATTCTATCTAGAGAGAGAGAGAGAGATGATTTGTTATTTTCAAGTGGGTGGGTTCCTGTCCTTTTAATTTAATGTCGTACTGCATGTCTACTAAAACTTGTCCTGAAAATACTGATTATTGGAGAGATGGTGAGATGAGATCGAGCATGATTGAATCTAGGAGCTCTGAAAATACTGATTATTAGAGAGATGATGAGATAAGATTGAGCATGATTGAATCCGGGAGCTATAATGTCAATCATCGTCCGTCCCGAATCTATAGTCCATCGACATGCATTGCATGTGCTGGACTTTATATTATACAAAAGATATCCAGTAAAATAATCATTAAATTAGAACTTCTCTCTTGAAAAGAAAAAGAAAAAGGAACGCACATCTTTCCTTCTCATCCTCATGACACGGCATATTCCTGCATAAGATTGTAAAAAGTTAATGCCATCGAAAATCTTAAATTGATATCATATTTACCTAGAATTAAATTTTCCAATTGCAAAAATTCTCAAATTAGTATACATCCACGACACATTTGCTCTAAATTAATTTTCATGTCATATTGAGTCATATTTACCCTAAGCTAATTTTTTTATGAGACGCTTTAGATAAATGTAGCACAAATGCTATCACCTGGGGTGTTTGTTGTGACACAAAAATTAATTTGAGGATGTATCTATTTGGGTTTTTTGTGACTTGATAATTTGTTTAATGTTAATATGGCACAAGCATATCAATTTAAGGTTTTTATGGTGTTAGTCCAATTGTCAATGTTCTCGAATGTGACTACTCAATACATTTATATGTGTCAGGTACCATGGCCTTTTCTTTTTCTTTTTTTTTCTTTTTTTACTTTTCTTTTGAGATAATGATATGTACATGTTTCAAGCGATAAGCATAGGCAAAGAGATTGGGCCCTCAAAGCACCTAAGAAACTCTCCAACGTACTAGATTTCGCAATGTTTAGCGTTAGATCAAAAAGTTAAAAGTACTCCTTTTTTACCTTCCAGTCAAAATTTAACATATCATCTCACGTATGTTTAATCTTCATGTCGACAATGAATTTGATTGGTCATGAAATTAAATCTATAAAAGTTGAAATTAAGAAAAAGTTAATTCATAAAAAGGTGAACTCAAAACAGGGAGCTTTGTAATTACTTCATGATGTCTTGTCCACTTCATTGAAAGAGATAACCTATTTTCCCAACGTTGATGAAAGGATCGTCGCCACGGGACGACACGGCGAAGAAGCCCGTTTAACTATATTTGAAAAACCTGCGCAATTATAGCATGGGGCCCTTCTTCTTGGACCAAAAGTCAACATCAAGATGCAGGATTTCTATTACCAAAGAAAAGGAAAAAAAAAATTTATATCAACCGTTCTTCAAATTTCAAAACCATTTCAAGATTTTTAGCCATCTCAAGCCTTACGATCCGGGATTCCACGTGCCACGAAGATTTGGACCACAAATTGCTCAAGAAACGAAACTGATGCGTTGATATCTCATTAGTTGTATGTAAATTATTTAGAGTCAAGATTGCTTGCAAAGACCTATTCCACCGGTTTGGACTTAATCGGTTTACAAAGCTTGCAATATCTATCATGAGATGATAGCTAGATCTCTTTGGTCGTGTAATTGTAAAGTTTTATATTGTCTTTGAATTTCTCCATGTATGAAGAGGTACGTTAGGGACACGAGACAAGGTGGGAGAATGACCTTTAAATTAAACTCGAAGTAAAGCCAAATTGGGTTCTCAAAGAGAACAAGTATCGAAATTTGGAAAGCTGTCTCAAGTATATATTATTGGTTCTCTCTCTCTCTCTCTCTCTCTCTCTCTCTCTCTCTCTTAATCAATTAGAGAATAGAAGTTTTCTACTTTGCCTCGATCTTCCACCAATTATTATTATTCTTTTTTTATCAGTTTTGGGGTTGAAGTTGACGATGGTAATGGGCCAGGAAAGGCGCCGGGGGAGATGGGTTTTTGTCGAAACGGTGACGAGGGGAAGCGGGATCATTCATGATTGCTGCTACGCTCTCTGTCTTCGACTCGTCGCCTGTTTGTGTGTCCGTTTTGTCCCCATTCAAATCCTGCGCGCCTTTCATGGTCCCTCTCTCTCTTCCGCCGCTACTTTATTTATATATAATTATATTATATTATACATAATATGTTCCTTTCCGACCAATTTTATATTATGTAATAATATATATATTTCCATGGCCAATTTTGATTTCGTTTCCTGGCTCTCGCGCATGGTGCGATTGGATTCTCATGCTTCCTTTTTTCCAGTACAATCGAGCCCTTGCTTCATTTGCGAAATGAATCTATCTTCTAGTATGTGAATTGGTAGGGCCGTGTCGGCAAAATTGATGTGATGATTAATGATGAGTGAGAAGGATTTGATTGCATAAAATCGATTAAATTGGTTAGATGTATTGATTGCACATATAGAATAATTCAGAAATTTCAATTTCGTGAACAAACTTTTGAGGATTTAATCGCACAAAATGTAAGAGTCTAGAGACAGGGGACCAACAGTTTTACGTGCTTTTTAGCCACTGAGATTCTTTGCATTTCAAAATTTGTCCTCACAATCCTATAAAAGGAAAAAGGGTAGACCATTCTCAAGAGGATTGATCCTTTAATATGTTGAGATGCTACGAATGAGATCTACAGACCCATTGTTGTCTTAATTAAATTAAGGAAAAGTGTCAAAAAAGTCTTAAATTTATTGTGTTTGTATCAATTTAGTTCTAAATTTTTTAATTATATTAATTTAATCATGAATTTTTTATTTTATTTTATTTGAAAGTCCTAAAACTTTTGACCTAGAGCCAATTTAGCCATTTTGATTAAATTTGGCTGATATTCTTGACATAAACATTACCCAGCCGGTGTAGCATAAGTGGTGTTGACGTTGACATTTTTAATAATTTTTAATTTTTTTTTCTTTTTTTTTTCTTTTTTTCCTCCTCTTTCCTCTAGTGGTTGGTGCGCTAGGGAGGATAGCCTCATGAGAGTTGCTTGGATGATGGTTGCCTCGTAGGGCCCTAGCCCAAGCAAAGCCCCAAGTGGGATTTGGCGAGGCTAATCCTTGCCTAGGCCAAGGCAACCTCATTGGGCATCACCTAGGCCAGGGAGAGAGGCCCAATGAGTCATACCCTCAACTAGGCAATGCCTAGCCTTGCTAGTGCTTGCCCTTGCCCCTTGACAACGAGGTCGACCCTCGCTGATTATGGCCGTATGGGCCACTAGAGCAAAGATGACGAGAAAAAAAAGAAGAAAGAATGATACAAAAGGAAAAAAAATCAAATTTAATAAAATATTAGCAAAAATGTCCGCATTAACATTGTTTAACATCCATGTCAATTTATATTGCTAAAATTAGCGGAAAGATTGAATTGACTTTAGGTAAAAAAATTTAAGACTAAATTGACATGATTAAAAGATTTAAGAAATTAGCATTAAAGCAATATGTTTAGAATTTTTCAGATACTTTTTTCAATTAAATTATATCAAGAAAATCGATTTTGAATCTCTAACACAGCGGAATGTGCTGCATTGACACCTTCCGATGCGAGGACAGTTGACTCGGCTTTCTCGACACGGCATTCGAACCCCTTTTACAAAAGGACACTCCGGCAGAAACTTTATGACAACAAAAAAGAAAAGAAGCTTATCTTCTTTCGTGTGCTATATGTTGCCATCCCAAGCCTCCCCCGCATTAACGAACCAAGCATAAGAAAAGAGGAAGCACACCACCATGTCATGTCCCCATTAGCGACTACCGATGCTGTGGTGGTGCCGGTGGGCATCGGAATATGATAATACAATGCATCGACGCTTGCCACTACAATGGCCATTCTCTTTTCTCGATGCATGGAGTTTGAGGAATGAAAAGTTGGAAAACCACTACTGTATGTGGCTCATCCTCGTTACCCTTTTCCGAGGGAGCTCGTTGACCCTTGTGTTCCTTGAATCTTGAGCTTTGTGAGGGCTCTCGCTCAACCGATCAAGCGGCGTCACCGTATTTTGTGCCAAATCAGCAATTATCTTTCGAAATATGCATTTATAACTCATAAATTCAGTGCCAACTATATACCATTCTTCTTTTTATAGGGATAGGGAAACCCAGCTGTTTGAAGGTCCATGAAATACTCTGCAAATTCCATTAACAAGTTAAATTCTGATCCCTTCAGCCGATACTGGTCTTGATCCAAAGCAATCTGCACGTGCTGTACCATATGCTTAAAAAGTAGGAGTGCTTCCAACTATTTAATGGTTAGTGTAGTTGAGGAGGTATTCTTCATTCAATGTAGGAGAGAGAGAGAGAGAGAGAGAGAGAGAGAGAGAGAGAGAGAGAGAGAAGGTGCTCTAATCACACAAGTCGCATTTATTCCCATGATTCAGTTGCACAAACTCAAATGACTTGTTTAGATGTCTAGATCGTAGGAAAAATTATTCAATAAATCCTAAATCTATCATATGATGGCCAATTTAGTCATAAACATTTCGATTGTGTCAATTTAGTCTTAAATCTTCTAATGATTTATTAATTTAATCATTCTGGCAAATTTTGACCATAAATCATTAACGTTACAATCTAGTTAGCATGGACTATTCTATATGGTATGATCAATGCTATTGGCCATAATTTTTTTCCTTTCCTTTTCCTTTCCTTTTTATTTTCTTTTTCCCTGCATTGGCCATTGTCGAGCCTCATTAATGGCCGATGACCTTTGCTAACCTTAGGCAAGCACTGTCTTCACTAGATTTAGTGAGGGTAGCTCACCCTCTCCCAAGGGAGGGAGATCTCGAAAGGATAGCACTCGCCAACTCAAGCGAGGGCATCCCTCGCTTGAGGCCAGCGGAGGGAAAAAATGAAAATGAAAAGAAAAGAAAAAAAAGATGAAAACTCATAAAATTATAAAAATTGTTCATTAAGTGCCAATCATGCTACTTAAGACGGTGGCATTGACTAAACTACCACATCTCTAGTCAAAATTGGCAAGAATAACTAAATTGCCAAATCGTTAAAAAGGCTTAGATCTAAATTGACAAATCATCACTACTAAATTGATACAATTGAAAGTTTATGACTAAATTGGTAAGTTGTCAAAATATTTAGAATTAAATTGACACAATTAAAATGTTTATGATTAAATTGGCCGTTGTACAATAGATTTAAGATTTTTTGAATAAATTTCCTCTTGATTGCACATGTCAAATAAATTAGAAATTTTGATTTCACAAACAAAATTTTGAGAACCAAATCGTACAAAATGGAAGAGTTAATAGACGAGGGACCAACAATTTACGTGCTCTTAGTCACCGATATTCTTTCCATTTCGAAATTGGTCCTCATAATTTTAAAAAAGGAAATAGTGCCAAGCATTTTTGAGAGGATTGATCCTTTAATATGTTAATATGATATGAATGAAATCTACAGACCCCTCAGTATCTTAATTAGATTATATCAAGAAAATCAATTTCAGATCTTTAAAAGAGCAAGAGGTTAACCCCTTTCGGTACGCAGCGCATGAGGTTAACCCCTTTCGGTACGCAGCGCATGAGACCTTCCGCTGCAAGGACGGGTTGACTCGGCTTTCTTGACACGGCAGTCGAACCCTTTTTAGAAACTTTATAGCACGAAAAGAAAACGGAGTTTACCTTCCTTCATGTGCTATGTTGCCATCCCGAGCCTCCCCCGCATTAACGAACTAAGTATAAGAAAAAAGAGGAAGCTGACCACCATGTCTTATCCCCAGTGGCGACTACCGATGCTGTGGTGGTGGTGGGCGTCGGAATATGACAATACATTGCATCGGCGCTGGTCACTACAATGGTTATTCCCTTTTCTATGTGTGCTTTTCTTGGTCTCCATGCATGGAATTTGAGAAATGGAAAGTTAAAAAACCAGTATTGTATGTGGCTCCTCCTCGTTACCCTTTTTCTCAATTATCAATGAGCTAAACGAGTAATGAGAAGGTGACTATCGGGAAAGCAACGTCCCGATTGTTGTTAAGACAAGCAAAGATAAAGCGGCTCTCATGACGGCAGCGACATGGCTAGACTAAGCTTGTTGTGAGAGAGAGAGAGAACAAATTATGATGTTCTAATCAAGAGTCACACACACTTAACTCCATGATTATGATTTTGTTGTCATCACCAATGATTAACGGACCTGGAGGGAGCTTCCCCCGACCATAGCCGGAGAAAAGACATGGCCCTGCAACTACAATGAGCTGCTTTGAGGTTTATTGAGCTTGGAAAACTTCCCCATGGTCCTGGCGTGGGCAGTCATCATTCCAAAGCCCATCCAAAGGTCCATTTGAGAATGTCAAAACCTTAAAATCACAAGCTTCTCTGCAAGAGACTGAAGGTAAAACTTTGCTTTGGCACTGTCGTGCAACATTATCTTCTCGCGGCTTCTGCATCCATGTCCCAACAAAGTTGTCTATGAACGTATGTGCAGGCCAGGCTCGCATGTGCGAGAGGAGATAGACACATGCATACACAAAACGTTTGAACTTTTTGTCTTGATTGATATTATGTTCTACATCTGAACGAAGCTCCTGTACTGTGTACCATGAAATACAGACAATGTGTGATTTGGAAGTTCATTCGGGCGCCCAGCAGTTCCTGACACAATATGAGAATAGGACCGGAATGTGACCCAAACTCACTGATGCAAATAAGAATTTAAGTGAGGTGATATGAGTTACCTTAAAACTGATACAAATTGCCATGTTTTCATGTGTGTCTAATGATAAATAGTTTGTAATCATATTGAGACATTATTCTTATAATAACATGAGTGATCAGTATGAATATGGTAAGAAAGCACGAATTGCCAGCCCCATTCGAGGTAAGTGTTTGGATGTATCAAGTCATGTGGTGCAGATGGACCTTTTTAATTTTATAAAGCTTCTTCAAGCTTTGAATTGATGAAGATTAAATTTTAATGCAACATTGAGCCCGATTGGTTATGTTCATATATATATATGAATAATTTTTTTTTTCACATGAAAACACCATTTAAATAGTCACAGATAGAATCAATTGTTTTCAAAAACAAAAATAAATATAATATATTATCGGGAAAGTAAAAACTTTAGCTTTTAATAATTAGAAAAGTAATTCTGTTTATCTGTAATTTTATATTGATGGTGGGAAATTTTCACACCAAAACACTACAATATTTTCTATTTAAGAATGTACATTTTAATTCTTTGTTGCCAAATGAAATCGATCCTGGTTCCATAAAACTATCTTCAATATCACTTAGAAGATAAAGTTGTCTCGATGTTCCATTTTTTTAAAATTTTAAGTATGATCTTGTAAGTGATGAGTTTGTAAAATTATCAAAGTATATGAATTCATCAATTTTCTAATATGCATTGTGCTAAAGTTCACTACTGTTGTAGAACTTTCTTTCATTTTTTTTTTTTGAATTATCTTGCCCTTTAAAAATATGTGCATGCTTAATAATGTATTGTCTATTTATTGCACCTTCTTATAGTTAAGTATTAATGTTAAAATTTTATTTATTTATTTTTATATTAATCAGTTGATTTTTATTTTGATATATAGTATATGAGCAAAAGGACACTCCGGGAGAAACTTGAAAGAACAAAAAGGAAAAGAAGCTTATCTTCCATCGTGTGCTTCTTTGCCATCCCAATATTTCCCCGCATTAACAAAGTATAAGAAAAAAAGGAAGCTGACCACCATGTCTCGTCTCCATTAGCGACTACCGATGTTTGTGGTGGTGGTGGGCATCGGAATATGATAATACAATGGCCATTCCCTTCTCCATGTGTGCTTTTCTTGGTCTCCATGCACGGAGTTTTGAGGAATGGAAAGTTGGAAAGCCACTATTGTATGTGGCTCCTCCTCGTTACCCTCTTCCGATAACTCGTTGACCCTTGTGTTTCTTGAATCTTGAACTTTGTGAGGGCTCACACTCAACTGATCAAGTAGTGTCGCCGTACTTTAATGTATAGTTACAACGCATAAGTTTAGAGCTTACTATATCATTTTTTTTTTTAAGGATAAGAAAACTCGACTATCTGAATATTCATGAAACGCTTTGCAAACTCTATTAATAAGTTAAGTTTGGATCCTTTTGACTTATGCGCGTTCTGATCCAGCGCAACTCGCACGTGCTATACCATATTCTCCAAAACTAAGAGTGCTTCTTGACTTATTAATGGTGAGTGCAGTCAAGAAGGTATTCTTCATTCAACATAGATGTTAAGGTGGTTAGAGAGAGAGAGAGAGAGAGAGAGAGAGAGAGAGAGAGAGAGAGAGAGAGAGAGAGAGAGAGAGAGAGAGAGAGAGAGAGAGAGAGAGAGAGAGAGAGGAGAACAAATTATGATGTTCTAATCAAGAGTCACACACACTCAACTCCATTATGATTTTATTTTATTGTAATCACCAAGGATTGAGGGACCTGGAGGGAGCTTCGTCTATTGAGCCTGGGAAACTTCCCCATGGTCCCGGCATGGGCAGCCATCATTCCAAAGCCCATCCACAGGTCCATTTGAGAATGTCAAACCTAAAAACCACTGGCTCGTCTGCAAGAGACTGAAGGTAAAACGTTGCTTTGGCAATGTCATGCGACATTATCTTCTCGCGGCTTTATGCATCCATGTCCCAACAAAGTTGTCTGCGAACGTATGTGCAGGCCAGGGCCGCATGTGCGCGAGGAGATAGACATATGCAAACATAAAACGTTTGAACTTTGTCTTGATTGGTATTCTATTCTACATCTGAACAAGGCTTGCACCATGTACCATGAAATACAGACAAAGTGTGATTTGGAAGTTCATTCGGGAGCCTGACTATTCCTGACACAATATGAGAATAGGACTCAAACACGACCCAAATTCACGGATACAAATTAGAATTCAAATGAGAGGTGATATGAGTTATCTCGAAACTGATACGAATTGCCACATTTTCAACCACGTCTAATGAAAAATAGTCTGTAATCATATTGATATATATGTATATATATATATATGACCATAAAGGGGTTAGGATCTGAGTACTATATGAGAGAACAAGAAAGTATAACAGATTAACAGATCTATATGAAAGCAGGGAAGGATGTATCTTAAAAGGAATGTATCTTAAAAGGAATGATATATAAGAACAAGAAAATAAGAACAAGAAAATAAATGACTTAAATAAAATCGCGAGAATTAAAAATAACGTAAAGACCGAAAGCAATATATAAAATATAAAGTAAGAGTATGCATAAACAAAAACCAACCATGAAGGTGGTATGAACTTGTATTATATAAAGCTGAAAAGCTGAAATTACATGTATTGAAAGATGCAGAAACTAAAGCATCAAGTCATCCACTAGGGCGGTAATCCGCACTCCGGGGAGTATTGATGTTTGTATTACAAGAAATGGTTAACCAACTATCATGTAAGTTGGTAACCCCGTATAAAACTATGTATGTGAAAACTAACTTACTTTGAAACCAGGGGATACAAGGTAAGAGAGCTTGGAGATGGAAGAGATGAGGATGGAGATGGAAGAGAGGATGGTTTACAAGTGAGAGGGAGAGAGAAGAAGAGAGAAATCTGGAAAATTTCGAGGTGCTTTCTTCTATGTCGAGTGGGTGTATTTATAGAGGGTGCTACGGTCTTTGAACAGTGTAGAGTGAAACAAGATCGAATGAACAGTGTATGAATAGTGAACAGTGTATGAATAGTGAACAAGTGAACATTGTATGTCTACTACGCTCCGGTGTGTAGCCTTTTGCGCCGTTTGTAATAGTATCTCGCATGTGATGTCTTTTAATCTCTGTCCAGATTGATTCCGTAGTGTCGTCTTCATTAGTGTTTCCACTATGATATGACTCGGGAGGATCCTTCTTGATCGTATTGAGATTTGGGAGATCCACATTGTGATTCTTCCGCTTCGAGAGCATCGTCCCGAGGATGTTGCGTATTCATCTCTGTTTTGGACTGCTGCAAGTGCTGCACTTGCCATGGATTTTTCCCGTAAAAACGATGTATTTGATGGGGATGCGATTATTTGGGTTTTCTCGGCTATTTAGCCATGTTTTAACCGCAGACTTCGGATCCTTGATCAAGAAATCTGAATCCATCCCACCATTTTGTTTTGTATTTTCGGACAAGTACTGGTACACCTGGTTTATTGGATGTATTGTATTCAAATTCCCATGCTGTTACCCAAGAGATTCTGAATATTATAAAGAAATGCATAAGGCATGGGAACCTTATATCATGAGGTGTTGGTATGAACTTTTCACTGAAAACCTTGTATCCTTGTTTGACTGTGGGGTGTAATATTATGTCCAAAGGACCAAAGAGATCCCACCAGGAGTCAAACCAGTTTGGTAAGCTTTGTCTTGGGAAGTTGTCTTTGAAGAATAATAACCAGGAGTGTTGGAAATTTGTATTCGTCTCGAAAAAGACGTTCCACCAAGCTTGTTGGTAGTCCCAGTATGTATATGAGGAGGAGTATGGTAGACTTTGGGTAAGTCTGGTTTGGAATTTTCTGGATGTATGGGGTGAGGCTCCCCAAAGTGTGAGGGGTGTATAACTTTACCGATGGATATAGTGGAATAAAGGATATTTTCTCGTATTGGTTTTATCAAGCAAAGTGAGTGAACCTTGCCGATTCTGTTTCCACTAAAATTTGCTCATAGTAAGCAAGGGTTTTGTTTGTATTGTGAGGTTTGAAAAGCCAATTTTTTGGAAATATGTTTTCCGCAAATTTGATTGGATCTTTATCGAAGAATCCATCTTCCACAGTCAATATTTTTTGAAAAGATGTTTTGGGGAAAAATTTTGATCTTTGAGAAAGAGGGGTTGCTTGAGGCTTAATAACCACCTCATTCGAAATTCTTTTGTATTCCGCTTGTTTTTGTGTAGCAAGCGGGGAAGGATTGTTACTTACCTCTATGGCACTGGATGGCTCTTTCTTTACGTTCTGTAAAGATTGGGCAAGTAACAAAAGTGTTTCTTTTGGTAGTATGTTGGCTAACCGATTAAAGGCTAGCATGGGTTCGATGATATGGGTTCTGTTGTCAAAGGTGTTTTCTTTGTAAGAATGTTTGGTTGTTTTACGCCATTTGGAGCCATGTCTTGACGGATGTTAAGCCTTTTGGCTTTGGTGGTGTATTGGAGGGTTCGGCAGTGGCTTTGCCTTTGCCTTTATCTTTGTCTTTTTTGGATCTTGGCATATTGGTATCCCTGTAAAAATTCTCTTGTGAGAAAATCAGGCAATGAATTTGAAGAACCATTTATAAATTCAATGTCAAAATCGAATACGAAAGTATGGCTTGCCATCCGGCAAAAATTTGTTTTGATGCAACATTTAAAACGTCTTTTTGTAAAATGTCTTTGGCTGATTTGCAATCAATTCTCAAGAGAAATTTTTGATTTAATAAATCTCCTTGGAATTTTGATATAGACAAAACTATAGCAAGTATTTCTTTTTTGATTGTCGAATAATTTTGTTGAGTGGAATTCCAATGTTTTGATATAAACTGAATAACTTGTTCTTTGTTGTTATTGACTTGTTTGAGAATGCCACCGTATCCTAATTTCGACGCGTCTGTTTCTACTATTTTGAAAGTGGAAGGGTCAGCAAGATGTAAGCATGGTATGTCTTTCACATGCAATTTTATTTGTTTGACAATGTCAGTATGGACAGAAGTCCATGGTGGAGGATCCTTTCGCAACCTTTGATGTAAAGGTTTACAAAGGATGTTTATATTGGGAAAGAAATCTAAAATATAATTGAGACTACCCAAAAACCTTTGTAATTGGGTTTTGTCTTTAATCTCATCGGGGAATTTATCAGTAAAAGAGATTGATATTTCTATGGGAGTGATGGTGCTTAAATGGATGTAATGACCTAAAAATCTAACCTTGGTCTTGAAGAGTGCAATTTTAGTAGGAGAGACTACAAGACCGTTTTGTATGATTATTTTTATGAAAGTAGATAAATGTTTGAAATGCTGTTCTATATTGGAAGAGAATACTAAAACATCATCTATATAAACTATGATGTATTCAGAATAAGGATTGAAAATCTCGTTCATAATTCTTTGGAATTCGAAGGGGCATTTTGAGGCCGAATGGCATAACATTCCATTCGTATTGGCCAAAAGGTACTGTAAAGGCTGTCTTGTATTTATCATTTTCACTTACTTGTATTTGCCAAAATCCTGATTTCATGTCAAATTTAGAAAATATTTTTGATCTACGTAGTCCGTTTAGCAAATCTTTTTTATTGGGTATAGGGTATCTTATCCATCTAAGGGCTGTATTAAGAGGTTTGTAATTAATAACTAACTGGGAACTCCTCTTTCTAGTTCAGCATTTTTATTGACATAAAAAGCAGAACAACTCCGAGGGGATTGGCTTTTTCTTATGAGTTTTTTATTTAAAAGATCTTGTATTTCTGCTTGACAAAATTTTAAAACTTCTTGGTTCATTTGAGTTGGGCGGGCTTTGGTAGGAATTTTGTTTTCAGAAAAATCATGTTCATAAGGTAAATCAACGATATGTTTTTTTCTTTCCCAAAAGGCATTGGGTAAAGTAGAACATATAGTTTTTTCTATGTGTTTTTGTAGAGAAGCTATCTTTTCTATGATGTTTGGTTTTATAAGATTCTCTTCTATTCTTTTAAACTCTAAATCTTCTTTTAGAAATTCAAGTTGGTTTTCTTTGTCTTTTATGAGGCAATTTATTTCTGAAATGGAATGTTCTTGTAAAATATTAAGACTTCTTTTCTGTGGTTTTGTTATGAAATTGAAGGTGATTTTTTTGTTTAAAGCATGAGTTTCTATACCTTCATTAGTAACAGCAAAGGGTTGAATCAATTGTATAAAAGGTGTTCCAAGGATAACTGTTGTCTCATGTTTTTAACTAAAAGAAAAGATGTTTTGTAAGACATTTGGTCTTTTATTATTAGGGCTTCGGGTAACTTGTATTGTATATTCAGCTTGTCTCCTGAGGCTGATTTTAAGGACTCAGATGTTTTGTCAAAGTATCTTGTTGGAACAAGGCCTTCCTTGATACAATTGAGGTCAGCCCCCCGTATCAAAGAGTGCCGTTGTTTCAATAATATACTCATTATTGATTTTTATCTTAATATTTATTATCCATTTTCTAGATGTGATTTTGTTAATAACATAAGAAAAGCTTTGGATCGAGGTATCGTGGGTACTAGTGATTTCATTTTGGTTTTCAAGTTTTGTTGTTCCTTTTATGACAAGAGACTTTATATCAGAAATTTATTGTTTCATTTTTGATTGAGTTTCTTTTAAGGCTTGTATTTCTAACTTTTGTTGTTTTATTTCGTTTTGGAGGTCATTAATATTTATAGGTCTAGACTGTGGTTTTTTGTTTCTATTTAGAATGTCTTTAAGGTTGTAAGAAGTATTAGGCTTGGAAGTAATATTCATAGAAGAGTGAAGTCTATCTAAGTATTCTTTTTTGGCTTCGTGGTCAAGTATTTTGTCGTCACAGTCTTTGAGAAGGAATTCTTCTTCTTTAGTTAAGACGTTTACTTCGGGAATGGGTTTTTCTCGGGAGAAGCGTCTTCATAATCGAATCAAGAGGATTCTATCTCATTGATTTGAAGACCTTCTTCCTCAAGAAATTCATCGAAGAAGTATCATCATTTTCTATGAAGATATTGTTTAACCGATTAAGAGTATTGTCATCTAAAGAAAGTTCATTTAATTTTTTATTAATCCTACAATATTTTGAAATATGACCTTTTCTACCACAAGAATAGCATTTAATGTCTTTAAAATTTTTTCTATCAGAATGAGGTCTATTTTGGTTATTCGGGTGTCTTTGTTTATTCCTACGAAATGGAGGTTTGTTGTGATGTTTCTTTGTTTCTTTCTCAGGAGGACAAGTTCCCTTACATTTTGGTTTTGTTTTTTCATTATAAGAGGGGTCGTATTGAGCACAAAAATCTCCTAGACTCCTATTGGTGAGGGATTGTTCTTCCTTGAGTTGTCTTTGTAATTTGATTGTATTACACATTTGTGTTCCTTGTCTATAAACATAAGAGACTATTTCTCCATAAGAAAGGAGATCATAAGGAATTTGGCCGCTGTAATCTTCCCTAATTTTATCTCTAACTTGGTCACCTATAATCCGAGGTAAACCAGCTAAGAATTTTTCTTTCCAAAAGGGTTGATTGCAGTCGGGTCTAATAAGAACCCTTTGAAAGAAAAGCTCTTTGTATTCTCTAAATCTTCCTAAGGATTTGCAACGCATATTGGAAAGGAGATCTTGGTTTCTATCCCTAATATGTGAAGGATCTCCTACAAAGTGTTGTGAAATGGAATAGATAAGGGTATTAACCGCATCTTGGATGAGATGACCTTGATCATCATCCATGCGTTGACCAAAATCATCTACCTTATAAGCGTTAAAATTTGTGTCTTTTGTTCATCCGTCGGTAGTTATCCCACCAACCTTTTAGCTGTCCAAGTAAAACCAGCTACTAAAAGATTAGCAACAGCATGGTCGAAACATCTTGCTGTGTTTTGTAGGCATTAGCAAGCATCACCATGTTGTTAAGAATGTTCATAACATTGGTTTCTGCAACACCATCAATGTTCCATTCATAGATGGCGTCGGAGAGTATTTATTCTGTATTTTTGCGATGATTCTTCTTGGGCAATGTCTGGTGGGGTAGCTCTACTATAATAAAGCTTCTGTGGTTGTCTCCAATTGAGTCTGTTAATCTCATTGACTGACTCATTATCAGGATTATCAGAGGGTTTGGTTAGGGTATTAATGGTGGGTTGGTCTCGGGAGTGTCTCTAATGATAAGATTCTGGAATTTAGGAGTGTCTAGTATAGGATCGGGTTCTATCTTTGATTTTCCTAAGAGTTTTTTCTTTTGTTCTATAGCTTTGGCAAACTCGGGCTAAGATTTTTTGGAAATTCAAAGGCTTTAAAAATGGGTTTTTTGAGAGTGTCAACTTGTGGTGTAATAAGTTTCGAGTAGGGTTCGGAAGGTGGATTCTATTCTATTCAACTGTTTTCCTATGGTTACTAAATGTTGATTAGTAAAATTGTTTTGTTCAATAACTTTGTGGGTGTAGAGAGAGTCTCCTTTGTCCGGAAGTCTAAAAGGAGTGGCTGTAACCTCACTATCTCCATGCTGTATTTTTATTCTCCTAAGGGGTGGATGATTGGATTCTATGGTTTCACCATTATCAAGTTTCCACTTATAATGATGATCTAAAACAAATATTTCTTTTGACTCAAGGAATTGTTCTTCTAGCCAATCAAAGAAAAATATATGGACTTCATATTCATATATGTAGTCGTAATATTTTTGTTTGATGTCTTTTGCTTCATCAAAGCAAAGGTTTTGAAGAACCATTCTCTCGATTTGTTTGTTGTTTTAGAATTAAATTCTTTATTAAGAAAAGCTTTGTTAGGCTCAAAGTGTTTTTCTAAAACATTAAGTTCGGCATCTATCATTTGTGAGTAGGTAGGAGAATGATGAGGAGAATCTGTATTTCCTAGGGCTGGTTCGGCTGGTTCAGCTGATTTTGTTGATAAACCGGCCTGGAAATGCCCGATCTATTATCTAAACCACTAATTTCTGGTTCAAGAGGTGTCTCATGGTTACTTCTACTGGTGGAAGGAGGTAAAGGTGTTGTTTCTCTTGTGGGAGTGTCTCTATGTATACTAGGAGGAGGAGTGTTTCGTGCGTACTAGGAGGAATGGTGATTATAGGAGGAAGATTAGGATTAAGATCTATGGACCTCGTATAAGAATTATGAAAAGAAGGACTAGATCTTGAATCAAAAGACCTTCTAGGAAATCTAATGGTCACTCTTCCTTCGGATGTTGAATGACATTAGTCGGATCTCGTATTTTGAACAACTTGTTGGGGAATTTGGTTTTCTAATTCCCATTGTTCGGGTAAAGTAACTTGGTTCCAATTAATAGACCTAGGAATTGTTGTATTAGCTCTAGAAATGTCAGTTTGGAGGAGAAGTGTTTCTCCTCGAGGACTATGTTTGAAAGCATTTTCTCCAAAGGCGGAGGACATGGCTTTATAATGGATTCTATAAACAAGGGCTAAAGGAATAGAACCATCTGCCACTTTGTAATTATGGGTTTTGATTTGGAGTGTTAGGGCTCTAAGAACGTTCTTATCTTTGAGAGATACAGAAAAATTGGGATAACAATCAAAATGTATGGGTCCTTTGCGAGACTTGTCTCTACAAGTACCAAGAATGGATTCATCATAGTTTAAAAGACGTGAATCCCTTAATACTAACAGAATGGAAGTATTAAGACCTTCTTTAGTAAGAGGTTTGACTCCTACTTGGACTAGTCCTATATGAATGTAATTGTATTTTTGTTTGTGTTTTTGGATGGACTCTTTGTTTAAAAGATGTAATTTTTCATAGGAATTAGAAAGAGGGACATCTCTTTCTTCGGTGGATATGACATAGTCTGATTTTTTGAAAAACTTCAACTTTGATTGTTTGTATATTTCCTTAAGCTGTATTTTAGGAATTTCCCAATTTTCTATAGATTTGTTGAAATCTTCTATTCTTACTTCTTCTCTATGTATAGGACTTGGATCTCGAGTCCATTTGTGATAGAGAACTAGAGGAAGATGTAGATCTTCTATGTAAGCTCATACTTAAGATCGGAACTATTCATTCTTCGAACCGTTACGGAGCTAAACCAACGGTCTAACAGCCATTCAAGGACTTACGGCCTGGACCACTCTGTAGAAACAAGAAGGATGCCAACGAATGGCTCTCGATCTAAGTGGATGTTCTTACAAAGACTATCTATACCTTCCCACTGGCTCTGATACCATAAAGGGGTTAGGATCTGAACAACTTGTTGGGGAATTTGGTTTTCTAATTCCCATTGTTCTGGTAAAGTAACTTGGTTCCAATTAATAGACCTAGGAATTGTTGTATTAGCTCTAGAAATGTCAGTTTGGAGGAGAAGTGTTTCTCCTCGAGGACTATGTTTGAAAGCATTTTCTCCAAAGGCGGAGGACATGGCTTTATAATGGATTCTATAAACAAGGGCTAAAGGAATAGAACCATCTGCCACTTTGTAATTATGGGTTTTGATTTGGAGTGTTAGGGCTCTAAGAACGTTCTTATCTTTGAGAGATACAGAAAAATTGGGATAACAATCAAAATGTATGGGTCCTTTGCAGAGACTTGTCTCTACAAGTACCAAGAATGGATTCATCATAGTTTAAAAGACGTGAATCCCTTAATACTAACATAATGGAAGTATTAAGACCTTCTTTAGTAAGAGGTTTGACTCCTACTTGGACTAGTCCTATATGAATGTAATTGTATTTTTGTTTGTGTTTTTGGATGGACTCTTTGTTTAAAAGATGTAATTTTTCATAGGAATTAGAAAGAGGGACATCTCTTTCTTCGGTGGATATGACATAGTCTGATTTTTTGAAAAACTTCAACTTTGATTGTTTGTATATTTCCTTAAGCTGTAATATATATATATATATATACACATATTAAATAACATGAGTGATCAGCATGAATATGGTATGAAAGTACGAATCGCCAGCCCCATTCGAGTCAAGTCTTTCGATCTATCAAGTCATGTGGTGCAAATGGACCTTTTTAATTTTCTTTAATCTTCTTCAAGCTTTCAATTGATGAAAATTAAATTTTAATGCAGCCTTGAGCCCGTTTGGCTAGAATCAGTTGTTTTCAAGAATCACCATTTAAATGGTTACGGCTAGAATAAGTTGTTTTCAAAAACAAAAATCAATATAATCTATCATCCTGAAAGTAGAAACTTTTGCTTTTAATAATTAGGAAAGTAATTCTGTTCATCTGTAATTTTATATTGATGGAGGGAAATTTTCACACCAAAACACTACAATATTTTCTATTTAAGTATGTAGGTTTTAATTCTTCATTGCCAAATGATATTGATCCAGATTCCATAAAGCTATCTTCAATATCACTTAGAAGATAAAGTTGTCTCGATGTTCCCTTTTTTTAATTTTAAGTCTGATCTTGTAAGTGATGAGTTTATAATATCGTCGAAGTATATGAATTCATTAATGTTCTTTTATGCACTGCCCTAAAGTTTACTACTGTTGTAGAACTTTCTTTCATTTTTTTTTTCATGTTCCCCTTTAACCTCCCCCGCATTGACAAACTAGTATAAGAAAAAGAGGAAGCTGACCTTTATGTCTTCGAATCTCGAGCTTTGCTAGGGCTCACACTCAACCGATCAAGCTGGGTAGCCATTTTATACCAAATGCGCCCTTATTTTTCAAAATATGTATTTACAATTCATAAGTTCATAGCCTATTATTATACCATTCCTTTTTTTATTTTTATTTGGAGATAATTTAATAATAGAGATATAGAGACCCAACTATCTAGAGACCCATGAAACACTTTGCAAGCTCTATGACCCAGCTAAGTCTGGATTTCTTTGGCCTTTATAAGTTCAAATTTAGAGCATTTTGCACATGATCTCTCCCCTCTCCCCCCTAAACACCTCATATGAGATTTAGCTAAGTTAGTAATGTGAATCTGATTAGAGGCGTCGTTGATAATAGCGGTGTTGCGGGAAGAGGGAATGGCGGCAACGCCATGGCTAGACTAAGCTTGTGGAAGGCTAAAGAGAGAGAAAAGAGAACAATTTAAGATGTTATAATCACACGAGTCACACTTATTCCAATGATTATGATTTTGTTGTAATCACCCATGATCAACGGAGCTGGAGGGAGCTTCCACCGACCATAGCCGGAGAAAGACGTGGCCCTGCAGCTGTAATGATCTGCTTTGAGGTCTACTGAGCCTGGGAAACAACCCCATGGTCCTGGCATGGACAGCCATCATTCCAAAGCCCATTCTAAGGTCCACTTGAGAATGTCAGAACCTAAAAATCACAAGCTTGTCCGCAAGAGACTGAAGGTAAAACGTTGCTTTGGCAACGTCGTGCGACATTATCTTCTCGCGGCTTTATGCATCCGGCGTCCTATCAAATTCGTCTGTGAAGGTCCATGCAGGCCCCGGCGCGTGCGAGAAGATACGCATATGCATACGTAAAATGTTTGAAACTTCTACATTGATCGGGATTCTCGCCTGCGTCTGAACGAGGCTCCCGCACCATGCCGTCATAGATAAGAACCGGTGGGTTTATTATTAACAGATCGTGTATCCACAAACAAGCTATTTTCAAACCATAGGAATCTCGATTAGAAATTATTAGGTGCCGTCACTTACTGGAGCGCAAATATCTGCATACGACTAGATTAGGTGCGAAGTGTGGTTAGGATGATGCTGTCATTGCTTTGCCGGCTTACCACCAGGAAAATTATTGTTAGGATTTAGGCAAAATGACGCAACAAAATAGAGAGTTAAGGCGAGAAAGAGGAGTTGACATACAAGATTTATCCTCATTCGCCCTTAAATTAGGATTACATCTAGCTAAAAATATCTCTATAATTAGAGGAAAAAGTACCAATTTAATCCTAAACATTTCAATTGAATCAATTTAGTTCTAAGCATTTTCATATTAGTGCTATTTCACTCTATCCGGCCAAATTTGGTTGGCTAGTGGCTGGACGCTAATGTAGCAATTTTTTTTAAATAATTTCATTTTTATTTTTAATTTTTTTTTTTTCCTTTTCTTCTCTCTTTTCTTCCTCTTTGAACTTTCCTTGCAATGGCTGGCTCGGGTGATGGCTACAAAGCCCTCGCCCAGGGCCGCAAGCGAGGCAGCTTCACCCAAATCTGGGCGAGGCTAGCCTAGCCCTAGCCTTGTTGCAGGCGAAGGTGGCCTTGCCTGCAGTTGGCAAGGCCATGGTGGCCTTCACCCAAACCCTAGTGATGAACTAGAATTACTTCTCTAAAATAACATTCAACTAATGGATGCACCAACAAATGACTCACCACGTGCCACAACTTGCCGGAAAAAGAACGTCCGCACTACGATTCTAAAATGTAGCGTGAAACTTAAAAAATCACCCAAACGGTCAGAAGACCAAGAATCTTTGGTCATCAATCATATGCATTCCAAAAGTGTGAGATATGTGCTCCTAACCTTCCACTCCATTTAGGTATTTACTTTTCTTTCCATCTTTCAATTGCGTTCTAATCTAGTCTCGGAACAAATCAGAACAATTCCGGGATAAAGCAGTTGGTGTATTCAAAACTACTTTTTAACTTTCTCGTAATTTTAAAGCTTCCAGCATGCCCAGATTATAAGGAAATACAAAGGCAGCATTGGTGAGTAAATGGCGACAAAATACGACTCCACCCAAAACAGGCCAGACAGTCCCACGAGTAAGCTAAGACGAACGAGGTTGGGATAGGGATAGAGCTCTCACAAGCTCCGCTAACGACCGAAGTACACATCTTTTCCGAATTCTAAGCGCTCAGTTTAGACAGCAGCTAAAAGGAACTCATCTTTTCTTCATCAGAGATCAAAGTAGCTTAAAAATCAAAATTTTAGCGGTAGAACGCAACTCCAAAACAATTCCACACAGAGAGAGAGAGAGAGAGAGGGAGAGAGTACCGGCGAGAAGGGTACCTTGGCATTTGAAGGCGATGCACTTCATGATGCCATGCTTCAAGTACTCGTCGATCACTTCAGGGAAATCTCCCTGCAGGGGATCTGCTCATTCGAAAAAACACACACACCCCGCATCATCTCACCTCCTACTACTGGACAAGAAGGCACGGGGGACCAGAGAATAGAACAGCGCATGGCGAGCTAACATGTCAGCTTTTGGCCACTGGCTGGCATTCACGTCAATGCCGGTTAGCCAAAATTAGCCAAATGGACTTAATTAATACCAATGTGAAAAAGTTTAGGAGTGAATTGGTTCAATTGAAAGATTTATGATTAAATCGGTATCAATGCAATATATTTAGGAGTGTTTTGGTATTTTTCTCATCATTAACACATCCCACATCTTTGTTACAACTATCAATTTATAAGAAAAAGAGATTATATAAAAGTCATAACAAAAACCTATGAGCCAAAAAAAGCCCTAAGCCACGTGGGCCCAAACTATAAAAACCCTTTGGCGGGCTAAGGGCATTGCCCTTTACAATCCCTATCGAGACGGCCCTTGAGTCTCCGCCCATTCACTTGGAACGGAACCTCACACTTCTGGTCATGAGGAGTATTAACCACACCCCGATAATTATTAGTTGCAGCCGGCGATCTGGGGGTGAACAATAATTTCTTTCAACATTGTTAAGTCGCACTCCTAAAGTCAACGACAGTTACTTCAAATTCCATGACTAGGAGGTAGATTCCATAGGGATATATTTCATTAAAAGAAAAGCATCGTTACATGTGATCGGGAGACCTCAGAGAATGTATGGTTTAATAATCCTCCTAGAGTTTTGATCTAATCGTAGTCGAATCCCCACCACAATGATCGTCAGCCGCCGTCCCTTCGTCAGTCATTTTCGCCAACGCTTCTTGAAACCTTTGCATAGCTCTCTCCGGCAACATCATCGGCACCACAATCCCCTCCTCTCCCTTTCTTGTTTTGTACTTCACGTAAATGCTCATCCAAGGAAAAGCACTGGCGACACTGCCGTGCACCGGCGTCCCCCACCCGAAATCGGCCTCTTCGAACCCGACCTTGGTCGTGTTGCTAACCACGTAGTTCCGAACAGTCGTGTGCTTCAGCTCTCCCTTGATTACTGACGCATCGATAGAGGACCTTACGTATTCTTGGCCCACCATCTCTTTCGCTTTCTTCACTAGCTCGACGGCATACCCTAGTGGACTAGTACAGAGATGGCCGGCCTTTGAGAGTACCATTGCGATCACCGAAGTGCTCCCATAATAACCACGAGGCACGCCGAGGCCTCGCGCATTGATCACGCATGAGAGGCGTACTACTTCGTCCGGCTTGATCTCAAGTGCAATCGTGCGGCACTTCCAAAGGCATGCCGTGAGTAACTCGTAGGTGGAGGATCTCGAGACTAGATGGTGAGGGAGGCGTTTCTTGATCGATGCCACTTCCCGCGGGCCGAAAAAGAACGATCTGTGGGCCATGTTCTTGGGTTCCAACATTGTGGCCGCACTTCCGGTGTCGATGACAATGTCCTCGAACTCATGATGTGTGCATGTCACTTGCGGCGGGTCTCGCACGTTGAGGATCTCTCTCTGCCAAACGGGTAGCCGCGACGGCACATGGGCTCCTCGGGCGAGCTCCGCAGCTGCCTCTAGGAACTGTTTAAGTCCGAAGGAATCGCTGACTGTGTGATTGAGTCGGATTCCGAGGACGAAGCCCCCACATCTCAAGCGAGTCACCTACCAGAAAGAAGGAACTCGTAAGAAAACCTGGAAGGTAAAGGTTGAATGATCGGAGTAAAGAGGGCACGTCTGTACAGAAGAATTTTATACTTGATCTCTTGAAATTCTACCAATTTACAAAATCTGGACGCGATACGCTTATCAATAGCGTTACGCCTTATCCAAGTTGCATGTTGCAACATGACTGAATGTTGGACTTGTCACACATACTTACTTGGACCGACAACAGAGGGCACCCAATGATGTCGCCAGACCCGGCAACATCGCCCAATACCTCGTCTAAGAAGCCACATGGGGGCCGCATGGAGTCGCCGATCTCCTCAAGGCTGACGTCGGCATCAGCCTCCACAAACAGAATCCCTTCGCCCGTACAGTCCACCACGAGCTTATGGTCTGGCCCTTCCCGGATCCGCCCGGCCAACGGGTAATAGTACACGAGCGCCTTCGCGAGCGCTCCCTTGACGACTCTCGCCGGGTCTTCTCGGCCTTCCATTGAGGGGCTGTTTGGGTAGAAGAGAAGTAAGGGAAGCAGAATACGAAACCACTCCTGGCCCTCCAGGTCCGAGAGGGGTTTGAGTTCGTGTGGCGTCGCTCCTGCCGGGAAGATCAGCTCCGGCTCATGGCGTTTCACGGCCAGTAGTCCCAGAGAAGATGGAGAAGGTGGTGGTGAAGCCATTTTTGTGATGGCAGGTTGGAGACGGGAGAGAACAAGGAATTGCTTAGGGTTTATATGGGGGGAAACAAGGGGAGACGTTGGGACTCGGCTTTCAAGAACGTCCGCGGGGAATATAAAAACGTAGTCAACAAGGAATTGTTTAGAGTATGCACATGATTGGTAACCCATGTACATTGATTTTAGGGTTATTTTGAAGATGGACTATGAAAGGGATGTGTTGCGCAACTCATATTGAAGACTAGGCACTACATTTTCTATTTTTTTGTTCTTTCTATCTTCTTGTAAGATCTAAAGTTGGTTTTTTTTGACCTTTTGGATTGAACTCTTGTACTGGTTGTTGAAGTTAATGAAATCCTTTTCTTTCCCTATGGTTTTGTTCCTTTTGAATTTTCACATATTTCTTGTGTCTTATGTGATTACGATTTTGCTTTCATCCTTTTTTATTTGTGCTTCAATTGGTGCATCGAATTAGTGTTATTCCGCAACAAACCAGTATCAAAGCAAAGCAATTTTGGTTTTTTGCTCGAGATGGCATCTATCAAGTATGAAGTGGCACCTTTTGATGGCCAAAATAATTTTGGGTTATAAAGAATCAAAATGAAGGTGTTGTTGCATCAGGAAGTTTCGATTAGAGTTTTGGACAGAAAATACCTACTTTTTAATGATTGCTGCAATTGAGGAGGTATTCTTCATTGTGTCATTTAACACATTCTCATCTCTCTCTCTCTCTCTCTCTCTCTCTCTCTCTTATCAGTGAGCTAAATGAGGGTATGGAAATGATGTCCCCGATTGTCATTAAAACAACCAAAGATAAAGTGGCTCATAGCAAATCATGTCTTGTGAGAGATTGGGGAGAGTAGAGGCGCCATCAATAGTGGTGGGGGTGCAAGAAGTGGTGAACGACGGCAACGACATGGCTACACTAGGCTTGTGGGAGGCCAGATAGAGAGAAAAGCGAACATATTAAGATGTTCTAATTACACAAGTGTCACTTATTCCCATGATCACGATTTTGTTTTAATCCTTTGAGGTCTATTGATCCCGGGAAACGTGCCATGGTCCTGGCATGGTGCTGCCATCATTCGAAAGCTCAGTTCATTTGAGAATGTCAAACCTAAAAATCACAAGTTGCAGGCCCATATGTGCACAACAAGACAGACATATATTCATCCATAAAAAGTTTGACCTTTTATCTTGATTGGTATTCTCTTCTCCATCTGAACTCGACAAATGAGGTGGTATGAGTCACCTCAAAGCCGATACCAATTACCACATTTTCATCTGTGTCTAATAAAAATACGAAAATAAACATTTATTGCATAATCAAACGTTGCTTTCAATAAACCAAAAACAAGTTAAATGATTATCTTCTTTTTAATAAATGGAAACAAAAGAAAGGGTACCCAAACCAACAACACAAACACCTGTTAAATCGGCTTTTCCACATTCGGTTTCAAATTCATAAGCAAGTATGCAGATTACTAACGATATTAATTAATTAATGCTATTTTAATAGAATGGGACCACCAAATTCTCCACTCTTTTTTTTTTTTTTGAAAAAGGAGAGTTACGATGAATGGTGATAAATTTTTGAATTGAAATAACATGTAAGGTAATTTAGCAATCCCTTTAAATTGCATTTGGAAGGTTGGAAAGTGAATTAACATAAAACTTATTTCAATTTATGATTGACGATAACTCTCCACGGAATATCTCCAATTTTATTTGATCTAACCTAGATAACTCTTGAGAAAATATCTCAATTTTTTTTTTGGATGTAATCCAGATAAAGTAGTCACACTGAGAAAAATTCTTAGGTGATTGGGATGCACATAAGCCCAATGCATCCGAGTCTTTAATGTCGGTGAGTTTCATTTCATGGGATCCAAAGGCCGGGATACATTGAGCTCACGTGCAATTGGCAAGCACAAAAATGCCTCTAGACTTAGACGGGGACAATGCTAATACTTTTCATAAAATAAAAAGAAAAGAACTTTGCAAATAGGTAAAAATTCCCGACATTAATCGTTTGCCGACAAACCAAAGTGATATCACCCATCAACGAGGTCCCTCTCTCTCTCTCTCTCTCTCTCTCTCTCTCTCTCTCTAACGGTTTCATGATCCATCCGAGAAATGAAATCCTCGAGTTTGTAATGATTATTTCTCATTGCAAATTTTCACAACTCTTTGTTAGGAACACGAATGTATGAAGAGAAAAAAGAAAAAAGAAAAACAAGCAAGAATTTTTACGTAAAAAACACTTCCCAAAATTAGGAAGGGAAAAATCATGGTGTTGCATTAGGTAATCTCTCCACTATCAGTATCAACGTTATAAGTTTTAACATTACAACTGTAAAAGATATTTACCCTATATATAATAGGAGGTTAGGGCATATATAATTATGATAAAATATACATGTATGCCATTAGCAATACTAAAACTCTATTATCTGCTTTAACATAACATGATGGGTGAGGTGATTTACTGAGAAGTGCCTACCCACAACAAGCTGTTTCCATGCTTGAATATTATTTTTCTTTATCAGACTCCATAACTCCATCACTCTTACATAAAATGTCGTAACACCTAAGAGCTTTAAAGTTTCTTATCTAAAGATGAGGTTTACTCCTTTCTTTATCGGATTGTTACAGAGAGATTGGGATCCTTTTTCCTCAAGTCTTAACGAATTGTAACTCCTTGCAATTTCTGTAACGCTCGTGTAGAGTGCCGTGGCAAATAAGAACTTCAAGATTTACTATCAATGGACAATATTTTAATTTTCTTTCTATTTATGGATAGGTTAAGATCCATTCTCCAATAATTCTCAGAATCTCTTTCTTTATGATACTGACAGCATGCACGATCAACGGATCACATGCATTGGACCTACCGTACCGGGTGCAGACAATAATAATGTATTTTCCAACGTTTCTGTTGCACTCCTCAAGTTCACGAGTGGCTTATTGGTTGGTCGAGTCCCCATCACAAGGGGAAACTAGTCGCGTGATGGGAGAACAAACCTTCTCCATCACTCACCGCACTCGAACTAAAGAGAATTCATGCAACCTTGTCTGGTCACTTTACTATGAAGACAAAAATTCCAAAGAGAAATACTTTCATTCAATGATTCAAGCATGTTACGAGTGATTGAGAAATGGGTTACCAAAAAAACAAATATCTTCATTACAGATGTCACTTCAGCTCTGGATATTGTAATTTGGCTAATTTAATTCTAAATATTTTGATAATTTGTCAATATAGTCATACTGCCCAATTTTGATAGGAAATTAGTCATGTGGACGCCGGCCATCTTATATGGCGTAGTTGTTGACCCTAATATAGATAATTTTTGCATTTTCTTTTAAGATAGTGATTTTTAAATATATTTTTTATTCTTTTTTATTCTTTTTACAGTTTATGTGGGTTTTTTTTTTTTTCTCTCATTATGGTGCCACCTTGCCCGCAATTGACAAGGTTGCAATCACCTTGCCCTAGCCTTTGCCAGATCTCCCCATCGTGGGTCCAACAACCAATGAGGGCTTGGAGGCCCTTGTCTAGTGGTTGGTAAAGGTTGCCTCACCGAGTCACCGGCCATAATGAAAAAAGAGAGTTAAAGATAAAAAAATATTTAGAAATTGTAATTATTGTCCACGGGATGTCACTAGGATGACCATTATTCACATTCACAATTTCCAATAAATATTAGCTTGAATAACTATATTAGCAAATTGTCGAAATGTTTATAACTAAATTGATTAAATCAAAAGCTTGAAGACTGAATTCATCTGTACAATAGATTATGACTCTTTTCAGTAATTTTTTATTGAGATTGAGTCTATGGTTAATCTTCACGTGGAAACCCAGCCAACATCACCGTGTCGATGTGACTATTTGCCTTCACCGACGTGTTCCCATAATAACCACGAGGCACATCGAGGCCTCGTGCATTGATCACGCACGAGAGGCGGACGACGTTGTCCGGCTTGACCTTGTTGACACCTAATTTTTTGCCCAAATTATTGCATATAGATTAATTAATTAAAAAAAAAAAAGAGAGAAAAAAAGATTAAAAAAAAGAAAAAAGTTAAAAAAAGAAGAAGAAGAAAGAAAAAAAGTTGTGGCCAATGATCTAAATGTGACTAGCCAAGCCCAGGAGGTCAGATTAGAATTAAAATGGCAAATTGGGGCAAAAATGCAATTTTCAAAAGTTGAGGGACCAATTCGCAATTTTTGCAAAATTTCACCCAAGCCCTTAAATCATCATCTTAACCCCCAATTAAGTTGAAATTGAACTTGGGTCAGGTCTAATTAATCGAATCGGGCAAAAAGGACATAATTGCATTGAATTTGACATTTTCGGGCAAGAAAATGGCCAACTTTGAGGGACTCTCTTGCAAAATTGGGTGGAGAAAATTACGAAAAATGGTCAAGATCTTAAACTACTATACATGAGGTTGCTAATTGGTCAGAAACCACGGCCAAATTGATGGATTAAAGCACACAAACTAGCTACCTAAACCCAGCCCATGGTTAGGTCTTAATTCGGAGCTGATAAGTAGGCATATTTGTGGCCCCACCATATCTCACTCAGCCACCCATATAGCTCGATATTTGCACGTGATGGAAGACCATATATAGCAGTGCAAGTGGACGGAAATTGGCCAAGGATAAGCTCCTGACAGCACCGGAAAATCGCAGCAAAACCTGCACACTCAACAGCTGCAGAATTAAAAAATTTGGCTAAGTCAGGAGAGTGGGTGGACTAGCTCAGTTGGTAGGCTTGGTAGGGGGCCAAAAAGTTGACCAAAAATCCCTCAATTCATGGGATAAGATCACTTAAGCAAGGTCTTTCAAGGGATGAAACAAAAGAGACGAGAGAGATAGGAGAGAGCTCGGAATCGTACCCCAAACACACCTTCAGAAGCAACTCCAGAGAAGAAAAACCCAGAAATTCCAGACCGACCTAGAGAGAGAAAAGTGAGATTTTCACACACCTGCAGCCAAAATTAGCCAAAACCTTCAACTAGAGAGTGAAAGCTAATTAAAATATCTTTCCAACCATAGGTCGCATGCCCCAAATGGAGATCGGGAAGGCCTCCTAAATCCCCCGAAACAGTGCCCTCCTGGCTGGCTCAGAAAGTCCGAAAATTTTTCTAAGTGTTGAGCCTGCTTGGTCACGAGTGAGGAAAAGCGAGTGCTTTTGAGAAACTTGAGAGACAAATGAGGAAAGCCATGACTTACAAGCCAAACTATAATACATATAGTTTGGGTTGATTTGAACTTGGCCAACAAGGAAGGTTTGGAAGTCTAATTTTGGAAGTCAACGAAAAGCTTCGTTGTCACTTTTTCTTCTGCAGATCTCACTTTCAGCTTGAAGGAACCAACTTCCACGTGCTTTCAGAGGACAATTTCGTGGTTTCCTTGGCCAAGAGTCACTTGAAAAAGAAACTAGGAAGCAAGGTAAGCATCCTAGATGTATTTTTGTTCGAGTTTGAACATGTTTTGATCATGAAAATCGAGAAGGAAACTAGTCCGAAGAACTGATTTCTGAAGCTAAAATTTTTCTAAGTGTTTAAAACCTATCCAATGCCCCTACATGCTTGACTTCTTACTCCCCTTTGCATGCTTTTTTTCGTCGTTGTGACTTTGATGAATGTTACATGGGAGTACAAATGATGCATAGAACAACCCGATTTAGTCTTTAAATCTCCTTGTGAACCATGAAACCATCTATAAGATGAGCCAAAAACCACATTGAGACATGGTTGGCCAACATCGATCATGCATGAATGCTTCTTGGAGAGTTCACTTTGATGCGTTCGGTTGATCGTTTTCGGTGATGTTTGTTGTATTTGAAAGTAAGTGTTACCTATTTTCATCTAGATGGAGTAATATTTCATATAGATATGGCATGTGATGGTTGTCGGAGCTTCAATATGAGCATTTGGCATGGCTGTTTGACTTGGGTTCATCACCAGTTTTTGCAAAACAGCTCCAACCCGCATGTTGGAGGCCGTTTTCAGTTCGGTTTTTGCATGTTCTAGGCTGTGATTTCTAGTTAAACTTGTTCCTTGCATGTAGTAGTATAATCTTGATACTTTATCTCCGCATGAGATTGCTTATGTGTCGAGATTGAAGGCCACGAACATGACCCGATGAAGACGTTTGAGGTGATTTAATGCAAGCCAAGTATTCGATAAAATGTTGGAACCAAATTTCAACCTTGAAACGGTTGATTTAAGCTCTATTATTGTAATATTTATGTGCTGTGTTGTTCAATGTTAACGTATATCGGTTTAGGAAATTATTATTATTATTATTTAAAAAAATAAAAAAATCCAAAAAAATTCAAAAAAATTCAAAAAAAATATATAAGTGATAAATGGCATCAAATTAAGGAAAAATGACATATATGAAATTTTATTAATTTTATAAGGTCGTTTTTCCTAATTTAATGTCATTTTGATATTTTATAATCATTTTTTGCAAATACTCTATTTTCCATAGATTCAAATTATTTAGAGTAGTTTCGTGTATTTAGGGTAATATCATGCATATTTAAATTCTCATTTTGCTCACGGGGGTCTTGTCCCGGGGCGTGATAACAATGCCATGTAATATTATTTGCCCGACTTGTATCGGGTCTTTCTTTTCCGCATTACTTTCAAGTTATTTCAATTTCTTGGATGTTTATTTACCGCACCGCTTTTCAATAATTTGAGTGTAAATTTCTTTTCTAAATTATGTTAGGATTAGTTTAGACAAAAAAAAACCTACAAAAACATTTGCATGGACACTTAGAGGTTTCATAAAGATTATAATTGGTAATCAAGATGGTGTGGCCATTTAGATAAACAACCTTCCAAGTTAGTGGTACCGCAATGGCGCTAATAGAAACATTGGCGTAAACAAGTCCCCGTTCCTAGAAATCTCTGGTTACGTAAAATCGAGGCAACACTCCCGTGTCTCGGTTGGTTTCTAGCCGACCTCAATAGGCTAGTGGCGACTCCTATACATAGGTTGTTAAGAATTAAAATGCAAAATCCAACATCGCGTGAGGTATGGACTTGGGAGAATCTGCACCTAATTTAGGGCCGTTGGTCCATTTCTTTAGGCAAATACCCCTAAACCTGCTTCCTTTTTCCCCGGACGGAAAAAAAGGTCGTGACACTTGGCGACTCATTTGGGGAGTTGGTTACAAACCTTAGAGGACTTAGGCCGTAATAATTTGGTTGGTTGTTCATTAACATGGTCTTCATTTGATAGCGCATGTCAAAGGCACGTGGAGGACAAGGTTAGTCCACTAACAACGTGTTAATTGTTTTTGTAGGTTTGGAGTAATAAGGGGTGGAGTGTGTGTTAACCCATTTCTTTTGTAAGGAGGTGTAGGAATGTATGTATATATGGATGAAATTGAAGTGTTGTTTGAATATCAATTGTTGTGTGTGCCTTTATTTTTACCTTAGCACTACACATTTACACACACAACCCGCGATTTAAAACCCCGATCGCACTAGGAAGCCCATAGGAGGTGCCAAAAGATGGAACCGTGCGGGAATGACCCATGGTTATCCACTTTTGGTCCCGCTCATTTTGATTAATGATAAAGAGAACTGTCCGACGTAAGTGCGGAGTGGGGAAAACTCTTTTGATCTAATTGAAATGGGAACCTTTAGCCTTTAGAATCATACCTTTTAGTGAGCCTCACGAGTCGACATGCGATGTGTCTTTGTGGTTGCCGCATTTTTTTTTTCTTTCTCTCTCTCTATCAAAGGTACTAGTATTTTATTCCCCGATGTAAATAATGTTTTTTGTGCATATAATGTTTTATCATTGAGTTTAGCTTATTTTGTGACATATGGTGATTGATCAAAATGCCTATTTAGGTTTAGATACCATGGGTTTCCTGAGCTTCGTATCATCCCTATCCCAAAGAAGGCATTGTTAGACATGTGGGATGCACTTGATGTGGATAAGAAGACTTTTGTAGAGAAGAAACTCGGCCATCTTATTTTTCTCTTATATCGAGAGTCCCACGTGCCATTAGTGAAGGCCATGGCTCATTTTTGGAACCCCAAGACTTCAACGTTCGTGTTTGGTCATCATGAATTAACCCCAACTTTAGAGGAATTAGAAATCATTGTTGGCAATGTCCCTGCATTCGGTCTTGTCGACCCTCTTTTAGGAGTAGATCCTATCCCACTATTGAGTCAATTCCTAGGAGTTCCTCCTTTTGAAGTTAAAGAACTTCTTAATAGGAATTCAAAAGGCCTCCATTTGTCTTTCATCGAACAAAGATTCCGTAGTCTTCTCCCAAGCCCCAATCCTCAAAATGCTAAAATTTTCCTTCTAGCATTCTTCGGATTCGTTCTTTTCCCGTTCACCCAAAAGACAATGGATCCTAGCCTTGCTCATGTTGTCTATAGAGTCCTTCACCTTAGGGGATTTACACACATGCTTCTTGCCGAAATGTTCCTCTCTCTCAACCGTTTCAAAGAGGACAAGGGTTCAATCCTTAGAGCACCTATAGGCATCCTTCAAGTTTGGATTCTATCTCACTTAAAAGTATTTGGAGGGAATTTGGCTATTATCAACATTGATAAAGATACAAACCCTCTCACCAAACTTAAGGATATAGAAAAATTCCTCCATGCTTGGACATTCCGTAAATGGGTAGAACTTTTTGAAAATATCACCCCAAACCAAATCTTGTGGCAAGCCCCTTGGATTCGCTTCCCTAAAGCACGACTTATGAGTAGTCACGATGACCCGATTCCACTCTTAGGTTTGACAGGATCTACATCTTATTACCCTTTAAGAGTAGTTCGTCAATATCGAGTACTTCAAGAAATCCCTCCTCCTTTAAAGTCGGGGTTGTTTCGTTTTGACTTTCGCGATAAGGTTGTCAAGGGGAACCAAATTGAAGACATGAAAAAAGAAGTGGAAAACATCATTAACATCCTTCATCATTGCCCACCGAGGGATATTGAGTGGGTCACCGAGTTGGAAGGAGAAATGAGGGAGCACCACGCATCAAGAGGATATATTGATCGCCGTATTGAACCCGAAGTTGCCGTCGTCATTCCAAAGTTTCCTATGAAGCCAACTCCGAAGGAAATCCAAATGGGGCGGATTATAAGGGAAATGGATGAAGCCTTAGCTAAGGTGGAGCGTTTGACCGAAACAAACAAACGCATCCGCAAGTTGCTTTGAGGGGAAAACTAAAGGATTAGTCATATTCCATTAGAGTTGTGTTCTTAGAAAAGTTGTATAAAGTTTTCCTTATATGAAATATTAGTAGCAATGTTTAGGAGTTCCTCTACTTTAGTGGATGTATAGGGATCTTCCTTCACAATTTTTGGTGTAATTAGTGATGTTTTTTCCCTCCCTTATAATTACTTTGATTCTAATGGAATATGAGATGTGCATTTTGATCAATCATCATGTGTTACCCCTTTAATTGTATAACTTCCTATGACAAAATATTGATAAGAAGCCACTTATGTGAGATTCGGCTTATGCAAGGGGTTTCTTATTTCTATTTTGTTATAAGAAAATATAAAATTGAAGGGTTTTAAGTTTTTTATTGTATTTTATTTTCTTTCTCATCTTCTCGTATGCTGATTTGTTTGTTCTTTTGTTTTATTTAACAAGGTACCAACAACACGGCTTTAAGACGATCGCCCATCGGGACCCGTTCGTAGCGCAAGGATGAATAGAAGAACAAAACGCCCGTCTTAACGCCTTGGATAATAGAATCACCGACTTGGCAACCCAATTTGCCCAATTTGCGAACGAGATTCGAGCTAGTCTAGTGGCTGTAGCCCCCAATAGAGACACGCTCGTGCCTACTCCTGAGGCTAGCAATGCCAATGTTAGGGAGAACGTTGCTGAAGAGATTCCCTATCAAACACCCGTAGTGGTGGAACAAGATCCCATCTCGGAAGCCATCTCAGCTCGAATGGAGGAGGAGAACAACAAAAGATTTGCTAAGCTTGAGGAGAAGCTTAAAGCCATACATGGATATGAAACTAACATGATCGAGGATCTGTCTCGATACGCCAAAATGGACTTTCCCGAGAAGTTTAAAGTTCCCGATTTCGCTAAATATGATGGTACCGGCGATCCAAAAATCCATCGAAGTACTATTTGAATAGGATGGGGCGTTATGCACGTAACACCCCATTGTTGATTCAAACTTTTCAAGAGAGTCTATCCGGCCCGGCCTTGCAATGGTACATCTGTTGGAACCGTAAAAGATGGAAAAATGGGAAGAATTGGCGGAGGCATTTGTGCTACAATATAAATACAATACCGAGATTGCCCCGACCCGCAAAATGTTAATGCGCACGGAGAAAAGGAGAAATGAGTCATTCGGGTCATTCGCACAAGGTGGCGCGCCTTGGCTGCTCAAGTTCGACCACCACTGGACGACGCGGAAATGGTGGAGCTTTTCCTTAATACCCTTCCTCCAGACTTTTACAACAAAATGATTAGCTTTGACTGTGGAAGCTTTACCCGTTTGGTTGCCATTGGAGAGAGAATTGAAGAAGCCATGCATGAAGGTCGGATAACCGAAGGCACAAGCAGGAAATTTACCAATAAGAAGGAGAAAGAAGTAGAAGTAGCTTACGTGCAAGGCCCGGCCGAATCAAAACAATTTTCGAATCCTCAAAATCCTTCCGCATCACGAGGAGGTACCGAATTACGAGCCCAGAAGGTGGACGCCGAGGCAATTCACACCTTTGCCTAGGCCCTTGTCCAAATTGTTACCCATGTTGCTGCAGAAAGGGTTGGTAGCTAAAGAGATTCCTCGTGACAACCCTCCTAAATTCCTAGGGTTTGACCTTACAAAGTCTTGCGAGTACCATATGGGTGAGAAAGGCCATGATGTGGATAATTGCCGAATACTCCAGAACAAGGTCCAGAGCTTATTGGACAAAGATATCTTATCATTTAAGGAGACGCAGCCCAACGTCAAGCAAAACCCTTTACTCGTTCATGTCGAGGATGTCAATATGATTGCTGAAGAAGAGGAAAGGAACGTGCAAATGGTCAGGGTTGACGTCCACAAACTGTATGAAGATTTGATTTTAACTGGTTATTACAAAAGGAGCGATGAAGTTGTCCCTAACCGAGAAGAAACTAGAGCGTGTCACCGGGATGATCAACATGGGCATAATCCGCAATGGAGGAGGAGGCCAAGCAAACGAGACGATGACAGCTGTAATTGATTTCTCTCCCAAGAATTCTTGTTGTGAATTTGGGATGGTTGTGGAGATGTCGAGTCAAGGAGGTAAGCACACGTCAAAATACCAAATGATGTCGACGTAGCCAAGGAAACCGAACCGTTAATCATAAATGAAGGAGAAGCCTTAGATGTTGAATCCGAGCTCAAAGCTAAAAGAGTTTGCGGAGATCGTGCATTTTTGAAGATGGCACTAGAAAAGTGCGAAGTGGTAGATACACTAGGCCAACCAAGTGGAAAGTATGACTATCTCGTCAAATACTCACCTCCTCCAAGCTTTTTCATGGATCCTAAAGAAACCGTCCCTGATGGGTGGGGAGGCATGGACGACTTAACCGAGCTCAAGGAAGAAACCGTCGCCATGATGACACCGGTAATCATCGATTTATCTATTGAAGAAGAGCAATGGGACTCTAATGAGAGCAAGTTTAAACACGTGGTTATTGATTTGGCGGCCGAGGAATTCGCGAACTTAGAGCTAGGAGAGGCTGAGTCCAAACCGATGGTAATTGAGTTGCCACCATGCGATCCAGATGAGATCCCAAAAAGCCCTGTCACTAGTTTTGATCCTAAGGCAGTCCCATGGGATTATGGGACAAATGAAGTCGATCTTGTTACCCGATCAGTCGCGTTATGCACCCGAAGTTATGGAAAAGAAAGCATTCTTCGATGAGGAAGCGAAGCAATTTTTGGCGATGATCAAATCTAGTGAGTTTGAAGTAGTAGAGCAGCTAAGGAAGATGCCCCCTTGATTTCGCTCTTAGAGTTGTTCAAGACCTCGAGAAACACAAAAATGCACTATTGAAGATTCTAAATGAAATACACGTACCGGAGACTATTGGGGACAAGCAGCTGGAGGAGTTCATTGGGGCCATTCTCTTGAAGGACCAAATCTCATTCTCAGACGAAGATCTTCCGGAGGAAGGACGTGATCATAACAAGGCCTTACTCATATCGGCCAAGTGTTGTGATATGATAGTAACTCGAGTCTTAATTGATAATGGGTCCGCTCTGAATATTTGTCCGTTAGCCACCCTTCGTCTTCTCGGGGTTGGTAAAGAGCAAATTAAACCATCCAAGTATACCGTCCGAGCTTTTGATGGTGTAAAGAAAGAGACAATCGGGGAAGTTGAGCTCAACCTTTTGATCGGCCCTACCTCATTCCTGACAAAATTCCAAGTGTTGGATATCCCCAGCGCTTTTAATTTCTTATTGGGTCGACCATGGATCCATGCCGCTTGAAGCTATACCTTCCTCTCTACATCGATGGTTAAGTTCATTTCGGAGGGGAAAATTGTAACCGTTCGTGCAGAAACTGATTTTAAGATCTTTCAAGACACAGCCATCCGTATGTGGAGCCCGAGGAGAAGGAGGAATCTAGCTACCATACCTTCGAGCTAGTCTCAATGGTCCATGTACCCATTGGGACCGCTCTTAAGAGTCCCGAAATGTCGGCCCGTCTATCATGTCAAGTAGAGTGCTATTGAAGTACGGTCACACTCCCGGATTGGGATTGGGAGTGTATGCCCAAGGTATTACTAAGCCCATTGAAGCCCCCAAGAATCATAAAAGAGTAGGTTTAGGCTACCAAAAATATCTGGAAAGTCAGGTGAAATATGAAGAGCCTGATGATCAAGGCGTATATGGCAGAGTAGAGGCCGAGGTTACCATGGAGGCCGTATGGGCCGAGGCAATCGTGGAGGCCGAAGTATGCATGGGGGACACATGGGCCAAAGTAACCGTTGGGGCCGAGATGTGTGTGGAGGTTATATGGGACGAATTGAATATGGAAGTTGCACTAATGCAACACAAAATCAGCAAGGCTTACTTCTTCCATCACTAAAGGATCTTTATCCACCATTGGAGAAGACCTTTACCAAATCACCTGAGCTACTACAAGAAGAGGAGGGAGCAATCTTAGACATAGCAGACCTATTTGGTACCGACTATGTGTATGTCACCTTTGATGATGACGAGGCGGAGCCTTCTGTGGGCTTCTTCCAGCTTTCGGAGAACATCAGTATCTGAAGAATAAAGCCAAGAAATTGATTTAAGCGGAATACATATCGACCAAGCAAATATGTGGAGGAGGAAAGCGCTCGAACTAATGAGACCAAAGACCTGAGAATCTCTTCAAGCCTTAAAACAATAGATTCATGCCGTTGTTTGCTGCCAAATGGTGAAACTGATCAAGGGGTCACCAGACTACTAAGGCACAGGTAAATACTCTTCTTTTCAAAATCAAATGGAAAACAAATGGAGAATTTCCATTTAAAAAAAAAAAAAGAGAGAGAACACTTAATGTTTTTCTAGAAACAAGCACAAAAAATGGAAATTGAGGAAACAAGTTTTCCACAAAATTCGCGAAAATCTTCTTTACCTTTAATTTGTCCATCCACTCGGCGGATCAGTCATTTCGAATCAAAATTCTCTATGGAGATTAATCCACCCAGATGATCTCAACAAAAATGAAAGGTGATATTACTTATGCCAAGCGAGAAACACTTAGGATGAAGAAAAGCAACCCCTTCCCAAAACATGTCCTTTAAGCACTATGGGATTCAAGCGAGAAAGAAAACCCGTGTCGTTTAAGGTCAATGAACTCATTCGCAAGCGGTACATAGATCAAGATGATAAGAGGCATTTCTTTCTTCTATCATACACACTACAGGTGACAATAGTTAGCCCATTTGAGCCTTTTAATGTGAAGAATTTTCTACAAAATACCTCTGTCAAGAACCACCCCACGATAGGGCAATTATGGAGGTCTGGGTTGACATTATTTGAAGAGGAAAGATAAGAAAGGCTTCCTTACGCTCACTTGCATAAATCATTTTGTGGTAACTTCAGGTGAGTTCTTATGGAAGCTCGAAGCATCCCAAGGTGAAGAAGAGCATTCTTTTCTCTACCCAAACACCGATACCCTTTGCTTAAACCAAGTTGAGCCTAATCGTTCATTTCTAAAACCCGAGTGGTGATTATCTCCCCACATTGGGGGCAGGGCATATTATTTACCAATGCAATTGGTGTTTACATGAGAATATGAAAAGCATCTCGAAAGTCTTAAGAGCTCAAAAAGTCCAAAAGAGCAAAAGTCAAATGAAAATTGAAGGGCATGAAAAAAGTAGTGTGCCTGGTAAAAACAAGGCCAATGCCCAGGGAAAAGAAATGCTTGCATTGAAAAGAAAATCATTGCAAATGCAAAAGTCATTATGTTAAGATGATTAGTCAAAGGACTTTCGAGACAATTTGAATTTTAAAAGCCTAGCGCTTGAAAAAAAAATGGATGGATGATATGGTAATGATGCCATGATAATCACCAACTCTCAAATTCCCCTTCGAAAAATGTTAAGCCTTTTAAGCCTTTCACCGAACCAACATTACAACCTATTCCCGAAGCCTCTTGATTGGGATAATTCGAGTTGAAATTGGGATTTCCAAAGAAGATGCCACTCAAAGAAGTGAGAGCAAGGTTGTCTTTTCTCATCTTAAGGTTTCTTGACTTGTAAACCCGGCGAAGATGTTGATCAATGATTAATTCATTTCATAGCCAATGATGTTTATCCATTGCTAAAACCATGACCAAACCGCACTACAGTCCTCCTAAAAGACCTTTTAGATTGGTCAATGTGTACTTATTGCGAATGATTCAAAGCCTTGCACACTTTGGAAGAGTGAGATTGAGTGATCAACTTATTTCCCATATGAATAAATGGGATCAAATAGCCATTTTCTTGAGAATATGTGAGAAGCCCTTTCTGACTAAGGGTCCTTGCTTGGCATACTTAACAAACATTTCTCATAAATCAAGGTCATTTCGACAAGGACTTTTCTCCCAAGAGAATTTGACGATTAATGATATCATCCGAGAATGATGACAATTTTGCGAGTTTGTCAAGTAGTTGGAATTAGCTTGATTTGTTTATGCAATCATTGCTTTCGCATTACGACACACTTTTGATATTGTTTTTGATGACATGTGCTAAAATTGATCTTATCTAGTATGCTTTCGCTACTAGAATACTTGTTATAATGAATTCTATTTGATGTGCAGTGTCCATTTCAAAATATTCTCGAATGACAAGTTTCTCCAAAGTGAAACCACGCAATTTCAAAGGGTTCATGAGATAGCCTTAAACCATGCACTTTCAAGAGTTCTTGGTTACCTTTAAACCATGCAATTTCAAAGGGTTCATGGGTCAGCCTTAAACCATGCATTTTCAAGAGATTCTTAGTCATCCGCAAACCATACAATTCACACGGTTAGTGGACTACCTTAAACCACAAGGTTAGTGGGACTACCTTAAACCACAGGGTTAGTGAATTTGCCTTAAATCACAAGTGGACTGCCTTAAACCACAAGGTTAGTGGGATTGCCTTAAAACCACACGGTTAGTGGGATTGCCTTAAAACCACACGGTTAGTGGGACTACCTTAAACCACAAGGTTAGTGGATTGCCTTAAAACCACATGGTTAGTGGGACTACCTTAAACCACAAGGTTAGTGAATTTGCCTTAAATCACACGGTTAGTGGGACTGCCTTAAACCACAAGGTTCGTGGGTATATCCTTAAACCACATTTTTCAAAGTATTCATAGGTACATCCCTAAACCATGCTCCTTACATTAAACTCATTTGCATTTTCATTTTACTATTGTAAAAAAAAAAAAAGCAAAAACAAAAAATAAAAAATTAGGCGTCACCTTATCTTTGAAAGAAACCTCTTTGAGCTTCCTTCCAAAGAGGGGCAGCTGTTGACACCTAATTTTTTGCCCAAATTATTGCATATAGATTAATTAATTAAAAAAAAAAGAGAGAAAAAAAGATTAAAAAAAAGAAAAAAGTTAAAAAAAGAAGAAGAAGAAAGAAAAAAAGTTGTGGCCAATGATCTAAATGTGACTAGCCAAGCCCAGGAGGTCAGATTAGAATTAAAATGGCAAATTGGGGCAAAAATGCAATTTTCAAAAGTTGAGGGACCAATTCGCAATTTTTGCAAAATTTCACCCAAGCCCTTAAATCATCATCTTAACCCCCAATTAAGTTGAAATTGAACTTGGGTCAGGTCTAATTAATCGAATCGGGCAAAAAGGACATAATTGCATTGAATTTGACATTTTCGGGCAAGAAAATGGCCAACTTTGAGGGACTCTCTTGCAAAATTGGGTGGAGAAAATTACGAAAAATGGTCAAGATCTTAAACTACTATACATGAGGTTGCTAATTGATCAGAAACCACGGCCAAATTGATGGATTAAAGCACACAAACTAGCTACCTAAACCCAGCCCATGGTTAGGTCTTAATTCGGAGCTGATAAGTAGGCATATTTGTGGCCCCACCATATCTCACTCAGCCACCCATATAGCTCGATATTTGCACGTGATGGAAGACCATATATAGAAGTGCAAGTGGACGGAAATTGGCCAAGGATAAGCTCCTGACAGCACTGGAAAATCGCAGCAAAACCTGCACACTCAACAGCTGCAAAATTAAAAAATTTGGCTAAGTCAGGAGAGTGGGTGGACTAGCTCAGTTGGCAGGCTTGGTAGGGGGCCAAAAAGCTGACCAAAAATCCCTCAATTCATGGGATAAGATCACTTAAGCAAGGTATTTCAAGGGATGAAACAAAAGAGACGAGAGAGATAGGAGAGAGCTCGGAATCGTACCCCAAACACACCTTCAGAAGCAACTCCAGAGAAGAAAAACCTAGAAATTCCAGACCGACCTAGAGAGAGAAAAGTGAGATTTTCACACACCTGCAGCCAAAATTAGCCAAAACCTTCAACTAGAGAGTGAAAGCTAATTAAAATATCTTTCCAACCATAGGTCGCATGCCCCAAATGGAGATCGGGAAGGCCTCCTAAATCCCCCGAAACAGTGCCCTCCTGGCTGGCCCAGAAAGTCCGAAAATTTTTCTAAGTGTTGAGCCTGCTTGGTCACGAGTGAGGAAAAGCGAGTGCTTTTGAGAAACTTGAGAGACAAATGAGGAAAGCCATGACTTACAAGCCAAACTATAATACATATAGTTTGGGTTGATTTGAACTTGGCCAACAAGGAAGGTTTGGAAGTCTAATTTTGGAAGTCAACGAAAAGCTTCGTTGTCACTTTTTCTTCTGCAGATCTCACTTTCAGCTTGAAGGAACCAACTTCCACGTGCTTTCAGAGGACAATTTCGTGGTTTCCTTGGCCAAGAGTCACTTGAAAAAGAAACTAGGAAGCAAGGTAAGCATCCTAGATGTATTTTTGTTCGAGTTTGAACATGTTTTGATCATGAAAATCGAGAAGGAAACTAGTCCGAAGAACTGATTTCTGAAGCTAAAATTTTTCTAAGTGTTTAAAACCTATTCAATGCCCCTACATGCTTGACTTCTTACTCCCCTTTGCATGCTTTTTTTCGTCGTTGTGACTTTGATGAATGTTACATGGGAGTACAAATGATGCATAGAACAACCCGGTTTAGTCTTTAAATCTCCTTGTGAACCATGAAACCATCTATAAGATGAGCCAAAAACCACATTGAGACATGGTTGGCCAACATCGATCATGCATGAATGCTTCTTGGAGAGTTCACTTTGATGCGTTCGGTTGATCGTTTTCGGTGATGTTTGTTGCATTTGAAAGTAAGTGTTACCTATTTTCATCTAGATGGAGTAATATTTCATATAGATATGGCATGTGATGGTTGTCGGAGCTTCAATATGAGCATTTGGCATGGCTGTTTGACTTGGGTTCATCACCAGTTTTTGCAAAACAGCTCCAACCCGCATGTTGGAGGCCGTTTTCAGTTCGGTTTTTGCATGTTCTAGGCTGTGATTTCTAGTTAAACTTGTTCCTTGCATGTAGTAGTATAATCTTGATACTTTATCTCCGCATGAGATTGCTTATGTGTCGAGATTGAATGCCACGAACATGACCCGATGAAGACGTTTGAGGTGATTTAATGCAAGCCAAGTATTCGATAAAATGTTGGAACCAAGTTTCAACCTTGAAACGGTCGATTTAAGCTCTATTATTGTAATATTTATGTGCTGTGTTGTTCAATGTTAACGTATATCGGTTTAGGAAATTATTATTATTATTATTTAAAAAAAAAAAAAAATCCAAAAAAATTCAAAAAAATTCAAAAAAAATATATAAGTGATAAATGGCATCAAATTAAGGAAAAATGACATATATGAAATTTTATTAATTTTATAAGGTCGTTTTTCCTAATTTAATGTCATTTTGATATTTTATAATCATTTTTTGCAAATACTCTATTTTCCATAGATTCAAATTATTTAGAGTAGTTTCGTGTATTTAGGGTAATATCATGCATATTTAAATTCTCATTTTGCTCACGGGGTCCTCTCCGGGCGTGATAACAATGCCATGTAATATTATTTGCCCGACTTGTATCGGGTCTTTCTTTTCCGCATTACTTTCAAGTTATTTCAATTTCTTGGATGTTTATTTACCGCACCGCTTTTCAATAATTTGAGTGTAAATTTCTTTTCTAAATTATGTTAGGATTAGTTTAGACAAAAAAAAACCTACAAAAATATTTGCATGGACACTTAGAGGTTTCATAAAGATTATAATTGGTAATCAAGATGGTGTTGCCATTTAGATAAACAACCTTCCAAGTTAGTGGTACCGCAATGGCGCTAATAGAAACATTGGCGTAAACAAGTCCCCGTTCCTCGAAATCTCTGGTTACGTAAAAATCGAGGCAACACTCCCGTGTCTCGGTTGGTTTCTAGCCAACCTCAATAGGCTAGTGGCGACTCCTAGAACTACATAGGTTGTTAAGAATTAAAATTCAAAATCCAATGTTGCGCGAGGTATGGGCTTGGGAGAGCCCACGCCTAATTTAGGGCCGTTGGTCCGCTTCTTTAGGCAAATACCCCTAAACCTTCTTCTTTTTCCCCGGACGGAAAAAAAGAGGTCGTGACAGACCTCAAGAAAGATCGTGCGGCACTTCCATAGACACGCCGTGAGTAGCTCGAACGTGGAGCATTTCGGGACTAGGTGGTGAGGGAGGCGTTGCTTGATCGACGCCACTTCCCACGGGCTGAAAAAGAACGACCCGTGCACCATGTTGGTGGGGTCTGACATTGCGACCGCACTTCCGGCGTCGACGGTGTCCTCGAACTCAGGGTGCGTGCACGTCACTTGCGGCGGGTCTCGCGCCTTAAGGATCTCTCTCCGCCAAACTGGCAGCTGAGACGGTGCACCAGCGCCACGTGCGAGTTCCGCAACTGCCTAGGAACTGTTTTAGGCCGAGGGAGTTGCTAATTGCGTGATTGAGTCGGATTCCGAGGATGAAGGCCCCACATTTCAAACGGGTCACCTACCATAAAACAAGAAACTCGTGAGAAACCTAGAAAGGTACAGGTTGAATTAATCGGATCAAGAGGGCACGTTGTCTGTTTGTCTGTTTGTCCGTCTCTATATATAATATATTGAAATTCTATCAATTAACAATATCTACGCACGATGTGTTTCCAAATAGTGCAATGCTCTAAACAAGTGACGTATCGCAACATGACTAAGTTATGATGAGAAAAGTACTGATTTTTTAAAAGAAAATTTATTTAGTCCTAAACTTTTAATTGTACCAATTTAGTCCTAAATATTTTTATATTTTGCCAATTGAGTTAATACTGATAATTTTGGCTAGAAATCGTTGATGTGGACATCGACTATTCTATGTGATACGACCAACGTTGACATGGATATTTTTTTTAATGATAAATTTTTTTATTATAATTTTTTCCATTCAATTTGATAAAAAAAAAAAAGTTTTGGCTAGCAAGGGCTTGGCAAGAGTCTTAACCCTCCAAGATTTGGGTGATGGCTGCCTCACCCAAAGTCGGCGGGACCGTAGGCAAGGCCTAAAGGCCTCTTTAGTGTCACGCCCGAACCCTAGGTATGTGCACATCCCTCGGCGGTTGACTAAATTGCGACTTTCCTAGATGCGTCGCCGACCCTTTTCTTTTTATGCACGTGTGGAAGCAAAATTTAAACATATGCCCGGACAACAACAAACATGGGATAGAAAAGCAAGACAACCAAATTTTACCAAACACACTTTAAATACAAGCCAAGTTAGTCCTACAAGTCTATACACTATAGGTCTGCCCCAAAAGAATTACCGGGCAACCTATACTCCGGATCCCTTCGACTCTGGCTCGGGATCCTCCATGACACCCTCTAGTATCTCCGGACTAAGGACCTGAAAAATTATAAACCATGACGGGGTGAGAATAAATCTCAGTGAGTCAACACCCTAAACCCCGATTAGGACGAGAATTCACTAAAAGGCGTCCTAAACATACGCCACTAGAACTTACCTCGCCTCAGCACCAGCCTGCACATTAGTGCATCTCATAAAACATATGCATACAGTAAATGCATTCAATGACTGGAACCCATCATATCACTCATCAAATATTCACAGAAGTCTCGATTATAAGACTAAATCGTTATGACACATCCCATTCCGTGCCATATAATTTCGTTCCATAATCAAGCGCATATGTCTCATATCGGTGGTTCAATCCATACCCGATATTCACTCTCAATAATCAAACTCAATATTCAAACTCACGGCTCTAGAGGTGCCCCCATGAAGTTACATTATTGTGTGGCACTTAGTCTCTGATCACAATAAGCAATAGCTCAAGGCTCTAGAGGTGACTCACACGAAATTTCTTTGTCGCATAGCACTTAGTCATTTTCTACAAATAACAACAGTACAAAGCTCTAGAGGTGGCTCTCATGAAGTTATGTTATCGTGTAGCACTTAGCCCTTGATTATGCATGACAGTAGTGCAAAGCTCAAGAGGTGGCTCCCATGTGACTCAAGTCATTATGTAGCACTTAGCCTTTGACTACAATAAACAATGGTACAAGATTCTAGAGATGGCTCACATGAAATTTTGTTAACATGTAACACTTAGTCTTTTATCTCCTCACAACTCATTCGGTTTCCTTAATACAACACATATTACCCTTCAATAGCCATCCTTTACCATGACCATAAACCATCACTATAGTGCAATCACTTACATCTCATCACACACAAGTTCCAAGCATATCACCAGTCAACCACATCACCAAATAAGCATTAATGAACAATCATAGCATCAAGAACCATCACAAAATCACTACCGGTCCTAACCAGCAGAAACAATCCACTTGCGCATCTCCAAGTTTAAATCTAGAAACCTAATCAAAAGAGTTCATAAAATTCTCAAATTTGAATATGTTGTAAAAGACAAAAAAAATGAACTTTTTTTTTTCATGAAAACACCTTGACCTAGATCCTTTTAGATTTAGCCTAGTAAATCGCTCAATCCAGTACAAAAACTATATTCGTTTCTAGAAAGTCTGTTTTTCAAAATGAGTTTGGTTCAAGATCTAAAACATGTATATTTGATCTAAAATTTGACTATGTTAAATTGCAAGATGTAACAAACAACTTTTGTGAAGGAACCATTTCAAAAATCGAGCCCTAAGAGTGGATAAAAATCATGTAAACACAAAAAGGTTACCAGTTCTAGCACAATCCGAGATTCTGTTTTAAAATGACAAAACTGAAATCTCATTTTCTTAAATCCTTAAAAGTCTTGAGTAAAATATATACCATAGCTGAAGATGTCTAAAATATTTCTCCATAAGAAATTAACTTCAAAATCGTAGCCTATTTCAATCCACAAATATGGCAAACGGTGAGGGTCTAGTGAACTGATTCGGGGGAAATCTACTGAATTAGACTAATCCACCCTCATTAGTGCTAATCCAACCAATTAGATCAACAATAATTAATCTTAAGGCTAATCTAACCAAGCTAGATTAACAATAATCCATCTTAAGGCTAATTTGTGACATCCCGATTTTTCTAATTCTATTTTCAACTGATTGAGTCAGGCATTTCATCTGTGCATATAGTTCGTCTCTCTGAGTTGGCCACTCATAAGAGGACTAGCTTATCGGACGAAGCAATTAAGGGATTTTAATGCGTCAAACTTGGGGACTAATCACCCTCAGGTCGGATGCAAGAAAATTTCCCTGAAAGCTACCTGGTAGGTTAGGCGTGCTGAAATCGCACCAGATTGAATTCAACCGTAAAAATTGGGATTGAATTTAGAAGTTGGGAGCCCGGTTCTGTCACACATCTTATTAGGATCATGAGATAATTTTTGTGGATTTTAATTGGATTCAGATAGAAGAGAATTGAAAGAAAAATTGAAGAAATTGGATGTACAAGAATTGGACCCCGGCGGAAAATGAAAGTGCAACCATTGGAGAAGTTGTGGAGGATTTGAGTGAGTGGAAGATGACATGGGATGATGTCATGGTGGTTGGGCCAAAGAGAATGAGATTTGGACAAGTGGAGGGTGGAGATTTGCCCTCAAAAGTGTGACCCATCAACATCATCTTCAAGCTTGGGAAGAGAGAGAACGAGGAGGGAGAGGGGGATCCGACTAGACTAGCCCCGACGCCGCCCCCTTCGCCCGCTCGCGCGCCCATTCGCCGGAGCTCGCCGTCGCAGTCGCTGTTCGCCCACGCGCCCGTCGCCGTGCCCGCTCGTCGTCGCACCGCTTCCGTTGCCTCCAGCCTTTGTCCGCCGCTTGTTGCCGTCCACTGGAGCCTCCATCGCCGCCGTTCGTTGCCGCCAGCCACCGCTTGAGCTGCTGCCACCCATCCCCGCCAGTTTCGCGCTCGAACCGCCACCGTGCAGCCCTCCGTCGGCCTCAACCAGCAGCCAAGAAAAATGGGTTTCTCAGCTTGGTTTTGGCCCGTTTTGGCCGCTTTCCCGAGCTCGGATGCTCAGCCCGCCTTGAGGAAAGTCGATCCTTGTGTCATCCTCGTCGTTTTGGTCCACTCGGCTCGCTAATCCAATGAGTTTAGCTCACTAAACCTTGCTTAGAGGGTTAATTATGCTTAGGGATGTTTAGTTTATGTTAAGTATTATTAGGTTGTTAGTTTAGGTTATTTAAGAGTAGATTAGATTAATGGGGTGTTTTAATTTAAAGTGTGCTTAATTAAGGGTAAGTAGGTTTATTTAAAATAAGCCTTGATTTGACATAAATGAATTTACTTTTGATTTATTTAAATGTCTCGAAATTATTAAATAATTTAATAATATATTATTATTCGAAATTATTAAAATATTATTATTTAATTATTTTCGGAATAAATTTAATTATTTATTAAATTCCGAAAATTTTGTTGGGACCCTAAATTCTCATAATTTCGTGTCGGTCGCTGCTTTGTATTGTTGGATTTTAAAATTGATGATTGGATATTATAAATTGAGTATGGATCGTGAAAGATATAGATATTATTATTTAATTAATTTTTGGAATAAATTTAATTATTTAATAAATTCTGAAAATTATTTTGGAACCTTATTTTCTCAGAATTTCACATGCTGATTGTTGTTGTGCATTTAGAATTTGAATTTGATGAATGAATGTGGCTAATTGAGTGTTGATTGTGGTAAATAGGGATTTTATTCATAAAAACCCAAGTGTCGGGTTTTGATGCAAAACTTGGATTTTAATGATTATATTAAATAGTGGGGTTTGAAAAAGTGAGATATTGGCTTTTTGATTCGAAATTAGCGTGTCCCCACACACGTGAGTAATTTCTGGAATATTTTTAATATGAAGAAAAATGGTCGGGATCACTATTTTAAGTGGAAGCATTGATTGAAATATAAAGTGTCCTGGGGCCGAGTATGCTTTGGCTGTGTGATAACTAAGAGGAATCGTCCTGGGTTGTTGAGCCGGACTTGCCCCTATATGGGATGCCCACTCGGTGGTTGCGGATCGCAGTAGATTCTGGGCCCATGCTCTTTCGGGAATGCCGTCGACGTACTGACGAAGCCGCACTCCAAGGGGGGAGGCGATGCCTGGTTATATGCCAGTAGATAGCCGAACAACGAGTAGGCTATGCCATTATGTGGCAGTGAATAATAATTGGAATGCATGTTGAGTGTTATTGATGTGTTGGATTATGGGACGAAATTGTGTGGCATGGAATGGGACGTGTCATAACGATTTAGTCTTATAATCAGGACCCCCGCGGTTGTTGGTTATATGAAAGAGAATGCGTTCTAGTTGTTTAAGTTCATATTACTATCTATGATTGAGTGATTTGAATTGCGCTAACATGTAGGAAGGAACTGAGGCGAGGTAAGTCTTCTGTGTGATGTGGTTAGGCCACCCATGGTGTATTTTCTTTCTAATATGGGTTTAGGGGGTTGAACTCGCTGAGACATTGTCTCATCCCGGTTTGGGGATTAAAATTTCAGGTCCCTGGTGGTCGGAGCGACCAGATAGCTTTGGTTGGCCTTGAGGAGTTGCAGAGGTGAAGTCATAAAAATTGGAGAATATGTCTGACTTGTAGGTCGTAGGACGGTTCCTTTTTAAGAGCTGGTCATTTATAGACTTTTGGCTGTAGACTTCTGTTTGTAATTCTGTTGAATTATGAAAGTGTTATGTTGTGGTTTTGCTTCATGCTTTTCTATCCCGTATTTCATTGTCAGGGGTTTTATAATACATTCCGCTTGTTCAATAATAAATCAATGGGGTCAGCGACACTACCTGGGAATGTCGCATTTGCATGACCATGGTGGGATGTTGGTGTGCTCGAGGTTCGGGGCGTGACATAATCTAACTAAAATACTAATTTAACTAAGATAATTAACACTAATCCACTTAACTAAGTGCAATTAACAAATCTAATCAAGGATTATGGAGTTAACTCATCGGATTAGCGAGCCAACTCATCGGATTAGCGAGCCAACAGGTTCACGGTGATGGCGATGCGACGGTGGTGAGGTCCTGTGCCTACGGCGGCTCTAAAGGAGGCTCGAAATAAGTTGAAAACGGTCTTGCAAGCTCACAGCTTGAGCTAGGAACCGGTTCTGCTTCTGCTCCGTTTTGGAGCTGTTGGTCTTAGCTGGCTTGGTGGGCTAATGGTTGCTAGTGGTGCTGGGGCTGAAGCAGTGGCGTGAGGTGGCACAGGGCTGAGGTTGTTGGCCGTTTGGTGGCTAAATGGTGTGGGGATGGGCACGGAATGGGGCTAGCGTGAAGTTGGACGAAGCTACTGGTGGGATGGCTTGAAGATGGGAAGCCGGAGTTGGCGGTGTCTCTCGGCTCGATGGCTGTTTTGGTTGGTTCGGTGCTAGCCTTGGCTAGTGCAAGTTCAACAATGGAAGAAATGATGGTTTTAGGAAGAAGCAAGAAGAAGAAGAAGAAGCTGAAAACTGCAGAAGGGGGGGGGGCTTGTTTGGCCAAGAGGAGAAGGAAGGGGACACAAAGGAAGAGAGGGGAACAAAGGGGGACAAATGCCTTGAAAGTCAAGGGAAAATATCCCAAATTCATCATTCTTGGTCTCCAAAGCCCACAACCCTATCCAGCAGCAACTTTCTCTCCCAAACTTCTCAAACAAGCCAAATTTGAATGCCAAAAGACAACAACAAATCAGCCCTATGAATTTCCCTTGGTCCTCCTTCAATTCCTCACCAATTTAAGCCAAATTGGTAGCCAAAAATCACACCCACTCAGCCTAAATAAATTCCATGCCTTTCCTTCACAAAACAATCCATTTTGAAGGCCAAAAATGCCCATAGCAGCAGCCATACGATTTTCCATTCTTTTCTCAACAATTTAATTCAATTTGATGGCCAAAGTTTCTCTAATTCAACCTAAGGAAGTCAATAGGCCACCAAATGGTTAATTTCCTTCCAAAGCTTCACAAAATCATCCAATTAGAAGGCCAAAAATATCACCCCTGCTGTCCATACGGATTTGCACCCATTTCCCTTCCAAATTCTCACCAAATAAACCAAATTGGCATCCAAAAATGCCAACTAAGGTGCCCAAACGAAGTTCCATAATTTCCCTCACCAACTAACTCATTTTGAAGGCCAAAAATCCACTTAAAAATGCCCCTCCGAATTTCCTTGATTTAATTTTGCCAAATTCCAATTTTTTTTTTTTTTTTTTGTAAAAATTCCCGGCTCGACGGAATCTCTTCAAAAGATGAGACGATGTCCTAAAAATAAATCACGACATGCTCAAACTTTCAATTTCTGAAACTGAGTTCAATTTTGTGGTTAAAATTAACCAGACGTGATTTTAGTACAATTCAATCTACAAGTAGCTTTTAGGGATTTTAGCACGCTTATATCCCTTAATGGTTTCACCTAAAAGGTTAGTTAACTAGCGAATGATTAGCTCAAAGAAAAAGCAACATAGGCGCGTCAGTGAAAAGCAAATTTCATTTATTGAGATGGGTTTGAAAATTCAGGATGTCACAACCAGATCTAAGCAAGGGCCGTCTTGCTTAGGGCCTTCATGGCCTTGCTTGCTCGGGGCAAGGCAACCTCACCAGCGGCCGGCAAGGATTTGCGGGTGCTCGCCCAAGCCAAAATGAAAGTAAGAAAGAATGAAAGAAAGAAAATAATAAAAACTAATAATAATTCAAAAGTTATTAAAATATTATTAAAAAATGTTTACGTGAACGCCTATTATACCACATAGGATGACTGATGTCCACTTCACTGATTTCCAGTTAAAATTGGTCAAATGGATTCAATTGACAAAATCTTAAAAAGCTTATGATTAAGGCTTCATTAGTTTTGCTGAAAACAACTTCAAAGAAAATATTTTCCAGATTTTCAAATGGAAAATAAATTGATCGGGGAAAATATTTTCCATCTGCAAAAAAAAGTCTTCTAAAATAAGGAAAAATGTTTTCCATTTTTTGAGATGAGAAAAACATTTGCCTCATTCACTTTCTCTTATCTCACATGTTAACTTTTCCATCTTTTTTTTCCTTTGTTTTTTTAAATTAAAACTTTTAATTATTTTTCCTTTTCTTTTTATTTTAAACTTCTAGTCTTGGCTAGTCGTTGGCCACAACGATGATGGCGATCGACTTTGGGTGAGCTCAAGGCTTGCCTACATCTAGCAATCTTGTTGCTTGCCAAATTGGCGAGCCAGGTGAGCATGAACCTTTGGCTAGCGGCAAGCTCAGTTGGTCACCAGTCGTCACTGTGGCCAGCGATTGGCCGAAGAAGAAGAAGATAAAAAAGAAAGAGAGGAAAAATTACAATTAAAATTAATTTAAAAATTGGTTTTTTAAAAAATTAAAAATTTAAAAAAATTATTGAAAACAAATGCATGGAGGAAAAGATTTTCTTTACCCAACAGAAAAAAATGTTTTCCGCATCATTTTCAGGATTTAACCGAATATCGAAAAATAATTATATTTTTCTAGAAAATATTTTCCAAAAATGCCATATTTTTCACAAAATGAATGAAACCCAAATTAGTACAATTAAAAGATTTATATTACTTGATAATTTGGGAGAAGTACCAAAAAAACTCATAACCATACTTTTTTAATTTTCGAACTCTTCTCTTTTTCATTTGTTAGTCGCATCACATATTATCGTCGATTTTACACAATACTTGCCTGGACCAACGATAAAAGGCACCCAGCGATGTCACCCGACCCAGCCACATCGCACAACACCTCATTTACGAAGCTGCATGGCGGCTTCATGGAGTCGCCGAGCTCCTCGAGGCTAAAGTCGGCATCGGCCTCCACGAACAGAATCCCCTCGCCGGTACAGGCCACCCCGAGCTTACAGTCCGGCCCTTCCCGGATCCGCCCGGCCAACGGATAATAGTACACTAGTGCCTTCGCAAGCGCTTCCTTGACGACTCTCGCCGGGTCTTCTCGGCCTTCAATTGAGGGGCTTTGTGGGTAGAAAAGGAGGGGAGCAGAAAACGAAGCCAATCCAGGCCATCCAGGCCCGAGAAGGGTTTGAGTTCGCGCGGGGTGTCTACCGCCAGGGAGATCAACTCTGGCTCATGGTGGTTCACGGTTAGTAGTCCCGGATGGTGGTGAAACCACTTTCGTGATGGCAGGTTGAAGACGAGAGAGAGAAAGGAATTGTTTTAGGGTTTATAAGGTGGGAAACAAGGGAAAATGTTGGGACCTAGTTTTAAAGAATGTCCACGTGGCACATAAAATGAAGTATAGTCAACAAAGCAATGCCGAAAAATTACTTGGTGAATCGTCCTTTTGGCATTCGGAAATAAGACTATGCTTCCTCTCGCTCTCACGCGATTCACGAGTAATGCGATGGCGTCGGCTGTTGAATTCTTATACCAAATTAAGATCTCTAGGGATACAATATATAGAGATTACCACATGATATCGATATCATCCATACAAGTAATGCGACGGTGACAGGTCTGTCATTCTTTCAAGAGTAATAGAGATTTCCAGATTGCACAATATTTCATGGAAATCGGCCTGCTTGCTTAACTGGCTCCCAACGGAGAAGTAAATTTTCTGAAATTCTATATTTAATACACATAAGTCCATATGGAGGTGGAGACCCGATTATCTAGTGATCCATAAAACACTCTACAAGTCTCATAAACCAACTCTTTGGCTTGTGCAGCTCGTGATTTGGCACAATTTGCGCTTGACTAGGAGTGCTTCCTTACTTTTTAATGGTGAATGTCCTAATCTCTTTGTACCTTTGTTAATTCAGTTCTAAGTCTTTAATTTTGCTAATTGATTTTTAAACATTTTCACTTTTTATTAATTGAGTCTATCTAAGCAAATTTTAGCCGGAAATTGTTGACATTGACAACGACCTTGCAGACCATTGCCTCTAGCAAGTTGTTGAGGCTCAGTGATTGGCTGAAGAAGGAAGAAGGGAAAGAAGAAAAAAGGAAAAAAAAATGAAAAAAGAATAACAAATTCAAAATTTGAAATTTTTTAAAGAATATCATTAAAAATTATCCACATTAACGTTGGCCGCCACGTAAGATGGCTAGTATTTACGTCAATAATTTCCAGTCAAAATTAACTTAATAAACTCAATTAGCAATTCATGAAAATAGTTAAGATTTAATTGACAAAATTAAATGATTTATAACTTTTTAGACAATCTTCTCATGGTGAGTGCATTTGAGGAGGCATCCGTATCCAAGTGGATGGAGAGAGAGAGAGAGAGAGATTATTGTCAGAAATTGTTGATATGGCATATACATATACACTACTTCAACTATTGCCTCATTATAATTGAAAATTGCTAACATGACATACACATATACCTCCCACAACCACTCCCCCACGCGCGCGCGCGGGGGGAGGGGCTGGGGTTTCTTTCTCTCTCTCTTCTCTATTATCAAGAAGCACTTGACTAAAGGAAAACAATATCCTCGTTGTCATTGAGACATGCAGAAATAAAGCGGCTCCCAGCGAATGACATCTTGTGAAGATTAGTGAGAGAAGACGCGTTGTCGGCAATGCCGGTGATGCAAGAGAGTAAATGACGATAGCGATATGCACTTGACTAAGCCTACGCTACAGTAGAGAGAGAAAAGAGAAGAAATTAAGACGTTCTAATAACGAGTCACATTTATTCATGATTATGCTTCTATTGTAATTACAAATGACCAATAGCCCGGGAGTTTGTAAGCACATCACAACTTTTTTTTTTTTGCAACACACGCAAAATATAATGCAATTCATGTGGGCTTATTATTACTAAATGACAATACTCCTTATATCTATGTGTAATTTAACTAATGTCTTTGTTTAGAGGTCATCATCGATCTCTAATTTTTTATAAAATAAATGACTAATTTAGATCGCCAAAATTTAGATGTTAATAAATCAACATCGTCGTCCTGCATAACCAAACATTGCCTTCAATAAACGAAAAAAAAAAAAAAAACATGTTAAATGAATTGAAATGATGTGACCACTGAAAATCCAAGGGGGACACACTCTCTTGTACAATTTCCTTGTACCCTTCACTTACAGACTCAAACAAAAGAGAATGCATATCGTTGTATAATCGATTTGCTATCGAGTCCATAGCTTTATTTAGAGAGACTCGAACGTTACCAATTCCAAAGAAAGACACTTCGTTCAATAATTCAAGCATTCTCACACCTGATTTGAGAAACTTTAGAGAGCCCGTGTTACGGTAGAGAGAAAAAGGAGAAGAAATCAAGACATTTTAATGGTGTATGGATTTTTGTGTCAATTGGTATGCTCTCCTAATCCTGAATGATGCTCTAGGGGCCCGATTATTCTCGACACATACGACGACATGACTCGAAAGTAATGCAAATCCGTTGAGATAGATAAGCACTCAACACACCGCATGATATGAATTGATTTGGAACCGACGCGAATTATACTGTTTTCATCCATGTTCATTGAAACATGGTTTGTAATCATATTACAATAATTTTTCTTTTTTGCAACAAATGCGAAATATAATGCAATAAATGTGGGCATATTACTACTAGATGATAATAATCCTAATATTCATATGTATTTTTGTTTATAGGTCATGATTGATTCCTAATTTTTTTATGTAATGAATGAGGTCGCGAAAATTATATGTCAATAAATAAATGTTATTGTCCGGTAACTAAACGTGGCCTTCAATAAACTAAAAACGTGTCAGATGCTTTCCTTGTATTTTAAGAATGGGGCCAACCGAAATTCCAAGAGGAACGCCCTCTACTATAGTTTGGTCCCCTGGTCCGGTATCCTCGTCCCATTCGCGGCTCATTGTGTGGTTAAGTCGTCGTCGCAAGAAATAAAAGAAAATAAAAAAATAAAAAACTTGTTTAACAAGTTGGGTCCCAATATGTGGTTCTCATGACCTTGCCACTCCCTGTCACCGTCCCACATTTCAATCCAATGAACTCCTTGGAGCTAGATTCTATTATATATCTACATATCAGGTTACCGCTAACCCCCGGGCAATTTCTACAGGTTTTCCGCCTACTAAACTTGAAAATTGAATATGTCGCTTAATACAATCCATTACCATCTCTTTATTTTTTTTGTCTCCATGAGAAACAACAAACTGAGCATTTCTTGAGCCGCTAAGGCTCTCGAGTTTTGAATAATCACTCAAACGAAAAAGAATGCATATCATTCTTTGATCGATTTACTATCAAGTCCATAATTAGAAAACAAATTCAAAGAAAGATGCTCCTTTCAATAATTCAAGCATTGTCTTATGTGATTGAGAAACTTTAGAGAATCTATGGTTAATTCTCCTTCTAGAGATGGAATCTAATTGCTCTTCAATCCACGCCATAATAATCATCATCCGCCCTCCCTTTATCGGTCATCTTTGCTAGCTCGTCTTGAAACTTTCGCACTGCTCTATCCGGCAACATTATCGGCACCACCCGAAGTCAGCCTATTCCAACCCGACCTTGGTCGCATCGCATCAGCCACCTCATGGCTCCAAACGGTCATGTACATCGGCTGTCTCTTAATTACTAACGCATCGATGAAGGACCTCCCGGATTCTTCGCTCACCATTTCTTTTCGCTTTCTTCACCAACTCCGCTGCATATCCTAGTGGAATATTACACAGATGGCCAGCCTTGAAAGTACCATTGCATAAACTGACGTGTTCCCGTAATAACCACAAGGCAAACCGTGGCCTCGCTTGACTGGTTCTTGGGAAGTACAATTTCCACTCATAAATTGGGAACTAAATCAATGAGACCGGTTCCCATTCTGAAATTAGGAACTAGACCATCACCTCTTAGAACCGAACTAAACCGATTCCCAAGTGAGTAAATGGAACCGGTAACTATGAGCGAGCGAGCAATTAAGGCTTGGAGATTTGGAGCAAGGCAGTAGGTTAGGTTTGGAGTTTTATTTATTTATTTATAAATATTTAAGAAATCTATGATTGGTTTGAGAGGGAATAGGGAAAGAGTGAGTGTGATTATGAATAAGATTAGAGTTTCTTTAAAGATTTTTAAGAAATAAAAACATAAAATATAAAAGATTAATTAGTCCGGTCCAAGCGATCTGGGTGGACAGTTCTACCCCTAAAATCAGGAATCATACCAACACCCTAGAAACCACTAGAATTCGACATGTTCAGTCAAGTCCAGGCGATTCTCCTGGCTCACCCCTAATCTTGGCATGGGCAGTCATCGTTCCAAGCCCTTCAAAGGTCCATTGGAGAATGTCCAACCTAAAATCGCAAGTTGTTTGCAAGTGACCGAAGGTAAAACATTGCTCTGCAAAATTTAACTACTCGTTGCTTTATGCATCCATGTCCCAACAAGCTTGTATGTGAAGGTAGGGAGAATTACCAAGGCAATCCTAAACTTATTGCAATTGTATTAATTTAGTCATAAACTAAATCTTTAACCTAAATATTTTGCAATTGTATCAATTCAATCCATCTGACAAATTTGGCCGGCTGGCATTGATGTGGATGTCGGCCGTCTGGTGAACACTAACATAGATAAATCTTGAACAATATTTTATTTTTTCAAAAACAAAATATTTTTTTCTTTTTTTTTCTTTTTTTCCTTTTCTCTCTCTTTTTCTCTCTCTCTCTCTCTCTTTCACATTCTTCTTCCTTTGGCTGGTCATTAGACTGAAGTGATCTACCAGTGACAAGCTAGACAAGCGCGAGCTTGCCCAACCACTAGCAAGGTGAGCCTCCTCCAGATCTAGCGAGGTTGAGCCTCAACAGTGACTCGACAAGCTTGACCTTGCCATCGCTGGGCGAGGTGGGCCTTGCTCGATCCGACGGGGGCTCACCTCGCTAATGGCTAGGCGAGCTCACCTTTGCCCAGCTCAGCATTGGTCAGTCGCCTTGATCCAGTGACCTACCCTTACCTTTGGCCAATCGCTTTGGTCCAAGGATTGGTAAAAGGAAGGAGGATAAAAAAAAGAGGAAAAAAGGAAAAATAAAATAAAAAATAAAAAATTTCAAAAAGATATTATGAAAAATTATCTATGTTAGCGTCGGCTGAATAACTAGCGTCTACATTAGCATTGGCTCAACCAAATTTGGTTGGATGGACTGAATTAGCACGAGTATAATAAACTTAGAACTTTTTTGGTAATTCTCTTGTGAATGTATATGCAGGCTATATGTATGCCCATGCATGATGTATGAATATTTGTGTCGATTGGCATTCTCTCCTACTTTTGAATGAGGCTTTAGGAGCTTAACAATTCCTAACACGGAATGAGAACATAACTCGAATGCAATGAGAATTCATCAAGGCAAATCTGAACTCAACACACCACATGATATGAGTTAATGCGAAGCCAACATGAATTATAATGTTCTCATTTGTGTTCATTGAATTTTTTTTTAATACGCACGTGAAATATAATACAATTTATGTGGGCTTATTACCTCTTAATGATAATACTCTTGATATTTATATGCAATTTAGCTAATATATTTATTTAAGGATCATGGTTGATTCCTAATTTTTTTAGGTAATTAACGATTATATGGAGTCGTTAAAATTTAAGTATCAACAAATAAATATTATTATCCAGCATAACTAAACATCGCCTTCCATAAACTAAAAACATGTTAAATGATTCATTGTGGTTAAGGATTTATTCTATGTGAGATATCATATTATTCAAGAAATCCTACATGTTGCCACAATAAAGGATCATGGCTCCTATACTAATTCCTACAAAAGCAACAAGTCTTTTGAAAACGTCGAAACAGACCATGTACAAAATAATTCTACTCGATTAAATAAGTATTCTATAAACTAAAAACGCATTAAATGATCCATTGCATTATGAAGAATGGGGCCACCTCAAAATTCCAGGGGAACGTACTCCACAACAGCGTGGTCCCCTCGGATGGTATCCTCGTACCATTCCTTGTTGTGTGGTTAAGTCGCCATCGTAAGGAATAAAACAAAAATCAAAAAATAAAAAGCGTGTCCAGTCACATCCTGGTATGTGATTCCCATGACCTTTCACTACCCATCTTCGTTGCGATTGGTAAACTCGAAAAAAGAAAAAACCCTAAAATTGGAGACGTCACATGTTACCATTCATTACCATTTCTTTATTTTGCTTTAAGGAGAAACAGTAAATCCGACATTTCTTGAGTCGCTATAAGGTTCTCGAAATCTGAATAGTCATTGAAATGAAAAATAACACATCTAATTATCTGATCAGTTTACTATGAAGTCCATAATAATAAGAAGATAAATTCAAAGAAAGATGCTCCATTCAATAATTCAAGCACTGTCCTATGAGATTGAGAAACTTTAGAGAGTTTATGGTTAATTATCCTTCTAGAGATTTGATCTAATTGTAGTTGAATCTACGCCATAACAATCATCGCCCTCCCTCCCTTCATCCGTCATCTTTGCAAGCTCTTCTTGAAACCTTCGCATTGCTCTCTCCGGCAACATGATCGGCACCACAATCCCTTCCTCCCCCTTCCTCGTTCTGTACTTCACGTAAAAGCTTATCAAAGGAAATGCGCCTGCAACCCCACCATATGCCGGCTTCCCCCACCCGAAGTCGGCCTCTTCGAACCCGACCTTGGTTGCGTCGGCCACCAGGTAGTTCCAAACGGTCGTGTACTTCGGCCGTCCCTTAAGGACTAAGACGTCAATGGAGGAACCGCGTATCCCAGCGGACTGTTGCACAAATGACCCGCCTTCGAAAGCACCGTTGCATACACCGACGTGTTCCCGTAATAACCACGAGGCACACCGAGGCCTTGCTTGCCTCGCGCATTGATCATGCACGATAGGCGGACGGCATCGTCCGGCTTGATCTCAAGGGCGATCGTGCGGCACTTCCACAGGCATGCCGTAAGTAACTCGTAGGTGGAGGATCTCGAGACCAGGTGGTGAGGGAGGCCTTTCTTGATTGACGCCACTTCACGCGGGCCGAAAAAGAAGGATCTGTGTGCCATGTTCTTGGGGTCCAAAGTCACGGCAGCGCTTCTGGCGTCGTCGACCACATCCTCGAACTCAGGGTGCCTGCATGTCACTTGCGGCGGGTCTCGGGCGCAGAGGATTTCTCTCTGCCAAACAGGCAGCCAAGACGGCACGCGTGCGCCTCTTGCGAGTTCTGCGGCCGCCTTCAGGAATTGTCTGAGGCTGAGGGAATCGCTGATGGCGTGATTGAGCCGGATTCCGAGGATGAAGCCCCCGCATTTCAAACGGGTCACCTACAAATCGGAAGGAACTCAGTAAGAAACCACAGAAGTTACAGCAGATTGATTATTCAGAGCAGGAGGGCATATCTCTATGTCGTTACAGTTGATAACCTGAACCAACAAGAGAGGGCACCCAATGATGCCGCCGGACCCGCCCACATCGCACAACACCTCGTCCACGAAGCTGCACGGCGGCCTCATGGAGTCGCCGAGCTCCTCGAGGCTGAAGTCGGCATCGGCCTCAACGAACAGGATCCCCTCGCCAGTGCAGTCCACTGCGAGCTTGCGGTTTGGCCCTTCCCGGATACGCCCGGCCAACGGGTAGTAGTACACGAGCGCCTTCCCGAGCGCTTCCTTGACGACTCTCGCCGGGTCTTCTCGGCCTCTCATTGGGGGGCTGTTGGGATAGAAGAAAAGGAAGGGAATCTGAAAGCGAAAACCCTCCTGGTCGTCCAGATCCGAGAGGGGCTTGAGCTCGCGTGGCGTCACCTGCGACGGGGAGATCAGCTCTGGCTTGTGGCGGTTCACGGATAGTAGTGCCGGAGAAGAAGGTGGCAGTGAAGCCATTTTTATGATGGCGGTGAAAGATTTAGAAAACTTGGGAATCGTTCGTGGTTTATATAGTGGGAAACAAAGGAGAAGTTGGATTTTGTTGGACTTAATATGGACCTAGGAATTTGGTGACTAAACTTTTATTTTATATATATATTTTTTTTTTAATTTCGATCTCATTTAACACATGAATTTTTTTTTTGAAATATAATTGAGAAATGCCAAAAAAGTCATAAACCTATTATATTGATTTGAACTCAATGCTAAATTATTTAATTAAACTAACTTAGTTCTAAACCTTTTTCTTTTGTACTAGTCCATCAAGCAAATATTGATATGAAATCACTTACATGAATATTAAGCATTTTACGTGGTATGATTTATGCTGACGTGGACAATTTTTGTAATTTTTATTATTTTTTCAAAAAAAATATATATTGTTCTTTTGTTCTTTTCTTTCTTTTTCATTCTTTCTTCACCAATCACGGGCCTTAATGATGGCTAGCAGCAGGCCAAAGATGATGATTGATGAGGGTTGCCCTTAGAGGGCTTAGGCGAGGTCAACACCACTAGAATTGGTGAGGGGCAACCTTGCCAGCCTCGTGAGAGGACAAGTCTTGCCAGAGGCAAGCAAGGGCCAACCTTATTTGGTAAGAGGTGACGTTGCCAACCTTAGGCAAGTCTCATGTCACAAGACCTGGTGAGGTCGAGCCTCACCCGAAGCTGGCAAGGCCAACCATCACTAGTCATTGTCTATGGCCGATCTTTGATCTCTTTCTCCCAACCAAACCATGAAGTTTGCCATGGAACCCATCTTGATATCATTTTATATCAAGATGGGCCCACCAAGTATCCTTCTACATCAAGATATCTCAGCTCCAATTTGCATCAACACCCAACTTCATCCCCAGTCTCTTTCTCCCAGCCTGAACCATGAAGTTTGTCATCAAGTCGGCGTTATTACATCCCCTTAATCCAAGTATCCTCTTGCATCAAGATATCTCAGTTTGAATTTCCATCAATGCCCAATTTCATCTCTAGTCTCTTTCTTCCGACTAAACTATAAAATCTACCATTAGGGTCGTGTTATTACACCACAAACCCACTTGCCCGGAAATCACACTAGTCACTAGATTCCATTGAGCCAGCATTACTTCACCACAAGCCCACCAACTTAGAAACCACATTGGCCATCAGATTCCTCCCTTGAGAAATTTATCACATACCATAATAAGATTAGAAGCCCATCAATTTGCCATTGGCTTTAATACTATTTGTTGAGAGCACGCAATAGATTGATACCTTTATTCAGGGAGATTGTCAAGAGGGTGCTCAAGTTCGAACCCATCAATATATTTAGTCGGCTCACACTACTTACCAATGTGAGGCTTTTCTAAAAATACTCATATTTGTGTTGAGGCTGCGATCAGCCAAAGACGAGGTCTTGAGACCTCATTGACCCTTGACGAGGCTTGACCTTACTCAACCACCATGAGGTCAATCTTGCCATGGCTAGGTGAGGCTTGACCTCGTAATGGTAGGGAGAGGTTGTCGGCGACTGGCTAGAGGATGAAGAAAAAGAAGAGATGGAAAAAAGAAAAAAATAGAGAAAAATCTTATAAAATTAATAAAAAAATTAAAAGAAATTCATAGTCACAAAAAAATTTGAGAGTTGTGTCAAACATATTTTTGTTCTTTTTATTTTCAGGAATGGAAATTATGTATAGTTATCAAACACGTATGAATACTCAGAAACTCGTTCAAGGAAATGAAGAGCAAAAACTATTTCTAAGTAAAAATTAATCATGAAAACAGAATAATTACCAAACATGCCCTTAATTGCCTTCTTTCCTTTCCGCTTTGCTCGTCACATACTGTTCATAATTTTCCTCTTCATGCCACATCTCATCTGCGACCACCCAGAGTCTCTTGCCACCGATATGACCTCCATCGCTGCTCCACCATTAGTGGAGACCGCTTCGTGGCCAATATGTTTAACAGTGGGATAGATATGGGAGTTAAGGAAAATTTGAAGGTTCTTTTTGAGGAAAAAAAAGTTCAAGATAGAATTGGGATTAAAAATAAAGTTTTGGATTTTTTTTTTAATGGAATTAGGCCGTCTATTTATTGAAAAGTTTAATGTACCTTGCGTGGAACTTGAAGTATGAGCATGTGGCCATTTTTGTTTGGATAATACGAAAACTTGTCCTGGATACATAAAATTATGTATAATTAACTAATTATTTACAACTAATTATTTTGTGTAATTTTGCTTTCTCTTGTTCTCATACGTAAAAGAATGCAGTTGACTTCATACGCTATCTCTTGGACGCGTATGGTCACATTCTCTCTCCTCATATGCATATGTAAATTTCAAGATCGTAGTTGCTTGGAGCATTGAAAAAATTCTAACTTAAAACCCATAGGTCACCCGCTTGAGTTTCACAATGGCCACCCCCACAAGTCAAAAGTCTAGACTCAATCAATTCATAGGATTTGAATGCTATTTCATTTGTTTTAAGGTACAATCTCTACATCAACTATAACTATCATAGGCTATGCCTAAGGGCCAATTTTGTTCATTGATAACTAAACTTATCGTGCTCCCCGGTTGAGAAGACCTTACCAACTGGGGATTTGTGGCCAAGATTGAACAAGTACTGAATCAAAACTGATCTAGCCATTTTGGTTATAGACTGATTGTAGATGGAACTCGACTTCTAGACTCAATCAATTCATAGGATTTGAATACTATTTCATTGGTTTTAAGGTACCATCTTTACATCAACTATAACTATCATAGGCGATGCCTAAGGGCAAATTTTGTTCATTGATAACTAAACTTATCATGCTCCCCGATCGACAAGACCTTACCAACTGGGGATTTGTGACCAAGATTGAACAAGGGCTGAATTGAAACTGATCTAGCCATTTTGGTTATAGACCGATTGTAGATGGAACTCGACTTCTAGACTCAATCAATTCATAGGATTTGAATGCTATTTCATTGGTTTTAAGGTACCATCTCTACATCAACTATAACTATCATAGGCGATGCCTAAGGGCAAATTTTGTTCATTGATAACTAAACTTATCGTGCTCCCCGGTTGAGAAGACCTTACCAACTAGAGATTTGTGGCCAAGATTGAACAAGGGCTGAATCGAAACTGATCTAGCCATTTTGGTTATAGACTGATTGTAGATGGAACTCGACTTCTAGACTCAATCAATTCATAGGATTTGAATGCTATTTCATTGGTTTTAAGGTACCATCTCTACATCAACTATAACTATCATAGGCGATGCCTAAGGGCAAATTTTGTTCATTGATAACTAAACTTATCATGCTCCCCGATCGACAAGACCTTACCAACTGGGGATTTGTGGCCAAGATTGAACAGGGGCTGAATTGAAACTGATCTAGCCATTTTGGTTATAGACTGATTGTAGATGGAACTCGACTTCTAGACTCAATCAATTCATAGGATTTGAATGCTATTTCATTGGTTTTAAGGTACCATCTCTACATCAACTATAACTATCATAGGCAATGCCTAAGGGCCAATTTTGTTCATTGATAACTAAACTTATCGTGCTCCCCGGTTGAGAAGACCTTACCAACTGGGGATTTGTGGCCAAGATTGAACAAGGGCTGAATCGAAACTGATCTAGCCATTTTCGTTATAGACCGACTGTAGATGGAACCCGACTTTATTCAGTGTGCATGCCTCCTCACTCATTCATAAGGTTTCGATGCATGTGTACCTCACCACGCCAAATCAATACTCGCCAAAAGTACTAAACACCCATCCTCTCTCTTTCTCCTCGGACCAACAGCCACTGTTGGCCACCCTCAATCGACGACTTGGTGACGAAGGTGACGTTGCCTTCTTTATGGTTGTGAAAGAGAACTTCAAAAATCAATGCCTTATAATATGTCTCATGTTTCGACCCAAAAATAAAACATATCTCCTTTTTCAACGTTTGCAAAACATTAATTGTCATATTTAATCATAAAAATGTTTTCCAAGGGCAACTTTTACAAGTCAAAAATATCTTATGTGTTTCTTTCTTAAGAAGATGTTGCGTCCAAACAATCGTCAATAAAACCTATAAAATCATTTTATAATAATGTTTAACAAATGCCACAAAAGCTGTTAGAGCTAAAACCACCAATGATAAATCCCAAGAGCATTTTCAGTTTGTCATCACATAATAACTTATTTACAAAATTGATTTACAGATTGGATGATCTCTAAAGTCCTAATTAAAAAATATGTTCTGAGTAACTCAACGAATGAGCCATACACAGAGCACCAACAAAAATTTAACTACATCCAAACATTTCAGATCGAGTAGAACCAAAACAGAGGACAGGGGACTGGGGACTGGTGACCTCAGCTACAGCTTCAATTATTCAGCAGGACTCGTCAAACAATGGATCTGGAATTCATCATATACAGGACAACTATGAAGATGACCACACACATGACCAAGTATAGCTATAGCACAGCGAACCCATTTGAGCATCTAAGCAGAGAAACTATGGTGGTACCTACTTTGCCAGAGCAGGTGCTCCGAGCATCATTTGCAATAGACAGAGACAGAGACAGAGAAGAGAAAAGAAAAGTATTCATGTGAGGAGAAACAGACAGCATTCACAGCTCCAAATAGAAAGCAGACTCTGCCGCTAGCATTCAAGAATAGATCCATCATTGAGATCGGACATAGTTTGTACATGTACTCAGAGGAAAGGAGTTCTCGGCAGGAAAATAAATCACCTGTCATTAGCGACCAAAGTTCAAATAAAACTCATACTTATGCAAAGTTTCCACTGTGTTCGGACTTAATCAAGCAGACCTGTTCTCGCCGGTCTACTTCATCTTCTGCACGGAAGAAGAAATAGAAGAGACCTGCCGGGGCACATAGCTCTAAAGTCAGGAAGGTTACGAACATAATTAAGCATTGAAGTTAAAGGACATCCCCAAATGTGATGTTTCGCATATGCTGCTTAGACAAAAGAAGAAAGAAATAAGAAGCATTTTTTGCTGAGAAAACCTGCACAGGCCAAAGGCCTACTCTCTCGAGAATGCAGCACTCAATTGGCAGGGCTCAATTTTCATGTTAAAGGAACCGGCAATGACTGTAAAACCTTCTTCATAGAACCATACACAAATCCTGGCCATTGTTGGCTAATCTGATCGTGTTACTTGGCAACTCCCGTGTATCAGCTATCAAAATTCTACAAACTAGAAGACTAGGACCCAAAATACTTGCCTAGCCACACACCCAGAACAGAATTTGAGAGTGAAGATTCTATTTGAGCACCCTTTGCTCTTTTTTTTTTCTTTCCAAGTTCAGCATCTCAGACGATTTAGCCTTTAAGCTTTTCAAAACATGCTGACGTTTAAATGTAGCTCAACAATGTTTTCAAGCAAATCTAAACAAGAATCTATCCTAACATGAGTCAGCGGAAGAAATCATTTCTGAAGGTAACGGGAAGCAGATTTCGCAATATTATCAAGGCACATGAGAGAACACAGGGCATTTGAGTCTTTCACATAAAGGTTTGATTCTCGATCTTGAGTTTCCAGCAACACAACGATATCCATGGCAGTGATACGAATGGGGACCTCTCTAAATGTGAATCTAGATGATATTTAGGCGTGCCTGTCTGATGAAGTACAGAAGCTTAGCTTTTTCACTTCGCCAGCACCATGACATACTAAGAAACAGAGATACAGAGCCTACTGCAGAACAAGCAATAATGAATCAGCAATGTATGTTATAGATGCCTCCATGCTTCAGTAGATTCCTCGAATGGATGTCTCGACCCTCTACACTAAATCCGAGTTGATTCACGTAGGTAGTGTTACGAAATCGCACGTCGATTCCAGAAAAATAATGCTCGCAAACAATTCACCAGACATAATATAGGAATAAAAGAGCAGAATTAGATGAATATGCCAGAAAATTTGTTATTGAAGTTCACCCAAACCTAGGCTATGTCTCCGTGCAGAAGCACTCTGCGAATCCACTAGACTTCGAAAAAGTTGGAATACAACGACGATCTTTTCTCAATATCAGGGCACAAAGAGATTGAGAACCCCCATCAAGAAAAAACTCATTTTTTTCTTCTCTCTTTTTCTTGCCCCTCTATTTCCTTTTTCAACGTCTTAACGGCTAGGGTTTTTTTTTTTATCGATAATATAAAGATACCGCTTTTAACCTAAAATGAAATCTAATAGAAAAGACAAAAAAAGCCCCTAAAAACAAATATTTGGCTTTATCTATAACAATCTCCCACTTGAAGACAAATATATCCAAGAACCAAGCAACTTTGCATCCATCTTCTTCAAAAAATAGTAATTGAAAAACTTGTGCCTCTGCGATACTCATCATCAATCAACATGGAGTAATACCAATGGTAGTAGTACATAAAATATGCTTCTCTCTGTCTACTACCTTGGTCATCATGTCAGCTGGATTTTTCGAGCCATCAATCTTTTGTAGCTTTAATTCATTATCTTTCAATGCTGACTTGATAAAGTGATAACGATTTTTGATATGTCTAGTCCTTGAGTGATAAGCTGCATTCTTTGCTAAGTGCACTGCACTTTGACTATCACTCCACGGTGTCTAATCGACTAATCATTTTCGATGTAACTCCTCCATATAATCTTGTAACCACATGATTTCCTTGGAGGCTTCTGTAATCGCTACATATTTTGCTTCTGTTGTTGATAAAGCCACTACTTTTTGTAGTTGAGATACCCAACTCATTGCAGTACCTACAACTGTAAAGACATATCTAGTGGTACTCTTACCACTATCTTGATTACCCGAATGATCTGCATCTACATAACCCTGCAACTCTAGAGATGTACCACCATAACAAAGTGAGTAATTGGAAGTACCTGCTAGATATCTCAATATCCATTTAAGCGCATTACAATGCTCTCTACCAGGTTTCGCATATATCGACTCACAACTCCTACTGCTTGTGTAATGTCTAGTCTCGTGCTCACCATGGCATACATCAAACTCCCCACTGTTGATGCATAAGGAACTACCGCCATCTCATCTTTCAAAGCCTAAGTGCTTGGACACATATCCTTGGAAAGTTTGAAGTGACTCGCTAGAGGAGTTGCAACCGGTTTTGCTTGTCCATGTTAAATCTCTTTAACACCTTGTTCACATAGTCTTCCTACGACAACTATAATTTCTTATTTTTCCTATCCCTGATGATTTTCATGCCTAAAATATTCTTGGCCTCTCCCAAGTCTTTCATAACAAACTGTGATGATAACATTTTTTTCACTTCTATGATTCTCTTCATATTGGAACTAGCCACCAACATGTTATCCACATATAAAGATAGATATAAAATGTCACCATCATCATATTTGCGAAAATAAACACAATGATCAGACTCACAGTATGCAAATCTTTTTTCTTGCATGAAACCATCAAATTTTAAGTACCATTGCCGCGGAGCTTGTTTCAAGCCATACAAGCTTTTTTTCAAGCGACATACCATGTGTTCCTTACCTTTGACTTCAAAACCCTTAGGTTGTGCCATGTATAATTCTTCATCTAAGTCACCATGTAAAAACGCTATTTTTACATCTAATTGCTCAAGATGAAGATCCTCCACTGCAACTATACTTAGCAAAACTTTAATTGACGTCATTTTCACTATAGGTGAAAATATCTCGAAGTAGTCGATCCCTTCTTTTTGAGAAAAGCCCTTGACTACAAGTCTCGCCTTGTATCTAATACTACAATCTGCTTCATTCTTAACCCTGTACACCCATTTGTTTAATAAAGCTTTTTTACCTGTGGGCAACTTGGCCAACTCCCAAGTTTTGTTCTGAAGTAACGAGCTCATCTCATCTTTCATAGCACACTCTCACTACAAATGAGACGTGTTTGCCTTTGCCTCATCGTAAGTCTCCGGTTCTCCCGAATCTGTATATAAGACATGGCTCAGAACAGTATTAGCTGATGGATCAAAAATTACCTTTGGCTTTCTCACACGTGTAGACCTTCTCAAGATAGGTACTTTAAGGTCATTCGTTTGCTCCGAATCACTGCGTTCTTCTTGAACTACCTCTTCACTGATAATAGGCTCATCTTGAACCTCTCTTTCAGGTGAACTTTGATCTACTGGAAACATCTTTACGGGCATTATGTCTAATTCAACATACTCTGGTTGTACTACCTTCTCATGCTCTGTCTCTATCTGACGATCCTTGTACATATTTTCTTCATGGAATACCACATTGCGACTGTGGATGACTTTGTTATTCTCATACTCCCAAAGCCTATAGCCATACTCGTCGCCATCGTATTCGATAAAGACGCACTTCTAGGACTTAGTATCAAGCTTTTTCCTATCCTCCCTGTCAATCAAAGCATATGCAATACAACCAAACACCTTTAGATGTGAATAATTAATCTTTTTACCTGACCATTGCTCTTGTGGTATTTCTCCATCCAACGCACTAGATGGACTTCTGTTGATAAGATAAACAGCTGCATCAATTGTGGCAGCCCATAAGTGTAGCGGGAGACCTACGTGTAGTCTCATGCATCTCGCACGTTCTAGAATAGTCATGTTTATTCTTTTAGCTACACCATTCTCTTGAGGAGTTCTAGGAATAGTCTTTAGCCCGTGTATGCCTTCTCGACTCAGATAGTTTGCAAATTCTTTACTTGTGTATTCACCACCATTATCAGATTTCAAAGCTTTAATCTGATAATCTGTTTCTTTTTCTACCATGGTCTTCCACATTCTGAACATCCCGAATACTTCTGATTTTTCTTTAAGAGCATAGACCCAAGTCTTTCTTGTTACATCATCAATGAAGGTGACAAAATATCTCTTACCACCATAAGAGAGTTCCTGAGCAGGTCTCCATACATCAGTATAAATCAACTCTAGCTTCTGGCCTTTATTTTGTTGCCCATTCAATTGAAAACTAACAGCCTTCTGCTTTCCATAAATGCAACTCTCACAAAAATCTAACTCAACTTTTTGCAAATCTGGGAGTAATTTTCTCGAGTGTAACTGCTTTAAACCTTTTTCACCAAGATGTCACAAACGATAATGCCAAAGAGTAGATAAATTACCTGTAGGCATTGTAGTTGTAACCATATCACTGATATTGTCTCCTTGGAGAAGGTAAAGTGTACCCGTACGCTTTCCCTTTACTACTACTCTTACCCCTGAGGTTATCTTCCACTCTCCGCAGCCAAAGGTTATTACCAAACCTTCTTGGTCAAGTTTACTAGTAGAAATCAGATTTTTCTTTAATTTCGGAATATGCCTAGTTTCACGCAAAACTAGACATCCTCCACCAGAGATGTTCACAATCACGGTTCCTTTCCCAACAATTGGACACATGTGGCCGTTTCCCACAATCACTTGTCCAAAATCTCCACTAGCATAATCATCAAATATGTCTCTTTGCGAGGTGCAATGAAAAGAAGCGCCAGAATCAATAAACCATTTATCTATTGTCAAGTCAAACCCTATAGACAAACACAAGTTATCTAGCAAAGATCCATCGCTAACTACATTAGCACATTGATTCTCATCTTGCTGCTTCTTTTTGTAGGCTTCACACTGAAACCTCCGGTGTCCGATTTTGTGACAAAACCAACACTCATCTTTTACAACCTGTCTCTTACCTCTTGATTGTGATCTCGCCACGCCCTTTGCTGAAATTTCCTCTACTTTTACTTCTTCCACAGTTCTCCACTTTGCAAGTGCCGTTGAAGATGTAGATGTAGAAAAATTATCTCCACACGAGACTTTCCTTCGCATCTCTTCATCCATGATACTACTCACAGCATCATCAAGAGTTAAATCATCCTTCATGGTGCTCGAAATTCCCTGCATTGCGGTATTGTAGCTTTTTGGAAGAGAACATAAAAATAATAAAGCTTGAAGCTTCATATCTAAATTTATGCCTGCGGATTTCAATTGACTCGTGACCTGCGTGAAACTATTAATATGCTCTACCATAGAACCTCTATCAAATAACTTCATATTAACCATTTTTCAGCAAAAATACCTGATTTGATGTGGACGGCTTCTCAAAAATATTCGTTAGAATATCCATGGCTTCTTTTGCAGTTTTTGCTTTCGCAATGTGATACCCTATCTTTTTCGTCAACCCTAGACGAATCGCACCAAATGCCTTTCGATCAAGAATTTTCCATCCAGCTTCTGCTGTCAGATCCACTTCTGCCATCTCGGGTTTCCAACCCTCAAGTGGTGCATAAAGATCTTTATGATAAAGATAATCCTCTATTTGTAGTTTCCACCATCCGAAATCCTCTCTATTGAACTTATCGATTTTGATTTTATCTTCTGTGATCATGTTTTCTTTCAATCGAACGTCACCGAAAAACTCTCGATGTTCTCGATTAGCCAACCCAAGCTCTGATACCAATTGTTATGAAATCGCACATCGATTCTAGAAAAATAATGCTCGCAAACAATTCAAAAGACATAATATAGTAATAAAAGAGCAAAATAAGATGAACACGCCAGAAAATTTGTTATCGAAGTTCACCCAAACCTGGGCTACGTCTCCGCGTAGAGGCACTCTGCGAATCCACTAGACTTTGAAAAATTTGGAATACAACGACGATCTTCTCTCAAGATCAAGGCACAAAGAGATTGAGAACCCTCATCAAGAAAAAACTCACTTTTTTCTTCTCTCTTTTTCTTGCCTCTCTATTTCCTTTTTCAGCATCTTAACGGCTAGGGTTTTTTCATCGATAATATAAAGATACCACTTTTAACCTAAAAGGAAATCTAATAGAAAAGACAAAAAAACCCCTAAAAACAAATATTTGGCTTTATCTATTACAGGTAGTACAAGAATGGATGAACTCCCCATGTCCAAATGCATCAATCACATTGGCAACACGAGATTTCAATACCGCAAATTGCCGTGATATCACGAACTAAATCGCATCTCCGCATTTTACTAGATTTATGAATGACCACAGCTTTAGACAGAGGTTGTTGGCATTTCTCCAATCAAAATCAGAAGATTGCTCGAGCTCGTGATCGCCAGAAAAGCGCGCATAGTTTGGAAATGACGCATATGCAGATCATTCAAATACGCTGTTCAATGGTGCGAACGGGAAGAGCGAGAGTAGCAGAGACGATAGAGAGAGATTTGAACACGTCTCCGCATTTTTTTAATAATATTTTTTTTTATTTTTTTTTTTAATTTTTCAATTTTTTTCTTTTCTTTTGTCCTTTTTTTTCCTCCTCCTTCCTTTGGCCAGTCATCAGACTAAGGTGGCCACCTAGTGGCAAGCGGGGCAAGTGCGAGCTCGCCCAGCCACTTGTGAGGCAAGTCCTTACTAGATCTAGCAAGGTCGAGCCTTGCCAATGGCTCGACGAGCCCAACCTCACCATTGATGGGCCTCACCATCCGGTTGGGGCTTGCCTTGCCAATGGTTGGGTGAGTTCGACCTAGCCTAGCTTGCCACTAGCCGGCTGCCTTAGTTTGTTGACTAGCCTTCACCTTTGGACAATCGCCTTAGTCCAATGATCAACAAAAGGAAGAAGGGAAAAAAAGAGAAAGAAAAAAAAAGGAAAAAAATTGAAAAAATATTATTAAAAAAGTCCATGTGAGCGTCGGTTGAATAGTCAACGTCCACGTGAGCACTAGCTGACTAAATTTGGTCAGGTGGATTAAATTGGCACAATTACAAAAGGTTTAAAACTGAATTAGTACAATTGTGATAGACTTAATTTTTTTTTTTTTTTTGGTAATTCTCCGATGGAGGTATGTGTAGGCCTATATGTATGTCGAGAAGATAGATAATGCCATGCATGATGTATGAATTTATGTCGATTGGCACTATCCTGTACTTCTAAACAAGGCTTCAGGAGCCCGACAATTCCTAATACAATATGAGAACACGACTCGAATGCAATTAGAATGCGTCAAGACAAATTTAACTCAATACACCACATAATATGAGTTAATTTGAAGCCAACATGAATTATAATGTTCTCATCCGTGTTTATTGAAACACATTTTGCAACGCATGCAAAATATAATACAATTTATGTGGGCTTATTAATCCTAAATGATAATACTCTTGAGATTCGTATGCAATTTAACTAATATATTTGTTTAGGGACCGTGCTCAATTCCTAATTTTCTTAATTTAGGTGTCAACAAATAAATATTATTGTCCGGCATAACTAAACGTCACCTTTCATAAACTAAAAACATGTTAAATGATTTATTGTGGTTAAAAATTTATCTTGCATAAGATATTACATGATTCGAGGAACCCTAAATGCCGTTGAAGTAAAGGATCATGGCTCCTATAGTAATTCCTACAAAAACAACAAGTCTTTTGAAAACGTCGTAGCAAATCAAGTACAAAATAAATATATTCGATCGAATAAGTACCTTGTGTTAGAATTGAGGCATTGTCTTTTATAAACTAAAACTGCATTAATTGATTCATTGCATTATGAAGAAGGAGGCCACCCCAAAATTGAAGGGGAACGCACTCCAAAACAGTTTGGTCCCCTCGTAAGGAATCCTCGTACCATTCCTCGTTGCGTGGTTAAGTCGCGGTCGTAAGGAATAAAAAAAAACGTGTCCAACAGGTTGCATAATGGCATGTGATTCCCATAACCTTTTCACTCCCTGTTTTCGTCGAAGCTAAGATTCTACTCTATCTCTACATATCAAATTATCCCTAACCTCCCAAGCAATTCCAACAGATTTTTTTTTTTTTTTGTGATCCGGGAACCACCATACAGCTGGCAGCCGGTGGTGTAAACCTGAGGCGGACTAAGCCACCACCACAGACTCAGCCACGGGTGAGCCACACGAATGCAACACCTCTGGGATTCGAACTCCTTCCCTTCGTGAGGGAAAGAGAGCCCGAAGCCAGCTATGCCACCGCAGGCGGTGGTGCAATTCCAACAGATTTTGCGGCTGCTAAACTTCCAAAAAGAAAAAGAAAAACTTAAAAATTGGAGACGTCGCCTGTTACCATGAATTACCATCTCTTTATTTTGCCTTCAAGAGAAACAGTATACCCAACATTTCTTGAGTCGCTATAAGGCTCTCGAGGTCTAAATAGTCATTGAAATGAAAAAAGAACACATCCCGTCATATGATCGGTTTACTATTAAGTCCATAATTAGAAGATAAATTCAAAGAAAGATGCTCCGTTCAATAATTAAAGCATTGTCCTATGTGATTGAGAAACTTTAGAGAATCTATGGCTAATTTTCCTTCTAGAGATTCAATCTAGTTGCAGTTGAATCTACTCCATAACGATCATCACCCTCGCTTACTTTATCAGTCATCTTTGCAAGCTCTTCTTGAAACCTTCGCATTGGTCTCTCCGGCAACATTATCGGCACCACAATCCCTTCCTCCCCCTTCCTCGTTCTGTACTTCACGTAAAAGCTTATCAATGGAAATGCGCCTGCAACCCCACCATATGCCGGCTTCCCCCACCCGAAGTGGGCCTCCTCGAACCCGACCTTGGTTGCGTCGGCCACCACGTAGTTCCAAACGGTCATGTACTTCGGCCGTCCCTTAAAGACTAAGACGTCAATGGAGGACCTGACATATTCTTCGCTCACCCTTTGGCTTTCTTTACTAACTCAACGGCGCATCCCAGCGGATTGTTGCACAGATGGTTCCGCCTTCGAAAGTACCGTCGCATACATCGCCGTGTTCCCATAATAACCATGAGGCACGCCGAGGCCTTGCTTGCCTCACGCGTTGATCATGCATGATAGGCGGATGGCATCATCCGGCTCAATCTCGAGGGCGATCGTGCGGCACTTCTACAGGCGTGCCGTAAGTAACTCGTAGGTGGAGGATCTCGAGACTAGGTGGTGAGGAAGGCCTTTCTTGATTGACGCCACTTCGCGCGGGCCGAAAAAGAAGGATCTGTGTACCATGTTCTTGGGGTCCAACGTCACGGCAGCGCCTCTGGCATTGTCGACCACGTCCTCGAACTCAGGATGCCTGCACGTCACTCGCGGCAGGTCTCAGGCGCAGAGAATTTCTCTCCGCCAAACAGGCGGCCAAGACGGCGCTTGTGCACCTCTTGCGAGTTCTGCGGCTGCCTTCAGGAATTGTCTGAGGCCAAGGGAATCGCTGATGGCGTGATTGAGCCGGATTCCGAGGATGAAGCCCCCGCATTTCAAACGGGTCACCCACAATTCGGAAGGAACTCAGTAAGAAACCACAAAAGTTACAGCAAGTTGATTTTTCAGGGCAGGAGGGCATATCTCTATTTCATTACAGTTGATAACCTGAACCAACAACAGAGGGCACCCAATGATGCCACCGGACCCTGCCACATCGCACAGCACCTCGTCCACGAAGCCACACGGTAGCCTCACGGAGTCGCCAAGCTCCTCGAGGCTGACGTTGGCATTGGCCTCAACGAACAAGATCCCCTCGCCAGTGCAGTCCGCCATGAGCTTCCGGTTCGGCCGTTCCTGGATACGCCCGGCCATCTGGTAGTAATACACGAGCGCCTTCCCGAGCGCTTCCTTGATGACTTTCGCCGGGTCTTCTCGGCCTCTTATCGAGGGGCTGCTAATGTAGAAGAAAAGAAAGGGAACCTGAAAGCGAAGCCCCTCCTGGTCGTCCAGGTCCGAGAGCAGCCTGATTTTGCGTGGCGTCGCTTGCGACGGGGAGATCAACTCCGATTTGTGGCGGTTCACGGATAGTTGTGCCGGAGAACAAGGTGGTAGTGAAGCTATTTTTGTGATGACAGATCGAACAATTTAGAAAACTTGAGAATCGTTCATGGTATATATGGGGGGGAACAAAGGTGATTTAATATGGGCCTAGGAAATTGGTGACTTTTATTTTGTTTTTTTAATTTAATTCGATCCCGTTTAACGCATGGAGGTTTTTTTTCGAAAACTAATTTGGAAAGTGTTAAAAAGTCCTAAACCTATTGTGTTAATGCGAATTCGATCCTAAATCATTTAATTTAATTAATTTAATTCTAAACATTTTGCATTTATATCAATTAAGTCCATTTAGCGAATTTTGTCTAGACATAGTTGACGTGTTGGCCATCCAACCTAGCATAACTGATGCTATCGTTGACAATTTTTTTAATTTTTTAAAATTTTTTATATATTGTTCTTTTGTTCTTTTCTTTCTACTCTTTTCTTTTTCTTTCCTTCTCCGCTAGTCATTGAGCCTCAGTAATGGCTAGCGACCGGCCGAAGGTGACAATAGGGGCTCAGGCGAGGTCAACATTGCTGAGATTTGATAAGGGGCGACCTTAAAACCTCAAGCAAGGACAAGTCTCATCAGAGGCCAAAGTTCACGCTAGCGGTTTTCAACTAAAATTAGTCAATAAATTCAATTGGCAAATATGTAAAATGTTTCGAAGTAAATTGGTCTATTTTAAAAGTTTATAATAAAATTGACATAAATGCAATAGATTTAAAACTTTGATAAAGAATCAAACTTTAAATTTAGTCCAAATTTTATCTTGAACTATTTTTCCATCTCAAGAAAGACCTCCAACTTTTAGTCAAGTTCAAAATCTATCCTTCATTAATCTTTCATCTAACATTATCAACTCTCTGCAAGCTCACGAGGCATTCAATCTTTGTTTTTCATTTTCTGTTATTTTAGGAACATTTTGGTAACTAACCAATTCTAGATTATTTCTATTCTTTTGCTTATTGAACAAAAAAAAAAAAAGGAAATCCATTTAGTAACATTAGTTAATTTTTCTACTATCGAAAATAGATTTGCTCTTGAGAATAATTTGGAACTAAATCAAGAAATAGAAAAAAAGTTACTTCTTTATTTCCGAAACAATTCTAGAATTAAGCTATTTTTTTCTTTTTCTCTTTTCTTTTCTTCTTCTTCCTCCTCTAGCTAGTCACTAGGCTTGGCAATAGCCTGTGATTAGCCAGAGATGAGGTCTCGGAACCTCGCCAACTCCCAGCGAGGCTTGATAATTTTTTCTTTTCTTCTTTTTCTTTTCTTTTCCTTTTTATTTACTTTTTCCTCCCTTAGCCATTGTTGAACCTTGTCAATGGCCAATGTCATGCCCCAAATCTCGAGCGCACGCACATCCCTCGGCGTTTGACAAAAAAATATGACGTCTCAGGATGCGTCACCAACCCATTCGTTTTATGCACATGTGGAAGCGGATTAAATAAACCCCAAACAACAATTAAACATGGGATAGAAAAAACAGGACAACCGATTTTCACAAAACACACTTTATATACATATCAAGTTGGCCCTACTAGTCTATAGATATAAGTCTTGTTTCAAAAAGAAACTACCACTGGACCCTTCCGCCTTGGGCTCCGAGTTCTACATACTAAGGACTTGAAAATTTTAAATCACGATGGGGTAAGATAAAATTTCAGTGAGTCAACACTCTAAATCCCAATTAGGACGAGAATTCACTCAAAGGCATTCTAAACATGTAGCACATAAGTGAGACATCCCGATTTTCCTATTCTAGTTTCAATAAATTGAGACGGGCATTTCGTTAGCACGCATATAGTTCATTTTTTTTTAGTCGGCCACTCATGTGAAAACTAGCTTATCGGGTGAAGCCGTTAAGAGATTTTAATGCATTAGACTCGAGAATTTGACCAAGAAATAATCTTTCGACCGAACTAATCTGCAAGGGTCATTACGGCACAAATAAAAATCGATTAGAGACCGGAGATAGGTCGACTCGACAGAAGCATGTGATCGAGTGTGGGTGATTCCACCAGATTGCACAATTTTGTCGATCGGCACTAAACCGACTTTCCTGTCAATTGGGTACCCTGTGTTCGTATTTGAAACCTTAAGATTACCCTGACAACCGAAAGTCGCTAATGTGTCAAAGATGTACATTGTGGCTTGAATTGATCAACCATAGGTCAAATGCATGAAAATTTCTAAAAGCTGCTCGGTAGATCAAGACGCGCTAGTATCGTGCCAAAGTGAAATTAACCGTGAAATTGAGATCGAATTTTGAAATTGGAAGTCCTCGTGTGTCACAAATCTTATTAGGAACATTGGATTAATTTATGGGCTTTAATTGGACTCAATTGGAAGAGAGTTGATTGGAATTGAAGGAATTGTTGTACAAGATTTCATGCCCAGCGGAAAATGAAATTGAACCTATTGGAATAAGATTGTGAGGTTGGAGTTAGTGAATTGTGACATCAAAAGTGATGTCATGAGGTGGGGCAAGATTGGCTAGGGTGGTGACACTCGGATTTTTCCACCTTTTTTTCTTTTTTTTCTTTTTTTTTCTTTTCAAAACGACGCCGTGGCCGGGCGTTTGGGGACGCCCGGCCCGGCCCGACTACCCGCCCCACCTTCCTACTCCACGACCTGGTTCCTCCGGAACCCTACCCGACCCGGATCCGGCGCATGACCCGGCTCGCAGACCCGGAAATCGCAAACCCTAGGGTTTGCAAATCCGCGGCGCCGAAGGGGGAAAACGGGAGGCTTACGGCGGCAACGATAGTGGCGGCGGCTACGGCTGCTACGGCGACAACGGCTACAGCAGCGACCAGGACTGGACGATGATGGAGACGGCGACGGCGACGGCGACGGAGGCGGCACATTACCTGTTCGCGGTGATGGCGCGACGAGGGTGGGGGGTGACGGTGCGACCTCCTCCCACGGGTTTCTTCTTCTCCGCGTGTCTCTCTCTCTACTCCTTCCGGGCGGGGCTCGGGACGAGGCCGCGAGCCCTCGGCCCCCCTGAAGTCTCTCAGTGGGGTGTCCAAGGGCTGCGACTCGATCTGGCTCCCTCTCTCCCTCCGCGATCTCCGTCTCCCTCGTCGTCGTCAGGGGGGGGGGAGGTATTTATAGGCGAGGGGCGGCCGGTTGACGGAGTTCAACCGCCGATCGCCACGGCCTTCGCCGGCCGAACCGGCGTCCCATCCGGCGCCAACTCCCCCTGCTCCACGTCCCATCGCCGTCCATCCATCCCCTTCCCCTCCGTCGCGCCCACTGCGCGTGCTCTGCAGAGGCGCGAGGAAGGAGACGACTTGGCGGGGCCGGGCCGAGGCGGAAATGGGCCGAGGGCCCATGCGGAGGTTGCTTCTTCTTTTCCGCTTTTGCTTTTCTCTTTTTGCTTCTTTTTTTCGTTTATTATCCGAAAATCAAATAAAACAAAATAAAATAAAGCCTAATTTTAGGCGTCAACACGTATTGACCCTTGTTGATTATTATGGTCAAGCAGCAATTTCCGATCGAATTCTCGAGTCTGTCACGTTTATATCTCTTAATGGCTTCAACTAATAGGTTACTTAACTCATGAGTGGCCAACTCAGAAAAATAGGACCATAGGCACGTCGTTGAAAAGCCTATTTCATATAATCGAGACGGAGTCGAAATTTAGGATGTCACTGCTGAAGACCTTCGCCGACCTTAGGCGAGTGCCCCCTTCATCAGATTTGGTAGGGTAGCCCACCCTCGCCTAGGTGACGAGATCCAATGAGTGTATCACTCACCAACCTAGGCGTGGGCATCCCTCACCTAAGGCTGGCGAAGGGAAAAAGAAAAGAAAAGAAAATTTGTAAAAATTATCCATGTTAATGTCGGCTAGCCATGCCACCTAAGATGGTCAGTACTAACTAAACCATCATGTTAGCTATCCAACCAAAATTGGCAAGAATGACTAAATTGGTGAATCTTTAATATATTTAGGACTAAATTGACAAATTATTAGAATTAAATTGACACAATTGAAATATTATGACTAAATTGATAAGTTGTTAAAAGATTTAGGATTAAATTGGCACAATTGAAAGGTTTATGACTAAATTGGCTCTCATACAATAGATTTAAGATTTTTTGGATAATTTTCCCCTCAATTGCACATGTCAAATATATTAGAAATTTCAATTTCATGAACAAAATGTTGAGGACCAAGGCGTACAAAATGGAAGAGTGAAGAGACAAGGGACCGGCATTTTATTTGCTTTTAGTCACTGATGTTCTTTGCATTTTGAAATGGGTCCTTGCAATCCTATAAAAAGAAAAAAGTGTCAAGCATTTTCAAGAGGATTGATCCTTTAATATGTTAAGATGCTACAAATGAAATCTATAGACCCCTTAGTGTCTTAATTAAATCATATCAAGAAAATCGATTTCGGATCTCCAACATAGGATGAACTTTAACCCCTTTCAGTACGTGTTGCGGGAGATCTTCAGATGCAAGGATGGGTTGACTCGATTTTCTCGACACGGCAGTCAAACCCTTTTTACAAAGGTCGCTTTGCTAGCAACCTTATAGCTCAATAAAAAGAGAAAAAAGAAAAAAAAAAAAAAAAAAGCCCATCTTCCTTTGTGTGCTATATGTTGCCATCCAAGGACTTGAGCAGGTCCTTAAAAGGCTCAAGAAAGAAACAGCAGGAAAATCGCCCTAGGATGGGAGACCTCGTGCTGTCCTCCGTATTCCCTCTCTGTCGAAAAAACAAAGATAGACAGGAAATTAGGGAGCCTTACAGTGGGTAAGGTAGACTCCACGTCGAGGTGTGCTTACCGTGAAACCCCGAACCCTTCGCAGGTCGTCACCGCCGCCAATGTTACTCCTTATTACCTTTCTCCTTAGAAGATGCGTCGTAATTCATAGACACATTTTTTTTTTTAGCGGTCCCAACGCGACTCATTAGCGGAAGCAAAACATCACCATCTCTCCCCCTACCAACCATGATACAAATACACACCACTAATCATCATGATTTAAAAGATAAGCCATGCCACTTTTATTTACATATTATCATGATGGGTCTTTCGCGGGTCGATACAACAAAAGAAGGTCAAGATTTTCAGCCACACTCGGCCTCATATCAAAAAGATACTACGACCCTTAAAGAAAATCATATGACATCCCCCATCCAACAATGGCGGCTACTCCCCAAAAAGAAACATCAGCTCTCTACCCTTCACGCAACCATCACACCCATCCAGGTGTGTCGGGTGGTGGTGGCGGCAACATCCCCCTAATCACTCCGTCTCGGCAAACATGAACGGACAAAAACTCTTGGATGACTGGGCCCCCAGCCAGGCCCACGTCGTACATGAACAACACACGCACTCGCACATATGTCAGTCCAGGGATAGTGACGCAGTCGATCTCCGTACAATCTACTTCTACAACTGATGGGAGACCATAGAAGGTACCTCGCGTGACGGTAGGAAGCGGCATTTTTCTAATCTGAAATGTTATTCCCCAAAAGGGGTGAGTACAACCACTCAGCAGATAGAGAAATCCAATAACAACTCAATGCACCATGCATATCATCATACGTTGCAGGCATTACTTACCTTGAAGCCATGCGCATACTATCATGCATCATCATGTCAATTTATAACACTTACATGTGTATCATCATCATATCATCACCATGCATATCATCATGCATATCATATCATCATCATCATCATGCATATCATCATGTATATCATATCATCATCATCACCATGCATATCATCATGCATATCATATCATCATGGGTGATCATCGTTATTTCACATCACATATCATTATCATCATCATGCATATCATCATGCATATCATATCATCATCATCACCATGCATATCATCATGCATATCATATCATGGTTTAATTTCCACTTTTTACTTTTCAATTGATCACCACATCACCCATTTCTCAAATCATCAATTTCATCATCCCCTCGGGCAAAGACCTCCGAGGTTCCCCGGCATTCAACCTCCCAGGCCACCGAGCATCCGGCCCCCCACATTCCGGGCATCTCGCATCTCAACTAGCATCACGAGGCATTCCCTTCGGGCAGAAACCTCCGACAGGGCTTCCGGCCTTTACCCTTCTAGCCAGGCATCTCGCACCCCAATCCTAGCATCGCGAGGCATTTCCTTCGGGCAGAAACCTCCGACAGGGCTTTCGGCCCCCCACATTCCGGGCATCCTGAATCTCCCAGGGAATTCCGGCAATGCATCTCTGTACATTCCGGCCTCATTCTCCACCACAACCACTTACTCACTTATCATCATCCACATTTATCATTCTTTTGATCACATTATTACATGGCATATGATTCACACATGCATCACAATTCATGGTCATACATACACCAATGTCTTATCATACATGTAACAATGCATAATTATAAATTCAATGGAATTTATGGCCAATAAAATAATCCCTTTTTATTATTTTATTATTTTATTATTTAATTTTTTATTATCATATTTATTTGTTTTCATAAATAAATATTAAATTTAATATCTATGATTTTCCCAAAATCATAATATTCAAACAATCATTAAACAAACCAATAGGATGATAATTGCATGCAAAATTCATGGCCAACTTGAATTTCACACAATTTCACAATTTTCACAAAATAACACATACTATTCAGATAACAACCAAAATGCACTGTTTCTGAATAAATTCGATTAAAATATCCATATGGCCTCCAAGTCAGATTGATAGCCAAGACATTTTTGTGCACTACTTACGAAATTTTATAGAGTGATAGCCAAGACATTTTCGTGCAACTTTCATGAAGAACTCCAAGTCAGATTCCTTATAGATTATTTTATTCAACCTCACGAAGCTTCTGGATCTATTACCGCATCGTCCAGAATACACATCTCCGAAATATTAAGATTTCACCCATCTATTCTCTTTCGTTTCCTCTACAATTTGGATATGTTATGTATCAAGGTGTCCTTTACAAGTTTCATGAAGAGATCTAGGTCAAATAACCAAATTATAGTCCTCATTTTAGTCCTTTAAGTCTCGGGTGTCTCGGAACACATCATCAGAATCATCGTCTCCAAGATCTAGCCGATTTACTAGGCTATACTTGTTCATTTATCTTCAAATTCGAGTATGTTGTAGTTTAAGATGTTACCTACAACTTACATGAAGACATCGAAGTCATATTTTCATCACAAACCAACATGCAACCAAGAATCCAACAAGAGGTCAGTGAAAACTTCACAGATCTGTGGTCTCCGTAGAATAGGACTTTAACCCCTCATACCTCCATCATTTTCCACGAAATTTCATGATGTTATACTAAAAGATGTTAGCTACAACTTTCATCAAGACATCGAAGCCAAAATCGGACTCCAAACACACATGCAAGCTCAAACAAGTTACTGACTCCTACAAACCGAGCAATAACAGTCACACGGCTTGAAAGCAACCAACCCTTACCTCGGTTTTTCTCACAAATAACACCTAAAATCGAACGTGCAAACCATATACACACATGCAAGAGAAGTTAGAGGACTCCACTTGCCTCTAGGATGGACGGTCGACGGCGTACGGCGGCGTACACGGCGAACGGACGGCGGGACACGGCGGCTCCTCCTCGGCTCCGCCTCCTCTCCCTCTCGGTCTCTCCCTCTCTCTCGCAATTTCTCTCTCTCTCTCTCCCTCTCTCTCGGCCGAATCAAGCAAAACCGGTCACCTTCTCTCTCTTCTCCCCTTTTATTTCCCCTAAAGCTCATCATTAGTAATGATTGATTTGCCTCAACCAATGGCCAATGCATGGCCTTCTCCTTGCCACTTGTCTTGATCCATGCAAGATGGGCTTTGGAGTTGGGCTTGGGCTTAGGCCATCCGGCCACTCCTCCTTGGGCTGGTCGACAGCCTCCTTTGGGCTCTAATGGGCCAACTAGCTTGGCCCACCAAGCTTTAGGCCAATGGGTCCAAGGCCCATTCAAATTTAATCCCCTTTTTCTCCCCCTTTTTTTTTTTTTTGAAATTCTTCTTTAAATATTTTTGAATTCCAATTTTCATCTTGGCCAAAGTCTTGGGATATTTTTGTTTATTGAAATTTAAATCATATGGCCAAGCATAGATTATTAATCTATTAAATTTAAATTTCCACAATCACAAGCACAAACATCAAATTTAAAAGACTAATGGCTAAAACATGAGCCATGGAAATTCTACCACCTAATTAAAGACTTTAACACACCTTATGGCTTGGCTTTGAATTTCTGGGATGCCACACTTACATACCCTTGGCTACCACTAGGTAGGCTGATATAGTAACCACCCGCGTCTCGAGTAAGTGAGGGTACGTAAAAGGCCAATAGTAGAGCTAGCACGCCTTACGATACTACATGGAACCGTAGGCTTCCCCCAATTCCGTGCAGTGTCGTAAGGTGTGTTATATGTTGCCATCCCAAGACTTCCCCACATTAACAAACTAGCATAAGAAAAGAGGAAGCTCACCACCTTGTCCTATTCCCATTAGCGACTACCGATGTTTGTGGTGGTGGTGGGCATTGGAATATGATAATACAATGACCATTCCCTTCTCCATGTGTGCTTTTCTTGGTCTGCGCATCCTGATCCAATGCAACTTGCACATGCTATACCATATTATTCAAAAGTAAGAGTGCTTCTTGACTTATCAATGGTGAGTGCAGCCAAGAAGGTATTCTTCATTCAACGTAAATGTTAAGGTGGTTATTCAACTCTCTCTCTCTCTCTCTCTCTCTCTCTCTCTCTCTCTCTCTCTCTCTCTCTCTCTCTGAATTATTAATGAGCTAAATAAGTAATGCGAATGTGACTATTGGGAAAATGATGTCCCGATTGTCATTATGACAACCAAAGATACAACGGCTCACATGACATCAATGACATGGCTAGACTAAGTTTGTCACAGGCTAGAGAGAGAGAGAGAGAGAGAGAGAGAACAAATTATGATGTTCTAACCAAGAGTCATACACACTTAACTCCATTATGATTTTATTGTAATCACCAATGACTGAGGGACCTGGAGGAAGCTTCCTCCGACAATAGCTGAAGAAAGACATGGTGGCCCCGTAACTATAATGAGCTGCTTCGAGGTTTATTGGGCCTGGGAAACTTCCCCATGGTCCCGGCATGGGCATCCATCATTCCAAAGCCCATCCACAAGTCCATTTGAGAATCTCAAACCTAAAAATCATAGGCTCGTTCGCAAGAGACCGAAGGTAAAATGTTGCTTAGGCAATGTCATGTGACATTATCTTCTCAGGCCCGCATGTGCGTGAGGAGATAGACATATGCATGCATAAAACGTTTGAACTTTGTCTTGACTAGTATTCTATTCTACATCTAAATGAGGCTCCTACTATTAAGGAAATCCCTTATGATTTTTTAAAGATGACAAAATAAATTAAAAACTACTAACGTGTTTAATGGTTAAGTAATAGACTATGTAGATGATAGAATATGTAAATGATATTGTCAAAGTCTATACTTGAAAGAACCAGAAGATAGACTCTATGCTAAAGTTGAACTTATTCAGACTATATTTAGATCTTAAGGCTAAATATATTTAGAAGCATAATATGTTCAGACTTACATCCAAATTGTAAAGTTTACTTCCGATGGAAGACACTTAGGTTTTACTTCAGACGAAAGACACTCAAACTTTACTTTTGACAAAACACACTTAGACTTTACATGCAAAATGAGATACAAGTTCAGAATGTGACAAGGTTCAAAACAAGACACAAGTCCATAACGTGACAAGGTCCATAACAAGACACATGTTCAAAACGAGACAACTCAACAAAATGTAACACAAACCCCAAACATATAATGGCTAGTGATCTGATTTGGATTCTACATCAACATAGATTTGATTGACTCAATCTAATTGATTGACAATTGGATCTTGAAGACAAAAATTTTCTAAAAAAAGAAGCTTTACTTATAGAAACTAAGATTCTATTTGTGTGGGCGATCAAAATCAACTTAGGATTCAACCTTTGTCACTTAACGGCTATTAAATCTTATTGATACAGATCTGTCAAATGGGTAGATTAGAAAACGATCTTATAGATACTTACAGATTATTTGAAAAGTCTGTTCCATCACATAACATATTCTAAACATCTACCATAAGTTCTTGCGGCTCTGTTATCAGACTCTGATCCTTATTCAAATTTTGCTCACAACTTATTTTATTCCACATTTTTTTGTCAATATTTCTTTTGAATACCTATTCATCTGTCCTCTAGGTGTTCATACTAGCATCATCACCTGCACCTTATACCATGAAATACAGACATTGTGGTGATTTGGAAGTTCATTTGGGAGCCCAACAATTCTCGACACAATATGAGAATAGGACTCAAATACGACCCAATTTCACATATACAAGTTAGAATTCAAATGAGAGGTAATATGAGTTATCTTGAAATTGAAATGAATTGCCACATTTTCAACCGCGTCTAATAACATGAGTGATTAGCATGAATATGGTATGAAAGCAGGAATTGCCAGCCCCATTCGAGTCAAGTCTTTGGATCTATCAAGTCATGTGGTGCATATGGACCTTTTTAATTTTCTTAAATCTTCTTCAAGCTTTCAATTGATGAAAATTAAATTTTAATGCAGCCTTGAGCCCGTTTGGCTAGAATCAGTCGTTTTAAAAAATCACCATTTAAATGGTTACGGCTAGAATCATTTGTTTTCAAAAAAAAAAAAAAAAATCAATATAATCTATCATCCTGAAAATAGAAACTTTTGCTTTTAATAATTAGGAAAGTAATTCTGTTCATCTATAATTTTATATTGATGAAGGGAAATTTTCACACCAAAACACTACAATATTTTCTATTTAAGTATGTACGTTTTAATTATTCGCTGCCAAATGATATTGATCCAGATTCCATAAAGCTATCTTCAATATCACTTAGAAGATAAAGTTGTCTTGATGTTCCGTTTTTTTCTTTAAAGTCTGATATTGTAAGTGATGAGTTTATAATATCATCGAAGTATATGAATTCATCAATGTTCTTATATGCATTGCCCTAAAGTTTACTACTGTTGTAGAACTTTCTTTCATTTTGTTTCAACTTGCTCTTTAACCTCCTTCGCATCGACAAACTAGTATAAGAAAAAGAGGAAGCTGACCTTCATGACTTTAAATCTCGAGCTTTACTAGGGCTCACACTCAACTGATCAAGCCAGGTAGCCATTTTGTATACCAAATGCACGCTTATTTTTTGAAATATGTATTTAGAATTCATAAGTTCATAGCCTATTATACCATTCATTTTTTTTTAAATATTTGGAGATAATTTAATAATAGGGATAAGGAGACTCAACTATCTAGAGACCCATAAAAAAATATGCAAGCTCTATGAACTAGTTAAGTCTAGATCTCTTTGACCTTTACAGGTTCAAATTTGGAGCAGTTTGCACATGCTCTCTCTCTCTCTTCTCTCTGCCACCCCCCCCCCCCCCCAAAAAAAAAAAAAAAAAAAAAAAAAAAACACCTCATACGAGATTATCAATTAGCTAAGTTAGTAATGTGAATCTGACTAGAGGGAAATGGCGTCCTCGATTGTTGTTAAGACAACCAAAGATAAAGTGGCTCATAACAAATTGCGTCTTGTGAGAGATTGGTGAGAGTGGAAGTATCGTTGATAATGGCGGTGTTGCGGGAAGGGGGGAATGACGGCAAGGCCATGGCTAGACTAAGCTTGTGGAAGGCTAAAGAGAGAGAAAAGAGAACAATTTAAGATGTTCTAATCACACGAGTCACACTTATTCCCATGATTATGATTTTGTTGTAATCACCTATGATCGACGGAGATGGAGGCAGCTTCCTCCAACCATAGCCGGAGAAAGACATGGCTCTGCAGCTGTAATGATCTGCTTTGAGGTCTACTGAGCCTGGGAAACAAACCCATGGTCCTGGCATGGAAAGCCATCATTCTAAAGCCCATTCGAGGGTCCATTTGAGAATGTCAGAAACCTAAAAATCACAAGCTTGTCCGCAGGAGACTGAAGGCAAAACGTTGCCAACGTTGCTTTGGCAATGTCGTGCGACCTTATCTTCTCGCGGCTTTATGCATCCGGCGTCCTAACAAGTTCGTCTGTAAAGGTCCATGCAGGCCCCGGCGCGTGCGAGAAGATACGCATATGCATACGTAAAATGTTTGAAACTTTAATATTGATCGGGATTCTCGCCTGCGTCTGAACGAGTCTCCCGCACCATGCCGTTACAGATAAGAACCGGTGGGTTTATTTTTAACAGACAGCGTGCATCCACAAACAAGCTATTTTCAAACCATAGGAATCTTGATTAGAAATTATTAGGTGCCGTCATTTACTGGAGCGCAAATATCTGCATACGACTAGCTTAGGCGCAAAGCGTGGTTAGGTTGATGCTGTCTTTGCTTTGCCGGCTGACCACTGGGAAAATTATCGTTAGGATTTAGGCAAAATGACGCAACAAAATAGAGTTAAGGCGAGAAAGAGGAAGATTTATCCTCATTCGCCCTTAAATTAGGATTACATCTAGCTAAAGATTTCTCTATAATTAGCGGAAAAAGTACAAAATAAAATCCTAAACCTATTGCATTAGTATCAATTCGGTCATAAACATTTCAATTAGACCAATTTAGTTTTAAATATTTTCTCATGGGTATCAATTCAATCCATCCAGCTGAATTTAATTGGCCGGTAGCTGGATGCTGATATGGCAATTTTTTTTTTTAATAATTTCATTTTTTTTGAATTTTTTTTTTTAAATTATATTTTCTTTTCTTTTCTCTCTTCTTCCTCCTTGGACTTTCCTTGCAGTGGCCAGGTCGGGCTAGGCCACGAAGCCCTCGCCAGCCTCCGACCAAGGTCATGGCCACAACCTCGCTTGGCCTCACCCAAGGCGACAAGCGAGGCAACTTCACCCAAATCTAGGCGAGGCTAGCCTAGCCTTGGCCTTGCTATGGGTGAAGGTGGCCTCGCTTGCAGCAGGCAAGACCATGGCGGCCTTCACCCAAGCACTAGTGATGAACTAGAATTACTTCTCCAAAATAACATTCAACTAATGGATGCACCAACAAACAACTCACCACGTGCCACAACTTGCCGGAGAAAGAACGTCTGCACTACAATTCTAAAATGTAGCGCGAAACTTAAAAAATCACCCAAACGGTCGGAAGACCAAGATTCTTTGGTCATCAATCATATGCATTCCAAAAGTGTGAGATATGTGCTTCAAACCTTCCACTCCATTTAGGTATTTACTTTTCTTTCCATTTTTCAATTGTGTTCTAATCTAGTCTCGGAACAAATCAGAACAATTCCGGGATAAAGCGGTTGATGTATTCAAAACTACTTTTTAACTTTGTCGTGATTTTAAAGCTTCCAGCATGCCCAGATTATAAGGAAATACAAAAGCAGCATTGGTGAGTAAATGGGGACAAAATACTCCACCCAAAACAGGCCAGACAGTCCCACGAGTAAGCTAAGACGAACGAGGTTGGGACGGGGATAGAGCTCTCACAAGCTCCGTTAACGACCGAAGTACGGAGGTCGAGCCACATCTTTTCCGAATTCAAAACACTCAGTTTAGACAGCAACTAAAAGGAACTCATCTTTTCTTCATCAGATATCAAAGTAGCTTAAAAATGTTTTAGCGGTAGAACACAACTCCAAAACAATTCCACAGAGAGAGAGAGACAGAGAGAGTACCGGCGAGAAGGGTACCACGGCGGTTGAAGGCGATGCACTTCATGATGCCATGCTTCAAGTACTCCTCGATCATTTCAGGGAAATCTCCCTGCAGGGGATATGCTCATTAGAAAAAACACACACACCCCGCATCATCTCACCTCCTGCTACTGGACAAGAAGGCACTGGGGACCAGAGAACACAACAGTGCACAGCGAGCTAACATGTCAGCTTTTGGCCACTGGCTGGCGTTTACGTCAACGCCAGTCAGCCAAAATTGGTTGGATGGACTTAATTAATACAAATGTGAAAATGTTTATGACTGAATTAGTTCAATTGAAAGATTTATGATTGAATCAATTGAATCGTCAAATGCAATAGATTTAAAACTATTTTGGTACCTTTCTCATAATTAGCACATCCTACATCTCTGCTACAACTATCAATTTATAAGAGAAAGAGATTTTACAAGAAGAAGAGATTATATAAAAGCGACAAGAAAAACCTAGGAGCCACTATAAAAATCCTTTGGCGGACTAAGGGCGTTGCCCTTTTCAATCCCTACCGAGGTGGCCCCGAGTCTCCGCCCGTTCACTTGGAACGGAACCTCTGTACTTCTGGTTCTGGTCATGAGGAGTATAAACCACACCCCAACTAATAATTATTAGTTGCAGCCGGCGCTCCGGGGGTGGACAATAATTTCTTTCAACATCGTTAAGTCGCACTCCTATAGTCAACGATAGTTACTTCAAATTCCATAACTAGAAGGTATATTCCATAGGGATATATTTCATTAAAAAATTCGAGCATTATTACATGTGAATGGGAGACCGCAGAGAATGTATGGTTTAATTATCCTCCTAGAGTTTTGATCTAATTGTAGTCGAATCCCCACCACAATGATCGTCAGCCGCCGTCCCTTCGCCAATCATTTTGGCCAACGCTTCTTGAAACCTTTGCATAGCTCTCTCCGGCAACATCATCGGCACCACAATCCCCTCCTCTCCCTTTCTTGTTTTGTACTTCCTGTAAATGCTCATCCAAGGAAAAGCGCTGGCGACACTGCTGTGCACCGGCGTCCCCCAACCGAAATCAGCCTCTTCGAACTCGACCTTGGTCGTGTTGCTAACCGCGTAGTTCCGAACAGTCATGTGCTTCAGCCTTCCCTTGATTACTGACGCATCGATAGAGGACCTTACGTATTCTTCGCTCACCATCTCCTTCGCTTTCTTCACTAGCTCGACGGCATACCCTAGTGGACTAGTACACAGATGGCCCGCCTTTGAGAGTACCATTGCGATCACTGAAGTGCTCCCATAATAACCACGAGGCACGCCGAGGCCTCGCGCATTGATCACGCATGAGAGGCGGACTACTTCGTCCGGCTTGATCTCAAGTGCAATCGTGCGGCACTTCCAAAGGCATGCCGTGAGTAACTCGTAGGTGGAGGACCTCGAGACTAAATGGTGAGGGAGGCGTTTCCTGATCGATGCCACTTCCCGCAGGCCGAAAAAGAACGATCTGTGGGCCATGTTCTTGGGGTCCGACAATGTGGCCGCACTTCCGGTGTCGATGACAATGTCCTCGAACTCATGGTGTGTGCATGTCACTCGCGGCGGGTCTCGTGCGTTGAGGATCTGTCTCTGCCAAACAGGTAGCCGCGATGGCACATGGGCGCCTCGGGCGAGTTCCGCAGCTGCCTCTAGGAACTGTTTAAGTCCAAAGAGATCGCAGACTGTGTGATTGAGTCGGATTCCGAGGATGAAGCCCCCACATCTCAAGCGAGTCACCTACCAGAAAGAAGGAACTCGTAAGAAAACCTAGAAGGTAAAGGTCGAATAATCGGAGTAAAGAGGGCCCGTCTCTACAGAAGAATTTTATACTTGATCTCTTGAAATTCTACCAATTTACAAAATCTGGACGCGATACGCTTCTCTTGAAATTCTACCAATTTACAAAATCTGGACGCGATACGCTTATCAATAGCGTTACGCCTTATCCAAGTTGTATGTTGCAACACGACTGAACGTTGGACTTGTCACGCAGTACTTACTTGGACAGACAACAGAGGGCACCCAGTGATGTCGCCCGACCCGGCCACATCGCACAACACCTCGTCTAAGAAGCCCCATGGCGGCCACATGGAGTCGCTGAGCTCCTCAAGGCTGACGTCGGCGTCAGCCTCCACGAACAGAATCCCTTCGCCCGTACAGTCCACCACGAGCTTATGGTCTGGCCCTTCCCGGATCCGCCCGGCCAACGGATAATAGTACACGAGCGCCTTCGCGAGCGCTCCCTTGACGACTCTCGCCGGGTCTTCTTGGCCTTCCATTGAGGGGTTGTTTGGGTAGAAGAGAAGTAAGGGAAGCAGAAAACGAAGCCACTCCTGGCCATCCTGGTCGGAGAGGGGTTTGAGCTCGTGTGGCGTCGCTTCTGCTGGGGAGATCAGCTCTGGCTCATGGCGTTTCACGGCCAGTAGTCCCAGAGAAGAGGGAGAAGGTGGTGGTGAAGCCATATTTGTGATGGCAGGTTGGAGACGGGAGAGAACAAGGAATTTCTTAGGGTTTATATGGGGGGGAAACAAGGGGAGACGTTGGGACTTGGCTTTCAAGAACGTCCGCGGGGAATATAAAAACATAGTCAACAAGGAATTGTTTAGAGTATGCACATGATTGGTAACCCATATACATTTGTTTTAGGGTTTTTTTGAAGATGGACTATAAAAGGGATGTGTTGCATAACTCATATTGAAGACTGGGCTCCACATTTTCTCTCTTTTTTGTTCTTCCTATCTTCTTGTAAGATTTAAAGTTGTTTTTTTGACCTTTTGGATTGACTCTTCTACTGGTTGTTGAAGATAATAAAATCCTTTTCTTTTTCTATGGTTTTGTCCATTTTGGATTTTCATATATTCTTTTTGTGTCTTATGTGATTTCGATTTTGCTTTCATCCTTTGTTATTTGTGCTTCAATTAATGCATCAAATTAGTGTTATTACGCAACTAACCGGTACCAAAGCGAAGGAATTTTGACTTTTTGCTCAAGATGGCATCTATCAAGTTTGAAGTGGCACCATTTGATGGCCAAAATAGTTTTTGGGCTATAAAGAATCAAAATGAAGGCGATGTTGCGTTAGGGAAGTTTATGTTAGAGCTTTGGACAGGAAATACCCTACTTTTTTTAATGATTGCTACAGTTGAGGAGGAATTCTTCATTGTGGTCATCTAACACATTCTCATCTCTCTCTCTCTCTCTCTCTTATCAATGAGCTAAATGAGTAATGGAAATGATGTCCCCGATCTTCATTAAAACAACTAAAGATAAAGTGGCTCATAGCAAATCGCATCTTGTGAGAGATTGGGGAGAGTAGAGACGCCATTAATAGTGGTGGTGGTGCAAGAAGGGGTGAACGACGGCAACGACATGGCTACACTAGGGTCACGGGTCGGTCAATTACGATAGATCAAAACACCATGCAGCCTAAGGATTATTAATCCCAAGTTAGCCTTACGCACACATGCTCGAACACAAGAGCCGAATGGGCAAAGAGAGTGTATATTCACTTGTGAATGAACTTGTTACAATGAGGGGGAGGGATCCCTATTTATACAAATGCGGGTTGCATCTCAGCCGTTGATTGTCCCTCTGATCCAATGGTGCATTTCAAATCCGTATCATCATTACAAGGCTACACAGTAGGCTACTCGAAGGCTACTCGATGGCTGTACACGGCAGGCCCTTGGGAAGACCATGGGCATGTGTCAGAAGCAAGATAAGGGCGTAGGTCCGTCTGACACGCAAGCAGCTGAACGGTCATGGGCTGTACATTGGCTGCTCGATCATTACGCATGGGTTGCTCATGGGTCAAGCGTGGGCCTTGGTCCGTATCAATCATGAATTGATCATAGGTTGTTCTTCGATTAGCCCTTGGTCGTGACACGGCTTATCACGGTCGGTCTTGGATCATGCTTCGTCCATGGGCCGTGTCATTCTCCCCCACATAATCTAGTGATGCCCTAGTCGCATCCCTGGCATGGAAGGCTTCGATGTGCTTCTTGAACTGCCACAGAGCCTCGGAGGGTTCCCAGCTTGCTTCACTCTCGGGCAGGCCCTTCCATCGGATGAGGTACTCCTTCTTTGGCACACAATATCTCTTCCGTATGGTCCGGTCCGCCATGATGCATTCAACATCCCAATCATACGAGGTTCTTGCTCTAAGGGGCGCTTGTTGTGATTCGCCTCGACTTGGATCGTCCTTGTCCACATGGAAAGGTTTTAGCATACTCACACGGAACACAGGGTGTACCTTGAGTTTGGCCGCCAAGTCTAGCTTGTATGCTACCTTCCCAATTCGCTGCAACACTCGGAAGGGACCTTCATAGTGACGGATCAGCCCTTTGTGCACGTCACGATACCGAAGGACCAAGTGAAGTTTGGCTAACACCAAGTCCCCGACCTAAAATTCCATACGCCGTCGCTTTTTGTCGGCCCACTTCTTGGTGTGCTTTGCCACTCGATTGAGGCACGCCCACACCAAGTCCGCATGTTCATCCCATTACTTAGCGAACGTATACACGAGAGGGCTGTTTCCTCGATACCCCGAGGCAATAACGCTTAGTGAAAGCGATTGTTGCTTGGTCACGATCTCGAACGGGCTTTGGTTCATGGACTCGCTCCATTATAAGTTGTATGAGAATTGGGCCACGTCGATCAGCCGCGCCCGATTCACCTGCGTGTTGCTCACGTAGTGCCGAAGGTAGATTTCTAGCAATGCGTTCACCCGCTCCATCTATCCGTCAGTTTGGGGATGCATGCTGGTGGAGAAGTTGAGGTCCATTCCCAGCAACTTGAAGAGCTCGGTCCAGAACCACCCAATGAATAGAGGATCGCAGTCGCTCATGATTATGCGTGGAACACCCTAATACTTGATGATGTGCTTGAGGAATAGCTTGGCTGCTTCCTCGGCTGGATAATCCTTTGTGGCTGGCACGAACGTTGCATATTTGGAGAAGCGATCCACCACAACCATGAGGGTTCGACACCCTTCAGACTTTGGCAAATTCACGATGAAGTCCATGGAAATGCTCTCCCAAGGACGTTTCAAGATAGGCAACGGTTCAAGGAGCCCCGCCGGTGACCGTTGCTCTATCTTGTCTTGTTGGCACACAAGACACATCCGCACATAGGCTTCAACATCGTCCCTCATGTGTAGCCAATAGTATTGATCATCAACGAGTGCCATGGTGCGGTGGATTCCCGGATGTCCCGCCCATTTAAAGTCGTGGTACTCATGTAGGGCTTCCTTCTGAAGTCTCCTTTGAAGCAACACATAGAGTCACCATCCTTTGGTATAGAGGAGATCATCCTCATACTAGAACCGCCTTGTCTTGCCCTCTTGTTTATATCGAAGGTGGGCTTGGGTTGTTTGATCGTGCTTCAAACCCTCCTTGATACGCTCGATCCATGGACAATCGGGTTGACCCATCACATTAGCTAGCTCCATCTTCCTACTTAAGGCATCAACCACGAAGTTAGATTTTTCAGGCTTGTATTCCAGCACATATTCAAACTCAGCCAGGAAGTAGCTCGTAGCCACGTTGTCAATCCTCACGATGAACCAGGATCTCAAGAGATAATGCCTCCACGTATGAAGGCAATGTACCACCACAGTCATCTCCTTCTCTTGAACCATGTATCTTCGCTTGGTATCGTTCAGTTTCCGAGATTCGAAGGCAACTGGATGCCTTTCCTACATCAAGACACCACCGATAGCAAAATCAGAAGCATCGATTTCTACCCCGTAAGGCTTGGTGTAGTCGAGCAGCACTAACACCGATTCTTTGATCATGGCATGCTTCAACCGATTAAAGGCCTCTTGACACCGATCCATCCACTCCCACGGTCTTTCTTTCTTCAGCATATCCGTGAATGGCACGATGAGACTTGAATATCCTCGGATGAAACGCCGGTAATAATTTGTGAGTCCAAGAAAGGATCTCAGCTCCGTCACCTTGGTCGATGGCTTCCATTCAATGATGGCATGGATCTTTGCCACATCCATCCGCACTCGTCCACCCCCGACGATGTGCCCAAGGAAAGGGACTTCATGCTGGGCAAAAGCGCACTTCTCGTGCTTTACATATAGGTCATTCTCCCAAAGAGTCTGGAACACTTAGCTCAAATGCTCAACATGCTCCTTGAGCATCCGGCTATACACAACAATGTCGTCAAGGTAAAACCACAACAAACCGATCAAGGAATGAATGAAGTACCTTGTTCATGAGAGTGCATAATGTGGCCGACACATTTGTCAAGCTGAAAGGCATGACGGGGAATTCATATGATCCATAACGGGTCACACATGCTATTTTCGGCTCATCCCCCTTTGCAATCCGAACTTGATAGTACCTCGATCGAAGATCAAGCTTGGAGAACCATCGAGCTTCCTCGAGCTGATCGAACAAGTCCGTGATGAGCGGGATTGGGTATTTGTTCTTGACGGTGAGCTTGTTCAAGGCTTGGTAGTCTATGCACATACGGAGGGATACATCATGCTTCTTTTGGAACAACACTGAAGCACCGAACAGAGCATTGGACAGCCGAACATATCCCGCGTCGAGTAGCTCTTTCAATTGTCTTTGCAGCTCTTCCAACTCGAGCGGAGCCATGCGATAGGGTGCCATGGCTAGCAGTCTAGCATCGGGCACAAGCTTGATCTGATGGTTGACTTCTCTCTAAGGAGGCAGCTTCTTTGGTAGCTCGAGTGGCATCACATCTTGGAAGACAATGAGGACTTGGGACACCTCTTCCGGTACCACGCCTTCTTCCATGCCCTCCTCCTTCAATGCTACCAAGAAAGTCACATCGCTCTTCTTCAGCCCTTTAGATAGTTGCATGGCCGATAGCATCTTCCTATCGCATCCCGATTTGCGGTAGATCGAGACCATGCATTGGCACTGCTTGTCTAGGATGCATATGCAATCCACAAAGGGCATAATGCCCGCATTGATCCAATCAAGGAATCTTAAACCGAGCACATAATCATAATCGTCAAGGGGGATTACCTCGATATCCTCTTTGCTAGTCCATGGACCAAGGTACAGCTCCATACCCTTAGCCATGCCGCTAGTTGGGACTTCCTTGGAGTTCACCGTTTTAAGCCAACCAGCATCACTCGCCTCGATCGGAAGATTCAGCTTCTTCACGGCCTCTTTGGAGATGAAGAGGTCGAACGCCTCGGTATCCATGAGTGTACTCATCGTGGTACCACTGATCTTCACATCCATGAACATCATTCCTTTGGATTCCTTAGCCTTCTTGGCTTTGATCGACCCAAGGATCCACAACAATCCCAACCGCGCCTCCTCTCACGGTGCATCCTCTTTGTACATGACTGCCAGCTTTCCTCTTTTTGTACAGTCTCGGGCCATGTGTGGCCCGTCGCAAAAGAAGCACTTGTAGGTGCGTACCTTGCGATGATATCCTTCGCCGCATGACTCAGGTTGAGTCTTATGAGGGACCGTAGGTGGTCTACTTACATTCGGACGGTTGTACCGATTCCGATCTCCCCCACCAGTGGCCCTTTCTCTTGGTCGATAATCTGGCTTGTTGGCCGAGGGTGAAGGTTTGTATTCCATGATGGAATCGGCCACAGAAGTAGCCGTTGTCCGTTGCGCCACTTGAACTCTTGCTTAACCTATGGTTTGAGTTCGCTCATAAACTGGTGGAATGTCTCCGTCTTGATCATGGACGAGATTTGGAGCAGCAGCTTCGAGAATTGCTTCACATACTCGCGGACTTCGCTCTTTTGCTCTAGGCGCTTGAGTTCCCCTCGAGCTTCCTCCTCCACATAAGCGAGGTAGTAGGTACGCCAAAATTCCTCAACAAACCGAGCCCATGTCGTGATAAGGTTGCCATTCCTACCATCGAACCTACAACGCCACCACAACAACACATCATCAGCTAAATACATGGCTGCGGTGTTTACCCGGATTATGTCGTTGGTCATTCCCATGGTCTAGAAGTAGAGTTCTATGTACCACAGGAAATTGTACACATCCTTTGCCACCCGGGAGCTCTTGAGCTCCTTTGGCTTGGGTGCATCGGCACGTGGTTGCACGGTGATCACCTCGTTCACGCATGCAGCTTCAAGCTCGGCGAGTTTGCTTTTCATCTCGGCCATCTCCGCGCGTATGACCATGATCATGGCCTCCCAAGTCTCATCCCATTGCTGTCGCTCATGCGTGATGGATCCCAGCACTTCGACACAGACCTCTCCCATGCCGGCCTAGAGTTCTTGGCCGAAGCCAAGAACTCCTCCCTACCGACTTCAGCTCCTTTGATGGTCTGGTGTAGGTTATCCATCATCGCCTAGGCGTCTGTGACGGTCTCCTCTAGACCCATCACTCGGTTCTCTAAGTCTCCCTTCAAATCCCTCGAACACGAGGCAGCACAGTTCTTCTTTGATCGAGTGATCTTCTTGGCTGAACGCCCACGATCTTCACAGTCATCGCCTTGAGCGACCGGAGCATTAGCACGAGGATCAGCCATTACGCTTGGAACGAAGGCTCTAATACCACTTGTCACGGTTCAGTCAATTACGATCGATCAAAACATCGTGTGGCCTTAGGATTATCGATCCCAAGTCAGCCTTACGCACACACACTTGAACACAAGAGTCAGATGGGCAAAGAGAATGTATATTCACTTGTGAATGAACTTGTTACAATGAGGGGAGGGATCTCTATTTATACAAATGCGGGTCGCATCTCAGCCGTTGATTGTCCCTTCGATCCAACGGTGCATTTCAAATCCGTATCATCATTACAAGGCTACACAACAGGCTACTCGAAGGCTACTCAATGACTACGCACGATAGGCCTTTAGGAAGACCGTGGGCGTGTGTCAGAAGCAAGATCAAGGTTTGTAGGTCCGTCTGACACGCGAGTAGCTGAACGATCATGGGCTGTACATGGGCTGCTTGATCATTGCGCATGGGTCGCTCATGGGTCACACATGGGTCGCTCATGGGTCGCGTGTGGGCCTTGGTCCGTATCGATCATGAATTGATCGTGGGCTGTTCTTCGATCAGCCCTTGGTTGTGATACGGCCTATCACGGTTGTGGATCATGCTCCGTCCGTGGGCCGTGTCACTAGGCTTGTGGAAGGCTAGATAGAGAGAAAAGCGAACACATTAAGATGTTCTAATTACAGAAGTGTCACTTATTCCCACGATCATGATTTTGTTTTAATCATTTGAGGTCTATTGAACTCGGGTAAATTGCCATGGTCCTGGCATGGTGCTGCCATCATTCCAAAGCTCGTTCAAAGGTCCATTTGAGAATGTCAAACCTAAAAATCACAAGTTCCAGGCCCATATGTGCACAACAAGATATACATATAAGCATCCATAAAACGTTTGACCTTTTGTCTTGATCAGTATTCTCTTCTACATCTGAACTCGACAAACGACGTGGTATGAGTTACCTCAAAGCCCATACCAGTTACCACATTTTCATCTGTGTCTACTAAAAAATACGAGAATAAACACTTATTGCACACCGTAGTCAAACGTTGCTTTCAATAAACCAAAAACAAGTTAAATGATTATATTCTTTTTAATAAATGGAAACAAAAAAAGGGTACCCAAACCAACAACACAAGCACCTGTTAAATTATCATTTCCACATTCGGTTTCAAATTCATAAGCAAGTATGCAAATTACTAACGATATTAATTAATTAATGCTATTTTAATAGAATGGGACCACCAAAATTCTCCACCCATTTTTTATTTTATTTTTTAAAGGAGAGTAACGATGAATGGTGATAAATTTTCAAATTGAAATGACATGTAAGGCAATATGAGTAATCCTTTTAAACTGCATTTGGAAGATTGGAAAGTGAATTAACATAAAACTTATTTCAATTTATGATTGACGATAACTCTTGACAGAATATCTTCGATTTTATTTGGATCTAACCTAGATAAGTCTTGAGAAAATATCTCCAACTTTTTTTGATGTAACCCAGATAAGGTAGTCACACGTGAGAAAAATTCTTAGGTGATTGGGATGCACATAAGCCCAATGCATCCCAGTCTTTAATGTCGGTGAGTTTCATTTCATATGATCCAAAGGCCGGGATACATTGAGCTCACGTGCAAGACCGGGACAATGCTAATACTTTTCAAAAAAAAAAAAAAACTTTGCAAATAGGTGAAAATTCAACCAACGGGGCGACGTTGATGGTGTCCTCGAACTCAGGGTGCGTGCACGTCACTCGCGGCGGGTCTCGCGCCTTAAGGATCTCTCTCCGCCAAATTGGCGGCCGCGAAGGCACAAGTGCGTTACGTGCGAGTTCCGCAGCTGCCTCTAAGAACTGCCTCCAAGTGAGCGTGAGGCTTTGGCCAGCGGCGAGCTCAATTGGTCACCAGTCGTCACCGTGGCTAGTGATCGGCTGAAGAAGAAATAAAAGAAATAAAAAGAAAGAAAAGAAAAATTAAAATTAAAAATAATTTAAAAATCAGTTTCTAAAATAATTTTAAAATAATTTTTTTAAAAAATATTGAAAGAGTACATAGAGGAAAAGATTTTCTTCATCCAACAGCAAAAAATGCAAACGCTTCATTTTTAGGATTCTACCAAACATTGAAAAACAATTATATTTTTCTAAAAAATATTTTTCAAAAATACCATATTTTCTGCAAAATAAATGAAATCTAAATTAGTACAATTGAAAGGTTTATTTTATTTGATCATAATTTGGGAAAAGTACCCAAAAAAAAAGTTATAACCATACTTTTTGAATTTCCGAACTCTTCTTATTTCATTTGTTAGTCGCATCACATATTATCGTCCATTTTACACGATACTTGCCTGGACCGACAATAAAGGGCATCCCAATGATGTCACCCGACCCAGCCACATCACACAACACCTCATTTACGAAGCCGCATGGCGGCTTCATGGATTCGCCGAGCTCCTCGAGGCTAACGTCAACATCAGCCTCCACGAACAGAATCCCCTCGCCGGTACAGTACACCCCGAGCTTGTAGTCCGGCCCTTCCCGGAATCCGCCCGACCAACAGGTAATAGTACACGAGCACCTTCGCAAGCGCTTCCTCAACAACTCTCGCCGGGTTTTCTCGGCCTTCCATTGAGGGGCTTTGTGGGTAGACGAGAAGGAGGGGGAGCAGAAAACGAAGCCAATCCTGGTCATCCAGGTCCGAGAGGGGTTTAAGTTCGCATGGGGTGTCTCCCGCCGGGGAGATCAACTCCGGCTCATGGCGATTCACGGTCAGCAGTCCCGAAGAAGAAGAAGAAGAAGAAGAAGAAGGTGATGGTGGTTGTTGGGAATATCGGATCCCTGAAAACGGATTCGATACTAAATCGAACCCCTAAAACAAATGCGGAAGATAAGCCCAGGAAATACATGTATCACCGATCGTAAAGCACACCACGGAATCGAGCGTATCTTGTTAGCCACAGATTAAACACTAACATCGATAAGAGGAAGAGAAAACCGATCATGTTCGATTCGATGACGTCAATTGGCCTTGAAGGGAAGACGGCGTCGCCGTTTGCGCTTGTTTTTCTTTTGGAGGGAGAGAGGGAGAGAAAACGTACGTTGAAAATGTCAAGAGGTATATTCGTCTCTCTTTCATCCCTTATATACGTTCCCTCAAAAATAGAAACCTACCCCTTCATCCATGGGCCCTAATCTTGTGGGCCGGGCTTTTAGGCCCAACATGGGCGGATGGGCCTTAAGCCCATCACATAAAACCATCATCTCCCACTCGCATATGGTGGGCGAACAGGATTCTCTTTACTCTCTTCAACATTCATACCAGGTGAATAATCCGTGCGATCAAGATACTTTGAGAGAGCTCGTTGCCATACATCTGTTTGGAATATATAGCAGCTCATAGTGGGCATCACATCCTGAGTAGATTTAGTATGCAGTTCCCTAGATTGAACGATCACATTTATATTTCTCTTGATCTCTTTTAAACAATGATATATATATATATATATATTGTATTCACAATTATGATTATCTCAAAGACAGTCATAATTGGTTAACTAGTGAATACAAAACTATAATGTGATTCTCCAAATTCGATCTTCCTCTTTCCTTCAAACTCTCAATTTCAATTCAGCTTACTTTTCTAAAAATGTCCCATTAGATCGAATCAAACTCATGACCATTGGCAACATCCTAAGATAGCAAACACTAAATAGAAATCTTGAGAATAAGTAAGAGTCATGAGGGCACTAAAAATTGAGGAACTCTTTTCCTCAAGAGTCTCACACGACATAAAAGTTGAGATCAAACTTTTGTTACTCTTATTGGTCGTCTCATGCATATGTAGTATGAAATACGTATTACGATATTAACTCCTTTCCCATGGAGCGTATGTCTACACCTTTCAATACCGTACAAATGATAGTTCAAACATACCCAATGTCTAACTTGATTTCACGTATCTACTCATTCACAAAATTCATCAGAACTCACATCTGGCATCATAGACAGATAAAGTAAAATATGTGGGGTATTTTACTTTCGAACATAGTAAATATTATGTCATCATCTTAACACTCAATTAAGGCGACATACATATTTTAAGCTTGAGCTCTCGATTATCACTTAGATAATAAGCTTAAAAACAGTCTAATATCTATATATCACATAGTAAATAGAGGCGATTACCCGTGTGAGTGGGCTAATCTTATATCTGTTCGACATACTTTCTTAACTTAAAGTAATGCACTAAGCATTAAGATGCATAAAGATCAAAAAAATATTCATAGGCATTAATGATGAAAACACAAATTCATCAAATATGAACACTTTAAGGAAATTACAATCCAGTACATCAGACTCTACGCAATCCTTGAGATTTCATAAGGCCACAAAAACACATCTCTAGGTATTGGCTTTGTCATAGGATCTGCTACCATACTATGCGTAGTATGTACTCTAAGTTCACTTCTTTTCGTGCAACCATATCCTTGACAAAATTATACTTGGTATATATAGGTTTGGTCTTACCATGATATTTTGGATCTTTAGTGTACGCTTTTGCTGCTTAGCTACCATAGTTAACCAACAATGAATTTGCAGCACTTCCAATAACACATAAATGATCCAAAAAATCTCTTAAGCCAAACACCTTCTTATACTGCTGCTGATAATGCCACGAACTCAACTTCTATTGTGGACATGGCTATACACGTTTGTTTCTTACTGCTCCAATATATGGTGCCATTATTCGGTAAGAAAACAAAATCAGAGGTAGATTTTCTTTCATCTAAATCTCCTCCCCAATCAACATCAGAATAGCCTTTGAGTTGCAAATCATTTCTTTAATAACTCAGCGTATAATCAGCAGTCCCCTTTAGATACCTTAGTATTCTCTTAACGGCTTTTCAACGTGCTTGACCTGGATTGGAATGGTATCTTCTCACCATTCCAACTGTAAAGCATATGTCAGGTCTTGTACACATCATAGCGTACTTCAAGCTTCCAACAGCACTAGCATAAGGAACATGTTTCATTTGTTCATTCTCTTGTGGAGTCATTGAACACAGTCTATGGCTCAATCATTCACCTTTTGCAATAGGAGTGTCTATGTGTTTACAATCTTGCATACTAAAAATTTCTTGCGAAAGAGATAACGACATCTTCGAACGATCTCTTAAAATCTTAACTCCAAGAATATATGTAGCCTAACCCATATCCTTCATCTCAAAGTTAAAAGACAACCAACTCTTGACAGTATTAACAAACTCCATATTGCTTCCGGCAATTAGTATATCATCAACATATAATGATATGATCACAAATTGATCCTTAGATCTTTTGATATATACACAATGATCCTTATCTATCATTGTAAAGTCATATGCCATTATGGCATTATGAAAACGTATATACCATTGTCTTGACGACTGCTTAAGGCCATATATCGACCCCAAAAGTCGACATACCTTTTCTTCTTGGCCTTTCACTAAGAAACCAGCAGGTTGTTCCATATATATTTCTTCCTCTAATTCTCCATTAAGGAAAGCAGTCTTTACATCTATTTGATGTATCTCAAGATCCATACTAGCCACTATTGCCAGAATAATGCGAATCAAGGTAAATCTCACTACATGAGAAAATGTTTATTTATAATCAATTCTTTCCTGTTGATTATACCCATTTGCCACAAGGCGAGCCTTATGCCTTTCTATCGAGCCATCAGCTTTTCACTTTATTTTGATAACCCACTTGTTCCCAATAGCTTTGTGTCCTTTTGGAAGATCAACTGGTTCCCAGACTTGGTTTGACTTCATTGACTCCATCTCCTCTTTCATTGCATAAATCTATTTTTCCTTACTAGGGCAATTCAGAGCCTCATTAATATTTCTTGGCTCGTCCTCATCTTGTGGAGTAACCATAAAAGTTTCCCCTTCAATGTCAAAATGTCGACGGCGAATACTTTGGCGACTTGTTCGCCATATGGGAGATTGCACACTTAGCACATCATACCCCATTATGCTCCCACTAGGATTAGATAATGATGACATCGTCTCATCATGTGGTTGTAATTGAAAATGAGTTGAATTCAATTCATCACTTCTCATATTACTCCCACTTGGACGAACTTCACTAATATCATTATCTTGATCCAAGATTACAAATAGGGAGTAATCTTCCCATATTTCGCCCTTCTTAGGAATTCATCATCTAAGAATGTGACATCTCGTGATTCAAATTCAGTTATACTCCCACTTTCCTACTCACCTATGAACACATACCATTTCGAGTGTTCGGAGTATCTCATTAAAATACTCTTCTTTCCTTTGGGACCCAATTTCCCAAACTTGTGAGAGGCCTCATGAGTATAGGCAACACAACCTTATGACTTAAGAAAACTTAAATCCGGTTTTCTACCTGTCCATAACTCATATGGAGTGGAAGTAACTAATTTGGAAGGCACCCGGTTAAGTATATAGGCAACAGTTAACAACACATACTCCAAAAAGTAATAGGTAAGTTAGCATGCGTCATCATGGACCTAACCATTTCCAGTAGGGTTTTGTTTCTTCTCTCCGCAACACCATTTTGTTAAGGAATATATGGAATAGACAACTGTCTTTCTATTCCTTTTTCATCCCATAATTTTCCGAACTCATCAGATAAATATTCTCGACCTCAATCGGATCTTAATACTTTTATTTTCTTGTCTAATTGATTTTCTTCCAAGTTCATAAACCTTTTGAAACAACTCAATAATTCAGATTTATGAGAAATCAAATAGACATATCCGAATCGAGTATAATCAACTATAAAAGTGACGAAATAAACAGCCCCGTGCTTTCCTCTCACATTCATTAAACCACAGACATCGGAATGGATTAAATGCAGAGGAAATTTAGCTCTTTTACATTTTCTAAATGGTTTCCATGTTGTTTTCCCTATTAGGCAATGCTCACATATTGGCAAATCGACTTTTTCAAAATTGCCCAACAAGCCCTCTTTGGCTAGTCTATTCATACGTTGTTGGTCAATATGACCAAGTCTAGCATGCCACATAATCATATCATTATCATATGAAGTGAAAGACGTGAAAAAGGGAATAACAAATATTAACATCACCACAGTCAACATATAGTACAATAAAACCATCCAGAAAATGACCACAACCATAGTAGTTTGTATCCAAATACAAATCTACACCGCTCTTATGGAAGTTCACACTAAAACCAAGCTTAATTAACACCAAGATAGACACTAAATTTCGACGAATCTCTAGGGAATATAAGGTGCGTCCACCACGCATGTTCAATTGGCAGGTGCCAATCCCTTTAACTTCAGCTCTGAAGTTATTTCCTACATAGATCCACATTGTTCCAGTTGGTACTCATCAGAATTCCACGAAGGATTCTCTATCATTCACTACATGGTCTGTCGCTCCTAAATCTACAGTCCACAAAGGATTGGATTCAGTCAATGATATAGAACTTGACACATAAGCAAAATTCTCAAATGTACAAGAGGTGTTTACCTTTTTCGGCTCACAACAGTTACGAGCATAGTGACCTTTCTTGTCACAATTGTAACACCTCACCCTTGACATTTTCTTTACTTGAGGACGTTTTCCTCTCTTGTGTTGGTTAACTCTTAATTTCTTAAAATAAGGACTTGATCCTTTGCATTCCCACATATTGAACAAATCAATACGCTTGCGCTTAGAGCTCAAAGCCCTTTCTGAGCTAGAACCAGCATTGCAAATGTCAATTTTCGGCTCAAATGCCGATAGGCGGTCCTCTACTAGCTCAAGGTGGCGCACAACATCCTCAAGATCTTCCATAATATGGTCAAGAGCTTCTAGTGCTTCTTGCTTTTCCAGCACATATTAAATCTTTATATTCAATATTTCACAATTGTTGCCGTTCATATCAGCAATTACGTTTTTAATTACTTAAACCATCGATCTGAACATATCAGACATACATGCACGAATAATTAATGCCTATCATTTATGCATCCACTTTGCATAGACTCATCATATCAATGAATAATTTCAAGTATGGTTTCAGAATCAATAGGTCACTATGTTTCCAATCATACTCCAAAAATCCTAACTTAAAACTATTATTAATATAATTATCTTATGCAAGATAAATTCTATGAAGTTACAAAAAACTTCCATGAACTACCCACAGCAGTCAATAATAATAGAAAGTAAATAATATCTAACATCCAATAGAATAATAATGCTTTCACATAATACAACTATCCATTACACTAAGTAATATATGCAAAGGAAAATATCAACATAGAAAGAGATATACATCACCCAAAAACATCTCAAACTAATCTAAAAAATAAATAGGGAATGTCCCTTCTAATCTATCAGTCAAAATATCTGAGAAATTTGAAGGCACATATGACAACCATGGAAAAAACTTTTGGAGAGCTTTCATGTCGCATCCAAGGCACATTTACTCTGCGTCATGTGGTGCTCAATCTAAGGGTTGAAGTTTTGTTAACTCAATCCTATAGTACTCTCTTAACAAAAGCTACCACTAGCCTCCTATAACCCGAGACCACGTTGACCTCCCATAGCCGATCTAACACTGCTTGCCATTCAGGTGGAAGAGTGTTCATCAAAGCCGGTACATTATCAAAATCCGGCATAAGATAACCATTCCAGATGATTTCATGTATCATCTGATTGACCATGACCACATGTGATACTAAATCACCATCATGCCACCGATAATTAGCTAACTCTGTCATCAGCCTTTTAAGTCTTGCATTTCCCTCATCCGTTCTCGGGATTATAGGTATCCGCGCATAACGCATCATAGTTCCTGCAACAAATGCAGAACTAAAAATGGATCACTTATAATCCATAATGAACATAAGGGAAAATACATAATTTCCATGATTCATGCAACAAATGCACAATAAAAAATGGATTACCTATAACCCACACAGACATAATTGGAAAAGAAACAAATTCTTTTTCCCTTTTTCTTTTTTAGGTCAACGGTCAACGGTCAACGATCGTCGGTCATTAGGTCAAGGGTCGGGTCAACGGGCGCGCAAGTCAGACCGATTGGACCGGTCGGGCCGTCGGACCGGCTGGCCAATCGAACGAACCGACTGGCACGTGCCGCGCGCGTGCGCGGGCTGACGTCACGCAAACATCATCCAGCGAGTGTCACGCGCGTGCGCGGGCTGACGTCACGCAGACGTCGGCCGACACGTGTGCGGCATGCACTAGGCTTCCATGCGGGTCGGGTCGCCGGCCGGCCAACAGTCGTCGGCGATGATGTCATCGATGACATCATCCCGGCGGTTACCATGATGTCAGCAAGCGTCGGTTCGCTGACCGGCGCGTGCTGGTTCGCCGGTCGCCGGCACGCACGTGCCGGTTCGCCGATCGGCGCGTGTGGCGCACGCGCTGGCCGAGCCAGCGCTTCAGGCGCGTGGCGCCAACACAGAGGCTTCTAGCCGCGCATGTGGGCGCGTCTGGTGTCTCTCGGCGGCGTTCGACATGTCGACGGACTCGTCTCAACGAGCTCTTTCACCCTCTTCCTTCATAAATTTATTTCGACTTACGGAAACTCGAAAAAATGGATGAATAGTGCTCGGGTGTCGAGATTTTTCGCCCCGATCAGTGTCGGCTAATTATTTTCGCGAAAAATCAATCAAAAAACATGAAAAGGGTCGGGAAAACATGAACTAGGGCTCTGATATCAATGTTGGGATTATCGGATTTCCAAAAACCGGATTCGACACTAAATCAAACCCCTAAAACGAATGCGGAAGATGAGCCGGGAAATACATGTATCACCAATCGTGAAGCACACCACGGAATCGAGTGTACCTTATTAGTCACAAATTAAACACCAACGCCGATAAGAGGAAGAGAAAACCGATCATGTTCGATCCGATGACGTTGATTGACCTTGAAGGGAAGACGGCGTCGCCGTTTGCGCTCATTTTTCTTTTGGAGGGAGAGAAGGAGAGAAAACGTACGTTGAAAATGCCAAGAGGTATATTCGTCTCTCTCTTTCATCCCTTATATATGTTCCCTCAAAAATAGAAACGTACCCCTTCATCCATGGGCCCTAATCTTGTGGGCCGGGCTTTTAAGCCCAACATGGGCGGACGGGCCTTAAGCCTATCACATAAAACCATCAGTGGTGAAACCATTTTCGTGATGGCAGGTTGGAGACGAGAGAGAGCAAGGAATTGTTTTGGGCTTTATAAGGTGGGAAACAAGGGAAAATGTTGGGACTTAGTTTTAAAGAATGTCCACGTGGTACATAAAATGAAGCATAGTCAATAAAGCAATCCAAAAAATTACTGGGTGAATCGTCCTTTTGGCTTTCGGAAATAAGACTATGCTTCCTCTAACTCTCACGTGATTCACGAGTAATGCAATGGTGTCGGCTGTTGAATTCTTAGACCAAATTAAGATCTCTAGGGATATAATATATAGAGATTAACACGTGATATCGATATCATCCATACAAGTAATGCGATGGCGACAGGTCCGTCATTCTTTCAAGAGTAATAGAGATTTTTAGATTGCACAATATTTCGCAGAAATTGGTCTACTTGCTTAACTGGCTCCCAATGGAGAAGTAAATTTTCTGAAATTTTGTATTTAATACACATAAGTTCATAGGGAGGTGGAGACCCGATTATCTAGTGGTCCATAAAACACTCTGCAAGTCTCATAAACCAATTAAGTTTTTACTTCTTTGGCTTGTGCAGGCCATGATTTAGCATAGTTTGCACTTGACTGGGAAAGCTTCCTTACTTTTTAATGGCAAATTTCCTAATCTCATTGTACCTTTGTTAATTCAGTTCTAAGTTTTTTAATTTTGTCAATTGATTTTTAAACCTTTTCACTTTTTGTTAATTGAGTCAATATAAGCAAATTTTAGCCGAAAATCACTGACATTGACAACGACCTCACAGGCCATTGCCTCTTGTCAATTGTCGAGGCTTGGTGATCGGCTAGAGAAGGAAGAAGGGAAGGAAGAAAAAAGGAAAATAAAATCAAAAAATAATAACAAATTCAAAATTCAAAACTTTTAAGAATATCATTAAAAATTATCTATGTTAACGTTGGCTACCATGTAAGATGGCTGACATTTACATCAGTATTTTCCAGTCAAAATTTATATAATAAACTGAATTGGCAAATCATGAAAATAGTTAAGATTTAACTGACAAAATTAAAAGGTTTACGACTTTTTAGACAATTTTCCCATGGTGAGTGCTTTCGAGGAGGCATCCATATCCAAGTAGATGGAGAGAGAGATTATTGTCAGAAATTGTTGATATGGCATATATGGATACACTATTTCAACTACTATCTCATTATAGTTGGAAATTGCTAACATGGCATATGCATATACCTACCCCCAGGGGGCCCTTTCTCTCACTCTTTTCTCTATTATCAACAAGCTACGCCGACAGTGAGAGAACTTGACTAAAGGAAAACAATATCCTCGTTGTCATTGAGACATACAGAAATAAAGTAAGTGGCTCACAGCGAATGACATCTTGTGAAGATTAGTAAGAGAAGAGGCGTTGTCGGCAATGCAGGTGATGCAAGAGAGTAAATGACGATAGCAACATGCGCTTGACTAAGCCTGTGCTATAGTAGAGAGAGAAAAGAGAAGAAATCAAGACATTCTAATAACAAGTCACATTTATTCCATGATTATGCTTCTATTGTAATTACCAATGACCAATGGAGGGAGGAGAAGGACATAGCCCGGGAGTTTGTAAGCACATCATAACATTTTTTCTTTTTTGCAATGCACGCGAAATATAATGCAATTCATGTGGGCTTATTACTACTAAATGACAATACTCCTTATATTTATATGTAATTTAACTAATATCTTTGTTTTGAGGTTGTAATTGATCTCTAATTTTTTATACAATAAATGACTAATTTAGATTGCTAAAATTTAGATGTTACTAAATCAACAACGCCATCTTGGCATAACCAAACATTGCCTTCAATAAACGAAAAAAGCATGTTAAATGATCCATTGTATTGAAATGATGTGACCACTGAGGGCGTGCATGGCAAAATTTCTATTTCTCGATTTCTCTGTTTCTCTGTTCCCCGGAATAGGTTTGGAACAAAAATCCGTTTGGTAACGCAATATATTTCTCTATTTCTGAAACAGATTTCTATTCCAGAAATAAAAAAATCGAAAAAATCAGAAGTTGAAATTTTTAACTTTTCTGTTTCTGAAATAGAAATCAGAAGCTGAAATCAAACCATATAAAAGAACCTTGCGCTTTTTTGCTAACTTAATTCACTCATAACCACAACTTCACAAATTATTGCTAATTTTCTTTTTATTATTTTGCTCATGTTTTTTTTTTTTTTTGATAACTTCCTCTTTAGGATGAAAGGCAATCGAATGGGTCCCCAATTTTCAAAAATGACCAAAGTTCTTAAATGCTTACTTAAAAACAATGGGACTCTTTCCTCCTAGAAAGGGCACGCGCATGGCCAGTTGAAGAAAAAGTTCTTACGCAATAGATGAATGAAAAACGTGCCTAGAAATTTAACCTTGTTTCTTTACGGATTCAAAATTCTTGCAAAATCAAAATAATTAGATTGTTACACAATCTTAAATTTTAATTCGAAGGCAAGAGATTCAAGAGAATATCTCTCTTTGCTATGCAAGGGCCATTAAAGGTTCATTGAGCAACAATAAAGAAATTAGGGATGAGCAACTGGATTAATTCAATTCGAGAATCAAAATAAACCGACCTTCCCCCGATTGGTTCATAACCATAAACATTACTTCAAGGTAGAATTCTCATATATTCTTTTACACCATCAATTTTATTTTGTTGATAATCATGTATAATACTAGTATTTGATAAAATGACAGGGCTGTATAGGTGCCATTGATGGCACCCATATTCATTCTTCCGTAATACTTGTCTGAACCTACACAGGATAAGCTTACAAACGATACATTGACCGAACCACCCGTGCGGTGGCCTCACTGGTGGTGGACCTCTGCCCCTAACGCAAGGGGAGAGGTTCGATTCCCGAGGGACGCAATTGCGCGATTTACCCGGGGTGCGTGGGTGGTGGTTTCACCACGTGCCTCCCCAGGGTTTACCCCGCCACAAAGTGGCGCATGGGGGTTCCCTGGATCACCAAAAAAAAAAAAAACGATACATTGACCAAGTAGGGAAACCAAATAAATATGTTTAGGAAAACCATTGCCAATAAAATGGCAAGGGATAATAATATACCGGAAATTTTATGAAATTGTATTTTCAACTTTTATTATTTCGATTATTATTTTGTATTTGAGGATTTCCTATGTTGTTATCTAATCAATTTCTATTCCTAGAAATAGAAATTTTATTCGGTTATCAAACGGATTTATGTCCAAAAATAAAATTTTGAAATATTATCAAACAGGTTTCTTTCGTAAACTGTTCTAATAGAAATTGAGAAATCAATTTCTAGCCAAAATTCAATTTCTGGAATAGAAATTTTGTCATGCACGCCCTGAAAATCTAAGGGGGACGCACTCTCCAGTACGATTTCCTTGTGCCCTTCACTTACAGACTCAAACGAAAGAGAATGCACAACGTTGTCTAATCGATTTGCCATCGGGTCCATAGCTTTAATTAGAGAGACTCGAACATTACCAATTCCATAGAAAGACACTTCATTTAATAATTCAAGCATTCTCATACCTGATTTGAGAAACTTTAGAGAGCCCATGTTACGGTAGAGAGAAAAAAGGAGAAGAAATCAAGACGTTCTAATGGTGTACGGATTTTTCTGTCGATTGGTATGCTCTCCTACTCCCGAACAATGCTTTAGGGACCCGACTATTCTCGACACAATACGACAACACAACTCGAAAGTAATGCAAATCCGTTGAGACAAATAAGCACTCAACACACCGCATGATATGAATTGATTTGGAACCGACGCAAATTATACTGTTTTCATCCATGTTCACTGAAACATGGTTTGTGATCATATTACAACAATTTTTCTTTTTTGCAACACATCCGAAATATAATGCAATAAATGTGGGCATATTACTAGATGATAATTATCCTAACATCCATATGCAATTTAACTAATATTTTTGTTTATAGGTCATGATTAATTCCTAATTTTCTTATGTATGAATGTGGTTGCGAAAATTTATATGTCAATAAATAAATGGTATTGTCCAGTAATTAAACGTGGCCTTCAATAAACTAAAAACGTGTCAAATGCTTTTATTGTATTTTAAGAATGGGACCAACCGAAATTCCAAGGGAAACGCACTCCACAACAGTGTGGTCCCCTGGTACGAGGATGTCACCTTCAATCAACTAAAAACTTGTCAAATGCTTTCCTTGTGTTTTAAGAATGAGGCCAACCAAAATTCCAAGGGGAACGCACTCTCCAACAGTTTGGGCCCCTGGTAAAGTATCCTCGCACCACTCGTGGCTCATTGTGCTGTTAAGTCGCCATCGCAAGGAATAAAAAAAAAAAAAAATAATGAAAAACTTGTTTAACGAGTCGGGTCCCAATATGTGGTTCTCATGACTTTTCCACTCCCCATCTCCGTCGTACATTTCAATCCAATGAGCTCCTTGGAGCTAGATGTAAGAGTTTTCCTAATGTGGACTTAATTAATTGATATTGTAATTTCATGTTTTTACGGTTCACCGTAAAAAAGCGAGGTTGATCAGGTGAGATAGAATGTTTTTAATTACCTAATATGGCATTTAGTTTCGGTAGAAGTTGGCTAAGTAATGAGAGTGAGGAACTCTATAAATAGTGCTCAAGTCTCTCCTCTAACCCTAATTTTCACATGTATCCTCACCTAAGGGGTGTTTACCTAACGCTAAACGTGAGGGGGGCCGCCTCATTGAGCCAGCGATACGGAGGGTAATAGAGGAGGACTTGCGCGTGGAACATTGTGTTTCCACTTCCGCTTCAAGAACAATGGATCCCGGGTGTGTTAATCTTTTACTCTTTGGGTGTGTGTTCTTGTTCTAGTTATGGAAATCTTGGGATTACGCAATTTGCGTCTAACATGTGGTATCAGAGCAACCATAACCCTAGAACTTGAACGCATAAAGGTTTTGCCCTAATTTGTACGGATTAGCCCTAATTAGTACGGATCTTGTCATAATTTGTGATTTTCGAGACTTTTTGTTGCATAAAAATCAAATCAAATCACAAATTCGGATTGGGCTCGACGAGACGAGCAAGACGGTCGGCGGCGTGTCGCCAGAGGAGACCGCACGCGCCCCCACGCGCGGACACGCGCCGCCTGGGCATCGAACGCGCGCCGTGCGTGAGCTCCACGTGCCGCGCACTCAGGTGGTGCGTGTAGGCGCGTGGAGGCTCCGATCGGCGCGTGACTGGCGGTGTTGGACTCGTATGGTGATTTCCTATCTCGTGGCATATTTATTTTACATGTTTGATGGTTTTATTGATGTGAAATTGTATATGAAACCCTAAATACATGTATTTTAAATGTATTTTTGCGTATTTTTCCTTGTATTTTTCTGTGATTTTGGAAATACAAGTGTTGGGTTATAAGTATATTATCACATAATCATTATAAAGGTGTGATTCATCAATAAAAATCAAACTTTATTGTGAACTGAAGCTAGCTTAATGAGATACAACCATTATGGAATAGTAATTGAGCTATGTATTGAGCTGATGAGAAACTATAAAGATTATGAAACTTTACCACCCGTGGTGGTGGCGTAGGTGGTTGGGCAAGGGAACTTTTCACGAGAGGTCCTGCGTTCGATCCACGGCGCCGTCAAGCGATTAACCTGGCAGGCAAGGGTGGTGGTGACTCTACCTGTCCCCAGGGTTTACTCCGCCGTGAAGCGGCGCATGGGGGTTCCTTGGTTCACCCAAAAAAAAAAAAAAAAAGATTATGAAACTTTTGTTACTCAAGCATACTCCTTGACATGCTGGTAATCTTTGAATGATGGACGTCTTAAGAACTCGTAACCAAACTAATTGTACTGATTAACATATCTGCTGTATGTGGGTAATGCATGTCGATTAAGTTATTGCATATTGTACATGAACTCATCTGGTCACTTGTTAATGTCTATTAAGTTGAATATTTTATGGTTAAGGAATATGACAATATTTATGCAGAGCAATAGTATCTACTGTTATAGTTTAGATATTTAGTTCTGTGGTTTGACTCAATTTTTAGGCCACTGGTTGAAGTAATGATATTTGTTACCTAAAATTGATTAATAAATCAGTTGTTGGCCTTGGAGTCACATTTACCTTATGAACTAATGAGTGATAATGGATCAACTGTCAAGCTTATCGATTTAGTGTACCCTGTGTTACTATTAATGTTAATTTGTGAGAGATATTTTAGATCAGCATTCTTTTTATGTTGTTTTGGTAATATGTAATTGGGGTGCATAAGAGATATTTAATTCTCTGTTATGATAAGTTTCTTGTGTTACTGTGATCAATGATCTCATTGGAATCTATTTAACAGGTTCGCTGTATATATATTTATATATATATATATATATATATATATATATGTATGATTAATTTTTATTAATGAATAAAGTAATGTAATTAGCATGATATGTGATTTTAGTGATAATATGCCCCTATTACTAAAGTTAAAATCACATGTATATGATGATGTATGTGAGTAGTAAAGATTATATCCATGGTATGAGAGAATTTCAAGAATTCAATTGAGTTGTGACCGCCAAAGTGGCACACTTGATTGGGTTTAAGAAATTTCGATCTCGTATATTTGATTGGAATGTCTCCTAGTCTAATGCATAGTTATACTCCCAAAGGAGGTGATTGTGTATTAGTTCATGGAGGGATACATGATAGTGTGGTGGAGGAGTGACTAATCATAATGGTTCATATGCCCAAATGTGATGAATTCACAAATATTGGAATATATTCTCATAACCCTTATCATGTGGGGAGTGTACAATTGCATGTCATGTATTATGCCCAAAGGTGATTATGTGATTTTGAATATAACTCTCTGGATGTGTACTTGTATGTCAAGTTACACAATGCTCACATGATGCTAATTATATACTGCTTGTTTTTCAGTCACATTTTCTGTAAATGGTAATTCCGTCACCATTGAGGTTTTTACTGCTTCAAATTTTAAGTTGTGGACATATAATTTGTTGCTTAAGAAAGAGTAATTGAATTTCCTTACTGTCCATGAAGCGTTCCATTCTAGAACACTTGAAAATAGATTTGTCTGCGAACTACACTGCTATAAGATGATGGAAGCCTTAGTTGCTTGAAATTATGTCTTGTCTGATATTGAAATTAGGACATATCTGCAAAGATTGTGTTTAAGTCCTAATAACATATACATCTCGTATATGGTTAAAATGTTATTTTCGAAAATTTTCTATTTAAGGAAAATGACCGAGATAAAGGTCTTAAAAGGTTGTCAGGCTTAACAGTGGCCGTGAGTATTTTGGCAAGTATGATAATGCGAAATAGCTTAAAGGATTATTTGTCAAATACTTGGTAAATTCTGAGGTGGTAACTTAATTACTATACCTGAAAATCCTGACAAAAGATTCACTCGAAATTATTTTGTATTTTACCTAGATTGTTCAAAAGGGTATTGATTGTAAGACCCTAAAGAAGATACAAGAATTATGGAATCACATATTCTAAAGTTTCTAAAGATTGACGTAATTGTAGAGGATAATTGCTCTTAAACTATTAAAGATAATAGTATGGTGGAGGTTACTATATTTTTGTCTTTCCCTATACAGATAATTATGGAATCTCCTATACCATAGACTAAACTTGTTGAGGTTCAATGTACTATTCTTGATATAGTTTATAATGAAATTTCTTAAACCTCTCAAGTGCAGAATGAAGTGGTCGCAGTTTTATTAAGGAAATTTGTTAGGGAAAGACGATCAGTTATATTATCATATTATATAGTCTATTTGTAAGAGTATGATTACAATATCCACTACATGGTTGATTTATCGACATAAATAAATGTTGTTTCTTATCCTCAATTAAGTATGTGATTAGATGCCATAAAAGGCGATATACAATCTATGAAACATGTTTGGAAACTTACTGACTTGTCTAAAGATCACAAGTTTATTAGTTGCAAATTGGCGTACAAAACTAAAAGATTTCAAAGAAAGATTGTGGAATTTAAAGCCAAATTGGTAGCTAAAGTTTTAACTCTGAAAGAGGGGTGGATTGTTTATAGTGAAGAGATAATTATTTCTTTAAATATTCTTTCAAAGTAAACATGGCATTAATAATTTATTTTGATATAAAGTTACGCCAAATAGATGCAAAATCTATATTGTGCAACTGGATGATTTTGCAGCAAATTCAAGTAAACTTGTGTATAGACTGAAAAGTTCTAATTCATGATCTTAAGCAAGTTTCCAAACAATATTATTAAAGTTTTATAGTGTTGTTATTTTGTTCAATTGGGAACAAAGTAATTCAATATACTGCAAGATTAGTGGGAGGAAATTTATTTGTTCTCATAATTTATGTATATAATATTTTGCTTATAAGTTGTGACCCTGAGACATCTTATATCATTTGTACTGAGATCTGTAATGATTGTTTTTGCGATATTATATTAGATTTTCTCAGAGGGCATTTGCTGATTGTATATTGGAAATATTCAATATATATTATTGCAAGCCAGGAATTACTCCTATTGTTAAGAGTGATGGACTAAAATCTATGATACTGTCCTTATTTAGATATTGAGAAAAACTAATTAAATGGTGTACATTGTGTCAGTGCACTTAAAAATATAATGTATACTCGAATTTGCACTAGACTAAATGTTGTCTTTGTGATGAAACTTCTAGGTAGATATCGATCAAATCCAGGACATGATCACTGGGTTGCTGTCAAGAAGATTTTAAGGTACTTAAAGAAGACATGACATTATATGCTAATTTACAGACATGTTCAATTCTTGCAGTTAGTAGGGTATTCATATGTTAACTTTGCTGGCTGTTAGGATGATATAATATCAATAACAAGATACAGATTTATGTTAGTAAGAAGTGCAGTAAATAAAATTCTATGTTATCTTCTACTATGTATGCAGTGTTAGTAACATTATTTTAGGTTGTTACTTAGACTATTAGGCTCCATAACCTCATGACGGAGTTGATCGTTTTAACATGATGGATAGACCCATACGGTTATATTGAGATAACAAATTTGTAGTATTATTTATTTACTACAAAGGTCTCAAGGGGTCTAAATATATGGTGGTCAAATATTTTTTTACTATAAAGAAACGGTACAGAAATGTGACTTATAATATAACATATTTTCACAGATGATGCAGTTGCAAATCTACTAACTAAAGGCCTACGCCCATGTGTATTTGAGTGACATGTCATTAACATGGGCCTAGGAGTATCTTCGGATACTGTTGTTTAGTGGGAGCTATTTTGGCTTTACTTTGAAAAATGTTTCATATGTGTTCGTTACACTTTGTAACGGTTTAATATGTATCAACTTTTGCATTCAATAAAATATTTTGAATGTGTTTTTATTATGTTGAATACATATTGATAAAGTCTCAAGGGATTATAGAAGGCTAGGGGCATCCGGGCATCCGGTTATTAGCCTTGTGCATATGTCTTGTGATACATAAAGAAAAGTTAACCATAAGGACAAGACATATGTGGGTTCATTGGAACCATAAAACATTTTCTAGTGGCACAAGTTTTTGTGACACATAAGGTAAGAGAATGATGACTGACAAATGGGATCTCTCTATGAGAGATATTATCCATTTGACACACTACCATATTTAATCCATATCAATAAAGTTGAGAACATTCGTGACCATGGAAGACTCTGTGTGTATATGATTCGGTGTTTAAGACTTTATGGGATATGATTGACTATTAAGAATTATCTCTGGACCAAATGTGCGCATATACAGTACGATTTCAATTAATATAGTCCAAGTGGGAGAATGTAAAAGTTTTCCTAATGTGGACTTAATTAATTGATATTGTAATTTACTGTTTTTACGGTTACCGTAAAACATGGTTGGTCTAAGGTGAGATAGAATGTTTCTTAATTAGTCTAATATGGGCTAGCTAGTGTGGGCCGAGTTGAGCCTAGCCCGTAATGAGAGGGACTGGCTGGAAACTCTATAAATAGTGCTCAAGTCTCTCCTCTAACCCTAATTCTCACATGTATCCTCACCTAAGGGACGTTTACCTAACGCTAAACGTGAGGGGGGCTGCCTCATTGAGCCAGTGATACGAAGGACAATAGAGGAGAAGGACTTGCGTGTGAAACATTGTGTTTCCGCTTCCGCTTCAAGAACAATGGATCCCAGGTGCGTTAATCTTTTACTCTTTGGGTGTGTGTTCTTGTTCTAGTTATGGAGATCTTGGGATTACGCAATTTGCGTCTAACACTAGATTCTATTATATATCTACATATCAAGTTACTGATAACCCTCGGGCAATTTCTACAAGTTTTTTTTTTTTTGGTGACCCGGGAATCCCCGAACGAATCCCCGAACAGTTGGCAGGGTAAACCTGAGGCGAACTGGGCCACCACCACAGACCCAACCGCGGGTGAGTCGCGCGCAATGGGGACGCGGGGTTTTGAACCCCTCCCCCCTCAACGGGGGAGAAAGCGTGAAACCATCGCAGCCACCGCGGGTGGTGGTAATTTCTACAGGTTTTTTGCCTACTAAACTTGAAAATTGATTATGTCGCTTGATACAATCCATTGCCATCTCTTTATTTCTTGTCTCCATGAGAAATAGTAAACCGAGCATTTCTTAAGCTGCTAGGGCTCTTAATCACTCAAACGAAAAAGCACGCATGTACATCATTCTCTAATTGATTTACTATCAAATCCATAGTTGGAAAACAAATTCAAAGGAAGATGCTCCTTTCAATAATTCAAGCATTGTCCTATGTGATTGAGAAACTTTAGAGAATCTATGGTTAATTCTCCTTCTAGAGATGAGATCTAATTGCTCTTAAATCCACGCCATAATAATCATCATCCGCCCTCCCTTTATCGGTCATCTTTGCTAGCTCGTCTTGAAACCTTCGCACTGCTCTCTCCGGCAACATTATCGGCACCACCCGAAGTCAGCCTATTCCAACCCGACCTTGGTCGCGTCAGCCACCTCATGGTTCCAAACGGCCATGTACATCGGCTGTCCGTTAATTACTAACACATCGATGAAGGACCTCCCGGATTCTTCGCTCACCATTTCTTTCGCTTTCTTCACCAACTCCGCTGCATATCCTAGTGGAATATTACACAGATGGCCAGCCTTGAAAATACCATTGCATAAACTGACGTGTTCCCGTAATAACCACAAGGCAAACCGTGGCCTCGCTTGCCTCGCGCGTTGATCATGCACGATAGGCGGACATCTCTCGACAAAGTTCACTATTTACCTAGAATGAGTCCTAAAAACATTTCATGCTGCTAGCTAGAGGTGACCAATTCTTGGACAGTATAATTTCTACTCATAAATTGGGAACTAGATCGATAGGACCGATTCCCCATTTTTTGAAATCAGGAACTAGACCATCACCTCTTAGAACCGAACCGAACCGATTCCCAAGTGAGTAATTGGAACCAGTAACTATGAGCAAGTGAGCAATTAAGGCTTGGAGATTTGGAGCAAGGCAGTAGGTTAGGCTTGGTTTTTTTTATTTATAAATATTTAAGAAATCTATGATTGGTTTGAGAGGGAATAGGGAAAGAGTGAGTGTGATTATGAATAAGATTAGAGTTTCTTTAAAGATTTTTAAGAAATAAAAACATAAAATATAAAAGATTAATCAGTTCGGTCCAAGCAATCTGGGTGGACAGTTCTACCCCTAAAATCGGGAATCAAACCAACACCCTAGAAACCACCCGAATTCGACATGTTCGGTCAAGTCCAAGCGATTCTCCTGGCTCACCCCAAGTCCTGGCATGGGCAGTCATCGTTCCAAGCCCTTCAAAGGTCCATTGGAGAATGTCCAACCTAAAATCGCAAGTCGTTTGCAAGTGACCGAAGGTAAAACATTGCTCAGCACAATTTAACTACTCGTTGCTTTATGCATCCATGTCCCAACAAGCTTGTATGTGAAGGTAGGGAGAATTACCAAGACAATCCTAAACTTATTGCAATTGTACAATTCAATCATAAACTTAATTTTTTTATCTAAACATTTTGTAACTGTATCAATTCAATCCATTTGACAAATTTGGCTGGCTAGCATTGACGTGGATGTCGGCCGTCCGGTGAACACTAACATAGATAAATTTTTAATAATATTTTATCTTTTTCAAAAACAAAATATTATTTTTTTTTTTTTTTCTCTTTTTTTTCTCTCTCTCTCTCTCTCTCTCTCTCTCTTTTCCGTCCTTCTTCCTTTGGCTGGTCATTAGACTAAAGTGATCGACCAGTGACGAGCTAGGCAAGGGCGAGCTTGCCCCACCACTAGCAAGGCGAGCCTCCTCCAAATCTAGCAAGGTTGAGCCTCGCCAGTGGCTCAACGAGCTTGACCTTGCCATTGTTGGGCGAGGTGGGCCTTGCCCAATCCGACGGGGGCTCACCTCGCTAATGGCCGGGCGAGCTCACCCTTGCCTAGCTCACCACTGGTCAGTCGCCTTGATCTAGTGACCTACCCTTACCTTTGAATGGATTGAATTAGCACAAGTGTAATAAATTTAAAACTTTTTTGGTAATTCTCCTATGAATGTATATGCAGGCTATATGTATGCCCATGCATGATGTATGAATATTTGTGTCGATTGGCATTCTCTCCTACTTCTGAACAAGGCTTTAGGAGCCCAACAATTCCTAACACGGTATGAGAACATAACTCGAATGCAGTGAAAATTCATCAAGGCAAATCTGAACTCAACACACCACATGATATGAGTTAATTCGAAGCCAACATGAATTATAATGTTCTCATCTGTGTTCATTGAAACACATTTTAATACGCACGTGAAATATAATATAATTTATGTGGGCTTATTACCACTTAATGATAATGCTCCTGATATTTATATGCAATTTAGCTAATATATTTGTTTAAGGATCACGGTCGATTCCTAATTTTTTTATGTAATGAACAATTATATGGAGTCGTTAAAATTTAGGTATCAACAAATAAATATTATTATCCGGCATAACTAAATATCGCCTTCCATAAACTAAAAACATGTTAAATGATTCATTGTGGTTAAGGATTTATTCTGTGTGAGATATCATATTATTCAAGAAATCCTAAATGTTGCCGGAGTAAAGGATCATGGCTTCTATAGTAATTCTTACAACAAGTCTTTTGAAAACGTCGAAACAGACCATGTACAAAATAATTATATTCGATTAAATAAGTATTTTGTGTGAGAAACGAGGCATTGCCTTCTATAAACTAAAAACGCATTAAATGATCCATTGCATTATGAAGAATGGGGCCACCTCAAAATTCCAGGGGAACGTACTCCACAACAGCGCGGTCCCCTCGGATGGTATCCTCGTACCATTCCTCGTTGTGTGGTTAAGTCGCCATCGTAAGGAATTAAAAAAACCAAAAAATAAAAAGAAGAATGGGGCCACCTCAAAATTCCAGGGGAACGTACTCCAGAACAGCGTGGTCCCGTCGGATGGTATCCTCGTACCATCCCTCGTTGTGTGGTTAAGTCGCCATCGTAAGGAATTAAAAAAATCAAAAAAATAAAAAGCGTGTCCCAGTCGCATCCTGGCATGTGATTCCCTTGACCTTTTCACTCCTCATCTTCGTGGAAGCTAAGATTATCAAATTACCCCTAACCCCCCAAGCAATTCCAACGGATTTTTTTGATACTCTTTAATTTTTTTTTTATACCCTATTCCAACGGATTTTGCTACTACTAAACTTGAAAAAAGGAAAAAACCTAAAACTGGAGACGTCACATGTTACCATTCATTACCATCTCTTTATTTTGATTTTAGGAGAAACAGTAAATCTGACATTTTTTGAGTCGTTATAAAGTTCTCGAGATCTGAGTTATTGAAATGAAAAAGAACACATTTGATCATCTGACCGGTTTACTATCAAGTCCATAATTATAAGATAAATTCAAAGAAAGATGCACCATTCAATAATTCAAGCACTATCCTATGTGATTGAGAAACTTTAGAGAATCTATGGTTAATTATCCTTCTAGAGATTCGATCTAATTGTAGTTGAATCTACGCCATAACGATCATCACCCTCCCTCCCTTCATCTGTCATCTTTGCAAGCTCTTCTTGAAACCTTCGCATTGCTCTCTCCGGCAACATGATCGGCACCACAATCCCTTCCTCCCCCTTCCTCATTCTGTACTTCACGTAAAAGCTTATCAATGGAAGTGCGCCTGCAACCCCACCATATGCCGGCTTCCCCCACCCGAAGTCGGCCTCTTCGAACCCGACCTTGGTTGCATCGGCCACCAGGTAGTTCCAAACGGTCGTGTACTTCGGCCGTCCCTTAAGGACTAAGACGTCAATGGAGGACCTCACATATTCTTCGCTCACCATTTCTTTCGCTTTCTTCACTAACTCGACCGCGTATCCCAGCGGACTGTTGCACAGATGACCCGCCTTCGAAAGCACCGTTGCATACACCGACGTGTTCCCGTAATAACCACGAGGCACACCGAGGCCTTGCTTGCCTCGCGCATTAATCATGCACGATAGGCGGACAGCATCGTCCGGCTTGATCTCGAGGGCGATCGTGCGGCACTTCCACAGGCATGCCGTAAGTAACTCGTAGGTGGAGGATCTCGAGACCAGGTGGTGAGGGAGGCCTTTCTTGATTGACGCCACTTCGCGGGGGCCGAAAAAGAAGGATCTGTGTACCATGTTCTTGGGGTCCAAAGTCACGGCAGCGCTTCTGGCGTCGTCGACCACATCCTCGAACTCAAGGTGCCTGCATGTCGCTCGCGGCGGGTCTTGGGCGCAGAGGATTTCTCTCTGCCAAACAGGCAGCCAAGACGGCACGCGTGCGCCTCTTGCGAGTTCTGCGGCCACCTTCAGGAATTGTCTGAGGCCGAGGGAATCGCTGATGGCGTGATTGAGCCGGATTCCGAGGATGAAGCCCCCGCATTTCAAACGGGTCACCTACAAATCGGAAGGAAGTTAGTAAGAAACCGCAGAAGTTACAGCAGGTTGATTATTCAGAGCAGGAGGGCATATCTCTATGTCGTTACAGTTGATAACCTGAACCAACAAGAAAGGGCACCCAATGATGCCGCCGGACCCGCCCACATCGCACGACACCTCGTCCACGAAGCTGCACGGCGGCCTCATGGAGTCGCCGAGCTCCTCGAGGCTGAAGTCAGCGTCGGCCTCAACGAACAGGATCCCCTCGCCGGTGCAGTCCACTGCGAGCTTGCGGTTTGGCCCTTCCCGGATACGCCCGGCCAACGGGTAGTAGTACACGAGCGCCTTCCCGAGCGCTTCCTTGACGACTCTCGCCGGGTCTTCTCGGCCTCTTATTGGGGGGCTGTTGGGATAGAAGAAAAGGAAGGGAATCTGAAAGCGAAAACCCTCCTGGTCGTCCAGATCCGAGAGGGGCTTGAGTTCCCGTGGCGTCACCTGCGACGGGGAGATCAGCTCTGGCTTGTGGCGGTTCACGGATAGTAGTGCCGGAGAAGAAGGTGGCAGTGAAGCCATTTTTATGATGGCGGATTGAAAGATTTAGAAAACTTCGGAATCGGTTGTGGTTTATATAGTGGGAAACAAAGGAGAAGTTGGATTTTGTTGGACTTAATATGGACCTAGGAATTTAGTGAAACTTTTACTTTAAATGTTTTTTTTTAATTTCGAACCGTTTAACACATGGAGTTTTTTTTTTTTTCAAAATATAATTGAAAAAATGCCAAAAAAAGTTATAAACCTATTATATTGATTTGAACTCAGTCCTAAATCATTTAATTGAACTAACTTAGTCCTAAACCTTTTTTCCTTTGTACTAATTAAGTCCGTCAAGCAAATATTGATCTAAAATCACTTAAATGAATATTGAAAGATTTTATCTGTAGTATGATCGATGTTAATATGATGACAATTTTGTAATTTATTATTAATTTTTAAATTTTTTATATATTGATCTTTTGTTTTTTTTTTTTTCATTCTTTCTCCACCAATTGCCAAGCCTTAACAATAGCTAGCGGCAGGCAAAAGATGACGACTAGTGAGGGTTGCCCTTAGGGGCTCAGGGAGGTCAACACCACTAGGATTGGCAATGGGCAACCTCGCCAGCCTCAAGTGTGGACAAGTCTCGCCAAAGGTGAGCAAGGGCCAACCTTGTTGGGATTTGGTAAGAGGTGACCTTGCCAGCCTTAGGCAAGTCTCACATCACAAGACCTGGCAAAGATCGAGCCTCACCTGAAGTTGGCGAGGCTGACCATCACTAGTCATTGCCTATGGCCCATCCTTGACCATTGCCAAGCCCTTGGCATTCGGCAAAGAAAGAGGAAAAAAAAATTTAAAAAAAAGGAAAATATAATAAAAGTATAATAGCAAATTATAGAAACTGGCCATGTGAGGGCCAAGTATGCCAAGTGAGATAGCTAAAGTTTACGCTGGCAATTTCGGCTAAAATCGATTAATGGACTTAATTGGCCCAAAGGCAAAAGTTTAAAACTTTGATAAAGACTCAAACTTTAAGTTGAGTTCTAATTTTACTTATAACTTCTTTTTTATCTCAAGAAAAACTCCCAATTTTTACTCAAGTTCCAAATCTATTTTTTTATTAACCTTCCATCCAACGTAATGCAACGTGGCATTTCTACGTCAGCCATCAGCAAGCTGACGAGGCATTTAATCTCTGTTTTCCATTTTCTGTTCTTTTATGACTGCATCACAGAGTCAATTCGTGGGAAAAGCATCTCATTTTTACCGAGCGTGAGCGATGGTCCAAGCTAGAACAAGGGCTGAATCGAAACCCAGCCAGCCATGTTGGTTCTAGACCGATTCTAGACGGAACCCGACTTCCTTTAGTGTGCACGTCTCCTCACTCATTCATTAGGTTTCAACACGTGTCCTCTTTATGTAGACCTCGCTGCGCCAAATCAGGACTAGCCTCTCTCTCCCCCTCCCCTCTTCTCCCTGGACCAGCAGCCACTGTTGGCCACCCTCTATCGACGACATGGTGAAGAAGGTAGCTTTGCCCCCTTTTAGGCTGCGAAAGAGAACATCAGAAATCAATGCGCCGCTAAAGAAGAAGAGCTGTGAAGATTCATAAGGCAGAGAGGGAGGAGGTTGGCTCTTGCTCGACAAGTTCACCTGCCGACAGTGAAGGTTTAATTGATGTGACAGAACATCTGATTTGCGGATGATGCTCGTGTCAAAAATAGTTCGCGCGTACACTCATCGCGTTGAATATCTTATCACCCTTTTGTTGTGTTCATATGCAATTCGAGGACTGCCATAAAAGCAATCATTCATAAATCATGTTGCATCGATAAATTCTTGATTAACCTAGAAAAATAAACTGCACACGCTAGTATCTCCGAGGGTTGTATATTAAATTTGGTCTTATCAAGAAGCAATCGAATAATACGATAATCCAATGTTCTAACTTTTTTATCCTCGGTGTATTTTGACTACATCTAATTAATAATATATAACCGGTCATTTTTAAGAAATAATTTTAAATTGTTGATTTTTCCTAAAACGAATACAAAACAATTTGAAAATCGACACACTTTTGATGTGCTATATGACCTACCTGATAAAAAGCACACACTTCGTTTATCATGTCACTTTGTAAAATTAGTCTTTATATACTCACAATTCATGATCAAATGACACATAACCACATGGACATTCTCGTACTAGATACACGTTGTAAATCCGTCATGTGCTATAGCATTCACCTTCTATAAAACATGACTTCTAAATTTTCAAGAGGCTATGCAGCATTGACTAATAGCAATTCCTTTCATTATGCTTCTGTGAATTCTTCACTGGTTTTCACATTAGGATCCTGCAACATCAGACGCGGGCCTCAAAGAAGGATTCGCAACTAACCTTTTTTACATCAACATCGATGGTCTCGTATTGGTTCAAACCAACGATAACTATCCAAAGCTTAGGTTGGCATACTTTCAAAACCGATAAGTAGATTTTGATTAAAGTACAATTCAAATCAACCATGAACTAGCTTGCCACGAAGATGCAAGAGGGTATGAGCAAGTGGTTTGAGGCTAGTGGTCATATTATCGGGAAAATGTAGTAGAAGCCCAATAACTACTCAAGGGGACATCACCAAAAGGGAATTCAAGTTTGAACCCATCAATATATCCATTTGGACTCATCGTCACTCAAAAGTTTATGAGTTAATTATGATATATTAATTACTTCACATTATACCACTTATCCAATGTTAGACTTTTCTAACACAACTCACTCATGCATCTTAACAATCTCCTTCTTATATGTGAGTTCAATGTTAGATCCTACTCTCCTTAATCCAAGCATTCTTCGGCATCAGGATATTTCAGCTTGAATCTCCATCAATGTCTAACTTCATATGTAAATTCTTTCTTTTGACCGAAATAGGAAGTTTGTCATTGAGCCCACATTGCTACACATCTCTTAATCCAAGCATTTTTTTTGCATCAAGATATCTCAACTTGAATCTCTACCAACACCCAACTTTATCCCCGGTCTCTTTCTTCCAACCGAACCATGAAATCTGCATGTGTGAACTCAGTATCAGGTTTTGCTTCTGACCAAACCATGAAGTCTGCCATTAGGCCCACATTACCACATCCCTTAATCCAAGTATCATTATGCATCAAGATATTTCATCTCGAATCTCCATCAATGCCCAACATCATTCTCGATCTCTTCTCCTGATAGAGCCATGAAATTTGCATGCATAAGCTCAATATTAGGTTCTACTCCTGACCGAACCACGAAGTATGCCATCAAGCCTGCATTGCCACATCGCTTGAATCTAGCTATCTATCTACATTAAAATATCTCATATTGAATCTCCATCAATACTCAATTTCATCCCTGATCTCTTTCTCCCAACCGAACCATAAGTCTACCATCAAACCCATCTCGATATCATTTTATATCAAGATGGGTCCACCAAGTATCCCTCTACATCAAGATATCTCAGCTCCAATTTGCATCAACACCCAACTTCATCCCTAGTCTCTTTCTCCCAACCGAACCATGAAGTTTGTCATCAAGTCGGCATTGTTACATCCCCTTAACCAAGTATCCTCTTGCATCAAGATATCTCAGTTTGAATTTCCATTGACGTACAATTTCATCTCTAGTCTCTTTCTTCCGACTAAACTATAAAATCTACCATCAGGGTCGTGTTATTACACCACAAACCCACTTTGCTCAGAAACCGCACTAGTCACTAGATTCCATTGAGCCCGCATTACTTCACCACAAGCCCACCAACTTAGAAACCACATTGGCCATCAAATTCATTCCTTGAGAAATTTATCACATACCATAATAAGATTAGGAGCCCACCAATCTACCATTGGCTTTAGTACTATCCGTTGAGAGCGCGCAATAGACCGATACTTTCATTCATGGAGATTGTCAAGAGGGTGCTCAAGTCTAAACCCATCAATATATTTAGTTTGACACACTACTTACCAACGTGAGGCTTTTCTAAATATACTCATATCTGTGTCGATGCTGCGATCAGCCAAAGATGAGGTCTTGAGACCTCGCTAACCCTCTACAAGGCCTGACCTTACTCGACCACCATGACGTCAATCTCGCCATGGCTAGGCGAGGCTTGACCTATGGCGAGGCTCGACCTCAAGATGGTGGGGAGAGGTTGTCGGTGACCGGCTAGAGGAGGAAGAAAAAGAAGAGATGGAAAAAAGAAAAAAAAATTTGAGAAAAATCATATAAAATTGTTTTTAAAAAAGGAAATTCATTTTAAAAAAAAAATTTGAAAGTTATCAAACGTGTTTGAATACTCATAAACTCATTCGGGGAATATAAATTAAGAGCAAAAAACATTGTTCAAAAAATAAAAAAATAATAAAAATGAAGAGCAAAAACTATTTCTAAGTCAAAATTATTCCTAAAAACAGAATAATTATCAAACAGACCTTTAATGGCCTTCTTTCCTTTCCTCTTTGCTTGTCACATACTGTTCATAATCTTCATCCTCATGCCACATCTCATCCGCGACCATCCAGGGGCTCTTGCCACCGATTTGACCTCCATCACTACCGATTTGACCTCCATCACTGTTCCAGCATTAGTGGAGACCGCTTCGTGGCCAATATGTTTAACAGTGGGATAGATATGGGAGTTAAGGAAAAATTTGAAGGTTCTTTTTGAGAAAAAAAAAATTCAAGATAGAATTGGTATTAAAACTAAAGTTTTGGATTTTTTATGGAATTAGGCCATTTATTTATTAAAAATTTTAATGTACCTTGCGTGGAATTTGAAGTATGAGCACGTGGCTGTTTTTGTTTGGATCATACGAAAACTTGTCTTGGATACATAAAATTATGTATAATTAGCTAATTATTTACAACTAATTACTTTGTGTAATTTTGCTGTCTCTCGTTCTCATACGTAAAAGAATGCAGTTGGCTTCATAGTTTATCTCTTGGACGCGTATGATCACATTCTCTCTCCTCGTATGCATATGTTAATTTCAAGATCGTAGTTGCTTGGAGCATTGAAAAAATTCTAACTTAAAACCCAGAGGTCACCCACTTGAGTTTGACAATGGCCACCCCCACAAGCCAAAAAGTCTAAGACTCAATCAATTCATAGGATTTGAATGATATTTCATTGATTTTAAGGTACCGTCTCTACATCAACTGTAACTTACAGAGCCGATGCCTAAGGGAAAAAAATTTTCATTGATAACTAAACTTATCGTGTTCCCCGGTCGACAAGACCTTACGAACTGGGGATTTGTGGCCAAGATTGAACAAGGGCTGAATCGAAACTGATGTAGCCATTTTGGTTATAGATTGATTTTAGATGGAACCCGACTTTATTCAGCGTGCACGCCTCCTCACTCATTCATTAGGTTTCGATGCGTGTCCTCTTTATGTGGACCTCACCACGCCAAATCAATACTCGCCAAAAGTACTAAACACCCATCCTCTCTCTCTCTCTCCTCGGACCAAAAGCCACTATCGGCGACCCTCAATCGACGACTTGGTGACGAAGGTGACGTTGCCCTCTTTATGGTTGTGAAAGAGAACTTCAGAAATCAATGCCTTATAATATGTCTTATGTTTCGACCCAAAAATAAAAAGATAACTCATTTTTCAGCGTCTGCAAAACATTAATTGTCATATTTAATCATAAAAATGTTTTCCAAGGGCAACCTTTTACAAGTCAAAATTATCTTATGTGTTTCTTTCTTAAAGAAATGTTGCGTCCAAACAGTCGTTGATAAAATCTATAAAATCATTTGATAATAATGTTTAACAAATGCCGCAAAAGCTGTAAGAGCTAAAACCACCAACGATAAATCCCAAGAGCATTTTCAGTTTGTCATTGTATAATAACTTATTAACAAAATTGATTTACAGATTGGATGATCTCTAAAGTCCTAAATACTAAATATGTTCTGAGTAACTCAACGAGTGAACCATACACAGAGCACCAACAAAAATTTAACTACATCCAAGCATTTCAGATCGAGTAGAACCAAAACAGAGGACAGGGGACTGGTGACCTCAGCTACAGCTTCAATTATTCAGCAGGACTCGTCAAACAATGGATCTGGAATTCATCATACACAGGAAAACTATGAAGATGACCAAACACGTGACCAAGTATAGCTATATCATAGCGAACCCATTTGCCAGAGCAGATGCTCCGAGCATCATTTGCAATAGACAGAGACAGAGAAGAGAAGAAAAGTACTTATGTGAGGAGAGACAGACAGCATTCACAGCTCCAAATAGAAAGCAGACTCTGCCGCTAGCATTCAAGAATAGATCCATCATTGAGATCGGACATAGTTTGTACATGTACTCAGAGGAAAGGATTTCTCGGCAGGAAAATAAATCGCCTGTCATTAGCGAGCAAAGTTCAAATAAAACTCATACTTATGCAAAGTTTCCACTGTGTTCGGATTTTATCAAGCATACCTGTTCTTGCCGGTCTACTTCATCTTCTGCACGGAAGAAGAAATAGAAAGAAGAAATAGCTTTAAAGACAGGAAGGTTATGAACAAAATTAAGCATTGTAGTTAAAGAACATTCCTGCACAAATGTGATGTTTCGCATATGCTACTTAGACAAGAGAAGAAAGAAATAAGAAGCACTTTTTGCTGAGAAAACCTGCACAGGCCAAAGGCCTACTCTCTCGAGAATGCAACACTCAATTGGCAGGGCTCAATTTTCATGTTAAAGGAACCGGCAATGACTGTAAAACCTTCTTCATAGAACCATACACAAATCCTGCCCATTGTCGGCTAATCTGATTGTGTTACTTGGCAACTCCCGTGTATCAGCTATCAAAATTCTACAAACTAGAAGTCTAGGAACCAAAGACACATGCCTACCCACACACCCGGAACAGAATTTTGAGAGTGAAGATTCTATTTAAGCATCCTTTGCTCTTTTTTAAATTTTCAAATTTAGCATCTCAAACGATTTAGCCTTCATTCAATTTGGACTTGCCGAAACTTTTCAAAACGTGCAAACGTTTAAATGTAGCTCAACGATGTTTTCGAGCAAATCCAAACAAGAATCTATCCTAACACTAGTCAGTGGAAGAAATCATTTTTGAAGTTAACGGGAAGCAGATTTCGCAATGTTATCCAGGCAAATGAGAGAACACGGGGCTTTTGAGTCCATCACATAAAGGTTTGATTCTCGATCTTGAGCTTCTGGCAAGGCAACAATGACCATGGCGGTGATACTAATGGGGACCTCTCTAAATGTGAATCTAGATGATATTTAGGTGCGCCTATCTGATGTGGAAGTGCTAGTATGAACACCTAAAGGAGTGTGAATAGGTGTAAAAATAAATTCTGCAAAATACAGTGAAAACTTTTACTTTTAACATGAGTCTGAATAACAACAGACTTTTGAAAATGAGTCTAAAGAACAACAGACTTTGAGCGAGATCAGACTTTAGCAATTAAATAGAATTACGAACAAAATAAAGGAGTTCAGGAAAAAGAATAAGAATATAGAATTTATAGTAGTTCGACTTAGATCAAACCTATGTCCACTCTTTCACGCTAACAGCCTTCTAGCTGGATTCCACTATGCAATCAACAAAAGATTACAATTTTGAGTGCAAACACTTAGTAGATCACACTATCTCACTAAATCACTTTTTTAGTATTTCTCTTACGATCACAAACGTTTAAGCTCACAAGAAATAAGTATATGATCGAAGTTTGCTCAGACTTTGGAATTATAAATTCTACGTTCCGTCTATTACTTGCTCATCGGTCCTTGATCTCCTTAAATCCTCCTCTACTCCAAACTAGCCGTACGATAGTATCTTGAGGATCGTCTTCCAATCTACCCGTTGAACAAATCTGTATCAAGAAGATTTGGTAGTCGTTGAGTGATAAAAGTAGAATCCCAAATTGTTTCCAATCGTTCATACAAGCAGAATCTTGGTTTCTATAAGTAGAGCTTCTTCGTATAGAAAGTTCTTGTCTTCAAGATCCAATTGTCAATCAATTAGATTGAGTTAATCAAATTAATCTTGATGTAGAATCCAAATTAGATCACTAGCTGTTATATATTTAAGGCTTATGTTACGTTCTGTCAAGTTGTCTCGTTCTGATCATGCTTCGTTCTGAATCTGCTACGTTCTGTCTTAATAAAGTCTAAGTGTCTTTAGATTGAAGTAAAGTCTGAGTGTCTTCAGACTGAAGTAGACTTTTACAATCTGGACGTAAATCTGAACATATTCTGCTTCTGAACAGATTTAGCTTTAAGGTCCGGACACGATCTGAATAAGTTCAGCTTCAATTTAAAGTTTGTCTCTGGTTCTTCATTTACGTTCAGTCTGGAATTTGAAAATCTTCAGAATATACTTTGGACATGTGTTACGTTCAGTCTTCTGGCATTCTTCAAACTTTGACAATATCCTTTAAATATTCTATCATCTGCATGGTCTATTACTTAACCAGTAAACACGTTAGTAACCTTTGATGTATTTTTTCATTTTCAAAACATCATAAGGGATTTCCCTAACATGATGAAGTACATAAGCTTAGCTTTTTCGCTTCACTAGCACTGTGACATACTAAGAAATAGAGATACATAGCCTATGGCAGAACAAGAAATAACAAATCAGCAATGTATGTTATAGATGCCTCCATGCTTCAGTAGATTCCTCGAGTGGATGTCTCGACCCTTTGCACTAAATCCAAGTTGATTAACGTAGTTAGTAGAAGAATGGATGAACTCCCCATGTCCAAATGCATAAATAACATCGGCAACACAAGATTTCAATACCGCAAATTGCCGTGATATTGCGAACTAAATCGCATCTTACTAGATTCATCAATGATCGAAGCTTTAGATAGAGGTCATCAGCATTTCTCTGATCAAAATCAAAAGATTACTCAAGCTCGTGATCGCCAAAAAAGCGCGCGTAGTTTGGAAATGACGCATATGCAAATCATTCAAATATGATGTTCAATATTGCGAACAAGAAGAGCAAGAGTAACAAAGACGAGAGAGAGAGATCTCAACGGGTCTCCGCATTTTTTAATAATGTTTTATTTTTTTCAAATTTTTATTTTATTTTATTTTATTTTCTTTTCTTTTTCTCCTTCTTCCTTTGGCCGGTCGTCGAACTAAGGTGGCCACCTAGTGGCAAGCTAGGCAGGGCGAGCTCACCCGACCACTTGCGAGGTAAGTCCATACTAGATTTAGCAAGGTCGAGCCTCGCCAAAGTGTCTCGATGAGCCCAACCATACCATTAATGGGCAACACCTAGGGGTGTGCAAAATACCCGGGAACCGCCCGGACCACCCGGAATCGGACCAAAACCGCCCGGAACCGGCGGTTCTTGAGGGAACCGGTCCGGTTCCCGGTTCCAATTTTTGGGAACCGGTGGGTACCGGTCCGGTTCCCGGTTCCATGGGCGGATCTGTCCACCCGCCCACCCGGATCGGACCGGCACTTTTTAATATTAAAAAAAAAAACTAAAAGAAAGAAACCCTAAGTTCGCGTCTCGTCTCTTCCTCTCTTGTTTCATCATCATCTCTCTCTCTCTCTCTCTCTCTCTCTCTCTCTCTCTCTCTCTCTCTTCCTCAATCTCTTCTTTTCGTCTTCGATTCCTCCCCTTGCGTCGACGCCGCCGCCACCGCTCCTCCTCCGCCGTTGTCCACCCCCTCGAGCTATTCGCCACCCGCCACAGCCGCTGCTCCTCCACCTCTGCAGTCTGCCCCCTCGCTATTGTCCGCCCCCTCGCTCAGTCTCTTCCTCTTCGATTCCTCCCCGAGCGTCAACGCCACCACCGCTGCTCCTCCTCCACCGATGTTCACCCCCTCGCGCCGGTTGCCACTCGCCACAGCCGCTGCTCCTCTGCCTCTACTGTCCGCACGATCGCTCAGTCTCTTTGTCTTCGATTCCTCCCCAAGCGTCGCCACCGCCGCCGCTGCTCCTCCGCCGCTGCCAATTGGTACGACTTTAAGAGATTCATCGTTTTCTTGGCTAGGTTGGAAAACTGGAAACCATCACTTACTGTTTTTGGATCAGGATTTGTACATCAGTATGACATGTATGTAGATGTATGATGCTCATTGTTCTTTAAGAAAGTAAAAAAAGATGGGACTGCTAAGTTCGTGCCTTTAACATAATTAGGTTGATCAGATTACTTACACTCTCTGAAAACTATGGGCTGGGATTTCCTGCTGCTAATGATCCGAAAAGTGGGGTTACTTCAAGAGGCGAGCCAAACTCTGTATGTGATGGGGCAGGACCAACTCCGCTTTCATTGATTTGTTCATCGATGGATTGGAGATTTTCTGCTGCCAAGAGATCTAACTTTTGTCAGTTCGATCTACTTTGCTTATCTACTTTTATAAAATATAGAAGTATTATGTATGCCTTTTCTTGTGAGTAAGAAGTTCATAACCTCGATCGGTCGTTGCATGAAATAGTGGTGCCATGAAGAACATCATGCCCCCATTAAATATAGCAGCACATCGATGAATATATAAAATTAAAGATGAATTGTTGGCAAGTGAAATTGACCCATCACTTTTATACCCAATATATTTCACATCTCTCTCTGCTCTGTTCTGTACAAGTAGATATATTCTCCTTATACAAATGTGCATGCCTGGCGTTATTCTATACCATAAGCAATGCAATCACTGTGTTTATCTTCATATTCAGCTTGAGCAATTTCTCTACCCTTGAGATGTGGTTGTCGGGGTTGATCGATGCACTTCTGTTTCCCTACTTAAAGATCTCTTCTTATGAGAGTCCTAGTCTTGCCAACATGATACTTGAAGTGCTGAAGTGAGAGGAAAGATGATCACCTCACTTGTAAGATTCACTTTTGCCATTCTTTTGCATCTCTTGCCGTTAGTTGTATATTATCCTCCTGACTTTGGATCGGTCTAGTTATAATGTCCATTGGGCAATGTAAGTTTGATATTCTCATTTACGCTATGGAAAACCTGTTGCTAAATCATTCATCAAAGATGTTTAACTAGGGAACTGAAACTTTTTGGCTTGCTTTGATGATGCTTGCTATGCAGTTGAGAATTGAGATCAATTATGTCATCTCTTTTGATGTTGGATTTTCCTTAGCTTAAAATTTTCATCTCGTTGTTAGTGAGACTAGATCCATGCAACAAACGGGTGGATCCCGATTACAATTTTTCGGAACTGGTCCTTAGCGGACGATTCCCGGTTCTAGTCCGGGAACCGCTCGCCCGGACCATGCACACCCCTAGCAACAACTTGCCAATGGCTGGGCGAGCTTATCCTAGCCCAGCTCACCACTGGCCGACTACGTCAATTTGTTGACAGACCTTCAACTCTGGACAGTCGCCTCAGTCCAATGACTGCAAAAGGAAGGAGCGGAAAAAAAGAGAAAGAAAAAAAAAGGAAAAATAAAAAATTCCAAAAAATATTATTAAAAAATTTCCATATCAGTATCGGCTAAATTGCCAACATCCACCAAATGGACTGAATTGACACGATTGCAAAAAATTTAGAATTGAATTAACATAATTGCAATAAGTTTTAAAAAAAAATTGTCACTTTCCTGTGAAGGTATGCGTAGGCCTACATGTATGTCGAGAAGATAGATAATGCCATGCATGATGTATGAATTTGTGTCAATTGGCACTGTCTCCTACTTCTAAACAAGGCTTAGGAGCATGATAATTCCTAACACAGTATGAGAACACGACTCGAATGCAATGAGAATGTGTCAAGACAAATTTAAACTCAATATGCCACATGATATGAGTTGATTTGAAGCCAACATGAACTATAATGTTTTCATCCGTGTTTATTGAAACACATTTTGCAACGCATGCAAAATATAATACAATTTATGTGGGCTTATTAATCCTAAATGATAATACTCCTGATATTTATATGCAATTTAACTAATATATTTGTTTAGAAAGCGTGGTCAATCCCTAATTTTCTATAATGAACAACTATGTAGAGTCGTCAAAATGTAGGTGTCAATAAAATAATATTATTGTCTAGCAAAACTAAATGTCGCCTTTCAAAAACTAAAAACATGTTAAATGATTTATTGTGATTAAAGATTTATTCTGCATGAGACATCACATTATTCGAGGAACCCTAAATTTTGTCAGAGTAAAAGATTATGGCTCCTGCAGTAATTCTTATAAAAGTGACAAGTCTTTTGAAAATGTCGAAGCAAACTAGGTACAAAATAATTCTATTCAATCGAATAAGTATCTAGTGTCAGAATTAAGGCATTGCCTTTCATAAACTAAAAACATGTTAAATGATTCATTACATTTTGAAGGAGAAGGCTACCCCAAAATTCAAGGGGAACGCACTCCACAACAGTTTCGTCCCCTCCTACAGGATCCTTATACCATTTCTTGTTGCGTGGTTAAGTCGCCGTCATAAGGAATTAAAAAAATCAAAAAAAAAAATGTGTCTGTTGACAATTGATTTTTAGTCGACGATCATTAAAATGTAAAAACATTGAGATTTAGGTTTCTAATTGCGACGGAGCCCCATCTTTTGACCAAAAAGTGTCATTTTTCATTTCCTTCTTTTGCATTGTCGTTTTTAAGCAGTTTTTAGCTCATTTTCAAAAAAACCCAAAAAGTCAAATGATTAACTTTCGGGTTGACTTTTTGGTTAACCCTTTAACCAAAAGTCAACCCTGGGTCAAAAATTGACTTTTCACCCAAAAAGATTCCATTTTGCTTTGATTTCACTTTTTTCAAATCAATTTCTTAAAAATTAAAAGATTTGACCAAAATATTGACATTTTACGAAAAGTCAACTAAATAGTTGACTTTTTGTAAAATCTTTGACCCAAAAAAATAAAAATAAAAATACACAAATACACAAATACATTTCTTTTAATGCCAATTTGACATTTTTTTTGGTCAAAAATTTCATAAAATTCGATTAAGAACCTTGATTTCAGAATTTTTCAGTTTTAAATTCTAAATCGACCAAAACTTTTATTTTAGTCATTATTAGGCATAGTTTCTTTTTCAATATTTGGTTGAGGGACTGTTAGAAATCTGTCTGCGTATTTAATTTCACAATTTACCGAGTCAAAATGTGAATTGCCGTTTTGAACCCTAATTTGGGGACCAAAATCAATTCTTCATGACTTACGAACGAATTATGGCATTTCACTCATGTTCTTGAGATAAGTCAAAATCCCCAATCAATTTTGGGAGATTCACTTGGGTACATTCTAGTTTGGTCAAGTTGACTTATTCAGAGGTTAGAAAACCCAGCTAAGATGCTTCAGTTGATATAATTTGACTTGACCCATTCTAGACTAGAATGTAATTGAAATAATTGAGCTTCAATTTGGCTAATTGAGGTTCAATTAAAAATATGAGTTTAGCTTGTGGCCTCACTTCAATAGGAATTCAATGTATTTAAACATTTTTGTGCACAATTAATCGACTTGAGATAGATCAATTGCATCTCATTTGATCTAATTCATGTAGAAATATTTGATTTTATTTAAATTGGGTAAAATCAGAAAAATCATAATAAAATTCAGACAAAAATTCAACCCGGTCAACCCGGCATTGACCGATGTTGACCAGATTTGACTAGTGTTGACCGACAAATTTTTCCAGTCATTTTTTGGCCGGAAAATGACCGGAAACCACCCTTAGCTAACCCACTTCATGGTCAATGCATTTATGCCCTTAATTTTCAAATTTCGAAATTTTCCTCGGATTTTACGAAATTTGCAAATTTACCCCCAAGTTTGATGAAATTATAAAAAGACCCCAACTAATCCTTTACCTCAAGATTAGATCATCACCATCCATTGAGAATGCATCGTAACCATTCAATTTAAACATGTGATGGATTTTGGTGTCATATTAGGGCTATTAAGTTTGTTAAGAAGAAAGATGGCATCTTAACCCTTGGAATGATCCAAGGGCTAGGATGGCCTCTCTCATGCATATATTAATATCGTTTTCTTCTAAAATAATGGAGGGCTCGTAGAATTCCAAATCTGAAAAGTGAAGGGATTCTCTCTCTCTCTCTCTCTCTCTTTCTTTTTTCTCTCTCTTCTCACTGACTTTCTCCCTCTCATCTTCACACGCATTTTTTTCCCTTGGCTGCACCACCCCTTGCCGGCATTTAGCCTCGCGTCGGCGAGCTCTCTAGCACTGCCAATCATCACAACATTCCTCTACCCTTCCTCGAGTTCCAAGTTGCTATGATTGATCGGAGAAGTCGTCGGTGGTCTTTAAGTGCCCAATCCGGTAGCTGTTCTGTCCAGCAGCAAATTGGAGCAAATCCGACATCGTCTTCCGGCGATCTTAGTCCCCCTGGGACAGTCCTTGACGTTCCTAGGTGTCGCGGTGGCTCGGTGATAGTTCATGAGAGTTCATTTCATGCGAAAACATTAAGAGGTAAGCTCTTTCGTCTCGAGCTCAATGAAGCGAGGTCTCAATAGGAGATCGAGGCTAGAGCTTGTCTTAGGGATTGATTTGTGAGGTCTATGATGACTTGATGATGTTTAGGATATATTGGAAAGGAAGTAAATAGGTTGTGATTGTTGACACCTAAAATTTTGATTAGGTTATTAATTAGGCCTTAATTTCTTTTATTTTTCCTTTTTTTAGATAAAAATAATAAATAACAAAAAAATCAATAAAAACAAAAGAAAGCAAAAGTTGGCAGCCAGGCCCAGCCCCCTCCTTTTTCTCTCCCTTTCGCGGGCCCAAGCCCACCCTCCTTCACCTCCAGCCCAGCCCCTCTTTCTTCTTCTTCTTCTTCTTCTTCTTCTTCTTCTTCTTCTTCCCTCTTCTTCCCCTCCGCCTCGCAACTCACGCGCGAAGGACCTACGGCCGAGGAGTGTAGGCCGACGTCGGCCGGAAGAGACAGATCTCAAGCGCCATCATGAGCTTCCTTCAATGCCGAGCACGCCTTGTTGGAGGAGCTCGGATGGGACACCGGTTCCGGCCGCGGGCGTCCGTTCGGCGTGCGAAGACCGGCGGTCGAATCCCCGTCAACCGCCGCCCCTCGCCTATAAATAGCGAGGCACCATCTCCGTCGAAGGACGAGCGAACTCCAAGATCTTCCCCTTGAGAGACTTCGGGGGGGAAATCAAAGAGCGAGCGAACGATCGGGTCGCAAGCTAAACGACCTCCCACCGAGAGACATCGGGGCAGGTCGGCGGCAAGCGAACCCAGATCCGCGAGCAGGTGAGCTTGAGAGGAAGAGATCTGAGCGTGAAGGGTCAGATCTGAGGGTAGAAGCCGAGCAAGGTCAGCCGGAGGAGTGAGGTTCTGCTGCTGCTGTTCCCCGTGCCCGACACCGCGCCAGGACTGATCCGCCAACGCCACACCAGATTTGAGGTCGATTTAGCTCCGTCGCACCCCCCGACGCCACCTCGAGTCGTGCCCGACACCGCCACCACTTCAAATCTGCGAAGCTGAAAGCTCGTTGTCGCCGCGACCGCCACTCTGCTGCTCCACCATCAGCGACTCCAACTGATCCGTCGCCACCGACGACTCCGCCCGATCTCGCATCCCCGACGCTGTCTCGCCGACCTGCAGCCGCCTTATCGTGCCCTCGTTGCGAACAGGTAATGGTTGTGCTCGTCCGCGTCTTCACTACCGCTCCGCCTCCCCCCGAGAACCCAAGCGAAATACCCGTCGTCATCACCGCTTCTTGAAAATCCAAGTAGCCGCCCATCGTCTTCACCGAAACCCTAGCCGCCGTCCACCACGTCGCCGCCGCTGAATCACCGCCCGGTAGCTTCGGATGCTTATCGTCACTCTCCCTCGGCGCCGCGGATCGTCGGACGCTAGGGTTCCAGGAGTCGCTTCTACGAAGAGGAAGTCGGGTCGGGCGTGGGTCGGTGACCGGGTAGGGTTTTGCCGAAAGCGGGTCGGGCGTGGGTCTCGTTCGGGTAGGGTTCCAGCCAACCCGGGCCCTCGCGCTTGGGCCGGGTCCTTCTTGAAAAATAAGACTATTTGGGCCAGGCTTGTTTTTTTTTTTTAAAAAAAGAAAAAAAGGGAGAAAAATCTGCGTTTGAAATTTGGCCAGTCGGACCAACCCGCGGATCCGACCGGGTCGGCTTTTCCTTTTTTAAAAGTTTTATTTTAAATAATATTTTAATAAATAATTAATAAATAATTTATTTTCAAAAAATATTAAGAAATGTTTTAATTTCCAGAAAAATCGAAAAATATTAAAAAATGTTGAAAAATGTTTTATTTTCTAAAAAATCAAGAAAAAATCAAAAATAATTTATTTTCCAAAAATATTAAAAAATATTTTATTTTCCGAAAAATCAAAATCAAAAAAAATTCATATATTTCCAAAAAATGCCAAAAATCCAAAAAAAAAAGCCAAAAATTCATGAAAAAGCCAAAAAAAATTCAGAAAAAAGCCAAAAAGACTTGTATTTTTCCAAAAAAAAATACCAAAAATCCCTTTTGTGTCCAAAAAATTAGAAAATGACTCAAAAAACGTTTTTCCTCCCAAAAATGCATGGAAAATCCCTCGAACATCCAAAAAACCTTAGGGTTTAAACAAGATTAGGTACCGAAAGGGCATTAGTGATTAACTAGTGTAATCAAGTCCCCGATCCTAATTTCTCGGTTGCGCAGAGCGAGTATTTCTCCCGATACTTTGCTTGGGTTTCTAATCAACCCACCCCAAATCGATTAGTGGCGACTCCATTTTAAAAATTGATTTACATGTTAAAAACTCGAACCATTAAGTCGTGAATTGGTGGACTTGGGAGAGTCCGGGCTTAACTAATTTCAGTCGAGCCATTAGCCTCCTTAGGCGCTCGTACCCGATTGCGGGCGCCGGAAAAAAAGAGGTCGCGACAGCTTGGCGACTATTTGGGAAGATTTGTGAGGACTTAGGCCATTTTTATCTTGTTTAAATTCTTTTCTCGACTTGTTTTTATTTTTTTCTTTATGCAGGTCGAGTAGTTTAGAAATTTGTTTTAATTTTGTTTAAAATAGATTATCTTGTGATTATAAACTGTTGTGCATGCTTTACTGTTTTAACACTACACATGGCACACACAACCCGACCGCCGGACCGGGCCGCCATAGGATTTCTAGGATGGTGTTAAGAAAGATACGACCTCGAACGCGAGACCGCGATGTAGAGGTTGCCTTTCTTTTCCCCGAATTTCTTAGCCGAGGTTAGGAGGGTATGCCGCTAACGCGAGACTGCGATAGGCGGATACCTTTTTAATTTCATCAAGCCTTCTGAGTTAGAAATCGAGCCGCACGTCCCATCTGTATGTCTTTGTGCTTGCCATTTTATTTAAAAGCAAAGTGATTTCTTTAGTTTTACTCAGTCTTTTATTGGCCCATGGCAATTTAGGATAAAATTTTCAAGTCTCAGTTTATGTGTGATGGGGAAAGACGATATCCAGTTCATTCCTGCTCCCAAAGCGGAACTCTTCAGATGGTGGGGTCAATTGGATCAGCTTGCCCAAGAGCGCGTGAAAGCCAAAATCGGTCATCTCCTATCGTTGATTCAAATCACTGTTCGTCCCGAAGTCATACAGGCCATGGCACATTTCTGGTGCTTGAAGACAACTACTTTTATGTTTGGTGGGTTTGAGCTAACCCCAACTCTAGAAGAATACAGCATCATCACTGGAATGCCTCTCGAGAAAAAGCTTGTTAGGCCATCGACAGGCTTTCTCCCGTGGCAAGGGTTAGCACGACTTTTAGGAACTGAAATCCACGTCATGAGACAAATTCTTGAAGGCAACCATAATACCTGCCCGCTAGAATTCATGAATGCCTATTTTCAAAATCAGCCTATGACCCGAAAAAGCGAGATTTTCCTCCTGGGTTTTTTTGGTTTCATCATTTTCCCCCATCAAAGAAATGTCATAAGTCCTAAGATCGCATGGATAGTTGATCAAATCTTGAGGGGGCAAAATTATGTCAACATGATTTTAACTGAAACATTCTTGTCCTTTAATCGTTTTAAAGACAACTCGGAGAAAATCATGCGAGCCTTTCCTGAAATTTTACAAGTCAGGTTCTTTTCTCACCTAAGCGAATTTCGAGACTTCATGCGATCGCCTGAAACAAATGCTTTTGAAAATCCATTACAAAAATTTATGGTTTTAGGACCGTACATTCCCAATCAAAGCTGTTTAAATTGGGTAAACTTCCTAAGAAACCCAGCTCCTGAGGCATTCCAATGGTGTGCTGGTTGGTTCCATGAAAAGAGGGCCCGCTTTGCTTACATGCGCACCCGCCCAATTCCGTTGCTCGGTCTCACCGGCGCCATTCCCTACTACCCGTATCGGGTAGCACGACAATATGGAGCCCTTCAGGAGATCCCACCACCTTTCAAGATGATGGTCCCTCCAGTTCTTTTCAACACAAGCCGTGACTATGAATTCGAAATTTCTACCGCTGAGGAAACCTGGGACAAGTGCCATTGCAAAAGGATTGTGATACCTGAAGGGCTTGAGGGAGAAGAAAAAGCCCACCACGCCTCCATGTCCTACATCCACAACCATTGTATCCTGACAAGATGGAAGCCATTAGTCCCTCACTCAATCAGCAAAAGCAGCCCGCACGAGCAAGCAGAGCTCATGGAGAGGGATTTGGGAATGGACTGGATGCACACCTCAGAGCCAGCCCAAGGAAGCAGGCATCCTCGCAAGAGCAAGGCTCCCCGTCGCATATAAATTGGGAATCATGTGCCCCTTAGTGTTAATAGTGTGAAAGTTTTGTCCCATTGTTCAGGGACTTTTGTTTAATATCTAGTATTTTATTTTATCATTTCAATTTCAAGTTCTAGATGTTAGAAGTCTGCGGTCTATAAAATCCTCTTTTGATGAATAAAAAGCGGTTAGACCATTGCCATGGGTCAATCTTTGTTTACTTTCGTGCTCATTCATTGTTTTCACTACAAACAGGTAATTATGAATCGCCGGCCACCAATTGCTCGTGATTGGCCTCATGCAATAGGACCCGATCAGAATGATGTACAAAATCGTCTCATTAACATTGAAGACGGCGTAGGACAGATGTCCATTGTCCTTCAACAACTCTCGAGACAAATGAAATCCACTCAAGCTGAGCCCAACTCTATAGTTGTCTCAAACACCGTCATGACGCCCGCAAATTTGCCAGAAAATAGCCGGTACCATAGACAGTTTGAAAGAATCATGAAAAAGTTAAACCAGCTGCAGGGGCAGAATCCCATGGACCTGTCTAATTACGCCAGCATTGAGATCCCTGAAAAACTCAAAGCACCTGAATGCGAAGGGTATGCTAGTACCTCTCGCCCAGAGACCTACTTGCAAGCCTACCTGGTCCGAAGGATGATTCAATCGTACCAATCGAGCTTGATTGGCCCTGCCTTGCGATGGTACATTGTTAGGAAGATTAGTCCCCTTAAAACCTGGAGGGAATTAATTCATGTTTTCCATCAAGAATACGGTATTGACATCACCCCTGACATCACCTTGCCCTACGAAGAGCCAATGATCGCGGAGCACAAGGAGCTGTTAGCCACTGAGATAGGAGAGGAGCATGTCAATGAAGCCTTGCATGATAAATGGGCATTTGAGCAACATCCTGTTACTGGAAAATTTCCCACTAGGAAAGGCAAGGAGCCTTTGTACGAGGTCAAAGACACAGAGTCTGTTCAAGAGTGGGGCACAACTGGACAACTCCCCAAGCTTACTCCAAGAGCTAGGGTCCAAAGAATACCAACCCCTATCAACCTGGAAAGTGAATCAGACAGTGAAACTCTAATGTCTCTCACTTCCCTTGATATAATCAAGTTAGCAAAACGAAGGGCCTTACTCAAAAGGTCTGGACCAAAAGCCAAGAAAAGAAAGCCCAAGCAGATAGATTCAGCATCTACCGATGAGCCATCGCACCAAAGCTTTGAACATTCCCAAGAATACAACTTTGAGGGCCACCATCCTCTAGAGTACAATCCCAAAGATTTCCAGCGTTATTTCAACAATGAAACTGACGATTCATCGTATAACTGTTTCCTACTCTCATCCGGAGATGAAGGCCCGTCAGAAGAGGAAGCATACGTCTTTATCCGCTATGATCCTAATGAAGTACTAAGCTTGCCATCTGACCATGAAGATAGCTTCAATACCTTAGCCTCATTCGGAAATTTTGAGCAAGAAGAAAGCAATGGGGTAATCTCGGTAGAATCCAACTTCTCTGAAACAGAAAAATTCACCACTACGACGAATATGCAGTGGGAAAACCAGTGGCCTAATCAAGACATACCAAGCTTGTCTTGCCCTGATAGGATCATAACCCCCATAGAAATGTGGATACCCAATTTCCGCAAGTATAACGGCACGACTTGCCCCGTGGCCCACTTGCAGTACCTCCATGCTGAAATGAGTCGGTACTATGGCCCAATGTCATTCACAACTCAGGCCTTCCAAGAAAGTCTTACAGGGTCTGCATTGCAATGGTTCGTCACAGCAGATATCAGCCTCATGAGGGATTGGAATGAGCTGTCTTCCACATTCCTGCATCAATACCAGCACCAGATTGGAGCTGAACTGTCTTGTGAGAACTTGGTTCACTTTAGAAGAAGACCTATGGAGGATTTTTGAGCATATGCAAGGAGGTGGGAAGCTTTCATGATGCAAACCTACCCTTTGCTGGCCGAAGAAGAAATGATAAAGTTGTTCATAGGAGCTTTACCCCGCAAGCATCGCTGTTGGTTGCATGGGTTACATTTCCGTAGCTTCAATGAAGTGGTCCTCTCATGCGAATACTTCGAGTCTACTGGAGGCGAGGAACTCAAAGGCGCTTGATTTCAAAACCAGCACTATCAAAGTGCTCATTTTCATAGGAGTTTTCATGGGAGTTGCTTGTTTTTATAATTTCATGTTTCTTATCATGTCTAGTGTGCTACTGTTGTATTTTCCATTTCAGTAATCTAATGTACAGTTCTAATATTTTGTTTTGAAAGCATGAGGCGGTATCCCAAACCGGCCCAGTGATGTTATTCAACCATGAAAAGAAAATATCGTCCAAGGAGAATACTGAGGGTTGGGCTTCCTCATGCTTTTTCTCCCCCAAAGACGTATTTTGAAAATAAAAAATATTTCATCACCCGAAAGTTTTTGTTAAAACAAGATGATAAATTTAATCATGTTTATCTTTCTGACTCATTCACTTCATGTCTTAGAAGATCATTCTTGTCCCCTTTGACTTAGTGTGACAGAGGGCATTTGAAGCAAGCACATCAGGTGAACTCGCCAAATTCAAAGACACCCTGCCAAGAAAACAGGGGCAACTAGAAAGGAGCATCCCGTCTTAAAAAAAAAGGTAAGTCTTATTCCCTTAACATAATATTGAGAATGACAACCCCACTTTTCTATTTACAGGATGCAAAAAGTGAGACGTAATAGGTACATGCATACAGTTGAAATCGAAGCATCCATGACATGCCTCACTCCTGCCCAGTTCCATCCTAAGCCAAAGGACTATCTTGTCGCACGACGCGCCCAAACGGCTAGATGTTACAGTATCAACTACAACATAAGGAAGGAGTTCCTCCTCTTCCTTTTAAGTGATTACTCGTCAACAGGAGAAAATCTAGACAGTCAAGGCGATCTATAGCCCCACACCCCGGACAATGACTTTGGAATTTAGAAGCTTCACTCCCACGCAGATTCTCGCAAGAAGTAATTGCCACAAGAGAATTGGAGGTTTTGATTGTCCATCTCGATTCCATAGAAGCTTGAAGTACATGACTTTGCTCAATGCCGCTAATGGTCATATAGTCAAAGACATAAGAAAATTCCACGAAGGAAAGCGTTGAAGATAAATCGACAACCATCAATCATGCATACGTGGCCATGAGTGAGGAAGGCCAATCGAAAGAAATATCAAATTGTGCCAAGACGAAAAGGCCGTCATCGACATTCAAATATCCCTAGGAGTCAGCAAATACAAACTTTGGAGAAGAGTGATTTGGTATCGTTTCCAATACTCCCAGTGTCTGAACTCACTCTTGACATATTTTCTCCTATTGACAGAAGCATAGGATTCAAGAAACAAGCTTAATGATTAATTTAGACAAATCAAATGACCTGTATCGATTTACCTAACTTGGTATGAAAGGACGTGTCGTCCAGGAGCCGGTTCGGTTAAATAAAAAAAAGAAGTGCCCTACGGACACCGTCGGCGCCTCTAGCCGAGTGGTATCCGGGAAGAAGCAAAACGGTCCGAAGTCGGGGGATCGAATCCCCGACGCGGCAGTTAGCCGCTTGGTAAAAAAAAAATAATAATAATAATAATAATAATTTTTTTCTTCCCTTGCACTTGCAAATTACGAGAGAAGAGGTGACCTAATGAAGCAAAAGACATAGGACTTCGTGACCTACTTGCACTTCAAGTCCATCCAATCATCTGCAAACCAATGAAGGGTAATTCGGTATCGTTTCCATTACTCCCACTATCTGAACTCGCTTTTGACGTATTTTCCCTATTAACAGAAAACATTGGGAATCTAAAACCAAACTTGATGGTCAATATTGGCCAAGTGAGGTTCGTGGAAATGACCCGCATCAAATTCGCCCGGCTTCATGTAAAGGGACACGTCATCCAGGAGCCAATTCAAAGAATAATCGACCTAACGAAGCAAGGGACATAGGACTTTGTGTCCCCCTCTCACTTCAGGATCACCCAATCGTCCGCAAACCAGTGAAGGATAAAGTTGTATTGCTTCCAATTATTCGACTCTTAAAAGAGTTCATGACTAACACATTCCCTCTTGTTTGTTGCGGGATCTTGTCAAAAGCAAGGATAACGAATCGATGAGAAACATGTCTTGTTTGTTGCGGGATTACCTAACTGTCAAAAACAAAGATAATAAATCAATGAGAGGCATGACAAACTCTCCTAAATGAAATGGCGTCTTGAGTAATTGTCAAAGCAAATGACAGAAAATCTTCGAGCCTCAACTCACATTTGATTTTGGCCAAACTAATTGATCTACTTGTACATCTTCTCTTCTCGCGGGGCAAAAGCAGAGATGCCCGACCAGATTCTCAATCCTTGGCTGATCATTCATGTGTCATATCCCTAATCAATAGGGATAACCATCGACACTCATTTGTGAATAACCCTTTGTAAATAGCTCTTTTGATGTCCAAATTTCAACACATTTGTGAATACCATTTCACCAAGCAAACACCCCTAAAGCTGTTGATAAGTTTTTCTTGAGTAAAAAGTCATTCATTTATTTTGAGGGTACAAACTCTATCACATCATACACTGCATGCCTTTTCCAAATGGATTTTTGCATAATGATTTTGTCTATCTAGATCACTAATTCCATCAAGGACTATTAGAATAGACAGCTAAGTGAAGAATACAAGATTCATTGAGCATGCTGGATAAGGCGCGTCAGAATGATGAAAGGCAAGCCATATCCTACACACAGTCCCCCATCTATACACTTGTGAGATGAGTGCAGAAGATTCCATGACTGCAGGGTAAAGAGTTCTCTCGCGAATGGTACGATAACCAAAATAGTGAGAGGCATTCCATCGCTCACCCCATTGAGCCCCATACACTGACAAATTTCTGCTATACTCCCGTCAAAGAACCACCCCACACTGGGGCAAGTCGAAAGCAAGTCAGCATCACAAGGTGAGAAAGGGGATAGAAATTTTCTTGCTTGCACTTGCATCAATCTTCGAGTGTCTTTATTGCATATGAACACTCGCGTTAATTTAAGTGCCTTAGAGTCATGAAGAGCAATTCCTTCTTTACGCACTTGTATTCATTGTACAACCCAAGTGAGTCTGTAATTTTACCCTCACATCGAGACAAAGCAGAAGTTATTGTCATAGCCTCGAGCGCGGTTGAAGATGAAGACTCAAGAGTCTAATAACGGTGCTTCGATTAAACTTGTCAAGATCAGCTCTCAAGCAACAAGAATAAAAAATGGGCATAAAAAAGCAGTGTACCTGGTAAAAGCAAGGTCAATGCCCATAAATGATGAAATGAAATAAAAATAGGGGCATGAAAAAAAAGTGTGCCTGGTAAAAGCAAAGGCCAATGCCCCCGGGCAAAAATACAGCCAAGAAAAGTTGTTGTTGTGGTCCATAGAATCTCCATCGACAAGAAAGACTAGTGACAAAGGCCAAGACAATCACCAACTCTCACCCTCTTACATGTGAGCCAAGACTACGTTACATTCCCATTGTAAAAGTCTCTTCGACTAGGGCACTTCAATTAACGTAGGATTTCATGTGTTAATAAGCATCGCTCGAAGAAGTACGAGCAAGATTACTCTATCTCTTTTCGCAGATTCTTGACTTCCAAGCCCGGAGACAATTGTGCGGCACTCCATTCATAAGCCTTGACCTTGATGATCCCCTTCGATGAGCCGCTGGCCAAGACTTCATCACAGTTTCAACAAAGACCTCTCACATTGGTAAAGTTGTACCGTTTGCGAGAATACTCAGACCCGCGACATGATGACAAAGTGAGAAGTGTGGTCCTTATAAATCCCGCATCAATGGTCGGGATAGCCTTTTCCATGAGAGTGAGCGAAAAGTCCTTTCAGACCGAAAGTCCCTCATCGGCATGCTCAAGATATCTACATTCCGAATAAAGGTTGTCTTTCAAAATCTTCCCAAAGTGGAATTCGAATGATACAAAGCAGACAAAGTTGTCATGCATGAATCTCATTTGAACTCATGAATTTACAGTGTATACAATCATGTGTGCATATTGTACAAATAACAGACATACTCTCAGAGATCAGAGATATTGCTAGGTAAGCATATCTCTATCCCCATTTGTCTTAAAGTACCTATCACTGTCCAGGTACTCTCTTATTGACACTTGACCTATTCGAGTTGTCTCTTGAGTTTGGATGCTTGCAATTGTCTAAGTATCCCATTGTCTTTGAGTACCGGCCATTGTTCGGATACTCCCTTTTCCGACACTCGATCTCGTTCGAATTGTCCCTAGAGTATTAATACTTGTGACGACCAAGTATCCATTTATCATTGAATATTTGCGACTCGTCAAGGCATCCCCTTACTTTCGAGACCGTCGCCACTTAAATGCTCCCCCGTTGATTCTTAACCTATTCAAACCGTCTTCAAAATTCGGATACTCATGATCGACCAAGTATCCCTTTATCGTTGAATACCCGCTGTCTAGGTATCCCTCTTGTCTTTGAGTACCGGCCACTATTCGGATACTCCCTTTTCCCCGACACTCGATCTGTTCGAGTTGTCCCCCGAGTATTGATACTTGTACGATCAAGTATCACTTTATCGTTGAATACCTACCGTTGTTTAGGTATCCCAATATCGTCAAGTACCCACCGTTGTCCAGGTATTTCCTTTTCATGACACTCAACCCGCCCGAGTTGTCCCCAAATTATATAGTAGCTGTTCAAGCATTCCATTGCTTTGCTTGGCACCGCCGTCCAGGTATGCTTTCTAGCACTTAGACCAAGCCCGAGTGGTCCCGCATCATATCATTAAATACTTGTGTTTATCCAAGAATTCCAGTACTTTGTACACCTGCGGCTACCCAGGTGTTCTACCCCTTTTAAGTGCCTGCGGCCATCCAGGTAAGCCTCATGCTACATTCAAGTTTATGTTGCCAGGAGGTGGGAAACCTTCATGAATATCCAAGGTACGTCCTCGATATTCCCCATTACCAGGAGGTGAGAGACCTTCATGAATATCCAAGGTACGTCCTCGATATTCTCATTACCAGGAGGTGAGAGACCTTCATGAATATCCAAGGTACGTCCTCGATATTCTCATTACCGGAGGCGAGAGACCTTCATGAATATGCGGGGCACGTCCCCGATATTCCACATTTACCGGGAGGTGAGAGACCTTCACGAATATGCGAGGCACGTCCTCGATATTCCCAATTACCAGGAGGTGAGAGACCTTCACGAATATCTCGGGGCACGTCCTTGATATTCCCAATTACCAGGAGGTGAGAGACCTTCACGAATATCTCAGTACGCCTCGATATTCCTATTACCAGGAGGTGAGAGATCTTCACGAATATCTTAGGTACGCCCTCGATATTCCCTAATCACCAGGAGGTGGGAGACCTTCACGAATATGCGAGGTACGTCCTCGATATTCGCAATTATCAAAAGGTGAGGGACCTTCATGAATATCCTGTACTCCTTCGATACCTGCGAACGCCAGGTATCCTTCAAGAGTTTGTATTTGTAATTATCCAAGTACTCTTTCGACACCTGCAAGCAATCAGGCACTCCTTCGACGTCTGCGAAAATCCAGGCACCCTCCAAGAGTTTGTACTTGCGATCATCCAAGTACCCCTTCGACGCCTGCAAATGCCCAAATATCCTCCAGTTTAGTACTTGTAAATATCCGGGTACTCTTTTAATGCTTGTGAATGTCCAGGCACCCCACAAATCGATGCCCCGAGAAAGGTCGGTGCATCCTCCCGAGAAAGGTCGGGTTCCAGGCGGGTGTCTTCGACGACCAGACACCCCACAAATCGATGCCCTGAGAAAGGTCGGTGCATTCTCCCGAGAAAGGTCGGGTTCCAACTGGTGTCTTCGACAGAAGTCAGACACCCCACAAATCGATGCCCTGAGAAAGGTCGGTGCATTCTCCCGAGAAAGGTCGGGTTCCAACCGGTGTCTTTGATGAAGTCGACACCACAACAAATATGATGCCCCGAGAAAGGTCGGCGCATCTCCCGAGAAAGGTCGGGTACCAACCGGTGTCCTCGACTGGATCAGGCACCCACAAGTGATGCCCCGAGAAAGGTCGGCGCATCTCCTGTCAAGGCGACCGAAGAAAGGTTCGGGTCATAGACAAAACCAACTTATTGCTCTAACAGGCGACCGAAGAAAGGTTCGGGTCCTGGAAAGGCAATTCCCCGTCAAGGTGACCGAAGAAAGGTTCGGGTCCTAGACAAACCAACTTATTGCTCTAATAGGCGACCGAAGAATGGTTCGGGTCCTGGAAAAGCAACATCCTCATGTCACCAGGTAAGATGACGCCTTGATACTTGCCAAAACTCAGGGTTCACACCCTATCTCACTCACTCCCGGTAAGTAACTACAGGTATCTTCTTATCTATCTTAGTATGTGTAGGACAATAGGTCCCAAATAAAATCTGCTACATATGTATAGACAAAATTTAGGTATCAGGTTTGTCTTTGAATGCAACCTCTACGAACTCGCCTTCAAAGAGGGGCAGCTGTTGACACCTAAAATTTTGATTAGGTTATTAATTAGGCCTTAATTTCTTTTATTTTTCCTTTTTTTAGATAAAAATAATAAATAACAAAAAAATCAATAAAAACAAAAGAAAGCAAAAGTTGGCAGCCAGGCCCAGCCCCCTCCTTTTTCTCTCCCTTTCGCGGGCCCAAGCCCACCCTCCTTCACCTCCAGCCCAGCCCCCTCTTTCTTCTTCTTTTTCTTCTTCCTTCTTCCCTCTTCTTCCCCTCCGCCTCGCAACTCACGCGCGAAGGACCTACGGCCGAGGAGTGTAGGCCGACGTCGGCCGGAAGAGACAGATCTCAAGCGCCATCATGAGCTTCCTTCAATGCCGAGCACGCCTTGTTGGAGGAGCTCGAATGGGACACCGGTTCGGCCGCGGGCGTCCGTTCGGCGTGCGAAGACCGGCGGTCGAATCCCCGTCAACCGGCCGCCCCCTCGCCTATAAATAGCGAGGCACCATCTCCGTCGAAGGACAGAGCGAACTCCAAGATCTTCCCCTTGAGAGACTTCAAGGGGGAAATCAAAGAGCGAGCGAACGAGGGGCGAAGGTTCGGGTCGCAAGCTAAACGACCTCCCACCGAGAGACATCGGGGGAGGTCGGCGGCAAGCGAACCCAGATCCGCGAGCAGGTGAGCTTGAGAGGGAGAGATCTGAGCGTGAAGGGTCAGATCTGAGGGTAGAAGCCGAGCAAGGTCAGCCGGAGGAGTGAGGTTCTGCTGCGCTGTTCCCCGTGCCCGACACCGCGCCGGGATCGATCCGCCAACGCCACACAGATTTGAGGTCGATTTAGCTCCGTCGCACCCCGACGCCACCTCGAGTCGTGCCCGACACCGCCACCACTCCAAATCTGCGGGCCGAAAGCTCGGCGTCGCCGCGACCGCCACTCGCGCTCCACCATCGGCGACTCCAAGCGATCCGTCGCCACCGACGACTCCGCCCGATCTCGCATCCCCGACGCCTGTCTCGCCGACCTGCGGCCGCCTTACCGTGCCCTCGTTGCGAGCGGGTAATGGTGTGCTCGTCCGCGTCTTCACTACCGCTCCGCCTCCCCGAGAACCCAAGCGAAATACCCGTCGTCATCACCGCTTCTTGAAAATCCGAGTAGCCGCCCATCGTCTTCACCGAAACCCTAGCCGCCGTCCACCACGTCGCCGCGCCGAATCACCGCCCGGTAGCCGGATGCTTATCGTCACTCTCCCTCGGCGCCGCGGATCGTCGGACGCTAGGGTTCCAGGAGTCGCTTCTACGAAGAGGAAGTCGGGTCGGGCGTGGGTCTGCGTTTGGGCCGGCCCGGAGTCGGACCCAACCCGCGGATCCGACCCGGTCGCTTTTCCTTTTTAAAAGTTTTATTTTAAATAATATTTTAATAAATAATTAATAAATAATTTATTTTCAAAAAATATTAAGAAATGTTTTAATTTCAGAAAAATCGAAAAATATTAAAAAATGTTGAAAAATGTTTTATTTTCTAAAAAATCAAGAAAAAATCAAAAATAATTTATTTTCCAAAAATATTAAAAAATATTTTATTTTCCGAAAAATCAAAATCAAAAAAAATTCATATATTTCCAAAAAATGCCAAAAATCCAAAAAAAAAAGCCAAAAATTCATGAAAAAGCCAAAAAATTCAGAAAAAGCCAAAAAGACTTGTATTTTTCCAAAAAAAAATACCAAAAATCCCTTTTGTGTCCAAAAAATTAGAAAATGACTCAAAAAACGTTTTTCCTCCCAAAAATGCATGGAAAATCCTCGAACATCCAAAAAACCTTAGGGTTTAAACAAGATTAGGTACCGAAAGGGCATTAGTGATTAACTAGTGTAATCAAGTCCCCGATCCTAATTTCTCTGGTTGCGCAGGAGCGAGTATTTCTCCCGATACTTTGCTTGGGTTTCTAATCAACCCACCCCAAATCGATTAGTGGCGACTCCATTTTAAAAATTGATTTACATGTTAAAAACTCGAACCATTAAGTCGTGAATTGGTGGACTTGGGAGAGTCCGGGCTTAACTAATTTCAGCCGAGCCATTAGCCTCCTTAGGCGCTCGTACCCGATTGCGGGCGCCGGAAAAAAAGAGGTCGCGACAGTGATGATGATAATATGTTTGATTACTTGGATGATCATTGTTTTGCAATTTCGGATCCATGATGGATCTCTCTATGCAAACGAGCTAGTATATGTGCTTTTTTGTGCTTGATGCTTTCGTGAGAGTCAAAGATGACTTGATTAGATTTCCCATGAGCTATAGCACGTCTTGATCCGATGTTGTTTGCTATCTGAATTCTACTTCAAAAGTCACAAAATGATTATGGAAAATTGACATGTTTTAGTTCAATATTATGTATTAATTGATCTTGGCTGCTTGTCGATTTTCTATGGATTTTTGTGCTTTGAATCTTAAATCAAAGCCTTATTGAAAATTGTTCAAAATATGTTTCTCTATAACATACATTTTTTTCCATAATTTATGAAAATCATTTGGATAGGTCACTCCTAAAAAAATTGTTCTTATTTCTGCACATTTTTTACACCAGAAGTAACTTTCTGTTTTGGCCAAAAAGAGATCCGAAACGACCTCTTTTCAGCTTGACTCCTCTTAGGATTAGATAATAAATGTCCCGAGCTTCGAAACAGTAGATCATACGCCCCAATTGAGCATCGTTTGACCCTTGAAAAACACCTCCGAAGATTAATGATTCTGCAGTAGCTTAGGTCTTTTTCGATTGGGATAAGTTCTATAGAAATCCTAAAACTTGTCATAAAAATACAATTGAGTCCTAAAACTTGCAAAAAGTGTAATCAAATCCTAAAACTTGCAAAAAGTGTAATCAAGTCCTAAAACTTGTCAAATTGTTTCAATTGAATCCTAAAATTAATACCGTCGACTTTTTTAAAGGAAAATGCTAACTTTGCATTTAAAATTAATTTTAAATAATTTTTCATTATCCTGGTGGTTTTTAAATTATTTTTTATTCATTTTTAAAGAAATTAGATTTAAAAACTAAAAAGGAAAAGCTAAAATTTATTTTTAAAAATTGTTAAAAAAAGAAAAAGGGTAGCCGCCGCCCATAGGCCGGAGGGGTGGTGATGGTCGTTGACCCTTGGCAGGAGTGGCCAACCCTCGTCGACCCCGGGCGAGGGCCGCAGCTCTCACCAAGCTCGGGCGAGGCCTCGCCTGCCCGGTGCGAGGGCCAACGAGGCGTCGCGAGGGTGGGCAACGGCCGCCAACCCCCCACAAGGGCCGACTGCCTAGATCGGGCAACCTTGCACGAGCTTGGCGAGGGTCGCCAACCCTTGCCTCAAGCCGGCGAGGGCGGCCACCGCCACTAAGGGCCGGCATCCGTCGCCGGCCCCCTCCGACGATGTGTGGCAACCGCCCCTTTTTTTCCTTTTTCTTTTGAATTTTTTTGTTTTTTAAATAAATTTTAACTTTTCTTTTCTAATTTTTAAATATAATTAAAAATTAAAAAAATTATAGAAAAAAAAAACCACATGGAAAATAAAAATTAATTTTAAATGCCACGTAAAGCATTTTCCGTTAAAAAAGTCGACAGCGTTAACTATAAGACTCTATTAAAAAAAATTTAACAAGTTTTAGAACTTGATTGGACTTTTTGCAAGTTTTAGGACTTAATTGCATTTTCGTGACAAGTTTTAGGACTTCTAGAAGACTTATCCCTTTTCGATTCTAATTCTATTCTACCTTTTGGCTTTGTTATTTTTGTGCCAACTTTTGTAAGCATTTTTTGACAAAATTGTCTTCATGAGTTTTGTTCCAAATCATCTCATACATCTTATGTAATTTTTTTCATATTTTCTGGATGTATTCAATTAGGTCAGATCTACTCAGATCTAAGCCTAGGTCAATCGGTTCCATATCGATCTATGATTTTTCTATTTTCATATTGATTTTTTTATTGAGTTTTGGAACAACTTTCCTTCATGAAAGTTTCTCGAACAAGTATTGTGCATGTTTTTTTTTTTCTCAAAATTTTAAGACATATTTAGCTAGGTCAAAATTTCTTAAATCGAACATAGGTCAATCTGTCCTATATTGGTCTAAGATTTGTTCTGATGAAATTAAGTCCATAAATGCACATATTTGGTCTCAAAATCCTCCATGAGAGTTGAAATACATGATATATATGCTTCATTGATGCATGTTTTGCAAGGTTTTTACATTGGCAAAGTGAGTCAATTGCATGCATTAGAGTAAAAGGTACTACAAAGCAATATGTGCTAGACATATAGTTTTGTTTTGCCATTTTTGACATGACTCGTATGATCTTAATTGAGTTTTAATCTCTTAACAAGAAATCTTCATCATTGTATGCTCTGTATGTGAGATTTTTGGTAGAATTTATGCATATCTTGAGAATGACCAAAATCATGCTTGTTCTGTAAAATTAATGCTAAAATGAAACCTCGTCATATGCACATTCCCATGCTTGTTTGAGTCATCTAAGGATCAAATCTTACGATCATGCCTTCTTGATGATTGAACCACATCTTGTAAGGTTTGCATATGTGTCTAGGTCATGTCATTTAAGTTTCACCTTGCACATTAAATTGTCTCACAAAAAGTGTTCATCACACTTAGAATTCCCAAACATATCATTAGGAATCATAAATCATCTCATAATATCATTTAAATTGTATGATATTTTGCATGCCGACTTAGGCTTAGATGACTATTCAAACTTTCCATCGTATCCAATCCTAAGTCCCGTGTGATTTCTTCATGCCATTTGGACATTCTTTGAGTGATTTTAAGGTTATCTAATAATGCTTATATTCAGTTTTCGTAATTATTGATGCGTACACTTTTAAAGATCTCGATCTTAGGAAACCACATTGACATATTTTGGACTCGAGCTCTTCTAGGAAGATGTATGGCACACTTAGAAGTTTCTAATACCGCTAATTTCATGCCAGTTGCTCATCATTTGGACCAGTTTTCCATTTTTCAAAGCTAGATCACAATCTGGACAATGGATCAAATTTGGACCCCTGTTTTAACCCCTATTTGGACGGACCTTTGATATTTTTGTTTCATTTTTTCTATTTGGAATCTGCAATTGGCCTCTTAATGAAACTTGTTTTTTATAATGTTGGTTATGTTGTATGTAAATTTCAAGATTTTTAGACATGTTTTGATAGGATAAATCTTCGTGACATTAGCTGAATGTCTTGTTATTTTGGCAAATTTCTGATGTATTGTTGCTTATTGTTTGATTTTTGTAAAATCATGCCTAGATTGTTTGAGATAACTTTCTTCATGAAAGTTGTTCTTCATCATGTCATGCATGTTAGGGAATTTTATCATTACCAAATTATTGTTAGCTATTACTCAATGTTGTTGTTGTCACCTGCATGTTCTAAAGTTTCCTGATATAAACATGATTGTGATTGTTTAATTATATTTTAGGCTAAGTTTATGCATGAAATCAGGCCACGCCATCTTCATGGAAGTTATTCTAGATGTTTTGATCTTTGTTGTTAAATAATCGGTCTTTTCAAATTGTATTTTTTAAAAAATACTTTGGTACATGTGATGTTTCTCAAAAAATGATTTCTAAAACAGTTATTATCCAAAGCTTGATTTGGATTAAGGAAAAATCATGGTTTGGACCATATTTAAAATGTTTGCGATGCTTGTGAGTGCATTTATGTGAGCTCCGGGCTAGCCTTGACAATTGAATGTGTTTCATAACCTAAATATTCCTTAATCCTATATATTTTCAATCCTTTTTTTTTTTATCCTAATTTAAAATCGTGAAAGTCACAGTTTGAATTGTACTCAAAATACCTACGATGCTTATGAGTGCATTTATACAAGCCCCGGGTTAGTCTTGGCAATTGAATGCCTTTTATAGCTGAGACATCACTTTGTCTCAAAACTTTTCATCAATGATTTCAGAATATGTTTTTGAAATATCACATGTACCCCTCATACATATAATCACATCATACACTAGAAATTACTTGTATTTGTGATTGGTGTATGCCCTTGGTAATAAGTGACTCGCCGACAGTTCACTTTCTTGCTTGATTGGTTGAGGAACAAGGTTCAAAAGACATGCCTGCATGTTTAAATTGTTGTAATGCACATGACTTTTAGATGAATGATAAGGTCGATGCATGATATCAAGGAAAAACCCTAGGATCACATAGATTGCTTGATTATGAGATTTATAAGCGTCATTGGCCATGCAAGAATACAATTGATCAACAATTGCTATAAGTCATAAAAATGGATTGGATATGTATCTTAGTGGGACCCTCGCATAAAGACAAAGGCCAACCCCGAGATCCCAAAATTTGACTTTCATTTTGCACTTCCTTTAAATGATTGATCTCGACATGATGTCTTATATTTTTATTGTTTTGATGTATATGATTGTTACTTTCCATTGTATGCACCTAGTTATAAGTTTATTAGATTAGGTTTAGATTAGGACCCCAAATATGGAGAAAGCGCGAAGACAGTGGAAGTCAATGTCCATCCAACCATTATCATGCACTATTCATTTCCCCGACGTATGTCTCGGGTTCCATTTGTTGTATAAAGCCCGATCGTTGCAAGTTTTCTCTCGTTCTCTCATATTTTTCAATTATGTTTCTCTTTTATATTTTTTAGGATTGCATGGTAGATTTACTGCTTTCATTTATTATTTACTTACTATCTCATAATTTCAATTCCATTAATTACTTTCTTTTCTTGTTTTTCTAGAAATAAAATAGAATGAAAATGGCCAACCACGCATAATCACTTAGTTTAGGACTAATAATCCTGAAAATGTAAAAAGAAATGCATAGACATGTTAAGAAAATACATCATACTGTTTAGGTACTGAAATGACGCTAATAAAAATATTAATGTGACCCAAGTCCCCGAACCTACATATTTAATTGCGTAGGAATCGAGGGAACACTCCTGACCCTCAATTAGGTTTTCTAGCCGAACCCCAAAATGAGGCTAGTGGCAACTCCCATCTTATTTTTAGTTTGTCATAAACAACTAGATCGTAAAATAAACCCGTCGCGCAGGGTACAAGTTTCAATGAAACTCATCATGTTTTAGCATACTCAATGTGAGAGTACCTTAAAGGATGAAGTGATGTCATCCTTATAGGCAAGGCATACTGTCGAGAGGGTTACCATAGTAAAAGTGCCATTTAATTTGATATCCACACGCGACCCCTCATTCTAAGGTGTGTCACTCGTGTGGGTATGGATCACGACACTCCATTGTCACACAGGGTACGAGCTTGGGAGAGCTCGCGATCTCATGAAGGAAACTCACAAGAGGCTTGATCCGTAAGGCGAGATGATGACGTCTTTTGGAACGCTAGCCGTGAGGGAACTCTTGTGATCAAGTACCCCTAAACTAGACCTTTCTTCATTTTCTCTCCTTCATGTGGTGAGGGATTCAAGGGCAGCAAGATCAGGTTGCGATAGTGTCCAACAAGTTGCATTATCTAGAATAGTTATTCCGGTATTACTATCAAAGCCCAACATGCCCCTCAGTTTGTCATATGCGAAAAAAAAAATGTCATTTTTATAACAAATTGAGTTAGGTTTAGAAACATAAAACCTCCCTTTTTCCAAGGTTGGATGTTTCTCTTTCATTTTCGTTCCCTTGTATCTCCTTATTTGTGAAAATATTTTTTTTTTTTTGACCTGATTGAAAGGAGAAAATGGTGTCAAACATGAAATAGAGAAATGTTAAAATTAGGAACGAACACTCCCTTTTGCTTTCCGAGGTGGCCATGGTCATTTCTCCACGATTCTCACCTTTTATTGCCACCTACAAACATGACTGATTCAAGTTAATCCATGAGTGGGTTGATTTAACGTGGAACGAATACTCCCTCTTTCTTTGAAGAAGTCTTCATTCTTATCCAGGTCGCTGTTCCTTTTATCCATCTAGGATTTGCCCCAACCTTAATTTCATCTTCAGTGCTGATTTGGTCCACCTCGATGTAATGTTGGTTTATTAACCTACCTCAAATACAACAGCATGTGTTAGGTTCTAAAGAGATCATAAGATATTGGAACAGATACCTCCTTTGTTCCTTTTGCCGCTATTCCACATCTTGGATGATCGAATAACCAAGAGAGTTTTGCCCCACATTGCCCCTTGCAAATTCATTTCTTCAAAGACATGTTTGAAGGTGATTTAGACTCTGCCATGCCATTGGGTTTCTATCACCGCTCGGTTGCCCTAATGTACCGACTTCTGTATCCTCTTCATTACGTACAGAGGTAGTAGTGCAATTTTCAATTCGTCCACTCGACATTGGAGTTGTGCGATCTTGTTGTCATCCTTCACTCTAAGCATCTATTTCTTGGTCATTTTTTTAGTGTCATTTTCCTGATAGTCAAAGAAAAAGATAAGTGCGATGATAAAGAAAAGGGGAATGGGGGTCTTCAATGAGATTGCCTCTAGGAGTGAAAACGAAGCGACAGACTTATCTTCGGAGCAAACGATGATATAGTCTTTTGCTAGGATTTCATTTGAAGAAGAGAAAGGATCTTTGAAGAGGTATTCCGCATTGATCAAAACAAACGCCCATTGTCTTGAAAATATTTTTATTTGATCATGGAGGGCATAGAATTGATCAAGACAGAATGATTGGGAGATATGATGTAATAAAGACAGAGGATAGAATACTTACTGTGATAACGGAGTTTATTAAGACACAAAGATATGCACATGTACATTTGAGGTTTGATACCTAAAGTTGGAATATACTAAAAGGCTTAATACTATAGTCCAAGAGGATAAATCGACTAGCCAGACGTGTCTGCTGGCTAAATCAGGTCCTCTTAATACCGGCTCAGTCGAAAGGTTGTCTTTACTATCACGTGTCTACAAGTAAAGATAAACACCTTCGACGCCTAGAAGAAGCGGGGTTAAAGAGAGCAGCTCACCTACATGTCTGCAGGTGATGATCGGATCCTCTTAACACCATCCTAATTGTTGTCCTAGCATGTGACCCAGTCCTGTCATGGGACGTATGTGCAAAGGTGTAGTGCTAAAACATGTAAAATAGGTACAACAGTTTATATGATGCATACACCAATTCAATAATAAACTAAAGCATTCATTTACAACACCTCCCTACAAAACAAGGGTTAGCATACACTATGAATTAGTGGCGTACCCAATTTCCACGCTGCCAAGCAGAAACATATTTCAAAAAGAGGAATTCCGGCCTAAGTCCACTATGAATTTTAATTCAAGTTTGCCAAACTGTCGCAACCTTCCTGAGATAGATCACCAAGGGAAAATTAATGGATTACTAAACAAGAACGAAGATTCATCCTACTAGGCCATCGTTCGAGTTTAGCACGGACTCTCCCAAGTCCTACCAATCGCAACTTGGTACTCAATTCGACATGTGATTAAACTTACCTATTGAAGCTACCACTAATCAATTATGGATCAATTAGACACCCAAGTAAAATGCCAGAGTACATTTTACTTTTGCGAACCAAAAGTTCATGAGTACGGGAACTTGGTACCTTTTCTCTTTATTTTGAAAATGTTGTGCATGTAATCTTTGCTGGTTTTTATATTATGCTACTAATATATAAGATATGACTATGCGAGTGCACAAACAATGAGATAACATCCGATAATCAAAACCATGAATGGATTGTAGAAAAGAATTCAAGAACCTCAACGTACACAGCAAAGAAATATATTATTATCCATCATCAAAGTTACTACATTTATGATTTTTTTTAAAAAAATGCAGACGGAATGCATGCATGTTATGCATGATTTTGCATGAAATTCTAACTAACTAACATGCAGTCTATACTGTTTCTTTTCATTTTTTGTTATCATGCCTAATTTAACAAAAACAAGGATAAGTCCTAGAGTCTTATATTAAAAGGAAATTGATTTATATGCACTAATCACCAAATGACGGGCAAGAATGATATGCATGCTACGAGACTAAACAACTTTAAACCTACATGCAATCTACATAATTCTAAAGACATTTTATTCGATCGATTTTTCTTTTAATGAAAACTATGGATTATCCTAAATTTATATGTATTCTAATTAATATTGGCCTAACTAAAAAAAAAAAACTTAAAATCATGAATACACTCTAAACTCTAGACATGTATGAGACAATGACAAGCAATAACGATGCATTGAAACACATATTATGATCAGAATTAACCACATCATTGGTAGTTTGCTAAATCGGATCAACCATAGCAAGCCACGCAAAACGATACCAGGATTCAATCTTAGTGTCTAAAGGTCCAAAACCAATATGCCTTGGTCAATATAGTAAACGATTGAATAGAACCAAATCGGCTTGAGGCCTAATAGTGTATAAAAAAAATGTAATGGAGCCAATTCATTATGGAAGGTTAAACAACAACCCACGTACCTACACAAATTAATTAAGGTCAGTCAAAGAAAACCACAAGCGAGGCGAGGACAGCTAATGGAGGGACTCATGTAGATGTGGGTGAGCAGTCACACTTCCTCAGTGAAGATTTCGCTGGAAAAGCTAGTGTCACGAGGCTAGCTTGGAAATCTTGATGATTGCGATTGGGCTGAGCAGGACTGATCTAGAATGTTGGGACTGCCGGTAGAGGCTCCAGAGGGCCAAGGAAGTGTGCTTGACGAAGTCTGGTGCGGCTCAGGCTTGCTTGGCGCTGCGGCGTCAATGGTTGCATCGACAGCGCTCTATCTTGCGATGACCTCCTATGAATATTTTGAGCATTGTCGAGAGAAGATATCGCAAGAGTGCTGCTGAATGAGACGGAGATGTGAATCTTCATGAGATCCTCTTCTCAGAGCTTAATCTGGACAAGAAATGAAACACGAAAATAATTTAAATGGCGAAAGGAACCGCACACGATCAAACTAAAATAATGCTCGACTTAGCTTTATGCTGGTCCTCAACATCCACAAAGCGAGATGAATGCTGGACGTCAAGAGGACCGCCAATGTGAACACTATCGTCCGTGAAGATTTATCAAGGAACATGATGGACATCAAATGATGATGAGCAAGTGATGGGGATGATAGTGGTCGAGGATACGATCGAAGAGTTTTCGAGATAGCGGACATGAGATCTCCTCCATTGAGTTCCCATTCGTGCCCCACCTTTTATAGCAAAAAGTCTCCCACTTATCATTGGAAAGTCTAGATCTGTGAAGCCGATTGATGATTCTTGGGAATTGCTAAGTTTTGGCTTTGATTTGTCACCAAAAATTGATTGTGAATCTCTCTAATTAGTGCTCACAATCTTTTGGTTTCATTTTCTGCTTCTACTCATATTGCCGTGAATGTGTCCACATTCACTCGCCATCGGCCAGCCAATTGCAGTCTCCTGATCTTGCCCGAAGGAATATCTATATGAGTCAACATGCGGAAGGAGATAGTGGATAATGGCGCTCCCACGAATCATGTTTTTCTCCTTTAACACCAGATTGTTTCACTCGTTTATTTCCTTCCAATTTGCTTATGTACGATCTGGCTCTCCCCCTTTCCCTCATTGTGGCTCGGATTCCTAGCTCTTCCTTGGGAGAGAATTGCTTAATTTGTGCATATGCCAATCAAGAGCTGAATTCTTTCTCCAATATTGACCGGCAATCATACGAAGCATGGCTTTGGATCTTCTGGAATCCTGGCAAAGAAAGACCAAATTCCCTCCCAATTGATCTCTTCAATGATATCCATTGTTTCCTTTCAACCAATGAATACGCTCCATTTGCCAATCGTGATTGCCTTTCCTTACTTTTGAATTATTGATCAAGATCTTTAGCAGATGATCCTATGCACGCCTGGCCTTGGAGACATTGCGCGACAAAAACTGATATTGTGTGCATTAGTCCGTGGTGGCGTTACAAAGAAGTCATGCAACTAAGTCATGTGCGATCCATGCAAATGTGAATCATGCAAGTGAAATGTTTGTTTAGGGATTGAATTCAATCCCTAAATTTTCCATGTGATAAGTGACTAAAAAAATAAATCAAAATTTAGGTGTTACCACTGTTGCACGGATGGCCCGCCGTTGCATACACTGACGTGTTCCCGTAATAACTGAGAGGCACGCCGAGGCCTCGCTTGCCTCGCGCATTGATCGTGTACGATAGGCGGACAGCATCGTCCGGCTGAATCTCAAGGGCGATTGTGCGGCACTTCCACAGGCATGCCGTGAGTAACTCGTAGGTGGAGGATCTCGAGACTAGATGGTAAGGGAGGCCTTTCTCGATCGACACCACCTCGCGCGGGCCGAAAAAAGAAGGATCTGTGTACCATGTTCTTGGGGTCCAACGTCACAACAGCGCCTCTGGCATTGTCGACCACGTCCTCGAACTCAGGGCGCCTGCACGTGCGTCGTGGCGGGTCTCGGGCGCAGAGGATTTCTCTACGCCAAACAGGCGGCCAAGACGGCACGTGTGCACCTCTTGCGAGTTCTGCGGCCGCCTTCAGGAATTCTCTGAGGCCGAGGGAATCGCTAATGGCGTGATTGAGCCGGATTCCGAGGACGAAGCCCCCGCATTTCAAACGGGTCACCTATAAATCGGAAGGAACTCAGTAAGAAACCATAGAAGTTACGGCAGGTTGATTATTCTGAGCAGGAGGGCATATCTCTATTTCGTTACAGTTGATTACCTGAACCAACAAGGGAGGGCACCCAATGATGCCGCCGGACCCGCCCACATCGCAAAACACCTCGTCCACGAAGCCGCACGGCGGCCTCATGGAGTCACCGAGCTCCTCAAGGCTTATGTCGGCGTCGGCCTTGACGAACAGCATCCCCTCGCCGGTGCAGTCCACCCTGAGCTTGCAGTTCGGCCTCTTCCCGGATGTGCCCAGCCATCGGGTAGTAGTACACGAGCGCCTTCCTGAGCGCTTCCTTGATGACTTTCGCCGGGTCTTCTCGGCCTCTTATTGAGGGGCTGCTGGGGCAGAAGAAAAGGAAGGGAATCTGAAAGCGAAGCCCCTCGTGGTCGTCCAGGTCCGAGAGCAGCTTGAGTTCGTGTGGCGTCGCTTGCGACGGGGAGATCAACTCCGATTCCTGGCGGTTCACCGATAGTTGTGCCGGAGAAGAAGGTGGTAGTGAAGCCATTTATGTGATGACAGATCGAACAATTCAGAAAACTTGAGAATCGTTTATGGTATATATGGGAGGAAACAAAGGTAATTTAACATGGGCCAAGGAAACTGGTGACTTTAATTTTGTTCTTTTTTTAATTTCCCCACATGGAGGTTTTTATTCTAAAACTAATTGGGAAAGTGTCAAAAAGTCATAAACCTATTGTATTGATGCGAATTCGATCCTAAATCATTTAATTGAACAAATTTAGTTCTAAACATTTTGTATTTGTATCAATTAAGTCCATCCAACAAATTTTGGCTAGACATAGCTGATTTGTTGGCCATCCAACCTAGTGTGACCGATTTTATTGTGGACAATTTTTATAATTTTTTAATTTTTTATTATTTTTTCTATTTTTTTTTATATATTGTTCTTTTGTTCTTTTTTTTTTCTATCTTTTGTTTCTTTTTCTTTCCTTCTCCACTAGTCGCCTAGCCTCGATGATGGCTAGCGGTCGGCCAAAGGTGACAATGATGAGGGTTGCCCTTACTAGGCTCAGGCGAGGTCAACACCGCCAAGATTTGACAAGGGGTAACCTCGCCAACCTCAAGCAAGGATAAGTCTCATCAGAGGCCAAAGTTCACACTAGCGATTTTTAGCTAAAATTAGTCAATGAATTCAATTGGCACGAATGTAAAATGTTTCAAGTAAATTGATCTAATTAAAATGTTTATAATTAAATTGACATAAATACAATAGATTTAAAACTTTCATAAAAAAAATCAAATTTTAACTTTAGTCCCAATTCTACCTTAAAAAAAATTTATCTCAAGAAAAACTTCCAACTTTTACTCAAGTTCCAAATTTATCCTTTATTAATCTTTCATCCAACATTATCAACTCTCCGCAAGCTGAGGAGGCATTGAATCTTTGTTTTTCATTTTTTGTTCTTTTAGGATCTTTTTGGTAACTAACCAATTCTAGACTATTTCTATTCTTTTGCTCATTGAACAGAAAAAATAATAATCTATTTAGTAACATTAGTTAATTTTTCTACTACCGAAAATAGATTTGTTCTTGAGAATAATTTGGAACAAAATCAAGAAGTAGAAAAAAGTTACTTCATTGTTCTCGAAAACAATTCTGAAATTAAGCTATTTTTTTCTTTTTCTCTTTTATTTTCTTATTCTTATTGATACCTAAATTTTATCATTTTAATTAGGATTAATCACGTAGAAAATTAGGAATTAATTTTCAAACCCTAGCCAAAAAAAAACAATTTTCACTAAATTGCATTGCATATTAACATTAAGAATATTTGCATCATTAATGGTAATTTTTAAATTTTTCCAAAAATTTTGTCATCAGAAAGAAAAGAAAAAAAAAAGAGAATGAGAAAAAAATATTATCATTATTGAAAATTATGATCATAAAAGAAAAGAAAGAAAAAAAGAAAATCGAATGGGGCCGGCCCACCTCTCTTCTTCCTTCCATTCTTCTTTTCACACACGAACTAGCCCAGCTCCTTCCATTTCGGTCCAGCCCGTGCGTGGGTCTTCTTCCTCGCTTACACCCTCCCACTGGTTTGGCTTTTGATCCCAAGATCCGAGATCAAGCCGGCCGCAACAGGCTGGCGGTGGCAGAAGCCATGCGCGCCTATCGTTGGCCGAGCTCAAAAGGAAGAGAGCAAAGTATTTTGGGGGTTCCGTTTTGACCGAGAGAGGGAGAGAGATCGGAGAGCTCGGGAGAGTTTTAAGCGAGTTTTTCTGGGAGTTTTGAGGAAAGGGTTCGCCGAAGTTCATCTCGAGCCCCACCTGGTTACCGTCGGTCACCGCACCTGCCTGTGGTCAAGCGACGAGCACCATCAAGCCAGAGGAAGGGAGGAGTGTCATTCGTTTCTTGAGCCTTCCCGACGTACAAGTGGCAACAGCGACACCATTTCTAGCTAGGTAGGGATCACGCTTCCTTCAGGTGTTTTTTTTTATTTTACCTTCTTCTCTTCGTGCTATTAAGGATTCAAGAATATTGAACTCAGTCAATGAACTCAGTCAATGAACTCAGTGTTTGAGCATGTGAAACCGAAATAGGTTAGTGATGGATGATGACGTTTAGAGCATGATTGGTCACGCTTTGGCTGGAAATGGTGCTGATTCTGAATTGAGAAAAAGGAGAAGAAATCACTGAGTTGAGAAAAAGGAGAAGAAATCAAGACGTTCGGCAGAAGTCCAGCACAAGCGCCTAATGCAAGACGGACGACACTTATGTGTCATAACTTCAAAACGGTACACTTTAAGTGCTTTTTTTTTTTTTTCGAGTGGGACACTTAAATGCCACCTCCGGCGACCTTTGCCGGAAATCCTACGTAGCAATATTTTATTATTATTTTTTGCCTATGTGGCTCTTGAAGCTCCAAATCAGCATAAAAATTAAAAAAAATTTAAAAAAAAGAGAGAAAATTTTAAAAAAATTAATTTTAAAAAAATTTAAAAAATTAATTTAAAAAAAATTAAAAAAAATTTAAAAAAAATTTAAAAAAATAAGAAAATTAAAAAAATTAAAAATTAAAAAAATTTAAAAAAAAAGGGGAAGGGGGGGGGGGGGGGAGGTCGAACGGCGGCCGAGGCTAAGCCCTCGCGCCGCCGCTCTCCCCCGCCGTCGCCGGAAGGGCCGGCGACGGAGGGGGAGGGTCGGCGGGTCGCGGCCCCGGCCGACCGACAGCCGAGGGTTGCGAGCCCTCGGCGGATCGCGGCGAGGGCCGCGACCCTCGCCCTAGATCCGGGCGAGGGCTCACGGGCCCTCGCCGCCGGTCACCGGGCCTCGCCGGCCCGGCTAGGACCCGCAACTCCGGCCGACCCTCCCCACTCGTCGCCGGCCCTTCCCGGCGGCGGGGAGGCGACGAGGGCCCGCGACCCTCGCCGGATCCGGGCGAGGGTCGCGGCCCACGCCCGAGGCCGGCCGACCGCGGCGAGGGCCCGCGAGCCCTCGCCCGGATCTCGGGCGAGGGTTGCGGCCCTCGCCGCGATCCGCGAGGGCTCGCGCCCTCACCGTCGGTCGGCCGGAGGTCGGCGACCCGGCCGACCCTCCCCCTTCGTCACCGGCCCTTCCGGCGACGGCGGGGGCGGCAACGGCGAGGGCTCGGCCCTCGGCCCCGCCCGTTCGACCTCCCCCCTTTTATTTTCTTAATTTTTTAAAACTTTTAAATTTTTCTTAATTTTTTAAATTTTTTAAATTTTTCTTTTTTTAAAAATTTTTTGAATACTTTATAATTTAATTAATTTTTATATTATTATTTACACGTAGACACGAAACGGCGTCGTTTTTGCGTTTTCTCCACCACGTCATCGTGCAAAACGACGCCGTTTTGGACTAAACTCGCCGGAAAATTGCCACGTCAGCCATTTGGCCGGATTTTCGCCGAAGTGGCACTTAAGTGTCCCATTTTACTCCGATGATGGCACTTAAGTGTACCGTTTTAAAGTTATGGCACTTAAGTGTCCCGCGTCTTGCCAAGTTATGGTACTCCAAGTGTCCTCGAAATCAAGACGTTCTAATGGTGTACGGATTTTTGTGTCGATTGGTATGCTCTCCTACTCCCAAACGATGCTTCAGGGGCCCGACTATTCTCGACACAATACATCAACACAACTCAAAAGTAACGCAAATCTGTTGAGACAGATAAGCACTAAACACACCGCATGAAACATGGTTTGTAATCATATTACAACAATTTTTTTGTTTTTGCAACACATGCAAAACATAATGCAATAAATGTGGGCATGTTACTACTAGATAATAATAATCCTAATATCCATATTCAATTTACTAATATTTTTGTTTATAGGTCAGGATTAATTCTTAATTTTCTTATGTAATGAATGAGGTCGCGAAAATTTATATGTTAATAGGGATTAATTTTAACAAGTTGATATTTGGAAAAAAGAATTTTTTTTGTGATCTAGTTATTTATTTATTGCATAAAAATAGGGATTAATTTGAACCCCTAAAAAAATTAATTACATAGCAAATAATTTTAGGTGCATTTATCTTAATTTGCATTTGCATTTGATGTGACGGTGGATTTTTCATTATCCTCAGTAAAGGCAAGCATGCGGAGGAAATATTGCAAGCTCACCTTTAAAATATTCAGAATCCAGGAAAGTTTTAGCACGATCTCAAACTTTTGGCAATGTTCGATCAATCGTGGGTTGATATTTGGAAAAAATAATTTTTTTTGTGATTATAAATGTGCGGACAAAGATGTCAAAAGGGCAAGAAGTATTAGCATTATTCATGGATAGGAAGGAATGTTAAAAAATATATATATTCTCATTGAATATATGGATCCGCAGTGCATACAAAGGAAGGGAAAATGTCACAAACGGTCCCTATACTTTTGCCTAATATGCAATTTCGTCCCTTGACTTTCAATCAGCTCAATTTGATTCATGAACTATTGATAAATGTCCAATCTAATCCATGAACTTTTGATCGGCTCAATTTAGTCCTTGAAATATTTATAAATGTCCGATCTAGTCCTCCGTTACTGTTTTTCCTTTTTTAAAAATTTTTCAATTTTTTAATTTTAAAAAATTAATTTTAAAAAAATTAAAATTTTTTTAATTTTTTTTTCTCTTCTCCCTCGGAGCTGGCGTCCGGTGAGGGTCGCCCTTGCCAGCGTTGGGCGAGGGCCATCCTCACCGAACGCAGGCGAGGGCGGCCCGAGCAAGGGGCGCTCCCTCACCGGCGTTGAGCGAGGGCTCCCTCACAAACCGGCAAGGGAGCACCCTTGGCGAGGAGCCCCTCGCCGACGCCGGTGAGGGGCTCCCTCGTAGATCTGGTAAGGGGCTCCCCTCGCCGACATCTAGCGAGGGCCGCCCTCGCGCCGGCCCGCGCCGACGCCGGGGTGCTCCCTCGCCCGACGCCGGCGAGGAGAGCCCCTTGCCAAATCTATGAGGGAGCCCCTCACCGGCATTGAGCGAGGGGCTCCCTCGCGGATCGCGAGGGAGCCCTCGCCGTGTCCGCGAGGACGACCCTCGCCGACGCCGGCGAGGGCGACCCTCGCCGGATGCCGGCTTCCCTTCGCCGGAGCCGCCGGAGGGAAGAGAGAAAAAGCAAAAAAAATTAAAAAAAGGAAAAACAGTAACAAAGGACTAGATCGGACATTTATGAATAGTTCAATGACCAAATTGAGTCGATCAAAAATTCAGGGACTAGATTGGACATTTATCAATAGTTCAGAGACCAAATTGAGCCGTTCGAAAATTCAGGGATGAAATTGCACATTAGGCAAAAGTGTAGGGACCATTTGTGACATTTTCCCACAAAGGAAATATAAACCCTCACAAAAGAGGGAAATCAGTACGTGGACCTCTTTCCTATATTCAAATTTCTCTTTCTGAAGTTCAAATTCGGCCAGTATAAAAGCATAACGTTCGAGGCTTCAAAGGGGCCACACAACTAACATTCACGGCCGCAGTTGAGAGGAAAAGGAGCTGCAGCCCTAGAGAGAGCGAGAGAGAAAAGAGAGAGTCCTCTCTCGGCCGAACCAAGGAGACCCCACGTTACGCAAGACCCTTTGCTGCGGTGCCCCACCTGAGCTGCCCGAGTTGCCGCTGCACCGTCCTTGCCGCATCGCCCCCAGCAGCAACGACAGACTTGCTGCTGTGACTTCGCTACTACCGCAACAAGCCGCCAATCCGGTGCCAACCACCCACCATCATATTCAACACCAGGCTTCGAAGGGGTCCACTTATCATCCCCACGTCCCATTCCTCCGTGACACCTCAGTCCATTCAAGCCAGCTCTGACGTTGAAGTTCCACAGCTAAAACAGCCAAATTGGGTCACCGCAAGCCCCTTGCACCGGGCGACCACGCTGTTGTTGTGGCCTTGCCACACGACGGCGCTGTTTTTCTGGTCTCGCCGTGTGGACAACGAAGCTGCTATTCCCCATCTCGACGCGCTGCCCCCAGCTGATTCCATGCCATCGCTGCACCGTCGTTTGCTGCACCGTGCCGCGACCCTTCGGTGACGACTCGCTACTGGTGATCACCGTCGAGGAGCTGTTGCTCTGTCCCACAACGGCAACATCGCCTGCCCACACTGCTCTGACGTCAAGTTCCACTCTCACGAGTGTTCCCACGATCTTGACGATTTCTACGAGTTTGGGCTGCCACCCCCAACGCAAGCTGCATCCGTGCGGCCCATTAGGTCCTCCGCGGAATCCCTAGCGACGCATGCTGGTCTTTCTTTGCAGGTGGAGAATATGAGGTCAAAGGTTGAAAATTTAGTGGGATCATCAAAGGATTAAGGGATCCCACGGAACAACATTGAAGAACAAACCAATTGAAAAAGAAAAAAAATTTGTTTGTGCCTGCGCCCAATCATCGACGAGCCCTAATCCATGTCGAGCTTGGAAATTTTTGTTTCGCAAGTCTCGTGGAGCCCATCGGGTGACTTTCAAGCAACCGAGCACTGTCACTTTGCATCGCGAGTAGCCGGAGGATTGGAATTTGGAAACCAATATTCGAATTAGGTGAAAATCTCATCTATTTTTATTTTCGAAAATTCCGTTACCTTATTTGAAATATTTTTTTTATGCTTGATTGAAATCCCTGATGCACCACCTAATTCGCAACCACACTCTGATTTTTTATTCCATCTATAAGGCTTTAGATGGAATAATTAATCAAGGGGGAATAAAATTAATATATTGATCTTTAAGGCTAAAGATTAATTTATCGATTTTACTAGCGAGAAAATTAAGTTTGATTTAGATATTATTTCTTGATCTAAACGATATATGGTATCTTGGATGATTTTGAATGGCTTGGTCTGTCTCGTCTTGATTGCTTTATTTTTTTCTAAATATGTTTGAACTAGATTAGGTTTACATTAGAATGTTGCATGCTTTAGGGTTATTTGCATATTTAGACTAAGCATTTTATTTATCATGAATTTTCGAAATAAATAAATAAATAAAAATTTAGAATGTTAGATTTTCATTTCATTAGCTTAAATTGCATGTTTAGTTATTTAACATTTTTTTAATTTCGAAATTTAAAAAAAAAAAAACGAAAATCATCATGCATATGTTACATAGAATTATGGCATCTTTTGTACATCATTGCATATTAGGATAAAATTTCATATTTCATTTTAAGTTTAGATTGATTTTTAGATAGATTGCATCTTAGGTTAGAAATTGCTAAGTTAAGATAATATCTTAGTTTAGATTAGGATTTGGCTTAACCTAATTCCCAATACAAATTGAATAGAATCTTAATTTAGCTAGATAATTTTCATATTTTTCCTAATTTTGAATTTCATAAAAAAAATACCAAATAATGGCTTAGGATAAATTAGTTTATATCCCTAGGATAGATTGCATTTTTTTTAAGAAAATAAAAAATGTCATTGCATGTCATTTAGAATTGGATTCATGAAATGCATGCCATTTAGTGATTGATGTTAAGTCCATTAAATTAGAAATTGTCTATCATTAGAATTAGGTCATTTAGTTATATTGAATTGCATAAAGCATGATTCTCATTAATTAAATGAAAATAAAAAGAAATTTCATATTAATTAGAAATCATATCTAGGGTTGATGTAAATTCTGATCTAACAACACGGATGCTTTTGTTGCTACGAGGTAAGTCCTGCACTTTTTTTTTATTTGCTTTATTGGGTGTTAAATTGGTGGTTTACGCATCTACATCACCTCATATGTTAAAAAAATAGATTTAAAATCAATCCAAGCTACCTACAAAAAAAATATCTTTTTTGAAAATAAAAAAATGGTACCGAAAGAACATTAGAGAAGTCTAGTATAACCAAGTCCGTCTCGGTTTATAAGAGTAAAATAATTCTCCCATTATTTTACTTAGGTGTCTAATCAATTTACCATAAACTTATTAGTGGCGAGTCCTAAATAAAAATCCATTTGCATGTTAAGAAATTTGAACTTTAAGTCGCGAATTGGTATGAGCTTGGGAGAGTCCGAATTAAGTCTAGGCTTAACAATTCATTAACCAAACTCTAGGTGGTTCACTCGAAAAATTGGTCGCGACAGAGAATCTATGGTTAATTCTCCTTCTAGAGATGGAATCTAATTGCTCTTCAATCCACACCATAATAATCATCATCCGTCCTCCATTTATCGGCCATCTTTGCTAGCTCGTCTTGAAACCTTCGCACTGCTCTATCCGGCAACGTTATCGGCACCACCCGAAGTCAGCCTATTCCAACCCAACCTTGGTCGCATCAGCCACCTCATGGCTCCAAACGGTCATGTACATCGGCTGTCTCTTAATTACTAACGCATCGATGAAGGACCTCTCGGATTCTTCACTCACCATTTCTTTCGCTTTCTTCACCAACTCCGCTGCATATCCTAGTGGAATATTACACAGATGGCCAGCCTTGAAAGTACCATTGCATAAACTGACGTGTTCCCATAATAACCACAAGGCAAACCGTGGCCTCGCTTGACCGGTTCTTGGGCAGTACAATTTCCACTCATAAATTGGGAATTAAATCGATGAGACTTGTTCTCATTCTGAAATTAGGAACTAGACCATCATTTCTTAGAACTGAACCAAGCCAATTCCCAAGTGAGTAAATGGAACTAGTAACTATGAGCGAGCAAGCGATTAAGGCTTGGAGATTTGGAGTGAGGCAGCAGGTTAGGTTTGGTATTTTTTTTTTTTAACAGATATTTAAGAAATATGTGATTGGCTTGAGAGGGAATAGGGAAAGAGTGATTGTGATGATGAATAGGATTATAGCTTCTTTAAAGATTTTTAAGAAATAAAAACATATAATATAAAAGATTAACCAATCTGATCCAAGTGATCTGGGTGGGCAGTTCTACCCCTGAAATTGGGAATCGGACCAATACCCTGGAAACTACCCAAATTTGACATGTTCGGTCAAGTCTGGGCAATTCTCCTGGCTCACCCCTAGTACTAGCATGGGTAGTCATGGTTCCAAGCCCTTCAAAGATCCATTGGAGAATGTCCAACCTAAAATCGCAAGTTGTTTGCAAGTGACCGAAGGTAAAACACTGCTTGCTAAGCAAAATTTAACTGCTAGTGGCTTTAGACATCCATGTCCCAACAAGCTTGTATGTGAAGGTAGGGAAAATTGCCAAAACAGTCCTAAACTTATTACAATTGTGCCGATTCACTCCAAAACTTAATTTTTAACTTGAACATTTTGTAATTGTGCCCATTCAGTCCATCCTACAAATTTGGCCAATCAGCATTGACATGGATGATGGCCGTTCGACTGACGGTGATGTAGATAATTTTTTGATAATATTATATTTTTTCAAAAAAATTTCCTTTCTTTGTTTTCCTCCTTCTTCCTTGGTCGGTCGTTAGACTGAAGCAATTGGCCAGTGGCAAGCTAAGCAAGGACGAGCTCGCCCAACCACTAGCAAGGCGAGCCCCCTCTAGATCTAGCGAGGTTGAGCCTCGCTTGGCTCGACGAGCTTGACCTTGCAATTGCTGGGCAAGATGGGCCTTGCCCGATCTAATGAGGGCTCACCTTGCTAATGTGTTGACACCTAAATTTTGGCAATCCATTTAGTCATTTATCGCATTAAAAAATTAGGGGTTAATTTTATCCCTAAAACATATATATATATTGCATAGCATATAGATTTAGGTGTATTTATTTTTAATTTGCATTTTTTACATTTGTTTATTGGACTGGTGGTGGATGGGTCGAATTGGTAATTTTGAATTCTAAATTAATAGGTTGAACTAAGCCCATGAAAAATACAAATTGACCTAAGCCCATTTTCTGAAATTGAGATTTGAAATGAGGATTTTTTTGGAATTTGAGAAAATCGAATTGTGATCTTATCTTTAAAAATCAGTAGAAAATATTTAGGAGATAAGGAGAATAAAAATATTTTTGTAATCAAGAGGTTATAGAAATCTTCGAAATATCCTACGAAGATCACATTTTTTTCATGCTTATAAAAGGGCCGTGTACGGTAAAGGGGGGGGGGGCTTCTCTCCGTCGATAAAGAAAACACAAAAAGTCAAGTGAAAAGAGGAGAAAAGGGAAGAAAAAGGAATTCTCTTCTAGTTGAGAAAAGAAAGTCTCCTGCAGAAAGTACACGGGCAGAGGGAGAGTGACGTGAGAGAGGGGCAGAGAGGAAGGGACGTGCAACAGGAGAGAGAAAAAAAAAACCAAAAAAAAAGAAAAAGAGAGAAATCCTAGCACTATTCATCATCTTCTTCAACGCTTCCTCCCCGTTAGTTGGCCGCCCACCGAGCCACCGCCACCGCGCGCCGGCGCCGCATCTCCAGTGATGACTTGACGCTAAGCCGCTCCCTGCGGTCGCGACCAGTCCCGATGCAGAGCCGGTCGCCGATCCGTCGTGCGCCTCCACCTCGATCGGCGCCCTTGCCCCAACGACCCGAACGCCGCGACCCAAACCCCCTGCCCAATGTCGAGGAATTGGCTGCCCCTCCATTTTCCTTAGGTTGTTTATTTTTTCTTTTATTTTTATTTTTATTTTTCTTATTTTATATTATTTTACTTTACTTTTAGTTAGTCTTATTATTATTGTTTAAGTTTGAATATTGTGAGTTGACTTTTAGGTTATGAATATCTCGTAGGAGTTATCCCTAAAATTATTGTAATTATTAATCGACCCGTAAGATGTCGGGTCATTTTTTTAATTATATTAATTCTTGGGATTTGTCAATAGCATTTTAAGTGTTGAATTAATATAATTATTAATTTGATTCGTAAGAATTCAAATTAGATTTTTAGTTATTTTGATCTTCTTGTCGTGACATTCGGGATTATAGTAATCGTTAATTTGACTGTGAGATAACAGGTTTTTTTTCGATCATTGTAATTCTTTATTTGATTGAATGCCTTGATTAGTTTAAATTTAATGTTTAGTTGATAATTGCTTGTTTTTGGAAAACCACTAAGAAAAATAAAAAAATATATATATTTGAATTAAGATTCAGTTTGTTTTAGAATATTTCTTGTTATCTTGCATATCTAGGATATGGATTTCAATTCAAAAAAAAAAATATATATATATATATATATATATATATATATATGAATTAATTTAGGATTTTAGTTGCATGTTTAATTATGTGAAGTTTTAAATTTCGAATTTCATAAAATTTGTCTTAGGATAAATTAGTTGCAACTTCTAGGATAGATTGCATTTTGAGAATAAAAAATATCATGCATATGTCATGTAGAATTAGGGCATGCTCCGCACGTCATTGCATATTAGATAAATTGCATGTTAGATTAAGATAATATCTTAGTTTAAATTAGGATTTAATGTGACTTAATCCTTAGTTTAAATTAGATAGAATTTTAATCTAGCTAGATCATTTTTGCATTTTTAAAAAATAGAAATATCAAATGCACGTCATTTAGTTTTTATTAGGTTCATTTAATTAGAACTTCCTCGTCATTAGACTAAGTCATTTAATAAATGTCGCATGACATATAACTCACATACTAAATTGCATGTTGAATGTCATTTTAGTTGAAATAATTTTGTACGTCATTGCATTGCATCGCACGTCATTAGAATTAAGTCATTTTGGTTAATTTAGATTGCATATTTAACAATTGCATGTTCATTAAGAGATCATAAAAATTTTATTCATATAGTTTAGGACATGTTGCCATGTCATATCATTTCATATTAGATTAAAAGCATTGCATTGCATATGGATTATAGTCTCGTTAAAAAATGAAAACAAAAAAAAAAAAATTGCGTGTTAATTAGAAACCATATCTAGGGTTGTTGATATGGATTTTAATTTAACACTGCAGATGTTTTCGTTGCTTTGAGGTAAGTTCTGCATTATTTAATTGCTTTCTTAAGTGTTAAATTGGTGGTATGCGCACTTGTATGATCACCTCACATGTTAGCAAGTTAAATTAGAATCAATTCAATTGCCAAACATTTTTGAAAATGAAATAAAAAGGTACCAAAAGGGCACTAGGATAGTCTGGTGTAACCAAGTCCCCGTACCCTTAGTCTCTGGTTCGTAGGAGTAAAGTAATTCTCCTGGTATTTTACTTAGGTGTCTAATCGACCTACCAAAAATAGATTAGTGGCAACTCCTGATTGAAAATCACTTGCATGTTAGGAATTCAAACCTAAGTTGCGAATTGGTATGAGCTTGGGAGAGCCCGAGCTAAGTCTAGGCTTAACAATCCATTAACCTAGTTTTAGGTGGTGAACCCGAAAAATTGGGTCGCGACATAATGGATGGGCAAGCTCACCCTTGGCTAGCTCGCTACTAGTCAATCGCCTTGGTCTGGTGACCAACCCTCGCCTCTTGCCAATCGCCTCGGTCTTAGGGTTGGCCAAAGGAAGGAGGATAAAAAAAGACAAAAGGAAAAAGAAAATAAATAATATTATAAAAAATTTATTTATGTCAGCGTCGGCAGAACAGCTAGCTTCTACGTTAGTACTGACCTGACCAAATTTGGCCGGATAGACTAAATTAACACAAGTACAATAAATTTAAAAAAAAAAAACAAATTAGTAATTCTCCTATGAAAGTATGTGCAGGCCTATACATATGCCCATGCATGATGTATGAATATTTGTGTCAATTGGCATTCACTCCTACTTTTGAACAAGGCTCTACTAACACGGTACGAGAACACAACTCGAATGTAATGAGAATTCATCGAGACAAATCTGAATTCAACACACCACATGGTATGAGTTCATTCGAAGCGAACACGAATTATAATATTCTCGTCTGTGTTCATTGAAACACATTCTACTACGCACGCAAAAAATAACACAATTTATGTAGGCTTATTACTACTAAATGATAATACTCTTAATATTTATATGCAATTTAACTAATATATTTGTTTAGGGATCATGGTCGATGCCTAATTTCTTATGTAATGAACGATTAAATGGAGTTGTCAAAAATTTAGGTGTCAAAAAAGAAATATTATTGCCCAGCATAACTAAACATTGCCTTCCATAAACTAAAAACATGTTAAATGATTCAATGTAGTTAAGGATTTATCCCGTGTGAGATATCACATTATATGAGGAACCCTAGAATCGGAGTAAAGGATCATGGCCCTGGTAATAATTCCTACAAAAGCGACAAGAAAACGTCGAAGCAACCATGTACAAAATAATTCTATTCAATGGAATAAGTATCTTGTATTAGAATTGAGGCATTGTCTTCTATAAACTAAAATCGTGTTAAATGATTCATTGCATTTTGAAAAATGGGGCCACCCCAAAATTCCGGGGGAACGTACTCCACAACAATTTGGTCACCTCGTTCGGTCTCGTCACACCATTGCTCGTTGCGTGGTTAAGTCGCCATAGTAAGGAATCAAAAAATTCAAAAAAAAAAAAAAAAACTTAAAAATTGGAGATATCGTCTGTTACTATCCATTACCATCTCTTTATTTGGCCTTCAGGAGAAACAGTAAATCTGACATTTCTTGTGATTCTTGAGGTCTGAATAATCATTGAAATGAAAAAGAACACATTCTGTCGTCCAATCGGTTTGCTATTAAGTCCATAATTGAAGATAAATTCAAAGAAAGATGATCCATTCAATAATTAAAGCATTGTCTTATGTGATTGAGAAACTTTCGAGAATCTATGGTTAATTTTCCTTCTAGAGATTCGATCTAATTGTAGTTGAATCCACGCCATAACGATCATCGCCCTCCCTCTCTTCATCAGTCATCTTTGCAAGCTCTTCTTGAAACCTTCGCATTGCTCTCTCCGGCAACATTATCGGCACCACAATCCCTTCCTCCCCCTTCCTCGTTCTGTACTTCACGTAAGAGCTTATCAAAGGAAATGCGCCTGCAACCCCACCATATGCCGGCTTCCCCCACCCAAAGTCGGTCTCTTCGAACCCGACCTTGGTTGTGTCGGCCACCACATAGTTCCAAACGGTCGTGTACTTCGGCCGTCCCTTAAGGACTAAGACGTCAATGGAGGACCTCACATATTCTTCGCTCACCATTTCTTTTGCTTTCTTCACTAACTCAACCGCGTATCCCAGCGGACTGTTGCACAGATGGCCCGCCTTTGAAAGTACCATCGCAAACACCGAAGTATTCCCGTAATGACCGTGAGGCACGCCGAGGCCTCGCTTGCCTCGCACGTTGATCATGCACGTTAGGCGGACGGCATCGTCTGGCTCGATCTCGAGGGCAATTGTGCGGCACTTCCACAGGCATGCTGTGAGTAACTCGAAGGTGGAGGATCTCGAGACTAGGTGGTGAGGGAGGCCTTTCTTGATTGACGCCATTTCCCGCGGACCGAAAAAGAAGGATCTGTGTACCATGTTCCTGGGGTTCAACGTCATGGCAGCGCTTCTGGCGTCGTCGACCACATCCTCGAACTCAGGGTGCCTGCACGTCACTCGCGGCGGGTCTCGGGCGCAGAGGTTTTCTCTCTGCCAAACAGGTGGCCAAGACAGCGCGCGTGCACCTCTTGCAAGTTCTGCGGCCGCCTTCAGGAATTGTGTGAGGCCGAAAGCATCGCTAACAGCGTGATTGAGCTGGATTCCGAGGATGAAGCCCCCGCATTTCAAACGGGTCACCTACAATTCGGAAGGAACTCAGTAAGAAACCAAAGAAGTTACAGCAGGTTGATTATTCAGAGCAGAAGGGCATATCTCTATGTCATTACAGTTGATTACCTGAACCAACAAGAGAGGGCACCCAATGATGCCGCCAGACCCGGCCACATCGCACAACACCTCGTCCACAAAGCCGCACGGTGGCCTCATGGAGTCGCCGAGCTCCTCGAGGCTGACATCAGCGTCGGCCTCAACAAACAGGATCCCCTCGCCAGTGCAGTCCACTGCAAGCTTGCGGTTCGGCCCTTCCCGGATACGCCCGGCCAACGGGTAGTAGTACACAAGCGCCTTCCCGAGCGCTTCCTTGACGACTCTCGCCGGGTCTTCTCGGCCTCTTATTGGGGGGTTGTTGGGATAGAAGAAAAGGAAGGGAAACTGAAAGCGAAAACCCCCCTGGTCGTCCAGGTCCGAGAGGGGCTTGAGTTCGCGTGGCGTCGCCTGCGACGGGGAGATCAGCTCTGGCTTGTGGCGGTTCACGGATAGTAGTGCCGGAGAAAAAGGTGGCAGTGAAGCCATTTTTATGATGGCGGATTGAACGATTTAGAAAACTTGGGAATCGTTCGTGGTTTATATAGTGGGAAACGAAGGAGAAGTTGGATTTTGTTGGACTTAATATGGACCTAGGAATTTAGAGACTAAACTTTTATTTTATATGTTTTTTTTCTTTTTTAATTTTGATCCCGTTTAAGTCCATCAAGCAAATATTGATTTGAAATCGCTTACATGAATATTGAGCATTCTACCTAATATGATCGATCTTGATGTGGATAATTTTTTGTAATTTTTTATTATCTTTTCAAAAAAAATTATATATTTTTCTTTTGTTCTTTTGTTTCTTTTTCATTCTTTCTCCACCAATCATCAGGCCCTAACGATGGCTAGCGGTAGGCCAAAGATGACAACCGATGAGGGTCGCGTTAGAGGGCTTAGGCAAGGTCAACACCACTAGGATTGGCAAGGGGCAACCTTGCCAGCCTTGAGTGAGGACAAGTCTCGCCAGAGGCAAGCAAGGGCCGCTATTGTTGGGATTTGGTAAGAGGTGACCTTGCCAGCCTTAGGCAAGTCTCACGTCACAAGACCTAGCAAGGTTGAGCCTCACCCGAAGTTGGCGAGGCCGACCATCGCTAGTCATTGCCTATGCCCGATCCCTAACCATTGCCAAGGCTTGGCATTCGGCAAAGAAAAAGGAGAAAAAGATTTTTTTTAAAAAAAGGAAAAAGTAATAAAAATATAATAGCAAATTATAAAAACTGACCATGTCAGGGCCAACCATGCCAAGTGAGACAACCAAAGTTTTTTTTTTTTTTTTTTTTTTTTGGACTAAGACAGCCAAAGTTTACTCTAGCGATTTTTGGCTAAAATTGATCAATGGATTCAATTGGCACGAATACAATAAGTTTAAAAATTTGATAAATACTCAAACTTTAAGTTTGGTTCTAATTCTACTTATAACAACGTCTTTTTATCTCAAGAAGAACTCCTAATTTTTACTCAAGTTTCAAATCTCTTTTTTATTAACCTTCCGTCCAACGTCATGCAACGTGGCATTTCCACGTCAGCCATCAGCAAGCTGACGAGGCATTGAATCTCTGTTTTCCATTTTCTTTTCTTTTACGACTGCATCACAGAGTCAATTCGTCGGAAAGGATCTCATTTTTGCCCATCATTTCTCTCTCTCTCTCTCTCTCTCTCTCTCTCTCTCTCTCTCTCTCCACCCAAGCTAGCCACGTTGGATCTAGATCGATTCTAGACGGAACCCGACTTTCTTTGGTGTGCACGTCTCCTCACCCATCATTTCTCTCTCTCTCTCCACAACCCACCCCCACCCCCCGGGCGGGGGACCAGCAGCCTCTGTTGGCCACCCTCAATCGACGACTTGGTGAAGAAGGTAACTTTGCCCTCTTTTAGGCTGCGAAAGAGGACATCAGAAATCAATGCGCCGCTAAAAAAGAAGAGCTGTGAAGATTCATATGGCAGAGAGGGAAGAGGTTGGCTCTTGCTCGACAAGTTCACCTGCCGACAATGAATTTTCAGGGACAGGGACTTGCATTGGAATCATCTCAGTCACGTTGTTCCCACGTTATCTGTACCAATCGCGTCCCATCCATGGACACGAGATTATTTCAAAAACATTCTCCACCAAACGTGGCCGGGGTTTCATTGATGTAACAGAACATGTGATTTGCAGACGATGCTCGTGTCAAAAATAGTTTGCGCGTACACTCATCACGTTGGATATCTTATCACCCTTCTGTCGTGTTCATGTGCAATTCGAGTACTGCCATAAAAGCAATCATTCATAAGTCATGTTGCATCAATAAATTCTTGATTGAACTTGGAAAAATAAACTTGCGCACGCTGGTATCTCCAAGAGGTGTATATAAACTTTGGTCTTATCGTGAAGCGGTTGAATAATAGGATAATCCAACGTTCTAACTTTTTTATCCTCAGATGTGTTTTCACTACATCTAATTAATAATATATAACCGATCATTTTTAAGAAATAATTTAAAATTGTTGATTTTCTTGAAACAAATACACCTAAAGCGATCTAAAAATTGACACACTTTTGAGGTGCTATATGACCTAATTGATAAAAAGCACACTCTTCGTTTGTCATGTCACTTTGTAAAATTAGTATTTATATACGCACAATTCATGATCAAATGACACGTAACCACATGGACAATCTCATACTATATACACGTTGTAAATACGTCACGTGCTATAGCATTCACATTCTATAAAACATGACTTCTAAATTTTCAAGAGGCTATGAAGCATTGATTGATAGCAACTCCTTTCATTAGGCTTATGTCAATTCTCCACTGGTTTTCATATTAGGATCCTGTAACATCAGATGCGGGCATCAAAGAAGGATTCGCATCTAACCTTTTTTACATCAACATCGATGGTCTCGTATTGGTTCAAGATATCTCAGGTCGAATCTCTATCTACACCCAACTTTATCCATGATCTCTTTCTTCCGACCGAACCATGAAATCTGCATGTGTGAACTCGATATTAGGTTTTGCCTGTGACTGAACCATGAAGTCTGCCATTAGGCCCACATTACCACATCCCCATAATCCAAGTATCATTCTGCATCAAGATATCTCATCTCAAATCTCCATCAATGCCCAACATCATTCCCAGTCTCTTCTCCCGACAGAGCCATGAAATCTGCATGCATGAGCTCAATATTAGGTTCTACTCCTGACCGAACCACGAAGTCTGCCATCAAGCCTACCACATCCCCTCAATCTAGCTATGTGTCTGCATTAAAATATCTCATATTGAAATCTCCATCAATACTCAATTTCATCCCTCATCTCTTTCTCCCAACCAAATCATGAAGTCTACCATCGAACCCATCTCAATATCATTTTATATCAAGATGAGTCCACCAAGTATCCTTCTACATCAAGATATCTTAGCTCCAATTTGCATCAACACCCACCTCATCCCTAGTCTCTTTCTCCCAACCGAACCATGAAGTTTGTCATCTAGTCAGCGTTGTTACATCCCCTAAATCCAAGTATCCTCTTGCATCAAGACATCTCAGTTCGAATTTCCATCAACGCCCAATTTCATCTCTAGTCTCTTTCTTCCGACTTAACTATAAAATTTACCATTAGGGTCGTGTTATTACATCACAAACCCACTTGCTCGGAAACCGCATTGGTCACTAGATTCCATTGAGCCCGCATTACTTCACCACAAGCCCACCAACTTAGAAACCGCATTGGCCATCAGATTCCTTCCTTGAGAAACTTATCACATACCATAATAAGATTAAAAGCCTACCAATCTACCATTTGCTTTAATACTATCTGTTGAGAGCATGCAATAGACTGATACCATCATTCAGGGAGATTGTCAAGAGGGTGCTCAAGTCCGAATTCATCAATATATTCGGTCGGACACACTATTTACCAACGTGAGGCTTTTCTAAAAATACTCATATACGTGTCGAGGCTACGATCAGCCAAAGATGAGGTCTTGAGACCTCGTTGACCCTCAACGAGGCTTGACTTTACCCGACCACCACGAGGTTGATCTCGCCATGGCTAGGCGAGGCTAGCCATGGCGAGATCAACCTCGTGATGGTAGGGGAGGTTGTTGGTGACCGGCTAGAGGAGGAAGAAAAATAAGAGATGGAAAAAAGAAAAAAAAATAGAGAAAAATCTTATAAAATTAATAAAAAAAATTAAAAGAAATTCGTAGTAAAAAAAAAATGTGAGTGTAAAAATTATTTTTGTTCTTTTTATTTTCGGGAATAGAAATCTAAATACAGTTATCAAACGCATTTGAATACTCAAAAACTCGTTCAAGAAAATAAAGAGCAAAAACTATTTCTGAGTAAAAATTATTTCTAAAAATAGAATAATTACCAAAGGTCATTAATAGCCTTCTTTCTTTTCCTCTTTGCTTGTGACATATTGTTAAAATCTTCCTCCTCATGCCACATCTCATCTGCGACCACCCAGAGTCTCTTGCCACCGATTTGATCTCCATCACTGCTCCACCATCAGTGGAGACAGCTTCGTGGCCAATATGCTTAACAGCGGGATAGATATGGGAGTTAAGGAAAATTTGAAGGTTCTTTTTGAAGGAAAAAAAAAAAGTTCGAGATAGAATTGGGATTAAAACTAAAGTTTTGGATTTTTTTTATAGAATTAGGCCATTTATTTATTGAAAAGTTTAATGTACCTTGCGTGGAATTTGGAGTATGAGCACGTGGCCATTTTTGTTTGGATCATACGAAAACTTGTCCTGGATACATAAAATTATGTATAATTAGCTAATTATTTACAACTAATTACTTTGTGCAATTTTGCTTTCTCTCGTTCTCATACATAAAAGAATGCAGTTGGCTTCGTACGCTATCTCTTGGAAGCGTATGATCACATTCTCTCTCCTCATATGCATATGTAAATTTCAAGATCGTAGTTGCTTGGAGCATTGAGAAAATTCTAACTTAAAACCCAGAGGTCACCCACTTGAGTTTCACAATGACCACCCCCACATGTCAAAAGTCTAGACTCAACCAATTCATAGGATATGAATGCTATTTCATTAGTTTTAAGGTACCGTCTCTACATCAACTGTAATTATCTTAGGCGATGCCTAAGGGCAAATTTTGTTCATTGATAACTAAACTTATCATGTTTTCCAGTTGACAAGACCTTACCAACTGGGGCTTTGTGGCCAAGATTGAACAAGGGCTGAATCGAAACTGATCTAGCCATTTTGGTTATAGACCGATTGTAGACGGAACCTGACTTTATTCAATGTGCACGCCTTTTTACTCATTCATTAGGTTTCGATGCCTGTCCTCTTTATGTGGACCTCACCACGCCAAATCAATACTCGCCAAAAGTACTAACACCCATCCTCTCTCTCTCCTCGAACCAATAGCCACTGTCGGCCACCCTCAATCGACGACTTGGTGACGAAGGTGACGTTGCCTTCTTTATGGTTGTGAAAGAGAACTTCAGAAATCAATGCCTTATGATATGTCTCATGTTTCGACCCAAAAATAAAAACATATCTCATTTTTCAACATCTGCAAAACATTAATTGTCATATTTAATCATAAAAATGTTTTCCAAGGGCAACTTTTACAAGTCAAAAATATGTTATGTGTTTCTTTCTTAAGAAGACGTTGCGTCCAAATAGTCGTCGATAAAACCTATAAAATCATTTTATAATAATGTTTAACAAATGTCACAAAAGCTGTAAGAGCTAAAACCACCAATGATAAATCCCAAGAGCGTTTTCAGTTTGTCATCGTATAATAACTTATTTACAAAATTGATTTACAGATTGGATGATCTCTAAAGTCCTAATTAAAAAATATGTTCTGAGTAACTCAACGAATGAGCCATACACAGAGCACCAACAAAAATTTAACCACATCCAAGCATTTCAGATCGAGTAGAACCAAAACAGAGGACAGGGGACTGGTGACCTCAGCTACAGTTTCAATTATTCAGCAGGACTCGTCAAACAATGGATCTGGAATTCTTCATACACAGGACAACTATGAAGATGACCACACACATGACCAAGGTATAGCTATATCACAGCGAACCCATTTGAGCATCTAAGCAGAGAAGCTATGGTGGGTACTTACTTTGCCAGAGCAGATGCTCCGAGCATCATTTGCAATAGACAGAGACAGAGAGGAGAAAAGAAAAGTATTCATGTGAGGAGAGACAGACAGTATTCACAGCTCCAAATAGAAAGCAGACTGTTGGGAATAACGGATCCCCGAAAACCGGATTCGACACCGAATCGAACCCCTAAATCAATGCGGAATACGAAGCCCGGGAAAACACGCATCACCGATCGTAAAGCACACCACGGATTCGAGTGTACCTTGTTAGCCACAGATTAAACACCAACGCTGAAGAAGAGAAAGAAATTCTAGCCCCGTTCGATCCGATGACGCCTTGAAGGAAGAAGGAAAGTGCCGTTTGCTTACTGTTTCCTTTTGGAGGGGAGAGAGCGCGCGGGAGAAGAGAAGACGTACGTTGAATTGCAAAATGTTGTCTTCTCTCTCTCTCTCCTCCCTTTTATACCTTCCCCCTCCACTGGCCCTATTCCCGTGGGCCGGGCCTTTTGGGCCCAACTTGAGCGGATGGGCCTTAAGCCCATCTCATAAATCCATCATCTCCCACTCGCACATGGTGGTCCAAAAAACAACATGGGCGGACAGGCCCTACTCAACCCCATCAGAGAAAAATCCATCATAGACTCTCACTTAACATGGTGGGCCGAACAGAATCCTCTTTTCCTCTCTTCAACATTCATATCGGTGAATAATCCATGCGACCAAGATACTTTGAGAGCTCGTTGCCATACATCTATTAGGAATATATAGCAGCTCATAATGGGCATCACATCCTGAGTAGATTTAGTATGCAGTACCCTAGATCGATCGATCACATTTATATCTCTCTTGTTTTAAACAAATATATAGTATTCACAATTATGGGGATAAGTACACTAATGGTGCCAAAAGTTGTGTACGGCGCTCACTTTGGTGCCAAAAGTTTCCGTCGGATCACTTAAGTGCCAAAAATTTTGAAAAATGATCACTTTGGTGCCATCGCCGATTTGGTTGGCCGGAAATCCGACGTGGCAGTTTTTTATTAATTTTTGACGCCAACGTGGATCGCCGGAGAATACAATCAGCATACAAAGAACAAAACGATGCCGTTTACCGTTTTTCCCCAAATAAGAAACCCTAAATCCCCAATTTCGATTAGAACCGGAAGTTGAAAACCCTAAATCCCCAATTCGATCATTTCGAGTACATACTTCGATTTTCTCCCAAAGTTATCAGCTCGCTCTTGCAAATGGAGGACAAAAGCTTCAGCAGCGGCTCACATTCCTATAAGAAAAGTGAAGTAGATGGTGAGTATTACTGTTATTGTGGGTTACCGAGTCCGAGAAGAACATCTTGGACTCGGTTGAATCCCGGGAGAAGATTCCATGGGTGCGGCAGATATAGAGAAGGCTCGAAGTGCCAATATTTCAAATGGATTGATAGAAAATTCTCTGATCGAGCGACAGAGGTGATATTGGAGTTACTTGAAGGCGAAATCAACCTCCACCTATGTTAATGGACGAGTTGGAGGATGTCGACTCAATGCAAGCTCAAATGAAGGGTTTAACATCTTTGGTGGACCATTTGAAGAGGGAGGTTTCAAGGCTGAAAATCGAAAGAAACTTTTATCGAGCGTTGATTGTGTTCTTATTCTCTTGGGTAGTTTATTCAAATGTAAAGTGAGTAATGAGAAGAAGTTTGTATGTCTACCATAGTCGAAGACGTGGAATATGCACTTGTATTGGATTGTTTATAAGTAAAATGTGTTTTTTGGTTTGCTGCAATTATTGTATGGAGCAAAATGTTTTGTTGTTGTAATCTATAGGTAGAAATGCAAGGTTGGACTTGGAATGCATTAGTTGTGAGCACTTAAAAGTTTTGTTGTTTAGTTGTGTATTGTCAATGTTTGTTTTGGTTAGTTTTTGCTTCAAATATAATGGTTTGCTGCATTTTTATTTAGTAATGCTTTGCTGCATTGAAAGCTTTTAGTAATGGTTTGCTGCATTTTTCTGTTTGGTAATGGTTTGCTGCATTGAAAGCTTTTTGTAATGTTTGCTGCATTTTTTATTAGATAATGGTTTGCTGCATTTTTTTATTTGATGATGGTTTGCTGCATTTTTTATTTGGTAATAGTTCGTTGGTTTGCTGGTTTGCTGGTTTGCTAGTTTGCTGGTTTGCTGCAACTGTAAACCATGGCCGAAATTAAAGGATGGTGGCAAATTCACGATTGACCATTTCAGTGTCATAAGTTGTAAATAGTGATCACTTGAGTACCGAGTTTTTATGAAAGTGATAATTTAAGTGCCAAGTTTTTATGAAAGTGATCATTTAAGTGCCAGTCGCGATTACAAAGTGATCACTTACGTTGCACAAGTTTTTTAAAAAAGAACATGTTAGTGCCAAACGTCACATTCCAAATGCACATTGTTCTTGCACCTTGTTCTTGCACCAGTTGAGTTGCTGGTGCATCTTCTTACACCAGCCCAGATGCAACAAGATGTATCAGCACCCAAAGTGTTCTTGTAGCAACACATATAATCAGCAACAGTGCAGCACAGTAACAGTGCAGTAATGCTGACAGCAACAAATTCATTATAATCCACAACTTTAACCAACAATGCTGACAACAACAGTGCAGCAACAGCAACATTGCAGTAACAGCAAAAATAAAATATACAGCAGCAGCAGCATAACTGACTTGCTAGCATTCTAGCCGAAACCAACACAAGGGAAAATGAATAGTCATTCCAGTACTTGCCATTAACATTGATTGATTGTTTACAAAAGAAAAGAAAAGCATGTCTAACTTCACTCCCCAAGCATCGAGAGTTCAACACTCTCTTAAAAAAAAAAAAAACAATGGCATTGCAGGCAACAACTACCATCAATCCAGCACACTCCTAAAAAAAGAAGAAAACAAGAAAAAGACCATGTCCAGCACCCTCCCTCCCATCAGTCAATATTGACAACACCTTGATCTCATTTTCCTCTTGGAGCTTTGAATTGATTCATAATCCGAGCACTCTTTCGAACTGGTCGTGCAGGTTCTTTAGTTGGGCTTTCCATCACCTCATTTTCCTTGTCCTTGTTTTTTACGGCGGCTATTTTTGTTCTACCACGTGTCGTGTGTTGGTCCATATCATCACTACTGCTCCCAATCGTTGGTTGAGATGGAACTGGTGCTGGGTTCTTTTTGGATGGTTGTTTAGCAGCTGTACCCGATGTCTTCTTCTTCTTTGGAGCACTCTTCTTTGGCTGCGCCCTTGATTCTTGAGTTGGCCCACCTTGAGAGAGAAGTACCTCCGAAGTTCTCCCAGGCTACAAAAACATAGTGATATTGTCAACCAGATGAATTGAAATATAACAAATTAAATGCATGAGGCCTATAAATCTTACATTCAAAATGGTCATTCCAAAGACGTTCATCTCGTGTAAATCCCATAACCATATTGCCTTAATCTTTTCCCAAGAGCCCCTCTTGTTCGTTGTGGTGCATCATTTTCAGCAGCAATAATCCTTGTAGCAACCTCTGTAACTTGTGCAGTTGCTCGTCTTCTGACTTGAGAAACACATAACAAATGTAAATTTTAGCCTATAAAAAACCAAACACAGCGATGTACAACTTACAGGATATTTTTTTCTTGTTTGCTCAACAGTGGACTCAGTTGTTGTTGTTGCTGTCTTGCCCATTCCAGTCCCTATCCCTGCACTTGAGCCTACAACAGAGCCTTTTTTTGGCCCTTTAGTAGGCCTTACAACAATGGACTATATTAGGATTATGACCACCAGTACTATCGAATAAGTATTGTAAAGTTACTAAGACCAAGAGGATACTTACCTTACAACATGGCTTTCTGTTTGCCCTTCGAGGAATTACAAAGCGGGGCCTTTGTCCTCCCTTCAATAGGCCCAACAAGAGTTTCTTCAGTAGGTCCTGTCCCTAGCACTGAATCAGCCATTACCTCTTGCTGTTGATGCTGCTTTTTCAGCTCACAACATTTCTTATTGTGCCCTTCCTTGCTGCAATAGGAGCATTTCATCTTTGATCCAGTCCTACTCATCATTTGACTTGATGCCTCTTCCTGCTGCATTATTCGTCTCTTTTTTGGCCTTCCTATTTGCTTCTTCAGCGGTAAAGGTAGAGGACTTTCATGATTTGTTGGCTCCCAAAATTTGCTGCTTCTGATAGGCTGCATCATGAATTGGTATGAAGCAAGGTACGAGCTTTTTTGTACCAATCATGTAGGTAATCATCTCGGGTTTTCTTGCTTCATCGAATAGCACAAATGGCATGGACACGGGAATTCCATTCGGTTGCCGGGCTCGGCACGAACACTTTCTTCTATCCAGGTTGACAACATACTTATCCCGATTTTGAATAATCTCATATCCATTATCTCCATTCCAAACTGGATGGCGAACCTACTAGCAGCAATATTTGCATCCAATCTCTTCACAATCCTAGGGCCACAGTCTCTACTCCATTTTGTAGCCTCATCTCTTTGCCTATGCAAGTCTAGTCATAACCATAACTCGAATATCATCAAGCATGCGATGATTGGTTTGCACCGGCCTCTAAAATTCTACCATTGAAAGCTTCACTGAGGTTGTTATCAATGATATCGCATTTGAAATCTTCGCTGAAGAAGGCTCGACACCAGTGCTTAGCTTCTGTATGGAATAGTGCATCAAAACCGTCCTTTGTCAACTGCAACAATCCTTGTTTGGCTAATCTGAAATCAGCCATATTCGTACTCTTTGCTATCTGCCAGAACTGTTTCTGTAGCCTTTCTCCTTTGAAGTTCCTTGACCAGTTTGCATATATGTGCCTCGCGCACATTCTATGCTCAGCATGTGGCATCAATTCAGCCAATGCAGGAATAAGTCCCTACAAAAATTCAAACCAATAAATACAAGTCAAGAAAAATATGCAAGTGAAAAATTTTAAAAGGGAATATATTATAATTGACAATGAAATTACCTTCTATTGGTCGCTCATGAATGCCCATCCTCCCCCATCGGTTATCTCAAGGTCAGCCATTAAATTTTTTAGGAACCAGGACCAAATATCCTTGTTCTCTATCTTTACCACTGCCCACGCTATCGGGAACATTTGATTATTGGCATCTCTCCCCACAGCAGCCAACAACTCCCCCTTGCATAAACCCTTTAGAAAGCATCCATCCAATCCTATAACTCTTCTACAACCAGCTAAGAAGCCCCGTTTGCATGCATTAAAACAGACATAAAATCTATCAAATCTAGGCCCAAGATCAGGGAGTGGCCTCTCCACAACCTCTACATATACCCTACTAGATGGGTTTTGAAACATACATTCACCAGCATAATCCCATACATGCGCATATTCTTCCTTATACCCACCCATCAATATCTTCATCACCCTCATCTTCGCTCTCTTACATTGATTCCTCGACACATTAACCCCCACTTGCTCCTTCACTAACTGTTGAAATTGAGGACTCTTGATCTCGGGCATTGCTTTGATAGTATTGAAAAAATGTTTTGATAACCACACACTTGTTACCCTTTTATTGTTAAAGATAATTGGACAAGTATGCTCCTCCTGAAAAGACCTAATCTGGAATGACCCATTCTTACTAAGCGCAGCATAGAGTTTCCACGAACAATTAGCTTGTGAGCACTTAGCTCTCACAAACTCCTTCGTGTTTCTAATGAAGTTAACGCTCCTCTGTTCACCAATTGAGTTCTTTACAACAGCTTCCTTGAACTGTTTGGCATCATCAAATCTCATGCCCACCGACAAAACAGGTTTATCAACAGTCGGATCATAACAAGGATACTTACTTTTTCTTCGAGGAGCAGGTTCTTCATCATCATTGTCAAGCTCATTTTCCGAACCAGCAACTTCATTGCCACAGCTTTCTTCATCTTCACTTCTATTACCCTCGGCTGGATCTCCATCCCTATTCTTCGACTCGGGCCTTCTTTTGAAGCTGCAAGTTTTTTTCTCAGAAATTCCTTTGCTTTTGTCTTGACCGTGCGAGTTCATCATCATCTTCGTCACTTGGGAAATTTACTACAACCAAACATTCATCTTCCGATTCACTAGATAAAGCAATTTCCCATTCTAATCCAATGAAGTCTTCATCCAAGATTTCAGGACATCTCCCTCTTTGTTCATCTCTATCGATATGACTTATCTCCCTATCATTTTGCCCTCCATCTAACCTAAACTCATCCCCAACCTGATTACTCGCTTGAACAGGATCCCTCACTTCTCCTCCTTCAGTGGTGGTCTGCTCATCCCCATCCTCATCCTCATCCTCATCCTCATCCTCACTATAATATTCAACATATACCTTAGCTTCTTCACCGTGAAGATAATGGTAAATGATATCCTTAATACCATTATCGTCATTAAAAAATCTCAACCCATCCTTCAATTCTTTCCCAGGAACACAGTAATGTAGTTTTTGCACTTTGCATCGTAAAAAATATACCAAATCCCTCATAAAATCAATATATGATGGCTTCCAAACATTGACATAAATAGTACCTTCATTTCCACCACTATATTCCCAATCTTCAATGCCAATAACAAACTCTCCACCATAGCAAACAATGACGCCTACCTGATTTGCGTCCATGTCGATGCTGCACCCAATGGAAAAAAAGAAAAAGAGTTATTGTCGTTTTGTTGGAAACACGTGACAGAATCGGCAACTTTACATGCAGGTTCTTGTCGTTTTGTTGTCAAGGAACAAATGCGACTAAAATCTCCCAAATTCGGTGCATTTACAGAAACAAAAGAAACCGAATTAAATAAACAAAGTGAGGTCCCCACCACCCATTTTTCAATTTCATCACATTCACATTCGGTCCCCCAACAAAAGCAGTCAATTAATTAAATAAACAAATTCGGTCCCACCACTGTTTCCATCCGAGTCAAGCCCCTCAGTACACTGTTTTTCTATTCGGTCCCCACAACAGAAAGCGAACGAACGATGAAAGAATCAATTTCTCTATTCCATCCCCATAAAAGTGACATCCCCACCACTTTTCCCACTACTTTCCCCCTGAGCCGAGCCCTCAATTTGCCTTCCTTGCCCTAACTTGCCATTCGGAACCCTAAATTTTTCGCAAAATTGATCCACGTAGAGAACATGACAAACACGAACGATCGTGAACGACGGTGCAACTACAGCGATGGCCGAGCGACGAAGTGGCGAGCGACGGCGGCGGGCGAGCGAACGGCGGTGGGTGAACGACGGTGGGTGAGCAAGCTACGACGGCGTCGAGAAGAACCGTATACGAACCCTATTTTACTCCCTCTGCAACGACGTTGTTTTTTGCTATGGAGCAAGGCGGCGTCGTTTCTTATGTCAATCCACGATGGATGGCAAGAAACGACGTCGTTTCTTACGAAGAAAGGACAACGGCGTCGTTTTATGTTATCCACCGTGGACAATCTTAAGCCACGTCGATTTTTTTTTTAAAATATAAAGGCCACGTATTTATTTTGGCCGGAATTTCTCGCCGGTGGCACCAAAGTGATCGTTTTTCCTCCGATTTGGCACTTAAGTGATCCGACAGAAACTTTTGGCACTAAAGTGAGCGCCGTACACAACTTTTGGCACCATTAGTGTACTTATCCCCACAATTATGATTATCACAAAGACAGTCATAATTGGTTAACCGGTGAATACAAAACTATAATGTGATTCTCCAAAATCGATCTTCCTCTTTCCTTCAAACTCTCAATTTCAGTCCAGCTTGCTTTTCTAAAAATGCCCCATTAGATCGAATCAAACTCATGACCATTGGCAACATCCTAAGATAGCAAACACTAAATAAAAATCTTGAGAATAAGTAAGAGTCATGAGGGGACTAAGAAATTGAGGAACTCTCCTCCTCAAGAGTCTCACACGACATAAAAGTTGAGATCAAACTTTTGCCGCTCTTATTGGTCGTCTCATGCATACGTAGTATGAAATACGTATTACGGTATTAACTCCTTTCCTATGGAGCGTATGTCTACACTTTTCAATACCGTACAGATGATAGTTCAGACATACCCAATGTCTAACTTGAGTTCACATATCTACTCATTCATAAAATTCATCAAAACTCACATCTGGCATCTTAGACAAATAAAGTAAAATATGTGGGGTATTTCACTTTCGGACATAGTAAGTATTATATCCTCATCTTAACACCTAGTTAAGGCGACATACGTGTTTTAAGCTTGAGCTCTCGATTATCACCTAGATAATAAGCTTTAAAACAGTCTCATCTCTATTTATCACACAGTAAATAGAGGCGATTACCCGTGTGAGTGGGCTAATCTTATATCTGTCTAACATACTTCTCAACTTAAAGTAATGCACTAAGCATTAAGATGCATAAAGATCAAACAAAGATTCATAGGCATTAATGATGAAAACACAAATTCATCAAATTGTGAACACTTAGGGAAATTACAATATTCAGTACATCAGTCTCTACACAATCCTAGAGATTTCATATGGCCACAAAACACATCTCTAGGTATTGGCTTTGTCATAAGATCTGCTACCATTCAATGCGTAGTGTGTACTCTAAGTTCACATCTTTTCGTGCAACCATATCCTTGACAAGATTATACTTGGTATCTATATGTTTGGTCTTGCCATGATATTTTGAATCTTTGGTGTACACTTTTGCTACTTGGCTATCACAGTTAACCAACAATGAATCTGCAGCACTTCCAATAACACCTAAATGATCCAAAAATCTCTTAAGCCAAACATCTTCTTATCTGCTGCTGATAATGCCACGAACTCAACTTACATTGTGGACAAGGCTATACACTTCTGTTTCTTCTTTGCTCCAACATATGGTGCCATTATTCGGTAAGAAAACAAATCCAGAGGTAAATTTCCTTTCATTTAAATCTCCTCCCCAATCAAGTATCACAATAGCCTTTGAGTTGCGAGATCCTTTCCTTAATGACTCGTATAATCAGCGGTTCCCTTCGAGATACCTCGGTATTCTCTTAACGGCTTTCCAATGTCTTGGACCTGGATTGGATTAGTATCTACTCACCATTCCAACTGCAAAGCATATGTCGGGTCTTGTACACATCATAGCATACATCAAGCTCCCAACAGCACTAGCATAAGGAACATGTTTCATTTGTTCCTTCTCTTGTGGAGTCCCTGGACATAGTCTATGGCTCAATCCTTCACCTTTTGCAATAGGAGTGTCTATGGGTTTACAGTATTGCATACGAAATCGTTCAAGAACCTTATTTATATAGGTTTCTTGCGAAAGAGACAACGATCTCTTCGAATGATCTCTCGAAATCTTAACTCCAAGAATGTATGCAGCCTCACCCATATCCTTCATCTCAAAGTTAGAAGACAACCATCTCTTGACAAAGTATTAACCAACTCCATATTGCTTAGGCAATCGTATATCATCAACATATAATGATATGATCACAAATTGATCCTTGGATCTTTTGATATATACACAATGATCCTCATCAATCATTGTAAAATCATATGCCACTATGGCATTATGAAAACGTATATACCATTGTCTTGATGATCGCTTAAGACCATATATCGACCTCAAAAGTCGACATACTTTTTCTTCTTGGCCTTTCACTATGAAACCAATAGGTTGTTCCATATATATTTCTTCCTCTAATTCTCCATTGAGGAAAGCAGTCTTTACATCCATTTGATATAACTCAAGATCCAGACTAGCTACTATTGCCAGAATAATGCGAATCGAGGTAAATCTCACTACAGGAGAAAACGTATCTTCATAATCAATTCGTTCCGTTGATTATACCCCCTTCGCCACAAGGCGAGCCTTATGCCTTTCAATCGAGCCATCAGCCTTTCGTTTTATTTTGAGAACCCACTTGTTCCCAATAGCTCTGCGTCCTTTGGAAGATCAACCGGTTCCCAAGACTTGGTTTGATTTCATTGACTCCATTTCCTCTTCCATTGCATGAATCCATTTTTCTTTACTAGGGCAATTCAGAGTCTCGTTGATATTTCTTGGCTCATCCTCATCTTGTGGAGCAACCATAAAAGTTTCCCCTTCAATGTCAAAACGTCGACGGGGAATACTTAGGCGACTTGTTCACCGTATGGGAGATTGTACATTTTACTCATCATTCTCCATCATGCTCCCACTTGGATTAGGTAATGACGATGTCGTCACATCAGGTGGTTGCAATTGAGAATGAGTTGAATTCAATTCATCACATCTCATATCACTCCCACTTGGACAAACTCCACTGACATCATTATCTTGATCCAAGGTTTCAAATAATGAGTTATTTTCCCTTATTTCGCCCCTCTTAGAAAATTCATCCACTAAGGATGTGACATCCCGTGATTCAAATTCAGTTATACTCCCACTTTCCTGCTCACCTATGAACACATACCCTTTTGAGTGTTCGGAATATCTCATTAAAATACTCTTCTTTCCTTCGGGACCCAATTTCCCAAACTTGTGAGAGGACTCATGAGCATAGGCAGCACAACCCCATGGCTTAAGAAAAATTAAGTCCGGTTTTCTAACTGTCCATAACTCATATGAAGTGGAAATAACTGATTTGGAAGGCACCCGGTTAAGTATATAGGCAGCAGTTAACAACACATCACTCCAAAAAGTGATAGGTAAGTTAGCATGCGCCATCATGGACCTAACCATTCCAGTAGGGTTCTGTTTCTTCTCTCCGCAACACTATTTTGTTAAGGAGTATATGGAATAGACAACTATCTTTCTATTCATTTTTCATCACATAATTTTCTAAACTTATCAGATAAATATTCTCAACCTCGATCGGATCTAAATACCTTTATTTTCTTGTCTAATTGATTTTCTGCCAGGTTCATAAACCTTCTTAAACAACTTATGCTTTAGATTTATGAGAAATCAAATAGACATATCCGACTCGAGTATAATCATCTATAAAAAAAAAAAAAAAAAGTGATGAAATAAATAGCCCACTGCCTTCCTCTCACATTCATTGAACCACAGACGCCCAAATGGATTAAATGCAGAGAAAATTGAGCTCTTTTACATTTTCCAAATGGTTTCCTTGTCATTTTCCCTACTAGGCAATGCTCACATATGGACAAATCGACTTTTTCAATATTGCCCAACAAGCCCTCTTTGGCTAGTCTTTTCATATGTTGTTGGCCCATATGACCAAGTCTAGCATGCCACCATATTCACATCATCATCATATAAGGTAGAAGACGTGAAACAAGGTAATAACATATTGACATCACCACAGTCAACATTTAGCACAATAAAACCATCCAGAAAGTGACCACAACCATAGTAGTTTGTATCCAAATACAAATCTACACATTTATTATGGAAGTTCATATAAAAACCAAGCTTAACCAACACTAAGACAGACTCTAAATTTCGACGAATCTCCAGATCATATAGGACATCAAGATGCGTCCACCATGCATGTTCAATTGGCAGGTGCCAATCCCTTTAACTTCAGCTTTGGAGTTATTTCCAATATAGATCCACTTAGTTCCAATTGGTATCGTCGGAATTCCACGAAGGATCCTCTATCCTTTGCTACATGGTCTATCGCTCTTGAATCTACATTCCACAAAAAATTGGATTCAGCCTATAATGCAGAACTTGACACATAAGCAAAGTTCTCAAATGTACAAGAGGTGTATAGCTTCTTTGGCTCACGACAGTCGCGAGCATAGTGACCTATCTTGTCACAATTGTAACATCATACCCTTGACATTTTCTTTACTTGAGGATGCTTTCCTCTCTCTTGTTGGTTAATTCTTGATTTCTTGCAATAAGGACTTGATTCTTTGCATTCCCACATATTGAACGAATCAATACGTTTGCGCTTAAAGCACAAAGCCCTTTCTGAGCTAGAACCAGCATAGCAAATGTCTATTTTCGGCTCAAATACCGTTAGGCAGTCCTCTACTAGCTCAAGGTGGTGCACGACACCCTCAAGATCTTCCATAATGTGGTCAAGAGCTTCTAGTGCTTCTTGCTTTTCCAGCACATATTGAATCTTCATATTCAATATTTCACAATTGTTGTCATTCATATCAGCAATTACATTCTTAGTTCTTTGAACCATCGTTCGAACATATCGAGACATACATGCACGAATAATTAATGCATATCATTTATGCATCCTATTTGCATAGACCCATCATATTAATGAATAATTTCAAGTAAGGCTTCAGAATCAAAAGGTCACTATGTTTCCAATCATCCTCCAAAAATCCTAACTTAAAACTATCATTAATATGATTGTCATATGCACAATCAATTATATGAAGCTACAAAAACTTCTAAAACTACCCACAACTAATTACCCACAGCAACCAGTAATAACAGAAGGCAACAGATAATTGACATACAATTAAAAACAATAATGCTTTCAATTAACACAATTAGGTAGTAATCATTACATAATTAATCAAAGAAATAAATAGGGAATGTCCCTTCTAATCTATCGCCGTAATATCTCGAGAAATTTGAAGGCACATTTGCCAACCATGGAAAAACTTTTGGAGTGCTTTCATGTCGCCTCCAAGGCGCATTCACTCGGCGCCATGTGGCGCTCAATCTAAGGGTTGAAGTTTTGGCCAACTCAATCCTATAGTGCTCTCTCACAAAAGCTTCCACCAACCTCCTATAACCTGGGACCACGTTGACCTCCCATAGCCGATCTAACACTGCTTGCCATTCAGGTGGAAGAGTGTTCATCAAAACCGGCACCTTCTCAAAATCCGGCATAAGATAACCATTGTAGATGATTTCCTGTATCATCTGATTGACCCTGACCACATGTGATACGAAATCACCATCATGCCACCGATAATTAGCTAATTCAGACATCAGCCTTTTAAGTCTTGCATTTCCCTCGTCCGTTCTCGGGATTGCAGGTATCCTTGCATAACGCATCATAGTTCCTGCAACAAATGCAGAATTAAAAATGGATCACTTATAATCAATAATTAATATAAGAGAAAATACATAATTTTCCAAAATTCATGCAACAAATGCAGAATTAAAAATGGATTACTTATAATCCACATAGGCATGACTAAAAAAAGAAACAAATTCCTTTTTTTTTTTTCGGGTCAACGATCAACGGTCAACGGTCAAATGGTCAACGGTCGGTCAACGGTCAATAGGTCAGGTCAACGGGCGCGCGGGTCGGACCGGTCGCGACGGTCGAACCGGTCGGACTGGACGGGCCAGTCGGATCGGACGGGCGGTCGGACCGCTTCGCGCGGACCGACCGCACGTGCCTCGCGCGTGCGGGGATGACGTCACGCAGACGTCATCCGGCACGCGCCCGGGCGCGTGCCTCGTCCATGAGTCGGGTCGGGTCAACTTTCATAACTAAATGTCAACTTTCATAAACTAAAAACATGTTAAATGATTTATTGTGATTAAGGATTTATTTTGTATGAGACATCACATTATTCGAGGAACCCTAAGTGACAAGTCTTTTGAAAATGTCGAAGCAAACTAGGTACAAAATAATCATATTCGATTGAATAAGTATTTAGTGTCGGAATTAAGGCATTATTTAGTGTCGGAATTAAGGCATTACCTTTTATAAACTAAAAACACGTTAAATGATTCATTGCATTTTGAAGGAGGAGGCCACCCCAAAATTCAAGGGAACGCACTCCACAACAGCTTGGTCCCCTCCTACAGGATCCTTGTACCATTTCTTGTCGCGTGGTTAAGTCGCCGTCATAAGGATTAAAAAAATCAAAAAATAAAAAATGTGTCTATTGACAATTGATTTTTCATTGACGCATCATTAAAAAGTAAAAAAATCGAGATTTAAGTTTTTGATTGCGACAGAGCGCCATCTCTCGACCAAGAAGTGTCATTTTTCATATCCTTCTTTTGCATTGTCGTTTTTAAGCAGTTTTTAGCTCATTTTCTATAAAAAAAAAAAAAAAAAAAAAAAAACCCAAAAAGTCAAATGATTAACTTTTGGGTTGACTTTTTGGTCAACCCTTTAACCAAAAGTCAACCCTGGGTCAAAACTTGACTTTTCACCCAAAAAGATTCCATTTAGCTTTGATTTCACTTTTTTCAAATCAATTTCTTAAAAATTCAAAGATTTGACCCAAAAATTGACATTTTAGGAAAAGTCAACTAAATGGTTGACTTTTGGTCAAACCTTTGACCCAAAAAAATAATAATACACAAATACACATATACATTTCTTTTAATGCCAATTTGACTTTTTTTTGTCAAAAAATTCATAAAATTTGATTAAGAACCTTGATTTCTGAATTTTTCATTTTTAAATTCTAAATCGACCAAAAATAAAATTACTTTTATTTTAGTCATTATTAGGCATAGTTTCTTTTCGATATTTGGTTTAGGGACTGTTAGAAATATGTCAGCGTATTTAATTTCATGGTTTACCGAGTCAAAATGCGAATTGCCATTTTGAGCCCTAATTAGGAGACCAGAATCAATTCTTCATGACTTACAAACGGACGATGGCATTTCACTCATGTTCTTGAGATAACTCCAAATCCCCAATCAATCTTGGGAGATTCACTTGGGCATAGGGGTGATCAATTCCTAGTTCAGTCCGATTCCACCTTGGAACAGGGAACCGGACCGGGAGCACCAGTTCCTAAAATTGCGAACCGTGGATCGGACTGTTTGGTCTTAGAACCGGGAACTGAACCGGACCATCAGTTCCTGTCCGGTCCGATTTGGTCCAACAAAATTGGCTCTACTTTTTTGCACTAAAGAGTGACCGCGCTCCGGATCAATCAATCAAATTCGGTTATCAGGCAATTCAACAAAACTAATCGCACAGGTTTCCACGTGTAAAATATTCAAACTTCACTTGTGTGATTCACACTTAGTGTGTTTCACACTTAATTTAAACAATGACGGCCATGAACAATTTGGCTAAAGGTTGTGCTTGGCTTAGATTTTATAGACAATCTCTCTTCTACTCTTTGAATGTTTAGTTGACGTGGGACTCTTGGAGGCTTGAAGTGCCTTGCGGGTCTCTTGGAGCCTTAGTCCCACATCAAGTAGAAGATGAAACTAAGAAGGAGATTTTTTTTCTATAAATAAAAGAGTAACAAAAAGGGTTTTAATGGTCTCTTGGCCACATAAGAGGTTGCTACCTCAAATTGCAATTTTTGTTGCAATAAGTTATCATGTTTATATATTTTATTAATTATATGTATATAAATTATATATATAAAATTTTGGTTTGGTCAGTCGATCTGTTGATCGGTTCCCACCTTAGAACCGGGAACTAGACCGACCGGCCATCGGTTCCAAGATTAGGAACCAATAACCAGACCGCCGACCGTGGGAACCACCCAAAACCGACCGGTTTGGTCCAGCTCGGCTGGTTCCTGTTCAGAGCAGTTCCGTACCCAAGTTGGGTACATTCTAGTTTGGTCGAGTTGACTTATTTAGAGGTTAGAAAACCCAGCTAAGATGCTTCAGTTGATATAATTTGACTTGACCCATTCTAGAATGTAATTGAAATAATTGAGCTTCAATTTGGCTAATTGAGTTTCAATTAAAAACATGAGTTTAGCTTGTGGCCTCACTTCAATAGGAATTCAATGTATTTAAATATTTTGTGCACAATTAATCGACTTGAGATAGCTCAATTGCATCTCATTTGATCCGATTCATGTAGAAATATTTGATTTTATTTAAATTGGGTAAAACCAGAAAAATCATAATAAAATTTGGACAAAATTCAACCTAGTCAACCTCGCGTTTATCGACATTGACCAGATTTGACCAATGTTGACCGGCGTATTTTTCCGGTTATTTTTTGGTTGGAAACCACCCCTAGCTAACCCACTTCATGGCCAATGCATTTATGCCCTTAATTTTCAAATTTCGAAATTTTCCTCAAATTTTATGAAATTTGCAAATTTGCCCTCCCAAGTTTGATGAAATTACAAAAGGACCCCAACTAATCCTTTACCTCAAGATTAGATCATCACCGTCCATTGAGAATGCATCGTGACCATTCAATTTAAACATGTGATGGACTTGGGTATCATCTTAGGCAATTAAGTTTGTTAAGAAGAAAGATGGCATCCTAATCATTGGATCGATCCAAGGGCTAGGATGGCCTCTCTCATGCACATATGAATATCATTTTCCTCTGAAATAATGAAGTGAAGGGAGTCTCTCTCTCTTTCTTTTTTCTCTCTCTTCCCACCGACTTTCTCCCTCTCATCTTCGCGCACATTTTTTTCCTTTAGCCGCCCCACCCCTTGCCGACGTTCAGCCTCTCGCCGGTGAGCTCTCCAACACTGCCAATCATCACAACATTCCTCTACCCTTCCTCAAGTTCCAAGTTGTTGTGATTGATTGGATAAGTCGTCGGTGGTCTTTAAGTGTCCGATCTGGAAGCTGTTCTGTCTAGCAGCAAATTGGAGCAAATCCGGCATCATCTTCAGCATCTCCAGCAATCTCAGTCCCCCTGGGATAGTCCTTGACATTCCTAGGTGTCGCGGTGGCTTAGTGATAGTTCACGAAGGTTCCTTCATGCGAAAACATTAAGAGGTAAGCTCTTTCGTCTCAAGCTCAATGAAGCGAGGTCTCAATAGGAGATCGGGGCTAGAGCTCGTCTTAGGGATTGATTTGTGAGGTCTATGTGATTTGATGATGTTTAAGATGTATTGGAAAGGAAGTAGATAGGCTGTGATGATGATAATATGATTGATTACTTGGATGATCATTGTTTTGCAATTTTGGATCCATGACGGATCTCTCTGTGCATATGCCTAGAAATGAGCTAGTATATGTGCTTTTTTGTGCTTGATGCCTTCGTGAGAACTAAAGATGACTTGATTAGCTTTCCAATGAACTATAGCACGTCATGATCCGATGTTGTTTGCTATCTGAAATCTGCTTCGAAAGTCACGAAATGATTCTGGAAAACTGACATGTTTTAGTTCACTATTATGTATTGATCGATCTTGGCTGCTTGTCAATTTTCTGTGGATTTTTGTGCTTTGAATCTTAAATCAAAGCCTTACTGAAAATTGTTCAAAATATGTTTCTCTATAACATACATTTTTTCCATAATTTATGAAAATCATTTGGATAGGTCGCTCCTAAAAAAATCGTTCTTATTTCTCCATAATTTATGAAAATCATTTAGACGTCCCGAGCTTCGAAACAGTAAATCATACGTCTCAATCGAACATCGTTTGACCCTCGAAAAACACCTCCAAAGATTAATTATTCTGCAATAGTTTAGGTCTTTTTCAATTGGGATAAGTATTACAGAAGTCCTAAAACTTGTCATGAAAATGCAATTGAGTCCTAAAACTTGCAAAAAATGCAATCAAGTCCTAAAACTTGTCAAATTGTTTCAATCGAGTCCTAAAGTTAACGACGTCGACTTTTTTAGCGGAAAATGCTGATGTGGCATTTAAAATTAATTTTAAATAATTTTTCATTTTCCAGGTGGTTTTTTAAATTATTTTTTATTCAAATTTTAAAAGAAATTAGATTTAAAAACTAAAAAAGAAAAGCTAAAATTTATTTTTTAAAATTGTTTTTAAAAAAAAAAGGGCGTTGCCGCCCATTGCCGGAGGGGCCGGCGACCTTGGCGGGGTGGTCAACCCTCGTCAACCCCCGTGCGAGGGCCGACGAGGCGTTGCCCAAGGCCGGTGACACCTCGCCCGGGCGAGGCAACGGCCGTCGGCCCCCACAAGGGCCGGCGTGTCCAAATCTAGGCAACCTCACCCGAGCTTGGCGAGTCACCGCCCTCACCAGCCATGATGAGGGCTGGCCACCGCCGCCAAGGGCGGCAATCCGTCACCGGCCCCTACGGCGATGGGCGATGGTTGCCCTTTTTTTTTAATTGTTTTTTAAATAAATTTTAACTTTTCTTTTCTAATTTTTAAATCTAATTTTAAATAAAAAAATTTAAATAAAAAAACCACATGGTAAATAAAAATTAATTTTAAATGTCACGTTAGCATTTTCCATTTAAAAAGTCGACGACATTAACTTTAGGACTCGATTGAAACAATTTGACAAGTTCTAGGATTTGATTGCATTTTTTGTAAGTTATAGTGCTGACACCTAAATTTTGGCTTCACATTAAGTCGTTTATTGCATAAGAAAATTAGGGATCCAAACCGATCTCTAAAAAAAAAAAAAAAAATATCAATTTTTACTTTGCATGTTTAGTTCTTGTAAAGCATGTCCGCATCCAATAAATTTCTTATGAGCTAGCGTTGTTATGCTTGAACTCAAGAAGCCATGAACATGCTCCGAGTTGGCACACAGATTAACAAATCCTTAGAACATGCTCGATTATCAATTGCGCACATGAGAATCTGAAACTTGGGGGTCACAATTTCCGCAAAGATGAGGGAGGCCAATCAATTAGAGAAATCTTCTCTCCAATAAATCTTCCTTCTAGTAAATTTTGGCCAGATAAGTGGAGGGACTCGTGGGATCTTTTTCCAAGGATACCGGAATGCACAAGAGGAAACAAATATGTTGGCTGCGAAATCACGGGCAACGTTGTCAGACCGTAAGTTGAGGGAAAAGAATTAGAAAAAGGAAAAGAAAGAAAGAATTTTCATGGAATATTATCCACGACTTTGGCCAAGATATCCCGCGTCCAAAAGCTCAACCTCACCAGGTCTCACGAATCATCTTTCGCATAATAAGAGGAGTTGATCTTGGCAAATCATCAGAAAAGCAATCTCACGTTTTCAGCTATTGATCATGGAAAGATCGGGAGCTCGGAGTGACGAGGACAAACTGAATTCTCATTCCTTCGTAGGCACCTCCGGATTGCTTGGGATTTCTTTCGGAAAAATTGAAATCAATGGGATTTGTCCAGCAATATGGAAAGAATGGACACTCACTCGAATATTGGGCGTTCATGCGCAAGTGAGTGAATCCGGACACGTTCACGGCAATATAATTGAATCAGAAAAGGAAAAGATTGCGAAAGAAGATGAGGGGCGCATACTTGAGAGATTTATGGTGACAAATCAGGGTTAAGATTTGGCAATCCCCACGATCAAAGGAGCACGGGTTTTGACTTTCCAATGTTAAGTGGAAGTCTTATGCTATAAAAAGGGACATGTCGAGTCATTAAAGAAAAAGAAAGGAGGGACACACCCTCAGACATCTCATGTCCACTATCCCAAGAATTCGTCAATTGGACTATGGCGTTGGCAGTCCTCTCAACGTCCGCGTTCATCTCGCTTTGTGGATATTGAGACAAGCATAAAGCTAAGTCAAGCATTTTTTTAGTTTGATCATGTGAAATTCCATTTCGTTATTTAAATTTTTTAACTCATTTATTTTCGTGTTTTCACTTGCTATCCAGGTTCAATTTCTCGGTCACCGTGGGCTTTCCCGCCTAATCTACATCAACGTCTCACTGCCATTCTTTTTTACTCTGCGAGAATTCATGCACTAGTCCACACTTGGGACACCACGGAGAGGGGGATGAAGAGAGCTTAGTTTGCAATAGAGAGACATTCTCAATATTTTTTTGTCATTCCAGCAAACAACCAGTAACTACTGCAGCAACTCCGGCGATCTCGGCAGTTATTCAGATCCTCTCGACGTCCTGCGTGCGTCTTGAATGCTAAAATCATTAAGCTAAGTCGAACATATTTAGCTTGATTGTGCACTATTCTATTTGGCTATTCGAACTATTCCATCTGTGTTTACGTTTCTTGTCTAGATTAAGCTCTGGAAGAAGACTTCTCGAGGATTTACATCTCCGTCACATTCAGCTGGCACTTTCACAATCTCTCCTCTCGACAATGCTCAGCACATTAACAAAAGTCATCGCAATATGGAGTCCACAAGATCACAAAAAGAACGTTGAGCGAAAGTAAATTTCGTGGCAGCCACCGTTCGCATTTTTTTTGGCACTTAGCGTTCACCACCTCCGTCGCACCTTGCCATCATGCTCCATCGCAGCCTGTTTCTCAGAGTCTAGTAGTTGTTGCCGTCGCAGCCACATCATCACATCCAGGAGACTCCATCAATTGCAATCACTCTTTCTTGCCTTGTTTGCTATGGTCCACTCTCACCAGCATTAGCACCCTCGGCATTCTATACAACCCGAGCGATGCCAATTCAGTCATCACCGTGTAGGATTTGCCTCTGTGTCGACTTCAGTTGAGATCTTGCTAAGTCATCGTTTGGTCCCCAGTCGGGCTCTCTTCCATTCCATCCGTTTCAATTTCTCGAGAAAGTTTTACTACAAGCGTGCATTAATCCATTTTTTTGGTCAAATGCATTTCTCCATTTTTTTTTTTTTGGTTGAATTATTTCTTTATTTGAAACAGCACCTTTGCTCGTCTCTTGCGGGGTCCACTGCAATGCATTGGTCTTTGCTTTGACCGTGACTTTTCTCATTGGTTTCGGTGAGCTTTGTGAAAGCTTGCAGAAATCTCATCGTGACGGATAGAGATACACACGCTTGGCCAGGTTCTTAAATTTTCTGCAATCTATTTATTGTTTTGATTATCAAGTGTTACATTTCATGATTGTGCACTCGTATGATCAGTCCTTACATGTTAGTGGTATAGGGTAAAAATGGATAAATATCACCTACAAAAACATTTTTTTTTAAAATAAAAAGAAATTGTACCGAAAGGGCATTAGAGAAGTCTAGTGTAACCAAGTCCCTGTACCCTTAGTTTCTGGTTCATAAGCGTCTCATTATTTTACTTAGGTATCTAATTGACCTACACTAAACCGATTAGTAACGACTCCTAGATAATAATCATTTGCATGTTAAATATTTAAACATTAAGTCGCGAATTGATATGGGCTTGGGAAAGCCGGAGCTAAGTTTAAAGGCTTAGTAGTCCATTAGCCTAAACTTAGGTTGTGCATCCGAAAATTAGGTCGCGACATTTAGGACTAAATTGCATTTTTGTGACAAGTTTTAAGACTTACGTAGCACTTATCCCTTTTCGATTCTAATTCTGTTCCACCTTTTGGCTTTGTTATTTTTGCGCCGACTTTCGTGAGCATTTTTTGACAAAATTGTCTTCATGAGTTTTATTCCAAATCATCTCATACATCTTATGTAATTTTTTCATATTTTTTGGATGTATTCAATTAGGTCAGATCTACTCAGATCCAAGCCCGAATCCATATTGATCTATGATTTTGCTATTTTTGTACTGATTTTTTTATTGAGTTTTGGAACAACTTTCCTTCATGAAAGTTTCTCGAACAGGTATTATGCATGTTTTGTATTTTTTTTTCAAAACTTTTAGACATATTTAGCTATGTCAAAATTGCTTAGGTCTGAACATAGGTCAATCTGTCTTGTATTGATCTGAGATTTGTTTTGATGAAATTGAGTCCATAAATGCACCTATTTAGTCTCGAAATCCTCCATGAGACTAAATAGGTGCATTTATGGACTCAATTTCATCAAAACAAATCTCAGATCAATACAAGACAGATTGACCTATATATGTTCAATTGATGCATTCTTTGCAAGGTTTTTACATTAGCAAAGTGAGTCAATTGCATGTATTAGAGTAAAAGGTACTGCAGCAATATGTGCTGGACATATAGTTTGGTCTGTTTTGCCATTTTTTCCATGACTTATATGATCTTAATTGAGTTTTAATCTTTTAATGAGAAATATTCATCATCGTATGCTCTATATGTGAGATTTTTGGTAGAATTTATGCATATCTTGAGAATGACCGAAATCATGCTTGTTCTGTAAAATTAATGCTGAAATGAAACCTCATCATATGTGCACATTTTCATGCTTATTTAAGTCATCTAAGGATCAAATCTTACAATCATGCCTTCTTGATGATTGAACCGCATGTTATAAGGTTTGCATATGTGTTTAGGTCATGTCATTTAAGTTTCATCTTGCACATTAAATTGTCTCGCAAAACGTGTTCATCACACTTAAAATTCCCAAATATATCATTAGGAATCATAAATCATCTCATAATATCATTTAAATTGTATGATATTTTGCATGCCGACTTAGAATTAGATGACTATCCAAACTTTTCATCACATCCAATCCTAAGTCCTGTGTGATTTCTTCATGCCATTTGGACATTCTTTAAGTGATTTTAAGGTTTTCTAATGAATGCTTATATTCGGTTTCCGTAATTACTAATGTGCACACTTTTAAAGATCTCAATCTTAGTATACCAAATTGACATATTCTGGACTCGAGCTCTTCTAGGAAGATATAGGGCACACTTAGAAGTTTCTAAAACCGCTAATTTCATGTCAATCGCTCATCATTTGGACCAATTTTCCATTTTTTCAAAGCTAGATCACAATCTAGACAATTGATCAAATTCGAACCCCTATTCTAACCTCTATTTGGACAAACCTTGATATTTTTGTTTCATTTTTTCTATTTGGAATCTGCAATTGGCCTCTTAATAAGACTTGTTTGTTATCATGTTGGTTATGTTGTATGTAAATTTCAAGATTTTTAGTGTGGCATCCTAAAATTTAATGACAATCCCTAGATACACTGCGACTCATGAATAGGTGATGGAAGCGCCATCGGACTATATTATGGTCATTAGACTAATGGATTACAATTTAACAAGGCCGAGCATTGAATGGACTATTGTTGTATTGGGAATGCATCCTATGTCCATGTGTAATTAAGGATTGTATTAAAGGATAAATTGATAAGGAAATATTTGTTCTGGCCATGAGCTTTATAAGTTGGATTTTTATTGATCTATGTTACAAAGTTTTATGGTCATATGAATTTGTAATTAGGTATTTATATAAGTGGGGATTAAGGTGGATTATTAGGAGGAGTGGGCTGATTTCTTAAGGCCCAAAACCGCTCAAAACCAGCCCACCGTTTCCCACCATTTGGTCAACCAAGGCTGGCCCAAGCCCGGCCGGATGAGGTCCATCATCTTTGCATGAAGAACTACAAGTGGCGTGAAGGGTTCACCAAGTGTCCAATGCCATGCAAAACCTCATGATTACTAGCTAATCATGAGGGTGAAAGAAGAAAGAGAGAGAGAGAGAGAGGGGGGTGGAATGGATGAGGCAGCAACCGAGAGAGAGGGAGAGAGTGTTCGCGAGAGAGAGGGAGACCGAGTGGGCGAGCGAGAGAGAATCCGAGAGAAAGAGAGGAGGGTTCGAGCGGGAATGAGGGTGCTTCAGCGAGGGAGGAAGGAGACCGGCCCCACCGTGCGTGCACTAGCAGCCACCGTCGACGCCGCCTAGCTCCGCCGTCGATCGAGCCCGCCGAAGCCTCGAGTCGCCGTTTTACTTGCTTGATTTCATTGAACTTAAGGCAAGTAAAGTCTGTTAGCCTACATTTTGCTTGCTGTGGTTGTGTGTGAAGTGTAATGGGTGCTGGAGATGCTTGAGTTGTGATGTTGGATGCTGAAATTCAAGTGAATGGTAGTAGTCTTCCTAGAACAAGCAAGCTGTTTCATGTAAGAACAGTCCGACCCCTTACGACTCTGTGAATTTTATAAAATTACCCAGTCGAAATTTGATTTTGTGTTCTTGATGAAAGTTGTAGATGACATCATGAGGAGTAACTTAATAAAATTTTAGAATAAATGGACAAGTATTGATAGGGAAAACAATTTTTCTTTAAAAGGGATTAATCTGGAAAACTGTACCAAGAGTAGGGAGAATTAAATCGATTATAGCTTTTAATATAGAATGAATTTGACTTCTATTTCTTCATGAGAATTTTACCTCTAGGTCTTAAATATTACATATTAAAATTTCATAATTTTCTGATTTGATTTAGGGTTTATACCGAATTTATGAATAAAACTATGCAATGGTGATGTTCCGAAATTTTAAGGTTGCGATGTTTGGACCGTAGCGACTCGCACGAAGCTCTTTTGACATGGTGTTCTTCATGAAACCTTTTTCTCTAGATCTCTTTTATAACATGATAAATTTTCAGAATTTATTAAAAAATTTACTAATTTTTTCAGAATTTTAAGTAAAGGAGTGCATTTTTATCCGAAAATTGCTTTATTTTCAAGAACAAATGAATTGCTTTATGAGATGTGATATCTTCGGTGTTATTTGTACTGCATATATGGTGACATTTAGTATATCATATGACATCAAAAAGATGGTTTAAACCTATGACATTATTGCATCAAATGCTAATTTGAAAATGAGATATATATATATGAATATACATTGTGATGTTGATGATACCATCGGACCCTTGATTCGACGATGCCTCGGGAGTGTCGGGATGCCTGGAGGTGTGTGCCGGATGTCCCTCGTGATGCCATGTTGGGTGTGAGCGATATGAGGGATGCAAACACTGGTCCCTAGAAGAAAGAAGAAATGAGATCCTTTTGAAAATTAAAATTGGGAATTGAATCATGCATATGTGTGTGTACATATGGCATGGGATATAATTGCCTATGAAATTGAGTTGGTACTATTTGGCATTGAGAATGCGTTCATGAAGGCATTTAATGAATCTCATGGGGATATATATATGATTGTGTAGATGATATGAATCATACCCATGGATGTGCATATGGCATAGAACATAAATTGCCTTAATGAATGGATCTCATGGAGACATATGTATGATTGCATGGATGATATGTGCATCTCACATGAAATCTTGGTTGTCTTGTTTGTTGCATTTTGTGGATTGATGGATCTTTTACTGCTGAGTGGTTGTACTCACCCCTTTTGGGAATTAACATTTCAGATTGAGAGATACCTCTGTCACCTGTCACACGTGGTACTCTCTATGGCTTACCATCCAACGTTGAGGTCGAGTGCTCGGAGCACCCCCGTGTTGGTGTTCATGGACTAGTATTTATCCGAGTTCAAGTTTTAGTTATGTATGATGTGGGTCTACCTAATGGCCCTGTAGTCCAGGAGTTCCTGTCCATGCATGTTTGACACGACGGGATGATGATTGGGATGCTGCCGCCACCATCGGCCGATGCACCGAGCTGGGTGTGATTGCGCGTGTGACTGGTAGAGGATGACACTTTTTGGATGGCCGACACTGGATGATGGATTGATGTACATGTCTGATGTAGAGTCGGGTTCTTTTGGGTTATAGCCGAGCTTAGTTAAAGCCTTGGCCTTTTGTTGTACAGACTCGTGATGTCCATCATATTTATGTAAATAAAAGTAGTTCGGCTTTAACTTATCTATAAAATGTGTAGTTGGTGTACATTGTATTGTATTATTTAGTTTGAGTATGGGTTAGGGAGATGTTGAATATACTTCCCTTATATGAATTACGCTGGGACCGATTAAGATAACATAAACCCCCAGGACATATGGACCCACTATAATTTAAATGGTATCAGAGTGACATGTTATTAGAACAAATGAAAGGTAAGTAAATTGTGGTGACCCTAGCGGATTGGGGGCCGTGTCGAGGGTGCCACATTTAGACATGTTTTGATAGGATAAATCTTCGTGACATTAGCTAAATGTCCTGTTATTTTGGCAACTTCCTGATGTGTTGTTGCTTGTTGTTTGATTTTTGTAAAATCATGTATAGATTTTTTAAGAAAACTTTCTTCATGAAAGCTGTTCTTCATCATGTCATGCATGTTAGAGAATTTTTTCATTACCAAATTGTTGTTAGGTACTACTCAATGTTGTTGTTGTCACCTGCTTGTTCTAAAGTTTCCTGATATAAACACGATTGTAATTGTTTAATTATACTTTTTAGGCTAGTTTGTTCATGAAATCAGGCCACGCCATCTTCATGGAAGTTGTTCTAAATATTTTGATATTTGTTGTTAAATAATCGGCCTTTTCAAATTGCATCTTTCAAAAAATACTTTGGTACATGTAATGTTTCTCAAAAAGCGATTTCTAAAACAGTTATTATCTAAAGCTCAATTTGGATTAAGGAAAAATTATGGTTTGGACCATATTCAAAATGCCTACGATGCTTGTGAGTGCATTTATTGAGCTTCGGGTTAGTCATGGCAATTGAATGTGTTCCATAGCCTAGATATTCCTTAATCCTATATATTTTCAATCCTTTTTTTTAATCCAAATTTAAAATCGTGAAAGTCACAATTTGAATTGTATTCAAAATACCTACAATGCTTGTGAGTGCATTTATGCAAGCCGCGAGTTAGCCTTGGCAATTGAATGCCTTTTATAGCTGAGACATTACTTTGTCTCAAAACTTTTCATCAATGATTTCAAAATATGTTTTTGAAATGTCATATGTACCCCTCATACATATAATCACATCATACACTAGAAATTGCATGTGTTTGTGATTGGCGTACGCCCTTGGTAATAAGTGACCCGCCGACAGTTCACTTTCTTACTTGATTGGTTGAGAAACAAGGTTCAAAAGACATGCATGCATGTTTAAATTTTTACAATGCACGTGACTTTCTTGCTTGATTGGTTGAGAAACAAAGTTCAAAAGACATGCATGCATGTTTAAATTTTTGCAATGCATGTGACTTTTAGATGAGTGATAGGGTTGATGCATGATATCAAGGAAAAACCCTAGGACCACATAGATCACTTGATTAGGAGATTTATAAGCGTTATTGGCCATGCAAGAATACCATTGATCAACAATTGCTATAAGTCATATAAATGGATTTGGTAGGTATCTTAGTGGGACCCTCACATGAAAGACAAAGGCCAACCCCGAGACCCCAAAATTTGACTTTCATTTTGCACTTCCTTTAAATGATTAATCTCAACATAATGTCTTATTTTTTTATCGTTTTGATGTGTATGCTTGTTGCTTTCCATTGTATGCACCTAGTTATAAGTTTCTTAGATTAGGTTTAGACTAGGACCCTGAATATGGAGAAAGTGCGAAGACAATGGAAGTCGATGTCCATCTGACCATTATCATGTACTATTCATTTCCCCGACATATGTCTTGGGTTCCGTTTGTTGAATAAAGCCCGACGAGTTGCGAGTTTTCTCTCTTTCTTTCATATTTTTCAGTTATGTTTCTCTTTTATATTTTTTAGAATTGCATGTTAGATTTACTGCTTTCATTGATTATTTACTTACTATCTCGTAATTTCAATTCCATTTATTACTATATTCTCTTGTTTTTCTAGAAATAGAATAGAATGAAAATTACCAACTATGCATAATCGCTTAGTTTAGGACTAATAATCCCAAAAATGTAAAAAGAAACGCATGGACATGTTCGGAAAACACAACATACTGTTTAGGTACCGAAAGGGTGCTAATAGAAATATTAGTGTGACCCAAGTCCTCGAACCTAAATATTTAATTGCGTAGGAATCGAGGGAATACTCTCGACCCTTAATTGGATTTTCTAGCCAACTCCCAAAATGAGGCTAATAACAACTCCCGTTTTATTTTTAGGTTGTCATAAACAACTAGATCGTAAAATAAACCTGTCCCGCGAGGTACAAGTTTCAATGAAACTCATCATGTTTTAGCATACTTAATGTGAGAGTACCTTAAAGGATGAGTGATGCCATCCTCATAGGTGAGGCGTACTATCGAGAGGATTACCATAGTAAAAGTGCCATTTAATCCGATATCCACACCCGACCCCTTCTTCTAAGGTGTGTCACTCGTGTGAGTATGGATCACGACACTCCACTATCACACGGGATACGAGCTTGGGAGAGCTCTTGATCTCATGGAGGAAACTCACAAGAGGCTTGATCTGAAAGGCGAGATGATGACGTCTTTTGAAACGCGAGCCGTGAGGAAACTCTTGTGATTAAGTACCCCTAGACCCGACCTTTCCTCATTTTCTCTCCTCATGATGGTGAGGGATTCGAGAGCGGCAAGATCAGGTCGCGATAGTGTCCAACAAGTCGCATTATCTAGAATAGTTATTCCGCCATTACTATCAAAGCCCAACGTGCCCCTCAATTTGTCATATGCAAAAAAAAAAAGTCATTTTTATAACAAATTGAGTTAGGTTTAGAAACACGAAACCCCTTTTTTCCAAGGTTGGATGTTTCTCTTTCATTTTCGTTCCCTTGTATCTCCTTATTTGTGAAAATCTTTTTTTTTTTTTTTTGACCTGATTGAAAGGTGAAAATGGCGTCAAACATGAAATAGAGAAATGTTAAAATTAGGAACGAACACTCCCTTTTGCTTTCCGAGGTGGGCATGGTCATTTCTCCACGATTGTCACCTTTTATGCCACCTACAAACATGACTGATTCAAGTTAATCCATGAGTGGGTTGATTTATCGTGGAACGAATAATCCCTTTTTTCTTTGAAGAAGGCTTCATTCTTATCCAGGTCGCTCCTCCTTTTATCCATCTAGGATTAGCCCCAACCTTAATTTCATCTTCAGTGCTGATTTGGTCCACCTCGATGTAATGTTGGTTTATTAACCTACCTCAAATACAACAGCATGTGTTAGGTTCTAAAGAGATCATAAGATATTGGAACAGATACCAACTTTTTTCCTTTTGCCGCTATTCCACATCTTGGATGATCGAATAACCAAGATAGTTTTGCCCCACATTGCCCCTTGCAAATTCATTTCTTCAAAGACATGTTTGAAGGTGATTTAGACTCTGCCATGCCATTGGGTTTCTATCACCGCTCGGTTGCCCTAATGTACCGACTTCTGTATCCTCTTCATTACGTACAGAGGTAGTAGTGCAATTTTCAATTCGTCCACTCGACATTGGAGTTGTGCGATCTTGTTGTCATCCTTCACTCTAAGCATCTATTTCTTGGTCATTTTTTTAGTGTCATTTTCCTGATAGTCAAAGAAAAAGATAAGTGCGATGATAAAGAAAAGGGGAATGGGGGTCTTCAATGAGATTGCCTCTAGGAGTGAAAACGAAGCAACAGACTTATCTTCGGAGCAACGATAATATAGTCTTCTGCTAGGATTTCATTTGAAGAAGAGAAAGTATCTTTGAAGAGGTATTCCGTATTGATCAAAACAAATGCCCATTGTCTTGAAAATATTTGTATTTGATCATGGAGGGCATAGAATTGATCAAGACAGAATGATTGGGAGATATGATGTAATAAAGACAGAGGATAGAATACTTACTGTGATAACGGAGTTTATTAAGATACAAAGATATGCGCATTTACATTTGAGGTTTGATACCTAAAGTTGGAATATACTAAAAGGCTTGATACTGTAGTCCAAGAGGATAAATCGACTAGCCAGACGTGTCTGCTGGCTAAATCAGGTCCTCTTAATACCGGTCAGTCGAAAGGTTGTCTTTACTATCGCATGTCTACAAGTAAAGATAAACACCTTCGACGCCTAGAAGAAGCGGGGTTAAAGAGAGCAGCTCACCTGCATGTCTGCTGGTGATGATCGGATCCTCTTAACACTTGTCCTAGCATGTGACCCGAGTCCTGTCATGGGACGTATGTGCAAAGGTGTAGTGCTAAAACATGTAAAATAGGCACAACAGTTTATATGATGCATACACCAATTCAATAATAAACTAAAGCATTCATTTACAACATCTCCCTACAAAACAAGGGTTAGCATACACTTTGGAGCTACCACTAATCAATTATGGGTCAATTAGACACCCAAATAAAATGCAAGAGTACATTTTACTTTTGCAAACCAAAAGTTCATGAGTACGGGAACTTGGTACTTTTTCTCTTTATTTTGAAAATGTTGTGCATGTAATCTTTGCCGGTTTTTATACTGTGCTACTAACATGTAAGATATGACTATGCAAGTGCACAAACAATGAGATAACATCCGATAATCAAAACCATGAATGGATTGTAGAAAAGAATTCAAGAACCTCAACGTACACAGCAAAGAAATATATTATTATCCATCATCAAAGTTACTACATTTATGATTTTTTTTAAAAATGCAGACGGAATGCATGAATGTTATACATGATTTTGCATGAAATTCTAACTAACTAACATGCGGTCTATACTGTTTCTTTTCATTTTTTGTTATCATGTCTAATTTAATAAAAACAAGGATAAGTCCTAGAGTCTTATATTAAAAGGAAATTGATTTATATGAACTAATCACCAAATGACGGGCAAGAATGATATGCATGCTACGAGACTAAACAACTTTAAACCTACATGCAATCTACATAATTCTAAAGACATTTTATTCGATTGATTTTTCTTTTAATGAAAACTATGGATTATCCTAAATTTATATGTATTCTAATTAACATTGGCCTAACTAAAAAAAAACTTTAAATCATGAATACACTCTAAACTCTAGACATGTATGAGACAATGACATGCAATAACGATGCATTGAAACACATATTATGATTAGAATTTAACCACATCATTGGTAGTGTGCTAAATCAGATCAACCATAACAAGCCACGCAAAACGATACCGGGATTCGATCTTAGTGTCTAAAGGTCCAAAAGCCAATATGCCTCGGTCAATATAGTAAACGATTGAATAGAACCAAATCGGCTTGAGGCTTAATAGTGTATTAAAAAAATGTAATGGAGCCAATTCATTATGGAAGGTTAAACAACAACCCGCATACCTACACAAATTAATTAAGGTCAGTCAAAGAAAACCACAAGCGAGGCGAGGACAGCTAATGGAGGGACTCATATAGATGTGGGTGAGCAGTCACTTCCTCAAAGAAGATTTCGCTGGAAAAGCTGGTGTCACAAGGCTAGCTTGGAAATCTTGATGATTGCGATTGGGCTGAGCAGGACTGATCTAGAGTGTTGGGACTGCCGGTAGAGGCTCCAGAGGGCCAAGGAAGTGTGCTTGACGAAGTCTGGTGCGGCTCAGGCTTGCTTGGCGCTGCGGCGTCAATGTTTGCATCGACAGCGCTCTATCTTGCGATGACCTCCTCTGAATATTTTGAGCATTGTCGAGAGAAGATATCGCGAGAGTGCTGCTGAACGAGACGGAGATGTGAATCTTCATGAGATCCTCTTCTCAGAGCTTAATCTGGACAAGAAATGAAACACGAAAATAATTTAAATGGCGAAAGGAATCGCACACGATCAAACTAAAATAATGCTCGACTTAGCTTTATGCTGGTCGTCAACATCCATAAAGCGAGATGAATGCTGGACGTCAAGAGGACCGCCAATGTAAACACTATCGTCCGTGAAGATTTATCAAGGAACATGATGGACATCAAATGATGATGAGCAAGTGATGGGGATAATAGTGGTCGAGAATATGATCGAAGAGTTTTCGAGATAGCGGACATGAGATCTCCCCATTGAGTTCCCATTCGTGCCCCACCTTTTATAGCAAAAAGTCTCCCACTTATCATTGGAAAGTCTAGATCAGTGGAGCCGATTGATGATTCTTGGGGAATTGCTAAGTTTTGGCTTTGATTTGTCACCAAAAATTGATTGTGAATCTCTCTAATTAGTGCTCACAATCTTTTGGTTTCATTTTCTGCTTCTACTCATATTGCCGTGAATGTGTCCACATTCACTCGCCATCGGCCAGCCAATTGCAGTCTCCTGATCTTGCCCGAAGGAATATCTATATGAGTCAACATGCGGAAGGAGATAGTGGATAATGGCGCTCCCACGAATCATGTTTTTCTCCTTTAACACCAGATTTGTTTCACTCGTTTATTTCCTTCCAATTTGCTTATGTACGATCTGGCTCTCCCCCTTTCCCTCATTGTGGCTCGGATTCCTAGCTCTTCGTTGGGAGAGAATTGCTTAATTTGTGCATATGCCAATCAAGAGCTGAACTCTTTCTCCAATATTGACCGGCAATCATACGAAGCATGGCTTTGGATCTTCTGGAATCTTGGCAAAGAAAGACCAAATTCCCTCCCAATTGATCTCTTCAATGATACCCATTTCCATTGTTTCCTTTCAACCAATGAATACTCTCCATTTGCCAATCGTGATTGCCTTTCCTTCCTTTTGAATTATTGATCAAGATCTGTAGGAGATGATCGTATGCACGCCTGGCCTTGGAGACATTGCGCGACAAAAACTGATATTGTGTGCATTAGTCCGTGGTGGCGTTACAAAGAAGTCATTCGACTAAGTCACGTGTGATCCATGGAAATGTGAATCATGCAAGTGAAATTTTTGTTTAGGGATTGAATTCAATCCCTAAATTTTCCATGTGATAAGTGACTAAAAAAATAAATCAAAATTTAGGTGTCACCACTGTTTGCACAGATGGCCCGCCGTTGCATACACTGACGTGTTCCCATAATAACTGTGAGGCACGCCGAGGCCTCGCTTGCCTCGCGCATTGATCATGTACGATAGGAGGACGGCATCGTCCGGCTGAATCTCAAGGGCGATTGTGCGGCACTTCCGCAGGCATGCCGTGAGTAACTCGTAGGTGGAGGATCTCGAGACTAGGTGGTAAGGGAGGCCTTTCTCGATCGACACCACCTCGCGCGGGCCGAAAAAAGAAGGATCTGTGTGCCATGTTCTTGGGGTCCAACGTCACAGCAGCGCCTCTGGCATTTTCGACCACGTCCTCGAACTCAGGGCGCCTGTACGTGCGTCGTGGCGGGTCTCGGGCGCAGAGGATTTCTCTACGCCAAACAGGCGGCCAAGACGGCGCTTGTGCACCTCTTGCGAATTCTGGCCGCCTTCAGGAATTGTCTGAGGCCGAGGGAATCGCTAATGGCGTGATTGAGCCGGATTCCGAGGATGAAGCCCCCGCATTTCAAACGGGTCACCCACAATTCGGAAGGAACTCAGTAAGAAACCACAAAAGTTACAGCAAGTTGATTTTTCAGAGCAGGAGGGCATATCTCTATTTCATTACAGTTGATAACCTGAACCAACAACAAAGGGCACCCAATGATGCCACCGGACCCGGCCACATCGCACAGCACCTCGTCCACGAAGCCTCACGGCAGCCTCACGGAGTCACCAAGCTCCTCGAGGCTAACGTCGGCATTGGCTCAACGAACAGGATCCCCTCGCCAGTGCAGTCCACCATGAGCTTGCGGTTCGGCCCTTCCCGGATATGCCCCGCCATCGGGTAGTGGTACACGAGCGCCTTCCCAAGCGCTTCCTTGATGACTTTCGCCGGGTCTTCTCGGCTTCTTATTGAGGCGTTGCTGGGGTAGAAGAAAAGGAAGGGAATCTGAAAGCGAAGCCCCTCCTGGTCGTCCAGGTCCGAGAGCAGCTCGAGTTCGTGTGGCGTTGCTTGCGACAGGGAGATCAACTCCGATTTCTGGCGGTTCACCGATAGTTGTGCCGGAGAAGAAGGTGGTAGTGAAGCCATTTTTGTGATGACAGATTGAACAATTTAGAAAACTTGAGAATCCTTCATGGTATATATGGGGGGAAACAATGGTGATTTAACATGGGCCTAGGAAATTGGTGACTTTAATTTTGTTTTTTTTTTTTATTAATTTTCCAGTTTAACGCATGGAGGTTTTCTTTCGAAAGCTAATTGGGAAAGTATTGAAAAGTCATAAACTTATTGTATTGATATGAATTCGATCTTAAATCATTTAATTAAACCAATTTAGTTCTAAAACTTTTGCATGTATATCAATTAAGTTCATCCAGCGAATTTTGGCTAAACATAGCTGACGTGTTGGCCGTCCAACCTAGTGTGACCGATTCTATTGTGGACAATTTTTGTAATTTTTTATTTTTTTATAATTTCTTTATATATTGTTCTTTTGTTTTTTTTTCTATTTTCTTTTTCTTTTTCTTTCCTTCTCACTAGTTGTCGAGCCTTGATGATGGCTAGTAGCCGGCCAAAGGTAACAACCGATGAGGGTCGCCCTTACCGGGCTCAGGCGAGGTCAACACTACCAAGATTTGACTAGGGGTGACCTCACCAACCTCAAGAGAGGACAAGTCTCATTAGAGGCCAAAGTTCACGTTAGCGATTTTAGCTAAAATTAGTCAATAAATTCAATTGGCACGAATGTAAAATGTTTCAAGTAAATTGATCTAATTGAAAAAATTATAATTAAATTGACACAAATACAATAGATTTAAAACTTTCATAAAAAAAAAAATCAAACTTTAAGTTTAGTCCCAATTCTACCTTAAACTTTTTATTTTTTTATCTCAAGAAAAGCTTCCAACTTTTACTTAAGTTCCAAATATATCCTTTATTAATCTTTCATCCAATGTTATCAACTCTCCGCAAGCTGACGAGGCATTGAATCTTTGTTTTTCATTTTCTGTTATTTAAGGATCTTTTTGGTAACTAACCAATTCTAGATTATTTCTGTTCTTTTTTTCTTTTTCCCTTCTTCTCTTCGTGCTATTAAGGATTCAAGAATGTTGAACTCAGTCAATGAACTCAGTGTTTGAGCATGTGAAACTGAAATAGGTTAGTGATGGATGACGACGTTTAGAGCATGATTGATTACGCTTTGGCTGGAAATGGCGCTGGTTCTGAGTTGAGAACTGAAATTTCGTATCCGTACATCACTTGTTTGCTAAAATGTCTAAAAGAAAACCGAAAAACTCCCACGTTCACGCCTGCCTTAAGTCGTGTGCAACGTTTTCTAGGCTAGGACTCGTTTAGAAACCGAGTCGGAATGCTATTGTAAAGTCTGCATATCATGTGCTTGACAAGATGTCTGAGAGAGAGTCGGATGGCTTTCATCGTTGAGGCTTAAGAATGACTCATTTTTTCTTCCATATATGTTTGTCTGATATTTGTGTTTCTCTTGTTTTGTTATGTGATTTCGTGGAAACATTCGCCCGTCATCAAGCTGGCCGCGCATCCCCCCCTTCCGCCGGAGTTACATTCCCCTCACCGGCAAAGCCTGTGGTTCGAGGCCACCCCCATTAGTTCTTTCTTTGTATTATAATGTGCTGGTGATTGTACGTCCATCCGAGATGCTTGATTTGAGGGATTCAGCTTGGGTATGGATATTTTCCACTGTTCGTTGCGGCCGCCGGAGTGAGCGGCCGGAGTTGATGTACGAAGGTCGGAGCAAGTGACCGACGTCGCTGGCGGTGGTTCGGTGGCGACGTAGGTGTCGGTGACGACGCGTGATGGTGGCGATGTCGAGCGTCCAGGGTTCGAAGTTGCAGGAGCTCGGTCTCGGTGAAGGAGGGGCGAGAGGTTGAAGACCATGCTAGGTTGAAAAGGACGAAACAAGAAAAGACAAAAAAGCAAAAAAAGAAAGAAAAAATCGAAAAAAATTAAAAACTAAAAAACTAAAAAATTTCATTTTTTTATCCGACCGGGTCGGATCGGGGTTTGGGTCGGGGTCAGCGAGTCGGATCGGATTTATCCGGTCTGAACTGCTTCCTCAAATATTACAATATTAAATATTAAAAATATATTTTAAAAATTCAAAAATTTTCATAAAAAATTCAAAAATTTTCATAAAAAATTAAAAAAATTATAAAATTTCCAAAAATTTCCAAAAAATTCAAGAACTTTCAAAGAACTTTTAAAAAATTCAAAAAATTTTAGAAAATAGTGAAAATTCGATTTTTTTTTAAAATTAACTAAAAACTAGAAAAATTAGAAATTTAAGGAAAATTTAAAAAATTTAGAAAATTCTAAAAATTTTAGTAGTAATTAGAAAGACACCAAAAAATTCAAAAAGATAATAAACCCAACTTTTTTTGAAAAATTCGTAAATTTGAAAATTCAAGTTTTCCGAAATATCCAAAAAATTCTAAAAAGAAAAAGAAGAGAATAAAATGCCAAAAAAAAAATATCTATTTAAAAAGGAAACACAAAGATCTTTTGCTTGGTTAATTAATAGGTTTAATGCATAATTATCCTATTCACGTCATTGTTATTTCATGTAGGCTGCATATAAAAATAAAATAAAAAAGAATTTATCGGAATTGCATTATTTTAAAAAAATAAAATCATAAAAGGGAACATGCATGAAGAATTAACATGTCATCCATTCTATATCATTTAGCACATGCATATTTAGGATCATGTAAATTAGATTGCACACATGTTGTGATGATTCAAGTTATGTCATATAAATTGCCTCTCATATGTCATTAAAGCAAAAATCGTGCATATTAAATTTAGACTAAGATTGCATATTATTAACATTTTTAAAAAATGAAAAAATTAGGTGTCATATCATTTAGAAATGATGTTTAGGGCATGCATTTTTAATCAGCATTTTGTAAGTTTTTTTAGAGAATAAATCTTAATAAAGTTGTTTATTTTACCTAAGGTTAGTTATAATTTCTTACAATTTAACACTTCAATTTATTGAATGTTATTTTATTGATTGTGCACTGCGTGACTACCCTTTGTATGTTAGTAGCTTAGGTAAAAATTAATCAAGACCTATGTAGCACAGACACAGCGACACGTCACGTGACACGACACGATACGACACGCGACACGTCATTTTTCAAAAAGTAGAAAATTTACACATTCCAACACGTTAAATGTTAAATAAATATTTTTAATTTTAATTAATTTTATTCAAATTTACAAATAGATAAATAAAGAGTTTACAATGAATTTATACATAAATCTTACATTTTTTTATTTTATTATCCCAAATTTACATTTATTTTTCGAAATTCCCCCCTCCCCAAAATTTACTTTTATTTTTCAAAGCCACACCCCTGCACCCAAACTTCCCTCGTTCCCCCAAATTTTTTTCACTTTTTTTTTCCCTCCCCACCACCTAACAGCCCATCACTTCCCCCTCCCTCCTGTCACTTTCCCCTCCCTCTAACACGCCAAGTCCTTTTTTGTTCTTTTCAAAACCCTAGCAGCGCGGCACGGCGCCTTCTTCTCCTCCTCCTCGCCACACGACGCCTATCTCCGAAAGCATCGAAGACTCGATCAAGAAAAGCACTAGCATTCGCCGAAAGAGCAGAAAAGGGAGTAACCCATAAAAATTTCAGTGAAAAGGAATCAGAAAAGAAGGCGGAACACGCGGTCCTTGTGCGCCGAGAGGCTGCACACCGCCGCGAACTCCTCCTCCTCCCCCTTGCCACCGCCGCCCCACTCGACGACGCTGCCCTCCCCCACATGCGCCTCCCTCCTAAAGTTTCTCCTCACGGCCCTCGCCCTCTTTCTCTCGCCGTCTCTCGCCGTCACGGGCTCGCCCTCATTCGCGGCCTCATCTCTACTCCCTCGCCCTCGCCTCTGCCCTCCATTCTCTTCTAGACACGCGTGTCGAAGCGTGTCAACAAAAGTTGACCACATGTCGACAAATCTGACACACGGTCAATGCGTGTCCGAGCGTGTCCGAGCGTGTCGACGTGTCCGACACGCTCCAACACGTGTCGGACACGACAGGGAGGCATGTGGAACGTGTCTGTGCATCATAGATCAAGACTACTTACAAAATATTTTTGAAATTACAATGAAAATGTACCAAAATGCCGTTAGATTAATTTAGCGTAACCATGTCCCCAGATCCATTAAATCTCTGATCGCAAAAGTAAAGTATTCTCCCATACTTTACTTGAGTTTTTAATCAACCATAAATGGTTAGTGGCGGCTCCAAGTTGAGTAAAATTGCATGTTTAAATGGATTAATTTTTTAGTGTCAAATTACGATTGGTAGAACTTGGAAAGGTCCGTGCTAAGTCTTCGGACTTAGTAATCCATTAACTTTCTTTGGGTAATCCACATTCGAAAAGGTCGCAACAAAATGATAAAACCGTTTGCATTTGTTGTAAGTTCAGATAGTCCCAATTACTCCACAAAGACGCTAAGTTGAAGGACATCATACAACGAGGGCAACAAGCGACAGCATCTCATAACGTGGTCGGCAGGTTATCAAAACAACTGCACCGGCTCAATCAATGTAGGCTGGCTTCGTCGATGTGAACAGGTTCTGCATAATGGTTCCGGCACGAGACGCACATTGCGAGCCCCTTCTCTCATGAGTCCCACCACAAGTACGAGCACGGTCCACGCTGCTCGTGTTTTGAATTTATCTCATCACCGGCCCCCGACTGAAGGAGATAGAGACCAGACAGCTTCTCCAGAAGAAACAAGATTTGAGGACGGTGAAACTTTCGTACGTAAGCGATTCCAGGAGGTGGCTCTACCTGGGACCACTTCTCTACCTCGGCTTTTGACGAGAAGGCAAAAACATGAACAATCGTGTGGACATTGGAGCCAGCGACGAGGAAAGTTGGGGGAAAAGAGGGTTTTAAATCTTGACGTGTGAGGATGTTCCTCGTCGATAGAAGACATTGACTTAAATAATTCATTGGGCTTGTCAAACAAGGAAAAAGTAGCAGATGATGCCCTCTTTATTATCAGCTTGACTAGAGTTGAAGACCTCTAGCTCTTCTTTCCTGCTTAGCCAAACTGCGGCATATGGTGGGTAGATGATGATTTTTGTGATAGGGGCGAGTTTGAACTATAAGGATAGCATTGGCTAATGCGTTGGCCTCTTAAGGAGGGGAAGAACCCCATTATAGTATGGAAATGGATCATCTCACTTAAACCCTAATTGAAAGGATTCATATAACTTAAAGAAAACATTAGAATCCCATTAAATGTTATTGAAAGGTATTGTTCCCTATTCGATGTCGGTGCTTTCCTTAGAATTTACATATCGTGTCCATAATTACGAGCATTCACCGGTCTAAGGGAACATAAGAATTTCAACATTTCCATTCCTTTGAATATGTCTTGGGTTCATTTTTCAACGCCTGCAAAATATTAATCGCGGCATTTAGTCGTAAAAATGTTTTATAAGGGCAATTTTTCCAAGTCAAAATTTCCTATTTGACTTACGAGTGCTTTTTTTTTCTTAAGATTTTGCGTTCAGACACCCATCAATAAAACCTATATAATCATTTTATAATAATGTTTAACAAACGCCACAAAAGCTGTAAGAGCTTAAACCAGTAGCGATAAATCCCAAGAGCATTTTCAGTTTGTCATCACACAAAAACTTATGAAAGAGATTGATTTACAGATTGAATGATCTCTCAAGTCCTAAATATGTTTTGGCTATCTCAACGAGTGAGCCATATACAGCACCAACTAGAAATTATTTACATCCAAGCATTTCAGATCGAGTAGAACCAAAACAGAGGCCATAGGACTAGAGACCCCAGCTACGGCTTCAATTATTCACAAGGACTCTTCAAACAATGGATCTGGAATTCATCATATACAGGACAACTATGAAGATGACCATACACATGACCGAGTATGGCTAAATCACAGCGAACCCATTTGAGCATCTAACCAAGAGAAGCTATGGCGGGTACCTACTTCGTCAGAGAAGATGCTCCGAGCATCATCTGCAAGAGACAGAGACAGAGACAGAGACAGAGACAGAGAAATGAAAAGAAAAGTATTCATGTAAGGAGAGACAGACAGCATTCGCAGCTCCAAATAGAAATCAGACTGCCGCTAGCATTCAAGAATAGATCCATCATTGAGATCGGACACAGTTTGTACATGTACTCGGAGGAAACGATTCTCGGCAGGAAAATAAATTGCCTGTCATTTACGACCAAAATTTGAATAAAACTCATATTTTATGCAAGGTTTTTACTGCGTTCAGGTTTTATCGAGCATACCTGTTCTTGCTGGTCTAATTCGTTCTTCTTCTGCACGGAAGAAGAAATAGAAGAGACCTGCAGGAGCACATAACTTTACAGATGGGAGGGTTATGAACATAATTGAGCATTGTAGTTAAAAACACATCCTTGCACATATGCGATGTTTCGCGTATTCTTCTTAGACAGAAAAAGAAAGAAATAAGAAGCATGGTTTTGCTGAGAAGACCTAAACTGGCCAAAGAGCTACTCTCTCGAGAATGCAACGCTAAATTGGCAGGGCTCAATTTTTATGTTAAAGGAACTGGCAATGACTGCGAAACCTTCTTTGTAGAACCATACATCAATCCTGGCCATTGTCGGCTACTTTGACTGCGTTACTTGCCAACTCCTGTGCATGAGCTATCAAAATTCTACAAACTAGAAGTCTAGGACCCAAAAATACATGCCTGCCCACACACCCTGAACAAAATTTGAGAGTGAAGATTCCATTTAAGTACCCTTTGCTCTTTCTTTTCTTTCCAAATTTAGCATCTTTAGACGATTTAGGTTTTTCTCAATGCGAACGCAAATGTTTAAATGTAGCTCAACAATGTTCTCGAGCAAATCCAAACGAGATTCTATCCTAGTATGAAGAAATCATTTCTGAAGGTAACAGGAAGCAGATTTCACAATATTATCACATAAAGGTTTGACTTTCAATCTTGAGCTTCCGGCGAGGCAACAATTACCATGGCGGTGATACCAATGGGGACCTCTCTAAACGCGAATCTAGATGATATTTACGCGTGCCTGTCTGATGAAGTACAGAAGCTTTTAGCTTTTTCCACTTCACCAGCACCAGAACATACTAAGAAGCAGAGATACAGAGCCTACTGCAGAACAAGCAAAAACGAATCAGCAATGCATGTTATAAATACCTCTACACTTCAGTAGATTCCCCCCCTTGCAGACATCTTTTCCAGATTTGGTAAGGATTCTGTCGAATGGATATCCCGACCGCCTGCACTCAATCCGAGCTGTTTTACGGAGTTAGTACAAGAACGGATGAACTCCCGATGTCCAAATGCATCAATCACATCTTCAGACACGAGATTTTCAACACCGCAAAATCACCGCGATATCGCGAACTAAATCGCGTATCCGCATTTGACTAGATTCATCAGTAACCGAAGCTTTAGACAGAGCTCGTCGGCGTTTCTCCGATCGAAATCGGAAGATTGCTCGAGCTCGCGATCGCCAGAAAATCGCACGTAGGTCGGAAATGACGCTTTTGCAAATCGTTCGATACGATGTTCAATGGCGCGAACACGAAGAGCGACTCAGAGAGAGAGAGAGAGAGAGAGAGAGAGAGCGCTCCAGATCTGAAGGCGGAGCCGGAGAAGTCGACCGACGGATCCGAATTGCAACCTTCACCGCGGTCTCCGATTCAGTTGATGCAAGGCGGGAATCGAGTCCGCCCCCTCAGTCGGCGCGGCCGCCGGCGGGAGAGGTTCCTGCCGCCCTCCCGGCTAACCGGTTCCCGACCTGCACCAAGCGAATTAGAGACCGCCGGTAACTGAAAGCACTCAGCTTCGACGGCGGCGGCGGCGGCGGCGGCGGCGGCGGCAGAGCTTCTCTACCCCTCGGAAGCGAGGAGAGAAAGAGGAGGGATGACGTGGCAGGCACGCGTCGCAGAGTAACACAACCCTACGGAATTATTATGGTTGGGAGGATATGAGGGGGCTTTTGCCGAAAGGGGAGCGGCGGTTATTTATAGGGAGAACGGGCGAACGGGATCGCGACACGTAGCGGCCACCGACTCCCGGGTCGGCAGTTTGGAGAGCGGCGGGCGGGAAGCGGTGGTTGGGAGTTTACCGCTCGAAAAAGATTAAAAAGGCGAGCCGGATCGGGGCTGAATGCGCCGCCGCGGGAACCGGTCGCGGGTTCGGCGCGTATTTACAGAAATGCCCCCCGGCTTGCTCGTGGGGGGTGACTAGTGGCTGCGGTGGCGTCACGTGCCCGCGATCCACGCCGCGCCACGTGTACGGAGCCGGCGACTGTGTCCCGGGTCCGGGGGGTCCGAAAGGATCGCCGATGGATACTGTGCTCGCCTTTTCATTTCACACGACTTTTATTTTATTTATTTTCGTTTCATTGAAAAAAAAATGATACTAATCGAAGTATGACTTGGTTTGGATCCCCACCTACTTCTTCTTGTCTGAGTTCTGTTCTTATATTTTTAGTAGTTTCATACAGAGAAGAGGACGACATCATGAAGCATACCAAAGAAAAAAAAATTAAACGTGTCATATCAATTCGGTCATAAACTCTTTAATTTGACTTATTTAATCTGAAATTTTTTAACAATTTGCCAATATAATCATTTGGACACATTGTTGACATTGACATCAAGCGTCATATGTGACACAATCGGCTCGGACATGTAGACAATTTTTGCTTTTTTTTAAATTTCCTTTTAATAATATAGATTTTTTTGCGTTAAATACAGTTTTTTTTTTTTTACTTGGTAAATTTTAACTAGCGTTGATAAGTTTAAAACAAAATTGTTGGAAAAAATTGACCTGTGACTTTTTTCGAAATAGTTTCTAGGTAACTTACTAACATTTTTATGATATTATCTTTATTTTTATAGTTTACAAATTGACAATTTTTTGCATTAACTTACCAATATTTATTGGCATAACTTACCGACATTTCGAATTGTTACATTATACCGACCTAAATGAGCATGATTTATCAATTTTTTTGGGTTAAATTACCAACTAATTCTAAATTGCTAACTCTTATTTGGATGTTTACCAATCTGTAATTCTTTTTTTATGATTCACCATCCATTGTATCGAGTTATCAGTTTTCATTTATTCTGGTTAGCAACCATTTACAATCACCAACTCTTTTTCTTTTTTTCTTTTTGTAGAGATTACCAATTTGATTAGCACGGCTCGCCGATTCTCCAGTTAAATTACCTCCTCAATATCAAAATACCGACTCTTCTTTAAACTACCAAACTTCGAATTCATCCATCGCGTCTCGTTAGAATTAGTCCGGGCTAAGCTTTTGACACATCATCTCCCATGTGTCCTTTTCCACGCATTATCAATCGACTGGAAAGATGCATCAAGTCAAGAGTATGTGGCTAAGTGTCAATGCAATTATGGTTGTGGCAAGGAAAAACTGCGCCCGTTTTTGTACATGAATGATGACAGTCCTTGAAAACTTTTGCCATTGACCACGTATCTCATACCCCAAGTCCTTGTCTTTCACTTCTCCTCGTGTTTCAAAAAGTGGTTGGGGCATAAAAAAAAAAAATGTACTTCAAAAGCTATATCCTCTCGAACTCACTGTGACAGATCGATTTACTGAAACTCACTCCGATGAAATAACATCTTAAATTTTCGATATAATAAAATTAAATCACATATCTGCACAAAAAGTTACAAAGGTGATGAGATATATGCTTCAAATGTTGTATCCTCTTGCAACAATGCGTTTTATCAGAAACTTGCTCCAATAGCATAGGGTTTAGGGTGAAAATTGCGCCAATCTATACATGAATGATGACAGTCCTTGAAAACTTTTGCCATTGACCATATAAGTCATGCCCAAGTCCTTGTCTTTCTTTTCTCCCTCGGGAAACACATGAAAAGAAAGGAAACAAAGCAAAGTCAAGATGCCATTGGCATTATTGGCTAGGCTAGCTTATAGGTAGGTTGTCTTTTTTTTCTTTCCGTAGATGAAGCTTTCGATTTGATTCGTTGGCTAGGAACCAAATAATGTCGTGCCGACGAATTACAATTGATAATGAAAGGTTAAATGGTCCTTCTTTTCCTCAGGGTTCATTACCTCGTGTAATAAGTCATGGCAAGATCCTCGCCTTCAGTCAGGATAACGAGTCGACGAGTTTATTTGAGGTGACTTTTTACCTTTTTATGTTTGATTAGTTTTAATTTTACGAGGTACATGTTTTAACTCTTTTAAATCCCCTTCTCAGTTTTATGAGTAGCTTTGTAAGTGAGCAGCAACTTTGTACCCGATGACTAGTAGACTTGATGGTACGAGTCAAGTAGCTTAGGGTATTTGAATTGCACAAAAAACAAAAACAGATAAAAGGAAAGTTATCAATAAATCATAAATCCATTAAACAGATATCAATTCAATTTTAAATATTTTAATTTGGTTAATTTAATTATAACTTTTGATAATTTTCCAATATAATCATTTCAACTAATTTTGGTTTGCAATTGCTGACTTTGGTGCTAGCCATCCTAAGTGGCTTGCCAGTGCTGACATTAACCATTTTTTTTCATTTTTTTAAAACTTTTTTGGATTTTTTTATAATTGTTTTCTTTTCTTTCCATTTTCTTTTTTTTTCCTTCTCTTGTCGCAGTCACAATCAAGGGCCGGCAAGGGCTCCACTCTCTAGATCCGGTGAGAGTTAGCCTCGCCCAAGGTGGCGAGGTTCACCCTCGCCAATGGCCGGAGACCAAGAAGGAACAAGGAAACAAGAAAATAATAAAAAGTTATAAAAAAAAATTCTTTAAAATTAGCAAAAACTGTCAACGTAAGTGTTGGTCGTCCACGTCAATAATTACTAGGCAAAATTAGCCAGAAAAACTATATCGACAAATTGGCAAAATGTTCAGAACTAAATTAATCAAATTAAAAAAAAAAATATGCTTGTTTATGAGTTTTGTGATGATTATTACTGGAAAAAAAAAAGTTTTTTTGAGCGCTCAATGTGGTATGAGTTGGGCGATTGGAAGAGAGGAGGAAGGCTTCAACGCTGCAGATAATAAATCTTGATTTGGGTAAATAATTGTTATCAACTCCTGTGACAGGAAGCCTTTTTTTTTTTTTTTTTTTTTTTTTTATGACACTATCATTTCTTTTCTCTTCACGCGTTAGGCGTGCCCCGTTCTTTAATGATAATAGCAAGCCATAATAAGCGACATGAGTGCGATGCAAGATTCGATGTGTTCTAGGATGATGTGTCCAGATTTAAGGAAACTATAATTACATTGCTTAAGCCGCATGTTTTTAAGTGTCCATCGCAGTCGAAGTGGCCCATAATTACAAATATAATATTCATCTTTCATGGGAAAAAAGACGGACGGAATTGAAAGTTTGACAAAACCTCGTGCCCACCACATTTAAGAATATGACAAACGTGAAAACGAAAGATAGAGGACCTAATAATAGAAGGGAAAACTACACCAACGTCCCTTAAATTTCAGTTTGATATGCAATGTCATCTCTCAACTTTTGATTTGTTCGATATGGTCTATAAACTTTAGCCTAATTTGCGTTGTCGTATTTAATGTGGTCTCTAAGTTATTGGTAAATATCTAATTTAATCCACGGACTATGTAAAAATAATGCAAATGGAATCATTGCATTAAACATTTATCAATAGTTTGGGAATCATATTAAATAAATCAAAGTTTAGGAACGGTGTTGCACAATGGGCCAAAGTTTAGACACTGACTGCACTGATAAAAATGTCGGGAACGAGACTATTTATGTTATTATCCCGATAAAAGAATGTGCGACAAGGTTTCTTCGTGTTCATATTTCATTCAATTCCGGTGGGCTCAAACTGCCTTTTGCATCGACATCTCGAAACGAGGCAAAATAATTGTCTCAATAATGCGGCATGCACGTCACGTGAGGAGGCGGATATTCTATGGATATTTACTGCAATATTCCGGATCGTTTTAATTCAAATATATAATATGGTTAGTCCAGATCCAGGAAAGATTAGTGGGTATTCTAATATTTGCAATTTATTTAATTGATTTTTTTTATTTATGATCATTTTTGGGGTTTTTTTAATTAGAACATAAGAAAAATCACATTATATTACGCCACATTTACAAAAATTTCACGAAAAGTGCATATTAGAATTGGATTGAAAAGAATATTAGCGATAGTGATTAGAGAAGAAAATGACAAATATATTTAAGGCATCTCTGTTAAGTGGGTCATTACAGAACACGAAGCTCAATTTGGAAGCCTTGTAGTTTGCCCTAATTTCATCGTCACCAATTTTTCTTTTTGCGCCAATTCCCAAAGAGAATATTTTTCTGCACTAAAGCAAGAGACTCCTCCAAGCCCTCTCACCTGTTTATGGAAGCATAACACCTTTTTTCAAGATAGTCACGTCCATATTTATTATTTACATTATAAAAATATTATCTCACGTCTCTTGACAAATATTTTTATATACTTTATATAATCATGTGGTCTCTCTCTACCAATTAATTTAACATTTTATGTTACGTTTTCTTATATGCTCGTCCCAGTCGAATAAATAGTTTCTTTTCACTGCTAGATGGCGACCACGTGAATGCACCTTCTAATTTATTCCAAATGGAGAAGCCCCAATTTTGCCTCCTGCTGTTTTGTGTGAAATTGAATTAAAATTTTTGTCTTGATGATCAAATTGATTACCTCAAATTGCACTTCATTGACTTTTGTCTTTATAGTGACATGTGACTGCGCGAGTCACCAAGCATTAATCTTCACCAAACGTGACTAAGTAAGCTATCATAGTATGTTGAAACTTGGGGGCAAATCTCCTAGGTGGCGTGTTCATTCATCACCAATTACCCATTGAGCAATATGGTCCAATTGTCCAGTGATAAAGGGTCACGCCATCTTTCGTGAGATCGTAAATTTGTGTTGTGTCGTGATAAGGGTAAGTGTTTTCTACATATCATATTACTTGTGAAGAGACTTTTTGATCTGTAATGTGATGATTGGATTGCGGCGATGATCGGTACATTTATGAATAGACCAAAGAATTTGTGACTCAAATCAATTATTTTGATGCAAGCGTGAAATCATTACACTGTATATAGTTGGAAGGAAGGGTGGAAACTAAGCATTGCCCACAATTTTATTTTTCCTTCAAAGTTGAAAATAACCCAGTGGAAATGAACATTTTTGTGCTTCTTTATTCCAATATTGCCCCTTATTATCTAAGTATATTTACTCACTTTATTTCCCTCCACATCATTTCGCTTCCATGCAGTTCCCAACGATATAAGGTAATTAAAATTTCTATTCGTTTTTTCCCCTTCATTTTCATTTTTTTTCTTCTCCCTTCGTTCCCTTTGCAACCTGTAAAACCAAATAAAGGATTATGATAATGCCTAGAGAGATAGCCGCATTGATAGCCTATTTCAATCCTAGCTTATATAAAAACGTTTTCAAAAAAGATTCCTTTATTCAAATAACGAAATACCAAAAAAGTTAACTGGTGACTCGATTGTTGAGGCGATCAATAGAATTATCTGAAGGTGTGTTGCAAGAGAACGGTCTTGCCGATTTTTCAAACCGTCAACGAGGTGCTTTTTAACTGAGCTTATGCTTGTGATAAATAAAGGGAGAATTGTCCAAAAAGTCCTAAACCTATTGCAGTTTTGCCAATTCAGTCCTAAACCTTTTAATTTTGCCAATTGAGTCCTAAACTTTTTCACTTTTTGCCAATTAAGTCTATCCGGCCAATTTTGGCCGGAAAATGCTGACGTGGACGCCGGCAATGCCACGTAGGACTGCCGGCGCCGATGTGGATAATTTTTAATAATATTTAAATTTAAAAAAAAAATTGAATTTTTTTGAATTTTTTATTTTCTGTTTTTTTCATTTTTTTATTTTATATTTCTTTTTGGCCTTTTCCGGTGGCCGGCCACGGCCACAGATGACGGCCAGCCACCGGCCACGCGCCGGCCGGGCGGCCTCGCCCGCCACGGGCGAGGCCGGCCGGCGACGGCGACGCCCGGCGAGGGCGGCCTCGCCGGCCTCGCCCAGCCTTGCCCACCATAGGCAAGGCCCCGCGAGAGACGACGACACCGGGCGAGGCCGCCCGGCCTCGGCGAGGGCCGGCCTCACCGGATCTGGCGAGGGGGAGCCCTTGCCGGGCGAGCCGACCTCGCCCGGACCCGGTTGGCGAGGCCGGCCCTCGCCCCGGCCGAGCGGGCGTCGGCTTGCGGCCGGTGGCCAACCGTCGCCCGCCCGGCCAAGGGCGAGGGCCGGCCTCGCCGGATCTGGTCTAGGCGAGGCTAACGCTCGCCCGGCAAGGGCTCCCCTCGCCGGATCTAGCGAGGCCGGCCCTCGCCGAGGCCGGCGGCCTCGCCGGCATCGCCGTCGCCGCTGGGCCTCGCCGTGGCGGGCGAGGCCAGCCGCCGGCCGTGGCCAGCCACCGGAAAAGGCCAAAAATAAAAAAAATTCAAAAAACAGAAAATTCAAAAATTCAAAAAATTCAAAAAAATTCAAAAAAATTCAAAAAAAATTTAAAAATTTAAAAAATTATTAAAAATTGTCAATGTCGGTCTTGACGGTCCTACGTGGCACCGCCAATTTCCACGTCAGCATTTTCCGGCCAAAATTGGCCGGATGAACTTAATTGGCAAGAAGTGAAAAGGTTTAAGACTCAATTGATAAAATTAAAAGGTTTAGGACTGAATTGGCAAAACTACAATAGGTTTATGACTTTTTGAACAATTCTCCCTTGTGATAAATATTATAGCATAATGTTTTAATGGCCAATATAGATAAACTTTAGTGAAGTGGGAAGACGGCGACAAAAGTGAATGCACCTTTCAATTTCTTTCGAATGGAGAAGACCTGATCTTGTCGACTTGATTGATAAAGTTGAGACTTCATAATGACCCACGACCAGTGTCCAAGCATCTAATAATTTAAGTTTTTGAATTAGATTTTTTAATTGGTACCAAAATCAATGCTCATCCCCATTAGTCAAATGAATAATGAATTGACAAATGGTAAATGAATTGATCAACTTTGAGGAAGCAAAATGGGAAGAGCAGAAACTTTTTAGTATGTTCAGCAAAGAAATTGCTGGGGAAATATTAACAATCCCACTTGCAGATATGGATGACAACGATAAAGTCATGTGAACTAAAACAAAAGCCGGCAAATACACTGTAAAGAGTGAATACAATCAAATCTAGGAGCGATACGAAGCAGCACACAATTCAGCCATCATCTTCTTACCAATACCCAAGAGAGCTATGGACTATGATTTGGAACTTACATACACATCAAAAGATTAAAACTTTTTTTTTTGTGACCCAGGGAACCCACACACTATACCAACAAGGATAGCCCAAAAAGCCCGGGGTAACGGGAGGTAAATCCTGGGGGCAACACGTGCTAGTCACCACACACGTGCCACCGGATAAATCACCCTACAACGCCTGGGAATTGAACTCCTCCCCTTGCGTTAGGGGGAGAAGCTCACTACCAATAGCGCCACCCAAGTGGGTGGTTCAAAAGATTAAAACTTTTATCTGGAGCCTATGTCATAACGCGATCCCGACTATAGAAAATTTGTGGAAAAGGAAGATTGTACCTGAACCATTGTGTCCTCTTTGCCGGCAAAGCCCTAAATCTGCTGAGCATATTTTTCTATTGTGCAAATGGACAAACGAGGTATAACGACACTTGGATCTGCAAATAAAAATATCAAATCAGGGGTTAGGTCGTTTTGAAACTTGGTTGCTAAATCAAGTTAGGAAAAAAGAGAACTCTCCTTAGCCGGAATTGCTAGTGACAATTATTTGGGAAATATGGAAGGCTAGAAATCACTTTGTATTCTGAAGACGTGCTCCAAATCCATCACGAGTGGTGGACTCTGCCTTAGCAAATTGGAAAAGCTTTGAGCAATGGAATCCAGGAAGAAAAAAATTAAGGAAGAAAGAAGAGCTTTCACCTATAATTTGGAAGGCACCAAACGGAAATAATCTGAAGGTGAACATAGATGGCTCGTTCGAGGCAGGCAAATTAGAAGGCAGCATAGCGTGTGTCTGTAGAGACAAAGCTGGAAGAGTGGTGGATGGGTTTGCAAAGACGGTTTCCGCAGCATCATCAAGCCAAACTGAAACCCTAGCTTTGTTGGAGGCATGTCGATATATGAGGAAGAACACTTTGCTAAACTTAAGTGTGGAGTCAGACAACTTAAATGTGATAAGGGCAGTGATAGATCAGGAAAAGGCTTCATGGGAGGAGGAAATTATAGTCAACGCCTGCAAATTAGAGATGGCCCAATTTGAAAACTTGATTATAGCCCATTGCCCAAGAGAGGCAAATAAAGTAGCGGACTGGGTAGCTAAAACCCATAGAGATAATTATCTTCCTTGAGATTGGCTTACTAATCCTCCTAGTACTTTATGGGACCTTATTGTTTCTGAGGCCCGTGTTTTTTGTTATGAAGAAACTATGTGAAGTAATGAAGCTCGACTATACTTTCTATCCAAAAAAAAAAAAAAAAATGAATAATTTCTTTTAGTCGGTAGATGGCATAATGGTGGGGAGACGGTGGCATATATGAATGCACCTTTTAATTCCTTCCAAATGAAAAATTTCTTGTCCCCTGCGATTTTGTGTTGAATTGAATTACCAATTTTATCTCGATAATCAAATAGATAGATTGCCTCAAATTGCATTCATTGACTTTTTTGGTTTACTTGGTTCATCGAATTAGACTTTATGGTGACCTGTGAAGAGCTTAGATTTTGTGTTGAATTGAATTACCAATTTTATCTCGATAATCAAATAGATAGATTGCCTCAAATTGCATTCATTGACTTTTTTGGTTTACTTGGTTCATCGAATTAGACTTTATGGTGACCTGTGAAGAGTCTCTAAGCACTACTCTTTGCTAGACGTGGCTAAATAAACTATCGTGGTATTTTGAAACTCGGTGGCGAATCTCCTAGTGATGTGTTTGTTTGACCATGCACTATTTTTGTATTAATTCTCATTTATCACCCATTATTCACCGAGAATTATGGTCTAGTCGCCCGATGATAAAGAGTGACTACATTTTTCATGAGATTATAAATTCGTGCTATGTCGTGAGTGAGCATCTGGTGGCCTGTGCTTTTGCATTTCCTACTCCATGTGAAGAGACTTCCTGATCTCTAGTGTGTCGATTGGATTGCGATGATGGTCCGTAGACTTAGATTGAGGGAATTGTGACTCAAATTGAACATTCTGTAGTGAGTGTAAGATCTATAAATTATATTTAGTTGGAGGGAAGTGAGGAAACTAAACATTCTTGAGTTTTCATTAATTTTTATCAAACATGTGACAGTTAATGAGTGTACTAATTTGGAATTTTACTCTCCGTTTATTATATATGTACCCGTTTGTGGTTTGTTGTGGTATAAATAGAATTTAATGGAAACTAATAAATTGTAAATTTATCATAAATGTACTAGTTTAAAGTTTTTGGTGTCAAAAAATTAAGTTTGAGTAAATTTGTTATAATTATACTAATTTGGATTTTTTAGTGGTTAAAAAATTAGTTTGGAATAACTTTATAATGGGTGTACAAATTTGGAGTTTTTCATAGTATTTACCCTTAAAATTTTATTACATTATTTTCCTTCCATTTCTTTTTCTTTTTCTTTTATTCCTTCATTTCCCTTCCAACTTGTAAAACCAAATAACGGATCATGGTAACGGCTAGATAGATAGCTGGCCGATGGCCCCTCTCAATCCCAATTTATAAAAAGATATATATATATATATATCAACAAATATTTCTTTATTCATATAACGTAGTATCAAAAAGTTAACTGGCGATTTGATTGCTAAGGTGATGATTAGAATCATCTAAAGGTGTGTCGCAAGAGAACAATCTGTTCTATTTTTTGCCGCTATATCAAACCGTGAACGAGGTGCTTTTAATTGAGCTTTTGCTTGGGAATGTGATAATTATTATAAAATAATGTTTCAGTGGCCAAAAAATTAAATTGAAGTGGGCAGACAACAACAAATGTTAATGCACCTTTTCATTCCTTCTGTATGGAGAAGGCCCGACCTGGTCCCCAGCGGTTTTCTATTAAATTGAATTAACAATTTTGTTTTTATAATCAAATAAAATTGCTTGAAATTGCACTTGTCAACTTGATTGATCAAGTTAAGACCTTATGGGGACCTGCGACCAGTGTCCTAGCATTGATCTTCGTTATATGTCCGTTTGTTTTTGTAGTAAATGAATAATCCAATACATATTTTCTTAAAAATGATAATTTATTTCATTTATAAAAATGAATGATATAAAATCAAATTATTTTTTATTGATTAATTATTTCAAATAATAAAAAGAATATTTTTAGCCAAATTTTATATTTTTCACTAAATAAACGTACCTTAAAAGTTAAATAGTCCTTTGCTCTTGGTTGTTAACCTTTTGTAGTAAATCATCGCAAGCTCCACGCCTCAGCCATCGAAACTCGAAATATGAAAGATTGACTATTGGGATAACAAGTGAGCAGGCCCGTATAGAGTGGCTTTTTACGTTTTAATGAATTTAATCTTATGACATATAAGCTTAAGCCAATGAATAGAGAAAAATCACGTAAATATAAAAAGCAAGATGAATTTCGATAGAAGGTGGACACATATTTGTGATACTATATTAAAAAGTCTAATCCAAAAACTTAAAATGATAGGTAAAGAAAAGTTACATGAATATGAAGAGAATATATGACCATTTATGAAGTAATGCGGTACAATACCTCAATAAATACCAGCCGTCCTAAAAAGTTGCCCTCATGATATAGTAGTAGTATAAATCGACAACCATGTCTAGCCCCTGATGAGGGTTTTCCGGCCTTGCCAACGCCACCATGTCTCTGAACGGCGATAGGGTTTCATTTTAGTCACTAGAAAGTTGTCCCAAGAAGGGTCCTTCGTATTCATTTAAATCCGCTGGCTCAAACCAAACCGCCTTTGCTTCGACATCTTGAAAGCAACGCAAAATTATTGTCGATGATGTGGCGTGCACGCCATGTGAAGAGGCGAATAATTTCGGTTCATTTACTACAATATTTTCGAACCCTTCTATTCAATATATATATAGTCCATATCCAAAGAAAACAGTGAGCATTCTAGTATTTAGCAATTTTATTTAATAGAGGTGATCACGGAAACTAAACCAAACTGGTTGGTTCTAGGCGGTTCCCAATTTTTAAAATTTAAAACCGGTGATAATCAGTCCAATTTCAAACCCCAAGTGTGGACTAAACCATTCGGATCATACCAATAGTTTTTCTTGCCAAAAGGGTAGAAAAGAAAACAAAAACAACATTCATAGACACACTTGCTCCCTACAAGAGTTTAAAAAAAAAAAATCCTTCCCAATCCCTTGTCCGGTTCTAGTGTTCCATTCCCCCCATGGAATACAAAGAAAGAAAGAAATCCCAACAATTTTAGGATCAGGGGCCGATTTCTGATTTTATAATTGGGAACTAACCCTTCTGATCAGGTTTTCAGTTCTAGAGTGGATCCACCTTGAAAATCATTACCTTTGCTATTTAGTTGCATTATTTCCCTCTTAATTTATTATGTTTATTGAGTTGTTAATTGGAACATGCGAAAATTAACTACAATGAAGTCTCCTAAATTCGTATTAGGATTGGAATAGAGAAGGAAATGACAAATATTAAAGGCCAGCTATTTGACGTGGATCATTGCAAACATGGAGCTCAAATTTGGAAATTTGTACTTTAACCTAATTTTGTATTAGTTTCATCATGACCAATCATTCTTTTTTGCAAGAGAACCCTCCACCTACCCTACCCGCAAAACCTTTCACTTGTTTAATACAATTGATTATAATAGCTTTTTTTAATGATATTATATATTATATATATATTCCCATATCATATATATATAGTTTCTTTTTGCCATTAAACGGCAAGGTGGGGAGAGGGCGACAAATGCGAGTGCACCTTTCAAATCCTTCCGAATGGGAGAAGGGCCCAATCTTGTCCCCTTCGGTTTTTGTATTGAATTGACTTAAGTAATTTTGTCTTGATAATCAAATAGATTGCCTCATATTGCACTTCATTGAATTGTTTTTTTGTTAACTTAATCGATCGAGTTAGACTTTACAATGACCTGCAACAAGTCTCCAAGCATTATAAATCTTCACTAAAATTGATTGCAAGGGCGCTTTGTACTTTGCCCTATTTTTGTATTAGTTTTCATTAGATCTAATTATTCTTTTTCACACCAATGCCCATTGCCCAAGATCCAATCATTCCATTTTGCAACAAAGCAAGAGACTCCTCTACTTACCCAACACGCATTATGAAATACATAGATTATGGTTGCATGATCGGTTCTTGTTTCTGGGTAATCGAATTCATTCACACGTATGTTCCTAACATAGATTAAGCCAAAAAAAAAAGAAAAAATAGTTTCTTTTTGCCGGGAGGGAAAAATATAAGTCAAATAGTATAGTATGGCAAAAAATGGCTTGCCTTGTTTCTCATGATAATCAATTCCCTTTCCCACCTTAAGTACAAGTCGAGAAATCAAACCTTTTAATGCTACCTATTCATAAAGTCAAGTGTTCAATCAAATACTGCTGAAAGGCATACCCAAAGGTTCGATGGTGAAGGTGAGAACTTATGAAATCAAGGATACAGAGGATGAAGATGAAGAATGATAACAGATGATTCGTGAAGAAGTTTTCGATTCTTATTTCACTGTATCTTCATCTATTGAACAACAGAGATATTGAAGAGAACTACAAAGCACAAGCCTTCGAATCATCTAGTTTTTCTTAACCTTTAACTGAATACATTCGCTCTCTATATATGGAAAGAAAAGAAGAAGACTAACTATAAGAGAACAAACTAACTAACTTCAACTAACAAACTTTGAGATGAAAATAACAGAACAACAATCTTGCAACTTGGCAATCCGTGTCTTTGACATTTGCACGATCTCCACCGTTGATGAACTTCATTATCCATGAGTTATCAATGTCCTCAGCTCATTCACTTCTCAATTGCCTCTTGATGATCCACATCTATCATGGTCGAGGACTTGGCAATCCGTGGTTGACTTCTTGATACAGCAGAACACAGTTTTGATCTTGATTCTCTAACATTCCCCCTCAAATTGGGAAGAGTGAAAGATTACATTCCCAATTTGGTTCGGAGAGTAAGATGAGACAAGCGAGAGAGAGATTTAGTAAATATATCAGCTAATTGAAGATAAGTAGAGATATACTAAACACGAATAGATCCAGAAGAGACTTTCTCACGAACAAAGTGAAAATCAACTTCAATGTGCTTGGTTCGGGCATGTAATATTGGATTGGCTGTGAGAGAAATTGCTGATCTGTTGTCACAATATATATTGGTAGGTGACTGAAGAGAAATCCCTATATCTCGTAGCACAAACGTGATCCAGGTGAGTTCAGCAGTGGTTGAAGCAAGTGCTCGATACTCTGCTTCAGTCGAGGATCTGGAAACTGTAGGTTGTTTCTTAGCAAACCAGGATAGTAGATTGGATCCAAGAAACGTGCAAAACCCTGTTGTGGAACGTCGTGTTGTTGGACAACCAGCCCAATCCGCATCAAAGAAACCATAAAGATGTACTGAACTTTGAGCATGGAGATAAATTCCAAGATGTATAGTACCTTTGACATATCGAAGTACTCTTCTTAATTGCTGAAAGTCTCCTATAGTCGCTGCTGCATTTTTTGACAGAGAAGATTAGTAGCAAATGCCAGGTCTGGTCGAGTAATAGTTAAGTACTGAAGAGCACCAACCAAGCTTCTGTATTCCATAGGATCTGTAAGAAGATTGGCAGTATCAGCCATTGAAATTGATCGAAGAGGCAGAGGTGTTGAGATTGGTTTACAGTCTGCCATATAAGCTCGTTTCAACAAGTTAGTAGCATATTTTGTTTGACACAGAAAGAGGTTCTGTGAAGTTCTTTTGGCCTCAATGCCCGAAAATAGTGAATATACCCAAGGTCCTTCATATGGCGAAGACTAAGTTTCTGAATAAGAGTAGTTAAGAGATGTGGTGAACTTCCAGTCAAGATGATATCATCAACATATAGGAGTAATAGGACTGTATGTGAGTTTGTATGAAGAACAAATAAGGATGGATCGGTTGTCTTTTGCAAAAGAAACCATTTTCGAGTAAAAATTTACTGAATTTATCAAACCAAGTTCTTGGTGCTTGTCGAAGACCATATAGGGACTTGTGAAGCAGACAGACATGGTTTGATTGTTGGGGATTGATAAAGCCAAGTGGCTGTTCCATGTATACAGTCTCATTCAAATCTCCATGAAGAAAAGCATTCTTAACATCAAGCTGATGTATTGGCCAGTGCCTAATCATAGCCAGAGACAACACTATTCGAATTGTTGTGTGTTTCACAATTGGACTGAAAGTCTCAGTGAAGTCAAGTCCTTCTTCTTGGTGGAAGCCTTTGGTGACTAGACAAGCTTTGAGTCTGTCAAGGCCTCCATCTGGTGTGAGTTTGGTCTTATATACCCACCTGCAACCTATTACATTCATCTGGTCAATTCTAGGGATCAATGTCCATGTTTGATTTTCAGCAAGAGCATCCATTTCTTCTTTCATAGCCCTATACCAGGCTTCATTGGCTAAGGCTGACTTGATAGACCGTGGTTCCATAGGAACTGGATAGTCAACTGAATAAGCATACTTTGGATTTGGTTTTCGAATCCCAGACTTTAGTCGAGTCTGCATATGATGATTATTACCAATACCTTGAGAAGAAGACAGAATGGGTTTGGAATTGGAATGCCTTGAATCAGAATTACTTTCAGTCAGTAGATCATTGTGTGAGGATAAAGAACTACTGGCAGTATATTGTTCCTGAGAAGTAAACTGATCTTGAGGCATAGCATCTATTGATGCCATGACAGATTGTCCTTCTGTCATTGTCTCATCTTGCATATTCCTTGAGGAAAAGGGCTGAGATTGTTGTCTATGATATGGATGATAAGTATTGCAATCATGGAGACCAGGATGGATCTGGTTTGTGGCAGACTGATGAAAGGATCCAGTTGCTGGTGACTTGGTTCTTGATGATTCGAGGAAATGTATTCCTTCAATCCATTGTTTGTATAAGTTTGTATAATGTCCATATTCATGGACTATCTTCTGTGAAAAAGGATAAGAATACTCATCAAAGACAACATGCCTACTGATGTATACACGATTATTAGTTGGAACCAAACATCGATACCCTTTGTGCTGATTGCTATAACCCAAGAAGATACAGGGAAGAGATCGAGGATCAAGTTTATGGCTTGTATACGGTCTTAGGCAAGGATATCATGCACAACCAAATACTCTTAAATGATCATACCTTGGCTGTTTATTATGAAGTTTGTTATAAGGAGTGTCCATCTGCAGCTTTGGTGTGGGAAGAATGTTTATGATGTAATTAGCTATCACAAATGCATCCACCCAAAATTTTAGTGGAACTTTTGAGTGATAGAGCATGGCTAATCCCAGTTCAACAATGTGTTGATGCTTTCTTTCGGAGACCCCATTCTGTTGTGGTGTGTGAGGACATGATATGAGCTGTCTTATTCCATGATGTATCAGATATTTTTGAAATCTATTGCTTATGAATTCTCCTCCTCCGTCACTTTGGAAGATTTTAATCTGATGATTATACTGTTGTTCAACTAACTTCTGGAATTGAACAAATATATCATAAAACTCAGACTTCAACTTCATGGGATATAGCTAGCAATATCGAGAGAAATTGTCAACAAAAATCACATAATATCTAAACTTTTGAAAGGAACAGACTGGTGATGGTCCCCATATGTCACAATGAATTCGTTCTAAGGGAAAACTTGATGTAGAATCAGAAATTGGGAAAGGTAGAGCTGTACTTTTAGCCATTTGACAGCTGCTGCAAACAATCTGAGATGATGAAACAAATTGTATAAGCTTCTGTTTTTGCAGATGTTTAACTACTTGAGCATTTGTATGAGCCAAACGCTGATGCCATATATCTTCATCGACTGTCTTTTGCCGCTGAGTAAAGAAGGCTTCTGTGGTCTGTGGATTAGCTTGATAAAGCCCTCTAATTTTCCTTCCGAGCTTCACCATTGTGTTGGTACTGTTGTCCTTTACATAAACACCAGTTTTGTCAAAGATAAAAGAACAAGGGAAGTCATCTCGTGAGTTTAGATGCGAAAGGAGATTCTTCTTTATCTCGGGACAATTAGAACATCGTTAAGGGGTAATGTATTGTTCTTTGTTTTGAGCCAGGTGTTGCCAATGTGAGTTACAGGTAAACATGATCCATTGCCTATCATAACAGTATCATGTCCTTGATATTTAGAAAGAGTATGGAGCATACCAGGATTGGCACTGATGTGAGCCTGTAGCTCCTCAGTCGGATACCACTCACTTCTGTTGAGTCTTCGATATGCATAGCTGTCAATGCTGCTGGAATATCCTCGCTTGGTAGGAATTGTCAAACCGATACCGAGCGAAGAGCATCATGTCCGGACTTTTTACATATTTGACATTCTAGTCGAATGCTACTTGTTTCTTTTTCATCCTACAAGTTCTTACTTGAGTTTGCAGAAGGATAAGTCTTGACATTTTGATACCTTTGTGAGTAAGTGGTATAGGGTCTAAACCCTTGGTTTGTTGTAGAGATAACATTTTCTGTCTAGGGTGTTGATTTCCTTGCCCCGAACCGGAGATATCCGTTCCGTAATTCGATATCTTTCAAAACCACGACCCCTATTGTTACCAGTTCGGCCACGACCATAACTTCGACCACCTCTGTAACCTCCTCTTTGAGATATAAATCTAGATGCTTGAGAAAAGTAGTCTTCATTTGCGATATCTTTATATTGAACCCGAAACTGTCTTTGTCCAAAATATGCCAAATTCGGGTTGAACTGACTTCTGGAAAGATTTTTGAGTCTTGATTCAAACCTTTCTAATTGAGCAATAACCTCATCATATTCTGGCTGAGGCTTCAAACAATATATGGTAGTCCGAAAGTTTTCATACTCAGGACCTAAACCTTCCAATACACCAAACATCTTGGTTATATCATCCACAGGTTTGCCTATTGCATTCAACTGATCACATATGGATTTATATTCCCTGAGATAATCAGCAAGAGTTTGTTCATGCTTGTGACATGTTTGCAGCTTCCCCCTCAATTCAAACTCTCTAGCAATTGATTTCTGTGTAAACCTTTTCAGAAGAGTTTGCCATACTTCGGATGATGTTTCTAATCCAATTATCAAGCTCAAAATATTTTCAGTAACTACTCCAGAGATCCATGATGAAATCAACTGATCTGTTCTAGTCCAGTCAGTGTAATATGGATTAATAAGATCAGTTTCACAACTTTCATCCTCTGTTTGCAGCATTCGAGAGGGTGAAGGAATATCTCCATTAACAAAACCAAACAGATCTTGGCTTTTCAAAAACCTTTGGATTTGAGCTTGCCACAATAGAAAATTATCCTCAACAAGTTTGAGTGTGACAAAGTTTGTGATATTCACATGTATCGGAAAAGGATATTTTGGAGTTCTAATCGCCATTCTTATGATCCTTTGAAGAAAATGCTATCAGTAATGCTATGAGCCCTGAGTCCTTATGAGTTTACCTTGATCCAGAGAACTTCATTGTTCATTCACTTCTTCTGACGTGATGCACGAACTGATTACTGGACAGGATTCATTCAGATGCATGTCGATCTTCCCGCTCTGATACCATGAGAACTTATGAAATCAAGGATACAGAGGATGAAGATGAAGAATGATAACAGATGATTCGTGAAGAAGTTTTCAATTCTTATTTCACTGTATCTTCATCTATTGAACAACATAGATATTGAAGAGAACTACAACACAAGCCTTATGAATCATCTAGTTTTTCTTAACCTTTAACTGAATACATTCGCTCTCTATATATGGAAAGAAAAGAAGAAGACTAACTATAAGAGAACAAACTAACTTCAACTAACAAACTTTACAGATGAAAAAAACAGAACAACAATCTTGCAACTTGTTAATCCGTGTCTTTGACATTTGCACGATCTCCACCGTTGATGAACTTCATTATCCATGAGTTATCAATGTCCTCAACTCATTCACTTCTCGATTGCCTCTTGATGATCCACATCTATCATGGTCGAGGACTTGGCAATCCGTGGTTGACTTCTTGATACAGCATAACACAGTTTTGATCTTGATTCTCTAACAGAAGGGTCACGCCGTCTTTCACGAGATCACAAATTTAGATTACATTGCGAACAAATGCCTGAGCAGCTTTGTATCTTGTGTATTTGCTACTTCATGTTAAAAGCTTTTTGATTTTTGGTATGCCAATGGAATTGTAGAGATCAGCTCGTAGACTTATGTGTGAGTTGAGTATGTATGACTCAAATGGAATATTTGTGAGTATAAGATTCTTACATTTTATACGATTGAAGGGAAGTTAAGGGAATAGGTTTAAATAAGAGAGAAGTATTTCCAAAGAGACTTGCACTTACATTTTTCTTTATGGAATAACTGAATTGGAAATCTTAAAATTTGTCACAAAAGCGCAATTGAGTTATATAGTGTAATTAAGTCACAAAACTTGTCAAATTAGTATAATTAAATCTTTCCATTAACGCCGTCCAACTTGATCAATAGAAAATGTTGACATTGATTTTTTTTCAATTTTTCTCTCTTCTACATGGTGATGACGCTAAAACATAAAACACATAGCTGAAACCTCTCATGAGTTTTCCTTCTTCTCTTTTTCTTTTTTTCTTTATGTTTTTTTTCGTTTGCTTATTTTTAATATAACTTAAATAAAATTTGTTAAATCAAAACAACGTAGTTTTAGCCACGGCATCGCCACATAAGATATAGAAAAAAATAAATAGCCATATCAATACTTTTCACTAGCTAAATTGAATAGAATTAATATAACAATTTGATTACACCAATATGATAAGTTTTAGAATTTGCTTATACTTTCATGATAACTTTTATGACTTTTAGAGTGCATTTGGTAACCATTTGTTCCTGGAAACAATTTCTGCTCGAAAACGGTTTTCTACTTTTATTCGCTATACGAGTTCCTAAGAATTCAAAAGCATTTGGTAACTATACAAAATTTATATTCTTGAAATAGAAATGCTTTTGATACAATCCTCAAATTTATTTATTTTTTTGTGATTTAGAATTTCTTTCAATTTTTGAATAATTTTATTACATTTTTCCCATTTTCTTTTTTTTCTTCTTTTCTTTTATTTTCTTCTTCTTCTTCTTCCTCCTCCTCCTCCTCTCGATCCCCAGCCTTGGCTACGACTGACAACTAGCTAGATGAGGGCCGGTGACCTCACCAACCTCAAGAGAGCCTCACCAACCCCACGCGAGGCCAAGCTTCATCGGCCCGAGCCTTGCCCAACAACAATGAGGCTCGGCCCTGTTGAGGGCTGTTGGGGCTCTTGCAAGGTTGCCTACCATCACCAAGGTAGGCGACCGGCTAAAGGAAGAAAGAGAAGAAAAAAGGAAAAGGAGAAAAGAAAGAAAAAAAGGCTTGATTCTTGAATTGTTCCCAAAAATAAAGAAGTAACTTTTTTTTTTTTTTTACTTCTTCATTCTATTTCAAATCTATTCTCAAGTACCAAATGGATTTTTGTTCTTTTTTTTATTTCGAAAAATAAAAGAATAATTATGCACTATTTGATACGTTAATAAACAGGTCCTTAGTTCACCTATCCCTTTCTTCAAAGTTGAAAAGAATCGAATGAAAATGAACTCCTTTTTTGCTTCTTTTTTTCCATTATTGCCCCTCGTGGACAAGACAAATAAACTTTAAATAAATTCACTCACTATTTCCCCTCCACATCATTTCCCTTCAATGCACTTCCAAACAATACAAGGTAATTAAAATATTCTATCCCATTCTTATTTTTCCTTCCACAACCTTTATTTTCTTTTCTCTTCATTTTTTTTTAATAATTCTTTTTGGTTTTGATTTCTCTAAAGTGATAATCCTCGTTATCACAATTTTGAATAAGCGTTACGACTGATACCAAATTGAAACAAAGTAACACACTTGATTATGGCACTACGAACATTAATAACTCGAAAATAACTGGAATTAGATATGTTTCAATCCAATTTTCATATTAAAAAAGAAAAAATGAAACTTTAAGTGAAAGAAGAATCGTCGCGCTTAATACGAGGGCTTAAGACTTTGGGCTGTGGGCTTTAATGTACTAGTTTATAGGGAATTACCATCCCAACTCTGTCCATGACAAAAAGGGTTCCCCATACTCCATCGAAAGTTCTTTTATATTCGAAAAAAATTTACCAGCAAAGATTGATGGATTAATCTTTGGTCAGTCTCCCAAAAAAAATGAACCGATGAATGGTGATCGTGGTAGCTCGTGAAAAATCATTACCGCATCCTTAGCTTCTACGCTACGTTGTCCCGAGATTAAACGTCAAATCTCTTTCACCGATGGGGCTGATTCCCCCTTTGCTTAGTCCCGCCTCGAGTGTAAAGCCTGCTATTTCTGCCTAGGTTATATTTTCCTCCGATAGCCTAGCTGAACGCTACGCTTTTCTATGCTTAAAACATCGCGAACCTTAGCCCTTCGACTCTAATTAGTTTGGCACCGAAGTTTCTTCTCGATGATTCTAACGTTAAAAGGGGGAAAGAATTTGAAGTTTTCAACTCGATTACAGACGAAGGGGCTGAGACGGAGTACTCGATTGATCGTTCCGAAGTTTCATCCTAGCCCTAAAAAGAAATTTGCAGCGTAGCAGCTAATGCCTTCATAAAGCGCAATCGAGCATTCATGTCGAATGATTGAATGGGTCGGCAACGGCAAAGAAACTTTCCCTTTTTTTTTCCCAATCAAAACCTTTTTGAACATGTGGCTCCAATCTGACAAAGGCGAGGACGCACTAACATCTTCTCTTCTTTTCCTCGGGTCAAAGGTTGGGAATGTCATTGCCAAACCGGACTACGTAAGACCAACTCGCATGTACTGTCAGATCAGGTGAATCTCCTGTGGACCGATTTCATCCGAAGGCAGATGTGAGCTCGGCTGGATTCAATTTAATACGTTCTTTCTCTAAATTATACGAGCTAGAAGGTAGAAGAAACGTCAAGAGTGATGTAAATTAAGAATTTGAAAAGCGTGAAGCAAAAGTTGGTTTCCGCTTTACCGCCTGTCCATTTTGCTCATGGACTGTTCAAAGAGCTTAGGGAAGCAAAAAGCTTTTACTTCATTACAAAGGAAAAGCAAAGAGCTCCAGAAGCTGCTTCAGAAGGTTGTAAAGAAAGACAAGAGAAGAGAAAAAAAAGTGATTGCTAGCTCTAGCAGCTTTATTGCTCCACAAAGAAAAGTACAGCTTTGTTACTCTAAGCCTAGTGGAGTGTGTATTAGCAATGGGGGATCATGGGTACAAGTCCAAGATATCGATGTCATCAGGGCCGGTCGATCACGTTATTGAAGTTCACATGAGACTTGTCGTCGTCGTCGATGATTGCAATTGACCCGATTCGTAGTGGAATAAGACTGAGGGTTTCCCTCTCATTTGCCTCTTGAACTGCAATGGTGGAAGTGCGTGTACGTCTGGTTTTGAGGGTGAAACTGGAGGCGACAGTCTAAGTGACACCAAAACTTGACCGAGCCCAGACGCCCCACCCTCCAGCGGGCCCTGGCAGTGCCCTTCAGGTCGAACGTCACCTTGTTCTTTTCCAGCGAATCGCCGACGAAGTTGGACTGCTCTGGGTTGAGCGGGATCGGGGACGACTGCACGACGTAGTGGAACACCGTGGAGTTGTTCTTCTTCACGTCGAACGGGTAGGCGCGGAGCAGCGCGATGTTCTCCCCGGTGTAGCTGAGCACCAGCTCCAGCTTCTGGAAGCTCGCGTGGGCCTTGGCGTTGTCGTTCTCGGCCTTGATATCGATGGTCACCTGGGTCACCAGGACCCCGCCGTAATCGATCCGGAAGATGTCGAGGCTCGCGCCGACGACGCTGATGAAGGGCACCCGGGGGTGGACGACGATGTAGCCAATGAACACGGCGATGCCGGCAATGATCACGGCCAACGAGAGGATGACGCAGATGACGGCCGCGCACCAGATGAGCGGGTGGGTCCGCCTCTCACTCGCGCCAAGAGGTCCCTTCGGCATGTTAGAGGTGATAACAGGATGAGGGACTGGAGTTTTGCCTTGAGAGAGACAACATGAGGGCCAAGCACAAGCTGGTGTTCTTGCTTCTTCCTGCCCAAAGATAAATTTTCAGGTGTTTGGATGGCTGGGGTGGGAAGGAAGAGCGAGTTAACTTGGGTTCTTTGCACTTGTTGGGACGGTTTGGTATCTTTTTGTGATGTTGGGGGGGGGTGAGAAGTCTTTGCTGTATCTATGAATCTCCCTAAGGAAGCTTTATTGAGGGGACAAGGGAAGGCAAAAATACCAAACTTGCATGCCCTTAGTCCTTAATCCCCAATTGAGTGGTTTCTTTCCCACTTTGTGCTTAACAAGGAAGGCAAAATTATTTTTTTTTTGGGCTGCATGTGGAGGGAACATCATGGGTTAAATCCCACTTTTTTTCCCTGTTGAAAGAGACCTGACATGTGAGAGAGAGAGAGAGAGAGAGAGTGTTGCGTACTCAAGTAAGAATTACCCCCATCATGTATGTGTAAACTCAGCTTCTTGCATCTGTTTTTAACCATTCTATAACATTAACCAACGGTCCTTTTGCCAGATAAACACATCACTTCACTCAGTTACACGCGTCAAAGGTGTATCGCCGATGGTCTGCGAGAGGTCAATGACATGATCGAACGTGCAATTCGCCGAAACAAAAGAACCCAATCGCCAATCAGCCGTCAAACTTCGCAAGACGTCTCGGACAAGAAAAGGCTTTCCCTATGTTGCCTTGGTTTCACAGGCGAGAGATACCTTTTTTCAGTACACACGGATCCTTGAAAATGTTTTGTCAGTGATGGGGCGAAAAAGCATCCGTTGATTGGCTTTCAAGGTATCTCAGATCCTAAAAATTATTTAATTTTGTCTGCAACAGAAGAATGGACTGGATGTTAGAATCGAAGGACAGGATCTACGTTCCTCAAATATTCTGGGCATATATGATGCTTTAATTTTGTCTGCAACAGACAGCAAACTGTTCATACAAACCCCTCCTTGCGGGTAAGGATTTACCATTTCCGAAAGCAACTGGAGTTAAATCAAGACAGGTTCCTTCAAAGCATTCTTGCCCACGCTGCTTCAGTGATATGTGGTGACACGACCGTCGATGCCCGTCCTGTGGTGCACCCAATCAATGAAAGATATATTGAGATCCATATTGCATTAAGCAGAGAGAAATGTACAGCACGTCTTGACATGTTGACCGATTTTCTCCATGTGATCTCCTCGGTTGCCAAAATAGACATCAATGGAGACATTTCCGCTCGAGGAACTCCTGCTATTCTTGCGGAAGCAGCCCAAAAAAATTTAGCACAATCACACCTGCCACCATCAGTGTCAAACAACAGGTTTGTTTGGAGAATCATGTCATCATCCTGGTCAACAATCGTGGCAACATTACGCCTGCAAGACGCTTTGTAATTAAGAAAACTATCAAAGGATCAAAAGACCTGATGTCATATTGGTGAAGCCTTAAATTAGTCATGGCCAGTGTATTCTTAGCTCGTGAAGCTATTAATCAGCACTTCAATCAATTAGAGATCACATCACATCACATCACCCCGACCCATTGGCCATCACTATTGTTGCTCTGAATGACCACAGTCTGCTGCCTACTCTAAGCCATCTTAATGAGCCTTTCTACACTGCTAACGACTCTAACATGACCCAATCTTGTTGAGCTCAACTGACTCGAGTGTGTGCCCTAATACTGAGGAAATTCTCACAAACAAAGGGATGCAACATATAGAAACAGGTCATCAGCTTGTGCCCACATGTTAGGGGAGTATCAAGCTCAATCAATGAAAAGAACCAATGGAACAAGATAGGGTCAGTAGACAAGTGCGAATAAATATAATACGAACTAGAGCATTTTTGTTGGTTTCCAAAATTTAACAAAAGGTGGATGGCAGACACAAGCAACTTCAACATAGACAAGAGGTCCAGAACCAGGAATCAGCACATAACATGACCTAAAACTTCCAAGTTCAGAACTGAACGCAGCTCATAGAAACAATGGAAGCAGAAACAAATTGTAGAGCATGAAAAGGATCCTGATGAGGATTCAAAGGGTAGCCAAGGTCCGCTGTAATGAAAGAGGAGAGAGATAATGAGAAGTGCTGGCTCAAGCATGATAATATGAGGTACAGGAATACTATCCAAGATTGTGCCTAAGGTAAGTAAAACCTAAAAAGTCAGATCTCGGAGACAAAATTGAGGGATTGCCATTGACCCATTGAAAAGAGACTGGGATGGTAGTGATGACAGATGTGCAGTCAATCATCTACTCACAATGCAAAAATCACCTAATGACAAGGCTTTTGGCTGCACAATATTCAGTTTATAGGTATCCTCAAGGCTACACACTGTTACAATACATTCCAAAGTCTCAGCCAGAAGACAATAGCACACATTTCCTTCACTCATTCTCTCTCTCTGTTTCTTTCTTTTCATTTTTGGGGGACTGTTCCACTTAAGTACTAAATTTTACCATTGAGTTTGCTAATAACAGTTCATCATAACAAAGATGATCTAGTGTAGAATTTTCTGGCAGAAATATGACAACCTTTATTATCTGTTTTGACTTTTTATTTGCTAAATTGACAATTTCTTTTTTTCCCTCCTGATGAAAAGGCATGCAACTTTAAGCAAAGCTTTAGCACCATCAAACCTAATGCTTAAAATGTTCTAGGGCTCCTGACATGATAACATTTGAATATCTAGACAGAGCTGCTTAAGACTTTATGGGCACTCCGAACAATCAAAAACAAAAACAAAAAATAAATAAATAAATGCAATTTCAAAATTATAAGAAAAGGGCTAATACACATAGATGTAACACAATTTGAGTAGATGTACTAGATTATGAACAAAATGCTGCCCAAAGCCAAATATATGTAAACTTGATGTTTAAGGGAGTCATTGTCTAGAGCATGGGATATGGACAGAACTACCGAGTTGCAGTATAATCCTTTACATCACACCTGAGTAAGTATAAAAAGGAAATACTTCTACAATCTCAAAGTGTCCATAATTTGGAAAAGGGTTACAAAAAGGAATAATCTCAAGATTCCCTTTTTTATACATTGAAATAGAGAGGGCGAGGAGGGGCAACCAACATAGCTACTCCCTCTAGCTGCTGTCAGTAGAGTCACATACTCACTAGTAAATGTTTGAATTTAGATGGCGGTGAAATTGTCACTAAGCAGCACCTGCCACCATCAGTCTGAAGTAGGCCTGCCCATCAACAAAGCTCTCCAAGGTGCTAGAGGACCGGAATCCATTCACCAGAGTGAGATACATGCACCATTACTGCAAGTGGAGTCGAACTCGTGACCTCACATATGGAGTATTAGCCTATTTAAGCCACCATGCCTGGTAACAAGGACTTGTCTTAAAAGTTGATTATTTTTGGTTGTTGACAAAGAAATTATAGGTTATTTCCCTCACAGCCACACCACCAAATTGGTTATTAAAGTTAAGGTGGATGGCCCTCTACTTCTGTGAGAAGAAACATGAAGGAAGTCACTTTATGGCCAGATTAAATTAAACATTCTGTTTATTACCAACATCAAAAGGCAGGGGCAAGACAATAGATGGCAGTTTAGGCTTTCACGCTTGACTTCACACTCATGAAAATTAATCATGAGAGCAACCAGTAGTTCACTTATCATAGCTCTACATAACAAATGCATTTCCAGCATAATGGCCTGAGAAGATGAAAAGCATAACTGGACTTTGTAGCAAAATGATTCCGAGGAGCAAACCATAAATCAGCAGTTCAAGCTTTAAAGTCCATATCTTCATTGGCCAATAACCCAAGCAGTAAGCACCATAACCAGGAAAATGGTAGATAGATATTCAATTTCAAGTGCCAAAAAAGGCGCATGTCCAATCAAGCAAGCAATAATGTCAATTTCTTTAATAGAAATGTCTTGACACCATGCTCCATCATAAGGGAAACGTTATGTACTTCACAATCTCCGGACTCCAGGAGTATGCAGAAAAGTAATGTAGGAAATGAGAAACCAAACCAAAGATATGTTCCCAAGAGACCCAAAAGTCCAGAAAAGATGGAAAGGAACAGAATTATAACTAATGAAGCAGCGCTTCAAAGAGCATGGTGATTGGGAGAATACGCTAAACAACTATAAGACTTTCTATTTTAGCAGAATTTTTTTAGAGAGAAGTACACGATGTACTTTTAAATGAGATGGAGAGATGAAAGGGCAAAGAAAAGGAGAGGAAAAGAACAAAGAGACACAATGGCAAGAGGGAGAGGGACTGCAGGCAAAGGTGAAATGTCAAAGCTAGGACAATTCACCAGTAGATGCCAGAATACACTTTGGCTTGACATCAGAGAATTACTTTTGAGGTCAAGCTTGTGCATCCCTTTTCAACCAATTGGTCAAAAAGATGTGTAGTTGTGCCATGTTTGAAAGTTCCTTATAATTGTATGAAACTTCCACGCATTCTAGGAATCAAGAAAAGCCACTGATTGTTCGCGGCATAAGCCATGGAAGACTGTTTGAAGAGATATGGAACATGAGGTCCCAAGCAACCTACCAGTGAAGTAGGAGACGGTCTGCCATCTCCCTGGCTCTTTTGCACAACAGCACTCCCCCATAATAATACTTCCTTTAAAACAAATATTCAAAAATAGGGACATCGAAGCTCCCTTCACAAGGTAAAGAATGAATACAAGATTTGCAGAACAAATTATCAGAAGCTATGCAATTAGTTGAGGAATCAAACAACCAAAAATGCAAAAGTAAACAGCAAAATGCCGGAGAGAGAGAGAGAGAGAGAGAGAGAGAGAGAGAGAGAGAGAGTGCTCACATCAAGAAATTTTTATTTACTCCAACTGATCCAATTCTTTGGACTTCCAAAAATAGATGGAAAAACTAGATATAAACATGAGAGTGTTCTGAAAGTGAAGCTTGTATGGGGATAACTTCAAGCTCTCCATCTCCTTGAAAGGAAATCGTACGTGTCCCTTGCACTCCTCCTTTCCGCCTTATACAAGGCATCCATCAACTTTTCCCTCGTTGATTCATAGATGTTAATTCTTCGATCAAACATGTCTTCTGCAAATTTCCTCAACTCTGAGAACCTACCCAAAGTGCAGAGGCCAAGAAGCAAGGCATTTGCACTTGCATCAAGATGCAAGAAGCAGTTGTCAATCATGTAGTTCCATATATCGACACCTGTCTCAGGATCGTCGCCGTTGAAAAACATAGATATGGCCATGGAACAATTAGAATGAGTTGGTGGCAACTCATTCTTGATCATCTCAACAAAAAATTTGGCTGCTTCACGGACCTTCTTGTTTTTAACAAGACATTCAAAAATCATGTTATATGTCAAGGAATCAGGAAAAGCACCATGAAACACCATCTCATCTAGCAGCCTGAATGCATTGTCAGTGTCATCATTTTTGCACAGCAGACCGATCATTTGGTTGTACATGAACAAGCTAGGCATCAACCCACTACCGACCACAATATCCCACAATAGGATACAGTTGTGCGAATCATCACTCTTGCTAAGAATATCAAGGGCAGTGGAGAAAAATTTCAAACCTGGCAAGCAGTTTTTTCCCTTCATCACCTGGAGAAATTTGATGGCCTCCTCAGCATGCGACCCACGAACCAGAGTAGTCAAGAAAGCATCATAAGCCGACATATTCTGCGAACTCCATCCGATGCAGGCAACCATTTCCCCAAAAGTGTTCTTGGCCTTGTCCACATTTCCCTCCTTCTCCCATCCTTCAAGCAGAATTGCAAATGTATCCCCATCTGGGGGTATCTTCCCCTTGATCTTATCGTAAACCTCCGATGCCCTCATCGTCTGCATGTCCTCAGCACAAATAGCGCTCAATATTGAGTTAACTGCCACAGTATCTTGTTCAACCCCATACTGGTCCATCACATCAAAGCTCATGACCGCCTCGTTGACCCGACCAGCACTGCAGTAGCTCGAGAAAACCGACGCGAATGTCGCCATCGACAGCGCACCCTCTCGCTTCATGGAGCGCATAGCATCCCACATTTGCTCAAACGCCTGGTTCTTGCCAAGCAAGTCGACCATGAGGTTCCACGCGATCGCAGAGTGCTTGTGCTTCTGGCCAGCCCACCGGAAGAACTTCACGGCCGAAGTGGGGTAATTGTATGAATACTTAAGGACTTCTTCCACAAGGATCGGGTTCGCAGGGATCTCGGTGGAGTCGAGCGAGGCCTCGATCTCCTCGGGCGACGCCCGCGCAAGGATATCGCACACGGTCTTCGCCAACGGGGAGATGTCATTGGCATGGACATGGGAGGGGAACTGAAGGGGCTGCAAGTTGGGCGGCAGTCTCAAGCTGGCGTGGTTCGTCAAAAGTTGAGAAGACGGTACGCTTTTAGGCGGGTATCTAAGCCCCGACCGACCCAGATGTTCGGCCATGGCTTCCATCAAAGCAGTAGAGCGACCGAGAGACTAAAACGCTAAAAACCCAGAAGCAGAAATTCTCAATCTACCATCCCAACCGCTGCCGAATTCCCATAACCCACTAACGCAAAGCATCAAATTCGCTGCAAAACTCGCAAAGTTCGAATCTTTCTTCCTTCTTTGTACGTGAATTCATATGGGTATGTACAATTCGTGCCTTTCGTGTACGTGTTTGAGGAGAGAAGACCGAGCAGAGAAGGAACCTCGAGAGAGATGGCGGCGGGCAGCGCCGACCGAGCTTCCGGCGACCGTCGTTGACCGAGAAAAGCCTGGTGATCGATCGTGTCGTAGCCGGAGGTAGAGATCATCAGTCAAACGCTCGAGAAGAAGAGAAGACGAGGACGAACGGAGAGCTAAAACCTCCCAAGTGCCGCTCCGGTAGGAAAATACCTCCTCAAGATTTATAACTTTCGAAGCCCATTCAAATTGCCATAATAGTTTCTCAATCAGGTTTTTTTTTTTTTTTTCGATAAGCGAGGACTCCACTATAGGCGCTCGGTACCCGGATAGCATCGCATCAGACCCTATATCTCGGGAGAGATTAGCACAGACTTAAGACACTAACACTTGAAGATTCGAATTTGCGATCTCATCGATGAAGAGCAAGCCCTGATCTATCACAGTTGCCTACCAATTTTCAATTGAGTGTCTTTCCATATTGCATCCGTCCAAGTGCAATAACTTCTATTTTTCTATGACATAAATGTCATGTAATTTTTTAATTCATCCCTGAAATTTCCAACTTTTTTAAAAATGTTAATCACAAATATCATAACACATCCAATCTGTGAAAAAAAAAATTTAAAATGTTATGATATTAAAGTGATCAATTAAATGTTGTGATACTTAAGTGAATTATTTTTTAAAAAGTCATGATATTTAAGAAGTCAAAAAAAAAAATTATGACATACAAACGAGTACTGTACAAAATTTATTTATAATAGTAATAGCAACTGAATTTAATTAGGAAGAGGGTGGATATGATTTGGAAGAAAACAATCCTAAGATTGAAAAACGGGCCAATGAAAGCGTGGCTTGGAGCAAAATGGGCTCGAACGAGGCTACAAAACAGTGAGCGGTGACATCTGAAAAAGGTCCATCTGGACTGACACCACTTCACCAAAGGCATTTATACCTGAAAAAGACCTTTAATTTAAGCCATGATGAAGGCCTCTGACAAAACGCTGAGGTGTTCAGAGATGAAAATGCAAAGGCCTCTTAGGCAAAGCCGACATTTCTAAAAGCCCACGACCCTTCGTTTGGCATTTTTGGAATGCTGCTTTTAGGGTTAACGAATTTTCTTTTGGCTTCAGACTTTGCGTTCACGAATATTTTCATACTTTAGTCTTGGCCTTATGAACTGTTCACCTTCTCTCTCTCTCTTTGAAACAGACGTTGCACACCTAGATCACAAGTGTGAAGCTCCACCGAGAATTACGTGAGGCCAATCGGACGTCACCGAGAGTGACCGAGGGTCGCCAAAACTCATTGATGGTTACAAATTTGTTAAGTGAGATCTAGAGGATCACAACTTAGGTGAAGATTTGGTTGAGTAGAGAACCGTCAAGGGCCACTGAAGGTCACTGAGGTTGAGGCCCACCAAGTCGTTCAACCTTTATCTCCAAACCTATGTTACTGAAGGTCACGAGACATTGATGACTTATCCCTTGGGATCACACAACCTCGGCAATGTGCTGCCATTAGAATTTTCAGCCCTCTCTTTAGTGCTAGGTTGCTTTTGAGCCTCTATCTTCAAATCTATCACCCTTAGGTTACGTAACCTCAGTGTCGCCTAGTTGCTACCTCACTTATGTTCACACGACCTTAAAGATGAGTTGTCTGTAGAGCTTTTAGCTTTCCCAATGGCCACCAAGAGTCACTTGAGCTGACCCATTCTTCTATTCTTTTTTTTCTTTTTTAAAGATTTTAGCAAACAATCTTTTACAAAGTGGTCACACACATTGTAATTCACAATCCCTATCAAAGAGAGAGGGGATGATGAGGGAGGTCAATACCAATTAGGCCAGTCTTTACCCCTGGCAGGCCTCATAGCTCCGCCAAGTGACAGACGATAGCAATGACAACTAAATTTAATTAGGAATTAGGGTGAGCACGACCCGATTTGGAAGAAAATTAACCTAAGATCGAAAAGCGGACCAGCGAAAGCGTGGTTTGGAGCAAAAGGACTCGAACAACGTTAGAACATTGAGTGGTGACCTCCAAAAGAGGCTCCATCTGATTTGACACAACTTCACCAAAGGCATGTATACAGTATACCTATAAAAGACCTTTAAGCCAGGAAGGCCATGGACAAAAGGCTGGAGCGTTCAGCGATGAAAATACAAAGGCCTTAAAGGCAAAGTCGAAATTTCTAAAAGCCCATAATCCAATGTATCCCAGCTGTATTTGGCATTTTTGGAATGTTGCTTTTAGGGTTAACGAATTTTTTTCCCTTCCAACTTTGTGGTCCTGACCTTATAAATTGTTCGCCTTCTTCCTCTTTGAAACAGACGTTGCACATCTAGATTGCCAATGTGAAGTTCCACCGATGGTTGCAAGAGGCCAACCGGATGTTGCGGATAGTGGCCAAGGGTTGCCAAACTTCATTGATGGTTACAAGTTTATTAGGTGAGATCTAGAGAGTTGCGACTCACGTGACATCTGGACAAGTGGAAAATTGTCGAGGGTATTGAGGTCAAGGCTCACCAAGTCGCTCAAACATTTATCTCCAATTCTATGTCGCCTGAGGTCACGAGACATTGGCGACTTATCCCCAAGATCACACAACCTTGGCAATGTGCTGCCACTAGAGTTTTCAGCCTTCTTTTCGATGCCAAGGGTCACTTGAGCCTCTATCTTCAGATCTATGTCATCGTAGGTTGCATGACCTCAGTGTCGCCTCACCTCGGGTCGCATGACCTCAACAATTATTGCCTCACTTGTGGTTGCACGACCTTAGCGATGGGCCACCGCCGGAGCTTTCGACTTTCTCAATGGCTGCCAAGGGTCACTTGAGTTAACCCATTCTTCTTCTTTTCTTTTAAAGATTTTAGCAATCATCGTTTACGAAAGCAGTCGCACACATTGTAAATCACCATCCCACCATGGCAACCACAAAGTCGGTCGGCTTTGTGTGACCACAGACCTAGGGTCGTGCCAAAGAGGGCAACTGGCACGACCACTGTCAACCTTCATAGCCACGGGTCCTTCTTTCTCTCTGTGGCTCTAAAATTGAACGAAGAGGAAGGGCCAAGGCCTCCACTTCAGCCATGGAGGCCACTCGCCTCAGGTGACCGGGGACATTTATGTGCGTTCGTCCATTTCCTTAGCCTCGGTGTCATGGGGAAGAAGCAGACTAGAGATGGAAATAAAGAAAAGAAAAGTGATTAATAATGAATTAAAAAATAAAAAAAGTCATCTCAATTTTAATGGTCGAGAAAAATTCCCTAAAGATTGGAGCCCAAGTCGAGTTATCATCTATTTAGGTGGCGTTTGGGGTCATTTTTTTTTCAGTCATAAACAAGAAAAAAAAAACATTATCCTCTTTGTTAATTTGTAAAATCATTTCTCAATCAGAATGGTGTTCGATTGTGCCGAACGACATTGTTTATTTAACATCATTTTTACTGGACACGAATCATCGTATCTATAATTTGCTAGTCATAATTTTTTGTTTATCTACAAGTTAAATTCTAACAAAAGCAACATATATCCTTGACCACATAAAGAAGAAACCCCTAATCTCATTTCTTAAATAAAGCGATATGATGATTGATATTTATTAGATGAAAGAGAGTTCCAAATATTCAAAGATAAACAAAAAGATAAAATTCAAAGTACACTAATATCTCTTATCACTTTACATAAAGGAGATCACTAGTGCTAACAACCAACGATATGCGACTACTGTGATTGAACATATTGAAAGGTGCTCATAGTTCTATCCAATTATGTGTCAAGAATTTAATGTCAGTTCTTGAATATGACAGCACAAGTCGAAATTTCCTGTCGGACATCCAAAATCATGAACCTCAAAAACCACTTTTCTCGGACATGAAAAATGAAAATTCCCCGCTTTCGAAACGGTAGACTCCATATGATTTGTTTTTTTTTTTTTTTTTTTTTTTTTTTTTTTTTTTTTTGACATGATTAGTTTTATCTATAATCAATTCAAACGAGACTTTTCAAATTAAAAAAAAAAAAAAAAAAAAAAAGAGAGAAGGTAACCCGTATTTCTAAGCGGGATCCAACGTTGTCCTTGCTCTTCAAATTCTCTAAATTTAAGTACAAATTTCCAGTCCTACATCCAAAATCAAGAATCACAAGAACCGTTTTTCCAGGACATGAAAAATGAAAAATTCCTGACTTTCCAAATACTGGACCACATTCGATTTGTTTTTTTCCGAGAAAATCAGTTTCATCCATAGTCAATCTAGCCGAGACTTCCCACTAAAAAAAAGGTGGAAGAAAAGCTGTATCTCTAAGCGAAATCCAACGGTGTCTTCGCTCTTCAAATGCTCTAAATTTACTGTTCCTGAATGAAAACCATCGATGTATCCATCCCTAGACCGTGCGAACAGCGAGAGTCCATCTGGCAATTTCCACAGCAGACCCAGAAGCGCCACGCCGTGCCGTGTCCACAAGCGTCTGAATCTTCGCCGAGATAACGCAGGAGCGAGGACAAACGGTGCTGCATCGTCTGCATCTGCATCCGTCAGTGGTTGGATTGGAATTTGTCCGGAGGTCACGCCAGGAAGTTTCCATTCCAAGACGATGCAGCAGCGGATCCCCAAAAAGGGGAAAAGTCTCCAGCCCACTCGCTAGGTAGATTATTCTCTCCTCGAATCGATTCCAGGGCATAATCGCTCTTTTGCCAGGTCTTTCCTGGAGGTCAAATGGCCCCCACCCTAAAGCTTAAACCCACCCACTCCTCACCCCCCCCGCAAGTCACTCATACAAAGAGAGAGTTCCACTTCCATGTGATGGAGAGGTCATTTGGTCCTTTCTGAGTATGTCGCGATCGCAATCCCCGGCGACAGTGAAAACATAATCGGGTCTCTTCGCGGGAAGTCCCGGCGACCCGAAAGACCGCCGGGAGGATTGGGTTGCATCGATCAGACATGTTTGCAATTCATCCACATTCTGTAGTTTTCCTGTGTGCCGATTCGAGATGAATATCGGGTAATTCTTCTAGTTGCACAACATTGAACTGTGGCACCATCACATTCACGAGAAAACGCATCAGATTTCTTCTGATTAAGCCTTGAAATCTCTGTCTCTCTGTCTCTCGCTCTGTCGCTCTCTCTCTCTCGCGTAGTCCACCTAATGTTAGGTGAATTTCACCAGCTTCATGGAAAAGCTTAGGTTGGGCAGAATCCCTTTCTTTCTCAAGAAGGTCATTATTTGATTCGATACCAAAACCGTTCCCCAGCACAGCCCATGGGGACTATTGCCCCTCCTTCCAAGCAACGAAAGATTGCTCCTTAGTTTCAACCACTCGCCAAAGCAACAGAATCATCCACCACCCCAAGCAAGCCAAGGGCCACTTCCATTTTCTTGAGTGACCTTCAAGCCTTCCCCTATTCCTAACCTCTCCCTCCCTCCAGCTCTCCAAAAGAAGAATCAGCCAAGCAAAGCATCCCGGAATGGGAAGCCACCGGCCCGGCCTCACCGCCTTCCTGCTCTCCTTGCTCATCGTCGCTCTCGCCGTCGTGGCAATCCTCTCGTGCGTCGCGGCTGAGGTCAAGAAAACCAAGGTGAGCATTGCGGAGAAAGAGTAGTCGTTACTTCATTGGAGTCAATTGGGGTCGGTGGTGATGTCGTGTGATGTGATGCTTTCGTTCTGTTCCTCAAGGTGAGGCAGCTCAAGTGGGACGGCAAGCTGTGCTACTTGCCTGGGAGCGACGCGTTCAAGTACGGGGTCTCGGCACTGGCCTGCCTCTCGGCCGCGCAGGTGGTCGGGTATGCTGCGGTATGCACCGGCTTTTGCGCCAGAGATCGGAAGGGCGTCGAGAGGCGCAAAGGGAAGAGGCTGACGATCACGGCGGCTCTCTTTCTGGTTTCGTGGTAGGTCACCTGTCTTTCGTTTGAAGCAGACCCGTCTGCATTATTGCAGGAGGTTGGAGGTTGGAGTTTGGCGTTTGGTATGCTTCTCAAGTCACAATAATGGATTTGACTCGATAGCGGTTGAACGAAAAAAGCCATGAATTATTGGTTGACTGTACGTCCAAAATCGATTTATCCATTACAGAACAGTTCGATGGCAGGAAGAGAACCGGTATTAGATGATCGTTATGCGGGTTCTGAACTAATTTTGCTGTATCAGGACGAGCTTCGGGGTGGGGGCGGTAGTGCTCGGCGCGGCGACGAGCATGAGCAGAGAGCAGCCCTACGGGAAAGGATGGCTCGACGGCGAATGCTACCTGGTCAGGGATGGAATGTTCGTCGCCTCGGCGGTACTGGTCGCGATCGCATCAGGCAGCACGCTCTGCCTTGCTGTGATGTCCATGAAGAAGGGTCGGATCGAGCAGGACCTCAAGCTGCACCCGCAGGCCGGCTGAAAAAGAGTAGGACCGATCGCGAAAGTAACGAACGAATCGACTCGTTTTTCGCCGGAGATCCGTCGGTAGCTTGCTCTTTCCTTAGGAGCATCACGCCAATCGAGCAGACCTGGCTCCGATTTGCGACAATTAGAAGAGGAAGGGAGCGACAATTAGTAATAAGAGTAAGAATTAGGATCTTTAACATCTTGGTTATTCTTTGCCGAAAGTATATAATAACTTGTTTAACATGTTTGGTGGCAACGAAGCACTTTTCTGTACGCTGTAGCAACTTACTCTATATGGTCAAGAGAGAGCATTCTAAACAATTTTGGCCGACCACCCGCCCGCCCGCCCGCCCGGCTTCGCATACGGCTTATGAGGTGGGGGCACGCTATGTCACGAGTTCGGGGCTACTCGCTAATCAAAAATTTCAGTCATGAACATTTTTATGATTAGTGTCCCTAGTGTCGCGAGAAAAATGTTCTATAGAGTTAACCCATGTGGCCGCATAATAAATAGTTACGATAGTGTTAATCTATGTAGATTAAGCCTATGTAATGACTTCTCGTCGGCCTTGCTTAGCCGACTCGCCATTCGGGAGGGGCTCGGCCCTTCGGACGTGCTTGTCGGTCGGGGCCGGCCGGACGGAAAATTGCGGGCTTGGGCAAGCAGCTCTTCTTTGCGGGCTCGATCCACCTAGTCAAGGCCTTGAATGGGCCTAGCTACTTAATGAATTGTCTGAGGCCCAACCATGTTGGGCCTAACCAAGTGGAAGTTCAGGCAGCCGACTCAAACCCGACCCGGTCCGTTGTCCAACATAGTGTGCCCTTGGAGGCAAGTTCTGCCTGAAAGCCAGGAATTTACTTCCCTACGGTTGATGTAGGCGCGTCGTAATTGTACTTTCATTTCACGTCCATTCATATTGTCTGTGAAAAACTATAAAGTTCTACCTTACTCGATAGTCGATAGTAAATTGACTTATAAAGAATTTCATGTACGTGAAACTTATGGATGAGTGTAATCCATTATAATGTTCGATCACGGATGCATTATCTTTTTTAACACTTTTAAGCGAGGCACGGTTTTGGACCTGGATTGTCATAAAAATCATGAAAATGTATTCGTAAAATTGGGAAATTCACCATTACCCCTTAGCTAATTCGCTAAGTTAGACTTAGTTTTAAGATGTGAGGGTCCGATTATACACATAGGTGAGGGTTAATTATAGCTAAATGATAGGTTCGTTTGGTTGATTTTCTTTTTGTTAAAAAGTGGTGTGAAGCACAATGGTGTAAAAACAATAGGAGTGTCATAATTTTCGTACAGCGTTCACTTAAATGTCATAACTTTTTTCTTTCACTTACTTGAATGCCATCGATTTAAAAAATCTATTACTTTAGTGCTATCAACAATTTGTTTAGCCAAAAAATCTAACATAAGCAACTAGTTGTCCTATGTGGTTTTATCGATGCTAACATAGACAATTTTTAAATATTTTATTATTATTTTTTGATTTTTTTTTATTTTTCGCTTTCTTTCTTAGTGAAATATTGGCGCCCCATACTTTAACATCTCTATGGGAAAACTTAGAGTAAGAGATATATATAGAGTGCCATGTAGATGATACTTTGAACTTGTTGTTGTTGTGAAACAATGATAATAGTTAAAAATTTGTCGACGTTGACAATCTCTATTTGGATACATTGAATGTCAGTTGTCTTTTTCTTTTTTTTTTTTTTTTTTTTTTTTGGTGACCCAAGAAACCCGAAAGCCAACAGCTGAGAAGAACGGGGGCGTGCCTAACCACCACACCACGCTTCATCTGCGGTTAAGTCATCCTGCGATGCACTGGGGATTCGAACCCCTCCCCTTCGTGAGGGGAGAGGGTTCAAAGCCAGCAACGCCACCTAGTTGGGTGGTAATTGTCAGTTGTCATTGTCTTGATCTATACAAAATGAAGCTTTGTTCATCATTACCCAATGTAGCTACGGTTTTCTTTTAAAAAAAAATAACAATTTCGGGTCAACCCAATGTAGCTACGTTGATCATATGCTAATGTACTGTTTATTTATCCAAACAACACCTAGGCATGCATTTTTCTTTTACAACTTTTTTTGAAATCATATGCGCCTTTTTCCGAAAGTCATTATGATAATTATACAATATTCGTTAGTTAAAAATGTATGTTCTGACTAAAGTACGCTTTACCGTAAGAATTTCTTTATAACTAATTAAAATTCACAAAATGCTGAAGCCCCTTCAAAAGCATATTCATGAACTTACCGGAAATCTTAATCTGGTTTTTGTGCTTGTCGGTATGCCTTTTTTTTTTTTTTTTTTTTTTATATATATATATAGGGATATAAGTAATTATCTCATTCTCATTTTTTATTTTATTTAATAAATAAAGAAAAAAAGAGTGTCTTACTAATTCTCAAACCGTATTCGTTAGAATTTAATCCAACAACATTATTCTTAGTAAAAATAATAATAGAGATTATTGTAAGATATAGTAGAATTAGAGTTAGCTATGATTATGCATTTAATTGTTTGAATCATCACAATTATTTTTCGACCACTTGAATGTCATAATTAATATACAGTGTTCACTTGAATACTACAACTTTTTTTTCCAATCACTTAAATGCAATATAACTTTTCAAATGATTAAGTGTTGTAATCTTTTAAAAATGCTTGTCATAAGTGTTATGTCATGTTGGATTTCCAGTGGGAGAATTACCAAAAAAGTCCTAAACATATTGTAATTGTGCCAATTCAGTCCTAAACTTTTTTTTTGGCTAATTTAGTCCTAAACCTTTTACAATTGTGTCAATTCAGTCCATCCGGCCAAAATTGACCGGGCGATGCTAACGTGGACCGGCGAACGCTGACGTGGCATCTTTAAATTTTATTTTATTTTATTTTCGAATTTTTAATATTTTTTGAAATTTTTTAGTTCTTTTTTTTCTTTTTTCTTTTTTCCATCATCTTCTTCGCCTCCTGGCTGGCCGGAGGCGAGGGCCGGCGAGGTTAGCCTCGCCGGCCACTAGTGAGGGTTCGGCCCCGCCAGATCCGGCGAGCTCGGCCCTTGCCAGATCCGGTAGGGCCTCGCCCAGCCAAGGCGAGGGTCGACCTCACTAGTGGCCGGCGAGGCGACCTCCTCAACGGGAGGATCTACGAGTGGCTATCCCTCTCTCTCTCTCTCGTTTGAAGTTGCGAGCGCTCGCTTGGAACCGTTCTCTCTCTCCCCCTCAATCCGTGCCTTGCGATTGCACCTCCGGAGTGCAAGCGAGCTCGCGGCTTCTGATCGCCGCCGCATTGTGGATGGTGGGCGAGGAGCCTCGCCAGCCACTGGTGAGGTCAACCCCTCGCCTTGGCTGGGCGAGGCCCTACCGGATCTAGCGAGGGCCGATCTCGCCGGATCTAGCGGGGCCTCGCCCTCGCCGGCCCTTGCCTCTAGTCGGCGGGGGCAAGCCTCGCTATTGGCCGGCGAGGCTGACCTCGCCGACCGGCCAGGAGGCGAAGAAGATGATGGAAAAAAAAAAGAATTAAAAAATTCCAAAAAATTATTAAAAATTCGAAAAAAAAATTTAGAAATGCCACGTCAGCATTCGCCGGTCCACATCAACACCGATCGGCCAATTTTGGTTGGATGGACTGAATTGACACAATTGTAAAAGATTTAGGACTAAATTGGCAAAAAAAAAAAGTTTATGACTGAATTGGCACAATTGCAATAGGTTTATGACCTTTTTGGTAATTCTCTCAATTTCCGACACTTGAGTAAATGTTATGGCACTCAGGTGATCCATCGAAAGTTATGACACTCAAGTAAGTTTATTTAAAAAGTTGCAGTCTCAAATGAGCAGTGTATGAAGTTATGACTTGTAGTGTCCTTATCTCCTTTAGTTATATCCGTCTAACATCGTTCATTTGTGCAAACATTCTTTTTGTATTTTCCATCCACATATAATTTAACTTTTTCAAAAATGGTTAAATTGTAAAATGATAAAGTTATCTTTAATTAAGCATTTAATAACGAGTGCCACCATTAATTATGTTTTTAATCATATCTTAACAAATATGCACAATCATGTAATATGACATGGTAAAATATATTATAAAATTTTTGTTATGTCGGATTCTTTTATTTATTGGATAATAACTATTTATCGATGTTTACATAGAAGATTGATCTTTAATAATATTTTCATCAAATATAGTGAAATACGAGATGCATTTCCATATATAGTTAAACTCATTCAAAACCTCATCATAAAAGATTAATTTTATACATTTGTATAAGTATTTCAAATAGAATTTATTTACGAATAAACAATTTTTGCAAACATTTAATACCGGAAAATTCAAATTCTATTTATTTTTTACATCGATTTGAGATTTATTACCCAAGCATATATTAGGGATTTATTACAAACAAATGCGTAAAAATAGTTTAGAGGTTTCCAAGTTATGCATACAAGTTGGAGATGCAAAATTACAGATTTGTTATGATTAAAATTTGCTAAAAGGACCATAAAAAATAAATTGTTGCAATAGGTCACCCGATCTTATGTCAACTTCGCACATCACATTACTTAACTCCTCACGACTTTTACCATATATGAATCAAAAACTAAATTCGTAGCAACAGAATCTCAAATCTAGAGGTGAGCACCGGAATCGGACCGAACTAGCTTTGAATGATTCTGGAGTCTTAAAATTTGGAATCGATCGTGATCGATTCAGTTCCCTATTTCAAGTGACTATGCGCACGCCTCTTGCTTGATTCGCTCGACACCTTCCTCCACGCCACGCCTCCTCTCTAGTATCTATTCTATGGCTTCTTAGATTAACCGGGAAACCTATGGCTAGAGATTCCATAATTTTGTCCAAGAAGATGGGTCCCACCTAATATTCCAAGAAGTATCTAGAGATTACTTACCAGTATAGATGCTTTCAACTCATCGCACAGTCCTTCTGTTTCCGATTTTCTAAGAATTAAAAAAAGAAAAGAAAATAAACCGCCAATTCTTATATCACCTCACGAACCGAACCAAACAGATCCCAAAAATCAGAGCGGGCTGAATTAGAGTGGCGGATCGACTCATATTTGATAAATTTAACTCGTTTTAACTTATATTTTTATAGTATTAATTTAATAATCCATATCCGACCAAATTTGGCCCTTGTGATTCCACATATCAAGAACCGGTTTTTCTGTGCCGGTTCTTGGTCCCATCCGGCCCGCTCTAAAACCGACCGCTCCTACTCAAATCCGCCTAATCTAATTTCCACTCCCGGAAGACAAATCTACCCTCACTCATTTCACCGCGCAGCCGTGAAAAATCACTCGAGCATCTCCGACGCCCCGTTCGGCCCCTCTCCCGGAGCCCCGATTGCCGCCGGGCCTCTCACTTAACCCGAACGTCCTCTCTGCACTTCTTGTCTTCTTCTTCTTCTCCTCTTCTCTGAACACCGATTCTCTCTCTCTCTCTCTCTCTATTTCTCTCTCTCCCCGCGTGGCCACGTCCTGCCGAACCTCCGATCGACAACCGCCGCCGCCGCCGCCGCCGCCGCCGCCGCAGATCCACGACCTCCGCATTCGCCCTCCCCCGTCCCCCAATGCCCCGCCGCCCCGATCGCCGCTGAAAGGAGATCGTCGCCGGGAAGCAGCAGCACTCTCTCGATCGATCGGAGCGCGCGCGCACGCGATTCCGCCAAGCTGGAGCAGCTGAAGACGATCGGGCGGGAGCTCGCGATGGGCTCCCAGGGCGGGTTCGGCCAGTCGAAGGAGTTCCTCGACCTCGTCAAGTCCATCGGGGAGGCCCGATCCAAGTCCGAGGAGGACCGCATCATCCTCGGCGAGATCGAAACCCTAAAGCGCCGGATCGTCGAGCCCGACATCCCCAAGCGCAAGATGAAGGAGTACATCATCCGCCTCGTCTACGTCGAGATGCTCGGCCACGACGCCTCCTTCGGCTACATCCACGCCGTCAAGATGACCCACGACGACAGCCTGCTGCTCAAGCGGACGGGGTACCTCGCCGTCACGCTCTTCCTCAACGAGGATCACGACCTCATCATCCTCATCGTCAACACCATACAGAAGGATCTCAGGTCGGACAACTACCTGGTGGTCTGCGCCGCGCTGAACGCCGTGTGCAGGCTGATCAATGAGGAGACGATTCCGGCCGTGCTGCCGCAGGTGGTGGAGCTCCTGGGCCACGCCAAGGAGGCCGTGAGGAAGAAGGCCATCATGGCGCTGCACCGGTTTTATCAGAAGTCCCCGGCTTCGGTCTTGCACCTGATATCGAATTTCCGTAAGGTATTTGGAGCTTTCTATTTGGTTGGGCTTCGGGTTTGAGGTGGGATTAGTGCATGAATGCAAATGCTGAAATTCCGTATCTTTTGAGAGATGTGTGAGTTCAGGCTATCCACATTGTCTTAGATGGTTTGGTGGAGCACTAGCTATTATCAATTCGTATTCTTTTTCATTTGGGGAAACACTGATAGTTTTTCTAGAGCAGCATTCTAAAGTTGTTGCAGCTAGGCCTGTGATATTGTGCCATTGCTTCCACTTGATGTGAAGTTGACAAAGCTGTGGGAGTTATTAGTGTGATATTGTCACTATTGCCCAATTGAAAGTTAGCAAATGTAGAAGCATTATTTTCTCCTTTGGTTGCAAAAGAACATATTATAATTGTGAAAATCATCTGGATTCGACGTCCTGCTAACTGTCCCATCTGTATTGGCAATTTTCTCTGGTATGAACGTTTTGCGACCTCTAATCTGAAAATGCTAAAATGAAATTGCTTGCAGGAGGAATAGTCATAGGAAAGTGCTCCTTCCTTTCCTCATCGTATGTCATCAAAAGAGTCATACCCTATCGTCCTGTGCTGAAAAAATTGTTCTCCTCCTGCCCTTGCTCATTCTTTTGTTGGGCCTAGAGGGTAAATGTTGAGTCAGTTAACTACAATCGAGGAAATGGAGCCGATTCACATTTGCCTGTTCAATGCACCATATGCAGTTGGAGAGTCGAATAAAAGCAGTTTATTTCATACAGAACCGTATTCTTGCTCATCATGCATTTTCCTCATATGTGCTGGTTCAGCGGCATCTATGGCACTTCAGAAGTCTCTTGTCTGAATTTTTTATGAGGACCCTGAACTTTAGCACTTTTCTAGGGACAATAATAATATTTTTTTCCTTTCATCTGATGAAATGTCTTTTCTTTCCCAAATCTGATTATCTTTTTGCAGACTCTTTGTGATAAGGATCCTGGTGTCATGGGTGCAACTCTATGCCCTCTCTTTGATCTCGTAACAGTTGATGTTAAATCTCATAAAGATTTGGTTATCAGTTTTATCAGCATTCTCAAACAAGTAGCTGAGAGAAGATTACCAAAGAGCTATGACTACCATCAAATGCCTGCCCCGTTCATTCAGGTTTGTTCTAACACATTGCTCTTAATTTATCTATTCAAGTTTAAATCTAGATATGATGATTAGTATCTTTCCGGAAACATCATGGAAGGTTTTTTTACTTGTGCGAGTATATCCTGGATGATGTAGAAATGTGGATTTTCGATTATATGGTGGAAATTTTATCTGTTTTAATGTTGCTTTTGAATGTTATAGATTGATTGCTGGTAATGGAAACTTAACAGTTTAAATTTTGAACTTCCAGTCTCTGATAATTAAAGAAAATTGTGTGATCATTTGTATTAATAGCGAGTCCTTTGCATTGATTAATGAAGTAGGGCCCTAACGCAGGGAAGGATGGTAATGTGTTGTACAAAGAAAAAGATTTGAGTCTCCTAAAGAACTCTTGCTGAGTTTATATCTATTCTATGTATTTTACCAATTGTTATTGCTGTAGCCAAAGGAGAAGGAGTCTCTTTCTCATGTTCAGAGCTAGCATAATATCCACTTTTTGTTGCATATGGATAGACATCTGAATATACAAATTTGCTAGATAGGGTACAATCAGGAACGTGAGGTTAGCCGATCTTCCAGGAGACCAATCACTGTCTCCTGATTATTTGTCAAATTCCCCTAGAAAATGTAAACTTGTTGTAGCAACACCGGATTGTTTCCTCGGTCCAATGGAGCAAACTTAGAGTTCAGAGGTGAAAACTAAGTACTCAAAATTATCAACACTTCAGGTCATTCTTCCATTGCTTTTCGTGAGATTGCTCCTACCTGCCTATTCGAATGTTATTGGACATAGAAAATTTAGTCTTGTAAACCATATTTCCAAGGGCTGCTTTAATTTAGGCTTAGCTTAGCAAGTGTGTCGTATTGTGTTATTTGGCTACAGCTCTAATTGTATGATATGCCTTAAATGGAATTTTTCAATTCTTAAAAGGTTGCAATTACTGACAGGTGCATGGTTTGAAACATGATGTTTTTGTTCAAGTTTCTAATGCCATCTAGGTGTCGGCTTTCTTCAGATTCAACTAACTGCATGTATGATGCTTTTGCAGATCAAGTTGTTAAAAATACTGGCTTTGCTCGGAAGTGGTGACAAACAGGCCAGTGAGCAGATGTATACTGTTTTGGGTGACATCTTCAGGAAATCTGACACGTTAATTAATATAGGAAATGCTGTTTTGTATGAATGCATATGTTGTGTCTCTTGTATATATCCAAATCCAAAATTATTAGACACTGCTGCTGATGCAATTTCCAAGTTCTTGAAGGTTTGTTTTTTGCCTAATTTTCATGGTTTTCCTTTATCAGTTTAATGATAAACTCATTGCTTTAGCATTTCAATTTTGATGAACATGACATGAATCACTATTTTCTGGACAGAGTGACCACAATCTCAAATATATGGGTATTGATGCGCTAGGCAGATTAATAAAGATAAGTCCAGATATTGCTGAACAACACCAATTGGCTGTTATCGATTGCTTAGAGGTGAGTTTTTTTTTTTTCTTTTAAATTTCTTTGTGATGCATAGTCCATTGCTATGCTTAATTTTGTCTTTTTTTTAACTGATTAATGACATCTGTACCAGGACCCAGATGATACTCTAAAGCGAAAAACCTTTGAACTGCTCTACAAAATGACGAAGTCCTCTAATGTTGAAGTGATTGTTAATCGCATGATTGATTACATGATAAGCATCAACGATAATCACTACAAAACTGAAATAGCATCTCGATGCGTGGAACTTGCGGAGCAATTTGCACCTAGCAATCATTGGTTTATTCAGGTATTGTTGCAATCTCCCATTTTCTAGTTCACCTAAAGAGCATCAAATTCGTGTGTTTTTTACATTTTACCTAATCCATTTGTGGTACTTTAATTATGCAGACCATGAATAAAGTCTTTGAGCATGCTGGAGATTTGGTGAACATAAAAGTTGCTCATAACTTGATGAGGTTGATTGCTGAGGGTTTCGGAGAGGACGATGATAACGCAGACAGTCAGTTAAGATCATCTGCTGTATGTTCCTCAATTTTAACTTCTCTTGTCGATGCCCATAAGAGATCTACTTCCAATTTATTTATAAAATGCAAATGCTAGATTGCTTACTAGGGCAGTCTCCAAATGTTTGCTCAAAGTAGCCCTTTTGTGCTTTTTGAGTGGATTGCCATCGCCTGGTGTTGTCCATATTGTTTTTCTTTTCAGTTCCAAATGACTTCAGACATTTCCTTGAATCTAAGATTGTGAAGTAGGAAGTGGCCCAAATTGAATGGAAGGTATTTTCTTTGTATCTTTGATGGAGTTACAGAACATGAACTAAGCTTGATGAGTAAAACAACTCGAGTAGAGTTTCGTAGGGGAAACAATCCTCGGAGAAACAAAATGCTATAAATTCATTCCATTGTTTTTAATTTTGGTTAAGTTTTTTCCTTTTTAGCAATTTATGTTGATGGTGACTGTTGATCACTCTAATGGCAGATTAAGTTAGCTGGCAACAACACCAAACTGCAGTTTTATTGTAGCTGCCAAAGTGTTGTCCTTGCTGTAAAAGATTTGCGTTCTTCATTCCTTTTTCTGTAATGTGAACTGTGAGCACAAGAAGGAGAAGAAGAAAAAGAAGTTTTCTTTATGGCTGCATCAAATGCAACAGTTTTAATTGGCCTACCGATGCTTTAAATAGTATAGATTATTGGTTTTGCAAGTGAAAAATCAGTCTTAAAACTTATTCTATCTAGATTACAGGTTGGGTTAATGGTCCAGAATACCAGCCATATGGCTGGTGCATGTGATATAGTAGGTCATTGGCTAGAGATTCATTTGTGTATGTGCATTCATAAACACTTTATCCTTCTAGTCATTTCCATTCTTTTTCCTGTGTGCTATATTTTGAATTTGATGCTATATTGTCTTGTTGTAGGTGGAATCATATCTACACATTATTGCTGAGCCGAAACTTCCATCAGTTTTCCTGCAAGTAAGCTTTTCACATATCTGTCCTTCCAATTTGGAGCATGTAGTTATTAACGAGTTTGAGAAAAATGGCAATACCTATTAATCTGTGGCAATTTGTAGGTGATCTGCTGGGTCTTGGGGGAGTATGGCACTGCTGATGGAAAATATTCTGCATCCTACATAACAGGAAAATTATGTGATGTTGCAGAGGCATATTCAAATGATGAAACTGTTAAGGTATCTCATTGTTACTTTGCTTGCCGTATTTAGAGTCTCTGTTTGAATGAGAACAAATTAGTTCAGTTGCATTTGCCATTTTTTTTTGGAAGTTTTTCAATAGGAAATTGCATGTTTAATTGATTAGATTAAAACTCCTAAGTTGCGATTAGTATGGGCTTGGGAGAGACCACGTTAAGCGTATGCTTAGTAATCTTTTAGCTTTCCCTTAGTGGTTTACCTCTAGGAAGGTCGCGATAGCTTGGCGATTCTATTGGGGACTTTAGTTGAAACTCTTAGTGTACTTAGTCCTAAATTTTCTCTATTCAAAGATATTTTTGTGTGGCAGCGAGGAAACAAAAGGTATGCCCCTTGTCTTGTAGGGAGGCGTTGAGGATGAATGTTTTTAATTTAACATTGAAGCGGTGTTTGCCTTATAAACTGCTGTGCATGTTTTTAATGTTTTAGCACTATACTCTTGCACACACATCCTACTGCCAGACCTGGGTACCTAGGATGGTGTCGAAAGGGATACAACATCATATGCCCTTCTCAACCCCAAATCTGGACTGTTACCTGTGTTTGCCAGACTGGACTGCTATGTGTACTTTTTCTTAAAAGCTACGGGAGCAATCAAATAAACTTAACATGATGCTCAAAAAAACATGAGGCTACTTGAGTTGGTGATGGAATTTTTCTGAAATGTTCGATATTTCCTGAAATGATTTGAGAGATTTATTGGCTGGACAGAGTAAGTGACCCGCTTTCTAGGCAATAAAATACTTTGGAAGCTTTTCTTCTTACTTTCAAGTGCTGTCTTTTTCATCCTGTAAGTTGCTTTTTAATGATCCAAAAATGAAAAGAAAACACGTGCCAGGCCTGGATAAATTGTTATACTTGTACAAGTTCCTTATTATCTATATGTACAAGTACATAGGCAAAGATTTTTTTTTTTTTCATCATTATCCTGATCCTAATATTCTTGAATCTTTGGATATTGCTTTGCCTAATCAAGTAACACTGGCTTTGAAAGCATATATTGGCGGGTGTCTTATTGGTTCTAGCTGCCACGTCCTTGCATGTACTAAATGACAATGCTTATTGCATTTTACACATGTTTAAAAGCATGTAAGTGCTATCTCTTAGGATTTTTCCCATTCTAAGGCCTTTGCAAAACCCTTGTGCAATTGTAAGCCCTGACACGTGCACACACATTTATGAAAGATCAGTTATTCTGTGTGTGTGTGTGTGTGAGTTGTGTTTTGGGTAAATAGAAAATTTAGGGGAGGCGGCAAAAATGACTAATCTCAAATGGCCACGTGTTGAAAAATTGAGTCGAGAGATTTACCAAAGCCTCTGGGTTTGTTTCTTCACTTAAGAGCTGAAAAACATCATGTACTTTGACTAAACGTGGGTTCTGTCAAGACTGGCATTGCCTCATGAAGGCATGTGCAGAAGGTGCTCATTCTTGAGTTGAGGCCGGGAGTTAGTAGGGACAAGAGTACAAGTCTTTCATGCATTGACTCATGGCCATCTTATAGTCTACCCAACCTTATTGTCTTAACTTAAAATATTTGGTAGGCTTATCTGATTCTGTTACTTCCATTTCCATTATGCAACTTTTGCTTATCTGCTGAAGTCCTACCGTTGAAACTTGATCATCTCTTAGTTTAAAGGGCAGGTAGCTTATGGTGTTCATTTGATCACTTCCTCTACAATATGTGCTATGTGCGTCATTATCAGCACCAAAAAAAAGAAAAAAAGAAAAAAAAAAATGCGACACTTACATCATTATGGAATGTTTTGATTGTCTCACTAAGGTTCAAGGTTGATGTTTTCCTTGGTTTTTTGAAGGCTTACGCAATTACAGCACTCATGAAACTATATGCATATGAAATTGCTGCTGGAAGAAAAGTGGATATCCTACCTGAGGTATAGTTTCTAGATGCTTTAACTTCTCTCTTCTGGTTAATTTTCACTGGTTGGCTCGTATCAAATTCACCTGTTTGATTCAGCACGATTAATTACAACCTGAAGTTGAATATATTTCTTGGAAATTGAGATTTAAGGAAAAGCTTTGATAATAAATGTTGAATGTTCCTTTGAAGGTAGAGGGCTGTTCGAAATTTTTTCTGCTTGTAAAAGAAATTGATTTGAACTCCAGTGGTCGATTTGGAATCTTTTTGCCATTATCCATTAAAAATACTGTATGGCGTAGTTTATTTGTTGTACTTTTATGCACTTTGATATTGATACTCTTTGTTCCACCGGGTATGAATAGGAGCAGATAAATGTTTTAAGTATGTTGATGCCATATGATGTTTCTAAAAATGCATTGAGAGTTTAAATTGTTTGCTTACATTCTACTTTTAGAGTTGGGTTGGTCTGATGGCTTCATTTCTGTGCTTCAGTTAAGGAGCATTAGGGAATTTCTCATAATTGTATAGTTGTAACAGAGGGGTCATGGGTAGACTTGTGCATCAGTGAGTGGACAGTAGTCTATGAAAGTTCTGCTTCTGTGCCTAAATTTGGCACTTTAAATTTGAGCTAGTAATCTTAGACATTATTTCTTTTGCTTGCATGTTAGTAATAAACCTCTGCGGGGGTGTCTGGTATTGATCAGGGTTAGATTACTGCATCATTCTGGATATGCAGTGAGATCATCACATTAATTCTTTCTGCTTTGTGCAGTGCCAATCCTTAATTGAAGAATTATCGGCCTCCCACTCAACAGATTTACAGCAACGTGCATATGAACTTCAAGCACTCATTGGCTTAGATGCTCACGCAGTTGAGACTGTCATGCCATCAGATGCCAGCTGTGAAGACATTGAGGTGATCCTTGATTACAGAATTTAAGCATGTCTAATTTCATTATGGTCTTGCTACGCATGCTTATTTGTTTGAGTCATGCTCTTACAGTGATTGATTCTTCCTCTCGCTAAGGGTCTTCCTTTATTTTCCTTGCATTAGAAAATATGTCCCGAATTATGTAAGCATCAGTTTTACCTTAGTTATGGAATTATCATTTGGCATAAGGTGGATTATTTTAGTTCTCTGGTGATGCTAGAATTCTTGTTTTGTTACCCTTGAATTACTTGTTGAACTGCCTAATTTCTACAAGGAGTTTGTTCAAGATATGGTTCATCAGGTAGAAAATATAGTATACTTATTAAACCTTTATCAAACAAATTGCTTGTATTCGATTTCAGCCAAATTTTGTAGATCCTCCAATTTGCTCTTGGAGACTTGAAGAATACTCAACTTAGTTTTGCAGGATTTAGTTGCAAATTTGAAATTTATGTAGGCAGAGCAATCATAATATATGTATTTGTTTGCTGGACTTACGGGAGTTGTCCGCTAGTTTTTTGGCTTCAATGGTTGCTAACCGATACAAACTTCTTGTTTTTCATCTGAGGGGCACTTGATAGTGTCAAATGAAATTCTAGACAAGTCCCCTCTGCTCGTCATCCATTTAATTTTGCTTTTGTTAATCATCTTTCTTCCCTGTTGGTACCTTTCATCGCTCTATGACCTCAAACCATCTTGTGGTGTCTCTACATCCTAGAATTGTACATGCTCCAATAGCAATAATAACTATTGGTTTGGGCATTTGTTCATATTATCTCACTAAAGGAGGAGTATGTATACGTATGTACATAGGTTTATTCTTTCCCTTTCTCGAGTTTTGATTATAAGATTCCTTTACCAACGTAATGTGGTCAAAACTCCATTTGTTAGAACAGCTCCTTTCGAGTTTCAGGACTGACCAATGGGAATACTCCATTTGTATTCCTTGCACTTGGTGAATCTTTGTGAATGTATTATCATGTCTAATGTATTATTCCTCTCATCTGCCATTATTCATCTGCATATTAGCAAGACGCAAATATCTATTTGTGTTTTACTTTGCATGGTGGGTAGTTTGCAGGACAGGTTTGTCTAATTGGGTCTTACTTCTGGCACTATAGTGCTAATGAACTTCTCTTATGAGATACTTACGGGCTATTTTTGCAGATTGATAAAAATCTCTCCTTCCTCAATCATTATGTCCAAGAATCCCTGGAGAAAGGTGCTCAACCTTATATTCCTGAAAGTGAGCGCACAGGGATGCTTAACACCAGCAGCTTTAGAAACGAAGACCATCATGAAGCGTCCATGCATGGTCTTAGATTTGAAGCTTACGACCTTCCCAAGCCAGTGGTACCTTCAAAATCTCCAGTTACTTACACACCCTCGACGGAGCTTGTTCCAGTTCCTGAGCCATCATATTCCAGGGAAGTACACACTTCCACAGCAGTACCATCGATATCTAGTTCAAGATCTACAGAACTCAAGCTACGGCTTGATGGTGTTCAGAAAAAGTGGGGCAGGCCAAGTTATTCCTCTGGGTCAACATCCACCTCGGAATCCTCATCACAGAAAACCGTGAATGGAGTTGCTCAGACCGAAAGTGTAAGTACGTCCACATCAAGAGCACAGGCCATCTCTTCTTTTGACTTAAAGAAGCCTCAGGTTGAAATTACCCCAGAGAAACAGAGGCTCGCAGCTTCACTTTTTGGTGGTCCATCGAAAACTGATAAGAGACCGACTTCCAGTAGTCATAAGGTTGCGAAATCTAGCAGCCACACTACAGAGAGGCCCCCCGCTGCCAAGCCTGTAGATGCATCAGAGAAATCAACTCCTGTCCAACCACCTCCGGATTTGCTTGATTTGGGCGAACCCACTGTTACAAGTAGTGCTCCATCGATAGATCCATTTAAACAGTTGGAAGGACTTCTTGACCAAGGAGAAAGTGTCTCAGTACCAAATCATGGAGCAGTCAATGCCACCAAACCGCCTGAAATAATGTCGCTTTATGCAGAGATTGCTGCAAGTGGGCAAAGTGGAGGTGTCATGAATCCTATTCCAACTAATGAAGATGATTTGTTGAGTGGTTTATCAGGCGGGAGCATCAAAACTGCTGCTCCAGGAGGAGCTGCTGGGTCTCCATCATTGAGCAAGGGTCCTAGCCTTAAGGATTCTTTGGAAAAGGATGCTCTTGTGAGGCAGATGGGTGTGACACCTACTAGTCAAAACCCCAACTTGTTCAAGGATTTGCTTGGCTGAAATGAGTCATGCGAAAAAGATTCTCTGCTCAGCTTTTTCTGGTGATAATTGCATCTTGTTGTGCGACGCACATGATAATGAAATTTTAGCAGCCAGCAGAGGTACATCAGCATATGCACATTGATATTCCGAGCCATTTTTCGGAAGCAAAACTGAGGTATGCAAAAGTTCAGAGTTGATTCAGCCTCGGAAACCCTGTTTAAAATCCAGTTCAAGTTCTGTATTCTTTTGCAGGACATTGTAGAATTTTGTAGGATAAGTTGGATTTGGTCATGTACATTGGAGTGTTACCTCTGGCAGATTGGTCGGAGAATTTCTCTTTGAATGCTTACGTTCGGAGACATCAAGAGTTAGCTCTGCGCATTGTCTTGTTGTTCCTCCCTTGAGTTCATGTGGCTGTTGAAATAATTACGTGTACAAAGGGCAATATCTTGTATCCCACATTACAGGTACAACTTTCCTTCCTTTGTATAATGAGGACATGTACACATTCGCAGAACGAGTTGCGGTTTGTGGTTCTTTCAAGTGCAAGAAGGGATTCGCTTGCCCGAGTTTGAGGTTGTTTGACCTATTTTCTCCCTTATAAGAAAATATTCCGCGGTGATTGTTGTTGTTTTCCTTCTGCTGTGCTTTTAACATGCCCAGAGTTCAGGCATATGGGGAAAAGAACATCGAAAGACAGTACGTACACGTCATGAACATGAATGCGAAATTTAAGCTTACCCGATCGAGCATTGTGCAGCAGGCTGAACGGGTTATAGTAAACGTAACCCAAATGTTCTTTTCGAGCTCTGCAACAGAAGGCCTCATCCTGAAATGAGTGTCATGCCCCAGTAAGGTTGACTTACATCTTTATGGACAAAGCCTCTTTGACTATGCTTTCTGCTTACTGGTTGAGTTTTTAAGCGCTTGATTCGGACAATGCAAATCCACACGGTCCGAATCACATTTCTTTTTCTCGGGACAAAAGTAACTTTAGAGGCCACGTACGTGCAAACTCATCCCAGTCATGTGTCGTGTGAATGATGTGGCTTGCATCGATCCATTTTATTAGATGAAGTCGAATGTTTGGGCGTCCTAACCTGTCCCAACAGAGAGACACGAAACGAAAATATTACCTAAGTACACGGTGGAGGCTTCTTTTGGGATCACTTTCAAATGAATAGGAGAAGTAAATACTCTCAGTTTGATCTTGAACATGATCTGTCTTATTCACGAAACCGAGCCCAGCAAGCCAAAATGTTATCTTACGTCAAATTCTTAAGTAAGAAAGTAAGTTTGATTGCAATTAGGGGTGAATGGTCCTAGAATTGATCTTGGTTTCAGTTGAAACTTGAAAATTACTTTGTTGAGAAAATTACTTGGTTGAGACTAGTTCTCAATTTTTGAAACTCGAAACCTACCATGTATATCCTAAAACCGACTAGAGAAAAACTCATATAAATTTGATTTGTGCATTTTGTGGAACATGTGGTGAGCAATTTTGCAATCATTTTGATTTGAGCTAGTAAGGAGCTAAAGCTTATTATGGTACTTCATGTGTTTTGACTCCGACAGCATTAAACCAGCTAATTCAAATGAAGACCGCCAATTAAATTAAACCCAATTGCGATATTCACTTTTTTCAATCAATTACAAATTAAGAACGAGTCCTAACCAATCATCAAAATTAGACCACCGGTTTGCGAGACAGAGGCAAAGTACGTGATTGCGATACACCTTTCTTTTCTTCTTTTTTCATGTTTTCCATTCTTTTTTGTCGAGGAATTTTGCATTGCTTGGAGGCATCTCTCGTTTCATTTGCCAAGGTTGGAACTTAATTTAAGGCTTCGTTCGTTTCATGAAAAATAATTTCTGAGAAAATGTTTTTGGATTTTCCGGCGTTCGTTTCACGAAAAATGAATTCCTTAGGAAAAATGTTTTTCATGAAAGAAAAAGAGTTTTCTAAATTAAGGGAAAATATTTTTCACTTTCGAAAAGTGAAAAACATTTTCCTCACTTGATCTCTCTTATTTCACACATTTACAAATCCTCACTTCCTCCTCCCCTTTCTTTTTATTTTTTATTTTTTCGTTAGAATTATTTTTTAATTTTCTTTTTCTTTTTGAATTCAAATTAATTTTAATGTCCTTTTTTTCTATTTATTTTATTTTATTTTATTTTTCTTTTCTTTGTTTCTCATCTTCTTCTTTCTTGGTTAGTTGTCGGCTGTTGCTAGGCGAATCTCGAGCTCATCGATCTCAAGCTCGTGCTCTGCACTCTTGTTTATCATTTTCTTTATTTATTCTACCTTGTAATTGTAAATTGCTCAAGCAAAGAGCTCTACATGCTTTGCATCTTTTTTCTTTTGTTTATTAGTAGATGTAGGGGTCTCCCTTACTTTTTTTTACCACCGGCCGTGGTAGCTCTATTGGGTAGGCTCCTGCCTTTGAAGGAAAATATTAGGTGTTCGAAGCCCCTGCAACGCAAGTTGTAGGGAGGCTGTAAGACCATTAAGTGTATTACGCGTGGCGCTTTGGTGGTGGGTCATGAGTTAGCGTCATCTAGGGATTTACGTGGTGGCTGTCGGCCAATACGGTTCTTTCGGCACAAAAAAAAAAGATGTAGGGGGAGAATAGACCACTAAATTGGAATATTCTCATAAGGGCTGTACATGCTTTGCTTATTTTCTCTTCTATTTCTTTTTATAATCCATATGAATATTTTTTAGAGTAGATAAACGTTTGGCAACAATGGGGGAATAGATATATAAAGTAAGTTTGCTTGATAAAGCAAATTCATATTTGATGAATTTATAGATCGGTAAGTGATGCATGCTTAAGTGGTGAAGTTTTAGAAAATATTTTCATTACCGAACACCGACAAATATTTTCCAAAACATTTTCAAGTTTTAGCTGAACACTAGAAAATATTGTTATTTTTTTAGAAAATGACTTTTGAGAAAATATTTTTTGAAAGGGAAAATGTCACAAAAAATCCTGAACTTTGCTCAAAGTAACACATTTACCCCAAACTTTTTTTTGTGATGTGAAAAATCCCAAACTTTCCAAACCGTGACACATTTACCCTATCAAGGGCATTTTTGTCTTTTTATTCTTTTTTTCCTTTTCCTTTTTCTTTTCTTTTTTTCTTCTTCTTCCCTTCGCCGGCCATGGTGGAGCCGGCAGAGGGAAGCCGATGTCCGGCGACCTCGCCGGCGTCGGACGAGGGCGAGGACACCCTCGCCCGACGCAGCGAGGGCGGCCCTCGCGGCGTCGGGCGGCCCTCGCCGGCGTCGGGAGGACGGCCCTCGCCGATCTAGCGAGGCGAGGACGGCCCTCGCCCGACGCAGGGCGAGGGCGGCCCTCGCCGCGATCTCGGCGAGGACCGCCGACCGGCCCGAGCGAGGGCACCCCTCGCCCGACGCGGGCGAGGGCGACCCTCGCTCGGCGCCGGCGAGGGCGCCCTCGCCGACGGCGGCGAGGGCGACCCTCGCCGACGCCGGCGAGGGCCGCCCTCGAGGCCGGCGCGGGTGACCCTCGCCCGACGCCGGCGAGGGCAGCCCTCGCCGGACGCCGGCTTCCCTTCGTCGGCCAGCCGGTGGAGGGAAGAGAGAAAAAAAAAAGAATTAAAAAAATTTTAAAAAGTAAAAAAAAAAATTAAAAATTTTTAAAAATAAAAAGACCAAAATGCCCTCTAATTTTGGGGGTAAATATGTCACATAACGAAAGTTCGGGATTTTTCACGTCACAAAAAAGTTTGGGGTAAATGTGTCACGGTTGGCAAAGTTAGGGATTTTTCACGTCACAAAAAAAAGTTTGGGGTAAATGTGTTTTGACAAAATTCGGGGTTTTTCGTGACTTTTTCCCTTTTTGAAAATTGCTAATTTTTTGCGAAACGAAGGGCCCGAAGTATATCAGGTAAACCATTAAAAAAAAATCGACCACAACAAACATATTGAATAAAAACGAATTTATTATTTCCAGCGATCCCCAGAAAAAAAAGCCAAAAAAAAAAAAGAAAAGAAAAGAAAAGAAAAAGAAGAAGAAGAGAACATTCGAACGCGAGTGGGAAAGAAGACCTTCTTCTCCACTCGTCCAAAATCCAAAACCCAACTGCTCTCATTCCCGCCCTTTGCACCTCTCTCTCACTCTCTCTCCCTCTGAAATGGCGGAGAAAGGGAAGGCGGCGTCTCTGCTGGCGGCGGGATCGGCGCGATCGAGAGTGGACAGGTCGTTCAAGCGTGCCCTCCTCCCTCTCCTCTCCGCCGCTTCCATCGAGGTAACTCCTCTCTCTCTCTCTTCCCCGAATCTCACCCTCCGATTTCTAGGTTCGAAAACCGAACATCTTCGCCTTCCCGCTCCATCGAATCGAACGGAGTAGAATTCGTGCTTTTGGGACCTCTAAAACATCCCGAATCCGCACGTGCGGTGCCATGAATGCTTGCAAATGAGGAACCTTTTTTTTTTTTTTTTTTTTTTTTTTTGCGGGGGGGGGGGGGGGGGGGTGGGGTTTGAAACTCGCGGCGACGGCCTCGTTGTTCCGCGCTTCCCGAGGTGGTCGAAATGGGGAGCGGGGCGAACTGTGCGGTTTTGGGTCGAGACCTGTTTCGGGGGATCTTCTGCTTTTTCTTCGTAATTGCGAAGGGGAGTCCGCCCCGAAGTTGAATTGAGATTTGTAATTATCATGAATTATTGGGATGAATTGTTAAAGTAGTGCGAGTGCGAGAAGATCTGGGAAAGGTCTAAACTTGATAGTGATGAGAAAATAATTTGTTTGGATTTGAAACTAAACTGATCATTCCCATTATATGTATATGTATAATTTTAAATTTCTTTGATCGATGGTCCTCAATAGTTGATTTTCCTGGGTAGACACCGTTGTGGAATCAGAAGCTTATGTGGATTTCTTCTTCCATCCTTCCCTTTTTTTCCCTCCTTCAACAAGTTGAGATCAAATTCTGTTCAATATATATATGCATGTGTATCTGATATTTGGGGCTCTAGTAATAGTTTACCAAAGTGAGTGGATATGTTTTTTACTGAGGTAATAGGGAAATAACTGCACGCAAATGCATATAACAAAAGTGTAGGACTAGAAGTTCCTTGATATAGGAATATGTTGAGGCTGTTTTGCATCCATAATTTTTCTGTGCATTAACTTTACAGGAGATCCGCAAAGCCTTTCCGAGTTTTTCAAGTGATGACCAACGACTCCTCCAGCAGCTATTCATCAAGGTGCAAAGGCTCTCTCATACTTGACAAAGCTTATTTTTATACTTGTCTTCACAAACGAGCGATGTACAAAGCTTTGATAAGCAGGTATCTCTCGAGATATGAACATGATAAGATTGAGAAGGTCATGTCAATCTAGATTTGTGAAAGGGTCCAATTATTATAGCCTAGTAAAATAATGGCGATTTTCTAGGATCGTTACTAGATTGAAAGGTGGGTACTATCTCTAAAAAATTATTGGGCTTGTGCACAAACTATTTTATTCTTCTTTACTCTCTGTGTTTCACTATATACGAGTCGTATGTGCTCTGTCTTCTTGCTATTCAATTCCAGCAATTTCATCCAACCATATTGTAACATGTCGCTGTATTGTTTCCTTTTAGAAAAGGAATTCCGTCACCCATATTGCTAGCATCAGTTTTCTTGTTGGCTAGTAACTTGATGGTCCTGTGTCTTTTTGGCACTGGTCAAAGTGTCGATCAAGAATAATACTAAATCTAAAAGAATGGTTTAATGACAAAATGGAGATGGGCAACAGCTATCTGCTGGAGAGGCATTTAAGGACAAATTTGATTCTGTGTAATATGTAAATTTGCTGTATCTTTTGTTGGATACATTTCCTGTACCTTTGGAACTTAAATACTGACTTTGTATGTAAATTTTTGACAGGTTATTACTTCACTGCATGGACACGTAGAGGTAAGTTTGTTATTATGGATCCGTAGAGGTGGACTACTGCTCCTGTTAAAACTAATGCCGTTCTTGGAGGAACTTATGAGAGGAAGGAAGAGGGGGATATTATCAGCAAATGTGTCTTGCTAGATACTTCAGTTTTTTCATACTCATGTTCTTGTGGCAGTAGTTGCCTTGTTTTTCTCACATATAAGCAACTCAAACTTTCATTTGTTCTGTTCTACTTAATCTTTTCCTTTTTCTTCTCCTCTAATTCATGATTTAGCATTTGGCAAAAAGAATATGATGCCAATATATGGCAGTGAAAAGGGTTCCGAATTTATACTGATTCACCATTTGCACAACATGCCTGTTGCTCTGCCCTTTTCCCAGTCTTGACTATTTTTGTTGATTCGTTTGCCCTTCCATTAAGACTCCAACCTCTGGTCCTCTTGGCATCTCCTAAGGATTCTCCCCCATATTTCTTTGGTGCTAGGCTCAGAATTTTTTTTTTTTTTTAAATAACTCATAATTCAGCAGATGGAGCAGCATCCTTGTTATGTAGAAAATGGTCAGTGTTTGCTGTATATTTAGCTCATTTGTCTGCTGGCAATGTGAAATAGGGATCATTTACCTTATGCACATAGTATGTAGACAGTACATGGTCTGTATTGCATTCTAGTATCTTGAATGTGAACATTGACCATCTATTATCATTATTTGCAGGATGTCTTCGAATCACTCTGTGATGAAATGAAGGTACGTTATTAATCCTGTTGATGACATTAACATGTCCAAATTTTTATTTGTGGGATTTCGACCTCATTTTTTGCATTAGGCATGTGGCCTAATTTCCGTGTCAGCAAATAATCTTACTTAGAATGGGACAAGGATGACAAGAGGGGGTAGAATTGTTTATGATCTGTGTAATAGAATAGAGCACTATATATTTATTGGGAACCCATGCACAAATAGATACAAGAGGGGGTAGAGTTTTACGGAGTATGACATGCAACTTCAATTTGAGGATTTCGTTAGTGTTTGAAAAGGAGTTTGGTTAAGGCCTGTGAGAGGAAATCAACTATGCGTGCAGTTAAACATCGAGAAGTCGATCCTACCTGTGCTTTCCTTTGCTTTGGGTCATTTGGACATAAATCCGTCCATTATAATCTAGATGGCCGATAATGGTTTTCAAACTTTCCCTTCTAAAGGATTGTGAGATTTGTTTTTCTTGGTAGTGCCTCTGGAACATCACCATGTGATTCTTACATATTCAGCTTGGCATGTCATGTCTTGCTTTATTTGCAGGTGGGACCAGTTCTGGATACTGTGGAGCAACTTGTTGAGGAACAGAGTCTAGACCTTCTGAAGTCAGATAAGTATGTATCAAGTTGTTATGGAATAACCATAATATTCTATACATGCTACGGTAACAATTAGGAAATTATTAACTTTTCTCAAAATGTCTACTTTAATTTTTACGAATAGATCATTAGACAGAAGCATCTAATCTCAATGATTGGTGATTTATAATACATCACTTAATCGAACTAAACTAAATGATGGTCAGGCTTGTATAATGGTATGACTTTGTACTTGATGAACCTAGAAAGAGTTTGAGAACCTGTCCATATTCGCATGGCACAATTTATGTTTTACTGAGTCATGGTCCCTTCCCCATTTTCGTCCTTCCCATGAAGATTTTATTCACCATGTTAGCTTTTGAAACATGCCAATCTGATGTGTGGATTTTTATACTGATACATTGCCCTTTTGTGCTTAGTTGTTTTGAAGATTATGTGTGGCCAGTACCACTTATGATTTGGACACGTACCTATTTTTGATTTAGAGGCCTTTTATCGGTAACAGAACATGTTCTTGAGCCCATATTCAATATGTCAATCAATCTGATGTGAATAGACACTTTGCTTGATGATAAAGTCCTTGTTTAGAGGCTCATTGCAAGTATCCTAATTCAATTGGATCGCTAAGTCTCTTGACAGGAATGCTTCTATTCTAACTTAGCAATAGTGAAGTACTTAATATCTTGGTCCTATACTGTGTTTTTATCTGAGTTCAGCACAAACGTATTGGACATAGCAAGAGATTTGTCAATTTCAAAGAAGAACGAGGTTCAGCACTTGAAGGAAGTGCTGGAAAAGGTATGTTGCAATTAAACATACAGCCTTATTAGGTTTGTAGACAAGCATATATATTGTGACAATGTCATCAACTAATATTTTGGCTTGGAAGGATTATTTGGTTCATTTCATTTTGCATTTCTTAAAATTTTCTTATTTTGACTATACTATAGATGTTGGCCTCTTTAGAATCAAGTTTATCAAGGTTCACAAGAATACCATTAGGGGACATTTTGAACTTAGGGACCACATCTTGTATATGGTCATCCTTAAAGACCACATCATAAGATGATTTTCCTGAACTATGTCTACTGCGACCTTATGGTACTACTTGGTATTGTTGTAATAAGTAAGTGCGGTACCTTAATGCCTTGATTCTGGATATTTAGGTGAGGGTGGGACTCCTCATGCTTTAACCAACTTATGGCATGCTTCAGAAACCAATTTTTACCCCTAAGAAGTGTCTAATACTTTGTTTATGTTTGTTCAAATGGATTCAACTAGCCATTATAAGCACTGTGACTCAAGCCCTTTCGATATTTTGATTCTACCTACATAAAAGGAACTTACAATATTGGGAAAGATAATTGACAGTAACTAAAATGTAGGCATTTAATGATATTTTAATAGGACGAGAGTATAGTGGATGGATTGGCATCTAAAGCTTAAAACTTGAAATGAGATGTTTCATCATTCCAACACCAGGACATACGTAACTAAGCAAGTACATAATGGCAGACTTTTGAAAGTTGCCTCACTATGGCGTTACAAAATTGTATATTTGGAACAAGAGAAAACCAAAATATACATATCTCACTTTTCCATAGACGATTCTGATCATCATGGGGAAGAAAAAGCTGTGAATCTTTTAAGATAATTGGCCTCTGTCCAGATCTTGTAGAAAGTTTAGATGTTTTTATCAATGAATGAACTAGCTTGTGCTTGTTTATAAAATATGGTTCCGTGACTTTTTTATGGTTGGAAAGATGGTTTTATAAATGATTTACTTGTTTGTGACACCTTTTTCATTAGGCTGAAAGGCATAATCTCCAAATCCATGCTCGTCTGGAGCTGATCAAGAAAGGGAGACAACAATCATCTGTCACTGAAGATGCTCTTCAGAAGGTGTGATTTGGACTCCCCTTTCTTCTTTTGTTCACATCTGTTTTTAGTTCTTTTTTGAGCTTGTAATGATAAGTAACATTGTGAAGCTGTTGGATTAATGCAAGTCGAGCAGTTGATGGGTGAGATGCAGAGTCACAAGACGTACAGCGGTTGAAGGCCCTTACATCGAGATAACTTGTATCTCCTATCGCTTTGAGGAAATTGCTCCAACTTGTGTGGTGATATACACCAATTGTACGGGTCAACAAGCTAAGTTATAATCTTCTCTCTCGTCACTTCCTTTTGTTGTGCGCAAGAAAGAATGCCCTTTGGACCAAATGTATGATGCCACCGAAGTGGTCTGGAGCGGGAATTAAGCTTTCATAAAGTATGTACATCCTTTTTGCTCCTTCACAATCCACATCATCGTTCTGTCCAAGGCGTTGTCCAATGATTTAAACATGAGGGAAGCTGCTCTGTTCAAATACCTTTTGATTAGTATAACTTTTAGAGGTACTAATTCTTGAACGAATCGTCGTGAGAGCTAGCAACCGAAGCGGCACGAAGGACAGCTATGGTAGTAGACTTGCCAGCTAATAATTTTCCTACTTTGATATGCCAAACCAAAACGATTGTAAGGACGTCCATCGTGGCGCAAAGAAATTGGGCAACTCCCAAAAACCATATTGGCAAAGTGGTAACATTCAGAAGCTTGTTGAAGCCAAAGTCTGCATATGATTTTGCAGTTTAGGGAGATGAGATGTTAGACTGGGCAGCGGCCTGGTGGACTCTTGTTTCCTCATTCCAACGTATAATGCAAGAAAACAAAATGGTCCTCTCACTGCTGTATCGAATGCCTAAAAGTTGTTCGCGCAATGAAAAACGAATACAGCAAGCTGATTGAGGAAAGATTTCCAATGAAATGAAGTGGCCAAATGATGCTGCGTTGGACTTCTAGAAAAGGTGGTAAGCCGAAAACAGCTATTTTGGCGTTGCTGGAATTTGAAGGAAGTTCATTCAAATGGAAGTCCTACAAAGAAATCAAACTTGATCTAAACAAGCAACGCGATCAATATGCTCCACAGGCTTGAATTTAAACGCTTATTCCTGAATTTTCCATCAACAGCGACGCCTAACACGATACTTGACAGACAGGTGGGCTTTAGCTGTTTTGGAAGAACTCGAAAGTCCCTGGTCTGGTCAGCATTTTGGCTTTGTGCTTGAGATGGCTGATGGCAATATTGAACATTTTTTCTCTACCGTCTACATGGAAACTTTCACTAATCTAGAAATCATCACGACACGGTTTGCAGAGCCATCTGAATTCAATTATTGGAATATAAAAAAAATATTAGATGGATTGAAAATATCCGAGTAGAGAATCACAACAGGGCAAAGGTGCCTCAAGTCCATCAAATCTTTTCTGCCCTTCTTAACTTAGAGGCAACCTAGGATTCCAATTTTGACTCTCTCATGGATGATCTAGATATTGTTACCTTTCTTTTGTCTAGTCAGACAAAGATGGGCCGAAAAATGACTGCGTTTTTTAGTATTATTCAGCCAACTGTCGAACAATGTGCGCTGTAATTCATACAAAAGGCAAATCTTTTTGTGTAACTATTCTGTTTGTTGATTAGGACTTTGATATCGAGTAGATTCGCTTGATGGGTAATGAATTTACTGGCGTCTTTCATGATTGCGAAGGCAAGTTAGAATTTGAATAACTTGTGACCGGGCCCCCCCCTGGGGGGTGAGGACGTCACTCTGCAGGAGGATTAAACTAGCCAAGGATGACTTTTCATACTATGGGATTTCACTCACTATTCATATTCGAAAGGGTCAGGGAATAATTCTCATAAGCTTTTGAGTAATATCACAACACGGTGTGCCATCACAGTGAGCAAAGAAGCTGCTTCCACGTCTTTCTTTCATTTCTCGAGTTTTCTCGGAGACAATAGCTTCCCCGAAAGTTCCCTTGCTCCTAATAATACGAAGTATTCGGTCTTAATCTTAGCCTTAATAGGAGTGCTTTACAGGATCGTGTTACAGAAGTCCGAGTAGCTCGGCTTCAATGCTCAGAGGCCTTGCTGGCTCTCGGTTCTAATATAGAGAAATAGAATAGTGGGGCTAGGGAAGAATTATAACCATTGGAGTTGACTTGATTTTATCGATGACATTCTATATTCTGTAGCTTAGAAGGTTGTATCCATCTGTGTTCTACTTACGAGATTAGAAGTATTATAGCTGGAAGACAGCACCGGTCCATATGGACTTAGTTTATGGGTGAAACTTAGAAGCACGACTTGAAGGCCTTCCTCAGAACTAATTATCAAAGGAGCCCATACGTAAGAGACTTAGGATGTCAATGTTTGATTGGCAAATGAGTCTTTCTATCTTCTGTATCGATGTCACTAAATATTTTTCGTTGAAGAATTGGATGAAACACTACATAGGAAAGCTAAACTCTCAAAACCGGCATTCACAAAGTGGTCCCAGCGGTCCAGTGGGTATACTGTCTTCGACCTACACGACTTAGTTAAATCTCTTTGTTAGGTCTTAAATAAATTTTATTTCACTATTGGTGTCAAGGAACGAAATAAACTCTATCAGAAGAAAGAGGGACAGAGCCACCTTAAAATAACGATTTGTTCCCCTGAGGCTGAACCTATTATCTTTGGCCCTAGAACCTAAGCCTGCCTACCCACTAGTATAGGTCGAATTTATAATTTCAGGAATAAACCTTTTTACAATCAAATAATCCGACTTTAAAGTGGAAACAATAATATGCTTGCTTGCTCTAAATGTAGAGGTTACCTTCACTTTAAGAATGAACTTCCCTTGAGGAGATTAAAACTCTATGATAGCTGAGGATCTTACCTTGTTGCACCTGTTCAAAAAGTGTCTTGCTTTTCAACTATAGCTTGATCAAGAATATTCAAGATCACCAAGTATCTATACCAAACCAAATATCGATGACATATAAGCACTTAAGGTGCACCATCATGCCTACCTGAAAGCACCTACCATGTTCCTACGTAGACGAGTTGACACCGTCACTAGTAAAGCAAGGAACAAATGAAATTTGAGTTAGGTTCTCAAGACAGGACAGGATTTCGGGTTTTCTGAATTACTCTCGACCAAACATCAGTTAAAGCACCCAAAAAGCTTGGAAATATCTTCCCCAAACTCTGCTGGTGTGTAATACTAGCCAAGGTATAGAACAGTTTATGGAGATGGTGTATCATGATCATTAAGTAGTGGACTAGCCATATGGTGAAGCCTGTTCAGCCAAAGTGGCTCAAGATTTCGGATCAAAAAAAGTAAAATTCGCTCGGGAGGGCATACTCGATAAGTGAAGAAAGTATGTGTAACTACTTATTATGCATCACAGCTCATCTTTATGCAACTATCTTGTCTGACTCTATCTATAATGGTATCATATAGGTTGATCATAGCTTCATTTAGGAAATATCCATTCATCTGACTATGAATGTGCTAATGCTTTCTCGATGTGCTACATTCAACAAGATGGTGCAGTAGAGACGAGCTAACTAAGCTCTTTCTGAAATCACGGATGGAAAGAGAAAGAGGTGTAGGTATATGTCTACACCATCGAATTTGATGGGTCCACTTGATTTATGACATCCGGGTTCACGGAATAATTTTCGCTCCCCTTGTAAGATTCAAGAGAAAGGGAGATAGAGGAAGGAGGCATTGAATAAATAGGAACACATTTAGGCTTCCCTTCCATGATTAGCATACCACCTTGTAGGATTTTGCAGCGCAATCAGGGCAAAAACCTAAGTAGCAGCTACCTCTGACCGAGAATCCTAAAAAGCTTCGTTCATGGACGTATCGTCGCCAATTTGTAACCCTTAAAAATGTACAATGGCCACAGCCATATCCTCATCGACTGGTGGCACTGACCCTCTCCGGCGTCTCCTTCCTCCCTTGAGATGAAGTTGAAATTTCTTCGTTACTGCTATAGTTCGTCCTGAAAATTATCCCCTAACTTTGGTCCGAGAGCGTTCTCCGAATGTCGATGACTACATGAGTGACAGTATGCATTGCCAGATAATTTCAACTATTTGCAGTAGGTGGTTAACCGAGAGTACTTACATTAGAATTCATGTAGAACTGCTTCCGCCCCCACAGCTGATGAAACTTGCAAATCCAGTTGTCTAGCGAATAATCATGGGTGATCAGCAGCTACATTGATCCTAAGCAGTTCTCAGAGAAATAATTCTTCACATTAAATTGCCAAAAGAGAGGTGAATAATCCTCGCTGTCTGAAATCATATGCATCACAGTGTCCTAGTCAATGCGTGGATTGCGTTGGTCATAAGTTTGGCGGGTCGATTGTCGTTCAGCCTTTATCGGTTAGCATTGCGCTTTCGACAATGAAAATAGATTGTCGAAGCATGTTATGGAAAAGGAGACACATGCACTTCACATTTTTTTGGTCGTACGAACTGAATTATCGGCAATCACACAGCTTCAAAGCATTATCTGCCTTGGGGCTTTGAATTTCTCTCTTTGACGTGTCCGTTTCATGCAAAATATCGGTGATTGACATTTTGTAAGTTGTTGAAGAGGGGAGAGAGAGAGAGAGAGAGAGAGAGAGAGAAAGACAGAGACATCTGTATCAAGAATCCATTAAATTTTTTTCATTGATGCCTTGCGGACTTTATCATGCGTTGGCAGTGACAAAACTAGTGAAAAGAATGGCGAAAACGACCGCTTAGATTACATTGATCCCACCATTCCGAGGGAATCTTTTTCCTATCCTATGAAGAAAAAATTTGAGGGTGATATGGTTGGAATTTTGAGAATTTTTTCCCCTTTTACTAAGTTTCCTTTTTGTCTCGACCTTTTCACTCTTCTGTACAGTTTTGGCTCCCTTCTGGGACGTGCCTTGTTCATCTCAATCTTCCTCTCTCTGTGTTTCTCTGAGCTTGTCTTGACCGAAGAGAACAGAGGAATTGATCTCTTCTTGTAGGAAGAATTTGGCCTGTTTCTCCTTATTTTCCTCACCGCCAAGTAATCCTTTTGTGGGAAGTAGATTGGTTTCCCTTTGCTTGAATATTATGCATTGGATTATTTTTCTGGAGCACTATTGTTACGTTCTGTCTCTATTCTTTTGATGTCCTCTGATATAATCTGATGGGCAATCCATTCTGGGGAAGAGCAAACGGGCCATACTGAATTCCATTCTGTGAACCCATTATACACCACCTGCACAGCAACATAAACAAACAAAAAGCCCATGTCAGATTTTCTGTACCATTTTAAGTAACTGAACCTCTCTCTCTCTCTCTCTGATAGAACTGTGTAAAAACATTTGGATTGACTAACCTGTACTTGGTGGTCAGATGATGGAGAAGCACCAAAATCTCCAATTTGGCCAACTCGTTCCCTGGGCAGGAGTGGACTCCATTTCCAAATGGCAAGAAGGTGTTTGGTTTTGGAGCAACCTGTTCAGTGGTTAAAAAAGAATAATTGATGAGATGCTGCTCAATGACTGCTTGTTTTTTCCTCTTATTTTGGGTGGTCAAAAAAAATTCTTAGAACTGGTCAGATATGTCACTGTCAAAGAATATATTACCTCAAATCGAGATGGGTCAAATTTCTCAGGCTCCGGGAAATTTTCTGGGCTGTGGTGAATGTTCCTGAAGAGAGGCAAGACTTTCCAGCCCTTGGGTATGAGATACCCTGGAGAAAAAACAAAACAGAGGGAAAAAACCAATTTTTTATCAGCATCTGCTGTAAATAAATATACAAAAAAATCTGATTGTACGGTCCGAATCTGAAGCTTATCACTCACCATCGTATTCAACATCTTCGACAGCTTCTCTGAAGGTGAAGGATAGAATAGAGGCGACTCTGAGCGTCTCTTGAATGACCCTTGAAGTCATTGGCATGTTCTTGGTGTCTGCCCAGGTCAAAACCTTCTCCTCACCGCTCTCTTCTTTCATCCTCCTTATGGCTTCTTGCTCCTCCTGTAGAGCCAAGCGCACGCATGAATAAAACTTTTTCTCTTTTTTCATTGAACAGTTGAAATTATTAAACAATTCTTTAATTTTTTATTTTTTAATATTATTCCTCCATGCGTTACAGCTTGTCTGCCCTGTGAAATCTATAGTTGTATAATCAGAATGATTGAGGGATTTTCCCTCTGCCTCTGGTTTCTCTCGCATGATTGTGGGTCTGTTTTGTTCGAGGTGGAGGTGGACCGCACGTACGAAAAAGGGGGAGGACTTAACGAGAATACAGTAAAGATCGAATTTTTTTAACGAGGGAAATTTACCGTGACGGCCTCGAGGACGCTCGGGTTCTCGCCGAGGTACTTGACGATCCAGGTCAGGACGCTGGCGGTGGTGTCGCGGGCGGCGAAGATGACGCCGATGATGTTGTCGGCGATCTGCTCGTCGGTGAGGCCTTCCTTGTCGCCCATGAAGGACGCGAGCAGGTCGTTGTGGTCGAGCTTCATCTGCCTGCGGGTGACCAGGATCTTGGCCAAAATCCGGGCCAGCTCTTTCCTGGCCTTCATGGACTTGTGGAACAGGGTGCCCGGGAGGTTGATGGGCATTGAGTTGTACCCTTTTTCGAGAATGTAATAGCACTTCTTGAGATCTTCTCTGTACTTGATCTCGTCCTTTCCGAAAATGGAAAGAAGCGCGATGTTGAATGCGTACTGCAAGATTACAAGAGTTCTGATCAGTCCCGAGGAACTACGAAAGGACGCTGAATTTTTTTCCTTTAGCTCTATCCAAAATGTTCTGCCTCCACAAAAAGTAATCATACGTTGCCACGTCTGGTCTTTGTACTTACAAATTTATGTACGGAAAGATAGAAGATACCGTCTTAACACTGTTGTGAAAAAAAAGTTATAACTGTTTGTTCACCGTAGTTACACCAGACTATATTTAATTAGTTAATTTGAGGAAATTGAACCACCCTGTTCGTATGAAAAAAACAGGGGAAACCCATTACTTTCTCTCCTCTGTTCTGCGCTGAACAAAATTGACGACACCATGGAAGGCGGCCTGAAAACCAGAAAAATCAGGAAAAAAAGGATAAAGAAGCTCACTGTTTTCATTTCTTGGAAAGTGTTGACCAATCTTCCTTCCCAGGACTGGAGGGAATCGACGGCGACGGACTCGATGCCGGCGACTCTGCTCTTGATGGCCTCGGGCATGAAGGCTCGGAGGACGAGCTTCCTCAGCTTGGCGTGGTAGTCCCCTTGGTGGAAGAAGATGGCCTGCTTGCCCAGCATCCTCTCTTTGCTCGCCGGGAATGTGGGCTTGAACAGGTGCGACTTCGTCACCAGCACGAACTTGGCCGCCTCCGGGCTCGATATCATCACGCAGGGACACCCCAGTATGTGAGTCTTGAATATCGAGCCATACCTGCCGAAATTCAGGACAAAAAATTCGAGAACTCTAAGAAACGACGAAAACCCAATTTCGGTAACTTTCGAGTAAGTCGAGAATTCGGGATCAATCGCAAAAAACTGTTTTCTCTGCCGGACCTGCTCTGTTTCTTTGCGAAGAAGACGTTGGGGTCCTGGGAGTAGAGCTGGAAGGTCTCGCCGAGGTAGGGCCACCCGAGGGTGCCCGGCGGGAGGGGGAGTTTCCGGCGAGCGGAGGCGATGAGGTGGAGGGCGGAGCGGAGGAGGATGGAGGCGGAGAGGATGGCGAGGACGGTGGTAAACAGGACGGTGGTGAATTCCATGCTCTGTTTTTTGTTTCTCTCTGGATTGGAAACAGAGAACGAGGAATGGGAACGGTGGGGTGGCTTGCTTCTTGCGTTGGGGAGGACGAGGAGAAGTAGTGAATGATTTGGTGTGAGAGGATGGGGATGAAGATGGGGGGTATTTATAGGCTTTTTCTCCCGGGGGAAGAGAGAGACGGAGAGAGAAAGTTAGAGAGAGAGAGAGAGAGAGAGAGAGAGAGAGAGACCATTCACAGTCAGCTCCAGCTTCACATACGGAAGCTCCCTCCAGCTAATTCTCGGTGTTTCCCCCCCCACCAAAAAAAAAAAAAAAAAAAAAAAAAAAAAAATTTGTTTATTATATTGAAGATTTTACATACGGTACACCTATATGGAAATATTCACCGATTAAATCGAGATTTATAGGGGCGTTGGTATCGAAATCCCACTTTTATAATTGTTTTCTCACGCTACAAACATAATGTGTTAAAGCCCTTCCGTTAATTCAAGTTAGGGAAATGCTTGATCGGCACTCACCGTGATATTAATGTAAGTAGTGGTGGCATGTAAGTCATGAGATGTAATTGATAGGAAAGGCAATTCAGGTTATGCTAGCGTTAATTGGATATTTACAATAGTAGTAATGACTCTTATGTTATCCTCATCCATTTAGTAATTAGCATGATAAAGAGAGTGATAGCCGAATGCATGAAGCACGAGGCTCACATCTTCACAAGTTTGACCCGTCAGGAATTTAAGTCTAGACTCGTGAACATTCTGTCTTTTCAGATCGATACTATCCAATCGCTCTTAACAATGTGAAACTTACATCCTTATGAATCGATACGGCTTGTTGAGGGACGACGCGGCATTTTCAACTTACTAGATTAAAAAGTACGGCCTAAATCACAAGCAAAATTTTGTCTCATCTCCTGGGCAAGAATGGAAGGAGAGGAAGGATGAAGAATTTTTGAGATATCTAAAATCTTTCAATCTGCTGGGGTCGACCATGAGAGAAATGAAGAATTTTTTAGCTATCTAAAATCGTTGAATCTGCTGGGGTCGACCATGAGAGAGAGAGAGAGAGAGAGAGAGCTTGTGTCAGTATCAAATGGCAAAAAATAAAAAGGGAGTGTTGACCATGAGGGCGACTGGCGCCTAGTGGATCAAAGAAAGGCGGAAGAAACCGGAAACAGGCCCTTTGGTTTTGGCCAAAGGGGAGTTTTGCCCAGAGTCGGCGAGCAGATGAATTTAATCGAATTCTTTTTGATCCCCCCCATCTGCATCCGAAACGGCCCTAGAGTGAGAGTAGAGTGGCTGTACTCATGTTCTCTTGCAATTTGCATCCGATCCCACTTGCCCTTTTGACCCGAACACATCCGGGAATGGTATTGCTGGAAATGATGGTTTTATTCAGCCAATCGCCATCATCAGCATCATCATCATCATCTAATGGTTTTGGCTCATGTTGGAGGTACTGAAAATACTGTTTCAGTTCCTCTTTAGTCCGTGTTATATCTCGAATCTATTCGTGGATGTTTCGTATCGAATTTCAAAGATTTTGAATTCAAACAAACAGTCTTAGGTCGGAACAATTCTTTTTCCAAGGAAAGCAGGCAAAGACATTGTGACGGCCCAAGCGCGGGGCGCGTCTCTTGTCCCATATCGCTTAGGTGGGGAGTCTGGGGTTAGTTTATAAGGCTTAGGTTCCTCTAATTTGTGTAATGTGTTTCACGTACGCTTTCGCTGCGCTGAAAACAAACCCGTGAGGAGGAGGTTGTTGTGTCTTCAAGCTGCGCTCGATGAGTCTAGACTTTTCTTTTCTTGCAACTGTTCAATTGATCAAGTGTCTATTGAGTCTAGACTTTTCTTTTCTTCGATCAAGTATCTATTGGAGTCTAGATGACTATGTCTCAATCGATCAAGTGTCTATTGAGTCTAGACTTTTCTTTTCTTCGATCGAGTATCTATTGGAGTCTAGATGACTATGTCTCAATCGATCAAGTGTCTATTGAGTCTAGACTTTTCTTTTCTTGCAACTGTTCTATTGGAGTCTAGATGACTATGTCTCAATCGATCAAGTGTCTATTAGAGTCTAGATGACTATTTCATGAGACATGATATTTCATCTAAATGGTCGTCACTATGTCATTCAAACGCGCAAAATCAAAAATGGGCAATTCCATCTCATTTCTTCAAACGCGTGAAATCGAAAATGGGCAATTCCATCTCATTTCTTCCTCATATTCGCATTATTCATTCGATAACCACTGGGATAATCGATCAAGTGTCTATTGAGTTTAGACTTTTCTTTTCTTGCAACTGTTCAATTGATCAAGTGTCTGTTGGAGTCTAGATGACTATTTCATGACACATGATCTTTCGTCTAAATAGTCGTCACTACGTCATTTAAACGCGCGAAATCGAAAATGGGCAATTCCATCTCATTTCTTCCTCATATTCGCATTATTCATTCGATAACCACTTAAATGAGTTTCGACTCTCACCTGCAAAGAGGCAGGCAAAAGTCTAAGAGTGAGAGTTATAATAAGAATAGAATAAGACAAAAAAAAAAAAAAAAAAACCTTCTCCATTATAGATTTGGGTCAGGTGCGTCTTCTTCTACGTCATTAGGGTTTTACCATTTAAACAAGATTCGAACGTCACGTACAGATTGACTTCTTCTTCTTCTTCCTCCTCCTATTACCCACTCCAGTTCTTTCTCGCGCCCGCCAAGCTTTCTCCATCATCTGGTGAAGCATTCTTCTTCGACAGGGAGATGATGCAGCGCTCGAGAGCAACACGTGGCGGATGACTCACCAACACGTGATCTCCGAGGAAAGACCTGGTTTGGTAATCAAAGGTTTGAAAGTTCATTAAAACATGAAGAAACAGCGGAAAAAGGGCTACGTTCAAAAAGATTGTTTGACCATTGATGAGTTGGCTCGTTCCGAGATTGATAGATAATCCACGTGTTTGCGGACTTTGGTACCAATAGTTGATTTTCATTTTTCTTTTCTAAGTACATTTCCTGCTCTTCCAGTCCATGTATAGTCTTTCCCACCAAATAAAAGAAAAAAACAGAAATTAACCTGCTCACGGGCGTGCGGGGTGTTTACTGAGGTTTCAGGTAAGTCGGTGTCTACCCCAATGTCCCCAAATTAAAATGAAGTTGAAATAAAAATGAATATGAATGGTAATTAAATTTGAAATCTAGTAATCAAAAGACTGATCAATGGGAGAAAATTTTGGTGAGTAAATTATCTAATCAGCTCTAAATTTATTGTTCGGATATCAATTCAATCCTTAATTTTTTGATTTTGTCAATTCAGTCCTAAACATATACGATATTCCGGTATAGTATTTTTAGCCAATTATTGAAATTAATGACATGGCAGTTAGCCAGGTATGATGGTTGGTGATAATCGGATTGCCACATTAATGATTTTCAACAAAAATTTGATTAGAATGATTATATTGATATTTTGCACATAGGGCGAAGAATAAATTGGCAAACTAAGAAATTAGGACTAAATAAGCATATGTATAATAACTTTAGGACCGACTTGATAATTTTCCCAAATGGTGGCCGGTGACATTATTGGATTTCTTTTACTGGCGACGGATTTCATTGGACCTTTGCGAGATTTGACAATTTTCCCAAATGGTGGCCGGTGACATTATTGGATTTCTTTTACAGGCGACAGATTTCATTGGACCTTTGCGACAAATAACTTCACTTAATTATAAATGAAATGGCAAGACCATTTGCTCATGACACCTGTACTCCAGCGTATGAGTTGCCTGCGTTCATTCTCATGAACGAACGCTTTCATGCCTCAGGTGTGATTCCACCGTTAGTTGCATCATAGGAAAGGGGCACGCAGGGTTCGATGAACTATATATGTACCAAATTGAAGTGCACTTACCATGACCTTCATTGTGATTTGCCGGCATTATTCGTTGACATATGCTTCTGATGGAATGATACTTTCATGAATATCTCGACATATCTCAATCGTGAATGCATATCTTATTGTAAAAACCACGATTCAAAATATTGAAAATGCGCATTGAGCAATGCAGATGCTATTTCCACGACTAGGTCAATCTCTTGTTACCATCTTATCGACCATTAGATGTCTGACTCAACAACCCATCTTTCTCTCTCAACTACTCAAAGCTCCGTCCATCATGGTCCTGCACTCTTGCCTCTACAACCAAGCCGCCTTCACTAGTCTTCCCTATAGACGATCACTCTCCACACTCATCGGATTGGACATGGACCTAGTCCATCCATGCCGGAGGGAGTCCTATTTCGATACCACCCGCAACAACCGACGATCCATCCCCGTCCACGTGGCCAGGCCCTTAAAAACAAATGTTCCAAGTAACCACATAAGATGTAAACCACTTAATGGTGTACCTACACGTCAAGCCACGTACTTGTATTTGATGGTTCGTCGTAGCAAAAGTCATCAATTATCATAAATTCCGGTAACGACCAAAGAACACGGACCGAGGACCGTGTAAACGAAGTCCACATTTCATTAATCCCACCGAAACACGCAACCAATCGGATTTGGTCGGATCATCTAGAATTACAAGACTTCTCCTCCAAGAGCAGTGCCAGTGACTATCCCCTCATCAACCATCTTTGAAACATCATCTCTCGCAGCGATGGTATAGCCATGGAAACCCCCAGAATCAAACGGTTACAGAAAAGCCCCCGAAAATTCAATGAGGTTGAATATTTTAGCAAAACGAGATCCATCCATACCCCTTTTCGATCACGACGGCACCAGCCCAAAAGCCAGACGAAAGAAGCCAGACGACCAATCAATGTCGATGACAACAAGGTACGTGGTTGCAAGGAAGGGAGGAGAAAACGTTGGGATCGGGGGAGGGTGGTGGGGGGAAGGATGACGAGCTTCCGAAAAGGGGACCTTTTCGCAATTAATGGGGACAGAAAGTTAGAGGACGGGTAGCATTCCATTCGAGAGAGGAAGTCCCGAAATAGACACACACCCAAAGGACGCACATAATACGCGGAACGATGGATTTTGGAGGGTAGTCCGGAAGGTGGGGCTGACGAAGGTTTTGGCAAGCGGCTCGCTTTGTAGGGTATTATTTGGCCCCAAAAAAAAGGTCTTTGCAATGAAGTCTTGCATGGACACGCGTCGTCTGCATGGTAGGGACACGACCATGCAAGCTGGTTTTTTCCTCCGTTGAATGGGTAGAGCCCATGTTCACGCCTTGAATTTCTAGAGGGAGAATGAGCCCTCTCTCTCTCTCTCTCTCTCTCTCTCTCTTTCTCATACGTCTCAAGGAGCAAGCGCGTGAATGACAATGTCCTGTCTTAATGTTGAGATGATAATAGATCGATGAGATTATGAGAATGTTTCATTATAGAAAAAATTATCCAAAAATTTCTAAACCTAATGTGTATATACGAATTTGGATTTGACCCTTTTAACCGTGTCAATTTAGTCAAAAACTTTTTGACAATTTGTTTATTCGGTCTTCAACTTTTCAATTGTGTTAATTTAATCCTAAATATTTTGAAGATTTACCAATCGGTACTAAATCTATTATTTGGATATTTGGTCAAAATGGCTCGATTGATAAATCGGTAAAAGATTTTTGACTAAATTGAATCAATTAAATATTTAGGACTAAACTGACACAACCGAAAGGTTTATAAATTGATCATTAAACTATAAGTTTAAGATTTTTTGGACAATTATTCCTCTTGTGAGATGGATAAATAGTGCCGCACTTATCTAAGACTCGTTATGCTACAAATAGAATCAATCACAGCATAAACATCTCATGAAAGAGTTTCGAAATCCCTATAGATTGGTCAAAAAAAAGAGAAAAAACGTGGATCGGTTCAGTTCACGCTTTAACCCTAATTGTTTCCCCAACATACACGTGGTCTTTTGAACGATTTGGATAAAGAGATTTTCTTTGAATCGCATGCAATACGCATGCGCGGATAGTCAAATCGTGCAAACCCTAAATCAAAGTTCTTACGTGATGTTTGATGAGAAACGTGTCGGGGGGTAAGTGCCACGCACGGCTAGTGCACGTTGTGCGGGCATCGTGGATTCTGGAGCCGATACATCGGACTTTTGCCTTTTGGAGAATTTATGGCGACAACTCATTCATTCAAAGACGACCCCAGCCGAAAACCTGCACGCGGAGACAATTCAAGAGGCTTGACTTTTTGCTCAGAATGAAAAAGGTTCAAATCGACCTCGTCTGCGTTGTGATGAAAGTCTGCCGTTCATCCCGCAAGTTGATCAACATCTCTTCCCAAAGCTTTAGATTGGATGCATGTGGATCGATTCAATGAGAAGGGGGCGACGTTCGAATAATTTTTGTCATTTCTGCCTTAGCTTCGTAGTCTCCTTTTCGCATTTATTAAGGAGGAAATGATTGACAATCGCCTGAGATGGGAAATCAATTTGCATAAGTTGACAATTGCTGTAAATTCAGAGAAAAAAAAAGTATGAATAGTCGTCTAATGCTTGATAGTGGAATTAATATCTCAACAGTTTTTTGTGTGGGGAATGAAAGTTCCATTGGTTTTATCTGTTTTTTTTTTTTTCAGAAAGAAAGTTTATTTGTAAGATGCAAGGGAAGATTTTATATAAGGAAAGTAAGGTTGTGTATGTCTTGCACTTGCATAATAGGACACCTTGCGCTTATGTTAGATATCAAAAAATGTTTAAGTGTTGGAGTTGGCAGTTTGACTAGTAAGGAGTTTGCTTAAACAACAACCGAAGTTTTTTTTTTTTTTTTTTTTTTTTGATGACCTTGGAACCCCTGTACAGCCCGCAGCTGGTGAGGTAAACCAGAGGCAGCGCTAACCCTAGACCCACCACTAGGGCGCTACATTTAAGAATCCATAACCGAAGGTTGTGTATGTCTTGCACTTGCATAATAGGACACCTTGCGCTTATGTTATACATTAAAAAATGTTTAAGTGTTGGAGTCGATAGTTTGATTGGCAAGGAGTTTGCTTAAACAACAATTGAATAATAGGACACCTTGCGACCTTATGCCACACTTAAGAATTAGACATCAAAAAATGTTTGAAGTGTTGGAGTGGTAACAACCAAAGTTTGATATGGCAAGAATTAGTTAGTAAAGTTTACTCAATCGATGAGAATATCTAGTTTCAATTAACCAATATGTTAATAAGTAGCAATTAAGTGATAAAGTGAGGAACATCAAGAAATGAAGATGATAGACTTGAATGCAACCGTTAGAAAGTAATTATCAAGTAATGGAACCGACACATCTCAGTGCAACCATAGAAGTAATGGAGACGAAGAATCTCAAAAGTTGTCACTGTTCTACATATATGCATTACTAAATAGTAGGAGTCACATAGAGCAGTTTAAATTCTTAGTAATTGTTGAATAACCCTGGGATTGTAGAAATACAAGTATTAAAGTTGTATTCTTTGTAAAGAATTGTCAATCAATCAAAGAACATCGATTTGTCCATATGCACTTTCAATTTTCTTTACATTTTATTATTCCTTTAAATGGTCTGAACAATTATTCCGAATTTCGATATATTTAGATTTCTCGCCATATACATTTCCTATCCAAAAACAATAGAAGACCCGTTGCAGGTTTTGTAAATTTACTTAATGTTCCATTACCCTAGAAAGAAATTTCATCGACTCTTTCTACTTTCTAGTGAAATAGCTTATTATCGATTAGTTTCATAATTGAACATGTTTGTGAAGAATATTTTTGCCTAACAAGGGAAAATAAAAATAGATCAAACTAAACATACGCATGCGAATATATCAGTTGATATGCATAATTCGGTGATTATAAAAGGGATACGTTGATAATCAACGTCTATAATTTCCATCTCAATTTGTAATCGAAACAAGTGATCTTAGTACACCACACTATCAGGCTGATGGAACATCGTTGCCAATTGCATATATCTATTGAAGTCTAATACATCACGTTTCACTTAATCACGTGAATTATAATGCTGCCACGATACTTTCTTGCAAATGTTGAGAAATTATTCATATAATTGATTAGATTATCAATTGATTCTTGCATGATGGCAAGATGAAAACATTATTCAGTACTCCAAACCCTAGATGTCTCTCAAGCAACCATCTTTTTTTAAGCTGTTTTATCCGGTATTGAGGTAAACGAGCTTAAAGATTTGAAGGACGGTCCGATAGATTATTATCCCGTCTAATCACTAATTAAGCGGCATGATTAATTTAACCACTGACGTGATGAAGTTGAACGAATGATCCATGCACTTCTTCTTCTTGTTTTAAAAATATTTTTTTAGATGCATGGCGCAAGCTTCTCAAATTCGTTGACTTTTATTCAATTTCTTTTTCGTGAATTTCAAAATATTGCCGCGTGTCAATTGACTTTAGGGTTTGGGGAGCAACAACCCTCAAATGTTTATGAGCCAGATAGAGCTTTGACCAGATTCAATTTTCTTTTAAAAAGATTAGAAGAATTGATGTCTACTCCTTTGTCATCCTCAAGCCGTCCGTCCATCCATCTAAAGCTTTAAAATGCTTTTTTTTTGCCATGTATTTTCGGATGATAATGTAATGACTGCGACACATTTAACTCTAATTTTGTTTTTTTAATATGTTAGGTTGAGATCATTCATGTAAAAGAGATTATAACATAGTTGAATTGCAAAAAAGTTAGTTGTATATTAATTTGTAGAGTGATTTGGTAAATTATTATTGGTTGCTAAAAATATGTGCTTCCCACTAATTTTAACTACCCTTTTGAAAGATTATTACCTCGCTTTACAGGTTAATATTGTGTACCTCCATTAAGAAAAGATATGACCTCACAAATATAAAACATTCGCTACCGGTGGTGACTCCCTTCGAAGGAAACTTCCTGCACTAAATGCGTATTTGCATGCGTAATTGCTAGCAGTCATTTTCGGTTACGTACTCATAGGCATGTAATTCATAGGGGCTTATATCATAGAAATCTCAAACTAGTGCACCTATATAATACATTTACCCAAAGTCATTTTTCGTGTCACGAAAAATCTAAATCGGTATACTTGTGCCGCGTTCACCTTAAACAAATTTTCGTTGGTAGACTAGTGCCACATTTAATTCAAATTAATTTTCATGTTGCCAAAAATCTTAAATCACTAGAATCTTGGATTGAGATATCTGTTAAAATCTGCTCATTTTTCTTTAAGAGCTCAAAAATCTGCTAAGATTCTTAATTTTTTGTGACACAAAATTAGTTTAGAATATATTTGACACTAATATACCGGTTTGGAATTTTCTGTGATACGAAAGTTAGTTTTGGGGTAAATGTGGTAGCGAGTATATTAATTTGGAATTTTTCTTGACATAAAAATTAATTTGGGGTAAATGTGGCATTGATTTAACAGTTGGAGATTTTTTGTAGTATCAACCCAATTTGTTTTCATTAGTCGCATGGATAGTGTTTTGTTTACACAACGAAGAGTATAAGTTAGCAAGTGTGAGAACATATTGCATGATGTATAAATCCTAAGAATCAATATCATCTCAAAAATTTATTATGTGGATCCCAAGTTGAGAGTCACATGATCAAGTATTGAGACAAGCTTAGTCTAATGAATCTCTAAACTCTGCAGTATCTTTTAGTGCGAACGAGCTTTACTGGACACAATGGACGAGATATATGAGAAAGTACGTGAAGGTGAATAACAAAAACAAAATCTCCAATTGCGAGTTTTGGTTTAGAATTTAGAATCCCATTGATGAGCCCACAAGATAATTAAGTCAAATAAGCGCAGCAAGCATCGTGCTAGACGATAAAACCATTTTTAATTTCCAATCATATGATCCCTTGTGAGAAGAGACTTGCTGCTGCGAAATATATCAAGTGAAAGAGACTTTGTAATTGCAAGTATCTTGGTGCGGTTGAGATAACAAGTTTGCTAACCCTGGATCTTTGAGTTATGTGAAATAGTTATGACTAAGGGTGCGGATATTGAGAGTGCAAAATATGGTACAAAGGGATTTTTTTAGTGCCAAAATTTCAAAAAGTACACTTAAATGCTAAAATTGGAGAAAAAATGGATATTTAAGTGCCAACGGCGAGAAATTCTAGCCAAATTGCTGACGTGACTTTTTCTAGCGAGATCTTTTATCGACATAGCGATTTAAAAGAAAAAAAATCATCCATGTAGATACCAAGAGTACGCTAAACAATGTTATTTTTGGCACTTAAGTGTTCACTTTTAATCAGGAGTGTCACTTAAGTGATCATTTACACCATAACTTGACACTTAAGTAATCTTTTTTTAATAACGACTGGCACTTAAGTGAACACGAAAAATGACGTTATTTTAAATAAAGATTGCTGAGTGAACATTCCAGCAAGTCACGTAGACCGGTTTTATTATTAAAATGATGCCACATTAGATTTTCGATAAACTCGTTGGAATCAATACTTAAATGTCCAATTTTTTTTTTTTTTTAAAGTGACACTTAAGTGTATTTTTGGAATTTTTGGCACTAAAGTATTCACTAGTGTTAAGTTTTAGCACTTTTGATGTACTTTTCCCGTTATGACTAAAACCAACATTTCTAAAAGTGAGCTTGTCTAATGATGAAATGATTTTTTTATTTCAAATCATCTGATCTCTCATTAGAGAAGAGACTTGCTGATCACGACATATTCTGTGTGAAGAGACTTTCCAATTGAAAGCGTCTTGGTAGGGTCGTAATAACAAATTCACTTTGGAATCATAAGTCACATAGGTAGCGCGGAATAATTATAATTGGAATCCATATTTTCTAATGTGCATGGGACTTTATGCCGATGCCTAGAATGGGTCATCGACCCCGGTTGCCTCTCCCCCAAATCCTTTGCCTGCAAAAGAAAATATCCAACTCGATCCATTTTTCCCCGGAGAAGCCTCAAATTTGGTGACAATTTATGTGATCATTGTTCATCTCCCCCACGAACAGTGATTCCAATAGTCCATCCCCTCTTTCTGGCTGCATGAACCGGTCCATGTGGACCCACAACATAGTTTGACCTACATATTCATCATCAAAACTTCCCGGAGCAGGTGCAAAACAGGCAAAGCAGCCTGGACCGGACCACGCACCAACCTCTACCGCCCCCGCTAATCATACGCCCGAAGCGTCGCGAATATCTAATCCTGAAGTTGCTCCTCAGGAATCTCGAAGGCCAAGATGACAGACAGAAGGGCCAGAGGGGGGGGAGGGAGGGACCCCCAAAGAGTGCATGAACGTACAGTTGGTGCGTACCTTATTATAAAAAGGGGGAAAATTCGGAAGAGAGAAAAAAGAGAGGAATTGTCACCACTCGCTGTCGTGCCCATCTGTGCGCTCCTTGTCGTCTTCTGCCCGGGGCTGCGCTTCCTTGGACCTTCTCCCGTCTTCTGGTCTGGAACGCGATGATGCCAGATCGCCTTCTCGAGGACCCTTCTCCTTTCCCTCTCCTCATTTCATTTTCCCTCTTTTGGACCCTCCTTTTTGTCCTTTTCCCTCCCTAAAAAATGGTCTGGCTTCCCTCCCCCAACTTGACGCCGGGCGGGGTCCACGCGCCACCCGTTGGGGATGCGCGTTCGATGGACTTTCTAGCTTCTAGGAGGGGCCATGGGACGGGGGAGCCGGGGGACAGAACTGGACCCGGCGGAATTCCACGAGCCGACGTCGGCCTCAAGACTTTTTTTTTTTATTTGATGAGTCTTGTAAACGAGCGTTTTAAGATAAGGATAATGGAGTGTGAGTTTGAAATTGTGGGATGTGCAGGATTTCGACCCATATTGGTCTTGTTTAAATAACACTTGACATTGGAATGAAGGCGTCTTTTTAGACCGTACAATTCAAGAAACACTCTTTCTTGTTCGGTCCGCAGCCCGATTCATTTGTGCCCATTTGCCATCCTAAAAGCATAGGAGTAGTTGTGTGAGATTTTGTGGAGTTACAATCAACTGTTCTAAAAACTTAAATTATTAGATGAATAAATTATTTATTATTCAAATATTTTAATACTCTTCTTCATGCTTAATATGGTAATTTGCAGTGGTAGGTGTTGAAATTTAATTAGGGAGGTAAATGGAGTTTGGAAAGATTTGAATTTAAGATTTATAGCTTTGATATTATGTGAGATTTTGTGGAGCAGCAACCAACTTTACTAAAAACTTAAACTATTAGCCCATCTCGTTCTGATGATCACTTATCACCGTTATTGGACTAAGTTGTTACATGCCCACACACTTCCACGTGGCTCGTCTCTTGAGTGTACACTTACTAAACAGAATCTTATTATGTATAATACTTGATTGCGTGTCGAGCAATCCACTTCGGTCATCCCACACTTAGCTTGACCGTTTCGTCCATCGACATATTGGTAAACACTTTCCTAGGAATTCGCCCATTTTAGCAATGCCCTCTTCACAAGCACACTCAACATCGGAGCTCTAAACATTAGACAATGTTATTATGCAAAAAGGAGGCTAATTTCGATTTCACACGTCGATTCATTTTTTCTAAAAAAAATAAATAATTAAGTAAATAAAAGTTCGGCCGGCAAGAGTGATTACGGGGGAAGATATTTGATACATCGAGCTGAAGAAAGCGAAGCTTGGTACGTGACTTCTATCCTTCCCAACTTTCCATTTCGGAGAACATCACTGCTTATGTCATGATGCCAATCAAAGTTCTCTTTTGGTACAGAATCGACTCGCACTCAGTTTTCGGCGTGCAGCTTTTTTCGGCCTCATTTTTCGCTGGACATATGTTGGAAAGAATGCGACGGGAGCGACGGATATTGTGCAAAGGCAGCGCGCCGTATAAATGCGAACGTGTCCGACAAAGTTGCCTAAAATATCAATGTGAAAAATTTGGGACAATTAACAAAATATTACTTAATGTTGTCCTTCCGAACAATTGCAGATGGAAATTATCGATGCGATGTCCAATCATAACCAACTGCCTTATGTGATAAACTAAAAGTGAACAACTTTATTGAAAACAACATTATATGTTGACCGCCACATCAACAATATCTATTGGCAATTGGCCGAAAGAATTATATTGACTATATCTGGAAAAATCTAAAATTTTAGTACTAAGTTGGCATCCATGCTATAAATATAGTAGTGAATTGGTAATTTTCACCAAAAGTTTTAATTAGTAGTGTTTTTTCTTTTACTTAATACCATTTTAATTAGCTTAATTATGCTGAGTTTGTTCAAGATATTTTCTGGGTTTGGCACATGTTTTGGAGCATGCGATCCATTTAAGTCTTGCTATTCTAAATACGTGTAGAGTGGCGATTGTCCAGTCAATCTCGTGGCAGAGAATTTGAAGAACTGATGTTCGAGTCCATTGGAAGAGAGATACGAGCATCGTAAGCTGGAAAATAATGTGATTGGTCGTATAAACGAATCATTGCGACCGTCGATGAAGTCTACATGTTGATTTTCTTTGTTCAATCATGAAACAAGCAACTAATCCTCAAGATCGAAATCCCATAATGTGACTTAGTCGCCTTCTTTTGATTGACATGGTATGATGCAGCTCCATTTCCGTTCCACAAGGACGAGTTGTGATGCACTTCACGTTTTCTCGCGCAGAGAAAACCCTAACGCTCTTATTATTCGCTCTAGTGAGCAGTCACCTAGTAAAATTCCATCTCTTATAGATGTAATACTTGTATCCAATATGGGAAAACCCTATTAAGATACCTACTCACATTAGAAGACATACTTGGATCAAGCTACTTTTAACAAACTCAAACTCGAGCTATGTTATCAATAGATAGATATCTTCTATTCGAATTGGGTTTCTTCCTCCCATTCACCATTTTCTAGGCCATGGCCACTCTATCGCATTCCGCATTCCCCCCCCCCCCCCCCAAAAAAAAAAAAAAAAAAAAAAAAAAAAAAAAAAAAAAAAAAACGGCCCCTCTTCGTAAGTGTGGGTGAATGTGCATGCGCATGTCTAAGAAGGCAAGGGAGCTTGCTCGCAAGGGTCGCTCTATTGGAGAGTGGTTGAAAAGAAAGAATAAGAAAGTGAAAGAATAAGAAAGATAAAGGGAAGAATGAGTTTGGAGCATTCAAATTTATTATTGTTAAGATATTAATATCTTGAAGAGAGAATTTGAAATGATATAGTTATGACCTAATTTGAGAAGATTCCAGCCTATAAATTATACGCAAGTGTCATAATGCAATCCGAGTGGTATAGAAAGAAAGAAAGAAGGAAGGAAATGAGGTTGCTTAAAATAAAATTTCATGTATGTCATTGCAAGCTTGTTTTTGGTAAAAAAAAAAACCATTGTTGACCTTCAGAATGTAGAATACATATCGGTTGACTTTTCATTCGGACAAAGACCAAAAAGGGCTTTGTCTTAAATTGATGACCACGTCATATGCCATTACGTGTCACCAATCTCTCCAAGTCAACGACTTATTTTTCGTGAACGAAGGTGTCACCTACGTCCTCTCAACCCTTTTTTCCTTAAGAAAATAGTGAGGTCAACCTCAAGAAGAAAGTGTAATGTAAACTATTCATTCTCGATACATAGCATGCCAATTCCAAATCAATCCTCAATTTAGTGTGTGAAATATCACGATCAACTAGGTTGGTGAAATGGGTCTGCTTCATAAGGCTTGAATCGGTACGTTTTCAATGTCATTAGATGCGAAATTCTTTATTTATGCATGATCTAAATGTACTTAGCCAGTTGAAATTCAATTCATACAAGGAATTTCAGCCTCACTAGCTAGATCAAGTTAGATTTCAATAAAAAAGAAAAGATGGTGAAGAAAAAGTCAAATGATGCTCATTTGGCCAGGGATCTTCTAATATATAGTTGACTTGCGCATGGTCAGATGTCCAAGTGCAGCTAATGCGTGCCAGATACCTAACATCGTAGTTGTCCAGATAAGATTAATAACCTAAGTTTTCCAGGAAATAATAACATATGTTTCTTAGCAGAATAAAATTCATTATTAATGTGTAAAATCTAGCTCTTCTAGCCTCACAAGTATCACATCCTCATTTGGCCGGTCCAAGTATAATATTGAGCAGCTCTGTCTCGAATAAATTATCGATTAGCCAGGTCAATTTGCATGCATTGTTTTGTTTTATGTTTTGGTGGATCTCAAGGGACGATGATGATTTAAGGAGTCTTGCGTGGAGCTTAGAATAAATGGAATTAATAACGCATTTCGGCTTATGGTTACGTATTCCACATGGATATAACCTATTGTTTTCTCCAGACCAAATAAAAGCGTGCCAACATTGCATTGAACCGCCAACCATGCATACATCATGCGTTTTCTCCAATTTTGAGTTATATTGCTCCTTAGGTTTGAAAAAGCATTGCATATACAAATCATGCAATATATATGTCATTGGTCTATATATATGCGTGAGTACTTTTTTTTTTTTTTTTGATGACTCGGGAACTGCCATATAGCCAGTAACTGGTGACGTAAACTCATGGTGACTAGTGCGGGGGCCCACCTCCCATGGCACCGCACTTAAGTCACGCAAATGTGACCGCGGTGGTTCGAACCTCCCCCCAACTGGAAGAGGGGGGAGCGCCGAACCAACGTGTCCACAGCGGGGTGGGTTATGCGTGAGTACATTTATATATGTATTTTTTTAATTTTGGAACTTTAAATATTGATCATTCGCATAAAAAAGTCTTGCAGTTTCTTCTTCCAAAAGCCATCATGGATGAAGTAAGGGAAAACATATATACACTAATATACCATATGTTATTAACTTCTACAAAAGTCTTCGAGTTCTTATGTGTTTCTCTTCCTATATAAAAATCTCTCTCTCTCTCTCTCTCGGGCAATGCCAACTCTAAGGCCACTAGAGGCTGGCAACAACAATGGAAGAAAGATGCCAATTCAGTTCTAAATTTTTTTAATTTTGTTAATTTAGTTGTAAATCTTTACGGAAAATTCCAATATGTCATTTCGGCCAATTTTTGCTGAGAAATCGCTGATATGGTACTTGAGTCATCATCAACTGTCCTGCATGGCTCAACATTATGCTAGCGATTTTCGAGGATATTGCTTGGAAAGACTACATTGGAATATCGTGTAAAATTTTATGACTAAATTAGCAAAATTAGAAATTAGGACTGAATTAATATCCATACAATAGATTTATGACTGATCGGACAATTTCTCCGAAGAAAGGTTCCAAAAGATGTAAATAGTGACATTCCTTCCGATTGAGAAGAAAGATTCATCCATAGTCCCACTACTATATCAAAAATTCTACGTCAAATATGAGCTTGCAGCCTTAGACCCATTATTTTAAGTCCAAACCCAAGGTCGAGTAAAGAGAGAGGGTGGGAATAGGAGTGCTACGGTAGGGCTTGGTGGCAAGGACAGTAGCCTCATGGGGTTTTGATTACTGAGATGCACATGTAAATTATGATAAAGAAATCCCACATTAAAAAATTGGTATGATATGAAATAGTTAATATATTATCGTTGGTCCATAACTTATTAGTTTAAGCGTTTTAAGGAAGATGGCTCCAACTAAATATGTTGATGAGCTCGGACCTGAACTACTCTCCCTTGATGATCTTCCTAAGCAAATGTATCAAGTTTCTAATACATGCTCTCAACAAACAATATCAAAGTCAATGGTAAATTGGTGGTAAATTGGTGGCCCCCCAATTTGTTCTAATATTTGGTAAATATCTTAATGAATGATTCTAGTAAGTAACCCGGTTTTCGAGTAGATGGGCATTGTGGCGTAGTAATGTAGTCTTGATGGCAACTTAATGGTTTGATCTAGAGAAAGAGATGAGAGATGAAGGTGGACGTTGGAGATTTAAGTTAAGATAATTGATGTTAGACCTAATACTAAGATCACATGTATGGGGGAAGATTATTGAGAATCACGCATGAGTTATATTAGAAAAGTCCCATATCGAAGAATTGGTAGGGTGTGAAGTAATTAATATATCTTAGTTGACTTATAACTTATTAATTTAAATTTTCGAGAAAAGGTGACTCCAACTAGATATACAGACAAGTTCAGACTTGGGTTCTCTCTTAACAATCTTTATAGGGGTGAAAGTATCGGATTTTTATTGCGCACTTCCAACATTAACAAAGCCAAGGCTAACTACTTGATGGACTGAGGTGGCAACATTAGGGACACCGCGCGATGGTGTTGATCGAAGTTGCTTGAGCGTGCTTTTTCTTCCCGTGGTCATGAGCCTGGTCGGGAGCTAGAGAGGGGGAAAATAAGGAAAAAAAAAATAGAGAATTAACCTTCTTGGTCAAATCAGTCAAGTGATGAGGTGTCTTTCTGTCGAGTAGGCAATGTACTGATAGATGTTTTATGCCACTTGATCTTTTTTCTTTTTTTTTTTTTTTCCTTGACTTAATATAGTTAAAGATCTCACACTTATACTGCATTACACATTCAACTCAAACTATCTCACAGAAAAAATCTCAAGTTAGTACTTTTATAACATATTCACCTTAAATTAATTTTCGTTTCACAAAAACTCCCAAATTGATATTATAATGATATATTTACCTCAAATTAATTTTTGTTTCTCCTAATCTAACTCTATCATCTCCTAAAATATTTAAGTGTCAATACACATGAGTGTTTTCATATTGGGTTTGTCATCCTCTAAGTTAGATCTATCTCATAGACATCCGCCATATATGCATTTGAAAGGGATATTTGAAGGATTGCTAACGAACGATAAATTTCGATCATGGGTACCAACTGGATTTCTATGTGAAATAAAAATAGTTTGGAGTAATCATGTAATAGGATATCACTTTGAAATATTTTATTATAAGAGATAAATGTGTAATGGGACACCCATTTGGAATTCCTTGTAAGGTAAAAGTTATTTTCGGATAAATGTTTACCAAATTACCAATTTGAGATTTTTAAGTGATATTAATTTTTCTTTTCCTTCCGAAGTCATTTGAACCGTTGGTGCAAAAGGAGAACTTACACGGATTGACCTTATTGTCTTTTTAGCTGGATAAGAGTACCCCATATGTCGAAAACGACACAGCACAAAGGCTAGAAAAAGAAAAAAAAAGAGTAAGACAGCTAATTCAGCTATAAGAATTAGAAGAGGCGCCCCACTTTTTTCTTTTTCATTTTGTTTTTTTACAATGACAAGATGTGACGGTCTAAAGTAGCCAGATTAATGGAATCTGAAACAAATAAACAAAGGGTCAAATCCACTCAATACGTGATAGTTGTTAGTTGATGATAGGCAATATTAACAATAAATTATTTATTATGATTATAAACTAGAGTTTTGGTGGAGATCCATTTCATCTTCACCTTTACACCCATGAACTACTTGCGGCTTCCCATGCATTGATTAAACTAATGACTTAATTAAATAGAAGCACAACAGTGACCCACGATTGGTCCCAGTGTCCAATCTCTATAGTGTGCAGAAGTCAATTTTAGCTACAATCTTGAGGGGGAAACCCCCTTTTTTGTTCTTTTTCCCCCAAGTACTCGGTTACAGCTATTAACGGCGACAGGGCGAGATCTCCCACATATAAACTTTTTGAATGGGACAAGGTGAAGGGGACATTGGAAGTTGCTTTCGTGGACCCCAGGTTGAAAAGGTGTTGCATTTCGACTCGAAGGGTTTGCATTAGTTTATGGTATTGCTGAGGGAGGTGAATTTGGCCTCAGCAAAAAGAAAGATTTACAAAAGAGATGAAGGAGCTCGTGGTGGGAATGAAAGGGGAGTGGATCGATTGGGAAAATATGGAATAAAGAACGAGTGAGACAAACTGAAGAAGACAATTGAAGGTGGTTTTTTGTAATCCCAGGAGTTAACAAATGTTTTCGAGTTGAATGGAGGTTAATTAGGTAACAGAAAGAAGAAGAAGCACAAATGAGATGAAGGGGTTCGCAGTGGAACGAAAAGGGAATGGGATCCATTGATAAAAGAGAAAAGCACAACAAAAAAAAAAGTTTCAAACTTATTGTATTTGTGTCAATTCAGTCTTAAATCTTTCAATTATACTTATAAAATTCTAATTTTTTTTTTATGATTTATCAATGTCTAATCAATTTTGACTAGAAATTGCTAATATAAATGTCGTCGTAACAATTTTTAAATTTTCTAAATATTATTATTATTTTTTTGTTTTCTCTTTTCTTTCCCTTATTCTTTTTTCCCAACTGTGGGCTAGCATGGTTTGACCCTCGCTAGCCATGGGCGAAGGTGTTTGCGCCCTCTCCTAGATCTAGGAGAGAGTTGCAACCCTTGCTTGTTTGTTGGCGAGGGCTTTAGCCCTCGCCTAATCTTGGTGAGGACCATGAGCCCCTTGCCTATGGCCAACAAGGGCATCGTGGCCTTCACCTGTGGTTGGTGAGAGCACCCTCGCTTGGATTTGGTGAGGGCTCAACACACTTGCCAGTGACTTACGATGGTCAATTGGTGTCCACATTGCCTAGAGTTAAAAAAATAAAAAATAAAAATCAGAAAAATGTTTAAAAAATCGTAAAACCTGCAAACATCAGCACTAGTCATGTCAAGTAAGATGACTAATATTTATGTCGGTGATTTCTAATTAAAATTGTTCGGATGGATTACATTAGATTTGATAGTGATCGCTAGAATGTCCAACCCTTTGAGCTTTTGGGATGGGCTTTTTCATATTATATCAAAGCCATATTTTGACCCGGTTTATGTCTCATATAGGGCCCTTTGTCTGTTGATTTCCATGTGTCTTTCTTAATTCAACTTACATGCGAGAAAAGGTATTTTAATACCTCACGTCTCTTGTATACAAAATTTATATGTTGGTATATATATATATACACGTAGCACCTTTTATTTATTAATTTAAACTTTTTGGTTATATATTTTAACCATAACTTTTCTCTAGCTACGCGTGGCAAAGACAAAAAGTTAAAAAGTTACTTGCTGAGTTATATATTAGACGTACCTGTCATTAAAAGCTTATTCCACGTAGGTTTGTGGATAATGCCATTTTAATTTAGTGGAGACCTAAATAAAAAAAAAAAATCATATATGGGGTTCTAAGATAGGTTGTCCAGAGGATTAACCAAATGTTAGCCCCCTTAATTGAGTTGGTGAGGTAAACATACAATACAAGCGAAAGCCCCATCAAAAGGAAGGGAAAACAAAGAGGGATGGTTGTGATTTAACCATCAGCCAAATTGGCCAGTAAAATAAATAGAGCACAAATTCACAATGTCAAATCTACAGTAGAAATGACATCCTGAGTATTCCAAGTCTTTTGGCCTTTGTACGGTCAAATTGGCCAGTAAAATAAATAATTTCACCATCCCTTCTTCTATTTCAATCACAAAGATCTCCAGAAGTTCTTCAATTTGGACGGACTTTACGTTTGCTAGATGGAATCTTCCATCACGTTGTCGACACATCGGAATATATCGGCTTGACCAATACATGGAAACCTTCATTTTTTTAGTGATTGTCCCAAATCACAGTGGACACATGGGATTTTGATAGATTTCTCGTAATATTTTTGTCGGAAAATGACAATCCGGACAGCTTCAATCAAGTATCCGGATGACCACACCATTCCACTCTGATACGTATATCCACTCTTCACCTATAGTTTTGCTTTTTCTAGCATCATCAATTCCATCATCATTCACTTAAAGAGGCAAAGAGAAGTGAATTAGATCAGGTGGGACATATGCACTCAAAGATCCTTACAACCCAACATTGAATAACAGAACAATAAAAGGCCTAGTGGATCCACCATGATTGATGTAGAAAGAGGGTGAAACGTATTGTTAGCATAGTCAAAAGTTAATCAATGCATTTATCTACCACTTTAAGCTTTTTAAATAACTAACATCGATTCCAATCTTTCCAAACCCTTTATTGGAGGATCCATTGTGAAGTAATGTGGGACAATACTTCCAACACTTTTTTTCACATGCAAGTTGGATTACGAGCGGCCTATGGAATTTTGACCATGGCATGCGGAATTTGATAAATAGGGATGGAAACATGTTTGTGAAAGGGATATCACTGACTCTGATACCATGTTAGAAAATCCAACCTTAAAGCTTAAGTTAATAGTTAGAAAGAAATTATATAAACAGATAAAGATTAGTTGTCAAACGATGTGGGACAATACTTTAACAGTCTTGATGAAAGTGGTAACCTCCACTCCTAAATTTCTTCACATAAAATACTTACATTAAACTATGCATTCATCTACCAATTTAAACGTTTAAATCAATTGACAATAATTCCATAAAATCTTACAATAATTCCTTCAAGTAAAATTGGCATCACTTTATTCACTTTCCTCATGAAAATAACGAATGGCCAGGATATCGCACCGCCACGATAAAAAGGCTTGGGCACTTGTGGATTTATTAAAATAAAAAGTATTGATCGTGCTTTTTGAACTTCCTCAAATAGAAAAGATCTCACCTGGAAATCGGATTTGAAGCAGGGGGAATAAAGATGATAAGAGCATCGGTTTCATGTTGTTTTCAGACATTATCGTCCCATTATCGGCGAGAATTTGGACTGAAATGCGTATCACCTATCTTATTTTGATGCTCTATCGTACGTTAGTGGGGCGGTCATCTATTGCTGTCTCTCTTGCTTTCAAACAACAAAGTGAGTTCCTTTATTACAACATCAACAGCGAACAATGTGCCTTTTGATATGCCCATCTTGTAAATTGATTGATCCTTATGTATGTATGCAAATCGCCCGGTTTACATGCATCGGCGAAAGCTCTATACCAGAATGGCAGTTGAGACCTCCAATGTTTGCATGACTTGTTAGATTTTGATTTGAATACGTGATTTATTGGACCTAAATCGAATGATTAACCACTCGATTGAACTCTCGAGGGTAAAGAAACTAAGTCTTGTTTAATCGGGCGGTAGAGTCAGCTGTATAATCTTATTAGATCATCGTGCTCAATTATTGGATAATCTATACCTTTAAATGCTCCATGTCTTTTCAGATATAGTCTCTTTCGGGGTCTTCCCTTGTATTTCGAACACGTGTTTCCATCTCTCTCTATCATCTCTTCACTCGGGCATGCAAGGGTCTTTATCAGAAGAAAATGGGTGGATTAAACTTGTTATTCGTGTCAAAAAGAAGAAGGAATGATTCCATTAATATTATCCGTCGTTATTCAGTGGCATTTTTAACAGAACCATCTCATGTGGAAGCCACTGATAAAGGAGGTCAAGTCAATGATCTCCTTAGAGAAACCTAACAAAAGTTGAAGGGGAACTGTTGTCCCCTTCAATGTCCCTGTTTGCTCTCCCATTCTCTATAGTTCGACACTTGTACTAGGGGTAAGCATCCGTCTAGGGTCAATCTTGGACCGATCTTGGACCAACCCAACCATACTGGTCCATCCCAATTCCTGAGGAGATTGGGTGGTGGTCCGATCCTAAAATTTTGACAAGATTATTTGCTTGGTTGTCTTGATTTTAAGAGTTCCGGATCGGCCCAATCGAACCAACCCCGACTATATATATAATTATTTATATATAAAAAATCTTAAAATAAATGGCATCAACAACATTAAACAGTTATTTAGTAAGGAGTTCAAGTAATTTTACATTGTTCTTTTTTTTTTTGGTAAAATTTTACATTGTTCTTTAATAACTTAGGTTTTTAATGTTTTTTACAGCGTCAATAGTTATAATTTATGAAGAGGAAAAATGTTTTTGTGAGTAGTCCTCATGGTGTCCAAAAAGGCACCTTATGGCATCCTTCTCTAATATTCGTTCTTTTCTGTCTTATTTGTCCTCTTAGTCTTCAATTTACTGAAATCGAAAAAAACAACTTCTCCGCTCACCACTTGACACTCGCCTCACTTGCTTTGGGTCACTTGTGCGCTCACCGCTCGATGCTCACTTGGTTAGCTCCCCGCTCGACATTTGATGCTCATTTTGTTCGACGCTCACCCCACTTGACTCTCACCACTTGTCTTTCTTAATTGACCTTGCTCATCATCAAACTTATGGGGTCGGTACGGTCCTCAGTTGCCATTTCAAGGAGTACAAAATATGAAATAAAAAATTATTCGCTAGTCCTGAGTTGACCTTGAAACCGGATCGAATCCATTAGGTCAGTTCGGTTGTCAATCACTTTTTTAAGGAGTACAAAAAATGATAAAAAATGATTAGTTGGTCCCGGGTTGACCCTGGAACCGGATCGAACTCATTGGGTCGGTCCGGTCCTTGGTCTTAAGCTCAATATGGTTGGTCTTCATTCTAAAAAATTGAGGACCATCACTGTGCGGGTTGGTTGGTCCTAGGGTTAGGGGTAGACCGGTCCAACCGGACCATGCTCACCCCTAACTTGTACACTTCATTTTACTTATGCTCTTATCCTAGCTAGACCTTCGCAAAAAATTAAGCATGTTTCTCTTACTTGTTACTCTACTCAAAGTAGCAGATACATGTTGACGTGGTATCACCAATCAAATGAGTATTGCCCATTTCTCATAATTGTTGCCACTGTGCATTCATCCTAACAACGCCCCCTTCTCTCTCCCTCTCATCAAAGGCATCTAATTTTGTTCCTTAAATGAGTTTTTGAGCATTTCAAGGCATTTGATAACTGTCCAACATATTTATTCCCATGAAAGAAATATGTTTGGTAGGACTTTGAAATTCTTCTATGACTTAGAATTTTTTTTTTTTAATTTTTAAAATAATTTTATTATATTTTTCTTTTTCTTTTTTTCCTTCCTTTTCTTTCCTTTTTCTTTTCTTCTTTTAAGCCGGTCGTCGGCCTCAACCATGGCTAGTAGCCTCATTGGAGTGTCACTAGCCCCTAACGAGGCCGAGCTTGCCTAGCCAATGTAGGGTCAAGCCTTGCCTAGTCATCGGTGAGGTCGCCGACCCTTGTTTGGCCGGTCGCCAGCCATCATCAAGGCTGGTGACCGGCAAGAGAAAGAATAAGAAGCAAAGGACAAGAAGAAAAGAAAAGGGAAGAAGAAAAAAAAAAAGAAAATACTTGATTTTGAAGTTGTTCCTAGGAATAAAGAAATAGCTTTTTTTTTGCTTTTTAATCTTATTCCAAATCTATTTCTAAGAATAAAAAAAGTTACCAAACAGATTTTATTCTTTTTTAATTTCGAGAAACAAAAGAATGGAATCAGATATTATTTGATTGGTTACCAAATATGCCCTTGATATATTTAAAGTCATTTGATTGGGCACCCATCGAACTCTAAATCTAAAACAAGTTAGTGCAACTAGTAAGTGATGGGATTGAGATCCATTGAATTTATGTTTACAGGATGTTTCAAAAGTTGATGCTCAATAATAGTAATTTTTCTTTTCTTTTTTAAATTCCTTTTTCATGTCATGCTATTGTCAAAACCCTACTTCTAAAGGGAAAAGTACACCATTAGGCATGTGGCCCAATGGTAAGGGAACATTAATAGAGTTGATCGGTTCTAGAATAGATGGTTCAAACCATATAACTAGGAATTAGAAACTGAACTAGTTCCAAAAAATTGGAATTGGGAATCGAATTGGTCTCGATAAGAACTGTCGATTCTAGGTCAGTTCGGTCCGATTTTGGATGATTCTTAGTTATTTTGCTCACCCTTAGATGCTAGAGTCATATGCGTGAGGTTTGACTCTTGTACTCTGTAAAAGATATAACAAAAATTTGAGAGTGAGATGAGAATTAGAGATAGGATAGTCGAAAAGAAGAAGATGAGGAAAATGTACAAAAAAAAGTTCTAAACCTATTATATTTGTGTCAATCTAACCATAAATATTTAAATTGTGTTAATTTAGTCATAAGCATTTTTACATTTGCCAATTAAATCCATATAGTCAATTTAGGCTAGAAATCACTGACATGAACGTTGACAGCTCGAGGTAACACGGCTAGCTCTAACATGGATATATACTTTTAATAATTTTAATGATTTTTTTTTTTTTTTTTTTTCTTTTCTTTACTCTCTTTTATGTTTTGATGGAGGGTTGGTAACCCTCGCCAACTCCAGGCGAGTGCTGCAACACCCTTTGCTCGATGCCCTTGCCGTGGCTGGTGAGGATTTGGGTGAGGGCTATGATGACTTTGCCAGCCAAAGCGAGTGTTTGCAGTCCCTCCCCATATTTGGGTAAGGCAAGGGCACCATGGCCCTTGTTGGCCTTGGGTGGAGTGTAGTGGCCCTCACCCAGACTTAATAAGGACTACAATGCCCTCGCCCAATCTAGGCGAGGCTGCGATGCCTAGATCCAGCAAGGGCATGCGGCCCTCTGCTAGTGCCAATGAGATCGTCTTTGCCATCAATAAAACAAAAAGAAAATATAAAGGAAATTAAAAAAAAAAAAGGTCAATGTTAGTGCCAATTATGCTACATAGGATAACTAGTGTTCACATCAATAATTTTAGACCTAAATTGGCTAGGTGAACTAAATGGGCAAAACGTGAAATATTTATAATTAAATTGGCACATTTGAAATATTTAAGATTGAATTGGTACAAGTGTGATATGTTTAAGATTTTTCTGATATTTTTCCCACTTCTAAAGCACCCTCACCTGTAGTGTCAATCTCATTTGAGCAGTAATTAACTAGGCTATCATCGAAATTTACAATAGTCAGGTGCATATGACAGCAACATTTACCTAAGACATTTCCGCACACATATTAAGGAGGTGATGTACCTAATGCTAAGTTCAACTTCAAGAGCTCTATTAATGTATTCTAGTTTGATCATTTCTAATTGCATAACGATCAATGTTAGCATCACAAGATTTCCACCTTTCATCACAGGCGGTCAACCAACATGTTTCGGGCATTGACAAGCTATGAATCAATATCCAGATTTTAAATATTTTCTATCCGATGCAACCGGCTTTGGACCTTACCAGAGAAATCTATCTTTTTGGGAACAAAAATATGTAAGGGTGTGGGGGCTAGCTGGTGAAGAGTTCCGATGCCAATCGGTCAAAAAAAGGGCACACTTCTGTGCTAGGAAACTTTGTGATAAAGGGAGATTTAAAATAGGGATGACCATACACATGACGTCGCTGCATATGTAGTCAACGGTTTCCATCTATGGTAAGCTAGTGAGTAACGTTTAGATGCTTTGGTAGTAGCATCACACCATATAAGGACAATGACACAAGTTTCATACAGCTTCCACTTGAGTGTAATAATTGTTCAATCGATCACTTGAATATTGTAACTTTTGAAGATATGTTCATCACAAGTAATCGATTTAAAAATTATGGCACTTAAGTGCTTTTTCTAAAAGTTATGGCAATCTAGTGATGGATTAAAAATTATGAAATTCAAATGAGTGTCGTATGAAAGTTATGAAACTTCTTGTGCGTTTTTCCCCGCCCTCCATGTAAAGTTTGATAAATGCTCTCGAAATACATAATAATTCCCATTATTACGGATGAAAGGGTCATGGCCCATTCACTTACCCAACCTGCCAATACTTAACCTCCAGGGTTGGCGCAATTGGTTTCCAAGTCAATAAACCGAAAGTCACTTACTCAATCTTATCAATTGGTCTGAATCATGGTCACCTGCTCGGTCGAAAACTTGTACTAATTGGTTCACCTACTTGTAGGATATTTCGCAGGCCTTTGGATAACCGAGCATCCATGCTTTTTAAACAAAAGATAAATAGCTAATAATTTAATCCGAATGCACCAGTTGATACAATGTGCAAAACCATGGCCTCTCCTAGTTTGGCAAAACCACCTCGTTGGGGCAAAAGAAATATCAAGCTCGTCCCTGATATCAATGCAATTGGGTGGAATGGGATAACTACTAACTTTCTGCGTGATCTAAATGGGGGCCAATCCATGGTGTTGTCCCCTCGTTTTCTCCTCATAATTGGTCTCTGTTGTCCAACCATATCCCTCCCTCCCTCTCCCTCTCTCTCTCTTTCTCTCTCTATCCTTTCTTTATAATTCTTGCATGAGGCCATTTGTGATGGGAGGTTGAAAAGGAGAGGCAAAATCGTATTGTTCCAAAACCCCACAAGTTCCATGGTGCACTACCTGGTTTTCTGTTTGTTTACTTGTCTGCAACTTGTGGGTTGGAACCCACTCCAAAGCCACCATATGCCGATCTTACCAAATCTTGAGGAGCAATTGTTTCGAATATTCTTGCAACTTGATTTGGCTATAAAGAGTAATTATGTGAGTTATGTTGCAATTATGATTATGATCTGAGTATATAGAACGTCAATTTGACATTTAGTAATAAAATTATATAGGAAGTAGTGAAGCACGCACTTAAAGAATTTTAAGGTGGCCATTGACACTTAATGAAATTAAACTTTTTAATAATGTTAAATAGAATTGACTTTAGAGTCCCACCTAGATCTATTATATTGGGTCATGAATCCATTTTTTAACGTATATTTGATGAGTTGAGTCATTATATGAGTTAATTATGTTAAGTAAATATGTTTAAAATGGCAAAACCAAAAAAAATATGGGTGTTAAATAGGGATGAGCAAAAAGAACCATTGGGCAAAATCGAACTGGCAGAATTTGGGTGATTCCTGGGAGCACCGGTCTAGTTCCATGCAATTGAAACCAGTGGATTCGATCCGATTGTTGGTTTCAAGTGTGAAACCGCCCATTTTGACCGGCTTGATTTTTTATATTTTATTTCTTATAAATGTAAAAAATCTATAATATCTCCACAGCTTTTTGACGTCTCTTTTGTCTTTCCCAAATCCGAAACAAACTCTAATCCATGCAATTGGAACCAGTGGATTCGATCTGGTTGCTGGTTTCAAGTGTGAAACGCCCACCTCAATCGACTTGTTTTTTTATTTTTTATTTCTTACAAATGTAAATAATCTATAATATCTTCATAGCTTTTTCACGTCTCTTTTGTCTTTCCCAAATCCCAAACAAACTCTAATCCATGCAATTGGAACCAGCGGATTCGATCGGTTCTTTGGTTTCAAGTGTGAAACCGCCCACCTCGATTGGCTTGTTTTTTTTATTTATTTATTTCTTACAAATGTAAATAATCTATAATATCTTCATAACTTTTTCACGTCTCTTTTGTCTTTCCCAAATCCGAAACAAACTCTAATCCATGCAATTGGAACGAGTGGATTCGATTTGGTTGCTGGTTTCAGGTGTGAAACCGCCCACCTCGATCGGCTTGTTTTTATTTTATTTTTTATTTCTTAAAAATGTAAAAAATCTATAATACCTTCATAGCTTTTTCACATCTCTTTTGTCTTTCCCAAATCCGAAACAAACTCTAATCCTCTCGCTCACGCCTCCTCCTCCTCCTCCTCCCGGAATCTTCTCGCCCTCGCTTGACAAAACCGTCACCTTGGTCTGCCTTGATGAGGAGGACTTGCTCACTTCCACTGCTAATCGAACATGTCGAGGGTACCTTTGTTCCATTCTCCAATTGAACCTTGAAACAGAGAGAGAGAGAGAGGGAGGCCCGAGAGGCAAAGCTAAGACTGAGCTACATGAAAAGGACGGTGGAAAGCATGGGAATGCGATCGTGCGGAAGTGGTGCTCTTGATGAGTGAAGAACAAAGACGAAGAAGACGAAGGGAGAGAGAGAGGTTCGGTCCAATTCTAGTTCCAAAAACCCGGACCATTTAGAAGACAATCCACTTTAATGTAAAATGGATTCACAGTTTACCCAAATTCAACCCACCTTGGTAACTCTCTCTTTATCTTCTAAGAGAAAATAATGAACTTCTTAGATAGTTTCAAGTTTAGAGAAGTCTTGGTGAGCCCAAAAGATGGGCTTGACTTCATCTTTATCAAAATATCAAGATGCCTTTTTTTCCCCTTTAGTTTTTACTTTTATCTTATCTGTTACTTATCAGAGTGTATCTTTCCTTAATTGCATTTGACATTGTTATTTTTATGTAATATTATAATCTTAATTATTGTCATCACAATTCATGGTCAGCATAAATCATCCTTTTCAATATCTTACATTTCTCCATGTTATTTGCTGTTGTATTTTATAAATTCACTATGATGCACTAACTTTCTCTTATTCTTCGTAGTGAATCAATACAAAAATTGAAAATTCTATGCAATGTTGAAAATTCACTACCAAGATGGATATGAACTTTCATTAATTGGATTAAACATGGAAATATATTAATAAATGAATTGGGTATGGGCATAGGTTGGCTAAAGATTGCTAAATTTCATTGCATATAAATGTATCAAAATGGGTTATATTGATTAATTTAAATTAGACAATTTTCACTCTAATATGACCCACCCATTTGATGGCTCTAGTTCCTCGATCCATCGAAGTAAATTGTGCTTTTAGGGGTTTTGGAAAGTAAAACATGCTTACACCGACTGCAGATGTTGTGGCAAATATCGTAAAAGCATGTGAAGGTCTCATCATTTTTTTGTTCAATTTTTCGGGTGAAGGGGAATTCCGTTGAATATATAGTTGCCGGTTGGTACATGAATCCCGTGAGTTAACCCGGAGTATCGAGCACAACAATATGGGTGGGAAGGCTCAAAACTAGGAAAGAATTTCCCTCCATTAGAAAATTCAAGAGGAAATTAAGTGAGAGGGAAAAGTACTAACAAAATCCTAAATCTTTTTAAATTACGTTAATTTAGTTCTAAACATTTCAATTGTACCAATTGACTCTAGCTTTTTCACAATTTATCAATTAAGTCATTTAGGCCAATTTTGATTGGAAATTGTTGAAGCAGATAATTTTTATTTATTATTATTATTATTATTATTATTATTATTATTATTATTAATTATTATTATTATTATTATTATTATTATTATTATTATTATTATTATTATTATTATTATTATTATTATTTTCTTGCTTCCTTTTCCTTTCATTTTGGCCAACAAGGGTTGCCAATGGATGAGGGCTTGCTGGCCCTCGCTAATCGCGAGTGATGGCCAAGAAGCTCTTGCTAGATTTGGCCGAGGCCCTCATTGGTTGCAGCAGCCGACCAAAATGAAAGGAAAAATAATAATAAAGCAAATAAAAGAACAAAATGCTTATAAAAATCGAAAAAAATAATTAAATATGATTAAAAAATCATCTACAACATGTCGGTGTGCTACTTAGACTAGCAGCGCAACATCAATGATTTCCGGCCAAATTTGGCTGGAATAACTCAATTGATAAATCGTGAAAATGTTTAGATTCAATTGATACAATTGAAATATTCAGGACTGAATTGCTACAATTATAATAGGTTTAGCACTTTTTTGCTACTTTACCCGTAAGTGGAAACTAGGAGTCTCCTCTAGGACTTCCTCATTCTAGCAACATTGTCATTGGAATAGATTGAGAGTCCAAGAATTTTATGAGTCAAAAATCGAAGTTGTCTTTAGAAAGAGTACAAAAATATCGAGGGAAATATTTAAAGGAAGAAACGTCATCTGAAACTGACAAGAGTTTGTATGTAATAGTAACTCATCATGAATGACATTTTAACTCCTAAACATCAATTACATACTTTATGATTCCATCGAATATGTTACTGTCGGTAGTGAGTTGCAAATACTCCAACCTTATAAGGTTTCAAACAAGCAAATTCAAAGAACCCATAATATTCTTCGCTTTCCTTTTCAATAAAATTTACATTTTTAATATCATTCATAATGCTGGAAAAAGTTTTTCCAACATTAGTACATATAAATTCGTTGTAATTAACTCTCTTGTCCCAAAATCAACAAAGGACCCCTTGACCTTTTATTGATTCGATCGATTCAAATTGAAAGATACTTCATTTTATGGGCGAAATAGTTAGATCCTCAAAATTCTGGCACGTGTGACTAATTGTCTCTCGACTTTTCAATTTTTGCAAGTCTCTCGTAAAGTCTTGAAATGAATTGCAATCTACCTTACTATTGACTCCAATCACTTTTCGGCCTGGTCGCTGGCCACGTCACGTTGTGTGACTTTGTAGGGAGCGTACATCAGGCCAGGTCTTGAAAATAAGACAGTTAATTAGGTCTCCAAAATGAGGATGGTCAAAATTGTCCACCACAAAATTTTGTTATGTCCTCATAAAAGTTTTCATTTTGTGCGTGCGTCATCCTCATAGATTGGATCCTAAAATGAGGATGGTAAATTACGCCAGTGATAACCTCTGAAGTCAACACACTTATTTGAGGTGTCGAGATCGAGGAACTTTCAACTCAGAAATTGGAGATCACTTGTTAAAAATCCAATTAACGGCATGCAAACTATTATGGATCAAATCTCTTTATATAGACCAAAGGATATAAATTTAACCGGTTCATCAGACTTATACGATGCTCTACAGGTTTTCTGATAATTGACTCTATGTGCTCGTATCCTGAGATTACAAGCAAGAATTAAATCGATAACATCCCTAATAGAATGTCAACATAATACACACCTCATGTTCCTTTATCGTAGAACCTCAACTAAATTAAGCAGTGCAGGCATGTGATCCCCATAACTTTCTTCTCCAAAAACACAAATCTTGATGGGGGGCAATATCTTAACTCCTAAATTAGGCATTTGCTAGCTCATGCAAAAGCATGCAGAGGCGTGCACGTGAAAGATTCCCAAGTACCCATGCAAGTACACGTAGATCCGCCAGGTACTCAAGCGATTAGATTACGAGGTCGTAGGGTACAAGGATCCTTCGGGGAAGCAACGCATAATAGTTGTTTTTAAGGTTTTGATTACATTACATGTTGGAGCGTGAGTGAGAGGATTTTAAGTAGCAAGTCAAATGCCAGTTGGATTCTTTTGGCAGGGTACTAAGAAGGATTTGACTTATGTGCTTTAATCATCGTGCCCCCCACAGAGAGAGAGAGAGAGAGAGAGAGAGAGAGAGAGAGAGAGTTAATAATTGCATGATTGATTAAGAACTGGCTTTAGTTCAGAAGGGCGGAATTTGGATCAATCATGAGAGAATATCAAATTGCTTTGGATCACGGGGTTGACTCTCATGCAAATCCAGACGTGCGTTTGGACTGACCAGAGTATGTAAATAAAAGATTGCGAAATGTGAATCTCAAGAGATTAGTTCGTGGAAGGTTAATTCGATATTCAAATCATAACATCTCTTGCTTAAAGAAATTCTTTCGAGAGCAAATCAACTTCCTCAAGATTGAGAGTAATCCGATGGCATAGGTGAGATGGCTTCGAAAGAATACCGTTTTGTTGTTACCGTAAATGCATATGATTAAAATCGATTGATAATTACGAAATTAGTTAACTAAATAAATAAAAAAGTACTTTCTTACATTCATGCTGATTTTGAAACTGGTTTTTTTTTTTTTTTTTTCTATAAATAGATTCTTCAAAAATCTAATTTTTAGTTATGAAGCAAAACAACTCCGGACATGACAAAAGCTGGATTAGAAAGTTGGTATATTACGTGATGTGGCAGACTGCGAGTAGACAATTAAATAATCGGGTTTGATTTGTTGTGATTGGACATCGGAGTGATTAGCTGTCCTAACGATATTATAAGAGTTCGCTCACGTCCACAAAAATATTTCCTATCAAACATGTCTTCGAAAGGAATTCATGGTAGACTTTTCTCACTGGTTTGTTCAATAAATAAAGATCACAGATGTCGGATTGGATCAGCATCGCAGACGTAGAGACCATATGCGCCCGCAAGCTAGCGACAAACACGAAGTTTCACGGGCACACGGGAAGGCCCAGACGCCGGGGGCACTTGCATTGACTGCATTGCTTGGTGAGCACATCAATGCTTCCCATCAGTAGAACCGGACGGGAGGCCTTTGCGGAGGAATATATGCCTAGTGCTCCATCTCCATCTCCAAAACTTGCCGTTAGGAACTATTGTTTGAATTGTTGATGGGGTCAAGATATATCATAATCATGCTTTGAATGGTCAAAGAATGATACTATAAAATTATCCGTGCCTTGTGATTACGAAGAACTTTATGCTTATTCAAGACGTTCGAATCTTTACAGGTGATTTCGACAGTATGCTGTTATGTTAATTCCAATTCTTAAACTTTTTACAATCTCTAGCGTGAATTTGAAATCTTGCACAAGAATTCTCTCAACTTAGCCAAAAAGTCTCTCTCGTGACTAGCATTTTGACAAATCTCGATTCTCTTTTGATGATTTCTCACTATGAGATATTGAGCTCCTGCAATGCTTCCCAACAACATAGACCCTAATAAACATTTGGATGATTAGAACTCGAACTTCTTGCACGATGTATATGGTTTCTCATCAACATGGAAAGCCGTGTTCATTATGTTTCAAAATTATTCTCGATTGATTTGCATTCCAACCCATAATTGAATTGCAAGGAAAGCAGACCTAAATTAGAAAAGTCCAAATCAAACTTTTGCTAACAAGATCGTGGATGATGCAAAATAGGGAAGTTAATTTTCCGTGAGAGTTCTTTTCCTTGTAGGAGGCTTGAAAGTGTGAAACTTGGGAGGGACATCGCACTATGGAAAGCCATCATTTAAGAGAGTTAAAAGGGTAAGAAAACTCCTTTCTTGTGATTGATTTTTCTTGTGATTGATTCTTGTGTGTTTAGGATTCGGAAATACTTATAACTGAGTGTTTGAGCAATTGTAATCTCATCTTTACCGATTATAGTAAAACCGCCTCATCAATATTTTTACAGAAATTTGACCCATATACTCATTGAATTAGATCCTAATTTCTGCATTGTTTAGATATAAGTCTCTATGCACTTAAATGAATTTATTAAGCACTTGGATTAAATTTTGTTATTTCTGAAATTTGTTAGGGATATTTGCCAACATTTTTTTGTTTTGTTTTTGGTTTGGTTATATCCTATACTTGTTTTACAAAGTATTGTGTGTTTTATGTGCTGTGCGTAGGTTGCAAAATCTTGCTACACATAATCCTATGGTCCCCACCCCATCCCTCCCAAGAAGGTGGGGAATTGAACTCCTCACCCCTTTCTTCCTAAGTGGGAAGAGTGGTCGCTAGGACAACCCTAGTGGTTAATAGTTTCCAAAATTACAAACCTCTAATTGTGCAAAAATTATTCACATATTTCAAAACAAAAAATTACTTTAAAGACCAAATCACCTCTTCTTGTAAACTCACTTTAGCATCTTGATTGGGATTCGAACGGTTTGTGATTAGTGAGTTTCGAGTGTTTTGGGTGGGTATGAGAATTTAGGGACTGCGAGATGGGCATTTTTGGAAAGAAAATGAAGTTTTCGTAAATAAGGACATAAGGATAATCAATAAGAAGGTGCAAAGCAATTCAAAAGATAATGTTCATGTATCTATTTTCAATATTGTCAAAAGATGAGGCATGTGAGTCGGAGGGGTGAGCAAAAAAGACCTTTAGCCCGGATGCCCAGACCCGCACGATTCTTCAAGCCCAAATAGGCTCAGGTGGGGACTTCAAGCTCTCCCTTTTATTCGGGCCATTTGTGCCTGAGTTTCCTATGATTAATAAAACTGCCCGCCCGGGAAAAGCAACATATTAAACGTAATTAAGGTAATTATGCCATAGATTAACAAGATTTCGTTTACCATCGTATGAGCATTAATCGCAGCAAGCCATACAGCACTTGGACATTGTTAATCCGACCAACATGAGAATCATGCCCAACATGGTTATCATTCATTAAGCTCTACTAACTTTGCAGAATCCTCAAGCCCTTTTGCTAAATGGGCCCACCCCAAAAGGTTGACTTAGGCCAGAGGCCCATAATTACTGGGCCGTAGAGTTTATGGGCTCTTGGAAGCCCAATATCCAAGCTAAACCACCCCCAAACAATGACCAGAAGCCCAATCTCTCCTGCTAAAAGAAGCGGCGAATGGCCATGTGTTCCAGTCAATTTTATAGAAAGAAAATTACATGTACATGTGATAAAGTCTAATACATCTTATCACATCAAATGAACCAATAATATCACTCTTAAAACCAGAGATCAGAAGAACTGTTCATCCTTTTGTTCTAGTTACTAAGACCACATTATCATATTAATATTACTAGCGATTGAATATGCTTTGTTAAACAGGCAATTCTGGTTGAATCTGTAATGTTATGCAATTGGAAAGGTTATGCACAATGTGGCCCATCTCAGGTCTCGCTTCAGAGTACTCCACCAAAGCCAAATTAGCAATGTCAACCAACATCCTCAGTTGATCAATATTCACATCACCATTCAATTTAGGATCCAACATTTTAATCAATGCTTCGTCTTCTTTACTCTTCCGGCTATCTTCTGTCCACTCAGGCAATGTCACCGAACCTTGCATCGATTTTAGCCCGGTGATTAACTCAAGCAAGACCACTCCGAAGCTATACACATCGCTCTTAGGTGACACGTGGCCCGTCTTTAGGTAATTCACGTCGACATAGCCCAAGGAGCCTTTGATGATGCCTGGAGTTTGTGAATAGTAACTCTCATAGCCCAACTTGCAGAGGCCAAAGTCGGCAAGCTTGGCATGGTCATTGTCGATTAGGAGGACATTTGCCGACTTGATGTCTCGGTGGATGATTGGCGGGTCAGCTTGCGAATGGAGGTAGTCGAGGGCCTGTGCTATGTCCAAGGCTATGCTCAAGCGGTTCGACCAGGAAAGCGTTCCGGTAGATTGGCCGCGGTGAGTATGCATCTTGTCGAATAGGCTCTTATTTGGAACGTACTCGAGTAGGAGCAGTTGTTCTCCTGGTCGAATAGAAAAATTTGGATATTAGCCTCTTGGAAGTAGCTCAAAATCTGAATTAGCAGATTTCATATGTTTTCATAACATGGTCAAGACACAAATCATATAATTAACCGGCTTTTTAAGTACGTCTCAAACTTGATGTCACGAGACAAGATGAAAATATAGTTTAGGCCGGTAGTATAGGCAAATGCTTACGTACATGAATATGGTATCTTCCAACAAAAGAGTAAAAAATTTAATCAAATCCGTGAAAGATCGTTTCGAAAATTTATGTCCTATAATTACCTGCTTCTAAGCAGAAACCCAACAAGCCCACCAGATTAGGGTGAGAGATCCTGAGCAAGACCGAGACTTCATCCAAGAACATCTTCTTGCTCCCTCCCCTCTCCCCCATCACCCGCTTCACCACGCCATACCTCCCGTCCCCAAGCTCGGCCAGGTACACGTACGACGTGGCCCCAACCCCAATCCGGACCCTGAAGTTCCATGTCGCGCACTTGAGCTCCTCGAGCGCGTACGTCCTGATCACCGCCGCACAGCTCACCGAGCACGCGGCCTTCGACCCGTCCTGTGGCTTCTCGCCGCCCCGGGAACTCTCCTGGGAATCCAGGTAGACGACCAACTTCATCAGGACGACGGTGAACAGGATCACTAGCAGAATCGCTCCGATTACCAAGAAACTCTTGGCGTTCGCAGTGGAGAATCCTAGGAACCACATAGTGCCTCTCTTTTTCCTAGGCTTGCTCTCTTGTTTTAGCGACGGGAACAAATGCCAACGCCCCTATCTGTCGAGCTATACAATATAGTTTTAAAGGAGAGACATAAGGGTTTGGCAAAAACGGCATGAGTTTTTAGGAGGGTAAGGAGAATATTTTGGCCTTGACTAAAATATGCCACCTGAGATTCAGCACTTTGGCATTTAGCTTTTAGAGAGCATTTAACGTCTAATTGTACTTGTTAAAGAGTCAATGCTAGAGGAGAATAGGCGTGTAATTAAGGGTCTCAAATGTGTCGATTTTATGTTCTTGGTCAACCCCAATTTTCATTCGAAATTGGGCATCTGCATCATCACATGCTTCAACCGAAAAACCCTAGCGCAGCCAAACTAATGGATAAGACATGCGACACCACATCCTCAGCGTTTCCAAAAGAGACACTCAGCCGGTGTCTTTGACCGCGAGAGTTCATTTATTACCGGTCACAGATAACTTAAAAAACGAACATAGTCAACCGGAAACACCGGATCTGAATTTGAGCAGTTCCTGCAAAAAATGTGACATGGTGGAACGTACTCAAATGTCATCTTGTAAATGAATCGGTCTAAGTGAAGGAGCACTTAGTTGAAACATGAGCAATTCACGTTCGAATCACGTCTTCCATTTAGAATTTTCATAAAGTTATGCTCTGCCGATACGTAGGTGAAGCCTTAGCCGAGACATGTGAACGAAATATTAGCATATGACTAAAGAATTTCAAATGATAACCGAGGAATATTTTATTTCTCGAGTAATATTTGGAGGACAATAAACAAACGTAACCACCGGCCGCGGTGACTCCACTGGATAAGACTCTGCTGATCGTTAACGAAGAGGTGAATGGTTCAAAACCCAAGGGAGGCGCTAGGTGTATTAAGTGTGACTCAGGGTGGTGGATCCTCCTGCTTAAGTGTCACCTGGGGTTTACGGCGCGGCTATCGGCTGCAAGCCAGTTGGCGCTAGGTCGCTAGGTGTATTTGTTAGCTGGGTTCACTCCTATGTGGAGGAAGCCCAATGAGTTGCAAGTCCAAAAAAGGGCTTGAGCCCATATAATAAGTTATATGCGCTAGGTCGCTAGGTGTATTTGTTAGCTGGGTTCACTTCTATGTGGGTGGAGGAAGCCCAATGAGTTGCAAGCCCAAAAAAGGGCTTGAGCCCATATAATAAGTTATATGAGGAAATAGGGTTTCTCACTATTTATATAAAAAGGTATGAAAAAAATGTGTAACAAGAGAAAAAAAAGCGAGAAAATGCGGGGTTTGGGGTAATATCGATTTACATCAAGGCTGGCGTCGGAGGTCGATTCGTGGTCCGATTGAGCTGAAATTTTTTCAGCATGTTTGTGGCGCAATTTTATCGAATCTGAACGGTTTGATTTTCGTTTGAAACTCCATACATCAGGTTTTTCGTGGATTGATCAAAACCTGCGTTTTTGGTCAGATTTATCCTTGATCTCTTGTGAAGTTCATGTGTATTGCCAAGAATTATGTTCTTGAGGTCTTTGCTGCTATGTACCTCTAGTATTTGCTAGAGAAGAATAGTTTTATTGATAGTGAAGATTTTCAGGTGGACTCCGGTCCCGTGGTTTTTTATCTCCTCGAGACATCGAGGAGGTTTTCCACGTAAAAAATCGTTTTGTGTTCGCGTGCTTGGTATTTATTTTACTCTACTATATCGATAGGTTTACACAAGATGTGAGATTATTTTATTCCGCTGCGTTGATTCGATATTGTTTGAATTATTACCGTTCTCCCATCAGTATTAAGTGTGACTCGAGGATGGATGGTGCTAGGTGTATTAAGTGTGACTCGGGGATGGTGGGTCCTCCTGCTTACGTGTCACCTGGGGGTTTACGGTGTATTAAGTATGACTCAGGGGTGGTGGATTCTCCTACTTAAGTGTCACATGGGATTTACGGCGCGGCTGTCGGCTGCAAGCCGGTTCCTCCAGCACCAAAAAAAGAAAAAAAAAAAGGAAAAAAACAGACGTCTCTCTCCCAAACTTCTTGTTTTCTTCTCTAGCATCAACCAAAAGAGCCGTCTGTTGAGGATTCTCTTCTCCGCGAAAGGGAATTAGAGCAAACCTAAAATGAAAATGTGTAGATGAGTCAGAGTAGGGGAGCTCAAGTGGCGGATTACTTTGACCTCATCTATTAATAAATGATTAAAGTAATGTATGAATATTACATTAAATGGTTTAACAAAATGTCAAATAACATTTAGTTATGATACTAATTGTTAATGAGTAAGAGGGGGCAGAGAAAGGCCAGCATTTTATGGATTACTATAAGAAATAAGCTGTAATAGACACGTAATTTCTATTGCTTAAAATTTGCATAAAGCCTATTGCAACTAAGGAATACAAAATAGAGTCTCGTTTACCGAAATTTGAGCGAAAATAGTGACAATGCATATCCGCATCGGTCTCAATTTTGTAATATCCAAACATATCTACATTATATTTCACCCTAAGATGGGATTTGTCTGGATTTTGTGTTGCTTCATCTACTGAATACAACAAAATTTATCATATCCATAGTTACATCCATCCCATCAAACCCAATTTCGGTTCGGCATTGGCTACTTGGAAACCAAATGTCGTTGCAATTCTAACTTTTTTGCAATCATTCGTTCATGAATGCTCCGCCTAAAGCGACGCTTGAGAGTTTTTGCATCCTTATCACCATCCTCTAAAGCAGATCCATAAAATGAAGGGATGCTAATAAAGCTGGTCATCACCGCCTAATTCATTAAAGATTCCCTCATTAATCACCTAACTCCCCACATTAGTCATATAAAAAAATTGGACAGATGGAGAGAGAAAGGGATTTGGATTCAGACAGCCATGGAAGTTGACTTTTCCCGGTCGGACTGGTCTTTTCTGCCAAACCAGCGATCTAGAGAGAGACAGAGACAGAAAGAGGGATCCAGCAAAGGTTCTCTGCATCACACCAAAGCCATCACCTTGACGGACACCCTCGCGAGGATGGGTTGGATCGCGTAGGGTTTTAGCTCGATTCCCTATTCTTCTTCTTCGTCTTCTTCTTCTTCAGTTGGGGGATGAGCCGCGGCTGGCCGGGGATTCGGTGACGGCGGCGACGGGGGAATGGGGTTGAAGGATTCGTGCCAGGAGGTGGCGAGCTCGAGGCCGCTGTTCCTGACGATCTACGCCACCGTGGTCGCCGGCATCGTCCTCTCGTCCTTCTACGTCTTCTCCGCTGTTTTCTCCGCCAACAAGTCTCCTCCCGACTCCACTTCCTGGCTCTCCTCTCCTTCCTCTCTATCATGTGAATTTTTTCTCTCTCTTTGCCATTTGGCCTCTTATCCAAATTGCTACGTGTGGCATGATTCTGGGTCATATTAGTTTTCGATGATATGCTTGCCTGCTGCTCTACTCTGTGAAAGGGTGTTGATTGCTCGTTTATCTTGTTGTCTGTGGCGGGTTATAAGTTTCAACTAGAGAATGCTTGAGGTTCTTTTGGCAATTGGTTGGTTTATGTAGGCGTAGCGCCTCAAGCTCGTTGCTTGCTCTTCTGTTAAGAATTTTCGTGTGAGATCTTTTATATCCGAGACATATGGTTGGTTGATCTGCTGTCGAACTGTTGCCTTGTTGTATGCTAGCTATCAAAAGATTTCATTGGAGTGTTACAGTGAATTTCTTCGTGTTTTTCATTCAAGTTATTGGGTTGGAGAAGCAAACATAAATGGGTTGGTGTCTAATCAATGGTTTTGGCAACCTCTCTCTCTCATTGGTTTTTCTTTTTGCCTCAATTATTAAACTGAGGATTTAACCTGTTGCTCTTTCTCAGATGTAGATTCTCACTCAGGTCAAGCATTCAACTCTTCCCTAGCTACAACAGTAGGTGCAGCAGCACCGGCACCTTCAAGCCAGCATGGAGATGCACTGGCAAATTCTATGTGGGTATCACCTAAGAGTTCAAAAATGCCTTCTTTGAAGACCTTTCGGTTGACAAAGGAATTGGTAGAGCAAAGGGTGAAGGACAATGTAATCATAGTAACTTTCGGCAATTATGCGTTCATGGATTTTATCCTCTCTTGGGTTAAGCACTTGACTGATTTGAATGTCTACAATCTCCTAGTTGGTAAGTGATAATTTTAAATTTAAGTATTTGTTATGATTGATGTTTACTTTCCGTCCCTTTATCATTTTGCCAACAGCAACAGATAAATCACATTCTGAATCTTTTAAAACAGGCGCAATGGACACAAAACTGCTGGAGGCTTTGTATTGGAAAGGCATTCCAGTTTTTGACATGGGAAGTCATATGAGCACGGTAGATGTTGGCTGGGGTTCCCCGACATTTCATAAAATGGGGAGAGAAAAAGTCATTCTCATAGAGGCTATCCTACCCTTTGGGTATGAGTTATTGATGTGTGATACTGATATGGTTTGGTTAAAGGTACAGTCTGGTCCTTTTAGTAATCAATCTTCTGTTTCTGTTAAGATCATATCCATGTCAGTTATATTTGTGTTTTTATTTCATAGACTCACTAGGTGCTGTCTGATTCGAGGTCCCTCTTTCATATTGGTTGAGTGGACAAAATTGGGTCATGTGATACAGCTCCTGACAGAGGACTCATAGTTTGAAGACTTGCGGTTGAGTGGGAGAGTGTAGCCCAGAAAATCTTACTTGTGATCTAGGGAGGATGGGATTATTTATACCTAGGATAAGTAGGTGTTGGATGACAACTTTCCTTGCTCTGTCAGGGTAGAAATAGAATGGGAAGTCAGACCTGTATCTTTCAAAAAGGGAGTCTTCTGAAAAGGTTATATGCAATCTTTGTTTCTGAAGCTGAATGTGGTTAGGAAATGGCGCTTGTAAATATTTGAAATATAGAAAAAGTTGTGAGATGCTTTACTGGTTGATCGGTGAAGGGAAAATATGAGGAGAAGATAATGCAGCATGAGAATGTGAAGGCTGTTTCAAATGAGGATAAGATTAGGGAAATAGGTTTATGACAGTGTAAGCATGTGTATCAATGTCCATCAGTTCCATGATCGAGGAGTAGACACTTAAAGCTTATTCAAGATCTTAGAAGGACAATATAAGTTTAGAAGTAGCTCAAAATGAACATCGCAAATCCCACCTGAAAAGGAGGATCTGACTTGTCTTGACTTGATTCTGTAGATTTCTCCTCTAATTATATGTTATGATGATAGGCTGCTTAAAATATGGTGCTACAGGATCCTTTCTTTTTAGTGATGCTGTCTAGATAAATAATTATACTTGTTGCTTAACTTACTTTCATCCTCTAACAGAATCCCCTTCCATATCTTGCTCGCTATCCTGAAGCAGATGTTTTGACTTCAAGTGATCAAGTTGTACCAACAGTTGTTGACGACAGGCTGGATATTTGGCAGCAAGGTGAACTCCTTACCCACTGTAATTTGTATTTTTTTTTCTTTCTTTTCACTCCTTGCCATTTCAATTTATCAGCTTCCATGATGCCATAGTACATGAGCAGTCCTGGACTAATGTTTAGATATCTGTGCTGTGACAAATGTTTACCTACCAGAAGAAAATTCTTATTAAAGTATGCAAAATACTCTCTTCCTGGGTTTCAACTCCATTCTTCAGGCTTTATGCTTGATTGCTCAGTTTAGATACCTGTCGAGATGAGCATGCTTTAGGCGGTCTGGTTACGGAGCTGACATCATACCAGGAATCAGTTTTTGATTTCTGTTCGTGTGTATCTTTTCCAAAAGAGGAGATGAGGTTATATTGTATTAATCTTTGCCAGTTTGTGGAATTTAAGGCGTCTTTGCACAAAACTCTCTGTTAAGTGGATGCTCTTGAATGTTTTCCGATGTTTCCCTCTGTATGGATTTTCACTGAGTCGATATATGCTTGAGAAGTCCATAAAAGAAAAATACACTTGTCTGTCACAATCTTGGGAATTGAAGGGTTGTCCTCGTGAATGGGTGAAATGCTTATAGTGATATTATTTCTGTATCTACATAATTGAAATTTATAAATTTTGCACTGATCTGCAGTTCTGGTCATTCTGTTAGATGAACTAAAAAGCTGCAATTTTGTCTCTCCTGATGCGTATACAAAGCATAATATTCTTTCGTTTGGCAATAAATTTGTTTGCAATCTACTGTATCACATTCACAATTTTCTATCTGAAGGTGCCTTATGACGTGAATTTGCTTTGTACCCCCAGTTGGTGCAGCATACAATATTGGAATTTTCCACTGGAGGCCAACCGAATCTGCCAAAAAATTGGCTAAAGAATGGAAAGACATGCTTCTAGCTGATGAAAAGATATGGGATCAAAATGGCTTCAACGATATTGTTCGCAGGCAGTTAGGACCATCTGTTGATGGGGATGATGGACTTGTATATGCTTTTGATGGAAGTCTGAAGCTGGGAATATTGCCTGCAAGCATTTTTTGCAGTGGCCATACATATTTTGTCCAGGTAAGACGCGATATCCTATGTTATATCCTTTTTTCCCCCTCTTTAGTAGGGATAAAGCGCATATAGAATCTATCATGCAATCCAACCTTTTATTGAAAAATTTATGTCTGTTTGCAGGCAATGTATCAACAGCTCAGGTTACAGCCATATGCAGTGCATACCACGTTCCAGTATGCAGGCACTGAAGGGAAACGTCACCGCTTGCGAGAGGCAATGGTATTCTATGATCCACCGGAGTATTATGACGCACCAGGTGATTAACAGCCCAACATATTGTTAAGTTACCATTTCATGCTGCATGATGCTTATTAGATAGCCAGATAGACCAGATTCTCTCCGAGTTGTTACAGCTCACTTTCATCTTCTTTTTGGGGTTGAAACTGATCTTCAGGTTATGCTTTTCTCCCTTTGTCCCTCATGCTTTTCTTTCTCAATGCTTCTCTGAGAGGTCCATGTATGTCCTAGTCGTTCTTAGGAATCCAAATAGGCCTATTAATCACAATAGCTTTGCAATGTGCAAGCATCTGTTTACTCAACTGACACTCGAATTTGTAGGGTATTTGCAATCTTTCAAACTTCTTTGGGTGTTAGTGACATACTGTTCTAATGTCCGTTGCTGGGACACTTTATAGCATACAGTCTGGCTCTTTGTGCACAAATCTGTATAAGTAACTGAGAGAAATATCAGATGTCATGGTGAATGTTTCCTTGGTTTTATCATCTTTGCCATTCTGGTGAAATTTCAATGACGAGTCAAAGCTGAATTTAGTTTCTTTAGCTAGCAGTGTAAATCATTTGCAATAAAGTAATGATCTTTTTGGATGTATTTATTTATTTATTATTTTTGGTACAAACAGTGCAAGTATTCAGTAAGCTGGTGAGTTTAGCATATGAAGATTCCTTCCATCACATAATACAACTTATTTTTCCCACCAAAAAAATAAAAATAAAAAATAGTGATATATCCACCTTTCCGTCCAAATTTGCAAACTCGGTTACTTTTGTGGGCACCTATCTATGAAATGAATCATCCCCTGTGATGTCTGTGAAGCCAGAATAGTTTCACTTTCTACCTCTGTTTTTTGCCTAATTAAATGAGGCATTTTGAAACCTGGCATGCGCAATATTCAGTCTAAGGAAAAAATAATAATTGAAGCCAACTTGAGGCTAAGTTCATTCACAAAGTGATATTATGAGTTTATTTATTTGATGCATGGGCATGCGAAATGTCCTCTTTCCAAAGTAAGGTGTAACTGATTTTTTCAAGGGACTTACTTATTGCAGGAGGTTTCTTATCATTTAAGCCGTCTATTCCGAAGAGTTTATTACTGGATGGAGACCATACCATTGACACACATTTTACTCTGATCAATTATCAGGTGAGGCTAAACTAACCTACTATATTCTGTCATTTATCGGAACATTTTTATTGACCCCTTATGTGGCCTAATTGTTTATTCAGATGAAACAAATAAGGACGGCACTCGCAATCTCTTTGGTGTTAAACCGTACACTGGTGAGGAAGTTCACAATCATTTACTATCATTTGTGCTTGTTTCCATTATCGTGAGAGATTTTAAACCTAGAGAAAGAAGAGGAGCAATTCGAGTGAGTCCACTTAAGTTTGTTATTATTTGGCATGACTTACCACTCTAGGCGGACTTTAGTTTATTGAATTTTTTTAATCAATGCAACTGATTTTCAACTACAATTACTGGATGCTCATTTAGATTTTGGCTGAGTATTCATCTCTTGTGTTTGCCAGATTATGCCTCCACTATGGTGTAGATTGGACAGGCTGTGGTTTCCTCACCCAGGGTTTCTGGAGGGATCTATGACGAGGCTACCATTTATATGCCCTTTGGACCACGTATTTGAGGTATCCCACAATCCCCTACATGTTTTACTTGGTCATGATCATTTCTGTAGGTGTCCCTGCAAGTAACAGGACTTGGATCCTGTGAACCCAATCAATTAATTTTTATTTCTTCTCGGTTCTCTCTTCCAGTTGTTAGGTAGTCCATACTCTATAGTTCCTGTGCATTGAGTTCCTAAATTTCTGCCTTGACAAATGAAAAATCTTGAATATTCTCCTCTTCAGTGGAGCTTTGGAGATAGTTTGTAAGGATCCTGCAGTGGTAAAACAAGTAAAAACTCTTTATCTTAATGTCTTCCACCTCATTGGTCCCATTTTTGTACCTTCTGTTTCGAGGACAGTCCATTTCGTTGGTGTTCTTGTTAATTAAAAGAAAAAAGGACAGTCCCTTTGTTTGCTTCTTTGCTTAGGTTTCCACATGTCCGCTCTGTATTTATCCCTTTCTCTTTTCAACTGTATTTCCTCTTTGTTATGCTTGACATTGCTGGCTTTAGCACACTTGGAAGCTTTTTGGTTGGGTGAACTGTTATTTGGAAGAATTTACTTTATTCAATGAACATCTTGGATTCTGGAATGAGTTTTTCTCCATGGATAAGATAGCAAGATGGTAAATCAAGCATAATGTGTTTCTGTTTGAGTAATCCATAGCTACTGCACACAGGTCAATGTCATGTTAAAAGAAATGCCGGAGGATGAATTTGGCCCAGAAATCAACATTAGGGAGTATTCTCTCCTTGACAATCCATCAATGCCCAAACAGGTAAAGGAAGACCATTTGCAAGGCATCTCCCAATCAGTTAGTTCCAGTGTAAATCATTGTGTTTTGCTTTGCCAGGTAAAAGAATCTTGGCTTGATGTTAAGTTATGTCAAGGAGGAACAAAAGATTGTCAAGTAACCAATAGCACCAGCTCTCCAGGAATGATCAGATTACCAAAGCGCAGCAACGAAGAAACGGTAATAAGATAGTCATTGGCAACCTCCAATTTCCTATGATATTTCTTGAAACAATTACGACTCTGTTTGTGCATACCACCTTCTTGGGTGAGCTTTGGAGTTCTTTTTCTCCCCACCCTAACTTCTTGGAAATCCAATTGTTTTTTCGAACCATAGTTTGCAGAGATGCCATCTAGTGCTGTTTAATGATTTTTTGTTTTTATTATTTTTCTCTCCGTGTCTTATCTTCAGAAAGCTGTGTGTAATTCTAAGTTAATCCAAAATGAAGACGGTGAACTGTGTATTGGAGCTTCAGTAATGAGCGAACACGACTAATATCACGTTTAAATGTACAGCTGAAGACAGCGTTCTCCTCCTTTAAGGACATCAAAGTTATTCAGTTCTCTTCCATGCAAGATGCTTTTGAAGGTTTTACTGACCAGGTAAGAATTCATCTATATTCGCCCTTTTGTCTTGCAATTGTGGTCTCATTTGCATCATTTTACTCTCTTCCTGATGCTGTTGCGTAAATTGGTCAGAAAACGGAAGAAAGATTTAGGAATCGTGTCAAACGATATGTGGGTATTTGGTGCTGCACTGTGGATCATGTGCCAGGCCATATATATTATGACATGTACTGGGATGAGAAACCTGGTTGGAAGCCTGTGCCACCTCAAACTTCAGCTGACGATCACCCACCTTGGTGAGGCCTAACCACGCCACTTGAATCGAGGTTGATGCCTAAAAAAGTATGACTTCCAGGTTGACTCTGTTAGTCGTCAAACTGGCAGAATGCAAACGTACACAAATCCCAAAAGTTACTTCCATGTAGAAGTCAATGGCATACAGACACAAGTTAAGGATTTTCCTCATTATACAAGATTAGAAGTAGGAATTTTGACACTCTGTGAGCCTAATGGCTCCTCCTGAGAAGAAGAATAATGGGGAATTCCAGAGAATTGTAACCGCATAGCCTTTTGCTAGGGCTCAACTTTTTTTTTTTTTTTAATTTTTTTTACAATAGCAGATACCTAGCATGATGTTTGGTTCATTTACAATATGGCATTTGCTAATAAAGCGTATGTATTCGTTCTCACCTTCAGTACCAGCCTCTCTAATATAAACTGGTGCTTTGAACCTGGGTAGTGAATATCTACACACAAGGTGTTGTCAGTTTTATCTGCTCTGATGATGATCTATTGTTCACCAATGGCTTTGAATGCTTCTTTATCTTCTTAGGATGATGTAATCTATCCTCCCTTGAGAGATGCTTATCCAGCACTTATCTTGACATTTTTAGATATAGTTCTTTTAGGTGTGTTTGGTAATCATTATGTTTCTGAGAATAATTTCTGCTTAGAAATGATTTCTTTTAATTTTGTTCTCTAGACGAGTTGCTAAACATTTTAAGACATTTGATAACCGTCTAAAATTTCTATTTCTAGAATATCAATGCATTTGGTATGAGTGTTAATTTTTTTTGTGACTTAGATTATCTTTTAATTTTTTTGTACTTTTATTATATTTTTCTCTTTTGCTTTTCTTTTCTCTTTTTTCTTTTTCTACTCCTCTTCTTCTTCTTCTTCCTAGCCGCCCGTTGGTGCTTGGCTGGGCGAGGTTCGGCGAGCAAGCAGAAGCCTCGCCAAATGTGGGTGAGGCTTGCCTGGCATCGCCCTAGCCTAGCGAGATTCCAGTGAGCTTGTCAAATCTTACCTGGTTGGCTCCCGGTCAAGGAAAAGAAGAAAAGAAAAGATAAAAAGAGAAAAAAAAGGAAGAAAAATGTTTGACTTGATTCTAAAGTTGTCCTTGAAAACAAATCAACTTTTTTTTTTGTTCTGTTCCAAATCCATTTTCGAGAAGCTTAAAGGCTTGATGTGCAATAATCGAAGCAAAGCTCCAGTCTCTTCACATTGCTTCAGTCTCTTCAATGTGAAGAAATCAGATTGCACGATGCATGAAGCTTACAATCCACTCGAATGGCTAAATTAACCTAAGTCACGCTTCTAAGTAGAAGCTAGTTTAGAAAATGTAATGTATAGGTGTAGCCACTATGAAAAGGTGAACTGTTCAGATAAACAGAAAGGACATTCATTCCGTGCAGCCTTTGAAGTGTCAAGAGTGCATGTTCTGCTTTTCATTTTTCAGTATTTTCTTTTTTTAAATTCAACTAAATACATGTATCAACAAGTTGTGTAAATCCAACTTCACATAAGCGTGTGGACAATGACAGTAAAAAGAGATCACTGAAGGTTTGCAAACATCAGTTATCTGCCCCCAAGCTCTCATCATGACTCAAGATGATCGAGAAGGATTTTGGCTAATGAACCAGTGAGGGATAAATAGATGTCCAAAACAGAAGCTAACACAAAGAAACATAGGCGTAAACTGTATAATTACGTCACCAGAAGATTCAAAAGATAAATGCTCTACAAGCGAAATGGTTAATGGCGAATCCAGAAATCACCAGTAAAAATATCAGGGGAAACCTTTAACAACATTTTCCATAGAGATGTTAATATCTATCGAACCAGATTACACGATGAGAGCCGGTAAAAACCCTAAATAAATTTTCTGTCATCTAATAATATTATTTTAGATATAACTATACAGACTTGGCTGGCATAAACTACTCAAATGGACGAACACTTAAAACAGTTCTGCTGACCTGCAAAACCATATACATCCCATCCCAAAACTCAGCAAAACCTCAACACAGCATCTAATTCTCTTTCGTCGGCGCAATTATATCCCAAGACATAAGCTCGTGCTGCAAGACACAAGCATGAAGTGTGAGGCACGTGTCAATCATAGCTAATGATAAAAGAGAAAGGAAACGGTTAACTAGTTACCAAATCGACCAGATCCCATGAATGGTTCAGCTTCATCTGTCACACCACCTTGCTGCTGCTCCTGAAATTTTTCATGTGAAAAAGCAAAAAAATCAGTTACCTCAAAGATTTCACTCTACGAGAACGACAAATGCTAGCTGTTAATTTTGTGATCCTGGCTAGATAGATAAAAGAATGACTCTGTTTTAAGAAATTTGAGTGTTGAAAGAAGACGTTCTACTCACGGCATCAGTCTCCATTTCAGCAGCTGACAGCAACCTATCTAAACAGTGTCCAGATATTTTGCAAACCAAGAGCTCATTAGCAGGATCCATAACAGTTTCTCTGCACGTCTCATCACAGACTGAAAGAAAAGACAATGATGAAGGAAACCTCATTAGGAAAGACATTCCTGCACTACACATTATAAATTGGATATACTAAAGAGACTTGTCATTGTTAGCAATTAAAGTATTTTACCATGAACATTTCCAGTCTTCTCACAAACGAAGACATCACCAATTTGGTGATAAGAACACGTTTCTCCTGAACAAACATGGTCCAGAACCAATGCATCAGTGAACCCTTTGCTGCTTTTCCACAAAGACACTTGATCAGCGACTGTCTTATCAAGAATTATCCGATCATCTTTCACCTTCAGAAACAAACATGCATGTGAAATTAAAAGGATGAACCCACGAGTCCTTGAGCAAACCAGAAACATATGTGGTACTGCTTGGAATATTTCAAGGAAAGTAACTCTAGTAAAGCATGTTGATCATAATTGCTAGGTCAAGAATAATAGTGCAGTAATGCTAGTCAGGATTAAATCTCAAGCAAAAAAACGTTTACAAATAAGAGCCACTAAAGCAGCAACCATCGAGTCTTTTTCCTTCGACCAGTTTCCATAACTTCATAATGATTGTAATGCAAAAATGAAAAGGATCAACCGGGATATTATTAGTATAAAGCTAAAGAACTAAACGTGAAAGTCACATCAGAAGACACCAAGTGCACTTCTACCCAACAATCTGCTTTCTGGAAGAAATCCAGTCAAGGTTTGAACAAGCTATAGCACTGACACCGATTTATACAAAATTCCAACAAATCTAACCTTTGACCTGTAATATCATCACAATGAAGAATCCTTACAAAAAGCAAGCTCCATTTACCTGTGAAGGAAGAGGTGCCTGGCTTCTCTTTGCAGCTTGCATTTGGATGTAGTATTCTTTAAACTCTGCTGGGCAATTTCTGACGAGTTCATTCATATCCTCTTCATCACGCTGCAACCATGTAAATATACACAATCAAATCAAATCAGAGAACCAAAAATCAGAGAAGCAACTGAACAAGTGCAGTGCGTTTGGCCAGGTTAAAGACCATCTGCCTAGTATAAACAACATAAATAATCAAGAACAACACGTGTACTCAGAAGTTTCAAAACTGATCATCTGAAAGATGAATGATAAAGGCATCGTCATTTGTCAATCTCCTCTCAATTCAACATAGCATCCACTGTATTATCTAACACTTACACATCTCTAATACCTCTATCTTAAATCATACTAAAGAGCCCCTACTAGATGTTATAAGTGGCTTGCTCCCTTATGTTAGAAACTATCACAGTTGACATATTTAAAACTGTCATCAGACGAATGTCAATCAAAATTTAAATTTCTTGACTTCTTTATTCTCATCTCTCTTAGCATTTATGGTTTACATTGGCCTTTATGCTGTGAGTGACTATCTTCCTGCATCTTGCTTTAGAGAAGCAGACTAGCAGAATATCTATAGCCATGTCACTGTTTATTCACTTCTCTGGACATCTTTTACCATGTCACGAACCGTGAGACATACCGACTGAAAAAATCAACCACTGATTCTTTACTAGACAAGTCTACAAGCAGTTCTTGTTTTGTTGCATGACTTTTAGCCTTATTTTGTCTGGTTCCTACTCCCCCAATTTCCAATTTTCTTCTGTCAGCATGCTTGCTTTATCCCATCCTAAACCAAGGGCACCTGCCATCCTACCCATAACAAAGGGCAAGCACTATTACCAAGGAACAGCAGCAGCCTACTCTTGCAAATTGTATGGATACTGAAAATCCTTTTGCTCCATTGAACTCCAGAGAATAGAACACGCATCACAGTATCCATTGGCATCCTACAGCACTGTCACCCAACTCACCACCTTGCTTGGGACCAAAGCAACCATATACAAAGTTAAGATCTTTGATGCCTCTCTTTCACCAATATTACTTCCTTCTTCAGAGCCACAAAGCAAGGTCAGTGACCACACAAGTGTCTGAACAGGTCATATCTTCTGGAGTTTCATGGCCAAGCAAAGTCAGCCTTTCTAATGGAATTAATTTACACCTGGTCTTGGTTCCAAAAGACTGAACTAAAACCTTCTCATCCCACCATCTTACCAGCTTTCTTGGGAAGACAAAGCAAAAACCAGCTCCACAAATGAACACATGTCAATTGAAAAAATAATAATAATAATTCAAGCGTTGCCTGCCTATAATAGATAATTGTTACAAAGCCAAGACACAAAACCATCACATTATTCATGACACAGGCTCAGAATTCCTCGTGGCAGTTTAAATTTTGACAACATATCAAAGCTATGATTTGGGAAAGGGTGAATGGACTGACTCAACTTTTTTGGAAAAAGAAATGAACGATTTTCCTAATACATGAATAAAACTAGACAAGGAGATGAAGTTAACAACTATGATGAACAACAGAGGTTATGCTGTGACAGTTAGTGAACATAGAGAGGATTGAGTGCAATAGAGCAAACTGAGAAAGAAGTAGCAATATTTAGACTCAGTAGGCATCATGATAAAAAAGAATGGCTGTGTACCTGGATATAGAGCTTCTTCCAAGCGCATTGTCGTATCTTATTAGTAGGTGGCAGCAGACCCCACCGAATTCGGTACCTGAAAGAACTCGATATGTCAAACGAAAGCCAGAGATCAGATCAAGCATGTAAACATAGGAAAGGAACAGCAAGAACAAAACAAACTCAAAAGACCATCGCATTTATCCACTTCATCCATCCCGCTTTACTCTTTTAACAGGATAGTTTTCAATTTTAAAAGGAAAAAAGGAAAAAAAGAAAATCTTTCGACCTCAACCATTGACCTATTAACACAGTTAGAAGATTGCGGTCAGATGACTAGCTTCCAGATGGAACATTCAACCCACCGGCGCAGTCAAATAAACTCTTCCATCCGCTGCAGACTTGCAGGACACGGTTGGCTGGCAATGCCTAGGTCTCCAGGCTGGCCAAAGTCAAAGAACCCAAAAATACCTTCCTTTTCAAATTAAAAAAGATAAACTTTATCTGATTTCTCTTCTTGAAGAAAAACAAAAAGATTAAAACTTCAAGAAGAACAACCAAAGCAAAGGAAGAATGCAAAAAAACAGGGGAAAAAGAGATTGCACCCCAAGAAATAACATAGGGAACGGAGGGAAAAAAACCAAACTTTGCATGTTGATATGATTGCGGCAGAGAAATTAAAAATCGAAAATTGAAAGAAAGACAGAATTCGAAGGAGGCACTCACAGTCGGCGCCACAAGGATTCATCGGACGCTGCGTAATTCAGCGACTTGCACGCCATCGAGCACGCCATGAGATCCTGCAACACCATTTCCCATTCTCAATCAAACCCAGATGAAGAAAGACAGAAACAAGCAATGCGCGAAGGTCGCTACGGATAAGGAATCACGAGGAAAGAAAATTAGACCTCGGATGAGAGAAATTTGAGGATGTTAGGGAACAGCTCGGGAGGTATCTTGCTCAGAATCCCGGTGTCGAACCTCAACGAGACCGCATTCCCGCCGCCGTCGCTTCCGCCGTCGCCTCCTCCCCCCTCCCGCGCTCCTTCTCCTCCCGGACGCTGCCGCTTCGCCACCGGCTCAGCCGCATCGACGCTTTCCTGATGGGAAAAAAGAAATGGAAATCGGATCGAATTGCTCTAAAGATTCAAAATTGAGGGCGAAAAATGGGAAATTGAAGCGAACCGAAACGAACGAGGGTCGGGTTTCCACCTCGGAGAGGATCTCGGACTCGAGGAAATTGGCCAGGCTCTCGTCCTCGTTGTCGGAAGTCGACATGGGAGGACGGCCCTCCGGTCGGGGAGCGATCAAGCCGCGATTTTGGAGCTCGCCGGCGATCGATCCGGTCGGTTGACGTCGGTTACACGCGACGAAACGGAGGAGAGAGAAAGAGAGAGAGAGGAGAGAGAGGAGAGAGAGAGCGCGACCGCCATGGACGAAGCTCTCGCCTGACCTGCGAGAACCGACGGATTCTCGCGGTGGGGAGTGGATTTTGGGCCGGCCCACCTCTCCGTGAAGCCCAAATCCCTTTTCGTTTTGGGCCGAAGCCTAGCTCTTTGATTGAAAATACGTAACCAACCACTCTTCTATCTTTGTCCTGATGCTTGTTGTGATTTACCAACCAGAGATGGCACAGGAAATGATCTTATCCATATGTTCTGTCTTCTTTATTGTAATGCAAATCAAAATTTGATGTCTCGAAACAATTGGGTAAACAATAAAATTAATAAGATAATCGCCCTAACGAGTCATCCGATACAATTTGATATCAATACTACACCGAACGGCAATATCTTTTCAAGACATCACTTTCCTTCTTCCGAGATTTTAAAGGGTGTCACGAATTAATTTTGTCCATTGACTGATTTTGTCCTCAGCAGATGGACGGATGAATTTAGCTCCTCAATCAGCATCGGCAAGAGATATTCCCCGGGACGGCTCTCTCCTCTTCTTCTATCTCCCAAAAGAAAACAAAAGAATCCCGTGTCATTTCTCCCTTTTGCCAAAACTCCTTTGGCCCTTTGTCAATTATTGGAAGCACGCGTAGTCCAAACGCGCGCACGGACACCATGCGCGGACCGTCGGTTCAGCACTTCGCTCGATGAAAACGAACGTCGTGCTGAATATTCAAAGAAAGATTTTGCATTTGTCAAGGAGAAAGCGAGGGAGGATTTTGCGGCGAAAAAGGAAGAAACTTTCGATTTGTAAGCGCGACCCAGATGCGGAGTCCGCGAGGGTGAAACCGTCCAGTCGATGAACGACAACAACGTGGTACTTGCGAACTTGGGACTAAAGAGGAAGTCTCAACTACCCAGTAGAGATAGAGAGAGAGAGAGAGAGGGGATGAAGGGTTGGGAGGCATGAGGAGTTGCCTTCACGTAGAAGGTGAGGGCCGCTTGAACTGAAAACTATGTCAAATCCGAAATGGACCCCGACCGGGCCGCGGATGACACCATTAGGACAGACAATATGAAGGGTTAAAAATCGAAACTTTAGACGGAAGGGAATCCTTCTCTCGCCCACCAATTATTAAATTCATTGACTAGAAAAGACTCCTTCCGCTGTGCCATCTTGAAGGGATTAATAAGTACTTCTCGTGGTTTTCGCCCCCGAAGACGGGGAAGGGATAATACCAGATTCAAAGCACTCGAGGGGGGACTCTCTGGCTGTCTCCTTTTGACCGTCCCGAGCAGCAAGCTTTCCCCATCGTCAAGTCTCGTCCTTTTCCATCGGATTTGTGCGGAGACTCTGCTCAGAAGAGCAAGAGAGGGTGTGTGCGGGAATGGCGGCTCCGGGGAACGGGAATGCGATCGGAGGAGGAGGAGGAGGGGGAGGGGATGCGTGGAGGGCGCACGCGGCCCTGGCCCTGGTGCAGCTCTGCTACGGAGGGTACCACGTGATCACCAAGCTCGCCCTTAACGTCGGCGTCAATCAGCTCGTCTTCTGCGTCTTCCGGGACCTCCTCGCGCTCTCGATCCTCGCCCCCATCGCCTACGTCCGCGAGAAGTATCTCTCTCTCTCTCTCTCTCTTTCTCTGTGCATCAAATTTGCAATTGGTACGATTTGGATTCTATCTTGCGATGTCACTGTGTGTGAATCTGATGGTTAAAGCATAGAAAGGAGTAGGCTTTTGGGTTTGGCTCATCTTTTGCATTCCTGAAGTGGTTGCTCTAAAGGTTAAATTTTTTTGCTTTTTGCACTGTTGAGTATGTTGTCTCTGACTCTTTATTTTGGCCATTATCTGCTGTGTCTAATTTTAATGCATAAATTAGTGCTTTTAGTGTTCTTCTGCAGTTAAATTGAGCCTTGAGAGTTTATCTGAGCAGATATTAATGTGTTGGTTAAACTGAAGTCGTGATTTTTCCCTTTGGTTTGCAGAAGGATGCGGCCTCCCATGACCAAACGCCTCCTCTTGTCCTTTGTCTTCTTGGGATTTACTGGGTATGGTGCGATCTGCTTAACGTGTTGTACAACGATTTGATCGTAGAAATATCTAAAAGTGGGTGGACACAAACGAGTAGCTAGATTTGTCCACACCAAGTTTTACTTGCTCATGGTTTGTATGAGTATCACTCTCTTTGGGATAATCCCTCCAATGAGAAAGATGAGATTAACTAGCTCTTTATGTTAAAATTGTTGATGATATGCCCTTTCTGTGAATTTTGGACAGGATTTTTGGCAACCAGTTGTTGTTTCTTATTGGTCTTAGCTACACGAATCCAACTTATGCAGCTGCCATTCAGCCTGCCATTCCTGTCTTTACCTTCCTCTTCGCAGTAATGATGGGGTCAGTCTGAAATTTTCCTTTTTTTTTGTGATTCTGGTAAATAGTGTGCATCTGCATGGACATATCACATGCTGTGTTGTTTCTTCTAATATTTGTTTAATCAGAATCAAAACACATTGTATTCTGTGTAAATAAATGATGCACTTTTTGTGCAGTACAGAAACAGTGAATTTGCTTAAGATTGAGGGTCAGGCAAAGGTTGGAGGCACTCTTCTCTGTGTTTGCGGTGCAGTACTGATGGTTGTGTTCCGTGGCCCTGCTTTGATTGGATACAAGGAAGCAGATTTTGCTGCACACAGTGAAATTATAGCCAGGGGTCAACCGGAGCCAATGGGATGGCTCTTATCCAGCTTCTTGGAGTTTGGGATTGAAGATTGGCACCTGGGGATTCTGTGTTTGATAGGAAATTGCATGTGCATGGCTGCCTTCCTAGCTATTCAGGTGTGGTATATCATGAAGTCTATTTCTTTAGTAGAGACTAGTTAGTGTTGCTTCCATTGTTCTGCTATCAGATTTCCTTGAAGTTCCTTCATTGATAAATGGAATCTTGTAATTTGATAACTACTGTGTGAGGAATATTTGGTCTTTTGTTTTCTCCCCAATTTGATTCCTTTTGCCTTAATCAGTCATTTGTTAGTTGTTACTATGCAAGGCTTTGATTTTTAAAAGTTTGGCTTCCCCCCTTAGTTTCTGCATGTCCTGACACAGCATTATTAGTCTATTTCTTTGGGAGCAAATATCACAGTTCTTGTTATCAGTATGTGCTTTATAGTATGACCACATAGCCTGATTAAGGTGGACGCTGCTGGGATGGACCTCTCTCTCTCTCTCTCTCAAATCTTTTTAACCGATGTGGTTAGAAGGCTTAATTGGGTGTGTTACCTGTAAGAACTTGCAGCGTCTTTGTTGGATCTCTGTATAAACTTGTTAGTGGTATGAACTACTGGCAGCTTGTCCTCTGTTAGTGGCCTTCATTCTTGTTATTTTCCATTCGCTGGACTTACTTCTCTCAGTTATTATTTTTGAACCCCATTGAAAGACTTTTTTTGAATCCACTAGTTCCAATCTTGTCTTTTTAATTTATATGTAACCATTTCTTAGTTTTTAATGATATATATTGGAGTGGTCTCTTGTATAAAGAAGATTTTGTCAGTATGGAATCATCTTGCTTGTTTCTTCCTCCAAAAGAGGGATCAATTTTCTTTCTTCCTTTGGTAAACTTATCAACTTGGAAAGTCATTTGAGAAATTGCTTGCACTTTATGCCTATTTGTAATAGCCTACTACTTGGTGAACTATGTTTGACTAAAAAAGATAGTCATACTACTGGTGTCAGCTAAATAGTAGGCTGCATCATATCACTACATCAGGCAACGGTCTTTTACATGCACTGAGTACAGATCTATATTTATAATTTTTAATGGTCTCTTGAAGCTACATTTCGAATCTTAAGAAGCATTGCACCTTGTGATATCAAATTTTGTTCTTCAGGCTTTTTTTTTTTTTTTTTCAGACTTTGTTGCATCATACTCAATGGTGTTCTTTTGCTTCATAGTACAGATTAAATTATGCTCTTTTGTTTGAAATATTTTATTATGCATATCAAATTATACTGTTTGGGGATTCTGAATATCAGTTGCTAATAGTATAGTGTATGACTGTTTCAGGCTCCAGTTTTAGCCAAATATCCTGCAAGCCTCTCTGTAACGGCATATTCATACTTCTTTGGTGCTGTATTTATGGTAACTTCTGCATTTTTCATGACAAGCGACTCAACAGAATGGAGCCTGACACGGCCGGAGCTTTTTGCTGTCATTTATGCTGTAAGTTCTGCAGATGTACTATACATTGGCTTATTGGTTCTGTCATCCTTGCATATCTAGGTGGGCAGTGACAGAGCTGTCTCACTGGAACTCCTGCTTTAATGTAAATATATCCTGGGAAAATTATTAACTTAGTTGAGTAAATTCACCTTGTTTTGCTAATCAAAGAATCAAGATAGGAAATAGTTTTGAAGAGTCAATTAGACAGAACATATGTAACATTGGTGACAAGAACCAAATTCATTATCTTGAAAAGGGCAGCAATGATTATAATTAGTTGCCTTGGCAATTTTTGCCAAAACCACGACTCTGTTAGGAAGTGTTCAGTGCTGTTATTGGCAGGGTATATATTTTAAGAAAGATCAAGTAATGGCTGCTTTGTATCTGAGAGGGGGAAATATGGCTGTCCGTGTGTCTTAGAGAGGGAAATATGCATTTTTGTGATTCCACTACCTAGATTTTCTGTAGAAAGAACTTGAGATTAGAGGTCTTTGTTCATAGATACAAGTCTTGGTGGCTTTGAGTAGTATTGGTCTGACTATTTATTTTGCTAATTAATGGTGTTAACTTTTGTTAATCTTAATTGTTATTGTTGTGATTTAGTCCAATTAATTTGAATCAGCTATGTATTTTTTTTTTTTTTTTTTTTTGGGGGTTTGGGGGGGGGGGGGGGGGTTGGGGGTGAAATAGAACCAGCTATGCAGCTATGTATGGGATGTGTATTTGAACCAACCCTTGCATGGCCTTGTGGATGCAACGGTCAGTGAAATCAGCAACTGTGAGCTTCTCAATGATTGCATTTTTGTGAGAATCCTGAGATAGGGTGTTGGATCATATTAAAGTACTATTGATCTTGATTGAGAAGAGACATTTCTGGTCCTGGAAAAGGACTTTATCAGAAATAGGTACCTTAACTGTGAAGAAGTGCTAAGAACTTACAGAGTAGGAGGCCAAAATCCATGAACTTGATACTTTAAAATGGTTTTGTGGAGAAGTTCCATTGCTTCTTGTTGTTTTGAGCTTTTTGATTTAGGCAGATCTTGACGCATCAGTGCCTATGAGAGTTTTACAGCACTTTCTTCTGTTGGTAGATTGAAGATATCAAAGTAAAAGCTAAAAAAATGATTTGGTAGCATTAAAATGGAAAAGCTGGATTCTGTCAGGAGAGTTATGGAACGTGGGAAGGTTCAGAATCTGTTTGGCAGGTTTGGTGGAGCATCTGTTGATGTGACTGGAATAATATCTGTCTGGAAAGGTTTAAGATTGGTGTTCCTTTTGCTCACGGGAGAAATTAAATCACTTGCAATTCAGACAAACAAAAAGACAGGGTATGCAGAGAATGATACGGCAACTTGACAAGATTATGAATCAGACTCTCTGAATAGATTGCCAGTTGATCTTGCATTTGTGAGTTCGGTGCAAAAATGTTAATTGGATAAATCAGTTTATGGAGATGAAAAAAGGTTCTCATTGCACGAAACCTGGAAATCATGGTCGGCAGTTTCTCTTTATGCGTTACAATTGGTGCAAAATGCAATATAGTTTAGATGCTGGTCTGTCTGACATCAACATTTTGTATCCTGCAAAATTTCTTTCTTAAATCTCACTCAAAATACCCATTATAATTTAATTCTTTTGTAGGGAGTAATTGCATCAGCCCTTAACTATGGACTGTTGACGTGGTCAAATAAGATCCTTGGACCGGCTCTGGTTGCTTTGTACATTCCACTTCAACCTGCTGCATCTGCCTTTCTGTCAAGAGTATTCCTCGGGAGTCCTATTTATTTGGGGAGGTACTTTCTTCAATGGCAACCTTTGCATATGATCACTTTCTGATATGTCATATGATTTCACAGTATTCGTGGCTCTCTTGCTTGATAGATTTATGCTTCTTTTTGCATGAGTTTTATTGGTCCAAGGTCCATTAAAATTGCACTTGAACTTTCTAAAATGAAAACAATGCTGACTTTGTTCAATGTGCTGATGAGCAGCGTCATTGGAGGAGCTCTTATTATTGGGGGACTTTATGTGGTCACCTGGGCGTCCTACAGAGAAAGACAAGCCGTGATTGCGATTCTTCCTCATGTTCGATCATCAGAATCTCCAGTTCACAAAGATGGCCCGATTAACAAGTTATCCGACCAGAGAGGACTCATTTTCTCAGGATCTTCTACATCATTACACAAAGCATTGGATTGATCTTGGACATCAGGTATTTTTCATGGCTAGATGATAAAAGTAGCATCATTCATGCTGTTTATACATGCAATGAAATGTAAGGGAACAGAATAATGCTGCTAGACTTTGTCATAGGGACTATATGATGACTTTAATACATTCTGTCACAGAAAAATAGTTTTTCCTCATGTTTTTTTGGCATGGCTTATATGAGGTGGTTTGTTGAAGTATGTTCAAGTCTCGAGTGGTGGACGTCTGGGGTGTCGAAACTTCCCCACTTCGGGTCCATGTGGAATAGAATGATATGATATGTCGGATCAGCAGGTGTTGCTCCAGACCACCTTATCTGATGTCTCAGATCTATCCAGTCCACATGGACTGCATCTAGAGAAGAATTCATGGTCATGTTTTCGGTGACTTCATAAATATTAAGACTAGATCGAAGGTGGCTGAGTTCTCTTTTTCACTTTTGCATTATAATTGTTGTCCTGAACCCTGAAATCTCCACCAGGGACGTCGTTTTCAACGACAGCCTTATGGATTTTCCAGATGAAGTATGTATACGAAGTCCTGGGCCATTTTAGCTGAACTTTGGAAAAGGTTCCCCCTTGAACCTGCTGATCCTGCTGGAGGTGCCCTGCCTTGTACCTGTTGCTCTACCTGAACATGTTTGGGGGAAGGAATTGGAGGCAGGATAGAATGCAGAGCTGGAGCGCCCGTTGCAGTTTCTGCGTCGGGTGGGGAGCTTCTGGAGGAGGCTTTCATTAGGCTACATTTGTTACGCCGAAAGACTAGTTGTTGGAAAACATGTTTCTTGTCCGTTTGGTGTTGTTGAAGAGGACGAGAGAAATCAAAGTTGTGCTTGAATTCTAGATAATGATTCCTGTCTCTTAAAAACGGAAATGACTTCTCAAAACAGAATTCGTGGTTTTGGATTCAACTTAATATCTAATCACTTCCATGACTATCTCCTTCACTTGCACTTGGTACCCGGAAGCCGGAACTCGAGACCCTGCTTCCGCCGGTGCAGAACCCTAGGGTCTGGCCTTTGGACCCGGCGCTAGCTAGACCTGATCGTAGGCTTGCCAGATCACCTGCTCTAGGACCTATTGGGAGGGCCTTGCCACGGGTCAGGCATAAAGCCCGATATGTCTCATTTGTGCCCAAACCTGGTCTGCCCGGCCCACGAAGAACTACGTAATCTTTCATTTGAACCTTGGCTCACGAGTTAGGCCCAACATGAGGACTCGGCCGAGCTCAAACCTGCCCAATTATCACCTCTTTCCTGTGCATATTCGGTAGAAGCGACGCAGGGTTGAATGGAAATTGCTATCACGCTCGATCCCACGAAAGGATTGAGCATGTTCAATCTCATTCCTAGCACGTAAGTTACTCTTAGCACTTGGAATCGTACTCGTTTCCTTCCATTTCTCTTTTTCACCGCATTCGATTCCTCCTCCTGAGCAGCGTGATCTTGCAACATTCCATCTCCAATCATCGTTGCGAACGGTTGCAGAGTTTCTTGCATCATGTCGACAATGCTAGTAATTATAGTCTAGACGACTGTGCCTGAAAGAAAAACTCATGTGATAGCAAAATTGTTATTGCATCCGATCGAATCATTATAAGAAAGCTTGAGTTCAATTAAGGCGAACGTCTCGTCATGAGGATCTGTTCGTGCAGCCATAATTGCTTTCGAAAGGAAATCTAAACTCTTCTTACTTGCTATGCTTTCATTTGCGCCATCAGCAGCTGTTTGTTAAATAAAATTCGCTCAACCGCGACCAAGTTACTGAGCTCGAGAGCGATCTCGAACTGCTCCGACCCGATCACGATTGTCTGCTCCTCTAGGCGAAAGAGTCTGATGTTGGATTTCACGACCCGGGCGGTTCTCAGATATTAGTCCTTGTTTCAACATTTATCAGTTCATTCTCTATTGCGTGAGGCAAACTCGTTTAGTTGTCATATCGGCATTAAGGTCCGTGTCCTAGTACCTTTCTCTGCCATTAGGGCTTTTCCTACTTTAATTATATGACATGACCGTGACCAAGCTATCTAATAAGCGAGTCAAGTGAAGCTTGATCACGTTCACATCGAATTGGATGCCAAAATCCTTTTTTTTTTGGGGGGGGGGGGGGGGGGTGTTGGTTGGTTTTTTGTGGTAGTAATCACGTAGAAAATCGGTGCGAAGCTTGTGGTTTTTAGGTCGATCTATGTGCATTTCATAAATTCTTAAGATGTGATTGGCTTGATCAATATAATTTTCGCTCGTTTGGGTCATATTGAGGAAATCGGATTATGTAGCTATGGTAGCTGAACTTCCTTCCTGAGTCAATCTTGGGCAATGGAAGTACTCTTGGAAACATCATTGAACACATGGAATTCAATAATCTGTGACTGAGTTGTATGTGCTAGTCATATGCTTTCTTTTTATTGGGAGTGAGGTTCATACTCCTCATCTTATAATTGAGGAATACAACAAAGAGGTGCATGGTGCTAATTATAGTGGATTCCTTATATGGATGTAACCCTAGTTTTAAGATGAATCGAGATAAAAATTGCATCTCAAATTCTATTTATCACTTTTACTCTTTATTTTCTTTGTGATTGTGCAACGAATCCTAACAACGAATCCTAACACTCCTCACGTGGGATATCGGGATCAACTTATCCAGATCTCTCTCAAAGTCCACATGTGTGTTTCGAATGTTGGTTAACAATTGAAGAAGTCAATGTGGTTGTCTTATCCAATAATTCTTTAGTGGGCCTATTAGATACTTTGAAACTTTGGTCTATCACTCGATTCTATAAATATTGGATCCCACATGAACTCCTATTGATGTCGTCTAAACCATGCAAGACTTTTCCTCTGCATTGAAAAACGTCAAGGACAACTTACATTCCTTAAAGGGACATTGGATGGCAGCAAGACTAAATTGGCCAAGTAGTGGGAGTATTGAATAGATATATCTCTAATTCAATAAAAGAATATTGGATGGCAACAAAGCATATGCTTTGTTATCTTCACGGTACATCTGACTCTGAGTTATGCTATGAAGGTATGACAAACTCAAAGGGATAACAAATAAGAGAACTAAAGTGTTTTGTGGACGTTGATTAGAGAGATGACATTGATAGCAAGAGGTCAACCGATAGATATATTGTTTCATTATTTGGTGGAGCTGTGTATTGGATGAGCACAAGATAGAGAACGATTGTTTTATCTACTACTGAGCTAAAGTACATGACCTCTACGGTGCTGCTATGGAAATGATCTGGTTGCGTAGATTGTGTAAAGAGCTTAGTTTTACAAAAGGAGAAGTGAAGATCCGGTGTGATAATTAGAGTGCTATATTCTTGACTAAGAATAGTGGATTTCAAACAAGAACAAAGCATGTCAACATACAATATCAATTCATCCGAGAGAAAGTGAAATAGAAGGTTGTAGTGCTAGAGAAAATTGACAAAGAGATGAATAGCGTTGATTTTTTATTCAGTGGAACTGTGAGTTGGATGAGTAAGAAACAGAGTACGGTTTTATATTTACTACCAAGGCAGAGCACACGGCCCTTAGTCATGCTACTAAGGAAATGATTAGGCTGCATAAATTGTGTAAAGAGCTAAGTTTTATAGAAAGAGGAGTGAAAGTTGGATGTAATAGCTAAAGTGCTATATTCTTGGCTAAAAATTCCAGATTTCATACAAAAACAAAACATATTAACATATAATATCACTTCATCCAAAAGAAAGTGAAGTAGAAGGTCATAGTACTTGAGAAAACGAAAACAAAATTGAATAGTATAGATTTTATTACCAAGACAACGAGTGCAGAAAAGCTTGAATGTTGTACAACCGTGTTGTCTTTAAATAAGTATGTGGAGTATTCATTAAATGAGAGAATGCTGGGTGTGGTTCATACTCCCCTTTGACATGATGGAACGAAAGTCCAGAAGGCTACCCTAGCGAGAGTCATAAGGGGAAAAAGAAGAGAAAAAGGAACAGGGAACAAAGTTGGGCAAGGAGATGATAGGAAGCTTCATTCCTACAAGGGATAAGCTTATGTTCCTACGTGCAAGCGAGAGTAACTTTTATGGTGTTTCCTCCGACAGACGATGATTGGGGAGAGCAAATCATGACCCCAAACACCTCCTACATTGTGTCCTTGGACCTACTCGGGTCCATAAGCCTGTTCCTAGGGTAAAAAATTTCTATGTTCAGATGCAAAATTTTTACTATTTGGCCGATTGTCAAACGTGGCCTAAGAACATCATGCAATGACAAATCATTGAAAGGGAAAGAAGCAAAAGGCAAAAGAATAGAAAAGGAAAAGGGAACAAAGTTGAGCAAGAAGATGATAGGAAGCTTCATTCCTACAAGGGAAAAGCTTATGTTCCTCCTGCAAGTGAGAGTAACTTTGTTTCCTTCGACAGACGATGATTGGGGACAGCAAATCATGACACCAAACACCTCCTACATTGTGTCCATGGACCTACTCGGGTCCATAAGCCTGTTCCTAGGGTAAAAAATTTCTATGTTCAGATGAAATTTTTTTACTGTTTGGCTGATTGTCAAACGTGCCCTAAGAACATCATGGAATGACAAATCATTGAAAGAGAGAAGCAAAAGGAAAAAGAATAGAAAAGGAAAAAGGGAACAAAGTTGAGCAAGAAGATGATATGAAGCTTCATTCCTACAAGGGATAAGCTTATGTTCCTACGTGCAAGCGAGAGTAACTTCTATGGTGTTTCCTCTGACAGACGATGATTGGGGAGAGCAAATCATGACCCCAAACACCTCCTACATTGTGTCCATGGACCTACTCGGGTCCATAAGCCTGTTCTTAGGGTAAAATAATTTCTATGTTCAGATGCAAAATTTTTACTGTTTGGTCGATTGTCAAAGGTGCCCTAAGAACATCATGCAATGACAAGTCATTGAAAGGGAAAGAAGCAAAAGGTAAAAGAATAGAAAAGGAAAAGGGAACAAAGTAGAGCAAGAAGATGATAGAAAGCTTCATTCCTATAAGGGATAAGCTTATGTTCCTACGTGCAAGCGAGAGTAACTTCTATGGTATTTCCTCCGACAGACGATGATTGGGGACAGCAAATCATGACCCCAAACACCTCCTACATTGTGTCCATGGACCTACTCGGTCCATAAGCCTGTTCTTAGGGTAAAAAAATTTCTATGTTCAGATGCAAAATTTTTACTGTTTGGTCGATTGTCAAAGGTGCCCTAAGAACATCATGCAATGACAAGTCATTGAAAGGGAAAGAAGCAAAAGGCAAAAGAATAGAAAGGAAAAGGGAACAAAGTTGGGCAAGGAGATGATATGAAGCTTCATTCCTACAAGGGATAAGCTTATGTTCCTACGTGCAAGCAAGAGTAACTTCTATGGTATTTCCTCCGACAGACGATGATTGGGGACAGCAAATCATGACCCCAAACACCTCCTACATTGTGTCCATGGACCTACTCGGGTCCATAAGCCTGTTTCTAGGGTAAAAAATTTCTATGTTCAGATGCAAAATTTTAGGTCCATAAGCCTGTTTCTAGGGTAAAAGATTTCTATGTTCAGATGCAAAATTTTTACTGTTTGGCCGATTGTCAAACGTGCCCTAAGAACATTATGCAATGACAAGTCTTTGAAAGGGAAAGAAGCAAAAGGCAATAGAACAGAAAAAGAAAATGGAACAAAGTTGGGCAAGGAGATGATAGGAAGTTTCATTCCTACAAGGGATAAGCTTATGTTCTTACGTGCAAGCGAGAGTAACTTCTATGGTGTTTCTTCCGACAGACGATGATTGGGGATAACAAATCATGACCCCAAACACCTCCTACATTGTGTCCATGGACCTACTCGGGTCCATAAGCCTGTTCCTAGGGTAAAACATTTCTATGTTCAGATGCAAAATTTTTACTGTTTGACCGATTGTCAAACGTTCCCTAAGAACATCATGCAATGACAAGTCATTGAAAGGGACATAAGAAAAAGGCAAAAGAATAGAAAAGGAAAATGGAACAAAGTTGGGCAAAGAGATGATTGGAAGTTTCATTCCTACAAGGGATTAGCTTATGTTCTGACGTGTAAGCGAGAGTAACTTCTATGGTGTTTCCCCCGACAGACGATGATTGGGGACATCAAATCATGACCCCAAACACCTCCTACATTGTGTCCATGGACCTACTCGGGTCCATAAGCCTGTTCCTAGGGTAACAAATTTCTATGTTCAGAAGCAAAATTTTTACTGTTTGACCGATTGTCAAACGTGCCCTAAGAACATCATGCAATGACAAATCATTAAAAGGGAAAGAAGCAAAAGGTAAAAGAATAGAAAAGGAAAAGGGAACAAAGTTGAGCAAGAAGATGATAGGAAGCTTCATTCCTACAAGGGATAAGCTTATGTTCCTACATGCAAGCGAGAGTAACTTCTATGGTGTTTCCTCCGACAGACGATGATTGGGGACATCAAATCATGACCCCAAACACCTCCTACATTGTGTCCATGGACCTACTTGGGTCCATAAGCCTGTTCCTAGGGTAAAAAATTTCTATGTTCAGATGCAAAATTTTTACTGTCTGGCCGATTGTCAAAGGTGCCCTAAGAACATCATGCAATGACAAGTCATTGAAAGGGAAAGAAGCAAAAGGTAAAAGAATAGAAAAAGAAAAGGGAACAAAGTTGGGTAAGGAGATGGTAGGAAGTTTCATTCCTACAAGGGATAAGCTTATGTTCCTACGTGCAAGCGAGAGTAACTTCTATGGTGTTTCCTCCGACAAACGATGATTGGGGACAGCAAATCATGACCCCAAACACCTCATACATTGTGTCCATGGACCTACTCGGGTCCATAAGCCTGTTCCTAGGGTAAAAAAATTTCTATGTTCAGATGTAAAATTTTTACTATTTGGCCGATTGTCAAAGGTGCCCTAAGAACATCATGCAATGACAAGTCATTGAAAGGGAAAGAAGCAAAAGGCAAAAGAATAGAAAAGGAAAAGGGAACAAAGTTGGGCAAGGAGATGATAGGAAGTTTCATTCCTACAAGGGATAATGTTCTTACGTGCAAGCGAGAGTAATTTCTATGGTGTTTCCTCCGACAGACGATGATTGTGGACAGCAAATCATGACCCCAAACACCTCCTACATTGTGTCCATGGACCTATTCGGGTCCATAAGCCTGTTCCTAGGGTAAAAAATTTCTATGTTCAGATGCAAATTTTTTAATGTTTGGCCAATTGTCAAACGTTCCTTAAGAACATCATGCAATGACAAGTCATTGAAAGAGAAAGAAGCAAAAGGAAAAAGAATAGAAAAGGAAAAGGGAACAAAGTTGAGCAAGAAGATGATATGAAGCTTCATTCCTACAAGGGATAAACTTATGTTCCTACGTGCAAGCGAGAGTAACTTCTATGGTGTTTCCTCCGACAGACGATGATTGGGGACAGCAAATCATGACCCCAAACACCTCCTACATTGTGTCCATGGACCTACTCGGATCCATAAGCCTGTTCCTAGGGTAAAAAATTTCTATGTTCAGATGCAAAATTTTTACTATTTGGCCGATTGTCAAACGTGCTCTAAGGACATCATGCAATGACAAATCATTAAAAGGGAAAGAAGTAAAAGGCAAAAGAATAGAAAAGGAAAATGGAACAAAGTTGAGCAAGAAGATGATAGGAAGCTCCATTCCTACAAGGGATAAGCTTATGTTCCTACGTGCAAGCGAGAGTAACTTCTATGGTTTTCCTCTGACAGACGATGATTGGGGACAGCAAATCATGACCCCAAACACCTCCTACATTGTGTCCATGGACCTACTCGGGTCCATAAGCCTGTTCCTAGGATAAAAATTTCTATGTTCATATGCAAAATTTTTACTATCTGGCCGATTGTCAAAGGTGCCCTAAGAACATCATGCAATGACAAGTCATTGAAAGGGAAAGAAGCAAAAGGAAAAAGAATAGAAAAGGAAAAGGAACAAAGTTTGGCAAGGAGATGATAGGAAGCTTCATTCCTACAAGGGATAAGCTTATGTTCCTACGTGCAAGCGAGAGTAAGGTGTTTCTTCCGACAGACGATGATTGGGGACAACAAATCATGACCCCAAACACCTCCTTCATCATGTCCATGGACCTACTTGGGTCCAGAAGCCTGTTCCTAGGTCAAAAATTTCGATGTTCAGATGCAAAAACTTTGTTCCCTTTTCCTTTTTGGCTCTTTCGCATTGCTTTTCTTTCCCTTTCATTGGTTCGTCAATGCATGATGCTCTTAACCTTTTTTCTGGACGAATCATCAGAACGAATCGGACGAATAGACTAAAAGAGCTTGCGTGACGTGAGGAGATGCGAGGAAATTCGTATCTTCGCAAGGTCCCATTTACCGATTTTTATGCGATTGGCTTGATCCGGCGAATTAAAACTAGACAGCGGCATCCAGCTAACGCTAAGGTAAAGGTCCAGCGACGAAACACGAATCAACCTCGAAATAATTACAAGGGAATTATTACACGAGACGGATTGTACCCTATTCTGAAGAAATTTTGACGTGTGTGTATTATATATTCAATTGAATTTGAACAATGTAACTAGCCCACCTAATTTAGCTGTGGCATATCACAGGGATATAGTTTTGTACCATGCTCTACACTACGTAGAATCCCGTAATAAAATTATTTAAAAATTTTAAAAAGAAAGATTTGGATTAGAAGTTTTGAGAATGGTACCAAACATAAATATTATACCATAGTAGGCATTCAAGAATCGGTATATGAAATTTTAATGAATTCTATACTGGGAGAAATTCTTTTTGGCAGTTACCGATTACTTTAAAATACTTAGAAATTATTCTTGAAAATAAAATAAAAAAAATATTTTTGATTATAAATTATTTTCTATTGCCAAATGCACCCTTAACCTTTTTCTAGAAGAATGATGAAAGAATCGGACAGACTTACTAAAAAGGCTTGCGTGATGCGAGCAAATGCGTGGAAATTCGGACCTTCGCAGGGTCCATATCGGCTTTACCGATTTTTATGCGATTGGCTTGATCCAGTGAATAACCTTTGATCGCTTTGAATTCTCACAATATATTCTGCACTAGACAGCGGCGTCCAGCTACCGTCAAGGTAAAAGTACAGCGACGAAACACGAATCAGCCTCGAAATGATATAATATATCAGAACGAAATTTGTAGGAATCCAAAGGAAATTATTACACCAGACAGATTGTACCCTAATCCCGAAGAAATTTTGACGTGTGTGTATTGTATATTCAATCGAATTCGAACGACGTAACTACCCCCACCTAATTTAGCTGTGGTATATCGTGGGGATATGGCTTTGTATCATGCTCTAGACTACGTAAAAATCCTGTAATAAAAGACCCCAATATCCGTACCTCCACGTCGCATCATCGCCCATGAACGCTAAGACATTTTGACGTGGCTGTCCCTCACGAATAGCCCGTGGAACCCGTACGGCACCCGCCTGGGTAGCCGGACGGAGGCCACGATGTCCAGCTCCGGCGACTTGGCATCCATCACCAGGAACCTCGACTCCCCTTTGCCCTCGTCGTGCACGTAACTCACCACGTAGCCGTCGTCCTCCTCCGCCTCCGGATCGTCCGGCTCCCTCGCCACGAAGAAGGGCTCGCCCCCGAAGCACCCCGGCCCGAACATCCGGCACGCCACCGTGCAGTCCTGGCGGTCCGGCATCGACACGTCCAGCTTCACCACCCCGGACACCTTCGGCATCGGGTCCCCGACGGCCGCGTACACGTACTTGTTCCTCCTCGCCACGTAGCCGGGGTTTATAACGGCGAAGTCGAGGTTCCTGGCCGAGAGGGGCTGCCTCGACACGACCCCGGTCCGCAGGTTGATGCGTACTTTCTCGACCAGCGCGTGGATGAGCTCCATCCGCTCGAGCGTGTGCTCGACGGACATGATGTTGGGCGCGATCAGCACCACCTCGTCGCCGTCCTCCTCGTCCCACGCGTTGATCGCGTGGATGATGTTGAACCCCGGGACGTCGAACCACCGCATCTCCGACTCGTCCTTCGCGTACCGAGGGATGATCCCGAGCCGGGGCACCTTGCCCGGGTCCGTACCGACCGGTGATCCGCCGCCGAATATCATGTCCATCGGGTTCATCCCGATTTGTATGTCCGAGAAGATGGCGTGTTTTTTGGTGATGGCGAAGTCGTGAAGAAACGAGGGCCGGACCATGGAGAAAATGGGCACGTCCGGTTGCTTCTTCCCGTCCTTGTCGAAGTGGAAGTAGGTCAGAAAGGGTGGGACCGGCCCGTACCGGAACGCGAACGCCTCGCCCGTCTCGGGGTCGATCTTGGGGTGAGCCGTCATGCTCATGAACAGCTTGCCGTCGAAATCCTCCCTACCGACGGTCTCCACGTCGCCATCAGGCGTGACCCGGACCGCGTAGGGAAGGTCTGACTCGCCGAGGGCGTAGAGCCGGTTGCCGAAGAAGGCGAGGCTCGTGTTGGCGAGGCCAATGCCGTTGGCCGGGTTGAACTGGCCGGCCGCCATGCGGGCCGCCGAGAGGGCGCCGCGGGCGGCGGAGGCGGCGAGGCCGTTGAACCCGGAGAAGACGTTGGGGAGGACCGGCATTCCGAGGCTGCGCTCGACCGAGTACTTGTGGGTGCGGACATAACGGCTGCAGAGGCTGGCGCGGCCGCCGGAGATTTTGATGCAGTGGAGCATGCCGTCGCCGTCGAAGAGGTGGTAGGGGCCGCGGGGGAGGAACTGGGGGTTGGGGCCGTTGCGCAGGTAGGCGCCGTCGAGGCAGGCGGGGAGGCTGCCGGACTCGACGAGGCAATCGGTCGGGGGGAGCTCGTCGAGCACGGGGGCGAAGTTATCGGAGAGGACGTGGCGGGGGTCGACGGAGGGCTTGAGCGGCGGGTCGATGAAGTTGTTGATGAGGTCGTCCAGGGCGCTGAAGACGGTCACGGGGAGCGACGTGTCTCTCCTGGGTCTGGCCGGCGGCGGCAGCGGAGTAGCGGCTCTGGGGAGCGACGAGGCTGGCGGCAGCGGAGCAGGAGGCGGGGCAGGGGATCTTGTCGTGGTGGTGGTGGTGGTTTTGGGGGCCCTTTCGTCGATGCGGACAGAGGTGATGGAGGGAAGAGGAGCATAAATGGAAGGAGGCGACAGCGGCGGCGGGCTACCGGCGGATTTGAGGAGTGTTTTGGAGGAGAAGGAGGAGAGGAAGGAGGAAGACAAGGCCTCCATGATCGAATCGCCGTCGCCCTCCTCCGCGCAGCTGAATTATGGAGTGAGAGAGGGAGAATGAGGTTGTATTTATGAGCGCAAAAGATTCATTTCGAAAAGATTCATTTAAACTTGGAATTTTTTTTTAAAAAGATTATATTTATGAGGTTCTAAATTATTAAGGCGGATGTAAATTTATGTGAATGATGCGATATGAGGTGTAACTAAAAAAAAGATTATACTTGTGAGGTTTTGAATTATTAAGGCGGATGTAAATTGATGTGAATGCTGCGATGTGATGTGTAACTAAAAAAAAAATTATATTTGTGGGGTTCTGAATTATTAAGGCGAATGTAAATTGATGTGAATGCTGCGATGTGAAGTGTAACTAAATTTAGTGATTACAAATGAATGCGTACGATAATAGGATTACGTAAACAAAGTCTTGTTAATCATGTACTTCCTAACTAAGGAGACTCAAAGTGGGTCCCTTGCTTATGCTATCATCTTTCTGTTATGGAAAATTCTAAAAGTATCTTGCGTGAAGCACCGGACCGACAACTAGTGCTTCATAATAATACAAAGAGCGTGTCTATTCCGGGGAAAATTTTATGATAAAGGATAACGAGCTTCATATAGATCATTTTTCAAGGAAAAACATTTTCCCCTTCTTATATTAAGGAGTTCATTAACCTAACTTGAAGCATTCATATTTTCTTTGATCCTAAATGATTTTTCATTGATTAATCATATTCAGAAGGAAAAAAAAAAAAAAAAACACTTGAAAGTTTGGAAAACTAATTCGCAGAATATTCTTTCACTCAACACAAACACACCCTAGTGTTAATTTGTAGAATTTGGCAAAATAAAATAAAATATGGCTTCGATATCATATTAGAAAGTCCAATACAAAAACTTAAAATTACTAGGTGGAGGGAAACCATATACACATGTATAAAGAGCATATAAATCCACGATGTGAAATATTTTAACAGTGGGATGAGATTTTTGTCTACAAAATGGGTTAACATCTGAAATACAACAATTTAAGAGGAGATGATGCTTTATACAGAAACAAGCTCATTGAAAATGATCAAATGAGACCAACGCATGAAACGAATTCTTGATTTTGTAGGGCTAGCACCACGTCTTCTCTGCATCCAACATTATTAACTCCATCGCTCATAAGATCTCAAGTTTAATGAGAACAAAACCTTCCTGGAAACTGTCAAGATATCTAGTCGAACCTATTTTTACTAAAAAAAAACTTTAAATCAATGAGTCATAAATCAATTAGAATATAATAACCATGATTCCCCAACTCGAGACTTCTCTAGAGATAGCACCTTATTCTAATAGTATCATAATCCTGAGGTCAAAGAACCTTATGCTTAGCATATGAATTTAGCTAGATGTTAAAATTTGGTCCCGATAGAATACGGCCCAAGATAAGCATCGTAGGAGGACTGAATACATCATGCATTTGCTAATACGTTATTCTGAAGACCCACCTTTTGGTGGATATCAATAATCTAGGTACAATGTTATTATCTCAGATAATGAAATAACTAGGAATACCTAAATTGTTCGGTCGTCTCTTGCCCTAGGTTTCGCGCCTGACAGGACCTTTGCCTCACAAGGAACTGACCGAAACCAGTCGCTTACCTGACAGAGCTTATATTTTACTTTGAAAGAGGCTGAGCATCTCTTTAGGCCTTGATAGTCCGTGACCAACCTTCCGCCATGTATGGCTTCGTGCCAAACCAGGCTGCAGCGTTTCCATCTTCGAGTCTGCATAATTGCGAGTTGCCTTTTGATCGTTTGGTGAAAACTCTGATCATTTTCGGGGTGGGTCCTCAACTATAAGGCCTTTCTTCTAACATCAGCTGCCAAATTTTTCTATCTTTCGCAACAGGTCCCCACAGCATCGATTGTTCTGTGGGAGATGTTGATGCTATTTTCAGTGTTTTTTCTTTCGCAAGATGGGAACTGGGAAAAACACCGCAAAAGCGAGGAAATGTTTCGTCCATGCGCGAATTGCCGTCCTTTCTTGTGTAAACGGGCGAGTTTGGTTGCACCGTGCACATTCCGAGCGCACATTCCAAACGCAAGAAAAGCTTCCGTCTGAAGGAGAGAAATTAATAGTCTTTTGCCGACCGATAAACCAATAAGAACAAGCAAAAAAGAAATATCCACATGACATGTCCATTATGTATGTTGCATTACTATTACCTATTATATCTCATCATATTCACGGTTCTCGTTATGTATATGATAAAGAGCTCAGTCTACAATGACTCCACCCACATGATCTGTGGGGTTGTGAAAGCGATCTGCAAAATCTATTGCATTCATCATTAGATATATTGGCTGTGGAAAATAAATCACACACCACACGAGCAACACAGTCTCCATTCGAGCATCTCTACTGATAACGACGTTCGTTTGATGTGAAAACTAGACATCAATATGGAGATAAAATCCCTCTGCCGAAAGATCTCTCGCTCTCTCATGCATTGAATAAATAGCTTTACCAAAGAAAATGGGCATCAACTGCAATTGCAATATATCTGGGATATGTGCTACTAAATGAAGTACAAGTTGCCCCCATATATCCAAAGAGCAAATATATATATATAAAGTAACGGCAATGACTCTACCTACATGATCCATGGTTGCGCAAGCTGTGCACAAATCCGTTGCATTCGTCATTAGATATATCGACCGTGAAAAGAGATCACAACACCACACAAGCACCATGGTCTCCATTCGAGCGTTCCTACTGATGATGATAACAACGCTCGCCTAACGTGAAAATCAGATATTAATATGGAGATAAAGTCGCTCTGTTAGAAGATGTCTCTTTTTCATCGAATAAATAGCTTTGCCAAACAAAATGGGCATTGGCTATAATCGCAATGTTTCTTGGATGTGTGCTGCCAATTGATGTACAAGTTGTCCCCACATATCCAAAGAGTCAAGAAAAATATGTCCACTCCCAATTGGAGGATCAGAAATCGGATGTGCCCGCTCGAGTGCTAGTAGGGGCACGACCGATGTGACACACTCCTTCTCATTACTCAATTCAAGTCCGTAAGGAAAGAAGGCGGGCATCCATCATCCATCCGTCATGTGAATTTGCATGCGTTTGTGTGGAGGACATCAGGCTTTTTGATAAAGGACGATGGGGAGTTCTGTGGCGCAGGTGCCATTGGAAGGGATGATATCTTCCTTGGGGATCTCCAGGACCACCCCGAGGCATGTGGGTCTGGCCTGAATTTGTCTCCGCGATGAAATGCACTTTATATAAACGTGTTTTCGATTTTTATTAGAAGAGGTAAGTTTTGCAGTGATTCTAGACAGAAAATATCACAAATAGATGAAGAAATCGATAACTTCACTTCAAACGAAACTGAATGTACGCACATTATGCTGAAATTTAATTAATAAAAAAAAGTCTGAGAATTTGGTCACTTCAAATGGAATCGAATTGTACACAAACTATGCCGGAATTAATTGATGATAAAACTTGAGAAAATAAAGATGCAACGCTGAAATTTAATCGATGAAGAAGCATCCAAGAACTATAACAAAAACACACGCCGTAATTTAATAGGCGACGTGGATCTAGATACTAAAAGTAAAAACATGCCAAAATTTAATCAATGACGCTAATCTATAAACTATAACTATAATGTAGAAATCAAAAGATAAAATGTTTATTTGTTTGTGTGAGGGGTTTTCCAGTAGTTGAGGATTAGTATTTATAGTGCTCATGACATAATCACTCTAAGAGTAGTTCTTCTGCGCTTTTAGTCATCCTTCCATGTCTTTTTTAATCTCGATTCCATGATCTTATCTTTAGGTCGTTATTCCTTTAGAATTGAGCCTCGGTCTTCCGCCTTTATCTCTTCTACGTGATCTGCTGGGCTCCATTGCTCTTTCTTTTAGATTAGAATATCGTAACTTGGTTCTTGGCACCCTTCATACATCTAGTCTTGGTTCAGTATCTCAATAGGTAACTTATCATTCCTTTTTTCCATCTATATCCTTGTTGACTAGTCTTGCTATGACGATCATCAACTATACATTGATTGAGGTATATCAATAGTCAATTTATGGTCATCGATTTAAATTAATATAAACTACTATTTTGGTCATCATATATAATACCGATGACCATTTATCTTTAAGCCACGTGTTTACTTATGTCAACGACCTAGTTAAATTTTGGTGCAAATAGTGTTTCATCAAATTTTGTTGAGTCCATTGTCAGCCAAAACAACAAAAGTTTAATACAAGCATTATTAACGTTAATAATAGATTATGTATAAATATGACCCATTTCAAGCACTTTAAAATTGAAACAACGCAGATATAATTGCTTAACTTAGTATTATAAGGGAAATTACCAAAAAAGTCAAAAACTTATTGTAATTATATCAATTCAGTCTTGAACTTTTTTTCATCAATTCAATCATAAACCTTTTACATTTGTGCCAATTCAATTTATTCGGACAATTTTGATTGGCTAGTGTTGATATGGACACCATCCGATGAGCGGTGACATCACAATTTTTAATAATACTTCATTTTTTTAATTTTGTATATTTTGTATATTTTTTTCCTTTCTTTTTCTTTTTCCTTTTCTTCCTCTTTTGGCTTCTCTTCCTCGTAGTGACCGACGAGGGCCGTGAAGCCCTCACGGACCATTGACGAGGGTTTTGTGGCCCTTGCTCAGCTTCTAAGATTTGGACAAGACCTAGGGGTCACGAGTGAGGTTAGCCTTGCCATGGCCTTGTCGTGGGCGAAGGCGCCCTTGCTTGCGGCTAGCAAGGCCTTGGCTACCTTCACCAAGGCTTCGGCAAAGGTCACCATGGCCTCGCTAGCCATGGGCAAGGCCATGATCTGGACAAGGTTAGGCGAGGTCGCTACTTTTGCCAGCAACTAGCAAGCGCTTTGTGACCTTGATCCAATGGCCAGTGACTCGCCGGCCAGAATGGGAAAAGAAACCAAAGGAGGAAGAAGAGAAAAAAGAAAAGGAAAAAAAAATTCAAAATTAAAAAAAAAATTATTATTAAAAAATTTCCATGTCAGTGTTTGCTGGACAATTGTTGCCGACTTGCATCCATATTAAGATCACATGGACTGAATTAAGACAATTACAAAAGATTTAGAATCAAATTAGAAAAAAAGAGAGTTTAAAACTGAATTGATACAATTGCAATAGGTTAATAACTTTTTTCAGTAATTCTCCATCATATTATTTTAGACACTATAGGTTCACATATTGCATTCTCATTTTTACTAAGCATGTTGTTCATGTTATTCTATCTAACGTCCTACCTCAGATCATTTGTTCGACACAACTAGGTGGGCAATTTGTGTTGCGTGTCAAAAGATTATCTTAGGTGGGAGAAATATATACTATATACAAATGCAATCGGCCTGTCAGATAGCTTAAATTTTTAGTAGAAATAATTATTGAAACAATTAAAATCTAACATGATGCTCATTTGAATCCTATAACAATGAAATGGTCGATGAATTCTCTACATCTAACCTACATGCCCCAATGATGGGGCAAGGTATATAGTGCGGTGGAAACATCACCAATTGACACGTGGTATAATTGACCAATTAAAAGCACGATGCATGTGTGCATGACGTAGGGTGCGGTTCATGATCGCAAACAAGGGCAATTGATCGATCACACCACAAATTCACCATCACGTTCTATATCCGTCACATTAAATAATTTCTTCAATTACCTCACGTGACAAGTAAGTCTTTTTTTTTTCTTTTTCTTTTTTCATATTTATTTACGGATCTTTCGCTCACCACGACCGTGGATAAAAAAAAGAAGTAATAATGCTTTCTTTGTACTTTGTGATCAGCCTTTCGCCGCTATAACTACATGAAATTGACTGGAGGCTCAATGGTTTTTTGGCAGCCACAATCGGCCTACCTTCTCCAGGACCAGAAACAGGACAGCGTAAAAAACCAGATTCTTCTAACTTCATCCAATCCATCTAAGGCTTGGCGATTGTTGTCTATCCAATCCATTTCAAGAACCTGGCTAAGATTAACGTCTTCTTCTCCCGCTGCATTCCAGCTTGGCCGATTCTTAACGTACCTCATAATTTTTCTTTTTTATCCATTTGGATGTATTTTCCTTTTCTTTTTGGAAATTTTTTTTAAAAAAAAAAAGTCTCAGGTGAGATAATTCTGGTGGGTCATGTCAAAAGCTAATTTGATGATCCCAAAAGATCTATAAACATATATTTATTATAGGAAGATTTTGTGGCATACCAAATTTTGGGGAAATTTTACCCAGATATCCTAAACTTATTGTGGAAATGCCAATTCAGTCTTGAACTTTTTAATTTTGCACATTTAATCATAAATTTTTAGGTGAAATTCTAATATACTTATTCGGGTTAATTCATGTCAGAAATTACAAAAGCGGCAATCCAATTATCACCGGCCATCCTCCTTTGATACAAGTAGCAATCCTATTTATTATTTCAAAGATCCAGTTGCAAGATACTGTTACTAGAATGTAGACTTGCAGACTGCCAATGTGAACTTTGTATAGCCCTTCCAGAAGACGAAAACGATCACCCTTTGGTGAAGAAGAAGAAGGAAATAGCTTGATATCTTTTCTACTAGAGATACCCAGATGGAGATTCTACCATAGGTCCTCTTGATAAAGACGATGGGAGGTACCAACAATTTTTTCTAAAAATTGACCAGAAGAACTATATTGGAATTTTGCATGAAGGTTCTTAGACTAACTTAACAAAATTAAAAAATTTAGGGCTGAATTGGCATCCATACAATATATTTAGGACTTATTAGACTCATACATGTGCATGTATAAGTTCTTTTTCCACTTGCAAAAGAGGAAGAAAAGTGAAAAAAAAAGAAAAAAAAAAGATGACATTCGAGGAAATTAATTTAATAAATGAAGATTTGGGGTACTGAGAAATAACTAATTTTGCTGTACGATGAGAAAGACTAAACCTAAAATTTGAAAATCATGGAGATTTAATGAATCGCCTTGTTATCTTAAATTACTTTTGAAGGGCAAATTTATTTCTTTAATAAGGTTGTACGGTGATGTCCATCTTGATATTATGCATGGGTTTTAATAAAACATTATTGTAAAAGCTTAAATGTTGGAATTATTGTTTAAATATTTGTACTTCTCTTTTTCTGCCGCGGTTCCGTCTATACATACATGTACTTAATTGATTATGTTGCAAATACTCAATCGTTTATGTCGCGATCATATTGCATTGAGCCGCACGTTGTTATCCATGGAATCCCTTCTAACACGATCTTTCTTTCCTTGTTTCTTTATTAATCCATTCTTACTAGGTTCAAAACTCTCTTTAAATACCAACCTTTCACATTGCTTTCCGAAGAAACTCGAAAGCAGGATTCAAGTATTTTAAGATAAAGCAAAATATCCATAGACAAATCGAATTATATTTTCTGCTTGGTTCTAACGCATATACGGACATCCGTTCATACGTACACATCCATACGTGTAAACGTCGAGAAGGTGGAAGGAAGAGTGGGGACTGTGGCTCAGTCGGAGTCGAAATATCTTCCGTTCACTCTTTGGGGATAACGCGAGGGAAAACACCTCGGACGAACCCTGAAAAATCAAGCTGAGGAATGGGAATGAGCACTTCATGATCATCGATTCAAGGGGGCCCTCAGCAAATGCAACCATGCAATTTCTTGCAAGACTTGACATCAATAGATGTCATGAGATCAACAAAAATCTTGACCTTCAATAATCGTCATGTCGCAATCGCAGTGGCGGACCTTGCACGATAAGAATGGTTACGAGTAGAGCTCAATACCAGAAGGAATCCACCACCGTATGAATGAAACTTCTTCCTCATCCCATTAATTGAGGGGGATGCAACCATGGATTTATGCGGCTGTGTGTTAGCAACATGTCCCTAACATGATGTGCGGGACCACGAGAGGAAGCCCTCATCCAATGTGACAAGACATTGACATATCTTCTAGTCATCCATGTATAAATAGAACTAACACGAGAATAATATCACTATTGATATTACATTGTAGTAAAGTCGATGCTAACCAAAAATCTAGTGGGATCTGTCACAAGACTTTACCTCAGATGTTTCATGGACATCTCCTGCGGCAGGAGAGAGACATCAAAGGTCTGAACCTTGACTTCAAGAAAAGATGGCAAAAAAAAAAAAAATTGAGTTTCGGGACCAGTTATATACAAACAAGATTAAGTTTTAGACAGGGCGTTGACGATGGCACAGAACCATGGCCGCCATTCACTTTCGATACCAGAAATTAACCTGATAAATTGCACGGGAAGCCCGCATTCAATCGCCATTTCGTCATGTGCCAGGGCAAGTGAGAGGGAACTGGGGACAGTTTCAGTCCTGATGCGGTGTGTGTCCATGAGACCTGATTCATTGACTGTAGCTTCCCTTAATGGTTTGGCAAAACGGAAATTCACGAAACCTTTATGCCTCCAGATGTCTGCTTAAAGAGTCATGTACTTGGTCTGTCAAAGGGATGATATAAGAGCCTCTAGTTCCTGTAAATTATTGATCATGTGTCCACTTCTTCCCATGGATGTTCAAGTTGTGAACTATCTTATGCTAGCATTACTGATAGATAGAATACATGCATGCCTCTTGGTCGTGTGAGAACCAGACATCAAGGGGGAAAAGGCACAACAGAATGAACACACACACAGAGAAGAAAGAGGCGTTCACACAAAAACAGAATAAGGTCTTGGGCCTCATTGAAAAGGAAAGAACATATCATGAGAAAAAGGAGTTGGCTAGACAGGATAAAGCACAGCATCAAGGTGATTGGTAGTGGACTTCAAAAGCGAACTGATTCAGGATGACTAATTCACCTAGAATCCAAGATAGTTGAAGGGCAAAACCAATAAATGGCTCTGGGCAGTGCCATTGAAATGACTGGCCAAAATAGAAAGAGACTTGACCTAATTGAAATCCCAGAAAAAGAAAACAAGAGAGAGAAGGAAAAAGAAATGCCCTCTCTCTTCATTTTCCCCTGGGGCCCTGGTACCACTCGCCTAGCATCAAACTACAACAAAGTTATGGCTTGGAAACTTCCCAAACGTACGTCCTCTAGAACCTTGCGGCACAGGATGACTTCCTGTGCATCAGAATTCTTTGGTCAAAAAGGCCTTAGAGTATGGATTTAGCAGGATGTTAAAAATTGGTCCCGATAGAGTAAAGAATGAAAGAGACATTGTAAGGGGACTGAATACCTGCATTTCCTAATATCCAGCCTAGACCCACTTTATCAAATAACTAGAAGACCTAAATTGTTCGGTCATTTCTTGCCCTAGGTTTCGTGCCTGACAGGACCTTTTCCTCAAAGGGAGATGACCGAAACCAGTCGCTTACCTGACGGAGCTTGTATTCTACTTGGAAAGAGGCTTAGCATCTCTTTAGGGTTTGATTAGACTGTGACCATCCTTCCCTAGTTCCTCTTTCAGCCAGGCACCTTATCTTCCAAGCTTCACAATCAACGGGTGATGTATGGCATCGTGCCAAACCCGGCTGCAGCATTTCCCTCTACGAGCCTGCATAGATTGCGAGTTGCCTTTTGATCGTCTGGTGAAGACTCTGATCCTCAACTATAAGGCCTTTCTCTAACATCAGCTGCCAAATCTATCTTTCGCACCCACAGCATCGATTGCTCCGTGGGAGACGTTAATGCTGTTTTCGGTGTTTTTCTTTCATGAGACGGGAATGCTCGGGAAAATACCGCGAAAGCAAAGAAAAAATGTTTCTTCCAAGCGCGAATTGCCATCCTTTCTTGGGCAAACGGGCGATTCTGGTTGCACTCTGGGCATATTCCAAGTGCAAGAAAAACTTCCCTCTGAAAGGAGAGAAATTAATGGTCCTTCACCGACCGATAAACCACTAAGAACAAGTGAAAAAGAAATATTCACATGACATGTCTATTATGTATTTTTCCCTACTATTACCAGTCATATCTCATTGTGATCAGGTTTATTTTTGTCGTAACTAACTAGTTATACATATATGATAAAGATCTCAGTTTTGCAATAATTACCCACACTGTGGGGTGGTGCCTACAGTGCGTAAATCCATCGGATTTAGCATAAAATATATGGACCACTAAAAAGAAATCACACACCACGTCTTATCGATAACGACGCTCACCTAATGTGAAAACCAAACATTAATCACTTTGCCGAAAGATCTCTCTCTTCCACCGAATAAATATCTTTCCAAAACAAAATGGACATCAACTGCAATTGCAATGTATCTAGGATGTGCGCTACTGGTTGAAGTACAAGTTGCCCCCACATATCCAAAGAGCAAAAATATCTCAACTAATATATAGTACAGGAAATGACTCTACCGACGTGATCCATGGGGTAATGCAAGCGGTGGGCAAATCCATCGGATTCATCACTAGATATATTGACCGTGGAAAAGAGATCACACACCACACAAGCAACATGATCTCCATTCAAGTGTCCTCACTAATAATGATGCCTGCCCGACGAGAAAATCAAACATTAATGTGGAGATGAAATTGCTCTACTAGAAGATCCCTTTTTCTTTGGTTCGAATAAATAGCTTTGCCAGATAAAATGCGCATCAACCACAATTGCAAATATATCTTGGATGTGTGCTGCTAATTGAAGTACAAGTTACCCCCACATATCCAAAAAGCAAAAAATCTCAACTCCCAATTGAAAAGGATCAGGAATCGGAGGTGCTCCTCGAGTTGGGGGGGAGGGACACGACCCACGTGACACACTCCTTATTCATCCATCCGTCACGTGAATTTGCATACGTTGGCGTGGGAGACATCAGGCTTTTCGATAAACCACGATGGGGAGTTCCGTGGTGCTGGGCCATTGGAAGGGATTTTGATATCTCCCTTGGGGAAATAAATGCTCCGCCGGGACCACCCCCCACGCGTATGTGTCCGGCCAGAATTTTGACTTCACGACAAAATACGTTTAATCGAAAGACATCATTTGATTTTTATTAGGATTGACGGATTCTGCGGCGACTCTGAACAATAAACATCTGAACGAAAGTAATCATATGAAAAATATGTCGAAATTTAATTGACGATAAAATTTGAAAAATAGTCACTTCAAATGGAACCGAACAACACTAATTGTTCCGAAATTTAATTAATGACAAAACCTGAGAATGTAAAAATGCAACTGCCAAAATTTAATCAATGATCGAGGGAACTATAGCAAAGATACACCTTAGAATTTAATCAACAATGCATATCTAGAAATTACAGTTTCAAAACATATGCAGAATTTAAGTGACAACACAACTCTGGAAATTGTAACAAATTGAAAGATAACATGTTTGTTTGTTTGTATGCATGAGGGCCTTCCAGTAGTTGAGCACTAGTATTTATAGCGCCTATGACATGATCACTCGAGAGCAGTTCTTCTATGGTTTTAACCATGCTCCCACATCTCTAATAATTTCTAATAATCCTGAAGCCATGATCTTATTTTTAGGTGGTTACTCCTTCAAAATCTCACCTTGATCTTTCACCATGATCTGTCAAAATCCATTGCTCTTTCTGCGAATGACTTCTAATTAGAATAAGGTAACCATTTCTTAGTGCCCTTTAGACATCTAACCTTTGTTTAGTATCTCAATCAGCTGACTCCGGTAAGACTTACCGGAAATCCAACATAGCATTATTTTAAGACTCTTTCTTTCTTTCTTTCTTTCCTTCTTTCTTTCTTTCTTTTTTCATTCTTACTAGGTTCAAAACTCTTTCTTTATATACCAACCTTTCCCATTGCTTTCCCAAGAAACTCGAAAGCAGGATTAAAGTATTCTAAGATAAAGCAAAAGATTCATAGGCAAATCGAAATATGTTTTCTGTTTGGTTCGCCCATTCGTGTAAACATCGAGGAGGAGGAAGGAAGGGACTGCAACTCAGTCGGAGTGGAAATATCTCCTGTTCACTGATTGGGGATAACACGAGGGAAAAACACCCGGACGAACCCGGAAAAATCAAGCCGAGGAATGGGAATGAGCCTTTTATGAGGGAGAATTGTCCAAAAAGTTTTAAATCTATTGCACTTTTCCAATTGAGTCATAAACCTTTTAACTTTCTTAATTAGTCTAAACATTTTTTTTTTCGATTTACCCATCCTAGCCAATTTTGGCCTAAAAATCTGATGTGGATCTAGCGGTGTCACGTAGAGGCCTGACCGACATCGTTAATTTTTAATAATATTTTAATAATTCAAAAAAATTCATTTTATTTTTATATTTTCTGTTTTTCCCTCTCTTTTTTTTTTCTTTCTTTTTGGCTTTTTCCTTGGTCTTTTCCAGTGGCTAGCCACCGGCCACGGCCACAGCCGGCCTGCTGGCCTCGCTCACCACAGGCAAGGCCCGACCGGGCAAGGAGGAGCATCGGCGAGGGAAGCCTGGGCGAGGCCGACCCTCCCCCAGGCCAGGGTGGCTGTTTGTAAAATTCTAAACGCAGTGCGCGATCGTCGACAAGTAATATAATGATGAGATAAAGTATCGTCCCCACGGAGATCGATGATTAATAACCCAATTAAATACTAAAATAGACTAATTCTAAAATTTATCTAACAAATCAAAATATAATTAAGAATGAATTAAAAACGAAATTTGTAGACTAAATGCAGTAAAATCAATCAGATAAATATGTTAGAGCATCCGATTTCACCATAACCACTAGATATGAATTTCATATTGTTATGAATACAAGAACGATATCAAACATGTGATAGCGGAATTTCCTAATCTATTTACTATCCTATCTCTAGGTATAGCAAACCTACTCAGCTTATTAATCCACTATATCTCTATGTGAATTAAAATAAACATGAGTGCATTAAAAACTATGAATATTCCTAGGTTTACAATGAGTCTTTTGGATCACCTTATCACCGAAAGCTACACAAATAACGCAGATATTTCTATCCACGTTTAATTCATGGTTATATATTATAATGAGCAATTGCATATTATCACCTCGATCTCAAATACGCACATCAGATCATTCAAGTGGTGGCAGTACTCAAAAAGCATTAAACACAATAATAAATAACTCACATGAATGAAATCAATTGTAGAACATAAAAATCATGAAATTCACATCATCATGGTTAGGCTACATTGTAGCTCTAACAAAAGAAAATTAGAACATAGTAGAATAAGAAATAAAAATATAAATATAAATCAAACCCATCATCTTGAATCAAAGAGCAAGAATTTTGTCACCACTTTTGTCTTCTCTTCAAAATACTTGAAAAACTCTCAGAACAATAAAAAACGATCTAGCTCTATAAAAAAAAAAAAAAAAAAACCCTAGCTGCTCTCTCTTCCTATTTATAGGAAATCTAAAATATCTATCTCTCAATGCTTTGCAGATAACATCAGGGAACAAAATCAAGAATTTCCGATTTGATATCCATCTTCCACTGCTGCTTTTATTTGAATTCATGATAATTGTCATTCTTTTCCTTATCTTCTCCATATCTCATTATTCTGCATAAACAAGGAAAATTTAAATAATCAGAAGGAAATCCAAATATTTTCTCATAGATAATGCATTAATTACTGCCTAAAATAGGTAAAATAACTCTATTTTTTATAGAGTTATCAATGGCCTCGTTAAGCGTTGGCTGAGCGACGCGACGCAAGCGAGGTTGCTTTGACCCTAGCGAGGGCCGGACTCGCTAGATCTAGCGAGGGGAGCCCTCACCAGGGCTCACCCTTGCCTAGGCGAGCGTTGGCCTGGCCCCTGGCCGGCCTTGCCAGATTTGGTCTGGGCGAGGCCGACGCTTACTTGGGCGAGGGCGAGCCCGGCAAGGGCTCCCTCGCCAGATCTAGCGAGGCTGACCCTCGCTGGGGCCGGGCGGCCTTGCCCTGCATTGGTGTTGCTTGGTCAACGCTCGGTGAGGCCACCTTGGCCTGGGGGAGGGTCGGCCTCGCCTAGGCTTCCCTCGCCGGTGCTCCTCCTCGCCCAGCCGGGCCTCGCCTGTGGTGGGCGAGGCCAGCTAGCCGGCCGTGGCCGGCCACCGGAAAAGGCCAAGGAAAAAGCCAAAAAAAAAAAGAAGGGAAAAAACAGAAAATATAAAAATAAAAATAAAAAATTCAAAAAAATCAAAAAAATTAAATATTATTAAAAAATTATCCACATCGCGTAAAGAATCTTACGTGCGACTGCCGACGTCCACGTTAGCATTTTCCAGCCAAAATTGGCTGAATGGACTGAATCGATAAAAAGTGAAAATGTTTAGGACTCAATTGGCAAAGTTAAAATGTTTATGACTGAATTGGCAAAAGTGCAATAAGTTTAGAACTTTTTGGACAATTTTCCCCATTTTATAATCATCAATTCAATGGGGTCCGGAGCAATTGCAACCATGCAATTTCTTGCACGACTTAACATCAACAGAAGTCATGAGATCAACAAAAAACTTTGCCTTCAATAGTCGTCTCGTCGCAAACTCGGTGGCGGATCTTGCATGATAAGAATCGTCGTAGCTCAATACAAGGAGGAACCCACCGGCGTATGAGTGAATCATCTTCCTCCTCTCGTTAACTGAGGGGTACAAACCATATGGATTTGTGGGGTTGGTGTGTGTTAGCAACATGTCTCTAACATGATGCGTGGGACCACAAGAGGAAACCCTCATGCAATGTGACAAAACATTAACATGTCTTCTACTCATCCATACATAAATGGAACTAACACGATAATAATATCACCCATCGATAATACATTGTAATAAAGTTAATGCTAACCAAAATTCTTGTGCGAGCTGTCACAAGACTTTGCCTCAGGAGTTCCATGGACATCTCCTGCGGCAGAATAGAGATATCAAAGGTCTGAACATTGACTTCAAGAGAAGGTGGGCAAAAGAATCCTAGGAGTTTCGGGACTAGTAATATACAAACAAAGATAAAGATTCAAACAGTGCACGAGCAAACGCAAATCGACAATAGTACAGAACCATGGCCGCCATTCACTTCCGATACCAGATATTAACCTGGTATATGGCACAGGAAGCCCACATTCAATCACCGGTTCGTCATGCGACAGGGCAACTGATTAGTCTTGCTATGACAATCATCAACTATACATTGAGGTATATCAATAGTCAATTGATGGTCATCGACTTAAAGTAATATTGACTACTCTTTTAGTCGTCATATATAATTCCGATTATCACTTATCTTTAAGCCACATGTTTACTTATGTTGATGACATAGTTAAATTTTGGTGCAAACAGTGTCTCATCAAATTTTGTTAAGTCCATTTTCAGCCAAAACAAGAAAAGTTTAATACAAGCATTATTAATGTTAATAATAGATTGTGTATATTTACGACCCATTTTTAAGCACTTTAAAATTGAAACAATGCAGACATAATAGCTTAACTTAGTATTATAAGGGAAATTACCAAAAAAGTCAAAAACCTATTGTAATTGTATTAATTCAATCTTAAACTTTCTTTTTCACCAATTCATTCATAAATCCTTTGCATTTGTACCAATTCAGTTTGTTCAGACAATTTTGGTTGACTAGCATTGATATGGACACCATCCAACAAACACTAATATGACAATTTTTAATAATATTTCATTGTTTTTGAAATTTTTATAATTTTTTTTTTGTTTTTTATCTTTCTTTTTCTTTTTCCTTTTCTTTTTTCTCTTCTTCTTCTTTTGGCTTCTCTTCCCCGCGGTGGCCGACAAGGGCCATGAAGCCCTCATGGACCTTAACGAGGGTTCAACCTCCCAGATTTCGATGTGACCTGGGGTCGTGGTGAGGTTAGCCTCACCATGGCCTTGCCACGGGCGTAGGAGGCCTCACTCGTAGCTAGCAAGGCCTTGGCTACCTTCACCAAGGCTTGGGCAAAGGTCGCCATGGCCTCACCAGCCATGTGCAAGGCCATGATCTAGACGAGGCTAGGCAAGGTCGCTACTCTTGCTAGCAGCTAGCAAAGGCTTCGCGACCTTGGCCCAGTGGCTAGTGACTTGCCGGCCATTACGTGGAAAAGAAGCTAAAGGAGGAAGAGAGAAAAAAGAAAAAGGAAAAGAATAAAAAATTCAAAAAAAAAATTACTATTAAAAAATTGCAGTATCAAAGATTTCCAAATTATCAGTCTTGACTTGCATCCATGTTAACGTCGCATGGATTGAATCGATACAATTACAAAAAGATTTAGAACTGAATTGGCCAAAAAAAAAAAAAAGAAGTTTAAAACTGAATTAGTACAATTGCAATAAGTTAATAATTTTTTTCGGTAATTGCCCCTCATACACAAGTTCACATTTTGCATTCTCATTTTTACTACGCAGTTGTTCATGTTATTCTATCTAATGTCCTATCTCAAATCATTTGTTCAATACAATTAGGTGGGCAATTTGTGTTGCATGTCAAAAGGTTATCTTAGGTGGGAGAAATATATACTATATACAAATGCAATCGGCCTGCCATAGCTTAAATTTTCAGTAGAAATCATTTATTGAAACAATTAAAATATAACATGATGCTTGTTTGAGTCCTATAACAATGAAATGGTCGATGAATTCTCTACATCTAATCTACATGCCCCAATGACGAGGCAAGTATGTAGTGTAGTGGAAACATCACCAATTGACACATGGTATGATTGACCAATCAAAAGCACGATGCGTGTGTGCATGACGTAGGGTGCAATTCACGATTGCAAATGGCAGTGATTGATCAATCACACCACAAATTCATTGCCACGTGCTATATCCCTCACATTAAATAATTTCTTCAATTACCTCTCGTGACAAGTAAGTCTTTTTTTTTTCTTTTTCTTTTTTCATATTTATTTACGGATCTTTCGCTCACCACGACCGTGGATAAAAAAGAAAAAAGAAGAAGTAATAATGCTTTCTTTGTATAACTACATGAAATTGACCGGAGGCCAATGGTTTTTTGGCAGCCACAATCGGCCTACCTTCTCCAGGACCAGAAACAGGACAGCGTCAAAAACCAGATTCTTCTAACTTCATCCAATCCATCTAAGACTTGGCGATTGTTGTCTGTCCAATCCATTTCAAGAACCTGGCTAACATTAACGTCTTCTTCTCCCGCTGCATTCCAGCTTGGCCGATTCTTAACGTACCTCATAATTTTTCTTTTTTATCCATTTGGATGCATTTTCCTTTTCTTTTTGGAAATTTTTTTTTTTTAAAAAAAAAAGTCTCAGGTGAGATAATTCTGGTGGGTCATGTCAAAAGCTAATTTGATGGTCCCGAAGATCTATAAACATATATTTATTATAGGAAGATTTTGTGGCATACCAAATTTTGGGGAAATTTTACCCAGATATCCTAAACTTATTGTGAAAATGCCAATTCAGTCTTGAACTTTTTAATTTTGCACATTTAATCATAAAATTTTATGTGAAATTCTAATATACTTATTCGGGTTAATTCATGCCAGAAATTACAAAAGCGGCAATCCAATTATCACCGGCCATCCTCCTTTGATACAAGTAGCAATCCTATTTATTATCTCAAAGATCCAGTTGCAAGATACTGTTACTAGAATGTAGACTTGCAGACTGCCAATGTGAACTTTGTATAGCCCTTCCAGAAGACGAAGACGATCACCCTTTGGTGAAGAAGAAGAAGGAAATAGCTTGATATCTTTTCTAGTAGAGATACCCAGATGGAGATTCTTCCATAGGTCCTCTTGATAAAGACAATGGGAGGTACCGACAATTTTTGCTAAAAATTGACCAGAAGAACTATATTGGAATTTTGCATGAAGGTTCTTAGACTAACTTAAAAAAATTAAAAAAATTTAGGACTGAATTGACATCCATACAATATATTTAGGACTTATTAGACTCATACATGTGCATGTATAAGTTCTTTTTCCACTTGCAAAAGAGGAAGAAAAGTGAAAAAAAAAAAGATGACATTCGAGGAAATTAATTTAATAAATTGAGATTTGGGGTACTGAGAAATAACTAATTTTGCTGTACGATGAGAAAGACTAAACCTAAAATTTGAAAATCATGAAGATTTAATGAATCGCCTTGTTATCTTAAATTACTTTTGAATGGCAAATTTATTTCTTTAATAAGGTTGTACAGTGATGTCCATCTTGATATTATGCATGGGTTTTAATAAAACATTATTGTAAAAGCTTAAATGTTGGAATTATTGTTTAAATATTTGTACTTCTCTTTTTCTGCCGCGGTTCCGTCTATACATACCTGTACTTAATTGATTATGTTGCAAATACTCAATCGTTTATGTCGCGATCATATTGCATTGACCCGCACGTTGTTATCCATGGAATCCCTTCTAACACGATCTTTCTTTCCTTGTTTCTTTATTAATCCATTCTTACTAGGTTCAAAACTCTCTTTAAATACCAACCTTTCACATTGCTTTCCGAAGAAACTCGAAAGCAGGATTCAAGTATTTTAAGATAAAGCAAAATATCCATAGACAAATCGAATTATATTTTCTGCTTGGTTCTAACGCACATACGGACATCCGCTCATACGTACACATCCATACGTGTAAACGTCGAGAAGGTGGAAGGAAGAGTGGGGACTGTGGCTCAGTCGGAGTCGAAATATCTTCCGTTCACTCTTTGGGGATAACGCGAGGGAAAAACACCTCGGGCGAACCCTGAAAAATCAAGCTGAGGAATGGAAATGAGCACTTCATGATCATCAATTAAATGGGGTCCCCAGCAAATGCAACCATGCAATTTCTTGTAAGACTCGACATCAATAAATGTCATGAGATCAACAAAAGTCTTGACCTTCAATAATCGTCGTGTCGCAATCTCAGTGGTGGATCTTGCATGATAAGAATGGTCACGAGTAGAGCTCAATACCAGAAGGAACCCACCACCGTATGAATGAAATATCTTCCTCATCCCATTAATTGAGGGGGACGCAACCATGGATTTATGCGGCTGTGTGTTAGCAACATGTCCCTAACACGACGTGCGGGACCACGAGAGGAAGCCCTCATGCGATGTGACAAACCATTGTCACATCTTCTAGTCATCCATGCATAAACGGAACTAACACGAGAATAATATCACTATTGATATCACATTGTAGTAAAGTCGATGCTAACCAAAAATCTTGTGGGAGCTGTCACAAGACTTTGCCTCAGATGTTTCATGGACATCTCCTGCGGCAGGAGAGAGACATCAAAGGTCTGAACCTTGACTTCAAGAGAAGATGGCAAAAAAAAGTTTGAGTTTCGGGACCAGTTATATACAAACAAGATTAAGTTTTAGACAGTGCGTTGACGATGGCACAGAACCATGGCCGCCATTCACTTCCGATACCAGAAATTAACCTGATAAATTGCACGGGAAGCCCGCATTCAATCACCATTTCGTCATGTGCCAGGGCAAGTGAGAGGGAACTGGGGACAGTTTCAGTCCTGATGCGGTGTGTGTCCATGAGACCTGATTCATTGACTGTAGCTTCCCTTAATGGTTGGCAAAACAGAACTTAACGAAACTTTTATGCCTCCAGATGTCTGCTTAAAGAGTCATGTACTTGGTCTGTCAACGGGATGATATAAGAGCCTCTAGTTCCTGTAAATTATTGATCATGTGTCCACTTCTTCCCATGGATGTTCAAGTTGAGAACTATCTTATGCTAGCATTACTGATAGATAGAATACATGCATGCCTCTTGGTCGTGTGAGAACCAGACATCAAGGGGGAAAAGACACAACAGAATGAACACACACACAGAGAAGAAAGAGGCGTTCACACAAAAACAGAATAAGGTCTTGGGCCTCATTGAAAAGGAAAGAACATATCATGAGAAAAAGGAGTTGGCTAGACAGGATAAAGCACAGCATCAAGGTGATTGGTAGTGGACTTCAAAAGCGAACTGATTCAGGATGACTAATTCACCTAGAATCCAAGATAGTTGAAGGGCAAAACCAATAAATGGCTCTGGGCAGTGCCATTGAAATGACTGGCCAAAATAGAAAGAGACTTGACCTAATGGAAATCCCAGAAAAAGAAAACAAGAGAGAGAAGGAAAAAGAAATGCCCTCTCTCTTCATTTTCCCCTGGGGCCCTGGTACCACTCTCCTAGCATCAAACTACAACAAAGTTATGGCTTGGAAACTTCCCAAACGTACGTCCTCTAGAACCTTGCGGCACAGGATGACTTCTTGTGCATCAGAATTCTTTGGTCAAAAAGGCCTTAGAGTATGCATTTAGCAGGATGTCAAAAATTGGTCCCGATAGAGTAAAGAATGAAAGAGACATTGTAAGGGGACTGAATACCTGCATTTCCTAATATCCACCCTAGACCCACTTTATCAAATAACTAGAAGACCTAAATTGTTCGGTCATTTCTTGCCCTAGGTTTCGTGCCTGACAGGACCTTTGCCTCAAAGGGAGATGACCGAAACCAGTAGCTTACCTGACGGAGCTTGTATTCTACTTTGAAAGAGGCTTAGCATCTCTTTAGGGTTTGATTAGACTGTGACCATCCTTCCCTACTTCCTCTTTCAGCCAGGCACCTTATCTTCCAAGCTTCACAATCAACGGGTGATGTATGGCGTCGTGCCAAACCCGGCTACAGCATTTCCCTCTACGAGCCTGCATAGATTGCGAGTTGCCTTTTGATCGTCTGGTGAAGACTCTGATCCTCAACTATAAGGCCTTTCTCTAACATCAGCTGCCAAATCTATCTTTCGCAACGAGTCCCCACAGCATCGATTGCTCCGTGGGAGACGTTAACGCTGTTTTCGGTGTTCTTACTTTCATGAGACGGGAATGCTCGGGAAAATACCGCGAAAGCAAAGAAAAAATGTTTCTTCCATGCGCGAATTGCCATCCTTTCTTGGGCAAACGCGCGGGTCTGGTTGCACTCTGGGCACATTCCAAGTGCAAGAAAAACTTCCCTCTGAAAGGAGAGAAATTAATGGTCTTTCACCGACTGATAAACCACTAAGAACAAGTGAAAAAGAAATATCCCCATGACATGTCTATTATGTATTTTTCCCTACTATTACCAGTCATATCTCATCTTGATCACTGTTTATTTTTGTCGTAACTAATTAGTTAAATATATGATAAAGATCTTAGTTCGCAATAATTACCCACACAATCTTTGGGGTTGTGCCTACAGTGCGTAAATTCATCGGTTTTAGCATTAGATATATGGACCACTAAAAATAAATCACACACCACTTCTTATCGATAACGACGCACGCCTAATGTGAAAACCAAACATTAATATGAAGAGGAATCGCTTTGCCAAAAGATCTCTCTCTTTCACCGAATAAATATCTTTCCAAAACAAAATGGACATCAACTGCAATTGCAATGTATCTAGGATGTGCGCTACTGGTTGAAGTACAAGTTGCCCCCACATATCCAAAGAGCAAAAATATGTCAACTAATATATAGTAAAGGAAATGACTCTACCGACGTGATCCATGCGGTTATGCAAGCGGTGGGCAAATCCATTGGATTCATCATTAGATATATTGACCGTGGAAAAGAGATCACACACCACACAAGCAACATGATCTCCATTCAACTATCCTCACTAATAATGATGCCTGCCTGACGAGAAAATCAAACATTAATGTGGAGATGAAATCGCTCTACTAGAAGATCCCTTTTCTCTTCGGTCGAATAAATAGCTTTGCCGAATAAAATGCGCATCAACCACAATTGCAAATATATATTGGATGTGTGCTGCTAATTGAAGTACAAGTTACCCCCACATATCCAAAAAGCAAAAAATCTCAACTCCCAATTGAAAAGGATCAGGAATCGGAGGTGCTCCTCGAGTTGGGGGGGGAGGGACACGACCCATGTGACACACTCCTTATTCATCCATCCATCACGTGAATTTGCATACGTTGGCGTGGGAGACATCAGGCTTTTCGATAAACCACGATGGGGAGTTCCGTGGTGCTGGGCCATTGGAAGGGATTTTGATATCTCCCTTGGGGAAATAAATGCTCCGCCGGGACCACCCCCCCACGCATATGTGTCCGGCCTGAATTTTGACTTCACGACAAAAGACGTTTAATCGAAAGACATCATTTGATTTTTATTAGGATTGACGGATTCTGCGGCGATCCTGAACAAGAAACATCTGAACGAAAGTAATCATATGAAAAATATGTCGAAATTTAATTGACGATAAAATTTGAAAAATAGTCACTTCAAATGGAACCGAACAACACTAATTGTTCCGAAATTTAATTAATGAGAAGATCTGAGAATGTAAAAATGCAACTGCCAAAGTTTACTCAACGATAGAGTACTTAGGAACTATAGCAAAGATACACCTTAGAATTTAATCAACAATGTTTTTCTAGAAATTACAGCTAAAAAAACATATGCAAGATTTAATTGACAATACAAATCTGGGAATTGTAACAAATTGAAAGATAATCGGAAGATAACATATTTGTTTGTTTGTATGCACGAGGGCCTTCTGGTAGTTGAGCACTAGTATTTATAGCTCCTATGACATGATCACTCGAGAGCAGTTCTTCTATGATTTTAACCATGCTCCCATATCTCTAATAATTTCTAATAATTCTGAAGCCATGATCTTATCTTTAGGTGGTTACTCCTTCAAAATCTCACCTTGATCTTTCACCATGATCTGTTGGACTCCATTGCTCTTTCTGCGAGTGACTTCAAATTAGAATAGGGTAACCATTTCTTAGTGCCCTTTAGACATCTAACCTTTGTTCGATATCTCAATCAGTAACCTATCATTCATTTTTCATCAATATCCATGCAAATTAGTCTTGCTATGACAATCGTCAATCATATGATATTGTTTATCAACAATGGATTTACGATCATCAATAACTATTAGTATCAACGGAAGAAGAACATCCTAAGTGTAAAGACTTGACACGGGTGGATATATTAGTGCCAAAACTTCCAAAAGGTACACTTAAATGTCACTTTTTTTTTAATATAATTAAAATTGGACACTTAAGTGCTAACTCCGGTGAGAGACTTACCGGAAATTCAACTATTAAGACTCTTTTTTTCTTTCTTTCTTTCTTTTTTTCATTCTCATTAGGTTCAAACTCTTTCTTTACATACCAACCTTTCACATTGCTATCCGAAGAAACTCGAAAGCAGGATTGAAGTATTCTAAGATAAAGCAAAAGATTCATAGGCAAATCGAAATATCTTTTCTGCTTGGTTCGCCGTTCATACGTATACATCCGTACGTGTAAACATCGAGGAGGTGGAAGGAACGGACTGCAACTCAGTCGGAGTGGAAGTATCTCCTGTTCACTGATTGGGGATAACACGAGGGAAAAACAGCCAGACGAACCCAGAAAAATCAAGCCGAGGAATGGGAATGAGCACTCCATGATCATCAATTCAACGGGGTCCTGAGCAATTGCAGCTGTGCAATTTCTGGCACGACTTAACATCAACAGATGTCATGAGATCAACAAAAATCTTTGCCTTCGATAATCGTCCCGTCGCAATCTCGGTGGCGAATCTTGCATGAATGGTCACAAGTAGCTCAATACAAGGAGGGACCCACCAGCGTGTGAGTGAATCATCTTTCTCCTCCCATTAATTGAGGTGGACACGACCATATGGATTTGTGGGGTTGTGTGTGTTTGCAACATGTCTCTAACATGATGTTTGGGACCACAAGAGGAAACCCTCATGCAATGTGAAAAAACTAGGACCATCACATAAGTGGATCAGGTCGGGTTTGATCGGATCGAAAATAAGTATGTATGTTACTTGAAAAAACTTCACATCAAATTTAAAAAGTAAATTAAACATAAAAAAATTAGTAAATAAAATAAAATAAAAAAGTGAAATACTTTAAATTGAAATACTTTTGAAAAATTCTTGATAAGAAAAAGTTTGATTAGTTAATGATTGACATGAAAAATATTTGTTTATAACAAATCTTCTAGGATGTGAGAATGCGTAACTTCTTAATTGTGATTTACCAAATTAAAAATTAATATTATAATGTTTAGAATTTCTATTTCGATATTGATTGAATTTTGATCTAACCAACATCAAGCTTCCTCTAAAAGTGCTTCTCTGGTATGTATATGGATATCTATCTATAAAAAATTTTAAAAAAAAAAAATCGAATTTTTTATAATTATTTCTTTTCTTTTCTTATTTTATCTTTTCTTTTTCTTCTTCTTCTTCTTCTTCTTCCTTCTTCTTCCCCCTTCTTCCCCCATCAATGGCGAGCTCGCAACTCGCTAGATCTAGGCAAGCCCGAGCTCAACCAAAGTTAGCAAGCACGCGGCTCACTAGATCTAGGTGAAACCGAACTCCGTTGCGGCCGACGAGATTGCGGCTTACCAGATCTAGCAAGCCCGAGCTAGGCCAAAGCTGGCAAGCTTGCTGATGATTGGTGAGGCTCGGTCGTCGTTGTGCCGGCCATCAACTAAGGAAGGAGGAAGAAGAAAGAAAAAAGAAAATAAAAAAGAAATATAAAAAATAATTCTAATTTCGATTTTTATTAAAAAAAATAAAACATTTTTATAAAGTTAAAGGGGGATGTTGGGTTGGAAATGAGTCTTTTAGTCCAACTCATTTAAGACCCATTTAACTAATTTCTTTAAAATGTACATGACTTATATATGACCAATTTCAAAATGTAAGTGATCAATATATGACTCATTTATGATTTAAATGATTAAAATATTATATTGGTGCTGATTTGAGTCCTATAACAATGAAATTGTCGATGAATTCTCTGCATCTAATCTACATGCCCAATGATGGGACGAGTTATATAGTGTGGTGGAACACCACTAATCGACACGTGGTATGATTAATCAATCAAAATTGCAATGAATATGCGCATGGCGTAGGGTGCAATTTATGACTGCAAAGGGCAATTGATTTATCGCACCATCTACTCACCATCATGTATTATATCTGTCACATAAAATGCTTTCTTTAATTAATTGTGATTTTTATTTTATTTTATTTCCTTTTTAAGGAATATTTACGATCTTTCGCGTACCACGACCGTGTACAAGAAAAGTAATACTGCTTCCTTTGTACTGGTGATTTATTGACCGGAGGCTCAATGGTTTTCTGCCAGCCACAATCGGCCCTGCCTAATCTAGGACCAGAAACAGGACAGGTACAAAAACCAGATTCTTCTATCTAATTTCATCCAATCCATTCAAGGCTTGGTGATTGTTGCCTGTCCAATTCATTTCAAACCTGGCTAATTAGATTATGTCTTTTTCTTCTTCCGCTACATTCCAGGTTGGCCGATTCTTAACGTACCTCATGATTTTTCTTTTTTATCCATTTGGATGCATTTCCCTTTTCTTTTTCGAAAACTCAAAAAAGAAGAAGTCTTAGCCGAGATAATTCTGGGGCGTAATGTCGAAAGCTAATTAGATGGTCCACAACATCTATAAACATATATTTATTATGGGCAAGAAATGCAAAATATAGCTAAATTAGGAAGATTTTGGGGCACACCGATTTTTGGGAAATTTTTCCCAATTACTCTTAACTTATTAAGATGAAGCCAATTCAGTCATATATTTTTCAAGTTTGCCCATTTAATCATAAATCTTTCATGCAAAATTCTAATATAATCATTTCGGTCTATTCATGCTGGAAATTGCTAAAGTGGCAATTCAATTATCACCAGCCATCCTCCTTTGATACAAATACTAATCCTGTTTACTACTTCAAAGATCCAGCTACAAGATATTGTTACTAGAATGTGGACTGTCGGTGTGAACTTTGTACAGCCCTTCCCGAAGATGAAGATGACCCTTCAGTGAAGAAGAAAAAGCAAAATGCTTGAGGTCCTTTCTACTAGAGATACCTGGATGGAGATTCTTCCGTAGGTCCTCTTGGTGAAAACGGTGGGAAGTACTAGCAATTTTTGACAAAAATTTATCACAAGGACTGTGTTAGATTTTGAACAAAGGTTTTTAAATTAAATTGACAAAATTGAAAAGTTAATGACTACATTGACATCCGGACAATAGATTTATGACCGATTAAACTCGTGCATGTGTATGGATAAGTTCCTTTTCCACTTGCAAAAGAGAAAGAAAAGTGAAAAAAGAAAGATAACATTCGAGGAAATTAATTTAATAAATGAAGATATTGGGGTATCGAGAAGTGACTAAATTGGGTATACGATGAGAAAGACTAAACCTCAAATTTGAAAAAATCTTTGAGATTTAATGAATCAACTTGTTATCTTAAATTACTATTGAATGATGACTTTATTTTTTTGATAAAGTTGTACGGTGATTATCCATCTTGATATCATGCATGGGCTTTAATAAAAACATAATTGTAAAAGCTTAAATGTTGGAATTATTGTCAAAATCTTTATACTTCTTTTTTTTTTCCTGCCACGGTACTGTCTATACATACATATACTTAATCGTTTATGTCGCAATCATATTGCATTGACCTGTACGTTGTTATGCATGGAATCCCCTCTGATACAATCTTTCTTTCTTTCTTACTAGGTTCAAAACTCTTTCTTTATATACCAACGTTTCACCTGGCTTTCCGAAGAAACTCGAAGACAGGATTTAAGTATCGTAAGATAAAGCAAAAGATCCATAGACAAATCGAATTATCCTTTCTGCTTGGTTCTAATGCATATACTGACATCCGTTCATACGTACGCATCCATACGTGTAAATATCGAGGAGGCAGAAGGATGGGCGGGGACTTGCGGCTCAGTCGGAGTCGAAATATCTTCTGTTCACTGACTGGGGATAATGCGAGGGAAAAACACCTCGGAGGAACCTGAAAAATCAAGCCAGGGAATGGGAATGAGCACTCCATGATCATCAATTCAATGTGGTCCTGAGCAACTGCAGCCAGGCAATCTTTGGCACGACTTAACACCAATAGATGTCATGAGATCAACAAAAATCTTTGCCTTCAATAATTGTCCCGTCGCAAACTCGGTGGTGGATCTTGCATGATAAGAATCGTCGTAGCTCAATACAAGGAGGAACCCACCGGCGTATGAGTGAATCATCTTCCTCCTCTCGTTAACTGAGGGGTACACAACCGTATGGATTTGTGTGGTTGGTGTGTGTTAGCAACATGTCTCTAACATGATGCGTGGGACCACAAGAGGAAACCCTCATGCAATGTGACAGAACATTGGCATATCTTCTACTCATCCATACTTAAATGGAACTAACACGATAATAATATCACCCATCGATAATACATTGTAATAAGGTCAATGCTAATCAAAATTCTTGTGCGAGCTGTCACTAGACTTTGCCTCAGGAGTTCCATGGACATCTCCTGCGGCAGGTTAGAGATATCAAAGCTCTGAACATTGACTTCAAGAGAAGGTGGGCAAAAAAAATCCTAGGAGTTTCTTGACCAGTAATATACAAACAAAGATAAAGATTCAAACAGTGCACGAGCAAACGCAAATCGACAATGGTACAGAACCATAGCCGCCATTCACTTCCGATACCAGATATTAACCTGGTATATGGCACAGGAAACCCACATTCAATCACCGTTTCGTCATGCGACAGGGCAACTGAGAGAGAACTGGGGACCGCTCCAGTCCTGATGCGGTATGAGTCTACTGAGACCTCACTCATTGACTGTAGCTCACCTTAATGGTTGGCAAAACGAAATTCACGAAACTTTTGTGCCTCCAAATGTCTGCTTAAAGAGTTAATTACTTGGTCTGTCGGAGGGATGATATAAGGGCCTCTAGTTCGTGTAAATTATTGATCATGTGTCCGCTTCTTCCCTGGGAAGGTCAAGTTGAGAACTATTTTATTTTATGCTAGCATTATTGATAGGTAGAATACATGCATGCCTCTCACTCGTGGGAGAACCAGACATCAAGGGGGAAAAGGCACAACAGAATGAACGCACACAGGGACAGAGAACAAAGAGGCGTTCAGACAAAAACAGAATAGGACTTGGGCCTCGTCGAAAAAGAAAGAACGTCTCATGAAAAAAAGGAGTTGGGCTAGATAGGATAAAGCACAGCTTCAAGGAGATTGGCATTGGAACTCACAAGCGAACTGATTCAGGATGACTAATTCTTCTAGAATCCAAGATAGTTGAACAACCGAAACAATCCCAGAAAAAGAAAACAAGAGAGAGAAGGAAAAAAGAATGCCCTCTCTCTTCATTTTCCCCTGGGGCTCTGACACTACTCGCCTAGCATCAAACACCAAGAAAGTTATGGCTTGGAAACTTCCCACACGTCTCCTAGAACCTTGAGCACAGGATGACTACTTTTTGGATAATTAACTAGACATAAAGCTCATTACACCTGCAAGACCAGCTTAAGACCTAACTTACAGAGGTGAAGAAGCAAGTAGAACCTGACATACCCAATAAACTGAGTTATTACTAAACCATAAAGCAACTAGTTCCATAAATATGGAACCACAAATCATTCTGGAATGATGTCCTCTTGATATAGACCATAGCAAAACTGATAACAGCTTGGTAGCTTCAAATTTCTTTGAAAACTTCAACGGAGGCCATTCAGTCATAAGCAGTTTCAAGATGCCTTGACAGAAAACCTGCAAAGTCAAATATATTTCAAAAAATGGTCAGGTAAACTGTTTGGTAGCTTCAAATTATCAAAAAATGAAATTATATTTCCTTGTTTTTAAAGAAAAACAAAACAGAAGTAGTCCATACACGTGGAAGGGATTGGCATTTAAATCTCACCCTTGACCCAATCTGGTGAAGAAGTAAATACACCAGTAAGGCTAATCTGAGATCCTGTTTTCCAAGCGTTAATTAAACTTGCTGATAGTCAGGGACCTTTTAATCTGTCTTCCTTGTTCATAACCATCTCAAGGCAAGCTTCAGATGAAGATTCCATCCATAACTAGAAAACAATAAAGAAGTTGACAGATGAAATGATGGGCTACAGCTCATTGAGACATTGATTTACAACACCATCTAGGCTGATTATAAATCTTCAGACTCTTCTTCAGTCCCTGTGTAGTCATGTATTGGTTGGTATTCGATTGATTGCAAGAAGTTGAAGTATGCATATTTCATATCAAACTGCATATCATACCCTGAAAAATGCACTTGTTATTTAGCACCTGAAGATCATCATGAAGTTTGTTGCTCTTTTGCAATAATCACTGTGAAGTTAATTGAAGAAATGATGAAATACTGCATCCTTACAATAATTAACAGCAATGGTGAGTCCTGTGTCATCTGGAATCTGTTTAACATAATGAAACCACATGCTTGGTCTGCAACAGAGTCACGTGAGTATTAGATAGGCCACACTAGTCAGCACTACACTCAACCAAAGGAACACCATTGATCTGGGCATAATATCATAAAACATGAACGACTAAACACCAGTTCTCCCACAAACTCGCCACACGCAAATGTGATTCTCAGAAAGGGAAAGAAAATTGAAGCTGGTGCATTATCTCTAGATCCATATATATAACCAGAAAAGCCAATTTCATACACCAAGAAGACTTTTGCCATCTAAGTATCAATTGAACAACTAACTATGTCTCAGAAGTAAATCCAATAGAATTTCTAAATTTGCATGTCTGGTTTAACTTTTCCTTTTTCTTTTTGCTAGATCAGAAGTTATCGGTTCATGCACTTTTACATTTTGCAAACCAATACCGCTGAAAATTTCATAACATATGAACTTTGGCATGTGATTAACATATAATATTTTAAGTTTTGGCATGAAAATAGAAAGTACCTTTTACTTTTAATTAATCCCAAATGAACAGGCCTCAATGGATACACCCCAAGAAGAAGAATGCTCTGATGCAGTTTTCCTCTCCTCAGTTTCAAAAACATATTGAACCATAACTTATCTAAAGAAAAAAAAATATCTAGACACTTTGTATCACGATCCCCTCTATGATAACTTTGGGACACCTCTATCTGATAGCATGACACAGATTGTAAATCAACTCTGCAGCCTTGAAGTTTGTTGTTCAACTGCTATCTTTCATTAGAAGCAGGAATGGCCAGCAGGCCCACATCTAAACAATGATTGATTACTAATTGATAACACTTTCTGTCCATAAACATGCACTAAAACGACCAAGCATGTCTCTAACTAAGCTAAAACGCTAAAATTACGAAACTTGACTACCACAATGAACCTACTATATTTGACGGATTCTATCATTATAACCTACTAATTGATAACACTTTCTGTCCATAAACACACACTAAGTAACTAAGCTAAAACACTAAAAATATGAAACTTGACCATCACAATGAATCTACTTTATTTGATGGATTCTATCATTATAACCTCAATCATGATTGCTTACTAATTGATAACACTTTCTGTCCATAAACACGCTCCAAGGCAATCGAACATGTCTCTAATTAAGCTAAAGCAGTAAATTTAAGAAAGAAACTTAATGAATCTACTTTATTCAGTGGATCCTATCGTTATAACTTCAATCATCTAGAATTATAACTGATCATGCTCAAATACAACGTCCCAATGCCCCCACATTCTTTCCTCCAAGCACAAAAATTCTCACCATCCTACCAAAAGCACTGAATTCAAATCAGCTAGAACACTTACAGGTAAAGAATCTCCCCAGCCTTGACTGTACACTCGAACGGCTTGGGACCATTGAAATACAACGGAAACTTCGCCATCTCGCTCTCCAAGTTCTCCGGAGAAGGATAAGGATCGACACTGCACCAAGGTACATACTTGACTGGTTCTTCAACTTCCAGCTTGAATTCCCCAGTTTCCTGCAAATCCCACCAATCCAATCCAAAAGGAGTGTCAAGAATCGCCTCAAAACACAAAACTACAACCAATCGCAATTCCTAAACCGACCTTGATGTAGGAGTACTGCGCTGCGGGGTAATCTTCGATATACATACGATGAACATCCGTCGGAGGAAGGAGCAGGAAATGCTTCTCGCCGGTGACGACAGCGTAGAGATTCTCGTAGTGATCCTTGTGAAAAGAAGTCTCCGAGAAGTGATTCCCGATCCACAGGTTCACGGCCTCCGGCAAGGAGCCCAGGGCCTCGCTCGCCCACGGGACATGCCCATCGCAATCGCGAGCCAGAGGACCGTACTCCGATCGGAAGCAATCGTTCTGCTGCTGCGCGTACGCGACGAAATTGCTCTCCCGGCTGCTCCTCGAGATCATGTCCAGCGCTTCCGCGAACGGCACGCGCTGCGCGTGCGCAGAGGCGAAGCAGAGAGCCGCCGGCGGCGACGACGATGCGGAGCCGCCGTCGATCGGGACGAGCGAATCGGCGCGTCCGTTGGGGGTGAGGTGGACGGTGACGGAGGAGGACGAGAGGGCGCGAGTGAGGTGCGCGCGGTCGCGCCAGAGGGCGGCGGCCGGCCAGTGAGCGGTGGCGGCGCCGGAGATGAGGCAGGGCTTGTTGAGGGTGACGAAGTCGCGGAGGAACTCGAGCGGCGCCGGAGGGGAGTCGAGGCGGCGGACGGCGGTGCCGTTGCCGAGGCTCAGGTCTCGAACCTCTTGCCACAGCGACTCGATCTGCTTCATTGGTATCACGAGCTCCGACAGAAGCTAGCGAGCTCTCGTGCTTCGAGCGGCTGCTCCGCGCCGCCTCCGCCGCGCCGCGCTCTCGGTGCAGCAAACGCCCCGCCTCGCGATCTTTGCTCGACGCAGGACGCGGCGGTCGATCGGTGGACAACGCATTTTGCCCCACTTTTATTAAGTTCTGACAAATTTGCCCCCCAGACTTTTGAATAATGCGAAGTTTCTCCCGGACATTTCAAAATACTTTGCAATTTACTCCTCCGACACCGAGTGCAACCAAATTTTGCTCCGGTCCGCAAGCGCGTCGCCGTGTGCGGTGCGCTTAGAGGGTGGTGCGACGGTGCGACCACCACCTCGTGACCTTCCCAATAGTGGCCACCTCCTTCGCTGGCCATTGCCGAGCTGGCATCCTTTCTAACTTTCTTCTTTGCTATAGCAATATAGTTATATTTAAAATAAAAGCGATCGAAATCAACGTTTGGAGAAGCTTTTCAAAATAATCAAATAAAGTAATTCATCATAGCCCTAAATTTTGGCTGGCAAATTTAAATTGGCACAATGGAGGGATTTTACAATTCTTATATATCTCATAGATGAATTTTTTTATTTAATTTTTTGGCGCCAAAAGAATAATTTATAAACTCTAAGCTTTTTCATTACATTAAAGAAATTTTGGATGAATCGAATCAGCACATTCTTGCGATGGTTTATTTGCCAACAAAATACTTATGCTTTTTTCTTAATGTCATACATGTGAATGTTATATTTTTCATAAAAGAATCGCATTTTATATGTTTTGGAAAAAATTTCAAATAAAAATATAAAGTGTACTTATTTTCTCAAATAAAAATCTGAAGTCATGATCAACTTCGATCAAATGGGCCTAAGCGACCATCTTCGGCACTGGCGAGACCTCCACCATCCCCCTCGCCACTTGCCAAATTGCCGATACCTTCCTACCTCTATTTTGGCAAATCCCTATTCCCGGTTGTTTGGTTTTCCCATGGCATTAAATTTGAGGCATGTTATTCGTTTTGCTTTGGAGGGTAAGTCGGAGGGTTGCTGCCTTTTGGCCAGCGAATTTGTCCACCTAATTTGCTTCTCTCCTGTTCTGTGTACTGTGCAGCGGGGCAAGTGCTGAAAGGTGTTTGCATCAGGAGCCAGTAAGCTCAAATTGAAGCAGAATTGGACAGACTTATCAAAGATAGTGAAATTAATACCCTTCTCGGCTTGCAAATATTTTGCCATTGAAAAAGAAGAATGACCGAATTGTCACGGACCTGACGCTTCCATGCTCGAGGGACCATGAACCATCCAAGAAGAGAAGGTGGACCTCTCTCTAGTGTTCTCTAGAAGTTCTCAAGGCTGGGCAAAAATGTAATTATACCATATTCTAGAGAATTCCTAAGCAAGTGATTGGTCGATAGGAAGGTGGCACCTTATTGGTAAATAGGAGGTGCAATCTACACTTTTAAATCGATAAGAGATCGATGGATATTGTTAGTCCTGTACTTATATATAAAGGGGCTTACTCCTCTTATACATTCCCTCTCACAAAGATTACGACTGTTAGAGAATACATAATTAGATCATTGCATATAATTTTTTTTTTTTTTTGGTAACCCAGGGAACCCCGGTCGGCCGGCAGCCTAGACGAGTAAACCCTAGGGGCAACGTGGGGAAACCACCACCTCACGCACCGAGCAAGGCGCACAAATGACCCAATTGCCCCCTGCAACTTGCGTTGCAGGGGCTTCAAACCCAGGCCTCCACGGAGGAATGCACTGGGATCTACCATCGGTGTCACCACGGCGGGTGGTTACCTTGTGATCCGAAGTCAGACGCACTGGGTATTTTTTTTATGACATACTGGGTATTTTTTGTGCCTTTCTTTAAGACTTGATTGAAGGATATGTAATCTCCGGTGGGTGTGTACACACATTTATACAAGTAGATGTTGGATGAATCTAAGAATTAAGGGACTTCTTGGAGAAATTACACGGAATCAAATGTGCATGATTGTAATTCTTGAACTTCAAGAAACAAAATGATTCTCCGATTACATCCATTTATGATTGAGGATCTAAAGCACACACATGCATACAAGTAGATGTTGGATGAATCTAAGAACAAAGGACTTCTTCGAGGAATTACAACAATCAAATACAGCAATCAACTGATAAAATCGAGTTTAGCACCCCACAACTTCCTTACTTGATGACATTTATCAAAAAAAAAAAAAAAATCCTTACTTGATGATTCGGTGTCACTCGCAAGTCGCTCTTCTCCTTCTCCAAGAAATAGCTCTCACAACTCCACTAAGAAGAAGAAGCAGCTGAAGACGATGGACTTCGGTTCTTCTCTAGCTGAGGCAAAAGAGAAAGAAAGGGAGAGGAGATGGAGAGAGAAATGGGTTAGTTGGGAGCGCAAATGCTAAGGAGGCCAAAGTGTGAGTGTATGTTCTTGTTTTAAATCTCAAGGGAATGAAATCATTAAGAAAAATCAATGATGGTGTCTCCTGGGTGGATTTCGGATGGAAGAAACTGCGAGAAGATGGGGATGCAGTTTCCTTATATGCATTCTCCTTCACAGTTGACATTTGGTACTAAAGGAAAGATTGGAGTTAAGTCCTAATCTTTGTAGTAATTAGTCTACTTATTTATAATGTTTTTCGCTTAGTTTGTCCCGAACCCATCAATTCTCAGTTTCTTCATGCTACAAGGATCTATTAGTTCATATGAGCCTAATTTGCGTGTTAATGTCTTGACGTTAGTTTACGATCATAAACTAAGAATAATCGCGAGAAAAATACTTAAGTTAGCATTTGTTTAAGGAGTTATAGTTGCTTATAAATTTTAGCAAGATCCAATTTAAATCTCGTGTATGACTATTCTAAAATTTTAATCGTGAAATTTCAGTTCTTGGGCCTTAATACATGTCATGGGTCCATCAAGTTCATTTCACAGCCTACTAGGCCTAATCCTTAGCCCTATCAAGCCCAAGCCTTAGCCCTATCGCGACCTACCCCTCAAGGGAGGGAACAGGTTTTGAGACATTACCTAAAGGATGGACCTAAGGCCCATGATTAGGCATGTGTTCTCCCAAGCTCTTATCTCACGTGACATTAGGGTGTTCTTAAGAATTTCTCAATAATAAGTCGTCACTAGCTTATTGAGGTCAGCTAGAAATCAAGTAAAACATGGGAGTGTACCTCTCTTCCTATGCAATCCAGAGAATTTAAAATCGGGGATTTGATTACACTAATTAACTAATTAGTACCATTTCGGTACCTAATCTTATTCGTTAAAGAGAATGTTTGTTAGGCAGCTTGGATTGATTTTAAACATATTCACTAACATGTAAGTTGATCATGCAAGTGCGTAATTATTAAAATAATAATTATAGCTACCAAGATCCTTGAGCACATGCAATTAAACATTCGCAAATGTAAATAAATATACAAATTAAACATGCGATATAATCAATATACGAGCAAATAAATGCATAATTACACTAAGAAGGCAAGACATGGCAATTCCCAACCAAACCCTGCATTTTTTAGATTTTTGAATTTTTTTTTAAATATAATTTTTTTGGCTGGGCCTGGTCAGGTCCGGTTTGATCCGACCTCGGTCTAGTACGGTCCGACCGGATCGGGTCCGACCTGGTTGGGGCGGGTCGGTCAGACCTGCCTGGGGGCGACTCGATTGGGGGGGCAGTCAACCTTCCTGTAAGGGCCAAGCCCGACCAACCCTAGGTGGGCCTTCATGTGGCTAGATTGGGCCAATCAGGGGGGCCCAATCCTCTTGCAAGAGGGCTCCCTTGATGGGCCCATGCGAAGAAGGTCGAGCGGGCTAGATTTGTGATCTAGCCCAACTCGGCCTGCATCCTTTGGTCGTGACTACTTAGTCGCGACCAAGGATGCCGTGACGGTGGGCGGGCGGCTTCTCTGGCAGCGATAAGGCACCATCTTGGTCAGGCGAGGCGGCGAGCTCCAACTAGTTAGTGATGCCACCCCTATGGCCGGCTAACCTGGCAAATGAGGCTGTTTCGAGTGGGGCATTACAACAAACAGGTGGAGTGCACTGTGGATCCTAAGGAGTTTTCAACTCGGTCGAGACCCGAGCACGGATCCAAGAAGCTAATGAGGCATGCCAAAATGATTGGAAACGTAGTGGGGACGGGTGAGGGGCCGGAGCTCGCTCGAAACGATCGAGGGAGCTCTGGCCAACTCAGTACCACACTACACACACTAAGTGTTTAGCAAAATGCTTACCTGGGTTCTGAGGAGACGATGGTGATCAGCGTTGATCGGGTGGCTCACCGATGGCAATAGGGCATCTCGGGGGTCTCCTCCTCCTCAGCTTCCTTCTCGGCCTCGTCCTCGTCCTCCCTCTCTTCCTCTAGTTTCACTCTCTCTCCCTCTCTGTTCCCCCCCCCCCTCATCGCCCCTCAGTTTCTCTCTTGTTTCTTCTCTGCAGGTCCGCGTGTGAAGACCCCTGCAACATTGGCTACCCCTGCCGGCCTGATCTCGACCACCAACTCCCGGTTCCCTCTACCTTTGTCCCTTCTGTCCCCTACTACTGTTGCTGCTTTTCCTTTTTGCAGGTCCCTCCGCACGCAAAGGATGGCAGGGGGAGGATGACCGGCTGTGGTGGGCCACACGAGGGAGAAAAAAAAAGAAGGTTGGGTTGGGCCTAGCGCGGGGGAAAAAGAAAGAAAGAGAGGTGGGCCGGGCCAAGGCTGAATCCGGCCCGACCCGACCCCTAAGCGTTTTTTTTTTTATCTTCTTTTTTCCTTCTTTTTTTGTTTTGTTTGTTTCTCTTTTTTTGTTTTGTCTTTTTTTTTTTTTAAAGAATAGGTGTCAACAAGCCCACCCCCATATAGGCCCAAATTTGTGGCCCATCCTTTGGCCCATCGAGCCTATGCTTGTTGTCTTAACATAACCCATTAACTCCTTAAGCACATGCTTTCCTTAAGATTCATCAAGCTTGTCATTTGGCATGCTTTCAATAGTCTAAGCCCATAATAGTTCGTTTATAATTATAAGGTCGGAATATTCAAGATGTCACAAATTGAATTTTAAAACTTTTAAAAATTGTAATCAAGCCTTGTATTTTTTTGTCCAATTTCACATTTTCATTTTGAATATCAATATTATGTTCCTCTATTGAGGAGATTATTATTTTTGCTATGGTTGAAATTGGTCATTGGACATGTACACTTTTCTTAGAAGACACCTATAAATATGTAGTATACTTTTTATAGCAAATACCATAAAAATTCTTAAATTATGCTCATTGTGACACAAATGCCCTAATTGTTTTCAAACATCTCTGACCTTTTTATTTTTTTGTTGCGAAAAAATTAAACTTAAACATGTGTAATATATATACCATCTATTTTAGTTCCATCTATCATATATTTGTTACATTTATATAATGCAAAAAAATTCATAGGATCTGTTTTAGACATCATATTTTTTTTCTGTTTATTCCTAAGGACGAAAAATGGAAAAAAACTGAAATCCATTCAGTAAGATCATTTAATTATTCTATTCTTTGTATTAGAAAAGTGGTTAGAAAATAAATTTGATACAAAAAAAAAAGTAAAATAAATCTACTTTTTTGTTCTCAAAAATAAAAATAAAGAATTTATTTCTAAATAGAAATTATTCCCATTAATTAAAATGTTAGCAAGCGCACTTTTAATTTGTAATATTAATCATTTTATTTTTCTATTTACTTTTGCTCTTTAATAAGTATAAAATCTCTTTCGAATCTCCAAGAATTACCCGTAAGAGTACAGTATCTTTCTTGCCGTGGACGACACTCGGACGATCGTGTCGTTGGTCGGCCGTGTCTGAACTCTGAACTGCAGCTTGTCTCTCTGCTTCTGCTTCTGCTTCTGCTCCGACGCTGTCGCTCGGTTCTGAATCAGAGAACGAAAAGGTAAACAATGGAATCCGACCCTTTCGCACGTAACTCGAAATTGGGTTTCGTTCCTTCGTCCGTTCTGACCGATGCGCTGGCGTGTTACCGATCGAATTTCGAAAGTCTAGGAGCTGGTTTAGGCGGTTCGCCTTTGAATTTCACCGTTTCGGACCGTGTGATGGCTTTGCCGATTGTTGAGCGCGTGCGGAACTTTCCCCCTGAATCAACGGATCGTGCGAGAGACCAAGATAGGAACTCGGGACGATTTAGCTTAATCTGTTTCGAGGCATCAGAAGGAGATTTCCTTCGGTGAATATATGCAGAGTTGGTGTTAGATAAAAGCGATCTGTTGTGGTGTTTCGAGTCAAAGCATGATCAGCAATCAAGATTTTGGAAGCCATCAAAAGAAAATCAGGGAATTTCTGCCTCACGCATAATAAAATTGATGTCTTTCGATGTAAAAGTTTAGAGTTCTTAGGAGGGCTGAGACTATCTCCACCATCCTATTTCAATAATTAGTTAATTGGTTACAGTTTATTTTTGCATGTTGGATGAGAAAGGCTCGACGACTGTAATGGGTTGAAGAATCCATGAATGTCTTTAAGATTCCTGTCACTCTCTGTTATTCCTTTCCTCTACTGTTACGGCAGTTGGAGGATTTCTTCTAAAATTCTTGAATTTTCTGTCCTGGCTAGTGTATTATTTGGAGTTAGCATTTCGTTGTTTTGGTGTTGGACGGTGAGGATTAGAGCCTGCATAATTAAAAATATATCCTTTAGGCTTTAATTTTTTTTTTTAAATTAAAAAGATACTAAAGGTAAATTACTGGGGTTTGCCCCGGTGGCTACCATTTAAGTAGGGGTTCAAATTTCCATCTTCTCATGGGAGGTTGGGATTGAGATGATTTAGTTTCAAAAGTGGGTTTCGACTCCTACACGGAAGTAAGATAAAAGTCTGAGAATGAGAGTTAGAGTAGAAATAGAGTATAACCGACCAAAAAAGAAAGGTTAGGTATGGGCTTAGATCTCCCTGAAAATTTATCTTGGTGTCTCCACAAAAGCTCGGTGCAGTTAGCTTTGTTGGATCGTTGTGTGCAGTTCATTATATAGTTATGTATTGTCCTCAGATATTTCTATGATGAAACATCATTGTGGATCTATTAAAACTTACCTATCGGGATGATATTTTCTCATATTAATCAGTTAGAGTTTCTCCTTTGATTAGCATTAGAAAATGGCAGACATAGAAGACATTCAGTCCCTTGTTGTCGATAATGGAACTGGCATGGTTAAGGTGAGAATACTGATGCACATGTACATTGCTGTGCATTGTGGTACCTATGCTCATGTGATGATCTGATTTGACAGGCTGGTTTTGGTGGAGAGGATGCTCCAAGGGCTCTCTTTCCCAGTATTGTTGGTCGTCCGAGGCACACGGGTGTCGTGGTCGGTATGGGCCAGAAAGATGCTTATGTTGGAGATGAGGCCTAGACTAAGAGGGATATTCTTACCTTGAAGTATCCTATAGAGCATGGAATCGTTAGCAATTGGGATGATATGGAGAAGATCTGGCATCACATTTTCTATAATGAACTTCGCGTGGCTCCCGAAGAACATCTGGTGCTCCTTACTGAAGCACCCCTCAACCCTAAAGCAAACAGGGAGAAGATGACACAGATCATGTTTGAAACATTTAATGTCCCTGCTATGTATGTTGCCATACAAGCTGTGCTCTCCCTATACGCCAGTGGTCGTACTACAGGTTTGTCGGACCTAGAATTCATAAATTGGTGAAAGTGGTACTCTGACAACAAATGAATCCTGCATTATACTGCGTCTGCGCATGCTGATATCTTAACTTTAAATTGATTCTTGTAGGTGATGTTGTCTTGACAAAGGAATTATTTTACTTGTCTAGGTATTGTGCTAGATTCTGGTGATGGAGTTAGCCACACGGTTCCAATCTATGAAGGTTTTGCACTGCCCCATGCCATCCTTCGGCTTGACCTTGCTGGGCGAGATTTCACAGATGCTCTGATGAAGATCTTGACAGAGAGAGGTTATTCATTCACCACAACAGCAGAACGTGAAATTGTCAGGGACATTAAGGAGAAGTTTGCTTACGTGGCTCTCGACTACGAGCAGGAGCTTGAAACTGCTAAAAGCAGTTCGGCAATTGAGAAAAGCTATAAGTTACCTGATGGACAGGTACTAACAATAGGAGCTGAGCGTTTCCGATGTGCCGAAGTCCTATTCCAACCATCGCTTATTGGAATGGAAGCACCTGGAATTCATGAGACCACGTACAATTCAATCATGAAAAGTGATGTCGACATCAGGAAAGACCTGTATGGGAATATCGTGCTTAGTGGTGGATCTACTATGTTTCTAGGAATAGCTGACCGCATGAGTAAGGAGATCACTGCTCTTGCACCAAGCAGTGTCAAGATCAAGGTTGTAGCTCCTGCAGAAAGAAAATACAGCGTTTGGATTGGAGGGTCCATTCTTGCTTCTCTTAGCACGTTTCAGCAGGTACCAGACATATTGCTTATATTCATCTAATTTTGAGATCTTTTGTCTCTGTTGTAATCTATTGGGTACTGATCAAAACATGTAGCACTAGAAAGCCCGAGTATTTTGAGAAAAATTCATGTTTGCTGCTTCTTTTCTTTTTTGTGGAAAGCTTCTTCAAAATTTCTCAATAGAGGAGATAATCGGTTAATAGGGATGAACAAACCAAAAAACAAAATTCTTGGGTTTCTCAAGTTAGTAGCAACTGAAAATGGTGTTGAGGTTTCCCGAACTTAGTTTCCTAACCTTCTGTTTTTTGGTTGAAGCATGATGGTTAAGTGGCATAGGAGCTTGAGAAAGGATCGAGTCCTCCCAGCTATTTATTTTCTTTGTCAATCACAAACATCTGTTACTGACGATAAAGGTAGTGTTACAAGCAATGAGGTCAATGGTCATGATGAGTAATGTGGTACCGAGAACACAAACTCCTGGAGGATCCAAAACTTCTCCTAGTGGTCTTTCTGCCATGTGTCTTCTGTAAGTTGCTTCCTGTATAGGACGGAAATTCTTATGCTTATTTTGGTCTTAAAATTATTTGGATGCAGATGTGGATATCAAAGGGAGAGTACGATGAATCTGGCCCATCCATTGTCCACAGGAAGTGCTTCTAGATATGTAGTTGCAGTTTATGAGGCTGCTTTTACTCCCCCTCCCCCCCTCCCTCTTCTTTTCTTCCCCAAAACCTCCCTGCATTTTGTGGCTTTGGATTGTGAGAGTGGGCAGATGGTATTTGGCTTGGTTGGCAGTTTGTTTGCGTTTGTTTTTGTTTTGTCTATTTTGTGGTATGTGTAGTGTATACCATCACTGTGGACTGCTTGATGGATAATGATTCCAGATTTGATGGTTGTAGTTTTATTTAGACATCTCTCTGGAGTGCAAGATTTTTTTAATTCCCAAGATTTCATTGCTTAGTTACAAAGAGATTTAGTTTTTTATTTGGGTAACTCTAGGAATACAAGACATCTAACAAGACCGAAATAACAAAAACTTGCGGTGGTATATGCAATTTGTTTCTTGGCATGTTAAAATATGACAGGAATTGTGATTATGTCAAATGGCTTGTTACCAAATGATGGCTTTCGCATCAGTTTTTGTAAAAAAATTTCCATACCTGGAATCCCACCCAGATTTTGTTGATAATTAATAAAACTATCAGTCTGGAGCTCTAGCTCTGTCACAATTGTTGTCGACAGACACAAGAAGCTGAATAGGGAAGTCAGAGGGTAATTTTGTTGCATCTTGTTAGATACATATTGCTTCTCGTTGTGTCTTCCTTTCCGGAACAGTTTTTGAGTTTTCACAAAATTAGGAATACTTCATATGCAGTTGTATTATAAGGTTTTCTGCGTTAATGCTTGAAATGTTGGAAGTATTAAGGTTTCCTGTGTTAGATAAAAGTAGCGTTCGCACCTCCATTTGCGTTGAACGCTCCCTGTGCTGGCAACTGCATTTCCCCTGCCTTTGTTTCCTTATCTTCAGCTCTTCATATCCATTGCATCTGCGGTCTAAGCCTCATGGCTAGTACACATCCCTTCTTGACAAGAGACGTGATCGACAAGTAGGCAGTTTGCTCGGCCCGGGTGGCTTGGGCACTGTTCTTACCCGAGAGAGCCCAGTGCAGCCCAAAAATCTCCATTTAAATTTCATGTTGTTGTAGCCAGGTTTGGGCGACACATCAGACCCGATGTTCGGCCCGGTCACCTCTTGAGAGAGGAGGGAGAAAACATAGGTGCGGTTCGGTATCTTGCTAGTTGGTCGGCTTTAGAGTCTAACGATGACAACATGGGAGCGACGAAACGTTTCGAGCTGAGGGCACGACCCATGGTATGCGAGCATTACAGGGGAAAGGGTGAGCCGTCTTTGGAGCGTGTGGGGATGGTCTCTGTAGTCGCTCATGCAGGGCAGATGGTCCGTTTGTGGCATTTACAAAAAAAAAAAAAAAAGGGTGAGCCATCTTTTCCAGGTCCGACATGCAGCAGAGAAGAGAGCTCATGTAAGTGACACTTGAAAAGCCGATTCTTGAAATATAATTCGTTTTGCGGACATCATTCTCCAGTCGAACCCGTAGAAGATGGAGAAAACACATCAACATGGGAAACCAAAGTTAGGTCTGTTAGACGCAAATTGCGTAACCCCAAGATCTCCATAATCAGAACAAAAACATGCATAATTGAGTAGAAAGATTAACACACCTGGATCCATTGAACATAAAGCGGAAGCAGAATAAAGATTACCCACATGTTATCAAGGGGATCCACGCATCAAGTCCTTCTCCTCTATTGCCCTCCGTATCACTGGCTCAATGAGGCGGCCCCCTCACGTTTAGCGTTAGGTAAACACTCCTTAGGTGAAGATACATGTGAAAATTAGGGTTAGAGAAGAGACTTGAGCACTATTTATAGAGTTTCCAAATGTCCCCTCATTACGGGTCAGGCTCAACTCGGCCCACACTAGCTAGCCCATATTAGACTAATTAAGAAATCTTCTATCTCACCTTAGACCAAACCCTGTTTTACGGTAACCGTAAAAATAGTAAATTACAATATCAATTAATTTAGTCCACATTAGGAAAAACTCTTACATTCTCCCACTTGGACTATATTAATTGAAATCGTACCGTATGTGCGCACATTGGTCCAGAGATAATTCTTAATAGTCAATCATATCTCATAAAGTCTTAAACACCGAATCATGGCGGTAACTGCATGTATACACACAGAGCCTTCCATGATCACAAATGTTTTGATATGGATTCAATATGGTAGTGTGTCAAATGGATAACGTCTCTCATAGAGAGATCCCATTTGTCAGTCACCATTCTCTTACCTTAGGTGTCACAAAAACTTGTGCCACAAGAGAATGCTTTATGGTTCCAATGAACCCACATATGTCTTGTCCTTATGGTTAACCTTTCTTTATGTATCACAAGACATATGCACAAGGCTAATAACCGGATGCCCGGATGCCCCTAGCCTTCACTCAAGGTCTATACAATCCCTTGAGACTTTATCAATATGTATTCAACATAATAACAACACATTCAACATATTTTATTGAATGCAAAAGTTGATACATATCAAACCGTTAATAAGTGTAACGAACCACAGATGTGAACTTTATCAAAGTAAAGCCAAAATAGCTCCCACTAAACAACAGTATCTGAATATACTCCTAGCCCCATGCTAATGACATGTCATTCAAATACACATGGGCGTATGCCTTTAGTTAGTGGATCTGCAACCACATCATCTGTGAAAATATGTTATATTATAAGTCACCTTTCTGTACCGTTTTTTATGGTAAAAAATATTTGATCACAATATATTTAGACCCCTTGAGACCTCTGTAGTAAATAAATAATACTACAAATCTGTTATCTCAATTCAAGTTTGTATGGGTCTATCCATCAAGTTAAAACGATCAACTCCGTCATGAGGTTACGGAGCATAATAGCCCAAGTAACGATCTAAAAGAATGTTACTAACACTGCTTACATAGTAGAAGATAATATAAAACTTTATTTACTGCACTTCTTGCTAACATAAATATGTATTCTGTTATTGATTGCATGTCATCAAAACAGCCAACAAAGTTTACTTCTAAATATCCTACTAACTGCAAGAATTGAACATGTCTGTAAATTAACATATAATCTCTTGTTTTCTTTAAGTACCTTTAAAATCTTCTTGGCAGCAACCCAGTGATCATGTCGTGGATTTAACCGATATCGCCTAGAAGTCCCGTCACAAAGACAATATTTAGTCTAATGCAAATTCGAGTATACATTATACTTTTAAGTGCACTAACACAAAGTACACCATTTAATTAGATTTTCTCAATATCTAAATAAGGACAATGTGATAGATTTGGTTCATCACCCTTAACAACAGGAGCAATTCCTGGCTTGCAATGATGTATATTGAATATTTCCAATATACAATCAACAAATGTCCTCCGAGAAAATCTAATATAATATGGCAAAAACAATCCTTACAGACCTCAAAGTATAAAGGATATAAGATGCCTCAAGGTCACAACTTGTAAGCAAAACATTATGTACATAAAGTATGAGAAAAAATAAATTTCCTCCCACTTGACCTTGCAAGTATATTGAATTACTTTGTTCCTAATTGAACAAAATAACAACATTATGAAACTTTAAGAATATTGTCGGAAACTTGCTTAAGACCATGAATTAGAACTTTTCAGTCTACATACAAGTTTACTTGAATCTGCTGCAAAATCATCCAGTTGCACTATATAGATTTTGTATCTATTTGGCGTAACTCCATATCAAAATAAATTATTAATGCAACATTCACTCTGAAAGAATCTTTAAAAATACTAGAAAGAAATATTTATTTCTTCACTATAAACAATCCACCCCTCTTTCAGAGTGAAAACTTTATTTTGAAATTCTTTTAATTTTGTACGCCAATTTGCAACTAATGAACTTGTAATCTTTAGGCAAGTAAATTAGTTTCCAAACACTATGATGTTTCATAGATTGTATATCGCCTTTTATGGCATCTAATCACATACTTGATTGAGAATAAGAAACGACATTTATAAATATGTCATTACATCAACCATATAGTGGATATTGTAATCATGCTCTCACAAATAGACTATATAGTCTAATGGTATAACTGGTCGTCTTTTCTTAACAAATCTCCTTAATAAAGCTGCAACCAATTCATTCTACACTTGAGAGGTTTAAGAAATTTCATTATAAACTATATCAAGAATAGTACCTTAAACCTCAACAAGTTTAGTCTATAGTACAGGAGATTCCACAATTGTTTGTACCACAATTGTTTATATAGGTAAAGACAAAGACACAATAACATCCATCATACTATTATCTTTAATAGTCGAGAGAAGCTTATCCTCTATAATTACATCAATCTTTATAAACTTTAGAGTATGTGATTCCATAATACTTGTATCTTATTTAGGGTCTTAAAATCAATACCCCTTTAACAATCTAGATAAGATACAAAATAATTCGAGTGAATCTGAATTGCAACATACTTAAAATTGGATTAGATAATCTCACTTTTGCATATGATTCAAATAATTTATGTCCAATTTATAACTCAAAAGAAGTTTATGAAACAACTTTGATAAGAGACACATTTTGTATGTGAAAAAATTGCTTTCATAATATTAGCCCACAAAAAACCAGATAAATTAGTCTTACTAATCATACTCATCACCATGTTCAATATGGTGCATTTATGCCTTTCGGCCAAATCTTTTTGTCAGGATTTTCAGGTATAGTAATTAAATTACCACCCCAAAATCTAACAAGTATTTAACAAATGACCAATTAAGCAATTTAGTATTGTCATACTTGCCAAAATACTTACCGCTACTATTAGGCCTGACAACCTTCAAGACTAATTTGAACCAATTTATTCTTTATCTCAATCAATTTCTTTAAATAGAAAACTTTTGAAAACAACCTTTTAACCATATACGAGATGTATATGTCATTAGGATTTAAACACAATTTTTGTAAATGTGTCCTAATTTCAATATCAGACAAGATATAATTACAAGCAACTAAGGCTTCCATCATCTTATAGCAGTACAGTCCGTAGGCAAACCTCTTTTCAAGTGTTCCAAAATAGAACGCTTCATGGACAGTAAACAAATTCAATTGCTCTTTTCTCAAGCAATAAATCATATATCCACAACTTAAAATTTGAAGCAGTAAAAACCTCAATAATAGTGAAGTTATTAATTACAGAAAATGTGACTGAAAACCAAGCAATGTATATAATTAGCATTATGTGAGCACTGTGTAACTTGACGTACAAGTACACATCCAGAGAGTTACATGCATAATCATATAATCACCTTTGGGCAGAATACATGACATGCAGTTGTATACTCCCCACATGATAAGGGTTATGAGAATATATTCCAATTTTCGTGAATTCATCACATTTGGGCATATGAACCATTAGGATCGGTCACTCCTCCACCACACTATCATGTATCCCTCCATGAATTAATACACAATCACCTCCTTTGGGAGTATAACTACGCATTAGACCAGGAGACATCCCAATCATTATACGAGACCGAAATTTCTCAAAAACCCAATCAAGCGTGCCACTTTGGCGGTCACTACTCAATTGAATCATTGAAATTCTCTCATACCAGGGATATAAATATTACTCCTCACATACACCATATACATGTGATTTTAACTTTAGTGATAGGGGCATCATATCGCCAAAATCACATATCATGCTAATTACATTGCTTTATTCATTAATAAAAATAAATCATACATATATATATATATATATATATATATATATATATATATATGTATAATAACCGAAAGACAGATTCCAATGAGATCAACGATCACAACACAAGAAACTTCTCATAACATAGAAGCAATCATTTTTGTGCACCCCGATTATTGATTATTATAACATCATCAAAAGAATGCCGATCCAAAGGATCCCTCATAAATTAATATCAATAGTAATACAATGTACTCCAGATTGACAAGCTTGTTGCTCATGAATTTCATATGGCACAACATGACTCCAAGGCCAACAACTGATTTATTAGCCTTTTTTAGGTAACAATATCATTACTTCAACCAGTGGCCTATAAATTGAGTCAAACCACAGAACTAAATATCTAAACTATAACAGTAGATACTATTACTCTGTATAAATATTGCCATACTCCTTTACCATAAAAAATATTCAACTTTATAGACATTAACAAGTGACCAGATGAGTTCATGTACAATATGCAGTAATTTAATTGACATGCATTATCCATATACAATAGATATGTTAATCAGTACAATCAATTTGGTCACAAGTTCTTAAGACGTCTATCATTCAAAGATTACCAGCGTGTAAAGAAGTATATTTGAGTAACAAAAATTTCATAATCTTTACTGTTTCTTATCAACTCAATACATAGCTCAAATACAATCTTATACGAATTGTATCTCATTAAGCCAGCTTCAGTTCACAAATATGTTTGATTTTATTTATGAATCACACCATTATAATGTTTATGTGATAACATACCTGTAACCCAACACTTATATTTCCAAAATCACAAAAAATATAAGAAAAATTCGCAAAAATACACTAAAAATACACGTATTTAGGGTTTAGTATGTATTTTCACATCCATAAAATCATCAAACATATAAAATAAATATACCACGAGATAGGAAATCATCATACGAGTCCAACGCCGCCAACCACGCGCCAATCCGACACTCCACGCGCCCTCACGCGCCGCTTGAGTGCGCGGCGCGTGGAGCTCACGCGCGGCGCGCGTTCGACGCCCAGGCGGCGCGTGGCCGCGCGTGGGGGCGCGTGCGGCCTCCCCCGGCGACGCGCCCCCGACCGTCTTGCTCGTCTCGTCGAGCCCAGTCCAAATTTGTGATTTAATTTTATTTTTATTAAACAAAAAATCTCGAAAATCACAAATTATGGCAAGATCACTACCAATTAGGGTTAATCCATACAAATAAGGGCAAAACCTTTATGTGTTCAAGTTCTAAGGTTATGGTTGCTCTGATACCACATGTTAAACGCAAATTGCGTAACCCCAAGATCTCCATAACCAGAACAAAAACATGCATAATTGAGTAGAAAGATTAACACACCTGGATCCATCGAACATAAAGCGGAAGCAGAATAAGGATTACCCACATGTTATCAAGGGGATCCACGCATCAAGTCCTTCTCCTCTATTGCCCTCCGTATCACTGGCTCAATGAGGCGGCCCCCTCACGTTTAACGTTAGGTAAACGCCCCTTAGGTGATGATACATGTGAGAAAATTAGGGTTAGAGGAGAGACTTGAAAGACTATTTATTTATAGAGTTTGCGTAGGTCCTCATTACGGGCCAGGCTCAACTCGGCCCACACTAGCCAGCCCATATTAGACTAATTAAGAAACATTCTATCTCACCTTAGACCAAACCCTGTTTTACGGTAACCGTAAAAACAGTAAATTACAATATCAATTAATTTAGTCCACATTAGGAAAAACTCTTACAAGGTCTACGTGATGGGAACGTGTTTCGTCTTCCATGGTTCCATGGTTGACCAAAACGAAAATGAAACCTGCTACGAAAATAAGTTGCTTCATATATTTTCTCTTGCCTGCCTCTTTTCACGCGGTCCATTCAGGACCACATGTGGCCGTTGAGGATGGCTAAAAAGGACAAAGCGAAGGTCGTTGAGATCAAACGAAGGATAAGGAGGGCTTAGGTGTCGAGCCAATCTCAGTTTGTAATAGTCACTCACGCTTCAACAGAGTGGTATTGCATCCCTGGATTGCTCGCACGAAGAAAGGGAGCAAGAATATGGCAGACGGGGAGGCTCTTGTCATTGACAATGGAACTGGAATGGTTAAGGTGAGTACGACTTCTGTTGATGAGAAAATTGTATGGAGTCCATTGCTTCTGTTGCTCTAGTTGTAGATTTTCACTGGGCGTGTAAAGCTATTGTTCTGTTTGCATATCAATTGCAATGAACAGGCGGGATTCCCTGGACATGATGCTCCGGCAGCCGTCTTCCCCAACATAATCGGTCGGCCGAGGCATGCCAACGTCATGATTGGTATGGGCATGAAAGACTCTTACATTGGCCATGAGGCTGAGTCCAAGAGGGGTATCCTCAGCTTGAAGTACCCTATAGAGCACGGGAATGTTCAGAATTGGGATGACATGGAGAAGGTCTGGGGCCACACTTTCTACAATGTCGGAAGATATGCATCAATCTGGAAGATACGCTCGGATTCTCGACCAATTTTTTTTGTATATAAATTAGCTAGGAATCTTAGATTGGGATTAGATTCTGATTTCTAAATATTTCTTTGTCTTTATTATTTCATCTATGTACTATAATTACAGAAGCATTATACATCGGAAGATACAATTGAATATACAAATTTACATATCTCTTTAGTCTTCTTCATCTTCTTTCATGGTTTCCAAGCTGTTGATTCATCTTCGCTTCCACTCTTGATCACCTAATCTAGGAGAACTCTGATATGCAAACAGACATATTTGCCTTCTAGAAAACAGGGATTATTTTACTAAAGAAGAAAGACTTTTTTTTTCCTTACCAACCATGGCCAGCTCTCCTTCGCAAACTAGCTTCTCTGCTAACAATCAAATAGTGGCAGAAATTTCATCACAGCTTGCTGCGACGACCCAACCTCTTCAACCTCAGCCCATGCAATGGCAGCCAACTCAGGCTCAGATTAATCTGGGGCAACCCATTGCGGGTCAACCAATCTAGTGGGTACCTTACCATGGTACATTGGGTCGAGCCCTATTCCATCATTGCCTGGTAACATGGGTCACCAAAGCCACATCCAACTTGAAGGGAGCCCACCATCCATGACTGGGGCAAGCCCAACCAACGGGTTGGAGCGGACGATCGGGTCAAGCGGGTTAGGAGACCCGGGCAATGGAACGAATCCCTACCCGGGGACTTACAATGCGGGTTATCAATTGGTTAGGCGAACTAGGTTTAGGGACAAATCCCTACCCGAATTCCGCGCCCAATTTTTTGCCGTTTCCCATCGGAGCAATCACCGGACGACCGGAGCCCGGAGACCCCCTGTATGTCTCAACAGCCAATGGCCCAGAATTGCGGCTAATCAACTTGCAATTAACTAGGCCAGGGAACTATTCCAGGTGGTCTCGAGATCTCAGACAAGCATTGGTGACAAAAGATAAGGATGGGTTCCTAGATGGAACCGTCCCGATTCCGATCGACGATCGACTGGCACGACACTGGAGGAAATGCAACCAGCTCGTCCGCTCATGGATCGGGAATTGCATCTCTCCAAACGTCACGACCGGTCTGCCATCGACGAAGGATTCCAAAAATATGTGGGAGAATATCAAGCAAATGTATGGCAAACTAGATTGGGCAAGAATTTTTCCTTTAATGCAGGAACTCAGCGAATTAAAACAAGGAAACATGACGATTTCCTCATGCTACAACAAATTATCGTCTCTATGGAATGACCTTGAAGCTGCAGAAGAGAAGCTTGAGGGACCGGAGGAGATGCTTGCATAGTACCGATCGATGAAAGAACGAGAAAAAGCGACCCGTTTTTTACTTATCTTGAATGACTCTTACCTGACATTTCGATCGCAAATATTGGCTATGGAACCGGTACCGCCTCTCGAACGGATCTTTCAATTGGCTGTCCAGGAAGAAAGCCAGAGGCTTGCTTCATCAGAACCGGCGAAAGGAGGAGAGAGTTTCGCTCTGGCCAGTCGCGGTGAGCGGCAAAATTGGGGACCCAAAACCCTAGCACACGAAAGAGGGGGCGAGCTAGGGTTACGGGCATCCAGATCTGTGGATCCTTGTCTCCTTAAAAGAGGAGGAATGAGTGGCTTAGATTTTTCGTGCGATCGAACGACTCCAAAGGGCCTATCTATTCGTCTGGATCCAACGGACGAGATTAGGGGACTTGGAAGACATCCGACGGTGGTGGCATTTCCCTCGCATCCGACGGTGGGAGTTATTTCTCGGGATCCAACGGTGGAGGAATTTTCTCGGCATCTACAAGAAATTTTCACCCAAAAAAGGGTAAATTATATTGTGATTTTTGCGAAAGGCCACACCACACAGTGGAAAATTGCTGGAAATTGCACGGTAAACCCGGAGAAAAAGGAAAAAAAAATTATGCAGCTTATCAGGTTGGTGTTTCTAATGCTGATCGGTCCATCACAAATGACCAATACCAGCAACTGATGCAGGCGATACAGAAATTAGACACCTTAAACAAAGGAGGAAATTTCTCAGGTATTTCTCGTTGCCTAATTAATATCATTTCCAGAAAATCCTGGATAATTTATTATGGGGCAAGTGATCATATTGTTTGTGAAAGGGCATTATTTTCAGATATTCATGAGGATTTGGAATTCCCTATTTCTGTTCAATTACCAAATGGAAATACTATTCATGTCAAAATCATTGGAATAATCAAACTTAGCCCACACATCACACTTCAAAATGTTCTTTACCTTCTAGAGTTTCAATTCAATCTTATTTCTGTGTCCAAAGTTTGCAGAGAAAATTCCTGTTGTGTATTGTTTGGTTCTGACACTTGCTTCTTTCAAGCCCTTTCGACTGGCAAAGTGATGGGCTTGGGTAGTCTTTCTAAAGGGTTATTTCCATGGAAGAATTCTCCAAGTAATTTTATTTTGTCTTTATTTCCTTCAAATAAATTGTCGTTGTGTAACACAACTACCAATGATAAAGACTATCTTTTACATTCACGATTGGGTCATAGTGCTTCCATTCCTTACTCTAAGTGTCAGATATGTCTCCTTGCAAAGCAATCACGCATTCCTTTTGCTCTTAGTAACAATCATGTCATGCACATTTTTTCTTTAATTCACATGGATGTATGGGGCCCTTATCATACCCAACATCATGATGGGTCCCAATATTTCTTGACAATTGTGGACGATTATTCTCATGCCACCTGGGTTTTTTGATGTAGTCCAAAGGACAAGTTTTCTCACACTTGAAAACTTTCATTGCTCTATCCAAGAATCAATTTGGGAGATCTATTCAACGAGTTAGGACAGACAATGGAAAGGAGTTTTTCAACAATGATTGCAGTTTACTCTTATCATCTCATGGGATTCTTCATGAGAGTACTTGCATTTATACTCCACAACAAAATGGAGTAGTGAATTAAAGTTGCACGTGCATTAAAGTTTCAGGCGTCTATTCTAGAAAATTATTGGGGTGAATGCATAATTACTGCAGCATATCTCATCAACGGTATGTCATCTCGGGTACTTAATGGAAAAACTCCATTTGAATTACTCTTCAAGAAGAAACTGAAATTGGGACATTTAAGGATATTCGGGTGCCGGTGCTTTGCTATTATCTTAGTTCCTCGAGAAAAAATGGGCCCTTGAGCACGACGTTGCATATTCATGGGTTATCCGAATTTACAGAAGGGGTATCGTGTCCTAGATCAGTCAACGCTGGAATTCTTCATCAGCAGAGATGTAATTTTTCACGAAGATGTTTTTCCTTTCAAGGAAGGGGATTCTTCAAGGGAGACATCAAACACTTCTGGTAAGTCATTTTCTATGGAAGAATCTCCACATACTGCATACTTTGTGATGGGAACTCAAGCACCAATTGCTCCAATGGCTCTTGAGATTTCTGCACCAGAAATTGCTGAAAATTCCAATGATGAAGTTCAAGGAAATTTCTCAATGATAGAAGAATCCTCCAATGACGTTGGCAATATGGAAATATCCTCAACTCCGGTTCAAGTGAATCCTCCTTGACGATTTGGTCGGTCTACACGACCGCTAGCCTGGACACAAGACTATGTTTGTGCATCCCTCAACTCACCAGGTATTCACTACCCAATATCATCTTATGTTTTGTTCCATAGACTTTCACCGGAACATAGATGTTGTGTGAGTCGAATATCAGAGGATATCAAACCATCTACTTATGAAGAAGCAGCTAAAGACCCAAGATGGCAAGAAGCCATAGGGGCTAAATTGCAGGCACTAACTGCAAATGGGACTTGGGATTTGGTCAATCTACCACCAAATAGGAAACCCATCGGATGCAAATGGGTTTACAAGATTAAATACCGTGCTAATGGATCCATTGAACGTTACAAAGCTCGGTTGGTGGCTAAAGGATTTACTCAACGGGAAGGGTTTGACTATCATGAGACCTTTTCCCCGGTCGCCAATGACGTAACTGTAAGATCATTTTTATCTGTTGCAGCTATTAATGATTGGCCATTACATCAAATGGACTTGCATAATGCCTTTCTGCATGGAGATCTAGAAGAGGAAATCTACATGGATATTCCTCAAGGATTATGGAGACAGGGGGAGAATAGAGTATGTCGTCTCCGTAAATCTCTTTATGGTCTCAAGCAAGCTTCCAGGTAATGGTATACCAAATTTGCCAATGCTCTCACTTCTACAGGTTTCAAGCAGTCCAGATATGATTACGCCTTATTCACATGGAATCAAGGTACGTCATTTATTTATCTGATGATATATGCTGACGATATCCTCATTATGGGAAATGATAGAACTGCGATAGAGAGATTCAAAAAGTATTTGCACTTACTTTTCACATTAAAGACTTGGGAGCACCCAAATACTTGCTTGGGATAGAAATTGCTAGATCTGATCGTGGGATTTCCCTTAGTCAACGGAAATTTGTGCTGGAGATTATATCTAAGGCAGATTTGTCGGGATGAAACCATCAGTCATTCCAATTTAGCAAAATGTGAAATTGACCACCAAGGATTATGATGTTGGGACATCTAAGAATCATGATTACATCCTCAATGATCCTTCAGGTTATCAAAAACTCGTTGGGAAACTTATCTACTTGACTATGACCAGACCCAACATATCATATGCAGTACAGACTCTCAGTCAGTTCATGCATAGTCCAAAGTTGTCTCACTTAAATGCTGCTTTGAAGGTCGTGAAATATTTGAAGAAGTGTCTAGGACTAGGGATTCTTTTATCCAGAGATTGCAAGATGGAAATGTTGGCATACTGTGATGCAGATTATGTGACATGTTCTATAAGTCGATGATCCATTACAGGTTTTTGTATTAAACTTGGAAATTCTCTTCTTTCATGGAAAACCAAGAAGCAAGCTACCGTATCATTGTCTTAAGCCGAAGCAGAGTATTGAGCTATGGCAAAGACTACCTGTGAGATCATATGGAGCTATATCATTGTCAAAGACGAGTATTGAGCTATGGCAAAGACTACCTGTGAGATCATATGGACACGGGGACTACTTGGGGACCTTGGGATAAAATTGAAGGCTCCGACTAAGTTGTTCTGTGACAACGATGCCGCACTCAAACTTGCAGTGAATCCTATAGTACATGAAAGAACAAAGCATATAGAAGTTTATTGTCATTTCACTCGAGACAAGATTCAAAAAGGGATAATCGAGACCAGAGGAATTGGAACGGCAAAGCAACCAATTGATATCTTCACCAAGCCTCTATGTCAAAGATAGCATGCATATCTACTAAGCAAGCTAGGTATCTTGGATATCTACCAGCCACCAGCTTGAGGGGGAGTGTTGGAAGATATACATCAATCTGGAAGATACGCTCGGATTCTCGACCAATTTTGTTTGTATATAAATTAGCTAGGAATCTTAAATTGGGATTAGATTCTGATTTCTAAATATTTCTTTGCCTTTATTATTTCATCTATGTACTATAATTACAGAAGCATTGTACATCAAAAGATACAATTGAATATACAAATTTACAAATCTCTTTAGTCTTCTTCATCTTCTTTCATACAACAAGCTGCGGGTCGCCCCTGAGGAACATCCGGTGCTCCTCACCAAAGCGCCCTTCAACCCAAACGCAAATAGGGAGATGATGGCACAGATCATGTTCGAGAACTTCAACGTCCCCACCATGTATGTCACCACGCAGAGCGGTTCTCTCCCTTTATGCCACTGGTCGCACCACAAGTCTGTTGCAATTTCATCGAAAAAAGATTAAACCATCTAGTTCTGAGAGCAATATGTATGGATAGCTTTCTCAACGTCTATCGTCTGACAAAAGAGTTTTAGCATTTGATTCAGATCCTTTCAGGTGTTCCCTTCTTTAACAAAGGGGCGATCATATTGCTATCATCCAAGTATTGTGCTAGACTCTGGTGATGGAGTCACCCATGCCATCTCGATCTACGAAGGTTATAAGCTGCCCCATGCCATCCACCGGCTCGACCTTGCCGAATGGGATTTGACCGATGCTCTGATGAGGATCTTGACCGAGAGAGGTTACACATTCACCACATCGGCAGAGCGAGAAATCGTCCATGACATTAAGGAGAAGCTCGCCTATGTGGCACTTGACTACAAGCAGGAGCTCAAGACTGCTGACAGTTGCTTGACGATTGATGAGAGCTATGAGTTGCCTGACGGGCAGGTGGTGACCATTGGATCTGAGCGTTTCCGGTGCGCCGAGATCCTGTTCCAACCGTCGCTCATTGGAATGGAAGTGCCGGGGATCCACGAGACCTTGTACAGGTCAATAATGCAGTGCAATATCGACATTAGGAAGGACTTGTACGGAAGCATTGTGCTAAGCGGTGGGTCTACCATGCTTCCTGGAATAGCCGACCGCTTGAATAAAGAGATCGCGGATCTCATTCCAAAGAACATGAAATTGAAGGTGGTGGCGATCCGGAGAGGAAGTACAGTGTTTGGCTAGGAGGGTCGGTTCTTGCTTCGCTAACCTCATTCCACCAGGTATGTGACATATTACCTCACATGAGAATTAGGGAAAATTATCCAAAAAATCATAAACCTATTGCACTTTTGCCAATTCAATCATAAACCTTTTAATTTTGCCAATTGAGTCCTAAACATTTTCACTTCTTGCCGATTAAGTCCATCCGGCCAATTTTGGTCGGAAAATCTTCAAGCGTGGACGCCAAACGGTGCATGTTAGGACTGTCGGTCGCGTGGACAATTTTTAATAATATTTTAATATTTTTTTGAATTTTATTATTTTATTTAAATTCTTTTTCTGTTTTTTTTTTTTTTGGCTTTCTTGGCCTTTTCGGTGGCCGGCCACCGGCCGGCCACCAGCCACCACGGCCCGGGCTAGCCTCACCCACCACGGGTGAGGGCCGGCCGGCGAGGAGGAGCCTTAGCGAGGGCTCCTCCGGCGATGGCAACGCCGGCGAGGGCCTCGCCGGGCTGGGCGGGCGGGCCCTCGCTGGGGCTCGCCCTCGCCCGGCGAGGGGTCGGCCTCGCCCAAAGCAAGCGCGAGGCCGACCTCACCCGGACCAAATCCGGGCGAGGCCGGCCCTCGCCCTTAGCCGGGTGACGGCAACGATTTTGCATTGATGAGGAGGGCAACGATGCCGATCACGAACAATGAGAAGAAGAAGAAGACGACGGCAAGAACCGCATTGAGGTGCGAACACAAGACCACCCCACGAGATCCGGCGAGGACGGACTCGGATTGGGGGCATTTGCCACAAATCCAAACCAACTTATCGACGAATTGCGTCGGATTCTGCGCGATGAGGTCCCAGAGCTTGATCAGCGCCTCCATTTCTCCCCACGCCAATCGAAGAACAACGCCCCCACCCTCCCCCCAGCGCGACTTGGCTCGGCTTGGCTCAAAGAAGAAGAAGCCTCCAACTTGAAAGCCCGACAATGTTGCTACGGCAAGAAGCAGTGGCAAGGCCCCTAGATCTGGTCTGGGCGAGGCCGACACTCACCTGGGCGAGGGCTAGCCCCGACGAGGGCTCCCCTCGCTAGATTTGGCGAGGCTACCCTCGCCCAAGCCAGGCCAACCTCGCCGGCGTCACCATCGCCAGAGGAGCCCTTGCCGGGAATCCTCCTCGCTCGGCCAGGCCTCGCCTATGGCGGACAAGGCCAGCCGTTGGTTGTGGCCGGTGGCCAACCGTCGCCTATGGCCAGCCACCGGAAAAGGCCAAGAAAGCCAAAAAAAAAAAAAAAAAAAAAGGGAAAACAGAAAAAAAAAATATTAAAAAAATAATAAAATTTCAAAAAAAAAAAAATAAAATAAATTATTAAAAAATATTCACGTCGCGGCAGCGGTACTACGTGGCACCACCGGCGTCCACGTCAGCATTTTCTGGCCAAAATTGGCCGGATGGACTTAATCGGCAAGAAGTGAAAATGTTTATGATTCAATTGGCAAAATTAAAATGTTTAAAACTGAATTGGCAAAAGTGCAATAGGTTTAGGACTTTTTGGACAATTTTCCCTGAGAACTTATGATATCTAATCTGCTGTTTTAAGAGTTCTGAAATTCTCTTTCTTGTCAATAATCATCACGACCGTAGTCATAGAACTTCATTTAGCATCGACCATCAAACTTGTAGCACTAGAAAAAGGCTGACTTCGTTCTTGGAAAATCAATATTCGCTCAGTCTTTATTTTTTTTTCTTTTCTTGTTGAGCTTCTTCAACATTTCCACCAGAGGAAAACAATTCTCACAGTCATTTTGGTTCTGAAACTTTTTGGATGCAGATGTGGGTGACAAGGGCAGAGTATGATGAATCTGGCCCATCCATCGTTCACAAGAAGTGCTTCTAGTTTATAAGGTTGAATTTCGTGGTTTTGGATTTCATATTGGCCAAATGGTGTCTGGGTTTGTTTGGGAGTTTGTCAGCCTCTTTTTTTTTACTCTTTTCTTTTTTTAAATTCTGATTTGGGATTAATAAGCAAATAACGCTATGTGTATGGTTCAGAAGTTCGAGCTCCTTTGTAATCGTGTTTTCAGATGTGAATTGTGGTATCAAGCACTGCCTCTCCTTCTTCTTAAACTCTTAATTTTCTCTTTGCATTTGTGGTCGGATGGCATGAATTATTTATGAAAACAAAACAGTTCAATTCCGGGTGCCAACTACCCTGCAAGAGTTTTTAACGATCCGACCTGGTTCACGTGGATACCAAGAGGAGTATTTTGAGCAGTCACACAAGGTGATGATGACTACTCGTGCCTAGATGTTAATCTATCATCTTGGGATGTTGACGTAAGTGTTAACTAATGAGTCACTTGGTAGAATCTCTCACGATCAATAATATGGAACTCGAGATCTCACAAGATCGGTTCGCTTAAGATTGCTTAAGTAAAACTAATCTTAGCACCCAATGTAAGTTTGTGCAATTCATTATAGAGTCACGTGATTTCACGTAGAAAGGATCGCTTGTTTTTATCATGTAGTTCAAGAATGTATTGGCTAGGTCCAATCAATGATCCAATAGAGGCAGGAGGGTTCGACCAATGCCTGACTCCTAGTTACCAGGCTTCTAAGATGCCAAATGAGCAAAGATGGACCAGATCGCACACCATATCGCTTGGTGATGGGCTGGTACCATTTGTGTGAAAAGAACTCATGTATTTCACTTGTGGTTTATTGACAATTAATTTTTCACAAAATCAATGGAAAGTCTCTTAGGAGGAAGCAGCAAAAAGGTTCTTAATTTTGGTAGTACATCTCTATCTAAGTCCGGCCCCAAAGCATCTGGACCCTTGAAGTGCTTGTGTCCCAAATAGCACCCGAATAATCTAAGAGCAAGAGTGTACTTCGTTCACATGCTCCCGATGCATCCAAAAAGTGTCTTGAATCATGCATTTACTGCCGAACGGCGGAGTCGTCATTTGCACTTGGGGTATCTGCATAGAGCTTTGATGGCGGAGAATATCTCAAGGAGGGATCTCAAATTCATAGGATTAAACCCCTCTTCCTTAAATTTTCAAAATGAACGTGACACTTCGGAAAGGAGAAGTTTGCTGTTGACATTGTTAGGTTGGCCATGGTGGAGTTGTGGTCCAGCGGATAAGATACGCCCTATACTAGAGCTAGAAAGTCCGAAGTGGGACCGTATTTTCCTCCTTTCATGGCCACGGGGAAACTGGCCTCTAATTGATAGGTTTTAAATATGAACATCAGCAATCACCCACATGAAAGTTTTACCGAAAATGAACGTAGATCACGCCCATGTTTGTAATACATCTATTAGAGGACTGGCTGAAGGAAGTCTTTCTCCAATCGAGGATGAAGAACGTACTTGTGCAGCACCAATAATAAGGAAAAGTAAGGAAGTTAACGGTCCGGTTTGAATTTTTAGGAAATTTGAATCAAATTGAACTATTTGGGCCAAATCGAATTATTTGAGTGTGCATTAACTTTGAACCAAATCGCACCTCGAACCGAATATAACCCAAACAAAAAAATCAATTAGGTTATGATTGGATTGGTTAGTTTTTCGGTTTTCTTTTTTGAAATATTAAAAAGAGGTTTAGTGGAAAAAAAGACAGACTGTGTGAATTGTAATATTGAGAAGATGAGACATTTTCAGTTCGAAATTATCATGACTGGAATAAAAAAAACAATTATTTTTTCATTATCCAAACTGAACCAAATTGTACGAGAATTCTGTTCGGATCAGTTCTGGTTTCAGTTCGATTATGACACTCCTAAGGAAAAGAATCAGTATTTTACCGCGAAATTGTCTTGAAGCCAGGGATGAAATCAAGTTAGATATGTTGCCAAGTTTGAGCTCAGCTCGGCTCTCGTAGTTGGTGCTCAAAACTCGACTTGAGCTTGACCAAATATTAATTTTCCTGCTCGAGCTTGACTCGATGAGAAAGTCGAGATACTCGAACTCGAGTAGATTACGATAAACTTACAAATAAAGCTCGAGCGCGAGTTGCATAAGCTCAAATATTATGTAATTTTCAGGCATTTTTTGTCTATTTTTTGTAACCATCAAGTATTTCGCGAAACGATAACGAAAGCTCGATAAGACTCACAACTCTATCTAGCCAAGTCTTGACAAGTTCGAGCTTGACAAAAATCTCGAGTTCGGCACGGAATTAAGCTAGCCTGGTAGAGCGGTCATCGAGTCCAACCCGAGTGAATCACGAGTAGTTTGACTCGGTTTCGCCCCAGACGAAGCCACCATATATGATCACGCACGGGGCATGCAATTATTCAACTTACATTATCGTTAAATCTAGGTTTGCATTCTTTAGATTTGCCTCATATGACATTAACAAAGTTCGGATCTTGACTATACTCGTAACCATCGCGATCCAATCTGTCCTCGTCGCTGCGTTTTCAGCGTCACTGTCGATAGATTGGTTGCACGAAAGACAAAACGAAGGCAGTTGAGGACATCCCCATTGCCGTTGACTTTGAGTACAAGGAATCTTCGATCGATATTATAGAAGGGTCGACCATAATCCACGTGCCCAAAAAATAAAAGAGAGAGACAGAACATGAAACGAGCAAGTAATAATGAAAGACCCCCATGGTCCAAAACTGAACGAAGTGGCGAAAATTGTAAAGAAAGACCAAATTGTGGAAACTATGAAAAAGAAAAAAAGAATAGAGGGAAGAAAATAAAGAAAAAAACGAGGGGCAATTTTTAGGATGCTGATTGCAATACTTGGTCCAAGTAATAATCTCATGGATTCATCGAAACTGAGAGTTGCCGGACTCCAACGCACGACCATCTTCCCTGGAGTGTAACTTGGTGCGGAACCAGGTGTCTAGAATCGTGACTGAGTGAATGGTATCTGACCTTTGCACCTGTGACGTATTTCGGAACTTGTAGTTGTTGTTGAAGAGGATGAGGAGAAGATACAGGACAATGGCTGTTGATCAGTCCGCACGATAAAAGGGCCTCGTTACCTCCAAGTTCCTCGCACTTCTGCCCAGAGGTGTCTCCGGGAATTCTTCTTGCAGGGTCGGACCGAAAAGAAAAATCGCTGGCGGCGAGGGAAAGCAGTCCGCACGGTGAAGAGACGCACGGAAACGAAAGGAAATGGACGTCGAGACCGTTGTCATTGATAATGGCTCCGAAACCGTCAAGGTGAGATCGCATTGCTGGCCCTTTTGTTCATGGATTATGTGTTGTGATCAGCATTTGCGCTCGCGCATTGATGATCTTGAACAGGCCGGATTTGCAGGGGATGATAGGCCGAAAGCAATCTTCCCAAGCATCATTGGTGTCAAGATCGGTGAAGGCAGGAACGGCGTGTTGTATGCGGGGAACGATGCCCAGCATAACAGGTGTAACCGTGGCTTGAACTTGAAGTACTCCGGAGACCACGGAATCTTTGAGGATCGGGACTACATGGAAAAGATCTAGGACCGCGCCTTCGACCAACAGCTAGGCGTCACTCCCAAAGAACGCCTGGTGCTCCTCAGCGAAGCACCCCTTTACTTGAATTGGATACGGCAGAGGGCCGCGGTGATCATGTTCGAAACCTTCAAGGTCGCTGCCTTGTGCTTCTCCAAGTAAGTTGAGCTCTCCCTTTACGCCGCAGGCCAGACTTCAGGCTCGTGCTTCAACCCGAGTACACAAATTCTAAGATATTAATGGAGTTTGTTTCGGTGATGACGAAAATGCATCGTTCTTATTATTCGGGTTTCATGCTGAAGTCCGGCTACCAAATGAGCCAAGCTGCTCCGGTCTACAATGGCTATGTGCTGCCCCACGCCATCCGGGAGCTTAAGCTCGCTGGGCAGAACGTGACGGAATACCTGACACGGCTTCTAACAGGGATCTTGAGCCAAAGAGGTTATGTCTCTAGCCCCGCCGAGGAGCAAAGAATCGTCCGCGACGTCAAGGAGAATCACACGTGCGTGGCTCTAGATCACGAGCAGGAGCTTGCCGCAAACAGTTCAACAATCAAGGAGTACAGGTTACCTGATGGACAAGTGATAACTATCGGGAACGAGCGCTTCCAATGTGCCCAGATCATGTTCAATCCAGCGCTTGTCCAAACGAGCGCCCCTGGAATTCACGAGACCACACACGCTTCGATCTCGAAGTGCAACGCCGACATCCAAAAAGACCTGTTCCGGAACATGGTGCTCTCAGGGGGATCGAGTGTGTTCCCAGGAATGGCCGAACGCTTCAGCAAAGAGATTTCCCATCTCGCACCCTCGGCACCGAAATCGAAGTGGAAGCTTTTCCTGAGAGGAAGTACGCCGTCTGGGTCGGAGGGTCGATCGTCGCTTCTCTTAGCTCGTTTCAGCAAGTAACTTGACATATCAGTCGGAAAATATCTAAGCTTCTACTCTGGAACTTCCCGACAATTGCTTCATGACGGCTATTGGTATCCGCTATGTTCTGTTCGGCATTGATTGAACTCTTAAGTACTAAAATACGTATTTTGAGTTTTTATACTCCCTTTTTCCCGACTTGAGCTGGGTAGAAGACAGATACAATATGGACAACTCCTTTATTCATTTTTTTTTTCCATAAAAGAAGTGGATCTTTTCGTGTGCTTTTGTGAAGATGTGGGTAAGATTCAAAAGCCATTTGTTACAAATATCTTTCAGTAATTTGTTAGTAAAATATTGATATATTTTTGAAATTACCAACTCTCGAATGGTTTACAAATTATCAGCTTTTCTTATCTTTCATCAATTTTTAATTATTTTTTCAAGGTCGTCAATTTATCACTTTTACATAAATTTATCCACATTCGATTGAGTTATTTACCAACTTTTATCCGATGAAATTATCATGACTACTTACTCTAAATTCCGTAAATTACCAAAATTTATTTGGTTTTTTTTTTTTTTAATTTATCATTTTTGCAATAGTTTACCGACTTTAATTTGTCATCTTACACACATCTTAAATTTACCAATCTCATACGGATACACTGATTTTTATTTTTGCAACTTACTGGTTTTCTCTGATGAGGATATCAACTCATTTTCGTTCACCAGTTCTCATTTAAGTTGCTTACTGAAGATCATATGGCTCTTCTTCTTCTTCTTTTCAAATGCGCCAACGTTTCTATTGAGTTAGTAACTTTTATGTGTCGTGTTTATGAACCCATACAAATTATTTCGAGAAATTATTGACCTTGAATTAATCCATTACAAATTTCTCTCAAATTAAGTCGTCGAACATTAAAAACGTTGGCAATTTTATTAAAGTATTGGTTAGTTATCAATAAGCGACTGGAAAAAAAATGGTCATTATTCTTTTCATTTGATATGTAACAACAGCAACCCGCAGCTGTAATACTCAATTTTGGTTTTTAAAACTATATTGGATGCAGATGTGGATATCGAAGGCGGAGTTCGATGAATTTGGCCCATCCACTGCAGACCGGAAGTGCTTCTAGACCTGCGATACATATGAAGTCGCAATCTGTTGCTATGGGTTTGTCAGATTGCACAACGGTGTTTGGCCTGGTTTAAGATGTTGTTTGTTTTCGTTGGTCCTTCGTTGATGTACATCTGAATAATACGAGGGTTAGCGACTCCTGTAAAGAACTATGCATCGCACGTCATTTGTTGAATTCACATTTTGAGATAGGTATCTACATAATGTTCATGGTATTAGATTAAATGTACGATCATGCCTCGCCAGTGCAATCCTGATTGTTAACCGATACAGAAGGTTTGCTTCTTTTAACCAAGCCGATTTTGTGGAAGAGTCTCTAGAAAACTTGCTAACAAGTTAATAACAAGTTACCTAAATAAAATAAAATAAAATAAAAAATCAAAGTGATTGGTCATTTTTTTTTATCAATTAATTAACACTTACCAAATCTTATTGTTCAACCAAAAAAAAAAAAGCTTATTGAAAATTACCGATGCAAAATATATATATATATATATATATATATATATATATATATATATATATATTATTACTCATTAATAGAATTCAACCTAACAAAAAGTTAGATGCATAGGCCCGTTTGTTTGCGTTTCTTTTTTTTGTTTTTAAACAGTTTTTCTGTTTTTTTTTGTTAAGGAACAAAAAACAGTAAACGCGTTTGTGTGCGTTTCTGTTCCTTTTTTGTTCTTTTTGTTCGCGAACAAAAAAACGTAAAACAAGAAACACAAATTTTGTGTTTTTGTTTCCGAACACACCGAGTAAATACTTTTTTTTTTCTTTTTCTTTTTCTCTTATTTTCCTGTTCTTCTTTCTTTTCGGTCGCCGGCCTCGGCCATGGCCGGCGACCGGCCGACGAGGGCCGGCGGCCCGCCCGGCCACGGCGAGGCTCGCCGGCCCGGCGAGGCCGACGCTCGCCGTCCCCGGCGAGGCCGAGGCTCGCCGTAGCCGGGCGAGGGTCGGCCTCGCCATGGCCGGGCGAGCTCGAGCTCGCCCAGATCCGGCGAGGCCGACCTCGCCTGGGCCGGCCGGCGAGGCCGACCTCGCGCCGGCCGGGCGAGCTCGATCTCGCCCAGATCCGGCGAGGCCGAGCTCGCCGCCGGGCGAGCTCGGCCTCGCGGATCAAGGCGAGGCCGACCTCGCGCCCGGCGGGCGAGCTCGATCTCGCCCAGATCCGCCTCGAGCTCGCCCGGGCCGGCGAGGCCGAGCTCGCCCGCCCGGCCGGCGAGCCTCGGCCTCGCCGGCGGTGGCCGGCGAGGCCGCGCGCCCGCCGCCGCCGGGCGAGCTCGGCCCTCGCCGGCCGGTCGCCGGCCAAGGCCTTGGCCGGCGACCGGCCAAAAGAAGAAAAAAAAAATGAAAAAGAAAAAAGAAAAAAAGGAAAAATAAGAAAAAATAAGAAAAAAATAGAAAAAATAAAAAAATTATCCAAATTTACCAAACATGTTTCTGTTTATTTTTTGTTCCCTAACAAGTTTACCAAACACGCTTTTTTGTTCAGAAATTGTTCCCAGGAACGAAACACTTTTTTCTATTTCGCATTTCGTTGGAACAATTTTTAAACAAACGTTACCAAACGCGCCCATAGTCACCAAAAATGTTATAAACTTATTGCGCTTGTGCTAATTTAATTTAGCTCTAAACCTTTTTTAAAAATTTGCCAATGCAATCCATCTGACCAATTTTGACTGAAAATCGTTGATATAGATATTGGCCGTCTTATATGATTTATGGGCAAATTTTTAAAATATTTAAGATTAAATTGACTAAATTAAAAAGTTTAAAACTGAATTGGCATAAGTACAATACTTTTTTGTTAATTTCCCCGAAATGTGTATGAATGCAAGGCAGATGCTTCTAGGTACAATGGGGCATCTGGTACCAAAAGCAAAGATATTCCAGGCATATAATCGCCAAAGAATATACATTACCTTTATCCTCTGCCATTTTCTCTCTCGTTTTTGATTCAGCACTTCAATCGTCAAAAAGAGAAGTAACTTGAGGAGGTTGAAATCCTTCCGAAAGCCAGGTGCGTTCTACCGACCCCAATCAGCATCGCGACCCCGCTTCTCCAAGGCACTCGACAAAAGACGAAGATTCGGGAAATCGGTCATTCACCATTATGGTTCCGTAAACAAGATGAGAGTCCTTTCCAACAGTAGTGTGTGCATCGACCTAGCCAATTCGGTTGCTTCTGCTGTTCCCTTTTGCACGCGCGTGCCGATGACTGCAAACCACTATAGCTGCGGCTCGCCGGTTTCGGCTTAGCAGTAGGAGGATCGGTTGACACCGTGCTAGTAGCAGTCGAATCCTAGGATTGCAGGGGCGATGTCACTTGTGTATATACACTCTGCTTTCCTGGACTCCTGGAATGGTTCGTAAGCCTCTTCCTTTGCTCGCTAATGACAGACAAGTGTCACAGGCCGAGAGTTTCCTTGTGGGCACCTAGCGAGCGAAATTCGCCAGGCCAGCCCTTTCTTTAGCTGTTCCACGAACGATACGGTGAATGATTCTTCATACGAGGTCCTACCACGCCCAGCTTCGCTCGGGCGTCTAGTCCATCGAATGAGACAGCAGTTCTCTTTAGATACAACAACTGGTTTCGGCCTACTATGGCTTCGTTAGGAGAGCGGCATCAGCTCCCGACCAATTTGTGCACGGGAAGCCTACCCCGTCTTCAAAGCTCCTAAATGATATAATCATTTTATCCTAAAACTCCTAGCACCAACCGTCCTGACGCCACTCCCACGAACCAATTGTGTTCTACCATTTTGCCTCACACTCTTCACCAGATAACCCCAAGCGTCACTCACAAGTGTCACGAGTACCGGAAGATTCACGGACCGTGACATTCTCCCCCACTCAATTCGCAACGCCCTTGTTGCGATCTCTACTCTATCGCTTCCTTGCGTAAATTAACCATTGATGTGCCACTTTTGGGAATTCACATCGAACGGTCACGTTCGCCCAACAAAACGGGGTTTTGCTCCATTGGTGGCCTCTTTTGATCTCAGCCGCTCGGCCCTTTAGTCACCCGCGCTTTTTGGCAAGTGTGGCATTTTTCGCCAACCACATCTTTTGGCAGCATCATTTCAGCCTAACCAGCATCTTGACCCCAGCAGACCAATGGAGGTTCTTTTCTTGTTGAAAACGTGATAATAGACCTCTTCTTCGAATTCATCAATCGATCCAGAACGTTATCCCCATTCAGCAAGAGTTCGGTTCTTCTCTAACTCGCATTCCGCTCGACGAGAAGCCGACTCGTCCTAGCACCCATCCACTAGGACTTATTTGCTTGACCTGCACTTGAGCGAGGAGTCCGATTCTCCGACTTGCTCACTCACTTACTGGAGGAATTCCTGCTCTGATACCACTTGTCACGGGCCGAGAGTTTCCTTGGCCTCGGAAACGACCCGCGAGCGCCTAGCGAGCTGAATTCGCCAGGCCAGCCCTTTCTTTAGCTATTCCACGAACAATACGGTGAATGATTCTTTGTACGAGATCCTACCACGCCCAGCTTCGCTCAAGCGTCTAGTCCATCGAATGAGACAGCAGTTCTCTTTAGGTACAACAACTAGTTTCGGCCTGCCATGGTCTTGTCAGGAGAGCGGCATCAGCTCCCGACCAGTTTGTGCACGGGAGGCCTACCCCGTCTTCAGAACTCCTAAGTGATATAATCTTTCTATCCTAACTAGAAGACCAACCGTCCTGACGCCACTCCCACGGATCAGTTGTGTTCTACCCTTCTGCCTCACACTTTTTACCAGATAACCCCAAGCGCCACTCACAAGTGTCACGAGTATGGGAGGATTCACGGACCATGACACAAGCTTGAAGGGTTGGCTCAAGATAAGCTCCAACAAAAGCACGAGCTCCACTCCAACCTCGTCAAGCCTGGTGCTGGAATTTATCTCCACCGCGAGTACTGAATGTGAATGAGCATGAAGAGTTGGCTCAGTGTTTTGCTCCCTGATCCAACAGATTCGGGTACAGATCCCAGCAGAAAAACATTGCTGTTCTTCGAGTTCCTCAGGATTTTGGTAACGTTTTCTTTTTGTCCGAATTTCAATGGAGTTCGCAGGAACTACAGTTCCGCGATGATCGAGGTTTGGCTAACATCCCACGTCGCCATTTACTCTTTTCTTTTATCTGTTTGTCTACTTTAACGAGATAGTCAACTCTTACTACGCCTTTACTCAACTAAATTTCACTCGATGGTGTTACTTCGTCGGAATGGTTTCCTTTTCTCCGTTGAAAAAAGAAAACCCAGGGAAAGGAGCCAATAAATTAGGTAGAAGATGGATCTAAGCTTCAAAGTAGGTGAAGGCCATTGACCTTTATATTAGTGGCACGATCAGAGATGGAAGTTCTTAAGGAAAGGCGATGCATGAATTGATTGCATGATTGACTCGGGTCAACTAGATCATGATATGTATCCCGAATAATTTTGGAATTTAAATTTTAAAACCCTATTTTTTTGACACATTTCTTTACTTGTCGCTATCACGCGATATGACCGGCATACGAAATTCTTTCTTTTGCTAGAAATCACAAGATTTTTATTTTCTCTCACATTATTTTAAAGAATCTGTTTGCATGGAAAAAAGAAAGTTTATAAGGAATAGATATTACACTTCCCAAAAACATCATTTGCCTACTATTAGAAGAAGGAACACGATTAACAACTAAAGACTGATTCTATACAGTCCATCCCGACATTATGAGGCCATCGAGATGAGAATCATAAGCACATCAGTCGCGAGTGAATGATGATTGATGATTCAACCAAAACCACAGCGCACATAACGCCGCGTGCACGATCCGTTGCCTTCTCTTTTACTAGCGACGGACCCAATCAAAACGACCATCTCAAGAGTTCCAGAATGAATGCATTACCCCGCGATCCGTACATGACGGGTCGCCATCTATAGACGAATCAAAATCCAAAGCTTGAAAACCCAAAAAATCAAAGACCCTCTTTCGACGGCGTTAAATGGAAATCAATTTCTATTTGCTTTGTCAGATCAAAGGCAAAAAGGTACGCGCTAATTTCTTGATTTTTTTATTAAAGTGAAAAACTCGCATATAAGAAAAAAAAAATTAAGTACAATTCTTCGGTCGGCCTGAGCCTAACGGGGGTGGTATCACCCGGAATAGTTGGCGAGGCCGATGATCAAGTCTAGTTCAGAGAAGCACAGAACTTCAGCTGCAGAGCTTGAAGTCTCTCGCATGGCGGTGCAGAAGCACGCGAAAGAACTATGAAGACGAGACTTTACAAACTCTTTTCATTGATGACTGAGAAAATCAATCACCAACACAAGCAAGGAATTCGAATTTCCAGTAGGCGAAAGATGAAATGGAAACTGCACGAACCCTCAAACTTGCTCTGTCGCTCTCTGAGGAAGAGAAGCCGCCGTTCCGCCATTTTCAGAGCAGTGGGCGGTGCCCTTCTCGTCCTCCGAGCAATGGACGACACAGCTGCTGCGGCAGGTCGGGCAAGACGTCTTCGAAGACAGCCACCTCTGTATGCATTGATCGTGGAACCCGTGCCTGCAGCTCTTCAGGACCCGGATCTCCTCCCCTCCCACGAACTCCGTCAGGCAAATCGCGCAGTCCGCCTCCGCGCCGGCCAGCTCCACCCCGGGCGAGAACACCATCAGCGCCGCCGCCGCCAGCGGGGGCGCGGCCGCCTCGCCGGCGGGCTTCGGCTCGGCCTCTCCCTGGCCAGCCGGCGGAGGCGGGTGGCCCAGCGGCAGCGGCGGCGGCTGGCCGCGGAGGAAGCAGCGGACGGCGAAGGTGAGGGCGAGGGCGCAGAGGAGGAAGCAGAGGACGAGGACGATGATGTAGGTCAGGATGTCGCCGGAGGAGGAGAAGGAGGAGGGGACATTCGTGGTCCGCCACCTGCAGCCGTTGAGGCCGCACGCCGCCGGCGCTGGAGCGAGGAGGTGGAAGACCACGGTGGGTACGGCGGCTCCCGGGGTCGTGTCCATCGGCGACGGTCGCATTTCGGGCCTTCCGTGGGATCGAAGCTTTCGGGTCCGGCTCTTAACGCGAGGCAGAGGCTTTTTGTATGACGAAGTTCGTTCTGCTTTTACAGAGCACAAGGCACTAGGAGAGAGAGAGAGTGGCGAGTGGGAATTTATACGTAGCAAGAAACGTATACGTGCACTCCAGGCGTGCGTCTAGGCGTGCACCTCTCTCTTTCTCTCTCTTACTGACCTCAGAATCGGGAAACAGAGAGCTCTCCGACGGTCAATATCTCCGCTGCAAAACGGAGGAGACAGGTTGCGCGGTACAGACAGGGAAACCACAGCCAGTTCAATAATGCAAGTTCCACGTTCGCGTGGAAGTTCCTAGAAATGTTATCGGACAGCATCGTCCGACAGAATTCGGGTCGGGTTGGGCCCGACGTGGGTTTTCCGGCTCGCTTCGCAACCGCTTGCCTCGACGGGTCCGTTTCGTGTTTTCAATCGGTTTTGCTGCGTGCAGGCCTTTCTCTTTCTACTAATTCCTTAGTTAGTTCGACGCTCACATCATCACTTTGGCTTAGTACTATAAAAACCCTCCCACTTTAACTTTTGTCCTAATTTTATCTTTGCCTCGTGAAAAGAATTCCGACTTTAGATTCATCCTCTATTCTATCATAAAGTCCTCAACTTTGAGTCTTGTTATAATTTTATAATAAACTTTTTCAACTTTAGGTCTTGTCTAGATTTTACCCTAAAGTTTTTTTCACTTTAATAAAAAAAATCACAAACTTTTACTTGAGTTCTAAATCTACCCCCATTAATTCTCCGTCCAAAATTTATCATCACAACCGAGAGATGAAAAGCTCCAAAAGATAAATTGTTCCGAGTGTCTTGAGTGCAACCTTGAGAGATCGACAAGCACAATATCACTAAGGGCGATTTTGACGTTAAGTTAATGGAGAGCAGATTGGAACTCAGGTACAAGACGGGGAAAAAATTAGAGTGAAATTGAAATTAGACCTAAAAGTGGGACTTTTAAAATTTATGGTAAAATTGTACTTGACTTAAGGTTGAGGATTTTTTATGAGATAACAAAAGTTTATGGTAGAATTGAGATTAGATCTAAAGTTAAAGGAATTTGTGAGATAAAAAAATTATGATAGAATCATAACAAAATCTAAAGGTCGAGATTTTTTATGACATAAAAGATAAAATTAGAATGAGGGTTAAAGTCGAAGGTTTTTTAGGGTATTAGGTCCTAATCGCATCCCGGTTGGAATCGCACAGCCCACCGAAATTCAAGATCCGCATTCCCATGGGAAAAGTTACCTCCTTTAGACCATAGCAACCGATGCAAGAAAAGGCGAAATGCGTGAACAGAAGGAAAAGGCCAAAAAGAGAAAAAACAGTCGCCCAAAAATTCCACTGGCCGACGGTGGCCTTTGCGTTCACAGCCTGTGTGCCCCCCCATTTCAGCCTTCCTCCCAACCGTGTTTTGGACGAACTCGAATCTAATCTATTGTTCGCTTTACCATCCTCTCCTTTTTTTTTCTCCTTTTGAAAATCTGTTGTGTTTTTAATTCGCACAGGACAAGACAGGGAAGCAGCAGCATCATCCTTGGTTGCGTCGAAGTGCTGCCATAGAGGTGACTGACTGATGGAGTGGCCAGCTACGCATCCCGAAACTGCAGCAGCAGAAGAACACGTCGACACCTTTCGAGATTGGGAAATGATGTGAAGGCTCGGCTCCCATGATTATGCCGCTTGGATCTCCCTAAAAATAGGGCTTCGCTGCATTTGCTAATCTGGCGATTAATTCTGATTCATTTCGAGTTTCCACAAAAAGATGGGTTACTTGGAACTGACTTTTACTTTTCACTTAGTCTTTAAATGTACGCTTGAGGCGTCTCCTCGTTTCTATATTGAAAACATTCGAAACTTTCTGGACTTGATCATGTCCTTAAAAAACTCAAGAGAAAAAAAAAAAACAAACGGGAGACTTGTCTTCGGATAGGAGACCTTGTAATGTCACTTCTGTAATTCCACTCGCTCGGAAAGAAAAGTTTCGATGGAAAATGAGAGGTCTATTCGATAAGAAAGGTAGACTCCTCGTCTATTTTTCAGAGTTGGCTATCATCGAGTGGAGAAGTATGATAGCTCTCTACACTTCGGTTGAGTTAAGACACGTGGAAGGCCCACTGCTATATTGATAAGGCTCTACTCAAGTCTTTCGATTGATTAACAACACGGTACCCTAATTGGAAGGCTTGATGGATTTTTACTGATCAAAAAAAAAAAAAAACTCCTTTTTAAAACTTTCACAGCATTTAGATATTGATTCATATACTTACGTTGATTTATTTCATAGGGTTAATACCATCTCAAATTAGTATATTTATAATAAATTTACCTTAAACTAATTTTCTCCATAAATAACCATAAACTAGTATAAATATGATAAATTTATTCCTCATTAATTTTCATTAAATTACATCAAATCGTTGAATTGGATGATCACGTGATCGAGAGATGTACTGATTTGAAGTTTTAGCCTCTATTTGTCATGAGCATACCGATTTTAATTTTTGTGATATTAATTAAATTTAATAGAAATTAGTGAATCGTAAATCCGTCACATATACCAATTTAGGATTTTTAATAGTCAAAAAATTAATTCGGGATAAATTTTTTATAAGTATGTCAATTTGAAATTCTCTCGGATATTAATCCTATTTCACATAATGGTTAAATTTGAGTAATATTTTAATCTTCAGCTGAAAAAAAGAGAGAAATGTATTTTTCCACGTTTGTTGAATGTCAAAGAAACAGACCCAAGTGTACCACGAAAAAATTCATGGGCATGAGATCGTGATATTAATCATATTTCACATTATGGTTAAATTTGAGTAATATTTTAATCTTCGGCTGAAAAAGAGAGAGAAATGTCTTTTTCCGCGTTTGTTGAATGTCAAAGAAACGGGCTCGAGTGTACCACGAAAAAATTCATGTGCATGAGATCGTGATATTAATCGTATTTCACATTATGGTTAAATTTGAGTAATATTTTAATCTTCACCTGAAAAAGATAGAGAAATGTCTTTTTCCGCGTTTGTTGAATGTCAAAGAAATGGGCCCGAGTGTACCACGAAAAAATTCATGGGCATGAGATCGTGATATTAATCATATTTCACATTATGGTTATATTTGAGTAATATTTTAATCTTCGGCTGAAAAAGAGAGAGAAATATCTTTTTCTGCGTTTGTTGAATGTCAAAGAAACGGGCCCGAGTCCTAAATTATTATTTTTAAGCTATAATACATTTTACCTTTACCAAAAAAAAAAAAGAAACGGGCCCGAGTGTACCACGGAAAAATTCATGTGCACGAGGGACGGGCCAAAATTGATGAAATTAAGGCAGCACTGCAACATTTAATGCACTACCTTTTCCCATGGGAACGGACACGTCCTGCTGGACTGACTTTCACGAGAGCAGTACATCAGTCATGGTCATTGGTCATGGAGTCCTGTCTGCATCCATCCTGCTGCGGTTCGGTAGTGGCCCACCCGATGGATTTGAATAGAATCGGCTTTTCCGTGTATGAATATGCACAATAGTAAGGTTACATGCATATCGAAGTACAAATTATATTTTACATTAAGATAATTATTTCCGGTCGAGACTCGTGCCTCACCAATGATGTGACGAACTACATGCAAGTATTTAGATAAATTGATGATATTTAGTATCTGATTGATATTCGTTGATTATGTAACTGGTCAAATGGTTCAAGATTTGATTTACAAATCCAATGTCACGAGTTAGATTCCGTGCGACTTATTTATTGATCTTAAAAAATATTGGTTAGTATGTGATGAACTGGTCTAGATTGAGGCTCTCCCATTTACATACAAACTCATCAAGTGGGCTGTTAGTGTTTCGATAGCTCCTTAAACCGAACATTTCGTTGGCAACGTGGTAAGTCCCAATCCCGTGCAAATCCTTTATTTATAAAGACACAGTTACAAGCCTCTTCACGGCCTTTTCAAGGTTCAAAGAAAGATATCATTTTGAAAAGACCATAGAGCAAGGCATTAAAACACAAACATTGGTCTATAAAAGATTCCATTTTCCTTCTGCATCCTATCCAATATCCACATACAAAATCCACCAAGGTGCAGATCATCCACAGAAACAGAGAGATAATCATAGTACGACACAATCCATTGCATCGAATTCGTGCACAGATGGCAATCGGGACCATCTTTGCACCTCAACGATTATCCACTCGGTAACCATCCTGTTTAAAAGAGCTGCAGGTAACATTATTCGACATGAAATCACCAAATTACAAGTGCAATTACCACGACAATGGTGTGAATTGTGCTTGGATGGATGCGGAGAGAGAGAGAGAGAGAGGATGCAATGTCCCTATCATCGCAGAGAAGTTAAAGGCGCTACGCTTCCTGTGTTGAAAAGAGGAGGAGATATCGGAGCGGACGATGGTTCGTACGCCATGCTGTTGCGTGCGATCGAGGACATTGGCTAGAAAATAATGGGGGCACTACGGACTCGACCGGACCCACGGCCCCCGAGTCGAAACGATCAGATGGGAATGGGATCCACCATTTCCGCTCGCGTCATCGCCGTCTCGCCTTTCCATCTGGCCTTGTCCGCCATCGGATGGAATTTTCTTTCTTTCGAGGAAGATAAACAGAGCCCTTTTGGGCCCCAAAAAAGAATGATAATTGCGCTGAAAAAGATAAGCCACGTTAGTCTGATTTACTTCGCGTTTATCCAAAGAGACAGTTCAGTTCTTATCAACAACTTTTTCGATATTGGTTTCTTCCCTCATCAGCCTAACCACGAGTACCCCCATGATCTATTAAAAAACAAAAGAAAAATTGAGATGATGACACATATAGTCATTGCCCTTTGGCCAAATATGTGATCACGAACTTTACTCCGTTTTGCAATATGATCCTTAAATTATGGAGTCACTAGACTTTTGATATATGTAGTTGTTTAATGTTATGCTTCCATTCATTTAAGTTCGGTGACCGCATCAAACATCTTCATATAATTCAAAGGTGTTATTAAATATATATTAAAAGTTTAGAGAACACATTGAGTAGTTTTAAAGTTCAAGGACTACATTAAATAATTAAAAAAGTCAGGGATCACATTGCATATTATTCCAAAGTTTAAAAAGTTCACTTGTATTATTTTCCAATATATATATACACACACAAAAGCTATCAAGATGTAGTTTTTTTTTTTTTTTTTTTTTTTGGTTGGTAAGATGTAGGTTAGTTTACATTATTTGACATCGGTTAGGAAAATCATGATCAAAAAATGTCACAGATTTAAATGTCAAGAAAAATGAGTTACTCTTTTAAAAAGAGAAAGTTGTTTTTGCGATTCACTTCCATCAGTGCCCTAGTCCTCAATCGGCCGACATCAGACCTAGTTTGCCAGCATTCAATTCAAGCTACCAACCCATGTATTATTTTCAATATCACAAAAAAAAAAAAAAATCCTAACTCGTATACCTGCGATAAATTTACCTTAAACAATTTTTTTAACTACAAAAAATTTCAAACTAGTACAATTGCGACAAATTTATCTTCCGTTAGTTTTCCTTAAATTTTATTGTCAAATTGCTAAGTTGGATAACACGACAATTGACGATAGTGATTTGGGGTTTTACCATTTGTTTATCACAAGTGCATCAATTTTTTATCTTTCATGGTATTTAATCATATTTAATGGAAGCTAACGGAGGGAATTTATCATAAATATATCAGTTTTAGGTTTTCAGTGGTCAAAAATTTTTTTCGCATGTGTACTACTTTGAGGTTTTTGGTAGTTAAAAAATTAGTTTTTGATAAATTTGTCTGGAATTTTTCGTAATATTAACTATATTTCATGTTCACGGATTAACTCTCTAATGAGAGTCTAGGTAGGTTTTGTTTTCAGTAGTCCTTAGACAAAGCACTTCAATGATGAAATTAAGGATTTTATCACTCTAGCCACGTTAAATTAACGGATTTGGTGGGCACCCAAACCAAGTCGAAATGAGAACGGACCGGCCAATCCATACACAGAACTGGGCCTAGCCATCGGACGTACAGTCAATGGGCTTCCTGGAAAGTCCAATCTTTGTTGAGAAAATTGTTTTAGGTGTTCTCGAAGCAAGGCGACTTCCTCTGGTCAAGCCAGTTATCATGTAATCGATATCGCCATTTCGAAAGAAACGGAAGAAGAGCTTTACCACAAAATCGGGTATGCTATTCCCATAAGGGCTCTTAGATTACTCGTGTTCTGAAGTTTCTTTCGTGCGTTCTTACGTTTTGCCTTAAAGCGACGAAAAAGGGCTGACTTGCCGATCAAAAGAGCGAAGAAACATGCAGCTTCGTGTAGCAACATCAACACCGTGCGCCAACAATGCAATTCGAGGGTGATTATTCTACTTCGAAAATCCTCACAACCTCCCCGAAGCAGTGTTTCAAGTGGGAATCTCACTGTTCGAATCGCGGCATCAACAAAAGGAAGAGGCTCGGAATGCAGCCTGGAGTTCCCCCGGCGTGACCGATGCGTCGACAAATGAAACACATCCTGCCAAGCGATACATTCCCCAGGCCCTACCAAGTACTTCATATGGGGCATCAAGAGATGCCTTGCCTCGAGTATTCTCTGCCAAACATAGGCGGTAATCAGAGGAAGAGATAACGGACGAGATGCTCCCTTTTGCTAGGACGATAACAACGCTACAGGGGCAGGCGGTCCCTAGAGAACCAGAAACTTAGCAAGAGATCCTCCATTAGCAACCTCAAACGAAAAAGCAAAGATTCCATCAGTACCATTTGACTCTATCCGCACCTCTTTGCTCCTGGATATCCTTCCTTCCCGTAAGAACCTCCTGCATTTTTGCCCTACAAGCTTTGTAACTTTCTCGCGGCGGTAAGAACGACCGACGCATCCGTGATTGGTAAGAGCGAAAACGACGGATTCAATCACCTGCAAACGATCAGCAAAGGACACAGCTCCTCCTTAACAGTCCAGCTATGATACCCTGAAGCGATACTGTCAAAAAAAGGTTGGCGGGTCCCTATCCAGGAGCCTACCAGAAGCAGGAGGAGCGCCGGCCCATAACTTCATCCCAGAAGAGAGGACGAGTGCTGCGGAAATTGAAGAATTTAAGGGCGCGTTTGCTAATGATTTTATTAGAGTAGATTCGATCGAACCGATTGATTTTTTTATTCTATTCCTTAACCGATTCTAAGATTTTAAGTCGTCCAAAATTTCGATTCGGAATAATTGCGTTTGATGATTAGTGTTTATTAATTCTATTCCAAATCAATTTCTTTTAATTTTTAAATAATTTTTTTACATTTTTTTTTCTTTTCTTTTTTTTTTGTCATTTTGTCATTTTTTTCATTTCCTTTTTTTTTTTTTTTTTTTTTTTTTTTTTTCTCATCTTCTTCTTCTTCTTCTGGTCGGCGACTTCACCGGAGCGTCGCCGGCCCCTCGGCGAGGCCGGCCCTCGTCGACCGAGCCTTCTGCAGCGGCTAAGCGAGGCTCGCCTAGCCCCGTTGGTGGCTAGGCCGATCTCGTCGGCGAGGCTGCTGAGCCACCGGCAAGGATGGGCGAGCCTCGCTTGGCCACCGGTGGGGCTGGGTGTCGCGAGGCTTGCCCAACCCTTGCCCAGCCCTTGGCGAGCTCGCCGGACCTCTCCCTAATCTGGCGAGCCTCCAGCGAGCTCGTTGGGACCCGCGGCCCGGCGGTGGATGGCGGTGGACGGACGGTGGGACGATGGCGGGCGGTGGTGGATGGCGGTCGCGAGATGGCCGAAGGAAAGAAGAAAATTTCTCGATTTTGATTCTCAAATTTATTCTCGGAACAAAGAATCAATTTTTTTTTTATTTCGATTCTATTCCAACTGCGTTAGGGAATAAAAATTTTACCAAACGCATTTGGCCAAAACGATTAGGAACAAAGAATCGGGAATTGGCAATGTTTGAATAATCCAAACATGGCCTAAATGGCTGAGGATGCCAAATATTAGCATCAGGGAGTCTTCACCGCGCGCAACGCCTTGGTCCTTGAAAATTAAATGTCATCTCGATTTTCAGGCCGAAAAACGATTCAATTCATTAGCCCTTCGATCAGTGACAGCAAGAACCGTGGCCAGTGGCCACGCCAGGAGTCATGGAGCTCTACGAAGTCGCATTCATTGGATTCCCTGTCTTATGTTGATGCCACGACTGATTAAGGATCGTGCATTATGTTGTCGGGCCGTCTACGTCCTTTTTGGAGACTGCTTGACCCCCCCTTCAACATGTTTCTTCGTAAGAACTTTAATTAGGTTAGACCCCACTGCGGACGGTCCGTACGCAATTTATTCGGAGTCGTGCCTGGATCACTGGGGGCAAAATTATTAGTTGGTAGCATAAGTCCTTTGGACGTCTGTCCCCACTTCGTTGATGGGATGACCGAGCTCGATCTTAGAGGCCATCCAAAAATACAAGTTGGCATCTACCAAAAAAATTTAAATTTATTACGCTTTTGTCAATTCAATTTTAAATTTTTCATTTTTACCAATTTAATCATAAAAATTTTAACTTCTAATCAATTGAGTCCATCTGATCACTTTTAATTGAAAATTACTAACGTGATCACGCAAATGCCATGTGAGATTACTGACACCGACATGATAATTTTACTAATATTAATATTTTTTCTAATTTTTTTCTTCCTTTTCTTTTTTGCGTCTTCTCTATTTGGCAGATGGCTGACCATCGCCCATGCTGTGTCGAGGCTCACCCTTGCCTAGTCATGCCCTTGCCTGTGGCAAACGAGGCCAGTCACTAGCCATTGCATGTGGCTAGAGGTCAGTCATTGGCCAAACATAGAAGAAGCAAAAAAGGAAAGGAAGAAAGAAAGAAAAAAACTAAAATTTCAAAAAATATTAAAATATTATTAAAAATTATTCACGTTAACCCTAACAATTTTACGTAGTACCACTAGCTTCCACATTAGTAATTTACAATCAAAATCGACTATATAAACTCAATTGACAAGAAATGAAAAAGTTTATGATTGAACTAATAATTTTAAAATGTTTAGAATTGAATTGATAAAAATGCAATAGATTTATGATTTTTTGGACAATTTTTCCCAAAAATAAGGGTATATATGATCTAATTCAATTCATAAGCAAGATCAAGTCAGCCTACACTGAATGATTAAAGGCTAAGGTTTGGTTCTTGGTTATGTGAACCTAGAATCCGTGGTTCCAATTTTAAGGCGGGAACCATCGGTTTTCAGTTAGGAACCAGTTCTTGAGTTCAACTAGTCTTAAACTAAGCATGAAGCCTCTTTTAGGGGAAAAAAATACTTTTGCACCTAGCAAGAATCGAATTAAGAAAAGAAAAACAATATAACTACCTGATCAAACTGTATTTTTCGATGAATCAAGTGTAGCTTTTATGTTTTATACTAGGAATTTGGTTTTATTACACACACAAAAGAAGGCTGGTTATAGGCCAAGAATCGACTTACCCTAAAACGGATCACCTCTACTTATAAGTATGATGGTTTGAACTTAGATTGAAATGACCGATGGGACTACATTCTGGATTTCCAATACTATAGAAGTGTTTGGTTTAGAGGTAAAGGGTCACATGTCATCAATGAGGTTGAATGAACGAATCTTTGCTTTATTCATGCTACATTACTTAATTATGTCATATTTCATGTGAAGAGATTTCTTGACTATTAGAGTTCTGATGATGTTACAATAATAAAGCTCACCAAACACTGGACTTTCGAATCTCGAGCAGTGTTGATTAATAACTGAATCTAGACATTCCATATTGCGAGTTCGGCTTTCTTAATCAAATCGCCAAGTGACAATCGTCGACCTATTGCCATCATATGTCGACAGCCGTATACCTCGGTCGTCAATAAGTATTTCCACTATCGGTAACGCATCGACAACCAACTCAAACTTAACACTGAGCTTTACACTCACTCAGATCATTATTATGTCAAGTAGGAAGACCTGACCCTCTTTTGATAAACACATGTACTGCACTTAGGAAGACATTATTTATTATAAGGGATTGTGCGTCCTTTTTGACTCCCCTCCACCAGCCTAGGACGAGGGCCACATGAATGCTGGGGACCCCAACATGTGTGCGTTTCAATCAGTACGGGCCGATGCGGCCTTGGAGGCTCTTCACGTGATCTTCTTCCGTTCGCAATCGACGCTCGCATGTGGGCGCACTGAACTCACGTGGCGATTGGAAACTCCCCCGGATTCTCTCAATCTGCACGATGGCTTCGAGTGCTGTCGCGATGCACGTGCGTGTGCTTAATGCTTACGCTGCATGTGGCCATCCTAAGGAGCAGATCTAAGCCCTAATTTCGTCCCAAAGTATGTGCCAAACCCAAGAGGTAATAATACGTACAAAAGAGATCAAATCTCAGTAGCTGTTTTGTCTTTGCCTTGGACTAATCATCTGGAGTAACTCTGTACAGCACTTGAGAAGAGGATAATGCCAACTGCTGGGAATTACTAAAACAAGATTATGAAACGGGCATGTTGACAAATTCGTCAGGGATTAATTACATGTTGGACTTGAATCGGGCGTTTTAAATGTTCGCTTGCAGTAGGTAAATTGAAGTCTAATTTCAGGTACCGACATTCCGTGCAACACTCCTTTTTTTTTTTTTTTTTTTTTTTTTTTTTTTTTTTTTTTTTTTTTTTTTTTTGTATTTTAGTAAATCAGATCAAGGATTTATAGGTTATTACTAATGATTTGAGATTTGTCAAAACGCTTACGGAAATACCATATTATAGATAATTTTTACTCATATACTCGACGTTAGCCTTTTGGAAATAAGTGTCTCATTCCGGCTTTTTCTCCTCTTTTCTTAAAAAAAACCTAATCCTCGATACATTGAGATTGATTTTTAACTTTTTTTTTTTTTGGTAAGGATGAGAATTTTAAAGATAAAATTAAGAGTTTTAACTTTTTTTATACTGAAAAATGTGAAGATTTTTATTAAATGCTAATTATGGTTCATTGACATAAAATGGAAAGAAGCCACAAAAAAAAATCTCAAATTATGTTCACTTTGACACATTTATATTGAGCTTTTTTTTTTTTTTTAAAAAAATATTGAAAATCCTAAATTATGCCCATTGTGACGCATTTACCTTAAACTTTTTCTTGTGATATAAAAAAAAAAATCTCAAATTTATACCTATGTAATACATTTACCCTCTATTTTCCATTAGATGATTTTTTAGCCAAAATAACATCATTTTTATTTCACCTAATCCACAAGGACACCATGTAAATATTGTTTGCTTTCTAGCGTTCATGTAGGCTGATTTTTAACATTTTTCATTGACAAAACTTTGAAGAAGGGTAAATGAGTCATGCAAATACAAGGTCGGGATTTATTGTGCCAAAAAGTTTAGAGTAAGTATGTAACAATATGCATAATTTAGAGTTTTTGATGGCTTTTGTACTACTTAAAATGTCGATTTTGACATTCGTCACGACGCCATGTAGGTATATCGTGTATTACTCTAGGTATAATCTTTTCCTTGAAGCGCAAAGCACTAGATGCAAAGCTCTCTAAGGACTTGTCTAGATCGACTTATAGTTACAATATTTTGCTTGATAATAAATCTAGCAATGCTTGTACTTCGGTTATCTTTAACCCGAGACATCTAAAATTTTCACCGCATAGGGATATCAACGTGTAGATTCACTACAATCTTTCAAATATTTTTTAATTCTAAAAATATTGATATTTCACGGAAAAAGTAAAAAAAGTCATTTTTTATTTGGGTTGAATTCCGAAATACCAAGCCTCACGCCAATGCCTAATCATATCACCGATTCTCCCACTGGATCTCCAAATCGACAGGTCAAGATGAGGAGGGCACGTTACCATCAAAAAGCATCCTGTCCACGAACTGCAATCTGTAAGGGTTTGGTCAATGGAGATTTGAGATCTCACCAACTCGGATTAGCTTACTCACGACGGCAAGGGAAGAGAAGAGATAGAGGAAGAACATAAAACGAGATCTTGAAGTTTTCAATTAAACAATTACTGTCGAGCGTTGATGCGCAAGGCGATGCACAGCTTGCGCATCGACCACAGTTTTGTTTAAAACTATCGTGGACTAAGATTGAAGTCAGTATTGTTTATAAAGAAAAATAAAGGGGGGGAGGGGGTGCAATTTAATAAGTTGAATATCTCGAGGAAATGAATACGTGAGTCGGGAAGGCCGGATCCTTCGGAATAACGCGAGGCTCTTGCGATTAGTCTTTTGGAACATCTTGCATCACATCATACCTGTGGCTTGGGAAAAAATCGACAGCTGTTAGGCAGATTTTGTTCAATCGATGGACCCATCTTTTCATTAGAGTGGATGAACCTACTCTGCAATCCTTGACCAAAGTAACATGCGTTGGACCACATTGCTATGACGCACGTTTTTACTAAATTGGTCATGTGCTTCTCAAGCTACTTTCTCCTCATCTCGAATATTGCAATTTTTGGTCATGCGCATTTATGGGATTGCTATTTGCGCAATGGTAATAGCCCATAATGTCAAATAATAAATATGAGCCGCGCAAAAAGTGGGGGAAAAGGGACGATAGTAAGAATATAATCGAATGGGAGACACATTTGTCAAATAAAGGAGTTCCCTGAGGTTGATTATTGGAAGACCATTTGACGGCCAAGTTAGGGCTGAGATAATGTTACGGTGAGGGGTTGTTTCCGTATTGTTTTTTTGTTTTTTTTTTTTGGAGACAGGAAGAGAACCGGCTTGCAGCCGACAGAACCCCCTGATAATGACGCTAGTGTAGGACCTACCACCACCGCGTCACATTTAATACACCTAACGTCTTCAGCTAGTCCCCTTGCATTGCAAGGGTTTCGAACCTCTCCCCTCCTACGCAAAGGGTCACTGAAGCCTATCCAGCGGAGTCATCACGACCGATTGTGTTGTTTTCGTATTGTTTTTTTTTTTTGTCTTGCCGGAGGAAGCAGAACTGCGGCCGGCTATTCGCGCCGTAAACCCTGGGTGACACTTAGCGGGAAGACCCACCACCCATGAGTCACACTTAATACACCTAGCGCCTCCCCTGAATTTTGAACCCTTCACCTCTGGAATATTAGCGCCTCCCCTGGATTTTAAACCCTTCACCTCTTCGTTGAGATCAGCATAGCCTTATTCAGTGGAGCCACCGCGGCCGGTGATGTTGTTTCTTTATTGTTTATACTTAGATAACCTGACATTTCTTCTTGTTCTGAAATGTGGGAATGTGAGGGAGCTTTTTTGATAGTGAATGAAACGGACTTCGGTCTCCCCATTCCTTTTTCATTAAAGGTTCGGATCATGGGGTTTGAACCATGTTACTACCCTCTCCTAGGCTCCAGGTCGTTCTTCTTTGGAACAAGCCTGGCCCCGTGTCCGCTAGGAAGCCTACATCCCTTTCACGCCCATTGTTAGACTATGCCAAGAGGCCGCATCAACTCTCACCAGGTCTACACCAAATTGGTGTTATCAACATCAAAATTGGAAGTACTAATATTTAATTTTGACGCCACGTTAGAGTCTGCAGAAGAGATATTTTCTTCATACAGTCTGGGGCAAGGCATATTTTATAGTTCTCTATATAAACATTATTTACGTTTAAGAACGTGACATATCCGAAAAAATATATGAAATCCTTGTGTAAATATTTGCTAAGATCAGCGGGTCAATAGATGAGGTATCCTTATATTCACACCCAAACGTAAGCTAAGGGTACCCATCATGCCAAGATCCAATGTTTCCACATTGCTTCCTCCATAATCTTTAAAAAAACTTCTGATTTTTCATAAATTAGTAGATATTTATCCAACGCATGCAGCTTAGGACCCCTGGTTCATGCAGAAAAGTTTGGAATAACCTAAAAAAGGTAGTTTTTATATCTTTAACCATGTTCTGTTTTGACCAAAAAAAAAGTTATATTTTAATTCTTTTTTGGGTTTCTTGCTTTCTCCTTTTTGGATATCTTCACTTCACGTCCTCCATTGCAAAGAAACAAAATGGATAAGGGAAGCCAGCTCTGTCTGAACTGGAAACTCCACCACAGATTCTTGAAACACGATCCTCCCCAAAGCCCTCAAATTCATCTCCTGTTCTTTCCCTTTTTCTCTGAACATTTCTCAAGTTTCTCAGCCCCTCCAACTCCAACAGAGAAGAAACAAAAAGCGCAGAGATACATGTCGATTGGGGGGCTTCGAAGACGCGTTGAATTATTGTCCGGAGGAAAGGCGGTGAGAAAAATGGCAACTTTGACGAATAGCATCGCCTTTTTTAGACCTATGTTGATGTGGGGATTAGGAACCTCGAAAGATGAGAATACCCCAACCTTTTTCTTTTCTTATAATCTCGTAACAGCAACAACATGGACATTAAAAGTAAAAATTATTCCTTTTTTTCTTTTTCAGGAGAGAGAGAGAGAGAGAGAGAGGGGAGAAGGTGGGGTGCAGAGGAAATTCAGGCTGGTCAGTCTCCCGTGAAATCTCACCGCCCTTGGATCCTCATCTTCTCCTCTGTTAATTTAGACCAAATCCTCTCTCCTTATTTAGAGGAGATGCAAGGATGATAACTTGGACTAACAATAAATGTGCCAAAAAGAAACAAGGCACTTAAATCCAATCACAGCCCTTCTCTTTCTCTCTCATTTACCCCCCTATACAACCTTTTGCTAAAATTATATTCTTTCCCCTCTGTTCCTGCCATTTCTCTCACCAGTCACCAGTCACCACTCTCCCTCCTCCTGTAATGACGGAAAGACAGAGCTAAAAGAGAGAGACGGGGGAGAAAAAAAGACATCTTTTTATGAGGCGATGATACCATTATAGTTCTTTATTCTCATAGCAAAGGAAGGCGCTTTCTCTTCGTTTTTTTCTCCGTTGTTTTTCTTGCTTTCCCAACCTCTCCCATGGTTCCTGGGTTCCGCTGAAAGATCCTTCCTTCGCCATGAAGTAAAAAAGAGAAGGGTGGTCCCGAGCTCCGAAGCCTCCAATGCCCGTTTCGATTTGAATATTGAACGTCTCGGGAGTGTCCGTTGCTGAGAATCTTTTCCAGGTGGGTGGCCTCTTGTCCCATTTTTCCTGGTCTTCAGATTATTGGGTTCTGCCATGTAGAGCTCTGGTGAGATGTTTTCTGCGGGTTTGACATGGATCCGGTGGAGGTGGTGCTTGCAGAGGGTGAGAGAGAGAGAGAGAGAGAGAGTTTTGTCTTTTTCCTTCATTTATCTTTGTTTAAAATAGGTAAAGGTTAAGCCTTTGACAGGCAACCATCCCCTTGGAGTTTCAAATAGGTGGTCTGGTCAATTATTTGCTTGAAAGTGCAACTTTTTTCCCCTCTTTGTCTATTGCATTTTAGATTTCTCTGGTGTTTTGGGGGTTTCTTCTTTCCCTTGAGACTGCTTCTGAGTCGAGAAACTTTCTTCCTTTTCAAGTCAAAAACTAGTTGTTGGTGGCATGCCATTCATCTGTGAGTACTCTGTATCTTCTCTTACGTTTCCGTGTTCTGTTCCCCCTGTTTGATGGCCATCTTCTGCTAGGTTTGCTAAATCCATCGGCACTGGAAGTCGACCACTGGACAATATGCTTTATTTTAAATTCTACAAGCTTCATTTCTGAGCAATCGTTTTGCCTTTCTTCTTAATTCGACCCCGATTATCATGGTTGATGTTAGAAGCAGAAGATATAGCGACGAGTTAAAGAAGCTGGCTCATCTATAAGTGAGAATGTTTTTCGGGCTAGTTTTAGGCTTTAGACACAGTGTTTTAAGTTTTCTAAACCAACCTGGTTTCCTAGCTGATATTATTGAGTCTAATATTCTTTTCTTTCTCGGAGTTTCTGCAGAGATCATAAAGAACCATACCAATGGCCAAGGAATACAGTGGATCGCCAAAGCATCATCACATCGAATCTAAGAAGAAACGTCTCACCTATGTATTTTGCGTCAGCGGTCTGTGCGTGTTGTTCTACGTTTTGGGAGCATGGCAGAGCACGCCTGTCCCAAACAATCAGTCCGAAGCCTATACCAGAATTAAGTGTGATGCCGACAACCCTAATGCAGGCGATGGCCAGTCCACCAAACTCTCTTCGTCTTCAGAGTCAGTCTCGTTGGACTTCCAAAGCCACCATCAGGTCGCCATCAATGACTCCGATACTGTGGAGACGATTCCTGCATGTGATATGGCCCACAGTGAATACACTCCTTGCCAAGATCCACAGAGGGGGAGGAAGTTCGATAGGAATATGCTGAAGTACCGAGAACGGCATTGCCCCAAGAAAGACGAGTTACTAAAGTGTTTAATTCCTGCTCCACCAAGGTATAAGACCCCTTTCAAATGGCCTCAGAGCCGAGACTATGCGTGGTATGACAATATACCTCACAGAGAGCTCAGCATCGAGAAGGCTGTGCAGAATTGGATCCAAGTTGAGGGCGATCGGTTCAGATTTCCTGGAGGAGGAACCATGTTTCCTCGAGGTGCTGATGCGTATATAGATGATATTAATGAGCTGATACCTCTTACGAGCGGAAAAATTAGAACTGCAATTGATACGGGCTGCGGGGTAAGTGATCTGATATCTCTGGAAGTGTAGTTTCATGTTCTGGTTCTGTTCTGCCTTCTGTTCTGTTCTGCAGAAAGTTGAGGACAGTGTTGACTGCGAATTTCGGGATTGTGCCTTTTGGATTCTCATCAATTTCTTATTCTCCAGAAATGAGGATGTAATTGCTAATGTGATGTAGTCTTGGGCTTGCTCAGGTTGCTAGTTGGGGTGCTTACCTGCTGAAGAGGGATATCGTAACAATGTCTTTTGCCCCAAGGGATACTCATGAGGCGCAGGTCCAGTTTGCTCTGGAGCGAGGAGTGCCGGCCATGATTGGGATCATGGCTTCCCAAAGAATTCCTTACCCAGCCAGAGCATTCGACATGGCGCATTGCTCCCGCTGCTTGATTCCTTGGAGCAAGTATGGTAAGTATTTTGTTTTTCATATCTTGATCCATAAAAATCTGTGATCGAATTACTTTCCATGTGGAACCAATCATCTAGGATGGAATATTTGTTGCATACACATGAACTGGCCTTTGATTCTCGTCTGTTCATGCCTTTTCTTATGTGGTCATGCTCTAATTATTCTTTGCTTGGAGTCGTCTGCAGATGGACTCTATCTAATTGAAGTGGACAGGGTGCTGAGGCCCGGTGGTTATTGGATCCTTTCTGGCCCCCCAATCCGCTGGAGAAAGTACTGGAGAGGTTGGGAAAGAACACAAGAAGACTTGAAGCAAGAGCAAGACTCAATAGAGGATGTTGCCAAGCGCCTATGCTGGAAGAAGGTGGTTGAAAAGAATGATCTTGCGATTTGGCAAAAGCCTATCAACCACTTTGAGTGCATCAAGAGCCGGAGCGTTTATAAAACTCCTCACATATGCAAGGCGGACAACCCCGACAACGCTTGGTACTCATCGTCACCATCCTTTCCTCCAACCAGAAAGCCCATTTGTTATTTTCAAACGCTAACATGTTCATGGATAACTTTCTAATTTTGCGGTCTCTGTGCCTTACAGGAACAGAGATATGGAAACTTGCATAACCCCATTGCCAGAAGTCAGCAGCTCAGACGAAGTAGCTGGCGGCGCAGTGGAGGCATGGCCAGAACGCGCCTTCGCTGTCCCCCCTAGAGTAAGCAGCGGCTCAATCCCAGGAATCACTGCTCAGAAATACAAGGAGGATAATGAAATATGGAAGGACCGGGTGTCACACTACAAGCGGATAATTAGTCCTCTAACGCAAGGACGATACCGCAACGTTATGGACATGAATGCTAACCTCGGTGGATTTGCAGCTGCGCTAGTTAAATATCCTGTGTGGGTCATGAATGTGGTGCCTGCAAACACTAACCACGACACTCTTGGCGCGATCTACGAGCGTGGTTTTATTGGCACCTACCAGGACTGGTGCGAGTCGTTTTCAACATACCCGAGAACATATGATCTCATCCATGCCGGTGGCGTTTTCAGTATCTATCAGGACAGGTAAAGCATCGTGATCGACACTTTGTCATAACATTATTTGATACCTGGCCTGAAGTGGCCTTTCTGCTTGCTTTCTTAAGGTGTGACATTACATACATCCTGCTGGAGATGGACCGAATCCTGAGGCCTGAAGGAACTGTTATATTCCGGGACACGGTTGAAGTCCTTGTAAAGATCAAGAGTATAACAGATGGAATGAGATGGAAGAGCCAGATCATGGACCATGAAAGCGGACCCTTCAATCCCGAGAAGATCCTTGTTGCTGTGAAAACTTACTGGACTGGCAAATCCTCGCAGAAACAGCTCTAGCAGGCATTGTTGTACTATACATGTGATTATTGGCTTGGAGTTCATCGGGGCTCTTCTCTTTCCCTCTCTTCTAGAATTCTTGTTGTGACAACTCTAGATTTTGTTGGTAAAAACAGCCAATGCCTTCTGATGGCACAAAATCAGATAGTTTTGTATGCTATGGAGAAACTTGAAATGATAAGTTATATGTCATTTGCCTTCTGTGGGTTGCAGTTCGCCTGGCATATGTAGGTTTCTACTTCATGTTATATGTTTCGCTATTGTTTCCTGTCATTTGCCAAGAATGTATCGTGCAATTACAAGAGGGTGGACCAAATAATCTGTGATCTGACCAATTATAGGAGCCTTTCATTGTCTGTCCATATTCCATCTAGAAATTTGGAGCTTATCTTATCAAAACCGGTATTTTAATTTTTGGAATTTGGAACTTACCTTACATACTATGAATTATCTACTTTGTCAATCTGTTTCAAGGTCTACTCGGGGACCAGTAAATTTCTTTTCTTTTTTCTTAGTTTCATTTCTTCTTCTTTTTCCCTTTTTATGTTTCATTTTTTAGTTAAGCAAAATGAAAGTGAAGACAATAACAATAACAACAATCCATAAAAAATGAACCTGTGCAATAAAATAAATAATAAGAAGTTCAAAACATGTAACTACAGTTCATCAATTCTCGGTCTCGATTGATTCTTTGGTTCCCAATTCGGTTTTTTCCCAAAAATCGAGAGTCAAATGGTGATTCTAATATGAACTTGGAACCCTATTAATTTTCAATTTCATCATGAACTCATGCTAACGCCTAATTAATTATGGATACAAAAGGTAATTACTGCTCAAACTGAATGTTTCTATCATGGGGGTGAAATTTCTATGGCAAAGTGCGGGCAGATTGACGGCATTGATGGTTCCTAAATTCTGTCAATCAATGCAGTTTTTCTGATTAAGGTTGTCTCTCACAACATTCAGAAGGTTCTCATTTCTGGTGATGATGCAATTAGTAGTTGTAATTGTAATGATTGGAAGGAAGGAAGGAAGGAAGGAAGGGAGTGCACCGCATCAACTTCTCCAAATCGTTCCCTTCCACACGTCTCTGTCCTGCTCCTCTGTTTTTTCCTCTGTTTTTTTCTTTTTACTTTTTTTTACCTTCCGTTGTACCTGTTTCTCCTTTTTTTCAGTTCCGTTTTTTTTTCCTTCTTCTTTTATGTTTCATCTTAAATTAAGCAAAATAAAAGTAAACGCAATAATAATAACAGCAGTCCAAAAAAAAAGAAAAATTGAACATGCAAAATAAAATAAACAATAAAAAATTTCAAAGCACACAACTACAGTTCATCGACTCCTGGTTTCGATTGATTCTTTGGTTCTCAGTTCGGTTTTTACCCAAGAATCAAGAGTCGAATCGCACGATAGTGGTTCTGATTTTTTTCTTTCAACCAGGAGCAAGACTAGTGACCGTAAGAACTTGGAACGGAACTAGCTTCTAATTTTATCCTGAATTCATGCTCACGCCTAACTAATTAGGTACACAAAAAGTAATTCCTATTCAAATTCAACATTTCGATCGTGAGCGTGGAATTTCTACGCAAAGTCCGGGCAGATTGGCGGCGCCGATCGTTCCTGAATTCTATCAATCAATGCCATTTTTTCTGATTAAGGTCGTTCCAGAGGTTCTGCTTCCTGGTGATGATGCAATTAGTAAGTCGTAATTGTAATGATTGGAAGGAAGGAAGGAAGGAAGGGAGGGAGGGAGTGGACCTTATCAACTTCTCCAAATCGTTCCCTTCCACACGTCTCTGGTGCTGCTCCTCTGTTTTTTGACTCTGTTTTTTTTCTTACTTTTTTTTTTTTACACCTTCCATTGTAACTGTTTCTGCTTTGACTCTCTCCGTCCTTCTCTCTGATGGAGACAGGACAGGGCACCGCCGCCACGTGGCCGACGCGCGTGCCTCCACGGATGCAATCTCCCGCCTCGCATCCCGCACGTACTCCGGACCACGCGCACGCTCGGGGGGGTACGTAACCGGTGGCGATCTCTCTCCGAGCGGAACATAACGGTCGCGGTCGATGGCGGACGGCGGCGGCGGGGCGGCGGCGAGGAGGGCGGAGGAGGAGGAGGAGGAGGAGGGGGCGCGGATGGAGGAGGAGGTGCGGCGGGCGGTGGAGCAGGCGAAGGAGCTCCAGGACGCCGCCGCCGCGCACGTGGCCGCCGCGTCGAGCGAGGAGGGCTCGATCCGGCAGCGCACGCTCGCGCTCGACTCGTCCATCCGCCGCCTCCGGGCCTCCGTCGGCGCCCAGGCGGGCGGCGGGCTGCTGGACCCGAAGCTCGCGGAGAGGCTCGAGGAGGAGCTGCAGCGGGCCGGGTGCATCGTCGCCGACGGGGACGCGTCGTCGTTCCTTCCGGCGAAACCTCAAGGTGCGTGATCCAGCTCGTCCCCTTTCCTCTGCCGCCGCCGCCGGTTTCGTTGTCCCTGTCGCTTACGTGCTTGTCTGTTTTGTGGTGGTGATGGCGGGATCGCCACGGCGGACAGGCGGCTTCGTGAGGATGTTCCTGGGCCCGATCAACGTGCGCGCCTCGAGGAAAGAGGTGCAGCTGAAAGTCAAGGAGAGTATAACAGCTACAGAGTAATGTTCCTGTTTCAGTTCCAGAATTCTGTTGTCCTTATGCAGAGTATTTGGCTTCTTGTTCTTGTTGTTTCCTGGAGATCGGGATTGGCTCGATTCGAATGATTCATCGCTGGCCAGCTATCCGTAATGGTTTGTTTTTGTCTGGACTGAGTATTCTAGGTGGACACACTTGGTAATGATTGAGTTTTGTTATTGGGAAGTCGCCGCCTCGCCGTGGTATCAACAGAAATTAGAGAGCTTTGTATTCTCGCAGAGTTCCTGGCAATTTCGTCATAACAAGCTCATTTGGATATACTTCATCATGTCACCTGAGCTAAGCTACTTAATGTATGTATGAATCAGAATTTGAAAAGAGGGAAATTCCATTGAGTAACTTCATCCTCTTTGCTGCAGCTCATTTAATAGAAGTAGGTTAGACTCCACTTGACTTTCAATGAAGGATTTTTGGCCTCCAAAACTGGATAAATGTTTGGCAGGCTGATTGCATGTATAGGTGTTTGCTAGATACATGTGATTATTAGCTAAATTAATTGTCCTAGAGGAATGTTACATGAAGCAACCTGAGTCTGTTCTATCTATCAGCATTCTTTGTAGTCACATGTAACAATTCTAATTGCACATTAGTTAATCTTGCACCTATTTTATATTCTGAAATAGTCGGGAGTTGCATAATTTGAGTTCACTCATTTCATAGTCTGTTTGGAACAGGATAGAACTGCTCTCCTCTTTCTCATTTTCCCATCAGCACTTCTAGTGTTGAGATCTTGGCTGTGGAATGGATGTTTTCCAGCATTTCCTGTTCAGCTGTACCAGGTACTGCTTTACATGTTTCTCAAACAGTTTGAAGGTTTGTGTATATTTGTATAAATAGGGCATAACTTATCATGGGTATATGCATGCCAGGCATGGCTGTTAGTCCTCTACACTGGTTTGGCATTGAGAGAAAACATACTAAGCATCAATGGAAGTGACATTAGGCCCTGGTGAGTGAAGAATATTCTTGTTGCCACTGAGCTCCTCTGCAGTTCTACCTATCTTTTGACATGCATTAAGGTCCAAGGAGAATTGATTGAGTACTCTGTGAATTATGCTTTCTTCTAAGATGAACTTTATGCATAACTACTGGACTTTGAGTTGTTGTTGGTTTCAAAGGAAGATATTTGTGGAATGATCTTTCTAAGAGCTGGAGAGTCGTACTTTGTGGAACAATTAGAAGAGTAATAAGGCCATGACGATGGCAATAAGGAAGGCGATCTTGCTAAACTTTCTTACATAGTGAAATTTCTGCAGTCCAACTTTAATGGTGCCCAATATTAAATGTGGATCTTCTCAGTCCTTGTTCTAGCCAAGAAGAATCTCAGGTTGAGAAGTGCTAAATTGGATGGTATTTTTGAGAAACCAACTCACCCACCCAATAAAATAAAATAAAATAAAATAAAAGAGAAGTAGAAGAAATAAAATCATTGGTGTTCCACTTCTCTGTTTTTCATCCTTAGCAATTTTCTCAGCAGTTAACTAGAGAAACTAGAGATGACCCTTAAGATCACCGCAGAACTACTCCTAAGAAATCTATAGTAATTTATCCAGCAGAATCCATGTAGCTTACCTCAGTGCATGTACTGTGCCATCTTGTGGAGAAAGAGGTGGTCAATGTTATGATTTATTGTTATTTTAGTAAAAACCAAACGGCTATAAGAAAAGACATTCGCAATTGGCTCTACCCATAATAAAATAGCAAGTCACGTTTTATTCTCTAGATGATATTTACCAATCACGATTTTCTTTTGCGGACAATTACTATAAGTGATTATGGTTAAAGCTAGGCGAGCCCCTCCTCGGGCAGATTCCTCCTTTTGCTCCTCAGCCTACGGGGTATTAGCAGCCGTTAAGTAGCTATCATTCTGCTTGGGTGTTAGGATTTTTGCTTACATCTTGGCAAATGAGAAGGACCCGGGACCGAGGAGCTGGGGGTGGGGGGTGTGGGAGAGAGAGGGAGAGATTAACTGAGCAAGTTTTGCATCTTCGTGTTCCATTTTTCTGAATCTTTCTTCTGAGATCTATTGGCAGTGGTACAGTTTGATGATAATGTGGAAGCATGTCTATATTTTGTCTCTATTATCCTTGAGAGATACAGAGAGCATTCGAATAAAGTTATTGAGTTATCATCTTCAGGTGGATATATCATCACTACGGTGCAATGATTATGGCCCTTGTCAGCCTAACATGGGAGATCAAAGGACAACCAAACTGTGCTCAAAAGCAGGTCGGTTTTGCTGCAGTACCAGCAATTGACTTGCTCTGCATTTGGGTCTAATTAGATGAATCCTGTGCAGAGAGGTGTACAACTTTTCCTTCAATGGGCTATAATGCAAGGAGTTGCTATGCTTCTCCAGAATAGATATCAACGCCAGAGACTTTACACTCGCATTGCACTGGGCAAGGTGTCATAATTCTTCTTATAGAAGAGGACTATGATTGCTGTGGTTAAATGATGTTAACATGGAATAGTTCTCATATGGTTCTCTGTTTATTTTTTTTTTTTGTTTTTGATGAGTCTTATGGTTCTTTATGAATTGATTGCAGACATTGCGCTTTTCTTTCCTTGAGATATAGATTGCCATTGCATAGTCATGAACAACATTTTAAAAAACATAAGCACCTCTGATGGTGATTCATCTTGTGCTTATTACAGGCTAAGAGAATGGATGTCGTCTGGGGAGAAACTGCAGGTGTGGATGGCCAATTATGGCTTCTTTGTCCTATACTTTTCATTATGCAGGTAATCCACTCGAAATATAAGTTGGTAGGCGTGTGGGCAATATTTACTGATGCTCTAAAGTTGTTGAATGCAGTGAACACAGAATTTGAACTAAAAAAGCAGTTTCTGTATTACTAACCATTGCTTGTTGCAAGACTTTGTAATAAGCATTAAGTGAGATGTATTTCTAGGTCTGTCGCCAATGTGGACTTTTCATTTAGCGGTCTAGATGCAACAAATCGTCACGGTACTAATCACCTCATTAAAAGGCTGGCCTACTCAAATTATGTTTGGCAAAGTCATTTGCATGTCTAACTCAAAAACCTTATCCTGGACTGATGCACGAGATTTACTTTTATAAGAGACGGTGAATCGTATGGGGATTCGCCGAGCTAAGATGTGTCCGCCATTCTTGACTTCTAGGGTTTTGAGGCATATGTGGGGTTCCTGCTGCTCCGAACTGCATTGGTTGGGGTAGTTTCTGAATGGCAGGTAACATGCTTTTTATCACTGTCCCGTGTGTCAACACCGAGTCATCCACTTGTCTGTGTTTGCTAATAGACAATTGAAAATGAGCTTGGCAGGTGATATTCTGCGGGATCCTGCTGGTTCTGATGGCCGTCGGGAACTTCGCATACACAGTACAGACTCTGATGGCTAAGTCAAGGTTCAAGGCAAAGATGAAGAGTGAACGGAGAGCAAGCAGGAGCTAGATTAGGCGCCTTGAGCTTAATTTTCGCATTCTCTTCCCCCTTCATGTATTCGTTTCTGGTATTTACCTGAATCTTCCTCTAAATAATAACAGAGGCTCTCTCTTGACCAAATGATTCAGTTCATCTTTTTCCTTGTTTAGGACACGCTAGGCCAACTTCAGATATCAACAGCAAAAATGGCAAAAGAACGAATCATATCCTTAGTCAGACCGTATATCAACGAGTCGAAAGTCCCTCTTTTAAGAACAGACTGAATCATCACACCTCGTTGTAACCTCCCTACTGCATTCGTCATGCAATTCGAATTACGCCCCTTCTTCGGGGCAAGAGAAGAGCATCATGCCTGCGGCTTGGAGATGCGCTCCCTCGGACATCTATATCTTCCGCTAACCCTCAGGTCGGCACAAAGTTGGGACACCTTCATACCTGAATGGCCTGTAATGGCGTTTATGAGCTTTTAACAGAACATCCTCAGATATCCACTAGAGGCCCCAATTTTTGCAAAGGCTCTTGACGGTCCAAATGGCGTGGCGTGGTTAGAATAGGAAAGTTCATAGGCTGGCAGGAAATGATGACTTATTCCCTGGTATGAAGTTAAAAAAGTTTGCAACACCTACACAAGTATCTACATCAGAGACGTTAATCGGTAAACAAAAAGACGAAAATAAGAGAACAAAGAGCTTATTGTGTTCTAAGGCCAGGGTCGGAGGGAGGGAGGGAGGGGAGGAACCAGGCGAGAAACAAAAAATTAGATCACTGTTATTGTGTTCTGATACGAAGGAGAGTATTGTGTTCTAAGGCCATCATAGGCTTGGTTTAACTCGATGTACAGCTCTTAACTAAGTCACACTCGGGTGGACGAAGGAGATTACCACCTGGTTCAATACCAGCAAAAGCAAACACAAACAGCTAAATCTAGCCAAAACAGATCTATGGCGAATGCCGTAATAACTGGTTCTAGTCAACTCCTAACACACACAATTACCAAAATTAGAGGACCAAGAAGGGCCAGCAACATATAGTCAATGAAAGAGGGTCAATAAGCAACAACTTGTCTGCAATGTAAGAATACATGCATCCAGAGGAATCTTACGACGACAACAAGAAGTTGAAAAAAATTGCACATTCATTAATAAGCATGATTTGAACTGTTTAGCATGGATCAGCTTACATTATACAGCAGTAGTAAGTCCTGAATCTTCCAATGCTTCTATAATATACTGATATTCAGTCACAAGTGCTCGACAAGCCCATGCAGAAGGGCCAGTCACTTTTTCTAATCCTGCATCCACAATTAGGGTTCCAGTAACATGTCTACGCACTGGGAAGTAGGAAGTTGTCAAGAGGTAGCATCTAATCACTTTTTCCACTGAAGGCACCCACAACCAACACCCTCCACACCAGAGAAAAAAAAGAATGAAAGAAAGAAGGAAGGAAAGGATACTATCTGGTATTTGCCTCAATTGGTCGAAGTGCATTTATCCTGCATCAATATTTCTTGCAATCTAAATTCAACCGAAAAAATAATCACCAGATAACAAATCAATTTTTATCAAAAGTATCAACCTCTGGGAAAAGCAATGAAGGCAGTATTTTAGCTACTCCAAATTCTCAGCAAAATCTACATTCTGATTTCTTTCGTAATATTACCATCTAGCTCAAAAGTACCTCATCGGTCAAACTATGGTTAGTAAATGGAAGTGCCTGTATATAGCCAGCACAATTTGGTCCTATTTACTTTGCTTACTTCCTACATTTGTCTAATGGAAAAACCAGGGTCAAATATCCAAGAAATTCTCATTGCAACTTTCTAGCCAGTTTGCATCTGGGTTTCTACAATTATTTCCCAACCATTGGACCATCATGAAGAAGGAAAACATTCCTTGTCTATGTATATGCTTTCAAGGCCACATAAATTCTGTCGAGGCACAAACACCAGTAACAAAGAAGATGAAAATGTATTCCCCCAAGCACCCGTTTACTGGAAAATGACTATTAACAACAAAGAATCTCAGAAATATATATACCTGGAGCTAATTTTGGCATTCTATCTATCATACCAACAGTGAAATTCAATTTCGAAATGCTAAATCTTCATTCATCATTGTAAAACCTTCTTAGCAAAATGAAGGCAAAGAATGTAATCCGGAGATAAGTGTTCGCACAACCATCTTCAACTCAATCAACTTAACTGCATAGAACAAATGGGCCTCCTACATGGACTGCACCTTGCATAATCAGTTAATCAACAGACCAGAAGTCAGTAATTGTTAATCCATGAAAAGTCAGAGGCAGTTGAATCTCTGGAAGGTCGTTATAGGATCTGGCTTCTCTACTCAATTCTTCAACTCAACAAGAGATTCCTGGACCAAGCACCACCATAGACCAGTCACACATTATCAAATGACGGAATGAAAAGCTCCACTCTCACATTGGCCCACAGTTAAACTGAGAGTGTCGCCCATAATTTGGTCTGTCTGGCAACATAATCGACGCGGTACCTGTCCAGGAACGTTTTAGAATGCAACATTAGCAGCAAAATACAAACAAGGAACCACCAAATTTCCACCAGTAGTTTAAGAAGGGAAAAGGAAAACACACCAGATGCCAACTCTTTTCCGGTGGATAACTTGTGACCTTGATAATCTGCACATTACGCAGGGGGGGTGACCGCAGAAAGCAGAACACTCTTCTTTTCAGATCATTTATTCCTCTTTCTTGCGAATATGTGCCCACCATAGCATCCCCTCTTCTTTCTACATCTTTCAAATGAAACAGAATCGGTTTTTTGCAGAGGGACCTTAACGAGACCCTAGTATCCAAGTCAAACTCACTACTGTGACTGATCGTATTCCAGGCAATGTAAGTCTGCTCCGACCGCTCCAATTCACGGGGATACACAATGTTTGGGAACACTTGAACAGCATAACCCAGCGACACTGAAAATGTGAGACGATGTGCCTGGTCATAACAGATCGATCGCTGCAAAAAGCTCCTAGGTTCTAACTTCATAGCCTTCGTAAATAGCTTCAAGCTCTCCAAAGAGCTCAACCCTGGATAGAATGGATCCACAGCTTCCAAATGGTGAATCGAGACAAAGGGTGCAATTGGATGAGACGACAGAAGACCATGCGCATTACCATGGATATCCCACTGCCAGAACATCAAATATTACTCTAAGTCGGCTAGATTTTCAAGTGAATTCAAACTCCATCACATGAAACAACTAAAGTATCCTCCTCTAAACGAATTGAGTGAAGTAAAAAACCTGGTGGAAGCCGCTTTCCCTCGTCAGGGGAACGCCAATTTCGGAAATGCAGGCATGAAGCCTATCATCACTCCCATACAGCTTTGGGTACCTCTCCAGACATTCATCCTGAATTTTCGACAATGCCTCGGCCAATGCATAGCTAATCGCAATCCCGCCGCCACCAAACGCCATATTGTGGCTAAAGTAAGTGTTCGCCGAGTGACTCTCCGAGGGAGCGCCGATGTAAACCATCTCAGACCAGTCATACTTGCTAAGAACAGCCACGAGGTTATCGACATTGAAGATGGTGTCGTCGTCTCCCAGGACAAACCACCGCACGTCCGGCAAGCCCAGGCGGAAGCTCTCCCCCACGACACGGGCGATCCGGAGGCCAGAGGGGTGGCCGGTAGGGTTCGTGTAGCGGAAGCGAGAGATGTCCTCCGAGACCATGATCGGAGGCAGCGAATCGTCGTCGTGCGGCACCTGCTCGTCCAGCCACACGTGGCCGCGCATTTCCTCGGGTCGCCACCAGAGCCTCACGTACTCCTTCCGGCGCGTCCACAACTGCGACGATCCGGCGATCCCGAAGAGTATGTGGTGCAGCATTAACTCCTCCGCGATCGGCCTCGCTCCCGAGAGGCTGCCGTTGCGGGACGCCGGAGGCGGCGGCGGCGAAGGAGGCGAAGGAGGCGCCGGGGGCGGCGGCGGCGGCGGGGACGGGGAAGACTGGGCGGGGCGACGGCGATCGGAGGCGTAATGGCTCCGCCACGAGACGGAGCGGGGGCTGCCCTCAAAATGTGTCAGCCGGTGCCAGCATCGGGCGGTGGTCCCGGAGAACACGAGCGCGAGCCACGCGGCGGTGGCGATCACGAGCGCGGCCACCGCGACCGCCGCGGTCCCGGTGCCGCCGCCCTGGCGCCACCGGCGGCCCCGCGCGGCCGGGCGGCGCGGCACCCGGGGCGGTGGTCCCGGGGAGACGACGGCGGCAGCGGCGGCGGGGGAGTCTGCACCTTCTTCGTCGCCATCGCCGCCAACGCTCATCTCCGGGTGGGAAGGGGTGGGGTAGCGAGGGAGCGGGGGCGACGGTCCCGCCGGGCGAGGGGGAGCGCCGCCGCCGCCGTCGTCGCCGGCGCCGGCGCCGGAGGCGGAGGAGAGGGACTGAGGAGGAGGAGGTTCGAGGAGAGAGAGAGAGAGAGAGAGGGGGTTAAGCGCGAGAATCGCGCTCGTTTCTTCTCGCTTTCTTGAAAAAAGAGGGAATGCGGTTTAGCGCCGGTTTTAACACAGCCCGCGCTTCCGCTTCGGGTCACGTCGTTCGGACGTCGGAGCCCGCCGCGGCCGCAGCTGCAGCCGCCGGGAGACGGGGTTCGAACGGGGAGCAGCGCCGCCGCCGCAGCCGCCACCGCCGCAGCGGTGTGTCCGGCGGGTCGAGCGAGCGAGCGAGCCGGGCTCGCGCGTGTTCGGTCCTACGTGAGCTCGCTCCAGTCCGGCCGTCGGATTATATGGGACCGGGCAGCGTTTAACGGTCGAGATGAAGTCGGGGCGTGGGGAAGGAAGCTTGCGAAGTGGGGGACATCTGGTCCGGTCTCTTTCATCGGTTTCGAAAAGCGCAAAAGTCGCATGATTCCAATTGTGTGTGATTCTTTCTCGTACTTTTATTTTTTAATAAAACCTGCATGTGCTGAGGACCGTCGAATTCGACTTTAACGGATGCATTTTGGTCGGGCGTGCAACCCCGAACAAAAAGACGGAATAAAGGATATAATTAATAATTAAGTTAAAAACATTTCCCTCCACCGATGTAGATTGGGAAGTTAAAAACTTCCGCATATCAAGGCGCGTGTGATAACCATTCCGATTCTCTATTTCTCTATTTTTTTTGTTCATGAAATAGATTTATTCACTTTTGTTACTAATCGACTTTACACCCATTATTGCTGACCACTATCCACCACTTGCCATCACGACCACTTGCTGCCATCCACCCGCTATTACTCTGGAGAGAGAATCAAGAATAGAAATTTTGTATCATTGTTAAACACGTATTTTTGCTTAGAAATCTGTCCAATGAATATAAATAAAATATATATCTGACAATAAATTTATTTTTAGAACATAACAATTATCATTCGCACCCTTAAATTTCAAATTTCTTATCAAGGCATCTTATTTGCTCCAATTTTATAATTAGGCTCCTCTATGGCATGAGATGTTTAGAAATACCTTGAAGTATCTATCATCTTAGGTACTCCATCTCGTGATCACGTAGAATTAGTCAAGACATTCAAACAGCTCCTAATTACCTCATCGTTAGCCGTTGTAGAATAGCCCCGATTACAAAACGCACCGCACCCCTCGAATCTCTACGAGTACCAACTAGATCTTTTGGATCTGGTAGCAATTCGGTCGGCGATCGGCGGCCAATCCGAACCGCATTACCGCTAATCTCACTGGGCCTTGATTCTTGGATACAGATAACCTTTCAAGTTCATTTGCGTGGCCATTATTTATGGGCCTTATATTTCAGAATGAAAAGCCTTATCCGTGCGGGTCCAATTTCCATCTGATAATTAATGATTTGCAAACTGTACTGACGTAGGGCGCATTTGGTTCAATTTTAGAGAAATGCAAAGTCATTTCCCTAAGTATTTTTAAGTGAAAGGGCATTTTGTGAAGGCAAGTGTATTTGGTTGTGTATATTTTGCAAAGTAACTTTAAGGTGAAAAAAAAAAAATAAAGAAAAGAAAAGGGAGGAGGAAATGCAGCTAGAGAGGGGAAAATCATGGGGGAACAATTGGTGGCGGTGGCGCCGCGACCTAAGCGGCGTCGCTTGAGGTTGTACGACCTCATGTGAGGCTTCCTGGCAGCCAGATTTGGCCCCCCCGGGTGATGCGCGTCACTTGGAGGTAGGTCGCGTGACCTTAGGTTGTATCACCTGAGGTCCATGCGACCTAGGCCACGCCACTCGAGGTCGCGCGACGCAGCCTGGGTCGTGGGTTGCATCACCTCAGGTGGTGGTCACCGAGGACGCACGACCTCAAGCGACGGTGGTGGCTACCGAAGAAGTGCAACTTTTAGGCGGGAAAGAAGAACATGAATAGTGACACGATGAATAGTGAAAGTTGCATCTCCAAAATGCCAAAGCCCAAAGCACCTCCTCCCTAGCATTCAGCATTGGGAATGTTCATATTTGACAAATGAGTTTTCAAAAATATTTACCAAATGCAAAAAATGTTCCCCAAGGGGCTTCCAAACCCATTCTTAGGAAAGTCAAACCAAACGGGACCGTTGGCGGAATCGCTGTTGCGCGGTTCAACCAGTAGAACCGGTTCAACCCGCCGTTTTAAATTGAGGTGAGCTAATTTTCGTATATATAATGTGCACAAGATGCAGAATCTTAATGTGTAATCGGCAAGGCACGAGTTCGAGTCGTGCGGTCTGAAACTTTGTAATTTATTTTCAAAGTGGCGTACTGACTGAGCTTATATAAATAAATTAGTAAGAAAAATCACATAAAGGTGATCGTCCCTTGGTACGATTGCCAAACCAACTTCCGTCCCCCACGCACAAATTCGAAACTCCCCATTCGCTCGTCCTCTTTTTTTTTTTTTTTTAACTTTTTACAAAGTTAAAGCTTTGGCCTTTTTTTTGGTCAAAAAAGATTTGGTTTTAACGGAAACACTACGAGGGGTGTACGCAAACTCCTTTCGGTTCGATTTGGATGGAAAAGTAAAACGGATTGTAGTAAAACGGTCGGGGAAAAATATAAAACTGAACCCAACTAAAGAAAGACGGTGTGAATTTGAACCGAATCGAATTAATCGGGCGGGCATAAAAAGAATTCAAGAAAATCAGGAAGAAAGCAACGCGATCTCTTCCTTTTTCTCCTTGTCTGCTCGCCTTCTTTCCCCCTTTTTGACTTCTTTTTCAATCTTCCCTGTTTTATTTTTCATACTCACTCCTATCTCTCTGCTACTATAAAAATAGAAATTATAATTATAACACAAAAAATTAAATTGGCTCGGAAAGAAGTAGGACCATACCGATCCGCCAATATTCAATCTGACTCGATTTGTGAATCGACTTTTTAAAATTACCTCATCAAATAAAAATGGATGTTAGATTTCAATAATGATTTGGGGCTTGGATCGAATTATGTATGATTGGTCTATGTTGGTCTTATAAGTTCTAATTTGGTTTCGACCGCCATCGACAAAGAATTTCAAACCGGGACAAAAGCGTTAGAAAAGTATTTAATCTATTATATTTGTGTAAATTTAATTCGAATCTTTTGATCTAATATCAATTCAGTTAGTATCATTACTTTTTGCTGAATATTGATGATGTGGACATCAAACAACTTATGTGATACGTTAGGCATATTTTAGTACTTTTTTTTTAATTTTAATTTTTTTTTCTTCCTTTAGTCTGTGGCCGGTCACTAGACGGGCTGACCTTGCTTGGGCGAGTGTCGCCGTTGCCACCATAGACGAGGTCCGACCGAGCTAGGACAAGCCCCGGCAATGGCTCTCTCGCCTAGGCCAAGACAGCCTCGCCAGGTCTGAACTAGATCGTTCAAAATTAGAAAGCCCCAGAAACGCGATCGATTGCCAACGGAGAAAGTTTCCCCAACCCGAGCGAGCGGTGCAAAAGAGAAAACCCACGTTTTCCAAGTTTGATAACGCCGCTCGCGTTTTCGTCAGATTATAGCTTTGAAGTTTGAACAGGAGTAGAAAAGCGAGCAACCTTGCTTTGACCGACGGACCGACAATTTCGTTAGCGAGAATTAATTATCGACTAAAATCCTCTGTTTCTTTAATGTCCTAACCACTTCCTATTTGTTTTCTACACGCCCGAAATTTTTTATTTTTGGCTCCCTCCCCATGTTCGTACACTCTGAGATTTCTCGTCTAGCGTCGACCAACCAGTGTGTCTACATGCGTGTACGTTCCTGCCGACAAACCCCACACCCTCCGAATTTTCATATGGAGATTCGATTTAATTTATCCTCTCGATATAGGATGGTGATGGAAATGGCCCGCCTATCCACTAATAGCAAATTTCGAATGCTTTATATCGCATTAGGTCACTGGAATTTATGCTAATTGCCCCCCGGGGAGCTATGCGCATCAAGGATGAGAGAGGATCCTAATCACGAGGGGATAGTAGTACAAATTACAAATAGATTTTAAATTTTGATTCATATGTCATGTCGTCCCCGAAACTTTAATTCATGTAATGAAGTCCTTAAACGTTGGCTAAATACATGATATCGTCCCTAGAACTATAATTTATTCAATTTGGCTCATGAACTATTACTAAATATTTAATGTGTTTCTCATACTATATAAAATTACTAAAAGTTTAGAGATTATATTAAACAAATTAAAAATCGAATAATGTTGTTTATTTGATTAAAGTTCAACTATCATTAGGGTCGTTTTCCTTAATCATAGCATAGGTACAAAGTTTCATTCATGTGGACGAATCAGTGCACACACAATCACACTTTAATTTAAAGAAAGCCGAGTCAAATGGTGCCCTAACAACCCCATGATTCATGAAGACACCCTCCAATCTTAATCAAGAAGCTTTAAGGACACCACCTTCCGGCTCTTATCCCGCCTGTCCGATTCTGCCCTCCGCTGTTTCCGCTCCGTTCACGCCCCCCACCCCACGAGGGACCCAAGAAAACCTAAAGAAAAAGACAAGAATCCTGGAAAAAACAAAGCGTCCGTGCGCGTGCTTCTTTCGTCAGAGGATTTCAGTAACAGTGCGTCCGTCCGTCCGTCGATCTTCTTTGTCTCTTGGCTAGCACGCACTCCTTGTCCTCGTTTGTCCCCATCTCTCTCTTTCTCTCTCTCTCTCTCTCGCTCGCCACGCCAGCCTTCTTCGCTCCTTCTCTCTGAGCCGCACCAAACCACTGCCGCGAGCCCCACCGGTAGCTAGCCACCATAAAGTATACTCCATATAATTCACCGACTCTTCCCTTTTAAAAAGCGACACCAACCCACGAAGGGACTTGACTCGATCTGGAACGCAGATCTGCAGCCATGGGCATCGTGAAGTTCCTCCGCTCCAAGCTGCGGAACAGGCGCCGAGCCGCCGTCCACGTTGAGGGCGGGGAGAGTTGCTCGGGACGGTGCGGCGACGCGGCGGCGGAGGCGGCGGGGGCGGCTGTGAAGAGGTTGGAGTGGGGAGAGATCGAGAGGATCACGGGGTGCTTCTCGGTGGTTGTTGGAGAAGGCGGGTTCAGCACCGTGTACAGGGGGCGTTTGCCCGTCTGCGGGGGAGGCTCCGTCGCTGCCGCGGCTGTCAAAGTCCACTGCGGCGGCGGCGAGCGGCTCAGCCTGGCCTTCAAGCAGGAGCTGGACGTGCTGCTTCGGCTCAAGCACGAGAACATCGTCAGGATCCTCGGCTATTGCGATGGTGCAGGTTGGCACGTCGCTCGTTTATGCACCTAGTTTATATTTAATTACCAAAATATGAATATACTTGTCCAACTTTTTTACTTTGAGTTTGTGAAATTTGAATCGTAAGAAAATCATTTCCATGAGCAAGGTCGAGATTTTGACAATTTTGCAATTCAATTTCAGCTATATTTTACCATTTTGTAAGTGAATGTTGACCGTATATACCCATAGAGTAATCCTACTACCATTAGAGGAAATGATTTTTCAGTACTATTCATATCATCTAAAATATTATAAGAACATTTTTATATGTAATTAATTTATGTTTCATCTCGTCTCATGAAGATCAAGGCGCGCTTATATTCGAATATGTCTCTGGCGGAACCCTCTACGATCGCCTCCACGGCCGCAGCGGCAATAAGCGCTCGACTCTCCCGTGGAAGAGCCGCGTGAAGATCGCCTTCCAGCTCGCACAAGCCATCGAATATCTCCATGAAAGATGCATCGTCCACATCATCCATGGCGACATCAAATCCTCCAATGTTTTACTGGACGGCGACTCCAATTGCAAGCTCTGCGACTTCGGATCCGCGAAAATGGGCTTCTCCTCTATGATACCGCCACCCTCGTCGTCGCCTTCATCATCTCCTTACGTTAGGAGAAAGAATATTATCATGGGTTCTCCGGGCTACACCGATCCGGCATACTTGAGGACCGGGATAGCCTCGAAGAAGAACGACATCTATAGCTTTGGCGTCTTGGTCCTTGAGCTCGTGACTGGTTTGGAGGCGTTTCGCGCGGACAAGGGACTGGTCTTGGCCTCGATGGCAGCTCGTATGGCTAAGGATGTCGATCGTATGGATGTTAGTGAGGTGACGAAGATGGTGGATCCGAGATTGAGAGGCGATTTCAACGTGGAAGAGGCGAGGGCTCTGATTGGACTAGCGAGGTTGTGTTTCAACGAGTCGACCCTGGTTAGGCCGACAGCGAGCTGCATGGTGAAGATGATGAAAGAGAAGGTTTCTTCAATTTCGTTCACGAACTCGAACTTGAGTTGTAAACTTTCTAATGATCTGTAACCAAACATGGACTATGTTTGTGTGGAGATCTACATGTACAATGTGTGAATTTTCTAATGATCTGTGGCCAACATTGAACTATGTTTATGTGAAGATCTACATGTGCATGGTTTGAAATCAAATCGAATTGAATTAATCACGAGCGTAAAGAATCCATCAAAATCAGGAAGAAAGGAACGTAATTCTTCCCCCTCTCTTTCTTCCTTTTTTTCCTTGTGCGCTCACCTTTTTTTTTTCTTTCCCTTTTTTGACTTATTTTTCAATCTTTTTTGTTTATTTTTAAAAAAAGTTAATATTATGAAAAACCTTAAACTAAGACACCTATAATAAATTTACTAAAAATTAATTTTTTTGAACACAAAAAACTCAAATTGATACTTTAGTGATAAATTTACCGTTTATTAGTTTTTGTTAAATTTTATCATAGGTGACATGTACTAGGTTAGAATTTTACCAATGTTACAGATGTATTGATTTGATATTTTTTGGTAAAATTCACTAATTTGGGGTAAATTTGTTAGGTATACTAGTTTAATATTTTTTGTTGTTAAAAAATTAATTTAGAATAAATTTATCACAAATATATCAATTTGGAATATTTTGTAGTATTAAACCAAAAAAAAAAAAAAATCTCCTATTTTTTTTCACCTATTCCTACCTTTCTCCTATAATAAATATAGAAACTATTATTATAAAAAAAAAAAGTACTTTGGTTGAGCGGCTTGGTTTGGTTTGGCAAAAAACAATAAAATCGAACCAAATTGCTTAATTTCAATCCAATTCGATTGTGAACTGGTTTTCTAAAATTACCCCTTCAAACCAAATGAAATTTTAAATTTCAGTTCAGTTTGTTAGTTTAGATTGAATTATATTTGACCTAACGGTACAATCGATTGGTTTACAAGACTTAAAATACTTAATTTCAAAATATGCGAAGGAAGCTACTGCAATTGCAGTAGATAAATGAGGGAGCCATAAGACTTAGTGAAGAATTAGATTTTAGGGAGAAAGACTTTGTTCTTTTTTTTTTTTGTACATAATTATGTTGCAAATACTATGTATATAAATGACTCTAAGAGATAAAATATAAAAAGTAACAGAATAATAAATATTCCTTAAATATTTCCCAAATATTTTCTTCCCTTAACGTTCCCTCGCAAGCTAATGGTGAGGGTCATTAGCTCACCATTAGCTCGGACTACAATTGAAGGAATCAACGAGTTGGCAAGCCTTAAGGAACCAGCAAGTAGCAAGCCTTTAGTGAAGATATCGATAGTATGTTCTTTGGTAGAAATGTCGTAGACTACCAATTGTTTACCACTAATGTGTTCCCAAATGAAATGGTAATCAATTTTCACATGTTTGGTTCAAGCATGAAACATGGGATTTGCGGATAAATAGATGGTAGATAAGTTATCTCACCAAAGAGTGGCAGCTAAGGTAGTTGTATATGAAGATCCCGAAGAAGATATTCAAGCCACATTAACTCCGCCGTTCATATCCGCAAGACACTTGTCTTTTGCTTTGGTGCCGGAATAAGTCATAGTTCATTGCTTGCCAGATGACCAAGAGATGAGATTTGGTTGGTGATAGACACAAAACAATAATGGAGCGACAATTTGTTGAGTTGCTCCCCCAATTGGCGTCAGAAAAATGCATGGAGCTAAGTGGATGTTGCTTGAGTAAAAAGAAGATCATGCGAGAACATAGGGATAAGTACATTAAAAGTGCCAAAAGTTATGTACAGCGTTCACTTTAATACTAAAAGTTTTTGCCGACTCATTTAAGTACTAAATTGAAGAAAAACATGATAACTCTATAAAAATAGATTTATTTTACCTATTTTAGACAACAATTAATGTGATATCTATGAGAAAATAGGATTTCCTTCTAATTATTTGAATTTTCCTTGTTTATGCAGAATAATGAGATATGGAGAATATAAGGAAAAGAATGGCAAAAATCAAGAATTCAAATCAAGAAGTAGTGGAAGATAGATATCAAATCAAAATCATCTAATTTACTTCCTAATTTTATGCGCAATTGCTTGGAGCTTGGATATATCCTCTAAATGGGAGAACATTGAGAGAATGAGAGAAGTTAGGTTTTTGTTAGATCGTTTTTCATTCTTCTGAGAGTTTTTCAAATATTTTAAAAAGAAGACAAAAGTGGTGACAGAATTCTTGTTCTTTAATTCAAGATGCTGGGTTTGATTTATATTTATATTTATTATTCTATTATGTTCTAATTTTCTTTTGTTAGGGCTATGATGTAGCCCAACCATGATGATGTGAATTTCATGATTTTTATGTTTTACAATTGATTTCATTCATGTGAGTTATATATTATTGTACATAATGCTTTTGAGTGACTGGCCACCACTTGAATGATTTGATATGCATGTTTGAAACTGAGAAGTGATAATATGTAATTGCTCATTATAATAATCAAACGTGGATATAGATATATCGTGTTATTTGTATAGCTTTCGGTGATAAGGTGATTCAAAAGACTCATTGTAAGTTAGGAATATTCATAGTTTTTAATTCACTTATGTCTATTTTAATTCACATAGAGATATAGTGGATTAATAAACTAAGTAGGTTTGCTATACCTAGAGATAAGATAGTAAATAGATTAGGAAATTCCTCTATCACATGTTTGATATCGTTTTTTTACCCATAACAATCTAAAATTCATATCTAGTGGTTATGGTAAAATCGGATACTCTAACATGTTTATCTGATCGATTTACTGCATTTAGTCTACAAATTTTATTTTTAATTTATTCTCAATTATATTTTGATTTGTTAGATAAATTTTAGAATTAATAAATTTTAGTATTTAATTAGTTTATTAATTATTGATCTCCGTAGGAAAAAACTCTTTCTCATCATTATATTACTTGTTCGATACTTTCACTTGCGTTTAGAATTTTACGAACAAAACAATCACTTAAGTATCAATGGCGAGAAATCCCAACCCAAATGATTCGTGGCATTTATAATTAAAATTACAATATGACTTGGTAAATTTTTTAAAAACCTTAGTCCACATGGCATTTCCATGTGGTATGGTTGGCGATAAAGTGATCACTTTTTAACAATGATTGGTACTGAAGTTATCACTTTAAATAAAATTTGGCACTTAAGGGCGTGTTTGGTAACATTTTTGTTTAAAAATTGTTCCAATGAACAGAAATAGAAAAAAAATGTTTTTGCTCCAAGGAACAATTTTTGAATAAAAAAATGCGTTTGGTAAACTTGTTCGGGAATAAAAAATGAACAGAAACACGTTTGGTATTAAATTTGGGCCTGCATGTTTTTATTTATTTTTTTCTGTTCAAGAACAGAAATTTTGTTTTTTTGTTAGGAACAAAAAAAGAACAAGAAACGCGTTTATTTGCGTTTTTGTTTAAAATTAGATTTTTTGTTCCCGAACACAAAAAGAACAAAAATGAGAAACAAAAAAATAATTGTTTCTTGCTCTAGAAACACTTCTCCAGAAACACTTTTTTCTTCTTTTCTTCTTTGGCCGGCGACACCGTCGAGGTCGGCAACCTCGCCGGAGCGTCACCGGCGACGCTCGGCCTCGCCTTGGTTGGGCGAGCTCGAGCTCGCCCAGATCCGTGCGAGGCCGAGCCTCGTCGGGGGTCGCGGCGCTCGGCCTCCCCGGATTTGGGCGAGCCCGAGCTCGCCCATCCAAGGCGAGGCTGCCGGCCTCGTTGGCTAGTCGCCGGAGGTCGGCGATCGGCCGAAAGAAGAAAACAATAAAAAAGAAAGGAAAAAAATGAAAAATAAAATAAAAATATTAAAAAATTAAAAGAAACAAAAAAAGAATATAAATTTACCAAATGTGTTTCTATTCATTTTTTATTCCCGGAACAAGTTTATCAAACGCATCTTTACGGTCAAAAGTTGTTCCGGAATAAAAACATTTTTTTCTATTTCGTTTCCTCGGAACAATTTTTGAACGAAATATTACCAAACGCGCCATTTGTGTTATTTTTTTGTTTCTTTTAATTTTTTAATATCTTTTAATATTTTTTTTTCTTCTTTTGGCCGGTCGCCGGCCTCGGGCATGGCCGGCGAGCCTCGCCGGTGGGCCGGGCGAGCTTGAGCTCGCCCGGATCGGGCGAGCTCGAGCTGGCCCAACTAAAGCGAGGTCGAGCCTCGCCGAGGCCGGCGACGCTCGGCCTTGCCGGGGCCGGCGACGCTCCGCAAGGTCGTCGGCTCTTGACGGCCGGTCGCCGGCCATGGCCGAGGCCGGCGACTGCCAAAGAAAAAGAAAAAGAAAAGAAGAAAAAAAGAGAAGAAAAAAAGAGGAGAGAGAAAATTTGTTCTTAAAAATTGTTCCAAAAACAAGAAATACGTTTTTCTTGTTTCTTGTTTCCGTTCCAAATGTGTTCCTCGGAACAAAAAAATAGATTTGGAACAAAAACACAAACAAACACGTTTCTGTTCTTTTTTTGTTCCCTGGAACAAAAAAACATAAATTTTGTTCATAAACAGAAATAAATAACATTAACAAACATGCCCTAAATGATTACTATTTACAATGTTTAGAAGACATCGTTTAGGATTATTTGCTGACTAGGCACATCAATGAGCCACATAAGATTGAAAAATTAATAAAATATATCCATGCTAAATTTCCAACCACTCATATTGGAATTGGCACTTAAGTGTTTTTTTTTTTATTTAAGAAAGTGGCACTTAAGTGTTCCAAAAAAAAAACTTTTAGCACTAAAGTGAGTGTCATATACAACTTTTGACATTTTTAGTATACTTATCCCTAAGATTGTGTTAGCTAAGTACGGACTAAAGATAAAGAATGACCAAAACTAATGTTGGATGAATTGAGAAGATGCACAAGCCAGTTGGTGGTGGCATGTCCCAAGCGGTTATGCCACAAAGCAAGAGAAGCAACTGACGCAGGAGGTGGCCAGACGAAAGGGTGATGCAGTAAAGCCCATTGTCATGCACGTAGTGGAGGATTTCCTAACCATTTTTAGTAGACGTGGCAATAAATGAGTTTGAATCGAATTGGAAAACACAATAGTTATCGAGCACAAACTGAGACATGGAGAGTAAGTTTTTAGTGATTCCAAGTATGACTAGAATTTGACAAAGTATAAAGGACAGAAAAGAGGAGACAAGTGTACCTGTGTGGGTGATTGGTAAGGAGATGTTGTCATCCACAACAAATTGATTTTGACCTGAATATGGAGTGACACTTGTAAGTCCCACAAAATTGTCCATAATGTGATGCATAGCACTTGAATCAACAAACCACGCCGAATATGTGAAAGCAGATGGTGGACTTGATGGCATTATGGCAGTGAATTCGAACTCATCAAGTGGGCTTGTGCGGGCTGGACTAATCCAACAAAGTGGTAACATGTATTGGTGTTATGGCCTTGCTTGCTACAAAGCTAACATAATGGTTCTCCCCTATCGTGGCATTTCCCACGATTTCTAGTTCCCTAATGTGAGCCACGGCCATTGGATATTCCAGAAAAATTCCCAGATTGATTAAAATCTACATGGAACTTGTTGGACTTGTGGCAAGTCAGTCGAGAAAGAGGTAGTCCTTGGTTGGTGTGAAAAGCCACCGATGGGGGTTGATTATTTGTTATCGATACTTGCTCTGGCCTTCCCTCGTGATTAAGAATTAAGGCATGAAGTTGGTCCTTTGTCAAGGATCCGATTTGAGTTAAAACGGAAATTGCAATATTGAGACCTTGAACCATGAAACAATTGAGTATGATATTCATTAATAGATAAAGGTTCACCAATAGCAGCTAAGTCTATGAGGTTGTTGGCTTCTTGTAGGAATTTTGTGATGGATCGGTAACCTTTTGAGAGTGATTGAAGCTGGAGCTGTAAAGTAGATGTGTGAGCTATTGATTGAGCAGCCTATGAGTTCGCAAGATACTTCCAAACACTTGCCGCGGATGTGTGACTCGTCAATTGAGCAACTATTGGAGCAGTCGATGAATGAAGAATCTAAGCCAATGCAATGGACTCTTGAAATTTCTAATTTTCAAACACTGGATCATCTGCATACTAGCCTCTCTTGGTGCAGTCTCCTTGATAGTCTCCTCCAGATAAGGTTCGGTAACATCCAGGATGGACAACAAGTAGGCAGCGTGTCAATATGGCAAGATTTATGCTTTCTAGATTGGAAAGTTTGTCTTGGTTAGCTTGTTCCCAATACTTGGTGGTGACATGAGAGTGGGTTACTTGAGATGGTTGATCATAACATTAATGGTGGTGTCGATGCAAATGAATGTTTCTTCAAATATGGATCGGTGAGGCTTTCGCCAAAGATGCTTTGATACCAACTTAAAATACTTAATTTCAATATATGTAAAGGAAGCTACTGCAATCACAGTAGATACATGAGGGAACCGTGAGACTTAGTGAAGAATTAGGTTCTAGAGAATAAAAATTTATTCCTTTTTGCAGTATGTAATTGTGTTGCAAATACAATGTATATAAGGGACTCTAAGAGATAAGATACAAAATGTGACGGAACAAATATTCCCTAAATATTAGTCGAATATTTTCTTCGCTTAACATCAAGTTCTTGATTGGTTTTGACCACCACCGACCAAGGATTTTGAATTGGAATGGAGGATAGTTCAGTACTCGATTGACCGATCAATCTTGATTAAAACAATTGGTCCTGTTTTTAAAATGATGGAAAAAATAAATTGAAGTGAGAAAATGATGTAAATAACCTATAAACTTTTGCACAATAAGTTATGTAATTTTTAAAATTTTAATTTGTTGAATATAATTTATGAACTTTTAATATTTTCAATGTGGTCCATAAATTTTTGATACATATTCAATTTAATCTCCAAACTATATGAAAATGTTCAATATTTTCCTTGAATTTGAATTAATGAAAGAACAATATTTGACATTTTCATATAAGTAAATGACTTAACTGAACATATATTAAAAATTTAGGGACCACATTAAATGGATTAAAAGTTTAGAGATCACATTTGGATCAATATTATGCTAAATTTAGGAAACACTTGTGTTATTATCCCAATCAAAGTAAGATCGTTCAAAATTAGAAAAGCACCAGAAATGTAATCGGATGCCAATTGCGAGAAGTTCCCCAACCCGAGTGAGTGGTCCACAGAGACAACACCCACGTTTTCCAAGTTGATAATGCCGCTCCCGTTTTTTTATCATATGAGCTTTGAACCGAAGTAGCAAGGAAGCAACCTTGCTTTGACCGACCGACAATTTCATCACGTGAACGGATTCTCGGCTAAAATCCTTTTTTTTTTAGTCCTAACCACTTCCCCTTTTTTCTATTCTTCGGACAACATTTTTAGCCACCTTCCGTGATCGTACACTCGAATTACTCGTCTAGCATCAACAAAGCAGTGTGTCTATGTGCCCACGAGGTTCCTGCCAACAAACCCATCACTTTAAAAATTCAATTTAATCTATGATAATCTATGACAAGATAACATAACATGCGTCCCAATAATCATAAAGCAAATAGATACGAAAGTTTCAATTCATATACAATTATGCACAGACAATTACACTTTGGTTTAAAGAAAATTGCGAGTCAAAATGTGCCCTAACAACCCCATGAAGACCCCTCTGATCTGAATCAAGAAGCTTCAAGGACACCACCTTCCGACTCTTATCCCGCCTGTCCGATTCTTGACACCCACCGAACCCATGAAAACCTAAAGAAAAGGACAAGGATGCTGGTAAAACAAAGCGGACGTACGCGTGCTGCTGTCCTCTTCTCGTCGTGTCAAGGGATTTCAAAAACAGTGTATCCATCCATCGATCTTCTTTGTCTCATTGCTAGTACGCGCTTTTTGTCCTTTGGCCCCATCCCTCCCTCTCTCTCTCTCTCTCTCTCTCTCTCTCCTTCTTCGGTTCTTCTCTTTGACCCGCACCAAACCACTGCGACGAGCCCCACCGGCAGCTAGCGACCATAAAGTACACTCCTTAATTCACCGACTCTTCCCCTCTTAAAAAGCAACAGCAGCCCAAGAAGGGAGTTGACTCGATCTGAATCGCAGATCTGCAATTATGGGTATCGTGAAGTTCCTCCGCTCCAAGCTGCTGAACAGGCGACGCGGCTCGGACAGAGCCGCCGTCCACGCCGACGGCGGGGAGAGTTGCTCGGGACGGTGCGGCGACGCGGCAGAGACGGCAGTGAAGAGGTTGGAGTGGGGAGAGATCGAGAGGATCACGGGGTGCCTCTCGGAGGTGGTTGGAGAAGGCGGGTTCAGCACCGTGTACATGGGGCGTTTCCCCGGCTGCGGAGGAGGCTCCACCGCCGCCGCAGCAGCGGTCAAGGTCCACTGCGGCGGGGGAGAGCGGCTCAGCATGGCCTTCAAGCAGGAGCTGGACGTGCTGCTTCGGCTCGAGCACGAGAACATCGTCAGGCTCCTCGGCTATTGCGATGATGCAGGTTGGCACGTCGCTCCTTTGTGCGCCTAGTTTATTTTTAATTACCAAGATGTGAAAATATTTGTCAAACTTCATTACTTTGAATCGGAAGAAAATCATTTCCACGAACAAGGTTGAGATTTTGACAGTTGTGCATTTCAATTTCAGCTATATTTTGTCATTTTATAAGTAAATGTGGATCGTATATAATCATATAGTAGTCCTACCACCATTAGCAAGAATGATTTTTCAGTAATATTCAATAAATATCATCTCATCTAAAATTACCATAAGAACATTGTTATTGGTAACTAATTTACGTTATATCTCGTCTCATGAAGATCAAGGCGCGCTTATATTCGAATACGTCTCGGGCGGAACACTCCATGAACATCTCCATGGCAGCGGCGGCAATAAGCGCTCGACTCTCCCATGGAAGAGCCGCGTGAAGATCGCCTTCCAACTTGCGCAAGCCATCGAATATCTCCATGAAAGATGCACTCTTCACATCATCCATGGCGACATCAAATCCTCCAATGTTTTACTGGACGGTGACTCCAATTGCAGGATCAGCGACTTTGGATCTTCGAAAATGGGCTTCTCCTCTATGATACCGCCACCCTCGTCGTTGCCTTCATCATCTCCTTATGTTAGGAGAAAGAATATTATCATGGGTTCTCCGGGCTACACCGATCCGGCATACTTGAGGACCGGGATAGCCTCGAAGAAGAACGACATCTATAGCTTTGGCGTCTTGGTCCTCGAGCTCGTGACTGGTTTGGAGGCGTTTCGCGCGGACAAGGGACTGGTCTTGGCCTCGATGGCAGCTCATATGGCTAAGGATGTCGATCGTATGGATGTTAGTGAGGTGACGAACATGGTGGATCCAAAATTGAGAGGAGATTTCAACGTGGAAGAGGCGAGGGCTCTGATTGAACTAGCGAGGTCATGTTTCGACCAGTCGACCCTGGTTAGGCCGACAGCGAGCTGCATGGTGAAGACGATGAAAGAGAAGGTTTCTTCAATCTCGTTCACGAACTCGAACTTGAGGCATAAACTTTCTAATGATTTGTAGCCAAATATGGACTATGTTTGTGTGGAGATCTACATGTACAATGTGTGGATTTTCTAATGATCTGTGGCCAATATTGAACTGTGTTTATGTGAAGATCTACATGTGCATGGTTGGAAATCAAATCGAATTGAATTAATCACGAGCGTAAAGAATCCATGAAAATCAGGAAAAAAGCAACGTAATTCTTCTCCCTCTCTTTCTTCCTTTTTTGCCTTGTGCGCTCACCTTTTTTCCCCTTTTTTGACTTATTTTTCAATCTCCTTTTTTCTTTTAAAAAAGTTAATATTATGAAAAACCTTATAATGAGACACCCATAATTAATTTACTAAAAATTAATTTTTTTGATCATAAAAAATTCAAATTGATACTTTAGTGATAAATTTAGCATCTATTAATTTTTGTTAAATTTTATCATCAAATTACTGAATTAAATAATACGTGACAAGTGTACTAGGTTAGAATTTTACAATTCATTTGTTACTGAGATGTACCGATTTGATATTTTTTATGGTAAAAAAAATTAGTTTTTGGTAAATTTGTCATAGGTATATTAGTTTAGGATTTTTTGTAGTTAAAAAATTAATTTAGAATAAATTTATCATAGATATATTAATTTGAAGTCTTTTGTAGTATTAAATAAATAAAAAAAAAAAAAAAAAAAAAAACTCTATTTTTTTTTTACCTACTCCTACCTTTCTCCTACTATAAATATAGAAACTATTATTATAAAATAAAAAAAGTACTTTGGCTCGCCGGCTTGGTTTGTTTGGCAAAAAAGAGTAAAATCGAACAAAATTGCTTAATTTCAATCTAATTCGATTTGTGAACTGGTCTTCTAAAATTATCTCTTCAAATCAACAAATTTTAACTTTTAGTTCAATTTGTTAGTTTGGATTGAATTATATTTGACCTAAACGATACAATCGATTGGTTTACAAGACTTAAAATACTTAACTTCAATATATGCGACGGAAGCTACTGTAATTGCAGTAGATACATGAGGGAGCCATAAGACTTAGCGAAGATTTAGATTTTAGGGAACCAAATTTTATTCTTTTTTTCTATACATAATTGTGTTGCAAATACTATTTATATAAAGGACTCTAAGAGATAAAATACAAAAGGTAACGGACTAACAAATATTCCCTAAATATTTCCCGAATATTTTCTTCCCTTAACATCCCCTTGCAAGCTAATGGTGAGGGTGAACCATTAGCTCGGACCGCAATTGAAGGAATCGACGAGTAGGCAAGCCTTAAGGAACCAGCAAGTAGGCAAGCCTTTAGTGAAGATATCGATAGTCTGTTCTTTTGTAGAAATGTCGTCGACTACCAATTGTTTCCCTATAATGCATTCCCGAATGAAATGGTAATCAATTTCCACATGTTTGGTTCAAGCATGAAACATGGGATTTGTGGATAAATAGATGGTAGATAAGTTATTGTACCAAAGAGTGGCAGCTCAGGTAGTTGTACATGAAGATCTCGAAGAAGATATTCAAGCCACATTGACCCTTTTTGAATGGGCCCGGCCGTGGAAGGGTGAAATTATTTTTTTTTTTTGGTAAAATGGTGAATTTTTTTTTTTTTAAATGGTGAAATTTTTTTTTCATCCCAAATACTAAATAAAATGTCCATAAAAAATTACATCGAGACAGGTTGGATAAATAAGATTCATAGTATACTTTTTACTACTTATTAGGAAAAATTTGAAGAAAAAATAGATACATTTGATAAAAATTCATTATCAACAGAAAAAAAACTTTCTTTATTTCCATTTCCAGAAACCGAACAAGGAAGAATTCATTCAGAAGATCAAATAAAAATTTTGAAAATTTTCTTCAACGCAGTTATAACTGAGCCCAAGACTAAAAGAATAAAAAAAAAATCTATTGGAATAAAAGAAATAAGTAGCCACATTGACTCTGCCGTTGTATCCGCAAGACACTTGCATTTTGCTTTGGTGCTGGAGTAAATCATAGTTCATTACTTGCAAGATGACCACGAGATGAGATTTGGTTGGTGATAGACACAGAACCCACTAATGGAGCAACAGTTTGTCCGGTCGCTCGCCTAGTTAGCGTCACAAAATGCATGGAGCTGAGTGGCTGTTGCTCGAGTAAAAAGAAGACCATGCGAGACTGTAGGGATAAGTACATTAAAAGTGCCAAAAGTTATGTACGGCGTTTACTTTAGTGCTAAAATTTTTTACCAGCTCATTTAAGTGCTAAATCGGAGAAGAAACAATCACTTATGTATCAATGGCGAGAAATCCCAACCCAAATGATTCGTGGCATTTATAATTAAAATTACAATATGACTTGGTAAATTTTTTAAAAACCTTAGTCCACATGGCATTTCCACGTGGTATGGTTGGCAGTAAAGTGATCGCTTTTTAACAACGATTGGTACTGAAGTTATCACTTTAATAAAATTTGGCACTTAAATGATTACTATTGACAACATTTAGAAGAAATCATTTAGGGTTATCTGCTGACTAGGCACGTCGGTGAGCCACATAAGATTGAGAAATTAATAAAATATATCCATGTTAAATTTCCAACAACTCAGATCGGAATTGACACTTAAGTGTTTTTTTTTTTTTATAAAGAAAGTGGCACTTAAGTGTTCCAAAAAAAACTTTTAGTTCTAAAGTAAGTGTCATACACAACTTTTAATATTTCTAGTGTACTTATCCCTGAGACCGTGTTAGCTAAGTTATGTAGATTGCGTTTCGCGGCCTGCCAATCGACCATAGTGGGGGCATGAAGATGTTGACAAACTGAATTCACCGCGTATGCAATATCGGGCCGCCTAAGAGTGAGATATTGAAGTGCTCCCATAATACTTCGAAACTGAAATGGGTGCAAGTGGCTTATGAGAAGCAACCGTGTCTAGTCCATAATATTAGTAGGAGTAGCAATGGGTTTGGCATATTGCATATTAGTATTTTTCACTATTTTCCTCACAAATTGACCCTGGTGAAAATGTAACCCATCGTTGGTATGAAGCACTTCAATCCCCAAAAAATAATAAATGTCCTTAAATCCTTGATAGCAAATTCTGACCGAAGGGATTGCATGAGATCATGTAATGGAGCATTCGGGAACCAGTTAAATTAATGTCGTCAATGTACACCAATAAGTAAATGGTGAAATCAGCTGTGAGCTTAACAAACAAGATGGTGTTAGCCGTGGATATGACAAATCCCAAGTCGCACAAGCGGGTGTACCAAGCGTGAGGTGCTTGTTTAAGACCATATAATGAGTGTTGAAGGCGACAAACATAGTCGGGCTTACTCGCATCAACAAAACCTCACGGTGAAGTCATAGAAATTTCCTTCTCAAGTAATATGTATAGGAATGCATTAGAGACATCCAATTGTCGAATGGACAAATGTTGAGAATATGCCAAAGACAAGACCATGTGTATTGTAATGGGTTTGGCAACTAGACTAAACGTCTTGGTGTAATTGATACCCTAATGTTGATGAAAACCCTTGGCAACCAATCTTGCTTCATATCATTCAATAGTTCCGTCGGAGTGGAGTTTAGTCTTATACACCTATTTGCATTTGATGGGTTGAGCATGAGCGGGAAGTGGAACAAGATCCCATGTGCCATTATCCAATAGTGCTTTGTATTCGAATTGCATTGTGAGCTATCATTTCTCATCCTTTGCAACCTTGGGAAGACAAGTGAGTTCTTTAGGAATACTAGACTGAACCACAAGAGCCAAGGTGTGATTTCTTTTAAAAGTTTGGCGAGTTATGGTCCCATCTCGAAGACGGGTTGTCATAGGATGTGAAAATGATGCTGTTCCCATGGCAGGAGTTTCTTGTGGTACCTCAACAGCTTCGGTTGTAGTTTTGGTGGTGTCAACAAGCAAAACATCTGGATTTGGTAGAGAAACCCATGGAGACTTGAGTGGTTCAGCCGGTGTCGAGGATGATAGGGAGAAATCAGTAGGTAAAAATTGTTGCGATAAGGCGAGCGATCGAATAATAATATAGACTGAAAAGAAAATAAAACAAACACTAGATTTACGTGGTTCAGTCGTAAAGACCTATGTCTACGGGGAAAACAGTAGCGAATTTCACTATAGATCAAGCGATACAAGGAGATTACACACTCGAGTCACTCAAACACTCTCTCGGTGTTTCCCAAGCCCCAATTACACCTAATAACACACACAGTGTTTAGCTCCGAAATTCCTCAAGAAATAATCTCTCAATCTCACGAAGAAATTACACGCAAATCTTATCACAAGATTTAATTGGCTTTAACACTAAACCTTCTTGGATGTAATTCACGACAAAGAAAATCCCTCCCAAGCACTCGACAACAAGACAGCGCTTCAAGATCAATTCTTCACGATCAACGGCGGAACACCAAGCACTCACGCGGCGCTTCAAGACAATTTGTGATCCACATCTATCACCCATGGCCTTAAGTCTATATATAAGTAAAACCCTTATTCTTTTGCCAACTTCTCATAGGATTTTGTTTCCTATCCAAAACATATCTTTGTATATTTTAAACAAAAATCCAAGTCCTAGTCAAAGTTGGACTTTCCTATTTTAACAGCCAGACTCTCCAACGCAGATTCAAATTCGGGAAGTTGATCTTCGGATCTTCTTTGCTCGATTTCAAACATCCACAACATATCCAATTCGGAATATTCGTAATTTTGCATTGGGCTTAAACTCGAGACATATTTTAACAAAAATAGTTCCACACGTGTTGGTGTTAAGGCATTTTGAGAGGAGTTTGGCATGGTGGCCTCATCAAAAGTGGCATCCGCAACAACATAAAAGGGCTTATACTTGGGGCAAAAGTAGCGATATCCTTTATATCTCGAAGGATAACCCATAAAGAAACCTTGGATCTTGGTACGAACTTATGGGGCAAGTAAGGGCAAAGAAATCGATGCATTGCACAATCAAAAACACGTAAGTGTGTAATATCGGGTTTAGTGTGAAATAAAGTCTCCCAAGGTGAATATTATCAATGACTGGTGTTGGCGTGTAGTTAATCAAGTAAACCGCAGTTTCAAAACCAAACTCCCCAAACACTAGTGGAATAGAACCTTGATGAAGTCAATCCAGTTTCGGTTATATGTTGATGTTTCCATTTTGCGGTCCCATTTTGATAGAGTGCATAAGGACAAGAAACCCCTTATGCTCTATAATATATTGGACAAATTCGATGGATATGACAAATTCAAATGCTTTGTCGCACTGCATAGAAGTAATTTTGCAGTTAAGTTGGTTTTCAACAACTTAATTGAAAAGCCTTAAAAATGGAACAAAATTGACTGTGAGATGAGAATGAATGGAACCAAGTAAAACACAATAAATCGTCAATAAAACAAATGTAGTATTTATTGCCATTGAATGAAATAATAGGAGAGGGATCCCAAATATCAAAGTGAATTAATTCCAAAGGTTGTTTTGACCTGGACAAAATAGGATAGTGATTATGGCAGTGATTTTTATTCATAGCACACGTTGTACCGACGAAGATAAATAACAACTAAAACTAATGTTGGATGAATTGAGAAGATGCATAAGCTAGTCGGTGGTGGCACTTCCCAATCGGTTAAGCCATAAAGCGAGAGAAGCAACTGATGCAGGAGGTGTGGAAGAGTGGCCAAACGGAAAGGTGACGTGGTAAAGCCCATTGTCATGCACGACGTGGAGGATTTCCTGACCATTTTTAGTAGACGTGGCAATAAATGAATTTGAATCAAATTGGAAAACACAATAGTTATCAAGCACAAACTAAGACATGGAGAGACTTTTTAGTGATTCCAGGTATGACTAAAATTTGACAAAGTATAAAGGACAGAAAAGAGGAGACAAGTGTACCTGTGTGGGTGATCGGTAAGGAGATGTCATCACCCACAACAAGTTGATTTTGACTTGAATATGGAGTGACACTTGTAAGTCCAACAGAATTGTCCATAATGTGATGCATAGCACTTGAATCAACAAACCACGCCGAATATGTGAGAGCAGATGGCGGACTTGATGGCGGCAAATACTATGGCAGTGAATTCAGACTCATCAAGTAGGCTTGTGCGGGCTGGACTGATCCAACAAAGTGGTAACATGTATTGGTCCTATGGCCTTGCTTGCTACAAAGCTGACATAATGGGCCTCCTCTGTTGTGGTGTTTCTTGCGATTTCTAATTTCATAATGTGAGCCATGACCATTGGATATTCCAAAAAAATTTCCAGATTGATTAAAATCTACATGGAACTTGTTGGACTCGTGACGAGTTAGTTGAGAAAGAGGCGGTCCTTGGCTGGTGTGAAAAGCCATTGAGGGGGGCTAATTATTTGTTATCTATACTTGCTCTAGCCTTCCCTTGTGACTAAGAATTAAGCATGAAGTTGGTCCTTTGTCAAGGACTCGGTTTGAGTTAAAACGGAAATTGCAGTGTTAAGACCTGAAATTTAGCACCCAAACCACGAAACAATTGAGTATGATATTCATTAGTAGATAAAGGCTCACCAATAGCAGCTAACTGGTCTATGAGGCTGTTGGCTTCTTGTAGGAATTCTGGGACGGATCGGTAACCTTTTGAGAGTGATTGAAGCTGGAGCCATACAGTAGACGTGTGAGTAGTTAATTGAGCAGCCTATGAGTTCGCAAGATACTTCCAAACACTTGCTGCGGATGGGTGACTCGTCAATTGAGCAACTATTGGAGCAGTCGATGAATGGAGGATCTAAGCCAAGGTAATGGACTCTCGAAATTTCTAATTTTCAAACGCTGGTTGATCATCTGCATAATAGCCTCTCTTGGTGCAATCTCCTTGATAGTCTCCTCCAGCTAAGGTTTGGTACCGTTCAGAATGGAAAACAAGTAGGCAGCGTGTCAATACGGCAAGATTTGTGCTTTCTAGATTAGAAAGTTCAAAAAAAAAAAAAAAAAAAAGGATTAGAAAATTCGTCCCGGTTAGCTTGTTCCCAATACTCGGTGGTGACATGAGAGTGGGGTTACTTGAGACGGTTGTGATAACATTAATGGTGGTGTTGATGCAAATGAAGAAGATAATGTTTCTTCAAACATGGATTGGTGAGGCTTTCGTCGAAGATGCTTTGATACCAACTTAAAGTACTTAATTTCATTATATGTAAAGGAAGCTATTACAATCGTAGTTGATACATGAGGGAGTCATGAGACTCAGTGAAGAATTAGGTTCTAAGTAATAAAATTTTCTTCTTTTTTTCAATATGTAATTGTGTTGCAAATGCAATATATATAAAGGACTCTAAGAGATAAGATACAAAATGTGACAGAATAACATATATATTTAGTTGAATATTTTCTTCCCTTACCAACAGATTCTTGATTGGTTTTGACTACCACCAACCAAGGATTTTGAATCGGAATGAAGGATAGGTCCGTACTTTTAAGAAATCGCATGTCAATTCCAGAAAAATAACGCTCGCAAACAATTCACCAGACATAATATAGTAATAAAAGAGCAGAATCAGATAAACACGCCAAAAAATTTGTTATCGAAGTTCACCCAAACCTGGGCTACGTCTCTGCGTAGAGGCACTCTACGAATCCACTAGAATTCGGAAAAGTTGGAATACAACGACGATCTTCTCTCAAGATTAGGGCACAAAGAGATTGAGAACTCTTATCAAGAAAAAACTCACTTTTTTCTTCTCTCTTTTTCTTGCCTCTCAATTTCCTTTTTTCAGCGTCTTGATGGCTAGGTTTTTTTTTGCCATCGCTAATATAAAGGTATCACTTTTAACCTAAAAGAAAATCTAATAGAAAAGACAAAAAGAGCCCCTAAAAACAAATATTTGGCTTTATCTATAACAATCTCCCACTTGAAGACAAATATACCAAAGCACCAAGCAACTTTGCATCTATCTTCTTCAAAAAATAGTAGTGAAAAACTTGTGCCTCTATGATACTCCTCATCAATCAACATGGAGTAATACTGATGGTAGTAGTACAAAAAATATGCTTTTCTCTGTCTACTACCTTAGTCATCATGTTAGCTGGATTCTTCGAGCCATCAATCTTCTGTAACTTTAATTCATTATCTTTCAATGCTAACCTGATAAAGTGATAACGCTTCTTGATATGTCTAGTCCTTGAGTGATAAGCTGCATTCTTTGCTAAGTGCATTGCACTTTGACTATCACTCCAAAGTGTACTGATTGGCTGTTTTCGATGTAACTCATTCATATAATCTTGTAACCACATGATTTCCTTGGAGGCTTTTGTAATCGCTACATATTCTGCCTCTGTCGTCGACAAAGCCACTACTTTTTGTAGTTGAGATACCCAACTCACTACTGTACTTGCAACTGTAAAGACATATCCAGTGGTACTCTTACCACTATCTCGATCACCCGAATGATCTGCGTCTACATAACCCTGCAACTCTAGAGATGTACCACCATAACAAAGTGAGTAATTGGAAGTACCTGCTAGATATCTCAATATCTATTTAACTGCATTCCAATGCTCTCTACCTAGGTTCTGCATATATCTACTCACAACTCCCACTACTTGTGCAATGTCTGGTCTCGTGCTCACCATGGCATACATCAAACTCCCCACCACTGATGCATATGGAACTACCGCCATCTCATCTTTCAAAGCTTGAGTGCTTGGACACATATCCTTAGAAAGTTTGAAGTGACTCGCTAGAGGAATCGCAACCGGTTTTGCTTTGTCCATGTAAAATCTCTTTAACACCTTATTTACATAGTCTTCTTGCGACAACCATAATTTCTTGTTTTTCCTGTCCCTGATGATTTTCATGCCTAAAATATTCTTGGCCTCTCCCAAGTCTTTTATAGCAAACTGTGATGATAACATCTTCTTCACTTCTACGATTCTCTTCATATTGGAACTAGCCACTAGCATGTCATCCACATATAAAGAGAGATACACAATGTCACTATCATCATACTTACGAAAATAAACACAGTGATCAGACTCACAATGTACAAATCATTTTTCTTACATGAAACCATCAAATTTTAGGTACCATTGCCGCGGAACTTGTTTCAAGCCATACAAGCTTTTCTTCAAGCGACATACCATGTGCTCCTTACCTTTGACTTCAAAACCTTTAGGTTGTGCCATGTATAGTTCTTTATCTAAGTCACCATGTAAAAACGTTGTTTTTACGTCTAACTGCTCAAGATGAAGATCCTCCACTGCAATTATACTTAGCAGAACTCTAATTGATGTCATTTTCACTACAAGTGAAAATATCTCGGAGTAGTCGATCACTTCTTTTTTAGAAAAGCCATTGACTACAAGTCTTGCCTTGTATCTAATACTACCATCTACTTCATTCTTAATCCTGTACACCCATTTGTTTAATAAAGCTTTTTTACATGTGGGCAACTTGGTCAACTCCCAAGTTTTGTTCTGAAGTAACGAGCTCATCTCGTCTTTCATAGCACACTCCCATTGCAAGTGAGACGTGTCTGCCTTTGCCTCATCGTAAGTCTCCGGTTCTCCCGAATCTGTATATAAGACATGGCTTAGAACAGTATTAGCTGATGGATCAAAAATTACCTTTGGCTTTCTCACACGTGTAGACCTTCTCAAGACAAGTACTTCAGGGTCATTCGTTTGCTCCGAATCACTGCATTCTTCTTGAACTACCTCTTCACTAATAATAGGCTCATCTTGAACCTCTCTTTCAAGTGCACTTTGATCTACTTGAAACATCTTTACATGCATTGTGTCTAATTCAACATATTCTGGTTGTACTACCTTCTCGTGCTTTGTCTCTGTCTGACGATCCTTGTAGATCTTTTCTTCATGGAATACCATATTGCGACTGCGGATAACTTTGTTATTCTCATAATCCCAAAGCCTATAGCCATACTCATTGCCACCGTATCCGACAAAGACGCACTTCTGGGACTTAGCATTAAGCTTTTTCCTATCCTCCTGTCAATCAAAGCATATGTAATACAACCAAACACCTTTAGATGTGAATAATTAATCTTTTTACCTGACCACCGCTCTTATGGTATTTCTCCATCCAACGCACTAGATGGACTTCTGTTGATAAGATAAACAGCTGCATCAACTGTGGCAGCCCATAAGTGTAGCGGGAGACCTATGTGTAGTCTCATGCATCTCGCACATTTTAGAATAGTCCTGTTTATTCTTTCAGCTACACCATTCTCTTAAGGAGTTCTAGGAATAGTCTTTAGCTCGTGTATGCCCTCTCGACTCAAATATTCTGCAAATTCTTTATTCGTGTATTCACCACCATTATTAGATTTCAAAGCTTTAATCTGATAACCTGTCTCTTTTTCTACCATGGTCTTCCACATTCTGAACATCCCGAATACTTCTGATTTTTCTTTAAGAGCATAGAACCAAGTCTTTCTTGTTGCGTCATCAATGAAGGTGACAAAATATCTCTTACCACCATAAGAGAGTTCCTGAGTAGGTCCCCATACATCAGTATGAACCAACTCTAGCTTATGGCCTTTATTTTGTCACCCATTCAATTGAAAACTAACAACCTTCTGTTTTCCATAAATGCAACTCTCACAAAAATCTAACTCAACTTTTTGCAAACCCGTGAGTAATTTTCTCGAGTGTAACTGCTTTACACCTTTTTCACCAAGATGTCATAAACGATAATGCCAAAGAGTAGATAAATTACCTGTAGCCATTGTAGTTGCAACCATATCACTGATATTGTCTCTTGGAGAAGGTAAAGTGTACATGTACGCTTTCCCTTTGCTACTACTCTTGCCCCTGAGGTTATCTTCTACTCTCCGTAGCCAAAGGTTATTACCAAACCTTCTTGGTCAAGTTTACTAGTTGAAATCAGATTTTTCTTTAATTCTAGAATATGCCTAGTTTCACGCAAAATTAGACGTCCTCCACCTGAGATGTTCACAGTCACAATTCCTTTCCTAACAATTGGACACATGTGGCCGTTTCCCACAACCACTTGTCCAAAATCTCCACTGGCATAATAATCAAATATGTCTCTTTGCGAGGTGCAATGAAAAGAAGTGCCAGAATCAATAAACCATTTATCTGTTATCAAGTCAAACCTTGCAAATAAACACAAGTTATCTAGCAAAGACTTATCGCTAACCACATTAGCACCTTGATTCTCATATTGCTGCTTCTTTTTGTAGGCTTCACACTGAAACCTCCGGTGTCCGGTTTTGTGACAAAACCAACACTCATCTTTTGCAACCTGTCTCTTACCCCTTGATTGTGATCTGCCACGCCTGCTGAAATTTCCTCTACTTTTACTTCTTCCACGGTTCTCCACTGCGAGTGCCGTTGAAGATGTAGATGCAGAAAAATTATTATTCCACCTGAGACTTTCCTTCGTATCTCTTCATCCATGATATTACTCACAGCATCATCAAGAGTTAAATCATCCTTCATGGTGCTCAAAATTCCCTGCATTGCGGTATTGTAGCTTTCTGGAAGAAAACATAAAAATAATAAAGCTTGAAGCTTCATATCTAAATTTATGCCTGCAGATTCCAATTGACCCTTGACCTACGTAAAACTATTAATATGCTCTGCCACAGAACCTCTATCAGATAACTTCATATTAACCAATTTCTTCAACAAAAATACCTGATTTGATGTGGATGGCTTCTCAAAAATATTCGTTAGAATATCCATGACTTCTTTTGCAGTTTTTGCTTTTGCGATGTGGTGCCTTGTCTTTTTCGTCAACCCTAGACGAATCGCACCTAATGCCTTTCAATCAAGAATTTTCCATCCGGCTTCTGCTGTCGGATCCACTTCCGCCATCTCGGGTTTCCAACCCTCAAGTGGTACATAGAGATCTTTTTGATAAAGATAATTCTCTATTTGTAGTTTCCACCATCCGAAATCCTCCCCATTGAACTTATCGATTCTGATTTTATCCTCTGCCATCCTGTTTGCTTTCAATCGAATGTCACCGAAAACCCTCGATGTTCTTGATTAGCCAACCTAGGCTCTGATACCAGTTTTTAAGAAATCGCACGTCGATTCTAGAAAAATAACGCTTGCAAACAATTCACCAGACATAATATAGTAATAAAAGAGCAGAATCATATGAACACGCTAGAAAATTTGTATCAAAGTTCACCCAAACTGAGCTACGTCTCCGTGCAGAGGCACTCTGCAAATCCACTAGAATTCGGAAAAGTTGGAATACAACGACGATATTCTCTCAAGATTATGGCACAAAGAGATTGAGAACTCTCATCAAGAAAAAACTCACTTTTTTCTTCTCTCTTTTTCTTGCCTCTCAATTTCCTTTTTCAGCGTCTTGACGGCTAGGTTTTTTTTTGTCATCGCTAATATAAAGGTATCACTTTTAACCTAAAAGAAAATCTAATAGAAAAGACAAAAAAAAAGCCCCTAAAAACAAATATTTGGCTTTATCTATAACAAGTACCTGATTGACCGATCAATCCTAATTAAACCGATTGGTACTGTTTTTAAAACGTTGGAAAAAATAAATTGAAGTGAGAAAATGACGCAAATAACCTATAAACTTCGACACAATATGTTATATAATTTTTAAAATTTTAATTTGTTCAATACGATCTTTAAATTTTTATTATTTTCAATGTGGTTTATAAATTTTTGATATATATTCAATTTAATCCCCAAACTATATGAAAATGATCAATATTTTCCTTGAATTTGAATTAATGAAAGAACAATATTGGACATTTTCATATAACTAAATGACTCAACTGAACATGTATAAAAAATTTAGGGGCCACGCTAAATGGATTAAAAGTTTAGAGACCACATTTGAACCGATATTATGCTAAATTTAGGAAACACTTGTGTTATTATCCCAATCGAAGTAAGATCGTTCAAAATTAGAAAAGCACCAGAAATGTAATCGGATGCCAATTGCGAGAAGTTCCCCAACCCGAGTGAGTGGTCCACAGAGACAACACCCACGTTTTCCAAGTTGATAATGCCGCTCCCGTTTTTTTATCATATGAGCTTTGAACCGAAGTAGCAAGCAAGCAACCTTGCTTTGACCGACCGACAATTTCATCACGAGAATGGATTATGGGCTAAAATCCTTTTTTTTAGAGTCCTAACCACTTCCCATTTTTTCCTATTCTTCGGACAACATTTGTAGCCACCTTCCGTGATCGTACACTCGAATTACTCGTCTAGCATCAACAAAGCAGTGTGTCTATGTGCCCACGAGGTTCCTGCCAACAAACCCATCACTTTAAAAATTCAATTTAATGCATAATCTATGATAAAGATAACATAAGATGCGTCCCAATAATCATAAAGCAAATAGATACGAAAGTTTCAATTTATGTACAATTATGCACAGACAATTACACTTTGGTTTAAAGAAAATTGCGAGTCAAAATGTGCCCTAACAACCCCATGAAGACCCTTCTGATCTGAATCAAGAAGCTTCAAGGACACCACCTTCCGACTCTTATCCCGCCTGTCCGATTCTTGACACCCACCGAACCCATGAAAACCTAAAGAAAAGGACAAGGATGCTGGTAAAACAAAGCGGACGTGCGCGTGCTGCGGTCCGCCTCTCGTCGTGTCAAGGGATTTCAAAAACAGTGTATCCATCCATCGATCTTCTTTGTCTCATAGCTAGTACGCGCTTTTTGTCCTTTGGCCCCATCCCTCTCTCTCTCTCTCTCTCGCCTTCTTCGCTTTTTCTCTTTGACCCGCACCAAACCACTGCGACGAGCCCCACCGGTAGCTAGCGACCTTAAAGTACACTCCTTAATTCACCGACTCTTCCCCTCTTAAAAGGCAACAGCAGCCCAAGAAGGGAGTTGACTCGATCTGAATCGCAGATCTGCAATTATGGGTATCGTGAAGTTTCTCCGCTCCAAGCTTCTGAACAGGCGACGCGGCTCGGACAGAGCCGCCGTCCACGCCGACGGCGGGGAGAGTTGCTCGGGACAATGTGGCGACGCGGCAGAGACGGCAGTGAAGAGGTTGGAATGGGGAGAGATCGAGAGGATCACGGGGTGCTTCTCGGAGGTGGTTGGAGAAGGCGGGTTCAGCACCGTGTACATGGGGCGTTTCCCCGGCTGCGGAGGAGGCTCCACCGCCGCCGCAGCAGCCGTCAAGGTCCACTGCGGCGGGGGAGAGCGGCTCGGTATGGCCTTCAAGCAGGAGCTGGACGTGCTGCTTCGGCTCGAGCACGAGAGCATCGTCAGGCTCCTCGGCTATTGCGATGATGCAGGTTGGCACGTCGCTCCTTTATGCACCTAGTTTATATTTAATTACCAAGATATGAAAATATTTGTCAAACTTTATCGCTTTGAATTGGAAGAAAATCATTTCCACGAACAAGGTTGAGATTTTGACAGTTGTGCATTTCAATTTCAGCTATATTGTACCATTTTATAAGTAAATGTTGATCGTATATGATCATATAGTAGTCCTACCACCATTAGCAAATATGATTTTTCAGTAATATTTTTTAAATATTATGTCATCTAAAATTACCGTAAGAACATTTTTATTGGAAACTAATTTATGTTTTCATCTCGTCTCATGAAGATCAAGGCGCGCTTATATTCGAATACATCTCCGGCGGAACACTCTATGAACGTCTCCATGGCAGCGGCGGCAATAAGCGCTCGACTCTCCTGTGGAAGAGCCGCGTGAAGATCGCCTTCCAACTTGCGCAAGCCATCGAATATCTCCATGAAAGATGCACTCTTCACATCATCCATGGCGACATCAAATCCTCCAATGTTTTACTGGACGGTGACTCCAATTGCAAGCTCTGCGACTTTGGATCTTCGAAAATGGGCTTCTCGTCTACGATACCGCCGCCCTCGTCGTCACCTTCATCATCTCCTTATGTTAGGAGAAAGAATATTATCATGGGTTCTCCGGGCTACACCGATCCGGCATACTTGAGGACCGGGATAGCCTCGAAGGAGAACGACATCTATAGCTTCGGCATCTTGGTCCTCGAGCTCGTGACAGGTTTGGAGGCGTTTCGCGCGGACAGGGGACTGGTCTTGGCCTCGATGGCGGCTCATATGACTAAGGATGTCGATCGGATGGACGTCAGTGAGGTGACGAATATGGTGGATCCAAGATTGAGAGGCGATTTCAACGTGGAAGAGGCGAGGGCTCTGGTTGGACTAGCGAGGTCGTGTTTCGATGAGTCGACCTTGGTTAGGCCGACGGCGAGCCACATGGTGAAGATGATGAAAGAGAAGGTCTCTTCAATTTCGTTCACGAACTCAAATCCAAGGCATAAATTTTCTAATAATCTGTAGCCAAACATGGACTACGTTTGTGCGGAGACCTACATGTACAATGTGTGAATTTTCTAATGATCTGCAGCCAACATTGATCTATGTTCATGTGAAGATCTACATTTGCATGGTTTGAAATCAACTCGAATTGAATTAATCACGAGCGTAAAGAATTCATGAAAATAAGGAAGAAAGCAGCGTGATTCTTCTCCCTCTCTTTCTTCCTTTCTTTCCATGTGCGCTCACCTTTTTTTTCCCGTTTTTGACTTATTTTCCAATCTCCTTTGTTTCTTAACAAAAAAAAGTTAATATTATGAAGAATCTTAAATTGATACACTCGTAATAAATTTACTAAAAATTAATTTTTTTACCACAAAAAGCTCAAATTGGTACTTTAGTGACAAATTTACTTTGCATTAGTTTCCATTAAATTTTATCATTAATTTGTTACAAATGTACCAATTTGATTTTTTTTGGTAGTAAAAAAATTAGTTAGGGGTAAATTTGTCACGAGTATACCTATTTAGGATTTTATGTAGTAAAAAATTAGTTTAGAATAAATTTGTCATAAATATATTAATTTGGGGTTTTTTGAAATATTAAACCAAAAAAAAAAAAATTTATTCTCTATTTAATTTTTTCACCTACTCCTATCTCTCTCCTACTATAAAAATAGAAACTATTATTATAAAAAAAAAAAAAAAAAAGCACTTTGGCTTGGGGACTTGGTTTAGTTTGGCAAAAAACAGTAAAATTGAACCAATTGCCTAATTTCAATCCAATTCAATTTGTGAACTAGTTTTCTAAAATTACCTCTAACCAAACCAAATTTTAAATATCAGTTTAGTTTGTTAACTTGGATTGAATTATATTTGACCTAAACCATACAATCGATCTGTTTACAGGAATTAAAATACTTAATTTCAATATATGCAAAGGAAGCTATTGCAATTGCAGTAGATACATAAGGGAGCTGTAAGACTTAGTGAAGAATTAGATTTTAGAGAATAAAATTTTATTCCTTCTTAGTGTACATAATTGTGTTGCAATTACTATGTATGTAAAGGACTCTAAGAGATAAAATACAAGAGGTAACAGAATAACAAATATTCCCTAAATATTCCCTATATAAAAATAGTTTTTTTACCTTTTAAACATCGATTAATTATATTTTTATACTAAGTAATAAAAATATTAAATAATCAATTTTTATTATATAGTAAATAATAAACCATAGTATAAACTATACTAATATCCCTACATAACATAAAATTAAATATGTATTGCTAATGGTGAGGGTGAACCACTAGCTAGTACAGCAATTGAAGGAACTGGCAGATAGGCAAGCTTTTAGTGAACAAATTGACAATTTGTTCTTTGATAGAAATGTATTGGATTGCCACTTATTTTCAAGTAAAGCATTCTTGAATGAAATGGTAATCGATTTCCACATGTTTGGTTCGAGCCATATTAACTGCGCCGTTGTATCCACAAGACATTTTTATTTTGCTTCAGTGTTGGAGCAAGCCACGGTTTATTGCTTGCAAGATGACCAAGAGATGAGATTTGGTCCATGATAGACATAGAACCCACTAATGGAGCAACGGTTTGTCTGGTAGCCCGCCCAACTGGCGTAAAAAAATACATGGTGTTGAGTGGCTGCCGCTCAAGTAAAAAGAAGACCATGCGAAACCATAGGGATAAGTACTGACTTCCCTCCACTTGTCAAAAATTGTGTACAATGCTCATTTTAGTGCTAAAAGTTTTTGTTGGCTCACTTAAGTGTCAAGTCGAAGAAAAAAACGATCATTTAAGTGCAACGGCGAAATTTTTTGATCAAATTGATTACGTGACATTTATAATTAAAATTATAACATGACTTGGCAGATTTTTTAAAAACTCTAGTTCATGTGGCATGGTTGTCACTAAAGTAATCGCTTTTTAACAATGATTGGCACTAAAGTGATCACTCTAAAAAAATTTGGCTCTTAAATTATTACTATTTACAACATTTAGACAACGTCATTGGGGGTTATTTGCTAACGAGTTATATAGGATTGAGAAATTAATAAAATATAGTTACATTAGATTTCCAGCAACTTAGATTGAAATTGGCATTTAAGTGATTTAAAAAAAACTGTTTGCACTAAAGTGAGTTTCATACACAACTTTTGGCACTTCTAGCATACTTATCTCCAAGACCGTACCTGCTACGTGATGCAGATTGTGTTTCATGGCCTACCAATTGGCCATAGTAGGGGTGTGACGATGTTGACAAGTCAAATTCAACGTGTATGCAATATCGGGCCGCTTAAGAGTGAGATATTAAAGTTCTCCCACAATGCTTCAAAACTAAAATGGGTGTACGTGGCTCATGAGAAGCAACCGTGTCTAGTTCTATGGATTTGGTAGGAGTATAGTGGGTTTGGTAGATTGCACATTAGAATTTTTCAATATTTTCCTTAGAAATTGACCCAGGTGAAGATGTAACCCATTGTTGGTATGAAGCACTTCAATCCCCAAAAAATAATGAATGCCCCCTAAATCCTTGATAGCAAATTCCGATTGAAGGGATTGCATGAGATCATGTAATGGAGCATTCGAGGAGCTGGTTAAATTAATGTCATCGACGTTCGCTAATAAGTGAATGGTGAAATCAGCCGTGTGCTTAACAAACAAGGTGGTGTTGGCCTTGGATATGACAAATCCTAAGTCGCACAAGCAAGTGTACCAAGTGCGAGACGCTTGTTTAAGACCATATAACAAGCACCATAGGCGACAAACATAGTTGAGCTTACTCGCATCACCGAAACCTTGTGATTGAGTCATATAAACTTTCTCCTTAAGTAATCTGTGTAGGAATACATTAGAGACATCCAATTATTGAATGGACAAATATTAAGAATATGCCAAAGACAAGACTATGCGTATGATAATAGAAAGACAAGACTGTTAGAGGTTTGTTTGTTAAAACAAATAGAGTGTTTTCTTTGTCCCACTTAGGAAAAGTGGGAGGGAGTGGGCTAATTTAAAAGTGCAGGTTTTTCTTTATGTACTTAAAGAATGATTGGGAGGGGCTAGACCCCACCATACCCGCGTGCCGGTGCGCAATTATTTGGCGCACTTAGCACTTAGCACTTAGCACGCTTGTGCGCCAGCGGTTTAGTTAACAATAATCCATTTGTTATTTATTCTAATTTTTATTTCTTTGTTATTAATTTTTTAGTAAACTCAGATGCTGTCTTTTATTTTGAGAATTTGGAAATAAATTATATAAAATGAAAATTCGAAATTCTATTTAAAAAAAAAAATTATAATTATTCTGAATTTTGTTTGTCTTTTCAAGATAATCTTTAGAAAATTACTTATTCAGTTTTAACTTTTCCGAAGGATTGCAATTGTTTGTTTTCGACTTCTTCCGAAGAGTAACACTTGTTTATCCGAACAATTTTCTAAAGACGTGTTTGTTCGCAATTTTCACGAAGAGTTGCAAGACTAATATATATATATATATACTTGTCATTTTTCGGAAAGAAAACGTGTGGTCAATTTTCGAGTCTTCTTTCTGAAAAAACAGCAACCAATCTTTCGATTGTTTTTCTAGAGAGATCATGGAGAAATACTAGAATTGCTATTTAGCATTCTCATCCGAGATTTTGTTGTATCCTGGAGGATTTTTGCCGGTGACCATTAGCAACATTGTGGAGCAAATAAATCCTTAAAGAAAGTGATATCACGCCTCAAAGTCCGAGTTGTTTTACTCGATCCGATTTCATTATTCAACCCATTTCGAAGCCATATATTTCCAACAAAGACTATGCGTATGATAATGGGTTTGGCCACCAGACTAAACATCTCGGTGTAATTGATACCCTCTCGTTGATAAAAACCCTTGACAACCAATCTTGCTTCATATCATTCAATGGTTTTGTAGAGCGGAGTTTAATCTTATACACCTATTTGCATCCAATGGGTCGAGCATGAGTGGAACGGAACAAAATCCCATGTGCCATTCTTCATTAGTGCTTTGTATTTGGATTGCATCGCGATTTGCCATTTCTCATCCTTTGCAGCCTTGGAACAAAAACTGGGTTCTTTAGGAATATTGGATTGAACCACAAGAGTTGAAGTGAGATTTCTTTTAAAGTTCGATGATCTATGGTCCCATCTCGAAGAGGGGTTGTCATAGGATGTAAAAATGATGCTAATACCGTGGCAGGAGTTTCTTGTGGTACCTCAATGGCTTCAATTGTAGTTTTGGTAATGTCAACAAACAAAATATCTAAGATTTGGTGGAGAAACCTGTGGAGACTTGGGTGGTCCAGTAGGTGCCGAGGATGATAGGACAAATCAGTAGGCAAAAATAGTTCCACACGTGTTGGTGTTGAGGCATTTTGAGAGGAGTCTGGCGTGGCAGCAAGAGGATAGGTGGCCTCATTAAAAGTGGCATCCACGACAACATAAAAACACTTATCCTTGGGGCAATAGTACATGGGGCGTTTCCCTGGCTGCGGAGGAGGCTCCACTGCCGCTGCAGCAGCCGTCAAGGTCCACTGCGGCGGGGGAGAGCAGCTCAGCGTGGCCTTCAAGCAGGAGCTGGACGTGCTGCTTCGGCTCGAGCACGAGAACATCGTCAGGCTCCTTAGCTATTGCGATGATGCTGGTTGGCACGGTGCTCCTTGATGCACCTAGTTTATAAGACATGAAAATATTTGTCGAACTGTATTACTTTTAATCGGGAGAAAATCATTTCCACGAACAATTTGAGATGTTTGTGCATTTCAATTTCAGCTATATTTGACCATTTTACAAGTAAATGTTGATCGTATATCATCATATAGTAATCCTACCACCATTAGCAAAAATGATTTTTCAGTAATATTCAATAAATATCATATCATCTAAAATTACCATAAGAACATTTTTATCGGTAACTAATTTACGTTTCATCTCGTCTCATGAAGATCAAGGCGCGTTTATATTCGAATGCGTCTCCGGCGGAACACTCCATGAGCGCCTCCACGGCCGCAGTGGCAATAAGCGCTCGACTCTTCCATGGAAGAGCCACGTAAAGATCACCTTCCAGCTCACTCAAGCCATCGAATATCTCCACGAAAGATGTACCCTCCACATCATCCATGGCGACATCAAATCCTCCAATGTTTTACTGGACGGTTACTCCAATTGCAAGCTCTGCGACTTCGGATCCAACAAATGAGCTTCTCATCTATGATCCCGCTGCCCTCGTCGTCGCCTTCATTGTCTCCTTATGTTAGGAGAAAGAATATTACAATGGGTTCTCCGGAGATTGAGAGGTGAACTGATTAACACGGTGGACCCGAGATTGAGAGGTGATTTCGATGTGGAAGAGGCGAGGGCTTTGATTGGACTAGTGAGGTTGTGTCTCCACGAGTCCACCCCAGCTAAGCCGATGGCGAGCCGCATGGTGGAGACCATGAAAGAGAAGTTCTCTTCAATTTCGTTCAAAAACTCAAACTCGAGGCACAAACTTTTTAATGAGCTAGACATGAACTATGTTTGTGCGGAGATCTACATGTAACATGTGTGAATTTTCTAATGATCTGTAGCCAACATTGAACTATGTTTATGTGAAGATCTACATGTGCATGGTTTGAAGTCAAATCGAATTGAATTAATTACGAGCGTCAAGAATTCATGAAAATACGGAAGAAAGCAACGTCATTCGTCCCCCCTATCTCTCTTACTTTGTTTCCTTGCGCGCTCGCCTTTTTCCCCCTTCTTGACTTATTTTTCAATCTCCTTCGTTTCTTAACAAAAGCAAAAAAAGTTACTTTCATGAAAAATGGTAAACTGATACCCCTGTACTAAATTTATCAAAAATTATAAAATAAAAAATTGGTTCATTAGTGATAAATTTACTTTTTGTTAGTTTTCATTAAATTTATTATCAAATTACTGAGGTAAATGACATGTAATATTTGACCATTATACTAGTTTAGGGTTTTACTCTCTATTTGTCACAGCTGTATTAGTTTATAGTTTTTCATGGCATTATTCCTATTTAATGGAAATTAACAGAATGTAAATTTGTTATAAATATACTATTTTATATTGTTTGTGATCAAAACATTAGTTTGAGGTTAATTTGTTACATGTTTACCAATTTAGGTTTTTTGGTGGTAAAAAAATAAATTTATGATAATTTGTCTTAAGTGTATTAGTTTAGAGTTTTTCGTGGTATTAAACCAAAAAATAAAAATAAAATCTCCTCCCTTTAAATTATTCACCTATTGCTACCTATCTCCTACTATAAGAAAAAGAAACTACAATTATAAAATAAAAGCAAGTATTTCGGTTTGGCGACTTGGTTTGGTTTGGCAAAAAACAGTAAAATTGAACCAAACTATCTAACTTCAATCTACTTCAATTTGTGAAATAGTTTTCTAAAATTATCTCTTCAAATGGATTCAAATTTTAAATTTCAGTTAGGTTTTTCAGTTTGGATTGAATCATACTCAACCTAACTGATACAATCGGTTGGTTGGTTTTTACAAGTTCTTAATTGGTTTTGACCACCACCGAAAGGATTTCGAATCGGAATGGAGGATAGGTCAAGACCCAATTGATTAGTCTATCCTGATTTAACTGATTGGTCTTGTGTTTAAAACATTGATGAGAACAAACTAAAGTGAGAAAATGACACAAATAATTCATAAACTTTAGCATAATATGTAATGTGGTATCTAAAATTTTAATTTGTTCAATGTGATTTTTGAACTTTTAATATATTTGATATGATTATTAAACTTTTTGGTACATGCTTAATTTAGTCCTCATACTATATGAAAATACTTAATGTTTTCCTTTAACTTGAATTAATGGAAAAGTAACATTAAACATTTTTATACGGTTCAATGACTCAATTTAACATGTATCAAAAGTTTAGATACTACAATGAATAGATTAAAAGTTCAAAGACTATGTTGTATATTAGACTAAAGTTTAGGGACCACATCGGTGAAATTAAAAGTTTATGGACTACATTATACATTATGCTAAAGTTTAGGCATCACTTGTAATATTATCCCAATCAAAGAAAGATCTTTCAAAATTAGAAAAGCACCAGAAACGTGATCGATTGTCAATCGAGAGAGGTTCCCTAGCCCGAGTGGGCGGTCCCGCAGAGACAACCCACGTTTTCCAAGTTAATAATGCCGCTCCCGTTCTTATCAGATTAGCTTTGAAACGAAGTAGCAAGTAAGCAACCTCACTTTGACCGACCGACAATTTCATTAGTGAGAAAAGATGATTGACTAAATGCCTTTTTTAAAGTCCTAACTACTTCCCATTTGTTTCTATTCGTCGGACACTTTGGTCACCTTCCGGATCTTACTAACATCAACAAAGCAACGTGTCTATGTGCCTGCGAGTTTCGTGCTAACAAACACAACACCTTAAAAATTCAATTTAGTCTACGACAAAAAAACATGAGATGGTTCCAAAAAAATCATAGAGCAGATAGATATGAAAGTTTCATTTCATGTATATGTATCAGTATCCACGATTACACTTAGTTTAAAGAAAAATGTGAGTCAAAATGTGCCCTAACAACCCCGTGAAGGACCCTCTGATCTGAATCAAGAAGCTTCAAGGATGCCACCTTCCGACTCTCACCCGGCCCGTCCGATTCTTGACACCCACCGAACCCCAAGAAACCCTAAGGAAAAGACAAATCCTGGTAAAACAAAGCGTTCGTGCGCGTGCTGCTGTCGTCAAGGGATTTCAAAAACAGTGTATCCATCCATCGATCTTCTTTGTCCCTTAGCTAGTACGCGCTCTTTGTCCTTTGGCCCCATCTCTCTCTCTCTCTCTCTCCTCCTTCGCTTCTTCTCTTTGAGCCTCGCCAAACCACTGCCGCCACGAGCCCCACCGGTAGCTAGCGACCATAAAGTATACTCCATAATTCACCGACTCTTCCCTTTTAAAAAGCAGCAGCAGCCCAAGAAGGCAGTTGACTTGATCTGAATCGCGGATCTGCAACTATGGGTATTGTGAAGTTCATCCGCTCCAAGCTGCTGAACAGGCGACGAGCCGCCGTCCATGTCGACGGCGGGGAGAGTTGCTCGGGACGGTGCGGCGACGCGGCGGCGGAGGCGGCGGGGGTGGCTGTGAAGAGGTTGGAGTGGGGAGAGATCGAGAGGATCACGGGGTGCTTCTCGGTGGTGGTTGGAGAAGGCGGGTTCAGCACCGTGTACATGGGGCATTTGCCCGTCTGCGGAGGAGGCTCCGCCGCTGCCGCAGCTGTCAAAGTCCACTGCGGCGGCGGAGAGCGGCTCAGCCTGGCCTTCAAGCAGGAGCTGGACGTGCTGCATCGGCTCAAGCATGAGAACATCGTCAGGCTCCTCGGCTATTGCGATGATGCAGGTTGATTTCTCAGTACTATTCAGTAAATATCGTATCATCTAAAAGTACCATAAGAAATTTTTTATCAGTAACTAATTTAAGTTTCATCCCGTCTCATGAAGATCAAGGCGCGCTTATATTCGAATACGTCTCTGGCGGAACACTCCACGAACGCCTCCACGGCAGCGGCAGCAATAAGCGCTCGACTCTCCCATGGAAGAGCCGCGTGAAGATCGCCTTCCAACTTGCGCAAGCCATCGAATATCTCCATGAAAGATGCACCCTCCACATCATCCATGGCGACATCAAATCCTCCAATGTTTTACTGGACGGTGACTCCAATTGCAGGCTCTGCGACTTTGGATCTGCGAAAATGGGCTTCTCGTCTATGATACCGCCGCCATGGTCGTCGCCCTCATCATCCCCTTATGTTAGGAGAAAGAATATTATCATGGGTTCTCTGGGCTACACTGATCCGGTATACTTGAGGAACGGAATAGCCTCAAAGAAGAATGACATCTATAGCTTCGGCGTCTTGGTCCTTGAGCTCGTGACCGGTTTGGAGGCGTTTCGCGCGGACAAGGGACAGGTCCTGGCCTCAATGGCAGCTCATATGACTAACGGTGTCGATTGTATGGATGTCGGTGAGGTGACGAAGATGGTGGATCCGAGATTGATAGGTGATTTCGATGTGGAAGAGGCGAGGACTGTGATTGGACTAGCGAGGTCATGTCTTGATGAGTCGACACTGGCTAGGCCGACGGCAAGCCGCGTGGTGAAGACGATGAAAGAGAAGGTTCCTTCGATTTCGTTCACGGACTTGAATTCGAGGCACAAAGTTTCTAATGATCTATAGCCAAACATGACCTATGTTTGTGTGGAGATCTACATGTACATGTGTGAATTTTTATGTTCAAATGTGCAGTTGATTTTATCTCTTTGACATTTGGAGAACTTTGAAAGTTCGTGCCGTGTGTGCCGTGGCTTGCAAGAGAAGTTTGACAAAGGGTTTGTCCACATTGATAATTGTATAAATGCAGTATATTTCCTTTATCTACAATCTATAAGTACCAATTTCCTTTAGAGGTCATTTTCATTCTATAGAAGTATTTCTATGGTATAAAAACTCACCATAGACTTAAAAGCAAAAATCACATTATTCGAACATCTTGCCTTCTAATACGATTAAACATCATCAAGTTGTACGGTACACTGATGTACTATGAAAGTATGGTTTAATAAGCAAGTTTTGAGGTCGCACAACTATTTGGAAACTTGGCAAAGAGCATGGTGGGCTCCAACCTACTATATGAAAATTCCATACATATGCCAAATAATGGAAAATGTATTGGTTTGAACTATTTAGGAAAAATATTAAATAAGAGTCTAAAGTATCATCATTTTCTTCAATAAGGGTCCGAAGTTGACTTTATTTAAAATAAGAGCATGAAATAGTCAAATCATCTTAAATAAGGACTTGAAATGACCACATCGGTTTTAAAAAAATGACCTAACCTTTCAAACTAAAGGACTTTTTCCTCTTTTACTTTATTTTTTTTATTTTTTCTTGTTTATTTTTTCTTCTCCCCCCTTCCCTCTGCCGACCATGGCAGAGGTTGCTAGGCTCATGTGAGGGCCACCCTCACCAATGTTGAGTGAGGGTCACCCTTTCTTGGGCTAGCGAGAGCAACCCCCTGCCGACGTTGGGTGAGGGCGCTCCTCACTAGTCCAAGTGAGGGTGACCCTTGCCTTGCAACCCATATTGACATCAAGCAAGGGTTGCCCTTGCACGATGTCGATGAGGATGACCCTCGCCAGCCTTGGCGAGCGACCTTTGCAAGGCATTGATAGTGATGACCGAGGGAGGGAAGAGGAAAAAAGAAAAAAGAAAAGAAAAAAAAGTGAAAAATATAGTTACATTTTGTTTTACCAAAATACCCTTTCTACGATAATCGAAATAGTCATTTCCCAGCCAAAAACCCTTATTTGAGATGATTTGGTCATTTTAAGTCTTTATTTGAAATGATTTGGCTATTTCATGCCTTCATTTGAAACAAAGTGCACTTAGAGCCCTTAATTGAGAAAATGAGGGCATTTCAAATCCTTATTTGGAATTTTCCAAACTATTTATTATACTAGAGAAATTTCTCAAGACACATTCTCGAATTCGTTCCTTGACAGCTTAAAGTTTTTGAAAGAGATGATTGAAGGCACAAAGATGTTAATTCCTTGCACCCAATATGATTCATTTATGCATCTCCCTTTATCACGCCCCGAACCCCGAGCGCATGCCTATCCCTCACTGGTTGATAATATTCTTGTGACTTCTCAGGACGAGTCGCCGACCCTTTTTTTATTTATTGCACATGCGGAAGCGAAAATAAATCCCTTGATAGTAATCATTTCGAGATAAAAAAACAGGACAACAAATTTACAAACAAATATGCTTTTATAATCACATAGAGTCATGTACGAGATTTATGACCAAAAGACTACAAAAACTGACTTTCCAAAAAGAAGCGATCCTAGCTGACCTACACTTCAAATCACATTCTCTTGGCTCTAGGTCCTCCACTCGATGACCGTGAAAATTTATCCCACAACGGGATGAGATATAAATCTCAGCGAGTCTACACTCTAAACTCTGATTAGGAGGGAAATATGTTAAGAAGCGTCCTAACCATACAATCATACAATTAGAACAGAAGACTAACCTCTCTCCTCAGTTCCTTTCTGCACATCAGCACAGTTCATATGACAATGCATATCACAAATGCATACAACAATTGAAATGCCTAATTTTTCTCAATCACTAAAGGGGTCTCAGCCCAATCAATTACATGAGTTCCAATTATAAGATCAAAACGTTATAACATGTCACATACCATGCCACACAATTTTGTCTCATAATTAGGCGCATCAAACTCAACCCATCATGCGTTTCAAATTGTTAATTAAGCCCCACAGTGGGCACCGGCCTACTCTCAAATTTCAGCGGTCTACTGGTGTAGCCAAGCATCGTCTCACCCCATTAAGCATGGTTACGTCTTTCAAAGATGACTTTCCCGAAGGAGTATAGATCCAGCCTCTACTGCAACCCAAATCCCATATAGGGTAACATCCATTCGACACAGTGCGGGAATAGGTTTTCTTAACCAATACATGATCATTCAATCTTGGCTTAGGACACTGTGCATTGCACTCAAATGCCTCAATTAAAATAGTGATCCTGGCATATTTTCTTCGTATTAAAAACATCCAGTGAAATTAGTCGTGCGTGGGTACACGGTCAGATTGGACTCGGAAAATTCATAATCCTCTTTTTAAAATCCCACTAGTTTATATAGTATATAAAACCATTTTCGGTGTTTAAAACCCGACACCCATGATTTTTTGGATAAATGTCAAAATTCACAAATTTTGGAATAATTGACCCAACTTTCAATCAGCACTCAAATTTCACAATTTAACACTCGATTGCAAAAATTAACTACACCATTGCAATTAGCACGAAATTCCAGTCACCGACTATCTTGGCCTAATTTCCGGAAAAATATTTAATAATTAAATAATTTATAAATTTAATTAAATAAATGCATTAAATACTAAAAATGCTAACTTAAGCTAAATAATTCTAATCTAACCAACTATTGAGCTAATTAAATTATTCTAAGCATCCTAGCTATATAATAATACACTAATCTAATTAACTATAAATTTCTAACCACTTAATTACTTAATATAACTATCCTAATTTAACTAACAGAATAATTAAACTAATTGCACTTAAATAAATCTAAACACCCCTTAAACGTCATTAGCCTACTAAGAAGAGTTTAGTGCATAAATTCACCAGTTAATTGCGGAAGCCAGTTCACCGCGACGGCAGCCGAAATCTGAATTTTCGGTGACATCGACGGGCTTGGACCGGGCCTAAACAGGCCCAACAAATCTCAGCTCAATCTAAGATTTGTTTTTAACTTGGGCTGGGCCTGAAGTTGGGCTGAAAGTTGGGCCGAAATTCACTGGGATGAAGTGGCTTCAAAACTGGGCTGGGCTTGATCTGACTTCAAGATGGGCTACTGGACTTATGGGCTGGACTGCCGAGCTGGGTTTGTGGATTTCAGTTGGGCCGAAATTGGTGGATCCGTGGGCTGCTCAATTGAAAATCATGGAGCTTCTGGGCTTCACGTTGAGCCGCACGGCCCAACAAAGTAAAAGACAGAGGAATGGCTGCTCGATGTGGGATTGGCACGGGCAGAGGGGAGAAGCGGCTTTGACGGCTGCTTGGGGATGGCAGGTGGACGGCGTTGCTGCCGAATGAAGACACGAGGGATGATGGAGGTGGGCTTCGGTAGCCACTAGTAGGGGAGAAACACGTGTGCTGCAAGGGCGTGAAGGCCGAAGGGGATGGCTGCTTCGGTGGACTCCGCTGGACGCACGAAGAAATGAAGATGGCAGGCGCAAGGGTCGACAAAAAGGAGCTTCTATGGATGTTGTTGACCAAGGGAACAATTAATAGTGGAGAGGGGCGGCTGTTTGTTGGCTGAATGAAGCCAAGATGCAGGGAGCAATCTAGAAGAAGGGAAATGAAGGAAAACAAACCAGAAGCAAAGAGAGAGGGTTTCGGTCCTTTTGTGAGGGTGCTGCTTCGACGGAATTTGAAGGGAAAATGAAAAGCAAAGTGGGAACGTGAGCAAGAGGAGTCGGTGGATGGGCGTGCGATAGAAGTTTTGGGAAAAATGGCAAAAGTCAATAAAGTATAACCAAAAAATTAAATGCTTGGTCCCCCCAAATATCCCTCAAACTTATCTCAATATCTCCTATTACTTTCTCGCATAAAATCCATCAATAATCCAAATTTTGAAGTCCAAAATTGCTACCCTTTTTCAATTCCGAATTTTACAATTTTTTTTTTTTTTCTTCAATTTCTTCAATAATTTCCCAAATTTGACGTCCACTTTTGATGTAGAAAAAGCCCACATAATTTCTACAAGTCTCCTTCGCCATATAGCTCAATTTGCAAGTCGAAAATCTCTTCAATTCGGCCGATCTGAATTTCCGTTCATTTTCCGTAACATCCGAATCGAATTTCTGTAAAAATCTTGAAATTTCCGAAAAATCTTCGGAGAATGAGTCGACGTTTCTAAAATAGATCGTGACATAACAGAACTTTCAATTTCTGAAATCGGGTTCAAATTCGTGGTTAATTTCAATTCAGCGCGATTTTAGCGTGACCTAACCTACTGGATAACTTTTAGAAATTTTTGGTGCAGTTGACCCGTGATTGATTTATCTTGAGTCACAACGTACATCTTTGACACATTGGCGACTCTCGATTGTCGTGAAAATCTCGAGATTTCAAATACGGATACCGGGTACAGAAATGACAGAAAAATCGGTCTAGTGCCGATCGACGAGAATTTTGCAATTAGGTGGAATCATCCACGCACTAATCACATATCTCCATCGAATCGACATATCTCTGGTCTTTGATCGATTTTTGTCAGTAATAACCCTAGCAGATCAACACGGTCAAGTAATCGATTCCTAATCGAATTCTCAAGTTCATTGCATTTAGATTCCTTAATTGCTTCCTCAGATAGTCCGGTTATCTCGTGAGTGATCAGCTCAAGATAATAGTACGCATCGATGAAAGACCCGATTTATTTAATCAAAAATGAAATTTGAAAATTTAGGCAGTCACACCCTTCTTCACGCATCCGGGATTTTACAAGTTTCCTCACCCACACCGCACATTCTGACTCGATAGGTAGGGGTGTTAACGGTTCAGTTCGGTTCGGTTTTTTTGAAAAACGGAACCGAACCGAACCGTTAAAAAAAATTTCCGAACCGAATCGAATGCGAACCGGTTCGGTTCGGTTCGGTTTGGTTTTCACCATTTGATTTTCGGTTTTTGCAAGAAAACCATGTCAATCGCAATGATGCACATTAAGCAAGAATCCACGCCCTCTACACACCCGAGAATCAATCATTCAGAAAGAAATGTCCTTCCACTAATGCGGCATTGATCTGGTGATGGCAACCGCAACAAGAACAACGAAACCCAGTAAATAAAACTCCCATTCAAGCCAAGAAAACGCTTCGACTCCAAAAACCCAGAACAGAAACCAACAAGAACAACGAAACCCAGTAAATAAAACTCCCATTCAAGCCAAGAAAACACTTTGACTCCAAAAACCCAGAACATAAACCACCCATCCAAGAGTTTCAGACACGATATCACACACAGCTCCTTAGACCCATGTCAGCAGTCAAGAGACAGAGCAATACAGGCTTGCTTGCGCTCTTACCCAGAAGCGGAGAGAAGTAGTCAAACAAAGCTCCAACGATGGCCTCCTGGCGGACAGGGGTAGAGATCTGCAAGCCTGAGCCTAGAGATCTGGGGGAAGAAGGGAAATGGGCAAGGACTCGGGAAGAAGGGAAATGGGCAAGGACTCGGGGATCGAAATTCGAAATTTTGAAGCTCTGGCCTGTATCTCCGGGCTCAAATTTTTTTTTTTTTTTTTTGGGGGGGGGGGGCGCTCTACGAATTGTGGAGTGATCGAACGTCGCCATCCGTGTCGCCGTTGTCGTCGCCGTCGCACCTTCAAAACGAGAGAGAATTAGAAATGAGGTTTGCCCTTTGCCGGTTTGGTTAATGCCTTAACAGTTCTATTTTTCAGTTTGTTGGTTCGATTCGGTTCGGTTCGGTTAACCGATAAAAACCAAACCGAACCGAAAAATTTCGGTTTTTAATAAGAACCGAACCGAATGAAAACCAAACTGAAAAAACTGAACTTTTCGGTTCGATTTGGTTCGGTTTTCGGTTCGGTTTCTGACACCCCCTCCGGTAGGGACGACCTTTTTTGGTCTTGACAGGGAAATATTATTACATGAACCCGAATCGCACAGGCTCCATAAATCTCAAACGTTACTCATGCGGATTCACGTGGAACCCTTACGCTATTGGGTAAGCGTGGAAGGCCTCCTCACATAAGAACCTGAGCAGTGCAATATGTTTGCACAATGTATTAACAAATAAGCTTATTCACATCACATCGAGACAGAGAGTGAAAAACACAAGTTACAAGAAAGAAAAACAAAAATACAACACGACACGGATTTCATGTTTTGACATGAATTAACACATTTGTATCATAACCCAACTATTTAGCAAGTAGAACAAGGATCGATGTGCTTTTAGGCCGACTCCAAGTAGCACGGATTACAAACATGATTATGACACGCAAACACCAATTGCTGGCCTTCCTGAGACGATGATGTTCCTTTCTAAGGGCGGAATTTGCAAGCAGTTTTGAGCTCCTCTGCTGGTTTATCCCCTGCAAATCCTTTGTCAACCCAAGCAGAGTATCCTCCTTCCATGTTGTTCACATTCTTATACCCCTGAATCCACCAAATTCCGCAAATGACTTTATTTTGCTAATACTTGCTAATCTAATTTACTTAATCAGAGCACGCCGGTGGTGAAAAATGTCGCATTCCACTGGAATCGGACTGAAAATGCTCCTAACTAACGAAAGCTTTATAATCTGATGTTACTTATCCCCTCTTTCGCGCCCCTAATGCTGTGATAAAGAAAACGGGAATCCATTGTATGACTCGAACTAACCGCATTGAGAAGGTCGACGCAGGCACGGAGCGATCTGCCCCCGCTGTTGCAACCCTGCACATGCAGCAATATAAACCAATGAGTTCCGGCTCATTGTTTTTCTGTCTGAATTCTAGATGTTACAGTACTGAAAACCGAGTTCAATCGATCGGGGGCGGTGAGCTATTTACCACGACCAGGTGATCTCCTTTGTTGCAGACTGCAGCCACTTGAGTGAGAAAGTCAGGATTTTTAACTCTTCCATCTGGTGTGGAGAACATGTAAGGCACGTTCACTGCATTCTCAACGTGGCTCTTCTTGAACTCCTCCTCCGTCCTGTGTCAATGAAAAGAACATCGCCCCTCAAACACTCCAGTTGTATCGAGATTTCAGATCCCTCTCCCCAACTCGATTCAAATTACACAGCCGAAACAAGGAGAAAAAAACGACAATCTGTTGAACTTCTGACCTCACATCTAAGTACCGGTGGCTGACGGTTAGGAGGCCTTTGGCAGTGTATACATCGACGTTAGCGACATCTTCAGACCTGCCGAAAGGAAATGTAAGAGAGAGTCAAGACTCAGGATGAAAGCTATGCGATCAACATCAGCTTCTGATGGAACTCGTTCATGCGAAAAAATCCCACTTTTTGATGGTTTCCATGGTTCGATGATCGCCGAGAGATCAAGATATGGAAGCTCGGATCCCGCTCTGTGATATCTCGAGCTGCTTCAAGGAGAAGAAAATGATTCCTGAAAGTTTGATACGTGGACTTAGCAACTATATGGCGTGCAAAGAGCAAACTCCAGCTAAGAAAGATTTTAAAATGGCGATCAAAGCAAACTGGATTTGTTCTTCCCTTTTGACTTTGAGATATCGCATTTAGTGACGACGTCGGGATCAGCATTACAGCTCAAGTAAGCGATTGATTTGGATGTCGAAACGAGATCCACGACTTTTCTATGAATGAGTACTGCATCGGCTCGAACCAGAGACTATTCTTTTAATTATGTGATAATTGATCAAATTTAATACTTGGAAAATGAATAAAGTAAAATGAATGTTGGGGAGGGACAAAACCGTGGACTTCAAATGCTTTCCCTCCTTTGAAGGATTAAGCAAGATGGGGTGTGAATGAATCATAATGTCGACGCGAGAGAAGTTTTCTTTTTGTTCAATATAAGTAGTCGGTAACTAAAAAAATCAAATAAAATTCGGCAACTAAGTCAAGTAGACGTTGACGACTTTTTCTATTGACAATTTTATATTATGACACTTACCGGCTGTTTTAGAAATGCTATAATGACATAAATGATTCTTAAACTTTGGCTCAACGTGCACTATGGTTTCTAAACTTTAACCTAATGTTTATTGTGGTCCCTAAACTTTTAGTTCTGTCAATGTAGACTTGGATTTCTGGTACATGTTCTAATTCACGAATTGTATGAAAATATTCAATGGAGTCATTTCATTAATTAGAGACTATGGACAATATTGAATATTTTCATTTTATTTAGAGATTAAATTGAATAGGTACCAAAAGTTTAAAGATTACATTGAATAAATTAAAAATTCAAGAATCGTATTACGGATTAAGTCAAAGTTTAGGGACTGTTTTTATAATTTTTCCTTTAGAGATCTGCTAACCCGGAAAAGAACAGCTTTTTTTGACAAGGGACTGTAGAACAGGCTCAACAAGCTGCCATATAGAGTTACACCACCTAAAACTCAGGACAAGCGTTGACGCAGAGGGGAAACGGTAGCTATTTTTCTTTAAAATATTAAAGGAGTAAGCATGAGTGCTGTTGCATTATGAGAAAGTCATTAGCTTAATTAACGGAGAAGAAGAAGATGATGCTGATGATGATGATGGAGATGGAGATGTGAAATGACGTTGACTTTCTATAGAAAATGCTTTCCGTCTGAACTCTCGCCGTTATAAGCACTCCCATCGATCTCTTCTTCTCGCCGATCTATTCTGCGTCCTATGAATCAAAGTTCGACCTTCTTTCCGATTTCCACTAATCTCCGGTGAGTCGTCGAACTGAGAAAAATGTCAGGATCAGGGGCCCAGGAGCTTGCTCTGGGAACGTTGGAAGTGGACTTGACGTTACCGGAGGACATGCCCGTGATACGATGCAAGTGCGTTCCGATCGATGATGCGACCGAGGGCGTTCAGCAACTCAAGCCGGATAAGTATGATCTGTTGCGGAAGGTAAAACCCGATAAAACTCTAGGCGGTGGAATAAGTTAGGGTGAAGCTTCTTCTAGGTCTAGTATGGAAACTAAACTATCCTCACATTCCACGAAAAGTGAAACAGAAAGAAGAAAGGTAGGATAGAAATTGTTAACTGGATTTACATGAATGATGTAGGCTGGAGCCGAGTTTGTCGGAACCTTCTTCCTGGTGCTTTGCGCGGTCGCCGGCCCAATCGTGAACCAAAAGTATGGTGGAGTAGAGACGTTGATCGGGAACGCAGTGTGCGCTGGAGTCGCTGTGACGGTCATAGTTTTCTCGATCGGTCACATATCAGGAGCCCACCTGAACCCGTCGGTGACGATCGCCTTTGCAGTGACCCGGCACTTTCCATGGATCCAAGTGCCTGGCTACGTTGCCGCACAGGTCGGGGGCTCGATGTGCGCTTCCTACGTCCTCAAGGGGGTTTTCCATCCCTTCGCGAACGGCGGGGTCACGGTGCCTTTGGTGAATGTCAGGCAGGCATTTGCTCTCGAATTTCTCGCCACTTTCCTTCTCATGTTTGTGATCATCGCGGTGGCAACCGACGCTCGTGCGGTACGGCATCGCCCGTGTCATATATTCATCCTTCCTCTATCTGTGCTCGTTTCATTCCATTAATCATCAAAAGCTCTCCAACTATATTCTGGCTGCATTTTACATGATGACAGGTAGGAGATTTAGCAGGTATTGCAATTGGAGCAGCAGTGCTGGTTGGCATTCTTGTGGCAGGGTAAGAATTGTATTTACTTATTCTTACCTTTGGGAAAAAACATAGAGAGAAATCCGAGTATGTAACACCGCGATGATAGGATGTCGACCGGAGCTTCCATGAACCCCGTGAGGACTCTCGGCCCGGCTGTGGCAGCAGGGAATTACAAAGGATTGTGGATGTACATGGTGGCTCCTCCTCTTGGAGCAATAGCTGGCGCTGCAACTTACACGGTCCTGAAGCTTAGAGGTTACGAGGCTGAGCCGCTGCGTCAGAGGAGGAAAACCTTCAGATGCTAAGGGTGATCGGGTCCTCGACGACTCCGAAGCAAGACCCGACTGCTCCACCCGGGATAAACAGCAATTTGCTAGGATCCACCTGTGGTAGTTTTGTAGCGGTTAGTGTGGTTTTTAGGGGGACTGACAAAGGGAGTGTCCGTGCCTTGAGTTTCCAAAAAGTATCCCAGAGAATGCCGCTGTTCATGATCATGTTAGTTCAGTATCCCAGAGAATGCCACTGTTCATGATCATGTTAGTTCCCTTTGGATGTATAATTTAGTTAGATTACAATTTTAGTCCTCGAAGTATGAATTTTCGTGCAATCTGGTCCTCTAATTATTTTTCTTTCAATGTATTTCTTTATCTTTCTCGTCTCATTGAGGCCTTCGTCGTTAAGCATCATTAGATTATGACAGAGAAACGTTAAAATAAGAGAAAGGGAGAAATTAGGGGAGAGGGAGAGAGAGAAATAACAGCAGCTCAATCTCGCTCAAAAGCCGGTGAAGGTCGGAGCCGTACACCTAACCATGGGGTTGGCAGACTGCGGGTGCACCAAGCCTGGCCTAAGCCGGTAAGGGCATCCGGTGAGAAAGTTCTGCTCTTGACTCTATTGGTCCGAGCCAAGGCCGACCCACTCTGGAGATTTGTGTCCAAGAATTTTATTATAGGCGAAAGTGAACAAAAAAATTAGGTCTGACCTGAAGGCACAAGTTGGGACCGGGGCCGCTCAATAGTCACCTCTAGCAGCCACCAGCAGGGCCTAATGACTCCGCCCATGTTCGTTCGAGGATTGCTGTGAGGCGCCTAGGCGTAACACAACTTTCATCTCTTAAAAAATTTGAAGGCAGCTAACGTCCGTAGTTCTGCTCTGAATGGAACTTAGAAAGGGGTAGTTTAACAGGTAGGGTCCTTTTCTTGGCAGGTCATCTTTCATTTTCATACTATTGCTTGGGGCCTCAGCTCTTGGAATGATCATTGGTTATGCCAAAGTCGGATGATCTTTCGTTCTACTTCAAAAGGATTAAAAAATCAAAGGGGGCCGAGTAATAAGCAACCTAATTAGTATATGCATTGTGTAAGTGTATGATGCATGATATCACCAGTTACAAGAATAGTGGAATATAAAGGATAGTGATAAAAGGGGAGTTTCTGACGATAAGATTATTCATATGACGCCAAGACATTAAGGGGACAGATATTTTTTTGTTTTGTTTTGACAAGCAATGCGTATGGATGCGGTCTCATGACATGTGTTTGACACAACCTATTCTATGCGATATGGGATAAAACATGAATCACAAAGAAAAAATAAAAAATGATATGACTTGCCTCACTTTATCTATCGATGCGAATTGCCATGTTTTTATAGTAATTCGATTATTCAACAAGTAGAATCGAAATCAATATGTTTTAGACTGACTCGAGAATTGACATACAGATACGGCATTGACACGCGAACCCAAATTACCAACCCCTCCTCCTTTTACGGCCGGAATTTGCAGGCTGTTCTGAGCTCCTCTTCTCCTTTGTCCCCTGCAAATCCTTTGTCAACCCAAGCAGAGTATCCTCCTTCCATGTTGTTCAAATTCTTATACCCCTGAATCCACCAAAATTCCACACGCACACACAGACAAACATAAAAGTCTTTACTTTTGCTAGTGTTTACTAATCTAGGTCGATTAATCAGAGCGCGTTGCCGGTGAATAGTCGCATTCTGCAGGAATCAGACTGAAAAGCTCCCAACTAGCGAAAGCTATACAATTTGATGTTGCTTTTCCTCCCTGTCGTGCCCCTAATGTTGTGATGAAGCAAACGACATTCATTTGAATAGTCGAACTTACTGCATCGAGAAGGTCGATGCAGGCACGGAGTGATCCGCCCCCCTGTTGCAACCCTACACATACAGCAATATATTAACCGATGAATCCACCTGAAGTTTGTCTTTCTTTTTGTTAAATTCTGATGTTACATTACCAAACAACTTGTTCACTGAACCAGGGGTTGGGAGCTACATGCCACGACCAAGTGATCTCCTTTGCTGCAGACTGCAGCTAGTTGGGTGAGAAATTCAGGATTTTATACTCTTCCATCTGGTGAAGAACATGTTAGGCATACTCACTGCATTCTCATTGTGGTTCCATTTGAACTCCTCCGTCTGTCCTGTGTCATTGCACTCGAACCCTCAATTTGTACTGAGATTTCACATTTCTCATCCCAACTCGATTTGAAAAAGATGCCGATCCATGAAGGAAAATACCGTCTGTTAACTTCTGACGTCACATCTAAGTAGCGGTGGCCGATGATTAGGAGGCCTTTGGCGGTGTATACGTCAACAGTGGCGATATCTTCGGACCTGAAATGACCCAAAAATGAAAAAGAGCGAGAGCCAAGACTTATGATTAAAGCAATGCGATCAACATTAATTCTGATGAGAACGTGTTTATGTAAATCATCTTGCTTTTTGATGTTTTCCATGAATGAGACTATCGCCACGAGTTCACGATTTGAAAGCACAGATCCTGCTTTGTGAGATCTCAAGCTGTTTCATGATGAGAAGAAGATGATTCTGGAAATTCCAATCCATGAAGTTCGAAAATGATGATCAAGGCAAACTGGCATTTAAAAATGAAGTTCGGCATCAGCATTCCTGTTCAAGCATGTGATCGACTCAGATGTGTCATGACCTATCTCTTGGGAGAGGGAATAGGTTTAAGGGTATTGTCTAAAAAACGGACTTAAGGCCCATGATTAGGCATGGGCTCTCTCAAACTCATATCTCGCGTGATGAGGCATTTTTTAAGAATTTTGCAAAAAGAGTCACCACTAGTTTATTGGGGTCAGCTAGAAATTAAGTGAGGCATGAGAGTATACCTCGCTTCCTACGCAATTAAAGAATCTAGGGTTAGGGATTTGATTACACTAATTGACCAATTAGTACAATTTCGATACCTAATCTTGTTCATTTTAAAAGAAAATATTTTTGTTAGGCAGCTTGGATTGATTTTATACCTATCTACTAATATGTGAGGTGATTATGCGGATACGCAATCATTAAAATAACAATTAGCAACCAAGGAAAACGTTAAATAAATTGCACAAGAAAGCAAAGAATTAATACTATAGAGAAGACAAATGCTAATGACTAAAGAGAAGCCAAATTGTCCTAAGGACGGTTGAAACCCTAAGGTAAAACCCTAAAAGTTTATTTAATTTTTTAGCACAACTCTAGAGTTAAGAAACTTCCATTTTTCTTTTTCTTTTTTTTTTTCTCAAAAAAAAAGCTCATAAAATCTTTTGCAAAACTTTTCGAAAGAAAATTTGAATTTCGTGACATTTTTCAATTTTTTTTAGATTTTTAAATTTTTTAAATTAAAAAAACGCGAATTTTTAATATTTTCTGAATATTTTTTGAATTTTTTTAATGTTCTCTGAAAGTTGTTGAATTTTCGGAAAATTTTTTGAATTTTTATTTTTTCCGAAATTTTGAATTTTTTTTGAATTTTTTTGAATTTTTAGTATATTTTTAATATTTAATATTATTATATTCAGGAAAATGGGTTCGGACCGGGTAAACCCAATCCGGCCCGCTGATCCGATCCGAGCCCAGGTCCGACCCACGTCGGATAAAAAAAGATTCTTTTTTTTCTTCAGTTTAGTTTTTAAAAAAAATATTTTTTTTTCCTTTCTTTTTTCTTTTGTCTTATTTCTATTTTGTCTTTTCTGCTGCTCCATCTTCTGTTATGCGACTTCTTCACCGAAGGTTTCAATCCACCGTCCTTTCTTTCTTTCTGTCTTTTCAGTTCCTTTCATCAACTCTTTTTATTTCTTTTTATTTTCTTCTGCTTTTACTTTTCCTCTACTTCTTCCTCGCGCATTCTTCACAGCCCCGAACCCATTCTTGTTTGCTATTTCTCCATTTTTCACTTTTTCTGCATTATTTTTTTTTGCTTTTTCTTTTGTTTTTGCTTTTTTGTTTTTTCTATTATTCTTCCTCCCCTTTGGTCTTCTTCCTTCTTCCTTCTTCCTCGACGACTCCCCTCTCCTCACCGAACATTCACCCGCAGCTCTCTTGCCTGAACCAGCGCCACCGCTACGACGAGCCCCTCACCGGCCTTTGAGGCACCAGAGCCACTGTCCGGCGTCGGTCGTTCGGTCTGACCGACACCGGTCGCCGCCGACCACTAGCTGGCTAGCGATTTCGAGTATTGCCAAAGTAAGAACACAAAGCAAAAATGTGCACCGGGGGCCTCGGCGCACGACATACAATGGCTATGGAAACAAAATATAAAAGCGACGAGAGCCGGAGCACGTGTGAGGCGAACGTCCACGAGCCCCGGCCCAGCAAGCGCGAAACAAACGCGAGGAGAGCCGAGCTTACTTGTTCAGCTTGAGGACGTCGCTGGGAAGGTTGTCGAATGGGTCCCCGCGTGGCTGAGGCGTTGGCTGAGGCTCCCACTCTCTCTGTCTCTCAGTCGCTTGGATCTGTCGCTCCCTGCTTCCCCGATCTCTAGCTCCAGGAACCCCTCCGGGTCGTAGCCCTCCAGCTTCTTCTCCTCGCTCCCGAACGGCCGCGTCTTTGGGCAGCTCCCCCGTCAGTCCAGTCCCCGTGCTCGAAGTGTGCTGGCGAGAATGTCCTCAAGAACGTGGTGCCGCCGCCGTTGCTGCCGCGTCCGCCGAAGGCGCCAAAGGGAGCAGCGGCGCTCGGAACCTCGCGAGAGCCAGAGCGAGGCTGGGGCCGTGGATGTGGTCGGCGTAGTGTGGTAGAGTGTGGCTGAGTCGCTAGATAAGGCTCTCTTGTTCTCGGCCCTCTAAACTCTCTCTACTTCCCGATCTCTCCTCCTGCTAGCTCTTCATCCTCGGTCTCTCTCTCGATTCTTCTCCTGTTTTCTGCGTTCTGCCCCCCCTCGAGAGTCCTCCTCCGCTCCATTTCTTCTCTCCGCGGACGCCCGGCCTCCTGTCGTGCCAGCTGCCCTTGCCGGCCTGATCCGCGACCACCAACTCCAGCCGATCGTCCCCTGATTCGGCTGTTCCCCTGCTCCCCCTTGCTGTTGCTGCTTTTCTTCCTTTTTGGCAGGCGCGCGCGAAGGACGGCAGTAGGGAGACGACCAGCTCGTGCGCGGGCTGGGCTGAAGGGGAAAAGGGCTGGGCCGGGCCCAACGCGAGGAAAGAGAAAAGGAAAGGGGCGGGCCGGGCCAAGGCCGGATCCGGCCCGACCCCTAAGGTTTTTTTTTTTAAATTATGATTATTATTTATTTTTGCGACTAATTCCTAATTTTGTATGCAATTAAGTTTTAAGTAAAATGACAAAATTTAGGTGTCAACAAGATGTCAAAACAATATTGATGATTTTTTTTTTTGAATGATTACTTCATCAACTTGAACAAGAGACTGGTTTACCGACCAAAAAACACTAGAGACTAGTTTTAATCTTATAACACTGGTCACTCGTTAATACTTCGAAATAATTCGAAGTCAAATGAAAGGTGGGGAGCGCCGAAACCTGGGCTTAAACGTTCTCTCTCTTCTTCAAGTTATCCAAGAGAAATACTGTTTTATCTCAGCGAAGCTCGAAATGGGACAGCTGGGACGCCTTTGAGTCTCTTTCAAATAGGGCGATCTAGGCGGTTGATGAGTAACTCTTCTTTCCGCATCTCCTGGGGCGGGAATTGCGATGTAACATTAGCAGGATGTGCCAAACTTTTAGAAAAGGAATTTCGTCTCATAAGTTGTATTATTTTACCTCATATCATGCCGAAGTCTCACTTCTTAAGTTACAGATTTTCCAATAGGAGGCCAAACATTGGAGGAATTTTCAGATATGGTCTATTGATGATGTCCCCAGAACCCAGTCATGTCCTAAGCAAGAGGGTATTTCCCTTTCGTCTTTTCTTTTCCCTTTTCAAATGATGAGTGAGGTTTTCAAGTACTTGGCAGCCAAGACAAGCTTTAGAGCACTTGATCTTGAGTTCAATTATTCATGCTCAAGTAACTGTAAACTAAACGCGAGTGTCATGGGATTGCTTATTCTTTCGTTCCTTACTCATGTCGCCCCAAGTACCTCTCTGTCTTTGCTGTTAAGGATAGCAACGCATGTCTCACTCAAATTTAAAATATTTTGAATTTGTTAATACTTTTATCATTTAATTATTGTTGTGTTATTATTATAGTTATTACTGTAACTAACTAATTCAATTTGAATTAGTGTATTCTTATCCCATGTAATTATTATCACAGACTAATTCAAAATTCAAAAAATATTTTGAATTAGTCCATGTAATTATTGTAACAGCTAGTAGATAAACTCTATAAATACAAATGCTATCCTAAAGTTAAAGGATAAGTGAAACTCATGCTCAAATTTAGAGTCTATTTTTACATGGTATTAGAGCACTAATAAGATCCTTGAAAACACTTGCGCTATTCCTTCTTTTTCTTCTATTTTTCAACTTCTTCTATTCACGATGTCATCTCCCACCTCTACTCAGCTGTGCAACACCACCTTAGCCTCAAACTACATGGATGTGTAATTTAGTTAGATTACAATTTTAGTCCTCGAAGTATGAATTTTTGTGCAATCTAGTCCCTAATTATTTATCGTTCAATGTATTTCTATATCTTTCTCGTCTCGTTGAGGCCTTCATCGTTAAGAAGTAGTTAACATCATTAGATTATGACAGCGAAACGTTAAAATAACAGAAAGGGAGAAATTAGGGGAGAGAGAGAGAAATAGCAAGCAGCTCAATCTCGCTTGAAAGCTAGTGAAGGTTAGAGCCGTACACCTAACCATGGGGTTGGCAGACCGCGGGTGCACCAAGCCTGGCCTAAGCCATAAAGACTTGAACACTTTCTGGGTGAGTTAGGGTAAGGGCATTCGGTGAGAAAGTTCTGCTCTTGACTCTATTGGGTCCGAGCCAAGGCCGACCCACTCTGGAGATTTGTGTCCAAGAATTTTATTATAGGCGAAAGTGAACAAAAAATTTAGGTTCGACCTGAAGGCACAAGCTGGGACTGGGGCCGCTCAATAGTCACCTCTAGTAGCCACCAACAGGGCCTAATGACTCTGCCCATGTTTGTTTGAGGATTGCCGTGAGGCGCCTAGGTGTAACACAACTTTCATCTCTTAAAAAAATTGAAGGCAACTAACGTCCATAGTTCTTCTCTGAATGGAACTTAGAAAGGGGTGTAGTTTAACAGGTAGGGTCCTTTTCTTGGCAGGTCATCTTTCATTTTCATACTATTGCTTGGGGCCTTAGCTATTGGAATGATCATTGGTTATGTCAAAGTCGAATCATTAGAATTCCTGGACCAACACTATGTGGGTTGGTCCTCGATCTTGAGAGTTTCAGGTCGGTCCAATCCGGATCAACCCTAACTATATATTACTTATAATTTTTTTATATAGAGAAAACCTTAAAATAAACGGCGTTAACAATATCAAATAGCTCTTTAGTGAGAAATTCAAGTAATTTTACAGTATTCTTTAATAACTTAGATTTTTAATGTCTTTTATGGTGTTAATAGTCATAATTTACAAATGAGGAAAATATTTTTATGAGAAGTCCTCACGGCATCTAAAAAGGCATAAACAGCTTATTATGACATCATTATCTAGTATTCATTTTCTTTTGTCATATTTGTCATCTTAGTCTTCAATTTGCCAAGATCGAAAAAAACTTCTCTTCTCACCATTTGACACTCACCTCGCTTGCTTTAGGTCACTTGTGCTGCTTGCCGCTCGATGCTTGCTTGGCTTGTTGCCTCCCGCTCGACATTCAATGCTCATTTTGTTTTATGCTCACCCCACTTGACCCTCACCGCTTGCCTTTCTTAGTTGACCTCACTCATCATCGAACCTATTGGGTCGGTATGGTCCTCGATTGCCCTTTTAAGGAGTACAAATGAAATAAAACATTATTGGTTGGTCCTGGGTTGACCTTAAAACCGAACCAAACCTATTAGGTTAGTTCGATTTTCAATTGCTTTTTTAAGGAGTATAAAAAATGAAATAAAAAATTATTGATTGGTTTAGGGTTGACCTTGAAATCGGATCGAACCCATTAGGTCAGTTTGGTCCCCAATCGTTTTTTAAGGAGAACAAAAAATGAAATAAAAGATTATCGATTGGTCTCGGGTTGATCCTAGAACCAGACCAAACCCATTGGGTCGGTCCGGTTCTTGGTCCCAAAAATTAAGGACCAACACTATACAAGTTGATCCTAAAGTTAGGGGGCGGACCGGCCCAACCCGGACCATGCTCACTCCTACCCTCCATCAATCTCTTCTTCTCGCTAATCTCTTGTGCGTCTTAAGAGTCAACGTTTGACCTTCTCTCTGGTTTTGGCTAATCTCCATCGAATCGTCGAACTGAGGAGAATGTCAAGATTAGGGGCCCACGAGCTTGCTGTAGGAACGGACTTGACGTTGCCAGGGGACGTGTTAGTGATATGACCTAGGGGCGTGCCGATTGACGATGCAATCGAGGGTGTTTGGCATCTCAAGCCGGATATGTATGATCCAATGCGGAAGGTAAACCCGATAAAACTCGAACACAAGGAAGATTAGGCAACTAAATAAGTTAGGGGGAGGCTTTGTCTAGGTTTAATATGGAAACTAAACTATCCTCACATTCCATGAAAAGTGAAACAGAAGAAGAAAGGCATGATAGAAATTATTAATTCAATTTACACGAATGATGCAGATCGGAGTGGAGTTTGTCGAAACCTTCTTCCTAGTACTTTGTGCAGTGGCTAGCCCCATTGTGAACCAAAAGTATGGTGGAATAGAGCCGTCGATTGGGAACGCGGCGTGCGTTGGAGCTATTGATGGTCATAATTTTCTCAGTTGGTCACATATCGGGAGCCCACCTAAACCCATCGGGGACCATCGCCTTTGTGGTGACTCGGCACTCTCCATGGAACCAAGTGCCTAGCTACATTGCCGCGCAGGGCGTGGGCTCGATGTGCGCTTCCTACGTCCTCAAGTGGGTTTTCCATCCCTTGGTGAACAACGCTATCACGATGCCTTTAGTGAACGTTGGACAGGCATTAGCTCTGGAATTTCTCACCACTTTCCTCCTCATGTTCATGAGCGTCATAGTGGCCGTAAGAGTTTTCCTAATGTGGATTACATTAATTGATATTGTAATTTACTATTTTTACGGTTACCGTAAAACAAAGTTGTTCTAAGATGAGATAGAATGTTTATTAATTAGTCTAATATAAGGTTGACTAGTGTGGGCCGAGTTGAGCCCGACTTGTAATGATGGGGCATAGCTGGAAATTTTATAAATAGTGTTCAAGTCTCTCCATCTAATCCTAATTCTCATATGTATCCTCATATAAGGAGTGTTTACCTAATGCTAAAGGTGAGGGGGTCACCTTATTGAGCTAGTGATATGGAGGGCAATAGAGGAGAATGACTTGATGCGTGGGTAATTCTCTTGACGCGTGGATAATCTTTTTTCTGCTTTCACTTTAAAGAACGATGGATCCAAAAACAGGTGTGTTAATCTTATTACTCAATTATGCATGTTCTTGTTCTAGTTATGGAGATCTTGGGATTGCGCAATTTGCATCCTACATGTGGTATCAGAGCATCCATAATCCTAGAACTCGAACGCATAGGATTTTGCCATAATTTGAGATTTTTGAGATTTTTCATTCAATAAAAATAAAATAAAATAATATATTTGGACTAGGCTCGTCGAGAAGAGCAAAACCATGGGAGGCGCGTCGCCGGAGGAGGCCGCACGCATCCCCACATGCCGCCTAGGCATCGAAGATGTGCCTCACGCGCCCCCACGGGCGGGGCACGGCTTAAGCGTGCGCCTCATGTGGCCCCACACATGGGGCGCAGCTCGAGCGTGCGACACACACGCCTTGCTGACATCACGATGAAATTAGCGATCGGACTCGAACCGATCCGTTAACCCACCCGAGACTGTTGACCCATTGACCGACCCGACCCGACCCGTTGATCAAATCAACCCAATCAACCGGTCGGACCACTATTGGTCTAACTGGTTTTAATCGATTAGTACGCCCGCGCGTGGACTCCACGCACCGCGCACTCAGGCAACGCGTGCGGGTGCGTGGATGGTCTGATTGGCTCGTGGTTTGCGGTGTTGGATTCATATACTCATTCTCTATCTTGTGGTATATTTATTTATATGTTTGATGATTTTATGGATGTAAAAATACATACAAAGCCTTAAATATGTGTATTTTTAATGTATTTTTGTATATTTTTCTTGTATTTTTTGTGATTTTGGAAACATAAGTGTTGGATTATAGGTATGTTATCACATAAACATTATAATGATATGATTCATTAATAAAAATTAAACTTTATTGTGAACTAAAACCAGCTTAATGAGATACAACCATTATGGGATAGTAATTGAACTATGTATTAAGGTGATGAGAAACAGTAAAAGATTATAAAACTTTTATTGCTTATGCATACTCATTTACATGCTGGTAACATTTGAATGATGGATGTCTTAAGAATCTGTGATCAAACTGATTGTACTAATTAACACATCTGTTGTATGTGGGTGATGCATGTCAGTCAAGTCATTGTATATTGTACATAAACTCATATGGTCACTGGTTAATGTCCATTAAATTGAACATTTTTTTTATGACCCAAGAAACCCACGCACCGTACCAATACAGATAACCTAACAGGCCCGGGGTAACGGGGGGTAAACCTTGGGGCGACACTAGCGGAGGATCCATCACCCCGACATTGCACTTAAGATCCCGTGCGGCCAGCGGGATTCGAACTCCTCTTCCCTCGCAAAGGATCATGGGAGCACTTATCCAACTATGCCACCATAGGCGATGGTAATTAAACATTTTTTTTTTTTTTTTTTATAGTTAAGGAGTATGACAACATTTACGTAGAGTAATATTATCTACTATTAAAGTTTAGATATTTGGTTATTTGGTTTGACTTAATTAATAGGCCACCGGTTGATTATAATGATATTTGATACTTAAAAATTGGCTAATAAATCTGTTGTTGGTCTTGGAGTCATTTTTTGCCTTATGAAACTCATGAGTGATAATGGATTAGTTGTTAGGCTTGTTGATTTAGTGTATCATGTATTACTATTGATGTTAATTTGTGAGAGATCTTCTAGATCAACATTCTTTTTATATTGTTCCGATAATCTGTAATCGGGGTGCATAAAAGATGCTTTCTTCTCTATTATGAGAAGTTTATTGTGTTACTATGATCGGTGATCTCATTGGAATCTGTTTTTCAAGTTTGCTATACATTACATATATCTACATTTTTCAAGTTTGCTATACAATTATATATATGATTAATTTTTATTAATAAATAAAGTAATGTAATTAGTATGATATGTGATTTTATGTGATTTTAGTGATTTACTGCTCATATCACTAAAGTTAAAATCACATGTATATGGTGTATGTGAGAAGTAAAATTTATATTCCAAATATGAGAGAGTTTCAAGAATTCAATTGAGTAGTGACCGCCAAAGTGGCACGCTTGATTGGATTTGAGAAATTTCGGTATCATATGCTGATTGAGATGTCTCCTGATCTAATGTGTGGTTATACTCTCAAAGGAGATGATTGTGTATTAGTTCATTGAGGGATACATGATGGTGTGGTTGGAGGAGTGACTGATCATAGTGGTTCATATGCCCAAAAATGATGAATTCACGAAAATTAGAATATATTATTATAACCGCTATCATGTGGGGAGTGTACAATTGCATGTCATGTATTCTGCCCAAAGATGATTATATGATTATGTGTGTAACTCTCTAGATGTGTACTTGTACATCAAGTTACATAGTGCTCACATATATTACTTGTTTTTTAGTTACATTTTTTTGTATTTAATAACTCCACTATTATCGAGGTTTTTACTAATTCAAATTTTAAGTGGTGGACATATGATTTGTTACTTGAGAAAAGAGTAATAGAATTTGTTTATTGTCCATTAAGCGTTTCATTCTAGAACACTTGAAAAGTGGTTTGCCTATGGACTGCACTGTTATAAGAAAATGGAAGCCTTAGTGGCTTGTAATTATGTCTTGTCTAATATTGAATTTAGGATACATCTGCAAAGATTGTGTTTAAATCATAATGACATATACATCTCGTATATGGTTAAAAGGTTGTTTTAAAAAATTTTCTATTTAAGGAAAATGACCGAGATAAAGAATAAAACAATTACAATTAATCTTAAAAGATTGTCAAGCTTAATAGTGGCCGTGAGTATTTTGGTAAGGATGACAATACGAAATAGCTTAAAGGGTCATTTGTTAAATACTTGGTAGATTCTGGGGTGGTAACTTAATTATTATGCCTGAAAATCTTAACAAAAAGATTTGGCCAAAATGCATAAATGCACTATATTGAACATACTGATGAGTATGATTAGTAAGACTAATTTATCCGATCTTTTGTGGGCTGATATTTTGAAAACAACATTTTCACATACAAAAGTTGTTTCATAAACTTCTTTTGAATTATAGAATGGACATAAATTACTTGAATCATATGAAATTTAGAGGTGTTATGCATAAATGAGGTTATCTAATCCAATATTAAGTGCGTTGGAATTTAGATCCACTCGGAATTATTTTGTATTTTACCTAAATTGTTAAAAGGGGTATCAATTTTATGACCTTAAAGAATATACAAATATTGTGGAATCACATACTATAAAGTTTTTACAGTTCGACATAATTGTAGAAGATAGTTGCTCTCAGACTATTAAAGATAATAGTATGATGAAAAATTACTATGTCTTTATTTTTGCCTATACAGATAATTGTGGTACAGACAATTATGGAATCTCATATATCATAAACTAAACTTGTTGAGATTTAAGATACTATTTTTGATATAATTTATGATAAAATTTTTTCAAACATTTCAAGTATAAAATGAAGTGGTTGTAGTTTTACTTGAGAGATTTGTTAGGGAAAGACAATAAGTTATTCCATTAGACTATATAGTTTATTTGTGAAAGCATGACTGCAATATCTACTAAATGGTTGATTTAACGACATAAATAAATGTTTTTTTTTTTTTTTTTATCTTCAATCAAGTAAGTGATTAGATGCCATAAAATGCGATATACAATCTATGAAACATCTTAGTGTTTGGAAACTTACTGATTTGCCTAAAAATCACAAGTTCACTAGTTGCAAATTGACATACAAAACTAAAAGGATTTCAAAGAAAGATTGTGGAATTTAAAACTAAATTAGTAGTTAAAATTTTCACTTTGAAAGAGGGGTATATAGTTTTTTTTTTTTTAAATTCTTTCAAAAGAACGTGGCATTAATAGTTTTTTATATATATACACACATATACACGTATACACATATACACATATATATTATATGGAGTTACGTCAAAGAGATACAAAATCTATATAAGTGCAATTAGAGGATTTTGCAGCAGATTTCAAGTAAACTTGTGTGTAAACTAAAATGTTTTATTCATAATTTTAAGAAAATTTCCAGATAATATTATTAAAAGTTTTATAGTGTTGTTATTTTGTTCAATTGATAACAAAGTAATTCAATATACTCCAAGGTCAGTGAGAGGAAATTTATTTTTTCTCATACATTATGTACATGATATTTTGTTTACAAGTAGTGACCTTGAGGCATCTTTTGTCTTTTATACTGAGGATTGTAATGATTGTTTTTGCCTTATTATATTAGATTTTCTTGGAGGACATTTGCTGATCGTTTTTGGAATTATTCAATATATATCATTTCTAGCTCACAGGAATTGTGACTCCTGTCACACTTAATACACCTAGCGCCTCCCCGAGTTTTAAGGGTGATGGACTGAATCTATCACATTGTTCTTATTTAGATATTGAGAAAATCTAATTAGATGGTGTACCTTATGTCAGTGCATTTAAAAGTATAATGCATGCTCAAATTTGCATAAGACTAAATATCGTCTTTGTGACGGAACTTCTAGGCAAAAATCAATTATATTAGGTTGCTACCAAGAAAGTTTTAAGGTACTTAAAGAAGACAAAAGATTATATGCTAATTTATAGATATGTTCAATTCTTGCAGCTAGTAGGGTATTCAGATATAAACTTTGCTGGCTTTTAGGATGACATGTAATCAATAACGGAATACATATTTATGTTCTTTTAGGCTGTTACTTGGGATAATAGGCTTTGGAATCTCATTAAGGAGTTGATCGTTTTTAATTTTATGAATAGACCCATACGGTTGTATTAAGATAATAAATTTGTAATATTATTTAATAACAAATGTCTCAAGAGGTCTAAATATATGGCGGTCAAAATTTTTTATCATAAAGAAACGGTACATAAATGTGACGTTATAATATAGCATATTTCCATAGATGATGTGATTATAAATCCACTAACTAAAGGCTTACGCCGTGTGTATTTGAGCGACATGTCATTAGTATGGGTCTAGGAGCATCATAAGATGCCGTTGTTTAGTGGGAGCTATTTTGGTTTTACTCTGATAAATGTTTCATTTGTGTTCGTTACACTTTATAATTGTTTGATATGTATCAACTTTTGCATTCAATAAAATATTTTTGAATATGTTGTTATTATGTTGAATACATATTGATAAAATTTCAATGTACTGTATAAATCTTGAGTGAAGGCTATGAGCATCCAGTTATTAGCCTAGTGCATATGTCTTGTTATACATAAAGAAATGTTAACTATATGGTTAAGGATATGTGGTTTCATTGGAACCATAAATATATTTTCTAGTGGCACAAGTTTTTTGTGACACTTAAGGTAGAAGAATGGTGATTGACAAATGTGATCTCTCTATGAAAGATGTTATCAATTTGCCACACTATCATATTAAATTCATATCAATAAAGTTGAGAGTACTTGTGACCATGGAAGGCTCTGTGTGTATATATGCAGTTACTGCCATGATTTGGTGTTTGAGATTTTATGGGATAGTATTGACTATTAAGAATTATCAATGTACTGTATAAACCTTGAATAAAGGCTAGGGATATCCAGTTATTAGCCTAATGTATATGCCTTGTTATACATAAAGAAATGTTAACTGTAGGGATAAGGTATATGTGGGTTCATTGGAACCATAAAGACATTTTCTAGTGGCACAAGTTTTTTGTGACACTTAAGGTAAGATAATAATGATTGACAAATGGGATCTCTTTATGAGAGATGTTATCCATTTGCCACACTACCATATTAAATCCATATTAATAAAGTTGAGAGTACTTGTAACCATGGAAGACTCTGTGTGTATACACGCAGTTACCGCCATGATTCGATGTTTGAGACTTTATAGGATATAATTGATTATTAAGAATTATCTCTGGACTAATGTGCGCATATAGAATACGATTTCAATTAATATAGTTCAAGTGAGAGAATGTAAGAGTTTTCCTAATATGGACTACATTAATTAATATTTTAATTTACTGTTTTTATGGTTATCGTAAAACATGATTGGTTTAAGGTGAGATATAATATTTCTTAATTAATCTAATATGGGCTAGCCGGCCGAATTAAGTTTGACCCGTAATGATAGAGCTTGGCTAGAAACTCTATAAACAATGCTTAAGTTTCTCCTCTAACCCTAATTCTCACATATATCCTCATATAAGGAGCGTTTACCTAACGCTAAAGTGAGGGGGGTCACCTCATTGAGCTAGTGATACGGAGGGCAATAGAGGAGAATGACTTGATGCATAGATAATCCTTTTTTTGCTTCGCTTTAAAGAACAATAGATCCCAAAATAGTTGTGTTAATCTTACTACTAAATTATGCATGTTCTTGTTCTAGTTATGGAGATATTGGGATTGTGCAATTTGCGTCCTACAATGACAACCGACGCTCGTGCGGTATGGCGTCGCTCGTGTCGCATATTCGCCCTTCCTCTATCCATGCTCGTTTCATTCCATTAATCATCAAAAGCTCTCCAACCATATCCTGGTTGCATTTACATGATGATAGGTAGAAGATTAGTAAGTATTGTAGTTGGAGCAACAGTGCTGTTTGACAATCTTGTAGTAGGGTAAGAATTGTTTTTATTTTTATCCGAATACGTAACACCGTTATGATAGGATGTTGACCGGGGCTTCCATGAACCCCATAAGGACTCTCGGCCCAACCATGGCTGCAGGGAATTACAAAGGATTGTGGGTGTACATGGTGGCTCCTCCTCTTGGAGCCATAGCTGGTGCCGCGACTTACGTGGCTCTGAAGCTTAGAGGCCATGAGATTGATCCGCCACATTGGAGGAGAGTAAGCATCAGATGCTAAGGATAGTTGGGTCCTCGATGACTTCGATGCAAGACCCGACTGCTCCACCACGATCGATAGCAATTAGCTAGGATCCACCTGTGGTAGTTTTGTAGCGGTTTATGTGATTTTTGGGGGATTGACAGAGAATGTAAGTGCCTGGAGAAGGTTGACCAAGCGTGGTCCAAAGTTGATGAGATGTGGTCAACTTGAGTTCACAAAAAGTATTCCATAGAATGCTACTATTAATGGTCATGTTAGTTCCCTTTGGATGTATAATTTAGTCAATTACAATTTTAGTCCTCGAAGTATTAATGTCCATGCAATATGGTCCTCTAACTATTTTTTTGTTCAATGTATTTCTTTGCCTTTCACATCTTGTCGAGTCTTTGGTCGTTAACGTGGATATCGGCTGGCGACGGCCGTCCAATGAAAGCTGACATGACAAATTTTTAATATTTTATTTTATTTCTTTTCAAAATTTTAAATACTTTTTTGAATTTTTGAATTTTTTGAATTTTTGAATTTTTGAATTTTTTTTTTTTCTTCTTTTTCTTCCACCTTCTCCTTCTTCTAGACAACGAGGCTAAGCCGGCAAGGTTAGCCTCCCGACCAATGGCGAGGCTCATCCCTGCTGGCCATTAGTGAAGGCGAGCCTCGCCTAGCGACGGTGAGGCTGCTGTAGATCTGGCGAGGTTAAGCCTTGCTGGCCATCGGTGAGGTCAACCCTCACCTTGGCTGGGTGAAGCCTTGCCAAAGGCTAGTGAAGCCACTATCGCCAGATCTGACGAGATTCAGCCTCACCCAACCATGGCGAGGTCGAGCCTCAAGAAGCCTCACTGACCACTGGCGAGGTTGATCCTTGCCTTGGATCTAGTGAGGCTTAGCCCCACCCAGCCATGGCAAGGATTGGCCTCGCCAGTGCCGATGAGCTCGACCCTCACCATGGCTGGGCAAGGCCAAACCTCACCAGATTTGGTAGGGCCTCACCCAGCGACATCGAGAAAGCAGAAGTGGATGGAAAAAAAAAATATTAAAAAATCAAAAAAATTTAAAAAAAAATCAAAAATTTAATTTAAAAATGCCACGTTAGCGTTTACTAGATAGCCGTCGCCGACCGATGTCCACGTTAGTACTAGCAGGCCAATTTTAGTCGGATGGACTAAACTAACATAATTGTAAAAAGTTTAAGACTAAATTGCAAAAAAAAAAAAAATTTATGACTGAATTGGCACGATTTCAATAAGTTTAGGATTTTTTTTTGGTAATTCTTCCGTACTAAAATCCATCGGGTCAAGAGAAACCCGGTCAAATGGGCCTCTCTCATTTGGGATAACGCCCTTGCTCCGCGGTATCAGTTTATATTGTGGCTTATAACAAAAAAACGCCTTCCTACTTAGGCGATGCTTCTATCTCATGGCAGAATAGACTACAGTCTCTGTGCCTTTTGCAATGAAGTTCCAGACTCTGTTGATCATCTTTTCTTCGGTTGTCGCACCTTGGCACCTCTAGCCTTCTTTTGGGCCGCCAGGTGTAACCTCCCGTGGAAGAACAGAAGCTGGAAGGATCTCATTTTCTGGGCTATGAAGTTCTTCAGTGGAAAGGAATTCTATCACAGGATTGTTCGATTCTCTTTCGGAGCTTTGTGTCATCTAATTTGGAAGAAGAGGAATGCTGCTATTTTCTGGGGTGAAGCAATACCAATTCCTACAATGAAAAATCACCTTATTAAGGCGGTCAGAGACAAAGCTATTTCCTTCTCCAATGTTCTTCCATCCCCGAGGAACATAAGGCTTCAAAGGTGCTGGGGATTCGATCCGGTGGTCTTCTCTACTCGCTGATCTTGTTTTTGCTCGCCTCTGTTTTGGTTTCTCCGTTCTTAGCCTTTGTATGTTTAGTTCGGAGGGTCTTCGTGGGCTGTATGGTGCTTTCGCCATTGCCTTCGCTTGCTTTTTCCTTACCTGCTTTGTTCTTGCTCGTTTTACATCGGTTCCCCTCCACTCTTATATTATGAGAGTGTAGGTTATGGACCCGATCTTTTGTAATTTTCCAAGCTCCATATATTCTATTTACCTTTCACCAAAAAAAAAAAAAAAAAAAGATTAGCGGACGGCTAGGGCAAAGGCAAACTTATTGTCAAAAGTACGGACAACGAGGATGTATGGTTTTGTGCCTTTTCAACATGCATTGACGCCAGCACCAACATGCATTGACGATGTCATGCAAGCGTCGTTGTCGCTTCTTATCGTAAACTTGAAAGAGTATGCAATCGATTATACAAATTTTTAACCAAACCCCACTTCAAAATATTGTATATATTACAATCGTGAACGATTCGCATGAGCATGCTTTTCTTTCTGTCCTCATTGTGCTTAAGAGATCAGTTTGAACAAGTCACAGAACCTACCCAGAGCGGACTTGTTAGGTAGATATAGTTTGATTTTGGATTTTAAATAGAAATAATTATTCACACAAGCTAATAATGTGTTGATGAATGTAAATTGTCTTATAAGACGCATGATAATTTTGGTAAGCAAATCATGTTGTAAGTTACCAAGTTAGATAAACAATGAAACCTAAATTTGATAATCGCATTGTAATAGGTTTATTACTACTTTGAATAGATGAAACTGAAGGCATCGTGCTTCTAAATATTCCTAATAATTATTTATTGAAGAACATGGTTAACAAGCTAGCACATTTATTCCGTGTAAAAAAAAATAATGATTTTTTCTTTTATGCCGGTAAATTTCGATAAGTGTTGTTGACACAAGGGCTAAATTTAGAAAAATTATTATTAAGAAAATAAACAATGACTTTTTTTTTCCAAATATCTTATCGATAATTTACCAATACTTTTATGAAATTATCAATTTTTTTCTAATAGCTTGCAAATTGCCAATTTTTGTATTAACAAAACAACTTTTATTTGTATAACTTGCCTACACTTCGAATTCACAAAACTCTCCTATGAAATTCCCAACTAAAAATTAGAGTTATTTACCAACTTTTGTAGCTACTAGATTAAGGGTGCGCATGACAAAATTTTTGGAACAGAAATTGATTTTTAAAATTGAGAAGTTAAAAATTTTTGTTAATTTCTTCTTCAAATCTATTTTTGTAATATAAATTTGTTCCAGAAATAAAAAAATTAAATTATATCATCAAACAGATTTCTATTCCAAATTTATTCCGGGGAACAGAGAAATGGAGAAATATAAAAATAGAAATTTTATCATGCACGTCACGCCTCTAACATTCGTTCCTTTTCTTTCCCAAAATCTCTTAAAGAACAGCGAAGTCATCAATGGATTCGTTACGCCCTTGAAATCCCATGTATACTTGACTTTTCAACGCTTACCAACTTTGGCACAAATCTAACGCTCCCCCCCCCCCCTCCCCGCCGAAAAAAAAAAAGAATAAGAAAAAAGAAAATACCGTTTTGATGGATCTTCTCTTTATAGAATCGGTCTTATATATTCATTATCTGGTCCACAAATGTAGATTTGCAAACCTAAATTTCAGAAATAGAAACGTGCCCTCCAAGTTTTTCTGAGCACGCCAAACTGAGTCAAATCATTACCTGTGTAGAGTATCCCTAGATCTAGTCAAGATACAGACGGTCTGAACTACTACGAATGACCGAATCCTCAGGAGCAAGTCAACAAGCCGAACTAGTGAACAAGAAGATGATGTTGGCGATGTGTAAAGCCGTCGTCTTCTCTCCTATAAAATGCTTTTGGGGTCGCTTCCATCAACTATCATAGACGGAGGCAACAGACTGAAGACTCTCTGGACTTGATCTCTCTTCTCATCGATCTCTTGATCCTTTATTCGCGACCTCTGGTCTCCCTTAATCTCCAGCGAACTGTCCAGGCAAGAGAAGATGTGCCAACCGGCGTCTGTGACGTTGCAAGTGGACTCATCGTTGCCGGAGGACGGGTCCGTGGTACAGTGCAAGTGGTGTGCGCCGAGTGACGGTGCAACTGAAGGTGTTCGGCATCTCCGGCCGGATAAGTATGATTCGTTGCGGAAGGTAAAGCCCAATCGACCTTAAAGATCAGTAAAGATTAGACAGGCTCGCTAGCTGTTGCAGCATAAAATGATAATTCTTATGCCTTTTCATAGCGAGTGAAACCAAGAAAGAAAGATAGGATAGAGTTTCTTATTTAGATTTACATGAACCACGTAGGTCGGAGCGGAGTTCGTTGGAACCTTCTTCTTAGTACTTTGCGCGGTGGGCGGGCCCATTGTGAACCAAAAGTACGGCGGAGCAGAGACGTTGCTTGGGAACGCGGCATGCGCCGGGCTCGCCGTGATGATCGTAACTTTCTCGATCGGTCACATTTCGGGAGCCCACCTGAACCCGTCGGTGACGGTCGCCCTCGCTGTGATCTGGCACTTTCCATGGATCCAAGTGCCTGGCTACATCGCCGCGCAGGTTGCGGGCTCCATGTGTGCTTCCTACGTCCTCAAGGGCGTTTTCCATCCCTTTGCCAACGGCGGCGTCACGGTGCCTTCGGTGGACATCGGACAGGCGTTTGCTCTCGAGTTCCTCGCCACTTTCATTCTCGCGTTCGTGATCGTCGCGGTGGTGACCGACACTTGTGCAGTACGTTGCCATGCTGCATATCGACTCTTCCTCTATCTGTACTCGTGGCATCTATATACAGCATGTATCCATTTCACTTACATTTGTTCCTTTTTTCTGATGATAGGTAGGAGATTTGGCAGGTATTGCAATCGGAGCAACGGTGCTGCTTGGCGTTCTTGTGACGGGGTGAGCATTGTATTGAAACTACTTACCTTCGGGCGTGCAAGTATGGACGCGTTGTTACAGAATCTTAGCTTTCATAATGTTCCTTAACAATGTTCCCGGGAAATGCAGGATGCCGACCGGAGGTTCCCTGAATCCCGTGAGGACTCTCGGCCCGGCCGTGGCTGCAGGGAACTACAAAGGATTGTGGATGTACATGGTGGCTCCTCCGCTCGGAGCCATAGCTGGCGCCATGACTTACAAAGCCGTGAAGCTTAGAGGATACGAGGCCGAGCCACTGCGCCGGAGGAGGACGAGCTTGGAGCGTTGAGGATGGTCGTGTGTCCTCGACGGCTCCGAACCAAGGCCCGACCGTTTTCACCCGGGATTAGATAGATAGCAAATTAGCTTGGATCCACCTGTGGTAGTTGTGTAAGAAAAATTCTCCATGGACACAGCTGTCACTGCTGTTGTGAATGGTCGTGTTAGTTCTCGTTGTTTCCCCCTTTTGATGTATAATTTAGTTAATCGCAATTTTTAGCCCTCGATATAGTACTGATTTTCCTGCGATTGGGTCCTCTAACTATTTTTTTGTTCTTTTGATGTATTTCTATATCTTTCGCATCTTGCCGACTCTGTCGTCAACCATCATAATTAACGCTGTTGAATTATAGACATGGCTTCATCGATGTGGCTAATGGGGTGTCAAAGGTTCAATTCAGTTTGAATTTCCTAAACTCCGAACCAAACCGAACCGTAAGGTAAGCAATTAAACTAAACCAAGTCGCAATCTGAACCGAATATGAACGGAACCGAAAATCCAATTGGGTTCGATTCAATTCGGTTTTTAGTTTTTGATTTTTTGATTTTTACCTTGCTTATTAGAATCGAATAGAATAAGAGGTGAGAAAAAGGAGAGATTTTAAGTTGCACATTTATCTTTATTAAGGATTTCAGTTCGATTAGGTTAACCAAACTGAATTGAAATAACCCGAATTGAAAACAAATAACGATTATCTTTCTATTATCCGAACCGAAACCAAATCAAATAAAAAATGCATGAAATTTCGGTTAGGTTTTGGTTTCGGTTCAAACACCCCAGTAATTCGAACCATGCGACGTGAGATCATTAATTCAAAAGACAAATAAAAATGTTAAAGTAACCAAAAAAAAAAAAAAACAGAGGGAAAGTTTAGAGAGAGAGAGAGAGAGAGATCGTGCAAGGGCTGGGCGCAGCGACCCAATCCAGCCCAAAAGTTAGGGAGGGTCAAAGCTAGTAGACCTTAACATGGGTCCGACAGACTACAGGTATGCCAAACTTGGCCCAAGCCAACTTGACAAGTTAATATAATCAAGTATTTCCATTAACTCCATCAAATTTGACAAATGAAAAATGTCAACAAAATTAAAAACTTGAATGTATTTTTTAAAATTTTTAGAATTCAATTATACTTTCGTAACAAATTTAAGAATTTTATTTGATTTATATTTTTTTACAAAATTTAGGGCTAAATTGTGACTTTGTGACAAATTTTAATATTTCCAATATATTTATCCCTAACTGGATTCCAAATGTTGACACAATTACTACCAATCTCAAGATTCACAAGAAATAATTCCAATATAGTTTACATCACACAAATGTAATAAAAAAAAATGTAATCTATGATTCGTTTACATTAATTTTTGCATATCTCGTGATGTTCCATAAATTTGTTATTTCAATTTTCTTTTTATGTATTTTGCGAGTCATTCTTCCTTCAAATTCTCATACAAAAGAGTATTGATTGACGAATGAAATTTAATCGGTCCCATACATGGATTTGATTTTTCAAAAGGGGTGATAGTGGATGAAATCATGTTGGGGATTTTTTTTTTTTTTTTTTTTTGTGGAAAATATGTTGGTGAATTTGATAAACGAAAATTTCCCACTTAATTCTCCCTAATATGCAAGGAAAAGTTTGCGCTAAGTGTCAGCGCTTTTACTCGAGTTGGAGGACAGGATATTCGTCGCATCCTGCTTCTAACTTTTTGTAAAGCTCGGATTTTTCCTGCAGTCAATCTCAGACTCTCCTGGTTTCGACGAGAACCGTGTCGAGTCGAAGGCGACCCGTCTCTGCTCTCGCCTTCCTTCGTTCCTTCGACCCTTCACGTTCCCCGTGAGTCGCCCCTTCGTTTCCGGCGCAACCCTTCACGTTTCGTTGCAATAGCTTTACAGTGATCTGCACGAGCGCCCGCGTTCGCCTCCCTGCAAGTTCCTGTTTTCGTGGATGCCCATTTGCGTTGGGTTCGTGTGAGAACTCTGCCCGGAGTTTCGATGGCTCCAATGTGTTTGACGTAATGCTTTAGAGCGCGCTTCGTGTTGGGTTTTCTTGGAGCTCTGGAGCTGTGGCATGGTGAGGACGTTGAGCTTGGAGATGATTTGGGGGTGGTGATTGTTTAATGTTTAATAGGGAACGTGTCTAGGTCGGTGACGTGCGTGTAGGCCCGTTTGAATTGTGTGGAATTTCACGAGTTCTGCTGGTAGATGATAATTTTATAGCTGCGTGTGTTGAGGGTGAGTAGACGTCAAGCTTTGATGTGGAAGGTGTGGAGCTTGGTAATGAACAGAATTTCATTTTGAAACAAGCTATATCATTTGCTATCTCTGTTAATCTTACTTTTGATGGTGTGCTTGTTACTCTGGGTGAGCACGGTGACTGTAACTGATGAAGTAAGCTCACTGGGTTGTGTGTTGTGATGTGTAAATTTAGTAAGACTGGATTTAACATTTGATTCCTTTACCTGGGTCTGTGTTTGCTGTGGTGGGAAGACAAGGTGGCATTAAGACACTTCAAAGCTGTACATTCTAAACAATAGGGAAACCGTCATTCATACATGACAATGAAAAGGCCAAAGTATTTACGAACTAGAATGTTGAACTCTGTATTGTTGATTTCCCTCAGATGCTTGGTCAAAGAATTTGTTTGAAAGTACAACTGAAGTTAGTTGATTTATGGTTGCATAGTGAGATCTGCCTAGTTCTTACCTCTCTCGAGGTTGCTAAAACTTTTCCTGTAGACTGAACACTGAGGTCTCAACTCTGACTGTCAAATAACAAGGCACTCATTTTGCTGCACTGGTCATGTAAGGGTGCGTGTTTTCTCCGTAGATTGGGTCTCTCCAGTACTTAATTGTGACATTCACTTGCTTTAAATTCGAGTTCCACTACCTAATCCAATAAACTTTAGGACTTTACCGTGCGCATATACTTTTCTGTTGGATTTATTAGTATCCTGAATTTGTTTTGTCTTTATTTTCACTTTGCCAACACAGGTAAGAAGTCCATGGTGGCAAAGATGAGAATAATGTCAAAGGAGTTGGTTGAGGCTTTTCGTTTCATTTGTACAGCAGACTTCTGGATAATGGCAGTACTTTGGACGTTCTCTTTGCTGGCCTCATACTGGCAATTCTTCAGCCGTGGTCTTTTTGGTCGAATTGTTTCATACCCTCGAAATGCCAACATAGAAGTTCCTCTGAGACCTCTCTGCATTATCACCGGTGTAAGATGGATTTCTTTTGCTAGTAGCAAATGTCCTCAATTAGATTATCCTACTGAGAGCTTTCTCTGCCTTTTGCCTGCAGGCTACATCTGGTTTGGGTGCAGCGGCTGCTTATGCTCTTTCAAAAGAAGGTTTCATTGTTGTCCTTGGTAATGTCGCAGTCTGTGGTTTATCCTCCTCATTCCTTTGATATGGATGTAGCAACACTTAGTTCAACCCCATGCCTGGATTTTCTGTGATTGCTTGTGCTGGATCATCTTGATGATAGCTACATTGGGAGGAAAAAAATAGGCTGTCTACATAAATGCCACCAGTCTGTGATGAACATTCTCATAGGAAGAGTTATGGGTAGATATATGAATGTTCTCTGGTCTTTACTTGGTGATTCAACCAAAGAGAAAAGCTTGTCAATTGCTTAATGTGACAAATAATGTACGAATGACTGTTTGTTGTCCTTAGAGTTAATGCAAAATGCATCTTTTCTTTGTTACAAGAAGAATGAGTTTTGATCCATGCAGGTACAATTGTTTAACTGAAATTTATGCTTTCTCTGCAGTTGGACGGTCTGCTCACAGGTTGTCAGAGGTACTTGTTGTGCGGCATCCGTTTTAGCTTCTTTGCTCTACATGATGCTCTCAATGATTCTTTTTTTTTTGGGTCACAGAGAGTGGCAGAGATTTGTAAACACAATAAGGATGCCCATCTTAAAGCTTTTCAAGCTGATATATCATCTATCGAGTCAATCTTACACTTCAGATGCTCCCTTGAGCAATGGCTTTTGGAATCAAATATGCATGCCTCAGTCCAGCTTCTGATAAATAATGCTGGAATGTTGGCAACATCCTGCAGAATTACAGCTGAAGGCTTCGATGAGTAATTATCTTATTGCCATGGGAATTTTTTTGCAATATTCTTTCCAAAGATCCAAATATTTGGCAATCTAAACACTACAGCAGTCACAGTGGAGAATATATATTCTGTTGTTTTAGATTTAACTAATGAGATGCATATGTTCTAATTTCTAAATAAGTAACGATAATAGTGTCGTCACTTTCCCAATTGAAAGTCTAATGTTCTAGTGATTTTGATTTTCCTATATACCTTGTCAACTCATAGTTTACTTGCGGAGATTTGTTGCCACGGTAGCAAGTGGCATCTCCCACTGTTTCCGTTGTCTCCTTGGAGCTTTTCTCTTTTTGGAATGGAATTTATTAATTGCAGTCTTTCATAATGCATTGTTGCCTGATCTCCTGTTGATTCTTCTCACCACCTCTTTATACACCAGGATGATGGCAACGAACTACATGGGACCATTCTTTTTGACAAAGCATTTATTACCACTTCTCAGAAACAGCCCTGTTCCATCTCGGATAGTCAATGTCACGTCCTTTACACATCGAAGCGGTAAGATATTTTCACTTTGTGGTCAGAAACGCTTCCATTTATATTGCATGTTTGGCCAAATTCTGTGGAACACTGATTGCAGCTGGTGGCCAGCCTGCAAGGAGGTTCCTCTGTGAAACCCGGGCTTGCTGACCCTTATGGCATGTCATTTTTTCATTCAATTAGTGAACTAAATACAGTGCCCATCTATGACTTTAACAGTGCCTGAGATAGCAAGCTAAAACTAGAACGTGCAATATAGCTGTACTCAGTGTCTAAGTTACAGAACTCTTTTATGATGTCAAATAGTTGGTATTGTTTGCTTGTAGTTTCTTGCTGTCCAACTTCTCTGTGCAGTTTCTGTCTTAGTGCAATTGTTATACTAGGTTTAGAGTCATAGTTTTTTTTTATTTTTATTTAAAATCACCTTTTCCTCGGTTCTCCTCTTCTTCAGTATGTGGTGCGACGTTTGACAAGGAAAGTGTTATCGGGAAGAGTTCCTTCAGGATGAAACAGTATCCATGTGCACAGATCTATGGTTATTCAAAATGTAAGTTTCATGTTTTATTCGAGAAGCCTAGCACCAAAAAGGAAAGGATAGAATAAAAGATACAGCAATATTTGAGAAGCAAATGTCACATCTTATCACAAACTTTAGTAAGAGTTTCCTGTTTGTTTACAGTATGCCTTCTGCTGTTCTCATATGAACTTCATCGACGCCTTCGCTTGGAAAGCTCCTGTCATGTTTCCATTCTGTATGTATCAACAATTCTGCTACTCTGGATTTAAGCATTCTTGTATGACAGTGTAATCTCACCCTTAAGTTTGTATGGTACTTGAATTTGAACTTTCCACTTTCCACAAATCCATGAGCTATCCCTTTTTAGTCGAAAACCTGGTTTTTGTTATCAGAGATACTATACTAGTTGATTATAAACAAGAAAATGTCCTTAGGCTTTGTAGATTGTCTTTCTCTATAGTTTTGTGTATGAATACATGCTGGCAGCACAATTGAGATGTTATCCTGTTTCTTTTTTATTTCCAGTGCTGTGGATCCTGGAGTAGTGAAAACCAGTATCATGCGAGAAGTTCCCCCTTACCTTTCCTACACAGCTTTTGCATTTTTAACTGCAATGGGTCTTTTGGATTCACCTGAAGGTGCGGTCAACTCAGTTCTGGATGCAGCCCTTGCCCCTCCTGTGAGTTTTTCTGACTGCAATCATTATCTTTAATTTCTGCTATATGCTAGATGGGACTGCAATGAAATCACCTGGGTTTCATTTCAATAGGCAACCACAGCTGCATATATGGGTGATAGTGATTTTTTCCCACTAAATAGGCTGGTGTAAAGCATTCCTATACTGGTGCTTCACTTATCTGAACCATCTTGAATGAGTCTCTCTCGTTTTATCCTCAACTGAGGTCACACTAACATTGGACGTAAAATCCATTAATGTTGATTCTATGGTATGACAGTGTGTTTCCAGAATTGATTTTCCCTTCTCTGCTGATAATCTATGATATCAATCTTATGTGGCTGCTATTATATGTTGGAACAGTGCTTACTAATAGCCGCTGTCTTGCAAAAATAGGAAATTTCTGGTGTGTATTTCTTTGGTGGGAAGGGCCGGACTATCAACTCTTCTTCAGTTTCGTATGACACCGGACTTGCCAGAGAATTGTGGGCCACTTCATGCGATTTGTTTCTGGAGGCACAGCTATCTGCTAAAAGCATTTCCAGCTCAGTACAAAGATGAGCATAGGGAACACGTCTTCTTGCAAATAGTGCCTGTCCGTGTAGAGTTTTCAAACTTCTTACAAAGCTAGCCAGAGCATGACCATTGATCTGTGTTAACAGAGTTATGCAAGTGCAACGTGATCCTCTCGTTTCAGATAAATATTTAGTAGCAGATTTTTCCCTTAGTTGTTGATATGCCATCATTGATCCGATCCAGATGTTGGCTCTGTAGATTTTCCTTCTGTTTGGCATCTGACATTTTAGTAGCTTAAACTTTTAATGATTCGCTTCTAAGGCTTCGAACAATTAACTGAGTTCATCAATAACTTATGGCAGGTTGTTCTTGATCCTCCACAGCCTTATGGATTGGTTTTGTTCTTCTTAGGTTCCCAGGAGGTAACGATGGATAGTTACCATAGAAATATAGAATGGATATCTTTGGTTGCATAACATGCCATGACCTCATGGCATGCGTCAGAGAACCTAGAAAGACCTACACGGTCATGAGAACAAACATACTGTTATCAAGAAAGACTTATTTTTATTTAATTTCTAGTGATAATCTCTATGTCAATCACGTCTGCATTTAATCCTATCTCTTTCAATGATGAGGAGAGGTACGGTTTATCCTTATCGAAAAGTGCGATTGAGTTGCACGCGTTTGGTTATCATCCTCATCTTTTGGACTCGTCTTTCATTTTTATACTTTTGCATAAGTTCTCTCACCCCTTGGAGGGTTTACATTGGTTGTGACAAAGCCAGTAATCTTCAGTTCCACTATAAAAAAGGATTATAATGGAAGGAAGGGGAGCGACAAGTTGACTTGGGAAAGGTTTTAATTTGACAGCAATCGTCCATTTCTTTTTCTACTCATCTTTCATTTCTATATACTATATTGCATGAGCGACGAGTTATACATTGGTCATGTCGAAGCCAGTAACCTTCATTTCCAATTTCAAAAGGGTCAAGATGGTAATGAAGGAGCGACAAGTCCTGAACGAGACATGGAAAAAATGTTTAATTTGACAGCTGCTGGCCATTTCTTTTCAACTCGTCTTTCATTTTCATGTTGTTGTTGGATAAGGCTCGGGCCACCAAAAAAAAAAAAAAAAAATAGTTTCGGGTAATTTTTCCTTCCCAGCTATCTCGGGCCCGGGGCCACCGCCATAAAATCCATAGGACGACTCGCAGCTTTCCTGCAAACTACGAGGGGGCAAAGTCTTCGTTGAACCTCCCGTCCTCGACTCTGCTCGGCTCATCACCCCGCGCTCCCGCATTCTCCACCGCGTAACCTCTCTCCATCTCCATCTCCATCTCCGTACTCATCTCTCTCTCTTTCTCTCTGAGTTGCTGTGGGGTTGTGCTTGGGTAGGCGGGTGTGGGTGAGTGAGTGAGTTGATGAGTGATGGCGAGCTCGTTGTGACTCGAGTCGTCGCCTAGTGATGACCCGTCGAGTCTCTGATCTTGGGCACTCTCTCGTTCGCGTTCTCACCCTTTCTTCTTCTTTGGATGGATCTAACCATACCCGTTTTTGTGATTGCTTCGCTGGGTGTGTAGGTGCAGAAGATGAGCTCGGAGGGTGGGAAGGAGGATTGCCTCGGTTGGGCTGCCCGGGACCCTTCTGGGTTCCTCTCCCCCTACAAATTCACCCGCAGGTATTGCCATTTTTTTTTTCTTTTTCGATTTCTACCGAAGTGTTCATGCGAGAGTCTCAGTACAGTGTTCACGCGAGACAGTTTTCGGTCCAGACCATTTCATTTTTTTCGAACTTTCTTTTGTTGTGTATGCGCTGAATTCTGGGTCGAGAATTGTTGGTAAGGGTTACTCAGAATTTCATGGCAGACATGAGGATCCTGCACTGGCTGCCTTTCTGAGCATTTGAGGTTGTATCTACCGTATGGACAAATATGCTTGTAGTCATGGAATTTTTCCTTTTCTCATTTCTGGTTTTTTGTTTTCTCGATAATCGTAGGTCAAGCTTAGTTTGTTGATCTTGAAAATGGAAAAAAAAGGTACCCTAGTCTGATTAGTCACTGGATTATATGCTCACCTGTTTGGGAATCATCTCTTTAGGGCCGTGGGAAGCGAAGACGTCTCGATTAAGATCACGCACTGTGGAGTGTGCTATGCAGATGTGGCTTGGACTAGGAATGTGCAGGGACACTCCAAGTATCCTCTGGTGCCAGGGTAGGATGCAGTGTGATTCGAATGTTAATCTTTTTTTCTTAGCACCATCCTCATAATTCTCTGAACAAAATTTGCAAATGATTTTTTTGATTGATTCAGGCACGAGATAGTTGGAATTGTGAAACAGGTTGGCTCCAGTGTCCAACGCTTCAAAGTTGGCGATCATGTGGGGGTGGGAACTTATGTCAATTCATGCAGAGAGTGTGAGTATTGCAATGACAGGCTAGAAGTCCAATGTGAAAAGGCGGTTTTGACTTTTGATGGAATCGATGCGGACGGTACAGTCACAAAGGGAGGATATTCTAGTCACATTGTCGTCCATGAAAGGTAATTGCTTATTGACACAGTGTTATTAGGCAGCATTTTGCACTGTGACAGAATTCCAAATCATGGTGGCCAAAAAAAGATTTCATGTCATGTCTTCTTCTCTGGTAATTTTCTTCTTATTCTGATTGTGACCAGAAGTGGCATAATGCATAGAACTGTCAGGAATGGCTTTTAGGCATTAATTGCTTCTTGTGGAAAGGGATAAAGATACTTTCTATAACGACTCTGGAGAGTCTTTAAGTCCTCTGTATCCAATTACCATTCAAACCATTCGATGGAGAATTGGCTTTATTAAATGCGAAAAGAAATTCTTTCTTTTGAATAACCATTGTCAAGAATGGAGTAAGCTGTCCTTAGATTGTTAGAGTTAGATCATAAGTATCAGATCAAATGAGTAGCTAAATGTATGTGCTTTCACTAATTCTTGTATCTGATAGAGCCACAGGAATCTTGAGTCCTTTGGAGAAATTGATTGAAGGAAATACAGAATTATGTGTTCAGTCAAGCATATGTGATATGCCACCAGTTTCCTTTCTTAGAGCAAGTGTCTTTTCTTAATTTTAATCGAGTGTGGCCTCCTGTATGCTGCAATTGCTTTATTTACATTGCTACAGCAAGAAATGTTTGTCTAGAGCAATTTGTGGTCAGAACAAGGATCACAGAAACAACATGGTGCTGAATTGTGGTCTGAGCAAGTAAAATTCCCAAGCATGTGGAAGATAGGATTTCTGGCTCTGTGATTTGATTCCTTTTAGACAACAAAGACAGGATGCTGATTCTATTGGGAAATCACTTCCTCTCTTGGTGTTATTTGGAAACTTAATTGTGGTGCTTCATTAACAGGTATTGCTTCAGGATTCCAGAAAACTACCCGATGGATCTAGCAGCACCATTGCTCTGTGCTGGAATCACGGTGTACACTCCAATGATACGTCACAAGATGAACCAACCTGGTAAGTCTCTAGGTGTAATTGGACTTGGCGGGCTCGGTCATATGGCAGTTAAGTTTGGGAAGGCTTTTGGACTGAAAGTCACAGTGTTCAGTACAAGCATTTCTAAAAAGGAGGAAGCACTGAGCCTGCTTGGGGCTGACCATTTCGTTATCTCATCTGACGTAGAGCAGATGAAGGTAAAAAGAGGAGAAACTAGAATTATCCACATTGAGATCCATGGTGGTCACATTCTGTTGTGATCTGATAAATCCAATGCACGCAGGCCTTTGCTAAGTCCCTGGACTTTATAATCGACACGGCAGCCGGTGATCACCCATTTGATCCTTACATGTCTGTTTTGAAGACGGGTGGCATTCTAGCATTGGTCGGCTTCCCCAGCGAAGTTAAATTCAGTCCAGCCAGCCTTAACCTCAGTATGTTTTTGTTCTCAAATCTGATTACTAAATGAAATTTCATACCTGATAGGTGAACTAAGTTGCTCGCGGTGAACTTTTGGCAGATATGAGAACTGTTTCGGGTAGTGTAACGGGAGGAACAAAGGATACCCAAGAAATGATAGACCTGTGTGCGGCGCAGAAGATATACCCAAAAATCGAAGTGATACCGATTGATTATGCCAACGAAGCTCTGGAGAGGCTCATCAAGAGAGATATTAAGTACCGATTCGTGATCGACATTGAGAACTCCTTGAAGTGACACCATCAATTTGGGAAGCTGATCACACAGAGAGGAAAAGTGGGAGTTTCAGCTAGAGGAGAGCATCATCTGTGCCTTTTTACTTGCTCTGCTGGAGTACAAATAAACTATGCCTGATATACTTCGATACTCGTGAGTTTTATAGCAGAAATAAGTGAAATGGGTAATGAAATCCTGGTAGTTTTCTATGTGATGATTGAGAAACCGTCTGAAAAATTGGCTTCTTGCTTGAATGGTTTCGCCTCTTCTCCTACAGGTTTTCTCCTCAAGCATCTGCTTGTTCACTTGGAAAATCACAGCCATGTGGCTCTTTCCAAGGATAATATTGAAGGGAACTGATTGACTAAAATTGAAAATGTTCAGGAGTCAATTGAGCAAAATAAAATATTTAGAATCCAATTGAAAATAAAATATTTAGAATCTAATTGAAAATTAAATATTTAGAATCCAATCGGTCAAAGGGCAGCAAATCAGTGACTTTCATTGCTTTTATTTTGTCATTTATTTGCTCAGTACTCCATGTTTCTCTGACCTAGCATTTCTGTTCTGAAGAATAAGATTCTTTTAATAACTTTGTAAGATCTATCACTTTTTCAATGTATTAATAAAATGGATATCGGAACATAATTTCTTTTGTGACGTTTTTCAATTACGTCTATTAACTCATGTTATATCATCATTCAGTTCCTCTCTAATGACAATTACGATCCAAGTCTTCCCTTAAAATCTATAGATTTATATAATTACTCGTAGAAAATACACCACTATATGTTCGTGTCAAATAAATAAATTTTATTTGCGAATAAGCAGAAAAGGCTAAAAAAAAAATTAAAAAAAAAAGGAACAGGAAAGTCTCATTTCGCGCTCCCGCAGCCCATGTCCAATTACGAATTTCTTTCTTTAATTAATTAAAAAAGCGTCAGAGCCGTGCCTGTCTGACACGGTCAGAAAAATCCCTGCTGACAAGTCCCGCCGCCTCCGCCGCCCTCGCCTCCGCCGAGCTCGGTCGCCGTCAAGTCGTCTCTTTGAAGTCACGGTCGCCGCCCTCGTTCGCCGGCGGCCGTTGGGTCTACTTCTAAACGGAGCTCAACCATCTGTCCCGGTGCTTTCTCTTGTCGGAATCGAACTTTGGTCGCAGTCTCACGCTTTTTTTTTTTTGGTCGAAGCATTCTCACGCTTACCAACCATCCAAATGGTATGTTTTCTTGGGTGGAAGCTCGTCTGATTGTAGCTTATGAGTTATTGGGTTAGCTGTGGAAATGGCAAGTCTGTGATTGTAATGATCAGATTGATGAGTTGATGTGGGTCGTGCAGTCTCAACCGGCTAACAAGCCGGAAGGCGTGGAAGACCTGGAGAGGAAAACGAAGAAGGAAGAGAAGGTTTGATCAATGCATCATTTGATTGTCTTTTTAATGCAACGGACTTCATTTGGTTTGAATACAATCTAATTACCTTTGTCACCCCAGGTGCAACGCAGACTTTTTTTTTTTTTTTTTTTTTTTTTGTTGCTTGTCTGGCTATGTTATAGAGTATGAATCTTACAGTTTTGCATGAATGACTAACATCAAGTGGCAATCAGCTTGTCCCTCCGCATGCATTCCTATCCATTCGCATAGCATGCTGCGGAGGTGGTCAAGATCATTGGACAAACTTGTCCCAGTTTTGCCAAATTGAGTAGGCTTTTTAGTAGCTTTGTCGATGGCAATCTGTCTTAATATTCCGCATTGCGTTTTCATGTTTTTTTTAAGGCAAGGGAGAAGGAATTGAAGAAACTCAAGGCTTCCATGGTCGTAAAGGTTTGCCAGTTGTGGCAAGAATCGCGCTGTTAGATACAAGATTTTTACAATACCAACATGCTTGCATTGGTACTGTTCAAACTACTCTGAATGCCGGAACAGTCTTTTTTGTGACTTTGTATCCAAACTTCAACATCGCTCTTTCAGATCCCCAACTACTTTCTTTCTTGAAAGTCCAAGTTCAGCTCGTTGGAGCCCCTCAAACTGCTGACTCTGTAGCTGCAACCCTACATTACCAGATGGTTTATCGAGTGCAGAACCATGCCCTCGACCTCAACTTCAACAATGGTAATGAAGATGCGTTGTTCATCTCTATGCAGAATGACCAGGCGTCTTGCATTCATGTTTCTAGAAAGATCCCCAAGGATACGTTGGCCAAGCTTCTTCCAGAAACTTGGATCACCAACTATGAAAAGCTACATCAGCATAACAAGCCTTTCCAGTCCACTGACTCAGAGTTTGTATGGAAAAAAGATGGAACTGTTTCCATCAAATTTGGCAAGGAAAAGGAAGAAAGTCATTCTATTTTTCAGACCCTCTTCATGATTGAACCATGTGTTGCTGAATCTATTTTTGAACCAGACCCAAAAAAGCATGTTCGACACTTTGATGGTAATGGACATCATGTTCATTACTATAAAGACAATTATGGTCATTGTTTTTGGGATCTTTTTTGCCAATGTTCCCACTGTACAAATTCTCCTGACGAGGTAGACCCTCTTGCAAGATCTCCACCTAGATGGAAAAGGCCAAAGGATAAGGTATACCAAAGGTACTTAGACGGAGATTCCTCCGTTGATACTCTCGGTGAATGTGACAAATACCAATTCACGGTTTCTTATGCACCTCCTCCACCACCGAGTCCAAGACTACATCCCAAGCCTTACTAGATCCACCAAAATCACCTCCACCTTCTCCTCCTCGAAAAGCAAACTCTCTCTCCATTTTATAAGCCAATCCTCAAATGGGCTAAGAAACATTCTTACCCACTTGAAGTCCCGAGAGAATCACCACCCACTTGTTCTATAGCCATGTTCCAAGATACGATTTTCCCCTCTTGTCAAGGAAAACTCTAAACTCTCGTTCCCCGCTCGAGAAGAGTTTATTGATCCCCATGGCGATATCGTCATGTTCCCAAAATTCCCACTTCCACTGATGTGGATGAACATGGGAAAAAAAAAAAAAAAAAAAAAACCTCTGCTGCTAAAGCCGTTCTAAACTGGCAATCAGAGACTTTGTTGGCACAAAACAATGCCTTTAAAGCTATTGATTCCAAGATTGGAACTGTGCAATAAGACTTCCGAAGATATGATGAAAGCACCAAAAAGATACTTTCGGAGTTCCAGAAAAGGCTTCACGCCTTGGAACCGAGACAACATGTTGGGTATCATTATTTTGAAAACCCAAAGCCAGAAATAGAAAAGCTCAAGAAGTAAATCTAACTTCTTGAAAAAGGAAGGTTAAGACCTTTCGATCTATTAGCACCTCCTGTTCGAACTGGGTATTTACCCCCACGACCACGTACGTCCATTTTTGCCTCCATCCCGAAGATCCTTACGTAAAAGAACCAGATATGGCAGAAATACGAGATCACCTCAAGGCCTTGCAGAAGGAAAATGCAAAAGAAAAAAGCTCACCTACAGAATCAAGTTCAATCGTTATAAGAGAAAGGCCAGAACAAATGATGTTATCAAATCCATTAGAATCCTTTCTAAAAGATTTGGGTACTCAGGAACCGGATCCTGTTATCCAACAGCCTAAGCCTGATCCTACTATTCCAGAAAAACATATTCTGTTTCCAGCTGAACAAACTTCCACAACTACATCAGATTCAGCATCTCTCTCTTCCTCTTCATCCTTCTCAGATCTTACAGTTGATTCTCCCCCATTGTTCCACCAACTTTGCAAATATTCATGGCTGATACTCCTCCAAATTATGAAATGGAATCAAACTATTCTGATCCAGACATGAGGCAAACAAGCAATCCTACTAGGAACAATCCTACTAGGCATGTATCCATGGCATCAAAACAGTTCTTCATCATCGACGATATTCCTTATCAGAAATGGCCAGAAAGACTTGAAGAATTTCATACTTGGTTGAAAACACAATCCATCACCAACCATGATATGAATGATGTCCTTTACAACTTTGTTACAAAGTTCACAGGGAGCCTTAAATTTTGGTGGCAATCATTCTCAGAACAAGACCGGATTATGTTTCTGATGTCACCCAATTTCAGCCATGCCCTTACCTACTTATATCATGTCTTTGTGGGAACACCCGGAGATCTCATAGAGATAAAAAGAAGAGAATTCTTCGAAAAAAGAGAATTCTTTGAAAGAAGATGCTGTTCTCATCAGGAAAAGCATCTTGATAAGCATTATCGAATAATGCTTCAGCTCTTTTATCAAATTGGCACAGATCCAAATCAAGCATGCCTTCCTTACATCCATTCCTAAGGAGCTATCCCGAGATGGTTGAAAGATCTTTCTTTGGAAAACAAAGGAGAATACAAGATATTCCCTTAGGAGAAATCCAACAAGAAATCCATCTATGCCTTGAAGAGCTATGCTTAAAGCGCCAGATGGTCCGTACCTACATCACAGATGACAAGCGTCTTGAATCAGCTTGTTCTCGCCAGAAACTAAAGATCAAATGCTCTAAGCGAGATTGTGATGGTACTTGTGGCCAATATTCCTGGAAGAAAAAGCACTACAAGAAGTATCCGATAAAGAGTTCCAAACACGGCTCCAAGCATTTTCGGAGAAAGAAGAAATGGCGATACCTACGAAAAAGGAAGGATCGCATGAGCCATAAGAAATCAAATCGTTGCTACATATGCAACAAGAAATGACATTTTGCCAAAAATTGTCCTCAAACCAAAAAAGGTCAGAATCATCTAATTCATTAAATTGAGAATGAAACGGGTATCTCTCTTGAAAATGATGATGTCGAATCTTTATTCTCTCGCGATGAAGAACCATCGACCAAACACTTTGTATCATTCTATCTTACCAAACTTCCGGTGAAAACCGAGTCTCGACGAATCGAATCGAAAACATTTTTCACATTTCCCCCACATCTTCATAACCAAATCCTGACATATTCTCAAGTCAAACTCACTGTCCCCATTTCCCTGTAAAAATTCTCACCTCAAAGTTTGCCAAACCCATTAATGTCATTACTCTCATTGATACTGGAGCAAGCTGTTCTATTCTAGATACTAAATTTCTGCCTGAAGATTTCTGGAGTCCTACACCGATACTTCATTCCGCGTCAGGAGATACTTTCTCCACGAATGCTAGGACCACTCCGATCACCGAATCCAGTTTTTCCTCGTGTTCCATAACAACAAAGATTTTTGGATCAAACCTTCCCAATAAAGATCTTATAATTGGGTGGGATATCATGACTCAAATCTCTCGGTTTCGCATTATTCCCGGAAAATGTCTTAGATATAAAGACCAATTCTCGAGTTTGTTAATATTCGAGACTCTTTTTCATTGAAATGGGTTTATTAGATCCAATCATGCAAAAGTTGCTTGGATTTTATTCAGAATCCCATTCATAATTCACTCAAAAATGTTCTCATCCCTTATGGAAAAATCCTGAGTTCTTTATCCGCCTTCCCTTCAAGAAAAATGAAGACATCAATCCAACCAAGGCGAGCCATACGGGAATGAAGCCAGAACACTTGGCTTTAGCTCAAAGGGAATGCTCAGAATTATTACAACAATGCCTTATTGAAATTTCCGATTCTCAATGGGCTTGCGAAGCCTCTTATGTCAATAAGCGAGCCGAGCAAAACAGAGGAAAAATGAGACTAGTGATAAATTATCAACCTCTCAATCTTTTTCTCCAAGATGATAAATTCCATTTACCATCCAAAGATTTCTCTTTTGTGGACTAACCAAAGCCCATATCTACTCCAAATTCGACCTTAAAGCCGGATTTTGGCAATTGGGTATCCATCCCGAAGACGGGTCCAAAACAGGATTCTCGTATCCCGAACCAAAGCACTTCGGTGGAAAGTTCTTCCTTTTGGCCTAAAGGTAGCACCATCCCTGTTCCAAAAGGCCATGTGTCGAATTTTCCAACCAATCTTGTCAAGTGCAACCGTATACATCGACGATATTTTGCTCTGATCCGACGGTCAAATACACCGTCAACTCCTTGAGCATGGAATTATGCTTTCCCAAAGAAAATGAAATCGTGAAAAAGCATGGAATTATGCTTTCCCAAAGAAAAATTAATATTGCCCAGTTCAGCAATTCCTTGGGATAACAGAAATTGAATTTCTTGGCATGCATCTCAACAAAGGAACATATTATCTAGGGCCACATATTGCTCAAGAACTATTGAAGTTTCCTGAAGATAACTTCACAACGAAATTCCAAACTCTCAATTGCTTCGATGGGCTGAATGGTTTTCAAAATACTCCTTTGAAACCAAACACATTCCGGGGAAAAAGAATGTGCTTGCTGACTTCTTGTCAAGACCCAAAGCGACAGCTGAAATCAACATGTACATCAAGAGGCCTGCTTTCCATATGCTCAATCATGGTGTGAAATACAAGATTGAGAAGATCAAAGACTTGCCAAGCTGGAAATATCCCCAGGAGATTATTCAGTAAATCCAGAATGACAGTCTTAATGAAAACCTGGAGAACCTCATGTGGCAATGTTACACAGACTTATTCAGATTCAATGGAGGTTCGATTCTTTATCCTTTCGGGTTAAATTTGAATTATCCTTTCATTCATCCTCTTATCTCGGAAAGAAGATGATTTCCCGACTAGCTCAAGACGCTGTTATGGTACTTAACTAATAAGTACTTAATAGCTATTGAAATTCCCAATGAAGATTCATTGCTAATCTCACCAGGATATTCTTGCTCGGAAGAAACATCGAAAAAGAATGTGATAGAAATCTTTTAGATTTTCTAAATTGGTTTTATCATCCTACATGCTAGAAACAAGACTTGGAAAAAGAACGAGAACCATGACACCGAATCCGAAGTCCATACCATCCTGTTTTTCCGACGTCCATGGAATTTCTGCAGAAATAATGGTAGTATTCTCGATGCACCACTTGAAATAGGAACCACATCCTATAAGCCTCACTCGAATAGTCGAGAAGCCCGGATTCACAAATCTTATCCAAGATCTGTTAGATTTTGTGAAAATGAGTACCGAGAACTTCAAAGAATCCTATGTCAGGAAAACAAAACCATTCCTGAAGACGTCTGAAATAATGCACCCACTACGTGGGATCATTATGACCTAGCACCAGAAGCTAAGGAAGTACTCATGCAATACAGACAAGCTGCATCGTCCCAAGAGCATGAAATGACAAGCGAAGATGACATTGTCCAGTCTACTCAAGATCCCTACGCACGTTTTGGAGGTGCTCTGTCCCAGAATCCCTATGAACAAGGACCTTTATCCTCATTCCAAGACATGGACACATCTTTTTATGCACAGCCATCCAATTGGCCGTAGCCTAGCATCCCTGCCAACACTACCAGTGAAAACACAAACTGGGCAGAAAAAGAAGCATCCCATTGGGCTCATGAGGCATCCTCATCTCGAAGGCTAAACCAAATCCTCTCACCTCAAGACCTTGAAGCCCTCCAGCAGAAATATGAAGCACATCTCCTAGAAGACAGCTCAGATGATGACTCAGTGTGTAGCTACAATGCTCGCAACGGACGAGACCGTTGAGTCCGTACAAATTCACTATAGCAAAATCACTGTTCACTTTTACTGTAGCACTAGGCTAGGGAAAGTACGTTCACGCATCTTTATTCGTTCATAGTGTGCTAATAATTCCCTCCGGAAAGTTTTTGGTGCCTTTGTTTGTATCTGGATCCATAAGTTGGTCCCCTGTGTGTGTGCTTGTATCCCTTCATTGCCTATATAAGGCAAGGGGTGTGTAGTGTTTTGGGCGAGTCCCCCGAAGTAAAGTGAGTGCTTATGAGAAATCTCTCTACGGCTTTCTAAATTTCTCTTCTTCTCCAACCTGGAAAATCCCTTCGAGAAATGCAGCTTGGGTAGGTTAGAAACGTTTCCATCCTGAAATTTTTGGGTGTCTCTAGGCTCTGAACTAAAGGGCTGAGTGGTTTTCTGCTAAAAGGCTGACTAGTATATTAATTTGAGATTTTACGCTTCATTTGTCACGGTTTACAATTTTTGTGATTTTTTTGTGGTATTAATTCAATTTAGTGGAGGGTATATTTGTCACAAATTTACCATTTTTGGGTTTTTTTTTTTTTTTTTGCAGTAGAATAAATTAGTTTGGGGTAAATTTGTCATAAATATATAAGTTTATGGTTTTTTATAGTCTATTGGGGTAAATTTGTCACATGTGTACTGGTTTTGAGGTTTTTAGGATATTAACCCTTAATTAAAAGAGAAAAAGAGATGGAAATTGCTCAATTCTCGCCTTCTGTCTCCTCTTCCTCCCTTTTTTTAGATTGTTTCCAAGAGTTAGATGCTAAGTGTTATATCAAATGGGTAATAAAATGTACATGCTTTCACGGATTCTTGTATTCGATAGTCACGGGAATATCGTGTCCCTTAGAGACATGATTGAGGGGAATAAAGAAATTACATGATCTGTCATGCATATGCAATATGCTTCCAATGTCCTCTGTTAGAGCAAGCCTCTTTTCTCAATTTTGATCGAGTATGGCCTCCTGTATGCTGCAGTGGCTTTACTTTTGTCGCTACAGCAAGAAGTTTTCGTCTTAAGCAATTTGTGGTCAGAAAAAGAATCACAGAAACCACATGATGCTGAATTGTGCTCTAAGCAAGTAAAATGTGATTTGAATCCTGTTATACAAAAAAGATGGGATGCTGATTCTATTGGGAAATCCCTTCCTCCTTTGGTGTGATTTGGAAACTTAATTGTGGTGCTTCATTAACAGGTACTGCTTCAGGATTCCAGAAAACTACCAGTTGGCTTTAGCAGCACCATTGCCTTGTACTGGAATCACAGTATACACTCAAATGGTGCGTCACAAGATGAACCAACCGGGTAAGTCTCTCGGCGTAATTGGACTCGGTGGGCTCGGTCACATAGCAATTAAGCTTGGGAAGGCTTTTGGACTGAAAGTCGTTGTGTTCAAGTTCAAGCATTTCTAAAAAGGAGGAAGCACGAGCTTGCTTGGTCCTGACCATTTCGTTATCTCATCTGACCAAGAACAGATGAAGGCAAACGAGAAGATTTGGAATTATCAATACTTTAGATCCATGGAGGTCAAGTGCTGCCGTGATCTGATGATTCCAATACATGCAGGCCATGGCTAAGTCCCTGGACTTTATAATTGACACGGCATCTGCTGATCACCTATTTGATCCTTACATGTCTCTTTTGAAGACGGGTGGCGTTCTAGCGTTGGTTGGGTCCCAAAGCGAAATTACATTCAGTGCGGCAAGCCTTAACCTCGGTATGTTTTTGTTCTCAAAGCTCATTACTGAATGAAATGTTGATACTTGATAGGTGAACCAACTAAGTTGCTCACAATGAACTTTTTGCAGGTATGAAAACAGTTTTGGGTAGTGCTACAAGAGGAATGAAGTATATCCAAGAAATGATAGACCTCGTGCGGCACAGCACATATACCCAGAAATCGAAGTGATACCGATTGATTATGCCAATGAAGCCCTTGAGAGGCTCATCAAGAGAGATGTTAAGTACTGATTTGTGATCGACATTGAGAACTCCTTGAAATGACATCATCAATGTCGGAAGTTGGAACTGGCAAAGCTAATCGTAAGAAGAGGAAAAGAGGGAATTTTAGAGAGAGGACATATGTACCTAATGTACTACAAATAAATGATGCCTAATATACTCTAATAATTGTGAGTTTATAGAGGAAATAAGTGAATGCGTAAAGATATCCTAGTGCTTTTCCGTGTGATAATTCAGAAACTGTCTAAAAGATTGGCTTCTTGAGCCCGCTGATTTCTGTTTGTATAGCTTCAAACCAAGTGCCAGATCCATGAAAGTTCAATCTTCTCTCAGATCAATTGTAGTTACTGAAATAGTAAAACTTGCACTTAAGTCCCATTTCACCTCCTACCCGGTTTTCTTCTCGAGCATCTTCTTATCAACTTGGAAAATCATAGCCATGTGACTATTTCCCAAGATCAAGGTTGAGGGACTCAATTGACTGAAATTGAAAATGCTGAGGATTCAATTAAGCAAAGTAAAATTTTAAGAACTCAATTGGCCAAAGCGCTAGAACATCAATGACTCTCTTTGCACTTATTTTGTCATATATCGCTCAATGCACAACATTTCTCTTTTCTGCGTCAAGCTTTATTTGGTTTGAATTTAATCTAATTGCTCTTGACACCTCAACTGAAATGCCCATCATTTTTTTGCTTGTCTAGCTATCTTATAGTGCATGAATCTTACAGTTTCGAATGCTTGACTAAAAGCAAGTGATAATCAGCTTGTCCCTCTGCATGTGTTCCTATCTATTTCCACGGCATGCTGCGGAGGTGGTCAAGATCGCCGGAAAAACTGTCCCAGTTTTGCCCGATTGAGTAGGTTTTTACAGCTTTGTCAAGGGCAATCTATCTTGATATTCTGCATTGCATTTCTATATCTGTTTGAAGGCAAGAGAGAAGGAATCGAAGAAACTCAAGGCTGCTGAATAAGCAGATCTTGCTAAACTTAAGGTAAACTACTAAAAGAATCTTTACTATATCATTCGTCAATGATAAATAATTATATGCTTCCGGTAATATTGTTGCGATCTTCTGCAAATCCTTGCATAGTTTGCTATAATTTTTTTTCTCCTCAATATATCTATCTTTGAACTAAATCTAGGCTCGTCCAAAAAAAAAAAAAAAAGAACTAAATCTTGGTTTTAACCCAAAAAAAAAAAAATCTTAGTTAATGAAACAGTGTAAAAGGACAGGAAATTCCATGGTGCGTTTAAATTAAAGAGTTCATGTAAAGGGGGTAGGCCCTTTTCTTTTTATTTTAGGGATAAGTAAATGAAAATCTTAAAATTTTCAGATAGCGTAATCAAGTTTTAAAACTTATTACAGAGATGCAACTAAGTCCTACAATTTTCAAAAATTACAATCAAGTCATAAAACTTATCAAGTAATTGTAATCAAGTCATTTCATTAACTTCATCCAATATGAAAAAAATGCCAACAAATTTTAGAACTTGATTTCACAAAGTTGACAAATTTTAGGATATCAAATAAATCAGGCATATTTAATAGGAGAAAAATATTCAAAAAATCCTAAATCTACTACATCCAACAAGGTAGGCCACGTTGCATGATTGGCAATTGACATGGATGATGTTAAATGAAACAACGTCATTTTGCAATTTTTTGTTATTATTTTCAGATTTTTTCCCTTTTTTCCTTTTCTCTTTTTTTTTTTCTTTTTTCTTTCTTTTCATATCGTCTCCTTCTCTGCTGTTCATTTTCTTTCCTGAGCAAGACATTGAGTCTTTGGTGATGGCAGGCATTGACCCCATGCGAGGGTAGATCTAGGCAAGGGCTTGCAAGTCCCCAACCTTGCCTATGGCCAGTGAGGGCCTATAGGGCCCTTGCCCAAATCTAGAAGAAGGCTTGCAAATCTTGCTCAATGCCCTCACTTGTAGCCTATGATGGTTGCCGGTCATTGGTGAGGCATCGACACTTGTAGCCTATGATGGTTGCCGGTCATTGGTGAGGCATCGGCCATCGACAGAGGGAAGAAAATGAACACTAGAGAATGAAAGAATAGGAAAAGAATTACTAAAAAAGAAAAAAAAATATTAAAAAATTGTGAAAATACGCCACATCATTTAAGATCATCTATATCAGCTATCGGTTGTATCACTTAAAACGGCTAGTGTTTATTAAATTGCTCCGTCACTGATTTTTGACCTAAATTTAACTAGGTGGACTGCAAAAAATTGTCAAAAGTTTTAGACAACATTGATCAAATTAAAAAGTTCAGAATTAAATTAGTGATCGGACAATAAGTTTAGGACTTTTTGTATAATTTATTCATTCCACTCACTAAAAGAACAAGCTCGTAATCATTTTGCTGCTTTAAGAAATAGAGTGTCTCTCAGTTCCTCGTGAATGCTTCCTGGCCGGAAATGTTCACGCACGTTTTCCGTTTTTTGTTCAGAATGTTCATGCACGTCAGCAGAGTAAATTTCTACCAACTATTGCGTGATCATTTTTTTTTGTAACTACATAAGACACTCATCTCTCTTCCAGGTTTGTTATAGCAAAATACTGTTGATTCATTAGAGGACGTCCTTTTGTTTCCTATATCCACTGAATTTCCGAAAACAGAGATATGTCAAGCTCATTGTTGCTAAAAAACATTACTGAGGTTGAAAAAATAAATAAGTATATTGGAAATACTAAAACTTGTCAGAAAATTGCAGTTAAGTACTGAAATTTTCAAAAAAAAACAATGGTAGGATTTAGAATAGACTAATGTGACAAGTTCTAGAACTTGATTTCAAAGTTTCATGGCTTAATTGTATTTTTATGATAAGTTTTAAATCTTCCAATTCACTTATCCGGATAAAAAATTAGTCAAATTGGCACGAACTTAAATATTTCTACAGTACTCTCAAAACAAGATGCATCACAAGCATAACATACATAAAACAAGCATAGATGCTCCAAAGTATCTGGAGTCAAAGCTCTTTGAGTATTCTCAATATAAGATATATCACATGATAGTGACGTGTAAGCCAACAAGTCTAACAAATGAATATTCTTGAAATAGATTAATCAAATATAAATTGTTAGAGGACAGCAATTGGGCGGTACATAATGTCGGATGTGTTAAATTATGTATCGAGTTTGAATATTTGTAAAACGCGATCCGCTTGGATAAAATTTTTATTATTTGATCGTGAAGATATTTTTCTGATGAAGATAATATTCAAGATTAGGCACAAGAAAAAAATTTCGAAATTCTTTTTGGATCTTGGATGTTTTCGATCAACAGAAGAAGCCTTGTTGGACTCCGTGAAGGTTTACAAAAGAGAAAATAAAATAGAACAAAGAAAAAAAGAGCAAAGTTTCTTCTTTATCTTCGGGAGCCAAACAAGGTTATTTACATGGGGCTCAAAGTCAAAGTCTTGACTTTGGGCACACAATATATATAAAATAAAGAAAAGAGGAAGAAAAAGGAAGGGTTTTTTTCACCTTACCTGGAGCGTCCCACTTCCCATTGAAGAAAGAAGGGCATGGTGGGCCCAGAGTCAAAAGTTGTTGATATAAAATAGAACGCCTTTTTTTCAGAAAGAGCCACTGAAGCCCTACGAAGAAGAAAGAGCCGCACAAAAGAAACGTCTGGAATAGCGCCGCACGATCAAGCAAAGAAGAACGTGAATCCATATGTACGCGAACCAAAAGATAAACACTGGAGTTCTTGTTTTTGATGTACGTAGAGCATTTTGTTTAAAGCTTGAACGCGTGGTAATTTTATCCTATAAGTTTATATTCAAGTGAGTTGTTTATTTATAAATTATTTGGGTATGAGCTGAAATCTAAGTGTAGAAAACATCAAAGCGTGTGAGCGATTGTAAACTCTGATTTTCTAATTATAGTGGATTATTTACTGCTGACTCTCCTGTGGACGTAGGTACTGATATTCAAATTGAATCACATAAAGTTATGTTGTTCTTATTATTTCTCGTTTATTTCTCTGGAGTTTGCACATTGACGTAAATTATAAGATCTTTTCGTTTCTGTATATTATATTCCAACAACGTACGACCCTTCATAGGTCCTAGCGTAGATTGTTCATTAAGTTCTTTCTTAGTTTATAACTCGGATAATTTGATTAGGCCGGGGATAAAAAAAAAATTTGCCAATAACCACTATCTAGAAGATGTCGCTACTTACATTCTCTCGGCTAAGGAATGGTCATGGCATACATCTGGCGTGAACATTAGTGACTCTCATTGCACTTACTTTGTCATTTATTTGCTCAATGGACGACTTTTCATTTTATGCATCAAGCTTTTTTTTTTGGTTTGAATTTAATCTAATTGTTCTTGCCACCTTCGGTGCAACTCACATCATTTTTTGCCCGCTTGTTTGGCTATCTTATGGCACATGAATCTCACAATTTCAAACGAATGACTAAAAGTAGGTAACAATCAGCTTGTCCCTTTGCATGCATTCCTATCCATTTGCACAGCAGCTACCGAGGTGGTCATGATCGCTGGAAAAACTGCCCCAGTTTTGCCGAGTAGGCTTTTACAGCTTTGTTAATGACAATCTGTCTTGATATTCTGCGTTGCATTTCAATATCTTTTTGAAGGCAAGAGAAAAGGAATTGAAGATACTCAAGGCTGTCATTTAAGCAGATCTTGCTAAACTTAAGGTAAACAATTAAAATAATTTTTGCTATATCGTTCATGTCAATGATGAATAATTATTTGCTTATGGTGATATTGTAGTGATCTGTAAATCCTTGCACAATTCTGCTGAAATAATTTTCTCTCCAAAATACTATATGTTGGAAATTATGATCCATTTTCTTTAAAACTGTTTAGAAACTATTAACTTAATCATGAAAGCTAGAATGTTGGCAGCATCATCCATGTTGAAGATTGTATAGAATTATTGAGAATGGTGGTTGCTAGCGGAACCTAAAAGATTCACATGGGAATGCAAGTAAGAAAAAGCCAAGTTGAAGAAGAAATCCTAGAACAGGCTAAAGAAGTCTACGTGCATGAGAAATAGCAAGCAGTGGAACGCATGAAGCAAAGTTTCTTCATCAAACTCCAGCTGTCAAGAACTTATTGAAAAAGATAAAATAATTTAATGAAGGTGTTGATAGTCACTCTTCATATGGTTACGGTGGAGGTCTAAGACCTCTCATAGTGGAGGATTCACCCCACACAAGGTGGAGGGTTCACCTCACACACATCATATGAATGAATAAGCCTCTATAGGCAATTACAATCGACATGACATTTTTCACTTCTTCACTGCCGTAGTACAGCTACAAGATAGCTCATTTTCTTCTTCTCCAAGTACTCTTTCTGTCCACATACTAGTTTCTTCTTTCTCTCCTTTGCTGCCTCAGCCTCATTCTCTTTTACACATTCCCAATATTATTTTGCCCAACTATTTCTTGCTCACATTGTTTCTTAGTTCTTTTGCTCTCTTGATAGTTCACACACAAAACACACATCAAACACACATTTCCACAAATACCAAGAACCGTACTCCAGAAGACGTCACTGCATACTTCATTGGCTAGTGAAGGGTAATGGCTTACGTTTGGCACTAATTCTTTTCCACAAGATAAAACGAAAAAAAAATCAAGAACAGGCGACGCTATGGCATCTATAAAGAGGTGACGGTTTTTGAGCGCTCAACCTCGTTCTCTGCTAATCTCGCTCTTTGCTCAAAAGTCAGACCGCAAAATCTTGTCTGCACGGAAACGGAATTGCCGAGTCTTCGTGACATTTGGCCTTTTGACCATTTGAACTTCTATTTTTCGGTTTGAAATTCTCTTCTTCATTTCTCTTTCACGAAAATAATTCTTCTTCTTCTTCCATAATTCAGCTTATTGAGAGATTAACACAGCAATTTTTTTGTGGGTCGATTTCAGTTGAGGTCGTTGAGGAACGATGAGTTCAGAGGGTGCGAAGGAAGATTGTCTTGGTTGGGCTGCCAGAGATCCTTCTGGACTTCTCTCCCCCTACAAATTCAGCCGCAGGTATTACTGTTACAACTGTTCTTTATTTAATTCATCTGCTCCTTATACTTTCAATTTCTATTGAAGTATTTGTCTGAATAAGTCTCAATACAGTGTTCTCAGGTCTTATCCTCTCACCTGTAATGCAAAACAGTTTTTGATGCTTGTCATATATTTAAATTTCCACATTGACCAAACCATTTCGTTTTTCTTTTATAAATTGTGTTGTGTATGCACTAATTTCTGGGTAGAGAATTGTTCGTGCGCATGATATGTCATGTCCCAGAATGAGTTGCTTAGAACTTCATGGCAGACATTAGGATTCAGGTGCTGCCTTTGTGAGCATTTGAGGTTGTATGTACTATTCAGACAAATGCCTATAGTCATGGATTTGGCTCCTTTTCATTTCTCTTTTCTTAAATTTTGTTTTGGGTTGAATGTATGATTATTGTAAGCCACGCTTAGTTTATTGATCTGAAAAATGAGAACAAGAGGTAACCGAGTCTGATTAGTTGCTTGATTAGATGCTCACCTGTTTAGGAATTCTCTCTTTAGGACCGTGGGAAGTGATGACGTCTCGATTAGGATCACGCACTGTGGAGTGTGCTATGCAGATGTGGGTTGGACTAGGAATATGTCGGGACGCTCCAAGTATCCTCTGGTGCCAGGGTAGGATGCAGCGTGATTCGAATGTTAATCTTTTTTCTTATCACCATCCTTATAATTCTCTGAACAAAATTTGCGAATGATTTTTTTGATTGATTCAGGCACGAGATAGTTGGAATTGTGAAACAGGTTGGCTCCAGTGTCCAACGCTTCAAAGTTGGCGATCATGTGGGTGTGGGAACTTATGTCAATTCATGCAGAGAGTGCGAGTATTGCAATGACGGGCTAGAAGTCCATTGTGAAAAGATGGTTTTGACTTTTGACGGAATCGATACGGACGGTACAGTCACAAAGGGAGGATATTCTAGTCACATTGTCGTCCATGAAAGGTAATTGCTTATTGACACAATGTTATTAGGCAGCATTTTGCACTGTGATAGAATTTCAAATCATGGTGGCCAAAAAAAGATTTCATGTCATGTCTTCTTCTCTGCTAATTTTCTTCGTATTCTGGTTATGACCAGACGTGGCATAATGCATCATGTGGAAAGGGATAAAGATACTTTCTATAACGGCTCTGGAGGATCTTTAAGTCCTCTGTATCCAATTACCATTGAAACCATTCAATGGAGAATTGGCTTTATTAAATGCAAAAAGAAATTCTTTCTTTGTCAGAAGTAGGAGCAAGGGTTGAAGCAAGGTTCGAAGGGAAAGAGAAAGACGATAGATTTGGGGAGAAAATTATTTTCTGTGTATATTTTTCTATATGACTGAACAATGTACATCGATGAATAATTATAATACAAAGAATGTACTAGAAAAGGAAATGCAATATCATACATATCGATATAAATCAATCTAGCTTTTAGATTGATTCTATAATATCAAGATCGGATCAATTAGTATCCGAGAATCTTCTGCATATTCTGCATATCTTCTAATACTCCCCCTCAAGCTGGTGGCTTGTAGATGTCCAAGACACCTAGCTTGCTCAATAGATATGCATGTTGTCTTCGAGATAAGGCCTTGGTAAACACATCCGTAGGCTGTTCAGCAGTTCCAATTCCCCTTGTCTCAATTGTTCCTTCTTGAATCTTTTCCCTGGTGAAATGACAATCCACTTCTATGTGCTTAGTTCTCTCGTGCATAACAGGATTCGCTGCAAGCTTTAGGGCTGATTCGTTGTCGCAGTATAACTTCGTCGGACCCTTCAATCGTACTCCGAGGTCACCGAGTAATCCTCGTATCCATACAACTTCACATGTGGTTTTTGCCATGGCCCGATACTCCGCCTCTGCTGATGATAGAGAAACTATTGCTTGTTTCTTAGTTTTCCATGAGAGAAGGGAATCTCCTAGCTTAATGCAGAAGCCAGTTATGGATCTTCGACTCATGGGACATGTCGCATAATCCGCATCGCAATATGCTGTCATTTCCATGTTGCATTTTCTGGATAAAAGTATTCCGAGTCCTGGACATCCCTTCAAATATTTGACCACCTTTAGAGCGGCATTCATGTGAGATTCTTTTGGTTTGTGCATGAATTGACTCAGATTCTGCACCGCATATGAAATATCAGGTCTGGTCATAGTCAGGTATATAAGTTTTCCAATGAGCTTCTGATAGCTCGTTGGATCCTATAGTATAGGATCATCCTGAAATGCTCCCCCAGCATGATCTGCTGTAGTTAGCCTGACATTCTGTTCGATTGGAATGACAGCTGGCCTACACCCTGATAATCCAACCTCTGAGACAATCTCTAATACAAACTTCCTTTGACTGAGAGAAATCCCTTGGGAAGATCGTGCGATCTCAATCCCAAGAAAGTATTTCGGTGCTCCTAGGTCCTTTATATGAAAGGTGGTATGCAAGTATCTTTTAAGACTCTCTATTGCAGCTTCATCGTTTCCCATAATAAGAATGTCATCCACATAAATCATCAAGTAGATAGATGACGTACCTTTGGTCCACGTAAACAAGGCATAATCATACTTTGATTGTTTGAAGTTGGCATTGGTGAGAGCATTGGCAAATTTAGCATACCATTGTCTGGAAGCTTGTTTCAACCCATAGAGGGATTTTCGGAGACGACATACTTTATCCTCCCCCTGTCTCCGTAAGCCCTGAGGAATGTCCATGTAACTTTCTTCATCCAGATCACCATGAAGAAAAGCATTGTTCACATCCATTTGGTGTAAAGACCAATCATGAATTGCTGCAAAGAGATAAGAATGATCGAACGGTGACATCCTTGGCCCCTTTGGAGAAAAGTTTCGTTATAATCGAAACCCTCACGTTGTGTATAACCTTTCGCCACCAATCGAGCTTTGTATCGTTCGATGGATCCATCAGCTCTATATTTATAAACTTTTGCTCGATCTAACTTTCCGTACATCTCTTTGATGTTGTCCCACATGGTCTTCGAATCTTCGGTCGGAGGGAGTCCTGCTGCGACGTCTGGGGAAACGCAGTTGCCGATCCAGGTGCGGATCAGGCGATTGCACTTTCTCCAGTGCCTTGCTAGCCTCTCGTCCGACGGGATCGGCTCGGTTCCGTCGAGGAAGCCGTCCTTATCCTTTGTCGCAAGGGCCCTCCGGAAATCTTATGACCATTTGCTGTAATTTTCTGGTCCGGTTAGTTGTAGACTTATGAGTCGCACTTCTGGACCGTCGGGGGTAGATACATGCAAGGGGTCCCCTGGTTCCGGTCGGCCGGTGATGGCTGCAATCGGATACGGAAAAAAATTTTGTGGGAAATTTGGGTTCGGGTAGGGATTCGTCCCTGTACCCAACCCATCGAATCTAGATTCGTGCCCCGTATTGAAAGAACTCGAGTGAAGGTTTGTTCCTGATCTCCCTTCTCCAGATCCGCTTCTCGGTTCTGTCTCGGTGGCTGAGTTTTCCCCGCTTGCGGTTGGTAGACCTCCATCGAGCTGAACACCCGCTCGGTAATTCATTACCCCCGGCAATGATGGATTCGGGCCTTGCCCGACGTACCATGGATAAGGTACCCATTGGTAAGGTTGCCCCGGAAAGGGCTGCCCCTACGATCGCCGAGCGGGAACATCCGCCATTGTTCTTTGTGTTGTGATGTTTGCGGGTACCACATCGGTGTTGTGGCCTTGCGTCTCCACCATTGGTGTGACATTGCTGTGGAAGGAATTCCGGTGCTAACAGGGGGCTGATTCTCTGGATTCATGGTAAGTAAATTCTCTCCGCTTCTTCTCCCTTCTCACAAGAATCAATTCTCTCGTTAACAAGACACAGATTTGCCTTGCAGATTCAAACGAAAGCAATTTTGTGCGGAAGATAGGGCTCTGATACCATGTCAGAAGTAGGAGCAAGGGTTGAAGCAAGGTTCGAAGGGAAAGAGAAAGACGATAGATTTGGGGAGAAAATTCTTTTCTGTGTATATTTTTCTATATGACTGAACAATGTACATCGATGAATAATTATAATACAAAGAATGTACTAGAAAAGGAAATGCAATATCATACATATCGATATAAATCAATCTAGCTTTTAGATTGATTCTATAATATCAAGATCGGATCAATTAGTATCCGAGAATCTTCTGCATATTCTGCATATCTTCTAATATTCTTTTCAATAACCATTGTCAAGAATGGAATAAGCTGTCCTTAGATTGTTAAAGTTAGATCATAAGTATCAGATCAAATGGGTAGCTAAATGTATGTGCTTTCACTAATTCTTGTATCTCGATAGAGCCACAGGAATCTTGTGTCCCTTGGAGAAATTGATTGAACGAAATAGAGAAATTACGTGTTCAATCAAGCATATGTGATATGCCACCAGTTTCCTTTCTTAGAGCAAGTGACTTTTCTTAATTTTAATCGAGTGTGGCCTCCGGTATGCTGCAATTGCTTTATTTTCGTTGCTACAGCAAGAAATGTTTGTCTTGAGCAATTTGTGGTCGAACAAGGATCACGAAACAACATGATGCTGAATTGTGGTCTAAGCAAGTAAAATTCCTTAGCATGCGGAAGATAGGATTTCGGCTCGTGATTTGATTCCTTTTAGACAAAAAGACAGGATGCTGATTCTATTGGGAAATCACTTCCTCTCTTGGTGTTATTTGGAAACTTAAATGTGGTGCTTCATTGACAGTATTGCTTCGGGATTCCAGAAAACTACCCGATGGATCTAGCAGCACCATTGCTGTGCTGGAATCACGGTGTACACTCCAATGATACGTCACAAGATGAACCAACCTGGTAAGTCTCTAGGTGTAATTGGACTTGGTGGGCTCGGTCATATGGCGTTAAGTTTGGGAAGGCTTACGGGTGAAAGTCACGGTGTTTAGTACAAGCATTTCTAAAAGGAGGAAGCAGGCGAGCCTGCTTGGGGCTGACCATTTCGTTATCTCATCGACGTAGAGCGAGATGAAGGTAAAAAGAGGAAAAACTAGAATTATCCACATTGAGATCCATGGTGGTCAAATTCTGTTGTGATCTGATAAATCCAATGCACACAGGCCATTGCTAAGTCCCTGGACTTTATAATTGACACGGCATCCGGCAATCACCTGTTTGATCCTTACATGTCTCTTTTGAAGACGGGTGGCATTCTAGCATTGGTCGGCTCGAGCGAAGTTAAATTCAGTCCAGCCAGCCTTAACCACAGTATGTTTTTGTTCTAAATCTGATTACTAAATGAAATTTTATACGATAGGTGAACTAAGTTGCTCGCGGTGAACTTTTGGCAGATATGAGAACTGTTTCAGGTAGCCTAACAGGAGGAACAAAGGATACCCAAGAAATGATAGACCTATGTGCAGTGGAGAAGATATACCCAAATATCGAAGTTATACCGATTGATTATGCCAACGAAGCTCTAGAGAGGCTCATCAAGAGAGATGTTAAGTATCGATTCGTGATCGACATTGAGAACTCCTTGAAGTGACACCATCAATTGTTGAAGTAGTGAACTTTCAGTTTTTACAAGTCTTCAATAATGTAATAGTGGAGTCCTAGTCAATAAGAAGTGGCTTGTTTTTAGGAGTTAGTTTCTCCACATGTTCTGGTCAATGGGGTGTGTTAGTGGGTCTTTGTTGTTGTTGTTGTTCTATAGCTATTTTCTTGCTAAGTGGTTTGGATGTTCTGCCTATTTAATAGGCTTATGTTCTGATGAATAAAGTAACGAGAGTTACAGCAACAATTCTCTTATGTGTTTTTCTGACTGCAATCGTTATCTTTAATTTCTGCTATATGCTAGATGGGACTGCTAGATGGGACTGCAATGAAATCACTTGTGTTTCATCTCAATAGGCAACCACAGCTGCAGATATGGGTGATAGTGATTTTTTCCCACTAAATGGGCTGGTGTAAAGCATTCCTGTACTGGTGCTTCACTTATCTGAACCATCTTGAATGGGTCTCTCTCGTTTTATCCTCAATTGAGGTCGTACTAACATTGGACGTAAAATCCCTTAATGTTGATTCTACGGTATGACAGTGTGTTTCCAGAATTGATTTTCCCTTCTGTGCTGATAATAATCTTATGCGGCTGCTATTATATGTTGGAACAGTGCTTACTAATGGCCGCTGTCTTGCAAATATGGGAAATTTCTGGTGTGTATTCTTTGGTGGGAAGGGCCGGACTATCAACTCTTCTTCAGTTTCGTACGACACCGGACTTGCCAGAGAATTGTGGGCCACTTCATGCGATTTGTTTCTGGAGGCACAGTCATCTGCTAAAAGCATTTCCAGCTCAGTACAAAGATGAGCATTTGAGGGAACAGGTCTTCTTGCAAATGGTGCCTGTCCGTGTAGAGTTTTCAAACTTCTTACGAAGCTAGCCAGAGCATGACCATTGATCTGCGTTAACAGACTTATGCAAGTGCAACGTGATCCTCGCTTATAGTTTCAGATAAATATTTAGTAGCAGATTTTTCCCTTAGTTGTTGATATGCCATCGTTGATCCGATGCAGATGTTGGCTCTGTAGATTTTCCTTCTGTTTGGCATCTGACATTTTAGTAGCTTAAACTTTAAATGATTCGCTACTTAGGCTTCAAACAGTTAACTCAGTTCATCAATAACTTAGGGCGGGCTGTTCTTGATCCTCCACAGCTTTATGGATTGGTTTTGTTCTTCTTAGGTTCACAGGAGGTAACGATGGATAGTTACCATAGAAATATGGAATGGATATCTTTGGTTGCATAACATGCCATGACCTCATGGCACGCGTCAGAGAACCTAGGAAGACCTACACGGTCACGAGAACAAACATCCGGTTACCAAGAAAGACTTATTTTTATTTAATTTTTAGCGAGAATCTCTATGTCAATCACCTCTGCGTTTAATCCTATCTCTTTCAATGATGAGGAGAGGTACGGTTTATCCTTATCGAAAAGTGCAATTGAGTTACACGCGTTTGATTATTGTCCTCATCTTTTCGACTCGTCTTTCATTTTTATGCTTTTACATAAGTTCTCTCACCTCTAGGAGGGTTTACATTGGTTGTGACAAAGCCAGTAATCTTCAGTTCCACTATAAAAAGGATTATAATCGAAGGAAGGGGAGCGACAAGTTGACTTGGGAAAGGTTTTAATTTGACAGCAATCGTCCATTTCTTTTTCTACTCATCTTTCATTTCTATATACTATATTGCATGAGCGACAAGTTATACATTGGTCATGTCGAAGCCAGTAACCTTCACTTCCAATTTCAAAAGGGTCAAGATGGTAATGAAGGAGTGACAAGTTCTGAATGAGACATGGAAAAAATGTTTAATTTGACAGCTGCTGTCCATTTCTTTTCAACTCATTTTTCATTTTCACGTTGTTGTTGGATAAGGCCTCAGCTCTTGGTATGTTCATCGGTTATGTCGAAGCCAGTAATCTTTAGTTCCGTTTCAAGAAAAATTTTCCAATGAAAGGAAGTTTCTGCATGGTGCTTTTGGGAAACAGGTTTCGTTTGACATCTGTTGCCCTTGTTTTGTCCACTCATCTTTTATTTTCGTACTAATGTTGCATTGGTTGTGTCAAAGCCAGTCACTGAAAAAGAATATGTTATTGTGGCTGACCCAGGGAAAAGTGCCAAAAAAGTCCTAAACCTTTCGTCAGTGTGTCAATTTAGTCATAAACTTTTTTTTGGTGTCAATTTAGTCTTAAACATTTTTAAGTTGTGTCAATTCAGTCCTTTCCGGCCAATTTGGCCGGATTTTGCTGATTGGTCGCCGGCCGGCCGACGTGGATAACTTTTTACTAATATTTTAATATTTTTGAATTTTTTTATTATTATTTTTTGAATTTTTTTATTTTTTATTATGCTCTTCTTCCTCTAGCCGGTCGCCGGACCTCGGCGATCGGCTAGAGGCGACCGTCGGCGAGGTCGAGGTCGACCTCACCGGCCACCTCGCCAGTGGCCGCGGGGGCGGATCTGGCGAGGGCGAGCCTCGCCCGCCCTGCGCGAGGCCGCCCTCGAGGCCTGGGCGGCGAGGGCGAGCCGCGCTAGCTCGCCGGATATGGCGGCAGGTCGGCGAGCAGCGGTGGACGGCATCGGGCGGCAGCATTGCGGCGGTGGTCTCACGTGGCTAGGGTTTCCTCGGCTTGGCCGGGAGAGGACTCTCTCTCTCTCTCTCTCTCTCTCTCTCTCTCTCTCTCTCTCTCTCTCTCTCTCTCTCAGGTCCCGTCCAGATCGAATGGCCTCAGATCTCGAACCGAATCCTTGAAGACCGCGAGCGCCAGCCTGGTCCAAACAACGCAAGGCACAAAAGAAGACCGAGGCCTACCGGAGCTTCGGCGCTTGAAACCAAGCGTGGCCGTAGGCCGACGGCTGCGGCTTAGGTGCGGTGGTCGGCGATCTACCCCCTCCGACTCTCTCCCCCTGCTCGAACCCCCTCACTCGCCAGATTCGGCAAGCTGGTGGGGCTCACCCTCGCCGGCCATGGGCGTGGCCTCACCACCCCGCGCGAGGTCTCGCCCTCGCGGCCACTGGCGAGGTGGCCGGCGAGGTCGACCTCGACCTCGCCGGCCGTCGCCCGGCCGATCGCCGAGGTCCAACGACCGGCTGGAGGAAGAAGAGCAGAATAAAAAAATAAAAATAAAATAAAAATAAAAATAAAAATAAAAATAAAAAATTCTCAAATATTAAAATATTAGTAAAAGTTGTCCACATCAGCCGACCGGCGTCCGTCAGCAAAATCCGGCCAAATTGGCAGGAAAGGACTGAATTGTCATAGTTTAAAAAGGTTTAAGACTAAATTGGCACAAAAAAGGTTTAGGACTTTTTGGCACTTTTCCGGTGACCCATCTCCCTATAAAAGGGTTTGATGCAATTTTAGTCATCCAAATTTCCAGATTGGCACAATTTGATCCTCTTAACTTTATATTTTGTTCAATCAAGTCTTCTAACTTTCTTGATTCGTGCAATTAAATCATTTAGTAAATCCTCTTGCTGAATGTGTCATAGTAATCAATAACATAGAATTATCATTGAGGTAGAAAATATCGCACAATGTTGAGGTGGTGCCAAATGAGCGAAAAGCAAACTTGGAAAAAGAAAAATGGAATTGTGTGCTATGATGGGTGAGTGAAGCACTCAATTGCACTAGTCGAGAACATTGAATGATTTGAATGAACAAAATAAAACTTAACTGCATAAAAACTGAATATGGCAAAAGATTTGAGTGTATACAAATAGAAAAGTTGAAGGACTCGATCATATGTAACATAGAAACTCCCAAGAGTAAGGGTCCGTTCGTTTTGTGAAAAATGGGCCATTTTCGAAAAAGATTTTTTCAAAAATCATTTTCCAGGAAAATTACAATATTTCCTAGTGTTTAGCTAAAGCTTGAAAATGTTTTGAATTTTTTTTTTTTCAGTGTTCGGTAAGGAAAATATTTTCTAAGACTTTATCACTTAGGCATGCATTACTTACCGACCTATAAATCCATCAAATATGAACTTGCATTTAAATTTGAGCATATCTTTGTTCCCTCATTGTCGTCAAACGCTCATCTACTCTAAAAAAAATGTTCTTATGGATTTTAAAAAGAAGCAAAAGAGAAAAGAAGCAAAGCATGTACAGCCCTCATGAGAATCTTCTAGTTGAGTGGCCTATTCTCTCATGCGTCTTTTGTGTTCTAATAAACAAAAGAAAAAAGAAGCAAAGCATGTAGAGCTATTTGTTTGAGCAATGTACAACTGTAGGGTAGAGTAAATAAAGAAAATGATAAGCAAAAGTGCAGAGTGCGAGCTTAAGATTGATGAACTCGAGATTCGCCTGGTAATGACTAACGCCAAGCCAAGAAAGAAAAGATGGGAAACAAAGAAAATAAAAATAAAAATAAAGAAAAATAAAGAAAAATTAAAAATAAAATTAAAAGGAAATTAAAAATAATTCGAATTAAAAAAAGAAAAGAAAATTAAAAAATAATTCAAATTAAAAAAGAAAAGAAGAAAAAGAAATGTGAGGAGAAAGTAGGGATTTATAGAGGTGTAAGATAAGAGAGATCAAGTGAAGAAAATGTTTTTTACTTTTTAAAAGTGGAAAACATTTTCCATTAATTTAGAAGAAACATTTTTCCAAATGAATTTATTTTCCATTAAACGAATGTCGAAAAATCTGAAAAACGATTTTCCGGAAATTATTTTCCACTTAAACTAAAGTAACTATATAGTTAATGAACTTTGATACATATTCTATATAATTTCTAAATTATATGAAAATATTCAATATTATTTGAAATTTTAGTACATATTTAATGTTGTCATTTGATCATATGAAAATATTCAACGTCGTCATTTCATTAATTTAAAATTTGCGACAATATATACTCTAAAGACTAAGTTGAATCTATACCAAAATTTAAAAGAATCATATTGGGTAAATTAAAAATTTATAAAATCACGTTACCTATTGAAACAAAGTTTCAGATAATGTTTCCTTCCAACTTTTAATGTCTTTTGAGGGCAATGCCGGTCGGGCTAAGGCGGAAAAGCAGCAGATATTGAAACTAGCAGCGAAAGAGGGCTAGGCAGTAGGCTCCTCGAACCTTCCATTAGATCCATAGGACGATTCGCGGCTTTCCTGCGAAGTAGGAGGGGGCAAAAGTCTTCGTTGAAACTCCCGTCCTCGACCCTGCTCGGCTCATCACCCTCTTTGCGCTCCTGCATACTCCACCACCGCGTCAACTCTCTCCATCTCCGTAGTCATCTCTCTCTCTCTCTCTCTCTCTCTCTCTCTCTCTGAGTTACTGTGGGGTTGGGTTTGGGTAGGTGGGTGTGGGTGAGTGAGTGAGTTGATGAGTGATGGCGAGCTCGTTGTGACTCGAGTCGTCGCCGAGTGATGACCCGTCGAGTCTTCCGATCTTGGGCACTCTCTCGTTCGAGTTCTCACCCTTTCTTCTTCTTTGGATGGATCTAACCATACCCGTTTGCGTGATTGCTTCGCTGGGTGTGTAGGTACAGAAGATGAGCTCGGAGGGTGGGAAGGAGGATTGCCTCGGTTGGGCTGCCCGGGACCCTTCTGGGTTCCTCTCCCCCTACAAATTCACCCGCAGGTACTGCCATTTTCTTTTTCTTTTTCGATTTCTACCGAAAGTGTTCATGCGAGAGTCTCAGTACAGTGTTCACGCGAGACAGTTTTCGGTCCAGACTATTTCATTTTTTCGTTCTTTCTTTTGTTGTGTATGCGCTGAATTCTGGGTCGAGAATTGTTGGTAATGGGTTACTCAGAATTTCATGGCAGACATGAGGATCCTGTACTGGCTGCCTTTCTGAGCATTTGAGGTTGTATCTACCGTATGGACAAATATGCTTGTAGTCATGGAATTTTTCCTTTTCTCATTTCTGGTTTCTTGTTTTCTCGATAATCGTAGGTCAAGCTTAGTTTGTTGATCTTGAAAATGGAAAAAAAGGTACCCTAGTCTGATTAGTCACTGGATTATATGCTCACCTGTTTGGGAATCATCTCTTTAGGGCCGTGGGAAGCGAAGACGTCTCGATTAAGATCACGCACTGTGGAGTGTGCTATGCAGATGTGGCTTGGACTAGGAATGTGCAGGGACACTCCAAGTATCCTCTGGTGCCAGGGTAGGATGCAGCATGATTCGAATGTTAATCTTTTTTTCTTATCACCATCCTCATAATTCTCTGGACAAAATTTGCAAATGATTTTTTTGATTGATTCAGGCACGAGATAGTTGGAATTGTGAAACAGGTTGGCTCCAGTGTCCAACGCTTCAAAGTTGGCGATCATGTGGGGGTGGGAACTTATGTCAATTCATGCAGAGAGTGCGAGTATTGCAATGACAGGCTAGAAACCCAGTGTGAAAAGGCAGTTTTGACTTTTGATGGAATCGATGCAGACGGTACAGTCACAAAGGGAGGATATTCTAGTCACATTGTTGTCCATGAAAGGTAATTGCTTATTGACACAGTGTTATTAGGCAGCATTTTGCACTGTGACAGAATTCCAAATCATGGTGGCCAAAAAAATATTTCATGTCATGTCTTCTTCTCTGCTAATTTTCTTTGTATTCTGAATTTCTGATCGTGACCAGAAGTGGCATAATGCATAGGACTCTGAGGAATGGCTTTTAGGCATCAATTGCATCTCGTGGAAAGGGATAAAGATACTTTCTATAACGGCTTTGGAGAGTCTTTAAGTCCTCTGTATCCAATTACCATTCAAACCATCCAATGGAGAATTGGCTTTATTAAATGCAAAAAGAAATTCTTTCTTTTCAATAACCATTGTCAAGAATACAATAAGCTGTCCTTAGATTGTTAGAGTTAGATCATAAGTATCAGATCAAATGGGTAGCTAAATGTATGTGCTTTCACTAATTCTTGTATCTGATAGAGCCACAGGAATCTTGAGTCCTTTGGAGAAATTGATTGAACGAAATAGAGAAATTACGTGTTCAATCAAGCATATGTGATATGCCACCAGTTTCCTTTCTTAGAGCAAGTGACTTTTCTTAATTTTAATCGAGTGTGGCCTCCGGTATGCTGCAATTGCTTTATTTTCGTTGCTACAGCAAGAAATGTTTGTCTTGAGCAATTTGTGGTCAGAACAAGGATCACGGAAACAACATGATGCTGAATTGTGGCCTAAGCAAGTAAAATTCCTTAGCATGCGGAAGATAGGATTTCTGGCTCTGTGATTTGATTCCTTTTAGACAAAAAAGACAGGATGCTGATTCTATTGGGAAATCACTTCCTCTCTTGGTGTTATTTGGAAACTTAAATGTGGTTCTTCATTGACAGGTATTGCTTCAGGATTCCAGAAAACTACCCAATGGATCTAGCAGCGCCATTGCTCTGTGCTGGAATCACGGTGTACACTCCAATGATACGTCACAAGATGAACCAACCTGGTAAGTCTCTAGGTGTAATTGGACTTGGCGGGCTCGGTCATATGGCAGTTAAGTTTGGGAAGGCTTTTGGACTGAAAGTCACAGTGTTCAGTACAAGCATTTCTAAAAAGGAGGAAGCACTGAGCCTGCTTGGGGCTGACCATTTCGTTATCTCATCTGACCTAGAGCAGATGAAGGTAAAAAGATGAAAAACTAGAATTATCCACACTGAGATCCATGGTGGTCAAATTCTGTCGTGATCTGATAAATCCAATGCACGCAGGCCATTGCTAAGTCCCTGGACTTTATAATCGACACGGCAGCCGGCGATCACCCATTTGATCCTTACATGTCTGTTTTGAAGACGGGTGGCATTCTAGCATTGGTTGGCTTCCCGAGTGAAGTTAAATTCAGTCCAGCCAGCCTTAACCTCAGTATGTTTTTGTTCTCAAATCTGATTACTAAATGAAATTTCATAGCTGATAGGTGAACTAAGTTGCTCGCGGTGAACTTTTGGCAGATATGAGAACTGTTTCAGGTAGTGTAACTGGAGGAACAAAGGATATCCAAGAAATGATAGACCTGTGTGCGGCGCAGAAGATATATCCAAAAATCGAAGTGATACCGATTGATTATGCCAATGAAGCTCTTGAGAGGCTCATCAAGAGAGATATTAAGTACCGATTCGTGATCGACATTGAGAACTCCTTGAAGTGACACCATCAATTTGGGAAGTTGGAAATTGTTGCTGGCAAAGCTGATCACACAGAGAGGAAAAGTGGGAGTTTCAGCTAGAGGAGAGCATCATCTGTGGCCTTTTTACTTGCTCTGCTGGAGTACAAATAAACTATGCCTGATATACTTCGATTCTCGTGAGTTTTATAGCTGAAATAAGTGAAATGGGTAATGAAATCCTAGTACTTTTCTATGTGATGATTGAGAAACCGTCTGAAAAATTGGCTTCTTGAGAGTTCTGCTTGAATGGTTTTGCCTCTTCTCCTACAGGTTTTCTCCTCAAGCATCTGCTTGTTCACTTGGAAAATCACAGCCATGTGGCTCTTTCCAAGGATAATATTCAAGGGAACTGATTGACTAAAATTGAAAATGTTCAGGAGTCAATTGAGCAAAATAAAATATTTAGAATCCAATTGAAAATAAAATATTTAGAATCTAATTGAAAATTAAATATTTAGAATCCAATCGGTCAAAGGGCAGCAAATCAGTGACTTTCATTGCTTTTATTTTGTCATTTATTTGCTCAGTACTCCATGTTTCTCTGACCTAGCATTTCTGTTCTGAAGAATAAGATTCTTTTAATAACTTTGTAAGATCTATCACTTTTTCAATGTATTAATAAAATGGATATCGGAACATAATTTCTTTTGTGACGTTTTTCAATTACGTCTATTAACTCATGTTATATCATCATTCAGTTCCTCTCTAATGACAATTACGATCCAAGTCTTCCCTTAAAATCTATAGATTTATATAATTACTCGTAGAAAATACACCACTATATGTTCGTGTCAAATAAATAAATTTTATTTGCGAATAAGCAGAAAAGGCTAAAAAAAAAATTAAAAAAAAAAAGGAACAGGAAAGTCTCATTTCGCGCTCCCGCAGCCCATGTCCAATTACGAATTTCTTTCTTTAATTAATTAAAAAAGCGTCAGAGCCGTGCCTGTCTGACACGGTCAGAAAAATCCCTGCTGACAAGTCCCGCCGCCTCCGCCGAGCTCGGTCGCCGTCAAGTCGTCTCTTTGAAGTCACGGTCGCCGCCCTCGTTCGCCGGCGGCCGTTGGGTCTACTTCTAAACGGAGCTCAACCATCTGTCCCAGTGCTTTCTCTTGTCGGAATCGAACTTTGGTCGCAGTCTCACGCTTACCAACCATCGAAATGGTATGTTTTCTTGGGTGGAAGCTCGTCTGATTGTAGCTTATGAGTTATTGGGTTAGCTGTGGAAATGGCAAGTCTGTGATTGTAATGATCAGATTGATGAGTTGATGTGGGTCGTGCAGTCTCAACCGGCTAACAAGCCGGAAGGCGTGGAAGACCTGGAGAGGAAAACGAAGAAGGAAGAGAAGGTTTGATCAATGCATCATTTGATTGTCTTTTTAATGCAACGGACTTCATTTGGTTTGAATACAATCTAATTACCTTTGTCACCCCAGGTGCAACGCAGACTTTTTTTTTTTTTTTTTGTTGCTTGTCTGGCTATGTTATAGAGTATGAATCTTACAGTTTTGCATGAATGACTAACATCAAGTGGCAATCAGCTTGTCCCTCCGCATGCATTCCTATCCATTCGCATAGCATGCTGCGGAGGTGGTCAAGATCATTGGACAAACTTGTCCCAGTTTTGCCAAATTGAGTAGGCTTTTTAGTAGCTTTGTCGATGGCAATCTGTCTTAATATTCCGCATTGCGTTTTCATGTTTTTTTTAAGGCAAGGGAGAAGGAATTGAAGAAACTCAAGGCTTCCATGGTCGTAAAGGTTTGCCAGTTGTGGCAAGAATCGTATTTGTTAGATACAAGATTTTTACAATACCAACATGCTTGCATTGGTACTGTTCAAACTACTCGAATGCCGAACAGTCTTTTTTGTGACTTTGTATCCAAACTTCAACATCGCTCTTTCAGATCCTCAGCTACTTTCTTTCTTGAAAGTCCAAGTTCAGCTTGTTGGAGCCCCTCAAACTGCTGACTCGTAGCCGCAACCCTACATTACCAGATGGTTTATCGAGTGCAGAACCATGCCCTCGACCTCAACTTCAACAATGGTAATGAAGATGCGTTGTTCATCTCTATGCAGAATGACCAGGCGTCTTGCATTCATGTTTCTAGAAAGATCCCCAAGGATACGTTGGCCAAGCTTCTTCCGTAAAACTTGGATCACCAACTATGAAAAGCTACATCAAAGCATAACAAGCCTTTCCAGTCCACTGACTCAGAGTTTGTATGGAAAAAAGATGGAACTGTTTCCATCAAATTTGGCAAGGAAAAGGAAGAAAGTCATTCTATTTTTCAGACCCTCTTCATGATTGAACCATGTGTTGCTGAATCTATTTTTGAACCAGACCCAAAAAAGCATGTTCGACACTTTGATGGTAATGGACATCATGTTCATTACTATAAAGACAATTATGGTCATTGTTTTTGGGATCTTTTTTGCCAATGTTCCCACTGTACAAATTCTCCTGATGAGGTAGACCCTCTTGCAAGATCTCCACCTAGATGGAAAAGGCCAAAGGATAAGGTATACCAAAGGTACTTAGACGGAGATTCCTCCGTTGATACTCTCGGTGAATGTGACAAATACCAATTCACGGTTTCTTATGCACCTCCTCCACCACCAGAGTCCAGTACTACATCCCAAGCCTTACTAGATCCACCAAAATCACCTCCACCTTCTCCTCCTCAGAAAAGCAAACTCTCTATCCATTTTATAAGCCAATCCTCAAATGGGCTAAGAAACATTCTTACCCACTTGAAGTCCCAGTAGAATCACCACCCACTTCTTCTATAGCCATGTTCCAAGATACTGATTTTCCCCCTCTTGTCAAGGAAAACTCTAAACTCTCGTTCCCTGCCTCAGAAGAGTTTATTGATCCCCATGGCAGATATCGTCATGTTCCCAAAATTCCCACTCCCACTGATGTGGATGAACATGGGAAACAGAAAAAAAAAAAAACCTCTGCTGCTAAAGCCGTTCTAAACTGGCAATCAGAGACTTTGTTGGCACAAAACAATGCCTTTAAAGCTATTGATTCCAAGATTGGAACTGTGCAATAAGACTTCCGAAGATATGATGAAAGCACCAAAAAGATACTTTCGGAGTTCCAGAAAAGGCTTCACGCCTTGGAACCGGGACAATATGTTGGGTATCATTATCTTGAAAACCCAAAGCCAGAAATAGAAAAGCTCAAGAAGCAAATCCAACTTCTTGAAAAAGGAAGGTTCAGACCTTTCGATCTATTAGCACCTCCTGTTCGAACTGGGTATTTACCCCCACGACCACAGACGTCCATTTTTGCCTCCATCCCATAAGATCCTTACAGAAAAGAACCAGATATGGCAGAAATACGAGATCACCTCAAGGCCTTGCAGAAGGAAAAGGCAAAAGAAAAAAGCTCACCTACAGAATCAAGTTCAATCGTTATAAGAGAAAGGCCAGAACAAATGATGTTATCAAATCCATTAGAATCCTTTCTAAAAGATTTGGGTACTCAGGAACCGGATCCTGTTATCCAACAGCCTAAGCCTGATCCTACTATTCCAGAAAAACATATTCTGTTTCCAGCTGAACAAACTTCCACAACTACATCGATTCAAAGCATCTCTCTCTTCCTCTTCATCCTTCTCAGATCTTACGAGTTGATTCTCCCCAATTGTTCCACCAACTTTGCAAATATTCATGGCTGATACTCCTCCAAATTATGAAATGGAATCAAACTATTCTCGATCCGGACATGAGGCAAACAAGCAATCCTACTAGGAACAATCCTACTAGGCATGTATCCATGGCATCAAAAAGTTCTTCATCATCGACGATATTCCTTATCGAAATGGCCGAAAGACTTGAAGAATTTCATACTTGGTTGAAAACACAATCCATCACCAACCATGATATGAATGATGTCCTTTACAACTTTGTTACAAGGTTCACAGGGAGCCTTAAATTTTGGTGGCAATCATTCTCAGAACAAGACCGGATTATGTTTCTGATGTCACCCAATTTCAGCTATGCCCTTACCTACTTATATCATGTCTTTGTGGGAACACCCGGAGATCTCATAGAGATAAAAAGAAGAGAATTCTTCGAAAAAAGAGAATTCTTTGAAAGAAGATGCTGTTCTTATCAGGAAAAGCATCTTGATAAGCATTATCGAATAATGCTTCAGCTCTTTTATCAAATTGGCACAGATCCAAATCTGAAGCATGCCTTCCTTACATCCATTCCTAAGGAGCTATCCCAGATGGTTGAAAGATCTTTCTTTGGAAAACAAAGGAGAATACAAGATATTCCCTTAGGAGAAATCCAACAAGAAATCCATCTATGCCTTGAAGAGCTATGCTTAAAGCGCCAGATGGTCCGTACCTACATCACAGATGACAAGCGTCTTGAATCGCTTGTTCTCGCGTAAACTAAAGATCAAATGCTCTAAGCGAGATTGTGATGGTACTTGTGGCCAATATTCCTGGAAGAAAAAGCACTACAAGAAGTATCCGATAAAGAGTTCCAAACACGGCTCCAAGCATTTCCGGAGAAAGAAGAAATGGCGATACCTACGAAAAAGGAAGGATCGCACAGGCCATAAGAAATCAAATCGTTGCTACATATGCAACAAGAAATGACATTTTGCCAAAAATTGTCCTCAAACCAAAAAAGGTCAGAATCATCTAATTCATTAAATTGAGAATGAAACGGGTATCTCTCTTGAAAATGATGATGTCGAATCTTTATTCTCTGCTGATGAAGAACCATCTGACCAAACACTTTGTATCATTCTATCTTACCAAACTTCCAGTGAAACTGAGTCTAACGAATCAGAATCTGAAAACATTTTTCACATTTCCCCCACATCTTCATAACCAAATCCTGACATATTCTCAAGTCAAACTCACTGTCCCCATTTCCCTGTAAAAATTCTCACCTCAAAGTTTGCCAAACCCATTAATGTCATTACTCTCATTGATACTGGAGCAAGCTGTTCTATTCTAGATACTAAATTTCTGCCTGAAGAATTCTGGAGTCCTTACACCAGATACTTCAATTCTGCTTCAGGAGATACTTTCTCCACGAATGCCAGGACCACTCCAGTCACCGTCCAGTTTTTTCCTCAGTGTTCCATAACAACAAAGATTTTTGGATCAAACCTTCCCAATAAAGATCTTATAATTGGGTGGGATATCATGACTCAAATCTCTCAGTTTCGCATTATTCCTGGAAAATGTCTTAGATATAAAGACCAATTCTCTGAGTTTGTTAATATTCAGAGACTCTTTTTCATTGAAATGGGTTTATTAGATCCAATCATGCAAAAGTTGCTTGGATTTTATTCAGAATCCCATTCATAATTCACTCAAAAATGTTCTCATCCCTTATGGAAAAATCCTGAGTTCTTTATCCGCCTTCCCTTCAAGAAAAATGAAGACATCAATCCAACCAAGGCGAGCCATACGGGAATGAAGCCGAACACTTGGCTTTAGCTCAAAGGGAATGCTCAAATTATTACAACAAGGCCTTATTGAAATTTCCGATTCTCAATGGGCTTGCGAAGCCTCTTATGTCAATAAGCGAGCCGAGCAAAACAGAGGAAAAATGAGACTAGTGATAAATTATCAACCTCTCAATCTTTTTCTCCAAGATGATAAATTCCATTTACCATCCAAAGATTCTCTCTTTTGTGGACTAACCAAAGCCCATATCTACTCCAAATTCGACCTTAAAGCCGGATTTTGGCAATTGGGTATCCATCCTGAAGACAGTCCAAAACAAGATTCTCGTATCCCGAACCAAAGACTTCCAAAGTGGAAAGTTCTTCCTTTTGGCCTAAAGGTAGCACCATCCCTGTTCCAAAAGGCCATGTGTCGAATTTTCCAACCAATCTTGTCAAGTGCAACCGTATACATCGACGATATTTTGCTCTACAGTCCTGACGAGCAGTCACACTGTCAACTCCTTGAGCAGTTTGCAGAAATCGTGAAAAAGCATGGAATTATGCTTTCCCAAAGAAAAATGAATATTGCCCAGACAGAAATTGAATTTCTTGGCATGCATCTCAACAAAGGAACATATTATCTAGGGCCACATATTGCTCAAGAACTATTGAAGTTTCCCGAAGATAACTTCACAACGAAACAAGTTCAAGCAATTCCTTGGGATAATCAATTATCTCGTGGTTTTTGTCCCAAACATTGCAAAGCTCCTGATTCCTTTGCAATCCATGCTGAAGAAGAATTCCCCACCTTAGGGAAAAACTCAAACCAAAGCAGTCGCTAAATTAAAGGAGATTATGCAAAATCTCCCACCATTGCAAATACCATCAACAGGCAAAAGAATTCTCCAGACTGACGCCAGTGATGAATACTGGGTAGCCGTCCTATTCGAAGAAATTGATGGTAAGAGACTTCTTTGTGCTCACAAAAGTGGAAAGTTCTCTCAAGCAGAAATGCACTACCATTCCACTTTCAAAGAGATCTTGGCAGTAAAAAATGGAAAAAGAAAATTTGAGTTTCATCTCATCGGCCATCATTTCCTAGTAGAATTAGACATGGCATCTTTTCCACAGATGACCAAGTTTAAACAAAAGCAGATTCCAAACTCTCAATTGCTTCGATGGGCTGAATGGTTTTCAAAATACTCCTTTGAAACCAAACACATTCCGGGGAAAAAGAATGTGCTTGCTGACTTCTTGTCAAGACCCAAAGCGACAGCTGAAATCAACATGTACATCAAGAGGCCTGCTTTCCATATGCTCAATCATGGTGTGAAATACAAGATTGAGAAGATCAAAGACTTGCCAAGCTGGAAATATCCGTGAGGAGATTATTCAAGTAAATCCGGAATGACAGTCTTAATGAAAACCTGGAGAACCTCATGTGGCAATGTTACACAGACTTATTCAGATTCAATGGAGGTTCGATTCTTTATCCTTTCGGGTTAAATTTGAATTATCCTTTCATTCATCCTCTTATCTGGAAAGAAGATGATTTCCCTGACTAGCTCAAGACGCTGTTATGGTACTTAACTAATAAGTACTTAATAGCTATTGAAATTCCCAACAGAAGATTCATTGCTAATCTCACCAGGATATTCTTGCTCGGAAGAAACATCGAAAAAGAATGTGATAGAAATCTTTTAGATTTTCTAAATTGGTTTTATCATCCTACATGCTAGAAACAAGACTTGGAAAAAGAACTGAGAACCATGACACCGAATCCTGAAGTCCATACCATCCTGTTTTTCCGACGTCCATGGAATTTCTGCAGAAATAATGGTAGTATTCTCGATGCACCACTTGAAATAGGAACCACATCCTATAAGCCTCACTCGAATAGTCGAGAAGCCCGGATTCACAAATCTTATCCAAGATCTCGTTAGATTTTGTGAAAATGAGTACCGAGAACTTCAAAGAATCCTATGTCGGGAAAACAAAACCATTCCCGAAGACGTCGAAATAATGCACCCACTACGTGGGATCATTATGACCTAGCACCAGAAGCTAAGGAAGTACTCATGCAATACAGACAAGCTGCATCGTCCCAAGAGCATGAAATGACAAGCGAAGATGACATTGTCCAGTCTACTCAAGATCCCTACGCACGCTTTGGAGGTGCTCTGTCCCAGAATCCCTATGAACAAGGACCTTTATCCTCATTCCAAGACATGGACACATCTTTTTATGCACAGCCATCCAATTGGCCGTAGCCTAGCATCACTGCCAACACTACCAGTGAAAACACAAACTGGGCAGAAGAAGAAGCATCCCATTGGGCTCATGAGGCATCCTCATCTCGAAGGCTAAACCAAATCCTCTCACCTCAAGACCTTGAAGCCCTCCAGCGAGAAATATGAAGCACATCTCCTAGAAGACAGCTCGATGATGACTCAGTGTGTAGCTACAATGCTCGCAACGGACGAGACCGTTGAGTCCGTACAAATTCACTATAGCAAAATCACTGTTCACTTTTACTGTAGCACTAGGCTAGGGAAAGTACTGATCACGATCTTTATCGTTCATCATAGTGTGCTAATAATTCCCTCCCGGAAAGTTTTTGGTGCCTTTGTTTGTATCTGGATCCATAAGTTGGTCCCTGTGTGTGTGCTTGTATCCCTTCATTGCCTATATAAGGCAAGGGGTGTGTAGTGTTTTGGGCAGAGTCCCCTGAAGTAAAGTGAGTGCTTATGAGAAATCTCTCTACGGCTTTCTAAATTTCTCTTCTTCTCCAACCTGGAAAATCCTTTCGAGAAATGCAGCTTGGGTAGGTTAGAAACGTTTCCATCCTGAAATTTTTGGGTGTCTCTAGGCTCTGAACTAAAGGGCTGAGTGGTTTTCTGCTAAAAGGCTGACTAGTATATCAATTTGAGATTTTACGCTTCATTTGTCACGGTTTACAATTTTTGTGATTTTTTTGTGGTATTAATTCAATTTAGTGGAGGGTATATTTGTCACAAATTTACCATTTTTGGGTTTTTTTTTTTTTTGCAGTAGAATAAATTAGTTTGGGGTAAATTTGTCATAAATATATAAGTTTATGGTTTTTTATAGTCTATTGGGGTAAATTTGTCACATGTGTACTTGGTTTTGAGGTTTTTAGGATATTAACCCTTAATTAAAAGAGAAAAAGAGATGGAAATTGCTCAATTCTCGCCTTCCGTCTCCTCTTCCTCCCTTTTTTAGATTGTTTCCAAGAGTTAGATGCTAAGTGTTATATCAAATGGGTAATAAAATGTACATGCTTTCACGGATTCTTGTATTCGATAGTCACGGGAATATCGTGTCCCTTAGAGACATGATTGAGGGGAATAAAGAAATTACATGATCTGTCATGCATATGCAATATGCTTCCAATGTCCTCTGTTAGAGCAAGCCTCTTTTCTCAATTTTGATCGAGTATGGCCTCCGTATGCTGCGGTGGCTTTACTTTTGTCGCTACTGACAAGAAGTTTTCGTCTTAAGCAATTTGTGGTCGAAAAAGAATCACGAAACCACATGATGCTGAATTGTGCTCTAAGCAAGTAAAATGTGATTTGAATCTGTTATACAAAAAAGATGGGATGCCGATTCTATTGGGAAATCCCTTCCTCCTTTGGTGTGATTTGGAAACTTAATTGTGGTGCTTCATTAATGTGTGCGCTTCGGGATTCCGTAAAACTACCAGTTGGCTTTAGCAAAGCACCATTGCCTTGTATCTTGGAATCACAAGTATACACTCAAATGGTGCGTCACAAGATGAACCAACCGGGTAAGTCTCTCGGCGTAATTGGACTCGGTGGGCTCGGTCACATAGCAATTAAGCTTGGGAAGGCTTTTGGACTGAAAGTCGTTGTGTTCAGTTCAAGCATTTCTAAAAAGGAGGAAGCACTGAGCTTGCTTGGTCCTGACCATTTCGTTATCTCATCTGACCAAGAACAGATGAAGGCAAACGAGAAGATTTGGAATTATCAATACTTTAGATCCATGGAGGTCAAGTGCTGCCGTGATCTCGATGATTCCAATACATGCAGGCCATGGCTAAGTCCCTGGACTTTATAATTGACACGGCATCTGCGATCACCTATTTGATCCTTACATGTCTCTTTTGAAGACGGGTGGTGTTCTAGCGTTGGTTGGGTCCCAAAGCGAAATTACATTCAGTGCGGCAAGCCTTAACCTCGGTATGTTTTTGTTCTCAAAGCTCATTACTGAATGAAATGTTGATACTTGATAGGTGAACCAACTAAGTTGCTCACAATGAACTTTTTGCAGGTATGAAAACAGTTTTGGGTAGTGCTACAAGAGGAATGAAGTATATCCAAGAAATGATAGACCTCTGTGCGGCACAGCACATATACCCAGAAATCGAAGTGATACCGATTGATTATGCCAATGAAGCCCTTGAGAGGCTCATCAAGAGAGATGTTAAGTACTGATTTGTGATCGACATTGAGAACTCCTTGAAATGACATCATCAATGTCGGAAGTTGGAACTGGCAAAGCTAATCGTAAGAAGAGGAAAAGAGGGAATTTTAGAGAGAGGACATATGTACCTAATGTACTACAAATAAATGATGCCTAATATACTCTAATAATTGTGAGTTTATAGAGGAAATAAGTGAATGCGTAAAGATATCCTAGTGCTTTTCCGTGTGATAATTCAGAAACTGTCTAAAAGATTGGCTTCTTGAGCCCGCTGATTTCTGTTTGTATAGCTTCAAACCAAGTGCCAGATCCATGAAAGTTCAATCTTCTCTCAGATCAATTGTAGTTACTGAAATAGTAAAACTTGCACTTAAGTCCCATTTCACCTCCTACCCGGTTTTCTTCTCGAGCATCTTCTTATCAACTTGGAAAATCATAGCCATGTGACTATTTCCGAAGATCAAGGTTGAGGGACTCAATTGACTGAAATTGAAAATGCTGAGGATTCAATTAAGCAAAGTAAAATTTTAAGAACTCAATTGGCCAAAGCGCTAGAACATCAATGACTCTCTTTGCACTTATTTTGTCATATATCGCTCAATGCACAACATTTCTCTTTTCTGCGTCAAGCTTTATTTGGTTTGAATTTAATCTAATTGCTCTTGACACCTCAACTGAAATGCCCATCATTTTTTTGCTTGTCTAGCTATCTTATAGTGCATGAATCTTACAGTTTCGAATGCTTGACTAAAAGCAAGTGATAATCAGCTTGTCCCTCTGCATGTGTTCCTATCTATTTCCACGGCATGCTGCGGAGGTGGTCAAGATCGCCGGAAAAATTGTCCCAGTTTTGCCCGATTGAGTAGGTTTTTACAGCTTTGTCAAGGGCAATCTATCTTGATATTCTGCATTGCATTTCTATATCTGTTTGAAGGCAACAGAGAAGGAATCGAAGAAACTCAAGGCTGCTGAATAAGCAGATCTTGCTAAACTTAAGGTAAACCACTAAAAGAATTTTTACTATATCATTCGTCAGTGATAAATAATTATATGCTTCCGGTAATATTGTTGCGATCTTCTGCAAATCCTTGCATAGTTTGCTATAATTTTTTTTCTCCTCAATATATCTATCTTTGAACTAAATCTAGGCTCGTCCAAAAAAAAAAAAAAAAAAAAAAAAAAAAAAAAAAGAACTAAATCTTGGTTTTAACCCAAAAAAAAAAAAAATCTTAGTTAATGAAACAGTGTAAAAGGACAGGAAATTCCATGGTGCGTTTAAATTAAAGAGTTCATGTAAATGGGGTAGACCCTTTTCTTTTTATTTTAGGGATAAGTAAATGAAAATCTTAAAATTTTCAGATAGCGTAATCAAGTTTTAAAACTTATTACAGAGATGCAACTAAGTCCTACAATTTTCAAAAATTACAATCAAGCCATAAAACTTATCAAGTAGTTGTAATCAAGTCATTTCATTAACTTCATCCAATATGAAAAAAATGCCAACAAATTTTAGAACTTGATTTCACAAAGTTGACAAATTTTAGGATATCAAATAAATCAGGCATATTTAATAGGAGAAAAATATTCAAAAAATCCTAAATCTACTACATCCAACAAGGTAGGCCACGTTGCATGATTGGCAATTGACATGGATGATGTTAAATGAAACAACGTCATTTTGCAATTTTTTGTTATTATTTTCAGATTTTTTCCTTTTTTTCCTTTCATCTCTTTTTTTCTTTTCCTTTTTTCTTTCTTTTCCTATCGTCTCCTTCTCTGCTGTTCATTTTCTTTCCTGAGCAAGACATTGAGGCTTTGGTGATGGCAGGCATTGACCCCATGTGAGGGTAGATCTAGGCAAGGGCTTGCAAGTCCCCAACCTTGCCTATGGCCAGTGAGGGCCTATAGGGCCCTTGCCCAAATCTAGGAGAAGGCTTGCAAGTCTCACTCAATGCCCTCACTTGTAGCTTATGATGGTCACCGGTCATTGCTGAGGCATCAGCCACCGGCAAAGGGAAGAAAATGAACAATAGAGAACAAAAGAATAGGAAAAGAATTACTAAAAAAGAAAAAAAAAAGAATATTAAAAAATTGTGAAATGACGCCACATCATTTAAGATCATCTATATCAGCTATCGGTTGTATCACTTAAAACAGTTAGTGTTTATTAAATTGCTCCGTCACTGATTTTCGACCTAAATTTAACTAGTGGACTGCAAAAAATTGTCAAAAGTTTTAGTCAACATTGATCAAATTAAAAAGTTCAGAATTAAATTAGTGATCGGACAATAAGTTTAGGATTTTTTTGTATAATTTATTCATTCCACTCACTAAAAAGAACAAGCTCGTAATCATTTTGCTGCTTTAAGAAAGAGTGTCTCTCAGCTCCTCGTGAATGCTTCCTGGCCGGAAATGTTCACGCACGTTTTCCGTTTTTTGTTCAGAATGTTCATGCACGTCAGCAGAGTAAATTTCAACCAACTATTGCTTGATCATTTTTTTTTTTTTTGTAACTACATAAGACACTCATCTCTCTTCCAGGTTTGTTATAGCAAAATACTGTTGATTCATTAGAGGACGTCCTTTTGTTTCCTATAAGCCACTGAATTTCCGAAAACAGAGAAATGTCAAGCTCATTGTTGCTCAAAAACATTACTGAGGTTGAAAAAATAAATAAGTATATTGGAAATACTAAAACTTGTCAGAAAATTGCAGTTAAGTACTGAAATTTAAAGAAAAAAACAATGGTAGGATTTAGAATAGACCAACGTGACAAGTTGTACAACTTGATTTCAAAGTTTCATGGATTAATTGTATTTTTATGATAAGTTTTAAATCTTCCGATTCACTTATCCGGATAAAAAATTAGTCAAATTGGCACGAACTTAAATATTTCTACAGTACTCTCAAAACAAGATGCATCACAAGCATAACATACATAAAACAAGCATAGATGCTCCCAAGTATCTGGAGTCAAAGCTCTTCGAGTATTCTCAATATAAGATATATCACATGATAGTGACGTGTAAGCCAACAAGTCTAACAAATGAATATTTTTGAAATAGATTAATCAAATATAAATTGTTAGAGGACAGTAATTGGGCGGTACATAATGTCGGATGTGTTAAATTATGTATTGAGTTTGAATATTTGCAAAACACGATCCGCTTGGATAAAATTTTTATTATTTGATCATGAAGATATTTTTTTGATGAAGATAATATTCAAGATTAGGCACAATAAAAAAAATTCGAATTTTTTTTTGGATCTTGGATGTTTTTGATCAACAGAAGAAGCTTTGTTGGACTCCGTGAAGGTTTATAAAAGAGAAAATAAAATAGAACAAAGAAAAAAAGAGCAAAGTTTCTTCTTTATCTTCGGGAGCCAAACAAGGTTATTTACATGGGGCTCAAAGTCAAAGTCTTGACTTTGGGCACACAATATATATAAAATAAAGGAAAGAGGAAGAAAAAGGAAGGGTTTTTTTCACCTTACCCGGAGCGTCCCACTTCCCATTGAAGAAAGAAGGGCATGGTGGGCCCAGAGTCAAAAGTTGTTGATATAAAATAGAACGCCTTTTTTTCAGAAAGAGCCACTGAAGCCCTGTGAAGAAGAAAGAGCCGCACAAAAGAAACGTCTGGAATAGCGCCGCACGATCAAGCAAAGAGGAACATGAATCCGTATGTACACGAACCAAAAGATAAATGCTGGGGTTCTTGTTTTTGGTGTACGTAGAGCATTTTGTTTAAAGCTTGAACGCGTGGTAATTTTATCCTGTGAGTTTATATTCAAGTGAGTTGTTTATTTATAAATTATTTGGGTATGAGTTGAAATCTAAGTGCAGAAAACACCAAAGCGTGTGAGCGATTGTAAACTCTGATTTTCTAATTATAGTGGATTATTTGCTGTTAACTCTCCTATAGACGTAAGTACTGATATTCAAATTGAATCACATAAAGTTATGTTGTTCTTATTATTTCTCGTTTATTTCTCTGGAGTTTGCGCGTTGACGTAAATTATAAGATCTTTTCGTTTCCGTATATTATATTCCAACATGATGTGTAACCAACAACGTACAACCCTTCATAGGTCCTAGCGTAGATTGTTCATTAAGTTCTTTCTTAGTTTATAACTCGGATAATTTGATTAGGCCGGGGATAAAAAAAAAATTGCCAATAACCACTATCTAGAAGATGTCGCTACTTACATTCTCTCGGCTAAGGAATGGTCATGGCATACATCTGGCGTGAACATTAGTGACTCTCATTGCACTTACTTTGTCATTTATTTGCTCAATGGACGACTTTTCATTTTATGCATCAAGCTTTTTTTTGGTTTGAATTTAATCTAATTGTTCTTGCCACCTTCGGTGCAACTCACATCATTTTTTGCCCGCTTGTTTGGCTATCTTATGGCACATGAATCTCACAATTTCAAATGAATGACTAAAAGTAGGTAACAATCAGCTTGTCCCTTTGCATGCATTCCTATCCATTTGCACAGCAGCTACCGAGGTGGTCATGATCGCTGGAAAAAACTGCCCCCAGTTTTGCCAGAGTAGGCTTTTACAGCTTTGTTAATGACAATCTGTCTTGATATTCTGCGTTGCATTTCAATATCTTTTTGAAGGCAAGAGAAAAGGAATTGAAGATACTCAAGGCTGTCATTTAAGCAGATCTTGCCAAACTTAAGGTAAACAATTAAAATAATTTTTGCTATATCGTTCATGTCAATGATGGATAATTATTTGCTTATGGTGATATTGTAGTGATCTGTAAATCCTTGCACAATTCTGCTGAAATACTTTTCTCTCCAAAATACTATATGTTGGAAATTATGATCCATTTTCTTTAAAACTGTTTAGAAACTATTAACTTAATCATGAAAGCTAGAATGTTGACAGCAGCATCCATGTTGAAGATTGTGTAGAATTATTGAGAATGGTGGTTGCTAGCTGAACCTAAAAGATTCACATGGGAATGCAAGTAAGAAAAAGCCAAGTTGAAGAAGAAATCCTAGAACAGGCTAAAGAAGTCTACGTGCATGAGAAATAGCAAGCAGTGGAACGCATGAAGCAAAGTTTCTTCATCAAACTCCAGCTGTCAAGAACTTATTGAAAAAGATAAAATAATTTAATGAAGGTGTTGATAGTCACTCTTCATATGGTTACGGTGGAGGTCTAAGACCTTTCATAGTGGAGGATTCACCCCACACAAGGTGGAGGGTTCACCTCACACACATCATATGAATGAATAAGCCTCTATAGGCAATTACAATCGACATGACATTTTTCACTTCTTCATTGCGTAGTACAGTTACAAGACAGCTCATTTTTTTCTTCTCCAAGTACTCTTTCTGTCCACATACTAGTTTCTTCTTTCTCTCCTTTGCTGCCTCAGCCTCATTCTCTTTTACACATTCCCATTATTATTTTGCCCAACTATTTCTTGCTCACATTGTTTCTTAGTTCTTTTGCTCTCTTGATAGTTCACACACAAAACACACATCAAACACACATTTCCACAAATACCAAGAACCGTACTCCAGAAGACGTCACTGCATACTTCATTGGCTAGTGAAGGGTAATGGCTTACGTTTGGCACTAATTCTTTTCCACAAGATAAAACGAAAAAAAAATCAAGAACAGGCGACGCTATGGCATCTATAAAGAGGTGACGGTTTTTGAGCGCTCAACCTCGTTCTCTGCTAATCTCGCTCTTTGCTCAAAAGTCAGACCGCAAAATCTTGTCTGCACGGAAACGGAATTGCCGAGTCTTCGTGACATTTGGCCTTTTGACCATTTGAACTTCTGTTTTTCGGTTTGAAATTCTCTTCTTCATTTCTCTTTCACGAAAATAATTCTTCTTCTTCTTCCATAATTCAGCTTATTGAGAGATTAACACAGCAATTTTTTTGTGGGTCGATTTCAGTTGAGGTCGTTGAGGAACGATGAGTTCAGAGGGTGCGAAGGAAGATTGTCTTGGTTGGGCTGCCAGAGATCCTTCTGGACTTCTCTCCCCCTACAAATTCAGCCGCAGGTATTACTGTTACCACTGTTCTTTATTTAATTCATCTGCTCCTTATACTTTCAATTTCTATTGAAGTATTTGTCTGAATAAGTCTCAATACAGTGTTCTCAGGTCTTATCCTCTCACCTGTAATGCAAAACAGTTTTTGATGCTTGTCATATATTTAAATTTCCACATTGACCAAACCATTTCGTTTTTCTTTTATAAATTGTGTTGTGTATGCACTAATTTCTGGGTAGAGAATTGTTCGTGCGCATGATATGTCATGTCCCAGAATGAGTTGCTTAGAACTTCATGGCAGACATTAGGATTCAGGTGCTGCCTTTGTGAGCATTTGAGGTTGTATGTACTATTCAGACAAATGCCTATAGTCATGGATTTGGCTCCTTTTCATTTCTCTTTTCTTAAATTTTGTTTTGGGTTGAATGTATGATTATTGTAAGCCACGCTTAGTTTATTGATCTGAAAAATGAGAACAAGAGGTAACCGAGTCTGATTAGTTGCTTGATTAGATGCTCACCTGTTTAGGAATTCTCTCTTTAGGACCGTGGGAAGCGATGACGTCTCGATTAGGATCACGCACTGTGGAGTGTGCTATGCAGATGTGGGTTGGACTAGGAATATGTCGGGACGCTCCAAGTATCCTCTGGTGCCAGGGTAGGATGCAGCGTGATTCGAATGTTAATCTTTTTTCTTATCACCATCCTTATAATTCTCTGAACAAAATTTGCGAATGATTTTTTTGATTGATTCAGGCACGAGATAGTTGGAATTGTGAAACAGGTTGGCTCCAGTGTCCAACGCTTCAAAGTTGGCGATCATGTGGGTGTGGGAACTTATGTCAATTCATGCAGAGAGTGCGAGTATTGCAATGACGGGCTAGAAGTCCATTGTGAAAAGATGGTTTTGACTTTTGACGGAATCGATACGGACGGTACAGTCACAAAGGGAGGATATTCTAGTCACATTGTCGTCCATGAAAGGTAATTGCTTATTGACACAATGTTATTAGGCAGCATTTTGCACTGTGATAGAATTTCAAATCATGGTGGCCAAAAAAAGATTTCATGTCATGTCTTCTTCTCTGCTAATTTTCTTCGTATTCTGATTATGACCAGACGTGGCATAATGCATCATGTGGAAAGGGATAAAGATACTTTCTATAACGGCTCTGGAGGATCTTTAAGTCCTCTGTATCCAATTACCATTGAAACCATTCAATGGAGAATTGGCTTTATTAAATGCAAAAAGAAATTCTTTCTTTTCAATAACCATTGTCAAGAATGGAATAAGCTGTCCTTAGATTGTTAAAGTTAGATCATAAGTATCAGATCAAATGGGTAGCTAAATGTATGTGCTTTCACTAATTCTTGTATCTGATAGAGCCACAGGAATCTTGTGTCCCTTGGAGAAATTGATTGAACGAAATAGAGAAATTACGTGTTCAATCAAGCATATGTGATATGCCACCAGTTTCCTTTCTTAGAGCAAGTGACTTTTCTTAATTTTAATCGAGTGTGGCCTCCGGTATGCTGCAATTGCTTTATTTTCGTTGCTACAGCAAGAAATGTTTGTCTTGAGCAATTTGTGGTCAGAACAAGGATCACAGAAACAACATGATGCTGAATTGTGGTCTAAGCAAGTAAAATTCCTTAGCATGCGGAAGATAGGATTTCTGGCTCTGTGATTTGATTCCTTTTAGACAAAAAAGACAGGATGCTGATTCTATTGGGAAATCACTTCCTCTCTTGGTGTTATTTGGAAACTTAATTGTGGTGCTTCATTGACAGGTATTGCTTCAGGATTCCAGAAAACTACCCGATGGATCTAGCAGCACCATTGCTCTGTGCTGGAATCACGGTGTACACTCCAATGATACGTCACAAGATGAACCAACCTGGTAAGTCTCTAGGTGTAATTGGACTTGGTGGGCTCGGTCATATGGCAGTTAAGTTTGGGAAGGCTTTTGGACTGAAAGTCACAGTGTTTAGTACAAGCATTTCTAAAAAGGAGGAAGCACTGAGCCTGCTTGGGGCTGACCATTTCGTTATCTCATCTGACGTAGAGCAGATGAAGGTAAAAAGAGGAAAAACTAGAATTATCCACATTGAGATCCATGGTGGTCAAATTCTGTTGTGATCTGATAAATCCAATGCACACAGGCCATTGCTAAGTCCCTGGACTTTATAATTGACACGGCATCCGGCAATCACCCGTTTGATCCTTACATGTCTCTTTTGAAGACGGGTGGCATTCTAGCATTGGTCGGGTCGAGCGAAGTTAAATTCAGTCCAGCCAGCCTTAACCACAGTATGTTTTTGTTCTAAATCTGATTACTAAATGAAATTTTATACCTGATAGGTGAACTAAGTTGCTCGCGGTGAACTTTTGGCAGATATGAGAACTGTTTCAGGTAGCCTAACAGGAGGAACAAAGGATACCCAAGAAATGATAGACCTATGTGCAGCGGAGAAGATATACCCAAATATTGAAGTTATACCGATCGATTATGCCAACGAAGCTCTAGAGAGGCTCATCAAGAGAGATGTTAAGTATCGATTCGTGATCGACATTGAGAACTCCTTGAAGTGACACCATCAATTGTTGAAGTAGTGAACTTTCAGTTTTTACAAGTCTTCAATAATGTAATAGTGGAGTCCTAGTCAATAAGAAGTGGCTTGTTTTTAGGAGTTAGTTTCTCCACATGTTCTGGTCAGTGGGGTGTGTTAGTGGGTCTTTGTTGTTGTTGTTCTATAGCTATTTTCTTGCTAAGTGGTTTGGATGTTCTGCCTATTTAATAGGCTTATGTTCTGATGAATAAAGTAACGAGAGTTACAGCAACAATTCTCTTATGTGTTTTTCTGACTGCAATCGTTATCTTTAATTTCTGCTATATGCTAGATGGGACTGCTAGATGGGACTGCAATGAAATCACTTGTGTTTCATCTCAATAGGCAACCACAGCTGCAGATATGGGTGATAGTGATTTTTTCCCACTAAATGGGCTGGTGTAAAGCATTCCTGTACTGGTGCTTCACTTATCTGAACCATCTTGAATGGGTCTCTCTTGTTTTATCCTCAATTGAGGTCGTACTAACATTGGACGTAAAATCCCTTAATGTTGATTCTACGGTATGACAGTGTGTTTCCAGAATTGATTTTCCCTTCTGTGCTGATAATAATCTTATGCGGCTGCTATTATATGTTGGAACAGTGCTTACTAATAGCCGCTGTCTTGCAAATATAGGAAATTTCTGGTGTGTATTCTTTGGTGGGAAGGGCCGGACTATCAACTCTTCTTCAGTTTCGTACGACACCGGACTTGCCAGAGAATTGTGGGCCACTTCATGCGATTTGTTTCTGGAGGCACAGTCATCTGCTAAAAGCATTTCCAGCTCAGTACAAAGATGAGCATTTGAGGGAACAGGTCTTCTTGCAAATGGTGCCTGTCCGTGTAGAGTTTTCAAACTTCTTACGAAGCTAGCCAGAGCATGACCATTGATCTGCGTTAACAGAGTTATGCAAGTGCAACGTGATCCTCGCTTATAGTTTCAGATAAATATTTAGTAGCAGATTTTTCCCTTAGTTGTTGATATGCCATCGTTGATCCGATGCAGATGTTGGCTCTGTAGATTTTCCTTCTGTTTGGCATCTGACATTTTAGTAGCTTAAACTTTAAATGATTCGCTACTTAGGCTTCAAACAGTTAACTCAGTTCATCAATAACTTAGGGCGGGCTGTTCTTGATCCTCCACAGCTTTATGGATTGGTTTTGTTCTTCTTAGGTTCACAGGAGGTAACGATGGATAGTTACCATAGAAATATGGAATGGATATCTTTGGTTGCATAACATGCCATGACCTCATGGCACGCGTCAGAGAACCTAGAAAGACCTACACGGTCACGAGAACAAACATCCGGTTACCAAGAAAGACTTATTTTTATTTAATTTTTAGCGAGAATCTCTATGTCAATCACCTCTGCGTTTAATCCTATCTCTTTCAATGATGAGGAGAGGTACGGTTTATCCTTATCGAAAAGTGCAATTGAGTTACACGCGTTTGATTATTGTCCTCATCTTTTCGACTCGTCTTTCATTTTTATACTTTTACATAAGTTCTCTCACCTCTAGGAGGGTTTACATTGGTTGTGACAAAGCCAGTAATCTTCAGTTCCACTATAAAAAGGATTATAATCGAAGGAAGGGGAGCGACAAGTTGACTTGGGAAAGGTTTTAATTTGACAGCAATCGTCCATTTCTTTTTCTACTCATCTTTCATTTCTATATACTATATTGCATGAGCGACAAGTTATACATTGGTCATGTCGAAGCCAGTAACCTTCACTTCCAATTTCAAAAGGGTCAAGATGGTAATGAAGGAGTGACAAGTTCTGAATGAGACATGGAAAAAATGTTTAATTTGACAGCTGCTGTCCATTTCTTTTCAACTCATTTTTCATTTTCACGTTGTTGTTGGATAAGGCCTCAGCTCTTGGTATGTTCATCGGTTATGTCGAAGCCAGTAATCTTTAGTTCCGTTTCAAGAAAAATTTTCCAATGAAAGGAAGTTTCTGCATGGTGCTTTTGGGAAACAGGTTTCGTTTGACATCTGTTGCCCTTGTTTTGTCCACTCATCTTTTATTTTCGTACTAATGTTGCATTGGTTGTGTCAAAGCCAGTCACTGAAAAAGAATATGTTATTGTGGCTGACCCAGGGAAAAGTGTCAAAAAAGTCATAAACCTTTTTTCAGTGTGTCAATTTAGTCATAAACCTTTTTTTGGTGTCGATTTAGTCCTAAACATTTTTAGTTGTGTCAATTCAGTCCTTTCCGGCCAATTTGGCTGGATTTTGCTGACTGGTCGCCGGCCGGCCGACGTGGATAACTTTTTACTAATATTTTAATATTTTTGAATTTTTTATTATTTTTTTTTTGAATTTTTTTATTTTTTATTCTGCTCTTCTTCCTCTAGCCGGTCGCCAGACCTCGGCGATCGGCTAGAGGCGACCGCCGGCGAGGTTGAGGTCGACCTCACCGGCCACCTCGCCAGTGGCCGCGGGCGCGGATCTGGCGAGGGCGAGCCTCGCCCGCCCTGCGCGAGGCCGCCCTCGAGGCCTGGGTGGCGAGGGCAAGCCGCGCCAGCTCGCCGGATATGGCGGTAGGTCGGCGAGCAGCGGTGGATGGCATCGGGCGAAAGCATTGCGGCGGTGGTCTCACGTGGCTAGGGTTTCCTCGGCTTGGCCGGGAGAGGACTCTCTCTCTCTCTCTCTCAGGTCCCGTCCAGATCGAATGCCCTCAAATCTCGAACCGAATCCTTGAAGACCGCGAGCTCTAGCCTGGTCCGACCAACGCAAGGCACAAAAAAAGACCGAGGCCTACCGGAGCTTCGGCGCTTGAAACCAAGCGTGGCTGTAGGCCGACGGCTGCGGCTTAGGTGTGGTGGCCGGCGATCTACCCCCTCCGACTCTCTCCCCCTGCTCGAACCCCCTCACTCACCAGATTCGGCAAGCTGGCGGGGCTCGCCCTCGCCGGCCATGGGCGTGGCCTCACCACCCCGCGCGAGGTCGCCCTTGCGGCCACTGGCGCGGTGGCCGGCGAGGTCGACCTCGACCTCGCCGGCCGTCGCCTCTGGCCGATCGCCGAGGTCCAACGACCGGCTGGAGGAAGAAGAGCAGAATAAAAAAAAAAAATTCTCAAATATTAAAATATTAGTAAAAGTTGTCCACATCAGCCGACCGGCGTCCAGTCAGCAAAATCCGGCCAAATTGGCAGGAAAGGACTGAATTGTCACAGCTTAAAAAGGTTTAAGACTAAATCGGCACCAAAAAAAGGTTTATGACTTTTTTGGCACTTTTCCCGGCTGACCCATCTCCCTATAAAAGGGTTTGATGCAATTTTAGTCATCCAAATTTCCAGATTGGCACAATTTGATCCTCTTAACTTTATATTTTGTTCAATCAAGTCTTCTAACTTTCTTGATTCGTGCAATTAAATCATTCAGTAAATCCTCTTGCTGAATGCGTCATAGTAATCAATAACATAGTATTATCATTGAGGTAGAAAATATCGCACAATGTTGAGGTGGTGCCAAATGAGCGAAAAGCAAACTTGGAAAAAGAAAAATGGAATTGTGTGCTATGATGGGTGAGTGAAGCACTCAATTGCACTAGTCGAGATCATTGAATGATTTGAATGAACAAATTAAAACTTAACTGCATAAAAACTGAATATGGCAAAAGATTTGAGTGTATACAAATAGAAAAGTTGAAGGACTCGATCATATGTAACATAGAAACTCCCGAGAGTAAGGGTCTGTTTGTTTAGTGAAAAATGGGCCATTTTCGGAAAATATTTTTTCAAAAATCATTTTCCAGGAAAATTACAATATTTCCTAGTGTTTAGCTAAAGCTTGAAAATGTTTCGATTTTTTTTTTTCAGTGTTCGGTAAGGAAAATATTTTCTAAGACTTTATCACTTAGGCATGCATCACTTACCGACCTATAAATCCATCAAATATGAATTTGCATTTAAATTTGAGCATATCTTTGTTCCCTCATTGTCGTCAAACGCTCATCTACTCTATAAAAATGTTCGTATGGATTTTAAAAAGAAGCAAAAGAGAAAAGAAGCAAAGCATGTACAGCCCTCATGAGAATCTTCTAGTTGAGTGGCTTGTTCTCTCATGCGTCTTTTGTGTTCTAATAAACAAAAGAAAAAATAAGCAAAGCATGTAGAGCTATTTGTTTGAACAATGTACAACTGTAGGGTAGAGTAAATAAAGAAAATGATAAGCAAAAGTGCGAGTGCAAGCTTAAGATTGATGAACTCGAGATTCGCCTGGTAATGACGACGCCAAGCCAAGAAAGAAAAGATGGGAAACAAAGAAAATAAAAATAAAAATAAAGAAAAAAAAAGAAAAAAAAAATAAAATAAAAAGGAAATTAAAAATAATTCGAATTAAAAAAAAGAAAAGAAAATTTAAAAATAATTCGAATTAAAAAAGAAAAGAAGAAAAAGAAATGTGAGGAGAAAGTAGAGATTTATAGAGGTGTAAGATAAGAGAGATCAAGTGAAGAAAATGTTTTTTACTTTTTAAAAGTGGAAAACATTTTCCATTAATCTAGAAGAAACATTTTTCCAAATGAATTTATTTTCCATGAAACGAATGTCGAAAAATCTGAAAAACGATTTTCCGGAAATTATTTTCCACGAAACGAACAAAGCTATATAGTTAATGAACTTTGATACATATTCTATATAATTTCTAAATTATATGAAAATATTCAATATTATTTGAAATTTTAGTACATATTTAATGTTGTCATTTGATCATATGAAAATATTCAACGTCGTCATTTCATTAATTTAAAATTTGCGACATTATATACTCAAAGACTAAGTTGAATCTATACCAAAATTTAAAAGAATCATATCGGGTAAATTAAAAATTTATAAAATCACGTTAACTATTGAAACAAAGTTTCAGGTAATGTTTCCTTCCAACTACCTTATCTTTAATGTCTTTTGAGGGCAATGCCGGTCAGGCTAAGGCGGAAAAGCAGCAGATATTGAAACTAACAGCAAACGAGAGCTAGGCAGTAGGCTCCTCAAACCTTCTATTAGAGCCTAGGAGACAATGCCGTAAAATCCATAGGACGACTCGCGGCTTTCCTGCAAAGTAGGAAGAAAATATTGGGTGATCCGGGACCGCCACATCAGCATGATCCCGGACCACTCATATGACGCCACATATGAGGGGAGGGGACAAAAGGGAGAAAGAAGAGAGAGAGTCAGAGAAGTGGGCTCCAGTTTTCGTCTTTATCTGTGCTCCCATACACGTGGCGTCGTGTGAGTGATCCCGGACCACCAAATATTTTTTCGCAAAGTAGGAGGGGGCAAAAGTCTTCGTTGAAACTCCCGTCCTCGACCCTGCTCGGCTCATCACCCTCTTTGCGCTCCCGCATACTCCACCACCGCGTCACCTCTCTCCATCTCCGTAGTCATCTCTCTCTCTCTCTCTCTCTCTCTGAGTTGCTGTGGGGTTGGGTTTGGGTAGGTGGGTGTGGGTGAGTGAGTGAGTTGATGAGTGATGGCGAGCTCGTTGTGAGTCGAGTCGTCGCTGAGTGATGACCCGTCGAGTCTTCTGATCTTGGGCACTCTCTCGTTCGAGTTCTCGCCCTTTCTTCTTCTTCTTTGGATGAATCTAACCGTACCTGTTTGTGTGATTGCTTCGCCGGGTGTGTAGGTGCAGAAGATGAGCTCGGAGGGTGGGAAGGAGGATTGCCTCGGTTGGGCTGCCCGGGACCCTTCTGGGCTCCTCTCCCCCTACAAATTCACCCGCAGGTATTGCCATTTTTTTTTTTTTTTTCATTTTCGATTTCTACCGAAGTGTTCATGCGAGAGTCTCAGTACAGTGTTCACGCGAGACAGTTTTCGGTCCAGACCATTTCATTTTTTTTCGTTCTTTCTTTTGTTGTGTATGCGCTGAATTCTGGGTCGAGAATTGTTGGTTATGGGTTACTCAGAATTTCATGGCAGACATGAGGATCCTGTACTGGCTGCCTTTCTGAGCATTTGAGGTTGTATCTACCGTATGGACAAATATGCTTGTAGTCATGGAATTTTTCCTTTTCTCATTTCTGGTTTCTTGTTTTCTCCATAATCGTAGGTCAAGCTTAGTTTGTTGATCTTGAAAATGGAAAAAAAAGGTACCCTAGTCTGATTAGTCACTGGATTATATGCTCACCAGTTTGGGAATCATCTCTTTAGGGCCGTGGGAAGCGAAGACGTCTCGATTAAGATCTCGCACTGTGGAGTGTGCTATGCAGATGTGGCTTGGACTAGGAATGTGCAGGGACACTCCAAGTATCCTCTGGTGCCAGGGTAGGATGCAGCGTGATTCGAATGTTAATCTTTTTTTCTTAGCACCATCCTCATAATTCTCTGAACAAAATTTGCAAATGATTTTTTTTTTGATTGATTCAGGCACGAGATAGTTGGAATTGTGAAACAGGTTGGCTCCAGTGTCCAACGCTTCAAAGTTGGCGATCATGTGGGGTGGGAACTTATGTCAATTCATGCAGAGAGTGCGAGTATTGCAATGACAGGCTAGAAGTCCAATGTGAAAAGCGGGTTTTGACTTTTGATGGAATCGATGCGGACGGTACAGTCACAAAGGGAGGATATTCTAGTCACATTGTCGTCCATGAAAGGTAATTGCTTATTGACACAGTGTTATTAGGCAGCATTTTGCACTGTGACAGAATTCCAAATCATGGTGGCCAAAAAAAGATTTCATGTCATGTCTTCTTCTCTTCTAATTTTCTTCTTATTCTGATTGTGACCAGAAGTGGCATAATGCATAGGACTGTGAGGAATGGCTTTTAGGCATTAATTGCATCCTGTGGAAAGGGATAAAGATACTTTCTATAACGACTCTGGAGAGTCTTTAAGTCCTCTGTATCCAATTACCATTCAAACCATTCAATGGAGAACTGGCTTTATTAAATGCAAAAAGAAATTCTTTCTTTTGAATAACCATTGTCAAGAATGGAATAAGCTGTCCTTAGATTGTTAGAGTTAGATCATAAGTATCAGATCAAATGAGTAGCTAAATGTATGTGCTTTCACTAATTCTTGTTTCTGATAGAGCCACAGGAATCTTGAGTCCTTTGGAGAAATTGATTGAAGGAAATACAGAATTACGTGTTCAGTCAAGCTTACATGATATGCCAACAGTTTCCTTTCTTAGAGCAAGTGTCTTTTCTTAATTTTAATCGAGTGTGGCCTCCTCTATGCTGCAATTGCTTTATTTATGTTGCTACAGCAAGAAATGTTTGTCTAGAGCAATTTGTGGTCAGAACAAGGATCACAGAAACAACATGATGCTGAATTGTGGTCTAAGCAAGTAAAATTCCTTAGCATGCGGAAGATAGGATTTCTGGCTCTGTGATTTGATTCCTTTTAGACAACAAAGACAGGATGCTGATTCTATTGGGAAATCACTTCCTCTCTTGGTGTTATTTGGAAACTTAATTGCGGTGCTTCATTGACAGGTATTGCTTCAGGATTCCAGAAAACTACCCGATGGATCTAGCAGCGCCATTGCTCTGTGCTGGAATCACAGTGTACACTCCAATGATACGTCACAAGATGAACCAACCTGGTAAGTCTCTAGGTGTAATTGGACTTGGTGGGCTTGGTCATATGGCAGTTAAGTTTGGGAAGGCTTTTGGACTGAAAGTCACAGTGTTAAGTACAAGCATTTCTAAAAAGGAGGAAGCACTGAGCCTGCTTGGGGCTGACCATTTCGTTATCTCATCTGACGTAGAGCAGATGAAGGTAAAAAGAGGAAAAACTAGAATTATCCACATTGAGATCCATGGTGGTCAATTTCTGTTGTGATCTGATAAATCCAATGCACGCAGGCCATTGCTAAGTCCCTGGACTTTATAATCGACACGGCAGCCGGTGATCACCCGTTTGATCCTTACATGTCTCTTTTGAAGACGGGTGGCATTCTGGCATTGGTCGGCGTCCCGAGCGAAGTTAAATTCAGTCCAGCCAGCCTTAACCTCAGTATGTTTTTGTTCTCAAATCTGATTACTAAATGAAATTTCATACCTGATAGGTGAACTAAGTTGCTCGCGGTGAACTTTTGGCAGATATGAGAACTGTTTCGGGTAGCGTAACGGGAGGAACAAAGGATACCCAAGAAATGATAGACCTATGTGCAGCGCAGAAGATATACCCAAATATCGAAGTGATACCGATCGATTATGCCAACGAAGCTTTGGAGAGGCTCATCAAGAGAGATGTTAAGTATCGATTCGTGATCGACATTGAGAACTCCTTGAAGTGACACCATCAATTGTTGAAGTAGTTAACTTTCAGTTTTTACGTGTCTTCAATAATGTAATAGTGGAGTCCTAGTCAATAGGAAGTGGCTTGTTTTTAGGAGTTAGTTTTTGCATACGTTCTGGTTAGTGGGGTATGTTAGTGGGTCTTTGTTGTTGTTCTATAGCTATTTTCTTGCTAAGTGGTTTGGATGTTCTACCTATTTAATAGGCTTATGTTCTTATGAATAAAATAACGAAAGTTACAGCAACAATTCTCTTGTTTGTTTTCTTCTCTGAGTCTATTTGATTAAATTTCAACATCAATTTGGGTAGTTGGAAATTGTTGCTGGCAAAGCTGATCACACAAGAGAGGAAAAGTGGGAGTTTCTGCTAGAGGAGAGCATCATCTGTGCTTTTTTAATTGCTCTGCTGGAGTACAAATAAACTATGCCTGATATACTTCGATACTCGTGAGTTTTATAGCAGAAATAAGTGAAATGGGTAATGAAATCCTGGTACTTTTCTATGTGATGATTGAGAAACTGTCTGAAAAATTGGCTTCTTGAGAGTTCTGCTTGTATGGCTTCGCCTCTCCTACAGGTTTTCTCCTCAAGCATCTCCTTAGCCACTTGGAAAATCACAGCCATGTGGCTCTTTCCGAGGATAATATTCGAGGGACTTGATTGACTAAAATTGGAAATGTTTAGAAGTCAATTAAATCAAATAAAATATTTAAACCCCAATTGAAAATAAAATATTTAGAATCCAATCAGTTAAAGGGAAGACGATCAATGATGACCATTGCTCTTATTTGATCATTTATTTGCTCAGTCCTTGTGAATGAGCAAGTATGTCGTAGATTCCATGGCCTCAAGACTGCGGAGTTTGACATGAAATGATCATGCATTGGCCTGACAATAGATTGCTTTTTTCCTTCCTCCTCGTCGGATCCTAAGGCTTTCCTATCCCAAGTCATGTGCATTCTAAAGAGAACGCAGCACCATCTCTCGTGAGATAACACGACATAAGATAAAGCGGCAAACCTATCCACTAGCTTACCCAAGCCTGTCCATAGTTTACTGGCTCCTCACGAATGTTTCATCGCTAGAAATGTTCATGCACATTGGCAGAGCGAATGCCTACCGATTATAACATGAAAATTTTTGATAACTATGTAAGACACTCATCTCTCTTCCGGCATTGTCATGGCAGGAAGATTGTTGATTCATTAGAGGACATCCCTTTGTTTCCCCTAGCCACTGAAATCTTGAAAACAGAGATATGTCAAGCTCATTGTTGCTAAAAAGATTAATGAGGTAAAAAAAAAAAAAAAAAAAGATAAGTGTACTAGAAATCCTAAAACTTATCATAAATTACAGTTAAGTTCTAAAATTTTGAAAATTTTTAATTAAGTCCTAAAACTTTTTAGGAAAGCATAATTGAGCTCTAAAACTTTAAAAAATTGCAATCAATGGAATGACTTAAATTGGACCAATTTTGATAAATCTTTATAATTAATTGTACTTTTTGAAAATTTTAAGACTTAATTGCATTTTGTGACAAATTTTAGCATTAAATTGCATTTTTGCTAGCATAACTTTGGATTATTATGAGAATAAATAAGTTGTGAGCAACAAATTTTTAAAGGAGTGGGCCCTATAATAATGTATACTTATTTATTATTTGGTTTTTTGTGGTCAAGAACACAATAGATTAAAGATTGTCGTTGGACCCTACAAAAATTTATACTTATTTGTTATTTGGTTTTTTGTGGTCAAGAACACAATAGATTAAGGCTACATTTGGGAACTGCATTCCCAAATAGCTTTAGACACCTAAAGGCCTTTTGGCCATAAAAGCCTTTTGGCAAAGTATCAGCTATTTGGGAAATTTTTTTGAAACCCCATTAAGCTAAAGCCAGCCTTCTGAAGGCTGAAAGCCCAAAGCCTTGCCTTCTACTATTCCCATCTTCTTTGTCTTCTTCTTCTGCAAGTGGTACTGTTCATCTTCTTCGCACATACAACCTTGCCCGCACCGACAGCCCTCGACCACGCCAGCACCACCCATGCCGGCGACCCGCGAGCCCTCTTTGCTCAACCGCCGTTCCTCCGTCCCTGCCAGCCACCATCGTTGTGCCTCCACCAAATCTGAACTCGAGTGGACCGCTACCCTTTTCAAACCGAAGCCTCTATAGCATATCGCGAACCTTGCCGCGCCGATCTCGCTCGACGACCGCGTCACCACTGACTGCTGCTCGCCTTTGCCCGACGCCGTCGTCGCTCAACAGCTCGCGACCCAACGCCTGAGGCCCTCATCCCTCGACTGCTGCTGTCCCGATCTCGCCGCTTGAGTGCCCCGACACCGCAGATCCGAGCTCGCCTTCGCCGACGTCGTCGCCGCCCGGAGCCCGCGACCCAAGCACGACTCCGCCGCGCCGGCCGATGCTTCCACTCGCCGTTTGCAGGACCTCCGCCTCAGCAGCGCACCTCCGTCGCGCCTCTGCCCACCGTCCTCCGCTCGATCGTCGACCCCCGCGCTCCGCTGTGACGCTGGTTTTCCCCCTTTGCCGGAGCCCGACGCCACCGCGCCTTGGCACTACCACCCACGAGTGGTCGTCGGCGAGGTCCTCCCACGACCTCGATGCCCTAGATCTAGGTCGCGGCGAGGTCGCCGAAGGTCGAGGCGGCGTCGCGCAACCTCGCCGCCCCAAATCCGGGGTCGCCGTAGGTCGCGACGGTGTCGTGTGACCTCGGGTGGCCTTTGCCGACGATCTTCAAGGGTCGGCAGGGTTGCCGGAGGTGCGGCGGTGTCGTGTGACCTCGGGCGGCATTTGCCGGTGGTCTTCGGGAGTCGCTCAACCCTGGGCGGCCTTCCCTAGTCGTATCCGGGGCTGCCTAAGTCGGATGTCGGCTGCCGGCGATGAATTTTGCTCACCAGTGACCATCTGCCAGTTAATTTTTTTATTTATTTTTATCATAAAAGCCCATTTGTAAATGTAATTCTCCCAAACAGCATTTTGCTCAAAGGTATTTCACAAAGAACTTTCAAACTATAATTTACCAAACACAATTTGCATTTTGAAAAATATTTTCTAAAGATTTTCCCCAAAAGTCTTCCCAAACGCACCATAAAGACTGTTGCTCTATAATAAAGAAAATTGATCAAATTGACACGGACTTAAATATTTGTATCGTCCACTTAAAACAAGAAGCACTGCAAGCATAATAGACATAAAACAAGCATAGACACTCCCAAGTATCTAAAGTCAAAGCTCCATACACATCGAGTGACAGTGGCGTGTGAGCGGACAAGTCTAACAAATGAATATTCTTGGAATATATTAGAATGTGTAACCGACAATGTATGACCATTTGCGGGTTCCCAAGTATCTAAAGTCAAATTTCTTGTACTAATCTATATATCATACACATCAAGTGACAATGACATGTGAGCTAATAAATCTAACATATGAATTTTTCATGAAAAATTAATAAAATTAAATTTAAAACTAAATCAATTAAAGGGTTAATACCCTAAAAAAACCCCAAACTGATAAACCTGTGACAAATTTACCCTAAACTATTTTTTTGACCACCAAAAACTCCAAATTGGTATAGATTTGACAAATTTACCATAAACTGATACACTTGTGACAAATTTACCCTCTATTAGCTTTCGTTAAATTTTACTATCAAATTATTAAGTGAAATGACATGTGACAGTTGATTAATATATCAATTTGAAATTTTACATTCCGTTTGTCACAGTTTACCGTGGTATTAATTCAATTTAGTGGAGGGTATATTTGTCACAAATTTACCATTTTTGGGTTTTTTTTTTTTTTTTTTTTTTTTTTTTTTTTTTTGCGGTCGAATAAATTAGTTTTGGGTAAATTTGTCATAAATATATAAGTTTAGGGTTTTTGATAGTCTATCGGGGTAAATTTGTCACATGTGTACCAATTTGTAGTTTTTTAGGATATTAACCCTTAATTAAAAGAGAGAAAGAGATGGAAATTGCTCAATTCTCGCCTTCAGTCTCCTCTTCCTCCCTTTTTTTAGATTGTTTCCAAGAGTTAGATGCTAAGTGTTATATCAAATGGGTAATAAAATGTACTTGCCTTCACGGATTCTTGTATTTGATAGTCACGGGAATATCGTGTCCCTTAGAGACATGATTGAGGGGAATAGAGAAATTACATGATCTGTCATGCATATGCAATATGCTTCCAGTGTCCTCTGTTAGAGCAAGCCTCTTTTCTCAATTTTGATCGAGTATGGCCTCCTGTATGCTGTAGTGGCTTTACTTTCGTTGCTACAGCTAGAAGTTTTCGTCTTAAGCAATTTGTGGTCAGAAAAAGAATCACAGAAACCACATGATGCTGAATTGTGCTCTAAGCAAGTAAAATGTGATTTGAATCCTGTTATACAAAAAAGATGGGATGCTGATTCTATTGGGAAATCCCTTCCTCCTTTGGTGTGATTTGGAAACTTAATTGTGGTGCTTCATTGATAGGTACTGCTTTAGGATTCAAGAAAACTACCCGTTGGCTTTAGCAGCACCATTGCCTTGTGCTGGAATCACAGTATACACTCAAATGTTGTGTCACAAGATGAACCAACCGGGTAAGTCTCTCGGCGTAATTGGACTCGGTGGGCTCGTTCACATGGTGATGGTTTTATATGAGATGGGCTTAAGGCCCGTCCGCCCATGCTGGGCCCAAAAGGCCCGGCCCACGGGAATAGGGCCCGTGGAAAGGGAGAGGTATAAAAGGGAGGAGAGAGAGAGAAATGACATTAGTTGGAAATAACGTACGTCTTTTTTTCTTACGCTCTCCCTCTCCCAAAAAGAAAAGATAGTAAGCATACGGCATGCTTTTCTTCCTCTTGTCGGCGTCGGTGCTTAATCTGTGGTTAACAAGGTACGCTCGAATCCGTGACGATTGGTGATATGTGTTTTCCCGGGCTTCGTCTTCCGCATTGATTTAGGGGTTCGATTCGGTGTCGAATCCGGTTTTCGGGGATCCGTTATTCCCAACATTAGTATCAGAGACCTAGTTCACGTTTTCCCAATCAATTTGATGTTTTTTGAATGATTTTTCGCAAAAAAAATTTCGGCCGTACGGATTGGGCGAGAAATCCCGACACCCGAGCGTTGTTCGGCCATTTTTCTGAGTTTTCGTAAGTCGAAATTGCTTTCTGAAAACATGGGGAGAAATGCGACGTCGAGACGAGTCCGGCGACTGGTCGCACGCCGCCGTATGACACTGCACGCGCCCGAAGCGCTAGCTATGGCTAGCGCGTGCGCCATACGCGCCGGTGACGAACCGGCACGTGCGTGCCGGTGACCGGCGAAATGGCACGCGCCGGTTCGTGGACGGACGCGTGCTGACGTCACTCGATGAAGTCATCGTGAGGTCATCCAACGGTCGGTAACCGCTCAGATGACGTCACCGATGACGTCATCGCCCACGACGTTTCGCCGGGCGGTCACCAGCCGGCGACCCGACCCAACCCGACCGGCGACCTGACCCGACTCGCGGACGCAGGCACACGCCCGACACGTGTTGGATGACGTCTGCGTGACGTCATCCCCGCACGCGCGAGGCACGTGCGGTCGGTCCTCTCGAGCGGTCCGACCGGCTGACCAGTCCGTCCGGTCCGACCGATCCACCGACCCGCGCGCCCTTTGACCGTTGACCATTGACCGTTGACCACCGTTGACCGTTGACTTTGATTGTTGACCCGAAAAAAAAAAAAAAAAAGAATTTGTTTCTTTTTCACTCATGCCTATATGGGTTATAAGTAATCCATTTTTACTTCTGCATTTGTTGCATGAATTTTGGAAAATTATGTATTTTCCCTTATATTTATTATGGATTATAAGTGGACCATTTTTAGTTATGCATTTGTTGCAGGAATTATGATGCGTTATGTAAGGATACCTATAATCCTGAGAACGGACGAGGGTAATGCAAGACTTAAAAGGCTGATGTCAGAATTAGCTAATTATCGGTGGCATGATGGTGATTTAGTATCACATGTGGTTAGGGTCAATCAGATGATATAGGAAATCATCTAGAATGGTTATCTTATGTCGGATTTTGAGAAGGTGCCAGCTTTGATGAACACTCTTCCACCTGAATGGCAAGCAGTGTTGGATCAACTATGGGAGGTCAACGTGGTCCCGGGTTATAGGAGGCTGGTGGAAGCTTTTGTAAGATAGCACTATAGGATTGAGTTGGCCAAAACTTCAACCCTTAGATTGAGCGCCACATGGCGCCGAGTGAATGCGCCTTGGAGGCGACATGAAAGCTCTCCAAAAGTTTTTCTATAATTGGCAAATGTGCCTTCAAATTTCTCAGATATTATGGCTGATAGATTAGAATGGACATTCCATATTTATTTCTTTGATTAATTATGTAATGTTTACTACCTGATTGTTGTTGATGTAGCAACCGATATGTTAGTTGTATCATGTGAAAGCATTGTTATTTTATTCGATGTTAAGATTTTATTTGCTTTTCGCTATTGCTGGTTCTTTGTGGGTAATTAGCTGTGAGTAGTAATAGAAGTTTTTTGTAACTTCATAGAATTTATTTGCATAAGACAATTATATTAATAATCATTTTGAGTTAGGATTTTTTGGAGGATGATTGGAAACATAGTGACATTTTGATTATGAAGCCTTACTTGAAATTATTCATTAATATGATGGGTCTATGCAAATAGGGATGCATAAATGATAGGCATTAATTATTCGTGCATGTATGTCTGATGTGTTCAGATCGATGGTTCAGCAACTAAGAATGTAATTGCTGATATGAACGGCAACAATTGTGAAATATTGAATAAGAAGATTCAATATGTGCTGGAAAAGCAAGAAGCACTAGAAGCTCTTGACCATGTTATGGAAGATCTTGAGGATGCTGTGCGCCACCTTGAGCTGGTAGAGGACCGCTTGTCGGCATGTGAGCCGAAAATAGATATCTGCAATGCTGGTTCTAGCTCAGAAATGATTTTGTGCTCTAAGCGCAAGCGTATTGATTCGTTCAATATGTGGGAATGCAAAGGATCAAGTCCTTATTGCAAGAAATCAAGAGTTAACCAACACAAGAGAGGAAGACGTTCTCAAGAGAAGAAAATGTCAAGGGTGAGGTGTTACAATTGTGACAAGAAATGTCACTATACTCGCAACTGTAGTGAGCCGAAAAAGGTCAACGCCTCTTGTACATTTAAGAACTTTGCTTATGTGTCAAGTTCTGAAATATTGGCTGAATCCAATCCTATGTGGACTGTAGATTCATGAGTGATAGACCATGTAGCGAAGGATAGAGGATCCTTTGTGGAATTCCGACGAGTACCAACTGGAACTAAGTGGATCTATGTGGGATATGACTTCAGAGATGAAGTTAAAGGGATTGGCACCTGCCAATTGAACATGCATGGTTGACGCATCTTGATGTTCTATATGCTCTGGAGATTCGTCGAAATTTAGTGTTTGTCTTAGTGTTGGTTAAGCTTGGTTTTGGTATGAACTTCCATAATAAATGTGTAAATTTGTGTTTAAATACAAACTACTATGGTTGTGGTCACTTACTAAATGGTTTTATTGTACTAAATGTTGACTGTGATGATGTCAATATGTTATTCTCTTGTTTCACGTCTTCTACCTTATATGATAATGATGTGAATATGGTGGCATGCTAGGCTTGGTCATATGGGCCAATAACATATGAATAGACTAGCTAAAGAGGGCTTGTTAGGCAATATGTGAGCATTGCCTAGTAGGGAAAATGATAAGGAAACCATTTGGAAAAGGTAAAAGAGCTGAACTTTCTCTGCATTTAATCCATTTGGGTGTCTGTGGTTCAATGAATGTGAGAGGAAGGCAATGGGCTATTTATTTCATCACTTTTTATAGATGATTATACTCGAGTCGGATATGTCTATTTGATTTCTCATAAATCTGAAGCATAAGTTGTTTCAGAAGGTTTATGAACCTGGCAGAAAATCAATTAGACAAGAAAATAAAGGTATTTAGATCCGATCGAGGTTGAGAATATTTATCTGATAAGTTTAGAAAATTATGTGATGAAAAAAGAATAGAAAGATAGTTGTCTATTCCATATACTTCTCAACAAAATGGTATTGTAGAGAGAATAAACAGAACCATACTGGAATGGTTAGGTCCAAGATGGCGCATGCTAACTTACCTATCACTCTTTGAAGTGATGCGTTGTTAACTACTGCCAATATACTTAACCGGATGCCTTCCAAACCAATTATTTCCACTTCATATGAGTTATGAACAGTTAGAAAACTGGACTTAAGTTGTCTTAAGCCATGGGGTTGTGTTGCCTATATTCATGAGTCATCTCACAAGTTTGGGAAATTGGGTCCCAAAGAAAATAAGAGTATTTTCATGAGATACTGCGAACACTCAAAATGGTATGTGTTCATAGGTGAGCAGGAAAGTGGGAGTATAACTGAATTTGAATCACGGGATGTCACATCCTTAGTGGATGAATTTCCTAAAAGGGGCAAAATAAGGGAAAATAACTCCCTATTTGAGACCTTGGATCAAGATAATGATGTCAGTGGAGCTCGTCCAAGTGGGAGTGATATGAGAAGTGATGAATTGAATTCAACTCATTCTCAATTGCAACCACCTGATGTGACGACATCATCATTACCTAATCCAAGTGGGAGCATGATGCAGAATGATGTGCTAAGTGTACAATCTCCCATATGGTGAACAAGTCGCCAAAGTGTTCCCCGTCGATGTTTTGACATTGAAAGGGAAACTTTTATGGTTGCTCCACAAGATGAGGATGAGCCAAGAAATATTAATGAGGCTCTGAATTGCCCTAATAAGGAAAAATGGATTCATGCAATGAAAGAGGAAATGGAGTCAATGAAATCAAACTAAAGTCTGGGAACTGGTTGATCTTCCAAAAGGACACAAAGCTATTGGGAACAAGTGGGTTCTCAAAATAAAGCGAAAGGCTGATGGCTCGATAGAAAGGCATAAGGCTCGCCTTGTGGCAAAGTGGTATAATCAACATGAAGGAATTGATGATGAAAATACATTTTCTCCTGTAGTGAGATTTACCTTGATTCGCATTATTTTGGCAATAGTGACTAGTATGGATCTTGAGTTACATCAAATGGATGTAAAGACTGCTTTCCTTAATGGAGAATTAGAGGAAGGAACATATATGGAACAACCTGCTGGTTTCATAGTGAAAGGCCAAGAAGAAAAGATATATTGACTTTGGGGGTCGATATATGGCCTTAAGCAACAATCATATATACGTTTTCATAATGCCACAATGGCATATGACTTTACAATGATAGATGATGATCATTGTGTATATATCAAAATATCCAATGACAAATTTGTGATCATATCATTATATGTTGATGATATACTAATTGCCGGAAGTAATATGGAGTTTGTCAATACTGTCAAGAGATGGTTGTCTTCTAACTTTGAGATGAAGGATATGGGTGAGGCTGCATACATTCTTGGAGTTAAGATTTCGAGAGATCGTTCGAAGAGATCGTTGTCTCTTTCGCAAGAAACATATATAAATAAGGTTCTTGAACGATTTCGTATGCAATATTGTAAACCTATAGACACTCCTATTGCAAAAGGTGAAGGATTGAGCCATAGACTGTGTCCAAGGACTCCACAAGAGAAGGAACAAATGAAATGTTTCTTATGCTAGTGCTGTTAGAAGCTTTATGTACACTATGATGTGTACAAGACCTGAGATATGTTTTGCAGTTGGAATGGTGAGTAGTTACCAATCCAATTCAGGTCAAGCACATTGGAAAGCCGTTAAAAGAATACTGAGGTATCTAAAGGGGACTGCTGATTATACGATGAGTTATTACGGAAAGGATCTGCGACTCTAAGGCTATTCTGATGATGATTGGAGATGAGATTTAGATGAAAGAAAATCTACCTCTGGATTTGTTTTCTTACCGAATAATGGCACCATATGTTGGAGCAGTAAGAAACAAAAATGTATAGCCTTGTCCACGATGGAAGTTGAGTTCGTGGCATTATCAGCAGCAATATAAGAAGGTGTTTGGCTTAAGAGATTTTTTGGATCATTCAGGTGTTATTGGAAGTGCTGCAAATTCATTGTTGGTTAACTATGGTAGCCAAGCAGCAAAAGAGTACACCAAAGATCCAAAATATCATGACAAGACCAAACATGTAGATACCAAGTATAATCTTTTAAAGGATATGGTTGCACGAAAAGATGTGAACTTAGAGTACATACTACGCATAGAATGGTAGCAGATCTTATGACAAAGCCAATACCTAGAGATGTGTTTTGTGGCCATATAAAATCTCTAGGATTGCGTAGAGACTGATGTACTGAATATTGTATTTTCCCTAAGTGTTCACATTTGATGAATTTGTGTTTTCATCATTAATGCCTATGAATCTTTGTATGATCTTTATGCATCTTAATGCTTAGTGCATTATTTTAAGTTGAGGAAGTATGTCTGACAGATATAAGATTAGCCCACTCACACGGGTAATCGCCTATATTTACTATGTGATAAATAGAGATGAGACCGTTTTTAAGCTTATTATCTAGGTGATAATCGAGAGCTCAAGCTTAAAATACATATGTCGCCTTAACTGAGTGTTAAAATGATGACATAATACTAAAGATGTCCGAAAGTAAAATACCCCACATATTTTACTTTATTTGTCTAAGATGCCAGATGTGAGTTCTGATGAATTTTGTGAATGAGTAGATACGTGAACTCAAGTTAGACATTGGGTATGTCTGAACTATCATCTATACGGTATTGAAAGGTGTAGACATACGCTCCATGGGAAATGAGTTAATACCGTAATACGTATTTCATACTACGTATGCATGAGACGACCAATAAGAGTGACAAAAAGTTTGATCTCAACTTTTATGACATGTGAGACTCTTGAGGAAAAGAGTTCCTCAATTTTTAGTCCCCTCAGGACTCTTACTTATTCTCAAGATTTCTATTTAGTGTTTGCTATCTTAGGGTGTTGCCAATGGTCATGAGATGATTCGATCTAATGGGGCATTTCTAGAAAAGCAAGCTTGACTGAAATTGAGAGTTTGAAGGAAAGATGAAGATCGATTTTGAAGAATCACATTGTGGTTTTGTATTCACTGGTCGACCAATTATGACTGTCTTTGTGATAATTATAATTGTGAATACAATATATATATATATATATATATATATATATATATATATATATATATCATTGTTTAAAGGAGATCAAGGGAGATATAAATGTGATCGATCGATCTAGGGTACTGCATACTAAATCTACTCGGAGTGTGACGCCCATTATAAGCTGTTATATATTCTTAACAGATGTATAACAACGAGCTCTCAAAGTATGCTGATCGCACGAATTATTCACCAGTATGAATGTTGAAGAGAGGTAAAGAGAATCATGTTCGGCCCACCATGTGCGAGTGAGAGATTATGGTTTTATATGAGATGGGCTTAAGGCCCGTCCGCCCATGCTGGGCCCAAAAGGCTCGGCCCACGGGAATAGGGCTCGTGGAAAGGGAGAGGTATAAAAGGGAGGAGAGAGAGAGAAATGACATCAGTTGGAAATAACGTACATCTTTTCTTCTTACGCTCTCTCTCTCCCAAAAAGAAAAGACAGTAAGCATACGGCGTGCTTTTCTTCCCTTCAAGGCTTCATCGAATCGAACGGGGCCAGATTTTCTTCCTCTTGTCGGCGTCGGTGCTTAATCTGTGGCTAACAAGGTACGCTCGAATCCGTGGTGTGCTTTATGATCGGTGATACGTGTTTTCCCGGGCTTCGTCTTCCGCATTGATTTAGGAGTTCGATTCGGTGTCGAATCCGGTTTTCGGGGATCCGTTATTCCCAACACATGGCAATTAAGCTTGGGAAGGCTTTTGGACTGAAAGTCGCTGTGTTTAGTACAAGCATTTCTAAAAAAGGAGGAAGCACTGAGCTTGCTTGGTGCTGACCATTTCGTTATCTCATCTGACCAAGAACAGATGAAGGCAAACGGGAAGATTTGGAATTATCAATACTTTAGATCCATTAAGGTCAAGTGCTGCCGTGATCTGATGATTCCAATACATGCAGGCCATGGCTAAGTCCCTGGACTTTATAATTGACACGGCATCTGCTGATCACCTATTTGATCCTTACATGTCTCTTTTGAAGACGGGTGGCGTTCTAGCGTTGGTTGGGTCCCAAAGCGAAATTAGATTCAGTGCGGCAAGCCTTAACCTCGGTATGTTTTTGTTCTCAAAGCTCATTACTGAATGAAATATTGATACCTGATAGGCGAACCAACTAAGTTGCTCACAATGAACTTTTTACAGGTATGGAAACAGTTTTGGGTAGCGCTACAGGAGGAATGAAGTACATCTAAGAAATGATAGACCTCTATGCGGCACAGCACATATACCCAGAAATCGAAGTGATACCGATTGATTATGCCAATGAAGCCTTTGAGGGGCTCATCAAGAGAGATGTTAAGTATCGATTTGTGATCAACATTGAGAACTCCTTGAAATGACATCATCATTGTCAGAAGTTGGCAACATCTTCTGGCAAAGCTGATCGTAAGAAGGGGAAAAGAGGGAATTTCAGAGAGAGGACATCTGTATCTAATGTACTACAAATAAATGATGCCTAATATACTCTAATAATTGTGAGTTTATAGAGGAAATAAGTGAATGCGTAAAGATATCCTAGTGCTTTTCTGTGTGATAATTCAGAAACTGTCTAAAAGATTGGCTTCTTGAGCCCGCTGATTTCTGTTTGTATAGCTTCAAACGAAGTGCCAGATCCATGAAAGTTCAATCTTCTGTCAGATCAATTGTAGTTATTGAAATAGTAAAACTTGCACTTAGGTCCCATTTCACCTCCTACCCGGTTTTCTTCTCGAGCGTCTTCTTATCAACTTGGAAAATCATAGCCATGTGACTATTTCCGAGGTTCAAGGTTGAGGGACTCAATTGACTGAAATTGAAAATGCCGAGCATTCAATTAAGCAAAGTAAAATTTTAAGAACTCAATTGGCCAAAGCGCTAGAACATCAATGACTCTCTTTGCACTTATTTTGTCATATATTCGCTCAATGCACAACATCTCTCTTTTCTGCGTCAAGCTTTATTTGGTTTGAATTCAATCTAATTTCTCTTGACACCTCAATTGAAATGCCCATCATTTTTTTTTGGTTGTCTAGCTATCTTATAGTGCATGAATCTCAAAGTTTCGAATACTTGACTAAAAGCAAGTGATAATCAGCTTGTCCCTCTACCTGTGTTCCTAGCTATTTCCACGGCATTCTGCGGAGGTGGTCAAGATCGCTGGAAAAACTGTCCCAGTTTTGCTCGATTGAGTAGGCTTTTACAGCTTTGTCAATGGCAATCTATCTTGATATTCTGCATTGCATTTTTATATCCGTTTGAAGGCAAGAGAGAAGGAATCGAAGAAACTCAAGGCTGCCGAATAAGCAGATCTTGCTAAACTTAAGGTAAACTACTAATAGAATTTTTACTATATCATTCGTCAGTAATAAATAATTATATGCTTCCGGTAATATTGTTGCGATCTTTTGCAAATCCTTGCATAGTTTGCTGAAATTTTTTTCTCATCAAAATATCTATCTTTGAACTAAATCTTGGCTGGTCAAAAAAAAAAAAAAAGAACTAAATCTTGGTTTTAACCCCAAAAAAAAAAAAAAAAAAAAAAATCTTAGTTAATGAAACTGTGCAAAAGGACAGGAAATTCTATGGTGCGTTTAAATTAAGATTTAATATCCTAAAAAATCCCAAACTGGTACACCTGTGACAAATTTACCTCAAACTATTTTTTTTACCACTAAAAACCCAAAACTAGTACATATGTGATAGATCTACCCCTCCGTTAGCTTCCATTTGATTTTACCGTTAAGCTTGCTGACGTGGTTGCTGACGTGGCAAGCCATGTGGAAATTCATAAATTTAATACCATTAAAAACCCCAAATTGGTTTATTTATGACAAATTTACCACAAGCTGGTATATTTATGACAAATTTACTTTAAATTAATTTTTTCGATCATAAAAAACCTAAATTGGTAAACATGTGACACATTTACCCTCTTTCAATTTTCCCAAGACCAAGTTGTGATGTCCAATCAATTTTATTTTTTGGATTACTCTAACATTGCCTCCATATCATTAATACTTGATTTTTTTTCTTTTTATTGGAATTATTATTAGAAAACTATTCAAAGACTACTAAATGTGCACTTCATTCTTGTGCCGAGAGGATGCCCATTAACTAAAAGATGGATAGATCGATTGCGCATATATATAAAAGAAGTGCACAAATCTCGATTGCTTCGCTCATTTTTGGTTTGTGACAAACTTGGCTTTATGTTTATATGTCTCAGCCCCACATGATTTACTGTCCGTCCGCAATTTGTTTGTATGCTTACATGTTACTCTTGCTTCGCTGGTCATTCGTGTTAGTCAATGTCCTTATTAGCATTACATAGTCTTTCCTACCTTAAATTGTAAGTGTGTCAAAATTTTAACATAGAACTTGCATGTGAATGGTATGATTGACTCCTACATCACATGCTCATTGAAATGCCGGAACCAAAATCACTTATGTTTGTCACTGATTTTAGGTGTACTTTGAGTGTGATTCTTTTGTATATGTGCGCAAGCGATCTGTCCATCTTTTAGTTAATGGGCATCCTCTTGGCACAAGAATGAAGTGCACATTTGGTGGTCTTTGAATAGCTTTCTAATAATGATTCCAATAAAAAGAAAAAAAATCAAGTATTAATGATATTGAGGCAATGTTAGAGTAATCAGGAAAATAAAATTGATTGGACATCACAACTTGGTCAAATTTGGGAAAATTGAAAGAGGGTAAATGTGCCGCATGTGTACCAATTTAGATTTTTTATGATCGAAAAAATTAATTTAGAGTAAATTTGTCATAAATATACCAGCTTGGGGTAAATTTGTCATAAATATACAAGTTTGGGGTAAATTTGTTATACATATACTAATTTAGGGGGATTTTTTTTTATGGTATTAAACTTATAAATTTCCATATGACTTGCCACGTTAGCAACCATGTCGGCAAGGTTAACGGCAAAATCGAATAGAAGCTAATAGAGGGTAGATCTGTCACATATGTACCAGTTTGAGGTTTTTGGTGATAAAAAAAATAATTTGGGATAAATTTGTTACAGGTGTATCAGTTTGGGGTTTTTTAGAATATTAACCCTTAAATTAAAGAGTTCATGTAAAGGGGGTAGGCCCTTTTTCTTTTATTTTAGGGATAAGTATATTGAAAATCTTAAAATTTTTAGACAGCGTAATCAAGTTTTAAAACTTATTACAGAGATGCAATTGAGTCCTACAATTTTCAAAAATTACTATCAAGTCATACAACTTATCAAGTAGTTGTAATCAAGTCATTTCATTAACTTCATCCAATATGAAAAAAATGCCAACAAATTTTAGAACTTGATTTCACAAAGTTGACAAATTTTAGGATATCAAATAAACCGGGCATATTTAATAGGAGAAAAATATTCAAAATATCCTAAATCTACTACATCCAACAAGGTAGGCCACGTTGCATGATTGGCAATTGACATGGATGATCTTAAATGAAACAACGTCATTTTGCAATTTTTTGTTATTATTTTCAGATTTTTTCCCTTTTTCCTTTCCTCTTTTTTTCTTTTTTCTTTCTTTTCCTATCATCTCCTTCTCTGCTGTTCATTTTCTTTCTTGAGCAAGACATTGAGGCTTTGGTGATGGCAGGCATTGACCCCATGCGAGGGTAGATCTAGGCAAGGGCTTAAGTCCCCAACCTTGCCTATGGTCAATGAGGGCCTATAGGGCCCTTGCCCAAATCTAGGAGAAGGCTTGCAAGTCTCGCTCAATGCCCTCACTTGTAGCTTATGATGGTCACCAGTCATTGCTGAGGCATCGGCCACCGGCAGAGGGAAGAAAATGAACACTAGAGAACAAAAGAATAGGAAAAGAATTACTAAAAAAGAAAAAAAAAGAATATTAAAAAATTGTGAAACGACGTCACATCATTTAAGATCATCTATATCAGCTATCGGTTGTATCACTTAAAACGGCTAGTGTTTACTAAATTGCTCCGTCATTGATTTTCGACCTAAATTTAACTAGTTGGACTACAAAAAATTGTCAAAAGTTTTAGACAACATTGATCAAATTAAAAAGTTCAAAATTAAATTAGTGATCGGACAAGAAGTTTAGGATTTTTTGTACAATTTATTCATTCCACTCCCTAACATAACAAGCTCGTAATCATTTTGCTGCTTTAAGAAATATAGTGTCTCTCAGCTCCTCGTGAATGCTTCCTGGCCGGAAATGTTCATGCACGTTTTCCGTTTTTTGTTCAGAATGTTCATGCACGTCAGCAGAGTAAATTTCTACCAACTATTCCATGATCATTTTTTTGTAACTATGTAAGACACTCATCTCTCTTCCAGGTTTGTTATAGCAAAATACTGTCGATTCATTAGAGGACGTCCTTTTTGTTTCCCTTAGCAACTGAAATCCCGAAAACAGAGATATGCCAAGCTCATTGTTGCTAAAGAAATTTAATGTCCCAAGTATATAGGAGTCAAAGCTCTTGAAGAGATAGTATTTTGTGTATCAAAAACATCATATTACAGTGGCACGTGAGAAAGCATGTTTGAAGAAAATGAATGTTCTTTAAACAGATTAATCAAATAATACGACTATGAAGGGTCAGGTACAAATTATTGGCGGTGTAACCAACATAGATGACCATTTGCGGGTCCTATGGTGCAACGGCACATTGCCTATTGACATCTTTTATGTGTCAATAGGTTGATAATGCAATTAGGTTGTGGACGGAAAAATTCGAGGAGCCGCTCTCCAGAAGATGTCACTGCACGCGTTCTTTGGTTAAGGAAGGGTCATGGGTTACGTTTGGCGAATCACTAATACTTTTCCACAATAGTAAGCTCAAAGATTAATCATGAACATCCATCGCTATGGCATCTATGACGGTTTCTAGGACTTCTCTCCCCCTACAAATTCAGCCGCAGGTATTATCATCGCCATTGTTCTTTATTCAATTCATCTGCTCCTTAGCTTTTCAGTGACTATCTGAAGTGTTCATCTGAATAAGTCTCAATACAGTGTTCTCAGGTCTTGACCTCTCTACTGTACTGCTGAACAGTTTTTTTATGCTTGTCATTATGTTAAATTTCCACATTAACCAAACCATTTCTTTTTTTTTCTTTTTTAACTGTTGTTGTGTAGGCACTAATTTCTGGGTTGAGAATTGTTTGTGTGCATGATATGCCATGTCTGAGGCACTCAGAATTTCATGGGCAGACATGAGGATCCAGTACCAGCTGCCTTTGTGAGCATTTTAGGTTGTATGCTCTATTTAAACAAATGTTAATAGTCGTGGAATTAATTGGCATATTTAACGGCAATACACTTGCCAAAAGAACAAGCTCGATATCCTTTTGCCGGTTTAAGTGACAGAATGTCTTCACTGTGAAATGTTTCATGGCCGGAAATGTTCATGCACGTCAGGAAGACAAATTCCTATAGATTATCGCATGATCATTTTTTTATAAATATGGAAGACACTCATCTCTCTTCCAGCTTTGTCATGGCAGAAGATTGTTGATTCATTAGAGGACGTCCTTTTGTTTCCTATAGCCATTGAAATTCCGAAATCAGAGATATATCAAGCTCATTGTTGCTTAAAAACATTACTGAGGTTGAAAAAAATATATGTATATTGGAAATACTAAAACTTGTCAGAAAATTGTAGTTAAGTACTGAAATTTTCAAAAATGCAATGGAAGGATTTAGATTAGATCAATGTGACAAGTTCTAGAACTTGATTTCAAAGTTTCATGGCTTAATTGTATTTTTATGATAAGTTTTAAATATTCCAATGCACTTATGCAGATAAAAAATTAGTCAAATTGGCATGAACTTAAATATTTCTATAGTCCACTCAAAACAAGATGCATCACAAGCATAACATACATAAAACAAGCATAGATGCTCCCAAGTATCTGGAGTCAAAGCTCTTCGAGTATTCTCAATATATGATATATCACGTGACAGTGACAGTGACGTGCAAGCCAACAAGTCTAAAAAATGAATATTCTTGAAATAGATTAATCAAATATAAATTGTCAGAGGACAGTAATTGGGCGATATATCATGTTGGATGTGTTAAATTATGTCAAGAGTTTGAGTATTTGCAAAACATAATTTACTTAGATAAAATTTTTATTATTTGATCATGAAGATATTTTTTTAATGAAGATAATATTCAAGATTATGTACAAAAAAAGAAATTCAAAATTCTTTTTGGGTCTTTGATATTTTCGATCAACAAAAAAAGCTTTGTTGGACTTCATGAAGGTTTATAAAAGAGAAAATAAAATAGAATAAAAAAAAAAAAAGAGCAAAGATTTTTCTTTATCTACGGGAGCCGAACAAGGCTGTCTACGTGGGGCTCAAAGTGAAAGTCTTAACTTTGGGCACACGATATATATAAAATAAAAGAAAGAGGAAGAAAAAGGAAGGGTCTCTTCACCTTACCTGCAGTGTCCCACTCCCCATTGCAGAAAGAAGCACATGGTGGGGCCCAAAGTCAAAGTTGTTGACTCTAGGCACACATATAAAATAGAACAGTTTTTTTTTTTTTCTTAGAAAGAGTCGCTGAAGCCTTACGAAGAAGAAAGAGCCACACAAAAGGAGCGTCTAGAACAGTGCCGCACGATCAAGCAAAGAAGAACGGAAATCCGTACGTACGCGAACCAAAAGACATGCCGGAGTTCTTGTTTTTGGTGTACGTAAAAGTGTTTTGTTTAAAACTTGAACGCGGGGTAATTTCCAAATGAATTGTTTATTTATAAACTCTTTGAGTTTGAGCTTAAATCTAGGTGTGGGAAGCAATCGAGCATGTAAACAATTGTAAACTTTGATTTTCCAATTATAATGGATTATTTGCTACTAACTCTTCCTTTGAACGTAGGTATCGATACTCGAATCGAATCACATAAATTTATGGTGTTCTTATTATTTCTCATTTATTTATTTGAAATTTGTGCATTAACGTAAATTGCAAGATCATATTATTTCCACATATTATATTCTAACAGGATGTGTAACCAACAAATATGAACATTCATAGATCCTAGCGGTAGATTGCTCATTGACTTCTTTCTAAGCTTATAACTTGGATAATTTGATTAGGCTGGGGATAAAAAAAAAAAAAAATTGCCAGTAACCACTATCTAGAAGATGTCTCTGCTTATGTTCTCTTGGCTAAGGAATCGTCATGGCATACATCTAGCGTGAACATTAGTGACTCTCATTGCACTTACTTTGTCATTTATTCACTAAAAGGACAACTTTTCATTTTATGCATCAAGCTTTTTTTTTTTTTGTTTGAATTTAATTTAATTGCTCTTGCCACCTTCAGTGCAAGGCACATCATTTTTGGCCTGCTTGTCTAGCTATCTTATGGCACATGAATCTTACAGTTTCAAATGAATGACTAAAAGCAGGTAACAATAAGCTTGCCCCTCTGCATGCATTCGTATCCATTTTGCACAGCAGCTGCCGAGTTGGTCAAGATCGCTGGAAAAAACTGTCCCCAGTTTTGCCATATTGAGTAGGCTTTTACAGCTTTGTCAATGACAATCTGTCTTGATATTCCGCGTTGCATTTCAATATCTTTTTGAAGGCAAGAGAAAAGGAATTGAAGATACTCAAGGCTGTCGTTTAAGCAGATCTTGCTAAACTTAAGGTAAACAATTAAAAGAATTTTTGCTATATTGTTCATGTCAATGATGGATAATTATTTGCTAGTGATCTACACATCCTTGCACAGTTATGCTGAAATACTTTTTTCTCCAAAATACTATATGTTGGAAATTATAATTCATTTTCTCTAAAACTGTCTAGAAATTAATAAACGTTGGTAGCAGTATCCATGTTGAAGATTGTCTAGAATTGTTGAGAATGGTGGTTGCTAGCTGAACCTAAAAGATTCACATGGGAATGCAAGTAAGAAAAAGCCAAGTTGAAGAAGAAATCCTAGAACAGGCTAGAGAAGTCTATGTGCATAGGAAATAGCAAGTAGTGGAAAGCATGAAGCAAAGTTTCTTCATCAAACTCCAGCTATCAAGAACTTATTGAAGAAAATAAAATAATTTGATGGAGGTGTTGATAGTCACTCTCCATATGGTCATGGTAGAAATCTAGGACCTCTCACAATGGAGGATTCACCCCACACAAGGTGGAGGGTTCACCTCACACACACTAAATGAATGAATTATAAACCTATTTATAGGCAATTACAACCGACATAACATTTTTGACTTTTTCACTGCCATAGTACTGCTACAAGACAACTCATTTTCTTCTTCTCTAAGTACTCTTTCTGTCCACATACTAGTTTTTCTTCAGCCACTATTGTCGACTTTCATTCAAATTTCTCTCTTTGCTGCCTCAGCCTCATTCTCTTTTACACATTCCCATTATTATTTTGTCCAACTATTTCTTGCTCACATTGTTTGTTAGTTCTTTTGCTCTCTTGATAGTTCACACACAAAACACACACATCAAACACACATTTCCGCAAATACCAAGAACCGTACTCCAGAAGACGTCACTGCATACTTCATTGGCTGGGGAAGGGAAATGGCTTACGTTTGGCACTAATTCTTTTCCACAAGATAAAACGAAAATAAAATCAAGAACAGGCGACACTATGGCATCTATAAAGAGGTGACGGTTTTTGAGCGCTCAACCTCGTTCTCTGCTAATCTCGCTCTTTGCTCAAAAGTCAGACCGCAAAATCTTGTCTGCACGGAAACGGAATTGCCAAGTCTTCGTGACATTTGGCCTTTTGACCATTTGAACTTCTGTTTTTCGTTTTGAAATTCTCTTCTTCATTTCTCTTTCACGAAAATAATTCTTCTTCTTCTTCCATAATTCAGCTTATTGAGAGATTAACACAGCAATTTTTGTGTGGGTCGATTTCAGTTGAGGTCGTTGAGGAACGATGAGTTCAGAGGCTGCGAAGGAAGATTGTCTTGGTTGGGCTGCCAGAGATCCTTCTGGACTTCTCTCCCCCTACAAATTCAGCCGCAGGTAGTACTGTTACCATTGTTCTTTATTTAATTCATCTGCTCCTTGTACTTTCAATTTCTATTAAAGTAATTTTCTGAATAAGTCTCAATACAGTGTTCTCAGGTCTTATCCTCTCACCTGTAATGCAAAACAGTTTTTGATGCTTGTCATATATTCAAATTTCCACATTGACCAAACCATTTCGTTTTTCTTTTATAAATTGTGTTGTGTATGCACTAATTTCTGGGTAGAGAATTGTTCGTACGCATGATATGTCATGTCCCAGAATGAGTTGCTTAGAACTTCATGGCAGACATTAGGATTCAGGTGCTGCCTTTGTGAGCATTTGAGGTTGTATGTACTATTCAGACAAATGCCTATAGTCATGGATTTGGTTCCTTTCATTTCTCTTTTCTTAAATTTTGTTTTGGGTTGAATGTATGATTATTGTAAGCCACGCTTAGTTTATTGATCTGAAAAATGAGAACAAAAGGTAACTGAGTCTGATTAGTTGCTTGATTAGATGCTCACCTGTTTGGGAATTCTCTCATTAGGACCGTGGGAAGCGATGACGTCTCGATTAGGATCACGCACTGTGGAGTGTGCTATGCAGATGTGGGTTGGACTCGGAATATGTCGGGACGCTCCAAGTACCCTCTGGTGCCAGGGTAGGAACCGTAGGATGCAGCGTGATTCGAATGTTAATCTTTTTTCTTAGCACCATCCTTATAATTCTCTGAACAAAATTTGCGAATGATTTTTTTTGATTGATTCAGGCACGAGATAGTTGGAATTGTGAAACAGGTTGGCTCCAGTGTCCAACGCTTCAAAGTTGGCGATCATGTGGGTGTGGGAACTTATGTCAATTCATGCAGAGAGTGCGAGTATTGCAATGACGGGCTAGAAGTCCATTGTGAAAAGATGGTTTTGACTTTTGACGGAATCGATACGGACGGTACAGTCACAAAGGGAGGATATTCTAGTCACATTGTCGTCCATGAAAGGTAATTGCTTATTGACACAATGTTATTAGGCAGCATTTTGCACTGTGAAAGAAATTCAAATCATGGTGGCCAAAAAAAGATTTCATGTCATGTCTTCTTCTCTGCTAATTTTCTTCGTATTCTGATTGTGACCAGAAGTGGCATAATGGATCATGTGGAAAGGAATAAAGATACTTTATATAACGGCTCTGGAGGGTCTTTAAGTCCTCTTTATCCAATTACCATTGAAACCATTCAATGGAGAATTGGCTTTATTAAATGCAAAAAGAAATTCTTTCTTTTCAATAACCATTGTCAAGAATGGAATAAGCTGTCCTTAGATTGTTAAAGTTAGATCATAAGTATCAGATCAAATGGGTAGCTAAATGTATGTGCTTTCACTAATTCTTGTTTCTGATAGAGCCACAGGAATCTTGACTCCCTTGGAGAAATTGATTGAAGGAAATACAGAAATTACGTGTTCAATCAAGCATATGTGATATGCCACCAGTTTCCTTTCTTAGAGCAAGTGACTTTTCTTAATTTTAATCGAGTGTGGCCTCCGGTATGCTGCAATTGCTTTATTTTCGTTGCTACAGCAAGAAATGTTTGTCTTGAGCAATTTGTGGTCAGAACAAGGATCACGGAAACAACATGATGCTGAATTGTGGTCTAAGCAAGTAAAATTCCTTAGCATGCGGAAGATAGGATTTCTGGCTCTGTGATTTGATTCCTTTTAGACAAAAAAGACAGGATGCTGATTCTATTGGGAAATCACTTCCTCTCTTGGTGTTATTTGGAAACTTAATTGTGGTGCTTCATTGACAGGTATTGCTTTAGGATTCCAGAAAACTACCCGATGGATCTAGCAGCGCCATTGCTCTGTGCTGGAATCACGGTGTACACTCCAATGATACGTCACAAGATGAACCAACCTGGTAAGTCTCTAGGTGTAATTGGACTTGGCGGGCTTGGTCATATGGCAGTTAAGTTTGGGAAGGCTTTTGGACTGAAAGTCACAGTGTTCAGTACAAGCATTTCTAAAAAGGAGGAAGCACTGAGCCTGCTTGGGGCTGACCATTTCGTTATCTCATCTGACCTAGAGCAGATGAAGGTAAAAAAAGGAAAAACTAGAATTATCCACATTGAGATCCATGGTGGTCAAATTCTGTTGTGATCTGATAAATCCAATGCACACAGGCCATTGCTAAGTCCCTAGACTTTATAATCGACACGGCATCCGGCAATCACCCATTTGATCCTTACTTGTCTGTTTTGAGGACGGGTGGCATTCTAGCATTGGTCGGCTCGAGCGAAGTTAAATTCAGTCCAGCCAACCTTAACCACAGTATGTTTTTATTCTCAAATCTGATTACTAAATGAAATTTTATACCTGATAGGTGAACTAAGTTGCTCACGGTGAACTTTTGGCAGATATGAGAACTGTTTCAGGTAGCCTAACGGGAGGAACAAAGGATACCCAAGAAATGATAGACCTATGTGCAGCGCAGAAGATATACCCAAATATCGAAGTGATACCGATCGATTATGCCAATGAAGCTCTTGAGAGGCTCATCAAGAGAGATGTTAAGTATCGATTCGTGATCGACATTGACAACTCCTTGAAGTGACACCATCAATTGTTGAAGTAGTGAACTTTCAGTTTTTACATGTCTTCAATAATGTAATAGTGGAGTCCTAGCCAATAGGAAGTGGCTTGTTTTTAGGAGTTAGTTTCTCCACATGTTCTGGTCAGTGGGGTGTGCTAATGGGTCTTTGTTGTTGTTGTTCTATAGCTATTTTCTTGCTAAGTGGTTTGGATGTTCTGCCTATTTAATAGGCTTATGTTCTGATGAATAAAGTAACGAGAGTTACAGCAACAATTCTCTTATGTGTTTTTCTGACTGCAATCGTTATCTTTAATTTCTGCTATATGCTAGATGGGACTGCTAGATGGGACTGCGATGAAATCACTTGTGTTTCATCTCAATAGGCAACCACAGCTGCAGATATGGGTGATAGTGATTTTTTCCCACTAAATGGGCTGGTGTAAAGCATTCCTGTACTGGTGCTTCACTTATCTGAACCATCTTGAATGGGTCTCTCTTGTTTTATCCTCAATTGAGGTCGTACTAACATTGGACGTAAAATCCATTAATGTTGATTCTACGGTATGACAGTGTGTTTCCAGAATTGATTTTCCCTTCTGTGCTGATAATAATCTTATGCGGCTGCTATTATATGTTGGAACAGTGCTTACTAATAGCCGCTGTCTTGCAAATATAGGAAATTTCTGGTGTGTATTCTTTGGTGGGAAGGGCCGGACTATCAACTCTTCTTCAGTTTCGTACGACACCGGACTTGCCAGAGAATTGTGGACCACTTCATGCGATTTGTTTCTGGAGGCACAGTCATCTGCTAAAAGCATTTCCAGCTCAGTACAAAGATGAGCATTTGAGGGAACAGGTCTTCTTGCAAATGGTGCCTGTCCGTGTAGAGTTTTCAAACTTCTTACAAAGCTAGCCAGAGCATGACCATTGATCTGCGTTAACAGAGTTATGCAAGTGCAACGTGATCCTCGCTTATAGTTTCAGATAAATATTTAGTAGCAGATTTTTCCCTTAGTTGTTGATATGCCATCGTTGATCCGATGCAGATGTTGGCTCTGTAGATTTTCCTTCTGTTTGGCATCTGACATTTTAGTAGCTTAAACTTTAAATGATTCGCTACTTAGGCTTCAAACAGTTAACTCAGTTCATCAATAACTTAGGGCGGGTTGTTCTTGATCCTCCACAGCTTTATGGATTGGTTTTGTTCTTCTTAGGTTCACAGGAGGTAACGATGGATAGTTACCATAGAAATATGGAATGGATATCTTTGGTTGCATAACATGCCATGACCTCATGGCATGCGTCAGAGAACCTAGAAAGACCTACACGGTCACGAGAACAAATATCCAGTTACCAAGAAAGACATTTTTATTTAATTTCTAGTAAGAATCTCTATGTCAATCACGTCTGCATTTAATCCTATCTCTTTCAATGATGAGGAGAGGTACGGTTTATCCTTATCGAAAAGTGCAATTTAGTTGCATGCGTTTGGTTATTGTCCTCGTCTTTTCAACACGTCTTTCATTTTTATATTTTTGCATAAGTTCCCTCTCCTCTTGGAGGGTTTACATTGGTTGTGACAAAGCCAGTAATCTTCAGCTCCACTATAAAAAGGATTATAATGGAAGGAAGGGGACCACAAATTGACTTGGGAATGGTTTTAATTTGACAGCAATCGTCCATTTCTTTTTCTACTCATCTTTCATTTCTATATACCATATTGCATGAGGCCTAGACTCTTAGGAGTCATACATTGGTCATGTCGAAGCCAGTAACCTTTACTTCCAATTTCAAGAGGGTCAAGATGGTAATGAAGGAGTAACAAATTCTGAACGAGACATGGAAAAAATGTTTAATTTGACAGCTCGTGTCCATTTCTTTTCAACTCATCCTTCATTTTAATGTTGTTGTTGGATAAGGCCTCAGCTCTTGGTATGTTCATCGGTTATGTCGAAGCCAGTAATCTTTAGTTCCATTTCAAGAAAAAATTTCGAATGAAAGGAAGTTTCTGCATGGTGCTTTTGGGAAGCAGGTTTTGTTTAACATCTATTGCCCTTCTTTTGTCCACTCATCTTTCATTTTCGTACTAATGTTGCATTGGTTGTGTCAAAGCCAGTCACTGAAAAAGAATATGTTATTGTGGCTTTAAAAGGGTTTGATGCAATTTTGCTCATCCAAATTTTCATATTTGTACAATTTGGTCCTCTTAACTTTATATTTTGTTCAATCAAGTCTTCTAACTTTCTTGATTCGTGCAATTAAATTGTTCAGTAAATCCTCTTGCTGAATGCGTCATAGTAATTAATAACATAGTATTATCATTGAGGTGGAAAATATTGCACAATGTTGAGATGGTGCCAAATGAGCGAAAAGCAAACTTGGAAAAAGAAAATGGAATTGTGTGTTATGATGGGTGAGTAAAGCACTCTATTGCACTAGTCAAGAACATTAAATGATTTGAATCAACAAAATAAAACTTAACTTCATAAAAACTGAATATGACAAAAGATTTGAGTGTATAAAAATAGAAAAGTTAGAGGACTAGATCATATGTAACATAGAAACTCCCGGGACTAAAATTGTACTAAACTCTTTAGATTGTCCCCTTATTTTATTTTACTTAAATACTTATCTTGGATTCCGTTTTAGATATTCAATTTCCTAATGGTAATTCCATTGATAGTAGTTATTTGGGATAACAATGATCTTTGAATTTCAGTCTAACATGTAATGTAATCCCTAAATTTTTAATTTATTGAATGTTGTCCTTGAACTTTAATATAATGAACTTTAACTTATTTAATGCAAAATGAATTTTTGTAATATAATATCTAAATTATATTTAAAATATTTAATATTGTTTTAATTTTTAGTACATATTATATTTAATCTCTATTTGATTATATAAAAATATTTAATATTGTTATTCTATTAATTTAACATTTGAGATAACATATAATATACGGACTAAATTAAATATGTACTAAAATTTAAATGTTCATATCGAGTAAATTAAAAACTTATAGATCACGGTACATGTTGAGCTAAAGTTTCGGATAATTTTTCCTTCCAATTTTTCCTAACTATCTCGGGCCAACGCTATAAAATCCATCGGATTACTCGCAGCTTTCCTGCAAAGTAGGAGGGGGCAAAGTCTTCCGTTGAAACTCCCGTCCTCGGCTCTGCTCGGCTCATCACCCTCTTCCCGCTCCCGCATACTCCACCGCGTAACCTCTCTCCATCTCCGTAGTCATCTCTCTCTCTCTTTCTCTCTGAGTTGCTGTGGGGTTGGGTTTGGGTAGGTGGGTGTGGGTGAGTGAGTGAGTGAGTTGATGAGTGATGGCGAGCTCGTTGTGACTCGAGTCGTCGCCGAGTGATGACCCGTCGAGTCTCTGATCTTGGGCACTCTCTCGTTCGAGTTCTCACCCTTTCTTCTTCTTCTTTGGATGGATCTAACCATACCCGTTTGCGTGATTGCTTCGCTGGGTGTGTAGGTGCAGAAGATGAGCTCGGAGGGTGGGAAGGAGGATTGCCTCGGTTGGGCTGCCCGGGACCCTTCTGGGTTCCTCTCCCCCTACAAATTCACCCGCAGGTATTGCCATTTCCTTTTTCTTTTTCGATTTCTACCGAAAGTGTTCATGCGAGAGTCTCAGTACAGTGTTCACGCGAGACAGTTTTCGGTCCAGACCATTTCATTTTTTTCGAACTTTCTTTTGTTGTGTATGCGCTGAATTCTGGGTCGAGAATTGTTGGTAATGGGTTACTCAGAATTTCATGGCAGACATGAGGATCCTGCACTGGCTGCCTTTCTGAGCATTTGAGGTTGTATCTACCGTATGGACAAATATGCTTGTAGTCATGGAATTTTTCCTTTTCTCATTTCTGGTTTTTTGTTTTCTCGATAATCGTAGGTCAAGCTTAGTTTGTTGATCTTGAAAATGGAAAAAAAAAAAGGTACCCTAGTCTGATTAGTCACTGGATTATATGCTCACCTGTTTGGGAATCATCTCTTTAGGGCCGTGGGAAGCGAAGACGTCTCAATTAAGATCACGCACTGTGGAGTGTGCTATGCAGATGTGGCTTGGACTAGGAATGTGCAGGGACACTCCAAGTATCCTCTGGTGCCAGGGTAGGATGCAGCATGATTCGAATGTTAATCTTTTTTTCTTAGCACCATCTTCATAATTCTCTGAACAAAATTTGCAAATGATTTTTTTGATTGATTCAGGCACGAGATAGTTGGAATTGTGAAACAGGTTGGCTCCAGTGTCCAATGCTTCAAAGTTGGCGATCATGTGGGGGTGGGAACTTATGTCAATTCATGCAGAGAGTGTGAGTATTGCAATGACAGGCTAGAAGTCCAATGTGAAAAGGCGGTTTTGACTTTTGATGGAATCGATGCGGACGGTACAGTCACAAAGGGAGGATATTCTAGTCACATTGTTGTCCATGAAAGGTAATTGCTTATTGACACAGTGTTATTAGGCAGCATTTTGCACTGTGACAGAATTCCAAATCATGGTGGCCAAAAAAATATTTCATGTCATGTCTTCTTCTCTGCTAATTTTCTTTGTATTCTGAATTTCTGATTGTGACCAGAAGTGGCATAATGCATAGGACTCTGAGGAATGGCTTTTAGGCATCAATTGCATCTCATGGAAAGGGATAAAGATACTTTCTATAACGGCTCTGGAGAGTCTTTAAGTCCTCTGTATCCAATTAGCATTCAAACCATCCAATGGAGAATTGGCTTTATTAAATGCAAAAAGAAATTCTTTCTTTTCAATAACCATTGTCAAGAATACAATAAGCTGTCCTTAGATTGTTAGAGTTAGATCATAAGTATCAGATCAAATGGGTAGCTAAATGTATGTGCTTTCACAAATTCTTGTATCTGATAGAGCCACAGGAATCTTGAGTCCTTTGGAGAAATTGATTGAAGGAAATACAGAAATTACGTGTTCAGTCAAGCATATATGATATGCCACCAGTTTCCTTTCTTAGAGCAAGTGTCTTTTCTTAATTTTAATTGAGTGTGGCCTCCTGTATGCTGCAATTGCTTTATTTACGTTGCTACAGCAAGAAATGTTTGTCTTGAGCAATTTGTGGTCAGAACAAGGATCACAGAAACAACATGATGCTGAATTGTGGTCTAAGCAAGTAAAATTCCCAAGCATGTGGAAGATAGGATGTCTGGCTCTGTGATTTGATTCTTTTTAGACACAAAGGCAGGATGCTGATTCTATTGGGAAATCACTTCCTCTCTTGGTGTTATTTGGAAACTTAAATGTGGTTCTTCATTGACAGGTATTGCTTCAGGATTCCAGAAAACTACCCGATGGATCTAGCAGCGCCATTGCTCTGTGCTGGAATCACGGTGTACACTCCAATGATACGTCACAAGATGAACCAACCTGGTAAGTCTCTAGGTGTAATTGGACTTGGTGGGCTTCGGTCATATGGCAGTTAAGTTTGGGAAGGCTTTTGGACTGAAAGTCACAGTGTTCAGTACAAGCATTTCTAAAAAGGAGGAAGCACTGAGCCTGCTTGGGGCTGACCATTTCGTTATCTCATCTGACCTAGAGCAGATGAAGGTAAAAAGATGAAAAACTAGAATTATCCACACTGAGATCCATGGTGGTGAAATTCTGTTGTGATCTGATAAATCCAATGCACGCAGGCCATTGCTAAGTCCCTGGACTTTATAATCGACACAGCAGCCGGCGATCACCCATTTGATCCTTACATGTCTGTTTTGAAGACGGGTGGCATTCTAGCATTGGTCGGCTTCCCGAGTGAAGTTAAATTCAGTCCAGCCAGCCTTAACCTCAGTATGTTTTTGTTCTCAAATCTGATTACTAAATGAAATTTCATAGCTGATAGGTGAACTAAGTTGCTCGCGGTGAACTTTTGGCAGATATGAGAACTGTTTCGGGTAGTGTAACTGGAGGAACAAAGGATATCCAAGAAATGATAGACCTGTGTGCGGCGCAGAAGATATATCCAAAAATCGAAGTGATACTGATTGATTATGCCAATGAAGCTCTTGAGAGGCTCATCAAGAGAGATATTAAGTACCGATTTGTGATCGACATTGAGAACTCCTTGAAGTGACACCATCAATTTGGGAAGTTGGAAATTGTTGCTGGCAAAGCTGATCACACAGAGAGGAAAAGTGGGAGTTTCAGCTAGAGGAGAGCATCATCTGTGCCTTTTTACTTGCTCTGCTGGAGTACAAATAAACTATGCCTGATATACTTCGATTCTCGTGAGTTTTATAGCAGAAATAAGTGAAATGGGTAATGAAATCCTAGTACTTTTCTATGTGATGATTGAGAAACCGTCTGAAAAATTGGCTTCTTGAGAGTTCTGCTTGAATGGTTTTGCCTCTTCTCCTACAGGTTTTCTCCTCAAGCATCTGCTTGTTCACTTGGAAAATCACAGCCATGTGGCTCTTTCCAAGGATAATATTCAAGGGAACTGATTGACTAAAATTGAAAATGTTCAGGAGGCAATTGAGCAAAATAAAATATTTAGAATCCAATTGAAAATTAAATATTTAGAATCCAATCGGTCAAAGGGCAGCAAATCAGTGACTTTCTTTGCTTTTATTTTGTCATTTATTTGCTCAGTCCTCCACGTTTCTCTGACCTAGCATTTCTGTCCCGAAGAATAAGATTCTTTTAATAACTTTGTAAGATCTATCACTTTTTCAATGTATTAATAAAAATGGATATCGGAACATAATTTCTTTTGTGACGTTTTTCAATTACGTCTATTAACTCATGTTATATCATCATTCACTTCATCTCCAATGACAATTACGATCCAAGTCTTCCCTTAAAATCTATAGATTTATATAATTACTAGTAGAAAATACACCACTATATGTTCGTGTCAAATAAATAAATTTTATTTGCGAATAAGCAGAAAAGGCTAAAAAAAAATGTTTAATAAAAAGGAACAGGAAAGTCTCATTTCGCGCTCCCGCAGCCCATGTCCAATTACGAATTTCTTTCTTTAATTAATTAAAAAAGCGTCAGAGCCGTGCCAGTCTGACACGGTCAGAAAAATCCCTGCTGACAAGTCCCGCCGCCTCCGCCGCCCTCGCCTCCGCCGAGCTTGGTCGCCGTCAAGTCGTCTCTTTGAAGTCACGGTCGCCGCCCTCGTTCGCCGGCGGCCGTTGGGTCTACTTCTAAACGGAGCTCAACCATCTGTCCCAGTGCTTTCTCTTGTCGGAATCGAACTTTGGTCGCAGTGTCACGCTTACCAACCATCGAAATGGTATGTTTTCTTGGGTGGAAGCTCGTCTGATTGTAGCTTATGAGTTATTGGGTTAGCTGTGGAAATGGCAAGTCTGTGATTGTAATGATCAGATTGATGAGTTGATGTGGGTCGTGCAGTCTCAACCGGCTAACAAGCCGGAAGGCGTGGAAGACCTGGAGAGGAAAATGAAGAAGGAAGAGAAGGTTTGATCAATGCATCATTTGATTGTCTTTTTAATGCAACGGACTTCATTTGGTTTGAATACAATCTAATTACCTTTGTCACCTCAGGTGCAACGCAGATCATTTTTTTTTTTTTTGTTGCTTGTCTGGCTATGTTATAGCGTATGAATCTTACAGTTTTGCATGGATGACTAACATCAAGTGGCAATCAGCTTGTCCCTCCGCATGCATTCCTATCCATTCGCATAGCATGCTGCGGAGGTGGTCAAGATCATTGGACAAACTTTTCCCAGTTTTGCCAAATTGAGTAGGCTTTTTAGTAGCTTTGTCGATGGCAATCTGTCTTAATATTCCACATTGCGTTTTCATGTTTTTTTTAAGGCAAGGGAGAAGGAATTGAAGAAACTCAAGGCTGCTGAAAAAGCAGAGCTGGCTAAACTTAAGGTAAACCATTTTATACCTGTTTAAAAGAATTTTTTGCTATATAATTTTTGTGAATGATTTGTATTTGCTCCTATGTGTACTTGCTTTGAATCTCATAGCTTTCAATATTGGCAGTTGATGATTCACTTTATATAGGGTCCCGAAAATGCCAATGTCTGTATGCATACTAACATCGTTGTCTTTTTCATTTTATTTTCTTTTCAAGGCTCAGCAAGGTGCTGATGCCCCCAAAAAGAGTGCAAAAAAGAATATAAAGCGAGATATAGGTGAAGATAATCCAGGTGATTATGTTGACCCAGAGACTCCATTTGGCGAGAAGAAAAGGCTATCCCGCCACATGGCAAAGCAGTATAATCCAAGCGCCGTTGAGAAATCGTAAGAATGAACTCCTCTTCTGTTTATGCTGTATTCACATTATTATTGTCTCTCAGAATTTTTTGGACCCACTTCCTGTTGATTTAGATGGTATGCATGGTGGGAGAAGTCAGGCTTCTTCGTGGCAGATGCCAGCAGCCCAAAACCGCCATTTGTAATTGTGAGTACTTTCTACTTCTGGACACTTTTCTTAGAGTTATTGTTTGCAACTTGGTATCAGTGATTGAGTGAGGATCTTACTGGGGATCTTAAGATTCAATTCAGTAATTTCTGTTCACCGGTTTGGGTTCTCCCGGAAAATTTATAGTGTAATTTCAAATACATAGACCTCACTTGTTTACTATGTATTCTGTTATTTCACTTTCAAGGATGCATGCTTTTTGATGGTTCCATGCTTTTTTTCTTTCTTCCTTTCTTTCCTTTTTCCTTTTTTCCTATTTTGACAGCACCAATTTATAAAACTATTTGCAAGCATAATTGTCAGAGGATTAACTTTAGCATGGATTAATTCACCACCATGTGCTACTCAACATAAGTGATGGTAGGAAGTGTACTTTTAGGAAAAAGCAGTCAAATTTAGAAAGACTCCATGTAGTTTGCTCGTATTTCGATCGCTATTAATGTGCTAATCTCTTGGTTTTTTCTCCCTCTTAAGTATAACTATTTATTGTTCTTATTGCTAAAATATGATACATGGATCTTGAAATGAGTTAAGAATTGGCTGCTCGTATTTCGGTTGGCTATTAAAGTGTGTATATGGAATAATTCATGCTTAAAACAGTCATCTTATTGCTATCAATGGCCTTAACCAGGAGGTCATGCTGCCTTCAAATATTTTTCAACAGAGAAAATTTGTTGTTTGATTGGAAGAGTATCTGCAAACAATCTCAGTAGAATTTATCAGTTCTAGACTTTAGATTTTACTGCTCTTCACTGACTTTTTGGGCTGCTATTTTTTATTTTTTATTTCTTAATGTCTCGTATTATGCAGGTTCTTCCCCCTCCAAATGTGACTGGGGCCCTACACATTGGCCATGCCCTTACGTCTGCTATTCAGGTTGCGAGACTGTTTCTGCATTGTCTTCTTGCTTACTAATAAAGACTAAATACATCCTTCATGTAAGAATTTTCATCATGTGCAGGACACGATTATTCGCTGGAAGAGAATGTCTGGATATAATGCCTTGTGGGTGCCCGGGATGGATCATGCTGGGATTGCAACGCAGGTGAGATTTTTTAATCTCCTATGCTTTTGCCCCAAATGAGCAAATGGGATCCTGGGTATTGTCATGGAAAGTCGCTCGTTCAATTTTTTTTTACCTGATTAAAGATACATGGCAGACAAATAGCTCAATGTAAAAAAAAAAAAAAAGAAGCCAAAAACTGTCATCAAGACCTTTTTATTGCAATTTTTCCCTGCCATGGTCCATAACCTTTATAACTGGTTCTCCCTTTGCCAAAGCATGCAGGACCTTCACTCTGTCCTTTGCCACGATTAGCATCAGGCCTGATTGTCATTTGGTTGCATAGAAATTTCTATTGTATATATAAAAGCATTTAATTTGAAATCTTTCATTTAATAGTTAAATGAAGAGAATACCATCACGGCCTTAGTCTAATCATGTGTGGTAGTTTGACGGTTGCACTGCGGTAGCAATAATTGATCCAAAGTGGCATTTTGGTAGTTGAGATGCTGTGCAGAGGTTGCCACTACGTGAGTATTGGTGACTAAAGTTGTCATGATGGCTTCAATTAGAATTTCCATAATTGTTTTGAATTGTTTAAGTTTCAATTGGCTTTCTATTGGTCTACAGTTCCAACCAGTTCTAATCGAGTCTTATCATTTTACCTGCCATGCTACAAGTCATTTTCACACTTCATGTGAGTGATATCTAGTCAACTTGGGGAATGTATGTCGGAGAAAAGGTAGGGTTAGTGCTCCATTAAAAAAATTATTCTTGCCACCTGCAGTGTTCTGGTGATTATAAGAAGATTTTGTGGAGTCAGAGTCAGATCCAGGTTTTACTGGGATCTGTGGCTAATTTGGCTAGTAACTGAGTATGGGGTTCAGATGAAGGTTTACATTGCCCCTTATGAAACAGTATATGTAGTTCCATAGATTTGATATGTCCGAGATATGATAGTTGAAATCCTTTCCATTTGTCAAGTAAATATGATGATATGGTAGCAGTTAACAGCATTACCTTGACGTGATATTATTGATGATCATGCTACATCCTAACATGTATCGCCTGCGGCAATGACACTGATGAACCTTTGAATTAGGTTCTTTCCTTAACCTGCCCATGCTAAATCCCTCAGCTAAATAAGAAACCACGTGGTCTTTGGTCTAGTTTGTGGTTGGTTAAGCCTGAATATATTCATTCACTATTAAGGTGGAAGATTTTGGATGCTACATTGCAGGTTGTCGTGGAGAAGAAGCTGATGCGCGAACGTCATTTGACTAGGCATGATATTGGTCGGGAGAAATTTGTGTCTGAGGTGAAACTATTATCCTAGCTAATTCACCTTCAATGGTTGTTTCACTATCCGTGTAAAAGTCATTTTGCTCAGTGTATCTCCTTTTTCTCTTGTTGTCACTAGGTTTGGAAGTGGAAGGATGAGTATGGTGGCACTATATTAAGGCAACAAAGACGTTTGGGTGCATCGCTCGATTGGTCCCGTGAGGTAACTCTTCCAAATTCTTGAACTTTGACTTTTCAGACATGATAAAGTGCTTTGGATCGGAGTCTATACTGTACACTTGAGTTTGAAACTTGTTAATAGACATTGCTATGGGTATCTGCATTTTATCTGTCACAATTTATTAGCTAGGAAATGTTTATTTTCCCTGAAATTTTTTTCTTTCCTTTTATTTTCTAGTGCTTCACAATGGATGAGAGAAGATCAAGAGCTGTTACTGAGGCATTTGTTCAGCTGTTTAAAGAGGGTCTTATCTATAGGTACTTGACAATTAGCCAGCATCTCTCTTCCTCCTTGTGATCCCTGTTGTATTCTACTTATTGACTCATAAGTTGCAAGTATTTTTGGGAGTTTTTGGTTGGAAAGGCTTATGAGTTTCTTCTTTGGAAGCAGTCGTCCCGACAAAGATGCTTGATACCGGTGGCCAATAATAATCAGTTTGATAAATTACTGCTGAGATAATCAATGTCTAATAGGTTAATGCTATATGGTCGAATCACAGGTCATGCGTTTTCATTTACATATTAGTTTTTTGAGTTGTTTATATGCACGTTTTAAATCTCATTCTCGCAGGGATCTCCGCCTTGTGAATTGGGATTGTATCTTACGGACCGCAATATCTGATATTGAGGTGAGTGATTGCCTAATGACCATGCAGTCATTTTGTCCCTTTCTCTTCCTTGGTTAGCTGGGCGCACCTGTTTGTAGGTAGATTATGTGGACATCAAGGAAAGAAAGCTTCTAAAAGTTCCTGGCTATGAAGATCCAGTAGAATTTGGAGTTTTAACTTCATTTGCCTATCCACTGGAGGAAGGCCTGGAAGAGATTATTGTTGCCACAACAAGGGTGGAGACAATGCTTGGTGACACTGCCGTTGCAATTCACCCTGATGATAAAAGGTATAGTCATCTGCATGGCAAATTTGCAATTCATCCCTTCAACAGAAGAAGACTTCCCATCATTTGTGATGCAATTCTTGTTGATCCAAGTTTTGGTACTGGTGCTGTCAAGGTATATATCTTAATCAATTGCAATTCAAAGGCTTATTTTTGTTTATCATACGCCACCTTTAATATCCTGTTCCTTTTCAGATCACTCCAGCACATGATCCAAATGATTTTGAGGTTGGAAGGCGTCATAATCTTGAGTTTATCAACATTTTCACTGATGATGGGAAAATAAATAGCAATGGTGGCTCAGAGTTTGTCGGGATGCCACGGTTTATGGCCCGTCAAGCTATCACTGTGGCATTGCAGGAAAAGGTATAGTAGTATCCATGGAAGCCGTAAGTGTATTACTGCAATATGAAAGATTGGTAGACATATCTTGAATGCATAATGCAATAATAAATTGTAAAATCAAATTCTATTTTGTTTTTGTTCATTATAAAAGCAGTAGAACAAGAAGATCTATTTCAGCCATGTATCTCCTGTCTGACAAATTTCAACTTCTTGATACCATTAGATGATTTGAAAAGCATTGAGACATTCCTGAATAATGTCAATTTAACCCTATTAGTTAATTTATGATTTAACCAAATAGTGTGTGAAGGTTTTAAATTCATATCTACTATAGCCACTATTTGCTGCAACTTCTATCCACTATTGGATGGCCATACTGGCCCCATCCATGACTACCACAACATGACAGCAGTTTACTACCTTACAGTAAACTTCAAACCCATGTCATGCTCAGAGCAATCTTTTTCTTGTGTCACTTCATTTTCTTCTTGGCTCCATCATCAAACAGTGTCCTTCCAACATTTCCACCCCAACAGCCCCCACCAAAAGATACCTTGCACAGCTTAGTCTATGGGTTAGCAAGACGGGAGTCATGCCAGAGTTGCCTACCGAGCTTTCCGTCTAGAAAAGACGGATCAATTTCTGATCCTGATAAATTTTTCCCCAATTGTTCTGTGGACTGCTAAAACCTTTTGAGTGCTGGCTCAGAATCTCTCTCTTTCTCTGTTTCTTTCTCTTTTTTTTTTTTTTTTTTTTTTTTTTGGTCAGAGGCTCAGAAGTTAGATGAGTTTATATATTTGTTTGTTTCTTGCAAAAGGAAGGCTAATGGATTCAGCTGAGTTGCATTCTCAATCTTAAATAGATTGGCAACCTCCTACTTGAGAGAAGCCTATATAACTAATACATTGTTCAACTCTTGGTTTGTTGACACCTGAACTACATCTTCGACTTTCCTTGGTGGATTATATGGTTGACTACAGATAGCTTCTCAATTTACTTGGAGAACACCACTGGATATTTAGATTGAACTCACATTTGTCATCACTTTGAGTGCACGTGCCCCATAGGATAGGCTTGCTTCTGAAGAACTCAAAGAAGAAAATCTTAACTAGAGATGAAGTGATTTTGACTAGAAGCTTTCAAAATATTATGTAGTGAATGAATATGAAGGCAAGTGTTCATAAGTTGTTGAACAATAATCATTGGTCATACTTATCTGCTACTCCATTTGCTTTGTTCTCAGGTCTTTACTTATCAATGTGCATGCTTTTTTGGGCATAATTATAACACAAATGCTCTATGATGATGAGATAACTTTTGGAATGACACATGTTTTGATATAGGATGCTTAGTACATGATCTAACTCCTTTTCTAAGAGCTATAGGCATATCAAGATTAGAAGCATTAGTATCAGAGGAAAAGAGTACTACTAGGATCACCCGATGACGAGGCAAGAGATCATCTCTCGGGGTTGTAGACGGATGAGGCTCCGGGACAAAGTTCGATCTGCAATATTTTGAAGAGTTTTCCTTCTAGTATAAACCGAAGCTCGGGCTTGTTGATCACATTGTGATCTTGAACTTTTTCTCCCCCTATCCTTGACACATCAAGATTTGGCAGAGGTGTTTTCGAAGATTCAAACAAAGGATTAGGAAGGATAGGAGAGTTAATCTCTTCACTAACTTCGCCATTCTCCCCCTGAAGAGATTTGTTAGAAAAAAACGGTTGTGACTCGATAAATGTTACATCCATAGTGATATGAGTTTTACCAGTATGTGGATTGTAACACTTATAACCTCTTTGATTAGGTGCATACCCTATAAACACACACTTTTCAGCCCGAGGATCTAATTTAGATCGACACTTTGAATTGGGAGATGGACAAATGTAGTGCAACCAAACACCCTTAGAGGAATATCAGAAAAAATGGAGTACGGTGGGGTACACTTTTTTGAAACAATTTAAGGGAGTAGTGTAATTTAATACCCGAGTAGGCAACCTATTAATTAGATAAGATCTGTTAGCACAGCTTCCCCCCATAAGTATTTAGGTACATGCATTGAAAAGCGAGAGGGACGATACTTCAAGGAGATGGCGATTTTTGCGTTCAGCAATGCCATTCTGTTGGGGTGTAGTTCGGCAAGTTGACTGGTGAATGATACCTTTTCTGTCAAAAAACTCCCAAAAATTGGTTATAATATTCAGTACCATTATCAGTCTGAAGAATACTAATAGTGGTACGGAATTGAGTCATAACCATTTGATAAAATTTTTTGAACAATGACTCAACTTCAGATTTGGTGCTCATCAAGTATGTCCAACATAAACGGGTATGATCATCTATAAAGGTAACAAACCATCGTTTTCCGGTTTTTGTTGGCATGGGTGAAGGACCCCAAACATCACTATGGATTAAGTAAAAAAGGAGATGATGCACGATACTGTTTTTGATTATAATGAGTACGATGACTTTTAGAAAAAAGACAATTGTCACAATGTAGTGAAGAAACATCCACATCTTTGAACAAATGAGAAAACAAATGTTTCAAATATCCAAAGCTAGGATGGCCTAATCTATGATGCCAAACCATTATTTGTTCTTGAACGGGGAAGAACTGAAAGTTCCATACGCCCGAGCTTTTTTTATTAGAGACAAACTCTTCAAAATAGTAGAGACCATCCCTCATCCTAGCATTGCCAATCGTCTTCCCCGAGATCTGATCGAAACTCACAATGGGAAGCAAAAAAGACAACACGGCAATTAGACTCTTTAGAAAGTTTACTAACGGACAAGAGGCTGCAAGCTAACTTAGGAACATGTACATTATGAAGTTTAATAGACTCGAGAAAGTGGAACTAATCCTTTGCCCGCAATAGATGAAAAACTCCCATCGGCAATCCGAATTTTTGGTTGCCGAGGACAAGGAATATAGGATTTGAACAAATATGGAAGATTAGTCATATGATCGGATGCCCTGAATCAATGATCCAAGGCATGATTGTGAATAACAAGAAAGGGCATTTAGATTTCTACCTTGGTGGGCAATCAAGGCGTAGGATTACCCGATAAGGACCCAGCTCCGAAGTAGTTGGAGAAGATGGTTTAGTTGTTCTTTGGTTGAAAGAGAATGCAGTGGCCTCATTAGTTTGTAGGAGGCATACGCGAGAAGACTTATTATCACGGCTAAATGAAGTTGGTCTCCTTGCTTCACTAGTTGTAGAAGCTGGGACGGCCATGAATCCTCCAACAAGTCTCCGTGTATGACGGGGTTTGTTGCAAAAATCACACCAAATACGAGGTTTCCCATCGATCTTCGCAAGTTAATGGGGATCTTGCTTATATTTGCCTCGGAAACTATTGTTGTAGGAACATGGCCCTTCTTGTCTTCAAATATAGTTAATGCTGAACCTTCCAATGATCCATCCTTTCCGCTGGTAGCTGACTTGCCCAGCATTATTCCCCGTCTACTTTCTTCTCTCCGAACCTCTGAGAAGACCTCTCCAATAGGTGGAAGAGGCCTTCCCAAGTATTCTGCCCCGTACTTCATCAAACTCATCTCTAAGCCCTGCTAGGAAAGCATAAATACGTTCGATTCTACAATTTTCCCGTATCGATTACCATCTTCAATACACGTCCACTCATGATCATTGAATACATCCAATTCTGCCACAAACGTTTTAAGGAGTGAAAGTATTTTGTGACAGTTTCATCTCCTTGTCGCATCTTCCCCAGCCTTCTTAAGGTTAACTCGTAGATTTGAGATTGATTACCCAAATCTGAATACATCTCACACACCGCATCCGCAGTTCCTTTGCGGTATAATAGCCCAGATAATTTGCACCAATATCTTCTTCCATGGAGTTGGTCAGCCACGTCATAATCGCTGAATTCTCTGCATCCCCGGACAGCCCAAGTGGGGTCATCTCATGCAGCTGGTTCTACATTATCTCGATTCGGATAGCCACTTTTTCCTCTACCCCGAATGTACATTCGAACGGATTGAGACCACGGGAAAAATTATCACCATTCAGCTTTATGGAAGTGATCTGAATGGGATGAGCTTCGGTGGATTTTGTAAGAAGTGATGGAGGGTTAGACTGGGTGGTTGATGATTCGTCCGACATAGTGATCGAACAAAAAAAAAAAATTACTCGAGGTGAATATATGAAGGACCTTTGGGCTCTGATACCATGTGAGATTTTGTGGACCACTGCCAACTGTTCTAAAAGCTTAAGCTGTTAGATGAAGGCGTGATTTATTATTTAAATATTCTAACAGTATCTTACGGACCGCAATATCTGATATTGAGGTGAGTGATTGCCTAATGACCATGCAGTCATTTTGTCCCTTTCTCTTCCTTGGTTAGCTGGGCGCACCTGTTTGTAGGTAGATTATGTGGACATCAAGGAAAGAAAGCTTCTAAAAGTTCCTGGCTATGAAGATCCAGTAGAATTTGGAGTTTTAACTTCATTTGCCTATCCGGAGGAAGGCCTGGAAGAGATTATTGTTGCCACAACAAGGGTGGAGACAATGCTTGGTGACACTGCGTTGCAATTCACCCTGATGATAAAAGGTATAGTCATCTGCATGGCAAATTTGCAATTCATCCCTTCAACAGAAGAAGACTTCCCATCATTTGTGATGCAATTCTTGTTGATCCAAGTTTTGGTACTGGTGCTGTCAAGGTATATATCTTAATCAATTGCAATTCAAAGGCTTATTTTTTGTTTATCATACGCCACCTTTAATATCCTGTTCCTTTTCAGATCACTCCAGCACATGATCCAAATGATTTTGAGGTTGGAAGGCGTCATAATCTTGAGTTTATCAACATTTTCACTGATGATGGGAAAATAAATAGCAATGGTGGCTCAGAGTTTGTCGGGATGCCACGGTTTATGGCCCGTCAAGCTATCACTGTGGCATTGCAGGAAAAGGTATAGTAGTATCCATGGAAGCCGTAAGTGTATTACTGCAATATGAAAGATTGGTAGACATATCTTGAATGCATAATGCAATAATAAATTGTAAAATCAAATTCTATTTTGTTTTTGTTCATTATAAAAGCAGTAGAACAAGAAGATCTATTTCAGCCATGTATCTCCTGTCTGACAAATTTCAACTTCTTGATACCATTAGATGATTTGAAAAGCATTGAGACATTCCTGAATAATGTCAATTTAACCCTATTAGTTAATTTATGATTTAACCAAATAGTGTGTGAAGGTTTTAAATTCATATCTACTATAGCCACTATTTGCTGCAACTTCTATCCACTATTGGATGGCCATACTGGCCCCATCCATGACTACCACAACATGACAGCAGTTTACTACCTTACAGTAAACTTCAAACCCATGTCATGCTCAGAGCAATCTTTTTCTTGTGTCACTTCATTTTCTTCTTGGCTCCATCATCAAACAGTGTCCTTCCAACATTTCCACCCCAACAGCCCCCACCAAAAGATACCTTGCACAGCTTAGTCTATGGGTTAGCAAGACGGGAGTCATGCCAGAGTTGCCTACCGAGCTTTCCATCTAGAAAAGACGGATCAATTTCTGATCCTGATAAATTTTTCCCCAATTGTTCTGTGGACTGCTAAAACCTTTTGAGTGCTGACTCAGAATCTCTCTCTTTCTCTGTTTCTTTCTCTTTTTTTTTTTTTTTGGTCAGAGGCTCAGAAGTTAGATGAGTTTATATATTTGTTTGTTTCTTGCAAAAGGAAGGCTAGTGGATTCAGCTGAGTTGCATTCTCAATCTTAAATAGATTGGCAACCTCCTACTTGAGAGAAGCCTATATAACTAACACATTGTTCAACTCTTGGTTTGTTGACACCTGAACTACATCTTCGACTTTCCTTGGTGGATTATATGGTTGACTACAGATAGCTTCTCAATTTACTTGGAGAACACCACTGGATATTTAGATTGAACTCACATTTGTCATCACTTTGAGTGCACGTGCCCCATAGGATAGGCTTGCTTCTGAAGAACTCAAAGAAGAAAATCTTAACTAGAGATGAAGTGATTTTGACTAGAAGCTTTCAAAATATTATGTAGTGAATGAATATGAAGGCAAGTGTTCATAAGTTGTTGAACAATAATCATTGGTCATACTTATCTGCTACTCCATTTGCTTTGTTCTCAGGTCTTTACTTATCAATGTGCATGCTTTTTTTGGGCATAATTATAACACATCTTAAGGCATGAGCCAATTATTTGTGATGTTGGTTGAACGTTATTGCATTTTGTCATATGGCATTGCTAGTAAATTCTGTTCTTTTCTCCACTTTTTTACATGGATGCTTACCATATCCTCCTAGACTATTCTCCTCTTACTCTCTCCATTATTTCTAGTTGATGCTCCATGTCACAGTTTCAGGTAGTTTGTTGTCATAAATGAGTTAAGTATTTGATTTTCTTGCTTTCAGGGACTGTACAGAGGTTCTAAAAACAATGAGATGAGGCTTGGCCTTTGTTCAAGAACCAATGATGTTGTGGAACCGTTAATAAAGCCACAGTGGTATGTGAAATGCAGTGGCATGGCAAAGGAAGCTCTTGATGTGGCCATGGATGCTGAGAATAGAAGACTTGAAATTATTCCTAAACAGTATACCGCAGATTGGAAAAGGTGCTGTCATCTAACCCACCGTTGTGGATGATAGTAATAAAATGAGGGAATTGCATGTGCAAGCTTCACTTCTCCCCAAAATTTTGCTGCCAGTGCTTGCTGTTACAAGGGCTAAGCATGAAAATGTTCCTCCCGGATTTTTTCTTTTATCTCATTAATTGGCCCAGATGAATGCCAATGCACAGTTGCTATATGTTATTGGGGAAAAACTGGTTGACTATGGTTTTATGCATTTTGCCGATGTTTGCGTATAATGCAATTTAATTTTGGACATTTGAGCATTATTTATGCAGTATTATTGCAATAATTTAGAACTGAAGATATGTCTCAACACCACAGATGGCTTGAGAATATACGTGATTGGTGCATCTCGAGGCAGCTATGGTGGGGTCATCGGATCCCAGCGTGGTACGTCACACTGGAAGACGATGAACTGAAGGAACTTGGCGCATACAATGATAACTGGATAGTTGCAAAAGATGAGAGCGAAGCTCGAGCGGAGGCCGGCAAGAAGTATGCAGGGAGGAAATTTGATTTGTGCCAAGATCCTGATGTACTTGATACTTGGTTTTCAGCTGGACTTTTCCCGTTAACTGTCCTCGGATGGCCAGACGATACAGAAGATTTGAAGACATTTTATCCTACTTCTCTCCTTGAGACTGGCCATGATATTCTCTTTTTCTGGGTTGCCCGGATGGTGATGATGGGAATTAAACTGGGAGGAGATGTCCCTTTCAGGAAGGTGAGTTAACTACAGTTGCAGGACATATCATTAACAATGATCTCATGAAGATATGATGCTATATGTCTAATAATTGCATTTTTAGTGGCCAAATAGCTCAGCTTGCTTTACAATGGATCTGCAGATCGTCTGTTTCCTGGAAAATGCCTGATGTTTCATTGGAATGTGGTCCTCTGTAAAAGCCCTAGAAATGTGTAATGTCTTTTCATTTTTATTTTTTTATTTTTGGCTGGAGTTGTCTTGGTTGTTATTTTCCTAGTCCTTTTCTTTTGTGTTCAAGTTGCTTGAAACTTTCATAAAATATCTATCTTGTAGTACTTCCCTTAATGACCAGGAATATCAACCCAAATTGCTTAATGATTGCAAGTGACATCAATATGTAGTGTGAATACTTTATCCCAATCAGCGGTTTTTTGTTACATGTCATTTTCAGATACTGTATGTTTTTAATATTTGCATAGATGGATTCTTTCCTCAGTCAAATGTCAAAGTAACCCTCCTTTTGCCACTTCTGGTATATCGACTACCTGCTTCTTAAGAGTTATATTTGGGAAGTCAACGCTTAGTCTGATTGCCATATGATTCAAAATTTATGGAGCTTCTACATCTAGGAAAATGAACAGTATTTGTATCGGCTTGCTAATAGAATTATTTTCTACTGTATTTGCTGCTTATGTTATATCTTTGCAGGTTTATCTGCATCCCATGATTCGTGATGCCCATGGCCGAAAGATGTCAAAGTCTTTAGGAAATGTCATTGATCCTCTTGAAGTAATTAATGGCGTAAGCCTAGAAGCTCTTCATAAGAGATTGGAGGAGGGCAATTTGGACCCTAATGAACTCACTGTAGCTAAAGCAGGACAGGTCAAGGACTTCCCCAATGGTATTGCTGAATGTGGTGCAGATGCTCTCCGATTCGCACTTGTCTCTTATACAGCTCAGGTTTATTCTTTTCCCACCGAATTGACCATGATATAATATGTACCATGAACAGGCCTCGATACTGTTGCCTCCGTTGCTGAACAACTATTAACCTGTAACTTTTCTTATACCTTTTGCAGTCTGACAAAATAAATCTGGATATCCAAAGAGTTGTTGGCTATCGTCAATGGTGCAACAAACTGTGGAATGCTGTTCAATTTGCTATGAGCAAACTTGGAGACAATTTTGTGCCCCAAGTGGAAGTACATCCAAAAACTATTCCATTTAGCTGCAAATGGATAATATCTGTGCTGAACAAGGCTATATTGAAAAGCATTTCGTCTCTTGAATCGTACGAATTTTCAGATGCAGCCACCGCAGTATATTCATGGTGGCAATATCAGTTCTGTGATGTTTTTATTGAAGCAATCAAGCCTTACTTTGCCGTTGACGACCCCACATTTTCCTCTGAAAGGAAGTCTTCACTAGAAGTTTTGTGGTTATGCTTGGAAACTGGGTTACAGCTGCTTCATCCTTTCATGCCATTTGTTACTGAAGAATTGTGGCAGCGGTTGCCCTCTGCAAAGGACGGTGATAGAAAAGAATCAATTATGATGTGTGATTACCCATCCCCTGTAGAGGTAAATCTAGGCTAATAAGTTTGTCCTGCAGTTTAATTAATTTATGACATTTGGAGTTCTAATAAGTACTCTACGAGACATTTAAAATGCTGATGGGTAACTTGTAGTTGATGGATTAATCAGAAATTCAATGGGTTAGTTTCATCCTCATCGCATTATTGTGATTTTCCTTTTGCTTCAGTGCTGGACAAATGAAAGGGTGGAGCTTGAGATGGATCTCATTGAGTCCACAGTAAAATCCCTGCGGTCACTAAGGTCAGAGGGGCTTACAAAGCATAAGAATGAAAGGTAGATATAAGCTTTTAACCTTTAGTTTTCAATGTATTTTCGATTGCTGATACATTCATTTGCTAATGTCTGACGCTTGCTTGATAGTCATAAATTAATGAAGTTTGTCTGATTTATTGCATGCAGCTTTTGGTTTTGTCCTTTGGTTCCTGTATCTTCCTTCTCATCTAAAGATCTATACCAGTTAAAGCAAACACGTTACTATCTACCTCGGCATTTTTACCTGTTAAGGGTGCCGCTGGAAGTCTTGATTGCTTGATACCGTGCATAATGACATAAGGGAAAACCCATAACCAAACTGCATTTATTTGACGAAGGTGTGGTTAATGTGGTTGGCTTGATGGGTATTTTAATGTAAACAAAATTCAAGGATTTACAAGGTGAAATGGACGCATAGGGCCTTTACTCGGGGCATTTTGCTTGCTAGTATTACATCCTCCTCAGATATATCCTGAAGAAGGATCACCTCAATATTAGATTCTCTTTACTCGTTATGGAGAGCCTTCTGTCGTGTTCATTGGAAAAAGAGCGCACCTACTCTAATTTGCATGAAAGAATTATGCATCATAGAGTTTCTGCTAGGTGGCACTGAGTCTTGCCATTGACACCATTTGAGCTATCTTATTTCTCTAGTGGATATTTTTAGATTTTTATGCTGTAAATTTGTAATAGGCCAGGCCCGTCGGGGAAAAAGTTCTCAAAATCTGCCAATTGAGTATATATGAGGTTCTAGTTATATCTGCCATCATATATTCTTTTATTTATTCCTATTAGTTAAATTTTTCTCAGGCTACCTGCTTATGCATATTGCCAAAGTGAGAAAGTAGCAGACACCATTAAAAGCCATGAATTGGAGATTGTAACTCTTGCCGCTTTATCTTCATTAGAGGTACAGTGCATTAGTTTTTTAAATAGTTGTGTTTGCTTTTGCAACTCGTGTGTTATTATTGCCTTTTGAATGTGATTCAGCATTGCATCGATAAGCTTAGTGTATAATGTGATGTAAGTTTCACAAATGGTCATGGAAGCCAATTCTTCTCCTTTGAATCTCGTTCCAAAAGCTGATTTTTAACTCCCACCAAGCTCCTCTCGTTAAGTCGGTCTATTGTGAAAAGAGAGAGTCTTTAAATGATAATTAAGTGATGACTTGCTGATTATCTTCAAGGTTCGTAAATGATTAGTGCACATGTAGGGTAAATCTCACTCATCAGTAGGATGGAGTATATGCACCTCGACACTGCTTATAGTTCTAACATGATAGGCTGGACATGGGTTCCATTTTTCTTTGTTAATTTTGTTATGTATCTCATTTTCTTTAATTGTTGCTCCTTAGTTTAAGTGATTATTCCGCAGTTAATTCAAAGTTTTATTTGATGGATTTACAGGTTTTGTTGAGTGAAAAAGATGTTCCTGCAAGTTGTGCTTTTGAGAATGTGAACGAAAATCTCAAAGTGTATCTTAAGGTTCAAGGAGAACTTAATGCGGAAGCAGAACGTGAGAAGATCAAGAATAAGATGGAAGAGATTCAAAAGTAAGTCCAATGAAAATACTCTCTCTCCCTCTCTCCCTCCTTCCCTCCCTCCCTCACCAGTGTTATCATGTGGATATCACTTATGTCATTCATGTGTGGAACAGGTAAAAGCCTTTGCTGGCAGCTTAGCACTGTACATCATTATGTCAACAGATTGCTTATTTAGAAATAATGTGCAAGTTTCTTTCTGTATTTATTGCACATTCTAACAAAAACGTTCATGAGTAAACCTGGTTTTGTCCCATGGTAACTTTCCCGATTCTTTATATGTCGTTGTTAGTACATTGTGCTGGAGAAGTATGACATTTTTCCTTGTTGTGGACCTCATTTATCCACCTGGTGCAATCAAGGCAGTCCATGTTAATTTCTCGACCTTTTATCTTGATAACTTTACTGAAAGCTGTTAAATTCTTTTCCCCTTCTGTTTCTGTAAGTATCATTTTCTCAGAGAAGTCCCATGATGTTTTCCTTGTCCCTGATCTTGTCTATCCACTTGATGTCCTTGTTGTTAAGGTGATCCGTGTTATATTAATTTTTCTTGTGAATTAAAGCAATTTTTTGCAGATTACTCCCCATTCTGTAGGATATTTAATTATCTTGATTTTTCCATAATCATATAAAGAAAACCTTGAAGACAAGGCTTGGATCACTGAGCTTGTGGGCTGTGGGTCTCATAATTTTGGTGTGACCTGTCTACTTATGCAGGCAACAAGAGAAACTCAAGAAGATCATCAATGCATCTGGCTATGAACAGAAGGTCCCAGTTCACATCCAGGAAGAGAATGCTGCAAAGCTGGCCAAACTCATCCAGGAATTTGAATTTTTGCAGAAGGAGAGCTCAAGATTGGAAGCTGTCAATGGATGCAATTAAACCATTTTGGCAGGTTTTCTCAGACTTTACTGTCCCCACAAAGCTGAGTGACTGCGACAAGAAGCCCGATGCAATGAAAAAGTGGTAAAGGATTTTGTGAGGCTGATTCTATATTGAAACCCTGGCTAGGACCAGGAGATTTTCTTGCAGGGTTATTATCTTATGTATCCTTAGGTACAATACACAGTCTTAGGTGGTTTGTACACAACAAATTGCTTTCACAAGAATCCATGTCGGGTATTTGTTCCTTGAGGGGGTGTTCCTCAAGTGGGGGAAGAGCATTTGGAGGTCTACTCTGAACAGGTATAATGCAGTCAAGAAGAGATAATATTATCAAATTGGAAACAATTATTTGCTATGAATGCAAAGTGTGCACAAGACTGCAATCTTTCTCAGCCACATCACAAGATTGTGCTCAACACGAGCTCTGGCATGGATACTTAGAATGATCTTCTGAGCTTAGTTCTCACCGTGATCAATCGAGTGTTGCACTAAATTACTCCATTGATGGATGTTCATTTGCTTTCCTTAATATTGTAGTGAATAGTGATCTTCTGCAAATCCTTGCATAGTTTTACTGAAATTTGTCTCTCCAAAATAAATATATCTGGGAACTCCTTCCTTTCTTGATCGACACAGCGGTGTTGGTGATATCATGTAAATGCCGATAGTTCTATACTTCATCAGTTGACTCGCTTGGGTGTTGAGTAGAGTATAAAACCCCTTGCACAGACCCATTAATGGCTAGAAGAATATCAAATTCTCCTACCAAAATCACGTCCTGGAAGGGGCCAACTGAGTAGGCTTGAAAAATTTCACTCATCCCTATAAATAATCCTATCTTTGAACTAAATCCTGGTGATTGAGACTGTGTAAAGATAGGATATTCCATGGCGTTTTTAAAATAGAGTCCATGCAATGGGAGATAGGCTCTTTATCTTTCACTCCATACTGAGAAAGAAAATCAGAAGTAGAAATGGAAGAATTCCCTGTCAGATAGAATGAATCATGAATATGCTATATGTCAAATTTCAAATTAATGGCCTAGCCTGCGAACACAACCATGGAGCTTGTCATCGGCTTCATCAGCTAAGTAAAGAAATGCAACTACTATCGACTCTTGTGAATGAGCAAGTATGTCGTAGATTCCATGGCCTCAAGACTGCGGAGTTTGACATGAAAATTCTTGTATTGGCCAGAAAATAGATTGCTTTTTTCCTTCCTCCTAGTCGGATCCTAAGGTTTTCCTATCCCAAGTCATGTGCACTCTAAAGAGAACGCAGCACCATCTCTCGTGAGATAACACGACATAAGATAAAGCGGCATACCTATCCACTAGCTTACCCAAGCCTGTCCATTGGCATTTTGGATTAAGTTGGCCTCGATGACGATTTTTTCTATGAAATATTGGATTAATCAGGCTTATCTGATGACATTATACTTGCCAATAGAGCAAGCTCGATATCCTTTTGCCGGTTTAAAAAACAGGATGTCTTTACTGGCTCCTCACGAATGTTTCATCGCTAGAAATGTTCATGCACATTGGCAGAGCGAATGCCTACCGATTATAACATGAAATTTTTTGATAACTATGTAAGACACTCATCTCTCTTCCGGCATTGTCATGGGAGGAAGATTGTTGATTCATTAGAGGACATCCCTTTGTTTCCCCTAGCCACTGAAATCCCAAAAACAGAGATATGTGAAGCTCATTGTTGCTAAAAAGATTAATGAGGTGAAAAAAAAAAAAAAGATAAGTGTACTAGAAATCCTAAAACTTATTATGAAATTATAATTTAGTTCTAAAATTTTCAAAAAGTGTAACCAAGTCCTAAAACTTATTAGGAAAGCGTAATTGAGCTCTAAAACTTTCGAAAATTGCAATCAATGGAATGACATAAATCTTTATAATTGATTGTACTTTTTGAAAATTTTAAGATTCAATTGCATTCCGTGACACATTTTAGGATTAAAATGCATTTTTTGAAAGTTTTAGGACTCAATGCACTTTAGTGACAAGTTTTTAACACTTTCAATACACTTACTCAAAAGAGCTTTGCTAGCATAACTTTGGGTTATTATGAGAATAAATAAGTTGTTGTGAGAAATAGGTTTTTAAAGGAGTGGGCCCTATAATAATGTATACTAATTTATTATTGGTTTTTTGTGGTCAAGAACACAATAGATTAAAGATTGCCGTTGGACCCTACAATAATTTATACATATTTGTTATTTGGTTTTTTGTGGTCAAGAACACAATAGATTAAAAAAATAATAATAATAGATTAAAGACTATTGCTCTATAATAAAGAAAATTGTTCAAATTGACATGGACTTAAATATTTGTACTGTCCACTCAAAACAAGAAGCATTGCAAGCATAACAGACATAAAACAAGCATAGACACTCCCAAGTATCTAAAGTCAAAGCTCTTAGACTATTCTGCATATCATATACATCGAGTGACAGTGGCGTGTGAGCTGACAAGTCTAACAAATGAATATTCTTGAAATATATTAAGCAAATATAAACCGTTAGAGGACTATGATTAGCTAATACATCATGTTGAATGTGTACCGACAATGTATGACCATTCTAGGGTTTCCAAGTATCTAGAGTCAAAACTCTTGGACTATTCTATATATCATACACATCAAGTGACAATGACATGTGAGCCAATAAATCTAACATATGAATTTTCATGAAAAATTAATAAAATTAAATTTAAAACTAAATTAATTAAAAGGTTAATATCCTAAAAAACCCAAAACTGGTACACCTGTGACAAATAAATCCCAAACTATTTTTTGACTACCAAAAAACCCAAAACGGGTACACGTGATAGACTTACCCTCTGTTAGTTTTCGTTAAATTTTATTGTTAAATTATTAAGTTAAATGACACGTGACAGTTGGCCAGTATACCAATTTGAGATTTTACTCTTCGTTTGTCACAGTTTACAATTTTTGTGATTTTTCTTGTGATATTAATCCAATTTAGCGGAAAGTATATTTGCCACAAATTTACCATTTTGGGGGGTTTTTTGCGGTCGAATAAATTAGTTTAGAGTAAATTTGTCATAAATATATAAGTATAGGGTTTTTATAAGTCCCCGGAATAAATCTGTCATGTGTACCGGATGAGGGTTTTTAAGATATTAACCCTTAATTAAAAGAGCTTTACCAACAAAAAAAACCCTTAATTAATAGAGAGAAAGAGATGGAAATTGTTCAATCCTCGCCTTTTGTCTCCTCTTCCTCCCTTTTTTCAGATTGTTTCCAAGAGTTAGATAGTAAGTGTTAGATCAAATGGGTAATAAAATGTACGTGCTTTCACGGATTCTTGTATCCGACAGTCACGGGTATATTGTGTCCCTTAGAGACATGATTGAGGGGAATAAAAAAATTACATGATTAGTCATGCATATGCAATATGCTTCTAGTGTCCTCTGTTAGAACAAGTCTCTTTTCTCATTTTGATCGAGTATGGCCTCCTGTATGCTGCAGTGGCTTTACTTTCGTTGTCACAGCAATAAATTTTCGTCTTAAGCAATTTGTGGTCAGAAAAAGAATCACAGAAACCACATGATACTGAATTGTGCTCTAAGCAAGTAAAATGTGATTTGAATCCTATTATACAAAAAAGATGGGATGTTGATTTTATTGGGAAATCCCTTCCTCCTTTGATGTGATTTGGAAACTTAATTGTGGTGCTTCATTGACAGGTATGTTGAAGATATGCAAGAATATTTACAAGAATCCTTAGGATATTATTGGATAAGTCAAGATCAATTAATGTCAGATCCAATTTTGTATATTATATTATTACCTTTTTCCTTACATACAATTTGTAATATAATGCATATTTTGTACATTGGGTTAAGACATACAGAAATACAAAAAAGAAAATTTCCCCTTCGTTCTCTCTCTTTTCCGTTTTCCTTCATCTTCTTTTATGATATCAGAGCGGGTTGCGCATCTGTGATTCGTTTCTTCCGCTTTGTTTCTTCTCTTCTAGTTTTCTGATTGCTTGCCGGAAGAAAGAAGCTAACCTGCAAAAAGGCGTTAGCACTTTAGCGTAGGAATCAACACCTTGAAGATTTTATATTAAAACAAATGAAGGCAAAGAAAAAGGGGGAGCTTGCTTTACCATCATGGAAGACGATCAAGCTCATTTACTTGTGGATACAACGGCCTCAGAAGCACAAGATCTTGTGCAGAACATCACAAGTCGAACTAATCAGCCCACGGTGGGGCAATTTTTTCCATGGCAAACCAATCTGGGGGTGCCCACTTCTAGGCCTTCCTACCAGTGGATGCCGATACCTATGTATTATGGGCCAAGCTCACATGTTTCATTTTCAAGAAGGCGGATTCAGGATGGCCCACCAGCTGCCAGTGGGGCAGGCCATTCAGAAACAACCGGGTCTTCCAATGCGGGCAAAAATCCTAACGGGTGAGGCGATTCGAATGCGGGAATTCAAGTTGGCTTCAATCCGGGTCAGCAAGCAAATCCCTACCCGGGATTTCCACCCGGTTTCTTGCTGATCTCCATGGCGGCTGCCATGGGTTGCCCAAAACTCGACGATGCATTGTATGTCTCCAATTCCGACGGGCTAGAGTTGTAACTCATCAGCCACCCTCTCACAGGACCAGAAAATTACTCGAGCTGGGTGCGGGAGTTTTGTCGAGCCCTCGTCACGAAGGATAAAGAAGGGTTCATAGATGGAACTATTCCAGTTCTGACCGATGAGAAAATGGGGCGATAGTGGAAAAAATGCAATCAATTGATAAGAACATGGATAGGCAATTGTATCAGTCCAAAAATCGTAGTCGGTTTACCTCCCACAGAAGATTTGAAAACAATTTGGGAGAATATTAGAGATGTACAGGAAACTCGATCAGGCGAAGATTTTTTCACTACACCAAGCCCTCAGCGAGCTGAAGCAGGGAAACGTGTCTGTAACGACATGCTTCAACAAACTTTCAGCTCTCTGGAATGAGCTAAAATTGGCATAAGAAAAACTCGAAGGACCTGAAGCGATTCTCCAGCAATACGGAGCAATGAAAGACAGACAAAAAAACACTCGTTTTTTTGTTGATTCTCAATGAATCTTACCTCCATTTCAAATCACAGATATTGGCCATGGAACCGGCTCCTCCCCTTGGCCGGATTTTCCAACTCGTGGTGCAGGAGGAAAACCAGCGACTCATTGCGACCGACGGGAAACCATCCGAATCCCTAGCATTGGCGGCAAGAATTGAGAAAGGGCAGAAAACCCTAGAGAAACGGAGAGACTCGACGTCACTAGGGTTTGTGGAGCCAAGGGGACCTTATAAAGGTCTTATGATGGACGGTCAAGATCGAGCCCAGCGATCTAACGGTCCGAAAGCCACACGCTACCCAGCTAATTTGGACAATGGAGATGCTCTTGGATCAAAGGCATCCAATAGCCCTAATTTCTCGAAAACTTATGGGCCGAATTTTAAAAATAAAGGGAAGTTATTTTGTGATTTTTGCAAAAGGCCCCACCATACAATTGAAAATTGTTGGAAACTACATGACACACTGAAAGGAAGGGAAAGGAAATTTCAGCTACAAGATATCAACCTACAACATATCTACCTACAACATCAGCAGATATAAACCAACCCATCACACATGGAGAGTATCGGTAATTGATGTATGCTTTATAGAAATTGGAGGTTCCTAAAAAAGGAAGCAGCTTTACAAGTATTTCTCATTGTCTGATAAATATTATATCGAGAAATGCCTGGATTATTGACTTGGGGGCAAGTGACCATATTACATGCGATAATGGATTATTTTCTGATATTCATGAGGATCCAAATAATCATGTTACTGTACAACTGCCAAATGGCAATATTACTCATGTCACTTTAACTGGCACAGTCTCTCTTAGCCTCCAGATTGTTCTCACAAATGTCCTTTATATTCCAGATTTCCAATTTAATCTTATCTATGTGTCTAGAGCTTGTAAGGAAAATTCATGTCAAGTATTCTTCAATGTTGATATCTGTCTATTTCAGGCCCTTTCGACTGGGAAACTGACGGGCTAGGGTAATCTCTTTGAATGATGATTTTTCTGGAAAAGTCCACCCAAAAATCTTGATTTATTCTCTTGTAATAAACAATCATTGTGTAATTTGACTACCAATGATAAGAATTTCCTTTTGCATTCCAAATTGGGTCAAGGTTCTTATTTTCCCTATCCTCAATTTCCCATTTGTCCACTTGCGAAACAATTGCGAACTCTTTTCCCATTAAGTCAAAATCGTTCAAGTAATATTTTTTCATTGCTGCATGTTGATGTATGGGGGTCATATCATGCATTAAATCATGATGGGTCTAGATTTTTTCTTACCATTGTGGACGATTATTCCAGAGCCATATGGATTTTTCTCATGCAAACTAAGGGTCAAGTCCTATCTCATTTAAAGACTTTCCTTTCCTTGTCAAGAACCCAATTTGGGAAAACTGTCCAAAAAATACGGATAGACAATGGAAGTGAATTCTTCAATCATGAATGTGCTGCTCTATTTTCATCACAAGGGATATTACATGAGAGTACATGTACCTATACACCACAACAAAATGGGGTGGTGAAACGGAAGCATCGTCACCTGTTAGAAGCTGCATGGGCTTTGAAATTTCAAGCTTTTGTCCCAGACAATTTTTGGGGAGATTGTGTATTGACTACCGCTTATTTATTTATTTATTTTTTATGCCCACTAAAATCCTTGACGAGACAAACCCCTTCAAATTGTTTTTTAGAAAGAAGCCGGATCTGGGTCATTTGAAGATCTTTGGATGTCCATGCTACGCCACAATAGTGGGACCCAAAGATAAAATGGGTCCTCATGCTCGTTGTTGCATTTTTATGGGATATCCCAGTGTACATAAGGGATACAGGGTATCTGATCCTTCCACAGGAGAATTTTCAGTTAGCAGGGACGTTTCATTCCAGGAAAACACTTTTCCTTTTGCTACTCCAGAAAAAAAGAAACGGGGGAAATGGGCATTCTCATACTTCTCATACAAAGGAGAGCATGGACGACCTAGGATATGCTCTATTTCGCTCATCAGCAGATATAAGACCCTCTTCTACATCAACTGCAGATATGACACCTTTGATGGAAATGACAGATCAACGCCCGGAGGAGGTCGCTCCCCAAGAATAGAGTATTGTTGACAATTCAAGCACTCACTCACCACCAGAGAATGATGCGCCAAGGCGTTCGGACGTACCACACGTCCACCTACTTGGACCAGAGACTACATATGTAGGGTCAGGAATTCACCATGTATTTTATTTCCAATTGCCTCCTATGTTTCCTTTGATAAACTTTCTTCGGAACATAGGTGTTGCATTACCCGCATCTCCGATGGGCGAGAACCATCAAATTTTGATGAGACAAGCACTGATCTATTTTGGTATAAGGCTATGGAGGCGGAGTTAAAGGCCTTAATGGATAATCAAACATGGGATCTTGTCACACTACCTTCGCAGCGCAAAGCCATTGGATGAAAATGGGTATACAAGATCAAATATCATGTAGATTGATCAATTGAGAGATACAAAGCTTGATTAATGGCTAAGGGTTTTACACAACGGGAAGGTTTTGACTATCACAAAACCTTTTCTCCTGAGCCAAGGACGATACTGTTCGCTTGTTTCTTTCGGTAGCAGCATTTCAGGACTGGTCCTTGCATCAGATGGATGTCAATAATGCCTTCTTGCATGGCGATTTATATGAGGAAATTTATATGAAAGTGCCACAAGGTTTACAGAGACAGGGGGAGAATAAAGTATGCCATCTCCACAAATCCTTGTATGGGCTTAAGTTAAGCAAGTTTCAAGACAGTGGTATGCAAAGTTTGCTAAGTCATTGATAGTTGCCGGTTTTCAACAATCCAGGTTCGATTATGCTATTTTTACATGGACTAAAGGTAAGTCATCTATCTACTTGATGATATATGTAAATGATATACTTATTATGGGCAATGATGAAGTAGCTATCAAAGGTTTCAAGGACTATTTGCATTCTGCATTCCATATTAAAGATCTAGCATCGCCAAAGTATTTCCTTGGATTCGAAATTGCACGATCAAACCAAGGGATTTCTCTCAACCAGAGAAAATTTGCGTTGGAAATTATTGTTGGAGAAATCTTTTTGGAATATTTTGAAGCTGACAAAACATTTCTATCAGTCTAGTTTGAAGATTTGCACACTCTACTATTTAAAGTCTGAAGACCTTCGGACAGCTAGACTCAAGACTCAAAGTCTATTCTCAGTGACAGTTTCTAATCCGTTGAAGAGAGGCTATCCAGAACTAAGTGCTTCATTAAGGATTTAGCCTTATTGATTGGAGAAGATTTCTTGGCTAGATGTGACATAACGGATTCCTTTATTCGAATCAAGATTGATTAAGGATCCGATGATTGGCGAAGTATTATTGGAAGGTTCTACTTATGGAAACCAAGATTCTGATTGTATGGACGAACATGATTGATGGCTTATCGACATGTTCCTTTAATAGCTCGAATGATCTTCCTAATTGATTCTGTCCAACGGGAAGATTGAAAGAATTCAATTGGTAAGTGCCAACGGGTATGATGGCATAAAGGAGTATTAAAGGAAGACGTTCCAGTTGTTTAAGAGTGTGCACGATAGAAGAATTCCAAAGTTTGAAGCTCCTTGATTCATAGTAAATTCTTTTACTGAGCGAAATCTTGTACGCAAAAGAGAGTTTATATTTTGAGATACCTTGAGGAAGTGTGGTAGAATATCTACACTGTGGAATCAAGGGAAAGCATTGCTGTAACATCTCTTTTGTTCATAGTAAAATCCAGCCAGTGGGCTGTCAGTGCAGAAGAGTGGACGTAGGCTTGGAATAAACCGAACCACTATAAATTGGTATTGCTTTCATATCTCGAGAAATTATTTCTACACTTATTCACCCCCCTCTAGGTGCTTATACTAGCTATATCAATTGGTATTAGAGCTTGTGTACTTACTTTGTTTGAAGTGTTTTACTTCAGAGTTAAAGATCCATGGCTAGTATGCTAGCTCCAGGGCTGGTGGAAGGGCAAATCAATACCAGACCACCTTACTTTGATGGAAATGATTACAACATCTGGAAAAACAAGATGAAAGAGTTCCTATGATCAAAGGATCCTTTGGAATGGGACGTTGTAGAAAAAAAGAATCACTCCTAAAGCTGCATCTGTCTCAGAGAGAAGAAAAGAAACTGTTGAGTAAAGTGAAATGACTCAGGAAGAGATAATCAAGAGACAAGCTCTTGATGCAAAAGCAATTTACTCTTTATATTGTGCTTTGTCACCTACTGAATATAATAGAATATCTTCTTGTGTTACAACAAAAGAAGTCTGGGATAGATTACATATCACCTATGAAGGAACGGATTGAGTGAAAGAAACTAGAATCAACATTCTTCTCGGTTAATATGAAGCCTTCAAAATGAAATCAGGAGAATCTATAACTGACATGTTTAGCCGTTTTACAGAAATCGTGAATGGTCTTGAAAATCAGGGTCAACCAATTTCTGATCCCATGAAGGTAAACAAGCTACGGCGTGGACTCTCTAAGGATTGGAATCATATAAAGAGCTCAATTAGAGAGACACAAAGAATCATGCCACTATCTGTCGATGAGTTGGTTGGAACTCTTCAATCTTATGAAGTGGAGCGAATCAATGAATGTGAAGATCCTAAAGGTAAGAAATCCATTGCATTAAAATCCAATGATGACTCTGATGTTACAGATTCTGAAGATGATATGAACGATGAGGAGCTTGCTCTTATGATAAGAAGATTCAGAAAGTTGAACAGAAAAGGAAGAAGATTCAATCCAAAGAAACAGAGTTTTCAAAAGCAACAGACCAAGTCTGTTGATGACGGTGAATCAAACAAAGATGTAGTCTTCTTTGAATGTAAGAAAAAATGACACATCATACCCAATTGTCCTCTTCTAAGGAAGAAGAAAGGAAAAGCTGAAAAGTATCAAAAGGCTCTTAAAGCGAAAACTGGAGTGATACCGAGTGTGAAGAAAGTGATGATGATTATGCCAATATATGTCTAATGGCACAGTCGGATTCAGACTCAAACTCCGAGACAGAATCAGATTCAGACAGTGAATTTGAGGTGAGTAACTTCAAAATCCCTATTAAAGTTTCTAAATACATTGATGAGTTGTGTTTTAGTCTTAAGACTTCTCTTAAAAGGATTTCCGAACTTAAAAAGGAAAAATTTGCACTAAAACAACAGGAAAATGTTTTGAAAGAAAAGTTGAAATGTTTAGACATGAATGTTTCCATTCTTAAAGAAAGTAAAGACAATATTTTAAAAGAAAATGCATTTTTAAAAAATGACTTATCAAATGTTTCAAAAAGATTTTCAATAGGATCTCGAGAAATTTGAGAAAATTCTTTCAGCACAAAGACCTTATTTCAATAAATCTGGTTTAGGAATGACAGCAGAAACCATTTCTTTAATTGATTTTCCTAAAGTGAATGAAAGAATTAAGCAAAGACCTATAAGAGATGCTTACAAAAATCATTTGAAAAAGGTTTTTGTAAAATCAGTAGGTCAAAATGCTCTCAGATGTTCAAAGTACAATAGTGCATATCATTTTGAAAAAGAGTGTCCTATGGTCTGGAAACCTATTAAGAAAGTATGGGCAAATACCGCATATCATACTAACACCAATGGATCCAAGAAAATATGGGTACCAAAGAAAGCTTTAGTTTTTTTTTTTTTTTAAATGCAGGTCACTATCAACAAAAAGGTAAAATGGTATCTGGATAGTGGATGCTCAAGACATATGACAAGAGATTCAAATTGCTTCATAAAGCTTGTCCAAGTGAATGGTGGAAAAGTCTCTTTTGGAGGAAACAACAAAGGAAGAATAGTTGGATTTGGAACTATAAAGATTGGAAACCTCACAATAAACAGTGTTTCTCTAGTGGAAGGACTCAACTACAATCTGCTCAGTATCAGTTAGTTGTGTGATACTGGTTTCAAAATCAATTTTCAAGAGGGAATATGTTCAGGAACCAGTAAAGATTCTACTCAGTCATTCATGGGTCGAAGACATGGAAATATCTATCTCTTGGATGTGAAACCAGATGAATCGCAATGTCTAATCTCAATTCAAGACGAAGCAAGCTTATGGCACAGAAAGCTTGGGAACATTAATATGAAGCAGATAGCCAAAATCTCAGCAAAGAAGCTTATTCATGGTCTACCCAATTTATCATACCAAAAGTCTAATCTATGTATACCATACATATTGGGAAAACAAGTAAGAAATTCTTTTAAATTAATAAATCAAGTTTCCACTAACCGTGTGTCTTGCAAAGCTCTTCTGCATATGGATCTCTTTGGACCAACCAGAACACAAAGCATTGGAGGTAAGAAATATTGCCTCGTAATTGTGGATGACTACTCACGATTTACTTGGGTATTTTTCCTGGCAAGTAAGTCTGAAACTTTCTCTTATTTTGAAAAATTTGCTAAAAAGGTTCAAAATGAAAAATGGTATGTTATCTCAAGTATAAGAATAGATCATAGAGGTGAATTTGAAAATCAAGATTTTACAAAATTCTGTGATGAATCTGGTTTTCAGCATGTGTTCTCCTTTCCATATACTCCAGAGCAAAATGGAGTTGTGGAAAGAAATAATATATTTCTTCAAGAAATGGCTAGAACTCTTTTAATTGAAAGTAACATATCTTCACGATTTTTTGAAAGCCGAGTTTCAACAAAGTATGTTATATTATCAATAGAGTTTTTCTAAGGTCTATTCTGGAAAAAACTCCCTTTGAATTATTCAAAGAAAAGAAGTCTATTGTTTCATTTTTTCATGTGTTCGGATGCAAATGCTTTATATTGAAAAATGCAAATGATCGAGTTGGTAAGTTTGAAGAAAAATCAGACGAATGCATCTTCCTTGGATATTCTACCTCAAGTAAAGCCTGCAGAGTCTATAACAAGAAGAGTCAATCTGTGGAGGAATCAATGAATGTCAAATTCCATGATTCTATACAAAATGAATTTATTTAGACTCATCTTGAAGAATCTGAACCTGCTCTAGACTCTACAAAGTCTAAATCTCAAGAAGCAGCTCAGACTCTGAAAGACCAGCAACAAGTGGTTATTGAAGATTCAAATGAAGGAAGTGATCATCAACCTGACAAATCAACCAGTAACTGGAAGCATAAGTCTAGTCATCCCAAAGATCTCATTATTGGCGACATTAATGATGGAGTTCGCACAAGATCCAAAAAGCGCGAAGAGTCTAGTGCCGTGGCTCTTATTTCTGAAATAGAACAAAAAAGTATAGAAGAAGCTTTATTTGATGAAAGCTGTATTGAAACTATGCAAGAAGAACTTAGAAAATTCAGCATTAATGATGTTTAGGAATTGACTCCTAAACCAAAAGGCAAATCTGTTATTGGAGCTAAATGGGTTTTCAGGAACAAGATGAACGAGAAAGGAAAAGTCATAAGAAACAAAGCAAGACTTGTGGCCAAGGGATATACGCAAGAAGAAGGGATAGACTATGACGAGACTTACACACCAGTAGCAAAGTTAGAAGCAATTCGATTATTACTTGCTTTTGCTTGTTACAAAAATTTCAAGTTATTCCAAATGGACGTCAAAAGTGCTTTCCTAAATGAATTTATTCATGAGGAAGTCTATGTGGAACAACCACCTGGGTTTGAAGACCCAAGGAAACCGACTCGATTCGACGAAAAAGGCCTTGTATGGTCTAAAGCAAGCACCTCGAGTTTGGTACGACAGGCTGAGTAAGTTTTTAATTCAAAATGGCTTTGTCAAAGGTAAAGTAGACACTACTCTGTTTATCAAAAGAGAAAGCAAAAGTTTTGTGTTTGTTCAAATATATGTCGATGATATTATATTCGGATCTCCTAATGAAAGTCTGTGTAAGAAATTCTCTAAGACCATGCATGATGAATTTGAAATGAGCGTGATGGGTGAGTTAACCTTCTTTCTCGGGCTTCAAGTAAAACAACTGAAGGAATGAACTTTTATTCATCAAGAAAAGTATGCTAAAGATCTTGTCAAAAAGTTTGGACTGAAAAATTGCAAAAAGACTGATGTACCTATGTCAAGTTCCTTGAAGATAGACAAAGATGAAGGAGGAAAGAAAGTTGACCATAAGCTATACAGGAGTATCATTGGTTCACTTATTTATCTTACTGCTTCTAGACCTGACATTTTGTTTAGTGTTTGCATTTGTGCTAGATTTCAAGCAGACCCTAGAGAATCTCATCTAAGTGCTGCAAAGCATATTAACAAATACACTGCTTCAACTTCAAGTATCGGCCTTTGGTATCCCAAAAAGGGATACTTTACTCTTCTTGGATACTCAGACGCAGATTTAGCAGGTTGCAGAATTAATAGAAAGAGCACATCGGGTACCTGTCAGTTACTTGGAAGCAGGACAGTATCTTGGAAGCATGACAGTATCCTCTTCCTCCCTTTTTTTAGATTGTTTCCAAGAGTTAGATGCTAAGTGTTAGATCAAATGGGTAATAAAATGTACGTGCCTTCACGGATTCTTGTATTCGATAATCACAGGAATATCATGTCCCTTAGACATGATTGAGGGGAATATAGAAATTACATGATCTATCATGCATATGCAATATGCTTCCAATGTCCTCTGTTAGAGCAAGCCTCTTTCTCAATTTTGATCAAGTATGGCCTCATGTATGCTGCAGTGGCTTTACTTTTGTCGCTACAGCAAGAAGTTTTCGTCTTAAGCAATTTGTGGTCAAAAAAAGAATCACAGAAACCACATGATACTGAATTGTGCTCTAAGCAAGTACAATGTGATTTGAATCCTGTTATACAAAAAAGATGGGATGCTAATTCTATTGGAAAATCCCTTCCTCATTTGGTGTGATTTTGGAACTTAATTGTGGTGCTTCATTGACAGGTACTGCTTCAGGATTCCAGAAAACTAGCCGTTGGCTTTAGCAGCACCATTGCCTTGTGCTAGAATCACGGTATACACTCAAATGGTGCGTCACAAGATGAACAAACTGGGTAAGTCTCTTGGCGTAATTGGACTCGGTGGGCTCAGTCACATGGCTATTAAGCTTGGGAAGGCTTTTGGACTAAAAGTCGCTGTGTTTAGTACAAGCATTTCTAAAAAGGAGGAAGCACTGAGCTTGCTTGGTGCTGACCATTTCGTTATCTCATCTGACCAAGAACAGATGAAGGCAAACAGGAAGATTTGGAATTATCAATACTTTAGATCCATGGATGTCAAGTGCTGCCGTGATTTGATGATTCCAATACATGCAGGCCATGGCTAAGTCCCTGGACTTTATAATCGACACGGCATTTGCTGATCATCTATTTGATCCTTACATGTCTCTTTTGAAGACGGGTGGCGTTCTAGCGTTGGTTGGGTCCCAAAGCGAAATTACATTCAGTGCGGTAAGCCTTAACCTCAGTATGTTTTTGTTCTCAAAGCTCATTACGAATGAAATATTGACACCTGATAGGCGAACAAACTAAGTTGCTCACAATGAACTTGTTGCAGGTATGGAAACAATTTTGGGTAGCACTACAGGAGGAATGAAGTATATCCAAGAAATGATAGACCTCTGCACGGCACAGCACATATACCTAGAAATCGAAGTGATACCGATCGATTATGCCAACGAAGCCCTTGAGAGGCTCATCAAGAGAGATGTTAAGTACCAATTCGTGATCAACATTGAGAACTCCTTGAAATGACATCATCAATTTCGGAAGTTGGAAACATCTTCTGGCAAAGCTGATCGTAAGAAGAGGAAAATAGGGAATTTCTTCTCGAGCATCTTCTTATTAACTTGGAAAATCATCGCCATGTGGCTATTTCCGAGGATCAAGCTTGAGGGACTCAATTGACTGAAATTGAAAATGCCGAGGATTCAATTAAGCAAAGTAAAATTTTAAGAATTCAATTGGCCAAAGCGCTAGAACATCGATGACTCTCTTTGCGCTTATTTTGTCATATATTCGCTCAATGCACAAAATTTCTCTTTTATGTGTCATGCTTTATTTGGTTTGAATTCAATCTAATTGCTCTTGACACCTCAACTGAAATGCCCATCATTTTTTTCGCTTGTCCGACTATCTTGTAGTGCATGAATCTTACAGTTTAGAATGGTTGACTAAAAGCAAGTGATAATCATCTTGTCCCTATGTGTTCCTATCTATTTCCACGGCATGCTGCGGAGGTGGTCAAGATCGCTAGAAAAACTGTCCCAGTTTTGCCAAATTGAGTAGGCTTTTACAGCTTTGTCAATGGCAATCTGTCTTGATATTCTGCATTGCATATCTATATCTGTTTGAAAGCAAGAGAGAATGAATCGAAGAAGCTCAAGGTTACCGAATAAGCAGATCTTGCTAAACTTAAGGTAAACTACTAAAAGAATTTTTACTTTGTCATTCTTGTCAGTGATAAATAATTATATGCTTCCGGTAATATTGTCGCGATCTTCTGCAAATCCTTGCATAGTTTTGCTGAAATTTTTTCTCCTCAAATATCTATCTTTGAACTAAATCTTGGTTTTAACCCAAAAAAATAAATAAATTAAATCTTAGTTAATGAAACAGTGTAAAAGGACAGGAAATTCCATGGTGAGTTTAAATTAAAGAGTTCATGTAAAGTGGGGTAGGCCCTTTTTCAAATAGTGTAATCAAGTTTTAAAACTTATTACAGATATGCAACTGAGTTCTACAACTTTCAAAAATTATAATCAAGTTATAAAACTTATCAAGTAGTTGTAATCAAGTCATTTCATTAACTTCGTCCAATATGGAAAACGAAAAAATGCCAACAAATTTTAGAACTTGATATCACAAAGTTCACAAATTTTAGGATATCAAATAAATCAGGCATATTTAATAAAAGAAAAATATTCAAAATATCCTAATCTACTACATCCAACAAGGTAGGCCACGTTGCATGATTGGCAATTGACATGGATGATCTTAAATGAAATGTCGTTTTGCAATTTTTTGTTATTATTTTTAGAAATTTTCCCCTTTTTCCTTTCCTCTTTTTTTTCTTTTTTCTTTCTTTTCCTATCGTCTCTTTCTCTGTTGTTCATTTTCTTTCCTGAACAAGACATTGAGGTCTTGGTGATGGCAAGCTTTGACCCCATGCGAGGGTAGATCTAGGCAAGGGCTTGCAAGTCCCCAACCTTGCCTATGGCCAGTGAGGGCCTGTAGGGCCCTTGTCCAAATCTAAGTGAAGGCTTGCAAGTCTCACTTGATGCCCTTACTTGTAGCCTATGATGGTCGCCGGTCATTGCTAAGGCATCGGCCACCGGCAGAGGGAAGAAAATGAACACTAGAGAATGAAAGAATAGGAAAAAAATTACTAAAAAAGAAAAAAAGAAAGAATAATAAAAATTTGTGAAACGACGCCACTTCATTTAAGATCATCTATGTTAGCTATCAGTTTTATCACTTAAAACAGCTAGTGTTTACTAAATTGCTCCATCACTGATTTTCGACCTAAGTTTAACTAGGTGGACTACAAAAAATGGTCAAAAGTTTTAGACAACATTGATCAAATTAAAAAGTTCAAAATTAAATTAGTGATCGGACAATAAGTTTAGGATTTTGAGACAATTTATTCATTCCACTCACTAAGGGGTTGTTTGTTTAAATATGTTTCTGTTCCTCGAAACACAATTTTTTTTTTCTTTTGTTCCGGGGAACAAAAAAAAGAACAAAAATGTGTTTGTTTACACTTTTGTTCCCGGGAACAAAAAATCCATTTTTTTGTTCCCGGGAACACTTCCAAGAAACACTTTTTTTTTCTCCTTTTTCTTCTTTTTTCTTTGGCCAGCGACCTTGCCGGAGCATCGCCGGCCCTCGGCGAGGCTCACCCTCACCTTGGCTGGGGGAGCTCGCCTAGCGGTGGCCCGGCAAGGCCAAGCTTGCCTAGCCACTGGTGAGGCCGAGCCTCGCAATGGCTGGGCGAGGCTGTCGGCCGGTTGCCGGCCATGGCTAAGGCTAGCGACCGGCTAAAAGGAAGAAAGAAAAAAAATGAAAAAATGAAAAAATAAAATAAAATAATTAAAAAATTAAAAAAATTAAAAAAAATTATACAAGTTTATCAAATGTGTTTCTGTTCTTTTTCTATTCTAGGAATAGAAATTTTTGTAGTTACCACACGTGTTCTTCAGTTCAAAAATTGTTCCCCGTAATAGAAATAGTTTAAATAGTTTTTTCTATTTTTATTCCTAGGAACAATTTTTGAACGGAAAAGTTATCAAACGCAGCCTAAAAGAACAAGCTTGTAATCATTTTTTTTTTTTTTTTTTTGCTTCTTTAAGAAATAGAGTTTCTCTCAGCTCCTCGTGAATGCTTCCTAGCTGGAAATGTTCATGCATGTTTTCCGTTTTTTGTTCAGAATGTTCATGCACGTTAGCAGAGTAAATTTCTACCAACTATTGCATGATCATTTTTTTGTAACTACGTAAGACACTCATCTCTCTTTCAGGTTTGTTATAGCAAAATACCCTCGATTCATTAGAGGACGTCCTTTTTGTTTCCCTTAGCAACTGAAATCTCGAAAACAGAGATATGCCGAGCTCATTGTTGCAAAAAAAATTTAATGTCCCAAGTATATAGGAGTCGAAGCTCTTGAAGAGATAGTATTTTGTGTATCAAATACATCATATTACAGTGGCACGTGAGAAAGCATGTTTGAAGAAAATGAATGTTCTTTAAACCGATTAATTGAATAATAGGACCATGAAGGGTCAGGTACAAATTATTGGCAGTGTAACGATGACCATTTGCGGGTCCTGTGGTGCAACGGCACATTGCCTATTGACATCTTTTATGTGTCAATAGGTTGATAATGCAATTAGGTTGTGGGAGGATGGATGGAAAAATTCCGGGAGCCGCTCTCCAGAAGATGTTACTGCATGCGTTCTTTGGTTAAGGAAGGGTCATGGGTTACGTTTGGCGAATCACTAATACTTTTCCACAATAGTAAGCTCAAAGATTAATCATGAACATCCAATGCTATGGCATCTATAAAGAGGTGACGGTTTCTTCTTCTTCTTCTTCTTATTGTGGGTCGGGTTCAGTTGACGTCACCGAGGAACGATGAGTTTGGAGGGTGTGAAGGAAGATTGTCTTAATTGGGCTGCCAGAGATCCTTCTGAACTTCTCGCCCCCTACAAATTCAGCCGCAGGTATTATCATCGCCGTTGTTCTTTATTCAATTCATCTGCTCCTTAGCTTTTCAGTGACTATCTGAAGTGTTCATCTGAATAAGTCTCAATACAGTGTTCTCAGGTCTTGACCTCTCTACTGTACTGCTGAACAGTTTTTTATGCTTGTCATTATGTTAAATTTCCACATCAACCAAACCATTTCTTTTTTTTTTCTTTTTTAACTTTTCTTGTGTACGCACTAATTTCTGGGTTGAGAATTGTTTGTGTGCATGATATGCCATGTCTGAGGCACTCAGAATTTCACGGGCAGACATGAGGATCCAGCACCAGCTGCCTTTGTGAGCATTTTAGTTTGTATGCTCTATTTAAACAAATGCTAATAGTCGTGGAATTAATCGGGCATATTTGAGGGAAATACACTCGCCAAAAGGACAAGCTCGATGTCCTTTTGCCGGTTTAAGTGACAGAATGTCTTCAACGTGAAATGTTTCATGGCCGGAAATGTTCATGCACGTCAGGAAGACGAATTCCTGCAGATTATTGCATGAACATTTTTTATAACTACGCAAGACACTAGTCTCTCTTCCAGCCTTGTCATGGCATTTTTATTTTTTTTGGTCGGAAATGATATATTCTTTCATTCATAAAATACGAGCTTTACAAGAAGACGATAGGTAAGATTCCGAACATAAAATTCCGAAAGAGCTGGGGGAGGAAATGATCTCCAATTTTGAGGTAGTGATTTAGTTCTGTGCATCTTCGCAAGCCAGACCAACTTCATCGAATTTGAACATGATAAAATGCTTTTGCATTGCTCAATAATGGGCTTCACATTCCAAGGAGTTTCAGCCCGGCCCATGATGCTTTGCTCTGCGGTTAAACAGTCCGTCTCACACTCCACTTTCCCTTTTTGTACTTTACCGATTCCTTCTTCTCCCACGTGCAGTTCCTTTTTGAACTGCAAAAACTCCAACCCGTGCAAAATCGCTAGGGTTTCGATTTGAACAGGGGAGGAAGCTCAGACCTGTCACACGAAGCCATTGATGACTTGCCCAGCTTGATCCCGCAAGATTCTGGTGACTAATATGACCTGTTCTCCTTGTACCCAAGAGCCGTTGACATTTAGTTTCATCAACCCTCTCTCCGGCGGTCTCCATCTTCTCGGTGAGTACAGATCTGTGGGTTTCTCAGCCTCTTTTTTGTTCTGCCATCTGCTGAAATTTTGGAGATGTGTTTGCGCTGGGTCGACTATGGTGTTCGGATCCGGTAGCTTAGCTCTGAAAATGGAGTGGTTTCGGGCTTTCCAAACTAACCAAAGCATCGTCGCCACCAGCTCCTTCTCGGGTAAGTCCCTGTTGCCTTCGAAACTTTCCATCAGCCATTTATCAAACCGGGATATGATGTTAGGTTTACACTTAAGATTGATCCGTAGATCTGTCCATATGTTCTTTGTCCATTTGCAGAGTAGAAACAAGTGTTTAGTGGTCTTCGGATGGGTGTTGCAAAGCGAGCAAATTGGATCAGGTAACACCTTTCGTTTGTATAGATTCTCTCTTGTTGGTATTGCATTTTGACAAATACTCCAAATAAAGATGCGCATCTTAGGGGGGATAGATAAATTCCAGAGCTTCGTCCACAATGTTCGAGGAGGCTAAAATGAGGTTGATGCTCTATGTTGTTCTGTTCTGTTGTTTGTGCACATGCTTTGTTATATCCACTTTTAACCGTGTACTTTCCATACCTGTTGCCTTTCCATACTAAGGTATCTTCCTTCTGGTTAGGATTTATAGGGATAGAGAGAATTTCATTTGCTATCCTATCCTTAAAAAGGTTTTGAACCTCTGTTTCTTTCCATCCCCTGTTGTCATCGCTTATAAGTTCAGCCATGGTTATGGGGTTGTCTTTATTTGCCGGACCACCTATCACACCATATTCCAGCTATTTATCCTCTCGTATTATGATTTGCTTGCCGTCACCTACCTTCCATTGTACCTCCTTTTTCAATAGCTTCTCTCCCCACCAGAATGCTTTGCCAACCCCATGATGGACACTGCCATTTTCCTGCCTTCCACATATCTCCATTTGGAAAGTAAATCCCTTTGAGAATTATGCTCCATAAAGCTAAGGGGGATTGAGATAGCTCCAGGCTTGTTTTCCCAGCGTTGCTCTGTTGAAATTTATTAAATCTCTGAATCCTAGCCCCCCTTCATCCTTTCTCATTTTCAATACTTCCCACTTCTTCCAGTGCAATCCTCTACTTGTATCATTTTGTTTCCACCAAAAGGATGCAATACTTCTTTTAATTTCTTTACATATTGAGATGGGTTTTTAAAGATCAACATGGCATATGAGGAAGGGCTTGTACTACACTTTTTATCAACATTTCTTTACTTGCTTTGGACAAAATTCTCTCTTTCCAGCCCTCCATCTTCATGTTTAATCTAGCTAGGATCTAGCGAACATCTCTTTTTTGACCGGCCCCAATCCGTCGGAATGCCAAGATATTTCCTTGTCTTGTCTATGATCGAGACTCTAAGTTCTTGTGCCAAATTCTTTTTCAAATTCGACGGGCAACCCCTGCTGAAACTTACTCCTGATTTGTTTAGGTTTATTGCTTGGCCCGTAGCAAAATAATATTGGTTTAAGACATCTACTAGGTTTTGACATTCTAAAATAGTCCCATCCAAGAAGAAGATAGAATCATCGGCAAAGAGTAGATGTAATAGAGTAGGGCAATGTGTATTCAGTGTTATCCCTTTTAGACTCCCATCTACCATAGCCTTGTGCATTAACCATGATAGAACATTCGACACAAGAATAAAAAGATAAGGTGATAGGGGATCACCTTGCCTCAATCCCCTTGATGGTGTGAAATAGTGCATAGGCTTCCCATTTACCTTCACACTAAAAGTTACTGTTGAGACACATTGCATAATCAACCCTACCCACCTTGTACCGAATCTCAGTTTCAGCAAGCATTCCCTCAAAAAATCCCACTCCACTCTATCGTATGCTTTTTGCATATCTAGTTTCAGAATGGCTTGAAATTTCTTTTTTCTCTTTTTAATTCTAAGCTGATGGATAACTTCCTGAACTATTAAAATATTATCTTGAATTTACCTCCCTTGTACAAAGGCATTTTGTTCAGAAGTAATAATTTATGGGAGCCATCTCTTCAGTCTATTTGCCAGCACTTTAGCAATGATTTTGTAACTGAAATTACATAGGCTAATAGGTTTGAATTGGTTTATGCTTTTTGAATTTTTGACTTTCGGTATTAGGGAAATATGCGTTTAATTTAGGGTGGGGTCAAGAGTACCTGTCTCAAAGAAGAGCTGTACTAGCTGAAAAACTTCATGCTTTAGTTCCTCCCAATTGTGCTGATAAAATTGCCCATTTACACCATCAAGACCCGGAGCTTTGAGTGCACCTAATTGGAAGACCGCTTCTTCTACTTCTTCAATTTTCACATTTTCCATTAGTTGTGTGTTCATTGCCTCATTTACTGGACTAGGACACTAATCTAGGACCAGCTGGAAATTCCTCAGGCCCACAATTTCATAAAGTGTTTGATAAAAATCCCCGATATGTTGCTTAAGCATATTCCGCTCCCTACACCATGTGTCTTCATTTATCTTTAGCGTTGTTATTATGTTTCTCTACCTTCTTTGCACTGTTGTGGCATGAAAATACTTTGTGTTTTTGTCTCCCCATTTAAGCCAATTGATACACGCCCTAAGCCCCCAATGCTTTTCCTCCTGTCTCCATAATTTTTCAATTTGATCCACAACCTGCTGATATTCCTCCTTGCTGAAACTGTCTGGATGTGTATTAGTTAGCTCTGTTAATGTCCTCTTCAGCTCTCTTATGCGAATGGCAGCATTAGGGAACTTGTTTTTGCTCCAATTTGCTAGTTCTTTAGAAACATCTTGCACTTTATTTGAAAAACTGTTTTCATTTGAGATTTCCATCCCATGGTTGCTTTATGATCTCCCTACATTCTGCTTCTTCTAGCCAATAAGCTTCGAACCTGAATTGCTTTTTTCTTTTCTGACTTTCAGGGTGCAGCATGAGAAGAAGTGGGCTGTGATCTGAGCCAACAACTGGTAGAGTTTGAACTTCAGCACTTAGGAAGGTCACCCGCCAGTCCATGGTACATAAAACTCGATCTAATCTTTTTTTAACCAAATCCTCTCCTGCTCTGTTGTTTGCCCAAGTATAGGCACAGCCTTTGCTATCGATATCCATTAGGGAGAAATCATTCAAGAGCTCACAAAAAGCTGCTATTCAATAGTAATCAGCTGCCATTTTTCCTACCTTCTCCCAAGCATATAAAATTTCGTTAAAATCCCCCATACAAATCCATGGAAGTAGGTTTTGTGACTGGATTTCCCTTAATTTGTGTCATAAGAGTAGCCTCTCCCCATAATAGGTAGGAGCATAGAGAAAGGTTATTCGCATATGACAGCCACTAGTCGGATCATAACATTCAACATCAATGAAAGCTTTGTTGCTGGAATTCACTTTTAACTCCACCTCTTCACTCCACATAAGTACTAAGCCTCCTGCAATGCCTTCTAGATTCTCTATAATTTTATTTAGGAACTTTAGGCATTTAATGACGCCATCAACTATCAACTCCTTGTTCTTAGTCTCCATTAAGAAAACCATGGTAGGCCTTTCGAGATCAATTAAAGCTCTCAGCTCTTGGAATGTCAGGGGGTTGCCCAGCCCCTGATAGTTCCAGCTAATGATCTTTATGACGTCTTCGGTGGCTTATTAGCGCTAGCCACCAAAGCCCAATCATTTCCCTCCTTTACTATATGAACCGAGGTTTCCAGCAGCTCAATATCGTCAATGAGTAACATTGCATTTTCTGCTGATCTTTTCTGTTTTTTTGGTTTTCTAGGTCTTCAAGCCCTTCTTGCTGTTGCTGTCCTCGGTCTAAAAGTTCACTTTAGGAAGATCAATACACATAATCTATTCCCCTTTATCTTTTTTTGCTTTGATATATAGCCGAGCCTTCTATTATATAATTAGAAGAATAACAATATGCCATTTTCTTGTTACGAGTAACAGTAGCCCGTATCTCCGATTCATTTCTCACCTCTCTTTCCATATAATTTTCTGTTGCAGGCGTTTCAAGGACAACTTCTTTAATATATGAATTTGTTTCTAATTTGCCATAGAAGGCTTCCCAATTAGGGCTGTGATCACGTACTTCCGCCTTTAGCCAAGGTCCGTACTTTCCTGCCTTATTTTCTACCCATTTAGTCTGATCATAAGGGATTTACTCACAATTTGTGGCGTAATGACCAATTCTCCCACATGAGTAGCAATAATGTGGAAGTCGTTCATACTTAAATTCCACCGATAGCTTCTTATTCCCTATGTCCAATATAGCCCCTAATTTTAAAGGTGAATTCAAATCCAGTTCTACTCTCACCTTTCCTGCTTTGTGTGGGCTATTTCCTTTAGCCTTCATCTGTATTTCCACAACTCGTCCCACTCTTTCAGCCAAATCAGCAACCACATCCTCTCTAAACCATCCTGGAGGTATCACTCCCATTTGAACCTAGAAAGTGCAGCAAGAAAAATCATAACAGTGCTCTGGGATCTTTGGTTCGCATTGTTTCAGAACTAAAATGTTACTTGCAAAATACCATAGACCTGTTTTTATGATTCTATTTTTATCCTCTTTAGATTGAAAAACAAAGGAGAATAATCTTGGCTCTTTTTGTAGATAAGCACCTGAATCTGTTTTCCATGCCTTCTTCATCGTGTTAGAAAAGGCTTGGAAATTAACATTAGATTTGGAGAATAGCTTGCCAAATAGAGTGAGATTGCATTCCTGCCTTTTAGTAGGAGGAATATTTGTCGAGACCTCAACAACATCACTTTCTGACCAGAGATAACCTACGCTTTTGCACAACGCTGCTAATCGCAAATCATTCTCGTTCTCACCTTCCATTTCTCCGTTTTACAGGGTGTCTTGCTACTCTTTGCCTACACCGATCTAAGGCTGGGTCACTGTTCTTTGCTTGTTTAGAGTTAAAAACCGGGGCCGCTTGTCTTTACTTACTCGGAACACAAAACTGGATTCCACAAAAGGGGCAATGGTTGGAGTGGTTGATTTGATGGATCTGTCTTATATTTTTTTGGGAATAATAGATAACGTCTTAGGGTTAGATTGAAGGGGGCTCTGTAGAATTGGTATGGAAGGACCTAAAATGGTGATACTATCATCTATGAGAAGGAGCGTGAAGAATATGATGTTGTGGAAAGGGGAGAAGGTTACACGATGATGATTCGTATGTGGATTTTTGGTATTTTGAAGGAGAAACTGAGGAAGGAGAGGGTTAGGGTTCAGAGATCAACTTACCAGATCTGAAATGCACTCAAATCCATTTGGGATGAGCATCGAATACAGAATCATGGTGGTTGTAGGAATCGATTTGTGCTAACAACCATTGAAGAGATAGGGGAAAGCTCTGCCCTAAGGAGAGAGAGGAGCTCTTCCAAGAGAAGAGAGTTAGGGCACTGGGAGCTTTGTCATGGCATTAGAGGACGTCCTTTTGTTTCCTATAGCCACTAAAATTCCGGAAACAGAGATATGTCAAGCTCATTGTTGCTTAAAAAGATTACTAAGGTTGAAAAAAAAAAAGTGTATTAGAAATTCTAAAACTTGTCATATAATTGCAGTTAAGTACTAAAATTTCCAAAAATGCAATGGAAGGATTTACATTAGACCAATTTGACAAATTCTAGAACTTGGTTTCAAAGTTTCATAACCTAATTGCACTTCCATGATAAGTTTTAAAACTTTCAATGTACTTATCCAGAAAAAAAAAAAAAATGGTCAAATTGGCCTGAACTTAAATATTTCTACAGTCCACTCAAAACAAGACTCATCACAAGCATAACATACATAAAACAAGCATAGACACTCCTATGTATCTAGAGTCAAAGCTCTTTGAGTATTCTTAATATAAGATATATCATGTGACAATGACATGTAAGCCAACAAGTCTAACAGATGAATATTCTTGAAATAGATTAATCAAGTATAAATTGTAAGAGGACAGTAATTGGGCGGTACATCATGTCGGATGTGTTAAATTCTGTCTCGAGTTTGAGTTTTTGTAAAATGCAATCCGTTTGGATAAAAATTTTATTATTTCATCGTGGATATATTTTTTTGATGAAGATAATATTCAAGATTACCAACAAGAAAAGAAATTGGAAATTCTTTTTGGGTCTTGGATGTTTTCGATTAAAAGAAGCTTCATTGGACATCAAGAAGGTTTAAAAAAAAAGGAAATAAAATAGAATTTAAAAAAGGAGCAAAATTTTTTTCTTTACCTGCTGGAGCCGAGCAAGGTTATCTACGTGGGGCCCAAAGTCAAAGTCTTGACTTTGGGCACACAATATATATAAAACAGAACACGTCTCTTTTTAAGAAAGAGCCGTTGAAGCCCTACGAAGAAGAAAGAGCCGCACAAAAGGAACATCTAGAAGAGCGCCGCACGATCAAGCAAAGAATAACGCAAATCCGTACGTATGCAAACCAAAAGACAAATGCTGGAGTTATTGTTTTTGGCATGCGTAAAGCGTTTTGTTTAAAGTTTGAACGTGATAAGTTTATGCTGTGTGTTTATGTCCAAGTGAGTTATTTATTTATAATCACTTTGGATTTGAGATCATCGCACTGAGTGGCGTTGCTAGCTTTGGGCTTTCTCCCTCTCATAAAGGGGAGAAGTTCGAATCCCCAGTACATCGCAGGTGGACTTACCCGCTTCACGGGGGTGATGGGTTCCTCCGTGGGCCCCAGGGTTTGCCCGTCGATTATCGGCTGATGGGTTTCCTAGGTCATTAAAAAATAAATAAAAACACTTTGGATTTGAGCTGAAATCTACGTGTATGAAACACTTAAGCGTGTAAGCGATTATAAACTCTGATTCTCCAATTATAGTGGATTATTTGCTGCTGCCTATCCCCAACATCCTGTCGTTTCCGCATATTATATTCCAACAGAATGTGTAACCAACAACATATGACCATTTTCACAGGTCCTAGCAGTAGATTGCTCATTGACTTCTTTCTGAGTATACAACTCGTATAATTCAATTAGGCCAAGGATTAAAAAAAAAAAAATTGCTAGTAACCACTATCTAGAAGATGTTGCTGCTTACGTTCTCTCGGCTAAGGAATGGTCATGGCATATGTCTGGTGTGAACATCAATGACTCTCATTACACTTACTTTTCATTTATTTGCTCAATGGACGAATTTTCATTTCATGCATCAAGCTTTTTTTGGTTTGAATTTAATCTAATTGCGTTGCCACCTTCGGTGCAAGGCACATCATTTTTTGCCCGCTTGTCTGGCTATCTTATGGCACATGAATCTTACAGTTTCAAATGAATGACTAAAAAAAAGCAGGTAACAATCAGCTTATCCCTCTGCATGCATTCCTATCCATTTGCACAGCAGCTGCCGAGGTGGTCAAGATCGCTGGAAAAAACTATCCCAATTTTGCCAGATTGAGGAGGCTTTTACAGCTTTGTCAATGACAATCTGTCTGGATATTCTGCGTTGCATTTTAATATCATTTTGAAGGCAAGAGAAAAGGAATTGAAGATACTCAAGGCTATCGTTTAAGCAGATCTTGCTAAACTTAAGGTAAACAATTAAAAGAATGTTTTGCTATATCGTTCATGTCAATGACCGATAATTATTTGCTTCCGGTGATATTGTAGTGATCTGCAAATCCTTGCATGGTTCTGCTGAAATACCTTTCTCTCCAAAATACTATCTTTGAAGAAGATGAATATTCTTAAAACAGATTAATCAAAATACATACCACTAGAGGCTCATGACATATTTTATGTGTCAATTATTGGTGGTGTAACCGGCATAGTTGACCATCCGCGGGTCCTGTAGTGCAATAGGTACGTTGCCTATTGACATATTTAATGTGTGAATAACTTAATAATGCAATTGTTATTGGGAGGATAAATAAAAATACCAAGAACCGCACACCAGAAGACGTCACTGCATACTTCATTGGTTAGGGAACGGTAATGGCTTACGTTTGGCACTAATTCTTTTCCACAATAGAAAGCTCGAAGATTGACCCAGAACAGGCGACGCTATGGCATCTATAAAGAGGTGACGGTTTTTGATCGCTCAACCTCGTTCTCTGCTAATCTCGCTCTTTGCTCAAAAGTCAGACCGCAAAATCTTGTCTGCACGGAAGCGGAATTGCCAAGTCTTCGTGACATCTGGCCTTTTGACCATTTGAACTTCTGTTTTTCGGTTTGAAATTCTCTTCTTCATTTCTCTTTCACGAAAATTCTTCTTTTCTTCTTCCATAATTCAGCTTATTGAGAGATTAACACAGCAATTTTTTTGTGGGTCGATTTCAGTTGAGGTCGTTGAGGAACGATGAGTTCAGATGGTGCGAAGGAAGATTGTCTTGGTTGGGCTGCCAGAGATCCTTCTGGACTTCTCTCCCCCTACAAATTCAGCCGCAGGTATTACTTTTACCATTTTTCTTTATTTAATTCATCTGCTCCTTGCACTTTCTATTAAAGTATTTTTCTGTCTAAGTCTCAATACGGTGTTCTCTGGTCTTATCTTCTTACCTGTAACGCAATACAGTTTTTGATGCTTGTCATATATTTAAATTTCCACATTGACCAAACCATTTCGTTTTTCTTTTTTAAATTTTGTTGTGTATGCACTAATTTCTGGGTAGAGAATTGTTCGTACGCATGATATGTCATGTCCCAGAATGAGTTGCTTAGAATTTCATGGCAGACATTAGGATTGAGGTGCTGCCTTTGTGAGCATTTGAGGTCGTATGTACTATTCGACAAATGCCTATAGTCATGGATTTGGTTCCTTTTCATTTCTCTTTTCTTAAATTTTGTTTTGGGTTGAATGTATGATTATTGTACGTCACGCTTAGTTTATTGATCTGAAAAATGAGAATAAAAGGTATCTGAGTCTGACTAGTTGCTTGATTAGATGCTCACCTGTTTGGGAATTCTCTCTTTAGGACCGTGGGAAGCGATGACGTCTCGATTAGGATCACGCACTGTGGAGTGTGCTATGCAGATGTGGGTTGGACTAGGAATATGTCGGGAAACTCCAAGTATCCTCTGGTGCCAGGGTAGGATGCAGCGTGATTCGAATGCTAATCTTTTTTCTTAGCACCATCCTAATAATTCTCTGAACAAAATTTGCGAATGATTTTTTTGATTGATTCAGGCACGAGATAGTTGGAATTGTGAAACAGGTTGGCTCCAGTGTCCAACGCTTCAAAGTTGGCGATCATGTGGGTGTGGGAACTTATGTCAATTCATGCAGAGAGTGCGAGTATTGCAATGACGGGCTAGAAGTCCATTGTGAAAAGATGGTTTTGACTTTTGATGGAATCGATGCGGACGGTACAGTCACAAAGGGAGGATATTCTAGTCACATTGTCGTCCATGAAAGGTAATTGCTTATCGACACAATGTTATTAGGCAGCATTTTGCACTGTGAAAGAATTTCAAATCATGGTGGCCAAAAAAAGATTTCATGTCATGTCTTCTTCTCTGCTAATTTTCTTCATATTCTGATTGTGACCAGAAGTGGCATAATGCATCTTGTGGAAAGGGATAAAGATACTTTCTATAACGGCTCTGGAGGGTCTTTAAGTCCTCTGTATCCAATTACCATTCAAACCATTCAATGGAGAATTGGCTTCATTAAATGCAAAAAGAAATTCTTTCTTTTGAATAACCATTGTCAAGAATGGGGTAAGCTGTCCTTAGATTGTTAGAGTTAGATCATAAGTATCAGATCAAATGGGTAGCTAAATGTATGTGCTTTCACTAATTCTTGTATCTGATAGAGCCACAGGAATCTTGTGTCCCTTGGAGAAATTGATTGAAGGAAATAGAGAAATTACGTGTTCAGTCAAAGCATATGTGATATGCCACCAGTTTCCTTTCTTAGAGCAAGTGACTTTTCTTAATTTTAATCGAGTGTGGCCTCCGGTATGCTGCAATTGCTTTATTTTCGTTGCTACAGCAAGAAATGTTTGTCTTGAGCAATTTGTGGTCAGAACAAGGATCACGGAAACAACATGATGCTGAATTGTGGTCTAAGCAAGTAAAATTCCCAAGCATGCGGAAGATAGGATTTCTGGCTCTGTGATTTGATTCCTTTTAGACAAAAAAGACAAGATGCTGATTCTATTGGGAAATCACTTCCTCTCTTGGTGTTATTTGGAAACTTAATTGTGATGCTTCATTGACAGGTATTGCTTCAGGATTCCAGAAAACTACCCGATGGATCTAGCAGCGCCATTGCTCTGTGCTGGAATCACAGTGTACACTCCAATGATACGTCACAAGATGAACCAACCTGGTAAGTCTCTAGGTGTAATTGGACTTGGCGGGCTCGGTCATATGGCAGTTAAGTTTGGGAAGGCTTTTGGACTAAAAGTCACAGTGTTCAGTACAAGCATTTCTAAAAAGGAGGAAGCACTGAGCCTACTTGGGGCTGACCATTTCGTTATCTCATCTGATGTAGAGCAAATGAAGGTAAAAAAAAAAGGAAAAACTAGAATTATCCACATTGAGATCCATGGTGGTCAAATTCTGTTGTGATTTGATAAATCCAATGCACGCAGGCCATTGCTAAGTCCCTGGACTTTATAATCGACACGGCAGCCGGCGATCACCCATTTGATCCTTACATGTCTCTTTTGAAGACTGGTGGCATTCTAGCATTGGTCGGCTTCCCGAGTGAAGTTAAATTCAGTCCAGCCAGCCTTAACCTCAGTATGTTTTTGTTCTCAAATCTGATTACTAAATGAAATTTCATACTTGATAGGTGAACTAAGTTGCTCTCGGTGAACTTTTGGCAGATATGAGAACTGTTTCGGGTAGTGTAACGGGAGGAACAAAGGATACCCAAGAAATGATAGACCTGTGTGCGGCGCAGAAGATATACCCAAATATCGAAGTGATACCGATCGATTATGCCAACGAAGCTTTGGAGAGGCTCATCAAGAGAGATGTTAAGTATCGATTCGTGATCGACATTGAGAACTCCTTGAAGTGACACCATCATTTGTTGAAGTAGTTAACTTACAGTTTTTACGTGTCTTCAATAATGTATTAGTGGAGTCCTAGTCAATAGGAAGTGGCTTGTTTTTAGGAGTTAGTGTCTCCACATGTTCTTTGTTGTTGTTGTTGTTCTATAGCTATTTTCTTGCTAAGTGATTTGGATGTTCTGATGAATAAGGTAACAAGAGTTACAGCAACAATTCTCTTGTGTGTTTTCTTTTCTGAGTCTATTTGATTAAATTTCAACATCAATTTGGGAAGTCGGAAATTGTTGCTGGCAAAGCTGATCACACGGAGAGGAAAAGTGGGAGTTTCAGCTAGAGGAGAGCATCATCTATTCCTTTTTAATTGCTCTGTTGGAGTACAAATAAACTATGCCTAATATACTTCGATGCCTGTGAGTTTTATAGCAGAAATAAGTGAAATGGGTAATGAAATCCTGGTACTTTTCTATGTGATGATTGAGAAACTGTCTGAAAAATTGGCTTCTTGAGATTCTGCTTGAATAGCTACGCCTCTCCTATAGGTTTTCTCCTCAAGCATTTCCTTAGCCACTTGGAAAATCACAGCCATGTGGCTCTTTCCGAGGATAATATTCGAGGGACGTGATTGACTAAAATTGGAAATGTTTAGAAGTCAATTGAACCAAATAAAATATTTAGATTCCAATTGAAAATAAAATATTTAGAATCCAATCAGTCAAAGGGCAAACGATCAATGACTTCCATTGCTCTTATTTTGTCATTTATTTGCTCAGCCCTCCTCGTTTTCCTTTGACCTTTCATTTTTTTCCAGAAGAATAAGATTCTTTTAATGACTTTGTAAGATCCGTTGCCTTTTCAATGTATTAATAAAATTAATATCAGAACACGATTTTTTTTGTGACATTTTTCAATTACGTCTATTAACTCATGTTATATCATCATTCAATTCCCCTCCAATGACAATTACGATCCAAATCTTTCCTTAAAATCTATAAATTTATATAATTACTAGTAGAAAATACACCACTACATGTTCGTGTCAAATTAATAAATTATATTTGCGAATAAGTAGAAAAAAGGCTAAAAATAAAATAGAAAAAGAACGGGAAACTCTTATTTCGCCCTCCCGCGGGCTGCCCACGTCGTATTACGAATTTCTTTCTTTAATTAATTAAAAAAACGTCAGAGCCGTGCCAGTCTGACACTGTCAGAAAAATCCCTGCTGACAAGTCCCGCCGCCCTCGCCTCCGCTGAGCTCGGTCGCCGTCAAGTCGTCTCTTTGAAGTCACGGTCGCCGCCCTTGTTCGCCGGCGGCTGTTGGGTCTACTTCCAAACGGAGCTCAACCATCTGTCCTGGTGCTTTCTCTTGTCGGAATCGAACTTTGGTCGCAGTCTCACGCTTACCAACCATCGAAATGGTATGTTTTCTTGGGTGGAAGCTTGTCTAATTGTAGCTTATGAGTTATTGGGTTAGCTGTGGAAATGGCAAGTCTATGATTGTAATGATCAGATTGATGAGTTGATGTTGGTCGTGCAGTCTCAACCGGATAACAAGCCGGAAGGCGTGGAAGACCTGGAGAGGAAAAAGAAGAAGGAAGAGAAGGTTTGATCAATGCATCATTTGATTGTCTTTTTAATGCAACGGACTTCATCTGGTTTGAATATGTTAGAAGATATGCAATATTCTCTTTGGAGATTGTAATTTGATCTGACTGTGTACATATCAATTAGAGATTAGATACACGTCTAGATTGATACATAGGATTCTTTATTTCCATTAATTGTACATCTCTAACTCTATTTACATAGGATATGTACAGATTACATTTCAATTTGAGGAAATACAGAAAACCTTCGCTCCTTTCTCGATCGCTCCTTCTTCACCTTCGGTTTCTTTCATGGTATCAAAGCTTTAGGCTTCTGATTTGCTTCCGCTCTCTTCTTCTGTCAAAACAGTTCTTCAACCTACAAAAAAGAGGGACTTGTTTGGCATTAGAATTAATATCCGAAGGTTTCTTTTTACTCACCATGACCTCCCCGCAAACCAGCATCTCTGTCTCGGAAACTCACCGGCCCGAAGAAGTAATTCCCCATGATCCGCAGGCTGATCTTCAACCTGCAACACTTGCAGTCACAAGTCAGCAGACTCAACCTCAACCCCCTCAGTGGCGACCCACGCAGACTCAGTTCAATGCGGGGCAACCCTTGGCGGGTCAACCATACCAGTGGATTCCATATCCACTCTATTTCGGGCAAGCCCGAATCCATCATCGTCGCATATGTGGGTCACCGAGCTACGTCCAAACCGATGGAGGCCCACCAAGCACAAACGGGGCAAACTCAGCCATCGGATCGGAGCAGTTGAGCGGGTCGGGAGAGCCGGGTATGGGAACAAATCCCTACCTGGGTTTTTATCATGCGGGGTATCCAATTGGGGCGAACGAATCGGGTCAAGGAAATACCTACCCGAACCTCGCACCTGGCTTTCTACCGTTTCCGGCGGTGGCGCTCGTCGGACGACCAGAACCCGGCGATCCATTGTTCGTCTCTAATGCCGACGGACCAGAATTGCGGCTCATTAGCCAGCAATTGACCGGGCCAGAAAATTACACAAGATGGTCGCAGGAGTTCCGGCGCGCCCTAGCAACCAAAGATAAAGACGGTTTCCTCGACGGAACCATTCAAGTCCCCATAGATGAACGTCTGGCCCGACTCTGGAGGAAGAACAACCGCCCGATCCGAACTGGATCGGCAATTGTGTCTCCTCCGAGGTCGCGGCCGGACTCCCACCAACAGAAGACGCAAAAGAAATGTGGGAAAACATACAGGAAATGTACGGGAAGTTGGACCAGGCAAAAATTTTCAATCTCATGCAAGATCTCAGTGAATTGAAACAGGGTAATATGACGGTCACAGCCGTTTTCAACAAACTTTCGTCTCTGTGGAACAATCTCGAGGCGGCCGAGGAGAAGCTCGTGGGACCGGAGTCCACCCTCAAACAATACAGATCTATCAAAGATAGGGAGAAAGCTACACGCTTTCTCCTCATTTTGAACGAGACTTACCTCGGATTTCGCTCGCAGATCCTCGCCATGGATCCCATGCCGCCGATTGGGCGGATTTTTCAATTGGCCGTGCAGGAAGAAAGTCAGCGACACGCGACGTCGCCGGACCACACCAGAAGCGGCGAAAGCATCGCACTCGCAGCGCTCGGTGATCGGCGAGACGCGGCCTCCAGAACCCTAAACCTAGATCGCGAGAGAGAGAGACGAGCGGCGAAACTAGGGTTCACCGAAGAATCCAGGGTATTTAAATCAAATCGGATGGACGGCCAGGATCTGTCCCGAGGATCGGACGGCTTGCAAGCTTTTGATCGCTCGATCGGATCCAACGGTGTACAGCCGCTCGAGTCAAAAGGATCGGACGGCCAGATCTTCGCTACAATCAAAGGAATGGACGGTCAGATGCTTGCCACATCATCAAGAAATTTCGGAAGAAATTTTAAAGGCAAGAATAAATTATTTTGTGATTACTGCAAACGTACTAATCACTCAATTGATAATTGCTGGAAGTTGCACAGAAAGCCTAGTGAAAAAGAAAAAAGGATTTCATCAGCTTACCAAGTTAATGGGCCGACCGGTAAAAAATTTGACCAGCCCATCTCATATAGTCAGTACAATCAGTTGATGGAGGCAATTCAAAAAATGGACACAACCAACAAGAGGAGCAAGTTTTTAAGGTATTATTCATTGCTTGATTAATTCAATATCCAGAAAGACATGGATAATTGATTCAGGGGCAAGCGACCATATTATATGTGACAGGGGATTTTTCTCAAGTACAAATGACAGAGTGAATTTCCCTATTTCTGTGCAATTGCCCAACGGGAATATTACTCATGTTCATGAAACAGGGACAGTCAATCTCAGCTCACAAATTACTCTTAGAAATGTTCTTTATGTCCCGAATTCCAATTTAACCCGATTTGTGTGTCCAAAGCTTGTCAAGAAAATTCTTGCCAAGTCTTTTTCAATGCTTGACGCATGTTTCTTTCGGGACCTTTCGTTGGGAAACGATGGGCTTGGGTAGTCTCTCGAAGGTCTATTTTTCTGGAATAGTTTTTCAAGTAATTTTCCCTGCAATTATTTGAATAAGTCATCATTGTGTAACCCGACTACCAATGATAGAAATTCCATTATGCATTTGAGATTGGGCCACAGTGCTTCTTTTCCCTATTCACATTGTCATATATGTCCTCTTGCTAAACAATCCCGTTCACCTTTTCCGTCTAGTAATACTCAAACTAGTGAGATTTTTTCATTAATTCATGTGGATATCGGGGACCATACCACACATTAAATCATGACGGGTCTCGATATTTTCTCACTATAGTCGATGATTACTCTCGTGCTACTTGGACCTTTTGATGCAATCTAAAAATCAGACATATTCTCATTTGAAGAGCTTTATCTCACTCTCAAAGAATCAGTTTGGCAAATCCATACAACGGATCCGTTCCAATAATGGGAGAGAATTCTTCAGCCATGATTGCTCCTCGCTATTTACTACACATGGCATACAACATGAAAGCTCATGTGTCTATTCACCACAACAAAATGGCGTGGTGGAACGGAAACATCGACATCTATTAGAAGTCGCACGAGCCTTAAAGTTTCAAGCATCAGTTCCAGACAATTATTGGGGAGATTGTGTGGTCACAACCACTTACCTAATCAACCAAATGCCAACTCAGATTCTTAAAGGGAAAACTCCTTTTGAGTTACTATTTGGGAAGAAACCGAACTCCAGCATCTCAAGGTCTTCAGATGTCTTTGTTTTGTTGCAACAGTGGGGCCAAGAGATAAATTCAGTCCACGTGCTAGGAAATGCATCTTCATGGGATATCCCAATTTGAAAAAGGGATATCGGGTTCTTGACATTTCCACAAAGGAATTTCTGGTAAGTCGTGACGTCATCTTTCGTGAAGATGTTTTTCCCTTTTCTGAGCAGACAACTTCAGATGCAAACACAGGAATGACAGCTCCTCCCCATAGCGTTTTATCTGATGAAACAGTGCCTCAAGGTCATGCCTATATACCCATGGAAGAATCAAGGTACATTCCTTCCACCGATTCAATTCTTCCAGTATCAACACCAACACCTGTTGAGAGCACCGATCGCTCAGAAGAAAATTTAGAATCACGACTCGAAGATTCCCATGATGCTGAAGAAAATCAGCATATAGAGTCGGAACCTACCAGTGTGACAAATACAGACATGACTCCTCCAAGGCGTTCTGGTCGCACCACACGACCTCCTACCTGGACTAAAGACTATATCTGTGCAACTCATTCTCCAGGTACTCAATATCCAGTCTCATCATATGTTTCCTTTCATAGATTATCACAGGAACATAGATGTTGCATTAGTCGCCTATCAGAAGAACAGGAGCCATCTAGTTATGATGAGGCATCCATTAAACCAAAATGGCAACAGGCCATGAAAGCGGAACTTCAAGCCTTGATTGAGAATAAAACATGGGATCTTGCTTCATTACCCCCTGGTCGCAAGCCAATTGGCTGCAAATGAGTCTACAAGATCAAATATCGTGCTGATGGTTCCGTTGAAAGATACAAGGCATGGTTGGTTGCCAAGGGATTCACACAAAAGGAAGGCTTTGACTACCACGAGACTTTTTCTCCGGTTGCTACCGATGTCACGGTTCGTTCTTTTTGTCTGTTGCTGCTATTAATAATTGGAATCTACATCAAATGGATGTACATAATGCCTTCTTGCACGGGGATCTTGATGAGGAAATTTATATGGATATTCCTCAAGGCTTACGGAGACAGGGGGAGAATAGAGTATGTCGTCTCCGCAAATCCCTCTACGGATTGAAGCAAGCATCCAGACAATGGTATTCCAAATTTGCAAATGCTCTAATAACAGCAGGCTTCAAGCAGTCTAAGCATGACTATGCTTTATTCACACGAACTAAAGGTATGTCATCCATTTATTTAATGATATATGTCGATGACATACTTCTTATGGGAAATGATAAGGCTGCCATAGACAATTTCAAGGATTATTTACATGCTACCTTTCACATTAAAGACTTAGGAGAACCTAAATATTTTCTTGGAATTGAAATAGCTCGATCTGATCAAGGAATCTCTCTTAGTCAACGAAAGTTTGTCTTAGAAATTATATCGGAAGCAGGCCTATCAGGTTGCAGACCAGCTGTGATTCCTATTGAGCAGAACACTAAGTTGACTACTGCAGAATATGATAGGGATGTATCACGAGAATGATGATCACATACTCAAAGATCCATCGGGTTATCAAAGACTTGTCGGGAAGCTCATATACCCGACCATGACTAGACGACATCTCTTATGCGTACGAGACCCTTAGTCGGTTCATGCACGGTCAAAGCGATCTCATTTGGAAGCTGCATTGAAGGTTGTGAAGTACTTGAAAAGGTGTCCAGGACTTGGAATTCTTCTATCCAAACAAGTGTGACATGAAGATGAGAGCATTGCGATGCTGATTATGCTACATGCCCTACTAGTCGAAGATCGATCCTTTGGATCGCATCAAATTAGGGGATTCGCTCCTCTCATGGAAGACCAAGAAACAACCTACCGTATCCTTGTCTTCGGCCGAAGCTGAGTATCGATCTATGGCAAAAACTACTTGTCAAGTGGTGTGGATACGAGGATTGCTTAAGGACCTCGGAATACAAGTACGAGGAGCGACAAAATTATTCTGTGACAATGATGCAGCTCTCAAATTGGCAGCAAACCCTATAGTGCACGAGAGGACTAAGCACATAGAAGTAGACTGTCACTTCACACGAGACAAGATTCAAGAAGGGGTAATTGAGACAGAAGGAATTGGCACAGCAGAGCAGCCAGCAGATCTTCACCAAACCCCTATGTCATCGACAACATGCATATCTACTAAGCAAACTAGGCGTCTTGGATGTCTACAAGCCACCAGCTTGAGGGGGAGTGTTAGAAGATATGCAATATTCTCTTTGGAGATTGTAATTTGATCTGATTGTGTACATATCAATTAGAGATTAGATACACGTCTAGATTGATACATAGGATTCTTTATTTCCATTAATTGTACATCTCTAACTCTATTTACATAGGATATGTACAGATTACATTTCAATTTGAGGAAATACAGAAAACCTTCGCTCCTTTCTCGATCGCTCCTTCTTCACCTTCGGTTTCTTTCAGAATACAATGTAATTGCCCTTGCCACCTCAGGTGCAAGGCAGATCATTTTTTTTTTTTTTTTTTTTGCTTGTCTGGCTATATTATAGTGTATGAACCTTACAGTATTGAATGAATGACTAACATCAAGTAGCAATCAGCTTGTTCCTCCGCATGCATTCCTATCCATTCGCATAGCATGCTGCGGAGGTGGTCAAGATCGCTGGACAAACTTGTACCAGTTTTGCCGAATTGAGTAGGCTTTTTAGTAGCTTTGTCGATGGCAATCTGTCTTAATATTCCACGTTGCGTTTTCATGTTTTTTTTAAGGCAAGGGAGAAGGAATTGAAGAAACTCAAGGCTGCCGAAAAAGCAGAGCTGGCTAAACTTAAGGTAAACTATTATATACCTGTTTAAAAGAATTTTTTGCTAAATAATTTTTGTGTATGATTTGTATTTGCTCCTATGTGTACTTACTTTGAATCTCATAGCTTTCAATATTGGCGGTTGATGATTTACTTTATGTAGGGTCCCAAAAATGCCAATGTCTGTATGCATTCTAACATCGATGTCTTTTTCATTTTATTTTCTATTCAAGGCTCAGCAAGAAAAGAATATAAAGCGAGATATAGGTGAAGATAATCCAGGTGATTATGTTGACCCAGAGACTCCATTTGGCGAGAAGAAAAGGCTATCCCGCCACATGGCAAAGCAGTATAATCCAAGCACCGTTGAGAAATCGTAAGAATGAACTCCTCTTCTGTTTAAGCTGTATTCACATTATTATTGTCTCTCAGAATTTTTTGGACCCACTTCCTGTTGATTTAGATGGTATGCATGGTGGGAGAAGTCAGGCTTCTCTGTGGCAGATGCCAGCAGCCCAAAACCGCCATTTTTAATTGTGAATACTTTCTACTTCTAGACACTTGTCTTAGACTTATTGTTTGCAACTTGGTATCAGTGATTGAGTGAGGATCTTACTGGGGATCTTAAGATTCAATTCAGTAAGTTCTGTTCACCGGTTTGGTTTCTGGAAAATTTATAGTGTAATTTCAAATACATAGACCTAACTTGTTTACTATGTATTCTGTTAATTCACTTTCAAGGATGCATGTTTTTTTATGGTTTCATGCTTTTCTTTCTTCCTTCCTTTCTTTCTTTTTTTCATTTTTTCCTATTTTGACAGCACCAATTTATAAAACTATTTGCAGGCATAATTGACAGAGGATTAACTTTAGCATGGATTAATTCGCCACCATGTGCTACTGAACATAAGTGATGGTAGGAAGTGTACTTTTAGGAAAAAGCAGTCAATTTTAGAAAGACTCCATGTAGTTTGCTCGTATTTCGATCCCTGTTAATGTGCTAAATTTTTGGTTTTTTTCTCTCTTAAGTATAATTATTTATTGTTCTTATTCCTAAAATATGGTACATGGATCTTGAAATGAGTTAAGAATTGGATGCTCTTATTTCGGTTGGCTATTAAACTGTGTATATGGAATAATTCATGCTTAAAACAGTCATCTTATCAGTATCAATGGCCTTAACCAAGAGGTCATGCTGCCCTCAAATATTTTTCAACACTATTGGTGGAACAGTATGAAGGCAGATATCGCTAGACATGTTGCCAAGTGTCTGACGTGCCAGCAAGTGAAAACACAACATTGCAAGCCTAAAAGACTTTTGCAACCTTTTGAGATTCCTGAGTGGAAATTGGAACATATCACGATGGATTTTGTGATGGGATTGCCGAGGAGTCAGTGAGGTAACGATTCCATATGGGCTGTAGTCGATAGGTTGACAAAGTTTGCTCACTTCATTGCCGTACGAAAGGATTTCGCATTAGACAGGTATGCTGAATTGTACGTACAACAGAAAGTCCGTCTTCATGGAATGCTAGTGACGATCATGTCAAATCGAGATCCAAAGTTTACGGCGGTTTTTTGGAAAAGTTTACAAACTGCCTTGGGAACAAATCTGCAATAGAACACAACCTATCATCCAAATCTGCAATAGAACACAACCTATCATCCATAAACGGATGGTCAATCTGAGAGAACTATTCAATTTTTTTAAGATATGCTATGAGCTTGCATACTGAACTTCAAAGGAAGCTAGGAGGAATAGCTTCATCTAGTTGAGTTCACCTACAACAATGGCTATCAGTAGAGTATTAAGATGGCACCATTTGAAGCGTTGTATGGCAAGGCCTACAGAACTCTTGTTTGTTGGGATGAAGTTGGAGAACATAAGATTATGGGCCCTCAGTTGGTTCAGTAGTCAATCGATGTTGTCAAAGTCATTCGAGATAGACTCAAGACCACTCAAAGTCGTCAGAATAGTTATGCAGATAAGCGGTGTAGACCATTGGAGTTCCAAGTAGGTGAACATGTATTCCTCAAAGTGTCACCGATGAGGGGTACTTCGCGCTTTGGCAAGAAAAGGAAGTTAAGTCCGAGGTATGTCGGTCCCTTTGAAATTTTGGAGTGAATTGGGACTTTGGCATAACGTCTTGTGTTGCCGCCGAAACTTACTCAAGTGCATGACGTCTTCCACATGTCGATGTTAAGAAAGTATAAACCTTGTCCAATCCCACGTGCTAAATTTCGATGAGATAGACATGGACAAGAAAGTGTTGTACATGGAGAGACTGATTCAGATAGTGGATCAAAAAGAGTAAATGCTACGCAGTAGGACGATCCCCTTTGTTAAAGTGGTCTGGCAACACCACGGAATGGAGGGAGCCACGTGGGAAAGTGAAGAATCGATGAGACGTCAATACCCTACCTTTTTGTGAAATGATTGTAATGGTTTAAATTTCGAAAATTAAATTTTTATAAGAGGGAAAGAGTTGTGACATCCCAAAATTTGGCCCCATTCCGAATATATGAAATGGTTGTTTCATTAACACGCTTATGGTTATTTTATTTGAAACTAATCACTCACGAGTTAACTAATCTATTAAGTGAGACGATTAAGGGATATAAACACGACAGACTAGAGAATTTGATAAAAAAACCGACCACTCGACCATAATAATTAGCAATGGTCAATATGACACTATTATAAATCTATTAGTGAACGGATACAAGTCGATTCGACAAAAGTATGTAATTGAATTGCGGGTGGTTCCGCACGATTACGATGTTCGCATCAAATGGCAATAACCCGATTTTTGATAGATATTATATTCATGACACGTAATTGAACCCTCGCAATTTTATGACAATCGAGGGTCGTCTACGATTCAAAAATGCACAAAAGTGAATCAAAAATTGTCGACCACGGGTCAAACGCGCTAAAACCCCTAAAAACTACCCGGTAGATTAGGTTGTACTAAACTCACGTTTAATCAATTTTAACCACGAAATTTAATTCGGTTTCAAGAATCAAACGTTCGAACGTGTCACGATTCATTTATTGGATGCCGTCTCATCTTTCGGTGAATTTTCCTCAAATTCGAAATTTTGCGAAAAAACGATTTTCGGACAAAAAGAATTAAAGGAAATTCGGATGGGTAGAGAAATTGGATTTTTCTACCCCCAAAAAGGCCTTAATTGTGAGAAATTAAAGGAAAAATGGTGATTGGATGAGCTTAGGACTTTTGAGGCATGAAGACTTTATGGCATAGGTGATGATGGTGGAGATATTTCCCTAAATTTGTGATTGGTTGTTCCTTTGACCTCCTTATTCCTTCTCTCTCTCCCATTTCTCTCTCTCCCTCATGCACATTCGACCCCTCCCCCCACCACCAGTAGAACAGCCCCCACTTTCCCAGCTTCTTCTCTCACGTATTCCCCTCCCCTCCATTTTCCTTCTCTGCCGCACCACTCCAACACCATTGCCCTCCTCATCTTACGCGCCCTCAGCTCCACACTAGCCTCTTTTCCTTTCATTTTGCTGTTGCCGCATCACTATCCACCGCAAATCTTCACCGCCACCACGACGCCACCCCAGCCAGCTCCCATCACGCCCAGCATCCCAACTTCACCCGCCATCCATCAACCCCATGCCAGCAGCTCCCATCCATCTCCACCGTCCGCTCCTCATCCACCGCCAGAACAGCTCCTCCGCGTACAACGTCCAGCCGCCATCTTCACCAAGCAGCCACCACCTTCACACCACCACCACCGCATCACCACCTCGCCATCCTCGCACCATCACCAGCCCAGCAGCCCCCAAGCCAAGCCAAGCCCCCCTTGGCCGAGAGCTTGTAGGGCCGACACCGCCGCTGTCAAACCTCCATTTGAGTCACAGTTGTCTCGTGTTTTCATCGCCGTCATGTTGCTGTCGCCGCAAGCTCACCACCGTAACAAACCGTGAATTAACTCCCTAATATTTTATTATGTCATTAATTGCGTTTAGGGGTGGTTAGATTAGTGCTAATAATGGTTAGTTTTATTTAAGCCTAGATTAGTCTTCATTAAGCTTAGTTTAGTTAAATTGAAATTAAGCATGGTTTAGTTTAATTTTAATTGTGATTAGCCTAAGTAATTACGATTAGATTAATTAATGATGGTTAGGTTAATTCATTTGGTTTAGTTTAATAAATCATAATTTACTTAATTTAATAATTATTTATTTAATTAATCGCAGTTAGCGTAATTAGTGATGGATTAGGCATTACGTAGAATTTTACACTCATTTTCTTGGATAAACTTATGCGTGATTTTGAGTGATCGTATGTGTGATAATATGCAATCGATTGCTCTATGGTAGTTATCGATTATTATTGCAAAACTCGATTTCATAGGCAATTAAATGGAAAAATGCTAGGTGTCGGATTTGGACACCAACTTTTATGTACTAGATAAAACCGTGGAGTTTTAAAATGGGAGTGTACTAAATTTGACAGTTCGCTTTCAAATATGTGACCACGTGCGATTATTTTATCAATATCTTTAAAAAAAAAAAAATTGGCCAAGTTCATTATTTGAAAATAAGGCATTTGAACACAAAGTATGGCATTCTTGGCTAAATATGTGCTTGTATGGTCACTTAATGGAACCCGTTACCTGACGAGAGTTGAGGGCGATGCCCGATCAAGTTTGGATGCCCCCAAGTCAACGGGATGTCGAGTCGCGATTGAGGCCGGACCAATACTCTTTTATGAAATGCCATCTAGACGGGAGGTGCTAAACATTGTAGTGCTCAATGAGGCAGGACGATGCTCGGTTACGCCGGATGACTACCAACTTTTGTGTTGGCTATGGCCGATGGGTCGTAATAACCGGAACACGTGTGTATGATTGTATTGTATTGTGCTTGATTATGGGGTAAAACTATTAGGCATGGTATGGGACGTGCCATAATGGTTTTTCGATATAATCAGGACTCGTGTGAATGTTTGGGTGGTGAGAATTATGTGTTCTGGTTATTGATTATACTTATCGTATTTATAACGGCATATGTGATGTGCTAACCTGCAGGGGTGTGCCAAGGCGAGGTGAGTTTGTTTGTGGTGCTTGTTTAGGCTGCCTCCGAGACGAATTTGCGTCCTAATCGAGGCTTAGGTTTAACTCGCTAATATTTTATCTCACCCCATCATGGTTAAACATTTTCAGGTCCATAGATGAAAATCCACCCAGTCCGATTCGGGGTCCCATGGGATATGGAGATAGAGTCTACCTTCTACCCTATCCCCAGGACCAACCGAACTTGTGAGTTAGTAGTGACGACGGTTTGGGTCGATGAGGGTTTCTTTAATGTGGTGCCTCATCGTTTCAAGGCTTGGTTTATCAATGAGCCCAACGGTAGTCAAGAGGGTTCCTTGCGGGGTTTTGATGGACCGCCCATCAAAACCGAGGATGGGCAAGTAGGTCACCCCATAGATATCGACATCCCAGACGGTGTCGTGGTGGATTTAGTGCCCAAGTCGGAGGGGTCCAAGGTGTAGGTCGCCTAGGAGTTCCTTTTTGAGGTAGACTTGTATATATGAAGTTGTCGGGTTAACTTGATATATATATATAAATCGTAGTTTGTGAAAAATTGTGGTGTGCTTTTACTGTCCCTACTTTTATTGATTGACTAGGTGTGTATTTCATTCGCTTCCGCATGTGTATAATCGAAAGATAAAAAGAATGGGTCGGCAACGCATCCTGGGACGTTGCATTTTTAATCGACCGCTAAGAAATGTTTACGTACCCGAGTTTGGGGCATGACACGTCAGGAATACGAATTCCTACAGATTATTGCATGAACATTTTTTATAACTATGGAAGACATTCATCTCTCTTCCATCTTTGTCATGGCAGAAGATTGTTGATTCATTAGAGGATGTCCTTTTGTTTCCTAAAGCCACTGAAATTCCGGAACAGAGATATGTCAAGCTCATTGTTGCTTAAAAAGATTACCGAGGTTGAAAAAAAAATAAGTGTATTGGAAAAACTAAACCTTGTCATAAAATTGCAAGTAAGTACTGAAATTTTCAAAAATGCAATGGAAGGATTTAGATTAGACCAATTTGACAAGTTCTAGAACTTGATTTCAAAGTTTCATCAAAGTTTCATGGCTTAATTGTACTTTTATGATAAGTTTTAAAACCTCCAATGCACTTATTCATATAAAAAATTAGTCAAATTGTCATGAACTTAAATATTTCTACAGTCCACTCAAAACAAGACACATCACAAGCAGAACATACATAAAACAAGCATAGAGGCTCCCTAATATTTGGAGTCAAAGCTCTTTGAGTATTTTTAATATAGGATTTATCACGTGACAGTGACATGTAAGCCAACAAGTCTAATAAATGGATATTCTTGGGACAGTAATTCGACGGTACATCATGTTGGATGTGTAACCAACAACATATGACCATTCATAGGTCCTAGCGGTAGATTGCTCATTGACTTCTTTTTTTTTTTTTTTGGTAAAGGTTCATTGACTTCTTTCTGAGTATATAACTCAAATAATTTGATTAGGTCGAGGATAATATTTAATAAAACAAAAACCATAAATTGCCAGTAACCACTATCTAGAAGATGTCGCTGCTTACGTTCTCTCGGCTAAGGAATGGTCATGGCATACGTTCGGCGTGAACATCAATGACTATTATTGCACTTATTTTGTCATTTATTCGCTCAATTAACGACTTTTCATTTTATGCATCAAGCTTTTTTGGTTTGAATTCAATCTAATTGCTCTTGACACCTCAGGTGCAAAGCACATCATTTTTTGCCCGCTTGTCTGGCTATCTTATGGCACATGAATCTTATAGTTTCAAATGAATTACTAGAAGCAGGTAACAACCAGCTTGTCCCTCTGCCTGTATTCCTATCCATTTGCACAGCAGCTGCGGAGGTGGCCAAGATCACTGGAAAAAACTGTCCCAGTTTTGCCAGATTGAGTAGGCTTTTACAGCTTGGTCAATGACAATCTGTCTTGATATTCTGCGTTGCATTTCAATATCTGTTTGAAGGCAAGAGAAAAGGAATTGAAGATACTCAAGGCTGTCGTTTATGCAGCTCTTGCTAAATTTAAGGTAAACAATTAAAAGAATTTTTGCTATATCATTCATGTCAATGACGAATAATTATTTGCTTCCGGTGATATTATAGTGATCTTCTGCAAATCCTTGCACAGTTTTGCTGAAATACTTTTCTCTACAAAGTACTGTCTTTGAAGAAGATGAATATTCTTGAAACAGATTAATTGAATACATACCACTAGAGGATCATGACATATTTTATGTGTCAATTATTCGTGGCGTAATGTAGTGCAATAGGCACGTTGCCTATTGACATATTTAATGTGTGAATAACTTGATAATGCAATTATTAATGGGAGGATGGACAAAAAATACCAAGAACCGCACACCAGAAGACGTCACTGCATACTTCATTGGTTAGTGAAGGGTAATGGCTTACGTTTGGAGGGTAATGGCTTACGTTTGGCACTAATTCTTTTCCACAATAGAAAGCTCGAAGATTGACCCAGAACAGGCGACGCTATGGCATCTATAAAGAGGTGACGGTTTTTGATCGCTCAACCTCGTTCTCTGCTAATCTCGCTCTTTGCTCAAAAGTCAGACCGCAAAATCTTGTCTGCACGGAAGCGGAATTGCCAAGTCTTCGTGACATCTGGCCTTTTGACCATTTGAACTTCTGTTTTTCGGTTTGAAATTCTCTTCTTCATTTCTCTTTCACGAAAATTCTTCTTCTTCTTCTTCCATAATTCAGCTTAGTGAGAGATTAACACAGCAATTTTTTTGTGGGTCGATTTCAGTTGAGGTCGTTGAGGAACGATGAGTTCAGAGGGTGCGAAGGAAGATTGTCTCGGCTGGGCTGCCAGAGATCCTTCTGGACTTCTCTCCCCCTACAAATTCAGCCGCAGGTATTACTGTTACCATTGTTCTTTATTTAATTCATCTGCTCCTTACTCTCTCAATTTCTATTGAAGTATTTGTCCGAATAAGTCTCAACACAGTGTTCTCAGGTCGTATCCTCTCACCTGTAATGCAAAACAGTTTTTGATGCTTGTCATATATTTAAATTTCCACATTGACCAAACCATTTCGTTTTTATCTTTTAATTTTTGTTGTGTATGCACTAATTTCTGGGTGGAGAATTGTCCGTACGCATGATATGTCATGTCCCAGAATGAGTTGCTTAGAATTTCATGGCAGACATTAGGATTCAGGTGCTGCCTTTGTGAGCATTTGAGGTTGTATGTACTATTCAGACAAATGCCTATAGTCATGGATTTGGTTCCTTTTCATTTCTCTTTTCTTAAATTTTGTTTTGGGTTGAATGTATGATTATTGTACGTCACGCTTAGTTTATTGATCTGAAAAATGAGAATAAAAGGTATCTGAGTCTGACTAGTTGCTTGATTAGATGCTCACCTGTTTGGGAATTCTCTCTTTAGGACTGTGGGAAGCGATGACGTCTCGATTAGGATCACGCACTGTGGAGTGTGCTATGCAGATGTTGCTTGGACTAGGAATGAGCAGGGAGACTCCAAGTATCCTCTGGTGCCAGGGTAGGATGCAGCTGAATCTGAATGTTAATCTTTTTTCTTAGCACCATCCTTATAATTTCCTGAACAAAATTTGCAAATGATCTTTCGATTGATTCAGGCACGAGATAGTTGGAATTGTGAAAGAGGTTGGCTCCAATGTCCAACGCTTCAAAGTCGGTGATCATGCAGGCGTGGGAACTTATGTCAATTCATGCAGAGAGTGTGAATATTGCAATGACCGGCTAGAAAACAATTGCGAAAAGATGGTTTTTACTTTCGATGGAATCGATGCGGATGGTACGGTCACGAAGGGAGGATATTCTAGTTACATTGTCGTCCATGAAAGGTAGTTGTTTTATGACATAATTTCATTAGACAGCATTTTACACCATAAGGTTTCCAAATCATGTTGGCCAAAAAAGAATTCAAATCATGTGTTTTTCTCTGCTGATTTTCTTCTCATTCTGATTGTGACCATAAGTGGTATAATGCATATGACAGTGAGGAAGGCATTTGAGCCATTAATTACTTCTTGTGGAAATGGCTAAAGATATTTTCTATACCAATTCTGGAGAGTCTCTAAGTCCTCAGTATCCAATAACAATCCTACGGAGAATTGCCTCTATCAAATGCAAAAAGCAATAAACCTGGTCAAAAATGGAATATGCAGTCCTCCAATTGTTTTACGGAGACGATCCCTAGACAGTAAGTAGTAGATCAAATGGGAAACAAGATGTATGTGCTTTCGCCAATTCTTGGAACTGACAGAGTCACAGGAATTTTGTGTCCCTTGGAAAAAATTGATTGGGGAAAATAGAGCAATTACGTTTCCTGTCACGCACAAGCAATATGCAACTTATTTCCTTTCTTAGGAGCAACTCTCTTTTCTCAATTTCAATCTAGTGTGGCCCCCTGTATCCTGCGGAAGCTTTGCTTTTGTTGCTATAGCAATAAGTTTTCGTTTTAACCAATTTGTGGTCAGAAAAGAATCTTCAGAAACAACCTGATTTCGAATTATAATCTAAGCAACTAAAAGTCCCAAGCACACAGAAGATAGGATTTCTGGCTCTGTGATTGGATACCTGTTAACAGAAAAGATGGCATGCTGACTCTATCGGGAAAACACTTCCTCTTTCTGGTTTTGTTTGGAAACTTAATTTGCAGTGCTTCAATGGCAGATACTGCTTCACGATTCCAGAAAACTTGCCGTTGGCTTCAGCAGCACCATTGCTCTGTGCTGGAATCACAGTATACACTCCAATGATGCGTCACAAGATGAACCAACCTGGTAAGTCTCTTGGCGTAATTGGACTCGGTGGGCTCGGTCACATGGCAGTTAAGCTTGGGAAGGCTTTTGGACTGAAAGTCACGGTGTTCAGTACAAGCATTTCTAAAAAGGAGGAAGCACTGAGTTTGCTTGGTGCTGACCATTTCGTCATCTCATCTGACCCGGAACAGATGAAGGTAAAAGGGGAAATTTGGAACTACCAATACTTTAGATCCTTGGAGGTCAAGTTCTACTGTGATCTGATGAATCCAATACATGCAGGCCATGGCTAAGTCCCTGCACTTTATAATTGACACAGCAGCCGGCGATCACCCATTTGATCCTTACATGTCTCTTTTAAAGACTGGTGGCGTTCTGGCGTTGGTTGGGTTCCCAAGTGAAGTTAAATTCAGTCCAGCAAGCCTTAACATCGGTATGCTCTTGTCCTCAAAGCTCATCACTAGGTGAATACTAGGTACCTGATAGATGAACAAGCTAAGTTGCTCACAACGAACTTTTTGGCAGGTATGAAAACTGTTTCGGGTAGTGTAACAGGAGGAACAAAGGATATCCAAGAAATGATAGACTTCTGTGCGGCGCAGAAGGTATACCCGAATATCGAAGTGATACCAATTGATTATGCCAACGAAGCCCTGGAGAGGCTCATCAAGAGAGACGTGAAGTACCGGTTTGTCATTGACATTGAGAACTCCCTGAAATGAAGCCATTTGTTGGGAAGGTGGGATTTCTTCCAGGCATAAGAAATCTCGAAGAGAGGAAAATGGAAGACAGAAGGCAATAAGCAGAATCATATGCATATTTTTGCCCAGTAGGCAATGAATTCTACATCCATCACATACCTTAGTCGAGAATCCATTGTTGAAATGAGTGAATTAGTAATGTTGTGTTACTTTCCTGTAGTATGATAAGAATCAAGTACTTCAAATTATTGGCTTCTTTAGTTCCCTGTATCTTTATTCGACTTCCTTCAAACGAAGTATTAGATCCATGAAAAAACATGCTTGCATTGAAATAGTCATCAAAACCAATTGATGTAGGTTCTCTGAATGTTAGATGTCTCAGTTGCATTGTCACAAAATTGCCATCCATCAAATGTTGGACATTGATTGAAAAATTCAGTTTGACATACGTTGATAAAACGAAATCCATCTGAGAGAGCTTAAATCAGAAGAAACTCCCTAAAACTTGGCATACACTGTCTTGTTCCTTCAATCTACTACTGCACATATAATTATATGTATCTTGAAGCTACAAAAACAGTCTATGTGAGTTTGAATTATACCGACTGTCACCGACATACATTATGTGACAATTGTTCAAGAAACATTAACTACAGATTCGTTGAAGGTTTCCTTTTCCATCATGAAATCTTACTATTAGCTCGTAAAATACTATTAATAATAGACATGTTCACGGCAACTTTTTATGTTATAACTCATTAGTCATACGAAGAACGTCCTAGCCTTACATCAATGTTTACTTATTCGTACGAAACATTACAGGAAGCATCAGTTATTGATATGTTTGCAATATTCTTTTTCTCTTTTTACGTAGAAAAGTGCTGTCAACGTGAGAAAGGGAAAAAAAAAAAAAGCTTGAAAGCAACCGTATGGTTTTGTCTGGGAGCTCATCTGTCATACTCAGGGTTAAAGTGAGAAAAGTGATTTGGTTTGACCCCGGAGCTCCGAGAAGTCATTGTTTGTCCTTTGTCTTGGCGATAGCATCATCATGGATACGTTTGGAGTATGCATTTCAAAGTAGATTTAGGCCTCATTTGTTTCACGGAAAACATTTTCTGAATAGGTATTTTCCTTATTTTTTCAAAAACGCTATATTTTTCATGAAACAAAGCTTTAGACCTCCGAAGGAGTTTTAAGACTTTGGAAATACAGAATATGCCATCTTTCTTCAAGTTAATGGCTTATCTAGTAAACCCACCCATGGAACTCGGAGTCAGTTTCCTCATATAAGTACAGAACTGTTATTACTATACTCTTGTGAATGAGCAATAGATTGACCAAAAAATCAATGATGCATTAGGCCGATGATAGATTGCTTCCGTTAATCCGTCGCAGATGATCGAAAATTAGTGTCTGTCAGCTCCCCACCAACAGTTCATGGTCGAAAATGTTCATGGATGTTTGCAGAGTGAATTTCTACCTACTATAGCATAAAACCTTTCACCACCGACCTTTGCAGCGTGGATGGTAGATCATTTGCCCTCCACTAAGGAGGCCAAGGTTCGAAGCCCCTGCAAAGCAAGGAGGCTGAAGCGCTGTGTGGTGAGTTAAGCGTGGCGTCGGGGTGGTGGTTTCCCTGCTAGCGACACCTAAGGGTTTACGTGGCGGCTGTCAGCCAAAGCTATTCCTCCAGCAACAAAAAAAAAAACCTTTCAATAAGTAATACATAAGGGTGAGCAACCAAATCGACTTTATCCGAAAACAAGATGAGACCTTTCAAAGTAGGTCCGAGAACAAGTTCTGAGTGAACACCCACCTGGCAGTTGGATTGGATCGCCTTGTTTTGAAACTAGTTTCGAAACCGGATTTATAAGCTAAAAGGCCAAAACCTTAATTTTTTTTTCCCTAAATCCTAATATCAGCATTCCTTCATCTTTTGTCATTCTTTAGAACTTCTCGAAAGTTTTTTTTCTTCCCTTAATTTTTTATGGATAAAGTGGAATGAATATTTTATTATTTATAATCCTACGTTTTTTGTGGATAAGGATTTTTGTTGTCCATCTTTTACTTTAAATCGTTTTATTACTCATAACCTTATATGATTTTGCTATAAAAAATGAACAAAAATAAAGGGAAAAACAGAAAAAGAGAACAGGTTCTCAAGTCACACTAGAACTGGACTAGAATAACAAAGCATGTTCTAGAACCAATTCCAAGCAAACATGATAGGTTTTATGGTCAAAAAATTGGGAACCGGTTATAATGAGGTGAGTTTCAAGTTTTAGCTCTAAAATGTACTTATCTTGAAAGTAATCACCCCTACTAATACATATAAGAGCTTAAAAAAATTCAAAAGATGACTTTTTTTTAGATACCATACGAGATTTTATGAAATTATTGTGAAAATTGTATCAAATAAAAGTTAATATATTATATGTAAATATTCCAATAATAGTATGGCGACAATGGTCGAGCGCTCATCCTCGTGCTCGGCTAATCAATTTTTTTGCTCAGAAGTCGGACAAACAAAGTCTTGTCTGCTCTTTACCAAAAAAAAAAACCAACAAAACAAAATCTTGTCTGCACGTAACCATAATTGCCAAGTCTTCGAGACGTCTGGTCTTCCTAGACCCTCTGAACTTTTGTCTTCTGGCCATAGTTGAAGTTCTCTTCTTGGTTTCTTTTTCACAAAAAAGAACAAAAAAATTCCTTTTCTGCTTCTTCTTCTGCTTCTGCTTCTTCTTCTTCTTCTTCCATAGTTCAATTTATTCAGAGATTAACACGTAGTAACTTTTGGTGGGTCGGCTTCAGTTGAGGTCGCCGAGGAACGATGAGCTCTGAGGGGGTGAAGGAAGATTGTCTTGGTTGGGCCGCCAGAGATCCTTCTGGTCTTCTCTCCCCCAACAAATTCAGCCGCAGGTATTATCATCACCATTATTCTTTATTCAATTCATCTGCTCCTTAACTTTTCAGTGACTATCTGAAGTGTTCATCTGGATAAGTCTCAATGCAGTTTTCTCAGGTGTTGACCTCTCTTCTGTACTGCTGAACAGTTTTTGATGCCTGTCGTTATCTTAAATTTCCATAATAACCAAACCATTCATTTTCCTTTTTTCTGTTTTTCTTTTTCTTTTTCTTTTTTCTTTTTTTTACTTTTGTTGTGTATGCACTAATTTCTGGGTTGAGAACTGTTTGTATGCATGATATGCCATGTCCCAGAATGAGTTACTCAGAATTTCAAGGCAGACGTGAGGATCCATTGAGAGCATTTTAAGTTGTATGCCCTATTTAAACAAATGATAATAGTCATGTATTTTCTTTCCATTTTTCGTTTCTCTTTGCTCTTTTTTTTTTTTTTTTTTTTTTTTTTTTTTTGGGGGGGGGGGGCGGCGGTGGTTGAATTGGCCACGCTTAGTTTATCGATCTGAAAAATGAGAAAAAAGGTAACTGAGTCCGATTGGCCGCGTGGTTAGATTATCACCTGTTTGGGAATTCTCTCTTTAGGACCGTGGGAAGAGATGACGTCTCGATTAGGATCACGCACTGTGGAGTGTGCTATGCAGATGTTGTTTGGACTAGGAATGAGCATGGAAACTCCAAGTATCCTCTGGTGCCAGGGTAGGATGCAGCTGAAATTGAATGTCAATCTTTTTTCTTAGCACCATCCTCATAATTCTCCTAACAAAATTTGCAAATAATTTGTCCATTGATTCAGGCACGAGATAGTTGGAATTGTGAAAGAGGTTGGCTGCAGTGTCCAACGCTTCAAAGTCGGTGATCGTGTAGGCGTGGGAACTTATGTCAATTCATGCAGAGACTGCGAGTATTGCAATGACCGGCTAGAAAACTACTGCGAGAAGGGACCTGTTTCTACTTTTGATGCAATTGATGCGGACGGTACAGTCACGAAGGGAGGATACTCCAGTTACATTGTCGTCCATGAAAAGTAATTGCTTTATGACAAAATTTCATTAGACAGCATTTTACTCTGTGCAAGGATTCCAAATCATGTTGGCTAGAAAAGATTTAAAATCATGTGTTCTCTCTGCTAATTTTCTTCTTTTTCCAAATCATGTGTTATAATGCACGTAACAGTGAGGAATGGCATTTTAGCAATTAATTGCATATTGTGGAAAGGGCTAAAGATACTTTCTATACCGACTCGGGAGTCTTGTAAGTCCTTGGTATTACATAACACTTCAATGGAGAATTGCCTTTATCAAATGCAAAAAGAAATTCTCCTCAGTAAATATGATGAAGAATGGGAATATGCCCTCAAATTGTTTTACAGAGACAATTCTTAGTAAGTAGTATTCGATACAGCGGGAAACAAAATGTATGTGCTTTCACCGAGTCTTGGAACTGACAGAGTCCCAGGAAATTTCATTGTTCCTTGGAAGAATCGAACGAGGGAATAGAGAAATTACATGTTCTGTCAAGCATATGGGAGATGCCACCAGTTTTCTTTCTTAGGGCAAACCCTCTTTTGTCAATTTCGATCTAGTATGGTCTCCTGTGTCCTGCAAATAGCATTATTTTTCTTGCTACAGCAAGAAGTTTTTATCTTGAGCAAAATAGTCACAAAAACGACATGATGCTGAATTATGATCTAAGCAAGTGAAATTCCCAAGCACACGGAAGATAGGATTTATGGCTCTGTTATTTCATTCCTGCTGAACAAAAAAGATAGGGTGCTGACTGTATTGAGAAGCCACTCACCCTTTTCACCCTTTTTGGTTTTATTTAGAAATTTAATCGCGGTGCTTCATTGACAGATACTGCTTCAAGATACCAGAAACCTATCCGTTGTCTTTAGCAGCACCATTGCTCTGTGCTGGAATCACAGTATACACTCCAATGATGCGTCACAAGATGAACCAAGCTGGTAAGTCTCTTGGCATAATTGGACTTGGTGGGCTCGGTCATATGGCAGTTAAGTTTGGGAAGGCTTTTGGACTGAAAGTCACAGTGTTCAGTACAAGCATTTCTAAAAAGGAGGAAGCACTGAGCTTGCTTGGTGCTGACCATTTCATTATCTCATCTGACCCAGAACAGATGAAGGTAATAGGGGAAAATTGGAATTATCAACAGTGAGATCCATGGAGGTCAAGGTCTGTTGTGATCTGATGAATCCAATATGTGCAGGCCATGGCTAGGTCTCTGGACTTTATAATAGACACAGTATCTGGCGATCATCCGTTCGATAATTACATGTCTCTCTTGAAGGCAGGGGGCGTTCTAGCATTGGTTGGGTACCCAAGTGAAGTTAAATTTAGTCCAGCAAGCCTTAACCTTGGTATGTTTTTGTTCTCAAAACACATTACTACATGAAATCTTGATTCCTACTAGGTGAACAAGCTAATTTGCTCGCAATGAACTTTTGGCAGGTATGAGAACTGTTTCAGGTAGCAAAACAGGAGGAACAAAGGATATCCAAGAAATGATAGACTTCTGTGCGGTGCAGAAAATATACCCAAAGATCGAATTGATACCAATTGATTATGTCAACGAAGCCCTCGAGAGGCTCATCAAGAGAGATGTGAAGTACAGGTTTGTCATTGACATTGAGAACTCCCTGAAATGACGCCTTTTATCAGGAAGGAGGGATCTCTTTTAGGCAGAAGAAATCATAAGGAGAGGGAAAATGGAAGACAGAAAGCATTAAGCAGAGTTGCATGTATTTTTCTTGCCCAGCAGGCCATCAATTTGACATCCATCACATGCCTTAATTGTGAATCTACTGTTGAAATAAGCGAATCAATTATGTCATGTTACTTTCCTGCCATATAAAAGTATTGGCTTCTTGACTCCACTGAATCTTTATTTGACTTTCCTCATCCATAAAATACATCCTTGCACTCAATTTAAGTAATCGAACCGACTGAAGCAGGTTTGACGACATGCTGTGTCGAGTGCATTGCTGCACAATTGCTGTACATCACATTGGACATTGATTGAAAAATTCAGTACGACATATGTTGGCAATGAAACAAAATCCATTCAAGAGAGCTTAAAACAGGAGAAACTACCAAATACTTGCAAATACTCGTTCTCTTCGATATATTACCACACACGGTAATACGTATCTTGGACCTACAAAAGAAACTGGAAAAAGAAACGAAAAAGAGATGTCTAAACAGTTCCTGTAAGACTTATTCTCTAGCAGCTCTATGTGCATGGTCCTAACTGCAAAAGACAAAGAACCCATCGAGTGAAACCGAAAGGTTTTCCTTCTGGACCCCTATTGTACCTTCCACCTTTAGTGAAAAAATAACGGCATCAAAAGAATTCTAGTCTTGTTTCTCCCTGTCGGATCATATCAATTGAAATGGCGAACCTTGAACTTCCACTCTCCTTTGATGGGGTCATAGGACACAAACTCAGTGCCTTGTTCCTCAGCGCTCTTCTTGAGCATCTCCTTGTACTTCTCAACTTTAGGCCCCTCAATGTACTGCTTTCCAGTCTTCTTATCAGTGCATTTTACGTTAAGAAGAGTCACCTCAGCTGGCTTGTTGAGCCCTTGCCCTATAGGAGGTTTCTTCCTCTCGTCTGTGTATACAATCACTTCACGATTGTCGAAGCGAATGAGGGACTCGAGATCAAGCCTTCTTACATCGGTCTCCCCTGCAAATTTAATGTGACCATAACCAAGTCGTCCAATGACAAAATCTTTGACTCGACAGCAAAATCCTGGTTCAGCTCTTTCCTTGGCTGCTAATTCTTTGACATCCGGTTTGGTATAGTAGTCAGGCAGAGAGAGCTTCGGCATAAGTGCCTCAATGCCAGCATCACAATCATGCTCAACTGCAGACTCACCAGTTCCTTCATTAATCACATGTTCCTCATCATTCTGAAGAGACGAATCAAGATGAACTCCCTTAATTTTCTGGCAGACCTTGACAAAGTCAGTTTGCTCCTCCAAAGGACCATCTTTGGGAATGCCATCTGCAGCACGGAAGGCAGCTTTGGAAGAGAAGAGCGAAGGAGTTTGAGTAGCTTCTGAAGAGAAGAGCGGAGGAGTTTGAGTTAAACCACTCCTGAAAACTCTTGTTGAAGTTCCCCCAAATGATACAGAGTCACCTGTTGGTAAGCTAAAAGGGCTACCGCCAAAAAGCGAACAACCAAAAGAATTGGCCACAAAAGGATTGTCATTTGCAGTGTTACGCTGCCCGAATATTGATTGTGACCCAAAGGCGCTACTAGTCAGCTTCCCAGAAGTCTCAGCAGCTTCAGCTGTTTGAAAAGGCGAAGAAAAAGAGGGCTGCGCAATTGGCAAAAGTATAAAGTCAAACAAGCTGAACAATTGGCAAAAGAACTGCAAACCACAAATGCAACTAACAGATTAACCGCATGCATGGGCCACAGAATATAGAAAAGGTGATTGATTTTAAGAGGACTCACATTTGTCTGCCTGGTTGCGGCTGCATTAGTAGAAAAAAAGGGCGATGGAGTATCTGGGAATAAGCTTCCACCAGAGCCCCTGGAAGCTGTATTAAATGTGCTCATTTGACCAAAAGCAGGGGTGGCAGATTGGCCACAGAGAGCAGTAGCTTGGCCAAAAACATACTGACCGGCGTGATTTGGTCCACCTGAGAATGACACAAAGTAACCGGTCAACATCAAGTTCGCAGGTTTCCAGAAAGAAAATATGAGACAAAAAATAACCTTAGCAGGTAACAAGAGCCATTTGTAGTGCATAATCAATCGAAGTACCTTTGTCCCCCAACTGGTAGTCCTCCCATCTAAGTTCGTCGTGGCTTTTTTCTCTGTAGGGGTGGAGAGTCGTACAGCAAATTGACTGGAGCTTGCCAGATGGCAATGCCACTCCAGTGTCTGCCTCAGTCGCCGGAGTGAAGGGAGCTACACGACTTCCGCTAAGCCACCGACCTCTAAAAGAGGACTTTCCAAAATCAGCATTGCCAAATAATGGTGTAGCTACCTGAGACCCTGCATTGCCAATTGTAAAAAAGATGGAGCTTACTCAGCAACCAGAAGGGCAGGGAGTGGGAATGTTGATGAGAAGGTTTCTACCAATTTTGTTCCATCAAGGCAAGTATACAAAAATCTTGTTCTCCACCCCAAAATAAAAAAAAAAAAAAAGTAGAATTGAATATCTCACCGATATGAGCTCCAAACTGATTGCTGCTAAATGCGGTTTCTGCTGGCTTAGAAGCTGTAGAAGATATAAAGCCAGTTGGTGGGCTACGAAAACCCCCAAAAGCTGGATTACCGGAAGCCCCAAATGCGCCTTCAGACCCAAAGATGGGAGGAGCTGCCCTTGCACCAAATGCAAATCCTTTGGGGTTAAAGAAGAGGAGAAAGGGAGATTCTTAGGACGTAAAAACAGAATATACATGTACTCCTACAAGTGAAGACAATAGTAAATCACTTCTGGCATGGATAATATAGTCTCACAAAAGATTTCCAGCCCCCATAATTGGCATCTTAGAGAGTACGTAGAGATGCAAGACATCGGTCAAGTGCCAGAACAGACGCAAGAAGAAAAGCCAAAGAACATGTTGCCTATAGCAAGAAATTATTCCAAAATCATTGATCATATTGCAGGACCATAATCTTTGGTCAGGGAATACCAGTAGTAAACATTCTCACCTTGTTATTATTACTTTCTTAATGTTGAATAATGAAGGTTTTAAACACACAACATCCAAAAACAAGTCCGATGCATTCGAATTGAATTAATGTCCTATTGAGGTAATTACAAAGTTGTAATGAGGTAAATCTGACAGCATAATGCCTGATGCACAATACCGAAAGCCAAAGCTGTATTTTATGAAAGGTGCTCCGTGAAGGGTAAGAAAGTAGGCGGACACGAAGGTGCTGTGCATAGAGTAAGAAAAACATACATCACTGCCTCCTTCGAAAGTCCGCTTACAAACTATACGGATCCAAAGTGAGATGCACAAAGAGTCGGAATATTTTTCGGACAATAGGAGGAAAAGAGTGTAAATATCCATCAGGGCAACAAATGTTCTGAAAATCACTCAGGCAACCAATGTTGGACATAAATAGACAAGTCATCTGTGGTCAAGTGCTAATCAAATCAGCCCTGCCACGCAAGCCGAAGACAAATCATCATGAATATGAAACATCCTAGAGACATGTAGTTACTAAGAGACGATACATTTTATCCAAATGACCAAGCGAAACTCACGCACACATGACTGACAATTAATAAAAGGGGAACAAAAATGATAGAAATTATCTTACCACCAGAAGCTGATGCTGAAGAAGCACCAGAAAGAGATCCAAAAGAGAAGAGCGAACCACCTACGGAGACTCCCGTTGAAGTTCCCCCAAACATAAAGGGACTTCTATTTGCATTATTAGCATGCCCGGATGCTGATCCTCGCCGGGAGGCACGGCCAGTCGGATTCCCGAAAGCTGCAAAAAAGGATTTCGATTTGTGAGCCTGTCTACTTGTCCGGCAGGGCACCCGCAGAGTACTGCACCGAAAGAAGAACTGAAAAAAAGGTTGGAACTTCAAAGAACAATCAAGCGCTTACGGCAGGTCGGACCAGACATTATCTCTCGCGATCCTCCAAAGAAACTTCCGGCGCCAAAACCCTGGTCACGAAGAAGAAACGATCAAGAAGCATCGACTTACGCGGCACGACCACATGAAGAACCGAAACCGAGTGAACCCGGATCACTCGCCCACGTTCGGGATTTTACTACGACAGCAATGCACACGACAAGAGTAAGAGCAACAGGCAAGACATAGGGTCATGCCAGGATTACAGCGAAGAGAAAGCAGAGGATCTTAATGGCGATCACTTCCCACGCCTCGCTGCCATTCTACATTGTCGCGAGTGCCCTCAAAGGCAACGACAATTCATTGAAACGAGAACGAGAGAGATAGAGAAAGAGAGAGAGAGCACCTGGTGGGTCGTCAACCTCAGCGAACGTCTAGAGAGAGAGAGAGAGAGAGAGAGAAAGAGATGGATACTCAGAGAGAAACAGAGAGCGAGCAGAGGAGGGGCAGAGGAGATGCAGGGGAGGTGCAGGGGAGTGGGGAGTATTTGTAACGAGGGCACGTCGCGTTCGAACGACGTCGTTGCTGCTGAAAAAGCGGACTCGTCGCGTTTGGGGGGAGCTAACCTCGGCGTCCCTGAAACGCTCGACCTCAGCACGTGATTTATAGGTGAGTTTAAATTAATTATCTCTTTCTAAATTAATTTAAATTTTACGACGCAGGCCTTTCGATTTTTCTCTTTCTTTTTATATATTCCCAAACATCTAAAAATTTCTATAATTATGTAAATTTATATAGATGTCGATGAATCGATTTTCGCATATCATTCATAAGATAATATATTTTTCTGGAAAAGGAAAATTACTTTTTGCTTACTCGATATGGATGTCATTTGGGCTCACACTATTTTCACTCCTTATTAGTTTCTAACACTACAATTTATATTAAATGACCATGTTATCTCTTGCGGGTCCCATTATTAATTTAAGAATATTTCTTACTTTTTTTTGCTTGTTTTTCTTTTAATTCAATTTTACTAAAGATGAAATTACCATGCTCCTGTCAAATAACAATTATTAAAGTTAAATATGAGGCCCACTTTTGATTTAAGACTAATCCTTGCATTCTTTATTATTTTATTATTTTGGTTTTTTTTTCCTTTTCTTTCTCATTTGAAACAAATTTTCTTTACTTCTTATCTGAAAAATAGTTTATTTGGTGGATAGTTAACAGGAAAAACTAATTATTTTGTTAATTATTCATATATTTCTCTTTTTGTTATGGGAAACTATTAAAAAAATAATAATAATAACTTAAGCACAAGAGAGAGGATAGCCTTTGAGCAAATTGTGTATAATGCATACATCAATCACAATATTAGATTTTTGGGTAAATTTTTTGTAAATTTGTATCAAAAATCGAAGTCAAGAAATTCATGATCACAAGAATACTCTTAAGAAATAAAGAAAACAATTTACAAATAAATATGATTAGTACTTACTTAGATTATAATAACAGAGAATGAGTTTTAAAAAAAGACAAACATGAAGAAAACGTTAAAATATAATGAGTGCGGAAGAAATGGCTAGGCTGAAAAAAATTATTTGGGAGAGATGTGGATAAGTTTCTTTTTTTAGTGAAACTGAAAAAAGAATGTAAGAAATAATTTTAAATCAAAAATGGAACTCGCAAAAAGGATAATGTGATCAATTCAATTTAATAAGAAGTGTCATAAGCTACTAAGAGAGCTATGTTTGCAGTGCTATAAAAAGTTTGTTATTTTTCATGCATCGTCTTTCTCATGTCATGCGGACTCAATATTTTTGAAACATTTTCTTACTCTGAATCAAAAATAAAAAAACTCGTGTGGCCAATCGAGAAGAATAGATAAATTTCCGAAAATTTTCATGCTGATCCATGACAACCATATTATCAATTTTCTCAATTTGTGTCCCCTTAAGATACTTATCTCTTAAAAAAAAATCGCACAAAAATTGCCTTTTTTTTAAAAAAAAATTCTTTATATGCACTGTCATGAGGAAAACAATAATAAGTTTTCACTCTACCAAGCGGTATCCTGAAGGGGAAAAAAAGTTTGGAGTTAATGTCAAGGTAGACACTTCAAGTTGCATAACTCTTATCAAGTCCTCATTACTTTAAGATCTAGCAAAATCTTTAGATGGTACAACAACCATCTGACTCTGAAATTAGCAGTAGATCCTTGATACAAAATTTCATCTCTGGCTTCGGCTGCTCGTTCTGCCGAAAACCATCTGAGTCTGAACCAGGACTCCCTGTTGATTAAGAAAGTACATCACCAGAGCAGCAATCAAGTCATCTTAATACTTCATCGCTGATGCACGAGCATTTGAAGACGCAGGCTTCAGAGCACATCTCCCGATTCTCGGGCCTCAACTGTCGACGTCGCGTTAGCTTATAGTGACAGCAGGCTTCAGAACGCTCCTCCTTTCTTGATCTTCAGTCTTCATTGTTTGACGATTTTCGCTTCGGGCTGCTTGATGATTGCTTCGTTGATCAAGGGCTGCAGCTCTTCTTTCGCCAATTCACAAACCTTTGAGTCCGACGACTCCAAGAATGCAGTAATCACCTTTGAGCTGCACTCACAGCAAACAGCATTTATGAAAGGTATCAAATACCCAGTTCAAGTAGAGAAAATATGAAGACGCGCTGCATTTCATAGTCGCAGGAGATCCTAACCTGTGGCCTTGAGCCCACGTTCTGCATTTCCCCTTAAGCGCCTTTTCCCACAGTGTGACAGCAAAAGAAGGGCAGTCCACGATCAGCTTTCTGATTGTTCGGCTGGAATGGAAATTTTCAAGGACGTGCTCTTCTTTGGTGTCTTCAGATTTAGGCTGGGCCGCAAGAGCTGCTACTGCTTCATGCAATGAGTTTATCTTGTCATCCAGTGTTGGATGAAGGATGCCATCGGCTCCCCCAGTCGCGACCTGCATGCATAGGGGAAAGGAATGCAAGAGAGTGACTTGGTCAAGAACCTATAGCGCACATTGGTCACTAAGAATTATCTTAGCTGATAATTAACTCAAGGAGGAGGATTTTATGATATAAAGGGGAGAGAACAGAAGTGAAGTAGCAGATTATTCCAGTAGAGGTCACACAAATTAGATATTTCAAACTGTTCAATGGTAATAACTACCTCATAGACGACTTCTTTCCCGAAATTTGAAGCAATTAACTCTCCCGCATTTTCAATGCACACATCAACAAGACCCTGCAAGATTACACAGTAAATAGAGATTATTACTCACAAAGAACAGCCAATCATCATATCTAAAGAGTCTAGTTACAAACATCACAGACTGACATGAAAGAAGTAGTCAAAACCTCAAATAAGTAACATGGCAAATCTAGTGATTGTTTTTGGGGATTGCACAACATGGTATTTTTACTATTTGGGCATTACAATCACTGTAAGATTTTGCTACCAGACACCATAAGCTTGTACCCGCAACCAACTTCGCAGAAAAATTAGCAAGGACTTCCCACATCACTAGATACATTGTTTACTATCTTTTACAATTAGCTTTTGGTCTTTACAAAACAGGGAAGTCCTTAGTTGAAATATCATAGTAGGTTGCCACAAGCGTACTATAGCCACACCATAAAACAACACACCATTTTGGAAAGGCTTTCAAAATTCTGCCAAAACATTTAACTACAACAGTGCATCCCCATGTCATACTACATATGGATAAGTGCACTTTCAGTTCCCATTTTCATTTAGTGCGGGGAGACTGACTGATAGTCCAAGTCATCTTTGGGTTAAATTCATGTTTTTCTTTATCTAAACAATAGAACTCTCAATAAATAATGAAGAATGGAAAAGCACCATTGAACTTACTAAAATACAAGAAAGTGGAAAGAGACTAGTGAAATATCATTTATTGATGCAGGAAAGGGAAAAACCTCTGCAAGCCCACTATTCACCAACAATTCTCGTCTTCTTATCAATGGATCTTTTTTGCCACCATTAATCGAGTGATCGACCTCATCAGGATTTCCATCTTCGTCATGCTCCACCTCTGCCATTTCTGTGTCAGCTTTCTTGTCACCAAGTTCATTAGCATCTGCTGATTCCGTTCTGGAATCAGCTTCCAATGCATCCTAAAAGCAAAAGGAAAACAAAACATAGAAGATTTGCTTAAAGCTTTCACAATATAGTAGTCTCACTTTGAACTTTCCCTGACAATGGAAAATTTACCTTGCTGCATAGAGAAGGAATTGATGAATTCAAAGCAGTGAAATCACTGGGACTGAGATAGCGTGCACAATTTGGATGAAGCAGCTGTAAGAGTGGACGCCTTCCATTCTGCAAAATAAAACATGCCAATTCAATATGAGCATTAAAAAAAAAATCATTGAACATATCAGTGAAAGGCAACTTAAAAAATTTTCAACCACTGAATCATTGACAGTAGACACCAACATTGAATAAAAACCTTATGAAGAACAAGACAAGGATTTGCTTTTAATCACAAATTACAGTACACTAGATGACTGAGCTTCTGTCTGAGAGGAAAATGTAAATGCAACACTCTTCAGATAATACTGACATTTGACACCTCAGCTTCTTTTTCAATACCACAAAAATTACCAACATTATAAAGTCAAAACAGAAGAGGTCAAACCTTATCAAGAACCAGCTCCTTAAGAATCGTTTGAACCTCACGCATGACAATCTGTAATCAGGGTACATGAAATCAACTAGAAGTCAATGCCATATAAAGGTGAAGAGAGAAACTCCCCACAACCACCTTATAAAATCATACCAACCTTTGTTACAAGCTTAGTATCATCCACAACTGAAACAACGCAAACAAGTACCTAAGAAGAAAACATGAAATGAATTACAGAGCATTCTATCGGTCTATCTAAAATCACAGAGGCAAGTGGGTACCCTTTAATTTATTGATAATCATAAAAATAAAGCAATTGATGAGCAAGAAAACTAAAAGTTAGCCTTACCAAACTTCCATATTGATCGTTAGCTATCTTGCCAATATGACCTTTCATTCCTTTGATGATTTTCTTTCTTTCCTACATGCAGACAGAGTATCAAGAACAACTCTACAACCAATTGCATATGAAATTCAATGTCAATGAACAAGCAAAAGCCAAGAAAACATAATGCTAATCTATGGACAAAAATAAAGCTGTTCTAACAAAAGCAAGAAACCTTAGCACTCCCATGTTTGATGCACAACATTCCAATTTGGGATCCATCTCTAGTATGGATCATTCGGACAAGGAGAGGACCTGATAATTGTTGGAGTACATCTCTGGCAGAAGACTTCAGATAAAGATAAATTAATCAAAAGTCAGCCACACAAAATAAATTGGCAAAGATCTCCTCTATAGAATTTACTGCATATCACGACCAGCAGAAATTACCTTGTCAGCTATGCTAAAGTACTCCACCAACATTCTGTGGATAATTGAGTGATCAACAATCCCTTTCTCTAGAATTGGCTGAATAACCGAACTCATGTGTCTTAAAACCGAGGATTTCTGCAGTCCAAGCTTTGAAATGACATCCACTAACCTGATAAACATGCATCCGAGACTACAATTGAACACAGCTTCCCACAACAACTAACTGAGTTAAAGAATAACAAAATTTGCAAATGAAGACCATGAGAGAGAGAGAGAGAGAGAGAGAGGCAGTAACTCATGATATACATGCCATGCTTCCTATAACAATGATGCTTATAAGAATCGCAGGGAACTTCCAAATGTGAAATATCTCTATATATCCCAAATTCATATAGTATTCTTCATATGCTAATGCCATTGCACCAGATTCTTTAGAAAATAAAAAAGATCGCATAGAAGGTTCACCTTCATCTAAGAATATCAAAGAAGGGAAAAACTTGTCAACTTTTTGCTATTGTTGACAACCAAATCTCTATATTACACCAATCAAGAGGAAAAAAGAACATATGAGAACTTGAAAATATAAATTGTGGAAATGTTCTGTAAGTTGCTATTTCCTCAATGTCATTGAAAGGTTTAGGAAATATTTCACCAACTGATACAAGTCATAGTGGAAAAGGGGATAACTGTATTAATTTGAAACCAAAAGTTTTAACTGAAAATGTGCAAACAAGAGATGACATGAACACATGAGACAGATGTCACAGATTAACAGTCTTCCTGGTGTGGTTTACCATAACTAATAAGGATTAACATGGTTATTACTGATTTCTCACTAGAAGTATCTGATTACAGGAAAAGCGAAAATCATTCACCTGCTTTCTTTTGTAGATACAAGGTCCTTAAACAGCTGCAGCTCTGTAGAGTATAATTCCATCAGGAGTTCTTGTTTTTGAGTCGCATTTGCCAATTGGTACACATGCTCAATTACTGCAAAAAGAGTTTCTCTCAGATGATTACCCCTCAGAAGATAAACAAACCCGTGTTAAACAAGGAAAAAAATGGTTGTATATCCTTGATATTACTCAAGAGGGCTTGGGCGGATACAGCAAGCAATGATAACAAAACATCCTAAAGTATCATGTAGCCATGCTACTTTAAGGAGATGTTTATGACAACTTAAACACTGTGGAATCAGCTAAGCCTGACTCCTAGTAATTCTAGAGCAATCCGTGACATTTATCATTCAGAAACAAAATCAAGGTTTCCTGTTAATCAACACTCTTTAAACTCTGAACTAGTATAGCACAAGCAAGCCCAATGCACTTCTGGACCTCTGGTTATATTCTTACATGTGAAGGTGCTGGCAATAAATCTAAACAAGAAAGAGAAATGGGCTAAGCAATAAATTCATACCAACGGATCCAACCATGTGACGCAGATGAGACGCAACATGCCCATGGAGTGAGGAGATAAAACCAGCCAGCTGCTTTTTTGAGGCTGCAACAGAGTGCAAAGGTAGAATATCCATATCAAGCAAACTGCTCACAAGCTTGAAAAGCTAGGGAAAAAAACAAAATGAACAACCAAATGCTCCACTTAGAAACTCCATTCAGTTCCAGTCTAAGGCATACCGGTATCTAACAATTTCTTGACCAGATGAACTGCATAAGTACTGGATGTGAGGTTGAGAAGATGTGGCTGAAGCTCCCCAAATACTTCGTCCCTTTCTGCTTGAGAACAGTACTTGATGCAAGTCTAGGTAGGGCATAGAAATCAGGAGATGACATTGAAGCACATATAATTAAGTGTCACAGGAGAATGCAAAAGAAAAAGTTATACCTGCAAAATGCGAGATGAAACATGGGTGCTAGCAATTTCAGAGATTTTACCCTTCATCTTTTTCAGAGCTTCAGTGACCAACCTGGCGACAACATGCTAAGAAGTCAGTACAGTGAGAAACATATAACAACCATGCAATCCACACTTAAAAATCTATCTACCGTGATCTCTCCTCCTTGGCAATGTCATGTTGTCTCATCTTTTCCCACAGATGTGCAAGCTCCTGAGAATATGACACGATTCAGCTAATGCCAACTTCATTCAGCTTAGACAAAAACGTAACACCCAGATGTTTTGTTCAGCACTCTCATGCTTGCTATATAAACCAGAGCAAAATGAAAAAGAGCATTGTCACTGTGCATCTAGTCACAAGTCAATATAGAATTAAGGGTATCAGAATACAGGAAGCTTACGTTAAACAAAAGCTTCTCATAAAAAAAGAGTTCTTGTTTTTGAGTTTAGGACTCGTACAAATGACACAATCCAAGAGAAAAAGAAAAGAAAATTCAGGCACCAAAATTTTTATCAAAATTGGCCATTATTATCAATTATGCTAATAATAAGACCTCACCATTTAGGCTCCTTGTTAATTATGTGGAACGAACTTAGCCTTCACTAACCAACTGTTCTATTACCTGTTCAAGACTGTAATGCCTTTTCCTTTTCTGCTTCCTAGCCTCTGCCAGTTCCTGCACAAACCAAAGTCCCCACAAACTTGAGTAACCCAAGATTGAACAAAGCTAATAAAAACAATTCCTCAATTGCATAACTTCTCCATCTCATACTTCCGACATAGGCAAAGCACACGAATTCGAATCGCTCACCTTGGCATGCAAGCGACGTTCTTTCTTCGTCAAGGGCTGCTGCTTCTCATTCCCAGCATCCGGTTTCTTATAATTCGACTGCTTCCGTTGCTTCTGCAACCTCGACTTGTCCACGCCCTTGGGCACGGACTTTGAGCTCACCGGCTTCGCCTTCTTCGAAGCCATAGTCTCGGGGCCCTCCTTACCATGCTTCCTCTTCTTGACCTTCCCATCCTGCCGGTTCTCGATCGCCATTGCCGAGCGGCGGCTCAAACCTGTCGCACAGATAAAGTACTTCAGCGTACCACAATTCACGCCATACTTCAGCCTAATTCCCCGAACTACCGACACCCGAAGCCAAACCCACTTTGCAAAAAGTTCTTGGCTGCCCATTTTCATCTCAGGTTATTGAAAACACGGGTCAAAACCAGAATTGAAAACAAGCTTCTTTCTAATTCTCAAAATCTTCTCTTTCTCCAATGAAAACTTACGGGGATTCGGCGTGGAAGGAACGGGACAACAATGAGGCTTCGGCTGAAACTCACCGCTGCTTACGGGGCTCTTCTTCTTCTCCGGTGTTGCAATCGGTCGGTGTCGGCGCCGACGATCGGAGACGGGCGGCTCTTCGTCAAGAAATCTCTGTTCTCTCTCTCTCTTTCTCGCGGGGGGTTTTTGAGGGTTTTACAGATTTGATCAGTGGGCCGGGTCTGGACTGACCCGAGAAAGGCCCATCTTAGGCTTGTTTAGTAAAAGTTGTTTTTGTTCCGAAACGACTATTTCTATTTATTTTTTTTGGTAAACTAAGAAACCAAGCTTTGTGCGCCGTCTTCGTTTGGAGTAAACCTGAAAGGAGTAAAGTCACCGGACTCACCACCACTCTTGCTCTCCGAATAAGTCGTGCATTCATTTTCAATAAGGCAGATGACGTAAGGATTCGAACTCTAAACCTCTCGCGAAAGGAACCAACGCCCAATTAAGCTACATATGACAACGCTTCTAGGAAAAGTTTTTTTTTTCAGAAATGGTTCTTTTCTATTTTGCTCGGAAATAATTTGGAGTAAAAGAACCCGTTTGATAACGATACAAAATTTCTATTATTGAAATAGAAAAAGAATAGAAATGCGTTTGTAACGCAACAATTTCTTTTTTATATTTATTCATTTTTTAATCTTATCGACGGATACGGCCATGGCGGCGACCGGCGGGCGCCACGGTGGGTGGTTGCTCGGCGGTTGACGGTGGTCGTGACAAGAAAAAGAAATTAAAGGAAATTAAAAAAGAAAATCAATTTATTTCTAGAAATTATTCTTGGAAACAATAAGTAATTTTTTTTTTCGCTTTTTTACTATTCTCAAACCATTTAAAATCTTTGAATTTTTATTAAGAAAAAAAATAATATGACGTTATCATCTTTTTTTGTTCCGAGAATAAAAGAACAGAAGCCATGAAAACATAAGCCTTCGCATGCGCTACCTTACTACACCGCCGGCACTAGTGGTTGACTATTTCTATTCTTTCGTTTGGCAGAAAAAAAAAAAAATAGAAACCTATTTGGTAAAGTTTTTATTTTCGAAAAAAAAAAATTTCTTCTTTTTCTTACTTTTGTTCATGGGAACAAAAGGATCTCCCCCTCCGTCTCCTTTGGCCAGTTGCCGGCCTTCGCCATAACCGGCACCATCGATCAGCCGGAAGAGGGCCGGCGACCTCATCGGAACGTTGCCGACCCCCAAAGACGCCGAGCCTTGTCGTGAAAATTAATTCACTAAGCGATTCCCCAGAAATTACGATCCACCGCGTCCCCGTCGAGCCCATTCGCAGACAGCCCACGCCGATCTCATTCTTCCTCTCTCGGCGGCAGATTTAGACACCTGAGAATCGCCGCCGCCGCCGCCGCCGCCGCCGCGGTCCGATGGCAGTCGTGATCGAGAGCTCCGTCTGGGAGCCGAACCCCTCTCTTTTCGTCTTCATCGTCCTCGCTTGCTTGCTCTCCGTCTTCCTCCTCCCTTACGCCTCCAGAAGCGCACCTCCTTCCGTCTTCGACCACGGAGCCTCGCTGCACTCTTCGCGCTTCCAGCGGAACTTCCTCCTCCTCTACTCCCTCTGCTCAGGTCAGCATTTTCTTCGCGCGGATTGCGCTTTACATGCTATCTGTGGAGAATGAATCGTGGAGATGTGTGATTTGTTTCTGGTCGGTAGGCTCGGACATTGTGCTGCAGCTGATGTCTTCGATCGACTGCCTCTGGTCCGAACAGATGAGCGATGAATTTCCTGTGCTCGGTTTGCAGTGCGTGTCGAATTGAATTCGCTTCTCGTGCTGCGTTTTGGCAGTGATGGAAGGGCTACCGTCGGTGTTCGGGGAGTTGGAGTTCAGTTACTTTGGCGTGAGTAGAGAGCAAATGGTTTTATCTCTCTGTGTTGGATTTGCGGCTTCTCTCATTGTTGGATCTTTCCTTGGAGTGCTTTCTGATACGATGTGAGTCCATTTTCTTCTCCTGTTTTCTCTGTCGGTGAACTTAATTTCTTCTTTTGCTGCAATTTGAGCTGATGATTTAGTAAAGAAATACAGGCTGAGAGGTCGTTGAGTATAGTAGGACTTAGCATTGGGAAGTTTTCTCAATTGCATTCAACTGGGGACTGGAATTCTGTCTGCAAATATGTGTGACCTGCTTTGATTGGGCTTACATGCTGCTTTAACAAGTGGTGCTTTCATGTTCTTGTTCTAGGAACATCCACTCTGTTTTTGAGAATCTACGATGTATTGGATCCATTCATTTAACGCTAAAAACACTGAATCTTGGGGATTTGCAAAAAGTTGATAAAATAATAATCATGGCGCTTTCTCTTGACTCAGTTATGCAGCTAGTCCTAATGTGTGTTAAATTATTGTACATGAACTGACATATACTGCTGTCTGCAGAGGCCACAGGAAATTCTGTTTATTCTTTTGCATCTTGCACCTTTTTGTTGGTATATGGAAGAGGATAACTGCCCATCCCAGTGTTTGGGTAGCAAGTGTATGTTTGTCTCTGGCTTCTTCAATATACTCTTTCAGTTTTGAGACATGGATGGTTGTTGAACATGAAAAGGTTCGTGTACATTTTCTCCCTGTACATAAGATGTTGCTTCTTGCCATTTACTATAAGATGTCGATTTGTGCCATTCAAATTTCTCTTTGTACATTTTTCCTTCTCATTAGTAGTAGAAACCACACTTCGGGGTTTTAAAATGAGTTTGCATCTTTTTTGTTTGCTTTCTCTTTACAGCAAGGGCACAGAGAAGATTTATTGAGCGATACCTTTTGGTTAATGGCGTTCTTGGGGTCTGCATCTTTCATTGGAAGCCAGGTGCTTGCCAACTGGCTGATTGGTGACAATTTGAAGAAGGGAATGACATCTCCTTCGATGGCAGCTGTCTTGTTGGCTTTGGTGGGAGTTATTTGTGTTGCACGGCTGTGGAGAGGATCTTCCCAACAAGAGGTGTTTGAGGATCATGGCTGGTCCTATAGCTATTTTTTCAATGGTAATAGTTGGGTCTCTCCTTTGCTCATATATGAGTCTGCTATCTTATGAAAAGTATCCACTTTTTATTGAAACTGACATCTCAACTTGAATTGTTGTCTGATTAAATAAAAATTTCCAAATGCTATTTGATGTTCCCAATGTGATATCTGATTTACATCAAATAACAAGAGTACACTACTTATAAGGACATTCATGGATATTTTCAAATGGAAGATATGAAATTGGCTGAAGTATGTCTCAGCATCAGATGCCATTATATTTGGAGCCAAAAAGCACATACTTAGTAATGTTACCTCACCTAAGGGGTTCAAAGGTGGGACATAAAGCTGTGTTTTCTTGTTGCGTTGAACTTTGAGAACTTTAAGGTTAAGGTTTGTCCACAAGATTTTTCATTGTGGTTAGTTGAGGACCGAGATTGAGTGTACTAACTTGCCTACCTCGAGGCACAAGAGAGGTTATAGTCAGCCAAAAGATGATTATAGACGTTTCTGAATTCAAATGCCCCTGCAGCAGAATGGTTTTGCTTTGTCTATTACTCTAAATACTGCTAAAGTTATTAAAGGTCATAATCTTGAGAAAATCTGCAAGACTTTCAACAAAAATCTGCCTGAACTCAAAAGCCTGATGTTGGTAAAGCTGCAACTAGGAAATTTCCTCAAGGCTGTGGCCTCTTTAATTGGCTATCTTATTCCAAAACAATTGTGACAAATGGTTCCTTCTTTTCTTCATCAGTCTATTTTCTCTTCTTGCCCCTATCATTTGCCGCCATGTCAACGAATCACATGCTCCTTTTAGAATTGTTGCTCTTTTAAGATTAAGCTATTGGCATTTTGGTTAATATTTTTCCTTATTCACTAATAAGTAGACCAATTTGTAGGTAACTTTTTAATTTTTACTCAGACCATTATTCAGTTCTTCTTGCATACACTCTTATCTACTTGTTCACAGATAGGAGAATATGGTTATTGGCATGTGCACAAGCTTGCCTTCACTTCTCCATAACAATGTTTTGGATTCTCTGGACCCCAATATTGGTGGTACGTTCACATATCTTTCTGAAAGGAATATTAATATCTCCTGGAAGACTTAAATGAACAGCAGCATTATCCATTTTTTGCACACAAAATGCTGGTTGTAGGTTCTAATTTTTTGCTGGCAAGAGTGAGCTTGTTTCATGATTTTATTGAATGCATTGGAGTGCAGGCTGATGGCAGAGAACTGCATCTGGGCTTGATATATCCGTGCCTTTTGGGAGCAAGAATGCTTGGAAGTACAATTTTTCCTTGGCTTATTAGTGGATCTTTGTCATTTCGAACTGAAGATTGCATACTTTATGCATTCATCATATCCGGTTTTGTACTCTCTGTCGTAGCCTATGACTATCAGGTATTTATGTATTCCATAAATGTCAACATATAAATCGATATCTGATTTTGTTACCACCACATACTGATAGATACTATATTTGTGTCGTGCAGGAAATTGGAGTTCTAGTAGCATTGTTCGTCCTATTTCAGGCATGTGTAGGAGTCATCCTACCTTCTCTTGCCAGATTGAGGACCATGTATGCCATTCTGAGCTGTTGGCTGGAATTCCAACACAAGATATTGCTAATTTGGATATATGGATGAATGTTTATGATTATTGTTTATCATGTCTTGTAGGTATTTACCAAATGACTTGCGAGGAGGAATGATAGGCTTTTCTCTTGCTCCTGCGAATGCTGCAGTTTTGCTATTTTTGGTGCATGTGAGTTTCAAATATGATCTAATTTCTAGTCAATCTCCATGTTTTATGCCTGCACTGGTGACGTAAATCAGGAGGGAGATCAAGCAATTCTGTATTTGTACTGTCTCAATTTTTACTTAGATCATTAGGGTAAATGGCCCAAGTTTTGGACGTGGTTTAGCTTCAGCTATAAATCCTAAGGCAAAGTCAGGGACGTGATTGTTACAACCATCTACAAGTTTCACCGGTTTTGGAAAATTTACAGAATTTTATGGAAGAGGATATGTTCCATTTTTAGAATGGACAAGCGATTGGCTAGAAGTAGTGGCTTAATGAATAAGATTTCAATTGCTATTATGATCAAGAACCATAGTAAAAACCATTCTGCCTCTGTAAAAAGATTTGATGATAGCTCTTTCATTATGACATACTTGCTGATTTTACATGGTCTTTTTGCATTACAAATCTGGTCAAGAACGCATCTTTTCTGAAAGATGTTCTCAGCAAGTAAGTGGTTTATTGATGAATTAAACAATCAGTATATAGACATACGTTTGTTCATTTCTAATTTCCTGCATATTTTTTTTTCGTGGTGGGATAACTAAGTATTATCACTGTGAAACTTCTGGGTGAAAAAAGGTTTTTATATATTTAGTACAGAAGACTTTTGACTTGACAGTGCCATCTGGAACCTTTTCTAATAAATATGCTGAAAAGCCAAGTTCTCCCCTCACTTAGTCCTCTTGCATGACTTCCTATGACTTGTCAGTGGTCCATGTGTTTGGGTGTTGGAACAACACCTTCAATCACGCTCTTTTCCTGAGGACTGCCACAATTTAGCTTACTTGCATTTTCGGGTAGATCTGTTGAGAAAATGTGTCCTTTATGAGTTGCCATTTGTTCCAGGGAGGCTACTATCGCAGTGTTGGTAATGCAGCAATTATGGCATTTGCTGCGGTTGGGCTTTTTGCTGCAGCTGGTTGCATGCATTTCTTGAAGCGGTTAGGGAAGCAACCGTACCAGCACTTGCGCAAGTTATGAGTTCATCACTCATCTGCCAATGTCCGGATCGCTTTAATATCAATGGCTTATCATTGGGACAGAGGAAGGATAAGGATTGGTTTCAATTGTGTATAAAATGCAGTCACAGCATGCAAAGGGGGTCGAATGATTGGCAAAAAGAGTTGATCAAATTCAACCTCCTTTACCAGTACAATTCGACGTAGCAGATATGAATTATTTCATTGCAAGGAAGATGCTATCAATAGTGACTATCAGTTGCAAAGTCTGTTGAACTCTATGGAAAGCTATGAAAGGAAATCAATGCCTGATCATCAAAAGCCATATGAGAGAAGACAATGATCCATTGGGGGCATCACCTGGGGAATGAGGACCTCTTGCTAGCTGTGGAATCATATGCTGAGGATTTTTGTCTGGCAACTATTTTGATGTTGCTAGATTCGAGAGATTGCATTCCATATATTTTAATGTCTGAGACTCTAGAGATTAAAGTTTTGCCCAGGTCTCAATAAGGAAATCTTAAGGTTTAGGGGATTCTCATTTTATTTTTCTTCTTTTATTTCAATGATGGCGATTTGAAAGCAATCATGATATCGGCAAGTTTTTTGTTTGTACCAAAAAGAAAGTGGAACGTTTATTATTTCAGAGAAAACAACCCTCATGTCAATAATAGACAAATCTTTTATACCCCAACGTCCGTCGACGACCCACAAAAAAAGTCCATCACAAACACAAGGAACTCATTAAGTCGAAGCCCAAATTTGCATAAACCTCCTCACCCGGCTAGTGCTCTTTTATCTCTATTTCTTCAACTCATACCTCAACTATAAGTAAAAGCCCATTTCATATCTCTTCACTCTTTACCCCCATTCCATCCCTTTCTCTCTCTGTTTCATTCGTTGTCCCATTTTGCGTCAAATTCTTCAATTGATTGATTATGAAGACAAGAAAAAACCCTGTTTAAATATTCAAATTTAGGAGCCGAAGCCATCACCCAGAAACTCATTAGGCTCATTAGCAATGTTTGCTTCTCCACTAATTTGCCATCACCTGCCAGCCTCCAGATCCATGGCCCAAATTTGATATCGGCAAGTTTGAAAATGGAAAAATGTTTATGTACCAAAAAGAAAGTGGAACATTTATTATTTCAGAAAAAACAACCCTCGTGTCAATAATAGACAAATCTTTTATACCCCAACGTCCGTCAACGACCCACAAAAAAAGTCCATCACAAACCCAAGGAACTCATTAAGTCGAAGCCCAAATTTGCATAAACCTCCTCACCCGGCTAGTGCTCTTTTATCTCTATTTCTTCAACTCATACCTCAACTATAAGTAAAAGCCCATTTCATATCTCTTCACTCTTTACCCCCATTCCATCCCTTTCGCTCTCTGTCTTATTCGTTGTCCCATTTTGCGTCAAATTCTTCAATTGATTGATTATGAAGACAAGAGAAAACCCTGTTTAAATATTCAAATTTAGGAGCCGAAGCCATCACCCAGAAACTCATTAGGCTCATTAGCAATGTTTGCTTCTCCACTAATTTGCCATCACCTGCCAGCCTCCAGACTAAGTTGCTTATGCAAATCGAAATTGCCACCTTCAAGAACAACAATTCCATCCTCAAGATTGGCGAGGATTTGGCCCTCCTCGCCCTTGCGTTCTCTTCTACTTCCACAACAATCTTAGTCGTCAAGCCACTATCACTGACGAATGAGAGAGGGCTAAAGATGTGATTACAAACTCAACCCTCAAGTCCGAGCACATATGTGACGTGTCAACTCTGTTGCCATCAATTGTTCGGATCCCCATCTTTTGATTGCCGTGAAGAAGTTCAATGCAAGAACCTTTAGGTCTGTTGTGTTCTTGGGAATCAAACTCTAGCTAGGGATTCAACAACCAATGAGTGCGATGTGACCTAGAGGACAAGTGATAGAGGCAGACCATAGAATGTTCTCTTTTTTTAACAGATCCCAGAAGGCTTGAACCATGATTGCGATTGGCATTAAGATGGAATGAAGAGAAGTAACGAAGGATGAAAATGGGACTCACAAGAAAAGACAATAAAGAAAACAAAAGGGAAACCAAAATCAAACAAAAAGAGTGCTTAGAATTTTTCTAAGTGGGATCCACAAAAGTTAATATTGTTAAAACAATGTAATAGGGAGTATTTTAGCCATGGTGGGATCGAAGAAAACACAACATTTTTTTTTTCGCCTCCTTTATTTTTCTTTCCTTTCTTGTTTCCGTCATTCCCCTCTTGCGATCTCCCTCTCTTCACCTAGTCAGACGCTATCTGAGGTCGTGACCTTAAACAAGACCTCAAATTACAGGTTTCCTGAATGTCGCGATGTCCTTCATTCGAGCTGCGACCATGGTGGTTGCAAGTTACTTGTGCACGTTTGAGTGTTAGCGATGAAGATAACAAGTGTGGCTGTGGTCTTTCTTTAAAAGTATGAGCGCTTTTTCTTAAAATCGCGTTAAATAAATGATGTACCTTCAATGTGCTAAGTCGCATCATAAAACACAGCATCAATTCAATCGATTATTTGGCCAAAAGACAATTTTGATGGAATTGACGTCAGATTCGCTGCTGCGAGGACTCTTTTCTCAGCAATGATTAATGTCCTTCCATGTTAGCCATCGAGGTGATTCTCAAGGGACATGTTCATTGAGATGTAAAAGATACCAACGGAGCACTCTAAATTTGCCGAATTAGATTCGTTATCTGTTCTTGATGACAAAGTAAAGAGTTGACAGACCAATCACTAAGAGTTTACTAGTGCACATTAAGCTTATGCTTCATCCTGTTTTTATTTTTTCGGATAAGTTTATGCTTCGGTCTATCACAAATCAAAGCATGAGCTCAACTTGAAAATTCCATTAAAATCAGTCTTTTTCTCTGTATTTAAATATTAATAAAAAGGCTATATTAAGGTATAATGAAGAAGCAAGAAGGTCCCCAAACTAAAAGGCGAGAAACAAAAGATTTTGGTTTCAGACTTCAGAAATTACTTTCTGGTCATCTGTTTGATTAAGTACAGAAAATGGAGTTTCCAAACCCAACTATTTTGTATTATCAGTGAAACTTTCTCTTTGGGATGAGATCATCTGTAAATATAAACGAGCAAATGCTATTTTTATGAAAAAGAGGCATTAATTAATCCAAAAATCCCCTTGAGACTTATTAAATAATGAATACATGCCTATGCTCAATATTGTAAAAATGCGCACGATTAATCATCTTGCACTTGGTCTCTAATCCACTTTGGTGCCACCCATTTCTCCCCTTTGATCACAGGACAGCTCCCGTGAATTGAGTTCTGCCAAGGCCACCAAAGAAATTGTTAAGCAGAATATATTTCAGCTCTTTCAGTGTCATAACAACTGTTGGGATAACAAGACTTGCACCAGAAAATACTAAGGGAAACTTATGCAACGCTTTCTCAACTGAAATGATGGTCTGAAACCTGATTTTCTTATGAAGTCGACAACTTGATGATCACAGAAGCAACCCCTTTTCATTGATCTGAATGCACAGGCACTGATTCAATCTTTAAGGAGATCCTCGATGACGGATTTACTAAGATGAGCACTTTCCTCAACTTCAACCGAGAAGCATGATGCAATGAGCGATTGTCCATGGCATCCAAGTGTGGCGGCACACGTGCGCAAGATAGAGAGAGAGTTAGGGAGGAGGATCACAACTTTGTTACAAAAAGCAAGCGATTGAAAAATAAAATAGACTGAATAAAAAAAATAGATCGGACAATAAATTTACGTGATTCCTACGTCCACGGGGAGAACAGTAATAAATTACACCATAGATCAAGTAATACATAGATATTATAACCACACTTGAGTCACTCAAACAATCTTAATTTTTTTCAAGCCCAATTATGCCCAATAACACACATAGTATTTAGCCTCGAAATTTCTCACGAAATAATCTTTTAATCTTATAATAGAATCACACACAAATCTTAAACTCACAAAACTTAATTGGCTTGAACACTAATATTGCTTGATGTAAACGCACAAATGAAACCAACTAAGAAATCCATAGCCAAGCACTCGCTTGGAGACGGCACTTCAAGATTACCTGCATCAACAATGGCGTTTTTCTCTCGTGACTAAAGAACAGCCCATATATTTGTTCTATTTCAAACAAGATGAGGATTACCCTTCCTAAAGCAAACTTCAACACAAGACTTAAAAGGTAAAGTCCAAGTTTGACCGTCTTTATTGCCGATTTCAACATGGTAAACAAATTCCATGCCGTTTGGTGAACAAGTCCAAGATTTGGACTTTCATTTTCTTGTTCTTAGTTGAATCTTAAGGCCTATTTGTTAAAAACAATTTCTGTTCCCCAAAACAAAAATTTTTGTTCTTTTGTTTTCGGAAACGAAAAAAGAATAGAAACGTGTTTGGTAAAACTTTTGTTTCCGAAAATAAAAAATTTATTTTTTTGTTCACGAAAATATATTTGGAACAGAAACAAGAAATGGAAAAAAGTAGTTTCTTGTTCCCGGGAACAATTTCTAAAATCAATTTTTCTCTCTCTTCTTTTTTTTTCTTCTTTTTTTTTTCCTTTTGGCCAGTTGCTGACCTTGGCCATGGTTGATGCTGGCAATCGGCTAGATGAGGGCTAACAACCTTGCCGAAGCGTCACCGGCCTGAGCCTCACTGTGGCTAGGTGAGGCACGACGAGGTCGACCTCGCCCGATCTAGCAATGTCGAGCTCACCCGGCCACCTCCGGGACGGCATCGCTCGGCGGTGGCCCGGCAAGGCGAGCCTCGCCCAAGGTGAGGCTAACCTCACGTCGCCTAGGCGAGGCCGAGCCTCGCTAGGCTTGGCAAGGCTCCAACAAGCTCGTTAGACATCGCCCAACCAACAACCGGCCAAAGAGAAAAAGAAAAAGGAGAAAGAAAACAAGGAAAAAATAATAAAAAAATTAAAAAAATTAAAAGAAATTTTAAAAAATCTAAGAATCTTACCAAACATGTTTCTATCCCGGGAGTAAAATTTTTAGGAAGTTACCAAATACTTCTTTTACTCATAAATTGTTCTCGAGAACAGAAACGGAAAAAATAATTTGTCATCAAAAAAAATTTCCCCGGAACAGAATCGTTACCAAACGTGCCCTTAGTGGAAATCAATTTCTTTGGTTTCCTTCTTTGTTTTCATGGACTAACTTGAACAATGCTGGGGATAATCTCCGTCGATTTCAAAACAAGACTTTATCTACTCCATAGAAAGAAAATTACCGCATTCTAATTGCTCGATTTCAGACGTCCATAATTATATCCAAATTCATCTCAGGTTTGCTTCATTTGTTGGCTCAAATTCGAGACATATTTTTAACAATCTCCAATTTGACTTGAAGTTTGAGCTAAGTCACAATCACTTTACTAAAAATATCGAACTCTACTGCTACTTTCTCATAGCGCTTAATGGGCTCAACCATCACAAATATTTTTCAAATCCAAGCTTTCCTTGAACTTCGCCATAACCAAAAATCTCATCAAAATACCAACTCCATAAGCACCTTTAATTTCTTCACAAATATTTTCCAGCACAATCTCATTTATCACAAATAAAACAAAACCATTGTTACATCCATGTCTATCAGAAGATTAAACACATACCTTGTCAATTTTAGCAATTACAGTAACCATTAGCTCTATAGGCCTCACCTTGTTAGAAGCACCATCTATGTCGATTGCTACCTTAATAGTTTCTGGTTGCAACTCCACCTCAAGTTGAAAACCGTTCAGTAAACGCCACTATAATCGCTCCTAACCAAAAGCATTGGAGACTCATTGAATGTAACTTCTCTACTAATAACAAATGAATTTAATTATGGGCACCACAACTGCTCTGCTCACCTTATGCATAACCTATGAACATGTACTTTCGTACCCTTTAATTGAGCTTATCATTATTCGCTCAAACATAACATAGATAACAAAATATTCTAGGAACATAATAATTAGCAACTTTATGATATTTCTTCAAGAATCCGAAATCCATTTGCAATCTATGGGAATCTCTTAACTAGGTAGCTTGTTGTGCTAAGCATATCCGTTAGAAATCTCCTAGCCATACCATTAATAGAGAGTATCTTATGGGCCGTCTCTGTAACTTTTTGCTCATCAACTCCGCAACATATTGTGGTTCATTATCATTAGTGCGGTGTTTCACTATGTCTTCCTTCATACATAATAACATTTAATAGTTTTGAGCGAAATTCCATACTACCGTCAATTTGCACATGTTTGATTGTCTTACTAGTCTTCTTTTCAATTAAAACTCTCGACTATATAATACTAATATTAGCATCAAAGTTGTGTCTAAACATAAACAGCCACATCCTCCTTGAGTAGTCATCAACAATTATTAACATATATCTGGCACTCTTCTTCAAAGGAAACCACAACAACATATAAACATTCAAGTGAATTGACTTTGCAATATCCATGGTTTCTTTGACAATCATATTGAACTTTACTTTCCACTATTGATCTAAATCATAGCACTTGCATACATTCAGTTCGTTAGCAATATAACCGCATAACAAATATTTCTTACCTAAAACCTTCAGGCTTCTCTTGCTAATATACCCCAAATACATATGCCATAATTTAGAATTGCGAACAAATGCATCCAACATATCCAAGACAAAATCTCTCACTATCTCACCTTGAAGCTCATATAGGCCACTGTACTTGATTCTTTTCATGATCATCAAAGTATCTCGAATAACTTTCAAAATTCCACATTTTGAAATATATCGATACCCAACTAAATACAAGGCACTCGAGGAAATCAAGTTCTTCTTCAACTCTTGAACATGCCTTACTCCAGTCAATTCATGATACCATCCTATATTCTGATTCTAACATTATCAACACCGACAACATCGCATTTAGCATTATTCCCCACTTGCAATATTCTATTGTCCATACACTGATAAGTAGTAAACTAGTTTTTATTTGGTGTAGTATGAAACGAATAATCATAATCCATAATTGATCCATCGAATGATGAATAATTAGTGATAGACAATACATAATCAACACTATCCGAATTACTGATAGCTATAGCTGCAACATCTTCTGTAGAATCAATTATAATTCCCTTACCCTTCTTATTCTTCAGCTTAAGGCAATTTCTTTTAAGATACCCCTCTTACCACAACTCTAACAAATAATACCATCAGTCCTAGACTAACTACATCTATTCATATTAGTACTACTCCCACTACTAGATCTTTCTCTATTTGCATCCACTAAAGCAGCAGATACAGGTTCCTAAAATTATCTTCTACGGATGCTCTCTTTCATAATTAAATCTCAAACCCCATTAAATGTGAAACTTGTTGACCTAAATGAAAAACTAACAACAATAACGGTAGTATTCCAACTATTAGGTAATGAAGATAATAGAATCAAAGCAAGTACCTCATCTTTAAAGTCAATCTCAACTAAACTCAATTGATTAACAATTACATTGAAATCATTAATATAATCTACAACTAACGCACCTTCACTAATCTTTAAATCAAATAGACGTCGCATCAAATAGATATTATTGATCGCAAAGGTCTTCTCATCCATATCCAATATAGCTTTTATCAAATAAACATCGTTACAATGTTAAATGCAACATTACCAGCCAATGTCAGCCAAATAACACCCATAACGCGTCTATCCAGCAATTTCCAATTAGCATACTTCAATGTCTCTAGTTTCTCCCCAAATAGGGGCAAGTGCAATTTCATCTCGTAGAGATAATTTTCAATTTGCATCTTCCAAAAACCAAAATCCTTCCTAACAAATTTATCAATTCTCATTTTTACTTCTTTTGTCGCTATCGATTTGCTTCAACTCAACTAGGCATAATTCCAATACCAATTGTTGTAGAAAGTAAGCGATTTAATAATAAAATAGGAAGAATAAAGAAAATAGATTTTTTTCCCGAGAATAAAGAAAAAAGAAGAGAGAAGAAAGAAAATAGATTGAACAGCAGATTTTTATGTGGTTCAGTTATAATGACTTACGTTCATGGAGAGAACAATAATGAATTCCACTATAAATCAAACAATACACAAAGATTACAATCACACACGCTTGAGTTAATCAAATGTTCTCAGTATTTTCCAAGCCCTAATAACACTCAAAATACACGCAGTATTTATACTTTTTGTGAAAGTCATTTTAAAGAAAAAAATTATTTTTATTTGTTTGATAGTACGTTAAAAAGTGTCACTAAAAATGTTTTTGAGTGCTTAAATCTCATTGTGGATAATAGGTCTTGTGTTTTGTGAGCCCATGTGTTTTATCACCATGGAGGAGTAATCATATGTACAATCTGAGCCTTGTTAAAAGACTTATTATGTTTAGGAAAATGATTTCTTCTATTTAAAGCCGGGAATTTGATTTTCTAATTTTAGTGCGGGTGTTTCTCTTGATGAACATTTTTCAATTGATTTACCATTTTCATCGAGCCAAACACATGAACTCCGGAAGATTATTTTGCCAAAAAGTCTTTCATTAAAAAACATGTGCATGCCCTTAGTATTAGAGCAAAAAGCCCCGACTTCAAATATCTACGAACTCATTATTTATCTCCCTTTCTACATATTTCCACACATAGTCTCAAGCTAAAATCCAGTCTATGTGCAAGAGAAAATGTTGGAATATTATTAAAACACACCGAGGCCTCTTATTTGTCTCTCTTCCTGTATATTTATAGTCTCATGCCAAAGTTTAGTCTATGTGTAAAAAGAGTGTTAGAATATTTGAACATTAAATCACTCATTTGTCTAACCTAACACTACCAACACAACACCATCCTATCAAAGTAAAATCTCCATGAAAAGTGGATAAGCGAGCAGTTTACTTGCTCATAAATAGAGAGTAGAAATGGATCTTTAATATCTTGCTTTGATTGGACTAGAAAATATGTCGAATGGAAATTGAGTGGAAATTTATTGATTTCACTTCCGTTTTCAAACCGGAAAAAAGTCAATTTTAGAATAATTAGTGGTGATCTTGTAAAGTTTTACTTAGGATGCATTTAATTTGTGAAAACCTATATGATTTGCGTCCCTCTAGTAGCACCGCCTCTCTCTCTCTCACTCTCTCTCAAGATTTTTCTCCTTGGCCCCCCGTCTTCAGATTTTTCTTTAAAAAATTCAGCCCAACTTGCTTAATAATTATTATAGGACTTACTTGTAGTAAAATGGTCTGGAAAAATAGAAAGTCGTTGAAGCACCAATTTTGCATCCTATATATAGGAGCACTCGTTTCTTGTGTCATGTGTGTTGAGAAGAAAGAGTCTCCCACATGTAGAGTCCACAAATAAGGTTGTGCATTTATGTGTGAGTGTTCTTAAGAGTGTTTATTCTAATTGGACTATGCTCTTGACTCTCAACAAGTGATGTCAAAATTTGCGATCAAGATCATGAACCAAGCAATTAGGATTGTGGTATACAAAGACAGTGGTCGGGACCATCGTATGGGAGCAGGCTATCAAGGACGGGAGTACGTTGAAATTCTGACAATACACAACTAGAGACCATGATCACAGTCTAGGACCAAGCTTGCTTAGTATAAGTGCCAAGCATTAAAACCAAGCTAGATGGTGAATATTTTGAATTTGGTGAATGGTGTCGAGAAGCATAACAACTCCAACTATAATAATTAGAGTCCCTGCTTGATCGAGACTTATGTGATGTCATTAACGGTGACAATACTACACCACTAACAGATGATGAAGAGCGAAGGAAGTGGAAGATTAAGGTCGGAAAGGCTCTCTATGTTCTTGCTATTATAGTAGAAGATGAATTATTGTAGCATATCAAGAGTGCAAAGACCTTGAAGGTGGCATAGAACACTATGGGTACTGTTTGCGAGGAACAAGCGATGCCAAGTTACAGTGATTGGAGAAAGAGTTACTATTGATCTCACAATAGAGTATGACGGTGACGTAATACTTTGCCCAAGTTAAATTTATTTGTAAAAAAAAAATCAAAATTAGATCCTCAAAATGCTTTTTATGAGACTATGATAAGAAGAATTATCATTCGAGATTTACTACTAGAGTATAATGATATTGTTACAGTCACCTATAAATAGGTAAAAGAGCCAACTCTGATTGAGTTGGAAAATTTATTGGCAAGTCGAGAGGTTTTCGACAGACAAATGTCCAAGGTTTTAGTTAAGGATATTGAAACTGTCTTCTTCAATAATAAAAAAAGGGTTTAAGAGCTAGAAGAGAAATGGTGCCGATGTTAGAAATGGCAAACTAAGGAAAAAAAACATAGAGATTGGCAAAGGCATATATGGGACTAGCACTCAGGCAAAGGGACCTTGTTGGGATATCCGCAAAGACAACAAAGATGATAAGAGTAATAGAAGGGGTAGCCTAGAGGACGGTGCTACATTTAGGGTAAAGTAGGGCATTTTGCTAGGGACTATTTATTCAAAAGAGCTTAAGGTAAAATTGCAGCATCCACAAGGAGAATAATAGGGAAGAGAAGTGGGATTTCTAAGCGTTCATTGTAGTGGAGGAACAAGAAAAGCTCGCAGCATCCTTTATCATCTAGTTAAAAGATACGACAGTCCTCATAACTCTAAGTGATAAATTAGTCAATTATGAATGATTGGATAATTGATTTGGGATACTCAAATCATATGACCAAAGATTAAGACAAGCTATCAAATAGGTCTTAGTACACTTGTGGACAAGTAGTTGTCAACACAGACAACTCAAGATTGTTGATTACCTGTGTCAGCCAAACGATAATAACATTCTGGTTTAGTTCACAACAAGTTGAGCTATAAAATGTGCATCACATTCCAAGAATGAAGAAAAATCTAATACTGATGTCACAACTCATAGATTCGAGCAATTATGCAGTGTTCAATCCAAGAGACGTCAAGGTGCACTGCAATTTGAAACCCACTAGTACACCAATTATGGAGAGGCATCGAATAAAGTCTACTATGATGCTAGCACAGATGGCATATATGGACAAAACTTGAAAGAGTGATATGCTTGATTTGTGGCACACATGACTCGGACATGTAAGCTTACATAAGTTGAAGGTGATGATGAAGAAGGGCATGCTACAAGGTCTCCCCCATTTGAAAGTTCAAGAAGATGTAGTTTGTGGTGTGTGTTAGTATGGGAAGGTGCATCAACTTCTATAGGAGAAGTCTACATTTAGAGCTAAGAAACCTCTCGAGTTCATCCACTTAGATTTATTTAGACCAATAAAGCAACTATCGGTTAGAGGATCAAAGTACATGATAACGTTCATAGATGATTTTTCCAGGTATGTCTGAGTTGATTTCATGAAAGAAAAATCAAACACATCTAATAAATTTAAAGAGTTTAAAGAAAAAGTAGAAAGAGAAGTAGGTAAGAAATACGATAGCCGAGCCTCTAGAGTGTCAAAACTTAGTATGGGGAGAGACTTAAGTGCCAAAATTTAGGAAAGTGGTACTTAAGTGTCAAAATTGGAGCAAAATAAATTAGTTAAGTGCTAGCAGCGAGAAAAACCAGTCAAAATGCTAATGTGATATTTTTTCTAGTGAGACAAGTGCAAAATGATATCATTTTGCATGCTGATGTGGTTAGACAAGTGCAAAAATGACGTTGTTTTGCTGATATGGCTAGATATTATTTAAATTAAATTTAAAACTAAATTTACTCATTAAAAAAAAAAAAAAAAAAAAGACGAAGAAGATGAAGATTGCAGGTGGCTAAGGGTTCAACCCTCGCCACTCCCTCCCCGTTGGCCGCCCTAGCCGTTAAGCCCTCACCATTCGACAACTTTTTTTAAAAAAAAATTTGATTCTAAATTTAATTTAATTAATATTTACATTAAAATTTAAATCCGTGCCAAAACGATGTCCTTTTAGCACTGCTTTGCTTAGTCAACTCTCTGACGAGCCACATAAGTGAGCAATATTAATAAAATATTACCACATAGGATTTCCGACAGGTTCACCGAACTTGACACTTAGGTGTCCCATTTTTCCAAAAAAAAAAAAAATGACACTTAAATGTCACTTTTTTAACTTTTGCCACTTAAGTGTCTCCTCTTGCGAAATTTGAGCACTTGGCTTGTTCTTTTGCCTAAGAAATATAATGCCTACACACTAACAATGAGGGATAATATACATCGAATGAGTTTACAATGTATTTGCAAGAGTGCATGATATGTCAACAATTTACCTATCCAAATACATTATAACAAAATAGAGTTGCGGAAAGAAAGAATTGTCATTTGGTGGAGACTTGTAGGAGCATATTGCATGTGAAGAATGTTTCTCTTAAGATTCTAGGCTAAATGCATGAAGACAATAATGCACGTAATTATCAAGCTACCTCAAACAGGGTTGGCCTTATGACACCACACGAGAAGTTATGGGCGCGCATGATAAAATTTCTACTTTTCTATTTCTCTGTTTCTCTGTTTCCCGGAATAGACTTGGAACAGAAATCCATTTTGTAACACAATTTGATTTTTTTATTTCTGAAACAGATTTCTATTCCATAAATAGATTTGAAGAATAAATCAGAAGTTAAAATTTTGAACTTCTCAATTTCTGGTCAAAAATCAATTTCTGTTCTAAAAATTGTCATGCGCATCCTATGGAATCACAAGCGCTTGGTAAGTCATTTTAGAGAATTTGGTTGTGTATGCTATGCAATCATGCCTAACCATCTATGTAGTAAGTTCGATAAGAGGGCAATTTGCTTCATATTTGTGGTTACAATGATCAAAGAAAAAGGTGGAAATGTTGTGATCCTACAATAAGGCATTGTTACACTTCTAAAAATGTGGTGTTATCGTGGTGGTCATCACAATCCATTCAATTACTAAATTCAAAACAAATTGAAGAAGATGTTCATGAAAGAATGGAAGATAATGACAAGCTTGATAGGGTCTAGCCGAGTGTAGAAAGTAAACTCATAACAAAAAAAGAAGTTGAAGTACAGTCACTAAAAAATTCAAAGAGTACATGGCGAATTGGTGTACATCTTAGAACAACAAAAGAACTCTAACAAAGTCAGATAGAAGAACCTAAAGAGCAGGTACCTCAACTTAGGAGATCAACAATGCAATAAAAACCAAATCTTAAATATGTAAACGTGGCATTGACCAAAGATGTCGGAGTAATTGAGCCAAGAAGCCTCACAAGGTAAAGAATGGAGAAAAGGCCATGGAAGAATAGATCCGAACAGTAACGAACAATGAGATATGAGATTTGGTGCCAATACCTAAAGAGGTACATCTCATATCTTGCAATGGGCTACAAACTCCATCAGATTAGTATTGTCTTAAAAGTATAACATGGATTATGATGAGACTTTAGCCTGATGGCAAAGGTTACTACCATACAAGTTTTACTAGCACTTGCAACAAGCAAATCATGTAAATTATGGTAAAGGGACATGAAAAAATGCCTTCTTATATAGAGGACTAGATTGAGAAATATACATGGAGTAGCTAGATGGTTTGAAGAGAAGACTCATTAAAGAAAGCTCTCTATGGCTTAAAAAAAAGTTGATAGCATGGTACGAGAAGATTGCCAAATTCTTGGTACAAAGCGGTTATTCGGTAGTCCTACCAAACTCAAGCTTATTTGTGAAAGAATAAGATGGAAAGCTTGCAATAATATTAATTTAAATGGATGATCTAATCATCACTGAAGATGACGAAAAAGAGATATGTTGAATCAAAGTTAATCTCTTGCTACGATAATAGATGGAGGAGCTCGGAGAGCTAGATAGCTTTATGGGACTTGAGGTTGAGTGAATGAAGGAGGAGAATTATAAGACTCAACTATGTATAGACAAATGGTGGGTAATCTTATCTACCTAACCATACCATAACATAACCTAACATTACCTTCGCAATAAGAGTAGTAAGTTGGTTCATGAAGAGACCATAAAAGCCTCACTTAGATGCAGTCGGATGCATATTAAGATATGTAAATGGTTCATTTGATGTTGGCTCTTATATAAGAAAGACGCATTGTGTGAGGTGGAAGGGCATTACGATGCCAACTTTGCAGGAGATCATTATACAAGATGATCAACTACTGGGTACATGTTTAGTCTCATATTCGCAGTGGCGTCATGGTGTAGGAAAAGATAGCCAATTATGTCATTTTTTACAACAAAAGTTAAGTATAGAGTGGTAATAATGGCAACACAAGAGAGTTCGTGGTTGGTACAGTCGATTGAAGATCTTCATCAACCAATAAACTACTCCACACAACTATATTGTGACAATCTATCGGCCATAAGCTTAGCAAGGAATTATGCCTTCCACGCAAGGACTAAGCATTTAGAAGTGTATTATTACTTCCTATGGCAAAAAAGTATTACTTGGCGAGACAAATATGAAGTGTGGCAAAACAAGTGATCAAGTTGCAGATATAAAGGACCCGGAGCTGCACTCTCTCTCTCTCAGCGACCTTTTTAGGTTTTTCTCCTTAGTCACCATCTCCATTTCTTTAGGAATATCAGCCCAACTTACTTAATGACAAATAAAGGAGATATTTGTAGTGGAATGGTATAAAAAGTGGGAAAGTCGATTTAAGCACCGACTTTGCATCGTTCAAATAGGGGCACTTGCTCCTTGTGTCGTGTGCGTTGATTAAAACGGGTCTCCTACGTGTGGAGTCCACAAATTAGGTGGTGCGTTTATGTGTGAGTGGTGTGAGTATTCTTATTATTATAAGAATAGAGCATTTAATTTGTTTGGAGTATCCACTTGATTCTCAACAAACAAACGTACGCCTAAGAGTGGTAGGCTCTTACCTCTCTTCGTTTTTCTACAACTTTAACATAATTTATTGTTTTCAACTTATGCCATGTTGTTCGGGTCTAAACAGAAATTAAATTTCACCCCCCATTAAATTTCTCGAAAAGAATTATATAGCTAAGTCAATGGTGAATATTTTCATCTGAAACTAAAAGATAAACTATTCTAAAATCATAAAAATGGTTGTTATAGACGAACAAAACCTATAAATATGATATTCTATCATGTGTCGCGTTTAATCAAGTTTTCCCCACGATGAAAAACTGGAGAAGCCGCCCATGATTTTTATGTTGAGCTGTCATCGGTCATCACGTCAGAAGGATCATATACTTGAGCATCTCAGCCAAAGTATCTTAGGGAAAAAACAAGGGTAAGAATTATACTGCAACTAGCAAGTGGCAAGGACGACAACAACGAGGCTTGCAACCCATGCACGCACGGTACTTCCAGTCGAATTGGATCCAAAGCAAGGTCTTGTATTCCCTTCGTTATCACGGAACATTCCCTCCTCCTGATTGAAGCGTTCTCACATGGCCTCAGGTGTGTTCATCTGTCGTCTTACCATGCGATGGCTGCTCAAATATATTCAATTCGGTTTGTCGCCCTCTTGCCATGCAGAGAGTCGAAGATTAGAGTCTATGCATTGTACTGCGTGGAGCCGCGGACAGGATCTTGGAAAGTAGTCGACTGCATTCTCGGGTTATGTATACATTCGAGAAAATCACCATCTTTAAGACTATCGTGAAAGTCACTTAATCTCGATCTGTTTCTATTCGTTCCTATAAGTTTCACCATCAACTTTATGAACCCACCACAACTAGAGAGGATCATTTGGTTTGCCGAATTCGCCGAATTCGACGATTTAGACGGACCGAGGGCGCGAACTGGCCCACGTGGTTATTTGCCAACCTACATGTGAGACAACAGTAAGAGTGCCCTAGGATATGATTCCCTTCAAGGGTTTAATCAATTGCAAGAAAGATGGGATGTTTTTGCATAGATGCTTGAAGCATTTTCAGACGAGTGGACATGGTTTTCCCACGGAGTCCCCATTTGGCCCATGTCTTGTACTTGAGAAATAGAATTTGTGTACTTAAAACACAATGCAACTAAATGTGACGAGGAACAACACTTTACCCAGAAAAGCTGAAGACAGAGACAGTTCGCGTACTACTTTTCAATTTGGCATAAAGCATACTCATTAATTGAAACGTTTTGGGTCGGCTTATTCGAGGGAAATTGTATTGCGTTAGACTTCTTTTAAACCGAGCCATTCATCCAACAAGAACCGGCGAAGCTTATGTTGAATATTCAGACAACAAAAGGATAAGATCATCGGGCAATTTCACACTTTGATTTGCTTGTTTTTGTCACATCTTTTGTGGATTAAGTCTGCAGTGTATTTTCTCTTCTCAAACCCGACAAAAGCCTCGAGATACCATATTAATATTTCGTGAACCGGCCACAGATGATGATCAGTGCAAAATCTGGTATGATCTTCATCTTGTGGTGTGGTACCGGTTGCCATCACTCCGCAGAGTAAAGTTTCCATAATTATGCGGAACATGAGAAAGTTTTAGGTCAAAATTCAAATAATTTGTCTCATGTAATCTATGATATAGTCATCTTCAGAAAAATACGGGACTGAAAAAGTAACAATATAAAAGAAAGCTGTGGCCGACACAGACTGTAAGGAGCCACCAGAGAGTCTAATGAAACTGTATTTTATCTTATGAGACATGCATCGATAGTAATAAGAATTTGGAGATTGCAAAAACAAGAAAAGCAGCATCTTCGTCAGATTTGATTACGACGACCTCCGCTCATTGAGCCAGCTTTTTTCCCCAAGATCCTGCATTAGTGCTCTTATACTCCACGTTGGGAAATGAAATGCCGATCAGTAAGCTCTAATGAATGAGGGAATTAGATGCTAAGTATAGAAGAGGGGAGAGGATCCATTTATAGTACCATCCCACTTAAAGATGCTTATTGGTTAAATATAGCAACAGCTCTCTAAAAGGCCATTTGCATTCTAAAAGAAGCTGACATGTTATCGGAGGCTCGTGCTTGCAATTCGCTTTTTGGTGATTTCTTAAAGGATGATCACTCCAATGTCAATCGCTGCACTGTTTGTGTGGCAAATTTGTAAACGATTCTCAATCTCTCCTTGTTGGGAAGGATCAGTCAAAAGGAAGCAAGAAAAGAAGAGAGAATAACTATTAAACTAATGTCAAAGTTGGTTGCTTAAAGCACTGATGTGATCTGAAGAATTTAATCTTGCTTTGTCCCCACTTATTCTGGAGGAGAGAGAGCCCCCTCGGAGCTACAAAAGTATGCGTTCCGGGGTGTAATGACTGGCCATAAGAGTAATCTCTCTTTCACCGTCGTGTTGTGTGAAGGGGGGAGAGAGAGAGAGAGAGAGAGAGAGAATAGAGAGAAAGGAGGCCTACCAGTGCCTCCTAGAGTGTTGAATTTGAATGGCCATAGGGAGGAGCTGCAACGAATGGAAGCCTTTCTTTGTGATGCTGGCGATTGATTTTGCCTTTGCAATTGTGAATATTCTGCTTAAGAAAGTGCTTGAAGAGGGTATTGATCATTTGGTCCTAATCACATATCGCCTAGCAATTTCAGCCATTTTCTTGTCTCCAATCGGTTACTTTTTAGAAAGGTACACTTTTCTTAGTCAGAATCTTATTATAGAGAGCTCTAGGGTGAGTAAGATGGGCATGCTCTGTGTGCTTACATGGCTTAGTTGTCTGACTCGGTGCTTAGCCGATTTAGCTGTCACTCTGCCACAGTTTGATCTTGAAATGTCACAGAGTTTCATGAGTTGTGCAATATCCATGAAGTCAGTTACAGTCCGCTTTTTCATTGTTTGGCTTCTGTATCTGTACTTTTCATATCCGTTTTCTGTCTGCTGTGGTAAACTAACAGCATTCTCATTTGTAGGAATACCAGACCAAAGCTCACAATTAGCATCTTATGTTATCTCTTTTTCAGCGCCATAGTAGGGTTAGTCACCTCAACTCCCATATTCCTTTTTCAATTATCTGCTCCTATCCCAAGAAATGAGTTATATATATTATAATAAGTACTTAATCAAAATGTGATCTCTCTTGCAGGGCATCGCTCACGCAATATTTCTTCCTCCTCGGTATTCAATACACATCCGCGACTTTCTCGTGCGCCTTCATTAACATCGTTCCTGTTCTCACATTCATCATGGCCTTACCTTTCAGGTATATTAGACCAATGGCTAGAAACTTAGTACTCTGAGTATGTGATCTAGGAAAACAAGTGATTGGTCTGTCATGTTGGCACTGCAGGATAGAGAGGGTGAACATAAAGAGCAGCAGCGGAAGAGCCAAAATAGTTGGTACATTAATATGCGTCGGTGGGGCTTTGACGTTGACCCTTTATCGAGGAAGGCCTTTGTTCAGCTCTTCACATTCACAGGCTGTTATTTCGATGAGTGATCATGCCACCAAGCTCAGTTCAGCTGATAGGATGCAGAATTGGAGACTCGGCTTAATTTGCTTGGTTCTTGGAACATTGCTCTGGTCTCTGTGGTTTCTTCTCCAATCCAAGATAGCCAAGAGATATCCTTGCCAGTACTCAAGCACAGCCATTATGTGCTTCTTTGGCTCCATTCAGTCGGCTGCTTTGAGCTTCTCCACGTCCAGGAGCCTCTCTATTTGGATCTTAAGAGGAAGAACTGAAATATTCACCGTTCTCTTTGCTGTAAGTATGACTTCTTTTTGGATAAAACCAAACCGCAAGAAATTTATGCAGTCACATTAAATTAAATTAAATTGAGAGAGGATTGTTCAAGTTCAGTGCTTTACGGTGAAGTATGCATATACAGTAGTAAATAGAAGGAATTTATAGGTGCAAGAGCTCTTCATTCGTGAGGCCAATCCTCTATCTGCATTCAACTTCTTTCAGTAGCTCTGTTCAAGTAGCCCTCGATAGGATCCGTCTTTAACCCAACCTGACAAATGTCCCCTGTTCAATTTACGAAATTCCCACATCTAAGGGAGAGAGATGCTATGACTTCAAAAATGGCCATCAGAGAATCTAAACGATCAAGTTGGACCTGCCATATTCAGTGATAATTGTGTTGTGTTTCTGCCTCTAGGGTATGGTAGGTTCAGGTTTGTGCTATGTCGGGATGTCATGGTGCGTCAAGAAACGGGGTCCCGTCTTCACGGCAGCATTCAGCCCCCTCGTCCAGATAATGGCGGCAATGTTTGATATCCCAATTCTGCATGAGCAGCTCCATATTGGGAGGTGAATGTTGACAAATACCAAAAATGCCGTGATGTGTATAGAACCTGCATTTTGCTGAACCTTTTCTTCTGCTGCTGTTGTTGAGCAGCTTGCTGGGGTCGGTCATTGTCATCATCGGCTTGTACATTCTTCTGTGGGGCAAGAACAAAGAGATGCAGGATTGTGCCATGAAAGTAGCTCAGGAAGCCGAACAGATCAAGGAGCCGGAGCCGAAGTTACAGGTCGTCACAGTGTCGTGCGAGTCGCAGAATCCCTAGTGTGTTGCTTCCGTTGGTGGTCCCAGAGTCTGTAGCCCCCTTTCTCTGCCCCCTCGAATTCCTACTTGTGTGGAGGGTGCATATGGTTGCTTTGTGCAAAGCACAGTCCGTCACTTTGTTTTCCGAAATGCATAATACAGTAAAAGTGCACCTCATTTGGTACCCAGTGTTCAGCATAATCCTGCACACATGATTGAGTGTATCACTAGAAGACCCTAATTCTGTTCATTATTGATTCACGTCGGGCGTAAAAGTCATGCACTAATGAGAGGGTCCGTACCCTAATATAATCGCTTTCTTTTGCCTTTCTCTTTCTTAGGCTCGTTGGTCTAATTTTACCGCGATAATCTGCCGGATTCCACGGCTTCTTTAGTGCTGATTCTAATTGGGCAATCTTCTTTGTTCTTTGGATAAGTTAATTCGGCAATCTGACTTCTGTTGCAGCTACTCATCTGTTTGGAAAGCGATATCTCAAAAAAGTTTTGTCAATGGACTACTGATAGCATGGGATGGATTGTGGGAGGCGATCGATCGGAGAAGGGTGAGGGCGTTAACCTTAATATGGCATGATCAAACCCCCAAGGCACATCTTGATCAACAGGGTCTGCGCAGTAGTTTTCTGCCTAGTGGGAGGGCAATCATTGTCTTTTCGACCTCTAGAATTCCCGATCAATAACGTGAAAGCATAGTAAACAAAGTCAATTTCCAGATGAACAAACCGAAGGCCTTCCCTAGAATGGAAAAATGATGCAAGATCAAGCACCTTAAGCTATAAGAAAAGACAGTGCTCTGGTTTTTGATTGCTTGAGATCAGCATTATGTGTCGCTACAATTAACAGGGCATTTACTTCACTCAGTCCATGACTCAGCTATGGCCAAAGTCCGAGGGGAGATGCGACCCCGAGTTTGGCATCAGACAAGGACTCCTCTTCCACCCCACTTCCAAGAAATTTTTCTTACGAACGAACCACTTCAAGAAATGCAGAGACGAGTGCAGCAATTGAGTCGGGGACACGGAAGTGATTCTACACTCCATTGGATAAACACACGGTAACTTCAAAACAAAGCTCCGTCATGGTTACAAGAAAGCTTATTCGGCATAGAAAACAGCAGCAACTAGCGATTCAGCAGTGGAACGTGTAGAGAGAGACAGGGATTATTATCAGGGATCTCTTTCACCGAACTGTGTTTCTTCTTTTTTCCCTTTTTTTTTTTTTTGTGATTTTAAGGGTATCCAGAGAAACAAACGAACTTGGGTGTGCTCAGTCGGTGTGCTCAGCCGAGTGCTCAGTGTGCTCGTCACTCTTCCCACTTTCCTGGTCCTCCTTCTTCTTCTTCTTCTTCTTCTTCTCCTTCTTGCCGTGCTTCTCTGACTTGTGGTGGTCCTTTCCATGGTGTTCAAAAAAGTCAGACACATCTAAATGCACACCGGGGTCATTGGTCGTGTAGCTCCCGCCCATCATGATCGAGTTGTTCACGGCCTGGAAGTTGCTGTTCACGTATGTGCTCATCGCATCAAGCTCGTCATCAGGATCACCTGACTTCTCATCCATCTCGCTCTTCAGGGTGGCGCCGATGTTGTTCCCCGCCAGCGTGACAATCCCCGTGCCGCGGTCATCGTCCCCCTCAGACGTCTGGCTCGAGCCAGGCCTTTGGAGTTTAAAGATCCGGCCCACGATCGCCGAGACCATGTCCCGGGCATCATCGTGGTCGAGCTTCTTCAGCTTCTCTTCCTCTAGAGACATTTGGTTTTGGGGAAGCAAGGAGAGAAGAGGGTGCTTAGAGGGAAACTCAGGATGGAGAGTTTGGGGAGGATGTGAATGAGGTGGGGATTTTAAGAGGGAATGAGGAGTGAGCTTTGTGTATTGGAATAAAGGGAGTTTTGCTTGAATGGCAATGCAAGGATTTTTTTTTTTTTCCACAGGAGTCTTGGTGTGAATAAAGAGAAGGGTTTTGCTTGAGGAGGGGTTTTGGCTTCTATGGATGCTTTTGTGAGCTTCAAGTTCCTTGCTTTGCATTTGCACTTTCTTAGGAAGGAGTAGAGATTGATCCGTTCATTGTCCTAGAATCATATTGTGGGTATATGAACACCTAGGACCTTTTGCTTGATTTTGCATTTGCTTCTTATATGTGATAATAAAAAAAGGGCTACAATCTCATCATAGATTTCTTATAGTAAGGTTGGAAATGAAAGTTAATCGAACCATTTGTATTCCAAGAGATGACTATTGTAATCCAACATCATAGCCAAAACCTTACTTCCCTAAAAAACTTTAACCCTTGGATTGTTTTGACAAAAGAACACCTAGAGTGCTTAATCTTGTTATGGAAACACACTTAAGTGCTAAAAATTACAAATGTGACATTTAAAAAAAAAAAAAACGAGACATTTAAGTGTCAAATTTGACAAATGTGGTCAAAAATCCTATGTGGCAATTTTTTAATAATATAACTCGCCTACGTGATACATCAGAAAGTAAGTCAACAATGAAGAACCAAAACAACATCTTTTTATTTTTTTTTTAAATATAAATATTAAAAATTAAATTTATTTATATTAAATTTATTTAAAAAGGGAGAAGAAGGAGGAGACAAAAGGTGAGGTTGAGCTCTCATTGCCGCCTCCCATCAGCAACGGTGGGAGAAGGGTCCACTGAGGTTGTCGGGCCTTGACTAGAAGTTGGCAACCCTCACCGAATTTGGGGGAGGGCTACGACCCTTGCCTCAAATCTAGGCGAGGGTTCACAGGCCCTCATCGTCAATTAGCCAAGGTCACCGACCCTTGGCCGACCGAGCAAGGGCCGACAACCTCGCCGAATTTAGGGGAAGGCCAAGACCCTCACCCCGAGATCTTGACGAGGGCTCGCAAGCCCTTGCCACTGGCCAAGGCTCGGCGACCTCAGTGGACTCTTCCCCCACCTGTAGCCAGCCCTTCTCAACGTCAATAGGAAGGCGGCAACAATAGCTAAGTCCTCACCACCTGAGATCTCCATCTTTTTTTTTAATAGTTTTAATTTTAATTTGATTAATATTTATATTAATTATCTAGTCACGTTAGTAAAATAATGTCATTTTACACATGTCTAGTCACGTCATTGTACAAAACAGCTTCATTTTGCACTTGTCTTGCCAAAAAATCACCGCGTTAGTATTTTTGGTCGAATTTTCTTGCCGTTAACACTAAACTAATTCATTTTGCTCTGATTTTGGCATTTAATTGTCACTTTCGTAAATTTTAGTACTTAAGTGCCAAATTTTGACACTCCATGTGTTCTTTTATCCATTATTACCTTTAATGCATCCTATACAAAATCATACGAGACACACTATAACGGTTACAAAATGCGCAAATCCAAACACGAAGCTCATCTAGCTGCCCATAGACAAGCCTAGGCAATGACTACAACAGGAAATATTCTATGGACATTTTTTATAGTTGGTTACAACAGGTAAACTTTACGAATGATGACTATGGGTATTGGAAACTTAATATCTGAATATAAATGAACCTGCAATAGGATGGAACTGGACCGGCCAGGTTAGGACCTATGTAGCACGGACACTCTCTAGAAGCTTTCGTGTCGTGTCCGACACTCCGACACGCTCCGACACGTTCCGACACGCTCCGACACGCGGTCAACGAGTGTCGAAAAATTCGACACGTGGTCAACTCTTTCCGACACGCTCCGACACGCGAGTCTAGAATTCCGACACGCGATTCCGACACGCACGGGGTCAATTTTAAAAATTTATAATACTTGAGGGGTCAAAATATAAATATACACAAAAGAAGTAATAAAAGAAGTAATAAAATTACTATAAATATACACGCACGGGGTCAAATTTTTTTCTTTCAGTTTTGTATTTTTAGAATTGTTTTATTTTTTCTAAAAGTCTTTTACTATGAAAGAAGTAATAAAAAACGCTATATATAATAAATAAATAAATTTAAAAATATCATTTCAGCATTTTTTAAAGTAATATTTTTTTCCTCTAAGTTTTGTGTATTATTAAAAAAATTAAAATAATGAATGATATTATTTAATATTTTTCGTGTAAATTAATTCTAGGCTATTTTTATTATTATTTATTTATGTATTTATATATAAAAATATATTTAATATATAACGTTTAACGAACGTGTAAATTCTCTATTTTTAAGAAATGACGTGTCGGCGTGTCGTGTCGTGTCGTGTCGCGTGTCCGTGTCCGTGTCGGTGCTACATAGGTTAGGACTCAAACACAAGGCGTGTGGCCAAGCCCCCACACTACTCCTTTGGACAAATGTTTCAAACTGGGCTAAACTCGTGGTGTGTCCAAAACTGAAACCCACAACGGGCCAAGTGGCCCGTCACAAGCTCCATGCCTGATTTCTTCAGCTTAAGATAAGCACCACTCCTCGTCCATCATGGTCCAAATCCAGTGCAAAATCAAGAGATTGCTAGCTTTTACGGGTTCGTTTGGTTCGGCTTTTCCAATGAATTTTCAGCTTTTAAGGCCTCTTTGGGAAATGTTGCAGCATTTAGCAAGTATTTTGAAATAACTTTTGGCTAAATGCTAGCCTAGGAAGGTTGAAAGCCTAATAATACTCTTGCCCAACTTTCTGAAGTAGCATTTGCGAAATGCTAAAACTCAAATTAAAATATTGTTTCTTTTGAAAATTACCCTCACCAATTATTTAGTTTTTTGGTTTTGTCCCCTCCTTATAAATATTTACCTTCTTTGCGTGAGGTCAATTGACAAGACCAAATTTGATCAACAAAGGGCCTCCAAGGCTAGATTTGGTTGGCGAAGGGCTGACAAAGGTCTAATGAGGGTCACACCCCAAGCAACCTCTGCTTGAGGTTGCGTGACCTTAGATGACCCTTGCTTAGGTCGAGAGACCTCCCCTTTACTAGAGGTCGCCCGAGGTCGAGCAACCTTAGTCGATGCCCGCCAACACTAGACTTGGCTCACGGGCAGCTATACTCCTTTGCCATGTAGCCAAGGATTTGAATTATTTTTTTAATAAAAACAATATAAAGAATAAAGACAAAGCTCATTGCAAAAGTTTTTTTACTAAACACTATTTAAACTCAAAATTCATTTGCAATTTTTTTTTTACTAAACACACTTTGGCTTTTCCAAAAGGTTTTGGCTTTCAGCATATTCATTACACCACACCTAAAGCCCATTTGTAAAGTTGAATCAAATCCACCCAATATTAGTTTCAGTCAACCCTTTTAGTTTTATGCCCAATAGAATGTCGAAATGATGAAAGGTTAGAAGTTGAAAGTATAAACCATGGCTAAAAGAAAGGACTCGGTCGCCACGCCATTAAGATGGAACGATACGTAGGTTGTTGTATCTATACTTATTTGCGTCATTACTTACGTCAAGCTAAGATGGCGTAGTCGGCTGGATCACAACATATGTAGCGTTTGCATGGTTTGACCTTGACGTTGTCGAGCCCTGCAAGTTATGCAATGGCGGTGGGCAAGTCAGTTCGTGAAGATGAAGATGGCGGTGGTTCACCGTCGTTGTAGGGTGGGAGGGAAAAACCGTGTAATAAATAAATTTAAAAAAAAGGGGGAGTGATACAAACCTTCCAACCTTCTTCAACTGTCTCATGCAATAATGGCTCACCTGCTACGCCATTATAAAATTCACACATATTTTAATACTTAATAGGATGATGCAATGCCCAATTAAAGATAGAGATTAAGAACAATGGCTATAGTCACTGACTATGTCACAAGAATCAAATAAATGTTTAGTAATATGCAATATACTATTGCAGCCATGATTGTTCAACATATTATGATTAAACCATGATTGTAGTATGAGTATCTGATCATAGGGAGGTAACTATACAATTTCAAATAATTTATATTTATTGTAATATTCAGATAATTTATTATTCAATTATACTTCAATTACTATTAGAAAATAAAAAAATATTATCATTCTTGTTTTCGTTTTCTATATAACCCGTAATCAAATTAAGTATAAATTATTGATATAGTGTTATGATCATTGGTGATCTGCTCATAATAATTGAATGACAATTAGAATGCAATTGAATTACTCAATTATGATAAATTCTAAAACTTAAATGTTTATAATAATTTGTTTATCGATCATTACCTGATGATAAAATAATGATGGTACTATATTTGCTATGAGAAATCAAAATATAATTGAGAATCTACAGATTGTGATAACTTTTCATTCATGATTTTTCAAAATATGGCAATAAGAAAAGTTAGGCTTTGACCATCTGTTAGTATATGAACCATTAGGCCTCACTAATGACAAATTCATTAGTGCAACTCGACAATCTTGATTCAGTGCATGCAACGCAATTGCTTAGGTCTATTAGAGGGCCAAAATTTATTGGTTACACACATGGATGAATGTAAATTTTAGGCCAATGAGATGGAGGATGAGACGAGTTAAAGAAGGGTGAGATAATACTTTATACTTAGGATTTTTCTCATAAAAGATGTTCAAAAAGAGTTTTGCAAGATGAATTTTAAAACAAATCGAATAGTCAGAGATTAGTCCTCTCAATCTGTCATCAAATGCATGTTGTACTGTACTAGCTTCTTACAAGTCCTAATCAACATGGGGGGCTAGGTGTCAAAGTCTAAACATCGTTGTTCATGTTAGACTTGTCCTTGATTCAAAATTTCGATATATAAAATGATCTAATCTGAGAGGACCCGAGCAAGTCTATGTGTTGGATGCTCATGCGCAAAAAGAGAACTACACAATCCAACACCTTTGAAATTATGTTACGGGTGCCATTGGCTCCAGTGGATCAAGCGGGTTGGGCAAGCCATCAATCCGCCATAAAAAAAAGTCTACTTCTTTTTACGTCTATGAAAGACTCATTCAAAAGTTTTGCAAAAAAGTAAATAATTTCAAAAAAAATTTCCTAAAAATGATTGTTTATTTCATTTAAAATAATTAATAAATAAAAAGTATTTTCATTATCTATCTATGTCCAAATATTGTTATATCCGATGAAAAAATATTTTTATTTGTTCATTCATTCATTTTTCAAAGCGATATAAGTAATTATTTTTATGAGAATACTTTTTGGAATTATCCATGTTTCCATAGACAAAGGCAGTCGCTTCCCCCCTTTTTTTTTATTTCATGGTTTGCTTATTCCATCGTCTCCCAAATCCTATTTCGATCCGATCCTTAAACTTACCAGATAAAATTTATTCCTTGCCAACCAAGTCCATCGACTGGGAATAAGGTCGCCACGTCAGCTGTTTTTATGACAGGCCTTTCCATCGTCGCCCCTGACCTGCGCCCCTGTCCCTGTCCCTGTCCCTGTCCCAGCGAGCGAGGGTTTAACGTTTCATGGTAACCGCTTAACTGCATTTACAGCAGAAAATCAAGAAAATCAAGAAAATCAAGAAACCCAAACACGCCACAGCGAGCGAGCGAGAGAGAGGGAGGGAGGGAGGGAGGGAGGGAGAGAGCTCAACCCATTTGTGGCGTTGCGTCACGTCACTCACAGGCACCGCCAACAACAACACAAATGAAACCGAAAGACGCGAGCTTTTCATCGAGAAGCGGCGCGAAATGAATTCCGCCTTGTTGGGTCGGGAGAATTCGATGGGCGAGGTTTGATCTTTCTCTTCCGCCCCAGGTTTCGTTCCGGGTGTTCTTGTTTTTCCGCGTCTTGCGACGTCTTGGGTATAGCGATTGAGGCCTTTGTTCCGATTTTCTTTGGTTCTGGGCAATTCGCTTGATGCGAGATTTTTGAGACCGATCCGGGTCATCGTTTTCGGGCTTGTTTGAGCTGCTGGGTCTGGTGATCGTTCGAATGCTGTTGATGGGTTTGTCGATTGCTTGTTTGTGGTAGGCGATTTAGAGAGGTTTTTGAGTTTAGGTCTTGGGAAATTTTTGGAGTGGTGCATTGCGAGGTGAACCTGAGGTTTGGGAGCTGCCGAGGCTGCGTTGGGATTTTGCCATTTTCCCTCAATCCCATCGCGATATGAATGGCGATGGATCCACCGCTGCTGTGGGCTTGGCTGATAAGCCCTCTGGGGATGAAACCGATGTCGAGAAACAAGGTGGGGCGGTGGCTTTGGCTCAGGAGAGCGATGGCGAGGCCGCGATGGATGGTTTGGCCGCTGGCGTGAATCAGGCAACGCCGCTGACTGTCGTGGTGTCTGGTGGCGGTTCGTGTGTGCCTCCAGAGCCTGCCGTGAAGGATTCGAAGGCATTGGAGTGTGTTGTTGAAGAGCCTCCTTTGGTGGGTTCCCCTAAAAAGGGTTACTTTTCGAGGAGCGGGAGCTCTCATGAACAATGCAGGTATGCTGGACTTGTTTTATGTCCTTGATTGCGTTGGAAATGAGCATGTGGCAGTCTTCTGATCAGCGTACTTGGTAGTGAACTCTGTGTTTTCTGCAGGCGATGGCTGGTTTGATTGAATTTGTTTGATACGCTGGCATGCTTCTGAATTTGCTTTCTTTGAGTATGCTAACGATTTAGATATAAATCACAACATTGGCCTTAGTTTTATATCTCACTGCATGTTCTCTATCATTGACACACCTGTGCACTCACAAAAACAGACACAGACCAACACACCCAGAGAGAGAGAGAGAGAGAGAGAGAGATCTCCTTAATGTGGTTAAATTAGTCAGCTCAAGAGAATTGGGTATCTTCCGATGATATTCTGTTTAACTAGTATACCGATAGACATGTTCCTGAACAAGTAATCAATGCCATACATGTCTTCATATGCCTTTCTGTTTGACTTGTATAAACTTATCAATCTGTTTCAACACGAGGACAAACATAGCTTTCTCCAGTTTGGGAAGAAAGCTAGCACGATGCGATGGGATTTAATGCAATCATCACCAGCCCGCTGAGCTGATTAGACATGTGATCCCGACACAAATGAACTTACATCTCTCTGTATGGTGGCCCTGTAGAATACTTTAGTAGGTAAAAAAGTATCTTTTTAGATGCTTCTGCAGTGTATACCTGTTTAAACTGTTGAAGAATTTTGCATATGCCTTGTGGTCATTGAAATAAAAATTTTTAGTTTATTCAAGAATAATGTCATAAGGACCTGATGATTATTTGCCTGTTTCTTGTACTATGAAGTAGAGTCTCTCATGATTGTTTGCCTGTCACTTGAGCTATGCTGTAGAGTCTCTCATTTTGGTGGTTATTTGTTTCTTGGAAACAGAATTTTGTAAATTGCTTTCACCGTCCTGTTATATAGGTTCTCCTCCTTTTCGAGTTGGGTTTACACATTGCTTGACTGCTTGACAGACTGTCAAGTGAGCTTGCTAGGTTTGTTGAAGAAGTATGTCGATTGACTATTACAGATATATAAAAGTTTAAATTTACAGGATCACAAGGTCTCAAATGTCTCTAACAACCCTCTGAAATCCATAGTCAGACAGGAGCCCATTTGACTTTAGAATATCAAATATCCTGCATAATTACACAACATAGATCTGCATATGGGTTTTTTTCTTCAGCTTGCATTCCAGTTTGTGTTTACGCACTAACACACAATTGGAAATGGCTTTAACCAAATAGTATCTTATTTTCATATGTATAGAAGGTTGGACTGAAATTACTTCACCTGTCATACATGCCCTTCATGATTTTTGTTTTTCTGCAGGGTCTGTCAAGAGGAGAAGGAAGAAGATTTGATAGATCTTGGATGCCGATGTCGAGGTGGCATTGCAAAAGCGCACAGATCATGCATAGAAGCTTGGTTTCGCACCAGGGGTTCAAACAAATGCGAAATATGCCAGTAGGTCCTCTGTATCATGCTACCTTTCCATTTGTTTCTAAAAGATTCACTTATGTTTTCTTGGTCTTTTAATACAGACAGGCAGCTGCGAATGTGCCACCTCCAGAGTCCCATTCTACTGTACGTACTCTATTTGATCCTGAAGTTTATTTGAAACGCCATTTAATCCGTCATTCTCATTGAAAGTGAACTTTCCTGATACATTATTCAGCCTTTTTAGTGCACTTCACAACTTTATTCATGTGTGGATTCTTCTACATGCCTACAGCTCCTGCAAAATCTAAACTCGGAAAGCATGGATATTTTGTATATCCAATTTATGTATGAAGCGCGCACAAACATTTTGTTTTGTTGGCCTTTTTCGTTTAACACGGAGATAAGCCCTCTTAACTGTATTATGGCCTTATTTATAGCTTGAGATGTAAACCCCAAGCATATAAACTTTGAAATTGAGATTCTGGTCCAGAATTTGTAGCTAAACTTAAATTTAGGAGAAAACCAGGGAGTGAGTTTTCGTATCCATAGTCTTTTGTTGCGTGACATGCTTATCCCTTGCTGTCCCTGCTTACTGGTGACTCAGTCATTCATGACAATAAGCTTGGCATAACATAAAAGCATCAACATCTTTTTCTTTCATGGTTTTTGGCAGTATATCTACAGCATCTCATGTACATATCTCCATGTAATCTTTTTCTTTAGCAGACAAGTTTCTGGGTTTGGAGGATTGATCCTAACCACAGAGGGTCTGGTGTTGCAGAGCAACGTAGGAGGGTAAGGAACTATGGTGGCACATGCTGCTTGATGCTGATTTTAACAAGGAAAGATAAATTAGGTCTTTAATTTGTGGATTCTTCCCTAAAACAGGGCTGTTTCAGTCCACTCTGGGTGGCTTTCTCAATCCTCATTGGCGGTCTTTTCTTGGATGTGTTGATATCTGTGACGCTCGGAATTTCAGCTCTTCCTGTTAATATTATCATTGGTAAATCTGTCCTCCAGCTCCTTTTAGTGTTCCTCTTGTAGGCTTGAATATGTTGCTGAATAGATGTGCTGCAGGTGTTATCGTTGTGCTTGGACTTGGAACCGCACTCCGGCTTGCCCTCGAATTCTGCCATGAGTGGAGCATGAGGAGGGTGGCGCAAAGGGTGGAAACGAATGTGAACATCGGGTACCACCCTGGATTGTAGGCGTATCTGTACATATAGCTGGAAACACCAAAAGCGGATCATAGATTCTTTTACGTTGTCCATAAATCTGTTCCTTCTTTACATGATGAGTACACATTGCTTCCCATCGTAGTGGGGCCTCATGGTGAGTTATTTCTGTGTGATCAAGCATTGACAGACTGAGCTTGTGACTGAGGGATTATGGCTTATCTCATAATCTTACAGAGAAGATAATTTTTCTTCCGTTCTGCTTTTCACTGCTTTCTCTGCGGAGCTTTGCTTCACTGCTTTATGAGCGATTAGATGCTCACAACAATCACCAAGGGAATTACTTTGAAGAGCATAGCGAATGCTTTTTGCAGGCCATATGACACGAGCTAATCTTGTGCGCACCCATTGCATTTCGAGGCCAAAACTCGCGAGTCATATGTTGGGCTCACGCAAGAATTTTTCTGAGTGTGATAGATTCACACGGTGCGTTACATTCCACATGATGGTTGGTACTTAAAGAGGGCCCATCTGGTGTAGCACTGGAATGAGCCTAAAACCGAAATGGCCATCCGGCAGCAGCAACAGGACGGCGTCTGTGATCGTGGCCATGTTGAGGAATGGACACGACATATCTAGGCCATGACCCTCAACTCCCGTGGCTGCCAGCTGTCCTCAGCGGTCGAGGTTGCCCGGTCACCAGTGGAGGAGAGGAACAGAGTCGTGTTCGACTACTACTACTTAGGGGTGTGCGAAATGAATTGTCCAAACCAGGAACTGTCCGGACCAGATTAGATTGGCTGATTTGGTCCAATTCTCGGGAATGTCATTCCGGTTCCCAGTTTCAACAAGAAATCGGATTGGACTCTAAATTTAATTTTTAATTTTATTATTTCTTGAAAAATTAGTAAAATGTGAACTACACATTATCTCAGCCTAATTTCAAATAGTGAGAGAAAAAAATGATGGGAAAAAATAAGTAATCAATTTCATTATATTGAACTGGACCACTAGGTTCTGGATTTTGGGAATCAATCCTCTGGTTTTCGATTTCACCTTGGAATCGGATCGGATTGAGATCCGAGCAACCCTTACTATTAGCTACCAAACGTCTCCCTCTCTATCCCTCTGTCGATGTTTGGGATTTGGCGAAAAAAGGAGCCTCTCCGGAGGAGGAGGAAATCCTTTTCGTGCACTCAACCACGTGCCCGGGAATAAAACTCTGCTCTCTTTTTTCCCGGCCCTCTTTTGGTAACTTTTTCTTTCGCCCTGTCGGGGAATCCAATATGTGACTTTAGCCAAAGCTGGTGGCAGTGGCTAAAAAAAGAGAGAGGCTGGCTGGTGGCGTCACCGACCCTTTTCACGGCGTCAAAAAAAAAAAACACAAAATCAATTGGACCCGCACGACGTCGTCGACGAAATCCTCCTCCCTCCCCCCCCACCTTAAAATCCGTGCACGTCGATTGCCCCATTCCTCCTTTTCACAAAGCCGCCATCCACGCGGCCGAGCGCAAGCCCGCCACGTGGTCGCCCGCGGCCGTTGGCGTTTCTTGTCGTGGAGCGGGAGCGGAACGACGTGGTCGAATTCGCGGAGGGAGAAACGCCGGATTGAGGGGGGGCTTTTTCTTTTCGGGTGTTCACACGCGCGATGCGAGGGGCAAAAATAAAAATAAAAGGAAACGCAAAGTCAAATCTCGCCCGCCCTTTTTTTTTCCTTTTTTTCCGGGGGAAATTTTTAGCGAAGATTTTATTCGAGTCCAATTTCTGAATTGTCAAAGGCATTAAAATACTACCCCTTCTTTGATCTTTTCCTCGCGAATTAACTCGCGGGTAATAATGATAATCAGTCCAAATATTGTCGCAGTCCAAATTTTGAATAATTAAGAGTTAATATCATGAAAGATTATAAATTAATACACATGTGATCAATTTACTTAAAATTAAATTTTTAACTATCAAAAATTTCAAATTAGTATTTTTTTTGACAATTTTTTTTTCCATTAATTTCCGTTAAATTTTACTGTTAAAATGTTGAGTTTCATGACATGCAATAGTTGACAAATTTTCCGTTAAAGCTTTACCCTCGATTTATCACATGTTTATTTTTCTGTGATTTTTTATGATATTAATCAAATTTAACTGAAAATTAGTTGATGATAAATTTGTCACAAATGTATCAGTTTATGATTTTTTATAGTAAAACATATCAATTTAGTATAAATTTGTCATATATATACTAGTTTCTGGATGGTTAAGGATGCTACTGTCTGCTCTTAGGCTTGGAAGAGAATCCTCTACCTCAAGACCGAATTATGTTTATCTTTCCACTGGAGGGTAGGAGATGGCTAGTCAATCTTCTTATGGTTTGATCATTAGCACCCCAGAGGTCCATTTAATCTTTTTTCTAGGATTCGATGATACATAGGTCTGGTCTATCTAGGCAGGCTACGGTGGTTGATCTTTTTTCACCGGCTGGGCAATCCTTGAGGACAGTGTTAGAGTCTTTGGATCAACCTATTCCTATCTTATCCCAGGCACCAAATCGTTTTGTTTGGATTAATAGCTCTTCTAGCCTCTTCTCATTTGCCTTGGCGTGGCATGCGGTCAAAAGGAAAAAGGCGAGGGTTCATTGGGACTCATTCGTTTGGAGCAATATTATCACTCCGAGATATCAATTCAATTTCTGGCTTATTATCATGAATCGTCTTCCCACCCAGACCTTGCTCTTGTCATACGGCAGGATTAGGAATGCGGTATGTGCTTTTTGCAAGCTAACACCTGATTCAATTGATCATTTCTTCTTTGGGTGTTGCATCACAACCAGCTTTGCTTATTTCTGGGCGGTTAGATGTAATCTCCCCTGGTGCAATGGGACTTGGTTTGAGAACCTCCGGTGGGTGATGAAGTTTCTTGTCGATAAGGATTTCTATCATTCAATTGCCTGCTTTTTGTTTGGTGCTCTCTGTCATATCATTTGGAGATTCAAGAACGAAATCCTGCTCAACAATTATATTTTGGTGATTCCGGCATTAAAAATCATCTCATTAAAGTTGTCAAGGACAAGGCCTTAACGTTCAAGAATGTTGATGACAACCCGAAAAATAGAAGATTACAACGCAACTGGATGATTGATCCTCGCATTTTCTCTTTTACTTTTGCGAATCCTTATTAGTCCTTAGAGTGGAAGCCTTTGACTCCTCAGTCGTATGCTGCTTCATAGGTTGCCGAACTTGTTCTCTTCACTGTCATCTTCCGATCTTTGGATTGGATGCGGTTCGACATCAGCTGACGCTTCTACTTTGGGTTTTTGTTCTTTTTTTGCTGTTTGGTAGTGTAGGTTTTGCCTGCCTTTTCCTTGTTCGCCGTCCTTTTTGTTAGCAGCTTTTTGCATTCGATTTCCTTCCACTCAGATTAACTTGTTGTTTTCTTAAGTGCAAGTTTTGTGGAGCCGAATCTTGTGTATATTGTTGGTTTGAGCTCAGTATATTATTACATTTTACCAAAAAAAAAAAAAAGAACTCTATTTTGTTTGGGTCCATTTTTCAAATTATCAAAGTAATTAATATACTGCCCCCTTTTTTTAACCTTTTCCTTGTGGAACTAGGGCTTGTCCGAGCGGGGAGGTGGATGCTGCCCCTCTTTTTCTTTGTGGCTAAGTATGTGACTAATTTGTCACGATGTGCCGAGCTGCCATGTTTTGACTTCGAATTCCAGTTGTGGTTATTATAATTCCCGAATTATCAAAGGAATTCAAGGAACTAACATACCAACCCTTCGTCCCCCCCCTTTTTTTTTTTTTTTAAATTTTCCTCGTGAATTAAATCGCCGGAAATTATAATAATCACAACGAAAAATCCGCAGCTCAAACGTCCCACTTGCCACTCCGCGCCAAATTTACTCAGACACTTTCTTTTTCGGTCGACAAATTAGTCAGTTACTTAGCCGCAAAGAAAAAGAGGGACCGCGTCCCGCCCCCGGCCCAGGACAATCCCCCACCCACGCGCTCCTTCTACGAAGCTCCCCGAGTGGGACCGTACCGACCTTCCCCCACGCGCTGGACGATCCCCCGGACGCGGTTTCCGCCGTGGGGCCCCCCGCTTCCCGCGACACGTGGAGAAACCCCATTGGCCCGGTGACGGCGACGGGGGGCGACGCGCCCCCCCCCTGCGGAGGCGAGGCACGTAGGGTGGGAGCGCGCGCACGTGCGGGGCGGGGCGGGGCGGGGAGGGGGATGTTAAGGAAAAAGGAAAGCTCTTGAGAGGGAGAAGAATCCCCGTCAGTTTTGCGCGAGCGAAGAAGACGCTCCGGAATCCAGTCAGTCAGCCGGCCAGTCAATTCGCCGCCGCCGCCGCCGTCGTCGCCGATTCGGCGGCGATCTTCGAGATCGAGTCGAATTCCGCTGATTCTCTACCGCGAAGATCCCAGGAGGGGCAACTGTAGCTAAGTCAAGTAGGACACATTGGCCATGGCATTATACTAAAATCTTGATCGGTTCTAATCTGATTAGACAAACATTGCTATGAAGTTGCAATTGAGAATTTTGACTGAATTAAGAAGCTTTCACCTTATTCATCTCAGAATTGAGAGTTTAGCCGATGCCTACTTGGGGCGTCTTATATACTTAAAATCTGGCTCCAATGGGCGGGGACTCACAGCATACCCCGGATTTTATTATTCATCCAACATCGCGAGATGCTAATTATATCTCATAAGCAACTTAACGATCATTGGCTGTGATCTTTATTTAAGGGCATTTCATTCGAATAGACACAAAGCAAATGGCTAACTCCCGCGACACGTGGAGAAACCCCATTGGCCCGGTGACGGCTTCAACCCAATCGCCTATACTTCTTCCCACATGCTTTACAACAACAATTTACAAGCCTCAGAAACAACCATAGGACAAAAAAGGACAGGTTTCATTATCGCGTGATGCAAAAAAAATTCCATTTTTCATAAACAAATTGCTCCTCAAGACCTCGGAGGCGAGGCACTGTAAAGGTTACACAGGAAACACTATAATGGGTAAACTAAAACAATTCATCCCCACCTCCAAGCTCTCAATTCGTGAAATGTCGCGCACATTATTGCGGCTTCCCAATGGGGCGGGGCAGGGGTGGGGGCGGGGAGGGGGATCCTTTCGATTTCTTCCCTTTCTTGTCCTAAGTCGCCGCCGACTCAGGTGTCGACGAAAGGAACCAGCTCTCCGAGCAAGACGATAGAACGACCAGCCCAGAATCTCAGAGCAGCCGCGAAGCTACAAGCAAAAAAGTCAGCAACATGCTGAAGAACCGATCTGGAAAGAAAGACTATAAAATTCACGCTGGGTTCACGCAAAAAGTTTTGCGCGAGCATGGATGAAAGAATGCACAGAGACACACTCGAGAGAGAGGCAGTATGGTGTTGCTCCAGAACGAGGGCATAGCCGAGACCTCACCGAACCGCGAGGGAAGAACCACTAAAAGCGTGGGAGGCATGGGAGAGGCGAGCGAAATCGGCCGTCGGGAGAGAGCGGCCAGAATCTGAGATGAAGCCGTCGAGTGGAGAGAGAAAGGCGTCGTCGGGAGGGGCGACGGTCGTCGGAGGAATCGCTAGACCGGAAGGAGCGTCGGAGGAGGAAGAGAGAGCAAGAGGAGAGAGAAGACCGTATGCTCTTCCACGAGGGAGAGAGAGAAAATCCAGAAAATTTAAGCGAGGAGAGAGAAATTTCAGTGAGTGCTGCGCGCATTTATTACCCATTCATCCGTCCTCTCCCGTCAGTCGAGCCGAGCCACCAGCCGAGCTGGAGAGTTATTGGGAGGAAAGAAGCGACGAGAAGAGAAAGCAGACGATGACACCCGGAGTCGCGCAATGAATCGTTCAGAGAATGACGTGGTACTGTTAGGGTACCCAATATTTTTCTTTCTTGAGAGGGGAGAGAAGAATCCCCGTCAGTTTTGCGCGAGCGAAGAAGACGCTCCGGAATCCAGTCAGTCAGCCGGCCAGTCAATTCGCCGCCGCGCGCCGTCGTCGCCGATTCGGCGGCGATCTTCGAGATCGAGCTTCTGCTTTGCTGCTGCCTAAGCTTTTCTTTCTTTCTTTCTTCCTTTCTTTCTTTCGTTCCGATCGCGAGTCTCTCCGGTCGGTGCCGTGCCGTGCCGTGCCGTGTCGGTGTCGTCTGGAAATGGGGGTGCTGGAGATGGAGGCGCTGCCGCTGGGGTTCAGGTTCAGGCCGACGGACGAGGAGCTGATCAGCCACTACCTGCGGCTGAAGATCAACGGCCGCCACTCGGAGGTCGAGGTCATCCCCGAGATCGACGTCTGCAAGTGGGAGCCCTGGGATTTGCCAGGTAACATTTTTCTTTCGAAACCGCGCTCTGCGCTCACCCTTTTTTCCCTTCTTTTTCTTTTAAGGTTGTTCTTTCTATCTCCGAGGTTCCGAATTAGCGATTTCTAGGATTATCAGAAGAGTAGTGCGTGGATATATAGATAAGAGGCGAGCGAATTTTTGAATATTTGGGGGTGCTCTGACGGGGTTGATGCTGAGTCGCCTTTATTCCCCAGTCAACTAGATTCCCCTGTGGGGGAAAACCCTTCTGAGAGGGGAAAAGGGTGAAGCTCAAGTTCTTTTTTTTTTTGGAGGGGGGGTAGAGTTTCGGTTGCTGTCGCCATCGCCGTTGCCGGAATTGGTTTATTTAATTGCCGATGTGAAGCGATTCTTGGATAATGGGTCTTTTTAACGTGGAATCTGCTTATGTGTGTGGGTTGCAGACTTATCGGTGATAAAAACGGATGATCCGGAGTGGTTCTTCTTTTGCCCCCGGGACCGGAAGTACCCGAATGGGCATCGGTCGAATCGGGCCACGGATGCTGGGTACTGGAAAGCCACGGGCAAGGACCGGACCATCAAGTCTCGCAAGTCGGGGGGTGCTTCTGCCGGCTTGATCGGGATGAAGAAGACCCTGGTCTTCTACAGGGGTCGTGCGCCCAAGGGCGAGAGAACTCACTGGATTATGCATGAGTATCGCGCTACCGAGCAGGATCTTGATGGGACTGGACCCGGCCAGGTATGCAATGACATTGCTTTTTATGCTTGGTCTCGTATTGTGTTGATGCTTTTTATGCTTGGTCTCGTATTGTGTTGATGAGTCTAAACTTTGAGTGCATATGCTGTATTTGTGGTGCTATAATTTATTGTATGTTAGTTCCATCATGGATTCCTGTAAAAGACTGAGACTCAAAGCATTAGAATATGACGGTATTTTCTTGATAATAAGTTGCAGGATGTAGGCGTCGCTATCTGTAAAATGATGCCACTGACCAGTTACGTTAAGATTGTTAAAAGGATGGGCTTGGGTGTTTCGATTTGATCGGTTGTGAAGAGAGTGTTGATGAGCTTTCAATTATGCATGAAGGCTGGAATATATTTCTATGTCTCAATTTCTTGTTCTTACTCTTTCCAATTGATGTAGGCTGCTTATGTCCTCTGTCGTTTGTTCCGGAAGGCGGAGGAGAAGCCTGAAGTTGTGAAGTATGATGAAGTTGAACAAACTGGCTTATCTCCGACAGCGAAGTCCTCTCCTGATGAGGCATTATCGGATGTAGTTCCAGAAACTCCTGTTTCCAATGTCCAAGTAAAATCACAATCAGACGGAATCAAGCGGTGGTTGACTGATGAGTTGGACAAAATGACTCCTAATGCTCAGATGCCTGTTGAGAGCTGCTCCAATAGTTACATTGCCTCTGATGTGGAAGATGGTAACACTGATGGAACACCATTGGAGGTAAAATTTTTTTGCATCCTCCACGGAATAGAAGTGGTTTTATTTTCACCAAAACGATTATGGAGTTATTAAATGCTTGGCACTACCTTCTAAGGTCTTTGCTTGTTGACTTATAGCTGCTGTCAAGATGTCTGTAGAAATTACTATATTAATTTGTTCATTCCATGTAGGTAAATCCATTGCTCGAAAGTGGCCCCAAATTCTATGATCTGCCTTGTGATCCAACTGATCACAAAGGTTTATTCCCTGAGCAGACTCTTTACATGGATTCTCCTTTTGCCTGTGATTTTGGCAATGATCTTGAGGGACTACTATTCCACGATGCTGGTGAGCACGAGATCACACTCTCGGATTTGTTGGATGAGGTCTTCAATAATCAAGATGACTCCTGTGAAGAGTCCACCAGTCAGAAGAATTCAGTTGGAAGTGAGATTCCATTTGATCCTCCGTTCTACTTACCCCAGGTATGAGTAGGGGACAAGCTTAGCTTCGATGGGATTGTGGAAGAGTGGAGCTATTCCATTAATGACTTTGTGCAGAATTCCGCACTTGATAACGGGACATTACAATGATTTAAGTGCTATAGATTTTATTAATGGGCTATCATTGCCCTAATACAGGTTTTTAAACTAAGTTATCTTCTCCATTCCTTGCATCAATAGAATATAACTACCATCTTCCTTAATCTGCAAACTATGTCGTCAAATTGATTACAACAAATTTCTGGTTCTCCATTTTCACTTTTTGATATTGAACAAATGTTTGATAGGCAGTTGAGATTATGTCTGATCAAATTCCAACATCTTGTCTTCCCTGTTGTCTTTGCAGCCGGTCCTAGGGATCAAAGATAATGGATGGTATGATGATCTTGTTGACAAGAATAATTGGGTGGATGCGGAACCTTTGTGGGGACCATCTGGAGTTGTTGCTTCAAATAATATGGCAGAATCAACTGGTGAATCTTTCAATAGCAGTGGTGGAACTCCAATCAAGATCAGGACACGTGACTCTCAAGTCCTACCACATTCAAGTGATTATGGAGCGCAGGGTACTGCTCCTAGAAGGTTGCGTCTGGCGGTGGATCGAGCCAATCAACTACCAAATAGCGTAAAGCTAGAAGGAGCTGGTGAGGGAATGAGAGGTACTGGCTCTAATGGAGAAGAAGTTCAGTCAACTGCTGAGGAGAGTTCTGTTAACCACAATGACAACACGATTGTTGGAACCAATATCAAGATAAGGACCCGTCAACCTCGACATCAACCAGGCTCAGAGAATTCAATAGTTCAAGGTATTGCTCCCAGAAGAATCCGGCTGCAGATGAAATCTGGGTCAACTAGGGATGATGAAGTTAAAACTTCAAGCTTCGATGAAGAAGTACAGTCTGCTCCTACCAAGGTAAACCAATCAGCACGTTAGTTTTAAGGTCCTGTCTATGAACATGGATAATTTTCTGAGGCTGTTAATTTTTCTTTCAGGTCAAAGAAGAAACGGACAATTTTTCTGATCACAACGAACCAGAGAGAGATGGCCAGCTTCCTGCTCATGATAAGATGACAGAAATTGTCGAAGAGCCGTGTACAAACTTAAAGTTGGGGTCAAAACCAGGTGGGGAATCGTGTAGTCATGTGATGGCTCCAGCATCTTTGGGAATACCTTCAGTACGCGCTGCTTCTCGTTCCCGCTTATCTTTACTTTTCGCAGTCGGCATGTCTCTCGTCATAGTCCTGGCCGTAGTTTTCTCTGGTGGGGTACAGAGATACATCAAACTGGACATTGCGTAGAGAAAGAGCCGTTTTCCATCCCATCTTTACATATGGCATAGGGTACGCCTGGAGCTTTCTATCAGAGGATGATGCAGATATTTTCATGTATTGCATCTTTTGCTGTAAAATATATTTCCCTGTATCTAGCAGAGGAGCCTGCTCTACTGTGGGCTTCTGGATTCGGTGAGACAGCAGATTTCTGTATCGTTAGTGAGTAAGAGCTTTATATGGATCAATTCCTACTCTTTTTTTTCCTTAGCTTTGGGTATGGTTTAGTTGGTGCGTGCATCAAGCTTGAACTTTCGAGTGAAGCTTAGGACCACTGGCTTAGTATCATTGGTTTGGATATGCTCTTGACAAAAAAATGCATACAGGCTCTAGCTCTCGAAAGTTCTCCCGTGTGATTTTCGTGAATGGGAGAAGACATGGCCGGGGATGTGTAGGAGATCCCTCCAATTAGTCATCTGAAATCTTGGAACCCTCAAATGAAATTTACCAAGTTGGAAGCAAAGCATTGAGCTGGCCGTCGATTGTAGGTTTTTCTCTTGAGATGCAGACAAGAGGTATAAAGGGGATGCTTCGTCGACCCCACGGTTGGAAGGAATTGTTAAACGTCATCTATGTAGATTGACATGTGTCGACTTAGAAGACGGTAGGCGGTGGTTTGCTTGTGATATGACAGATGTGGCCAAACGGTTCCACGGGACCGATGAGCATCTGATTTTTGGTCCGTGGTCACCACGCCGTCCCCTTCCATCTGTTCGAAGAACGGTCCCTCGGATGTCAACTGTGTGTCCCGTCGATTAGGAGCCGCCGACCATGTAACTTTATCCGTCGGTCCAAAGTAGTCGATCCCCGTCGAGCTTATACAAGTACACATATCACATGTTCAATGATTAGTCCAATTTCATTTATTCCTACGAATTGATATTACATGCCTCGGATGATACCATGCACAAGAACCTAAAGGTCTAGTCGCGCGATATGATCGGGGCTTGAAGTTTCGGAACGGTACATATGAATATTTGAACATTCGTTCCTGTCGATCACGGTCAATTTAATCAATCTCTATGGGTCGGGCAAAAAGTGAAGCAAAGCAAAGTAGCTCTACCGAACATATTTTCCAAACGAGAAAAAGCCGAACATGTTTAATAAATCGGGACTTGCCCCCACCCAAATCCGACCGGCGTGACGTGGTAATCCTCAGCCTAACACAAGGCTCAGTGGATCTTTAAAGCAAAGGGGAAAAAGAAATTTGGAAAACCTCGAAAGGATAAAAGCTAAGGAAGAGCGGATAAGGATGGAGAAGGATATGGACGGCGGTAGAGACAAGCCAGGTTTCATTTATTTTACTAAACATCGAAACCTTAAATAGAGGGTCCCGCACTTGTTATCATGACTAATTTGCCCACCAATAAAATAAAAAAGATGAAAGAAAAATAGGAGGAGTGAATAAGACCCACGACCAAAAAGACCAAACACCAGAAACAATTCTAGCAACGTGTCGGTCCGGATTGATTTAAATATCTCTAACTGGTGTTGTCTCCAATCAATGATATAAACTCAATCGTCCTTCTCAAAATATTTAAAAAAGAGAAGTGCAGATAAGGAAACACTACTTTTCAAAAGAGTATAATAAAGATTCGAAATAATCAATTTAATCTCAAATAAAAGTATAGACTCAATAAATTTTTCTCGACTTGACACGTTGAATCAGATTAAAGCGAAAGCTTTCCATTGAAATCATTCGCGTTCAAGCTTGTTAGACACTTATTTGGTATTAGATTGGACACTTTAAATAATAGAATCTACTTTTTGAAATCTTTTTTTTTTTCCAAAAACAATAGCCTCAAGTTATGCTCTTTTTCACAATTTTTCCAATATAAAATGTACAAGAACATAGCATGTTTGGCTTCCAACTGTCAATTTTTGCAGCGGGGCACGTACCACAACATACAACCAAAAAAATCTCATTAAAACCCCCCTATCTTCCCACATGACTTGCCAGTCTTCCTCCCTTGTACATAACCACTCGGGTCGGTTTCAGCTGAAGTGGCAATTGGTGCGTTCGAGAGAGAGCAGAGAGGAATGTTACTGGTGGCGGTACTGGCGGAGCTGATGGAGCAGTACACGGCGGTGCTGGTGAGGGCGCTCCAGCACCTGTTCGCCAGCGCGCCGCTCCCGCGGAGGGTCCGCTTCCTCATCCTCCGCAGCCTCTCCTTCTCCCGCTCCGCCTTCCATTCTCCCTTCTCCCTCCGAGCCTTTGCGTAATCTAAACTCTTTCGGAAGTTCTCTTCCATTCGTAAGTACTCTCTTCTCCTCAACCCAATTCTGTAGACATAACAGAGATATCAGTTCAGTTGCATATCCGTCGATGCGGTACAGAATCTGGGACTTCTTCGACGCCCTTTTCGTTTATCAATCTTATAATTTTCATCTTGTTTTTCACCTGCCGGGATCAAGATCAGCATGTTTTGGTCTATGATGTCCTTTTTTTTTTCTCCATATCATTCATTATCAGCCCGTTTTTGAGATTGAAGAATGTTTTCGACAAACCATTTTACAAGAAAAATCGGACTTGAGCAGGTCTTTTCTTAAGTCAAAAACAGGCAGGAGGACCATCCTCGAGTGGGAGACCCGTGATGTCTTTCGTATTCCTTTTTTATTAGGAAGACAAAGATAGATAAGAAACTAAGGGATGTTATGGTAGAAAAGGTAGACTCCATGTCATGGTGTGTTCGCACACTTTAACCATAGGTGACTTTGTAGTCAACCATAGATTGAGTATAGTGCCGAAGACATAACATAGATATCAATTCAGTTGCTTATCCGTTGACGCGGTACAGAATTCAGGACTTCTTCGACACCCTTTTCGTTTATCAGTCTTATCATTTTCATCTTGTTTTTCACCTGCTGGGATCAAGATCAGCATGTTTTGGTCTGTGATGTCCAATTTTTTTGCTCCATATCTTTCATTATCAGCCTGTTTTCGCGATTGAAGAATGTTTTCGACACACCATTTTACAAGAAAGAGATTGCTTCCAAGGTGATACATGCGTGTAGCAGAAAACAGTGTGCCGAATCGAACGCTGTGATCTTTTACATCGTTCGCCGAGTCACCGAGGCTTTCATCACGTCCAGGACTAACGCGACGCAAGAGATGGGACTAATAGAGAGAGGGAGAGACAATCATTCCGGCGTAAAGAATCAGATTCCGCACGGCACTTTCTGCCAAACGTGAATCGACGCGGAGGTGATGAATGTGATCACAGTAGTCTTGACACGAATTGAGAGCCTCAGTCACATCCGCGACGTGGACGACGGTCGTTCGAGCCCGATGTAAGAAATGGTGTTTGGTGGCTTTGTCTCTGGGTGCCGGAAGAATGGTGTAGAAGGTCGCCAGCTTACCTTTTTCTTCTCATTTTGTACCCTTTTTTCTTGAGGTAATGTCTCCATATTAATCTGGGTCTTTGTCTTGTTATAAATTCAAGTAAAAGAGTGGATTGGATGGTCCAATCATTTTGGGCGAGCCCCCCACCCCCTTCCAAACGCGATATTAGTGGAAAAAAGAGAGTCCAATTATCTTATGTCATGACGCGATTAGATGTGAAACTGTCAAGGAATTTGAACTTGATGGTGGATGTTGGCGTGATTGGTGCTGGCCTTTCTATTTGGGAAGAAATTATGTAGATTTGTTTGACTGGGAAGAAATTATGCTGGCCCTCCTATTTGGAAGAAATTATGTGGATTTGTTTGATTTCTGTAATTTTGGGAATTGCCTATTTTCTCATTGTCTTTTTTTCCTGTACTTCATCAATAAAATGGCAGTCCCTCTATACAACAAAAATAAAACTCTGAGAGAGGATTACGCGAGGACGTAGTCACATTGCTGAACCTCGTTAAATTGTGTCTTCTCTTTTAATTTCTTCGGGGATCATTAAATCACTTCGGAATCAGCTTTATGCATATGAGGAGGATCTTAGAATCCCTTATAACATCCCATCCTTTTAAAGAATGTATTTTACGATATATAATGTGACAGTGATGACATGATATGACTAGTTAATCAAAAGTGAGATAACACGTCACGACAAATAAAATGCGATTCATAGCAGTAGACAATGATGATTGATTGGTCATATAGTGTTATTTCTATTGTATGATGTATTCATCGTGTAACATACTTTTATGTACTTTAGCTGGTGAAAATCACCAAGATAAAATTTAGGAAAGAGACAAGGAGGTGGGTCGGGCGAAGATTAGGTCCTAGCGTATTGAGAGAGACAAAATCCGATCCAAGAGATATAAAAAAATATATTAAAAAAAAAAAGAAAAGAAAAAAGACTAGTTTGACGGCCCTTCCTAATTTTCCTTGGTTAGTTTGGTGGAAAATTGCCTTCGCAAGATTAAGAATATCACCGTGGGGATACACTTACCAGCTCGCCACATGCTTTAACATAGATGGATGCTTGTTCCATTTCATTTTTTATCAATTAATTTATAAAATAATGACATAAATAATTTCTAAACTTTAGTTCAATATACAATGCGGTCATTAAACTTTTAATTTGTTCAAGGCAATCCCTAAACTTTCGCCCAATTTGCAATATAACATTTCAATGTAGTCCATAAATTATATGAATTAAGAACAACATTGAATATTTCTCATTGTCTAATAAACTAAATTACACATGTATCAAAAGTCCACGTACCAAATCAAACAAATTCAAAATTTAAAAACAACATTACACATTATGCTAAAGTTTAGGGACTGTATTGAATAAGTTAAAAAAGTCAAAATTCAGAGATCATTTATGTTATTTCTCCTTAATTTTTTGCTTCCATATTGCCCTACTAGAGCTATCTGGGCAGGGCGGTAGCTTTCTCCGAATGATCCTCAAGTTCTCAAAATCGATGCAAAAAAGCCCAAATCACAAAAGGTCAACATGTGGACGACGGTCGTTCGAGCCCAACGTAAGTAATGGTGTTTGGTGCTGGTGTCTTCTGGTGCCGGAAGAATAGTGTAGAAGGTCGCCAACTTACCTATGTTCTTCTCATGTTGTTCCTTTTCTTTCCTTTTCCTGAGGTGATGTGCCTATATTGATTTGGGTCTATTGTTTTTGTCATAAATTCAAGTATGCGATTTGGATTGGTTGGCCCCCAATCATTTTGAGCGAGCCCGCCATCACCTCCCAACCACGACATTAGCCAAAAAATGGTCCAATCAACTAGTGATCAGGGGCTATCAAATCACTCTGGAATCAGCCTTATACTACTACGCCGGCCACTGCGAAGACATGTGACAAGGAGCTTAAAATCCCTTATGAAATCCCATAATTTTAAAGACTGTATTCTACCGATATACATAATACGTTACACTAATGATATGATGTAACCGATCAATTAAAAGTGAGATAGATATACACACCGTGACAAATAGGACGTGATTCATAATAGACAGACAACGATGATTTGTTAGTTATATCATGTTATTACTATCGTATGGTGTGTTTGTCATATAACATACTTCCTTGTACTTTTTTTTTTTTTTTTTTTATTTTGGTCGGAATTTCCTTGTACTTTAGCTGGTAAAAATCACCAAGAAGAATTTCAATGAAAGAGATGAGAAGGTTGCTTGAGTGAAGATTGGGTCCTAGCCTGTTGAGAGAGACAAAATCCGAGCAAAGACAAACCAAAAAGAAGAAGACTAGTTTCATGACCCTTCCTAATTTTTTTTTTTTGTTAGATAGGTGGAAAATTGCCTTTGCAAGATTAAGAATATCACCATGGGGATATGCTTACCAGCTCGCCATATTTTTTTAACCTAGATAGATGCTTGTTCCGTTTCACATTATATCGATTAATTTTTGGACTAATGATATAAATAGTTCTTGAATTTGGCTTAATATGCAATATGATTCTTAAATTTTTAATTTGTTCAAGGCGATCTCTAAACTTTAACCCAATTTGTAATTTGTTGTTCAAGGCGATCTCTAAACTTTAACCCAATTTGTAATTTGACATATTCAATGTAGTCCTTAAAATATATGAAAAATGTTCGATGTTGTCCTTTCATTAATTCAATATTAAGAATGGTATAGAACATTTTTATATAGTTAAATAAATTAAATTGAACTTGTACTAAAAGTCCAGATATTACATTGAACAAATTAAAAATTTAATGACAACATTGCATATTGAGCTAAACTTTAGGAATTACATCAAATAAATTAAAATTTCAGAAATCATATTATTTTACGGACCATCATTTCCCCTTAATATTTGCCTTTCATATTTCATCACAAGGGCTTCATGGGCAGGGCGTTTTCTCCAAATGGTCCTCAAGTTTTCGAAATCGATGCCAAAAAGCCCAAATCACAAAAGGTCAACACAAACTAGCCCTTTCTGGGGCTAAGCCCAACTAGAGCAGAGACGACCACCGGTCGCCGTAAGTCGATGGGCACCGCCGGGTACGGCGGCCGCCACAGCAAACCCCAGATCTAGCAGGCTTTGCCGCCCCGCTCCGCCCCGCACCACCAGTAGAGAGAGAGAGAGAGAGAGAGAGAGAGAGAGAGAGATCACAAATCAGCATCAGTTTATTCTAGGGGTTCCGTGAGATCTGATACAAAAGAAGATGATCATTACACATGACATCAAATGAAGTCAAAGAAATCCTCAGAGTATAGCGCAGCTGGAGCTTCCCTCATCGCCGCTCGTGGTGGCGGCGGCGGCTGAGGAGGACTGATCGCCGGCCTCGACTCCGGGCCAACCGCGGCAGAGGCAGCGCCGGTCCTCCGGGACCCGCTTGTAGACGGACGCCACGTGCCTCCCGCAGCCACCCCAGGTGGTCTTCCCGCAGTTCGAGCACCTCGCCTCGTAACACATCGTTTTCTCCAAATGCTTAACAACTTCAACACCAGCACCGAGTACCGACGCCAATTTATGCGGAATTATTCACCAGTTTCGCAACGCCATGCGGCGATTCCGATGGCCATCGGTTTTGGACTGATCTTTGGTCAACGGGTAATGGCACCCCCACAGATCCTTCACCCTTCCCTTGTATTCGCCAGACGGAGGCCAGCTTTCATTTCCATTTGACCACGCAAGCGATAAGCACGCGCTAGGCCGGTCAAAATGAGTAGGTCAGGTTAGATTAAAAATGGTCTGACCCAAATTGACCTATTGAAATATAATGCAATTTTAGGGCATGGATGATAACAATTCTGATTAGAAATTAATTTTGAAGGAAAATGGATTTTTCTATTTCTATTCTTGAATGAATTCTAAATAAAATATATGTATTTAATAAAGACATAAACATTTCTCCCTCCCAGGAGATAGTGGTGGCGGCGGTGGGGGGCGGTGGCGGTGGTTGATGCAATGGAGGTGGTTGATGATTGTCGATTAGCTAGGCTGAGGGCGGTGAACGATGGGTAGTGGTGGGCAGCAATTAATAGACGGCGATAGGCGGATGGTGTACGGTGGCTAGTGGTGGCGGATGAACTAGTAGCTAGTATCGAAGACAACTAATAAGAATATTTTTTTTCTCATTTTTGTTTCAAAAATAGAGAAGTAAAAAAAATATTTACATTTGATTTCGGTTTCAAGCCTATTTATAGAGTAAAAATCTATTTAAAAAATAGAAAAATGAAATAATTTTATTAAATGGGTTTTTATTCCAGAAAACGAGTCTAAACTAAAAAAATAGTTATGGAATAGAAATAGAATGATTATTATGCGTGCCCAAAGTAACTCATTAATGATTGAACCCACCCAACCCATATTACTAAAACATATCCAGAATTAACCTAACATAGGAAACACATGACCACTCTTTTAACCCACTTTAAGCTCTTTATGTAAATAAACGAATTCATGAATCAACTTGCCCAGTGAGCAAGTGAATTGACTCGCCGAATGAGCGAGGAAGCCCAGGGATTGAGTTGTGGAAGAGGGTGAAGCTAGCGCCATAGGTGGGGCGAAGGATGATAGATGTTCATTGATCACAAGTTCGAGTATTTTGGTCATTTCTCGATCTCAAGAAATTAAGATTCATTGATATGTTGGTTCGTTTTGAGTTAGGCCTGAGATAATTCAGGTTTTACTCCAATTCACTTCAATGGTACGACGATGATAAGTTTCCATGGCCAATCTCCAACGGAGCCACAATTTTAGCAGTTTTAGATTCCTCCACTCCGGTTTCTCAATCCCAATGTCACTAGGTTATTCTGATAATGACTTTGAACTACTTGAAATGTTGCACCAATCGAGGGACAAGAACTTGAGAAAGCGCCCATTCAGGTCCCACCAAGATTGCTTTTGGGAGGTGCCCCAAAATTGATTAGAAACCCAAGGCGAAAAGAAGAATATATAATCACCAATCCACTATTGAGGGCAATAATCGAATAGAAAAATGATAAGCTGACAGCACCGTCATTATGAGAAAAGTGATGGTGCGGCTTGTACCACATATTTTGCCAGGGACGCCAAACTAAAGAATAATGCTTAGTGGAAAAAGGCCATAATTTTCCCGATACCTACCAACCAAACGCTAATGGGTACTCAAATGTTCCACTTTCTCGTTCTTGTTCTTCTTGTTTATCTGAAGCATAGGGTTCTCAAGTGCTTCAGGAAGTATGAGAATGGTCTAAATATGACCATTTGTCTTCCAAGAAACGATCCCAAATTCACTCAAGTCACGAACAATTACTCAGCATTAGATTAAAAAAAAAAGGAATCGATCACTTGGAAGGACAAAATAATCCTACGAGAGCATGAATAATCATCAATTTAATATTCATAAATATATAAAGCAAGGGGAAAGTACATTAAAAGTGTCAAAAGTTATGTACGGCGCTTACTTTAGTATAAAAAAGGTTTTTTTCATATCACTTAAGTGCTATTTTTAAAATTAAAAAAAAAACGATTATTTAAGTGTCAATTTCGATATGACGTGGCTATATTTTATTAATTTCTTAATCCTACGTGACCGTCGGCATGCCTAGTCAGTATATAACCTTTAAACGACGTTGTCCAAAAGTTATAAATAGTGATCATTTAAATACCAAATTTTATTAGAAATGATCATTTGAGTGCCAAATTTTACTTAAAATGATCATTTTAGTTCTAGTCATTGTTAAATGATTTTAGTCCAAACTTGCCACGTGGAAATGCCATGTGAACTGGATTTTTAAAATTTTGTCAAGTCATATTATTAATTTGGCGAGAATTTATTGCTGTTGGCACTAAAGTGATCATTTTTCTCCGATGTAATATTTAAAGCGAGCTGGCAAAAACTTTTGGTATTAAAGTGAGTGCCGTATACAATTTTTGACACTTCTAGTATATTTAACCCATGACAAGATGACACAAAATAAAGAAGAAATAGATGATTTGGGAAATCTGTAAAAAAAAATGTTTTACTTTTTGATAAAGACCTTGGATGTACAAGGCTCTATTTACGATACAATGTGTGGAAACAATAAAGGAAAAGATATAAATAAGATGTTTTTATAATTTTACATAATTTAATTCCCAGAAAAATTGATGTACGCAACATAAGGAAGAGAAACCCAATTTGGAAACGAATAATCCTTCTTAAATCTTCATCAATACGAGTGAAAGTGTTCATCATGATTATACTGTAATAATGAGATAATCAACAATAACCCCCATAAAGAGCAAGCTGCCCCAGCAGGCGCCCCTAGTTTTTGAGTAAAAAGTACACGATTAAGTGGTCTCCAAATTCATCATCATCCATATACGTACACTTTCTGAGCAACATATTCCTTTTTCTCTGGAAATTTTATTTGACATCTCGAGATCATCCATAATAATAGCAATAAAAATGGAGAGAAGAGATTATCCTCTCTTACCTCACTCTGTCTCGTCCCTTCACCTCTTCCCTTGTATCACCTTCAACAAAAGATCAATCTAAACTTTAAACGGCTTTGGAAACTGAAGAGCAACCTCCTCAAATTTGACCAAGATAAAACGGTGATTAGAATTATTAGAAAGGACAAACTTTAATGATTAGACATCATAGGGGGCCACCGAAGATGGGCGGTAGATAGCTTACCAAGGATGTAGACTATCGATCGCTGGAATTGAACAGGCAGAGAGGGCGAGAAGAGGAGAGCAAAGTGGGAGTGACTTAGCGAGAACTATTCAAGACTCAAGAAGGAACAAAGTGAGTTTACTTGGGTTGAAAGTGAGGTTATCTCAGACCCATTAAAATCCATCATTTTCACTTATTTGAACCTATATTTCACATTTGAGTTGACTTATTTATGACTTACTTAAGTGAAACTGAGTTATATTATGAGTTTGTGACCCATTTTGCCATAATTAATTAATATTTTCACGTACAACTATATCGTGAGATTAATCAATGTCCACGTGAGATGCTTTGATCCCTAATGTCTATTAGAAATTATATGAAAAATATAGACAAGATACGACTACAATCTGTCTAATCCCTCGCACATGCCTCTGATTTGAACTGATAAAGACCTTAAAGTTATCTGGGAGGTACTAATGGATGGTGGAAAACAGTGCCCGCTAGAATCCGCTCTCCTGAATTGCACATTTTTATTTCCAAGTGGCCTGCTTGTCCATGTTGAAGATTGAAAGCAACAAATGGGTGTAGATGAAAGATAAACTATCACCTTCGTGTAAGGAAAAGGTTAAGCAAGATAGCATTTATTACGAGGGAATAACGCGTCCAATATAAGGCACTGCTTTAGAGAACCGCCGCATCATGAAATGAAAATTGCTTCTTTTCTTTGGGGGGACCTAGAAAGATGATAACACTGATATCTAAATAATGTAGTGGCATCAGAATGCGGTACTTGAATATCCTCTCAAAAATTAAACCATAAAGTAATTTAAAGTTTTTAAGGTACCGGCTTTTCCATTTAACTACATGAGGACAAGTACCCTGGAGAGAGCCTTTTTTTCTTGCCATTGAAATTTTTTATTTGGTCTACCGGCAGCCGAATTAAATTTTTTTTGCAAGCACTCTTACTCTCATCACAAAACCGTGGTACGTTAATTTCGGTAATTGAATCTATACACACGCCACACGATTAGCACATATATATGCGTAAAAAAATTTCTTCATTGTCAATGTGTCTAATAGAAATATTTATTTATTTATTTTCATTTTTCCACCTGACTGTTGTCGCTGTTTTATTTATTTATATATTTATCTTATATCTCAAAAGAATAAGTCTTCTGATATTTAATTAACGTAATTAGACCCACTACTAGTACTTCCTATTTGGGTAATTGCTAACTAGAAGAATAGAATCTTAGTCGGTTTTTCTTTGGCATGCTTCCATCATCATGTGACACATCCATAACTTGGAAGGCCCTAAAACATGAGGGAATATTAACTTTGTTAGGATTTCTAGATAAATGCTGTGTGTTGCCTTAAACTAGGGTTTATATTCCCTAGCCGCCTATATAAAAATCTGGCCCTCAATAAACTAATCTTGGAAATGCACAATGTGCTCTCTAAACCCTGTTTTAGAATCGGAATCGAATCACCTTTCTTGAATTCAAATCCACGTATTATGACATGCACCTAATAAGGGCCTGTGGAAAAGAAACTTTTCGATGCTCAAAGCCTATATTATTGGGAATATTTACAGTTATATTCTAGGCAATTGACTAAAATCTCCAAACCAATCGTGATAAAGGTGACTAGAGTAAAATAAAATGTATAAGCCCAAGAAATTCCTTCAAAAATTCTGTAATGGAAGATGAAGAGGGGAAAGATTTTTGAGAATATATGTTCACCTTTGCATCAAGACCTTAGCTTTCCTTACTTAAGCCCTCAATCCCAGTCCTTTGCGACCAGACATGACAATATTCTTTTCTATCTCTGTGTCAGCAGCCATGTTAGCTTGACCCACATCTGAAGAAAATAAACTTGATAATGGCTAAGAGATTGATACCATTCCTTTGCCTAAAGAATCACTTGTTTTCTTCCTTTTATAATTTGAATATAATTTGTGGGGTGACCCATCGTTGTAGTTCTCATGTATGCGAAGCGAATTAGGTCACAAGGAACTGCACCTCACTACTTGGGAATAGTATAAGAGAACAATGGAATATATCTCCCCAGCTGATCAAAACCTTAAGGAAGCGATGCCAAAAATCGAGATGAAGAATATCTTCTGCGGCTGGCTTTTGTTTAGTTAGTTCATACAACAATCTCTCTGTTTTCCCTGTCTTATCCTTTTTTCTGTGTTCTTTGCTTGGTGTGTGTATATAAAAGAAACCCTAGCTGGTTCACCATGGCCACCGTCCTAAATACGGCTTTTCGGTTCTTCTCGGCCATTTCTCACTGTTTATTCTTTCGCTATCCGAGTGCACACAAAGACGTCTACCACCACCCCCACCACCACCACCATCAGCGCCACCACCTCAAGTACACGATGCCTAAGGGAAAGCCTCTCTCTTTGCAGGTTCGTTTTCATTGACAACCCTGGTAATTGATTGTGTTATCTTTCGCTTTTATTTTTTATTTTTTGGTTTGCGTGGGGTAGAGGTATTTTGCGTTTTGCTTGAGCTTCCCTATGGGATTTCATTCTCCACTTTTTTATGAAAAGGGAAGCTGGAAAAAACCAAAAAGGACTTTCCAATTTGTTGTATGTCAAAATCTTATATGAGACTCATGATATGTTCAACTCTACGGTCCCTCCCTTCCCGTGCATTTTCAAACTACATACAAAAGCACGCTAGATGCATACTTTTGGCTCCTCTTTTTTTTGGACAATATGAACTTGTAGTAGAAACTTTTTGAGTACTAATTCCAGATATCTTTGTTTAGATCGTCCTTGTCCTGATTCATTATTGTAGTTATCATTTGTTTACTCGTGATTCGGAGCTTTCATGATAAACAATCAACCTGGATGATGTACTCAATTAATCAATAATTACCCTTTAGATTGGTTGGTTGTGTTTTCACAAAATTCTTCAATAGTCCAAAGTTTGACAAGGTTCATCTCTAGATGTGAGATGTGCTCTTTGTCTCTTTGTATGATCACGCAAGGTATAATATCAAGATAAAGTTGCTTCTCATAAAGACATCACAAGTTGTAGGATCCATCCCGCATGTGAGATTCTCCCCATTAATCTGCAAAGTACCTCAAATTAATCTTTCAAAACGAGGGTTAAGATGGCATACTAGCTGAAAACGTGCACGAATCGAGAAGAAAGTAAGTTTATATAGTAAAGGGCTAGATGAACAAAAAGAGATGAGAAGAAAGAAGGCTTTTCTTAGTCCGGTTGGTTTCGTATAAGAGAATAAAGAGAACAAAGTTTGGGATAGCTTTCCACCAAACCGTTTGGTTTCCTACATATGAATGCAATTGCAAAAAGCAAGAGAGCAGATGGAATATAATGAGAAAGGCTTGTGAGAACCGTGTACGCTTTAGTGGGAACAGCATCTTTGAAATTATTTTTGCTTTTTGTGTGTTTCGCTGTTTAGACTGTGGAGCTCAAAGTTCGGATGTGCTGCACTGGCTGCGAGAGAGTCGTCAAAAACGCCATTTACAAGCTCAGAGGTCTCTCTCTCTCTCTCTCTCTCTCTCTCTCTTATAGTCAGTTTAACTATTTGAGTTCATATATGTACATATGTCTATGTAGATAGTACTAGAAGATGAGTAAAATGTTCTGCAAAAGTAGTTTCTCCACAGAACAAGTATATCTCCTGTGGATGTTGCCCCAATTTGATTTGTTTTGTTCTTAATAAGAATCTAATTTAATGATTTTAGGGGTCGATTCGGTGGAGGTGAACTTGGAGATGGAAAAGGTGACGGTCGTAGGATATGTCGACCGGAACAAGGTGTTGAAGGCGGTGAGGAGGGCGGGGAAAAGAGCCGAGTTTTGGCCCTACCCTAACCCACCGCTCTACTTCACCTCCACCGAGAACTACTTCAGAGACACGACCAAGGAGTTCAAAGAGAGCTACAACTACTACCGCCACGGCTACAATATCGGCGAGAGGCACGGCAACATCCCGGTGACTCACCGCGGGGACGACAAAGTCAGCAACATGTTCAACGACGACAACGTCAACGCCTGTTGCCTCATGTAAATAATGAATTAAAAAAACCAGAAAATGGAATGTAAAATAACATGTAATGACATGGGGAGGGTTTAGTTAAGGGATGTGTTCGACTGTGTGATGGTGTTTGTAAAGAGGAAGTGTCACGTGGGATTATAAGCCTTGGACCATGTTAATTGCCAGTGTCAAAGGCTTTAATTTCTTTGCTTTAAGGATGGTTCTACAGGAATATATTCGAATGGAATATTTCCCAAGCTTGGTGTGATGTGGCTTTCAATTAATTTCTATTGTAAAAATATATATGTTTCAGAAACATAAAGGAAATGCCATATGTTTCATAATTATTGCATTTTTAATCGGGTTTTAGTTGATTTCTTTTCGCTTCCATTACATTTTCTACTACATGAAGTTCGAACGACCGAGGGATCATGCGTGTGAAATAAATTGGAGTATATACTTTTAAGTTAGTGGGTTGAAGAATATCATATGTATATAAGCAGCATATAAATCTTATAAACAAACAATGAGGGGTGTTTTAACATGAATTATTTGTTGACAACTACAAAAAGAAAGGGATTTTTTTTTCCCTTTTAGGTAACAAATTCTTAATTATAATGGGGGTGAAGTGGTCTTTTATTAACTGGACTGAGCACTTAATAAGAGGGACTTACCTAATAAGTCCTAAATCTGTTGTACATATGTCACTTCAATTATAAACATTTTAATAATCATTGCACAAAGTTCCAATATAGTCCCCCGGTCAAATTTAGCCTAAAAATAGTGATGTGGACATCTAATCATGTCAGTCATCTTATGTGATCTAGCCGACTTTTAATATAAACAAACTTATGCAAAATAACACTTTTTATCTTCTTTTTTTTAAATAAAATTTAGAATTTTGTCCTTCCCTTTAGGTATTGTTCGTCTTCCTCTTCCTTCATTTCCTGTACTATTCGTCTCTAGCTCACCATGCCAATTAGCTATGAACAGTTCCAGGTTTTGTACAGATTTCACTTGAAACTTAAAACCTAGAACCTAAAACTTACCAGCTAAAACATGTTCCTTATTTTTTGAAACTCGAACCTACCTTTTATGCTTCAAAACTTGAAACTAATCATGTCACAAGTTTCAAGTTCAGTTCCATATTCTATCCATGTTCAATTTATATTATTAATTGAATGATTATAGTGAATCATCACCTTTAATGACCACTACTTGTTGTTCCAATCCCCTAATTGTAACTTATATTTAGATGCACGAATTATGTAAAATTAACAAAGTGAAGGTCTCACTCATGAAATGGAAACTCATATTAGCGATTCCAGATTATACACTCGTTATTGGATGCCATGGAATACCGTAAAATTACACAAAAATATAAACCAAGAAATAAACACAAAAACTTGTACTAGGTTCTAGGTTTTACCTATCTAGAACTTAGAACTTACAATCGAAACAAGTTTCCTAATTTTCAGAATTTAGAACTTATCCTACATATCTTGAAAACGAATAGGTTCTCACCGGTCCGGTTCTTCAATTCTAGATTTTATCTTGGAACCATGCTCACCCCTAATGCCAACCTCGATCTAGCCTTAAGTGACTTACCAGCAATCATCTCAACCATGACAGCATGATGCCCAAAAAAAAAAAAAAAAAAAAAAAAAACCATGACAGCATGGACCTAGAGCCCCCATAACTCCGAAATCGCTGAAAATTTCTCTTTGGTTGTTGTGATTAACTCCAATTTGATTTATGTGGAGAGCAAGGTGAGCGATGGGGTGTGGGATTAGAGGTTGGGCATATGAAGTCCACATGAGGCCTGGGAGGGAAGAGGACTGGAATCTCGGAGGGTCCCAAGGTGATAGCGTTGTAGTCATCCTATTTTGATTTAAATAGTATGTGGAAAAATCATGCTTTGTAAAGCACTTTTTTGTTATTATTTTTGTAAATAAAATAACCTTAAAACTGGCAAAGGGCTTAACGGTTGATGAGACCAAATCTAGTTGTTGGTGAGCCAAATCTAACTCCAGTAGCCACCATGGCCCTAGGAGACACGGCCTAAAGTCTCATGACCTTAAGTGACTGTTGCTTGGGTTGCTCAAACCCAAGTGGCCATCACCTTGGGTTGCAAGTCACACGGACCCGGGTGACTGTCACTTGGGTTAGCACGACCCTGGGCAATGATTGCCTAAGGTGGCACAACTTTAGGTGAGTTTGTCTAGCATTAGAATAGCTTGTCGGCAATCAGATCTAGCCTTGTCGGCTATCCTCACACAAGTCTCGACGAAGCTATCTATGTAGAAAGATGAACCGTTCTTATGAGGTTAAAATCGAAAAATGAAAAATTGGTGAGAGTAGTTTTGGAAGGAAAAAAATTATTTAACCCTAGAAAATGACCTTTCGAAAATGCCAAAAGCCCAAGGCGCCTTGGGCATTCAGCTTTGCCTAGGCCAGCATTTGACCAAAGGGGTCCCAAAAAATTTGCCAAACACCTCAAGTTTTCCCTAAGAAGCTTACAAAATAAAAAAAAAAAAAAGGAAAAAATCTGGAAAGTTAAAAAAAAATTAAACAAAATTACATCGTTTTGTTTAAAATTGTCCATATCATATGGTCGATTGTGCCTGTAGGACAACTAGTAATGTCCAAACGACACGTTAGCATTTTCAAGCTAAAATTGGCTGAAATGACTATATTAAAAAATTATTAAAAAATTTAGAATTGAATTGATCAAATTAAAATGTTTGGAATTGAGTTGAAAGTCATATAACTTGTTACATCCACCTAGACAAAAAAAAAAAACTCAATTACTTATCTTTTGCAATTGGCTTTTAATATTGATAAGTGTGCCACACAAAATCATTGCAGCAAATCAATAATAATAAAAAAAGAATAACGAAATGAAATATTAAAGCACATGATAACCATTTTATTTTTGTTTAGATTTATTTCTAGAACAAAAGTTCGTTTGATAATGCAATTTTATTTTTCTATTTTAGAATAAATTTTTAGTCTAGAAATAGGTTTGAAAATAAATGAGAAATAATTTATTCCTAGAATAGATTTGAGAAATAAAAATTCTTCTTATCATTTGTCTTTTCTACTAGCCGACTGCCCACCTATTGCCCACCTACTGCCCACCTACTTCCATTGATCACCACCTACGTAAGACCGACACGGACACGTGACACGTGACACGTTAACACATCATTTCTTAAAAATAGAGAATTTCAACACGTTATTTATATATTAAATATATTTTTATAAATAAATACATAAATAATAATAATAATAATAATAATAATAATAATAATAATAATAATAATAATAATAATAATAATAATAATAATAATAATAATAGCCTACAATTAATTTACAAGAAAAATATTAAATAATGTCATTCATTAGTTTAATTTGTTACAATAATACATAAAACTTAGAGGAAAAAAACATTGTTTAAAGAAAAATGCTGAAATGATATTTTTAAATTTATTTATTTATCATATATAGCATTTATTTTATTACTTCTTTCATAGTAAAAGACTTTTTAAAAAACTAAAACAATTCTAAAAAACAAAACTAAAAAAGAAAATTGATCCCGTGCGTGTATATTTATAGCATTTTTATTATTTCTTTTATTACTTCTTTTGTGTATATTTATATTTTGACCCCATGAGTATTATAAATTTTTAAAATTGACCCCGTGCATGTCGGAATCGCATGTCGAAATTCTAGACTCGCGTGTTGAAGCGTGTCGGAGAAAGTTGACCACGTGTTGGATTTTTCGACACTCGTTGACCGCGTGTCGGGACGTGTCGGAGCGTGTCGGACACGTGTCGAAGTGTCGGACACGACACGAAGGCTTCCGGAGATTGTCCGTGTTACATAGATCACCACCACCGTCCGCCGCCACCATTGGCAATTGTCACTAGCCACCCGCTACAGTCCACCGTTGTTGGGGAGAGAGAAATTTTGTGTCGTTATCAAATGAATTTATTTTGGGAATATAAATTTTATGTCGTTATCAAACGCGTATTTTTACTTCGAAACTCATCTAAAAATAGAAATAGAAAAAAACTATTTATGTTCCATAAATTAATTTCTAGTTAGAATAATTATCATTCGAGCCATCAACTACTTGATCAGAAATAGAATTAATCGTAGCAAGTAACATAAAGAACTATGATGCCCGTGACTCTATGTACACACGAGCACGAAGTTGTGATCAATTGGTGTCCTTTTACAGTAAAAATCTCGTAAATCACTGGATAATATTATAAAGCCACCACGAGACAAGTTATGCTAACACATTTTTTTTTTTTTTTTAATTGAAAGGCTTAAAAGGGTGTGACATGCAGCGGGGTACAATGTTAGCTTCTTTCGATCAACAATCAAGTTCTCACTAGACAAAACGCAACCTTATTAAATAATGTCGATTTCAATATGATTCTTCATCATAGATTAAGATTCTTAAGCCGCCCCAACTATATAAATGTAGCTCGTGCCTCCGGATTGCAACATGCTACTTAAATTAGGTCAGAGGACTGCAGAGATGGGCTAACCTGGTCTGAACAAAATCTTATTCTTGAACAGGCCCATGTAACTTTCTCAATCTTAAAGAACAACAGGCTTCTTGCAAACTGTTCGAAAGCCCATTATGGTAAGATCGAGACAACTTGTTCCTCGTTGGAACGATGTAAACGCAGAGGTTGCTGATGTGGTCACATCTTCGTCGATCGGGGAACGGCCAGAGAGAGGAGAGAGAGACACCAAATTGAAAGTGTCAATGGCCCATGTCTCCAAACAAAACCCTGTTTCGTAGTATGGTAAGTCAAGACTACTTGTTTCTAGTTAGAACGGTGTAAATGCGAAGGTAGCTAATGTCATATCTTTGTCGATTGGGGAAAGGTCAGAGAGAGAGCAAATTGAAAGTGTGAACAAGGCTAATCATATAAAGCCCATTTATCCAAAGAAAACCCTCCTTCATAATATGGTAAGATAGAGACCACTTATTTCTAGTTAGAATGATGTAAATGCGAAGGTCGCTAAGGTCACATCTTTGTCGATTGGGGAAAGGAGAGAGAGAGAGACCAAATTGAAAGTACGAATAGGGCTGATCATACAATCGCACGCAGACAAAACTAGGGCAAATGTGGGGAGGGAGAGCGAAAAGGACTAGTCATAACCTGGGGACCTCGATCTAACTTGCATCGTCGAGACAGGCCCACACCTCGTTTCACACTACTGAAGATGATGCATATCTATGTAGTCATGGCATCAAAAGTCCAGGAGTTTAGGCCAGAAAATAAAATAAAATAGAGCTTTGGAAAGCAGAAAGAAAGGAAAAAAGAAGAAGAGAGTAAATATATACCACGTCGTGTCAATTTGAGCAGCTGGCAGAGAGCAAGATCTAGGGTTTGGCTCGAAAACACTCCTCTCCCTCTCTCATGGTCCATTTGGAATTCATGTTCATGGTCCATACCGTGTGGTCGCAATCCCATGCTCTCTAGAGCGTGATTTAGATACCACTATGATCATGGAGTAATGCCAAGGAGGGGGACAAGTATCCGCATACTAAAGTGATGCCGTGCATTCCGCGTGATTTCCAATCTAAAAGCTTCGAATGGTTATATTTGAACAAGCATACCATATTCATGCACTCATTGACAATTTCCTGCCATGTTACTTTGGTATTCGGTTCTGGGATTTGTGTTTTATATAAATGGCTAGTACCTTTCACCCTAAAATTTTGAAAAGCGAGTGGTGTTTACGCAAAAAGAAAAGCGATAGGTTTGGGACTGTGGAGTGATAAAGAAAAGAGAGACGCGTGATGTGTTGGGGAAGTTTGGCAACCCTAGCTTTATATTGGTGTACCTGACATTAAATGAGGGAGTGGTATCATATGGACTTATTTTATGCCGACATAGCACGATACGACAAACAACACTCTGCTTACACGCAAATTAGCTTCTGAGGTCGAGTGGTCTTGATTTCACTACGAGCTACGAGTGCACTTTCCACTAATTCTATCTTGAGCCTTGAATCAACTACATTCGATTCCTTTGCTGAACCTAGGAAACATATTAATCTAATCAAGTTATAGCTATTTTAGTAATATTCTATATCATGGTAACATTCACTATTACTTTATCTTCAGAAAACTTGTAGAGTGATATTCTGGGACACCGATTGTCCTACGAGTAAAATTTGGATAAAACCACATCATGGGTTAGCTTTGCGATAAAGGCATGGAATTCCTAGCACTATCAAAATGCACGCGATTTGAATTAAATCATCTGTCGAGTTTGAATTTATGCTCTTATCCACTCCATGAGATTGGCGAAATATTTTATGCAAGGCAGGCTTGGTCCAATAATTTCTAGAAACATGAGTAATCATTAGCACCTCTCATAGCCCCATGAAGATTCCTAAAAGCATGGTGCCCATCGAATTTTGCTAAAGGTAACATGGAGTGTCTGAGATTTTCCTCAAAAATAAATTGACATCTCGGCATAAAGGTGAGATACACTCACTTCGACGGGAGCGAAATCTGGTGGGATTTCACCAAAGTACATGTTATAACAAAACTATGGAAAGTATGGTTGTATGATTGTTCGCTGGTGGCGGCATTTATTACAAGAATTACCTAGAATCGATAATTTTTTCGTCATCTCATGGGGAGAGATCTTCATATACCCTCCTCTGTGCTTCAATTGATGGGAGAAAAACATTATCGTCGCTAATGTCCAAATTCGAGACGAACAGAGTCAGATGTTCACGATCGTCCTTAGCAAACATAATGAATTTGTTGCGAAATTGAAATTAGCATCCCCAGCATTATTAAATTCCTCCGCTTTCAGGCCCACCCTCGCCCACTGCAAAAGCCTCCTCCTCCAACCCCCCTCGATCTTCTTCTTACGGCCATTTACATGGCAGAGTTTAAATACAAATTGAATTGTCGACGCACCTTCCCCATCGACGTGTGGTCGCTGTCGTCCTCTCTGCAAGTTTTTTTTCTACGATTGCGGTTTGTTTTCCTGGGATCTGCCGCCCGTCGTTGAATGCTCCCTGTCACATTTATGCAAAAGCCATAGATCGCAGGACACTGTAAAACGCTTTATTTGTAGATGATGGACAGATAAATGAGCATAGACCCTTTTTCTCTCTTTTCTTCTCTTTCTCTCTCTTTTTCTTTAGGTTTATGTTCTGATTTTCCCTTTCTTTCTCTTTCTTTCATTCCCCTCCTTCTCTTTCCTGCTGCTGTCCGGCTTCTATTCCCCTTTTCTTTTCCATCTCGTTTTGTTCTCCTTCCTGTCACGACAGAGGATCCGATCGTCTGATTGTCGACGTCGTCGTCGTGACCCACTTGATGGTAGGGCGGTCCATTTTTCTTGCCATGTTCCGGATGTTAATAATTTTCTTGAACTTTGCTTCCTCGAAACACAAGGAAGGAAAAACGTGGTAAGGGTCTCATTATCGAAGAGCCCCAACATCATTTCAAGTGGAAAAGGTTGATGTCAAGAGAAGCATTAAAATCAAAAGAAAAAGTTATCAACGTGGTCCAAGCAGAAGACTAGATATCGCACGCCTCCTCTCTGAAAGGCAAAAGCTTGAGAGAGAGAGAGAGAGAGAGAGAGAGAGAGAGAGAGAGAGAGAGAGAGAAATAGCGACGAAAACTGCTTTTTTGTTTTGTCTTTATGTTTTTTTTTCTTTTATCGTCGTCATTGATTACGCTTCGTGCATAAACCCTAAAACCTATGCACCAACACGTCTCTATCTAGTGTGGGGACTTGTCTGTGTTTGCGGGAAGGAATCTCGTTGGGGGTTCATTTTGCTCGCGCAACTATGTACTTAGCTTCATTGACTAGTCACTCCAAAGACTCGTCCTGGGCTCGTTCGCGAATTTCGACTTTGCGACCATTTAAGCATAAAGGATGTGACATAGGATCGATGACTTGCTAGAACGATCCTAGTGCTGTCAAAATTTTCAACGAAGGGTATCTCGTTTGGAAGAGACGCATCGACAAAAGAAGATCGGAAGGTAGATGTCCAAACAAATCTCACCTATTAAAAACCCCAACCTGGCTCTCTCTCTCTCTCTCTCTCTCCGTGTGGCTAGGCACACGTCCTCTATTGACCCACCTATAAAGAGTTTAGGGGAGCAAAGAGTATCAAGTTCGAAATTCGATTTCCGTGAGCACTACATGCACCTGCATAGGAATTAAAAAAAAAAGAAAAAGTTTTGAGTGATTCTTACGAGCTAAGTGGAACTCCGGCCCTTCATATGAGATGGACGGTTTGAGACTTTTTGTCATTTTAAATATGACCACAGTATAAACTAGTAATCATATGGATGAGGGTGAATTACAAAAAGCTCGTTCGGGATCCGCGTAGCCTTGTCGCATTTCTAGGATCAACCGACACCTTTCATGTTGCAATCATATCGGAAGCCTTAAACTTCCCATAAGACAATGATATTCCATAGGTTACATCGAGCGGGTTTGACAGCGAATGACACATCATTTGCCATCTCTTGGAGTGGTTGGGAGAATCATGAGGTGATTAGACCAGATAGATAAGAACATCTACGTCTCTCTCTCTCTCTCTCTCTCTCTTCCGACTTTGTTGAAGCATGCTTATGGACAGGTGCTAAATTATGGTTAGCTATAGATGGGTCGGTTTTAGCATGTCGGCAATATTGAGCTATCTTCTTCACTGTCAAACGTGAATGGATGAGAATCATAGACACGACTGTCATGACACGCTACTTTGAAAATGCCTCGAATCTGAAAACAGGAATTTAGGCCATTAGAAACCCTCATACATTGCTATAAGATACTTGGCCCTTAAATCCTCAAAATACCAGCGTAATTAATTAGCGATAACAAATTGCATGAAGTAATCATGGTTTTGTTGCGATCCGGTACCTCAAGTCCACAGTCGTACATTGAAAATTTGCAATGACTGTGTAAGGGTCAGCCTCGCTATTGAGTGAATGGGGCCATCGACTAAGTAATTCAACACCTTAAGACCAATCAGATTACAGTTATGCACAAAACATAATTTGCGTGTCCAATCCAATTCAGGTCAGGAAATATGACGCTTACCTAATTGACTTGACCCACGAAGAAGAATAACTTTTTATTCAAGGTCTCAAACGCCAAGAGACCTACTTTGATATATCTTAATATGACTTAAGAACTCTCAAGTTCTCAAAACACCAAAAAAGATCAAAAGAGACTTCGATATATCCCTTAAAATGGCTCAGAATCCCCCCCACGTTTTAGTGAACTGTTCTCCTTGGTTGGCTTGAAATACTGTGAAAAATTCCAATAACTGCTCCATCATCAATTCCAAATAAATGATGATTACAAGTCTAATCTTTTAACCTTATGGCTTCCAAAAGAACATTTTCATTATATTATTTTAATCTCCCACGTGTAAAACCTTCATAGGACACAAACACTTATTTCCTTAATACACGATAGGGCATAAAATTTCAAGACTTTACATGCATCTACGAGGGAAGGTGGCTTAGAATTATGCATTAAACGTGGAGAAACTACGGTATATCGATGTATATAACCTAAACTGACAGTCACGAAACACAACCCGATATTCCGTACCAAAAGCCTACTAGACCACCGATAGGAAACGATATAATGGTCGACCTAAACACGTGGACATAATTGGTCGAGGTCGTCAAGTAGCCCATGACACCATGTTCAAGCCCCAGCACAACACTTGCACATTTGCGTTGAAGCAGGTAGACACGTTCACTTTTCATCCCACGTACTGTTCATCTACAAAATTGCTTAAATTCATCAATAAGGGCATCCTTTTGCAAGTGGCAAGTTCAGTTTAGTACATTAGAGTTCCAAAACCACCCCAGAATAGGTATCGGCTGGGCTACAGTTCGAAACCGCAGCTAGCTCTTCCCCTTTTGGCTAAGGTAGAGCTATCTCTAATGTTGTGGAGTCGTCGAGTCCACCCAAGACAGGATGATAAGCAATGAAGTAATGAACTTTTTAGGGGTGTGTGTCTATCTAGAAGAGTGAAGAGCACGTAATGCATGCATAGTGGGGTTTAATTGATAAATAAGAAAAAAGATCTTCCAGGGACACAAATGGTGATCATAAGTGTAAAAGTGTCAATTGATGGCAAAAAAACAAAGAAAAATTGCAGTTAAGGTTTCAGAATTCAGAGAGAGAGAGAGAGAGACTGATTCCTAACGAAAGATGGTGGCTTTTGGAAGTTCGTAAAACTTGGTTAGGATTGTCCGTTTTGTTTCCGGAGTGGTATATGCAGGCCCATTCTCTTAAAGTGGAACAGTCACTGAGAACTCTATCACTGCCTCTCCATCACTTAGACGCTCAGACCCTAGATGCTATTTAGAGAGAAAGAGACCATCACCATCACCATTGTACGTGATGCCAGGTACAAAATTTATTAGGTTGTATTCGTATTTGCACAGTTGTCATATCTGCGAGAATTCTTATTCGCTCAATTAAATATTACAATACCTTTCTTTTGACGCATATATATAAAATAAAAAGCAAATATATGCTTAATTATTGGTGATATTGACATTTTCACGTGTATGATCGCGACACAATGGGCTTTTGTGCTATGATGAGCTAACGTCACTCTGTCAGTTCTTATGTCTTAATAAATCATGTGGGATTGAATTTTTTCTTAGAAAAACATGTGACCATGCATAGGGTTGCTGGGGTCACGGGTCACATGCTGTTTGGTGAATGTAGAATGAGCAGACGCTGTATGATAATGTGCACTACGTCCATCAATTGTTGTCAACAAAGCTCCAGTGCTCCTTGAAACTTCATATATGCACGCTCCAAAGTGGAAACTGGCATGGCTTTGAAAAAGGAGTCCTCATAAAGGGTGAATCCCAAAGCAGCTATCTGCTATGTGCCTAGTTTCCAGAACAAAGGGACAACATAAGCTCAACCTTGCACTTCATTGAAGATTGTGAGGCGTGAAAAGTAAATTGGCAGCGATTGTTTAAGTGGGTACTTAATTGTCCAGTTATTTACGGGATTTGGGTTTCTTAATTGTCCAATTTTTTTCTTTTTTTATATATTAATATATTCGGAAAGTTTCCAAAGTTTTCAATTTAAAAAGTTTGAATTTCTAGACACTGGCATGAGCTATGTTTCATATCTTAACAATTTAACCTTTTGATCATTAATTATAACCATAAATTTTCATCGTTCATTTGCATGCTATTTGGATTTCTTGATGCTTCTGATCAGGCATCCATTTCTCTCATTCAAAGATCATAAGTGGTGTGGTTTAATCAACCGATTTATTGGATATTCAAATTGAATCTATGGAAATGAATTTTTCACTAGAGTAATTACGGGATACTTTAGAAAATCATGAGGTAAAATGGTTAGGGGCAAAATATGCCTAAGTTTAGGGCAAATGAATTCCCAACGCTATCATCATTTTTCATTCAAATACCATCTTAGCAAAAACCTGGGCAAGTCCATATCCTTAGTGTAAGAAGCGAGAAAAACCATACTCATTCTGAATCATTAGCAAATTAGCTGGAAAAGTCATTGAGTTGACTGAGCAGCTGGATTATCAAATCTTAAAAGATGTTATTGTTGGGTATTTTGTGTTAGAATATCGTGCGTTAACAGGGGAAAAAGGGGTGATTATGATTGATATCTGATAAGAACTCAACACACAACACCCAATCATACTTATGGAGTCTAGGAGAATCGATAATCATTAGTACGTTGCTTCGAATGACATGTTTCCGATCGCTCTGAAAGAAAGTATATCACATAGACAATATTAATATATATCTATGCATAGAAGAATGGTAAAAACCCTAGAACCCCAAGCTACACGAAAGCTACACTTAGGGTTTTTGCATCAATCACCGCGAAATTGTCTTATCTTTCGGTGGCGACCACATGCCTTCCACGAAAAATGACAATCTCTTGTCAAATTTGTCCAGTCAAGCCTCGTTAATGATTGTTAATTAGCAGTTGATTACGTGTTTTAACACACATCGATTGGTGCGCAACGTTAGGTGGACTACAAGACAAAGTGGCAACCAGTGCTCTCTAATTCTCAATTTGTCCCTTCATGGCGGTGATCCTAAAAGGTAGAACTCCATTAATGCACGTGGTGGATTCCCCACCCCCCCCCCCCCCCCCCATGACATGGTCTCGTATGATCATCAATCTGATGGGCGAGAGCGAGAGAGAGAGAGATGACTGGGAAGAGGCGTACCGATCTTGCCAAGCAAGGTCGGCTCATCAGAAACGTGATGAACTTTTGGCTGACCACCAAAGATTATAAAGAAAGAAAAATAAATTCGTATATAGAGAAGGCAAGACCAAAAATCTCTCTTAGAACTAGCTAGTGTCAACTGAGACGCCACTCTAGCCATAAGCCAAAATAAAAATTACAATAAGGGTCAAAATAAGTTGAAAAGTGTTTCCGAAATGTTGCGGCGATTTTGAATAGCCGATGTTCAAAACTGCAGCAGTTTCGCAATCACCAAATCTTTTTAGTCAAATTTAAGATCTTGTTCAGCTTTGTAAGTCGAGAGAATAGAGTATCAAAGCAGCTGGAGGAATTAAGGGCACCCGTGAAAACAAGTCCAACAATCCATGCACGTTATTCTTTCTGTAAAATCAAATTATGTCTGTAAACAAGAACAAATTTCATCTACTCGGCATAGGTTCAGCTCTAAAGATTGTAACAGCTTAAAGGAATTTCATAGATGGCAATAGACTAATACACAACTCTCTAATCGTATGCTAGGAAGGCGATCAGTACATTCAGGACTGCACTACAATAAAGTAGTAGCTTTAGAAATGAATACATTTGAAGGAATAAGTGATTTATAGTTGTAATGATGTAAAAGATAGGTCTAATTCGATATATCAACCGGTCGTAAGATCATGGTCTATTTCCGTATGAGCTTATGCACACAATTGCTTGATCTCCAAACTGATTTAGAGAGATTATGCGAAGCCCTGGAATTTGGAAAGGATTTAGATAAGAACTCGGATGATGAGAGAATTAGAGTGATGTGAAGGATAAAGAACCAAGTAGTTCCAGAGAGTAATTTGAAGAAGCTATGACGGGTACTCTAGGAAAGAGGAAGCACGTATTTGTAGAGGATCCAACCCTTGATCTTGTATTTCGCTAAAGTATGTACAAGTGCAAAAATATCTCTTCATAAGACCGTCCGATCAATCATCAAGTGAAAAGAACTTATGTTGGAATGATTTAATTGTTGGCCTAAATTGAGATCTGCCATAGTAAAAAATCGAGGCTCTCGGTTCGATTTCATATTTCCTCCCAAAAAGGAAAAAAGGGAGGAACAAATCACGAAGTCCTCTTGATAAGCTAAGCCAGATAAGAAATCCTCCTCTTCGTGGAAACTCAAAAGTCAGACAACTGATGTTACCTAGTATGTTAGTTTAGGTCATGTATTACTGCAACCGGACTAAGCTCTTCATGCGACAGGAAAGCTTTCTTGCTTTAGCGGAAATTTAAGATCAAGCTAGGCTTCAATCACCAGGTGAGAAAGTAAATATTTTCCATGATGTGCTCAAAACTTAATGACGACAAAAGAGCCTAGTAGGGACAAGCGAGCAAGATGAATTGAACTCTCAGCTCATCGCCATCAAAGATATTCACAAGCAACACGAAAAGAATTAAGCTGGAAAAGAGTCAAGACTTGCAAGAATAGATGCAGATATGGGCATTGCACAAAGATAAGGAGCTCTCACCTTAATTTCAAATCTCCCTTGTGCTTTCTCCAATCTCTCTCTGGGCATGCTGATGCAGCAATATGAACCACAACCTAAAGGAATTCGCATATCATACAGAAAAAGGAAAAGCTAAGTATCAAACCATGCATTTGCCCTTAATGATGTTACTACACATTTTTATATATCTAGGGTGTATGAGAAATTATGATCGGTCTTAATCTCTAATCAGTATATGTAGCATAAGAGGTCTAGCTCATAGGAAGATTCATACTCTACAGTCTACGCACATAATGGTGATCCAAAATGCTTATCCTAAATTATTAAAATCAAATCAATGAATAGAGATCTAGAGAGAGAGAGGGAGGGAGGGAAGGCCAGAGAAGAAAGAGTAGCATGACAAGTGAGAGTTAAGAGACCTTGAGAGGAAACCATGTCATAAATACATATTGCTGCGTGAACCGAGCCCTACAAGGAGGGGAAAAAACCGAAAGAAAATAATATAAAAGACAAAAACATGAAATCTTGGACTTGATGGATCTCTGTCTCCATTTAATAATAACAATAATCCCTTGACTGATGTTAAAGTATATTTATGCACAAAGTTTAAAGAAGAGAGTGATGAAAATAGGTGGCGGCTCTCTTGTCTGTTTCCATTTCTGATGATCCTTCCCAGTAGAGAGAGCTAAGTCACCTGTGAATTATGACTAAGTAGAAGCAGAAAACAAAGAACTAGCTCAGCTGATCATGGTGCTTGCCTTTGACACAAACTGTGTATCCTCCTTTTTTGCTCATCTTTCTTCTCTAACTTTCTCAGATTTCCAAGTCCAAGGACATGGATGATGCCTTGTCTTTGCTCGGTCCGTTCAGAAGTGGCCACCCGTCATAGACCCTCAATTCGTGCGAAGGGTACTGCGAAGGAGTTGCAGAAATCTGAGGGGGTTGCAATGAGGATGTGCTGGGTTCGCTGGACTCCGAATCGGGACACTCCATATTGACGCCAAAAAGCCTAAACTTCTTCGCAGCAGCCTTATTCCCATGGACCACCGGCACCGAATCAAACACCACAGGCTCGACGCCTCTTCTGCCGCCAAGAAGACCGCCACCGCCTCCACCTTGTACCTCCATATTCTCCATTATCCCCAGTTGCCGTGGGGCCACGCTCGATCTGAGGAGAAACACCGATGAGCCCCCATAATTCGAACTATTTATGATGTCGCCATGCCCATAAGGGTGATTGCTCGTGCTTCCATAGCTCTGATAAGGGTTCCCAAGGAAAGTAGTACTGGATGTGACGGCTGAACCTACGAGCGACGATAGTCCCCATGGAACCGAGCGGTGGAACGAGAGTTGATGATGGGGAAGTGGGAGATTGGGAAAGACCGAGGTGTGCTCCGGCGGATTGGGTCTCCTCCTCCAATCGATGTATAACCGGTCCTTCCCCAACTCGCCGGCCCCTCGTTGGAATGACACGATATCACCGGCATCGAGCTTCTTCTCCTTCACGAAGCGGCTCCAACCCTTGGTCATCACATAGCTCTGACTGCTGTTCCAATAGGAGTACCGGAACCGCCATGGCTTCCCGTTTCGGTCTTCAAAGTTCAGGAGGAGCCCCTTGTCGCTCGTGGATGAGTCAAGGGGGAAGTACTTCTCGGCATGCTGCTTTGGGATGACGAGGCGGTTGAGCTTGCCCACATCGCTAGGGGTCACGACTTTGTCGAACATGTGCTCTTTCTCGATCTCGGCACATGGGGTGTAGCTCTCTTGTGTGATGTAGCCGTCGTTCCGCGGGGATAGGTCCATGAATTCTAGAGGGAGAGCAAGGTCTTGAACTGAGAAGAAAAGAGAGAAGATGAGGATGAAGGGGAAGCAAAAGGGCAGTGGTTACCTCGAATCATCTGCTGGTGGTTGTCGAAGAAATTAAAACCCTTGATTTGTTCACACTTTTGTCTCCTCTTTGTGGATCTAATCCAGGAATTGAAAAGGAGATAACTGGAGCAAGAAAATCAAACAACGCAGATGAGAGATACTAAAGAGAAACGCAGTGGGAAAAAATGTGTGATTGGTGTAGGGATGTGAGTGATATATATGTGGATGAGAACAGAATAATATAGAACAAACTCACCGCAAATGTACTGGCGCTGGTTTTTGTTTGTGTGGTTACTAGGGTAAAGATTCTTCAGGAGATCTTGGAGACCCAAAAGTGGAAGGAGGAGGAAGCTCTCACCACAATGAAGATCGGTCCTTTTGCTTCTTTGACCACCAGGACACTCTTGAACAGGCCATGGACGTTTCAAAGACGGCAAGTTCTTCCTCTTGTTGTTGACCTTGAAAGTTGAAACTTGAGCATGTGAACTATATACATGGAGAGAGAGAGAGAGAGAGAGAGAGAGAGAGAGAGAGAGAGAGAGGGAGGGAGACCAGTGGAGCTCACAGAGAAGAACTTGGGGCAAGAAAAAACAAAAGCTAGAAGGAAAATTTAGAGAGAGAAAGAGAAAGAGAGAGAGAGAGAAAAACCATATGGGGGTTATGATATTTTTCTTCTCAAGGTACCTCCCTGGAAGTTTCTCAGAGTTTGGATATTTAATTTACATTTTCCCTTACCCCTCATTTTCTTGATTAAATTCTCTCTTGAAAGAGAGAGGAAGATTATTAGTAGGGACCCCATGTATTATCTGGTTGGCTCATGTGACCTTGTCCTTGTCATCATCCAGGGTGGACTATTCTGTCTCTCTTTCTCACATTTTCAAAGCACAAAAAGAAATCATTTTTAAAGGCTTTGAGATAAGGCCCAAGAAAAGGACCAGCTGTTTTGGAGAGAGAGCAAGGGCTACATACTTTTCAATAAGTACAACAATTGAGCAACCGCTAGCCTTAAATCAAGAATAAGACAGACAAATTATTGCTTCAAAGCAAAGAAGAAAGTTGTATTAGTCTAATGGGGAGTATCTAACTGTTCGGGGGGGGGGGGGGTGGCGGGATGCATTTTAATTATTTTGTGTTTGTGGGGACCATTGCATTCTGTGGGGGTGGTCGGGGTGTGGCTATATAACCCAAGATTCAAAGAGCATATATAACTTTGCCAATTGACTGCTATGTGCTAACTTGCCGTGAAGCATGCTGCACCTATATGAGCCACATCTCTCTCTCTCTCTCTCTCTCTCTCTCTCTCTCTCTCATAATAACTCTTTATAATTGTGTAGTCATTTTATGAGCCACACTTGTATTAAGTTCTCTGAAGGAGATAAGTCCTCAGGCTTTTGTGCATATAGGTTCTATGCATTCTATCCATTATTTCTTTGGGGAAAAAAAAGGACTTTACACTTCTACGTAACCCCAGTATGCTAGGGCTTAAATGAAATTCCCATATCCTTTCATTTTGTCCAATTATCTCTGCTGATTGTGGGGATTTTGTTGCAAAATAGCGATTGATTGAAAAATCTGAATATTCGTCGGAAATCACACGCCTGCTAATAGAAGGAAAGATTGGTTCTTTTCCTCTTTTCCAATTTGGCCTTTGATGTGAGGCTTTTAAAGGAAGCTAAATTAGTCTAAACCTGACCTCTTATACAAAATTGGACCTGGACCGATCATCTTGACCAATTTAACTGAGACTCTAGCCTAGTTTTACCCTTGAGGTTTAGTTTCTTTTTACAGCAAAATGGGGATAGTGATATATTATGGGGTGAAGCTATTGTTGAAAACAGCTATGGAAGTTGATTGATCAGCCGCCCCAATTGATTTGTCATGCATCCATTTATATAATCTAATAAATATCTGAAAGAAGTAGTACATCTTATGAAACATCATCAATCAATGTTTTTTTTTTTTTTTTTTTTTTTTTTTTTTTTTTTTTTGGTGAAGAAAAATTAAGTTATAATAAATCATCAATCAATGTTCTATGCTCTATGACGATAATTAACAACCCTCTCATATGCACATATCTTTCTTCTATAGCAATAATACAAAATGTACTTTTGAGAATGATTATCCAAAAAATCTTAAACTTATTATACGATAGTCAGTTCAATTACAAACATTTCGATTGTACTAATTTAATCTTAAACCTTTCAATTGTGTCAATTTATTCCTATATCTTTTGAAAATTTTCCAATTTAGTCATAAACCTATTATTTGGATATTTGGTCGGAATGACTACATTGACAAATTATCAAAAAATTTAGGACTAAATTAGTATAATTAAAAAGTTTATAACTGAATTAGCCTATGTATGATAGGTTTAGATCTTGTTGGACAATTTTCCCTATATTTTCCTAGAATGAATCCCTAGGTAATAATATGCCACAGAATATACCTTGAGAAACCCTAGCTTAAAAAAAATCCTATACAAGGAAAGCAAATGCCTATCAGCTAAGCTAAGCAAGCGGTAGCACGTCCCACTTGGGACTTTCTCATCCCACTTGTGGCTTACTAAGCAGTTTTTAGTAATTGAAAACGTAGACTTTGGCTCTTAATTCATCAGGGTCATCGTATTTAATAATATGCATATGCCAATTTGAGCACATTAGTTTTATTCAGAGGAACAGAGGGGCCCAATTCGAGACCGCGCACGTTTCAAAACCAGACTCAGGAACAACCAAACATCATTAGTATTAGTTTTTCCAAAACCAGACTTGTCACCATCCCATCAAACATGCAAGTTGCCCTTCTCCTTTTCCATAACTTTAGAAACACCCCAAGTCCAAAACCACACCTCTCTCTCTCTCCCTCCCTCGCTCCCTCCTTGCTTTGATTATGTTAATAAAGGATCAGCAATTTGGATCGCCATTTTCAAGTATTGAAATAGAGTCTTGTGTCAGTTAAATGAATTCGCCGAATGTGATAATTAATGCCGGGCTCTTGCTCATGCTTCATTTTGGATCTTTTCATAATGAGGTATTGAATTTGGGCTGCACTCTTCCTAATACGATTCACACAATCAAGTCATATATACCCCCCTCTTCAACTGCCAAGTTGGTGTATTTTCCATGGAAAAATTCGCGCCCATCTCACAAAACTGACTGCCCTAGTAGATAGTTTTTGATGAAATGGACAGAAAACCATTGTCTCCACACCTGGATTAAAGTACTGTTGAGGATCCAGAAACTTAGCATTATGCTTTAAGGGCTTTCTAATCGATTCTCTATATCAATGTATAAATAATTGAAGGTCGTTATCCCATCATCATGGACTTATATTGGCCAATGAACATGACGCGACCCCAATAATCTCAAAGTCAAAAGCTAGATGCACAAGTGTGTATTAATGAGGAGTACCAAAAATAAAATAAAATTGGGGGGCATTTCTAGGGCCAGTTCAAGTGGAGCAAATTGATGATGAGTGCCTAATGGATGAAAGTGCTGTACGTAACCTTTTTCGCTCCCCAATTCCCCTTCTTCGAGAGGAAAGTGAAGGGATCTCCGGAGGCTACTCGATCGAAAATTAAAGCGTTTCAGCAGTAGCAGGCACACGGCACGTGTTATGTCATTTCGTTCCGTATCTCAAACCTAGGTCAAAGATTTACTCAGAGGACGATAAAAAAGGTAATCAACTAACGTCATCCTTGAATTCGGGAGAGGTCGAAAGTATGGTCACCACTATAGTTTAAGATGATGGGAATCTGGGCAAACCCTGCTTCCACGAGTCTGACTTCTTCCATATTTCGTGCCCTGTTCTAGCTTCGGTAGCACCTGGAGTGTCCGTACATTCATCAGATCTCTTTTCCACTTGGGGATTATTTTTTAATCTACGATACAATAATATAGCACGCCTTGGATAATCTAAACCAAGAGGGCCCATATACTCATATACGCATATATTATATCCATATATTATACACATAAATTGTGTTGGGTATCGGGCTTTTCGTTGCCGTTACGAGACTTTCTATTCGTCGGGACACAACCAAAGGGGAAAAGATTATTTAATCCTTGATGAGTTATTACGAAATGCGTCATGACCTTATTAGTTGGATTAATCAATCACGTTTGATTCTCGAGCTGTACCCTCTCGTCATCCACCTGGATTAAGGTGACGTTCGCCCCCATTGGTGAACTAATCACCCAATCAGCAACGAAAGGAATCGCCTCGCTTAGGGTTAATTTAACTTTCGCGATTTGATTATTTTATCTTCTTGTTTGGCGTTCAAGATTTGAATCTTTTTGACTTGGTATCCAGGCCAAGTTGCCCTAATTTCCCGACCCAGTTGCTAATCCCACTTGCCTCGGTCGTCCACCTCGAAGGTTCTCGTTGGATTATTTATCTCCATAACACGAGATAATCCTATGTTAAATTAACTCAAAAAGCCCTTCTCTTTCGGAGCGGTTTACCTCTTTGATACTATGCTTTTTTCTTTCTTGCTTTGCACTTCAACTTCTCTTATTATATGATAATGCAGAATGTTACCTGTAAGTTCAAATCTCGGGTTGGCTTTTGGCATTTTGCACGAGAAACAAACAGGAGGCATCATGCTTGAGGTTTAGTACATAATCAAAGTTTGAATCGAAATAATGGGCGTGCCCCTATATATTAGATTGGAAACCTTAAATTAAAATGAAGTGGAGTATACTTTATTACTATCTCAAGGACTAGGTCAAAATGTAAATAGAAGGAGAATTACCACAAAAAGCCTTTAAAAAATTGTCAAAAAAATCATAAACTTATTATATATGTTTCAATTCTAAACCTTTCACAGTTTAATCTTAATCATTTCATGATTTACTGATTGAGTTTATCCGGCCAATTTTGATTGGAAACCATTGACATGGACGTTGTCTATCCTATGTGACACAGCCAATATTTATAACTTAAGTTGAGATTAGTTGGTAAAAAAAATGGCAATTATTTTTTTTAATAAGATTTTCAATTAGTTGAATAAAATAATCATTTTTTCCCCATTTGGGGTAATCCATTTCAGGGCCACTAGTTGAGGCCACTAAATAGTAAAAACGTATATCACCGCCTTTGAAAAATTGAAAAGAACATATTCCTCATATAGAAAAAAATTAATGACCCTTAAAAAGTGCTTTGGGGGTATTTTTTTTAGTAACTTCCATTTATTAAAACCAGGGAAAAAACCATAGAGCAACTCTCATAGAAAATTAGCAAACTTTGGTCAAGAGATTAATGTATCAAAGTTCTTATCAAAGTTCTTATGGGCATTGACTGGGTATCTTCTCCACGAAATACGTGTTATTCCCAAACATCGGCGTATAAGTATTGGGTAAGATTTCTTCTGAAGAATTAGGCCATGTAATAATTTAAATTATAATCATAAGATGCATGCGGGAGGAATAAAAAAAATAATGTATAGTCGAGATGGTTTTAAATTACTATACTACATCAAGTCAACTTCAAGGAATTATTCGCAGGCTTATTATAATGCAAATATAAATTGTATATATAAAGATTCCTTTTCCAACCATTTATGATGGTTTATGATGGGATGTCTTATGTAATAAGTCTTCACATGATATGAGACTTTCCAAAAGCATAGTGTCTGATTCATCACAAACCACAAATAGCTGCTTACCCTCCTAATGGGGATAATTACCAAATAAAACTCCAAAACCTATTGGAGGGATGTCAATTCAATTCTAAACTTTTCAATTTGACCAATACAATTTTAAATCTTTTGACAATTTGACAATATAGTCATTATAACCAATTTTTACTATTTTTTTATTGAAAAAATGAATTATATTTTTTCTTTTTATTTTATTATTATTATTATTATTGTGGCTTACTAAGGTCACCTATAGCCCTCCTTGGCCACTGGGTGAGCTGCAAGCCCTCATCGACCACTTGCAAGGGTAAAGTTGTCACCTAAATTCTTGCTAGCCACAAAAAAAAAAAATAATAAATAAAAATTTTGCAATAATTGTCTATGTTAGTGTTGCATTGCCAACGTCCACATCAAATAATTTTGGATAAAATTATCGAGAATTTTTGTAATAAATTTGACCAAATTAAAAGGTTTATGATTGAATTGACATTTGTACAATAATTTTATGACATTTTTTGGTAATTTTCTCCCTTCTCATTATAACATCAAGCCAATGTCACCTCACTAAATCAGATGAAATTTAGCCCTATTTGCTCCGGTAGAACCCTTTCATGGTCCGACGTATCCCGAGTTTTCAAGAGAGGAATGCCAAATCTACCTAGCGATCTTAATAAAAATTCTTTTACTAAGTGACGTGCGTAGTCAAGAAAAACCCCGGGCGCGGGGCAATTGGACTCCAAGCGCAAAGCGCATGGTGCAACCTGGCCACGCGTTTCCTGTCATTCGGCGTGCGTGAATGGCTACATACTAATTAAGCAACTTAAATGGCCCACAAAGATATATTAAGTGAAGATCGCTCAAGAGAGGGAATTGGAAAGTGCCTGAGGGTTAGGTCATGTAAAAGGACAAGAATCCACTTTGCTGATGATGATGCTAAGCTAGAAGAGACTCGCCATCAGATGGTAATGTCACAGGCAACTTTGCTGAAGTGACATGTTATCAAACGTGGTGCTTATAGCTCGTTGGTTTTAGTCAGATTCCTCTTGAGGGTGCGTGGTTTTGTTTTTTTTAATTTTTTTAATTTTCTAATAGTAGGAAATGTAGTCGGCAACATTTAATTACGGAATTATTTTGGCAATCCGACTATTTTAGTAACGTTAATAAAGTTATCTTAAAAACGATGCGCTGTCTAATCTTTGCTTGACCACCCTAATTCGTTCGCGTGGATCTGTCGCTAATTTAAACATCATGTTGTCTCTCATCACTTAATAAACTAATTTCGATGAGATTTCTTGTGGTGCCGCGGCTATCCTTTAATATTGTGCTGCAGAAGAAGAGCAACGATGGATATAGAGAACTGCAAATGTATTCATCAATGGAAGGAGAAGACAAACGAGTGACAGCCAGGCCCGATCCTTATCTATTAAAAATAAAGAGAGCGAATGAGAAGATGGAAAGGGACGGTAGGTGGCGTAGATGCTGATTAATGACGGGTAACTAGTTTTTTATGGTTTCAATTGCTGGAGAATTGAAAACCAACTTGGTAGAGAGAGAGAGAGAGAGAGAGAGAGAGAGCCGCCAAAGAGAAGAAGAAAATGCAGTTTGCCTTGGTGGTCCTATGCTTGTAGCGTTTGGAATCGGAGCCCTAGTGGTCCTTTAACTATCGTCACGCTTTCAACTCTTATTGCCCATCTCTCTCTCTCTCTCTCTCTCTCTCTCTCTCTCAACCTACACGGTCCTTGCACTTTGAACCTTTTGTTCTTTTCATTGCTTTCAGACATAAAGACCGTCTAACTGCAGCACTTTGGGCTTTCAGCTCATGGGCGTGTGTAGGGGACTAAAGTCTAAAGATGTATAATTATTCCTTCTCTGCGAGCCAAAAGAAGGCACACCAGCATTAAATGGTCTTAAGAGAAAAGTGAAAGTGAAGCCTCTATTATGTAACTAATCTGGAGAGGATATAGAAGCAAGCCGGCATCTTATCTGCTCCTCTGGACTTCGAGGGCTCATACATAGCTAAGCGAACTACAAGGATAAGGAAATTGTACATCCGCACATGCGATGCCTTATCGAGACATAAATAAAAAGGACAAGTCTCCGCTGAGCTTCTTGGGTGATATCTTAACTAAAATATCTCTTCACTTGGCAAAGAATCGATTTGAAGTGCATAAGCAGAAGCCAAGCAGTGTTGATGTACCAAGTATATCATTTGAAATTGGCCGATATCCAACTAACTTTCTCTTATAAAGGAATAGGAAATTTTGAGAAGACGATGCGATTTAACTGGGTTTTGATGCAAGTGCGATGTTTCGCAAATAATGCAAGACAAAACATAGTAACAAAACATAGTGCACCATCTCAGCAAAGCTTGGACCCAGTTTCACTTGTTTAATCACTTACTTAAATGCCCACATAAATTTTGTGATATTACTTAACCTAACATGCTGTTAATGTAATTGTGTGCATGAATCTGGAGGGATTCCTCTTGTAAGGATGGCATTGCAAAGAAAAGAGGAAATAGCTAGCTATGCTTCTAACTCATAGGCCTTTGAAATTTCGGGAAAAAAAAAAAGGCTAGATGATAATGGAGTTAATGGCCTTTTGTTGGGAAATTGATACCCAACATAATTCAAACCTAAATGGATAAAGGGTCAACCTAACTTTCTTGCTGTGTTCCTGCAATTGGCCCTCCTAATTTTCTCCGGCTAATATGATTGTGATATATCCCCAAAAGAGAAATGCCTGGACATAACCTTTCTATCTATCAATCATTGCGTCTCCAAATAGATACTTTGTCCATCTTGATGGTACACATTTCATCCATGTTCATGTTCATCATACCCATGATCAAGCATTGCTTGCCGAACACTCAAATCTAATGGCGCTAGTCATCTTCTTCATTATTTGGTGAATCAATACTATATGCTCAACATATTTCATGATCTTGATATCAAGATATACTGTTAAGTGAAGAGAGTATCGAATATTTTCACACGTGTTTATTATAAGAGATGTGAGATTTCGCCAATCTAACTAATGTTTTAAGCATTTTGGTATCAATGATCCTATGATTGAGTTACAGAAAAGAGAGGGTCATTTTGAATAATGTATAGCAATTATTAGTCGATTAATTCTTGTAAATTGAAGATCTCAAACATGACTATCTTCGAAACTTAACAAGCTAGGTAGGCATGGGCCTTTCCTACTGGGCCGAAAAGTAGTGCACTTTACTTGGACCTGCTTAACATTGGGTTCTGTTGGGCTTCCCACTTGAAAGGTGGGCCATTTCTTGCCACCCATGATGGGACCACATTTCAGTCCCTTTGTCTTGTCCATTTCTATTTTGCTTAATCATTTTTAATCTGCAAAATATTGATTTGCAAAATTGATGTCGGAGATCATGTGGCCAACTCGGATCGAGTGTCAGATGCGCCTGTGCCATCAGCTAGCATTTTGTCACGTCACCTTGTTAACCGATTTTACGTAAATCGACCCAAGTATCCCTTGCATTGCTTGTACAAGTTAAGCGTGAGAAGATTCCGAAAACGAAAATAACAGTCAAGTCATTCATATATTATTAGCTAGGGTTTGCATCTAAAGAGAGAGCATTCGTGAATGGCAGAAAGGAAATGGAAACATGAGATATCCTGGGCTAGACATTCTCTTCATTGCGATTAATCATTGAGCATTTGTAGTTGGGTTACCTTAAGGAGATAGACAACTTAAAAACAGCTTACTTCGCTTTTGGCCCACGGAATGGATATATAAAGAGTTGATAGATATTAATAAGAGGATTTTGGTAAATCACTAACATTCCAACCACTTCATTCTTTTCTTTGATGACGGGCTTACTTCAGTCGTTCCAACTTCGAAGAAAAACTAAAAAAATGGTTTATTTGTGCTTTAGTATGATACTTTAATCAATTTACTCAAGATGAGGAGGATAACATGGAGACCATCCTATTGGGCATGCAAATCAAAACACGTTAAGTATTTTTGGGAGATACATATCCTAAGATGGAAGACTTTTATAGCCATCATATGATACAAGTTAAGATAAGATAAAATGTAATAAGAAATGACAAATTGTGCTTACTGTATGTATTGCAATGTCTTAATATTATCAAAAGTAGACGTTGAATTGGGAGGATGAATATATGGAGATCCAAAATTAAATTTGACTCCACCTCGGAGACTTTTCCCCCCGAAAAGCAATAAAGTTTTTCCTGTTCTAGAACCAAATCTATGTGGCAACTTGAAGAACGCAGTCGTAGAGAAAAGTTGTCGGTCAAGAGGTCAGACCCCAAATCGATTCAGAACTCTTCACACGTTGACCGACCAATAAAATCGTACGCAATGAAAAGGGCGCAAACGTTAATCTGCAACGTGCACGACACCTTGAACCCTCGGTATTGTTCTTTCTTTCCAGAAATCAGCTGACGTTCTTGTTTCATCGGCGTTGAGTAAAAGCTTGGACGGTCAAGAAACTCCATGGACAAACACAAGATGATAGCTATCGACAAGGAAGATGAGTCATCATCGTCACCGATCCCACTCTACGCCATGCCACTAGCGACTTCATCTGTCCTGCCCATGGCCTTGAAGGCAACTGTCGAACTGGCTGTGCTTGATATCTTGGAGAGAGAAGGCCCTGGTGCCATGCTGGCCCCGTTTGGTTCGGTTTTCCCAAGGGGCTTTAGGAAACCAAAGCCTATTGGGGAAAATATTAGGCTTTTTGCCAAATGTCAACATTGAGAATGTTGAAAACCCAATGCAAATCTAAACCAACTTTGAGCTTTCGATATTTTGGAAATGCAAATCTACTATTCATCTGCGTCACTGTGCATCTTCTTCCCCATTCATCTTGGTCTTCCTTGATTTGCCACCTAAGAGTCGGGCTTCTTTGACAGCCGCCACTGCCGCTTGAGGGTCACGCGTCCTCGGTGACCACCGCCTAGGGTGGTACGACCCGCGACCCAGGCAACGTCGCCTGGTGCTCACGAACCAACCGACACCACCTGAGGTCGTGACCTCACCTCACCTAATTTGGCCTATGCGACCTCAAGCGACATCGCCTAGGTTCACGTGACACAGGCAGCATCACTTGAGGTTGTGATCAAATCTGGCCTCTATAACCTTAGACGACGACATCACCTGAGGTCATGCTCCCAAAGCAGTGTTGCCTAAGGTTGCAACCTTAGACAGCCAAATTTAGCCATCTGGCGGCCGAACTTGATTTTCAGACTAAAAATGACAATAAATAATAAAAACTTTTTATAAATGTGGATTTTGCCAAATGGTATTTATGATAAAGTTACTTTTCAATGCTATTGATATTATAATTTGTCAAACAGTGTAATATTTCGAAAAATCTCTTTACTTTAGAGATGTTTGCATTTTTTAAAAATTATTTCTCTAAAACTGAACCAAATGGGTTGCTTTCCCGTCACATATCGCTTCCAAGGTTCCCGTTCGGAACAATCCGGACGCGCATGACGTGATTGATAAGATGCTAAGCCTACTCGCTAGCCACTCGATTCTCAGCGTCTCTTCAGGAAAAGATGGCCTGGGTGATGGGGTTTGCAGAGTATGGTTTGGCACCTGTGGCCGAGTACTTCTTGAGGAATCGAGAAGACGGGTCATTGATGAGTGACCTGATGTTCATGGTTCAGGACAGGGTCATGTTTGATTTCTGGTAATGATTCCTTTTCCCTTTAAAAATGAAGAATTAGTTGGACCTTGAAAGCTGCATCTTTGGAGAAAATTTCAGACTCTAATTTTACATCTCCACCTTCACTATTATTTGGATAAAGTACTAGAGTAACGAATCTTCTTCACGGTCTCTTCATGCAATTTGATATCTTACAAGGTCGAGTTATCCTAAGTTCATTCAGACTAAATGCAGAAGACTCGTATATAAATCATTTTTATATTGGTAGACTGTTGTATCGAATCCTGTGAAAAGGTATTTGCCTTTTGTGCACTATGTTGAGTTACGACATTGTCACCATCATTCTTGGCCTTTAAACCGCATTAACGTACTTTCGATCTTAATCTTTATAAGTTCTTTGTTTAGGATTTAAAGATTTTTTTGTACTAAAGTATTTCATATTCATAACTGTGATTTTTATGCATCATTTGTGAATCACACTTTATCTCCATCGATTTGAATACTGAAAGTGTAATCCTCAAAAGTAACTTTGTAGGTAAAAGGCGAGCATTTTCTTTTTCCTGTTTTGGGGGTTTTTGTTGGTATTGAAGTTTCCATAAAATTCTTTGATCAGGTTCCACTTATAAGATGCTGTTCTGGAAGGAGGAGTTCCATTTGCAAGGGCACGTGGGATGAACGCAGTCTCATACTTAAGGAAGGATACGAGATTCTCTGAGATTTTCAAGAACTCAATGAAAGAATACAACAAATTGTTCATGTCGAAAATCTTTGATGCATACAAAGGTTTTGAAGGGCTCAGCTCACTGGTTGATGTAGGAGGTGGTGATAGTTCCATTCTTAGCAAGATCGTTTCCAAGTACCCTCACATTAAGGCAATCAACTTTGATCTGGCGTCGGTCGTCCAGAAGTCACCTTCTTATTCAGGTATGGAAGCGAAGGAGAATTTGCATACAGACTTTGCAACGGTTGACATTGTTAGCAAAGTCAACCAGTGTTGTGTCCTGTTCGAAATGCTAATGTGGAATCTGTGTGAATTTTTGCAGCTCTTTTTATGACATAAACGTCCTTCCATGAATAGGTCATTACGGCAAGAGGGATATTAGTCCCTTTAATGAGTGCCTGATGTCGCTTGCTACATGAGTCTCTAGCAATCCTAAGCGAAACTTTCATTTGCCAACAGTAGTGAAGTTTCTTCATTAGGATTGCATCGATGTCAATTATGGGCAGTGGCGTACTACAGAATACCAAAAAGAAAATCCATCTTCCTTCATTTTAATCACAATGAAGAGCCTAAGCATCAGCACTTAAGCCACATGATAGTCCAGTGATTTGCAAATTGATTGCTTGGATCTTGATGGACACTGCAATTTGGTACAGGTATCGAGTACATTGCGGGAGATATGTTTGAAAGTATTCCAAAAGGAGATGCAATTTTCATTAAGGTTAGTCTAGAGAACCCAACAGCTCCATATTGCTTCAGGAAGATTGTAGAACAAGTAGCTAGAAGAATGGTTCATTTGTCATTATCCACAAATTCTCGTTGACTTCTCAAGTTCTAGGTCGATTTTGTAGATTTCTGTGCATTTATGCAAATACATCTTAAGTGCTAACACTGGTGTTATATGATAGTGGGTACTTCACATGTTTGATTATGAACATTTGTATCAAGATCCTCAAGAACTGCTACAACGCGTTGCCAGACAACAGGAAGGTAATGGTGGTCGGTCTGGTGATTCCAGATGCACTTGAAGCCAATGTTGCTGCTCGGAGCCTGTTCCAACTGTATATGTTCATGTGGAATATGAATTTGATGGGGGAAAAGAGAATTGAGAAAGAGTTTGAGACTCTAGCGAAAGAAGGGAGATTTTGTAGCATTCGTTATAGATGAAGTCAAATATTTGTTTTTAGGGGCTTTTTTTGTATTTTCTATTAGATTTCCTTTTAGGTTAGTGATGGCAAGACCCTAGCCGTCAAGACGTTGAAAAAGGAAATAGAGAGGCAAGAATAAGAGAGAAGAAAAAAGCGATTTTTTTCTTGATGAGGGTTCGCAATCTCTTTGTGCCATGATCTCGAGAGAAGATTATCGTTGTATTCCAACTTTTTCTGAAGTCTAGTGGATTCGTAGAGTGCCTCTGCGCAGAGACGTAACCCAAGTTTGGGTGAACTTCGATAACAAATTTTCCAGCGTGTTTATCTGATTCTGCTCTTTTATTACTATATTATGTCTGGTGAATTGTTTGCGAGCATTATTTTTCTGGAATCGACGTGCAATTTCGTAACAACTGGTATCGAGACTGGGTTGGCTAATCTAGAACATCAAGAGTTTTTCGGTGATGTTCAGTTGAAAGCAAATGGGATAGCAGAAGATAAAATCAGAATCGATAAGTTCAATGGAGAGGATTTCGGATGGTGGAAACTACAAATAGAGGATTATCTTTATCAAAATATCTCTATGCACCACTTGAGGGTTGGAAACCCAAGATGGCGGAAATGGATCTGACAGCAGAAGCCGCATGGAAAATTCTTGATCGAAAGATATTAGGTGCGATTCGTCTAGGGTTGACAAAAAAGACAGGGTACCACACCGCGAAAGCAAAAAATGCAAAAAAAGCCATAGATATTCTAACGAATATTTATGAAAAGCCGTCCACATCAAATCATGTATTTTTGCCGAAGAAGCTGGTTAATATGAAGTTATCTGATAGAGGTTCTGTGGCAGAGCATATTAATAGTTTCACGCAGGTCACGGGTCAATTGGAATCCACAGGCATAAATTTAGATATGAAGTTTCGAGTTTTATTATTTTTATGTTCTCTTCCAGAAAGCTACAATACCACAATGCAGAGAATTTCGAGCACCATGAAGGATGATTTAACTCTTGATGATGCTGTGAGTAGTATCATGGATGAAGAGATGCAAAGGAAAGTCTCAAGTGGAGATAATTTTTCCGCATCTACATCTTTAACGGCACTTGCAGTGGAGAACCGTGGAAGAAGTAAAAGTAGATGAAATTTCAGCGATCATGGCAAATCACAATCAAGGGGTAAGAAATAGGTTGCAAAAGATGAATGTTGGTTTTGTCATAAAACTGGACACCGGAGGTTTCAATGTAAAGCCTACAAAAAGAAGCAGCAAGATGAGAATCAATGTGCTAATGTAGTTAGCGATGAATCTTTGCTAGATAACTTGTGTTTGTCTGCAGGGTTTGACTTGACAACAGATAAATGGTTTATTGATTATGACGCTTCTTTTCATTGCACCTCGCAAAGAGACATATTTGATGATTATGCCAATGGAGATTTTAGACAAGTGGTGTCACGCCCTGAACCTCGAGCGTGCCAACATCCCACCATGGTCATTCAAATGCGACGTTCCCAAGTTAAGTCGCCGACCCAATCAAATATTTAATGCACATGCGGAAGCATATGATAAAACCTTTGACAATAAAATACGGGATAGAAAAGCAGGAAACAAAATCACAACATAACACTTTCATAACTACAGCCAAAAGTCTACAAAAGACCGGCTCTTAAAAATGAACTGTCCTACGACCTACAAGTCGGACACGTTTTCCAATCCTCATGACTTCACCTTTGCAACTCCTCAAGGTCAACCAAAGCTATCTGGTCGCTCCGTCCACCAGGGACCTGAAATTTTAATCCCCAAACCGGGATGAGACAATGTCTCAATAAGTTCAACCCCCTAAACCCCTATTAGAAAGAAAATACGCCCCGGGTGGCCTAGCCACATCACACAAAGACTTACCTCGCATTAGTCTTCATCTGCAAGTTAGCACAATTTATATAATTCAACCACGTGCAATTATAATAACCAAACAACTGCAGCACAATCACATTATCAAAACAATTCAACCACTCGGATCGTCTCAGCGATCAATCGACTCGGCCGATTACATGTCATTCTAGCAAATCAATCATTGCTCTCAATTACGGCCCTATAAGAAGGTTTAATAACCAGTGGCAATCACGACCCCACTCGGCATGACCTTTAATTAGGTGGTCCATCACGGCCTCACTAGGCACGACTTCTCATAGGTGGTCAATCACGGCCCTATTAGGCACAACCTCTCATAGGTGGTCCATCACAGCCTCACTGGGCACGACCTCTAATAGATGGTCAATCATGGCCCTATTAGGCACAACCTCTCATAGGTGGTCCATCACGGCCTCACTGGGCACGACCTCTAATAGGTGGTCAATCACGGCCCTATTAGGCACAACCTCTCATAGGTGGTCCATCACGGCCTCACTGGGCACGACCTCTAATAGGTGGTCAATCATGGCCAATCTCCCATCAATTTCCACACTTAGGATTTTATAAAGAACCCATATTTATCACAATCACACTCCATTTGCCATAATCAATTATCAAATTCAAATTCTAAATACACGTGACGATCAGCACGAAATTTTGAGAGAATAAGGTTCCAACGAAATTTTCGGAATTTAATAAATAATTAAATATATTCCGAAAATTAATTAAATAATAGTATCCATATTTTTCGCAATCCATATTCAATTTATAATATCCAATCATCAATTTCAAAATCTGAATATACAACAACGATTGGCACGAAATTCTGAGCAACCGGGATCAAAAATAATTTTTCCGTTTTTTTTTTTTAAATAATAATATTTTAATAATTTCGGAATATAATATAATATTATAAATTTCCAGAATTTCGAAGCAATTAATTAATTCAAAATTAAAATCCTATTATGTCACATCAAGGTTTATTATTAAATAAACTCTCTTAACCTTTAATTAAATATACTTTAAATTAAACAAACCTCTTAATCTAAATCACAATTAAATAAACTAAACTAACCACCTAGGCTTAATTAACTTAGACTAAGCACACTTAGGGCATCATTAACCATCTAATCAATATTTAGTGAGTTAAACTCACCCGATTAGTGAGCCGAGCGAACCAAAACGACGAGGATGACGCGAGGATCGACTTTCCTCAAGGCAGGCCAAGCATCCAGGCTCAGGAAGGCGGCCAAAATGGGCCAAACGTCCGCTGCCATACCTATTTTTTCCAACCCCTTTGCTTTGGGGTCGAGAAGAGCGAATCCGGCGTCGGAATGGGCGGAGGAGGTGGCGGCAGCTCGTGCGGGTTGAGGCGAGGGTGCATGGTGGCTAAACGGGGCCTCCGGTGGCCTTGACAACGACGAACGGGCGGCTGGACGGACGGACGATGATGCTGGGTGGCGTACGAAGCGGTGACGGAAGGGCAAAGCAGCTTGCGCACGGGACGGCACGCGCGCGGACAAGCGGCGACGGCGACAATTCGGTGATGATGCGGCGGCGTCGAGTGAGCGGATGGAGGGGCGGACGAGCAGCTGGTTGCTAGACTACGAGATGACGTCCGAATGAGCTAACGAGGGCGGAGCAACGGTGCGAGCTGGCTGGTTATGCGGTGAGCGGGCAAGGACAGGCGGCGACGACAACAACGAACTCCGGTGACGGGCGTGCGAGTGACCGAGCGAGCGTGCGAGCAGGCCAGTGAGTTGTTGGTTTTCTTCCCGTTCGTTCTCTCTCTCCTCCCCCCCAAGTTCCAACACAACTCCTTGATTCAAGGAAGAAGAAAGGCTTGATGTGAGGGGTGCTTTTTGGGGCAATTGTGCACCCTACACTTGTCCAAATCTCTTCAACTTAGGCCCCACCATGACCTCATGTGACATCACTTCCCACTCACTCAAATCCTCCACAACATTACTCTAATGGGTCCAAAATGCTTCCTCCGCCGTGGCATACGAATTTGAAATCTTGTACATCCAATTCTTCAATTCTCTTCTAATTGATTCCAATTGAAGTCCATAAAATTAATCCAATGTCACAACACTTCAATTCACATATTCACTTGTCCATAGAACCAACTTAAGTCCTAAAAGCAAGACAAAAGGCGAGCCTACTAATTTCTCGAGCCAAAATAGCCATTTTCTAATTTAATTGCTGAAAAACTCTAATTGCATGAAAAATCTTCCAAAGATGAGTTAGTGATCCTAAAATGATTTGTGACACACCTAGATTTCCAATTTCTAAATTCGATCTTAATCCCACGGTTAATTTCACTTTGGCACGATACTAGAACGGCCCAAACTATCGGGTAGCCTTTAGAAATTTTCATGCATTTGACCTGTGATTGATCATCTCAAGCCACAATGTACATCTTTGAAACATTAGTGACTTTCGGTTGTCGGGGTAATTTTAGGGTTTCAAATACGGACACAAGGTACCCAATCGACAGAAAAATCGGTCTAGTGCCGTCGACCAAAATTGTGCGATCTGGTGGAATCACCCACACCTGATGACATGCCTCTGTCGAGTCGACCTATCTCCGATCTTTAATTGATTTTTAATTGTGACGTAATGACCCTTGCAGATTAGCTCGGTCGAAAATATCGCTTCCTGATCAAATTCTCGAGTCGATGCATTAGAATTTCTTAACGGCTTCACCTGATAGACTAGTTTTCACATGATAGGCCGACTCAAGGAAAAGAACTATGTGCGTGCCAACAAAATGCCCGTCTCGAATTATTGAAAATAGAATTAGAAAATTGAGATGTCACAAGTGGTTGTGGGAAACGGCCACATGTGTCCAATTGTTGGGAAAGGAACCGTGATTGTGAACATCTCAGGTGGATGACGTCTAGTTTCGCGTGAAACTAGGCATATTCCAAAATTAAAGAAAAATCTGATTTCAACCAGTAAACTTGACCAAGAAGGTTTGGTAATAATTTTTGGCTGCGAAGAGTGGAAGATAACCTCAATGGTAAGAGTAGTAGCAAAGGGAAAATGTACGGGTACACTTTACCTTCTCCAAAGAGACAATATCAGTGATATGGTTGCAACTACAATGGCTACAGATAATTTATCTACTCTTTGGCATTATCGTTTAGGACATCTTGGTGAAAAATGTGTAAAGCAGTTACACTCAAGAAAATTACTCACAGGTTTATAAAAAGTTGAGTTAGATTTTTATGAGAATTTCATTATGGAAAGCAAAAGGCTGTTAGTTTTCAATTGAATGGGCGACAAAATAAATGCAAGAAGCCAAAGTTGGTTCATATTGATGTATAGGAACCTACTAAAGAACTTTCTTATGGTGGTTGATATAGCTAGTATAAATACCTAGAGGGGGGGTGAATAGGTATATAAATGATTTTTATCGATAATTGCACAATACTAGACAGTTGATAGATTTGAGAGAAACAATAATCAAAGTAAGACTGAGAGAAAGGAAGAGAAAATTGAACACGCGGTTTATAGTGGTTCGGCTTATTTCAAGCCTACGTCCACTTTTCTGCACTGACAGCCTGTTGGCTGGATTCCACTATGAACAAAGAGATGTTACAGCGTTGTTCTTCATTGATTTCTCGGTGTAGTTGATCTACCACACTCGCTCAAGGTATCACTAAGTATAGACACTCTTTGTGTATACAATTTCGCTCAAAATGTATTGACTAATAATCAAGGTGCTTCAGACTCTGGAATTTCTCTATCGATCATGCACTAAAGCAACTAGAACATCTTCCTTTTATATTCCTTTATGCCATCATACCCGTTAGCACTTACCAAAGGAATTCCTCCAATCTACCCGTTGGACAGAATCAATCAAGAAGATCATTCGAGCTATTAAAGGAACCTGACGATAGCCCATCAATCATGTTCGCCCATACAACCAGGATCTTGGTTTCCAAGAATAGAACATTCCAAGAATATTTCGTCAATCATCGGATCTTCAAACGATCTTTGATTACGAATAAATGAATCCGTTATATTTATCCAGCCAAGAAATCTTCTCCAGAGGATAGGACTAAATCCTCAACCAAATACTTGCTCTGGATTGCCTTCGTCACCGGATTAGAAAAAGCGTCAATGAGAATAGTCTTGAGTCTTGAGTCTTGAGTGCTTGAGTCGGTGATCTCGAAAGTCTTGACTCTAAATGAAGGTCTCGCAATTATGGAGACTAAATCGATAGAAATGTTTTGTCGACTTCAAAATATTAAGAAAAGATTTCTCCAACAATCTCCCCCTTTTTGATGGTGACAAAACTTTCCTATAGATTTGAACAACTTTGACCTACAAAACATCACTCAAGCAATATGGCTATCTCATAAAGATTAATAAATCAACCAGACTCTGCATCCACAGAAAATCGGTTAGTCTTTTATGAGTAAGACCATACAACAACACTTGATATAAATGCAAACAGTCAAGCATCAAAATCCATACCCAAGTCAGTCAAATTCAAGTTTCACACCCAAGTCATACTCAAAAGTAAACATTCAAACACACAAAAGAAATTTAAAGTCAAAGTTTAAAGAGTTCAAGATTAAAGAGTTCAAATTGCAATTCTCCCCCTTTTTGTCATCATTAAAAATGTGAGAAAAGAGTCAAGTCTGCTTGGGAATGCGCACAATCTGGAAATCTCCCATTGATTGTACGATGTCTTCCAGCCTCTTCAAGTCTTCCCGTAGATGAGTCACCTCTTCTCCTTTGGCATTGGTTTGAATTTGAAGAGCGAGGTCTTTCATTTAATCCACTAGGGTAATAGAAGATGCTTGTCCAGCATTCTTCAGGACTTGAAGTTCACAGTCCATAGCATAGATTTGACCCGCATTTCCAGAAGAACATCAAGGATACGACAAAAATCTGTTGTATTGTCTGTCTGTGTGCTCGCATTTGCTCTCTCGGATGGAGTGAAGGCAGACGATGGAATTTCGGTGGAATTGAGCAGATTTGGTGTTGATGTATCATGTCCTTCCTTAGGCATTTGAGAAGCCTGAAAATCTTTCGGATTTGCTGGTGAGCGACTCACACATTCACCGTTGACGGCATGTGGTGTAGTCCTTTCTTGCTCGTCATCTCCCCGTCTCTAGGACTTCAATTGGGGAAGAGTGATGGTCATGCTCTTCAGTGTCTTGATTCCCTTTCTCTCCGGCTTCATCTGCAGACTTTTCTTTCACTGCTTCTCTTTGTTCTTCAACTTCTTTCTCTTCGTCTTTTTTTCTTTTTCTCTTGTTGCTCCCTCGCTTCTCTCGTTTCTTTGCTTGTCCCTCTTGTTCTCTCTGTTCTTTTTCCTCTGCTTCTTTTCTCTTGTCGTTCTGTTGATTCAGGTACAGAACGTCTGGTCCTTTTCAATGTAGAGATAGTGAGATCTTCCTCTTCATCTTCATCCTCCAAGATAAGAGTTCTTTTCTTTTTAGATGGGGCACCCATGGGCTCCTTCCCTTTTCTCTTTGATGCAGAAGATACTGGAGTCTTCACTTTGAACTTCTCCATTGTCTTATTAAGCTCTTTTAGACGCATTTTTGTCAGCATTTTCAAACCCACCACCATTCTATCGCATGGTTGAACACAAAGAGTATGTGGAGGTTAAATGTTTAAGTGTCTGAAGATCTTGGTCACAAGACCCGGGTAAGGCAATTGGCCCTTGTCCTTCACCATTGCTCTGTAAATGTCAAAGAGAATGGTGTGAGGGAGAGAGAACTTCTTCCCTGAATTGATCGCGTACATCAATTTCACCTCGGAGTTAGACACATCGCCTTCTTGGATGTAGACTTTGGCCGATCGATTGATCACAATTTTGTGAAGCAAGATGTTGATGGCACGCATTCTTCGTAGGTAATTCTTCCCTCTCGTAGCCCCTGTCTTTGACAAGCTCCAAAGGTGGTACGGGCAATCGAAACTTTGATCGGTTGATAGCGTCTTTTTTCAACTCCAATTATATCTGCCAACATGTCCATATCTACCACATAGTCTTGGTCTCGAACACTGAAGGATATTCTATTCGCATCTAAAAAGCTAAGATTCGAATATAAGTATCTTTGTCAATTGTGCATACCCATCTCGTGGTATCGGAGCAAAATTGCTCAAGTTGAAGCAGATTGAACTTCTCCTTTAAGTTCACATTAATGGCATCCAAGAAATCGAAATCAACACTCCTAGGGTTTATTACCCCTCGTTTCACACGATCTGAAGAATGATTCTCTTGTTCCTTCGATTTAAACAAATCCATCATTTTTCCCTTCACCTTCGTAGCAACACCCATTCTAGGTTGAAATTCAAGGAACATTTTATCATCATCGTTCCGTCGGTCGGATTCAGTCCGATACACGAGGGTCACTTGGAATGTTCGCAAGTGCTTCCTCAGCCTTTCCTTTGGGAGCAATTCCCAAATCCTTCATTCGTCGCAAAAAGATATACTCATTCCCATAATTCTTATCTTTAAGGAAATCATCTACGTAGTTCAGCGGAGTCCCGGTGCTCTTCAACGCACAATAGAGCTTGTAAATAAAATAGGGTTTTTGGACTCTTACGTGGTGCGTCCTCGATTATTTTTCCTCCGGATGTTGACCCGCACTTTGTGGGGTAGATGGTGAAGAGTGACTTGGAGGAGAGTGAATCGGGCTCATTCCGACTCGGTAAATCTTCCTCTTCGGTGAGATCGAAATGGGTAGGCCCCTCTCTCATTCTCTGTGGTCCCCTGTTCGCAATTCTTGAAGACTTTCTCGAAGAAGACATCCTTCCTTGTCGTTGAAAGATTCATTTACTCGCTTTCCCAAGAAAAGATGACAACTTTCTCGAAGATGAACACGAAGTAGAGACAGGATTGGGAGGAGAATGCCTTTTTAGGGTTTTGAAGTTTGAGCGAGGAAAACCGTATATAACTTAGTTTAAAAAGGAAAAACCAATCGGCACAAAGGAAAGTGAACATTCGTCCTTTTTAAAATCGATAATTGCCAAATAGAAGTTAATCCTTTTTGAAAAGACAGGATTCCGTTTTTCACGGAAATTATAAATTAATTGAACTAATGATCGTACCTTTCCGAGATTGAATATAATAACAACTTACAGTCTATAGCCATGAATGTCTGAGTCTGAGGGTTGGAGAGTCTCTAGACTTTAACTTCCTCAAGTTTCAAAATGTTGAGTCTGGAACGGATAAAATCGAATTGATTCTTCTCAAAAGGCTTTGTGAATATATCCACTAGTTGATTTTTGAATCAACAAATTGAATCGAGATTTCTCCATTTTGAACATGATCTCTAATGAAATGATGTCGAATCTCTATATGCTTTGCTCTTGAATAAAGGATTGGATTTTTAGTGAGATTGATTGCGCGGTGTTGTCACATCTAATCTCTCGTGCATGAGTCTTCGGTTCCAAAGTCTTGTAGCTGTTGTTTTATCCATAGAATTTGCGAACAGCAACTTCCAAGAGCTACATACTCGCTTCGTTGTTGAGTGAGCCACGTGCTTTGTTTCCTTGAAAACCAAGACACCGTCCCGCTTCCAAGCAACGGCAAGTTCCCAAAGTGCTCTTTCTATCAACTCGCAATCGCCGATCGCGTCTCGAATATCCCGGAAGATTAAAGTCTCCTTTCTTAGGATACCAAAGACCGATGCTTGAAGATGAAGTAACGTATTTAATAATACGTTTCAAAGACCGAGATGGGATTCTCTAGGATCGATTGAAACATAGCACGATGCAAACACTCAACAAAATGTCAGTCTAGAAGCGATTAAGATAAAGAAGTGAACCAATGATGCTCCTATACAGCTTTTGATCAACTTTCTTCCCTTCTTCATCTTTGTCTATCTTCAAAGAACTTGACATCGGTATGTCGATCTTTTTACACTTTCCAGTACAAACCTTTTGACAAGATCATTAGCATATTTTTCTTGATAAATAAAAGTTCCTTCCTTCAATTGTTTTACTTGAAGACCAAGAAAGAATGTTAACTCTCCCATCATACTCATTTCAAACTCATCCTGCATAGACTTAGAAAATTTCTTACACAGACTTTCATTAGAGGATCCAAAAATAATATCATCCACATATATTTGAACAAGTAAAAAGCTTTTGTTTTCTTTTTCTGATAAATAAAGTAGTATCTACTTCACCTTTGTCAAAACCATTATGTATTAAGAACTTACTTAAGTACGTCGTACCAAGCTCGAGGTGCTTGCTTTAAACCATACAAGGCCTTTTTCGATCAAGATCGAGTCTGGCTTTTTGGGTCTTCAAACCCTGGTGGTTGTTCCACATAAACTTTCTCATGGATAAATCCATTTAGGAAGGCACTTTTGACGTCCATTTGGAATAACCTGAAATTTTTATAACAAGCAAACGCAAGTAATAGTCGAATAGCTTCTAACCTTGCGGTGCGTAAGTCTCATCGTAGTCTATTCCTTCTTCTTGCGTATATCCCTTGGCCACGAGTCTTGCTTTGTTTCGTACGACTTTTCCTTTCTCGTTCATCTTGTTTCTAAACACCCATTTAGCTCCAATAACAGTTTTACATTTTGGTTTAGATGTCAATTCCCAGACATCATTAATGTTGAATTGTCTGAGCTCTTCTTGCATAGCTTCAATCCAGCTTTCATCAGATAAAGCTTTTTCTATGCTCTTTGGTTCAATTTCAGAAATGAGAGCCACAAGACTAGACTCTTCACGCCTTTTGGATCCGGTGCGAATTCCTTCATTAATTTCGCCGATAATGAGATCTTTGGGATGATTGGACTTATGCTTCCGATTCATTGGTTAATTTTTCTGGTTGATTATCTCTTTCTTTATTTGAATCTTCACGAACAGCTTGATGCCGATCTTCCAGAGTTTGAGATGCTTCTTGAGTTGAAAGCTTTGGAGGGTCTGGAGCAGGTTCAGACTCTTCATGATGAGTCTGACTGGATTCATCTTGCGTAGAGTCTTGAAATTTGACATTCATTGACTCCTCCACAGACTGGCTCTTCTTGTTATAGAATCTGTAGGCTTTGCTTGATATAGAATATCCAAGGAAGATGCCTTCATCTGATCTTTCTTCAAACTTACCAACTCGATCTTTTGCATTTTTCAATATAAAGCACTTGCAATCGAACACATGAAAGTATGAACAATAGGCTTCTTACCTTTGAATAACGCATAAGGGGTTTTCTCTAGAATAGGTCTTAAGAAGACTCTATTGATGATATAGCACGCTGTTGAAACAGCTTCAGCCCAAAATCGTGAAGAAATCTTACTTTCAATTAAAAGAGTTCTAGCCATTTCTTGAAGAGATCTATTCTTTCTTTCAACAACTCCATTTTGCTGAGGAGTATATGGAGAGGAGAACACATACTTAAAACCAGATTCATCACAAAATTTTGTAAAATCTTGATTTTCAAATTCACCTCAATGATCTGTTCTTATACTTGAGATAACGCATCCTTTTTCATTTTGAACCTTTTTAGCAAATTTTTCAAAATATGAGAAGGTTTCGATCTTACTTGCAAGGAAATATACCCAAGTAAAGCGGGAGTAATCATCCACAATTACTAGGCAATATTTCTTACCTCCAATGCTCGGGGTTCGTTGGTCCGAAGAGATCCATATGCAGCAAGAATCGTAGTACATGATTAGTAGAGACATGATTTATTGGCTTAAATGAATTTCTTACCTGCTTTCCCTTAATACATGGAGTGCATGGATCAGATTTTTGGTAAGGTAATTTGGGTAGACCTCGAACAAACCGCTTTGATGAGATTTTGGCTAATTGCTTCATGTTGACATGACCAAGCTTTATGTGCCATAAGCTTGCTTCGTCTTGTATTGAGATTAGGCATTGCGATTCATTTGGTTTCACATCCAGAAGATAGATATTTCCATGTCTTCGACCCATGAAAGACTGAGTAGAGTTTTTACTGGTTCTAGAACATGTTCCTTCTTGAAAGAAGATCTTAAAACCAGTGTCACACAATTGGCTAATCTTTGAGAAGATTGTAATTGAGTCCTTCCACTAGGGAAACATTACTTATTGTGAGATTTCCAATTTTCACAGTTCCAAATCCCACAATACTTCATTTGTTGTTTCCTCCAAATGAAACTTTTCCTCCATTTACTTGAACAAGCTTTATGAAGCAATTTGAGTCTCCTGTCATGTATCTTGAGCATCCACTGTCAAGATACCACTTTACCTTCTTCTTGACGGAGACTTGCATTTAAAATAGAGTCTCAAGCTTTCTTTGGTACCCAAATTTTCTTGGGTCTTTTAGTGTTAGTAAGATAAATAGTATTAGCCCATACTTTCTTAACAGGTTTCCAAACCATAGGACACTCTTTTTCAAAGTGATTCGGACTGTTGCACTTTGAACATCTGAGGGCATTTCGACCTACAAACTTTACAAAAACTTTCTTGAAATGATTTTTGTAAGCCTCTCTCGAGGGTTTTTCCTTAATTCTTTCTTTTACTTTAGGAAAATCAATCAAGGGAATTGTTTTTGCTGTCATACCTAGACCGGACTTGTTGAAGTAAGGTCTTTGAGCTGAAAGAATTTTTTCAAGAATTTTTTCAAGTTTTTAGAAAGACATTTTCTTTCAAAAGATTATCTTCATTTTCTTTAAGAGTGGAAACATTCAAGTCTAAACTTTTAACTCTTTCTTCTAAAACATTTTCCTTTTGTTTTAAACGATCAAAAGAATATTTCGTCGACCATCGGATCTTGAAACGATCTTTGATTACGAATAAATGAATCTGTTATATTTATCCAGCCAAGAGATCTTCTCCAGAGGATAGGAATAAATCCTTAACCAAATACTTTGGCTGGATTGCCTTCGTCCTTTGGATTAGAAAACTGTCAATGAGAATAGTCTTGAGTCTTGAGTCTTGAGTGCTTTGAGTCTAGTGATCTAAAAGTCTTCGACTCTAAATGTAAGGTTTGCAATTATCCAGACTAGACTGATAGAAACGTTTTGTTAGCTTCAAAATATTCTGAAAAAATTTCTCCAACAGTGGTAAGATATATTTTGTCACATTCATTGATGATGCAACAAGGAAGACTTGGGTCTATACTCTTAAAGAAAAATCAGAAGTATTTGGGATGTTCAGAATATGGAAGACCATGGTAGAAAAAGAAACAGGTTATTAGATTAAAACTCTGAAGCTTGATAATGATGGTGAATACACAAGTAAAGAATTTGCAGATTATCTGAGTCGAGAAGGCATACACGGGTTAAAGACTGTTCCTAGAACTCCTCAAGAGAACGGTGTAGTTAAAAGAACGAATATGACTATTCTAGAATGTGCGAGATGCATGAGACTACACGCGGGTTTCCCGCTACACTTGTGACATCCCGATTTTCCAATTCTATTTTCAATAAATTGAGACAGGCATTTCGTTGGCACATATATAGTTCATTTCTTTGAGTCGGCCATTCATGTGAAAAATAGTCTATCGGGTGGCGTCGTTAAGAAATTTTAATGCATCAGACTCGAGAATTTGGCCAGGAAGCGACCTTTCGACCGAACTAATCTACAAGGGTCATTACGGCACAAATAAAAATCGATTAGAGACCGGAGATAGGTGAACTCGACAAAGGCATGTGATCGAGTGTGGGTGATTCCACCGGATCGCATAATTCTTGTCGATCGACACTGGACCGACTTTTCTATCAATTGGGTACCCTATGTTCGTATTTGAAACCTTGAGATTACCCCGACAACCGAAAGTCGCCAATGTTTCAAAGATGTACATTGTGGCTTGAGATGATCAACCACAGGTCAAATGCATGAAAATTTCTAAAGGCTACCCGGTAGGTTGGGCCGCGCTAGTATCGTGCCAAAGTGAAATTAACCGTGGAATTAAGATCGAATTCAGAAATTGGAAGTCTAGGGTGTGTCACAAACCATTTTATGAATATTAACTCGTCTTTAGAAGATTTTTCTTGTAATCAAAATTTTTCAGCGATTAAATCAGAGAATGGCTATTTTGGCTCGAGAAATTAGTAGGCCCGCCTTTGGTTTTGCTTTTAGGACTTAAGTTGGTTCTACGGATAAGTGAAGGTGTCAATTGAAGTGTGGTGACATTGAATTAATTTTATGGACTTCAATTTGGACTCAATTGGAAGTGGATTGATTATAATTGAAGAATTTGATGCACAAGAATTGGACCCGGCGGAAAATGGAATTGAACCCATTGGAGAGGTTGTGGGAGATGGTGGAGTATGACATCATCAAGTGATGTCATGGTGGGCCATTTGTTGGATTAAAGAAAAGGGCCCCCTCCTTCTCTCTCCTCCCTCTCTTCTTCCTCTCTTCCGTGCGACTCCTCCATCTTCTTCATCTTCCTTCTTCAGCTGCTCGGTTCCGTGCCTAGTGAGGCCATGATGGACCACCTAATTAAAGGTTGTGCCGAGTGGGGCCGTGATTGCCACTGGTTGTTAAACCTTCCTATAGGGCCGTGATTGAGAGCAATGATTGATTTGCTAGAATGACATGTAATCGGCCAAGTCGATTGATCGCTGAGACGATCCAAGTGGTTGAATTGTCTTGATGATGTGATTGTGCCATGGTTGTTTGGTTATCATAATTGTACGTGGTTGAATTATATAAATTGTGTTAACCTGCAGATGAAGGCTAATGCGAGGTAAGTCTTCTGTGTGATGTGGCTAGGCCACCCGGGGTATATTTTCTTTCTAATAGGGGTTTAGAGGGTTGATCTTGCTGAGACATCGTCTCATCCCGATTGTGGGATTAAAATTTCAGGTCCCTGGTGGACGGAGCGACCAGATAGCTTTGGTTGGCCTTGAGGAGTTGCAGAGGTGAAGTCATAAGATTGGAGAACGTGTCCGACTTGTAGGTCGTAGGACAATTCCTTTTTAAGAGTCGGTCTTTTGTAGACTTTTAGCCGTAGACTCTGTTTGTAATTCTGTTGAATTATGAAAGTGTTATGTTGTGGTTTTGCTTCCTGCTTTTTTATCCCGTATTTTATTGTCAGGGGTTTTATAATACGTTCCGCTTGCGCATTAATAAATGAATGGGGTTGGCAACACTACATGGGAATGTCGCATTTGATCAACCGCAGTGGGATGTGCGCGCGCTCGGGGTTCGGGGCGTGACAACACTTATGGGCTGCCACAGTTGATGCAGTTGTTTATCTTATCAACAGGAGTCCATCTAGTGCGTTGGATGGAGAAATATCACAAGAGCGGTGGTCAGGTAAAAAGATTAATTATTCACATCTAAAGGTGTTTGGTTGTATTGCATATGCTTTGATTGATAGGGAGGATAGAAAAAAGCTTGATGCTAAGTCCCAGAAGTGCGTCCTTATCGGATACGGTGGTAACGAGTATGGCTATAGGCTTTGGGATTATGAGAATAACAGAGTCATCCGTAGTCGCAATGTGGTATTCCATGAAGAAAAGATGTACAAAGATCGTCAGACAGAGCATGAGAATGTAGTAGAACCATAGTATGTTGAATTAGAAATAATACTCATGAAGATGTTTCGAGTAGATCAAAGTGCACTTGAAAGAGAGGTTCAAGATGAGCCTATTATCAATGAAGAGGTAGTTCAAGAGGAACACAATGACTCGGAGCAAACGAACGACCCTGAAATACCTGTCTTGAGAAGGTCTACACGTGTGAGAAAGTCAAAGGTAATTTTTTATCCATCAGCTAATACTGTTATGAGCCATGTCTTATATACAGATTCGGGGGAACCGGAAACTTACGATGAGGCAAAGTCAGACATGTCTCACTTGCAGTGGGAGTGTGCTATGAAAGACGAGATGAGCTCATTACTTCAGAACAAAACTTGGGAGTTGACCAAGTTGCCCACATGTAAAAAAGCTTTATTAAACAAATGGGTGTACAGAATTAAGAATGAAGCATATGGTAGTATTAGATATAAGGCGAGATTTGTAGTCAAGGGCTTTTCTCAAAAAGAAGGGATCGACTATTCCAAGATATTTTCACCTGTACTGAAAATGACATCAATTAGAGTTTTACTAAGTATAGTTGCAGTGGAGGATCTTTATCTTGAGCAGTTAGACGTAAAAACAACGTTTTTACACGGTGACTTAGATGAAGAACTATACATGGCACAACCTAAAGGTTTTGAAGTCAAAGGTAAGGAGCACATGGTATGTCGCTTGAAGAAAAGCTTGATGGTTTCATGCAAGAAAAAGGATTTGCATACTGTGAGTCTGATCACTGTGTTTATTTTCGCAAATATGATGATGGTGACATTGTATATCTATCTTTATATGTGGATGACATGCTGGTGGCTAGTTCCAATATAAAGAGAATCGTGAAAGTGAAAAAGATATTATCATCACAATTTGCTATGAAAGACTTGGGAGATGCCAATAATATTTTAGGCATGAAAATCATCAGGGACAGGAAAAATAAGAAATTATGGTTGTCGCAAGAAGATTATGGAACAAGGTGTTAAAGAGATTTAACATGGACAAGGCAAAACCGGTTGCAACTCCTCTAGCGAGTCACTTCAAACTTTCCAAGGATATGTGTCCAATCACTCAGGATTTGAAAGATGAGATGACGGTAGTTCCATATGCATCAGCAGTGGGGAGTTTGATGTATGACATGGTGAGCACGAGACCAGACATTGCACAAGCAGTGGGAGTTGTGAGTCGATATATGCATAACCCAGGTAAAGAGTATTAGAATGCAATTAAATGGATATTGAGATATCTAGCAGGTACTTCCAATTACTCACTTTGTTATGATGATACATCTCTAGAGTTGTAGGGTTATGTAGATGCAGATCATTCGAGTGATCGAGATGGTGGTAAGAGTACCACTAGATATGTTTTTACAATTGCAGGTACATCAGTGAGTTGGGTATCTCAACTACAAAAAGTAGTGGCTTTATTGACAACGGAGGTATAATATGTAGCGATTACAGAAGCCTCCAAGGAAATCATGTGGTTATAAGATTATATGGAGGAGTTACATCGAAAGCAGCCAGTCAGTACACTGTGGAGTGATAGTCAAAGTGTAGTGCACTTGACAAAGAATGCAGCTTATCACTCAAGGACTAGAAATATCAAGAAGTGCTATCACTTTATCAGGTCAGCATTGAAAGATAATGAATTAAAGTTACAGAAAATTGATGGCTCGAAGAATCCAGCTGACATGATGACTAAGGTAGTAGACAAAGAGAAGCATATTTTATGTACTACTACTATTGGTATTACTCCATTCTGATTGATGAGGAGTATCGCAGAGGCACAAGTTTTTTTTCAACTACTATTTCTTGAAGAAGATGGATGCAAAGTTGCTTGGTGCTTGGGTATATTTGTCTTCAAGTGAGAGATTGTTATAGATGAAGTCAAATATTTATTTTTAGGGACTTTTTTGTCTTTTCTATTAGATTTCCTTTTAAGTTAAAAGTGATATCTTTATATTAGCGATGGCAAGACCCTAGTCGTCAAGACAATGAAAAATGAAATAAAGAGGCAAGAAAAAGAGAGAAGAAAAAAGTGAGTTTTTTTCTTGATGATGGTTCTCAATCGCTTTACGCCATGATGTTGAGAGAAGATCGTCGTTGTATTCCAACTTTTTCTGAAGTCTAGTGGATTCGCAGAGTGCCTCTGCACGGAGATGTAGCTCAGGTTTGGGTGAACTTCAATAACAAATTTTCTAGCGTGTTCATATGATTCTGCTATTTTATTACTATATTATATCTGGTGAATTGTTTGCGAGCGTTATTTTTCTGGAATCAACGTGCGATTTCGTAACATTCAAGTGGCGTATTCTGCTCATATTTTGTCCCTTGTTGAGCTATACAAGAATGACAATTCTTGCTAATCGCATGCTCTCATCAGTAGAGAGGAATGCTTAACAAAGATTGTATGCATGATCATGGATACCAAAGTGATTAGATGCCAAGCGACAATGCCCTTTAATTTTCTCATAGAGATAGAGCGAGATGATATTCTGTAAACCGTTGTTTATAGAACGTATTTTGCCTAATAAAAATGGGACAATACCATCAATAATCCATCTACTTTGGCCAAAATTCAAAACCGTATGTAATGTTTTTTTGTTTTTTAAATTGTCTTATTCTTATTCTTTAGAATTTTTTTTTTCTAAAATGTCTTAAGTGGGAGCCATGGTGTTGGGGTTCTATAAAATAGTCGATGGTCTCCATTTTCAATGGGCGGTAGCCAGGCAAATTTGTGATGGATATAAAATAAATAAATAAATAAAATTTTCAATTCAGCAAATTTGTGATGATAAACCAAGTCTTCAAATTTCGTCCTTGAAACCACGCACAAGCAAATGGTGAACTGATGACCCATTTTAAAAAGCACAAGGATCATTTTGAAATAACAAAAAGAAAAAAGTAGAGGGACAATTGAATTTTCATTATAGCGATCACTGACAGCATTATTTCAATAAAATTTATATTTGCGGGCAATGAACTATGCAATTTACCTTGTTACGCTTAAGTATATGATGAGTTAGAAAAGGAAACATGGAGATGCAAAAAATGCTTTACAAAATTCATGTAAAAAATCATGTGGTCAACTCGGATTGGGTGTCAAATGCGCAAGCGCCACAAGTTAGGAGCTTGTCACATCACCTTCTTCATCGATATTACACGTAAATCGATCCAAGTATCCCTTGCTTTGCTCATATAAGTTTAGCGGGAGAAGATTCCGAAAAAGAAAACGACATTCGAGTCATCCATATATTAGTACCTAGGGCTTGCACCTGAAGAGAGAGCATTCGTGAATGGGCAAAGAGGAAATGGAAACATGAGATATCCTAGCCGAGACATTCTCTTCATTGTGACCCTTTTATTGCACATTTGTGGATCGTTTGCCCTAATGAGAAAGATGACTTGAAAACAGCCTACTTCACTTTTGACCCAAGGAATAATTACATAAAGAGTTGATATTAATAAGAGGATCTTGGCAGATCCATTTAATCACAAGCTCACATTTGCGGAGCTCAATAGCCCAGCCAACATACTTGAGGTGTTCTAGTCATGGAGAAAAACAACATATGTAGTTTATTTCATTTCGCTAGTTAGTGTTATATCTTAAACAACTTTCTTGAGATGACGAAGCAGACATGTAAATCGTCTTTATCAAACATGCAGATCAAGACACGTTAATTATTTTTGGAAGATGTATATCAGAACATTGAAAACTTTAATATTCACCATATCAGACAAGATAAAATATGACAAAAAAAGATAAATCGCACTATATACGTATATTTGTTATATCTTTATTTCTTAAACTGAGATGTTAGACTTTGGAGAATGAAAACATGGAGATGCCAAAAATGGACTACTTTCACTGGAAAGCAGCAAGGTTTGACCGTTTCTAGAACCGAAACCATGTAAGCAGCCGTTGAGAAAAGTCGTCGGTCAACGAGTCGAACTCCGAAACGGTTTAGGACTCTTTACCCCCTCACCAGGCTCACCTAGTCAAACAAGACGACAAAGGCAAAAACCAATTCTAACCCCGTCTTGACCAGCAACAGCAACATCGAACCCCATGAAAACGGCGCAAGATCTTGCAGCAGCATCCATTACGACAGAAACCCAACATCAGAATTTGTTCTCCCCTGAAATCAGCTTCTGAAGTTTCTCGTTTCATCAACGTTAACTCGAGCTAGACAGTCAAGAGACTCCATGGACAAACACGAGATGATATCCAACAGCAAGGAAGGTGAATCATCGGCCTCATCGGTCCCCCTCTACGCTATGCAACTGGCGACTTCATCGGTCCTGCCCATGGTCCTGAAGGCAACGGTCGAACTGGGGGTGCTCGAGATCTTGGAGAGAGAAGGCCCCGGTGCCATGCTCTCTCCTTCGCAGATCGCTTCCAATATTCCCGCCAGGAACAACCCGGAGGCGCGCGACATGCTCGATAAGATGCTTAGCCTCCTCGCTACCCACTCGATTCTCAGCGTCTCTTTGGGAAAAGATGGCCCGGGTGATGGGGGTTGCAGAGTCTATGGCTTGGCACCTGTGGCCAAGTACTTCTTGAGGAACCGAGAAGGGGGGTCGTTGAGTGATCTGATGCTCATGGTTCAGGACAGGGTCATGATTGATTTCTGGTAATGATTCTTTTTCCCTTGGAAAACAGAAGAATTAGTAGGATTTTGATAGATGATGAGTCTGATTGTCATCAAAGCTGATTCTTTTTAGAAAGTTTTACCTCCTGATTTTAATACTCCAACTTTACTATGAGTATGACAAAGTATTAGCACTCACAAATTTGCTTCACGGTTTGTTCATGCTCTTTGTTCGTAAGGATGTTGAGTTATTTCAAATTCATTCGGTCTGAATGGAAAAGACATGTATTTGAATCATTTCCTAGCGTGGAAATTGTATGATATCCTATTAAGTTACTGCCTTTTCTGCACTATGTTGAGTTACTATGTCGTCACCGTCATTCTTGGCCTTAGACTGCATTAACGTACTTTCAATCTCAATGTCATAAGTTCTTTGTTTAGGATGTAAAGAATCTATACCAAAATATCCCCTATTCATTACTATGATTTTGATGCATCGTCTGTGAATCATGCTTTATCTCCATCATTTTGTATACTGAAAGTGTAATTCTCAAAAGTAATTCAGTAGGTAAAAGGCAAGCATTTTCTTTTTTTCATTTTTGGGGGGCTTTTGTTGGTATTCAAATTTCCATAAAATTCCTTGAGCAGGTTCCACTTAAAAGATGCAGTTCTGGAAGGAGGAGTTCCATTTGAAAGGGCGCATGGTATGACCGCACCATCGTACATGGGGAAGGATGCAAGATTCTCTGAGATTTTCAAGAACTCGATGAAAGAATACAACAAATTGTTCATGTCAACAATCTTTGATACATACAAGGGTTTTGAAGGGCTCAGCTCACTGGTTGATGTAGGAGGTGGCGATGGTTCCATTCTTAGCATGATCATTTCCAAGTACCCTCGAATTAAGGCAATCAACTTCGATCTGGCATCGGTTATCGAGAAGTCGCCTTCTTATCCAGGTATGGTAGCGAGGGAAATTTCTCATACGGACTTATCTACTGATGACATTATTAGCAAAGTCAAACCACGTCCTGATCGAAATGCTAATGTAGAATCTGTCTGATTTTTGAAATGTATAGAGAAGGCCTGCCTAGCAGCTCTTTTTTTCTCCCATCACTCCTTCTGCGAATTTGTTATTATGGCAAGAATGATGGCAATCCCTTTGACAAGGGCCTACATGTCATTGGTTAAGAACCAAATTGCCTTGTTAATCTTTTTTAAGGGATATTTCTATCATAAACTAGTCACCAAGTTCTGGTTTGCTACGCAAGTCTCTAGCAACCCTAAGTGTAATTTTCAAATGCACATTTGCCAACAATAATGTATAATGGGAATTAAGGGCAATGGCATATTACAGTAAACCAAAGTGTCCTTCCTACTTCATTTTTATCACAATGAAGGACCCAAAGCATCATTACTCGAGACACAAGATAGTTCGCTGAATTATAAATTGATTAATTTCGGAGTTTGATGGAGTATGCAGGTATCGAGTACATTGCTGGAGATATGTTTGAAAGCATACCAAAAGGAGATGCAATTTTCATTAAGGTTAGTCTAGACAAACCAACAACTTCATATTGCTTAAGCAGGATTGCAGAATAAGTAGCTAGAAGAATTTCTTATTTGCCATCATCCGATTCTTGTTAGCTTCAAGGTCAATTTTGTAGACGTGTGTGCATTTGTGCAAATGCAATTTAAGCACTAACACTGGTCATATATGACAGTGGGTACTTCACATGTTTGATGATGAACACTGTATCAAGATCCTGAAGAACTGCTACAACGCAATGCCATGTGATGGGAAAGTGATGGCGGTCGATCTGGTGATTCCAGAAGTGCCTGAAGCCAATCTTGCTGCTGGAAGCCTGTTTCAAATATACCTGTTCATACGGGGCATGAATGCGATGGGAAAAGAGAGAACCGAGAAAGAGTTTGAGACTCTAGCAAAGGAGGCGGGATTCTGCAGCATCCGAGTGGCGTATTCTGCTCATAATTTCTCCCTTGTTGAGCTATACAAGAATGCCAAATCTTGCTGACTGGATGCTTCACACTGGCCAGTGCTTGCCCAGCTCATCATTAGAGAGGAATGCTCAACAAATTATATATGCTTGATCATGTACAATAGAGAGATTAGCTGCCAAGTGACACGCCCTTTCAAATTTCCTGAGAGAGAGAGAGAGAGAGAGAGAGGACATTATGTAAACCGCTGTTTGCAGAACGTATTTTGCCTCATAAAAGTGGGATAATATCATCAGTGATCTATCAACTTTGCCCAAAATTCAAAACCATCCCTCTATTTTTTTTTTGGTTTAAAATTGTCCTATACTTTTTTTCTTTAAATAATAATATTTTGAAGTCATCGAAGTTTTAATAAAGTAGAGATGAATGCTCAACAAATTCTGTCCTCAAAACGGCGCACGGACAAACGATGAATTAGTGATCCATTTTAAAAAGCTTTCGAAACAATCCAAAAGAAGTAAAGGGACAGTTGAATTTTCAATAAAACGATCACTGACGGCATTATTTCAATAAAATTTATACTGCAGGCAATATATTAACCAATCCACCCAGTTATGCATGCTTGAGTAAATGCCTAAATTAGAATAAGAAACATGCAGATAGTCATCTTGGAGATTTTTGGAATAACCATACAAATGCTCTTTGAATTTAGGCCTAACGTGCAATGTCATCCTTAAATTTTAAACGTATTCTATGATCATTGAACTTATGGTAAATGTTCAATTTAGTTTATATACTATACAAAAATATCCAATGTTATCATTTAATTGATTCAAATTAATAGAATTTACTAATTTAACTTCCAATCCAAACAATAGACAAAAAAAATAGCGTTTATTCACATATAATATTCAACTCAAATTAGGACATAATAATCAATGTCATCAATTATTTTTCCAAATTGAACAAGTTAAAAGAATTGTTATATTATAATTGGAATTGAATATGTTATATGAATAATCCACGTGTAAGATTTTTTTTTTTTTTTTGTTCACCATTCAAACGTACTGGATTGAAAGTAAAATCAACAAATTCTATTAATTTGAATTAATAGAAGGGCGACATCTAATATTTTCATATAATTTATTGACTAAATTTTGAACATGTAACAAAAGTTCTGAAATCATATTGAACAAATAAAAGTTCAAGGATCACACTGAATAAATTAAAAATTCGAGAATAAAATTTTATATTAAGTTAAAATTCAAGAATCGCATTTGAATAAATTAAAAGTTTAACGAACGATATTACACATCGGTCCAAAAGTCAAAGGCCATTTGTGTCATATTCCCCAAACCATTTTACCTGAAATTGGAAACACAAATATTCTTATTCTAGAAAACCAAGTCAGACCTCACCTAAGAGTACTAACACCAACACGCAAAAAATATTACACGACGACGTACGTCATTTCTAAATAAATAAATAAATAAAAAGAGAGAATTTCAACATGTTGAGACACGTTGTATAATAAATGAATATTTTTTTTATGATTATGTAATTAAATTAAATTAATTCAAATTCACAAATAAATAAATAATAATAAAAAGAACCTAAAATGAATTTACACTAAAAACATTAATCATTATTTGTTAATATCATTCATTATTTCAAGTAGACAAATTCAATTCCATTGCCATAAAACTTGGAGGAAAAAAACAAACTGGACTTACTTACGTGTCAGAAAGTGTCAAAAAAAAAGAAGAGAAAAAATAAACTTGAGGGGTGAATTATGTGTCACAAGAAGTGAAAATCAAAAGAGAATAGAAGACTAGGTTTTTCTTTTTTCCTCATTTTATTATTTTATTATTTTATTATTTTATTTTCATATTTAAATTTTAACCTCTCATTTATTGAAAAAATTTAAAATTGACCTTATGCATGTTGGAATTCTGAACTCGCATATTAGAATTCGGACTCGAGTATTAGACAGTTTCTACTAGATGTCAGATTTTCTGACATATGTTGACCGAGTATCGAATATATGTCAAAATATCCAATACATTACAAAGGCTTTCAGAGAGTATTGGTGTTTCATAAGATCCCCACAACGGTTTAGAACTCTTCGTCAAACAAAGCCAGTCAAATCCCTCACCACTTGATCAAGAAAAAAACACAACAATTGAGCACATGTTGACCAACAACAACAGCGTACCCATTAGAAAGACTACAAAACTCCACCCTAACACCACGTTACAACATCAACCCGTCATTTTGTTTTTTTTTTTTGTTTTTTTTTGTACTGGCGGAACCGGCTTGCAGCCGACAGCCGCGCCGTAGACCCCCAGGTGACACGTAAGCAGGAGGACCCACCACCCCTGGAGTCACATTTCATACACTCAGCACATCCTCTGGGTTTCAAACCCTTCATCTCTAGGCTGAGGATCAGCAGAGCCTTATCCAGCGGAGCCACCGTGGCCGGTGGTTCAACCCGTCATTTTGTTGTCCCCTGAAATTTGCTGTAAATTTTTTTTTGTTGACTTGAGCTGAATAGTCAATAAACTCCATCGACAAACACAATATGATGGGGAGAAGTGCCAAAAAATTCCTAAACCTTTTGTCTTTGTGCTGATTTAGTCATAAACCTTTTTTTGGTGTTGATTTAATCCTAAATCTTTTTGTTGCGTTAATTCAGTCATTTCCGTCCAATTTTGGCCGGATTTTGCTGAGTGGACATCGGTCGGCTAATGTGGCCTGATCAACGCCGACGTGAACAACTTTAAAAAAAAATTATTTTTTTTAATTTTAATTTTTTTCTTTTTTTCTTCCTCCAGCCGGTCGCTGGAGCTCGGCAACCGACCAAAGGCGACAGCCAACGAGGCCGCCTCGAGGCCTGGGCGGCAAGGCTCGCCCTCGCTGGATCTAGCGAGGTCAAGCCTCACCCATGGCTGGCGAGGGCGAGGGCGTGGAGGCGGCCTCGCTGCAGTCACGCCGTCCCCGCTCGCGCGCCGTTCCGTGTTTCTTCTCCTCTCGCGCTCGTCACCCGGCCCGCTCACCGTCCGCCGGAGCTAATCCAGCCACTGCCGTTGCCGTCGAGCGGCCTCGCACCTAGCCGGCCCGGCTCGCCCTCACCGGCCATGGGCGAGGCTCAACCCTCGCTAGATTTGGCGAGGGCGAGCCTCGCCACCCAGCGAGAGGCCGCCCTTGCGGCCACTGGCAAGGTGGCCAGCAAGGTCGACCTCAACCTCGCCGGCCGTCACCTTTGGCTGGTGGCCGAGCTCCAGCCGACCGGGCCGGAGGAAGAAAAAAAGAAAAATAAAAACATAAAAATAAAAAATATTAAAAATATTAAAATTGAAAATATTAAAATATTATTAAAAGTTGTCAACATCAGCGCCGATCAAGCCACATTAGGCGGCCGGCCTACAGTCAGCAAAATCCGGCCAAAATTGGTCGGAAATGACTGAATTGGCACAACATAAAAAAGTTTAGGATTAAATCGGCACCAAAAAAAGGTTTAGGACTAAATCAGTATAAAGACAAAAGGTTTAGGACTTTTTTGGCACTTCTCCCCAAGATGATGGCCAGCAGCAGCAGCAACAAAGATGAATCGTCATCGATCGCACCGTATGCCATGCAACTAGCGACTTCATCGGTCGTGCCCATGGTCCTAAAAGCGACGGTCGAGCACGTCGAGCTGGGCGTGCTCGATATACTGGAGAGAGAAGGCCCGGACGCCATGCTCTCTTCTTCGCAGATCGCTTCCAAGATTCCCGTCAAGAACAACCCGGATGCACACAACACGCTGGACAAAATGCTTAGCCTCCTCGCAAGCCACTCGTTTCTCAGTGTTTATCTTGGAAAAGATCACCAGGGTGAGGGGGCTGCAGGGTCTATGGTTTGGCACCCGTGGCCACAAGTATTTCTTGAGGAACCGGGAAGGTGGTTCATTGAGTGGTCAGGTGCTGATGGTTCAGGACAAGGTCATGATTGATCTGTGGTAATTGTTCTTTCCAGACAAAAGAAGAAATTACTAGGTTCTCCGTAGATGATATGAAAGCTGCTTTTTTGAAAGTTAGATTCTCACCTTGAGTTTATGTTCGTCCACCTTAAATAGGACTAAGCCTGACAGATTTGCTCTATGGAATTATGTTTATGCTTTTGATTCATTTTCATATGGATTTTATTTCTCCCAAATTCCTTGTTTCTAAAAGGTATAGACATGTACTCTGCGTCGTCTTCATAGTTTAGACATCTCGTGTCCTGTGGTATGAAACACCGAGTTACAAGGCCATTGCTACAGCTCTTTGCTGTAGAATTGTAGTTTCAATCTGAAACTTCAAATTCAGTATTTGGGATCAGAGATGTTTCGTACTGAGATAAACCATTTTCATATATGTCAGAGTGTGATGCATCGTTTATGAATCATGCTTTGTCTGCATCATTTTCGCATCTGGGAAGTACAGTTCACGACAGTTTAGGCTCTTGTGGGAACAGGTTCTGGAAGGAGTTCCATTCGAAAGGGCACATGGTGTGAATGCATTCTCATACTTAGGGAAGAAAGCCAGATTTTCTGAGTTTTTCAAGGACTCGATGAAAGAATACAACGAGCTGTTCATGTCGGCGATCTTGGATGCCTACAAAGGTGTTGAAGGGCTTGACTCACCGGTTGATGTAGACGTGGTGAAGGTTCCATTCTTAGCATGATCATTTCCAAATACCCTCACATTAAGGGGATCAACTTCGACCTGGCATCAGTTATCGGGAAGTCGCCTTCTTATCCAGGAACGGAAGCGAGGGAGAATTCTCATACAGACTTATCGGCCGTTGACAGTGTTAGAAAAGTCAAAACGGTCCAGAATTCCTGTGAAGTCCCGAAGGTTTTATGTAGCACCTGCATAAACTTTAAAGGTATCTCAAGCGGTTTTTTATCATATAGACCCCCTTCCACAAATGCGATTGTGTTGGGAGAAACAGATAGCATTTCTGCCATAAACTATTCATTAATTTTTTGCTATCTCAACCAACCCTAAGTTGAATTTTCATTTGGGAACAGTGATGCAGTTTCTTAACTAGTATTGCATCAATGTAAATTATGGTCAAGGACATAATGCAAACCAACAGAGACATTCCTTCCTACTTCCTTTTAATCACAATAAAGAATCTAAAGCATCATTGTTTGAGACACATGACAGTTTAGTAATTCATAAATTGATTAATTTCGAAATCTGATGGAGACTATGACTTGCTACTGGTATTGAGAACATTGCAGGAGATATGCTTGTGAGTATTCCTAAAAGAGATGCCATTTTCATGGAGGTTAGTCTTAGATGCTACAGGAAGTTTGCAGAACAAGGAGCTAGAAGAATGCTTTTTTCGTTATCATCAGAGTTCTAGTTAACTTCCCTAAATTCCAAGTCTCGTGCAAATTTCAGCTCTTTGCACGTTATGAGCACTAACTCGGTAATTGATGACAGTGAATACTTCATACATGGAGCGGCGAACTCTGTATCAAGATACTGAAGAACTGCTGCAACACTTCACCTGACTGCAGGAAAGTCATGGTGATTGATCTGGTGATTCCGGAAACACCTGGAGTTAATCTTGCTTCTGTGAGCCTGTTTCAATTGTTCGTGTTCATCACGAGCGTGTTTCAAGGTGGAAAAGAGAGGACCGAGAAAGAGTTCAAGACTCTAGCAACGGAGGCAGGGTTTTCTGGCATTCGAGTGGCAAGTCATGCTCACAACTTCTTACAAGAATGCCGAATCCTGCCAATTGCATGCTCAAGCAGGCTAGTAAATTGCCCAGCTCATCATTAGATATGAAAGCTCAACAATTCATGTATGATTGATCATGTATAATAAAGAGATTAGTCACACGCAGGCATGTATAGAGAGTACATGATGTAAACCTCTGTTTACAGGATGTAATTGGCTCACCAAAAAAGTTAATTTGGGAGCATTATTAATAAGCAACGTTGGGTGATTCAGAACGAATGAACATCCCGCTATTTCGTTGCTTTTCCTTCATGCAAATTTTGGACAACTAGTTAAAATTGCAACTAATAAATGGCAAATCAATGTCTTCCTAGCACTGAGTAAACAACATCATATCAAACGAGCTTGAGCAGTAATGTAATCTTGGAATTCTATATGTCATGTCAAGTAGTCTCTCCTATCAACATGATTACTACAAAACCACTGGACTTGTATGTGTTTCTGTATCCCTCCCGAATTCTTCATGAAAGTTCCATCAGACGGGCATATTTCTGCATGGCAGAATGCAGAAAGGTACACGGCCTCAAGCAAATTATTTCCAAATGATAAGTGGATTTTGCTTTCCTACTAATGTTGTCATCTTGACCTTTCTGCAATTAATAGTTAAGAGTTGAATCATCCAATCACAGATATTCGGATTAGTAGAGGCACGTAACCCTAAATGCCCTCAGCAGCCAAGGTACATCGGCACAGGCAAATTTTTTACTAAAATGAATCTTCAACCAAACTAATGAAATTCAATGATGCGAAGATTGGAAAGCTAACTGAACTAGTAATCAGGGCAAAAGAAACTTACTGAACTAGTAATCATTGTTAAAGACCCAATTCAGCTAAATTGGAACAGCTCTCTTTAATACTTACTGAACCAGTAATCATGGTGAAAGAAACTTAGAAAGTGAGGACATTACATCATACTCCTGAAGGGCCTCAAAGGCCCAGCTACGAGAAAAAGCCAAAACGGCAACATCCAAACAAATTAGAAGCCTAATTGTGACCCCAACGCAATGCATAACTAAATCATTCACCTTCCGACGTCTACTCTCTTTCTACTTGAATGGTGACGTGACTTATCTTGTACTCTCTTCTGATGTAGTCCACGACCTTGTCCAGGACCATATCGGCATTGGCGTCACGCTTTATTTTGACATGGCAGGCTAATAGCACCTTTCCAACCGTTATAGCCCAGATGTGCAATTCATGGACTGCAATCACTTCATCCATCTTGCAAAGTCCACTCTCGAGCCTAGTGGCATCAATCTCTCTAGGCGTACTCTCCATCAAAACCTCCAGAATGCTACGGAGCATCCTTATTGTTGTCCCAAGCACAATTACTGAGAATATCAGGGTGCAAATCAAGTCGACAATCTTCCACTCGGGCTTAATCCATATAATTGCACCACCAATCATCACACCCACACTTTGAATGGAATCCCCAAGTACATGAAGATAAGCACCTTGCATGTTAATATTACGTTGCTGCTTCTGTTTGGCTCCAAGTTTTGAGTCACCTTCAGCTTCCGAGCAAGTCTGCAAAAGAGGCTCAGTTTGATCTGTTTCATGGCCATGAAGTTGATCAGCATGTCCTTTAGAATCTTCTCCATGATGATGATGGTCATGTTTCTTGATGGTTAATCCATGAGTATGCAAATCACCACGATCCTCATGGCTATGAGCATGATCACTATGTTCATGTGCATCATCATGCCCATGACTATGTCCATGCCCATGGTCATGACCATGACCATGACCATGACCATGGCTGTGATCGTGACCCAGTAACAGTGCCATGGCAATATTCACAAGAAGACCAAAGGCAGCAATAATGAACATGAGAAAGCCATGAACTTCCGTTGTACCATTGATTAGTCTTTCTATTGCTTCATACACAAGAATCCCAGCAAGTAGCCATATAATCTGGATGGAGACAAGTGCACCAAGAATTTCAATTCGGAAGAAACCATAAGACTGGCGTGGAGTTGCCTCCCAACCTGATGCCCAAAGAGAGAAGAAGGATATCGCATATGCGGCAACATCCGACAGCAAATGCGCTGCATCTGTGAGGATGGCAAGACTGTTGGCTTCAATACCACCAACTACTTCTATGCTCATGAAGATAATACAAAGCACCACCGCAATCAAAAGTTTCTTCATAGAGGTTGACCTCTCTCTTGCATCTTTTGAACTATTTCTAGCATCTGAAAAACCACAAGGTGCCTCTGCACATACCTTACTACCAACCTGGCTTGTTTCCATGGCTGGCACATCTCGACACACTTCAATGATGTGTCCATGTTCAGAATCATGCGTGCTCATCTGCAGCAAAAGAAACAACCAAGTGAGTCGAATAAAGTGATGGCCGCATAGCTAAAGGTACACTGAAGGATACCAGAGTAAGACTAAGCCTATACCAAGAAATCTTTATGGTTGATTTCATTTCCTCGTCTAAAGTTGGATGGTTCCACTAAAAGGAAAAAGAGATGACAATTGCACTCCCCAAATTTACACTGGCACTCTTGGGCCTTGTCCAACCCAAGATATGATCCCCCCTGTCAGACCAGAATTAACGAGTATTTTTCACTTGGTTTTTGTGTCTTTTTTCATTCTAAGGGATTGAGAATGTTGATGTAGTTAATCCTCACACATAGGCCATAACAACTCATGGCGCCACATTATAGGCCGAAATGCTTGCCCAAAAATGAAATATACTGGTCTACTTTGATTCTTAGTTTGCCTATTTCATTTTGGCCAAGCTTTTCCGCAGATGCTGAGGCACCACGTGTTGCTATGAGCTGTATATTAGGACCGGTTGCAGATAGACTAGACTAACATCAATATTCCGGGTTCGCTTACATAGCAAATAAGTCAGACATAATTTATTTATTTGGTCTGAGAAATACACTTTCTTCGCTAAGGTTTAAATGCAATGAAGGATCCCTGCGCTATCAAACCCACGAAAAAGTATGAAGCAATCAATTTATTGGTCATTGAAGACCAGGGACATCTAAAACCAGCATCGAGCAACAAATTTAAGTCACAGCTCAAGTGCAATTACCCAGATGACTGCCCTAATACTCACGACATACAGGTGAAGAAAAATCTCATAAGCAAAGATACCATAAGAAGAAATATCGGCAACAGGTCAATCAAATCAACTAATGATACCGCCAGCTAAAAAGAGGATAAACACACAAGTCCTGAGGACCAAGGAGATATGCCATACAAGTCAACTTATGACAGAACACTACAAACATGCACGGATGACAGATCTTGGTCACAAAAGGCTAAGGGCAGCCGAATCCCCAAACCAAAAATACAATTACACAATCACACCTGAACATTCGCACCCGAAAAATTCTAAAAGAGGCCAAAACAAGGGGGGCCCAGTGACCCCCTGCAAGAATTAGGCCTCTGTAATACAAGCAAAACGGACCTCATCATCTTCTTCAAAGCCAAGAAAGCCCACACCCATCAAGTTCCCAGTATCGTAATTCTTAATTCAGTTACAACCAGACTCTAAGCCATTGAAGGCAGCTCCCCTGGCTCATAATCAGCAAAATTCACTCGCACACTGCATCGAATCCAATATCTAGAAAAGCTCATCATCAAGTCAACACTCGAAGTCACCCTCGAATTCCCACATACTCGCATCCACAAAAAATAAAAAAAGAAACCCTCCAACAAAACCCTTTTATCAGCTCGAGCCAAATTCTTTACAGCATCAAACCACGATCCGAACCCAAAAGAGAAAAAGAAAAAAAAAAGAAAACCACCGAAGTGAAGGCGAATGGGAGAAAAACAACAGACCTTGCCGCTCCGGACTGAGCTCCGGAGATGGAGAGATCGACGCGGCCGCCGGTGCCTTTCGCGGCGGAGACGGTTGCGCTCCGACTAGGTCTCCCTCGCCTTCATCTCCTTCCGTCCCGAGCTTTGACTCTTCTCCCTCTTATAACCGAGGTTTGAGAGGGAGTTTGGCGTCCTCGATTATAATTCCCAAAATAGAAAGAGTAAAACAAATTAAAAATTCCTCTCTTTTTTAATCTAATTTGGTTTAAGTACATCATCATCCGGTCCCTGCCCCGGTCAGACTATTATCCAAGTTCAATGCATGCACAATCATTGCTTGCCAACTCACAACCAAAACATATTCTTTCACAATATTTTCATCGAGTCAATATCACGAAAATCCTAAATCGATATGATTATAATAAATTTAATTCAAATTAATTTTTTCACCATCATAAATTCCTAACTAGTATATGTGTATATTCGTTAAATTTTTATCATCAAATTTCTGAATTAGATTACACGTGATAATTAACGAGTATACCAATTTTAGATTTTATCTTCTGTTTGTGTACTAATTTGAGGTTTTTTTCATGGTATTAATCCAATCTAATAGAAAATATTGAAAAGTAAATTTGTCATAAATATATTATTTTAAAATTTTTGGTAAGATAAATTTATCACAATTGTATCTATATAGGGTTTTTGCTAGTCAAAAAATTTAATTTATGATAAATTGATCACAAATGACTTGATTTGAGTTTTTTTGTGCTATTAAATCATTTTATTTTGGGATATTTGCTATTCAACATATTACGATTGTTTTGATGTGATTGAAACTTATTATGATTTGACTAGTAGGAGAACTCTGCCGGCTGGTTGGAATTGAAAAATGACATGAAAAAGATTGCCCACCTAGAAACATAATAAAATTAAGGGTTAATACAACAGACGACTAAGTTGGCACATTAATAAATTGATATACACATATTAAATTTATCTCAAACTAATTTTTTAACTTTCAAAAATTATAAACCCAGATATCGTTTGACAAATTTACTCTAAATTGATATATTTATAACAAATTTACTTTTCGTTAGTTTTTATTAAATTTTACTGTCAAATTACTAAATTAGATGACATCTAACAATTGATCGATACACTTATTTGGGATTTCACTTTGTATGTCATATTTGTACCATTTTTATGATTTTCTATGGCATTAATCCAATTTAACGGATGATATATTTATTACAAAGGTATTGGTTTGGGATTTTTTTACAGTTAAACAAATAAGTTTTTGATAAATTTATTACATGTGTATCAATTTGAGTGTTTTTGTGGTTATTTGGGTAAATTTATTATATGTGTATCAGTTTAGGATTTTTCGTGATAAAAAAATTAGTTTAAGATAAATTTATGATTGAAGTATCACTATCAATTTGGAGTTTTTCAAAGTATTAACACTAAAATTAAGCAGAGAACGACGAAGGAGAAACGAAATGACAAACACTTATGGCCTATGGACCGTCATTTTATGATGAATAGCCATAAATCAAGCGATCGTGTAAATAGAGTTGAGGGTGGTATCCAATTCTTTTGGCACTAGGGGATCGTATAAGTCAGTGTTATAATTGGACAAAACTCAGAAAACCAAAGAAGGCAGAGAGGACTTAGCTTCGGTTTTCCTCCTGGAACAGCAGGAAACGCAGATGATTCTTCTTTGGCAGCAGGCCGGGAACCTCCATCACCGGACCACCACCACCACCCGCCGGCCGTTCAGGAGCTCCTTCGCCACGATTGACACGAGCCGGCGGAGCATATGGTTGCCTCGCATCCACTGCGGAACGCTAGCAAAAATGGAGGCTTGATGGGTTGAAGCTGTCCGATGGAGGGGTCGAAAAGTTCGGAGAGCAGAGTAGACATTCCCTTTTTCGCTTTAGTCTCGGGTGCTCTTGCCTTTGAGCATTAGAATCGCCATTGAAAGCATAAAGCTTCCTCTTTTCCTCTCATTCTCTCCTTCTCCCATTGTTCTCTCCGTTTCCTTTTTAGCCAAAGAAGAAGAAGAAGAAGAAGAAGAAGCAGAATCCCCGTCCGAAGAACCACAGCAGCCACCTAGAAAGCTCGCTCTCACCTGCTTCGAACCACCGCCATCCGTCGCGCCTCCTACGTCTTTGACTCCGGATCTTTGCGAGCGATCTTGGGCACGAGCGCACGTCGAGCTTCGATCGGAAAGCGAAGAGCTTTCCGGATTTGCGGTCTCGTCTTCCTCTTCGAGCTCTGCCCAAAGCGAAAAGCCGGGTTCCTTCACCGCTAGGCCTGAGGACTATGAAGACTTACGAACAGAACGAGACAAAAAGAGATGAGAATGGATGAAGGATTTTGGATTTGTTTCCTCTGTATTCAAGGGAAGAACATTCATCCGAGAGCCTTATATCTTGCTTGCTCTTCTATCTTACTTACATTACAAGCGGTTTATCCAAAGAACCGCCAAGATGCGGTTTCACAGTTCAACTAACTAAGAAAACTAACAGACAGAAGAAACAGAATAAGAAAGTAAATTGTTACATGCTTAAAACAGAATAATGATTCTGCAGAGGACAAGTGAAGCTGAAAGTTTCGCTATTGACTTCATTCCTTTCCTTCTTGGTCGAATCAGCAGCACTGGGAGAACCAAAAGGAACTTCAGTTTCCATTCCCCAAATTGTTAAAAAACAAAAATCGTCTTTTTACTCTTTATTTCTCAGCGGATCTTTCTGGGGGTGGCACCTTAGATCTGTGCCAAAATTTAAGGTAAAAAGGAAATAGGATCTTTATCTGAATACCGTCTCTCAACCAATTTTTTGGAAATTCGGTTTCTGATAATTGAACATCTTGCTCACTTTTACTTCCTCTGTTCTCAGCAGCATCTTTGTTTCCTTTCTTTGTTGAAGCCGCAATGATTGAACCAGCAACGGAGTGTGTGTTCATTATATAGTTCTTAACAAGGACGTCGGTTGGGCGTGGTCGTCGGACGTAATTCGTGCGCAGCGCGGTGGCCACCGGAGCCTCTCTCTCTCTCCCTTTCTTCCCTTGCTCGAACCCTCTTCACCCTTGGACTTCTTCTTCCCCGATGCTTCTCCTTCACCGAGACCTTGCTTCCTCATCGAAAGCTCACCCAAACCAACGGCACATACACCGCCGGCCATGAACTCCGGCGGCCATTAATCCACTTGCCGGAACGAATAAAACCGCGCCTACTCGATGATACACGATTCTGGTTCGGAAAAAGCTGCTGCGACGAACGGCGGGCCTCCAGCAATGGTCCGGGACTCTCACGAGCTCGCCCTCTCCCTGTCGCTCCCTCTCTTGGCCAACCCCTTCCACCCCCCCCCCCCCCCCAACTCCCCTCTCTTTCTTGATTTTTTTTAAATTTTAATAAGTAGTGATAGTAATGTAAATGGTCCTAATGTCTATGTGCAATGCATTTTAATGAAAACATACACGATGCATTTTAATGAAAATTATTCATTTTACTTTTCTTTTCTTTAGAAACTAATCCCTAATTTTCTATGCAAAGGGAAAAATTTAGGCGTCAATAATATGTTTTTATACAAATTATACAACATATAAATGTGATGCTAATTCTGTTTTACAAGAAAAAAAAAAATTAATAATGCAACTTTTACAAATCACATGATCATCACGAATTGAACGGAGGCCCTGAAGTTCAATTTGGAGAAATGTTGAGTTGGATCTCTTTTCTAGAGGCCCCAATGGCTCAGGCCATTCCCACGATAGAACCTCCATAATTGCTCCCTCGCGGCTGTCGGGTGCGGGCAAAATACTGTAGTTTCGTACGCAATTTGTGACGGGTCGGTGTAAATCGTCGTATCAAGACGGTTATCGGTCTAATATAAAATGACATGTGACCTAACAAGTACAACTGTGCTCCCGTGCAACCCCGAACTCGACGCCAAATGGGCTCCCAACACGACCCATTTGTCGCTTTCCTGGGCCTTGAATACCTTTCGCTTTCTTCTTTCCCTGTTCCAGTTGCCTCTTGCTTCAAGCAAAATCGAGCTACGAGCCCACAAGCGAGGAATGGCTTCTCGATAGGGACCCTTCGGGGTGTTTGGCATCCCCTACGTTGCCACGTCGCCTGTCTACGGGATTTGCACGCTCTTTATCTACACATATGGTCCATTTATTTGAAGGAAAATTGTTCTTGAGAAGTTGTTTCCCGACTTTTCCAGTGTTTTCTTTTTCTTTTTCTTTTTTCCTTTTTGTTGGAGAAACTGGTATTATTGGATAAAAGAGCTCTTAAACATACGATTCCAACAAAGGAGAAGCGAACATTACATCATACTCCTGAAGGACCTCACAGGCCCAGCTACGAGAAAAAGGCCCAAACGACAATATCCAAACAAATTAGAAGCCTAATTGTGACCCCAACGCTACCGTCCATATACAATGCCATAACTAAATCATTCACCTTCCCAAATCTACTCTCTTTCTACTTGAATGGTGACGTGACTTATCTTGTACTCTCTTCTGATGTAGTCCACGACCTTGTCCAGGACCATATCGGCATTGGCGTCACGCTTTATTTTGACATGGCAGGCTAATAGCACCTTTCCAACCGTTATAGCCCAGATGTGCAATTCATGGACTGCAATCACTTCATCCATCCCGCGAAGTCCACTCTCGAGCCTAGTGGCATCAATCTCTCTAGGCGTACTCTCCATCAAAACCTCCAGAATGTTACGGAGCATCCTTATTGTTGTCCCAAGCACAATTACTGAGAATATCAGGGTGCAAATCAAGTCGACAATCTTCCACTCGGGCTTAATCCATATAATTGCACCGCCAATCATCACACCCACACTTTGAATGGAATCCCCAAGTACATGAAGATAAGCACCTTGTATGTTAATATTACGTTGCTGCTTCTGTTTGGTTCCAGGTTTTGAGTCACCTTCAGCTTCCGAGCAAGTCTGCAAAAGCGGCTCAGTTTGACCGGCTTCATGGTCATGATGTTGATCAGCATGTCCTTTAGAATCTTCTCCATGATGATGATGGTCATGTTTCTTGACGGTTAATCCATGAGTATGCAAATCACCACGATCCTCATGGCTATGAGCATGATCACTATGTTCATGTGCATCATCATGCCCATGGTCATGACCATGACCATGACCATGGCTGTGATCGTGACCCAGTAACAGTGCCATGGCAATATTCACAAGAAGACCAAAGGCAGCAATAATGAACATGAGAAAGCCATGAACTTCCGTTGTACCATTGATTAGTCTTTCTATTGCTTCATACACAAGAATCCCAGCAAGTAGCCATATAATCTGGATGGAGACAAGTGCGCCAAGAATTTCAATTCGGAAGAAACCATAAGACTGGCGTGGAGTTGCCTCCCAACCTGATGCCCAAATAGAGAATAAGGATATTGCAAATGAGGCAACATCCGACAGCAAATGCGCTGCATCTGTGAGAATGGCAAGACTGTTGGCTTCAATACCACCAACTACTTCTATGCTCATGAAGATAATACAAAGCACCACTGCAATCAAAAGTTTCTTCATAGAGTTTGACCTCTCTCTTGCATCTTTCAAACTATTTCTAGCGTCTGAAAAACCACAAGGTGCCTCTGCGCATACCTTACTACCAACCTGGCTTGTTTCCATGGCTTGCACATCTCCACACACTTCAATGATCTGTCCATGTTCAGAATCATGTGTGCTCATCTGTAGCAAAAGAAACAACCAAGTGAGTCAAATACCCTAAGTAAGTGATGGCCGCATAGCTAAAGGTACACTGGTAGCGTAAGAGTAAGCCTATACCAGGAAATCTTTATGGCTGATTTCATTTCCTCATCTAAAGTTGTATGGTTCCACTAAAAGAAAAAAGAAATGACAAATTGAAGTTCGCCAGACATAGTGAGACGATTGCATTCCCCAAATTTACACTGGCACTCTTGGGCCTTGTCCAACCCAAGATATGATCCCCCCTGTCAGACCAGAATTAACGAGTATTTTTCACTTGGTTTTTGTGTCTTTTTTCATTCTAAGGGACTGAGAATGTTGATGTAGTTAATCCTCACACATAGGCCATAACAACTCATGGCACCACATTATAGGCCAAAATGCTTGCCCAAAAATGAAATTTACTGGTCTACTTTGATTCCTAGTTTGCCTATTTCATTTTGGCCAAGCTTTTCCGCCGATGGTGAGGCACCAGAGGTTGTATGAGCTGTAGATTAGGACTGGTTGCAGATGGACTAGACTAACATCAATGTTTTGGGTTCGCTTAAATTAGAAAAGGACACAGCAAATAAGTCAGACATAATTTATTTATTTGGGCTGAGAAATACACTTTCTTCGCTAAGGTTTAAATGCAATGATGGATCCCTGCGCTATCAAACTCAATATGAGAGAGAGTATTTCTCGACATTCTTCAGCAACATCATCTGTCTCAACATACCTATGGAAGTCCACTTAGATCCTACATGTGGTCACTGAACAGTATATGTCACATCCACAACCGTATGACATGCTATAAAAGTTGGATGTTAACAGTGATGACATTGATATACAGTGTACGCACTTAAAAACTCCTTTTATAGGTTTGAATCTTCCCTTCATTACGTTGTTGACATCAACAATCCTCCATCTTACTAGAGCAACTCGAAGCACTAGCTTATATACTTAAAAAGTTCTTTTCTAGCATGCAACTGTTCCTTTTCCTGCATCCAGCATCACAGTCTATAAAGTCCTCAAAACGTGTCAACATCCTAAAATAACATAAGCAAATTCCATAAGTAGATCCTAGAAACCTAGCCCAGCCGCCTATGCCACATTCTATCACAAACCTTCATGCTTATTCATGGTGCATCATGCCCAAATATTTCCCCCATTCCTCTTTCTTCTAACTTTTGTGGCTCCAAAATCTAACTGCAAAACCCTTCAAATGAATAGAGAATGAAGAGCTTATAACTAAGGTCAATAATAAATTCTTCCCACAAAAAAGTATGAAGCAATCAATTTGTTGGTCATTGAAGACCAGGGACATCTAAAACCAGCACCGAGCAACAAAGTTAAGTCACAGCTCCAGTACAATTACCCAGATGACTGGCCTAATACTCACGACATATAGGTGAAGAAAATTCTCATAAGCAAAGATACCGTTGGAAAAAATATCGGCAATGGGTCGATGAAATCAACTAATGATACCGTCAGCTAAAAAGAGGATAAACGCAAGTCCCCAGGACGAAGGATATCTGCCACACAAGTCAACTTATGACAGAACACTACAAACATGCACGATGACAGATCTTTGTCATAAAAAACTAAGGACAGCCGAATCCCCAAACCAAAGATAGAGTTACACAATCACACCTAAACATCCGTACCCGAAAAATTCTAAAAGAGGCTAAAAACAAGGAGCCCCAGTGACCCCCTGCGAGAATTAGGCCGCTGCAATCCAAGCAAAACGGACCTCATCATCTTCTTCAAAGCCGAGAAAGGTCCCACCCATCAACTTCCCAGTAGCGTAACTCTCAACCCAGATACAACCAGACTCTAAGCCATTGAAAGCAGCCTCTCTGGCTCGTAATCAGCAAAATTCCAGTCGCACACCGCATCGGATCCAATATCTTGAAAAAGCTCACCATCAAGTCAATGCTCAAAGCCACCCTCGAATTCCTACGTAATCGCATCAAGAAAAAGAAAAGAACCACCCTCCAACAAAACCCATTTACCAGCTCAAGCCGAATTCGACACCCACCGACATTACAGCATCAAACCACGAATCCGAACCCCAAAAAGAGCGAAAAAAAAGAAGAAAGAAAGAAAACCAACGAAATCAAGGCGAATGGGAGAAAAACAAGAGACCTTGCTGCTCCGGAGACGGAGAGATCGACGCGGTCGCCGGAGCTTCCCGGGGCGGCGGCGGCGCTACGACTAGATCTCCCTCGTCTCCATCAACTTCCGTCGCGAGCTTCGACTCTTCTCCCACTTATCCGCGACGTTCGGCGGGGAGCTCGTTGTCGTCGTGCGAAATTTCCGAAAGTTAAAAAGCAAAACAAATTAGAAATACCTTTTCTTAAAAATTTAATTTGAGTATGGTATCATGCGCAGTCGGATTATCAGGCGATGTCCATGTACATGTACTTATGCTTTTTGTCAGCCATTGCCTGTGGCGGTCGCAACGACAGAAAAAAAAAAAAAAAAAAAAACATTTTCTTTCACATTTTGTTTATTTGGCTTTTGTGGGGTCGGGTTGTTGTATAGCCCCAACACCCACGTTCGTTTAATTTTTTTATAATCAAAAACTGTAAATTGATATGCTATTATAAATTTATCTTTTATTAGTTTAAGTTAAAATTTATAGTCAGATTGGGATTTTTTTTGGTGATATCAATCTAATTTAATGAGAACTAACGAATGATAAATTTGTCATAAAAATATCAATTTAAGATTTTTTGTGGTTGTATCGATTTAAAGTTTAAGTCGATCAACGAATTAATGTAAGGTAAATTTATCATGAATGGATAAATTAGAATCTTTTTTATCATATTAAAATTAGTCATTGAGCGGTATTGTGAAAGTTTCGATGTGATGGAAACTTAGTAAGATTTGACTGGTAGGAGAAATATGCCAATCGGTTGGAATTGAAAGTTGAACTGAAAAGATTAGCCGCCAACCTGGAAAATATAATAATAATAGAGGGCGGACGGCAAGATAGGAACGAAACGACAAAACACTAATGGCCCATGTATGGCCTATGGGACCACCGTTTCATGATGTATAGCCACGACTCAAACCGTTTCATGATGAATAGCCATGATTCAAGGGTTGTATAAGGGCACAAATGATAATAATTCTAGTCAAATATTGATTTATGAAAAAAAATCGTTTTTATTTCTCAATAAGATTTTAAGCAAAAATTCATGTTTGATAAGGATACAAAAATTCTATTCCAAAAATAGAATTTCGTCAAATATTTCCTCTCCTGAGAGACGACAGATGGTGGCAGTAGCAACGGAAGGCAACCGGCGACAGCGATCAGCGCACGATGACGACAATCGATGAACGACAGCAACAATTAGCAACCAGCGGATGGCAGTGGCGACATGTGACCGTCAACTGGTGGACGGCGAGTAGCAACAACAAATGGGTAGCCAACTAGTATTGAGGACGAGCAATAAAGAGAGTTTTTATTTATCTTTTCTATTCCAAACATATTTTTAGACTAAAAATTTGTTTAAAAAAATGAAATTGTATCACCATGGATTTCTGTTCCAGAAATAAGTTAAAACAAAAAAATTGTTCTAGAACAAAAGCAGAATAGTTATCATACGTGCTCTAAGTAGAGTTAAGGGTAAAACTTCGACATGTCGTATCTAGTTCTTTTAGCGTTGGGGAGCAAAGCTTGGCACGATCATTCTCAAGGTAGATAACATAAATGATCCTAAAATTTGACTAAATGTATAATGTAATTCCTAAATTTTAATTTTGTTCAGTATGGTACCATAAGTTTAGTTCAATGTGCAACGTCATTTTTAAACTTCTAATTTGTTCAATATGATGCCGGGACTTTTAGTACATATTTAATTTATTCCCTAGACTATGTAAATTCATACAATCTAGGGGTTGCATTAAACAAATTAAAAGTTCAAGGATGATGTTACACAGTAGACTAAAGTTCATATACCACATTACATACTTAGTCAAAATTGAAGGACCATTTGTGTCATTATTGTTAGGCTAAATTAATCACTTAAAGAAGGGTGAACAAGTGATAGCGTGGAATTTAAACAAGTTAAAACAATATTGCAATAGGACAACATATGACAAGTAGCTATGCAGTCTTTCGATCTTATCGGTGTACAATAAACTTTCATAGAAATGTAAACAGGACTTTAGGGATAGAGAAATTTGTATACAGTAGAAGTATAGTAATTCGGTATTCACAAACTTACGTATGTGCTGCCACGCTAACAATCTATCAACTATATTCTACTAGTATGAATCAATAGGTTACAAGGACTGAGTAAGTGCTACTCAAGCTCGTGTGAAAGATCTGCTAATCTCACACTTACAATCTCTAACAGATTATAATAATCAGCTCAAGTAAGAAAGAAGTATTTGGAATAAGACTTCACTTGTGTCCTTCAGCAATATGACTCCCTTTTTTGTACTCCTTCGTGTCCAGGCTAATCGTTGGACCTTCAATCAACCATCTAATCAAACTGTTGGACTTGAATCTTTAGGAAGATCTAATCAATTTTTGATTGCTGAGAGAGAAGTTCCTTGTAAGATCTATCGCCGGTATAGCATATTAGGTTTCCATAAGTTGGGTCTTTCCTATGGAGAAATTTCTGCCTTCAATATGATTGTTCCGTTGGTAGATTGAACATTCCATATGCACCAAGATTGATTTAGATAAATTCCTTTTGGAAAATCAAGGTATACTTAGGCTCCGTTCATTTCACGGAAAATGACTTTCGGGAAAACATTTTCCGGATTTTCCGGTGTTCGTTTCACAGAAAATAAACTACTTAAGGAAAATGTTTTCTATCATTAAAAAAAAACAACCTTCAAAGATGAGGAAAATGTTTTCCACTCCATAACTTCTTCCACTTTACTTCTTTTCATCAATACATTTTTGTTTTATTTTTATGCTTTCTTTTTTTCTTTTCATCTTTCTTCCTTAGCTTGGCCGGTCACCGGCCACGACGGCGGCCGGCGATCGGCCGTGAGCCAAGCGAGGCTCCACTCTAGGCTGGCAAGTGGCCGCGAGCTAGGCGAGGCTCCGCCTGCCTGATCTAGGGAAGCCGAGCTCGCCTGAGCTTGGCGAGCTCGGGCCTAGCCAGATCGGGCGAGGCCGAGCCTCGCCGGCCTAGGGCGGAGCTCTGGCCTCGCCAGATCCGGTGAGCTGGGCGCGACTCGGGCCTCGCCCAAGCTCGCCAGAGGTTCGCCGGGCTCTGGCAAGCCGCGAGCTCGCCGAATCTGGCGGTGGAGCTCAAGCTCCCGATCCAGGTGAGCTCGGCAACACTCGGGTGAGGCCCGAGCCCCGCCCAACTCGCCGGATCTGGCGACCGTGTCTTGGTCGACCACTGGCCATCGTCAGGCATGCGATGGCGGAGGAAGGAGGAAGGAAAAGACAAAGGAAAAAAGAAAAATAAAGAAAAAAATAAGAAATAAGAAATTTTTCATTTTTTAAAAATACAAATAATTAAAAATTCATTTAAAAAAATATATAAAAAATAAAACTAATTTTTTGGTCAATTAAAAATATTAAAATTCAATTTTTGATAATTTTTCTTAAACAATTAAATTAGCTAATGAACGGTGGAAAATATTTTCCACTCAAAGTTTAGGTTTCGGCCGAACACCGGAAAATGAAACACAGGAAAATGTTTTCCAGAAATATGATATTTTTCGCGAAACGAACGGACCCTTAATATGAAATCCACACCGATCTTCTAGCAGTTAGCATGAGATCCGATCATTGTCCTTATTCCAAGATTGAATATAAAAGATAGGATATTTATTACGTCGTTGAGTCTAATGACTAATGAGTAACATCTAATGATACACATTAGAGTTTTTATTTGAAAGAACATATCATCATAATCGAAGAACGATTGAAGGAAGTTTTGTCAATCTTCAAAACTAATAAGGGAATTTTCCTCGACAATTATTCCTTATTCTTATTATTTACATGATACGTTTCTATAAATACTCTGTGATCGATAAATGTGCTGTTAATGTTTAACAAAAAAGAGAAAAAACACAGCCTTTACAAATCACACGATCGTCACGAATCGGACGGAGGCCCTGAAGTTACAATCCGAAGAAATCTCGAGCCGAATCACTTTTCTCCAGGCCCCAATGGCTCGGGCCAATTCCCAAGAGAGATCGGGCCTAAGTTCTCCGCGAATGAACCTCTGTTATAATTGCTGTGCGTGGAAAATACCGTAGTTTCGTACGATCCCTGGCGGGTCGAGTAAAATCGCCGCATTGAAACGGTTGAGCGGTCTAATAGAAAACGACGCCTGACCTAAGGGCCGTGCTCACGTGCAATCCCGATGCCAATTGGGCTCCCAACACAACCCGTTTGTCGCTCTCGTGGGCCTCGAATACCCTTTCACTTTCTTTTTCACTCTCCCGGTTGCCTCTTTGCTTCAAGCAAAATCGAGCTACGAGCACGCAAGCAGAGGAATGCTTCTCGATAGGGATTAGGGACCATTCCGGGCGTTCGGCATCTTGTGCATTGCCACATCGCCTATCTACGGGATTTGCATGCTCTTTATCTACGTGCAAGGTCCGTTTATTTGAAGGAAAATTGTTCTAGGAAGTTGCATCCCGACTTTTTCTAGCTTTTTTTTTTTTGGTTGGAGAAACTAGTATTATTGGATAAAAGAGTTCCTAAACATAAGATTCCAACAAAGGAGAAGCAAAGTACCAACCGAAAAAAAAAAAAAAAACAAAGGAGAAGCAAATGTTCTAATCATAGAGAACCACGGATTTTTGGGCCAGCTTAAGAAGGCCTGTGTTTCTCATATGGGCAGGAATGCAAACCAAGCTGTAAATTGAGTGGCTAAAGCCCAGTATTTGAATATTCTTTCCCTTAATTGAGTTATCCATTCCTTTAGCTCTTGGGATTTAGTATGTCTTTCTAGGTTGCGTTTGGCGATCAAAACAAAATTCATAATAGAATAAAATTTATCCTATCTTACGTTTGATGTTATTCAAGATAGGATAAAGTCATATATAAAAAGGATATAGATAAGATAAAATAATCCCATGGAAGAGGTGAAATAAAGGCAAATATAATTTTAATATCCATAATAAGAAAGTTTTTTCTCAACTAACAAATTCCTTAAATTAACAAATTAAAATTATATTTCAATATATATAATATTTGAATTCTAATATAAAAAATTCAAAATAACAAAAAAATAAAATTTTAGTTTTTTAATTTAATCTTATTCAATTTATAAATTCTATCTTATAATATAAATTCAATATATAATTATATAATTATTAAATATATTAGGTGTTTTAGTATTTTAGGTATATTAGTACGATTTTCTATTTAATAAAATTTTATTAGAGAATGATGGAAGGGGAAAAAGAAATAAAAAAATTAATTAAAAAATAGAGGAAAATAAAATTAAAAAAAGATAGACAAGAGTGTCATGAGAGATTTTTTCATCTCTATTTGTAAAATTTGTGCTTTATATAGGCATTTCTACTAAATGTTATATATAATATGATATGAATATATTCGACTTTATTATCAAATAGTGGATAAGATATAGTAAAGTTTCATAAATTTCATATCATATTCTATCCAATCCTATCATGGTTAGAAATTTAGACGATCAAACGTAACACTAGTATTTGAACGACGAAAAACTAATTGAACAACGGAAAACAATTCTCATGGACTAGAACGAGTTTAGATTGGAGGAGACTTCCATTTTTGGTAAGAAGGAAATTACTTTCTCTAAACTCCCAAATAAATGAAAACCAACCGTTTTCCTTAAAAAATATTTTCTTTTTTCATGAAAATTTTAGGAAAACAAATTCATCATCTCCATCTACCTATAAGTTTATTTTTATTTTTATTTTTTACTTTTTGACATCATTACCTAATGAGTCTTATCATATTTGAATTTCAGACCATCGCATGAAAGAACAAAAGAGAAATTTAAATACATAAGGATTCATTTTTACACTATGCTCGTTGTGTTGAGATTCAAATATACCATCTTAAACTCTGCTTATCGAATTAATTATTGAATATAAAAAGACTCATAATGTTTATCAAATAGGTTTGATTTGCCCTATTTGTAGATTCTTCCGAATTTCTTCCTCATGACCCCTCAAGCACGTTTTAAATTATTTTGGAAATCGCTTTCGATTTCCTTAATTTAAAATCATAGAAATGAAAATGGTCTTTTGGGCGCTCTCATTCCCAAAAGAAAATTCTATTTTATGATTCTGATGGAATAGATATATCTTTTCGTGTAAATTCGGTCAACCATGTTTTCAAGAAAATAAAATGTAAATAAATAAATAAAACCTTTATTCAAATGTTATAAATGTCTCTGGCTTGTGGCAAACGATTTATTTTTCGTTGCAGCGTGGAAACCGGTCCAAATAAAGCCACCGATCAAACTGAATGTGATATAAAATAATTATTTAACCAACGTCCTCGGAAATTATTCGTTGATTGCAATCGGCTGTGAGTTCGGTAATCCTATCTTTTTTTTGCTGTTAAGGTACAATCGTCTTAGGTATAATTCAGCTATCATTCCCTCCGAACATATATACTCTGCGGTCACTTTTAATTTTCCCGTTAGAGGATCCACGGCGACTGCCACGAGACTTGGAAGTCTGAATTTTCCTCTCCTCTCTAGAGAAAAAACTGATGTCCAAAATCACACGCAGATCGGCACAGTCGAATCTCGCCATCAGTTATGTATCTTTTTTGACATAATAACATGTTTGGAGGATGATTTTGGGGTTGAAATCAGGTCGAGACATTCGATTCAAGCTCACCTATTGATTAGGTCTATTTGTAAGGTCACCCTATGTCGAGACCAATTTTTCGGGTGTGAATCACATAGGGTTTGGCTAATGGATTGTTAAGTCTAGACTTAACTAGGGCTCTTCCAAGCCCATACCAATTCGCGACTTAGGTTCAAGTTCTTAACATGCAATTGATTTTCAATTAGGAGTCGTCACTAATCTATTTTTGGTGGATCGCTTAGAAACCCAAGTAAAGTAACGGGAGATTTACTTTACTCCTAGGAACCAGAGAATTTGGGTACGGGGACTTGGTTACACTAGAATTCTCTAATGTCCTTTCGGTACCATTCTTTTATTTTCAAAAATACTTTGGCAGGTAGCCTAAATTGATTTTAAATCTATTTTCCTAACATATGAGACGATTATGTAGGTGCACAAACCACCAATTTAACGCCCAAATAAAGCAATAAATAAATTGCAGGACTTATCTCATAGCAATGAAAGCATTTGCATTGTTAGATCAGAATTCACATCAACAGTCCTAGATATGATTTTTACTTAACACGCAATTTCTTTTTTTTTTTTCACTTAATTAATGAAAATCATGATTTATGCAATGCATGCCGCTAATCTAATATAAAATGATATGACATGGCAACATGGCTTAGCTATATGACCTAAGCGATATGACATAAATAAGCATGTAGTCTATCCTAAAGCATGAGACGGATTTATTCTAAAAAATAATCTTTTGTATTTTCCATGAGATTCGAAATTAAAGAAATGCAACACTTAAATATGCAATCTAAATTAATCTACCTAATTCTAATGACAGACAATTTCTAATTAAATGAACCTAAAAAAAATCACTAAATGACGTGCATTGTATGAACCTAATTCTATATGACGTGCACATGATTTTTATTTTCCTAATAAGCATACAATCTATTTAGGTGAAATTATCTAAACCTATAATATGCAATCCTAACATGCAATGACGTGCAAAGAATGCCATAATTCTACATGACATATGGATGATATTTTTTATATATATTTTTTCAAAAATTGGAAATAAATAAATTTCCTATTCTAATAATGCAAGATAACCCCAAAACGAGGAATATTCTAAAACGAACCTAATCTAACTTAGTCTTTTTTTTTTGGATTTTTCCTTTCTTTTACAAGAGCAATCAAAATAAGACATCAAGAATATCACGGCAACAAATCAGGCAATATATCATCCATGTCCATTTTGGAAATAAATTGACGAATCGTATCTCGCGTATGAGATCGGATTGGCCAATTTCAAATAAAATCGTGAATCATATCTCGAGCGTGAGATCGGATTGGCAATTTTTCGTGTGATTGTGAGTCGCATTTTGAGCATGAAATCGGACTATCAATCATATGCACGTTGCGAAATTAGGAAAATTTCCTAATTCATGAGGGATCAAGAGATCTTTTGGATATGGCAATAACAAACAAATATTCAAAATAAGATTGCGATATTACGAATTAGTCGGCGTCATGTATGAAAATAAGATCAATTGAGAGTCTTACCTAATTCAGGATGTCACGTGGGTGACATTTCCAAATTCGGATGGATGATGGATCACGGGAATCACGGTGAGGGAGATCGTCTCATAGCAGTGGCTGCTCATGGTGGCTTCACGCAAAAGTGCGAGATATTCGCCTGTATCGTGTTCTCCCTCAGTGAATTACCAAGTACTCTGGAAAATTGCTAAGCCTGAGGAGGAATAGTCAAAGAGCAGCAATAGAATCCTGCCAATATCATGGCCAAAATTGGGACAGCCCTTGGTTTGAAAATATCACAATTGCATGTGATGTTGCCGCCGCTGGACACACCATTGAGACATACAATATTTGACCGGAGACAAGGACGTAGCTGTGGAAGCCTTGTAATGATCTGGGAACGTCAACGAGGGACGGACTTCGTCTCGGCTTCAAGAGCGACTCAAGGGCAGCTAGTGCGATGCTGCAGTGTGGACTCGGCCAGGGCTCTTCTTGCTTGAGAATAATTCAAGTGCACTCCTTCAGTAATACTTCACGGATCACACTTCTGGCACAGCTACATGCAATTGGGATTGTTCGGTGAAGCTGGGCTTAAGAAGGCTTTTTCGGACTCCAAACTGACATGTTCACACGTCACTCTTTGCCGAGAATCCTTCAATTCGTTGCCGTGAGTATGTGAATTTCGAGGCTAGTTAAAGCGGACGAGATTTCTGGTTGCAGTGAGTGACATCGCCAGACGAGGGAGGACTGGTCTGGTGCGGCGGTGAAGGTGCTTCGCTGGAATTGCAAGTCCAGCAACAAAGGTTTGTCGGTGTAGATCACGGTGACTAGCTATCTCTGCCGGCACCGGGCGGTACTTAGAAGCCACCGGAGAAGCTTCGCCTGAAAAACCTGCAGAAGAAATATAAAGAGCAGCAGCGAGAAAATCACCACACTGCCTGCGATGGGTGATGATTGGGTGTGACTGGAGCAAACGACAAAGCGTGAACGCAAGGCTTGCTGAGGGGGGCTTTGCTGGTCATCTGGAATCGCAGCGGTGATGATTGTCACCGCAAAGATTCATGAACTGGGAGAGGATGGTTAACTTAAGACATGTGTCCCTGTGTTGATCGTTGTCACTTCAACCTGTGAGCATCCGCCCCTCCTTTTCTGTTGTCGCCGCCTCTCCCTCTCTACTCTCAATTTGTCCTTATCAATGTCTTCTCTTTGTGGCCGTATGTATTGATTGTTTTGCCTCCTTAAAATTCTATACAAACAACGTTTTTATAGGTTAAGGATTAGAGTTTCAATTTTCTTTTCTAATAATCGTGAAGATTTCTTTCTTATTCTTACAACTTTTCTTTCTGCCCACACCGATGGATACGTGAAGACTAAACCCCACTTTCCCTTTTTCGTTGATTTCCTTTGTACGAAGCTAATCCTCTTCCTTGCATTACGGTCAACAGAATTGTCTAAGGATTTTGAGAATATTGACTCAATTTCATGGGTGCTCAAGATGGTCTCTCTTGTGGCCAAATCTCTGTCCGCACGCTTTCATATTTTTTTCTTGGAAGATATCATTTTCTGTCCTTACGCAGATTGAATATTCTTCAACCAAATAATTGCCCGCAAATTGGTCGAACATTAGGCTGTTGTAATAGAATCCTCTTCAAATTCTGAGTCTTGCAAAATGAGCTTGCAATCCACCGTGATATCGTTGAATATTGGAATAATAATACAAATGTTTTCCGAAATGCACCCATCTCCCAACTTGTCAAATTAAAGCTTATCTGTCACCGATCCATGCAAATGTGATAAAATAAATAAATAAAAACACCCTTAAAACTATATGCTGCAATTTAATATTTTTGTTTAGGGGTTAAAGTTCGGTCCCTAATTTTTTAATGAATAAATGGGTCGTCAAAATTTATGTGTCAACACCCTATGCTAATGTTAGCGTTAGAGCTCTAGAGAATCAATAACTCCAAGTATACTGACCAACTATTTCAAGGAGTCAACAGAGAAAATACAGAGGAACGAAAAGGAAAGAGAAAAAGGAAAGGTTTCATCTTTCATTATCTTCTTCAGCGAGAAGACAAGAACTTCTTGTTCTCTCCCGTTTGGGGAGGGAAGAGCAGAGACCGACAGAGGGGACAGGTCACTCGATTGTGGTCCACCCAGCGATCCAAGCACTCTCTGTGGAACGCGTGGGAGCAGTTGCTCAGCTCTCGGACCTCGTCCCTCTCCTCAATGCTGCTCAAGCACACTGCACACCCTCCGTCGTTGCTCCCTCCTTCGCGAGCTCCACGTACATGCCCATGTCTTTCCAGGAATCTTGCGTACTGGACGACCGGCACTTGGGTCTTGATCATGGCCGTCAGGGCTTGGACCGGGACTTGGACGAGCGACGGCGACAGGCCTTCCGTGATGAGTATGGGGCTGGGGATTTCTTCTCCTTCTTCGTCTTCTTCTTGATCGTGCGGTTTGACCAGACCCAGTTGAGCGAGAGCTGAGATGAACATCAGCTTGAGCAGGCACAGGACGTCCATGGCGGCTCCACGAAACTCCAAAACAGTGAGAGAGAGAGAGAGAGAGAGAGAGAGGTGAATGGAGAGGAGCAAAGAGCTGCAAGATCTTAAACGGGGTGCTTGAGCTTCTAGATGCATTTCGAAAAGAACATGATAGTTTATACGTTAATATAGCTGACACGTGAAACATATCATGATGACCCTTATTACATGGTGTTAACTTTTTCTTCTGTACGAGTTTCGTTAATTTTTTTTTTTTTTGGTCGGTACAAGTTTCGTTAATTAGCGGAGGAGAATGTTGAAAAGAGTGTCATCATCAGATGTGAAAGATGCTTATTAAATCTTATTAAATTTGGTTTGAAAGTTCAAGTTTATATTATATGAAGGGGGCGACTTTATTAAAATGTGTAACTCCATCATTTTCAAAGTGTCTTAGAAAAATATAATTTACTAGTTCAGTTAACTTAACCAGTTGGCAAGACTCAACTCGTTAATTTATTGAATTTGCATACTTTATTCATTTAAAAAAAATCATTCACATTTGTATTAATTTACAAAACCCTTATTGTAATAATCTAACTTATTCCACGTGGGTCAAGCCTCTAAAAAGAGTACTCCAAATAACTAAACAAAATGGTGATCATTGAGAAGTTGGTGTTAACTTATAAATTACTTAGCATGACTTCTCACAATCGATATGAAACCTAGGATGTCACAAATCTTGTTTTTGTAGAACTAATGCCCCAATGATAATAACCTATTCAATGCGTGGGTCAATCCTTTCCTACTCCCCTTCTAGAAGATTGTTGAGAGCTATACTTTGTTCGAGCCCTCTTGCCTCGACTATCTCTCTTCGCCCCTATTAGATCGAGCATGGACCTAGCCCATCCACACAGCTTATGAATCGCTCAATAGGGCCTTCCCAACAGATATGAGACTTTGCATGTTATCAAAATTCCCTATTTAAAGAAACAACGCCTGTCCTTCTTACATTGTTGGTCATATATGTTAGGGAATTTTGATTGCTAATGAAGATAGAGAAGTAATAATAGATCATTGATACTTTAATGCGTGATAACAATTACTATCCTTAAGATATTATTTGCTTCCACTATTGTTGCTAGTGGGTTTAAAACAAACATACTCCAAGATATACATCAAAGTCGTAGAGAATTAAGTTCAGCATTTACTCAATTTTCTCTCTTAGAATTTCATATGAAATATGTTAAAGTTGCGTATATAAAAAGATAAGAAGAGAAGTTACGAAGTAATAGCATTTACGAACAATTTTGATTATTATAAATAATATGTTAATTAGTCTCTATTCACAGACAATCAATTAACATATCTCTTAGGAATAGGTATCTTATCCCCAACTATTACCACTCATTTTTTCAAGAATAACTTTTTTTCATAACTATCGCTAACCTCCTTTTAAGACGAAGAGTTATTTCATTTCATAACCAAGAGCCATGTCTTCTTTGATTAAGAGTCATGTATTCTCTTAATCATGAGACACATCTTTTATGATAACAAATTGTTTCAATGGTATATTGTCTACGTTACCTCCATCATGTCCGGATATGGCGAATTACATTGTATGTGGCTCGACAAAGCACGGATCATGTAACTGTTAAAGATGCTTTTGGGTAAATTGCAGTTAAAGTCCTCAGAGGAATACGAAGCTTTCTTTAATTAGTGTTTAATGAAAGACTTTTGTACTGAGGACCGTCGTCAATGCAGGATGACAGGTGATCCTCACGATCGTCTATGCCCTTAAACTAAAGAATCGGCTTTACACGTGCTTAGAGATTTGCGCATATGCTATGACCAGATGGTCCAACATGGTCCCTGGTACTAGAAGGTGTGCTAAATCCCTAACACAATCACTCTCAGGAAATTTCATTGTGGCCGGTGATTCTTTGAGGTAGGTAGCCGTTCCCTGTGACAATAAAGAAATGAGAGTAATTTCCCAGCTAATGTCGAAGCTCCGAGCTTTCCGATAGTCACGTGATTGTACAGACGATGTTAGTTGAGATGTGGGTTTCTGTCAAATCGTGGAGGCTACATGTTTTTTGTCGGATGAAATCCTCCCGCTGTTGAGCACGTGAAGCTTGACACCGATGAGGCCTCTAACGGCAACTCGGGCTTGGCAGCTGGTGGTGGACCCATTCGCAACGAAAGTTGGGAACTGGCTAGGTGGATTCCGATCGCGAGGTTCTGCTCTGCGCTGCATGCATGATTTGAATAAGTATTTAATTTGAGCCTCAAATTGCCTATTTTCATTAGGGTTTGACAAAAAGAGAGTTGGAAATTGATTCTCCAGGGATTTGTCTTCAATTCAATCAGGACATATCAGCATTAGTACTGTGGGTTAATCTATTGGGGGCGAACTTGTGAAATTTTGGACAACTATCCGACAATTCAGATAGCTTATGTGCCTACGGAGGGCAAACAAATGTGCTGATTTTTCTGGGAAATTTTTCTTAAGATTTAGGGAGAGTCGAGAGTTCGGTTTATGCCCACCAAAACAATTGGTACCTCTTCTTTTAGGGGATCAAGTTTGATTCCTTTGGACATCGTAAAGTTATGATTTAATAGATTAAGTTGAAACTTCCATTTTATAAAAAAGAAAATGAATCAACGTCATCATCAATATTAATTAATGTCGCTAGCAATACTCTTCCGATTCAATGTACGGCTCAATCTATTCATGCTCCCTTTATTATCCTAAAAACTTGTCAAGAGCTGTACCTTTTCCAAACCCCTCTTACTCTGCCAATCACTCACGCCCTTGTTGGATCGGGTATGGGCATAGATCATCTACGAACCACATCATATGTTGGAGAGGTTTCTGCCTTAACGATATATATAACGACTCAACCCGTTTCACGTGAGTCAAGACCTTAATAGGAGTACTATGAGCAATCATACAAGGTAATGATCATTTAGAAGTAGATGTTGATTTATGAATCACTCAACAGAGTCTCTTCCTGAATATCTATTCAACGGCAAAAGTTTAAGTAATGATAACTCTCATGCAATTGGTTTCTATGTATGATATATATCAGTATATGGTTAGTGATGGGGCAAATGTTTGATTAGTCGAATTGGGTTAACTAGAAGCTAAGACTAAAATGAGTAGAAAACTTAGAATGGGCAATGATTTTGATCACGTTGAAAATTGATTTTGAAAGACAATCGAAAGTAATCATTTTCTACTTAAAAGGTCATTACAATAGCTTGTGCACAAGTCTTTTTTTTTTATTCGATAATCCTCCTAGCCATAAAATTAAACGTTCTTCTCCAATTCATATTGAAATGTGAAAATTGGAGAGCTCACCGATGAATTCATCTAATTATTTATGTTGCCCCTGTTCTTTGGAGACTGTAATTAAGTTTATCATTGAAAAAAAAATCAAAGTTTGGATATGTTCTTGACATCAAGCCATGCCAGTGGTCAAATCTTGCCATTAATTCTGACAAAATCACTTGACGTTAGTGTTAGAGCTCTGGAGAACCATTAATTCAAAGCGCATCGACATTCGTCAGGCTACTTGAAAGTCGTCGTTCCTTTTCTTTTCTTGGTTTCTTGGGTATATTGACAATAGTCAAATGCCTAGATAAATGGAGATAGAATAGAGAAAATGCAGGGAAGGAAAGAGAAGAGAAAAAAAAAAAAGGCCTCAATTTTGATTTTCTTCTTCCCTTAGAAAACAAGGCTTTCTTGTTCTCTCCCGTTTGGAAGGGAACAGCAGAGACCGACAAAGTGGACAGGTCGCTTGATTGTAGTCGACCCAACGATCCAAGCACTCCTAGTGGAACGCGTGGGAGCAGTTGCTCAGCTCTCTAACCTCGTCCCTCTCCTCAATGTTGCTCAAGCACACCGTGCACCCTCCACCGTTGCTCGCTCCTTTGTCAACCCCGAGTCCATGTCTTTCTAGGAACTTGGCTCTTGATCATGGCCCTCAGGGCTTGGACCGGGATTTGGATGAGCGACAATGACGAGCCGTCCATGATGAGTATGTTGGAGAAAACTTCCTTATTTATTTTAAAATTGACAAAACATTTTCATCAATCTAGTCTGAAAACTTGTAGACTCTTTCATCAAAGTCTGAAGACCGCAGACCGTCAGACTCAAGATTTAAAGTCTGCCCACATTGACCGTTACTAAACCGTCAAAGAAGACTTATCCAAATTCCTTGAGGATTTGATTCGATCAAGTAAAGAAGATCTCGTGGCTAGATATAGCATTTTGGAATCTATTATTCCTCTTGAAATTAATTCGGGTAATTTGGATCGGTTGAATGGCAAAGCATACTTGGAAGGTTCTACTTATGGAAACCTAGATCCTGATTGTATGGGTGAGCAAAATTGGTAGGCTATCCTCATATTCTTTAAATAACTCGAGATCTCCCTAATTGATTCTGTCCAATGGGTAGATTGAAAGAACTCCTTTGGAAAGTGCCAACAGTTGTGAAGGCATGGAGGAGTATATAAGGAAGACGTTCTAGTTATTCGAGTATGTGCACGATAGATAAATTCCAAAGTCTAAAACTCTTTGTTCTTTGTTAATTCAATTGTTGAGCGTAAACTTGTATTCAAAAGAGAGCTTATATATTTGTGAGGTCTTGAGGAAGTGTAGTAAAGTCTCTACACTGTGGAATCAAGGACGTGATACTGTAACGATTCTTTTGATTCATAGTGAAATCCAAACGGTGGGCTGTCAGTGCAGGAGAGTGGACGTATGCTTGAATTAAGTCGAACCATTATAAACTCTATGTTCTTATTCTCTTCCCTAAACTCTTTTATTTTGTTCATAATTTTATTTAATTGCTAAAGTCTGATCTCACTCAAAGTCCGCTGCTCTTCAGATTCAGGTTAAAAGTAAATGTTTTCACTGTATTTTGCATAATTTGTTTTTATACTTATTCACCCCCCTCTAGGTACTCGTACTAGCATTTACAATTGATATCAGAGCATGTGTGCTCATTTAAATTGAAGTTTTTTACTTCAGAGTTAATGATCCATGGCTAGTATGTTGGCTCCAGGTTTGGTTAAATGGCGAAGCAACACCAGACCGCCTTACTTTGACGGGAAGGAATATAGTATATGGAAAAACAAGATGAAGGCTTTCCTAAGATCGAAAGACCCTCTTGAATGGGATGTGGTAAACAAAGGAATCATTTCTAAAACTACAACAGTCTTAGAAAGGGAAAATAAATTGTTGAGTCCAGCAAGATGACTCAAGAAGAGATAACCAAGAGACAAGCTCTTAATGCAAAAGCAATTTATTCTTTATATTGTGCATTATGTCCTACTAAATATAACGTAATATCTTCTTGTGAAACAGCTAAAGAAGTCTAGGATAGATTGCACATCACCTATGAAGGAACCAATCGAGTGAAAGAAACCAAAATCAATATTCTACTCGGTCAATATGAAGCATTAAAGATGAAACTAGGAGAATCTATTATTGACATGTTTAGTCATTTTACAAAAATCGTGAATGGTCTTGAGTCTCAAGGTCAACCAATCTCTGGACCCATGAAGGTTAACAAATTACTGCATGAACTTTCCAAAGATTGGAATCATGTAAAGACCTCAATAAGGAAGACACAAAGAATCATGCCACTCTCTGTTGACGAATTGGTCGGCACTCTTCAATCTTATGAAGTGGAGCAAATCAATGAAGATGAAGATCCCAAAGGTAAAAGATCTATTGCATTAAAATGTAATGATGATTATTATGTTACAGATTCTAAAGACGATATGGACAATGAAGAGTTTGATCTCATAATAAGAAGGTTCAGAAAACTGAACAAAAATGAAAGAAGATTCAATTGGAAGAAACAAAGCTCTCAAAAGTTTCAAAATAAATCAGCAGATGACGATGAATCCAATAAAGATGTGATTTGTTTTGAATGCAAGAAAAAGGGACACATCAGACCCAATTGTCCCTTACTGAAGAAAAAGAAAGAAAAAACTGAGAAATACAGAAAGGCTCTCAAAGCAGAAACTTGGAGTAATACCGAATGTGAAGAGAGTGATGATGATTATGCTAATATTTGTCTAATGGCACAATCAGAATCAGATTCAGATTCTAAGACAGATTCAAACTCAGATAGTGAAATTGAGGTAAGTAATTTAAAAATTCTTATTAAAGTCTTTAAATATATTGATGAACTGTGTCTTAATCTCAAAACCTCTCTCAAGAGGATTTCTGAACTAAAAAGGGAAAATTCTATATTGAAGCAACATGAGATCGTTTGGAAAGAAAAAGTCAAAAATTTAGATAAAAGTGTTGTTACCTTAAAAGGAAAAGCAGACTCTCTTTCAAAAGAAAATGCACTTCTGAAAAATGATATTTCAAGTATCTCAAAAAGATTTTCTATAGGATATGAGAAATTAGAAAAGATTCTTTCAGCGCAAAAACCTTTAACAAATTAGGTTTGGGAATGACTGCTGAAACTATCCTCTAATTGATTTTCCAAAAGTAAAGGAAAGAATTAAATAAAGAACTACAAAAGATTTTTCTATAAATCATTTTCAAAAAGTCTTTGTAAAACCTATAGGTCACGGTGCTCTCAAATGTTCTAAGTGCAACAGCTCAGAACATTTTGAGAGAGAATGTCCTATGGTTTGGAAACCTGTTAAAAAGATTTGGGTAAAGACCGTATATTGCACTAACTCCATTGGACCCAAGAAAGTATGGATACCAAAGAAAGCATGAGTTTTTGTTTTAAATGCAGGTCACTATCAAGAAAAATGTTAAATGGTACTTGGATAGTGGATGCTCAAGACATATGACAGGAGACTCAAGTTGTTTCATAAATCTTATGCAAATTAATGGTGGAAAAGTTTCTTTTGGTGGAAATAGCAAAGGCAAAATTGTAGGACATAGAAACCATAGAGATTGGAAGTCTCACAATCAATAATGTTTCCTTAGTTGAAGGACTCAATTACAACTTGCTAAGCATTAGCCAACTGTGCGACACAGGTTTCAAAATCAACTTTCAAGAAGGAATATATTCATGAACCAGTAAAGATTCCTCTCAAGACTTTCACGGGGCAAAGACATGGGAACATCTATCTTCTAGACATCAAACCAGAAAAATCCCAATGTCTAATTTCAATTCAATAAGAAGCCAATCTCTCGCATAGAAAACTTGGCCACATCAACATGAAGCAAATAGCCAAAATCTTTGCAAAGAAGCTTGTTCGTGGACTACCTAACCTGATATACCAAAAATCTTATCTATGCACACCATGCGTGTTGGGAAAACAGGTTAGAAATTCCTTCAAACCAATAAATCAAGTTTCCACTAATCGTGTGTTGTAGCTCTTGCATATGGATCTCTTTGGACCAACAAAAACCCAGAGTATTGGAGGTAAGAAATATTGCTTAGTAATAGTGGATGATTATTCACGATTCACTTGGGTATATTTCATGATAAGTAAGTCTGAAACATTTTCTTATTTTATAAAATTTACTAAGAAAGTTCAAAATGAAAAATGGTATGTTATTTCGAGTATACGAACAACCATGAATGTGAGTTTGAAAATCAAGACTTTGTTAAATTCTGTGATGAATCTTGCTTTCAGCATGTGTTCTCCTCTCCACACACTCATGAGTAGAATGGAGTTGTGGAAAGGAATAATAGATCGTTACAAGAAATGGCTAGAACTCTTTTAATTGAAAGTAACATTTCTTCTCGTTTTTGGGCTGAAGCAGTTTCTACAACATGTTATATTATTAATAGAGTCTTCTTAAGACCTATTTTGGAAAAAAAAAAAAAACTCCTTATGAGTTGTTCAAAGGAAAGAAGCCAATTTTTTTATATTTTCATGTATTTTGATGCAAATGTTTTATATTAAAAACATGCAAATGATCGAATTTGTAAGTTTGAAGAAAAATCAGATGAATGCATCTTCCTTGGATATTCAAATACTAGCAAAGCTTACAGAGTTTACAACAAAAAGACCCAATCGGTGGAGGAATCGATGAATGTCAAATTTCAAAACCTTATACAAAATCAATCGATTCAGACTCAACTTGAAAAATCTGAAACTGATCCAGACTCTACAAAGTCTAAATCACTAGAAGTAGTTCAGACTTCAGAAGATCAGCAACGAATGATCATTGAAGAATCAAATGAAGAAAAAGACCAGTAGTCTGTCAAACCATCTAGCAACTGGAAGCACAAGTCTAGTCATCCCAAAGAACTAATTATTGGTGAAATTGATGAAGGGATTCGTACAAGATCCAAAAGGCGTGAAGAGTCTAGCGCTGTGGCTTTTATTTCTGAAATAGAACCCAAAAGTATAGGGGAAGCTTTATCTGATGAAAGCTGAATTGAAGCTATGCAAGAAGAACTCAGGCAATTCAGTATTAATGATGTCTGTGAATTGACTCCTAAACCAAAAGGTAAATCTGTCATTGGAGCTAAATGGGTTTTCAGGAACAAGATGAACCAAAAAGGAAAAGTCATAAGAAACAAAGTAAGACTCGTGGCCAAAGGATATACGCAAGAAGAAGGGATAGACTATGATGAGACGTATGCACCGGTACCAAGGTTAGAAGCAATTAGATTATTACTTGCTTTTGCTTGTTATAAGAATTTTAGGTTATTCTAAATGGATGTCAAAAGCGCTTTCCTAAATGGATTTATCCAAGAAGAAATCTATGTGGAACAACCTCCCGGTTTTGAAGACCCATGGAAACCAGACTTTGTATACAAACTGAAAAATGCGCTATACAGTTTAAAGCAAACACCTCAAACTTGATACGCCAGGTTAAGTAAGTTTTTAATTCAAATGGCTTTGTTAAAGGTAAAGTAGACACTACCTTGTTTATCAAAAGATAAAGTAAAAAATTTTTACTTGTTCAAATCTATGTAGATGACATTATTTTTGGATCACCTAACGAAAATCTATGCAAGAAATTCTCTAAGTATATACAGGATGAATTTGAAATGAGTATGATGGGTGAACTATCCTTCTTTCTTGGACTTCAAGTGAAACAACTGAAGGAATGAACTTTCATTCACCAAGAAAAATATGCTAAAGAACTTGTTAAGAAGTTTGGCTTGGAGAATTGCAAAAAGACTGATATACCAATATCAAGTTCCTCGAAGCTGGACAAAAATGAAGGAGGAAAGAAAGTTGACAAGAAGCTATACAAGAGTATCATTGGTTCACTTCTTTATCTTACTGCTTCTAGACTTGACATTTTGTTTAGTATCTGTATTTGTGCCAGATTTCAATCATATCCCAAAGAATCTCATTTAAGCGCTGTAAAATGCATCATCAAATACATTGCAACAACCTCTAATTTGGGTCTTTGGTATTCTAAAGAATGAGACTTTACTCTCCTTAGATACTCAAACGCAGACCTAGCAAGATGTAGAGTTGATAGAAAGAGCACCTCGGGTACTTGTCAATTACTTGGTAACATGACAGTATCTTGGTTTTCAAGGAAGCAAAATAATGTAACTCTTTCAATAGCAAAAGCAGAGTATGTGGCTCTTGAAAGTTATTGTTCTCAAATTTTGTGGATAAAACAATAGCTAAGAGACTTTGAAATCAAAGACTCATGCACTGAGATCAAATGTGACAACACCAGCGCGATTAATCTCACCAAGAATCCAATTCTTCATTCAAGAGCAAAGCATATAGAGAGTCGACATCATTTTATTAGAGACCATGTTCAAAATGGAGAAGTCTTGATTCAATTCATAGACTCAAAGAATCAGTTGGCGGATATTTTTACAAAGCCACTTGAGAAAAGTCAATTCGAAGTTATTCGATCCAGACTTAATATCTTAAAGTCTGAAGAAGTTTAGACTTAGAGCTAAAAAGTCTAAAGATACTCAGACTCAAAAGATCAACAATCTCGAATGTAAGTTATTTCTATTTTAGAAATTTATCTTTCGGATGAAAACTTGAAAAGGTACGTTTGTCTATTAATCCGTAATTGATTGATGTTATCTTCCCCAGTTTTTGTAATTATTGCAACCATTCCTTTTCAAAAAAGAAGTTATCTTTTAAAATGACAGTTATCTATTTTCAAAAAGGGAAGTTATTTTTTGAAAATGTATTTTCTATTTCTTTTGACGACGATCCGTATACCCCGTTTCGATTGCCTTATATACTGATCGTCTTCTTCACAAACCCTAAAAGCACAAAACATCACTTTCTTACTTTTACTCTCTAGTTTAATCTTCAAAGTTCTCATCTTTCTCGCGGATCGAGTTTGGAATCTCTCAAAGACTGTGAGAATGGCTTCCCAAAAGAAAGTCTTCAAGGATTGCAAACGAGGGACCACAACACATGCGTGAGGGTCCTACGCATTTTGACCTCACCGAGGAAGAAGAATCTCTAAGACAACAACAAAGTCCTCAACATTCTCAACCGAGTCATTCTCCTCGTGCTAGACCACAAGATGTTCATCAACAAGAGGAGGAAGAAATTATTGATGATGCAGAACCAGTAAGAACCCTTAAGCCCGCCTTTACCTTCAAACTCTACTCTGCCTTAAAGGATGGAGGCTCTGCCTTGAACTTTATTAATGAATTTTTTAAAGAAAAGGGGTATCGAAATGAAACCCACTTTTTGTGAACGATGGAACGTTTGGGAATTGCTTCTGCGGGCTCGGCAGAAAGGGCCTTTGCGAATATTCCTAGTGATTCACGTGTTGGAGGACATAGTCAACCTGATAGAAATGATGATGAAAAGATGTTCACTAACTTTAAGCCAAGAATGGGTGTTGCAGCGAATATTCAAAGCAAAAGGACGGATTTGTTTCATTCTGAGGAACACAAGCGACTTTACTCTAAATTGCTGAAGAGAGGGGTGATGAACCCTAGAAATGTGGACTTTGATTTTCTTGATTCTTTGAATGTGAAATTGTGAGAGAAATTCACGTTACTTCAACTTGAACAATTTTGCTCTAAAACATCGGTGGCTTATCCAGAACTTACTGCGTATTTCTATTCAAATCTGAGCTTCTTAGATGTGAATAGATTATCTTTCAGTGTTAGAGACCAAGACTATGTAGTTGATATGGACACATTGGCTTATGTGATTGGAATAGAGAGAGGGGTATTCCAATCAATTAGCGTGTCTATTGGTCATGCGACGATAGAGCTAGTTTGGGATGGAATGGCAGAATGATGAATTTCGTACTTGAGGATGAATGCCTCAAATATTTTGCTTCACAAGATTGTGATCAACTGCCTTAGACCCAAATCGACTTCAAAGACTGACGTCTCCAACTCAGAAGGAAAGCTGATGTATGCTATCAATGCTGGCAAAAAGTTCTATTTGCCTCACACTATCATATTTCACATATATAGATTGATGGTGAAAGACAAGGGCCAACTTCCTTACTCAGCACTTGTTACTAAGCTATTCAGACATTTGAATATTCAGCCTCCCAAGATTCTGTGTGTTCGAACCTGTGATCAAATGATTGTGGGACTGAAAATGGTTTCCAAAATGCGTCTGAAGGAGCTGAACAAAGCTTTGGAGCGATTTAAGGAGAAAACCCCTATCAAGACTCACCAAGTCTCTATGGGTGCAAAACGGAAAGGGAATGAGCCCATGATAGTTTCATCTAAGAAAATAAGAGCACTCATCTTAGAGGATGAAGAAGATGAGGAAGATGTCACCATTTCCGCTCTTGTACTAAGAAATTTACAACATTTTGTTTCAGAGGCAGAGGAGAGAGAGGATCAAGACAAAGAAGAAACATAGCACAGGAGTGAAGAGAAGGAATCAATGGGAAAAGAAGCAGAAGAAGAAAGAACTGCAGAAGAAGATGGCAGAGGAGAACAAGAAGAGACAGAGCATGAAGAGTACTTCTCTCCGCCTGAAGGCACTAAGATAGGGGGAGCTAATGAGAAAAGAGGTATCTCTTCCATTGCTTTTACTAGTAAAGATGTTAGCCGTTCTCTTGCAGATCCAGAAGATGTGTATGCTTCTCAATTCCTAAGGAAGGTCATGAGGTTTCATCTCTAAATCTGGGTGCTCATGCTGAAATGCCATTATTTGCCAATACTCCTACTGATCATGCAGAAGCAAGTACTCAAACTAATAACTTAGCATACTTTCGAAGATTGCTTGATGTTCTAATGGAGAAGCGAGGCAAGATTTATGCCCTGGGATGCGAAGTTCAGAATTTGCAGAATGCCAGTCAAGCCTCTTCAGTTTCCTTGCATGATCAAATTCCGGCCCTTGCCCTTCAAGTCCAAGCAAATGCCAAGGGTGAATAAGTGGCGCAACTGAAGGAGGATTTGAAAAAGCTGGAAAAGACTGTCCAATCAATGGGAGATTTCTAGCTTGTTCGCATTCCAAGCAATCATAATTCAATTCTCTTTTCATCTCTACCTTTTTAATGCTGACAAAAAGGGGGAGATCGTGCAGATTTGAGATTTAACTCTTATTTGATTTGACTTTTTGACTTTTGATTGACTTTACTTTTGTTTTGTTGTTTGGTTGTGACTGGTTTGGATTTGGATTGTTTGATTGTTTAATGCTTGTAGTATCTTAAGCACCGTTGGAATTCATGGCAAAGATAGTTGTTATAGAACTAACTTATCTTCTATGGATGCAGATTCAATACTATCTTTGCTAATCCATTTATCTTTTGTGAGATATCCTTATTTGCTTAAGTATTGTCTTGCAGGTCAAAAAATATCTAAATCTACAGAAAAGTTTTGTTACCATAAAAAATGGGGAGATTGTTGGAGAAAACTTTCTTATTTGTTTTAAAGCTGACAAAACGTTTTCATCAGTCTAGTCTGAAAACTTGCAGACTCTTTCGTCAAAGTCTGAAGACCACCGAACCGCCAAACTCAAGATTCAAAGTCTACCCATATTGACAGTTACTAAACCATCGAAAAAGTCTTATCCAGATTCCTTGAGGATTTGATTCGATCGAGTAAAGAAGATCCCATGGCTGGATATAGCATCTTGGAATCTATTATTCGTCTTGAAATTAATTCGGGTAATTTAGATCCATTGAATGGCGAAGCATATTTAGAAGGTTTTACTTATGGAAACCTAAATCCTAATTGTATGGGCGAGCATGATTGGTGGGTTATCGTCATATTCCTTAAATAACCCGAGATCTCCCTAATTGATTCTGTCCAACGGGTAGATTGGAAGAATTCCTTTGGAAAGTGCCAATGGTTATGAAGGCATAGAGGAGTATATAAGGAAGACGTTCTAGTTATTCAAGTGTGTGCACGATAGATAAATTTCAAAGTCTGAAACTCCTTGTTCTTTGTTGATTCAATTGTTGAGCGTAAACTTGTATTCAAAAGAGAGCTTATACATTTGTAAGGCCTTGAGTAAGTGTAGTAAAGTCTCTACACTGTGGAATCAATGACATAATATTATAACGACTCTTTTGATTCATAGTGAAATCCAGCCGGTGGGCTATCAGTGCGGGAGAGTGGACGTAGACTTGGATTAAGCCGAATCACTATAAATTATGTGTTCTTATTCTCTTCCCTAAACTCTTTTATTTTGTTCGTAATTTTATTTAACTGCTAAAGTCTGATCTTACTCAAAGTCTGCTGCTGTTCAGACTCTGGTTAAAAGTAAAGGTTTTCATTGCATTTTGCAGAATCTATTTTTACACCTATTCACCCCCCTCTAGGTGCTCGTACTAGCATTTACAGAGTACAGGGCTGGGGATTTCTTCTTCTTCTTGTTCTTCTCGATCATGTGGTTTGACCAGACCCAGTTCAGAGAGAGCTGCGATGAGCACGAGCTTGAGCTGGCACAAGACGTCCATGGCAGCTCCACGAAACTCCATAACAGAGAGAGAGAGAGAGAGAGAGAGAGAGAGAGAGAGAGAGAGAGAGATATGTGAAAGAATGAAGAGGAGCAAAGAGCTACGAAATCCTTTAAAGGGGCGCTTCAGCTTCTAGAAGTATTTTCAAAAGAACAGGATAGTTTGTATGTGTAATTCAGCTGACCCGTGAAAGATATCTCAACGACTCTTGCATGGTGCATTTAACTTTTTCTTCTATCCAAGTCCCATTAATTAGCGGAGGAAAATGTGGAAAAAGAGTGCCATCTAGATACTTGTTATATCATAATAATTGTGTTTTGGAAGTTCAAAATATATTGCTTGAAGTAAGCCACTTCATTAAAAATGAGAGACTCCATCATTTTGAAAGAGTCTCAAAAAATATTAATTACTCTTTTAGTTGACTTAACTAGTTAGCAAGACTCGACTCATTAGTTTATTGAATCAGCATATCTTTTTCTTTTAAAAAAATAAATAATATATATCATTGTTGTAATGATCTAACTAATTTCATGGGTCAAGCCTCTAAAAAGATTGGTCCGAATAACTACACAAGATGGTAATTATTTAGGAGTAGGTGTTAACTTATAAATCACTTAAAATGGCTTTTTAGATCTTAAGATGTCACAAAAATCTTGTATTATAGAAATAACATCCTCATCAAAGTGAGTCCATATCTGTCATGATATTCTCCCATTCAATTTGTCTCCCGATCCTTTCCCACCCCTACCCCTCTGTCATCCTAGAAGATTGTCGAGAATCGTAGTTTGTCCAAGCTGTCTTGCCTCAGCAATCACTCATCGTCCTCATTGGATCAAGCATGGACCTAGCCCATTCACGACTTATGAATTGCTCAGCATGGCCTCCCCAACCAAATGAGACTTAGCATGTTATAAGCTCCCCTAGTTTAAAGAAACAACATCCATCCTTCTTACATTGTTGGTCGTATATTGTACTGTTAAAGATGCTTTGGAAAAAATTAGAGTGAAGGTCCTCAAAGAATGCGAAGCTTTCTTTGTGGTTAGTGGCTAATGAAAGACTACTTAGTACTAAGGATCATAGTAAACGCAGGATAACAGGTGATCCACACTGATTCGGCTTTACATGTGCTTACAGATTTGTGCATATGCTATGACCAGATGGTCCAACATGGTCCCTGGTACTAGAAGGTGTGCTAAATCTTTAACACAATCACTCTCAGGAAGTTTCTATTTGGCCGGTAATTCTTCGGGGGTAGGTAGCTGTTTCCTTTGACAATGGAGAAATGAGAGTACTTTTCCAGCCAATGTCGAAGATCCGAGCTTTCCGATTGTTACGTGATCGTACAGGCGAGGTTAGTTGAGACATAGGTTTCTGTTGATTTGTGGAAGCAAACATGTTTTTGTCGGATGAAGTCCTCCCGTCATTACACCACGAGAAGCTCAACATCGACGAGGCCTCTAAAAGAAACCCAGGCTTGGCAACTGGAGGTGGACTCATTCGCGACAAAAGTTGGGAACTGGCTAGGTGTATTCGGATCGCAGAGTTCTGCTCTGCGCTACATGCATGATTAGAATTAGGGAGTTTATTTGAGCATCAAATTGGCTCTTTCATTAGGCTTTGATGATTATAATAATAATAATAATAATAATAATAATAATAATAATAATAATAATAATAATAATAATAATAATAATAATAAATAAATAAACAGTTGGAAATTGATTCTCCACTGTTTTTGTCTTCAATTCAACCAGGACATATCAGCAATAGTATTGTGGGGTAATCTGTTGGGGGAAACTTTTCAAATTCTGGACAACCATCCGACAATTTAGATAGTTTATGTGCTTAGGGAGGGCAACAAATGTGCTGATTTTTTGGCAAATTTTGCTTAAGATTTAGAGAGAGTCAGGAAATTCGTTTATGCCCACCAAAACAATTGGTACCTCTTCGGCCCGGCTCTTCAGTGCCGTCCAGGCACGGGGGCCCATGGTGGAGTCCTCAGTTATAAAAAAAATATATAAAAAAATCGGTACCTCTTCTTTAGGGACCAAATTTGACTCTTTTGTACATTGAAAAGTTATGATTTAGTAAATTAGCTTGAGACTTCCTTCTTATTATTAAAAGAAAAGGACCGACATCCCCATCAATATTGATCCATTTTACCAACAATATTCCTCCTATTCAATGTGTAGCTCAATTTATTCATGCTTCCTCCCTAGAAACTTGTCAAGAACCGTACCTTTTCCAAACCCTCTTACTCCGCCAATCACTCCTACCCCTGTTGGATCCAGTATAGGCATAGTTTATCTACAAACCACATCATATACTGGAGGGTCTCTGCCTTGACGCTATATCTAATAATCTAACATGTTTCACATGAGTCAAGACCTTAATAGGAGCACTTTGAGCAACTATACAATGTAATGACCATTTGAGAGTGCACATTAACTTATGAATCACTCAACGAAGCCTCTCCCTAAATATGTGTAAAACAACTGAAGTTTTAAGTGATGACGACTTGCACATATTATATATATGTGTGCATGTGCGCGCCAGTATATAGTTAGTGATAGGGCAAATGTATGATTATTTGAATTAGATTAGTCAGAAGCTAAGATTAAACCAAATAGAAAACTTAGCATGGGCAATGGTGTTGATCCCGTTGAAATTGATACCGAGAGAGACAATTGGAAAGCAATCATTTTCTACTCAAAAGGTCATTAAAATAGAGTGCCCATAAGTTTTATTTTATTCGAGAATCCTCTTAGCCATAAAATCAAATGTTCTTCTCCAATTCTTTTTTTTTTTTTTGGTCTCTACACTCGCTCTCGGACTCCCGCCTCTTTGCAGGACTATTACTACTCTACACTCACTCTCAGACTCCCTGCCTCTTGCAAGGCGTAGGAGTCGAAACCCACTTCTGAAATTTACGCGTCCCCACCCCATCCCCCTTGAGAATGTGGGGATTTGAACCCATCACCTCCCCCTTCCATGTTGAAAGGGTGGCCACTGGGGCGAATTCCAATGGTTTTCTCCAATTCTTATTGAAATGAGAAAATCGGAGGGCTCGCCGATCAATTCATCAATTTTTTCTTGTTGCCCGTGCTCTTTGGAGACTCTAATTAAGTTCATCATTGTTGAAAATCAAACTTTGGATATGTTCTTGACCCTAATTTTTTTTGGTGATATTAACTCTAATTTTTTAAAAATCCGTCTCCATACGTCTGACACTGTCTTCCTTCTGAACTTGACCCCAACTCGCCCTTACAGTCCAGCGCTTCCAACCTCTCGACTCCAAAGCCAAACCGGACAAATTCATACACGTCGGTGTCGGGGAGGTCGCATAAATTTATGGCGGTCAACTCAATTCCTTCTGCTCTTCTCAGTTTTCATGGCAGTCGATCGATCGATGTCTCCATCTTTCCCCGCAAGTCGTGCGACTTTACTGCCTAGAGAACCGTGGCGATTGGCGAAGCGGCCAAGATCGAGCGGCAGCAACGTTGAAACGACGCACGATGGAGCTTTAATACCGGAATTTGCGGTTCTTTAGTTCGGCGATTCCCGACGCAACTTCAGCCACAGCTTTGTAATAGTCCATGTGGGGCATGCTGATCTTGACGGCTTGTCCTTAGCGAGAGAAACTGGACGGACGCGAGAGAGGGAGGGAGGGAGGGAGGGAGGGAGGGAGATTCTTGTTCTTTGGTGGCTCGGTTTCTAGAAAAGGTCATTTGACTCTCGTTTCCCTCCCCATGTTACGAACGTGCAACCGAATCGCTGTCCGAGGCAAGTTTCCAGTTCCATAAAAGCCTCCCGGATGATCAAGTATATAGCAATCGATGACTTCGCCGACCACGAGTTGTTCATCACAAAGGAAGTTCATGGATGATGGTCTGGATCTTGCGGGAATCCTGTGCGCGCATAGTTTGCACTGCGATGATCCTTACCGTGTGCTGCCAATGCAGAAACGATGGAAAGTCTAGGAACATGCCTTCCAGGCTCAGCTGGACTTTGTGCCATGGCAGGGACAGGATCAAATAATCCTAGTCAACCGCTGTGGCCTTTCCATCAGATCATTATTGCTGTTCCGCATCCTCTTTGGAAACTTCAATTCTAGTCGGTAATTGATGAAAACCAAACTTTCCGTGACCTACTACGTAGTCACCACAACGTGCAACTAAATTCCTTTCGAAAGAACGCACTAGCCCCTATATTCAACGATGTTGACGGACCATCTTGTTGAGAAATCAAGTGGATGTGCAAGTAAAATAATCTCTTTATTTTATATAAGCAATATTGCAAACTCTTTACACACACCACTCTCATACACCTGTCACACCTCACATGAACACAATTTCTTGCACACACCCACTCACTCTTTCTCACTCTACACTTCACGCCACCTACTCCCACTCACTCACACACTCACGTACACACCCCACACTTTACGTACACACACTCCTCACACTCCTCACAATTCACACACTCACACAAGGGGCAAGGACCCCTATTTATAGGGTGTAAAAGTCGGTGAGAAAAATCTGGAGAGGGGAAGAGAAAATTCTGGAGAGAGGGAGATAATTCTGGTGCGGCAGAGGGAGGAAGAGAAATATGGAAAAATCCAGAGAAGGAGAGAGAGAGAGGCGGTGCTCGCCTTTTTTCTGACACTCCCCCTCACCGACTACTCTCTCTTAGCATGGACATTGTGGTCATACCAAGTTGCCTTCGAAACTCTTCAAATTTTACAGCTCCTAGACCTTTGGTGAAGATATCTGCAACTTGATCATTTGTTTTGGCATACTCCATCTTTATCTCGTCTTGTAATACTTTTCTCGTAGGAAATGATAGTGCACTTCTACATGCTTGGTCCTCGCATGGAAAACTGGATTCTCCGCTAAGCTTATGGCTGACAGATTATCACAGTATATCCGTGTAGGTTGATTTATTGGTTGATGGAGATCCTCCATTAGCTGTACCAGCCATGTACTTTCTTGTGCTGCCATTGCTGCTGCTCTATACTCAGCTTCTGTCGTAGATAGTGACACAGTTGCCTGTCTTTTGCTACACCATGACACTACTGCTGATCCGAGGCTAAACATATATCCAGTAGTTGATCGTCGCGTGTCACGATCTCCAGCAAAGTCAGCATCGCAATGGCCCACAACTTCACATGATGCTTCTTTCCTATACAGAAGCCCAAAATCAAATGTACCCTTTACATACCTTAGTATGCGCCTGACTGCATCTAAGTGGGGCCTTCGCGGCTTCTCCATGAATCGGCTTGCTACTCCCACTGCAAAGGCAATATCAGGCCGTGTTATGGTTAGGTAAATAAGGCTACCCACCAATTGCCTGTACATAGTTGAGTCTTCCAATTCTCGTCCTTCAATTGCACATAACTTTACATTTCCATCAATTGGAGTAGAAATAGGTTTGCAATCAACCATCCCGAACTTGTCTAGGAGGTCTCGTGCATACTTCTGCTGACATAGGAATAATCCTTCATTGGTCTTCTCAATCTCAAGTCCCAGGAAATGTTTTAATTCTCCAAGCTCTTTCATCCGGAACCGCACCGAGAGGTTGGTTCGATTTGGCATATCTCCTTTTCATTATCTCCGGTGATGATTAGATCATCCACGTAGATTAATACTATCGCAAGCTTGCCATCTTCTACCTTTACAAACAAGCTCGAGTCATTTGGGGCTACAAAGTAGCCACTCGCACCAGAAATTCAACAATCTTCCCATACCATGCTCTCGGGGCTTGTTTTAAGCCATAGAGGGCTTTCTTTAACTTACAAACATAATCTGGATGAAACTTACTTTTGAAACCATCTGGTTGCTCCATGTATATATCCCGATCTAGTTCTCCATGTAAAAAGGCATTCTTCACATCCATTTGCCATAATTTCCACGACTTGCTTGCTGCAAGTGCTAGTAAGACTCGAACCGTAGTAATCTTTGCCACTTTGGACTAAAGGTCTCATCATAATCTAAGCCATACTTTTGAGAGAATCCTCGAGCAACTAGTCGTGCCTTATATCTTTCTATCGACCCATCGATCGAGTTTTAAGTTTATAAACCCATTTGCAAGATATAGGACGTACCTCTTTAGGTCTCGGTACTAGGTCCCATGTTTCGTTCTTTCTTAGTGCTTGTATCTCTTCCTCCATAGCTTTCCTCCATTCCATGTCTTGTGAGGCTTCTTCATATGTGGACGGCTCGACTACTTCGACATCTTCGGTCAACGCCGCATTTGCATATTTGGGATTTGGTCTTCTTTGTCTTGTTGATCTCCTTAGTTGAGATTCCTCCTCTTCGAGTTCTTCCATCGACTTGGTCGGAACTCTTCGTAGTTCTTGGATGTACACCCGGTTCGCCATGGGCTCTTTGATTTTTCTGGTGACCGTGTTCGACTTCTTTTCTTCTAGTTACATTATCATTTCCTTCTTCAATTAGCGGCTCTTATCAATCTCGTCATTTTCTTCTATTCCTTCACGAATCTGTTCTTCAACTTGTTTTGAATTAGGTTGTGATGTCCACCAAGATGATAGTTCGTCGAACACCACATTTCTGGAAGTGTAACACCTCCCTGTTTTAGGGTCACAACACTTCCATCCTTTTCTTTGACCATCGTAGCCCACGAATATGCAACGAACTGCCTTCTTATCGAACTTGTTACGAAGATGGTGGCACGAATGCATAACATACACACCCAAATATTCTAAAGTGACTTACCGTGGGCTTGCAATTCCACAACTTCTCATAAGGTGACATAAAGCCAAGCCTTGCTTGAGGTAGTCTGTTGATCACGTGTGCTGCCGTCTTCATACACTCAGCCCAAAACTTGGGTGGAACACTCTTCGCATGCAACATACTCCTGCATGTCTCCGCCAAATGCCGATTCTTTCTTTCGGCAACTCCATTTTGTTGTGGCGTATTTGGGCAAGTAAATTGTCGACGTATTTTCCATTCTTGAAGAAATTTTGTAAAGTCATCTGATGTGTATTCTCCCCCATTATCCGTGCGAAGGCATAGTATTTTCTTGCCTACTTCATATTCTACTTTTGCTTTAAACTCCTTAAATTTGTTTAATGCTTCGGATTTTTCTTTCATGAAGTCGACCCAGACGTACCTAGAGAAATCGTCAATGAATGTTATCATGTACTTTGATCCTCTGACTGACGGTTGCTTCACTGGTCCAAATACATCTGAGTGGACAAGCTCGAGAGGCATCTTAGCTCTGAATTTGGACTCTTCATATGGAAGCTGATGTGCCTTCCCATACTGGCATCCAGCACAGATGACATCTTCTTGTACTTCCAAGTGGGGGAGACCTTTTAGCATACCTTTCTTCATCATCACCTTTAATTTATGGTAGCTAACGTGCCCAAGCCGTGCATGCCACAAATCAGGTGTTTCACTCTTTGGAGTTTTGTCCACGTATGCCGTCTGAGCTGACATCACGTAGACAGACTCTAATCGACGCCCCTCCATGATTGGTGTACCGGTTGGTTTCAAATTGCGGTACACCCTAACGTCTTTAGGACCAAACACCACATAATTGCCTGAGTCTGTAAGTTGTGCCACGGACAGTAGATTCTTCTTCATTCCTGGCACATGGTACACATTTTTCAGTTCGACTTGATGCGAGCTAAATCGGGGTGTCATCATCGTTTGGCCCACATGGGTAATCGGCAACCTTGAGTTGTCTGCGGTGACAACTACTCATCCACCTTTGTACTCGCACATGTTTGATAGCTTGCCTTGATCTCCGGTCATGTGATTTGAGCACCCCGAGTCGACTATCCAATCTTCTTCATAATCAATCAATTTATCACTTACCGTGATGAGGGCCATCGCATCTTCTTGTTCCTCCATTGCAAAGGATGCTTGGAAATCCCACTCTTCTTCGCTATCATTTTCCTTGGATGCTGCGACATTTCCTTCAACTCTTTTGAACCGACAATCCCTAGCAAAGTGACCTACTTTGCCACACGTGTAACACCGTCCATTACGCCTTCTATTCTTCTTTTCTTCATTTTCGTCCTTATCGCGGTCTCGACGAGCTCCCCTGGCCGAGGTCGAGTTCCTTCTATTCGCTTTTGCCATTCTCCATGACTTTTCCACGGTTTGCCATCTCTTGCACTTGCTCCATTTCTATTTTGGCCCTTGTACCCTCTTTTATTACTAAAGAGGGCATTTTCATCCTCCTTAATTGAGACCTTAGAAATTTGTTTATCTAAGGCTTCTTGGTTGGCCAATATATTCTCCAACTCTATTAGAGTTGGCTCATTTGCCCATCCACGAGTGGCCGTAACAATACCATTATATTCCGGTCTTAACCCGTGAATTATGATTCTTCTCATTCTTGTCTCGAGATGGCATTTTGAGGATCTAATTTTGAAATTTCTTCGCAAATCGATTTAACTTTAGAAAAGTATTGACTTACCGTCATACTTTGTTGCGAGATTGAGAGGAGCTCGTTCTCCAGGCATTGTAACTTAGCATCGTTTGTCCTTGCAAACAGCGTCGCCAAGTTATCCCAAGCCTCCTTTGGGGTCGTCGCACTCTTTATGTGTTGCAGTAATTCATCTTCAACAGTCACGGCAAGCACATAAAGAGCCTTACCCGATTTTATATTCCATTTTCTTAATTCACTATCATTCGTGGGTGGGGTGGTGTTGCTCCCGCCAACAATATCCCACAAATCTTGACCTAGCAAGTAATATTGTATGCTGGTACTCCAATTATTATAATTTGAGTTGTTGAGCTTCTCGATGCCACTTACCGAACTCGAGAAATCCGCCATCGTGACTTGAGTATAATGCCCCGCACTATATCAAGTAAGCCTAGTCCCAGACCAACCGACTTCACAATCCCAGATTGTGCACTGGCAGAACTCCGACGTCCTTCGCTTCTTTGCTCCTTGGCTCAACGATCCCTGATCGCCTTGCTCACTTACAATGGTCCTCGACCACTGTCTTTGCACGGCCTTCGACGACCTGCTCTGATACCACTTGTTGAGAAATCAAGTGGATGTGCAAGTAAAATAATCTCTTTATTTTATATAAGCAATATTGCAAACTCTTTACACACACCACTCTCATACACCTGTCACACCTCACATGAACACAATTTCTTGCACACACCCACTCACTCTTTCTCACTCTACACTTCACGCCACCTACTCCCACTCACTCACACACTCACGTACACACCCCACACTTTACGTACACACACTCCTCACACTCCTCACAATTCACACACTCACACAAGGGGCAAGGACCCCTATTTATAGGGTGTAAAAGTCGGTGAGAAAAATCTGGAGAGGGGGAAGAGAAAATTCTGGAGAGAGGGAGATAATTCTGGTGCGGCAGAGGGAGGAAGAGAAATATGGAAAAATCCAGAGAAGGAGAGAGAGAGAGGCGGTGCTCGCCTTTTTTCTGACACATCTTTTTCCATAAGCCGGAAAAAATAAAACCTCGAATTGGACTAGCTAGATATATGTCTCGATGTGCTCTTACACATTCACTTGTTCCGGTGATGTAATTGCGATCACGAGTGCGACTCGCACTTGGTTTAGTGTTAGGCTGCCCTTTCTACTACTTTGACAAGTTGACCTCTTGGTATAGTTTTTTTCCGGTTTGGTCCGAGAATTTATTATCGTCGGACAGACTACTCTTCTAAAATTAAGAACCAGAGACTCATTCGGAAGACGAGAATATCGTGCAGGAGGATTGGAAAAACAAAAGGGAGAGGCGCGAAATGGACGAGAATGGTGTACATATTCGATTCCATTACCGACTTATGTCGGTTTCCTATTCCTTTAACATCATATGTCCTTGATATTTATCTTTCGGGGCTGCCAGCTCCAAAAGTACAGGATCACCTCCTCCTATGTGCTACCGGCGATCAAATCCAGCCGACAAAACCAGGGTCGAGCTGTTCGACTAAAGCTCGCTTATCGACCAGGTCGAACTCTAAGGCCACGCTACATGGAGATCCATTAATTCAAGGTGTATTGACCTTCTTGAGACCATAGTTCAAAATCGCCGTTTTTCCCTTTCTTTCTTTTTTTTCCTTTTCTTGGGTAAGCCGAAAATAGCCAAATGCGTAGATAATTGACCACAGATATGGTGGAACGAAAAAGAAAGAAAAGAGCAGAAAAGAGCTCATGTTTCATTATCTTCTTCCCCTTGAAAACAAGAACTTCTTGCCCGTTCGGAAGGGAACAGCAGACACCGACAGAGGGGACAAGTCACTCGATTGTGGTCCACCCAGCGATCCAAGCACTCCCTGTGGAACGCGTGGGAGCAGTTGCTCAGCTCCCTCACCTCGTCCCTCTCCTCAATGCTGCTCAAGCACACCGCGCACCCTCCATCGTAGCCCTCTCCCTCGCCCCCTCCACGTCCGTGTCCACGTCTCTCCAGGAACCTCACGTACTCGACGACGGGGACTTGGCTCTTGATCATGGCCATCAGGGTTCGGACCGGGACTTGGACGAGCGACAGCGACGAGCCGTCCATGATCAGTATGGGGCTGGGGATCTCTTCTCCTTCTGCTTCTTCTTCTGCTTCTTCCTCTCGACCATGCGTTCGGAGCAGACCCAGATGGGCGAGGGCTGTGATGAGCACGAGCTTGAGTTGGCACAGGACGTCCATGGCGGCTCCACGAAACTCCATAACAGTTAGAGAGAGAGAGAGAGAGAGAGAGAGAGAGAGAAAGAGTAATGTGAAAGGATGAAGAGGAGCGAAGAGCTACGAGAACCCACCCTAATATTTAAAAGGGGTGTTTCGGCATCTAGAAGCTTTTCGAGAAAAAAAATAGTAGTTTATATGTTTCTTTAACCGAAACGTTGACACCTGGCGATAAAGATAATTTAGGGTTTATGCCAAAAAAAAAATAACACTTGTATATTTATAACAATTTTCAAATTACAATAAAATTTCAAATTAATATACTATATGTTAAATTTATCACAAACTAATTTATGTGCCACAAAAAATCGCAAACCGGTAAAACCAATAAGTGGGTTCATGCAGCATGGGCATACAAGTTGGGAATTTTTTTATGATGTGAAAATTATTTTTAAATAAATTTGCCATAAGTGTATCAATTTATGTATTTTATAATGTTAATTTAAGAATTTATAACTTGTTTTACATAGGCATCCAACTATTTGTCCAGCACTAGCTTGGCTATTGGGACATTTTCTAAGCCTTATTATTATTATTATTATTATTATTATTATTATTATTATTATTATTATTATTATTATTATTATTATTATATGTCTTAGAAAGTTAAACCTTATCTAATAAAAAGCGTAATTCTTTCGTTTTAAAAGTAATTTAAAAAGTATTATTTTCTCTTTTAGTTAACTTAACAAGAAAAGTTCAATAATTGATTTTGCACACCTTATCCTTAAAAAAATCAAATATATTAATATTAATCTAACAATCCAATCCATCCCACTCAAGTTAAGCCAAAATATAAAAAAAAACAAAGTACTCAGAAAAGCTATATAAAATGATTGCCTGTTTGGAAAAGCTACACAAAATAAAGATTGGTAATAACTTACGAATCACTCAACATGATTCTATCAACTGACGTGGGACTATAATGTCAAACTTTGGAATAATATAATCCTACTTTTGGTAAAATAGACAGCTCAATCTAGATCTTAATCATTCTTTTTATTCACTATCTCAATTCTAAAAATCAATGATTAGATGTCATGACATTGTCTTCATTCTAGAGTAGCCCCATCTCAGCCTCACGATTCAACCAGTGTCCTCTCGACAATAAGCCAAAAGAGGAGGCCAATCGGGCCTTTCGGACAGAATCGCATACGTTGGCGTTGGGATAGTTCCATGTAATGTTACAAGGCTCGGCTGGATTCCTTTTCCTCTTTGTCAATTACAACGGCGGTTGATTGATTTGTCGATCTGTCCCTAGGAGTCACGTAACCGCACAGCCCAGAGAAGTGCGCGGCCGGTGGAACAGACGAAACATGTTAAAACTATTAGAATATTTAAATAATAAATTACATCTTAATATAACAGTTTAAATTTTTAGAATGATTGGCAAATAATTCAACATCTTTTTAGGCTTCATTAACCTCTCTGATTATTCTTTCATTTAACCTTTTTTAAATAGTGCAGTCTACAGAATCTCATAGAAACTATGCGCACACAAGGAAGTTTGGATCCCAGAACCGGTTCTTTGGTTCTGGGGAATTGTCAATGTGGGGGCACGTTTGATCTTGATGGCTCGGTTTGTCCTCAGAGAGAGAAATTGGATGCGAGCGAGAGCCAGAAATTCTTGTTCTTTCTTTGTCAATGTTAGCATTTTCTCAAACAGATAGTGCAGGCGATGCGATGGGGTCTGTAGAAACTTCACTCCCCCTGTTACGAGCATGCGGACCCAATCGATCCACGGATCGAATATAGAAATTTGACGACTTTCGCCAACCACGAGTTTACACTTCTGGGTCTTGTGGAAATCTGGCGCACGTTGAAGCTTTCCTCTCGTTTTCCTTAAATAAAGTGATCAGCTTTCCTGTCGTTCAGACCGAGAGGAAAACTGATCACTTTATTTAAGGAATTGAGATCCGTATAGAACCAGCTTTCCTCTCGTTTTCGTCCGGAAAACGAGAGGAAAGCTGATGAGCCGTCCGTGATGAGAATGGGGCTGGGGATTTCTTCTTCTTCTTGATCGTGCGGTTTGACCAGACCCAGTTGAGCGAGAGCTGTGACGAACATGAGCTTAAGCATGCACAGGATGTCCATGGCAGCTCCACAAAACTCCACAACAGTGAGAGAGAGAGAGAGAGAGGATGAAGAGGGGCAAAGAGCTGCGTACTAGTTAGCAAGACTAGGCTCATTAGTTTATTAAATCTACGTACCTTCTTCATAAAGAAAAAAATAATATCATATGTAGACAGTTTAACTCATTCCATGTGAATCAAGCATTTAAAAGGAGTATTCCGAATAACTACACAAAATTGTGATAGTTTAAGAGTAAGTATTAACTTCTAAATCACTCAATATGAATTCTCGGAACTTAGGATGTCACGAATATTGGTTTTATAGAGCTGACGTTCTCATCAAAATGTGCCCATATCACCTAGTGATATTCCCCCATTCAATATGTGGGTCAATCCTTTCCTACCCCCTCTCCTGCCATTTTAGAAGATTCCCGAGAGCCACACTTCGTCCAAGCCCCCTCTTTGTCCAAGCGTTCTTTGGTTAGTGGCTAATGAAAGACCACTTAGTACTGAGGACCATACTAAATGCAGGATAGCAAGTGATCCTCACGGTCTTGTTTATGCCCTTAAACTGATGATTTGGCTTTACACGTGCTTAGAGATTTGCGCAGACGCTATGATGGTCCCTGGAACCAGAAGGTGTGCTAAATCTTCAGCACAATCACTCTCAGAAGTTTTGCTTCGGCCGGTAATAATTTGGGGTAAGTAGCTGTTTCCTGTGATAAGGGAGAAATGAGAGTACTCTTCCAGCTAATGTTGGAGCTCCGAGCCTTCCGATGGTTACGTGATGGCAACATGCGACATTAGTTGAGAGATGGTTTGCTGTAAATTCAGAAAAGCCGGATGTTTTTGTCAGATGAAGTCCTCCCGCCATCGAACCACGCGAAGCTCAACACCGACGAGACCTCTAAAGGCAACCTGGGCTTAGGAGCTGGTGGTGAACTCACTTGCGACGAAAGTTGGCAACTGGTTTGGTGGATTCAAATCATGGTGCATGATTAGAATTGGGGAGTTCTCTCTTTTCTCTTTTTTGGTCGGCAGAATTAGGAAGTCAATGGAGCCTCAAATTGGCTATTTTATTACGGTTAGACAAAAAAACAGTTGGAAATTTATTCTCAAGTGATTTTGTCTTCAATTCGCCCAGGGCATATAAGCACTAGTATTGTGGGATGATCTGTCGGAGGAAACTTGTCCAATCTTGGACAACTATCCGACAATTCAGATAGCTTATGCCTTTAAGGAGGGCAACAAATGTGCTAATATTTTTGGCTAATTTTGCATAAGATTTAGAGAGTCGGGTGTTTGGGCTATGCCCACCTAAACAATCGGTACCTTTTCTTTTAGGGGATTAAATTTGACTCTTTTGTACATTAGAAAGTTATGATTTAGTAAATTAGGCTGAAACTTCCTTCTTATAATTAAACGAAAAAGAAAAGAACTGACGTCCTCATCAATATTGATCTATATTGCTAGCAATACTCCCCATGTTCACTGTGTAGCTCAATCTATCTGTAGTCCCTCTGTTATCCTAGAAACTTGCTAAGAGCCGTATCTTTTCCGAACCCTTTTATATTGTCGATCCTTCCCACCACTATTGGATTGGATATAGGCATAGTTTGTCTACAAATCTATTGCGACCTACCCCTTGAGGGAGAGAATAAGTTTAGGAGTATTACCTAAAGGACAGATCTATAGCCCATGATTAGGCACAAACTCTCCCAAACATATACCTCATGTGACGTCATAGTGTTCATAAGAATTTTGTAGTAAAGAGTTGCCACTAACCTGTTGAGGTCAGTTAGAAACCAATTAAAACATGAGAATATACCTCACTTCCTATGTAATCATAAGAATCTAGAGTCAAGCACTTGATTACACTAATTAATCAATTAGTGCCATTTTGGTACCTAATCATGTTCATTTAAAAAAAATTGGTCAAGCAATTTGGATTAATTTTAAATCAATGTAATCATAAGAGTGCGCAATCATTAAAATAACAATCAGCAACCAAGGAAAGTATTAAATAAATTGCATGGGAGAGCAAAGATTTAACATTATCAAACAAGGAGCATGCCATCTCTAACTAAGCTAATGGAAGGCCACAATTAACATAAAGAAAGTGCACAATTAAGAGCATTTGTCTCTAAACCCTAAGATAGAGCCTTAACAGCTTGGTCAATCTTGTGCATAATTTTAAATTGAAAGGCTTCCACTTTTCAATAGAAAATAACCTAAAATATTAATAACTTTTTTAAGGATTTTTTTAATTTTGAATTTTTTATAATTTTTTATAATTTTTTCGGATTTTTTGGGAAAATTGAATTTTAAAATTTTCAAAAAAAAAATTCTGGATTTTTAAATATTTTTTAATTTTTTTCCTTTTTAATTTTTTTTCTAATTACTACTAAAAATTTTAAACATTTTCCAAATTTTGGAATTTCTTGAAAATTTTGAATTTTTCTTATTTTTTTATATTTTAATTTAAAAAATCGAATTTTTAATATTTTCTAGACACTTTTTAATTTTTGAAAAGGTTTTTATTTTTTATTTTTTCGAAAATTTTTGAATTTTGAAATTTGTTAATATATCTTTAATATTAATATTATTATATTCAAAAAAAGGATTTGGTCCGATAAACTCGATCCGACCGTTGACCTAACCCAAACCCGGATTAAACCTAATATAGACAAAACCTATTTCTTAAAACCTTTTTTTTTTTCATTTTCATCTTTATATTAATTTTAATATTTTAATTAATTTTTTTATTTTTTTAGGGATGATCGGGTCAATGGTGGGTAGGGTCTAGGGACCTTGTACCCAATCATGTTATAATCAGTTCCCCCATTTTGGATCTTGTATCCGACCATGTTTGTATTAAACCTTGTATCAAACCCTGTTATAATCAGTTCCCTCTTTTTGGATCTTGTACCCGACCATGTTTGTATTGGACCTTATACCTGACTTACTCTATTTTTCTAGTCTCATTCCAAGGTCAATTTGTTTCCATTAAAACATGTTTTGCAATCTCCCAATATCTATATGATTTCGAATTTTACATTAATACGTGAGAAAATAACGTAATCCTCCTAATTTGTATTGAAACATTAAACACTTATAATAAATAAATATATTGACATTTTGACTAAACAAAAAATTAATGATTCACAAGGCTAATTATAATATAAAAAGCATAAGGCAAATAATTAACACCAAACATGGGTTTAATATTAATCGTATTCCAACAACTACTACATAAAGCTATTCATTTATGCAAGCATAATTCCTCATACAAAAAAGAAATTAGGCAAGTCAATCCACATGGTACACAAAAATTTAGCGACGACAAACACCGTCCATCCGTCGGACAATGCGAGAGGGAGCCAATGAGAGAGGGAAGCAAGTGAGGAAGAGGAATGATGAAGGATGAGTGTTGTGTGTGTTTAAGAGAGTCAAGAGGAAAAACGCCGTGTGATTGTGGGAGTAAGAATAAAAATAAGGGGAAAAAATAGGATTTTAGACCTATACTTATAAAACCAATTCCAAATCGGGTCCAAGAATCAGTTTCTAGGTAATCAATCGGATCCGATTCCCGGACCAATTTAAACTAATTCTGAATTTTGGGAACCTGTTTCAACAGGAACTCGGTTCTCGAGTATATCCGGTCCAGTTGCACACCTCTAATCTTTTCCCCATTTCATCTTTTCTACCATACCTCTTCCCTGCCACTCCTTCCCGAAGCCAACTTTTGTTTTCTTTTTCTCTATTGTTCATTTTTTTGCCGCACTTTTTTTTTTTTCTTGAATTCTTCTCAACGCCCATCTTCTTCCTCGACGACTCCTCTCCTCACCGAACGCTCCCCTACAGCTCTCCCGAACCACAACCGGACCACCACTGTCTACCGGTCCTCTGTCCCGACTGACGCCGACCTCTGCCGGCCACCTACTCCGGCGACCGTCTGAATCGCCGATCGCCCTCTCCGGCTCAAAAATGAGCTCACCGAACCAACGACTCCCAATGAGTACGTTTCCAGCAAGACAGAGAGGGCAAGAACAACAACAGAAGCAAGAAACATCGATTAAAAGAAGCAAACTCAGACTAGGGCAACGTTAGAGAAACGGGCTAAGGATGAACCGCTTCGAATATCACTTTGGCATTTTATTGAACACGTAAAATGCCATTTTAACAGCGATTTTCTGATCCACTTCCCGAGCGATTCTCGGTCTAAGGACAACACATGGGCTATCACGTCCCCTCTACTTACGACGGATCACTCTCACATTGTCAGGATTTTCACAAAATCGTCGATACGTTCCGGAACCTCAGTTTCGACCCAAACAAACCGATGGAACTCAGATCTCATTCACGCATTATAACAAACAGGGATGCATTGCTGGGGAAGGGTTCTCCGACTCAATCGAGACTCAAAACGGGCTCAGGTTCCTGACACAGCGTATCAGAACACGCAATAGCATTAATGAAGGACGGACGGGACCGTAGCTCGCGCGAACTGGTCGGTCGCAAGCTCCGGTCCAACGCTTCCAAAAAACAGGGCACTAGCGGCTTGGGGGGCTACCTGGTCCGGATGAGGTGTAGCGATGGACGGCGACTGCTGGACAGGCCTCCGACGACGGCTTATCACTCTCTCGGGTTTGCTCTCTCACAGCCGAACAAGAAAAGGCCTCCCCCCAAGAATATCTCTCTAGTTTTTAAGCTCGGCCAGCAAGCGAGCATGGCTCTTGCCACCTCCAGCTGCCTTGCCGATCTAGCTCCGACCCTGAGATCATGTTGTGCGATCCGCTACCCCTGCTCCCTCACGATCCTCTGTCTCCTCTGGCTCGAACTTTGCTTTCCCTCTCTTTGCAGACAGCGTGAGGGGGAGGGAGAGGAAGAGGAAAAAAGATTGGGCCGGTGAAGGAAAGGGAAAATGAAGGAGGTTGGGCCAGGCCCAAGCCAATGGAAACGGATGAAGAGAAAAGGAAAGGAGACTGGCCCGCCTCGCTTGTTTTTTTATTTATTTTTTTTTCTCTTTTTTTTTTGGTCTTTTTTTTTTAAATAATAGTTCTCTTAATTAACTTTCTATTTTCTTTTAACAAGATGGATCTATTACTACTAATGCAAATGCTCCTAATGTCTATATGTTATGCAATTTAATGGAAATTATTTTTGCCAAGATTTAAAATTTGATCCCTAATTTTTTACGTGATTAAATCTTAAATAAAATGGTAAAATTTGAGTGTCGACGGAATCCTACTATTTATTGAAGGGGTTTTTTCCTTGATGCTATATGTAATGACCTAATCTGTTTTATGTGAGTCAAGACTTTAATAGGAATAATATGAGAAACTACACAAGCTAATGATCATTTGAGGGTGCATGTTAATATATGAATTACTCAATAGGGTTTCTTCCTGCATATGTGTTCAATGGCTAAAGCTTAAGTGATGATAACTTGCATGCAAGAAGTTACTTGCCCACCAAACATTTTGTACTTTTTCTTTTAGTTTTCAAGTTTGGTTCTTTAGTACATTGGAAAGTCACGGTTTGATAAATTAGGCTATGGCCTTCTTCTTTAAAATTATATTTCAATATAAATAATATTTGAATTCTAAAATAAGAAATTCAAAATATCAAAAAAAAAAAAAATTATTTTTTAATTTAATCTTATTTTTATTTATATATTCAAATTTAATTCTATCTTATAATATTCAATATCTAAATATATATTTATTACATATTTTAGGTGTTTTAGTATTTTGGGTATCTTAGTACAATTTTCCATTTAATAAAATTTTATTAGAGAATGATGGAAGGGGAAGAAAGAAATAAAAAAAAGAAATAAAGTAAAAAAAGGAAAGTAAAAATATAAAAAAATAATAAAAGTAAAGTACATAAGAGTGTCACAATAAATTTTTACCATCTCTGTTTGTAAAATTTACGATTCATGTAGGCATTTATACCAAGCTATATATATATATATATATATATAATATGATGTAAATATATTAGGCTTTATTATTATAATCATTAAACAAGTAATAGAATATAACAAAATCCTCTGAATTTTATATTCAAGTTAATCCAGTCCTATCTTAATTAGAAATCCGAACGATCAAACGTAACATTTGATTATAAAGCCAAACTAGACAAATCTATATCCGCTTTGGTGTCGGGGAAGTCACATGAATTTATGGGGGGTTCAGTTCAATTCCTTCTGCCCTTCTCAACTTCCATGGCGTTCCCGATTGATGTCTCAATCTGTCCCCGCGAGTCGTGCAACCATGTAGCCTCGAGCCGCGCGTGATTGGCAACGTGAACGAAATCAAGTAAAGCTGTAACGTCGAAATAACACACGAGATTCTTGTTCTTTGACAACGTTAGAATTTCCCCAGACGTGCAACCGAATTTGCTGTCGGAGGCAACTTTCCAGTTCCACGAACGCCTCCCCGATCGATCGATCGGTCGGTCGGTCGGTATACGAATGGACAGACTTTGCCAACGACGACGAGTTGTCAATCTCGAGGGAAGTTTTCACTGATGATGATGGTCTGGGTCTTGGGGAAATCCGGTGCGCGTCAGGTTTGCACTGAGATGATCCTTACCGAGTAGTGCTGACGTAGAAACGATAGAAAGTCCAGGAGAGTGGCCCCCAGGCTCAACTCAACTGGACTTTGCGCCGTGGCAGGGAAAAGGATCGGATAAGCCTGGTCAACTTTGCGTAACCTATGACGTAGCCACGACGCAAGGACGAACGAATGCCTGCGGGATATCTCTTTCCGTAAGCTGGAAAAAGTAGGTACTAGAATCGGACTCCCTAGAGATAATTTCTCGATGTGCTCTTACGCATCCCCCACGCCTCGGCTATGTAAATTGCGATCGCGAAAGCGACTAGCACTTAGGTAAATGTCAGGCCGCCCCTTCTAGTTTCTACTATTATGTCCTTGATATTTATCGTTCGAAGTTGCCAGCTCCAAGAGTACAGAAACGCCTCTCCGGCGATCAAATCCCACCGCCGAAGTTGGGGTCGAGCTGTTCGACTCGAGCTCGCTAGTTAACCAGGTCTAATTCTAAGGCCGCGCTATATGGAGATCCATTTAATTCAAAGAGAAATCGCCCGTTTCTTCCTTTCTTTTTCGTTCTTTTCTTGGTTCCTTTCTTAGGTAAGCTTGACAGATGCGTAGATAAATGACTCCAGATTTGGCGGAACTCCGCATGACAGTAAAAACACCAGGGAAAAGAACAGAAAAGAAACGAGCTCAAATTCCACCATCATCTTCCCCGGGAAAACAAGAAGTTACTGTTCTCTCCCAGTTAGAAGGCAAGAGCAGAGACCGACAGACGGGACAAGTCACCTGATTATGGTCCACCCAGCGATCCAAGCACTCCCTGTGGAACGCGTGCGAGCAGCTGCTCAGCTCCCTGACCTCGTCCCTCCCCTCGATGCTGCTCAGGCACACCGAGCACGCTCCTCCGCTGCCGCCGTCGCCCTCTCCTCCGCAGCCACGCCTCTCCAGGAACCTAGCGTACTCGACGACGGGGACTCGGCTCTTGATCATGGCCGTCAGGGTCTGGACTGGGACTTGGACAAACGACGGCGACAAGCCGTCCATGATGATAATGGGGTCGGGGATAACTTCCTCTCCTTCCTCTCCTTCTTCTCCTTCTTGTTCTTCTTGGTCCTCTTGATTATGCGGTTTGAGCAGGCCCAGATGAGCGAGGGCTGTGACAAGCGCCAGCTTGAGTTGGCACAGGACATCCATGGCGGTTCCACGAAACTCCATGAGAGAGAGAGAGAGAGAGAGAGAGAGAGAGAGACGCACACCAATATGGAAAAGAGGAACACGTGCAAAGAGTAGTTTGTATGTTTCTTGAAACGGCTGTTGACCGCAAAATAGTTTCTTTAATGTTAATACCATAAAAAAGTCTACAATTAGTAGTTTATATCTTGTATAATCCAAACTAATTTTCGAATAAATTAATATACCATGCCTTTCACAAGGTGCATCCAATTATTTGCTTTACACAAACTGCCTTAGCTATAGGGACATCTGTTAAGCCTTACATAATATATATGTGTATATATATATAAGGCATCTAAAACTTACTATTTAAACCGATGACTTTAATAAAATGCATAATAATGTCATTTTAAAAGTAATTTGAAAAGTATTATTTCCTCTTGTGGTCTACTTAATAGAACCATTCAGATAATTGAATTTGCATACCTTTTTCTATAAAAGGAAAATGAGATGTATTAATATTAATTCATAAAACCCTTAATCTAACCATCTAGTCCATCTCATATGAGCTAAACCCAAAAAAAAAAAATGCACTCGAAAAAATTAATTGAGATGATTATTTATTTAGAAAAGCTACACAAAAAGATCACTGTTTAGAGATCGGCATTACTTTGTAATTCCCTCAATAAGATTTGTATCAATTGAGGTGGGACAACAATGTCGCGATTTCGAATAATATAACCCTAGTTTGGCAAGAATGAACTGCTTAATTTAGACCTCAACCGTTCTGTAAATTGCTATCTTGAGTTGCTTTGGACCTCGATGGCTCGGTCCTTTGTGCTGCTGCGACTGCCGACGCAAGCCTAGCACTGCCGCAGACTTTGTCAAATGTGGGGCCGGGCTTGATCCCGATGGCTCGGTTTGTCCTTATAGGGAGAAACTGGATGCGAGTGACAGAGAGTCTTGGTACAAAACCAAATAACTTTGAAGTTTGCGAATCCGACTTTATCGTTGAACGGAACATGTAATAAATCTCCATAAGGCCCACAAGCAGAATACAGTATCCAATCACTTGTGTGACACCTCAGGTATGCCGCCCTCATTTACGTCATCCTAATAATCGTTAATTCTTCTTTAGTGCGGAGGCCTGTATAACATGACATGCAAATATGGACAATCAGAAGCATAATAGGTCGAAGTCAGTTTCCATTCGTTGGTTTAGTTATTTAGTTACATAGGTGGCACACAACAAAACAACCTCCGATCCTAGACCTAGGGTGACAAAAAGATATCTACACTCCATCAGTGACACCCACACGTACCACAACATCCATCGCCCATCATGTGACCAAAACTCAAAAAGTGGCTATCGCGAATAGTCGCGCCTTGAAAACTAACTCGCCTAGCCCACTACATCACACTCCATTCCCAACCATCACTATCCCACTCCTCATCTAGGTCGCAGTACTCAGATGGTCCATTGATGCTGCTATCGTCCTCAGAGTTGCTGCTATTGCTATTACTTTAGAACCTAAGAGGTCCCTTCAGCTGGTTGCCCACCCAATAAAACGGTATGGTATCAACTGAGTGTAGCCTATATCTACCCATACAGTAGACATCTAACGAACACGCACCCGTTCGGTCTCCGGAAAAGTAACGTCTTCCGATATACATTCAAAATAACATGGCTGTCCATATTGAGCCAAAGGAGGTACGTTCATCGTTCTTAATTATCTGAAAATTTGTAATACGACAGGAGTAAGCCAAAGCTTAGCAAAAGATAAGACAAATTCATAAATCAATCGATCCAACACACTCTTGATTCCTAAGACTCACCTGCCACGATCCTATAATGCAACTAGCAAACAATCAGTATCTATGATGCACTCACAAGTACATGCAGCACACGAAATGCAATAGCTTTCAGCACAAGTTTTATTTTACGCACACCATGTCATTTGGTCCACCTCTATCTCATGGTTCAACCAATGGGAAGTCGGTACTATGCAAATCACTTCCGACCTATCACACACAACCTGATTTTTGGGGAACCTTGTGCCCCACCGACTTCCCACTCCAGGACATCTAGGGAACACACAGTATCCTAGGAAACTCTTAGAACATCCATTCCAAGCCATCATCGAGGAACTTGTCGTAACCTTCCCGATAGTGAATCATTCAAAGAAAAGACTAATGGATTACTAAATTCGAAAACTTGGCACGGACCCTCCCAAGTCCTACCAATCGCGACTCGATGTTAAGAAATTAATCTATTTAAACATGCAATTATATTCAATTTGGAGCCGCCACTAACCAATTAGGGTTGATTAGAAACCCAAGTAAAGTATGGAAGAATACTTTACTTTTGCGAACTAGAGATTCAGTAGGTCCGGGGACATGATTACGCTAGATTAGTCTAATGCTTTTTCGGTACATATTTTAATTTCAAAAATATTTTACAGGCAATGTTGATTAATTTTAACTTAAGCTACTAACATACAAATGGTGGTCATGCAGGTGCACAATCAATAAAATAATATTCAATAAAAAATGCCAATAAAAATGCATGCCCTAAACATGATTTCTAAATGACACCTAATTTTTATTATTATGCAATCTTAATAAAAACTTAATATGCATGAATTTTACTTTAATGATATATGAAATGCGATTTATATGGCATAATTTGGACTATCACCATATGTGTGCAATCTAATTTATATAATCCTAAATATGCATGTACTACATGATATGGGATGAATGACGTGGTAATTCTATATGCATGTTCTTTTTATGATTTTTTTATGATTCTTTTTTATTACACATATGCAACCTACACTAACAATGATGACATGAAATGAGATTAATTATAAACTAATTTATTAACTAACCAAATAAATGACTTTTGTGTTTTCTTTTTTTTTTAATATGACAATTTAAAAAATAATATTATAATGGAATACTAATCTTTGGCTTTTTTTTATTAAAAAAAAAAAAACTACATGATGGGAATATCAAAACATTAATCTATGACCCACTAACTAGAGTGCAACATGTGGTGTGATTTATATGACCTAAATAACATTTTTTTATTCTCTTTTTTTATTATTTTTGGTTTTATTAAAGGAAAATCATCCTAATTCTATATGAATCTTTAAAATGCAAAGCTTTAAATATGAAATGCATATGGACCTAAGTACTTAAATTCTAAATATGCATAATATGTGAGGAGCAAATAATGATAATGCACCAAAATATAATCCATCAATGTATATCAATGACATATATTTTAACGCGAGTCAATAATGCAAAGTAAACCATAAATTTGTCATCAAAAGTTGAAATAATTCAAAAATCTAACCCGCTATCTCGCGGTTCAATATTTTTTATTATCATGGCTTAATATGACAAATTTCCTAATCAGATAATAAAAATAAATCAAAATAAATCAAGTTAGAATAAAAACAAAACATAAAATCAAATATAAAAATTCACCTAGTCTAATTCACGGTTGACTTAAGGAATGGTGAGGAGCAGCTGGTGGTTCGGTGATGGGTCGCCGTTCGAGACAGGGGTGGTCGTTGGAACTCCGGCGAGGCTCGGGCAGTAACCACACCTGCAGCAAAACAGAGGAGGCAGCAGATGGTGATGGGCACGGCAGCAGGCCCGGATCAGGAGCGGCGGCGGCAGGTGTCGCTCAGGAGGGCACGTAGAAGGCAGAGCAGCGCGAGAGGTCTGGCCACTGCAGAGGCGGGCACAGGCGGTGCAGATCTGGTTCGAGCTGGCGGAGTGGCGTCACCTGGGCAGGGGACGCGGTGGCGGAGCTCGGGCTGGGCAACGGTGCGAGCTCAGCAGCAAGAGGACTCGAGCGGAGTTGATGGTGCAGTGGCCGTCGCGGGGACCAAGCGGTGGTTGCTTGGGGCGTCGTGGCGCGGTCGCAGACGAGTGGCAACCGGACGGTGGCGAGAACGGTGGTGCTGGCGCGGCAGAGTGGAGATCTCGGACCGGCGGCGATGTGGGGGCGCAGGCAGCAAGCTCACGGGTGCAGAGGCGGCAACAGGCGGCGAAGGGCTCGGGCAGAGACGGTGGCAGGGCGTTACGGGTGCTGGTGCTCGGACGGAGACGGAGCGGCTGCTGGTGTCGCGGGTCGGCACAGCGGTAGCTTCGTCGGGCTGGTGGAACGCGTGGGGCGAGCTGCTGCAATGGAGGTCTTGCAAGGGCGTTGTTCCGCAGTGGGCAGAGACGTCGGGCGGCAGCAGCTTCACGGGGAACGAGCGTCGGTGGTCGGAGACTCTGCTACCGGTGCTGGGTGACGCTGGAGCAGCGGTGGAGGCGTTAGCAGCTACGGTGGGTGTCAACTCGGCAGCAGGGGTCGCTGGGGAGCCTACGAAGAAGAAGACTTCTTCCTTTTTCCCTTTTTTTTCTTTTTGCTTTTCTTTTTCTTTCCTCTTTTTCTCTGCTCTCACACCTCTCTCTCTCTCTCTCACGTCATTTCTCTCTGACACACTTCTCTGCAACCCCTATTTGCTGTCCTCTCACTTTTCTCCTGTCAGAAGACTTTTCCCCTTTTTTTTTACCGAGAGAAACTCTCCTCACCTTTCTTTTTCCTTTTCAGTCGTGATTTTTTTCTCCTTCGACGAAGACAAAGAGAAGCCCCCCTCGTTCAAGGCTTCGTACTCTTTATTTATAGAGAAAGACCTAGGTTTGTTTTTTTACGGATGAAGATATACTTACACATCCTTACTCAATTTCTCAACAACAAAGTGACTTCAAAACATTTGGTTGTTAAATTTTTGAATTCAATTTTTTTAAAAAAAAATTCGCTCTAATCAAAGATTATTTTTTTTTTTCTAAATTTAAATTAGGTGTCAACAAAACTTCTAGGTACCATGTTATCCCTCAGACATTCAAGTGTTGCAAAACCCTGTTACCCCAAGTAGCCCAATCACATCACCCTGGGTTGCCATCCGTAACCTCATACTTATGCATCATCACACGCTCGGCATACACATGATTGATACTTATGCATCATCACACCATCGGCATACACATGATTGGCATTGCATTCCATCAATTTCGTTCATAGGCTATAACATGCAACTATTGCAACACTTAATACCTCATGCACACTCAATAGCCAAAAATTACAGATTCAGCCACTACATTTAATAATTTGAAAATATCACCAATCGACGTCACATCACAATGAATCATAAATCATATCTTTTTTTTTTTTTTTGGTCAATCCTACTCTATTCCTATTCTACACTCACTCTCAGATTTTTGTCCTACCTATTGCAGGGCGTGGGAGTCGAAACCCACCCCTGAAACTTACGCGTCCCCATCCCATCCTCCCTGAAAATGTGAAAATTTGAACCCCTCACCTCCCCCTTCCATGTTGGAAGGGTGGCCACTAGGGCGAATCCCAGTAGTTATAAATCATATCTTGTTGGAAAGCTTAAAGTGTGCTGGTTGATTCTTCAAAGACATCATTCCAAGATTTCCTCGTTTTCCCCTCATAAAAATTCCATCTTTAAAATCGGTTAGAAAACGGAAATTTTCTTGATTTTGGAAACCACTTCAATTAAAACAGTAAATGACTTCAAAAATTTTAATTTTTGGATATGTTGCAAAAAAAAACCTTGACAAAGATTTCTCATGAAAAACACCAGGTCAAAATCGACATGCAAGCTTGTCTTTCTTTAAACTTGAGGCAAAACAGAGGAGCAAAATAAAATAGGTAGATCTTCGGAAATAGTTTCTACAGAGTTCAAATCACCTTTAAAAATTATTATTTTTGGATATGTTGTAGACTAAAGAATTTCGAACAACTTTTATGAAGAAAATTCATCAAGATTCTGACTAGAAAAATCCATATAAAATCAGGAAACGGTAAAGGTCATCATTTCAATAGTACTGGACAGTAGGAAAATGAAGAAAAATAAAACTATTTGGCCAACCAAATTGACTCCGAAAAATTTGAAATGTAACTATGTTAAACTTTAGGATATTAGAAACAACTTTGAAGAATGAAACTTCTTGAGATCTGGTCTAGAAAAGTTGCAGCAAAAATAATGAACCGAAAGGTACCGCATGCACGCGATTTTCAGGGCTTAACCCCAAGTACACGAATTCCATTCTTTTGTCACCTCATCAACATCCACTCACCAAAAACAACATACAACAAGCTAAAACAGTCATTCAAGACTTCATCTAAGGATCATTTCACTACCATAAGCCACAGATAACACATGCAAAGCACAATCTTCAAGCCCCACAACATCATCTACCATGATCTAAGCTAGCAAAACCAAGAGAAAGAGAGATCAAGAGGCTTAGGAATAAGTCCTATCTCCTTGCCTTGAGATTAAACTTCACTTGTGATGAGGATTTGAGCAGGAAACGGCAAGATAGGAGAAGAAAATGGAGAGGAGAGGGTTCGATGATGGAGCGGCCAAGAGAGAGGAGGAGAGAAATGAAGAGAACTCTTGGCCAAAATGAAGAAAATGAAGGAGAGGAAAAGAGAGAGAGGCGTTGGTCATGCTTAAGAAAAAGATGGGTATTTACTTGGCTCATTGAACACATTTCATGCATGAAAATCTATTGGCTTGGTACTATTCAGCCATGATTACATGCATTTAATCATCCAAGGGCAAAAATAAAATTTTGGAGGCTAAGATTAGGCAATAGATGTCCGGCCATAGGGTGATTAAGCTTAGCATCCACTTATCTTACCCTAATTTAATCATCCATTATATAGTATAAAGTATATTTTAGGGTATAATGGCCATATTAATTAAATTGATCATAATATTCTAATTTAATGCAAGAATATAGCCTAAAAGATATTTTGAAATTATCCAATGAGCTCTCCTATATTCTTTTTTTTATTTTTATTTTGGTGCTGGAGAAACCGGCTTGCAGCTGACAGCCGTGCCGTAAACCCCTAGGTGACACTTAAGCAGGAGGACCCACCACCCCTGAGTCACACTTAATATACCTAGCGCCTCCTCTGAGTTTTGAACCCTTCACCTCTTCGTTGAGGATCAGCAGAGTCTTATCTAGTGGAGCCACTGTGACCAATGAAGCTCTCATATATTCTTGAACTCAAATAAGTCAAACAAATCTTTCAAAGGTGTCTTGAGATATTGATATTTCCACCTCGTTAACCTTAAGCCTTTCTTGAATTCTCACTAATTTAGTGGGTGAAAATTCTAGATGTCACAACTTCGTTGTGCCAATATTAGCAAGCACATTGGTAGGCCAATTGCCATCCTGAAAAGTATCAAGTATTTTGACCTCAAAATAAAAGCCCAGTAGTTTTTTGATATCTTTAAGTAGTCTGTCCAATGTTATTCGCTATACTCTCTTGGTTGAAAAATTCGGTGATAATTTTGGAGTCCGTCTCGAAGATGAGTTTATGAAAATCGTGCTACTTTGCAATGGCAAGTCTCAATTATAGTGTCCATAGTTTTGCTTGTAAAGATGAACATATTCCATCATATGAGGTAAAATCGTCAAGCCAATCACCCCCTTCATTTTAGAATCATCATCCAACTCCTACAAGTCATGGATTACCTTTATATTCGGTTTAATCCAAACCAAAGGTGGAGGAACTCAAGCAACCGTAATGGGAGAAGTACATGATCTGCTTTTAGGTAAGTTGATCATAAGCAAACCTCTGATTTCCCTTCGTATGTGAGTGGATTACTTGTACAAGGTTGGAAGGAAAAATAAAGCTTTCGTGGAAAAAGTGACTTGTTTTGCCATTGCCAAAAATGCCATATATTCACACCAAAGATAGTATTCCAATTATAGAGGAAGTTGATTCTCCCATTGTCAACCAAGTTGGATTTCAACTATTGAGATAAATTCATTAAAGAACTCTTCAAGACAATATTGTGGAACGAGTACAATCTATGTTCCAACTTGACAATCCCGCAAAACATGCAAAGTTGTTTCCACTGAAGATTCACTTCACATATAGTAAGGGTTACCTCTCAGATTGTGGAAAGTTACTAGAAAAGTCCTAAATCAAATACAATTGTGCTAACTCAATCATAAACATTTCTTACTGCCAATTGAGTCATAATATTTTTTATTTCTACCAATTCATTTTTTTCCAAACAATTTTGGCTAGAAAATCATTTATATAAATACTGGCCATTCTAAATAGCACCATTGGCGTTGACGTGGAAAATTTTAATAATATTTTATTTATTTATTTATTCTTTCATTTTATTTTTCCATTTTTTTCTTTTCTTTCTCCTTCCCTTCTTTCTTTCTCTAGTTGGTCACTAAAGGCACATTTGGTAACGATTCCGTTCCTGGGAACAGATTTCGATCAAAAATGATTCTTTTTTATTCTATTCTCGGAAACAATTTCTAAGCATTTTAAACCGTTTGATAACTATCCAAAATTTCTAATTCTGGAATAGAATTGCTTTTGGTACTATGATCATTCATTCTATTCCAATCAATTTCTTTTAAGTTTTAAATATTTTTTTTTCTTTTTTCCTTTTTTTTTTCTTTTCTTTTTTTCTTTTGTCTCTCCTATTCTTCTTCTTCTTCTAGTCACTGGTCGCCGATTCAACGACTAGCCAAATGAGGGCCGGCGACCTCACTAGAGTATTGTCAGCCCTTGGCGAGGCCGGCCCTCGTCGGCAATCGAGTAGGGCTCGCCCACCCCGCCAAGGCTCGGCCTCGCCGGTGGCCAGCCGGCCTCAATGGGGTTGGGCGAGGCTTGCCCGGCCACCGGCAAGGCTTGCCTAGCCCCGTCGAGGCTCAACCTCGCCAGATCTAACGAGGTCAAGCCTTGCCGGTGGCTAGGCCGGCCTCACCGATGGCCAGGCGGGCCTCGATGGGGCTGGGCGAGCCTCATCAGTGGCTGGGCTTGCCTCCGGCGAGCTTGCCAAATCGGTTGCCGGCGACCAACGACGGGACGGCATCGACCGGCGACAAACCCCGACAAATGGCAGCAAACAAAGCAACAAAGAAGCAACTAAAGCAACTAACAAGAATCGCAAGATGGCAGTAGATGAAGAAGAAGAAGAAGAAGAAGAAGAGAAAATGGTAGAAGAAGAGAAATATGATTTGGATTCTTAGATTTGTCTCCAGAACAAGAATCAACTTTTTTTTTTTTATTCTATTCCAAATCTAACTCCAAGAACAAAAATTTTATCAAATGCAATTATGTTCTCAAACTGTTCCCGGGAACAAAAAATAAGAATCATGCACTATTTTGATGGTTACCAAATAGGGCCTGAATCTCCACAACCAAGAAAGGTGGGGGCCGGTGAGGTCATGCCTTGCCCAGCTCATGGCGAGGGTGGCCTCACGTTGATCTACCTTCACTAGAGGCAGCGAGGGCAACCTTGCCAACCCTCGTCTTTGGCCAATCACTAAGGTCCGATGACCAACTAGAAAAAAAAGGAAAAAAAAGTTATTATAAAATAATAAAAGTTATTTACATCAATGCCGTTGGCATCACGTAGGATGTGGTGAGTGTCCATGCGAGCAAACTTCAATCAAAATTGGTTGGATAGAGTGAACTGACGCAAATGTAATAAATTTAAAACTCAATTAAAAAATGTTTAAGATTGAATTATCAAAATTACAATATTTTTAATCTTTCCTCTCAAATTGCGAGTGTGCTACTGCCACAGGCGATTCAATCCTGCCGCCGGGGTAGAACTGTTCGACTCAAGTTCGCTCGTTAACCGGTTCTAAATCTAAGGCCGTGCTATATGGAGATCCATTTAATTCAAAGTTTATTGAGACCTTCTTGAGACTAGTTCGTAATCGTCGTGTCTCCCTTTCTTTTTCGTTCTTTTCTTGGTTTCTTTCTTGGGTAAAGCTGAAAACAGACGCGTAGATAAATGACACTCCGGGTTTGGTGGAACCACGTACGACAGAGAAAACACCAGGGAAAAGAACAGGAAAGAAAAGCGCTCAAATTCCATCATCTTCATCCCCGGGAAAACAAGAAATCACTGTTCTCTCCCATTTTGAAGGCAAGAGCAGAGACCGACAGACGGGACAAGTCACCTGCTTGTAGTCCACCCAGCGATCCAAGCACTCCCTGTGGAACGCGTGCGAGCAGCTGCTCAGCTCCCTGACCTCGTCTTTCCCCTCGATGCTGCTCAGGCACACTGCGCACCCTCCTCCGCCACCGCCGTCGCCCTCTCCTTCACGGCCACGCCTCTCTTGGAACGTCGCGTACTCGACGACGGGGACTCGGCTCTTGATCATGGCCATCAGGGTCTGGACCGGGACTTGGACGAACGACGGCGATGAGCCGTTCATTATCATAATGGGGTCGGGGATAACTTCTCCTTCCTCTCCTTCTTCTCCTTCTTCTTCTTCTTCTTGTTCCTCTCGATCATGCGGTTTGAGAAGGCCCAGATGAGCGAGGGCTGTGATGAGCGCGAGCTTGAGTTGGCACAGGACATTCATGGCGGTTCCACGAAACTCCATGTGAGAGAGAGAGACGGAGAGACTAATGTGGAAAAGATGAAGAGGTACAAAGTAGAGACGGAGAGACTAATGTGGAAAAGATGAAGAGGTACAAAGTAGGGGTGAACGGGTCCTAGACTTGGACCCTGTTCCCTACCCTGTTATAATCGATTCTCCTTTTTTGGATTATATTTCTTACCCTATTTTCATTGGACCCTGTTCCCAACCCACCCTGTTTTTCCAGTCCGGAAACAGGGTTAACCCTGTTTATATTAGAACCTATTTTGCAACCGTCCATCTATACAACTTCGAATTTTATTTTAATGCATGAAAAAACAACATAATTCTTCTAATTTATATTGAAATATTAAGCATTATTAATAAATAAATTTCTACTTCATTTCGTATATATTAATCAAATCCTAAGTGGTTCACTCAAGATTAAATCGCAATAATTTAGCAACTCTACTCGGAGTTTTTCTTTGTGGATCACTCGGCAGGAGGCCTTCTTCGGTCCTTGGAAAAAAGAAAAACAAAAAAAAAAAAAAAAAGGGAGGAAAAGCTTGAGAGTCAAGGTCAATGTCAAGAGGCAGAGGAGACGTGGGCAGCGTAGAGAGGGACGTGAGGGAGACGTGACAAGCCAACAGGGAGAAAAGAAAAAAGAAGAAATAGAATAGTGTACTGTTCATCTTCTTCACGGGCTCCCTCCGCACGCCATAGCCGCCGACCGCTGCGCCTGCGTCGCCGCGGCCGCACCACCGCACCATCGCCAGAGCCCCCTCACCCGCAAGCTCGCACCGCCACTCGTCGCCCCTGCTGTGGCCGCGACGACCCGACACCTCTGACCGCTTGAAGCTCCGTCGCCGTTGCCCTTGCCCCTGTGAAGCCGCCACTGCACCAGCACCGCCACTTGGCTCCTCGCGACACCAGCAACCAGTGAAGCCGCAAGGTCGACAAGAAGGCGTACAATCCGATTCTCAAACCGGTTCCCGAACCGGTCCGGTCGATCCGGTTTCCGGGTGGGTAATCCCTCGGAACCGGTTCCCGAACCGGTCCGGTCGATCCGGTTCCCAGGTGGGTAATCCCTCGGAACCGGTTCCCGAACCGGTTCAAACCGGTTCTAACTTTTGGGAACCGGTTCCCGGATCGGTTTCAATGGGAACCGATTCCCGACCCTGTTTTCCGAGTGGGCCGGTCTGGGAACCAGGTTTACCCGATCCAGTTGTGCACCCCTAGTGCAAAGAGTAGTTTATATGTTTCTTGAACTGGCTCTTGACGGCAAAAATATTTTTTTTAAGTTAATATCACAAAAAAATTAAAATTAATACTTCGTGTCTCGTATAATCCAAATCAATTTTCACATCACAAAGATTCTAAATTAATGCTGTTATCAAATTTATTATAAATTAATTCTTATATTGCGAATTGGCACACCCGTGCCTTTTACACGGTGCATCCAGTTGTTTGCTCTGCACCAGCTGCCTTAGCTATAGGGACATCTATTAAGCCTTATTATTATTATTATTATTATTATTATTATTATTATTATTATTATATATCTTAGGCATTTAAAACTTACTATTTATAAAATGCATAATTATGTCATTTTAAAAGTAATTTGAAAAGTATTATTTCTTGTAGTCAACTTAACAGGATCATTTAGATAATTGAATTTACACACATTTTTTTGTAAAAGGAAGATGGGATGTATTAAAATTAATTCATAAAACTATTAATCTAACCACTTAGTCCGTCTCACATGAGGTAAACCCCCCAAAAAATATACTCAAAAAATTTAAGTGAAACGATCACTTACTTAAAAAAGCTACACAAAAGAATCATCATTTAGATATTGGTATTACCTTACAAATCGCTCAAGAAGCTTTTCTACCTCCCGAGAAGGGACAACAACGTTGCGCTATCAAAGAATATAATCCTACTTTGGCGAAAACAAACTACTTAATTTAGATCTTAACAGGTGTGTAGATTGCTATCTCAATTCTGAAAATCAATTATTAGATGCCATACGATTGTCTTCGTGTTCTAGAGCGGCCCCCCATCCCACTCTTTGCAATTCGAGAGAGGAGGAGATCACCTCCACGTCGTAAGGGCCTCAGCCGGGGCTTCAGCCGGGGCGGCCTTTATTGCTGTTATCAGTTCCTCAGTGGCGAGTCGATCAATTCTGTCCTCGCGAGTTACGCAACCGTACAGTCCGGCAATGCCGCAGCGTTCACATGGCAGGAGCTCCTTGGGCTTTGGATGGCTCCGTTACTTGGTGGTGCGACTAACAACGCAGGCCTCGCACGGCTGCAGAATTTGTCAGTGTGGGGGCATGCTTGATCCTGATGGCTCGGTTTGTCCTTATAGAGAGAGACTGGATGTGAGAGAGATTCCTAGGAACTTTGAAGTCTCCGAAGGACCAAGTAGGATGTGGTACCCAATTCGTTCATTGTACCAATATTAGCAAGCACATCTACAGGCTGATTACCTTCCTGAAAAATATTAAATATTATAAACTCAAAAATAAAAGTTGAGTAGTCTTTTGATATCTTTAAGTAGCCGATTCAGTGTTATTCGCAATATTCTCTTAGTTAAATTATTCAGCGATAATTTTGGAGTCCATATTGATAATGAATTTATAAAAATCATGTTGCTTTGCAATGGCAAGTCCTAATCATAACACCCATATTTCTACTTGTAAAAACAAACATATTCCAACAAACGAGGTAAACCCATCAAACCAATTATCTCCTTCGTTTTGGAATCATCCTCCAACTCTTACAAGTCAAGTATTACCTTTAGACATTTTGGCTACGTTTGGTGCTTGTTCAAGATAGGATAAAGTCAGATATAAATAGGAATATATGCCGGATAAAATTATTCCATGAGAGAGATGGGATAAAGGTGAATAGGATTTATATTATCCATAATAGGAAAGTTATTTTTCTTGAATAACGAACTTATTAAATTAACAAAATTAAAATTATATTTCAATATAAATAATATTTGAATTCTAATCTAAGAAATTAAAAAATTAAAATTAAAATTTATTTTTTAATTTATATATTCAAATTTAATTCTATATTATAATAAATATTCGGTCTATAAATTATATATTTATATTTATTATATATTTTAGATATGTTAGTACAATTTACTATTTGATAAAATTTTATTAAAGAATGATGAAACGAGAAAAAAGAAATAACAAAAAATAATTTTAAAAAGAGGAAAAATAAAATAAAAATAAATTAAGAAATAATGTCACGAGAGATTTTCACCACCTCTATTTATGAACTTTTAGGTTCATTTATAATGATATGACGTTTATATTTTAAAAAAATGTACATAATATGATCTGAATATATTTAACTTTAATACTGTAATTCACTAAATAATTGATAGGATATAGAAAAATCTCAGGATTTCATATCCTGTCATATCCAGTCATATCCTGATTAAAAATCCGAACAACCAAATGTAGCATCTATGTTTAATCAATTTAATCTACATCAAAGGTGGAGGAAGTCAAACAACCGAGAAGTACATGGTCCAATTTTAGGCAAGTTGATCATGGCAAAGCTCCAATCCCTTCATATGTGACTAGATTACTTGTACAAGGTTGAAAGGAAAAATAAAGCTCTTAGAAAAATGACTTGCTTTACCATTACCAAAAATGTCCTATATTCACACCAAAAATAGTACTCCAAACCATATGTGACTAGATTACCAAAGATTGGACTTCAACAATTGACGTAAATTCATTGAGGAACTATTCAAGACTATTGGGGGACAAATACAATCCATATGTTTTGAACAATCCCACTATACATGCAAAGTTGTTTCCACTGAAAATTGACATCACAAATGGTAAGAGTTATCTCCCAAATTGTGGAGAATTATTGAAAAAGTTTTAAATATATTATAATTGTACCGATTCAATTATAAATATTTTTTATTACTAATTAAGTCATAAATATTTTTTTTTTGTATTAATTCGGTTCATCCGATGAATTTTGACTAAAAAATCACTAACATAAACACTAATTGTTCTATATAATGCCATTAGTGTTGACATGGAAATTTTTTTATAATATTATAATTGTTTGTTTTTTTTTTCCTTTTTTTTCTCCTTTTTTTTTCCTTTCTTTTTTTTTTTTTTTTTTTCTTCCTTCTTTTTCCTCTAGCCAATTGTCGAACCTCAGCAACCAACTTAGGCAAGGATTGGCGAGGTTGTGCCTTGCCCAACTTGTGGTGAGGGTGGCCTTACCAACCCTTGCTTTGGCGGTTGCTGAGATTCGATGACACATAACATCATTGGTCGATATTCATATTAATGAATTTCAATCAAAATTGGCCACAAGAATTGAACTGATATAAATATAATAAATTGAAGACTCAACAATAATAATAAAAAAATTCATAATTATAATAAATTTAGTTATTTTTTGATGGTGTCTTCTTTCCTCTCACGTCGCGAGACGTACTCAATTGAGTATCAGCGTCAGAGTTTCCCAAACAGATCGCGCCAGGTGGCCGGCGATGCGGTGGGGGGTTTCTGGAAGGAAATCTCATTCGATCCTCTAACTACACTCCACTCCCCATGTTAACGTCCTTGATTGCCGACCATGAGTTGTCGCTTCTGGGTCTCGTGGAAATCCAGCGCACGTCGTGCTTCGTGCCCGAGGCAATCCCGCCAATGGCATCCCGAGAAATCCGTAGACGAAGAAAATCTTGGAACGACTTGTGTTTCATTTTGGTTTTTTAAGTGGATCTTGAGATCATGCGGGATCGACAGTCCAGAAGCATGCCTTCCACGCCGATTACTTTAATACATTTGCTTTTTCCCGACGGAATTGAGATCCGCGCAGGAGCAGCGTTCCTCCTCTCGTTTTCTGAATGAATTTACATCTTTCACATCCTTGGCATGAGCCACGCAGAAACGGACGGTGACGGGAGGAGAGCGGGGCGCCGGCCGACGACCCACGTGCGCGCCGAAGAACGCGCGACGTGGACAGAGCGCTAGCGCTTCTCGTCGTTAGCCCAAGCTCCCGCACCAGCCCGTGCGCATAAATTGTAGAGAGGAAAGTGTGAATCTGCTCGTGGTCGTGTGCGATCGGGCCTAGCGAAGCAGGGCCCCCCTCGCAAAGCTCGTCCACGATTTTCACGAGCAAGAGGCTTTGGGGGAACCCGACATTGGAACAGGGTAAATAACAAATTTTGCCCACAAGAAGGGGAAGAAACAGAGCTTCGGTCAAGCTTAGTAGAAATGCCTGCTCGTTTAAGCATTTTGTCAAACGGTTGGCGTGCGCAATGTTGTAATCCGTCCCCACTTAAAAAGATCCGAACTTGAGAGTAAAGAAGACTGAAAAATCAACTCGCGGGGAACGAATCGCAGCAACGTCATATCAACAACACTAACATTGGAAGCACATCAACACCATCATCGACAGCAATCCCTAAAATCACTGCATTTGATTCAACAGAACACCAGCAACGACAAATACATAGCAGAAACCCAACCCCAACCCTCGTCAGCCTCCGAACCCGTACAGGGTCCGGCCCTGCCGCTTGAGCGCGTACACCACGTCCATGGCCGTCACGGTCTTCCGCCGGGCGTGCTCGGTGTAGGTGACGGCGTCGCGGATCACGTTCTCCAGGAAGATCTTGAGCACCCCGCGGGTCTCCTCGTAGATGAGGCCACTGATGCGCTTGACCCCGCCCCGGCGGGCCAGCCGCCGGATGGCCGGCTTGGTGATGCCCTGGATGTTGTCCCGCAGCACCTTCCGGTGCCGCTTCGCGCCTCCCTTCCCCAGCCCCTTCCCTCCCTTCCCTCTTCCCGACATCTTCTCTTCCTCTCGCGGAGAGCTTCCTCCTTCCTCGCTTGCGAAACGGAGAGTTCTGCGACGTCGATGAGCTTCGGAAGTGAAGATGCAGATGGATATGGCGAAGGAGATGTACGTATATATATGGTGGTGGGACGAGATTTGAATGTTTTTCGATTTTGGCGCTTACTTTTTCGGCCTTTTGGAGGTCTTCTATTGCGCGGAGAGGCGGGAGGGAAATCTGGGCCGTCGGATGCTCTCGGGTAATCGACGGCGGGGGAAGTCGATCCGCGTGCTCGAGGAAGGGTTCATCGTGGGCGTTCGTCGACGCTATCCAACGGTTCCCGATGGATGAGTCGTGAAGCTAATGATGCCCTCCTCGTCGAGTGGGGTGACTGGCACGGGCCACTACTAGCGGACAAAAAAGAAGCACGTAATTTCCACTTTTTTTCCGTCCAAAATTTGAGAAAATGAAATGTCATCATTTAAATTTCGAAAAATTTATGGAAAAAATTAAACGCGAATCTTAAAGAAAAATTCATTTTTTTCTAATGATAAAACAATGTCGATTATAATCAATAACTTAAGTCATGGTCAGTGGATAATTACCCTTGATTTTAATATTTTTTGGGTTAATATCACAAACATCCTAAACCGATACACATATCACAAGTTTCCCTCAAATTAATTTTTTTACCACCAAAAGTCCCAAATTAATATATTTGTAATAAATTTATTGCAAATTAATTTTTTAACCATCAAAAACTTCCAAATTGACATGACAAATTTATATTTCCATTAGTATAAAAAATCACAAATTGTCACGTATTATTCAATTTAATAATTTAATAACAAAATTTAACGGAAATTCATAAATGATAAATTTATCATAAATATATTAATTCAACGATAATTAGTTTAAAGAAAATTTATTATCAGTGCACCAATTTAGAGTTTTTTATAATATTAATCCTTTTTTTTTTGCCCAACCTCAATTTTTATAATTGAATGCGGTAGTTTTTGTGGGTAAAAAACAATCAAATTTCATGTCTTGTGGTTTAGTATGAAGTTTGCAACAGCACTGACCTAAGTTCAGCTTCTGCACTCGTGCGCACCACGAATCTCTCGATAACACTATCAACTCATCGATTAAGTTTGCGATCCACTTCAAACTTCAAACTCATCGATTATTCTGGTATCTATCTTAAATCACATGATCTTATCTCTCATAATTTTCTATCTATCTTTCTATCTTCTCAACAGATAAAGAGAAAATAGGAGGACAGCGCAGGAAACCTCTCACTTTAGAGTGACTCTCTCACTTATTTCTTTCGTGAGTCTTTTAAGGACTTGCTCAGGACCTATCCACTTCAAACTTCACATAACGTGCATTTTAATTACTCGAGTCGGCTCGATGGATGGCCTGACATTTCATCGTAATCGGAAAATACGCACAGGTCTGGAAATAGCTCGCGGATGCGGCCGCCATGTCAATCGAAAGGGAACGCGATTGTTTTATTTGCTTCGTCAGGATTACAATGCGCGAACGATTGCCACTTGAGCCTTACTATTCAGCTGAGTGGAATGGAGTTTGATTCACTATCCTGACGGCCAGGGGACTCCTCACGGCGTGCACTCCATCGGTCCAAACCAAGCTTCCGAAGTAGTACCCCGTGTTCACGGGCATGGCGGCGCAGACCGTGACGCTGAAGGCGGCCTTCTTGGTTTCCCGATCGAACACCAGGACGTGAGGCCTCACCGTAACCGTGGTACCAGAGGGCGGCTCGATCACGGCCCAGTATATCGACTCGGGGTTTCCGGTGTTCGTGACGGTCCTGGTCACGGTGACAGTGCTCGTGAGCCTCGGGATGGTTATGGAGGGGAGGTTCACATCGGAAACAGAGGGTCTTCTAGCGGGGCAAGGAGCAGGCTTTCCGGTCAGATGAGAGATCTCGGTGTCGTTGTAGCCCATGGCACACAGGTAGAGGATGTAGTCAGGCGTGCCCACGTCATAGATTAGGCCTGGTTCAGCCGCGGAGTTCGGGTTCACATTGCCGCCTCCCATGTCGAACGGGTCGGCCAGTTTCGGAGGCAATCCCGAGGCAAATATGGGAAAACCCGGCGGGTTGCTCCTCCAGGCTGCAAAAAGGCTTTTAATATCAGCAATGCTTAATCACTTGAGCGGTGTTCTGATTGATGGAACATCATCTAATGTTAATGTCTCCGAACGTATTAGCTGATGCAATATGTCCGCCGGTCACTCTGCGGACCAAAAAGGCAAGAAGTCGATCTTAAAGAACTGTTTCGTGATTCAGTTGAGTTGGAGAAATACCGGTAGTCACAAGGGCTGATCTAAATGCTGCCGGCGACCAATCCGGGTGAAGCGCTTTGAGGAGCGCCACGATGCCCGCAACATGAGGGGTCGACATAGAAGTTCCCGAGAGCATTGTGTATCCGTTGTCCTCCAACGGATTGAAGGGCAAAGTGGCGGCCAGTATGTTCACCCCGGGTGCTGCTACATCTGGCTGTGTCACAGAACAACATCAAAGCAGATGTTTCTATCTCTGTTTGATTGTGCAGAAGAGACTAGTTGATGATCTTTTGATACTCCATGAAACTTCAAACGAGCTAGAATCAGCACATGCTCCTAGTTTTGCAAATTTTCACACAAGTCGAACAGCAGTAAAGACGGTAAATAGCAGATGAGGGTATGTTTCCAAGAGTCTCGAACCACTTTCATGGAACTCCCACGAGTCCAATGTACCCAGAGAACTACAAACTGGACGGCCGATGGCCGAAGGACTCAGTTAAGAACCAAATTTACCTTGAGAACAGCTGGGGAAATAGAGCTTGGCCCTCTGGAAGAGAATAAGGCGACCTTTGCCGGGACTGCTTTGCCGACAGCAGTTATTGTCCGGCTCAACTTTACCTTAGGGAATCTGTGCAGGATCCATGAAACGGTCATTCAATGCTGTGTGAGTGATTAGCTTTAGGTTTCGACAAACCCCAACATGACGAAGACTGTCATGACATACCTTGCCGAGCGGAAGTAGAATAGAATTTGGGTTCCAATCTCGTAATCCACCTCGACACATGGGAAGTCACCACTGCACGGAGCCAACCCATCACTGGGGTTCTTGGCAACAATCACGCCAATGCCCCTAGACGCCTTCACAGCCGCTGAGGCGAGTGGTACTACCTCGAACCTACGTGCTATGGAGGTGAAGCACAGGACCACTTTCCCAGCCATCAATGTTGCATTAGGGGAGAGACGTTCACATACCCTGTGATCAATTCAAGAGAAGATTAGCAGCTTTAGCTTTCTCTGTCCGCAATTAACGATAACAGAATCATCATATTAGCAGATGGTCTAACCCTGCCGAAGTAGGGTCAAGGGTTGTGCCTTCTGGATATAGCAAAGTCGTAAAACCGATTTCCTTTCCTGTGTATATGGCTTGGCCCTTAGAGAGAAATAAGCAACTCATCACACATTTTGGTGCAAAATTCCTAGGATACTTTCATCTGCTAAACCTCAAATAGCAACACATACCACTAACGTTTTGTTGTTTCCGAGGGTTATGATAGTACGGAAGGCTCGGTCGATGGAAGTTGCTCCGACAGTTAGTATCCACGGCGCTGTGTTCTGCACTGTTTGAGCCGCCGGTCCATCATTGCCAGCTCCACAAACTACAGTTATTCCTTGTGCCACAGCATGGAACGCACCAGTAGCAATGCCATTTCGGTCATCCACATCGGAGAAGAGAGGAATCGTGGTCCCAATAGAAAGAGACAGCACGTCCACTCCATCATGAATTGCCTCGTCAAATGCTTTCAATATGTCTGCAGACGAGCACTGTACGTTGAGCACATTCCAGCACACCTTGTACACCGCTAGCCGGGCACGGGGAGCACCACCTCTCGCCGTTCCATACCCAATTCCTCTGTAACTGATATTGCTCACAAAAGAACCCACGGCAGTGCTGGACGTGTGAGTCCCATGTCCATTCGCGTCTCTCGGTGACAAGAACTCCTGGTCCCCCGAGGCGTTCAATGGTTTTCCATACTCTGCGAGGAATCCATCCACAAACCAACGAGCCCCTATTATCTTTCTGTTGCAGTGTTTGGCTGGATCGAATTGCTCCGCCGGTTCGCAACCACCTTTCCAGCGTGACGGGATCGGTCCAAGGCCTTCATCACTGAATGACTTCGACTCCGGCCAAATTCCTGCTACGTTGTGTGAAACATAAAGCTAGTGACATGGTTTAATCTAGAAACACAGAGAGAGGGCAAAGATGTAGAGACAAAATCGACCTGTATCTATCATGCCTACTATAACTCCATCACCCATCCTGCTTTTGTAAAGGAGACTGGTGGGTGAATGAGAGGGAGACAGACCAAGGAAATCCCAGCTCCGAGTAGTTTGCAGGCGGAAAAGGGTATTAGGCATAACGCGGACGACCCCAGGGAATCCTGAAACATGAGCAAATGCTGAAGTGCAAGCGCACCAAATGATCTGCAGGTCTAGCAAAAGAATGCAAATTAATTATACACCGACATACCGGCGAGTTCTTGCGCCTGAGACTCAGTAAGCTTCGCAGCAAAACCAGAGAAGCCATGCCTATAGCTGTACAAGATCGATTCGGTGGCCGCTTCCTTGCTGAAGCAGAATTAACACGTTCCAGAGAACAGAGAAAAAAGCAGATGGTCACCGGACCACACCATTAGGAACTGAATCAAAACACCTGCTTTTGTTGTTCTTTTCGAAAGTTTCGAAACTCCTTTTACCTCCCAAGTACTGATGCAAGCATGTCATGATGCGAATCGGTCTCCGCTGTGGGATCGCCTTGCTTCCTCGCTCCAAAGTACACGATATAAACCTGCCCATAAATTTGCCAGGATTGCTTCCTTTCTAAGAGAAAACAGAATCACGGAGAAACACGTTAAAAGCACGAGATTCACACACATTGCTCTTTGCCTTCACCGTACTGGTAATGCCCCATTGCCCAAGAAGAAAACATGCGACCACCAGCAAAGTTGCCAATTTTCTCATCGTGGTGTGTTGCCAATGTTTCGTGATTTTGACAAAGAGATGAAGTGAATATCAGGATCGTGAGATCAATCGCTTGCTGCTTTAGCAACTACCCAATATAGAAACTCGATGCGATGGAGAGCGACAATGCCCACTTTAAGTATCCTTGAAGGGGAGCTTGCAAGGTCAGGCACGAGAGCAGTGCAATCCACACCAAGAATTCAAAAGATGTGGAAACCAAGTAAGGTCAAACCAGATAATGACCTCGCTCCTGATTTGAACATGTTGCTTTGTGATCAAGGCCATAATTTGAAGGGGTGGTTCTTGTTCAAGATCCCACTGATTAACCAACAATAAAGGGCACGAACATAGGAAATAATATGCAGTAAAAACAGAGTCTGGTCGTACAAGGGCCTCCAAGTTTAGAGGTCCCCTAAAGTTTTAAGGGTCACTTATCTTAAAAGGTGACGCTAACGGGGGTTTTCTTGGCTTCAAGAATGAGGAGTGAAGGCCAGACCACAGACTTTCATTATCCCTTTATGCGTAAAAGAGTATTTCTCCTCAGACAGTAGTCAGCTTGAAGAATATGAAGATGAAACTAACCCCATTTCCTACGTGTCCCTTGCACTTGATTGGCACCATCGATCTACCACGTCTATAAACGAGTCTATCTAATTTAACTTTTGCGGATCGTGCAATACTAGACCGAATACTTGCCTGGAATTCCACTGTTCACCTGCACAGTCGAGATGGTTAATCAATTGAATTTTCAAAACACTGTCATGCATCCAGAGTTATATGTATCAGGCTTTATTAGTCTCTGTTCTTCAAGATATCAATTCCACTGGCAGGGTTCAGACAGTGATCCGGAATATCGAGATTTCATGACTGTTTTTTATGAGAGCTGCTTATATTCTTCAACATACATTCCAAAAAGCATAATAAAATTATTTTTGGTTCACAGAAACGGATATGAGAAGCATAGTCCTCCAAAAAAGATAGCAGGTAGAAAGAAACGTACATAAAACATCATGCTTAGCCACAAGGTTTAGCCACAAGGAGCGAGTAATTCATCTAGAATCTCCTAATGATGCACTGGGGGAAGATCCACGGAGGGCTTGCAGGGGGGCCAGACCTCCAAACCAAAAACTTCAATATGTTTGTCTTAATTTGGTAAGATCTAGCATAAGAAGTTTCCTTAACGTTTGCAACTTGCTCATTTAGTAGATAGAGTAATTTAAGTGGTCAAAACAGTGTATATTGACAAGAGTAGATTTGAAATAGAAATCCATTTAATAAATTTTTTATTCTAGAAAATAAATTTTTTCACGAGAATAGATTTAGAGTAAAATTGGAAAGTAAAAAAAAATTGATTTTTTGCTCTCGAGAACAATTCTAGAATCAAACCAACCCATTTTTTTTTCTCTTTTATCTTATTTTCTTCTAGTTCTTCTTCCTTCTCTCTTCTTCTTCCACCGCCATCACCGCCACTGCTGCTGCCCTCCACCCACTGCAGCCAATCGCCAGTGACCAGTTGAACAAGGTCCGGCAACCTCGCTAGAGGCTCACCAAGCTAGGCCAAGGTCCTGCGAGCTCATTAGAGACTCGCCCATCACTGGCGAGCCTCACCCAGTTGCCGACGAGGCTAGGCCGACAAGGCGTGGCCTCACCGAGGGCTGACAATGCTTTGGCAAGGTCGCCGACCCTCATCTGGTCAGTTGCCACTCATCCCAAGGTTAGCAACCAGCCAAAAGTTGAAGAAGAAAGGAAAGAAAAGAAAAAAATGATAAAATTATTAAAATTTTTAAAGAAAATAGTTTGGAGTAGAAATTTTGAATATGGTGACAAACCCAATTTTATTTCTAGAATATAAATTTTGAATAGTTGCAAACGCATTAAAATACTTTGAAATTGTTCCCGGAAATAGAATAAAAAATAATCATTTCTAATCAAAAATTGTTCTCGGAAACAATATGATTATCAAACGAGCCCTAAATCTAATATATATATATATTTTTTTTGTGACCTAGGAACGTCATACAACCGCAACGACACGGCGTAAATCCGGGACGACCCGCAGAGACCCACCTCTTACGTGCCGCAAGTAAGTCACACAAATGACGAGGTGGGGAGTTGAACTCTGGCCTTGCGGGTGGCCAGCGTGCAACTCCACCATCTTTGCCACCAACGGGGTGGGTCCCTAAGTCTATAATAATTGATCCAGAAAGATTGCTAGAAACTGAACACTGACTTCTCAACCAGAAAGCTTGAGCTAAAATGACTTTCAAACCTCATTTTTCCAGGATCAACCCCTTTACGGCATTTGAGCTCAATAAGGACTGTTGAGAACAGTGCTGAACAGCTTTAATACGAGAGAGAGAGAAGGGGGGGAGGGGGGTAAAAGATTTTGCAGTATCACGCTTGTAAATGCAGCTCCACTTGATGAAAATGTCGATAAAGATCTGTGACAACTGAAGAATAGTTCGTAAAAGGAAATATGAGATACCGAACATGAGTTCTACGACCTGATATGATGAAGGGCACGGTAATGAGAGAGAGAGAGATGCCTTCGGGTATATCGGCGGCTATGACGGCCACTTCATCCAGAAGCCATAGACAATACTTCACCAACGGTGGATACTCGACCTTGCATAGCTCAGCCAGGTGTTTGCCTGGAATTCCGAAATATTCATAAAAGACAAGTCAATAATCACATTCAAGAAATTGCAAGAGTGTTCGAGAGCAGGAAAAATAGTCATAAATTCCTCCTTAAATTTATTTAACGGAATGGTTACCAGTGGTCACTCCGAGATTAGCAGCCAGCGATTGGATGATGAGAGCAAACATCATTCCAACGAGTATAACCCACAGAAGCTGACCATATGATCCAATAAATTATAAATATTGGCACAAAGATATATGGATACATTATATACTTGTAGAAGTATGAACTTATATACTTTGTGTATCGGTGTTCTTTTGGGTTACCTCGTATACATGATTTGCTCCAGCTTGCATATCAGTTTCCACTGCAACATCGATGTAGAACTATGAATTCAACACGAACTAATCCAGACACCACACTTAAAGCACGCAGTCAAACACAGATTTCGACAAGAAACAGGCGAAGGCCTTGATGATCGCGGGGCTTTGGTGTGCTCATCCTGATGTTAGCTGTCAACCGTCGATTGAAGCTGCAATGGCCGTTTTGGAACTTGAAGGCATTTTAATTACTCGAGTCGGCTCGATGGATGGCCTGACATTTCATCGTAATCGGAAAATACGTGCGGCTCTGGAAATAGCTCGCGGATGTGGCCGCCATGCCAATCGAAAGTGAACGCAATTTTTTTATTTGCTTCGTTAGGATTACAATGCGCGAACGATGCCACTTGAGCCTTACTATTCAGCTGAGTAGAATGGAGTTTGATTCACTATCCTGACGGCCAGGGGACTCCTCACGGCGTGCACTCCATCGGTCCAAACCAAGCTTCCGAAGTAGTACCCCGTGTTCACCGGTGCAGCGGCGCAGACCGTGATGCTGAAGGAAGCCTTCTTGGTTTCCCGATCGAACACCAGGACGTGAGGCCTCACCGTCACCGTGGTGCCGGAGGGCGGCTCGATCACGGCCCAGTATCTCGACTTGGGGTTTCCTGTGTTCGTGACGGTCCTGGTAACGGTGACAGTGCTCGTGAGCCTCGGGATGGTTATGGAGGGAGGTTCACATCGGAAACAGAGGGTCTTCTAGCGGGGCAAGGAGCGGGCTTTCCGGTCAGATGAGAGATCTCGGTGTCATTGTAGCCCATGGCACATAGGTAGAGGATGTAGTCAGGCGTGCCCACGTCATAGATTAGGCCTGGTTCAGCCGCGGAGTTCGGGTTCACATTGCCGCCTCCCATGTCGAACGGGTCAGCCAGTTTCGGAGGAAATCCGGAGGCAAATATAAGAAAACCTGGCGGGTTGCTCCCCCAGGCTGCAAAAAAGGCTTTTAATATCAGCAATGCTTAATCACTTGGCGGTGTTCTGATTGATGGAACCTCATCTAGTGTTAATGTCTCCGAACGTATTAGCTGATGTAATATGTTCGCTGGTCACTCCGCGGACCAAAAAGGCAAGAAGTCGATCTTAAAGAACTGTTTCGCGATTCAGTTGAGTTGGAGGAATACCAGTAGTCACAAGGGCTGATCTAAATGCCGCCGGCGACCAATCCGGGTGAAGCGCTTTGAGGAGCGCCACGATGCCCGCAACGTGAGGGGTTGACATAGAAGTTCCCGAGAGTATCCTGTATCCATTGTCCTCCGACGGACTGAAGGGCGAAGTGGCAGCCAATATGTTCACCCCGGGTGCTGCTACATCTGGCTGTGTCACAGAACAACATCAAAGCAGATGTTTCTATCTCTTTTTGATTGTGCAGAAGAGACTAGTTGATGATCTTTTGATACTCCATGAAACTTCAAACGAGCTAGAATCAGCACATGCTCCTAGTTTTGCGAAAATTTGAAAAATTCACACAAGTTGAACAGCGGTAAAGACGGTAAATAGCAGATGAGGGTATGTTTCCGAGAGTCTCGAACCACTTTCGTGGAACTCCCGCGAGTCGGATGTACCCAGAGAACTACAAACTGGACGGCCGAGGGCCGAAGGACTCAGTTAAGAACCAGATGTACCTTGAGAACAGCTGGGGAAATAGAGCTCGGCCCTCTGGAAGAGAAGAAGGCGACCTTTGCCGGGACTGCTTTGCCAACAGCAGTTATTGTCCGGCTCAACTTTACCTTAGGGAATCTGTGCAGGATCCATGAAAACCGCCATTCAATTCTGTGTGAGTGATTAGCTTTAGGTTCAAACAAACCACAACATGACAAAGACTGTCATGACATACCTTACCGAGCGGAAGTAGAATAGAATTCGGGTTCCAATCTCGTAATCCACCTCGACACATGGGAAGTCGCCGCTGCACGGAGCCAACCCGTCACTGGGGTTCTTGGCAACAATCACGCCAACACCCCTAGATGCCTTCACGGCCGCTGAGGCGAGTGTTACTGTGAGCCTACTTGCTGTGGAGGTGAAGCACAGGACCACTTTCCCAGCCATCAATGTTGCATTAGGGGAGAGACGTTCACATACCCTGTGATCAATTAAAGAGAAGAGTAGCAGCTTTAGCTTTCTCTGTCCGCAATTAACGATAACAGAATCATCAGATGAGCAGATGGTCTAACCCTGACGAAATAGCTTCGAGGGTTGTGCCTTCTGGATATAGCAAAGTTGTAAAACCGATTTCCTTTCCTGTGTATATGGCTTGGCCCTTGGAAAGCAATAAGCAACTCATCACACATTTGGTGCAAAATTCCTAGGATACTTTCATCTGCTAAACCTCAAATAGCAACACATACCACTAACGTTTCGTTGTTTCCGAGGGTTATGATAGTACGGAAGGCTCGGTCGATGGAAGTTGCTCCAACAGTTAGTATCCACGGCGCTGTGTTTTGCACTGTTTGAGCCGCCGGTCCATCATTGCCGGCTCCACAAACTACAGTTATTCCTTGTGCCACAGCATGGAACGCACCGGTAGCAATGCCATCTCGGTCATCCACATCGGAGAAGAGAGGAATCGCACTCCCAATAGACAGAGACAGCACGTCCACTCCGTCATGAATTGCCTCGTCAAATGCTTTCAATATGTCTGCAGACGAGCACTGTCCTCTGAGCACATTCCAGCACACCTTGTACACCGCTAGCCGGGCACGGGGAGCGCCACCTCTTGCCGTTCCATACCCAATTCCTCTGTAACTGACATTGCTCACAAAAGAACCCACGGCAGTGCTGGACGTGTGAGTCCCATGTCCATTCGCGTCTCTCGGCGACAAGAACTCCAGGTCCCCCGAGGCGTTCAATGGTTTTCCATACTCTGCGAGGAATCCATCCACGAACCAGCGAGCCCATATTATCTTTCTGTTGCAGTGTTTGGCTGGATCGAATTGCTCTGCCGGTTCACAACCACCTTTCCAGCGCGACGGGATCGGTCCAAGGCCATCATCACTGAATGACTTTGACTCCGGCCAAATTCCTGCTACATTGTGTGAAGCATAAAGCTAGTGACATGGTTTAATCTAGAAACAGAGAAAGAGGGCAAAGATGTAGAGACAAAATCGACCTGAATCTATCATGCCTACTATAACTCCATCACCCATCCTGCTTTTGTAAAGGAGACTGGTGGGTGAATGAGTGGGAGACAGACCAAGGAAATCCCAGCTCCGAGTAGTTTGCAGGCGGAAAAGTGTATTAGGCATAACGCGGATGACCCCAGGGAATCCTGAAACATGAGCAAATGCTGAAGTGCAAGCGCACCAAATGATCTGCAGGTCTAGCAAAAGAATGCAAATTAATTATACACCGACATACCGGCGAGTTCTTGCGCCTGAGACTCAGTAAGCTTCGCAGCAAAACCAGAGAAGCCATGCCTATAGCTGTACAAGATCGATTTGGAGGCCGCTTCCTTGCTGAAGCAGAATTAACACGTTCCAGAGAACAGAGAAAAAAGCAGATGGTCACCGGACCATGCCATTAGGAACTGAATCAAAACACCTGCTTTTGTTGTTCTTTTCGAAAGTTTCGAAACTCCTTTTACCTCCCAAGTACTGATGCAAGCATGTCATGATGCGAATCGGTCTCCACTGTGGGATCGCCTTGCTTCCTCGCTCCAAAGTACACGATATAAACCTGCCCATAAATTTGCCAGGATTGCTTCCTTTCTAAGAGAAAACAGAATCACGGAGAAACACGTTAAAAGCATGAGATTCACACACATTGCTCTTTGCCTTCACCGTACTGGTAATGCCCCATTGCCCAAGAAGAAAACATGCGACCACCAGCAAAGTTGCCAATTTTCTCATCGTGGTGTGTTGCCAATGTTTCGTGATTTTGACAAAGAGATGAAGTGAATATCAGGATCGTGAGATCAATCGCTTGCTGCTTTAGCAACTACCCAATATAGAAACTGGATGCGATGGAGAACGACAATGCCCACTTTAAGTATCCTTGAAGGGGAGCTTGCAAGGTCAGGCACAAAAGCAGTGCAATCCACACCAAGAATTCAAAAGATGTGGAAATCAAGTAAGGTCAAACCAGATAATGACCTCGCTCCTGATTTGAATATGTTGCTTTGTGATCAAGACCACAATTTGAAGGGGTGGTTCTTGTTCAAGATCCCACTGAGTAAACAACAATAAAGGGCACGAACATAGGAAATAATGTGCAGTAAAAACAGAGTATACAAGGGCCTCCAAGTTTAAAGGTCCCCTAAAGTTTAAAGGGTCACTTATCCCCTAAAGTTTAAAGGGTCACTTACCTTAAAAGGTGACGCTAACGGGGGTTTTCTTGGCTTCAAGAATGAGGAGTGAAGGCCAGACCACAGACTTTCATTATCCCTTTATGTGTAAAAGAGTATTTCTCCTCAGACAGTAGTCACCTTGAAGAATATGAAGATGAATAGCTTATAAAAAAGTGGGTGAAACTAACCCTATTTCCTACGTGTCCCTTGCACTTGATTGGCACCATCGATCTACCACGCCTATAAACGAGTCTATCTAATTTAACTTTTGCGGATCGTGCAATACCAGACCGAATAATCGCCTGGAATTCCACTGTTCACCCGCACAATCGAGATGGTTAATCAATTGAATTTTCAAAACACTGTCATGCATCCAGAGTTATATGTATGAGGCTTTATTAGTCTCTGTTCTTCAAGATATCAATTCCACTGGCAGGGTTCAGACAGTGATCCGGAATATCGAGATTTCATGACTGTTTTTTGATGGGAGCAGCTTATATTCTTCAACATACATCCCAAAAAGCATAATAAAATTATTTTTGGTTCACAGAAACAGATATGAGAAGCATACTCCTCCAAAAAAGATAGCAGGTAGAAAGAAACGTACATAAAACATCATGCTTAGCCACAAGGTTTAGCCACAAGGAGAGAGTAATTCATCTAGAATCTCCTAATGATGCACTGGGGAAAGATCCACGGAGGGTTTGCTGGGGGCCCAGACCTCCAAACCAAAAACTTCAATATGTTTGTCTTAATTTGGTAAGATCTAGCATAAGAAGTTTCCTTAACGTTTGCAACTTGCTCATTTAGTAGGTAGAGCAATTTAAGTGGTCAAAACAGCGTATATTGCCCTGTTGTCGTAACAAGAATTCCTTCAGGTGATTCCCTCGCACATCTATCAGCCTAGACCCCTGCTTTCATCTTGCATCAATGTAAGGATCCGTTTGACAACTTGTCAAACATTGAAAATTTATATTCTTTTATTTCCAATGGTAGATTTGAAATAGAAATCAATTTGATAAACATCTCAAAAATAAATTTGCCAAGAATAGAAGTAAAATTGAGAAGTAAAAAAAAATTGATTTTTTGTTCTCGAGAATAATTCCAGAATCAAGCCAACCAATTTTTTCTCTTTTCTCTTCTTTTCTTCTTGTTCTTCTTCCTTCTCTCTTCTTCTTCTGCCACCGCCGCTACCCTCTGCCCACTGCTGTCGATTGCCGGTGACCAATTGAACAAGGCCTGGCAACCTCATCGGAGGCTTGCCAAGCTAGGGCAAGGTCCAGCGAGCTCACCGGAGGCTCGCCCATCCACTAGCAAGCCTCACCCAGTTGCCGACAAGGCTTGACCGACAAGGCGTTGCCTCGCCGAGAGAGGTCGCCGGCCCTTGTCTAGTCGGTTGTTGATCATCTCGAGGCCAGTGACTGGCCAAAGGTTGAAGAAGAAGAACGGAAAGAAAAGAAAAAAAAAAGGAAAAAAAGATAAAATTATTTAAAAAATTAAAAGAAAATGGTTTGGAATAGAAATTTTGAGAATGATGTCAAAACCAATTTTAGTCTAGGAATATAAATTTTGAACAGTTATTAAACTCCTTAAAATGCTTAGAGATTGTTTTCGGAAGTAGAATAAAAAATAATCATTTTTAATTAGAAATTGTTCTCAGAGCAAAATGGTCACTAAATGCGCCTTAAGTCTATAATAATTGATCCATAAAGATTGTTAGAAACTGAACACTGACTTCTCAACCAGAAAGCTTGAGCTAAAATGACTTTCAAACCTCACCATTTTTGATCCAGGATCAACCCCTTTACGGCATTTGAGCTCAATAAGAACTGTTGAGAACAGTGCTGAACAGCTTTAATACGAGAGAGAGAGAGAGAGAGAGAGAAGGGGGGGGGGGGGGGGGGGGAGGGTAAAAGATTTTGCAGTATCACGCTTGTAAATGCAGCTCCATTTAATCGACCAAGATTTTTCTATAGCAGCTTCTGAAACAGCTCGGCATTGTACAGTAATTAGTGCAAATTTTACATACTGGAAGACCAACACGCTGCCTCATTGCTGTCCTGATCCCCCGTTTCTATCTTATTGCATACTTGGCAGATGAATTCGATGGCCAGTCACCAGAAGATGCCTCCTTCGACACAAGATTGACACCCCGCACCCACAGTGCCATATTTGTAGAAGACCTTGCCTCAAAGTGAACCTCTCTCCCAGTCTCAGTCACCACCCTAAAAAGCGTATCGTTCTCGTTAGCGATCTTCTTCCTCCGGTTCTTCAGGAAGCTCCCACTAGGCCCTGCCATGGCCTCCTTACACGCCACATTTCTCTTGCTAGACGTCCCCCACGTTAACAGACCCGTTTTCAGCATCCTAACACCCTTTAAATGTGGTGAGCCCCTTCCTTCTCTAGTATGCTTGAGTAGCTCCTCGCCCAGAAGCACGTGAGATTGAGCCAAATGGTCGAAAATCACTTCCTCTGCCGCCTTGCTTTTACTGCTTTTCCTAGCAAGTTGGAGGGCTGTCTCACCTCTATGGTTCAGGATTCCACAGTCAGCCCCGTGTAGTAGTAACAGCTTGCAAGCTTCGGCATTCCCTTCCTTTGCCGCGAGCATTAAAGGTGAATGCCCGCTCTCTTCCAAAGAGTTCACAGGATAACCCATCTTCAAGAGCTGGCCTACCGCGGGCAAGTTTCCAGTACGTGCAGCAAAGTGAAGGGCTCGGAACTCTGAGTAGCCCTTCAAAGTTTGTGACAAGACTGCATCAAGCAATATCTCTTCAAACCGTATCCTCAAACTGGCATAGTTGTGATGTTGAAGGATTGATGCGATCGTCTGTCCATCCCGGCTCTTGACACTGATGTCAGCACCCGACTCAATGAGGTGGCAAAATACCTCAGTGTGGCCGATTTTTGCAGCAGCCAGGATTGGTGTCAAACCTGAATTGTCGTGCTTATCTATACTGTCCATTGAACTTCGAAGGATTTTCTGCAGAATTTCCACATTTCCATATCCCGAGGCAAAATGGAGCGGGGAGAAGACTTCCAGGTTGCTGGAGTAGATTTTTTCTCGAGCAGTGATTGCTTGCCCGAAAATATTGGACAATGAGGAAGCAAAAGCACTTCTCTTTGCCAAAGATACAGCGCTTTCTCCTGTATTATTGACTAGGCCCAGATCAGCACCGGCAGTAATTAGTTCAACAAAGCATTCCGGTTGATCAAATAGGGCAGCGATCATCAATGCTGTGTTCCCAGATTCAGTCCTTGAGTCAACATCGCATCCATGCTCAACCAATTGTTTTAAAATGGAAGGGCAACCAACTCTAGCAGCCACATGAATCGGACAAGATTCGTGTCCCTTCTCAGTCTTTATTGGGAACTCAGCGTCGGCTCCTGCCTTAAGAAGCAAGGAAACCGCTTCTTGGTTTTGGCAGAGGATGGCATAGGAAAGAAGGGTTCTTCCTTGTAGTTGGCTTGTGAGGAACGAGTTATCATGATGAAGCAGGAGCTGTAGGATTTGGCCGGTTGCTTCATAGTACTCAACTGCACACCATGCTTCGTTGTAGGGCTCCCCCAAGCATGCACCGACTCTCAGTTCCTCACCAGAGAAGATGTCCCAAGACCAAGCACTGAGCCTAACGTGTCGACCGGTTTTTGCATCTGCCTAAAAGTTGCAAACATGATGATTAGCCGTTAGAAGACAAAGCTTTCTCATCAGCACGGAAATGCAAAATTAAGACCTTTAAACTCGAAAAATAAGCCAAATGGGGTGATGAAGATGCTACTAAACATGGGAAGGAGCATGCTCCATGTGCGATTGGTGGCTTACATTTTTTAATTAAGCATACGTAAGCAATGACGAGCAACAAAAGATAAGTTAACGCAAATGAAGACCAACAGTGACAGCGTACTCCAGTTCAGCCAAGGCAACATATATTACCACCATGTCTAGAGAAACCACCAATGAGAAACGTACTGCGAATTAAGTACAACTTTACCTCTAACAGATATTGAACCATAGCCACTTGCCGGCTAACAATTGCAGCCACTAATGGCGAACAGTCTACGTTAGCATGCAATGAAGGCTTCAGGGAGCGCAAGAGAACCCTATCGGTGCAATCAATGTTGACCCCACTCTGTAGGAGCAAGATCATCAATTCGTCAGTAACATGTCATAGAGAAGCCAAATGACTAGTAAGAGTAGATTAATGCATACCTTGACTAATTTTGAAACAACATCAACAAAGCCTTTGCAGCTTGCAGATACAATCGCATGTTGAGCCACATCAGGTCCAATCATCTCGGAGCATATTAGCAGCTCAGCAGCTTCGGCCTGACCAGATAGGCAAGCTTCCATCAACGCACGTTCACATGCCAATTTAGATGCCCCTGCCTTGACGAGCATGTCAAGGATGGCACAATGGCCTTCTCGAGCAGCGGCAGTGGTTGCATAGCCTCGAAAAAGTTCCACATTAACATCAGCTCCAGCTGACTACAACAAAAAGATGGATTACAAAACGGCTCGAGAAGAATCTCTACATGGCACAAATTCTCTCCCTGTGAAACGAGGCAGTCACAAAGCAATAATGAAGATGCTTTGCTCATCACTTCACCAAATTTTCATTTCTCTATCTTTAGTGATCAGAAAATTCTGACAAATCGAAAAACCGACCAGCATCTCCACCTATAGAACAATCAGTTGACGTTCAGTATCCAAATGACATTAACGGATTTTCCCCTTCAATGAAGCAAGCTAGTATTAATTCATCAAAAACCCGAATCAGCAAATGAAAACGAAAGCTTTGCTAGCTCAAATTCTCTCTCATTGGATTTTGACAAGGAAAATAAGCTGAAAAAGAAAAATCCTCCAAAGCCCGAATTGGCAAACGAAAACGAAAGCTGCATAATCTTCGAGTGGGGACCTCACTTTGTCCAACTTCATCCTTAATCAGATGTTCACTTTCAAAGTCAGCGAAAGGCAAGAACTTCTCTACGGTTCGGTTCGTGATAGCTACTTTTCCCGTATCCATGGCTATCACTTTGAAATTGAGGAACATTATGACGAACGCCATGAAGAAGAAAATCTCAATAGAACCACAAGCACGTACCCCACTAAAAGGAAAACTAAGACAGAGAAACAGAGCAAGGCAAGAACAGAGTCTGGAAATCTTACCAGAAGCTTCCTCGCGATGTCCAGATGACCAGAGTGCGCAGCCGCAAACAGGGGCGTGACGTCGGTCACGAAGTCCCTGACCTCGATCTCCACCTCATCCGCCTCCTCTTCCCTCAGCAAGCTCTCGGTGCACCTCACCCTCAGCCTCACCGTCCCTATGTAATTCAAATCCACAGCCTCGCTCTCCAGGCACTCGCTCACCGTCCCAGCATCGCCATTTAGCGCCGCCTCTATCAGCCTCTCCGAAACCAATGCGAGCCCGTCCCTATCTCGCCCGCCGACGAATCCGCGCCTCCCCATTTCCGATCTCTCTCTCGTCAAAGCACCACCGACTCTGGCGCGAGAAACCCACCTCGGAGAAAGAAGGAAAGATCACATCTTTACGGTCGAATCTGGATCAGGATCAGGGGAACGATCGAAGGGGTCAAGAGGGTAGTCACAGAAAGAGTCGTGCTTGCTCGCGCACATTTAAGCTGGCAACGTATCGGGTCTCCCCTGCATTATTATATGGTCGCCACAATTATGACAGCATTAAATATTCCGACGAGGGAAGCATACAAGAGGATAAATAAATGAGTAAGACTCATTGCTCGCTCCGGGCGAGCTTCCTCTGACGTTCGAATGCCAGAGTACAATTGAAGCTCTGCGAATCAAAAGCCAAAAAAAAAGGGTATTTCTTGACTCGACATGACACGGCTTTTTGCATGATCAGAATCTGCGTGTATGTATGAATTGCATGATTGCTTCCATTTTCGGTTCGCATGTCCTAATCTATCATCCTGTTCAGTCTCGTCTCTTTGCATGGCGGGGCCTTTGGGGAGCAGCACGAGAACGGTCGAGAATCAGCAGGGCGTATTTTGAACAGCAAGTGGCACCCAGCAAAAAAAAAAGCAATAAAAAAACGAAGGAGTAAAAGAGACAACCAGCGGGTTATGAATACAGGATTTCAGTAACAGGCCTCGCGCACTTACCATATATGCAGATGCAAAAAACGGTTGACTTCGAAGTGATGATTTTCTTGTATCATGCGTGACCAATGTACTGAAAATGAAAAGAAAAGCTACTGAGTACGAATCACGAGTCATCTTTAAAGGAGAAATTCAAATGCTGTCAATGAGATCCCTGAATGAATATTGTGATGATAAATATATATAAATTGAGAGTTTGAATTTTATGGACGTGAAAAGGAAGGTGGGTTGAGGATGTCGAGGGACTAGAACGAGGGAGGGACGAAAAGTCAAACGAGTTGTTTGTAATGAGTGACGCTGTAGAGGAACAGAAAAGACGGTCATTTCGGATGTAACTGGATCGAGCAGCTGGGAAGGGTCAACAGTAGTTCTACAGCGCAGCGCAGATCTAGGAAAAAGCCATTCCTTTCTTCTGCGTTTCTTCTTTGGTTATTGCCGTCACTAACTTTGAGCATCTCAACTATTTAGGCTGCGTTTGGTTCAGCAAAGATTTCAATGAAAGCTTTTAGGTTGACTGTTTGGTTTAACAAAAACCAGAACTTTAACTTTAATTTGCTTCAAAATCTTTGCCCCAAACCCAGAGGGACTAACTTTGGGCTTTCAAAGATTTTACCAAATCTTGAAATTATTTACCAAACATAATTGTATTTTCCAAAGTATTTTTGGGCTTTCAACATTTGCGTTGAACTCAAAACCCCTTGCTTTACAAATGCTAAACCATCTCCCACTTCTTTGTTCCGCTCGAGTCTTTCAGCCGAGGTATAGTGCCAGCAGTCGATTGAAAGACTAAGTTGAAAGAAATGAGCGAATTTTGAAGCACTCTACCCCACTTCAGGTGCGGAGAGATATTATACTTTATTGGGAGTAGCCGGTATATTCGAGAGTCAATTTTGAATAACAAGAGTTTTACTTATCAAGATTACATCATAGGAAAGGAGTCTTACTATGGTAGGATGCTTAAAAGGAATAAATCTAGATAAGAATTAGTCTTATTTAGGAATAATATCAGGATATAATTCTCGTGACTGCCTAAATTAGAGAAATTCAATATATTAGAAAATTTTATAATTGGGAGGTGATTAGGATTAGGCGTGATTTCTAATTTGGATAGAGATCTACCACTATAAATAGAAGGATTGGTTGGAGATTTAAAGAGTACCAAAAAATACTCAAAAGAGATCATAAAATCTTCAACAACGTGATAAATGCGAGAGTTCTTGATGATGTGTTTTGTGATAGTTATGAAGATTTATTGTGAGAGAAACTGTTAGAGTGTTAATTGTAAAGGCAAAGAGGATGTAATGTGTTATGTAGAGTCTTTTAAAGTAAAGTGCGTGCTTGTAAGAATTTTCAATGTCTCTCTAAACACCTCTTTTTCTCTAGCCCAGTAGAATCCTTTAAATAATGTAGCTCGACTACTTGGAAATGTTATCATTTTGGGAACTCTATGCGCTAAACTAAATCTCTGGATAATCTACTCCTAAAAGGCTATCCCTGAAGAGCTTGAGTAAGAGATTCACCCACTATAAAAAGACATACCTACAACAACTGACTTAATTTTCTCTGATTCTAAGCATAAGTTCCCTTATTATAGTAGAGAGTTCCTAGAGATTTATAGTCAATAAATTGTAGCTTAAAGATTTTAATTCACTGAAATCGTTCAATTAATAATATAGATGAAATCTAGGTAGACCTTTGAATTGATCTTAGAATTTGTGACGGGATAGGTTTCAGATTCTACGGTATGCAAGGTAAATTCCAGGTTTCAAAAAATAATAAACTTGTTTTAACGTGTAAGTTTCAATTTCCAAATGGAACTTGTATGGAACTTTGAACTACTCACCCTCAATGCCTACCTTCACAACCAACAGACTCTCCAATTCCCATCCTATCTTTTTTCTTTTTAGATTGGAGGGAATACAAAGTATTGTTGAAGGGAGTCCCACCCATTGGTGGATCTTGCCTCAACAAGAGCCTACTTGAGCCATGTAAAGACTTGCTCGGGTCCAATCATCGTTAACTTTGAACATCCTAACTATTTAAACCATGCCTCATGTCTTATAAGCAAGACCTTCAGATTGTATCACGAGCAAGAAAACCTGGTAATAACTATCACCTTGAGCAATCATTCAAAATATTCTTTATAGAACCTAGCTCACACGAATTGGGTTGAGTCAGGTCAAAACAACTTCTTCTCATGTAGATGCACAATTCGTGTACAATCCAAAATCGAACCTTATTATATGTTATTAGCACAATTTGATTTTTTGGAACCAAACCAAATCACGAAATTGTATATATATATGTATTATCTGTTTGGCCTTGGTGACTTTTGTTGTTATGACACTTGCTACGCTTTTCTTTATTCAATTTGAACCACGATGTTCAGAATCTTTTTCTCAGTAGAGTTGAGTGCGGGTTCTGGTAACAACCATTAGGAATAGATAAATGTCTGGATTTTCAATATGCCGCGTGAAACCAAAAAGATGGTACCTTAAAAACTGTATAGTTTCCCTTACTGGTCACTTAACGTACTTTTAATTAAAATACTTTATGTAATAAGGTGGGTTTGGTATCGCTTCACCACTTGAGTTTTGAAACAGTTTTTTCGTGGAGTTCGATCCTAGAAGTTGCTCCCGAGTCAACACTTGAGTAATTTTGTTTGCCACATTATTAAGAAGACAAAAACTGCAAGTGGCATCTTCTTCTTCTTTTTTTATCACTTTCCCTTTCTTTAGTAAACACGTGGCATATTGTGGCTTCAATGGAAGCACCTTTGAAAAAAAAAAAAAAAAAAAAAACCAAACTTTATATTAAAAGAACGCGAAATGAGACATAAGGATGTCAATATATTTTCGAGGGGCACGAGAGCTGCAAACTCTTCGCAGGCAAGGGTCTGCTACCCTCGCCAGGATTATGGTGAGGCCGATCGACCCTCAATAGGTCATCGATGAGGGCCAATCGCTCTTGCCACTGCTCTAGCAAGGATTGTTGGCCCTTGTTAATGAAGGGGAGAGTCGATGCCCCCCACGTGTACCCTCCTCATTACTTACTTGTTATCTTCCTCTCTCGATTTTTTTTTTCATATTTGTATTTCTTAATTTTAGTATTCCTAAAATATTCAAATTTTTTTTCTAACATGACAAGGTCAAACGATGCCGTTTTGTATTTAAGGAAGTTCCATTTCCAAGTAAACAATTATGCAAAATTGCTCAAAAAAAAAAAAAAAAAAACAACTATGCAAAATTAAAAAATGATGGAAAAAAATATTCAAGTGCGACCTTTCGTCTATGAAAACAGACAAACTTAAATGAAGTCCCCCTATGCATGAAAGTCTGCAAGGTTTGCATGAATGGACTTCTGCAATTTACCTTTTGATTTATGCTTAATCCAAATCTGGGCCCCTACACACTTTACCTTTCCTTAAATCGACCCATAACTTTCATAACACTTCACGTATAAATTTTACACAAGGCCTTAAATTTTGGCGAAAGAAACGGAAAGTGCTTTCAACTTTTGTTTAAGTCCAAATAAAAAGGCCCTTACTTTTTAGCGTTGCACTTTCCAAAATAGTGATTACACATCACATGACACAAGAATGGTTGGTGTATCAAAAAATACAAAATTTCTTAAATTAGATGTTTAACAAACACCTTGAGAACACTTATTAAGAAAATCTCTTTTTATTTAAACCCAGACGAGAGCAAAGAAGATGTGAACGACTGAATGGTGGGCTAGACTTTTGACAAAGTGACTTCTTGTGATCAATTACATAAAACGCATAGAGGAGAGAGGAGGAAAAAAGAAGAGGACTTGGTATGTTTTTATGATCTTAATCCAGTGCATAATCATGATTTCTACAATGATTAGTGAATCCCAATTGATCTTCCCTCCTTCCTCCTTTAAAATTGTTCTCAAAATTATAAGAAATCCCATATCTCTTGTGCCGAGTGTATTCTTAGTGCTAAGCTTTGCTAGTCGGCATCGCTCACCACATTATGATCCAAGCAACCTCGGATGCCAGATGTCCACGGTCACCCCTTCGGACAAATTCAATCTTCATTCGGTCAAAAGGGCTTTTATTAGGATGACTTAGTTGAAGTCAATATTTAATTTTTGGTAGTGTACTTATTGCACATGAATTCGTGTTCAAGTACACGGAAATTTTCAATTCAATCGAAAACACGTCAGTCATTTGTGAATTTGAAAGAAGTACCTCATATATTTTTACCAACCTCCAAGGAATCAAATTGAAATTAAACATGAGATTTCATGCTTTTTGAAAGTCGATATAGGCAACCCAATTTTTTTCTAAATTCCAAGAAATTCCATATTGCTTGTACTGAGTTTTTTCTTAGTGCTAAGTTTTGCTAATTGGCATCGCGCTTAACATTATGATTTAAGCAACCCTGGACGTCAGATGTCCATGGTCACCCTTCGGAAAAATTCAATCTTCATTCTCGGTCAAAGGGGCTTTTATTAGGATGACTTAGGCGAAGTCAATATTTATTTTCTAGTCGTGAACTTGTTGCACGTGAATTCGTGTTCAAGTAGAGGAAAACTTCCAATTCAATCAAAAACGCGTCAATCGTTTGTGAATTCGAATAGAAGTAACTTATATATTTTTCTCGACTTCCAAGGGACCAAATTGAAATCAAACACACGCTTTTTCGAAAGTCGATACAGGTAGCCAAATTTATTCTATAGCCTCTACTAATGAATTTTCGTCGGAATTTTAGGGTTAATCTAAGCAGGGATTTTGGACCTAAGAAAATCATTAAAACGCTTATGGGGGAGAAACAAATAAGAGATCCACTCAGGGGTGGGAGATCCCACGATGTCGCTTCCATAATTCCTTTCAATCCAGAATAAAAGGAATGACCTTGAATTATGGAGCTCTTTGGTGGTGAAGATAAACATCACGTCAGGACTTTGGTCTTGATTATCGCTGGATAAATAGTTATAGTAACATTTCAAGCCTAAGATAATGAGGGGTGGATGATGAATTTTTGTCGAAATTTTAGGGTTAATCTAAGCTAGTGTCTGCTTGTGTAGTCCCCGACAGAATGTCAAAAGTGTCCGCCTAACCTTTTCTTTTTCTTTTTCTTTTCGATTTTTTTGGAAGAATTTTGTAGTGCCAATTTCAATTTTCTCCTTTCAACGCTGTTGGTGGCAGTTTTGACCCGGGAGAGGAGTCTGGCCAAGCGTGTCCTAGGTCAAACTTTTGAACTAAGCTTGTACGGTTGTAGCCCCAATGCGAAAGACCTTGCGATAGCGAGAGTCCTCGCGGTCTTAATTAATCCAATTTTTTTTGCATTGTAAACCCTCTTGTTAATCTCGAGAATACCAAAAAAAAACTATCTTTAACTTTACTTCCCACATCCTATACTTTTCCTCAGATTTTGAGATTACCACGAGGTTTGCGACGGTGTTCGCTGGCCCAAACACATCATCAAGGTTTCTAACGAGTCATTAGTCAAGTCAGTCCCTTTTCTTTCGAGTTCATATGGGAATTGGAATATCCGTAAATATTTGAATCAAGAAAAGTCTATATTCGAAAACATTTTGATTAAGCAACACGTAACAATCGTTTTCAAATGGTTAAAATTGAACGTCCATATGATTGCATAGGCAAATATATTATCGAAATCCAGAGATAATTTGAAACTTGCATTTACGAAGACAACCTCAAATTTAATCTGGACCTATAGGAGCAAATCAGGTCGAACTTAGGACGCGAACCGTGCCATATTGTAATCATTTCTACTCCAATTGCGCAAAATCATCCAACTCTTGTCCTCTTCCGCATCTCCACATGCACTGATGCAATGGCAATTTTAGCATGTGAATCTGCCCACGAGATGAAGAGGTAACATATGATTTTAGCAGGGAAAAACAAGTCTCGAGTGCTTTGTCATAACTTACCACGTGGCATTATTGTAGCCAGACTTGCTGGGCACGTTTCTTTCATTATAAGGCAAAATCACGAGTGCACAAATATGTTTCCATACTAGGAGGTAAGAAAGACTAGGAGGCTGATTTCATCGTTTTTCCTTTCTCATCATCTAACCTTTTTGTAAGGCAGAATGACGGGTACACAAATATATTTCCATACTAAGAAGTAAGAAAGACTTGGAGGCTAATTTCATCGTTTTTCCTTTCTCATCATCGAATATTTTTGTAAGGTAGAATGACGGGTACACAAATATGTTTCCATACTAGGAAGTAAGAAATACTTGGAGGCTAATTTCATCGTTTTTCCTTTCTCATCATCGAATATCGTATACAAATATGTTTCCATACTAGGAAGTAAGAAATACTTGTAGGCTAATTTCATCGTTTTTCCTTTCTCATCATCGAATATTTTTGCAAGGCAGAATGACGGGTACACAAATATATTTCCATACTAGGAAGTAAAAAATACTTGGAGGCTAATTTCATCGTTTTTCCTTTCTCATCATCTAACCTATGCTTCTCGCCTAATCTCTCTTTCTTTCTTTTTTCTGTGAATATTAGTAGAAGAGCACGTACACAATAAAAAAGGGCCAACAAATTTTTTTATAATTTTGAAATGAACGATTTGATTTATTTGTGAAAATCTCGGCTTTTTCTTATAAAATAAGAAGAAATTAATTTAATGGAATGTGAATTTCAAAGGGGTCATTAGGAATTCAAATTCTCAATTAAGTGTTACCCACCTCCTGGCTACTTAGTCGTCATCACCGACCCTAGCACAAGCTACCGCATGCTTTGCCACCCATGCCCAAACCTATTAGCAAACCTTGACCTCTCTCTATCTCACATAATCTCTCTAAATTCATCAAGTCGAATAGAGTAATATCCAACACGATTGATCTCGGATCTAAGGCTAGATCGTCAATCTCACCCGCTTCCCCCAAGGAACCAAAAGAGCAGGGCCTCTGCCCACCGCAACGATGGCCAAGGGCAACGGTGGGGGCGTTGGCGATGACACGATTGGAACTCATGACAGGGACCAAGGGGTTGGGAAGGGAGAAGGAAGAAAGCAAGCAATTTCTAGAATAAATTCAATCAAAACACGAACTTTAATCTTTGCGGGCAACTTCATTGGACAAAATTTCTTTCATAGCTTTAAAAGGTTCGACAAGATGTCGAGATGTCTCTTCTATCATTGATTAAAACTGCATTAGCACAGAGCTTTTTCAAAATAACCCTTTAGTGGTAAAAAGGATTTCACCTCCCCCCTCCATTTCCCGGCTGCCGAACAAAGGTTAAAAAGGGAACGACAATCACGAGAACCGGCCATACAATGTCCAAATTCCACGAGTCAAACGAACGTGATAAACGAGAGACCGCGTCGTCTTCGGTTTGATGTCAATTCTTAAATCATAGGACAGAGTGGCGCGACGTCACAATGCCTCCCCCACCACCACCACCACCACCACCACCACCATCAGATCTTGCTTTGGCGCCTTTGGCTTTTCGTTGAATCGCGAAAGTACGACTGGGCCTCTCGGGTGGACGGACCCCGGGCGCCTTCCCCGCGTTCCCACCGACCCAAGCGCGCACAGACCAGACGGTCCGGTAGTGTTGGGCAGAAACTTCTCTGATCCCTCGTGAAAGCCCCATTTTTTTTTTTTATGTGCGCTGCACGCTTTTCCAAATTCTGCTGTCAATTCGAGATTTATTTATTTTTTCTTCCTTCTCGGTTGGCGATAAGTGATATAAATATGTGCACACAGCTTGCCAGATGTTGGAACTGGTATAGGCGAAGCAAGGGACGAGGAGAACCTGCGAGCGAGAAAAAAGAAAAGGAAACTTGCAAAGCAGCAGCAGCGGCCGCCGAAACGAAACTGGACCTCAGAATCCTTATCCTTTTGTCGTTTCTTGGAGGATTGAAATACTTCCTCCCTCCCTCCTCCTCCGCTCTTGTGCTGCTTCTGCAACACCAAGTTCGATTTTTTCTTGCGGGGGGGCGTTCTTCTCGCTTAGTTCTGTCGTGGGTTGCTCTCGAAAATTCTTCTTGACCCACTTTCTCTCTTTGCCCAAATCGAATAGTTCTGTTTCTGTTCATCCGGGGTCCTTTCCTTCTTCTTGGGCTCTTTTCTTTTTCCACTTTCTTGGGTGGGGTCTGTTATGGCTGTTGTCCTGGAGATTCTGAGAGGAGCTGCGAGCGGGGCGTTCTTGGGTGAGGCCTTGGTGCTGGTGGCTTGTGTGGGGATTTCGGTGATTCTTGGAGTTCTAGTCGGATGGTCGTGGAGACCCAGGTGGGTTTCTCGATCTGCGGAGGACAAATCCGAAGCGCCGACTTTCGCTGACCCTCCAACCGCCATTTCTGACTCCAGGTTCGTGTTGGGATTTTCTTGCGTTCATCGGGCTATGAATTTAGGTGCTGGCAATTTGGTTAATGGTGTTTGTTCATTTCAAGATTCTAATTTATTCGCGTTGCACAATCTTTGCATTTGGCAGTTCGTCACGGGGCGAGAGAGAGAAATCGGGCCTTGTCAACGGTGATGATTTGGAGCATCTGTGCCGGCTCGTGGAGGTGAAAGATGGAGGGCCTGCTTGGATTCAGATGATGGAGAAGTCGGTGCCCACCATGAGCTATCAAGCTTGGCGAAGAGATCCTGAGGTATAATCCTCGCTTTTCTTGAACTGCCAAGTAATTGGACATCTGATCTAGTTACAAAATTACAAACTCTCAATTGCACTTCGTTGAGTATTACCAGATATATAGGTAAAATCTTTGGTTGAATTAGCATTCGAATTAGACGGTTGAGAGTGTTCGTGTTTCGATGGTTTCTGTTTCAGACTGGGCCTCCCCAATACCGGAGTAGGACTGTTTTCGAGGACGCGACACCTGAAATGGTGAGGGACTTCTTCTGGGATGATGAGTCCCGGTTGAAGTGGGACGATATGCTTGTTAAAGCTTCGATTTTGGAGGAGTGCCCTACTACTGGAACCATGGTGGTGCAATGGGTCCGTAAGGTGAGGACCGAAAGAAATTTACGTTTGCTTTCACTTTCATTTTCCCCTGTTTTGGCTTGTGTCTTAGGCTGTGCAGATTTTGGTAGCATCTGCTAATTCGTTCCTTTCTGTTTCGTGTTTTGGCGCAGTTTCCATTCTTCTGTAGTGACAGAGAATATATCATAGGCCGACGGATTTGGGAATCAGGACGATCGTACTTTTGTGTTACAAAGGTATGAGAACTGTCTTTTGCCCAATCATTTTCGTCATATTCGTTTCTTGTAAGCGCAGACAACACCATTGCCAACATAACTTTTGGATCATATTGCGTTGTTTTCTTGTGAATACAACCCTCTTGGTTTTGGATTTAAAATGAGAAATTTGATAGTAGGCAAGTCCTTCAACAAGGAAAAGGACTGACATCATACATGAGCATTTAGCAGAGTGTTGCTTAGCTTTTATCAGATCCTACGACTTGCATGACTAATGCAATATATTTAGGCAATAGTAAATTGGTCAGGGGTGGATTGGGCGATCCCTTGGAGGGCAGAAACTTGACAAACTCCTTAGCTAAGCTGCCTAGTAATTTTCTTTCTTTTTTTTTCTCCCTAGAAGAGTCAAATTTCACGTGGATTATGAGAATGTGAGCTCTAGTTAAACTGCTAACAGAGCTGGAAATTGTCCACACTAGATCAACCATTTTTGTAAAAATGTCAGCACCGCTTTTGCCTTTTTGTTCCTATGGAATAAATTGAATCGCCGTCCCCTTTGATTTGTCTTGGTTATGTATACTTGTTGACATCTGGATTTCCTTGTCAACAATTAATTCTTTCTGCATTTTTCAGGGAGTGCCTTGCTCCTCTGTTCCTAGGCGAAATAAACCAAGACGTGTGGACCTATACTACTCAAGTTGGTGCATCCGTGCAGGTACTGTTGGATTATTTCCTGAACATACTGCTTGGTTGTTTTGCTTGGCTTCTACCGTGTGCTTTATATTCAAATTTGTTTCACAATGCATCTGGGCATTAGTTTAGAGCTTGCAATTGATGGAAGTTGTGTGCTTTGGGGCATTTTTACAGTTGAATCTAGAAGAGGCGATGGCCAGCTAACTGCCTGTGAAGTGTTGCTGTTCCATCACGAGGATATGGGCATACCTTGGGAAATTGCGAAGCTTGGAGTACGCCAAGGCATGTGGGGAGCTGTGAAGAAGATCGATCCTGGTCTACGCAAGTATCAGAAGGAACGAGCCTTGGAGGCTCCGCGGTCACGTTGTGCTTTCCTGGCGCAGATCAATACTAAAGTCAACCCAGACCATCTCAAGTCTCTAGAGAGTTCTGGTAAAGAAGATCCATCGGAGACTGAAGCCCGTGATGAGCCTAGGAAGCCCTTGGTGCCGAGGCTCCTGTTAGTGGGAGGGGCTATCGCTCTTGCCTGCAGTCTCGACCGGGGCCTTTTCACCAAGGCCGTCGTATTCGGAGTAGCTAGAAGGTTTGGAAATGCCGGAAGGAGATAGTGATCGAAGCAGCGCTTAATTCCTTGTACTCGACTCAAGGATGCTGGTATTTGTGCAGTTTATAGTTAAGGAAGGAAACCGCCCAACTGGTGTGCTTCCTTTTAAGAGATGGAGGGATCTATCGTATTTTTTCCGACTCTTTTTTGATCCATTAGATAGATTCAGATGAGGCAAAAGAGATCGTATTGCTGTAATATACCATCAGTATTAAATAACAAAAATGTGATTAATTTACAGTTACCTTAAGTTGGCAAGCACATACTCAGGTCGCCTTACCTCTCTCTGTTCTGTTTACAAATTCTTCGGTCCTTGTTCCTCTTGCAATTAGATCTCAAGAAACGCTCTGTTGGAACATGGTTTATGGTGTAAGTAAGTATATCAGAATCTAGATCTCACTTCTGTATCAGGGAGTTAATTTATCTAACCATAGACTAGAGCCATCTTGGATTCTGCAATATTTTGTTCATTAATTACTTCGGATTCTTTCATTTCCATGTAAAGATCACTTCACAAGTACTTCCACCTATTTTACCCATTGGAATGCTGATATACTCACGAATGCCATTAGACATGTTCCAACGGATCTTCAAAACACTGATATAGTTATGAAACCATATTCGATGTAAAAAATGCTCTGGCAATCTATTTTCAGAGGAAGTTGCTCCAAGTTGCTGCAGTTGCAGTCGCCCAGTTCCCTCGGGAAATGGCTTATGTTATTATCTCCTTTGAAAGACTGCGTCATTGGGGCAACCGATCTAATCTAAGCAACTTCCAGTCGGAGCCGTCAAAGCCTAGGCATAGCGCTAGAAATGGGCTAGCGACAATTCGCATCAGATTTGCAGTCTCGGGGGAATTCCTTAGGAAAGCAGCTCGAACACTAGTTGCCAAACCCCTCAGCTGCTAAAGCTTCATCCACAGAACTCGGATGCCGTTCGTGTCTGATTTATTGCGTGAAATACTTAAGATTCTGCAGTTTATTTTAGAAGCAAAAAAGAGAAGCAGGGAGGTGGCTTTTTTCTTTTGATCTTTAAGTGCTCATAAAAGCTGAACATCACAGCAAGATGGTGTTTGATGCGACACTGAGGTATCACCTTCTAAGGCTAGACTGTGAATTTTTCTTTTTCGAAGGGACTGTGATTCGAAGGACTTGAAGGCATTACCGACCATCCTTGTCCACGTGGTGATGCTCCATTCTGCAGTATAGTGCCTCTGAGAGAGAGAGATGGAGCAGGTTTCCCACCACTCAATAAAGTGATGAAAATTATGACAAAAAAATAATAATAATAAATGAATGAAAAAGAATCTTTGTGCTGCAAGACCCGCACTTGTTGTTGCTGGTGAGTGTGCTTTTCAGGCAACCCGAAAGTTTAAAACAACTGAGACGCTTCATCCATCACTCAGAAGCTTACACAAATAGCAATTTCGGTACTCCAATTTTTTGCTCATGAAAACTTTCAAGATCATTAACACAGTTTCCTCCCCTGTTGATTGACAAAACCAGTTGATCAACTCAATTTCTTCTTTTGTTAAACTCTGCCGAGAAACTCAATAGAAAAACCAATCTTAATAAAGCTATCTGGAAATGACCAGACAATCATGCTTTGCTTTTATCTCTAGAATAAATTAAAGGCGGAACTGCACGCTCGAGGAGAGATTCTTGCTTGGACCCGATCCCAATTTCTGGGTGCAATCGCAACTATTATAACGTTTGGAATCGACTCACTTCATCACGGACTCGACAGGGTCTAAGGAAAAGCGTTTTCCCTGTGCTGGACCTATCGTATGGAAAGACTGGAAGCCTCAAATGGTGACAGTGGACAAAAAATTGTCTCATGTGACCAGCCTATAGAAGTCATACTACCTTAAATCTTCAGATCCAATCTTTAGATCTAATGTCTTAGCCCCCATTCGCCTTATCTGTATGCCCAGTTTGTCTATATCCATCTTGTATATTCTGAGTTACTTAGATAGTTCTTGCTGATTAATAAAGTTGGCTAGCAAAAAAAATCAACCTAAAGAAAGCTAATCAGAGATCAGAAGAGACAAAACTTGAAAGAGAGCTAAAAATGGCACTACAAAGCCAAAGATCAGCTTAGAAATAGAAAATTTCTACGTGACAATAAGTGTTTCTTTGCAAATCAAAAATCCCTCGCAAATAGCAGCGAGAAAATTACTAAACGAGAAATGCAGAAGCAGAAGATTTCGACTGCAATAACTTAATTATTCTTACATCTCTGGCAATAATTAAAAATATTCAAAAGATTGCAGTAATACAGGAAGCAGTGATAGTAGAAAAAATATCATGCCGTAACCCAACGAGGCTACTAAACCTTGGCGGTTCCTGCAGTAAAGTTGGGGTCCTCGCATCTGTACCTTCCATCAGGGCCAATGCCAAATCCCTTAGGATCGGCAAACACATTCTCCAATAGCTGGCTTCTGGGTGGCTGAGGGCTCGCATCTGCAAATTCCACGGCATCTTCAACTAGCTCGTCAATTTTCTTGTCGATTGCCTTGAGTTCGGCTTCGCTAGCCAGCTTGCTTTCAATCATGTGCTTCTTCAAAGCTGCTATGGGATCCCTTGCAGCATACTTGGCCTTCTCAGCTGACATAACACAGATCATTTCAATGTTTCAACAGCAGTTAGTAAGAAAAACCAAATTGCGCACATCATTCACACATTATGAGAGGAGCTTTTAAAGAAACATATCGCCAACATAAGAGTTCAAATCACTAACATGCCCAATGCCTAACCACCTAGACTAGCACAGCTAACAAGTTATTCCATTCTCCACTTCATGTGTCAAAGTTTCTTGCTTTTACTTCCTCTCTAGAAAGCCAACCACATCCTTTTCTTAGGTAGCCCACAAAAGTCAATTCTACCGGCAGGAGACCAAATTAGTTTGAAGATGCCACATATATGAAACCAAACAGAATCAGAAGTTGCTTAAAAGAGTACTGAAACCCTTTAACTGCAACTTTAGATATGAATATCATTCTAAAAATGGACAACAGCGTTAACATTTGTTTATTCTGACAAAATCATATCAGTTGTGACGGTTAAGACAATAAGGACCAGGCATCATAAACCACTACAGCAGTCAAAAGAAACAAGCACACCTTTTGCAACAGAAACTGCATTAAGAAATTACCGTAACAGCCATAAAGGTCATATTATCATCAGCTCTTATTTATCATGCTCAGCCTCGAAAACTGCTCTACAAAGTTTTCCCACTTATCAAAACCAACAAGCTTCACTTTCCAGCAAATGTGATGTTTTGGAGGTCGACTAGAAAACATGATTCAAAGGCCTCAAACAGTTGTAGCACCACCAGTAAGTGAGGAAGAGATGATGAGTAGTAAAAACTGTAGGCAACTGATGTGTCTAGTCCTTAATCATAATCCATATCAATATTGTTGTTAAACCAGGATCCCGTGATGGGTGGCAAGCCTAATGGGTTGCTTCACCAATTAACAGAATCAGTACTCCTACTTAATCATGCTCATTAAATATGCATCTTATGAGAAAAGCTGCAAACTTTGATAAAGAAGAAACAGATCAGTAACATGCGCAACTCTTAAAAACACAATTCATTGAGCAAGGCTGAGTTACAACCAGGATACCATCACAATCCCGCCAATCCATCCATATATTCTTCTATCTGACCTTCCAATCAATTCCAGTAACCTACAGGCACCCATAGGCCCATTCACCTTTTCCCTTTTTCATCCTTTGTGTAGTATCTTTAAGCCCCAAAGTCCTAGACCTACTAACACATGCATACCTAATATTTATACTCCCCAGTGTAACCTGAATTTCTTGATCTGCTGAACTAAGCATGATCTATATCTCATCTTGGATCTCAATCCTCCAAGATTCTAATAAATATCAGGCTGTAAATACTGTTCCTGTTTTCCCACTCTCTAGAAAAGCCTTTGCCAATTGTGAAACTATCCTATTAGTTTATTTAATGACACCAAGATGTCAAGTAGAGCACAGTCAACCTGCTTTCATGCTTTCGAGAGAAGTACCTCCTTTACACTTCAGGACCCTTAAATGGTTATTACAATAGTCTGTTCGATTTTATGGACTCTCTACAGGGCAAGAACCCACACCATTTGCCCCGCGTTCAGACTGCACCAACTCAAACCTATGCATCCAAAGATAGTACGGGGATAACTACCACATTACAAAGTTATCTATGGGGTTAAAGTGTAACTCTTTCTTCCGATTCATTGTTTTCTCATGCTAGTTCAGATAATCAATACTTCAGCTGCTGAATTAAAAGAATATCTATGCTTACAATCAATGCTCTATATGTCTCAAAGAATCAAGCAAATCTCTACCAAAGTCCCCGCATCACAATCTAGGTAACTCCAAAAGCACTCACCTTTGTTAAGAGAGGTTACTATAATTAGTGCGTAAGTTTGAAAGGCCTAAAATTAATAGGAATATCTAAGAGATATGCACCTAAAAAGGAGATTATATCCACCAACAAAGCCAGTGATTAAAAGAAAGACTGAGCAAAAACCAATCAAGAATGACTCTCCGAGTTTGTGTTAAAATGCTCACCAGGCTCACGAAGCTCATCGGGATCAGCCAAAGAGTGCCCTCTAAACCTGTAAGTTTCGCACTCGACCAGGGTAGGTCCCTCTCCTCTCCTCGCTCTTCCGACGGCCTCCTTTGCCACCTCCCTCACCTTCAACACATCCATCCCATCCACATGCACTCCGGGCATCCCGAATGCAGGACCCTTCTTCCAAATCTGAGGATCAGAAGTAGCTCTCAAATGGGACATACCAATTGCCCACAGATTATTCTCCACAACAAAGATGATAGGCAACTTCCACAGCTGAGCCATGTTCAGGCACTCAAAGAATTGTCCATTGTTACAAGTCCCATCCCCGAAGAAGGCCACGGTCACATGATCACAGCCCTCTTCCTTCAAGACCTCCCTCTTGTACTTTGACGTGAACGCCGCGCCGGTGGCGATCGGAATCCCCTCGCCGATGAAAGCGAATCCACCGATCAAATTATGCTCCTTCGAGAACATGTGCATGGAGCCTCCCTGGCCTCGGCAGCAGCCCGTTTCCTTGCCGAACAGCTCGCTCATAACCTGGCGGGCCGGCACTCCCTTGCTGAGCGCGTGGACGTGGTCCCTATAGGTGCTGACCACGGAATCCTCCTGTTTCAAGAGCTTGATGAAGCCCGTCGAGACAGCTTCCTGCCCGTTGTAGAGATGGACGAAGCCGAACATCTTGCCCCTGTAGTACATTTGAGCGCACATGTCTTCGAACGCCCTCCCCAAAACCATGTCTTCGTAGAGCTCCAATCCCTCCTCCTTCGTGATCAGCTGCCGGACGACAAAAAAATAAGCAAATCAAGAACATACCCAAGAATTCTAACCTCCCATTAACCACAAAAGAACTCTCTTTCTCGAACGCGCACACTCCAGACGCGAGCTACCCAATACCGGCCATGCCCCAAGATCGAATCTTTACCAGATTGGAGCCGGAGGCAGAGGACTTGGGCTGCTTCTCCTTGACGACATTGGATGCGGCGACGGCGGCGACGGCGGCGGAGGACCGGGGACGGCCGGCGGAACTCGAGATGGGGTTGAAGCGGAGCCTGGCGGTGGATCCGAGGAAAGCAGAGGAGGAGGAGGAGGGGTGCGTGGCGTTCGAGGCGAGGGCGGACCTGTCGCGGGCGAAGGAGGCGGAGCGGATCGCGTTGATGGCAGAAGAGAGGGAAGCGGCGGACATGGTGGCGACGAGAGGAGGCGGGGAAAGAAGGAAGAGAGAGCAAATGCGGTCGGATCGAATTCGCAAGAAATGAAGTGGGGGAAGAGGGTCGGTTTTAATATAGGAGAAGAAGGGGAAGGAAGCGGGGCGGAGAAAACAAGAGGAGGGAGCACGGGAAGGACCGCCTTGATCGTTGCCTCTTTGGCAGTTGGCTCCCCCTTTTAAATGATGATGATGATGGTGATGAGTTGACGACGAAAGGGGGGGGGGGGTTCTTGGGAGGGGCTTTCCTGTATGTTTTGTTTTCACTCCATGAACATCCGCGTCGCGATTACAGGTGGGAGTGTAGGTTTCGTTTGTTCGCCAAATCGAGGAAAGAAGGGTAAAGGAGGGATCTTTGTTGGTGGGTCTTTGCCCTTCTTGCCTTCTTTGTTGTGCTGGTTCAAATGTGGATTTTTGCCTTCCCCCACCACGTTGGGAGATTAAAACAATGAGGAATCGATGACTGTGATATGTTTCGCTCGTCGAAAAGGATACGAAGGATTGGATGCTGGAGATACGCTCGACGGGTCCAATTAGGCCGAGTCGAGCCATGGATTTGGGCTTGGAGAATCGCGTCTTGAGTAATTTTTTTTTTTTTTTTTTTTTTTTGGATGGTTTTAAGGATCTTTGAAAGGTAAATTGATAGCATAAAGTCTGAGCAGACCTAATTGGGTCGAGTGGAGCCCGTAAAGCAAATTGGGTCATGTGCTCTTTAGATTGAACCAATTCAGCCCCTTCGGCCTTACAACTCCCCTGTTTGGAACGCGAAATCGTCCGACATGTCACGCTGTCCTGCGGTGAGAGGGGCGGTGCGCGTGGAGAAGAGATGGGAACGTAGGAAAAGAGAAACTGATCTGAGCTCAACTCCGTGCGATCTGCGGGTGGCCATAAAAAAGTGATAGCTCATCAGCCGTGACCTATGTTCTGGGCCGGGCTGACAGCCCGTGGTCCATTCGGTCTATTGTGCCGGATTGCCAACTAATTCTGGCCATCACCTTGGGAGATCAAAACAATAAGGAATCGATGATTGTGCTGTTTTCTGCACATGGAAAAGGATACAAAGGATTGCGATGGGCTTTTGGGATTGGATGCTAGACATGCTAGACATGCTAGACGGGCTGAAACCGAGCCTCGCGAAAGATTTTTGCTTTCTATGCCGTGATGATAAGATCGAATCAGGCCGAGAGGTTCGTGTCTAAGTTCATTCGATGGTTTAAAGATCTTTGGAAGGTAAATAGGATTAGCTTAAGATTTGAGCGGGCCTAATTGGGCCGGGTCGATGCAAGTTTATAAAGCAAGGTTATATAAGTCAAATTAATCCTTGCGCTCTTCAACTCCAACCAATGTGGCCCTATGGCCTTACAAGACACCTGGTGGAACCCAAATTCGTTGACATGTTATGCTGCGCATAGCCCAGTCACGAAAATTCTGGAAAAAATCATAATAAAAGGAAGGATCAGTATAAGTTGCAGCACAGGGAGGGAAGAGCAAGACTGGGGGGAAGAGAGCGAGAATTCTTGGCATCCCGCTCCAGGTGGCCTAGATCTAGGCGAGAGCAACATGCCCTTTGCACTCGGTTGTGGCACCACTAGGTCGCCACCACTACCGACTGAGGATTGACTGACCGCGCCCCACCATCAAGTGCAAGGGTCGACCGCCCTCGCCGAGGCAAGTGGGGCGGGCGGCGGGGGCACCATCCCTCCCTCCCTTACGATTATTGCCGTGGCTCTTCCTTTCTTTTTTGTATTTTCTTGTGATGTCCCAAGGTGGTCGTGCATGTGTATCGTCAAGTTAGAACACATGGGTCCGACAGAAGTGAGCAAAGAGGACTAAATCCATGGTAATTAAGTTCAAGAACCAAGTAGAACATTTAGCAAGAGTTTTAGAGACCAAATCGGACATAGTTCCCATATTCTAAACTCACCCAACTTATTTCTTTTTACTTGCAAATTCGATCAGACATCACTTTATAAGTTCTCGACGAGGAGTGAAGGATGATACAGATGGATCTTCAATTTCAATTTGTTCAATAATTAAAAGAAACCTCCAACCTGCTTTGTATTTCTAGAACACATCTCAAGAAGAACCAAAGAATCAAACAATCATTTCCCTCGAAGCTACATAGCAGCAACCCATTTCGATCTACTACTGTACAATCTCCATGGCTGATGGCCCCCGACAAAACACAATCGCTCCTTCCGTCGCCATCACCAAGAAACCAGGGTCTCGAAGCTGTTCAGCCCGTCCAGCTCCGGCGCGAACCTCGGCACGCTCCTCCGACCGCTCGCCGCTTGCGGCGGCTTCGCTTCGCGGCTCTTCCTCGCACCATCGGCGGCGCGCTCGTCTCTCGGGGCGCTCCGCGGGGCCGAACGAGCGGCGGCGGAGGCGAAGAAGCTGGACCCGTTGGCCTGGCTCAGGAACTCCGCGCACAGGGCGTCGAAGGAGCTGAACATGGAATTCATCTGGGTCTCTCTAAATCTTGAGACAGACCACGAATTTCCGAGAAAGAATAGAACTTGGCCTAGTGGTATTGATGATTGACGATTTGATGATTTGATGAGGATAGAGTTCGAAGGGGCGTCGATATATATAGAGAGAGGAGCGACGGGGAGCGGCCTCGGGGAAAGAGCGGGTGAGGACCGAGGTAGGCTCGTGGCTGGGCCCGACGGGCGGCGCCCCACTTGCGACAGCAGAGCCGCACCCACTTGACGCGGTCAAAGCGTTGCGGAAAGTGGGCAGACCGCAGCCACTTGCGACAGCTTTCGCTTTGCTTTTTCTCCCGAACAGAAGAAGCGGTTGAACCGAGACGTTTGCAGTCGCTCCTGTCAGAGGTATTTTCCCGTGATCCACGCGGGTCGGGTTTCATCGACAAGAGAGTCGGAGTCGAGCCGATATGGTTCGGTGTTTGAGATTCACTCGAGTCGGATGTTCGACCATGGATGCCGCCCGAGACCCGATTCAATGAATGGGAAACTTGATTGGGGACTAGGCTTGATCACGAGAACTAGCACAGTGAATACTCAACTCGACTTATGGATTATTGTAATCCACGACGTCGCTCCACAACATAGGGAGGGGCATGGTCGGAAAGGGTCAAGTGGGGATGAATTTAGGATAGGATTCAATCGACAGGCCGACAACACATGTGGAGGAGTTACATTTCAAGGGGGTTTGGTCGACTCATGCGGTTCACATAATTCAACAGTATGCTGGCTTTTCTTGTTCCAGAAAACATGCATCAGTTCCCCCCGCTAGACAGTTCATGGGCCATGCTTCGCTTTCTATGTTTGCCCTTGTGGCTCCTAGTCTTTAGCCGAAAAAGATAAAGGCGGCATCGCCATCGATCGGTAGGGACAGTTAGGAATCTTAATTCATTATGCCTGGCCAATCTCATAAACTTCATTTACGCGGCAAACATCGTGCGTTGCATGAAGACTTTCGATGTTCTCAATAGGTCAAGCATTTTAGCACTACTCTTTGGGCAAGGATGGGATCAGATTTATTCTTTTACGATTCGGTACAGCAAGATGTGGCACTCCATGGATTGAGAATTTAACAGCGACCTCCTTAACCTCAAAACGATTGTGAGTCGACAACTCGATTTGATCTCACTGAAAAGCCACACAGCCCATCGTCTGCAAACGAGACAAGAAACAGGCTTAATTGGCTAAGATGTTCCGTTTGTTCAACAGGGTAAAGAGCAATCTAATTAAAGTCGATGGAGGGAATCCCAGCCTTTCAATAGTTTCTGCTTTTGATCTCGAGCAGAATTGTCCTTACATGGGAAGAGGCCTCCTGCAAATTTCGGACCCAATCCAAATCCAGAAAAAAAAATGTCTGCCCCTGGTTCACGTTCATTCATCGGGATAAGGGAATGACGCAAGACGCTCCAGATTACAAAGCTTCTCAAATTTCCACAGCATCTATCAAGAGCCATTTATTGCCGAATAGAGACGACCTTTGGGTTTCCAATACGAAGATTGCTGCTCGCGTTATTCTTCGTGTTTTCTATTCAAACCCAGTTAAAAATAATGAGATTTTTTTGCCTCGCATTCTCATGTCCTCCCTTTTCTAAGTTCCGATGTTTATAGTTAACCCTTTTCTTTTTATGTTCTGGATAATCAATCATTGATTTGTCCAGCTCTTATAGCGTAAGTAAATATTGAACTCCTTTAAAAGTTGGCTTCGCGTTAATGGCTTGAAACCGAAATGGATTCGATGAGATTTGAAGCCATCGGTCTGACCAAAATGAAAGAAAATTGCTTCCACGTGATCATCATCCACTACATTGCAACCAGGTCTACTTACTTAATGCAGAGGGAAATGATCTACGTACTCATCGCCCAGCCTAAGCAGCTCGACCCCATAGATGATTCTAAGTCGACCGAAGCTGAGAAGGAGCTAATGGCAGGGCCCTAAGAGTAATCAAAGAAGCAAACCTAAGAGCAATCGAAGCTGAAGACGAGGAGGAGGAGGAAGAGGAGGAGGAGGAGGAGATGATCTAACAAGGAAAAGGGTCTCATATACCTTTGGCACACGCCAAAACAAGAGGCAAAAGAGAACCGACGAATGGCAAAGGCTTAGACGTGGGCAGTCCCTTCTGTGAATTTGGGGTCCTCACACCGGTATCTTCCATCGGGGCCGATACCAAAGCCTTTAGGATCAGCAAACACGTTCTCTAGTAGCTGGCTTCTGGATGGAATAGGGCTTGCATCAGCAAATTCCACGGCATCCTCTATAATCTCATCTATCTTCTTATCAATGGCTTTTAGCTCAGCTTCACTTGCCAGATTGTTTTCAAGAATGTACTTCTTCAAGGCCACGATGGGATCCCTTGCAGCATAGTGAGCCTTCTCAGCTGACAAATCAAGATTAAATAAAAATATATTAGCCAGATTGTCTGAAGTGAGTTATGTGTCTCGCTAGGAGAATAAGGAATATAAGAAGGTGCACATCACTAAATACATTCTGAAGCCGCACTGTAGCACGGTTGATTTTGTCCACGAATACAAAAGTTTTTCTGTCGAATGGCCCAAATGCACAAGTACAGGAAGTTCCCCATTGAAATCACCAACAAAAAAGTCATATCGGATTTTAGAGACAAGCCTGAAAAACGATCTTATACGCTACTCAAAAGTATGTTACCATAAGAGCTCGAATCTCATACTACTGCATCTTCATCCTAGAATGACCTTTACTTTCCTCTGAGGAACCGATTCTTGGCTTTAAAACTCCAACTCGACCAAGCATGTCATCTACCACATTGGATTACTGACCCCTCTCTCACCGATGGCACCAACATAGGGAAGAGAGATGCTGTTGGTGATACCACCTTCGTATGTAGTCAGATGACAAGAAAGATACTTTTACTTGTAAGAAGAAAGATGCTAAAAGAAGAGCACTTTGTACTTTGAGGCCGGCTGGTGTAGACCACAAATTAATGTCTTCCGAACTTCTTTCAGTCTAAAACTTTTTAGTCCCCTTGCGACCACGCTGCACCTGAACGCATCTGCTGTAAACTTCAAGATCTTTTCAGTTCTGTTGCTTGCTTGCTATCATTCTTCATATATTCCAGTATCCCATATTTCCTTGTAACTCAACTACTTCGTGTGTTCTCAAATCATTCTAAGGTTATACAACAGTGCTAGGACTTCTCTTTCCAGCAAGTCATACTCTTACTAACTGGCTCAATTTAATCGATTCTAAGATCACATCATATCAAAATTATTTAAGCAGATCCTCGTTTTTCCAGTATCTTATAAGACAAAGCACATGGATACTCATTCCAACATTACCTGCTTTTTTTTTCCCTTTGGGCCAATGACTCATCCATCCCCATTTTGATACCTAGTTTAATTCCTATCACAGCCTTAGCATGATCTCTTGACACATTCTATGACTAAACAATCAAGATTTCCATTTCAATTTAGTAAGTGCCTTCCTATGTTAATTTGCCGACACATACGTGAGCATAAATAATATATATACCAATTTCCCTCTTCGATAGCCAATTCTTTAAAAGCACTTTCCTAATTTTTTCTTCAGCCCTCAAGTTCCACCAGCACCCTTGGTTCCTAGTCTCTTGATCCTCATTGTTTACTAAAATCCAAATTGAAAAAACCAATAACCTAAGATGACTAGCTCAACTCCCTCTTGAGACTTCGGCGATCCCTGCAAGAGCATGTCTTACTTTTTTTCATGAGGAAGAAATGTATAAGTTCAGATGAAAGAAACACCAAGGAATGCCATCTTAAAGCAAGTATTTGCAAATACTAAATCACAAGACAGAGAGACACTCCAAAGATCCAAACGGGATGAAAGTTCAGTCTTCCACATGATGCTCATTTAGGCCCTTTTGAGACTTCAATGGTCCTTGCAAGAGAATGCCTTACATATTTCTTGGGGAAGAAACGTATAAGTTCAGATGATAGAAATGCCAACGAATGCCATCTTAAATCACAAGACAGAGAGACGCTCCAAAGAGCCAGGGGATGACAGTTCAGTCATCCACATGATGCTAATTTAAGCCCCTTTGAAATTATCAATGTTCTCCATGTGACCATATTCGTCTTCCCAACTGAAGATCCCTTCCCCATTTGAGTATTTCATTTAAACGGAACTTTTGCCATCAACTGAGCTCAATGCACTCAGCTAGCTCCACCCTGGGGCGCAAGTTCTCAAAGCAGTAATCGCCTCGGCCATCTTCCCCTATAATCAATTTATCTGATCTCATCCCTTGTCTTAGAGTTACAATCCGCATGTGCAGGCTCTCAGGTTGTGTGCATTACTCAAACATTCTCCGTTCAAAATTTAGTAAATCCATGCTAGCAAAAGTTTAACCTTGATATCTTTAATAGCCAGAAATGGCAATGGCACGTTGAATGCGAGCTGACAATAATAATTGGAATAGGACTGGAAGGCTTACCAGGATCACGAAGCTCGTCAGGATCGGCCAAAGAGTGTCCCCTAAATCTGTAAGTTTCACATTCGACCAATGTAGGACCCTCCCCTCTCCTTGCTCTTCCAATAGCCTCCTTGGCAACCTCCCTCACCTTTAACACATCCATACCATCCACATGGACACCGGGCATTCCAAACGCAGGCCCCTTCTTCCATATCTGCGGATCAGAAGTCGCTCTCAGATGAGACATCCCGATTGCCCACAGATTGTTTTCCACCACGAACACAATAGGCAACTTCCACAATGCAGCCATGTTCAAGCACTCATAGAACTGTCCATTGTTACAGGTCCCGTCTCCGAAGAACGCGACCGTGACATGATCACAGTCGGCTTCTTTCAAGACCTCCCTCCTGTACTTCGAGGTGAAAGCAGCCCCTGTGGCAATCGGAATCCCTTCACCAATGAAGGCAAACCCGCCGAGCAAATTGTGCTCTTTGCTGAACATGTGCATAGAGCCACCTTGGCCTCTGCAGCAGCCGGTTGTCTTGCCGAACAACTCGCTCATCACCGCACGAGCGGAAACCCCTTTGCTCAGCGCATGAACGTGATCCCTGTAGGTACTGACCACGCAATCTTCTCGCTTCAGAAGCTTGATGAACCCAGTAGACACAGCCTCCTGGCCATTGTAGAGGTGGACGAAGCCGAACATCTTGCCTCTGTAGTACATCTGAGCGCACATATCCTCAAAAGTCCTGCCCAGTACCATGTCCTCGTATAGCTCCAAACCTTCCTCTTTCGTGATAAGCTGCACATACCCAGAGCAATGAATTACACAAAACAAAGAAAAAAAAAACTCAATCGGCTGAATTCACTCGCTACAATTCAGTATCCACATCAGTGATCAGCAAATCGCGAGCTCCCTTTTTTACCAAATCCGAACACGAGGAGGAGGAACGCTTGGGCTTCTTCTCCTTGACGACGTCCGAGACCGCGACGACGACGGAGGACGACCCGCGACGCCGGGCGGGGAGGGCCCCGAACCGGAGCTTCCCGGCGGATCCGAGGAAACCGGAGGCGAGCCTGCCGGAGGCCGCCGCCGGCGGGGGCCGCGCTTCTCCCCGGCGACGGAGCCGGGTTGGCAAATCGCGCGGACCGAAGGAAAGGCCGCGGACATGTTCGCGCCTGCTCGTGACCTGTGCCCGAATGGTGCGAGTGGGTTGACTGGTGAAGCGATTTCGACCACACGAACTTGCAGAAGGAGAAGGGAAAGGAGGAGGGAAAGAGATGGAGTTTAGCTCCTTACGGAAGTGGTGCGGAAGCGAGAGGGACAGGTATGACAGGTAAGAGGAGTTATCGGCCACGTGGACGGAGGTCGGAGGAAGTTGATCCGCCGACAGCCTTAAATGCCGCTAAAACTGTGCTTGCCGCCAAGTTGGTTGGCTTAACCGCGAAGTTGGTGTACTCTGTTTTCACGACTTAACGAGTTAGATTCATATCATAAACGAATCTATAAATAGCCTGTGTTATTGGGTTGCTTACTCTGTTTTCACGACTTAACGAATTAGATTCATACCATAAACGAATCTATAAATAGCCTGTGTTATTGGGTTGCTCGATTGGAGAACTGCAATATGTCTCAAATGAGAGATTTCCTAATTAGTAGCATCTTAATGGACTGAATTACGAGTTCACCAACCCTCAATCTTTAATTATGGCTCACCACAATCATTCCATCATTGGTGCCAAACTCTTGTGATAACGCTCGAAGGGGTTGATAGCGCTTGTCATTACTGTCCACCCGTCATTAACAACACTAAATTGTATTTGAATAATCTATTATAGGATTTGCGTGAGATTGACATGATTTCATGCTAAATTTAATGATCTAAATGTAGTTTAGCATATATGCAATGGTGTAGATGCGTTGGCACAAACTTGTTTGTTTCACCAAAAATGATGAAATGTCTTTTAGAATATAGATGGATCGATATGAATGGACAAAGATATTAAAGGGTCATTTTGAGAACAATCATCACCCAGCAATGTAAATCACAGGAAAGTAGTAATATGGATGAATTTGTTGAAAAATGATGAATTTTGTGGTTGATTGGGTGTCTTTACAAATAGTAGGTATTAGGTATTTATAACTCACTATTGACGAACTTTATAATTCTAGTTACAGGAGGTTACACTATCTATGATCTCCTATCATCTAATAACATTTATTTAAGGTAAGCTAACAAAATCCTAAATTAGTGACTATAAATATAGCCATTGAGCATATATGTTTTTATATGACGATTGCTTGTCAATGACTTCATCGATCAACTTCTCAAGTCTGCTCTTGTCAATAACTCTCACGTGAAGTTATTGATAATTTCATCGATAAATTGTTGATTTTGTCAACTGTTTTATTCATCAATGATTTATATTTTCATCAAACTTGCTTAATGACTAAGTGTCTCTCTTGACCATAATAATTAAAAATTGGTATTTTTTAGTGTCAGCACTGCTATAGGGCTACTAATGTCATATCGAAATTGAAATTTGTAAGTAAAATGACACATTTATCAATTGCGTCATGTATTTGAAAGACCTACCAAAACAATAAATGAACTGCACAACATGATACATTTAAAACGTTGCAGATATGAACTTCACTTAAATGTGTGTGAATGTATTAAGCATGTATTGACATGTCTTAGATGTTGTTTGACATAACTTCTCTATAGTATATTCAGTTGTGAAAGGCACAATGTAACTTCTAAAAAAAAAAATTTCCTCACTCAATTTCGAGGCGCTAGAACTGTCACTTTAAAACACAATTGTACCTTAATATATAAAGATAGCATGTTGACTTGTTTAACTATATATGTTTTTGACAAGCGTGTGACATATAGGTTGAAGGGGTCAATTCGCATATGATGAAGTCATCGATTGTGCATGAATAGGTCAAACCAAAGATACGTAAAAGAATCGAAAACCACTTAGAATTGGCCCAAACCGGCTTAGAATTAGCGAATCCCTGGGGAATTATCCGATTCTTGGTTCTAGGTGTGGAACCGCATACCCGGATTAGTACATATATACATATGAGTTGAACGCTATTATGTTTAGACCTAATCACAGCAGGCCTAGCGTTTCGGGAGCCTGCCTAGACTCAAGCAGAAGACAGTCTAGAGGAGCCTTGGACAAAGTCGCTTAATGAGAAAAGCTTGAACCCATCTAGGCCGAAAATTCACATAAAATTTCTTTCTTCTTTTTTTTTTTTTTCGGGGAGGGACTCAACCACAGATTTAATCATATCTTAAGGCTCGGATCTCACCTAATGATCGGCTTTACTCACGACACAAGCAACTCAAACTTCAGCTGAGCATAATTAGCTACGTATTTTGTAAATAGGTCACAACATGTAAGTAACGATAAATTTACCAACTATATCTTCATTTTGGCACAACACGATTGAATTGAGATCAATATCGACTAAAAATACTCCAATAATGACACGACGTCGTTACCATTGAATCAATCCAAATTGTCGGATCTAAGTATTCATGAATTTCTCGGTGTCTCCTTTTATATATATATATATATATTCGGGCGAAGGTGCATCGAATCTCGGTGCCTCCGATGATTAAAAAAGGACAGAGCAGGTCTTCACGGCGTCGAGCTTAGGCAAATGTAAGGAAAAAAGAGTGACGGGCAAGGAGATTCTCCTCCTCCTCCTCCTTGTTCTGTCCACGTGGAGAGAAATTCTAACCTGCCGTCGCCCCCATCGTTTGACCGTACGTCGCCCTCGCATTCTCCCCCTGATGATCAGAGCTACCAGACCGGTCCCGCCTCCGGTGGGACCACCGCCCACCCCTGCCGCTGAGAAAATATTGGGTACCCTAACAGTGCCACGCAATCCGTGCTCTGAACGATTCATTGCGTGACACCTGTCCGTGTGTCAGTCCACGTCGTCCACTTCTCCGTTTCAGTGGTTCTGTCTCTCTCCTCTCTCTTCTCACGATAAAATAGGGGCGGGCTCGGCTTGGCTCGGCTCGGCTGAGACGATTCCCGCTTAAAATTTCTCATTCCTCACTTAAATATTTTGGGTTTTGTCTCTCTCTCCTCTAGCGCCCCTAGCGCCTGCACGCTAGCCCTGCTCTCTCTCCTCTGCAGAGTCTGCACACATTTATTATGTTCTCTTTTCCTCTTCCCTCGTTCTTTACTCCCGAGAAGAAAATTTTGAATCTCTGGTTTCGCTCTCGTTTGCTACTCCGCGCTCGTTGTTGCTGCTCCGGCATTGCCTTTGTCAAGCGGCCGTTCCGCGCGGTCGCCCGGCGCTCGCTCGCTAGCTGATCCTATCGCTTCCTCCGTCTCTGCTTCGGCGCTCGCTCTTTGCTCGCTCCATCTCTGTTCCGGCGCCGCTTTCCTTCGCGCAATAAACTTCTTGGGCGGCCGAGATTTGGGGATCCCATTTCTGCAACCACCTGCAGAGCAGCGTCGATGTGTACACGCAGAGCAAGAGCAGTAGATTGCCCAAGTTCTGGCGGGACGCCTTTCAGGCCGGTTACGAGTTCTTGACGACTGACGTGCTGGGCGTTCGCGACGTCGCCGTTTCGGAGATCGCGAAGATGTCCCTTCGCTCCTTCACCTTCTCCGACCCTCTCGTTGCTCATTCTCGTCCTGGGGTAACCCATCCTCGCCCTTCAAACCCCCTTCTTCTATAATGCTTTCGTCGCTAGCTTCATTTGCTTGCAGAACTTTTAGTGCTGAGAAGTTGGGCATTTCTTGTGAAATTTTGGGAGTTTGGTTGCTGACTTGTCCTTTGAGAGATTTGATGGAAGTCATGAGTTTATGAGGTCTTGGTTCTTGTCATTGAGCCCTCTCGGGCCAGATGAATTGAGGGCTTGTTTTTTATTGATACGGATTTATGATGACATAAGCGTTAAGCTGCAAAACTGCCCTTTTCATCACCTGGCAAATGGTTGAGAAACTGAGATGTAAATTTGACGCCTTTTTATCTTTGCTTCTTCAGTGGGATGCGATGGCAGATAAGGCGGAGAGGCTGCTGGCCGAGGCAGCTTCGCACGAGTCTCAGCTGGTCGTCTTCCCCGAAGCCTTCGTCGGCGGTTACCCCTGCGGCTCCACCTTCGGCGTCATCATCGGCAATCGCTCGGCGAAGGGCAGGGAGGAATTCCGCAAGTATCACGCCTCCGCCATCGATGTTCCAGGTACTAGCTTTACCACCATGTTTTTATGGTTAGTGGGCGTTGGTTCTCTTTTGGGTTTTTTTAAGATAGTTCGTTCTCACCCAGATGCAATGATTCGTAGTTTCCGATGTTGGCCCTCTCTTTGAGCTCTGTAGCTAAGTGCAGAAAGTGGGTCGACTTCCAAGATTCGCAGTGTTGAAGCAGAGTCTCTTGTTTTATCTGTAGGGTGATGAACTTGGAGCAACCTGGATACTCATATTCCGTGTTTAGAAAGATTTTCTGTTTCTGAGCTTCTTTGAATGGCTACTTTGTATATCATGTGATTGTTCAATATGTCGCTCTCATTTGTGCCATCCTACCACACAGCTCTTCTCATGCCTTCCACATATGTTCCATGATTGATGCTTATGCAGGCCCTGAAGTTGATTGGTTAGCAGCGATGGCTGGAAAATATAAAGTTTTCCTAGTGATGGGGGTGATAGAGAGATGGATATACATTGTATTGCACAATCCTGTTTTTTGATCCTCAAGGTCGTTACCTTGGGAAGCACCATAAAGTCATGCCCATGGCTCTGGAGTGTGTCATATGGGGATTTGGTGATGGGTTGACCATTCCAGTGTTTGATACACCGATTGGGAAAATCGGTGCGGCCATTTGCTGGGAAAATAGAATGCCACTTCTGAGGACAGCAATGTATGCTAAAGGTTAGCTATTCTGCATGTTTGCAGCTATTCTGCATGTTTGCAGCTTGTTTTTTGCTTGACCAGGTCAAACTAGAATTCATCTCCCGGTCTCTTTCATCTCCATTGAAATGCATATATCTGCTCTTCGTGACCATGTGTACTTGAAGGAAAGTATAGAATTAAAAAATAGATGCCATGCCAACAATTATTGCACACATTCTTCTGAAACTTTGCTGCATGACGCAGCTGGTGATCTGATTTTGCCTAGTAACCATGTTCATATTTACGTTCTTACTTTAGCATAGATTTTGTGTTGCGGTTGGATATGATAATGATATTTCTCCCACCCTGGAATTCTTGGTTATAAGTTTTAAAGCCTGTATTAGGCTGTCAAATTGGTGTCCAATCTATCTGATCAGGCTAACTTTCGTTACCTGCATTGATGTCGTTGGAACCAGTGTTGGGGTAATGTTCGGAAGTTTAACCATCACAATTCATATTAGAATGTGATTCCATGGATTGTTGTCTGCCAATGCCTTGTTGGATTGCAAAACCTTCGTACCTCCTGTTGAGGCTGGGCTTCCATGAGCCATAATTTTGATATAGAAACTACAATTAGCACAGGAATGATGTTAGCTAAACTTGATCCAGGAAGGATTGAGAAAATCCTGTCTTCTTTATTTTGCAGGTGTTGAAATATATTGTGCACCGACAGCTGATGTGAGGGACACTTGGCAAGCATCTATGACACATATTGCTCTTGAGGGTGGATGTTTTGTTTTATCAGCCAACCAATTTTGTCGTCGGAAAGACTACCCGCCTCCACCAGAGTATGTTTTTGCAGGAACAGATGACGATCTTAACCCAGATTCTGTCGTATGTGCTGGAGGCAGTGTAATTATATCTCCATCAGGAAATGTTCTGGCTGGACCCAATTATGATGGCGAGGCACTCATCTCAGCTGACCTTGGTATGTTCCTTGCACTTGCAGCTCGCGTGCACTTTAAATCTCTGGAAGTTAGCTAACAAAGGAGATTCTGATCTCATTTTAGTTGTGAGGGCTTCAGGTTTTTCCTCATGAGCTTGATTTACTTATGGTGTAATGATGTGCAGACCTTGGAGAAATAGCGCGGGCTAAGTTTGATTTTGATGTGGTTGGGCATTATTCAAGGCCTGAGGTGCTTAGCCTGACCGTGAGGGACAATCCGAGTAACCCAGTTACCTTTGCATTGACATCCGGGAAGCCTGAAGGCCCTTACAAATTGGTTATGTTTTCTTTCACGGAGCCAGGTCCAAATCATGGCAAATAACGCCTAGCAAATGTTGGTCCCAGTGGGAACCTTCTGATTGTTTGTTTCAACTTTTTGGACTCCTGATTGTTCAACTTTTTCGACTTCATGGGCTATTGTAAATTCTGATTGCAAGCAACATAGTTCATAAATACTTCCTGCTTGATAGTTGAGAAAGCAATGTTATATTTCAGTTGCACAGCAAACATGTCTGTATCCTATGCAGTAGGACTCTTGTAACTAGTCTGTCTCTTGGCAATGAAATAAGAACATTAATGACTTCTCATGAATTAATTCGATCTTTTCTTTTGGTAGATCAATGACGAGTTTTTTTTTTTGGGGGGGTTGGGGTTTCGCCATTTCAATATTTTCCAGTTCCATGCACTTGGTCTTTATTTCAACAGGCGGTTTGTCTTATAACAAATGCTGGCCCTCATGCCAGAGAATCTGTTCGGCCAGTTGACGACGAAATGAGTTGTTAAGGAGCACATGGAATGATGAAGAGCATTTGGTATTATTCTTTCATGTTGATCATAACTCTCGTGGAAAAGTTCATTTTAAGTTCTTTCAGGTAGATGACACCGGTCTTGCAAACTGGGACAGCAGCAACACCAACATGGTACTTAGCAGCAAGGACTAAAATTGCGAATTGGGATGGTTTTTAATATCAGCACTAGACCAGCAACACATACAATTATAGTATCAAAATTCTCGAATAGGACTAACGCGAGGACATCGTTCGCTAGCAATTTCTAGTATTCCCTGCCTGACATGGAGATGAGCGCAAAAGGAAGAAGGAAAAAAACTCTTTAATCCTGACTCGCTTCGATTTCACATTCATTACTCTCCCACAGTCCAACTCTCCATGCCGTGATCTTGCAGAGGCAAGGACTGGCTCCATGGCCTGATTGGATTGGCGAAATTCGACAGCTGATGGTCCTTCAGGCCTGCAAGCGCTCTGTTTCTTCTGGTTTCCATCTTCCTTGTTGCTGTCCATTTTAGCCGGCGAGAAGAACTCTATTAGTCTCCCTACGTTGAACCCATTCAGGTTGTCATGAGTTCTGGCACCGTCGTGAAGATTCACCCCTTTAGAGTTTCCTCTTCTTAAGGAGATGCTCTCCCATTGAATTTTGTCGGATGAAGATCTCCTCCTATTGAAGTTGAACTCATTATCTACCGAGACCCATTTCGAGTTCTCTTGATTAGTATTGTCCTGCGCGTAGCTCCACTTGTAGCTCCTGGTGTTGTTGTCCATGTTCAATTCAATCGAATGAAGATCGCTTTCTGCAGATTCATTTCCTTCGCACTCCTCTCCATCAGCTTCTTTATTTTCTCAGAATAATTCGTTTTCAGCGCATTCAAGATTGATCTTGTCGCTCAAGAACGCCTCGAGCTCCTTGGCTTTCTCTGATTTCAGAGAATTCTCATCTTTACTCATTTTGGATCTCATGTAGGCCTCGAGCTGAGCCCTCAGCTTTTCGATGGCGGCATTCTTCTCTTCAAAACGGTACTTGGCCTCTGAAAGTTTCGTCTGCACTCTCTCCTCGCGCAAAACATCCGCTAGCTGAAGTATTTCCCTCTCCTTCTCCACCTCTTCAAGAACTTTGGCGGATTCTCTCTTCAATTCTTCCACTTGCGCCTGGTCCTCTCCAATCCCTCTCGCTAACTTGTCGCAGAGCTGCTCCAATATTTCCTTAGCCCTCTTCTCACTCTCGAGCTCTTTCATCGCCTTGGAAAGAAGAGATGACTTTATGCCAGCCAGTTCTTGGCCAAGCTTCTTGTTTAGTCTCTCCGTTTGTCTTCTCAATTTCTTTTCCACGTCGACTTCCTCTGCCATTTGTGAAATGGCAGTGCGGATTCGTTCCCGCTCCTTTCTTCTCCAAGACGCCTTTTCTTCTGCGGAATGCTTCATGAGGAAATCAATCTGGTGAGAATGAGACCTCTTCATGGATCAACTGCTCAACCTGGATGATGGAACGATCGAGCTCGACTCCTAAGGCTGAGACGAGGGCTATAGTCGGTTTATGTTGCTTCTCGAGACCACCAACCTGAAAAAGAACTTTCAGAAGCTCCTTCGACGTGGTTAAACTACTAACGACGTCCTTTAGAGGGCTCAATGACAAGAACCAAGACCTCATAAACTCATGACTTCCATCAAATCTCTGAAAGGACAAGTCAGCAACCAAACTCCCAAAATTTCACAAGAAATGCCCAACTTCTCAGCACTAAAAGTTCTGCAAGCAAACGAAGCTAGTGACAAAAGCATTATAGAAGAAGGGGGATTTTGAAGGGCAAAAAAAGATTGACAATGCAATCCTATGTCACTCAGAGTAAAAATAAGCGTTTTATCCTTTTCCTGAATGCAATAACTTTCATAAATATGGAAGTAAATAAATGATGAAAATTTGATGGTGTACCAGCAAATCCATTATGTCGATGTATTTGAAACATTCACAATGCTTTCTAGTTGCTATGGTATATATTCAGAAACAAAAATAACTAAGGACTGTTATAGCCTCTTTCTCCAAGATGCCCATAAGAGGAAAGGACATATCTAATATACACATATCAATGGATGCAGGATGAGACGATCTTACTGGAAGTTTCTTGAAGAAAGCTTCTCGAGTACTGCATGGATGATGCTGGGATTAAATTTAGAAGGCAAGGATGACTTCACAAGCCAATCTTTTGGTGGGTACAACTGACATAAAATTGATATTAAAGTAAATATTCCAATGCCTTTTGGAGTTATGTATTTTACTGAAATAGTTATCATATGCCACTTTTCTTGATTCATATGCCAAAAATCAAATTTAGCAGGAAAAGAGAGAGCTGTAAATAAGTAGACGAAAGTAATGGAGTGAGTGGAGAAAGGGGCAAAAAATTTGTAGAAGCTATATGCTAAAGTCCAATATTTTAAGGCTGGCCTGAATAAAAAGAGGAAAGTAAAGTCAAAAGTTTTGATACTGCCCTGGAAAAACATCCAAGTACAACCAGATATACTTATTGTCTAGCAAAGGAAATTGATCACATCTTATAACTTCCGTCGGGTATCATTGTAACTCAAAAATCAAAGTTAAATCTGAATAGGACTTTATGTTATCTCATCACACCAATTCCCTCTGACTCCTAAACTTCCAAGAGAAAATATATAGTATCTACATCGTATGCTATTCCAGTTTATTTGAAGAGGACCAGCAGGATTGGTCTGAAGTTTGAACTAGGAAAGATACAAATGTTTTCCATAGAATGCATGCACATCATCAATTTAGAGAGGTAAACGCATTATACAAGAAAGTTTGGATACCTTCATATTTGATGCTATAGAGACCACATAACTCATTGGAGAGATCTTATCCTGATTGTGCAACAATTGTCTCCCTTACAGCTGCAATCTTCACCGAAAGATTAAATTAGGATCCACACAGAACCTCTGACATTCATATTTAATCACACAAGATGAGGTGCTCATACAGGGTGGGTTCAGAATCCTTTAATTCCAATTCAAACTTGAATCACATTCACTCATTCCATGCAACTACCATTTATGATCAATTCGACAGATTTAATGTACTTTGCAATTTGGAAATATTATGCCTAATTTTCTAGTCACGTACGAAATGCAAAAATTTACTCATTCCTTTCTTCTTTTTGGTGCAAAAGACAGATTTAAAATACCATTTTACCCATTTCAAAATATATTAGACATGGAAACATGTACACATGGTAGTGTCTGCAAGTGTGTTTAGCTACTGCTCAACAAATCAATGACAAAGATTAGAGAATTACGATCTCTTTCTTTTTTATCAGGCCTGTCAAAAACCAACCTTGATGCTGTTAAAATGTCCAACCCAAAAGTTTAAACTGGTAAGTGTAAGGAGACCGCATGAATATAAGGCCCATATAAACCCAGTAGACATGCAATGTGAGTTACTTCAACAGATGCATTATTCAACAGATGCGTTATTCTCTTTTAACACAAATGAGGTAGTGCTTTCTCATTTGACAAACTAAAAGCAACTATTCTAGTAAGAAAAGTACCCTCAACAAGCTTCTTGAACTTGTAAGCTTACATTATAATGCATTACCATGTTACGAAAGTCACAATCAAAGATAGAGCTGCAAGGACCAAAATTTAGATGACTTCCCTTCCATTGAAGCTCTAATGGATACATCTGCCAGTTCTACCTGTATTCAGAGTCATCCAATAAATTTTTTCTCCACATTTTGTAGAACTTTTGCCATGATGGAAACATCATCACATTTGTGACAGCTTCAGCCAAAACAAATGTTCAACAATATGCTTGTCACGAAGATTCTACACATCACCTCTGTCATGTAACAATGGCCATTTCGTCCTCTTTGTACAATCAATGCACAGAAGTCAGCTACCAAGATGAGCTATGGAGATTTCATTTTATTTCAGTTTGACAAAACTGGACTTAATCAAAATGTTGCTTTTGACTGTCTCAGTCCCCAAGTGACGACGCAGAATTGTCTATGTGAGCAGTCTAAACTATTAATTATCAGTTAGCCATACTTAAGTCCGCAACAAAAGTTTCTCATGTTTGTGTTGAGTTAATCTCAAGGGTAGACGAATGCTCAACTCCTCGAAATGATAGAATGCATGTTCTCTGGCAATCTGAAGCAAGTTTAGCTTTGTAAGGACTCAGAGATGATACTTTGTAATAAAGTGTAATACCGATCACATTCATGTCAATGACGGATACACCACAGCCCAAATCTACAGGAAAGGGAGGCGAGGAATCATACAGTAGGCACTTTTCTCTCTTCAGATCACAATAGCAATAATCATCATACTGTATTTGTGGTGTCTGCTAGGGAACGAAGTATGCACCCCAAGCCGGCCCTCTCCGTGAGTCTTTCGTGAATCCGCAGGCACTGGTCACAGGTGGGGCGATCCCCTGTAGACAAGCCTCTGTACAAGTATCTGGCAAGCAACAAGAGGATCAAATTAATGAGGTAGTCTCTGGTTTTACAGATATGCTGTACGTGGGAAAAGAAGAAGGCATTAACGAACGAAACGTAGCACACACAAACTACAACAGCGATAGCATTTGCACACTGAATTCTCTTACTACTCACTAGAGAAGGAATGCATGTTTAACTCCATCAAAGGCCTTAACAATAACGGTAATCCAAGCAAGATGGTAATGATCAGATGAGGAATAAATAATACATGGGGAAACTCTGCTCTCCTCAAATCGGACTTATTGGCCAGCCAAACAACAAAACCAACTGGTCAATAAATATATCTACCTTTAATCTCAGTTAACCATGGTAAAATTAGAAGACAATGCTCAATTTGCTGGTCATGAGACCATAGTTGCATGATGAGCCTGAAGGTCAAAGTAAAATACATGTTGCCATCAAATCCCATCTACTTAATAACCAGTCCTAAATGACGATGTTCACAGCCGAGAACGAGCAACAGCAAAGGAGAACCGTAGGCAAACAAGCAGCTTCCTTCCTGATCGAACGGAGCCGAACCTGCGTAGGGAGGGACATCACCGACTGCTTCAACCAGTAGCCTTCGCCAACTGCAGGCGGCACAAACAAGAAAAACCAGAAATCGTATCAGAAAATGGACCTCCAAGATTTCAAGGGAGAAGGGGGCGGGGGATCGGGGATCGGGAATCGATCGACGGAGCGAAGAGGAGGCGGTGTTACGGCGGCGAATTCCGATGAGAGGGGTGGCGCCCTCGGGGCGGGTGGACAGGCGGAGGTTCCTGGGAGGTAGACGAGGGCGAGCCGGAACGCGACCGACGCGACGACCCATGTCCAGAACCCCCAGCCCGCGCGCTTCTGCTTCTTCTTCTCCGTCTTCTGCTTCGTCGTTTCTCTCTCCTCCATTTTCGCCGTCGTGGTTCGACGCGTTGGCGTCGGGCGCGTAGGCGGAGGCGGAGGAGACGGGGGCGACGGATTCCGACGCCGACGGAGGCAACCGGCGGAGGCGGAGGGCCGTCGGCGTCGCATTTCGCTGGAAGAGAGGCACGACTTCGCAGAGGGGGAAGAGAGAGAGCAGAGCGAACGTCGCGAGAGGGAGGAGGAGCGTCGGCGGCGTCGGCCTCAGCGTGGGGGCGATGGAAGCAACCAGCGGATGCGGAGGGAGAGAGAGAACGCAGGTCTCGATCGTTCTCTGTTTGTGCTTCTGCGAGGAGAGAGAAAGTGAGAGAGAAAATTGCAGAAAATTTAATTGAGGAGAGAGAAATCTCTTGGGCGGGAGTCATGACCTGTCTTTTCTTCTGCAGCGAGCCGAGCCAAGTCGAGCCCGCCCCTATTTTATCGTGAGGAGAGAGAGGAGAGAGACAGAACCGCTGAAACGGAGAAGTGGACGACGTGGACTGACACACGGACAGGTGTCACGCAATGAATCGTTCAGAGCACGGATTGCGTGGCACTGTTAGGGTACCCAATATTTTCTCCCTGCCGCTCAGATCTATTGCGTAGTCCGACCAATCACCGTCCGCCGGGGTGGACTTTTTAGGGTGCATCGGTATTACGTGAGCTTTGCATATCGTCGCCGTTCATCCCGACTGATCTTGTTCGAGCCGATCTGACGACTTGTCATGGTCGAGTCTCACATAAATCGAACTCGCCCATTATTTAGTTTTCGGCGGTTGGATCATTCAGCGGGAGATGGACGATTTAAAAAAAATAATATATATTTTTAAAATTAATTATTTGTATTGCTTAAAATAATTAATTGATGAAAATTAATTTTATTACAATAGGAATTTGAATCTAAATATCTTCACGAGCGATGAAAATATTTTTAATTCGTTCATTTTTTGTAAATGATACCACATGATTACTTTTAGAAAAATATTTTTCGAGTTACCCATTTCTCACCAAACTAACAAAGTCTACATCAATGATTGTGGACCATCCATGCAACATAGTCCCGTACAATTGACGGATGAATGCATAAGGACAAATGCTATAAAATCTATGTACTAATCTAACGATCGTTATTATCAAGAAATTATAATTCCATCGGTTAGAAGTGTAGAAGAATAAATCAATGTCCACTGTTAGGTTGGCGAAATAAATTGTTGAGATGGATCGAAATCAAATTAGGGCCATGCAAGTATGTCCGATCCAATGGGGCCCAACACAGTTTTTCGATACTTTTGGGCAAACAATTTTCTCTTTTTTCAAGTGTGACCTCGGCCAGCATTATTCCATGCAAAAGTAACATTTTCCAGAATTACAAGCAAGCTAGGGAAACAACTCTTATGCCTGGTATTACCGAAAATGCACGACTTTGGTCCATACAAGATACGCCTATAAATAACGACAAATTAAATCAAACTCGAGATTGACCGAAAATACGCTAGCAATGTTGCTACGACGTTCCATTGAATCGAACCAAATTATCAGATCTAGGTACCAACGAATCTCTCCGTCTCTCTCTCTCTCTCGTTTTTTCTAATTTTTGCGCGAAGGTGCATCGAATCTCCGTGCCTCCGATGAAAAAAAATAAATAAATGATAAAATGACAAGGCAGGTCTTCACGGCGTCGAGCTTAAGCAAATGTGAAAGGACAAAAAAAAGAGGCGTCAACGGCAGGAAATTCTCTTCCTCCTTCTCTCCCCACATGGAGAGAAATTCTAAACTGCCCTCGCCCCCATCGTTTGACCGTACGTCGCCCTCGCATATTCTCCCCGATCAGACCTACCGGCCCCGCCCCGCTTCCGGTGGGACCACCGCTCTCCCCCCCACCCGCCGCTCAGATCCTGAACGTAGCCTCACCAGTCACCGTCCGCTGGGGTGGACTTTTTAGGCTGCATCGGGATCACGTGAGCTTGGCATATCGCGGCCGTTCATCCTAAATAGATCCTGTGCGAGACAGTCTGGCGATTGTCATGGCCTAGTCTCGCGCTAGTCCAACTTAGTCCAATATTTTTTCGGTCGAAAAACAAAAAATTTACTCAGCCCGATATTAAGCTTTTAAGTGGTTGGATTGATTAGTGAAAAATAAACGATTTAAATTTTTTAGGAAAATAATTATTTGTATTCCTTTAATTAATTGATTGATAAAAAAATACTTTTATTATCGATAACGATTTAAAATTTAAATACTTTTATAAGTTATACCATGTTATCTTTTTTCAGGAAAAGATATTTTTCAAATTATCTATTTCTTGACGAATCAATGGAGCTTGGATCAACGATTCCGGTCCATCCATGCAGCTTAGTCTCGTACGATAAGTGGGTGAAATGCACGAGGACAAATGCTTCAAAATCCACGCACCAGTGATCGATTCGGTCAACAAAAAAAATCTGACAAGAGTTATTATCAGGAAATTATGATTTCATTGGCTAGAACTAGAAGAAGCACGATAGATTAAAGTCAATGACTACCGTTAGTTCGGCGAAGTAAGTGGTCAGGACATATCAAATTAAACCACCTACATATGCCTAACCCAGCGTGTGGCTCCGAGCATAGTTTTCGAGTAGTTAGGGCAAACAATTTCCTCTCTTTTTTTTCCGAGCGCGACCTTGCCTCGGGCCGGCGTTATTCCAAAAAAGAAAGTAATACTTTTCAATCGTAAACATGGCCAGCCAATCGTTTCGATCGAGGGTAAAACCGTCCTAAAAAAGGAAAGCGGAGGCGCCGAAGCGGACGAAGCTTAGAAATTCCGTCCCGCCCGACCCGCCACTCACGTGGCGGTTCGCGTAATTACGCGCCTTCCTTCGAGAGCCGGGGCGAGTTCACGGAGGAGGAATACCCGGAACCCAAATCCGCATTCCATTCCCGCTAAATCTGGACTCTCCAAATCCGGGTCGATCCGTAGCCACGAAAGAATATATAAACCCTCCGCCGCGGAGGTCGAAGACCAGAAAAAAGAAAAGCCCGCATCGCAGAAGGAGATATAGAGGAGGAGGAGAAGCGAGGCAAAGATTCGGGTCGGATCCGGCGGCGCTCGTCGGGTTTGGTCCGTCTTTCGACGCACGGCCGTCTCTTTCTCTCTATCTGTCTCGCTCTTTCGCTGTGCGTGGACGCCGTGGAGAGAGAGATGGCGAGCGGGGTGAAGGCTTCGTGCACCTTGGTGGCGTCCGTGCTGGCGGCGTCGACGACGGCGGCGTTCACCTCCGCCCCCGCAGATCGGAGCCCCTACCTCTGTTCCCGTCCGAATGGGGTGAGTCCCCGGGTTTCGATTTCCTCCTGGGTTTTTCCCCAGATGGGTTGTTTTGGTCTGTTCTTCTCGTTTCTCCGTGCGTGATTCTGGCTTCGTTCTTGTTCGTTCTGTCGCTGTCGTTTGGCTTGAATCTCTCCGTGTTACTTTGTGTTTTCCCCCTCCTGAAGCGGTGGCCAATCGAAGTCAATTCGTGATTAGCTTCTTGATTTGTGCCCTAATCACTGCGCGTGCGTGGAAAAATCGTTTCTTTTTCGTTTTGTTCATCGATGTCGGAGATGGGTCTTGGAAATCTTGATTTCTCCGCTCGTCTCTGCCATTTTCTGTCTACCCTTCTTCCATCTCCGTCGTTAATTTTTCATCTTTCTCGCTGAACTTATCTGAACTCGTTTCTCAGGGATGCTCTTCGTATTCTTCGAACGAGAGGAAGCTGGTGGTGGGATCGAGCTCGCTTTCTTCGGAGGAGGACAAATTGTTCGCGCCGAGATTCGACGGCTTGCGGTTCATCGAGACTCTGGTGACTGCACACAGATAGAAACAAACCCCCCCTCAGATTCTGTCGTCTTCTTCCCGTTTTCGAACGACGTTGAGTTATTGTGAGGAAAAACATTGTTCGTGAGACGTGATTCCAAGGAGAGCCCCCTGTCAATTTGGGTCATTTTTTTACCCCTCGGCTTTTGAATTTCGGTTGACGGTGAATTGTCTGCTTCTAGAGAACGTGAAATCTCACAGTTTTTTTTTAAAATTTTTCCTGGTCATTTGTCTCAAATCATTGTCACCTCGCTGATTGGCGGGGTGGCGTCGGTGTTGCATCTTGTCAACGTTGACGGTTCTTCGTTTTCTTTATTTGTGAACGGGCGTTGAGATTCTGCTTCACGTTTTCTTGGGTTGGTTCTGATGTTGTTGTCTGGAAATTCGGTTGCTTCACGGAAAGGTCTGGTTGCTGGGAAAACGTCGGCCACACAAAAGATTTTGACCGTCGGGTGGGATGGGCTGGAGATTCGAATGAATCTGACTCTGATTCTTACAGAACTGATTTGCAGGCTTTTTCCAGGAAGAGTGCAGTGCACGGTCTTGATTGTCAGAAGGTGTGTTGTGGTCTGAATCGAACCCGAACTCAGAACTCAAAGTTTTGAGCTTTTAAGCTTGACATTGGATCGTATAGCTCGATATTGTTATGGTACTTTGTGAAAAAACCGACGGCTTGATGGGGTTCAATTAGCTGTTTCGTGCTTGAGGAAGAATGAATCGAGCTCATCGCTGGGTTCGAGCAGCCCGTCAGGAAGATCGATCATTCGCATCCGAACTCTCGGTGTTTTCGGCGCTGGATCAATTGGTTTTGGTGGTGCTTGATGGGGCAAAATCGAAAGGAAAAGATGAAAAGGGTAGGCTATGTTAAGATGATATCTGAAGGCCTTTTTTATGTTTGTTGATCGTTGATATGAAATGGGGGTTCTTATTTTATAGGTTTGATTCATCTTATCGAGAGGTCGATCCCATCAAAATGGAGAAACACGAGAGACAACATCGAAGAAGTTAACTGCTTTAATTGGATATATTACGCATTTGAGATGACTTAGAAATTTAATTTTGAGTTCTAATTATTCTTCCCTAATGTCGTTTTAGCCAAAATTGGAGAGGCTTTGATTAGATTTCTTGCGTAGAATGTCGGGCCATAATTGGCGTACGTATCCTTTGTCAGACCGAAAAGCAAAAGCGCCCTTTCGGGCATGTCTTCGATTAGGCAAACAATGTCTCGTTAGAAAGATTTATGTGACACTAATCTTATTTGGCTTGGCGTATTCAACAAGCCTTAACATATATATCGAGACACTCTTCCAACATTTCCTTTTTGAAGCATCGCAACTTCAAAGGGCCATTTCCTAAACGAAGGTCCACACACACGGCCATCCTCGCCTTCTACATCGGCCGCCCATTTCTTTTCGCGGGACGGAATGCCTGAGAAAAATATCAAGCACGTTTGATAGATTTTCGTCGGTCCGTGTCCGACCGAAATTCGAAGACGCCTTGGCTTGTGTACCTCGACGTTTACGCAACGCACGGCGAAACCAGTCCTTGCCGAGGCACATATGACTTGTGGTTTCCCCTATGACATTCAGATTCTGCATCTGGTTTGTTCGACTTTTAAGATGGAAGTACGTGGTCCGTGATCGCTGTTATCGCTATTCTTAAAGATGCTTTTGGCCTGTTAGGGTGTTCAAGCGGAGATTTTCTTAAAACATGAGTTAACGAGCCATCAACACATTTCAACACGTTAAATTTATCATACTTTTGTCAATTCAAATTTTACAATTTTCTTAATTTTGTCAATTAAACTCTAAATCTTAATCGTTTCATGTGTTGTCAATTGAGTTCTTTTAACTAATTTTAGCTAGAAATCGCAGACATGAATAACACATGATTGATATTGATAATTCTTAATAATATTTTAAATTTTTTTAAATTTTTTCTTTTCTTCTCTTTTCCTTATTTTTTAAACTTTTTCTCCTTTTCTCTTCTATTTTTTTTTTTTGCTTTTCCCCTCCGTTGGACCTCATTAATGGCCAGCGGGGACTGTTGTTCTCACTTGAGGTCAACAATAATAGGCTGAGGGAAAAAAGGAAGAAAAAAATTAAAGAAGGAAAAGAGAAAAAAATAAAAAATATAAAAAGTTATAATATTATTAAAAAGTACTCATATATGTAGGATGATTAGTGTGCATATCAGCCATTTTTAGCTAAAAGTACATAGATAAATTCGATCGATAAAATTGAAAAGTTTAGAATTATATTGACAAAAAGTGTTAAAAATTTAAATGGCCGGCATGCCCTGTTCAAAGCAACGCTTTGCTCTTGTGCTTCCACTTCCACTTTCGGACAAAGAGATCTCGGCCACAATAGGAAGCAGCCTCACATGCTTCATAGCCAGCTTTTCTCTCGATGGGATATTTCCATGGATCGAACGAAAATCGACACGGAATTGGCGGGTTCTTCTTGGCCGCGATTTCTTCTCGTTTTGGACATTTCTCATTAGAAGGATGGACGAAAGACGACTAGAAAAAACCATGTGAACCACGACAACGTTCCTTTAGCACTTGCCTTGGAGTTTTCTTAGGAACCCTCTATGTAAAATAGGGTTAAAGGGATGTTATGTCGGCGCGAGTGAGCCGTCCGATAATGTACATCTAACGTGCATCTAATGTGGATTCCGGTGATTCGAATGCCTCGTTTGCACTAGCCAAGTACATGCAACGGCAAGACTTCTTGAAGCAAAGACCTTCCTAGTCTATTATGCTCGTGCTGCTACAGTATATTATGCTACGTTCGACGTTTCACCGTTCTATAAGCCAGCATTAGGTCCCATCTTTTTCATGGACATAGCTTGACTGCTTCAAAATGCGTGGAGCCAAAAGGGAATGATTTGAAAGAAAGGTCCCGCACCAACGGCCACCATAATTCAATCTCACAATTTTTTTAAAAAAAAGCACGAGTAAATTTTTGTGTCGAGCAACGGAGTGGGACATTCCAAATAGAAAAATCCCCATTGCATATGCCAAATCGAGTGGTCCACATGATGTCCTTCGACCACACAAGTGGTGTTGCGTCGGTCCAGAGTTTGGTGAGATTAAGATAGTTGCTTTCACCTGACAATGTGTGGATGTGGAAAGGAAAACAAAAATTTAAAGAACATGCTCAATGCTGTGAGAAATTTTTTTAAGGAAATTACAAGCCAGATATCTGAGGTGTGATTTTATGAGATCTTGCGATTTTTGAACTCCTTTAAGCTCGAATTCATTGCTCAAGCATGACCCACATTGTATCACTTTATGTCCCTCGATGCAAGTGTGCACGCTTCTCATCCCTCAATATTATTAATTGACTTGATTTATTGCATCACACGAGAAGCTTGCTTGAACATAATATAAATGAATAGGAGGAATTCGATACCTAGCTCGAAAATTAGTATGGAAAATCAGACATGTTTTCATTCGTTTTTCTATTGGGGTGTGGGTTTTTTTTTTTTTTTTTTAATTTGGAGGAAGAAGTTTTCAATCACTCAATAACAGTACCGATAATGATAATTAATAGGAACATGATTCCAATGACGTTAGTCTACATTCAACAACCCTTCACCGCTATCTCATATGCTTTGTTAGTAATATGTCCTGTGTAGATTATATGATTAGAAGTACGAACGTATATATATCGTCATTTTCTCTAAAGTTACGTAAAAAGAAAAATTTGGCGTTACATTTATATAATTATAAAACGGGATGCCAATTGTATTACATACCAGAATAAAAAAAAAACTATATTATATATTAAAAAAAAAAAATCACTCATCCACTTGTATTTCAAACAAAGACGTGTGTATTTTTACTGGGCGAGCACTGATGTCCGATCATGTGATGAGACGTCCCAGCAAAAAAACTCAACGATGCAGGTCGCTCCAGCTAAGGAACAGACCGTCCGATGAAAACGACGGCCGCTCGCTCGCTCGGCCTCTCCACCACCGTCCGTCCGTTTCCGCGGGGCGCACGAAGATCTCGAGCGACGGCGACGCTTCGCTCGCGGACGGACGCCCGTTTTCTGGAGCTGTACCGCACGCCGACTGGCGGGCCCCGCTTCCCACCGTCGGGGTCTTGAATTATAGGCCACTAGACAGAAAAACGCCGCGTCGTTTCACGGCCACTTGATCCACTTGATCTCTGTGCCTCCCCCTCGGGGGTCCTGGGAAAAGACCTTCGACGATGAGCGTGATGGGGACGCTGCATCGGGGGCCTCAAGTTCGTACCCCCTTGCTCTTGACTCTTGAGCTCATATTTTATGAATTTGCTAATAGTTAATTAAGATTATCAAGTCCGCTTTGTTAGATCTTCATATTTAATTCGCACAGTCTCTAGAATCTGGAATACTAAGAGTACGAATGATAATATTTATATTTCAGGAAATTTTTTTTTTAAATTTTTTTTTAAATTTTTATTCCTTAAATAATTTATGAGTAAAATAACATATTTGTAGTAACTACACAAAATTCTTATTATTGAAATAGAAAAATAAAAAACATTTGGAATAATCTATAAATTTTTATATTTTTTTGCTTTTCTTTTTCTCGTCGACTATTGAACGTTGATCGTTGACCACCAGCGGTCGACTATTCGCAAGCAATGGGAGATGGCAAATAGTGGCAGATAGTGTGTAGCAGGCAGCGGTGGGCAAGGGCAAGAGGTCGGTCGGTGGCGATTTGATAGCAGTTAGGGTGGCAATAGGCAGTGGCGAATCAAAGGGACAACCATGGCAAGGAAGAAGAAAAAAATAAAAAAAAAAAAAAATTTGCTTATTTCTATAAATTGTTATTGGGATTAAGAAGCTATTTTTTTTTTCAACTTTTTTTGTTTATTCAAAATCTATTCCCAACAACTTTTCTATTATGGGGAATAAAAAAAATTAGTTAACATTACCAAACGGATTTATGTTCTTATTTATTTATTTATTTCAAATAACAAAAAAACAGAAATCAAGAGAAATAAAAACGTTATCATACATGCCCTAATTAGATGTGCCGGTTTTAGACACTATACAAAACACGTGTCTAATTAGCAGGAAGCAAGCTTTCGATAGATACTTCAAGTGATAGTCTGGTAACTCGAAGTCTAGTCTAAATATATATTTTTTTTTATTTTAATGTGTCGATATCTGTATATTTGTCCTCCGAATTTGTGTGAAAGTTTTTCTTCTCTCGCCCTTTGGAAAACTCCTAGAATTTTACATTTTAGAGTTCAGATAAAGCAATGGACTTATAAGTTAGGATTTTAACTTCTTTGATTTTATGGTTTTAGGTTGTACGTTTATATAATACATCGAACGCTTATTGAAGTGCCTCAAATCATGCCTACCATAACATAGTTACTCTAAACTTTTATACCATAACACTAAGAATCTCAAACTTATATTTGTATAGCACATTGATCCTTTTATCTAAGTTCCACCAACGAGCATTGATTATAATTTGCCCACATGGACAATAGAAGGCGGGCGGTGTTGACGTCACACCTAGCAACTTATAACATCATTTTGATTGAAAAAAATTATGCGACAGAATTTTGTGCCACCTATGTACAAATTCAAGATTTTTTTATGTTTGGAGAAAGAGTTTAAGGTAAATGTGTCACGGTGAGTACATTTGGAGTATTCGATGCTACAAAAAAAAGTTTAAGATAAATAGGTCGCAATAAATATAATTATGATTATTTGTGACTTATTCCCTTCATTTCTTCGCAATAGGTTTGGATGGTGGGTGCTTACTAGTTACTAGTTAGTAGATATATCAATTCATGAAATTTTTAATGGAACATAAACTCACTAACTATCGTGCTCTAGATAGAATTAATCTCTTATAATAATGAGGGTTAATACCTTAAAAAACCTCAAACCAGTAAATTCATGACAAATATACCATCCGATTAAATTAGATTAATATCATAATTTTTAAAAAAATTGTATAACTATAAAAATAGATAAAATAAAATACACCAACCAATTATCATGTATTATTCAACTTAATAATTTAACTATAAAATTTAACGAAAATGAACTAGTTCAGGTAAATTTATCAATGGTGTATAATTTAAATCTTTTGGTGATCAAAAAATTAATTAAAAGTAAATTTATAATAAGTGTATTAACTTGAAATTTTTCGGGATATTAATTTAATAATAATAATAAACTCCATCATGAAATGATTGCACCGCACGTGATAAAAAAAAAGGAGCGCGGAAGCAAATCTAGAGGCGCCTCGGGAACGGGAGTGCCTCCACCAGCCACTAATCTCGCGCCACGTCCGCGCGCGCCCCCACGTAGGATCGGCCTCTACAAATACGGCGCTCCTCCCGGCGGTGGCGACTCACGGTGACCGAGTTTCACTGAGAGCTGATCACGAGTCGCGGCTGAGAAAGCCACCGGTCCTCCCTGCTCCGCCCGCTGAACCGCCGCCGCATCTCCTCCGATTCCACCTCGTAAGCCTTCTCTCTCTCCCTCTCTCTCTCTCTCTCTCGCTCTCTCTCTCGCTCTTCGCTCGCGGAGGAAGCGGGAGAGTCGTCAGCTCGAGCTTCGCTCGGCGGCGTCCGTTGAAGATATTTTGATGATGCTCCCGCCAGTTGCGCGCGAAGTGATGTCACTGGTGATACTGGAATCCGCAGTTTCAGGAGCTGTGGAGCGAGTATTTCGCGCCATTCTCCACCGCATGAGGCTGGATTTCTGGTTTATAAGTAGTCGTGCGTTCGAGTTTTCACTGTCTTTGAAGCATCGGTTCCTGAAAAACCTGCAGTTCGAGCCTCCAAGGCTCATTGATCGCCTTAGTTGCTGCGTTTCCCATCTGTTTGCGCTGATTTTTCTTCTTCGCCGGAGTAGTCGATTCCTTCTCTGCCTTTGCCGTTTCTCCTATGTATGGAGGATTCATTCTGTTTCGATAGTTTTATTTATCTACTCTTTTTGCCATTTTTCTCATTGCTATGTTCGGTTAGCTGAATTGAATGTGGGGGAGAGGAAGATTAGCTTCAGCAATTTGAAGTACTTGGACTGTACCGTTCGTACGGGGAGATGTTTCGCGAAACGCTAAAGCGTGATCTTAATTACATGGTGATGGAGATCGGTCCATATATCTCGGTTGCATAATTTAACAATAGCTTTTGTAGTCTAAATCTACAATTAGCTTGTCATCTTTCGCGGAAGATGCTGGTGTGTGTTGGCAATTTCGAGTTCAGAGTCGTGTTCGTCTATATCCCGGAATTCTAGAGTTGCTAGGACTATAGTACTAAATATATGAACATTGATTTTGCTAATAAAGCTATTACCTGAGAGTTTCATGTGGTTGGTTCTAGTAGAGGGTGATGTCTTGTGCTCTGTAAATTCAACAAGCTATTAGTTTTTTGTGTATCTTTCAGTTTATTGATACATCCGTTGAAGAGTTGAAGAATCTGTTCACTTCCTCATCTTGTATCGCAGATTTCAGAGCAAAAGCAATCGTCATGGCCACCATCACTGCTGCGCACTTCGTATCAAGAAGCTCACAGGTGAACTGCCGTGGGAGCACAGGAGCAGAAGCTAAGGCGAACTTGGCACAGATACGCCTAAGGAATGCATCGATCACCCACAGCGGATTAAGATCTGTGAACAAGCTGGATGCTCTCAGATCTCATGCAAAAGCAACCAAGGGGAAAGTCGAGAGAAAAGTTAACAAGGCTGAGAATGACGGTTTTGCTGGAAAAATTGTTTGCAGAAAGGGAATGAACTTGATTTTTGTGGGAGCTGAGGTGGCTCCTTGGAGCAAAACTGGAGGACTTGGTGATGTTCTTGGTGGTTTGCCACCGGCAATGGCAGTAAGTTGGTTGTCTTCCTTTGCATGTCTTCTTCATGCTTCCTTCTTGATATGCGGTCATGCTCACCGCTTCTCACAGTGAGTGTTCAAGTAGTCCTGTCTCTGCTAAAGTGTGTCTGACCAACTTTTGACATGATTTTCCATAGGCCAGAGGGCATCGAGTTATGACTGTTTCTCCTCGCTATGATCAGTACAAAGATGGGTGGGATACTAGCGTTTTAGCTGAGGTTAGTGGCTTCTTTATGGCATTCCGATGGAATGAATATTATTATTTTATTGCTTCATAATCTACAGTGTTTGAGTTTAGGAAAATATTTGCTCACAGACAAGTCTTCCTGTGCAGATAAAAGTTGGAGACAGAATTGAAACTGTTCGCTTCTTCCACTGCTACAAACGTGGAGTTGATCGTGTATTTGTTGATCACCCAATGTTTCTTGAGAAGGTGCAGATCATCCTTCCCGATCAATTCTCTTGTGCTAATCTGCAAAGCTAATCTTGCAGAGTTATGTGATGAAGCAAATTTATCCCCCTGACGGTTTGACTGTTTGATTTGTCAACATTGAAGGTGTGGGGCAAGACAGGCTCTAAAGTATATGGGCCACGGGCAGGGCTAGATTACAAGGATAACCAACTTCGCTTTAGCTTGTTGTGCCAGGTGAGTTTTAATTTCTTTGCAAGAGATATACTCTGGACAAGTCTTCCAGCCATACTATTAGCACATTTGGAAGATATGATTCTTGCTGATTATGGTATGCTCTATTTTTGTCCTTTTTGAATTGAATGACAGATGGCCTTTGCCTATTAAAAGTTGGAATTGGAATTGTGAAAACCATAGTGAGTGTTAAAGCTTGGTTAAATCTGTTGCATTCTCTTGTTAACGTAACACAACACGCCATTTAACACAAGGTTGTGATAACCTTTCTGTGAGCTGTAAAGGTCTGATCACTCGAAAAATACTTTCTTCCTCATGTTTTCCCTGGTTGAAAGGTTGCATAATCCAGACCATTCACTGTAGAAAAGATTAATTCGATAAATGTATGAAGTAACATCTCAATGTCAGTTGGTGGAATCTCTCTCATGTGTGTATTCTTTTGTGTTTTCATTTTTGTAATACACCTTTTTATTGCTTGCAGGCTGCTCTAGAGGCACCTCGGGTTCTGAATCTGAACAACGGCGAAAATTTTTCAGGACCATATGGTGGGAATTTTTTCTATCATTGTTTTGTCGAAGGTCAGTTTTCAGTTCTAAATACTGATCGAAAGTTAAATTTTATCTGTGCGTCAAGCAGGTGAAGATGTTGTCTTCGTTGCCAATGACTGGCACACTGCTCTTCTTCCATGCTACCTCAAAACAATGTACCAATCTCGAGGGCTTTACAAAAATGCCAAGGTAAGTTTTCATCTTATAGTTCATTGTTTATGACACATTTTTTGTTAGATAATCTGGACATGCAGCTGAGTAGATAAACTTGATTCCAGGTAGCATTCTGCATCCACAACATTGCCTACCAGGGAAGATTTACCTTTGGAGATTTCGCCCTTGTCAATCTACCTAATGAATTTAAGAGTTCTTTTGACTTCATAGATGGGTATGTCGTCTGGGTCTAGTGCAACCTTCCATTTTGCAAGAACATTGTAGTGTGGTTGCCTTAACATCAACTTTCTTTCTGCTGAATCTGTTGGTGTATCTTGCAGGAATCTCAAGCCTGAGAAGGGAAGGAAAATCAACTGGATGAAGGCTGGAATTATAGAATCCCACAGGGTCTTAACTGTGAGTCCGTACTACGCAGAGGAACTTGTTTCTGGTGTTGCAAAGGGTGTGGAATTAGATAACATCCTGCGAAGAACTGGCATAACTGGTATTGTCAACGGCATGGATGTTCAAGAATGGAATCCAGCAACTGACAAATACTTAGATATCCACTATGATGAGACAACGGTAAAGTTTAATATCGAGAACGATGTATTAGTTTTGAAAGATGCACTTGACACAATCAGATTGTCTAACAAAAGTCATGTATATAGGTTATGGATGCAAAGCCTCTATTGAAGGAAGCTCTTCAAGCTGCTGTTGGTTTGCCTGTTGATAGAAACATCCCTCTGATTGGTTTCATTGGTAGACTGGAAGAGCAGAAGGGATCTGATATCTTAGCAGCAGCAATTCCGAAATTCATTGGGGATAATGTTCAAGTTGTTGTACTGGTAAGTAATTTTACTATAAAGCATAAACGGTACGGTATTTCTTCTTTTTTCCTTCGACGATAAAATGTGTCTAGTTTAATGCTGCTGAGAAAGCTGATGCTTACAGTGAAATATTTTCGCTCTCAGGGAACTGGCAAAAAGACTATGGAAAGGCAGCTCGAGGAGCTGGAGATCAAATATCCAAGCAACGCGAGAGGAGTGGCAAAATTCAATGTACCTCTGGCCCATATGATCATTGCTGGGGCTGATTTCATGTTGATTCCTAGCAGATTTGAACCTTGTGGTCTCATACAGTTGCAAGCCATGAGATATGGAACGGTAAATCTTGAAGCTCTGTAATGTCCAAGCTAACTCAATTTAACCTACATAACTAGCAATTTGGTAAATTAACTGATTATGTGCTTGAAGCTGATGCCTCGTTGATATAAATCTCGAACCAGGTGCCAATTGTTGCATCAACTGGTGGACTCGTTGACACCATTAAAGAAGGGTTTACAGGGTTCCAAATGGGAGGCTTCAGTCTCGATGTGAGTAACTCCAACACTGTCGAGGAGAAGAGAGAATCTACTTTCATAATTTTCTTCTCTACGTGACCAATGTCGTAGTCATACTAATTAACACAAGCTATTGTACAGTGCGATGTCATCGATCCAGCTGATGTGGATGCTGTGGCAAGAACAGTCAAGAGGGCACTCGCAATTTATGGCACAGCTGCCCTGAAAGAGATGATCAGTAACTGCATGGCTCAAGATCTTTCATGGAAGGTGAGTCCAAAATTGCATCACCGACACTCTTCAACGACTTTGTCGATGAACAGATGAATCTGTGAATCACCATGGTTTTGACTTGTACTGTAATTTTCACGTGGTGTCATGGAGGGCTCGATAAGATGAGAATTTCCTTTGCCTTTCTGGGTGCAGGGACCGGCGGGGCTCTGGGAGAAGATGCTTCTGGGTCTTGAGATTGCCGGCGGTGAACCCGGCGTCGAAGGGGAAGAAGTTGCTCCCCTTGCCAAGGAAAACATCGCCACTCCTTGAGTAACTGGGTTAAACGCGTGCTCGGTTTCCTTAAGCACTACTAACATGTGTATATGTTAAGACGTTAACCTGGAGGAATTTGATGCACGAGGTCAGTCTGCCGGCCAGTTCGGGGGAGTTACTTAAGAAGCCAGGCATGAAAAAATAAGTGGCATATCTGACGGAGGCTAGTACCTAATTTGGCTGGAAAGGAAATAAGATGCGCAAAGAGAGATGCTACTTAGTTCTGTCGAAAGAGAGAGGAAAAATCTAAGAGCGTACTGTTTGCGCTTCTATAGAACTACCCGGTTGATCCCTAGTTTGAGTAAAATGCGTGGTTCTTATTTTCGTGTTCATTGCTATTCTGTTTCCCTCAAGTTGGTCGTTTCCCCTCTGGCTTGGACTAGTGTAATTGCATGTGTTTAAACGGATTGAAGATCCTCGGCCTGCCCGTACTCAATTTCGGTCCCCCCACCCGACCCGAACGCTTAAATTCCGCCAACTGAACGGCCGAGATCTCTAACGCTCTCCGATCAGACGGTCCAGGCGGGATCGATGCGTTCCGCAACGGAAAGATTTTCGCACGTCGATTTTACCTTTTGCATTTTTCGTCGCTTTGCAAGAGCGGACACGTTAGCCTCGCCAGCTCTCCGTTGTTTGTACCCTCTCCGACAACGGAAAATGCCTTTCGATTTAAAAAAGAAGAATAAAAAGAAAAAGTGAAAAGAGAGAGAGAGAGAGAGAGAGAGAGAGAATGGACCCAATCCTAATCGACGGAAGCTTGTCGCTTACGCCCCCATCTACTCAAAAGCAGAAAACCCCACCGCCTACCCGGCCTCTCCTCATTGGGAACGGCTACCATGTGACGGAGTCGCAAAGAAGCAACCACCTTTGGGGCCACCCTCCACTTTGAAAAGAACGCAAAGAACAAAAAAACCAACGTCAAAAGCGCCATATTTTTCACCGCTGAAAGAAAATAAAGTCAAGGAACCTATTCGATTCCTTCGAGCGAGGGGGCCGAGTCTCAAAATCAAATCATGATTTCCTCGTTAAGCAGCATCCATCCCCCCTCGAAATGATTCTCGCACTCGCACTCGCACCCGATGAAACGAAAGGATGTGCGTGCGTTATCACAAGTGCATAGTATCGAACCGATGCAAATGCCAAGGCCGGAGACTAAAAAGCCTTCGAATACTCGCGCTTTTGAAAGTTAGAAAGGGAAAACGCAAAAGGGTAAACAAAATCAGAAGCGCGAATCAAAACATTCTCTTATTATAATCTTCAAAGCATGGTTGAGTTTGTTTTTTTGTGCTCTCAAAGAATCTGTGATTTCTTTTGCATTAGAGAAATGGTCGAGAGAAAGAGGATTAGTGCTGCCGGAGGCCCCTTACAAGGTTTTTCCATAAGGTCTCGCCATTCATTAGGAAAATGGAGTTATCATTGCTCCTCATCACTTATTATTCTAAAATTTTAAATTATTATACGAAAGCATTGACATATTTAATTAGGGAGGCAAATAGAATCCAACAAGATTCGAAATCAGATTCTCAATTTTGATATCATGTTAAATTTTATGAGATTACTATCAAAAATTTAAATTGTTAAATATACGCGTAATCAAAGGTTGATGTGAACTTCTCAACGGATTGGTCAGGTGTCGATTTTTAACTCATCCCTCACCTAATTCAAACCAATCAATAAACTAACCTCACATGGTGGGCGGCCAAAAGGAACAACGCTCGACTGACTACCCACCACCTTTTGCAAGCTTCATTTATAGATCATCGCTAGCTCGACACAGATAGCGAGAGGCAGGGCGAGAGACAGTCCCTACTGCTTTCCGCTATTCCTCGCCGAACGCGCACTCCATCCCTGTCGAGCCAGCTCGAGAAAGCGCCCGTCACCTTCACCAAGCCGCCGTCTTGTCCGTTTCACACGCAGCAGCCCCGCGTGCTCCTCTCGTTGTCCTCCTGCCGCCTTCCGACAGCGACCCACCAACTGTATCACACTTCACTCACTTCACTCACTTCACTCACTCGGAGCCACTCACTCGGAGCCACTCCCCGCCGCCGCTCCTCCTCCGTCCGGCATTGCATTTCTCCGGCGCGGCTCCCCGTCATGGCGTCGGACCGGTTCCTCCGTTGCTTCTCGCTTCTGATTCTCCTTTCAGGTACCCAATGAGCTGCCGAGAATACCATCTTTGTTAAAATGTGGTTACTTTAGAAAGTTCAGCAGGAAAACGATACATTTTTCTCGGTAAAGCTTCCGTTTTTTTCGTTGTTCCGTCACGAGTTTTCTTCCTTTTTTTTTTTCTTCTCTGTCCGTTCTCCGCCGCAGGGCCCGCCTTGGTGACGGCGTCGTCCTCCATCGGGATCAACTACGGCCAGATCGCCAACAACCTCCCGTCCCCGGACGACGTGGTCCCCCTCGTCAAGTCCGTCGGCGCCACCCGCCTCAAGCTCTACGACGCCGACCCCCGCGTCCTAAAGGCCTTCGCCGGCACCGGCATCGAGTTCACCGTCGGCCTTGGGAACGATTACCTGGCCCGGATGCGGGACCCGGCCCAGGCCCTCACCTGGCTCAAGTCCAACATCCAGCCTTACCTCCCGTCCACGAAGATCACCTGCATCACCGTCGGCAACGAGGTGCTGACCCTCAACGACACGTCCCTGACGGCGGACGTCCTCCCGGCGATGCAGGGCCTCCAGGGCGCGCTAGCCAAGCTCGGCCTCGACGACCAGGTCACCGTCACGACCCCGCACTCGCTCGCCATCCTCGAGACCTCGTACCCGCCGTCCGCCGGCGCGTTCCGGCGAGACCTCGCCGCGCCCCTGACGGAGATCCTCAAGTTCCAGGCCAAGGCGGGCTCGCCGTTCCTGATCAACGCCTACCCGTTCTTCGCCTACAAGGCGAACCCCCGGCAGGTCCCGCTCGACTTCGTGCTCTTCGAGTCGAACCCCGGCGAGGCCGATCCCTCCACGGGGCTGCATTACGACAACATGCTTTTCGCTCAGATCGATGCGGTTAACTCGGCCCTGGCCTCGCTGGGGTTTCGGAACCTGACGCTGCACATCTCGGAGACCGGGTGGCCGTCGCGAGGCGATGCGGATGAGGTCGGCGCGACCCCGGAGAATGCCAGGAAGTACAATGGGAATCTGATGAAGATCATGGCGCAGAAGAAGGGGACGCCAATGAGGCCGAATGGAGATTTGAGCGTCTACGTGTTTGCCCTGTTCAATGAGAACATGAAGACCGGGCCGACGTCGGAGAGGAATTACGGGTTGTTCAAGCCCGATGGGACGCCGGCATACGCGCTCGCACTGAACGGAAGCAGCGATGCTGGTGGGAATGGGACGATTCCCACGAAATCCGGATCCCCACCGCTGGCCGCAGAAACACCAGCTTCGACGAGCACGGGCTCTTCCACTGGTTACTTGGCCATTTCTTCGGGCGTGGTGAGTTTGAGATGTTTCTGGTTGTTGAATGATGATTCATTTTGGCTTTCGAATGCCGGTGTTTACAATGCAGCCACATTATCTATCCTGTTGCTGGTTTTATGGTAGTAAAGTTCTGAACTTTGATTCAATTTCGCGTTAGACATGCTCATGGTCATGTTGTGTCGTTATCACATTTACTCATCAGACATGTTACCTTGAGTGATGCCTTATCTGCTGATCGTTAAAAGTAGATAGTTTGAAAGAGGTTTAGATTGCTTTTGCCCCCATTTTCGAGTAACTTTAGCGACTCCGGGTAAGATCGGCTCTCTATCTTTTTGTTTATCTTGTTCCTTTTCCGGTAGTATAAAGTTCAACATTTTTATCGCTTTCGAATTGTTACCTCTTGACAGTGATGAGTGGATGTCGATATGCTGGTTGATTATAAAGTGTGGCGATCTGATTTCAGGAAAGATGCCGTTCTGCTCAAACTCTCTTCGTCTTGTGCCTGGCTACAATTAAGCTGCTCTTTTGACGGCAAAACCAAGTCAGAATTACCAGTGCTTTGGAAGTGTCATCGAAATCAGCATTTTATCAAAAGCAAAAAGAGTTAAAGAGAAGAATGCCGGACACATCTTCGGCTGATGACACAAGGTGAACTTCTGTTTCCCCTGCTTGCAAGCAAACATTGGTTTATTTCACTGCATCGACGCTCGCACGCTAGAATTACACTAATGAGCCCTAAACAACGTAAATAGGAGAGAGATTGGATATTGTAGAGCTGAGATCCGGCATTTCACGCTCAGCATTTGCAATCCAGTCGCTATGCTGTAGTTTTTTGAACATCCATTATTTAGTTATGGTATGCTAGGATCAATGTCGGAGCTTCTAACGTGAAAGCAGTCATCTATCTTCAGACTGCAAATAACTATTTGTGTTCATCTCTGTATAATGTATTGTACAGGGGATATCTCACTTAGCAATCAAATTGCCATGTTCCTATTTTTAGAATCATTAGTCCCGGAATCGATGTCGTCAACAATATCTTTCTCCAACTAAACAGAAAGAAGAATTCCATCCTCGCCATAAAAGAAGTCCTGGAGATATCCTGCATTTGCATTGTCATTTCATTCAAAAAGCAAAGGAATTCCATGGTCCATTCGACCGAGCTTTGCATAGAACTTCCTCGTCAAGTTAAGAAGTCAGACTGCACAGGAGTCCTTCTTTGCCTCTGTGAAGCTCTTAACCACTGAAACATGTTTTGCTCTTTGATGCAGGATCTTGATCCAGTTTTTAGATGATAGGCATGTTGAGAGTCGTACACAATTTGGCCTTCTATTTTTGCTATTTATTGACCTGATTATTTAGTTAGGGTATGGTGGTGTCTTAGAACTTGTTGTATCGAACATTTAAAAGAGATGATCATTTACTGCCCAGTTGAGATTTCTTACTTCTGTCGAATCTGTTTAGCTAGGTGAAGGAATTTGAGGACAAATTGACGTTAGGAAAAAGTTAGCGACGTGAAATATGAGACGTTTGACTTCACGTTTAGATCGGAATGTCGAGTTTTTCCATCTTCGACGCGTCGATGGTCGATTTGGAGACCCAGATCGAGAGCAGTTTTGATGGGATAAACTGCAAAACGATGAACTTTTTCTTGATCAGAATGATTACCAGTAACAGATGGAGTGAGAGTGTGACTTGTGGTGCAATCTATCCAACACTCATTTCTTTCTAAGTGGCCATAGATGTGAGAGGAATGACTTTCAATGAAAGCTACCGAGCACGATCATGACGAAAAATGTCGGTTGTGATTTGGTCAATTTTGACATGCTTTCTTCAGAGTCCAACACCATGAACACTTTCTTAGGACAACAAAGACGACGATGCCTATGAAGGAAGTAATTCTCCCGGACTGGAGTCGACTTCATGGTTTGCTTCCTAAGAGAAAAGACAGCATGTGCAACAGGGAACTGAAAAGCCGAATCATGTCCGGACACGTCAAATCCATAGCAAGTTATCGACTTCTTAAGAAATTTACCACTAAAAACGTTAACTTTAAAAATGAAAATAGTAAGTTATCGTTAATATTGTCGATTTATCAATATAGATCCATTTTTAAGGTTGTAAATCACTGGGAGAAGCATACGAAGATCGAGTGTTAATGTAAGTTAATCTACTTAAGTATAAATTTTACCACTTAAAACAAAATCTTACTGGTGAGATTAATAACTTATCGATGTAATTGTAGGCCCAATTACAAGTTAGTGAGTCACCAACAAAGTGGGAACTAACCGTTTAAAATAAAATATAAGTTAATAACTCAATATTGACTTAAGTAACTTACCAAAGTAGGCTCGTTTAAGCTGTAGCAAATTATCCACGGTTCGAAAAACATATGAACGCCAACTTCAACAGCAAGTTATCAAGCTGTTTAAAAATGTCCCATATAATATAGAATCTTGCAATTGTAACTAGTAACATGCCACAGAAATAAGTTACTTATCATGTACTAGTGTAGGCTCACTTTTGGGGGTAGCAAAACTACTGACCAAGTAAGGAATTTAGCAACGGCCAATTCAGTAATAAGTTGTCAAGCTGCATAGCAAATTACCAACTGGAAAATAAAATCTCACCATCGAAGTTAGTGACTTACAAGACAGACTGATAAAATGGGTGACAATCCCATATTTTAATCCAAATATAGTGAAGTTGATTATATATGGGCCACCTTAAATTCAAAATATAGGTCAAAATGAATTTTAAATATGGAAGCCAGAAACAAATGGGTTGACTGTGGATTTGTAACGGACCTACTTTCAACCTAATAGCCCACTTATAGGGTCTTTTTACAAGTGAAATAAGTAATCTGCAAATGAATGCTTGCTTCAAGGGAAATAACCAAGCAAAGAAATTACTAACGTCTAATTTTTTTTTTTTTGGGGGGTCAAACTAACGTCTAATTCAATAGTAAGTTATTGACCTATTCATTTTTTAAGACATTGCAAGCGAAATCTTACTGGGGAAATTAATAACTTACGAGCCTTAACTTGTTGTGTAGCAAGTTACCCTCCTTTAAAATTTTAAACACTCCGTAGTTATCTACTAGACGTTATTTATTTATACTAGAGCCGTTACTTCGAAAGCGAGCTCGGTTGATACCTACTTTACTTGCCCACTTGTAAAATTTTAGAGTGCCTGGCTATTTGCTACTAGATGTGAGGCGCTAAAATAAATCTTTCCATCGGTAATATGTAAATTTTTTTAAAATTTTTGGTATTTATTAATAGATAGTAGATTTAACTAAGCTAATATATTATTTTGTTGATAAGTTAGTAATCAATTGTCAGGGTCCCTTTGTAAAATTTTAACGTACCTAGTAATATACTAATACTTGATGGGTCCAATTGTAAAATTTTAAAGCACTCGGTAATCTGTTCTGGGTCCTATATTTGAGGATAGTAAAATGGCTATTTTGTTTTTACAATGCCCACTTCTAAAAAAATTAAAAGACTTGGTTGCAAGAGTATGACTTGAGCAAGTTAACATAGATGTCCGAGACACATCGAACGTCCCGAAAAATCTTTTATCTTTGATTAAGCACATGTGGAAGCAAATTGTAAGCAATCCCTATACACAAGTAAACATATATATATATATATTATATTTTTTATGTCCCTCCTAATCCTGGGCTATTTCTTTTCATTACCACACGTAGACGATAAAAAAAGGTTGTGATATCGCATTAGCTTCTCTATCAAGCTTCTCCAAAAATGGCCCTTATTCTAGGCCCACTCCCTATGGGGTTCCCGTGAGATCCACCATCGGGATGAAGCCGTGAATGGGACTTATGATATTCTCATAAAAAATGAGGCACCAAGCCTTGTACACGTGTGGGACCAAAATGTCTACACTCTCTTGGCCTTATAGTGTGGTGGTATACTTTCGATAAGTGACGTCTCCTTCTACATCTATTATGTCTGTAACAATGGAGACCGTGTCTACAGGGAGGTTGTGATAAATGGGCGGCGGGGTCAGTACATCAATCACACACTTGAAAATGGGGAAAACAGCAAAAATGAGTCGACAACTCAATAAGTAGAAATTCCTAATCTTTTTATAGGAGGACGTCTTGCCATCAATTCTCGGATACAAAATCATTGCCTACTTGTCGATGGCAAATCAATAGCAAGACTCATGCCTTAACTTACCTCTGCACATGAAAGACTCAATCGTCTAAGTATTTGCAAGAATCACGAATAAAGAGTTAGTGCATGAAGAACAAGCCCTCCAAAATTCCGTAATTAACGGCCATTTCGATTTTAGAATGATGCATGTACCATGCAGAACTAATTCATGCACTAAGTGACCTGATGCAAACATGTGTCCAAATTGATGCAAGGTCTCAACAACTCATATAAATCTAACCCAACTTTTGCAAGCATCAATTCAAGCATTAGTTCATGCACCACACATGGACTTCCAATTTATTTCAATTTCTTTCACTTAATCGAAATCCATCAACTCTTCCGATATCAATCGGGCATCGATTACCCCCTTGACAATTGGCATCTTCCCAATCTTATTATCAGGACAACATCTAGGGTAATCCCTGGGTATCGACCTCTCTTGAGCTGGCATTGTCTCAGATCTCACTATTAGAATGACATCCAGGATATTACCCCAAACAATGATTCAACATCCCCCAGCGTTAGCATATAAGTCCATTGCATGTCCATACATTTCAAGCATCAACCAATTCATTTTATCTTAAATCTCCTAATTGGCTTGCTCTTGCTTTGTTCACCAAGGTTATGATTTAGGGCCATCATAACCTAAGATTTAAGAGGACATCTAAGCTTGGTGATTCATCAATGGCATTAATCGACTAGAGTCCAAAATCATTTAATAAGATCTTGATATTTTTACCAAGACAATTACGATGCAAGTTCTCTCTCTTCCCTTGGCAATTGACGTGTGACTCTAAGTGGATAATGATCGACTATAGTCCAAAGGCAAGGCTAGAACTCCTATCATCTCTTAATATTTGTTTAGTGACTCATCCCCCACATTACTTAATGTGTATCCAAAAATTCATTTAAGGCATCGATGAGACTAACATAAGGTGTCACCTCATTAGAGAAGTCATTCATGTTTGTACACGATCGATGATTCTATGAGAACCGAGGTTCATGCAAAAAATTCACTAAAACTCAACCAAATAAGCGCGACCAAGTCGATTCCCCTCTTGGACTTGTTCATGACCATTTTCAATTAGAATTGGTCCATTGGATGTCTTAAAAATGAATTTCTTGGTTGGTCCTGATCATTTGCCTGATCGGGTCTTGGTCGAGTGAATCAAGTCTAAGGCTGAGCTTGCTTTAGTTTAGCACAAGTCATGCCTTGGTTTATCCAAGGTTTTATGCCATTGATTCCCATGGTCAATCCTCAGTTGTTACTTGATCATGTGGACTCAATCGATCCATGACCGATTCACTATCGAATAGGATTGACTCACGAATTGCTCATAGTCGGTATAAGTTCCTTGTAGAATCACCAATGACCGGTCCACTATCCCCATATCATTGATCCATGATTGTCCTTTGTGTTCATGATGGTGCGGGATCAATTGAGGAGCCAAATACGAATTGTGAATTGGAAAGAGCAAGTTTTGAGAAATAAAGTCATTCCCTTAGTTAAGATAATTTGGTGATACCATGGGATAAAAGAAGCGACTTGAGAGAGCAAAGAATGTACGAGACAGCTATACTAGCACTTATTTGAATCGGGTACTTTTTTTCAAATTTTGAGGACAAAATTTCATTTAGAGAGGGAGAAATGTAATATTCTAGATTCCAAGCCATGATAATAGAGTACAAGGGTCGGTAAGTCCTAACTTGCATTGTATCGTGGTGTCTTATTGATTGATGTGAGGATGCCGAACCTCGTTGAGCCGATGCACAAGGATTGGTGCTATGCTTTAAATTTATGCATTGAACATGAATCGGCCCTTCAACCATGGGTTATGCAATGATGGTAAAATCATTTGTCTTTTGTTTGTAAGTGATGGGTCCCAATTGTCAAGTCTAATAGTACTAGACAAGAAAATGGGGAGTCAAATTTTATTTACCGATCGCACTAGAGATTTATTGGAGCTTCCTGAAGTTTACCACTGCGGAGCTTAGTTTTGATTTCGGGTGGACGAAACATTAGAATTTTGCCTTAATTGATATTGTTGGGAGGGCGTAGCTTGATACTTTAACTAAGGAAATCGTTAAGAGCCCGAGCTTGAGCCTGGAGTCATAACATATTCAATTAAACCTATTTTCACTCGAAAGTTTAAGCTCATAAATTATGGGTCAATTAGGATAGATCAGTTGCTGCATACCATACTAATTATCTTATTTGAGACTAATTTAACACAATTCACTTGTTGATTTATACAAGCTCCTGCCCATGTATGAGTTCAATGTTAGATTTATTCCTTGTAATTCATGTATCATTTTGCTCAACTTGTCTTAACTTAAATCTCCAATGCTACCTTCATCCATAGTCTCTTTTTCCAAATTGAAGACTAAACTAGGAAGTTGCCATTGGGATTGCGTTACTACATTATAAGGATCCCCTTCACTTGATCTCTTTCGATAAGCCAAACCATAAAGGCTGCCTGAAAAGAGCATTGGTCATGAGATGTCTTTGATATATTCACAACTAATTGGAATTGATGAGGTCCACCTATTTACAATCGGTTTTGAAATCATTTGTTGGGAGTGTGCAGCGGAAATGCAATACCTTCACTAATAGGGAGTTCAAGCTCAAGCCATTAACATATTTAGCTGGATCGACATTCACTCAAGAAATTATGTGTCAATCGAGATATATCAATCACTTCAAATCACACAAGCTCTATATGAGACTTTTTTAACACAACTCACATATGAATCTCAATAGCTTGCCTATTCACATTGAGTATTTGCACTCACAAAAGGCAAAAAAAGAAAAGAAAATAAAAAACCTACTTGATTTTTGTTTAAAAAAAGGTTTGCTTCATCTCACAACTATAGTGTAAAAGTACCTATAACAAATTTATCCCAAATGATCACAAAAAACTCAAATCGGTACACTTGTGACAAATTTATCCTCAAATTAATTTTTTGACTATCAAAAATTCCAAACTAATACATTTGTGACAAATATATTATCCGTTAAATTAGTTTAATACCATAAAAAAATCACAAAATTGGTACAACTATGACAAATATAGAGTAAAATCTTAAATTAGTACATTAGTTAATTGTTATGTGTTATATAACATAGCAATTTGACAGTAAAATTTAATAAAAATTAACAAAGAATAATTTATCACAAGTATACCATTTTGTGACAAATTTGTCAAAAATACATAAGTTTGAGATTTTTTGTGGTCAAAATATTAGTTTAGGAGAAAAAAGTCACAATTGTATCAATTTGGATTTTTCTGTGGTATTTAACCCAATAATCTATTCATCTAATAGTTAACAAATTTTATAGCCGGGCATTGATAATTCACAATAGTTGGCTTCATTTTTATTTTCAGCGCCCATAAAATAAGAGGAGCATCAATTCGTCATCTAAATGACCCACCTCCTTCGAGGCGGTGAGCTTTATAAACAGCAAGCTTATCCACAATCCCCTTAGATGCCATGGATGCGATGCCCTAGGAGTACCTTCATGTCTATTAAGAAAAATCCCAATCGAATCTCATGCTGTGTTCCCATTCTTTCAATCTCCTACCTCTGTTCTCATGATGCCACCGCCTTCTTCGAATCGAAGGCCGGCAGGCGAGGCAGGTGTACCGAATGATCCCTACTGGAGGCAGCGGCTGAGAATTTGGGGAGGGACCAGAAGTTACGGACATTAAAGCGCACGCTAATAGGGTTGTTGGCCACATCCCAGGGAACTAAGTCAGCCAAAAAAAAATATTCCTAGGGAAGTCATTTTCAATACCCAAATTCATCATCTTTTGGAAACCATGCTCACATGGGATCGGAATGCAAACTATTTTAATGAGGGAATTTGTCCTATTAAAAAGGTGAGTACATACACCACGATTTGTTTCCCTTTGCAGAATTCGTCGACTCAACTCGTCCTTTGCGGCAATCTCACGTGCTTCGGCTTATAGCTCCATTTCATTACGCGAGCACAAAGACTATAGTTCATCATCTTGTTTATATTTAGGTCTAAAATAACAAGCGCGAATGCCACGTCCCGAGTTCGATCGAAATCGTTTTTATACTGTTGAAACTTGATCTTATGCTTTGAATGGAAGTTATTGTAATTAGAACTGGTAGCTGAGTTTGATAGGGAGAGAATAAAACCGGGAGAGGTCGATGTCGTTGATACCTCACCGTGTTTAACGTCGGCCTACACGCAATGTTTATAAAATGGGGGCGACGTTTCCATTAAGCGAAGTACACGGGTCTAGTTTAATTCAAATGCCTTCTATTTTACATGTGGTCCAAAGTATAGTGTGTAGGGAGGTGAATAATAGGGCCGGGCTCACATGGGGACCAATTGGGTTTTTGAGTAGAGAACTAGAGAACCGGCCATGATCAATTCATTTCTCGATAGGGTCTCAGTAGTTTTTTTTTGGATAACTTTGTTCCAAAAAGAGATCGAGAACAAGCTCTTTTCATTTTTACTTTGTTTTGATATAACGATAGATATGTTGGAGAAGTTTAGGAAATTCACATCATGCCATGGATTATTCACACATCACATATCTTCCTCAAATCATAGTTACGTGCTTAATACTTAAAAATTCGAGAAACAAAAAGGGTTAGGCCTAATCCCCATGTCGACCTTGGAAGTGATTCAATTCCTCATTCCGGAAATTGGGACTCGGCTTTGATAAAGATAGGCTCTAAATCATTTATTTAAAATCTACGCATCATCGAACTAATGTGAGATTAGATGGGTATTCCAATTGGGGATCGAATCAATGAAAGAGCAGGTCAAAAGCGAAGCAGACAAAATGAAAAAAAACAAAAGATAAAAGAAAAAAGAATAAAAGATAATCAATAATTGACGTTGGACATAATGATTCCAACCATCTCGAGAATATACCATACTTCAATCCCATAATCATAAATAACCAACGAATCAAATAGCCAATCGCACGCAAATTATATATAAAATTGAAAACAGTAATTAATTAATTAATTAGTACTTCTTCGAGCTTCCATACACATGTGACAAATGTCAACTCCACTCATCATTCAATCAATTGTGGTCGCTGCAATTCGAGGAAAAAAGTTAAAAAAAGAAAAAGAAAAATTCGATGCTTCCGTCGCTGTCGATTGCCGAAAGTGCCCTCGCGGAGGACTTTCGTCCTCTCTAGGCAGGAGTGGTTAAAAAGTAAAAAGACGGGGGTACAGTTAGGCCACTCAGGCCCGCGTGCCCTTCCTTAAATGCCTCCCCACTGAAACCGCGACACGTGGTGGCCGGTCGCGGTCAGTCGACTACGTACGAGCGAAATCGAATTTATCCAGAGAAATTATGGAAATACAGAAATTTCTTTTTCCACATGTACTTGGCAACAAAAAAACAAAAAAAAAAGAGGACTGCAATTTTCATCTACTCGTACTTTAAAGCTGCTAAATACCACTTTTTTTTTCGGAGGGGATTAATAGAGTTTTTTTTTTTTTTTACAGGGATTTATTTTTATTTTTTTTTTTTAAAAATCACCGAAGCTAATTTATTTAAAAGATAATGTTAATGACAGGAAAGATCCAAAATTGACACTATTATAAGTTATTTTTTTACCATAAAAAATATTAAATTAATATACTTATGATAAATTTATTATTAATTAGTTTTCGTTAAATTTTATTATTAGATTATTGATTTGGATGATACACGACAGTTGATGGATGTACGAGTTTGGAGTTTTACCATTTGTTTGCCATGGATGTACTAGTTTTCGATTTTTCGTTATATTAATTCAATTTAACAAAAACTAACCGAAAGTAAATTTTTAATGAATGTACCAATTTAAAATTTTTGACAATTAATAAATCAGTTTTGAATAAATTTATCATAATGTATTGGTTTTGAGTTTTTTTGTGGTTAAAGAGTTAATCGGATGTACATATTTAAGATTTTTTATGATATTAACCGCTAGATATTAATATAAAAGTTAAGAGGGGGGAATCGTTTGAGATCAAGGGATAATTAGTCAAATTAGCGCCGGATCAGCATGGCTAATTAGCGGCGAGGGATTGCCTTTTCCTAAAAACGTGCTGGATTCCGACTTGAAAGATCCCCACTTCTTTTTATAGCAAATCCCCACTGCCTCGTCCTCTCAATCCGATTCCACCAGTAAATTTACTCTAAGAGCTCTCTTAATTGAGGCCTTCGTGATTTCCATGATTGGTAATCCGAGTCGATTTTTTTTTTTTTTAAATTTCTCTCGCTAAATTACTCTCTAATGTCAAGTTTAATCTTGTTCGCCTCCCGGAAGGATTAGTATTTTGCAAGAGTAACACAAGGAGATGTGATGAAAGTAGGGCGGGTGCAAGAGAAGATGTGGGCAATGTTGTTAGACTCGAGCCACACGAACGATAGCATGTTGTGGAGATTCTTAATGGTTCGATCGGCAAAGGTGTCCTAAAAATAGCTTGCGACGGTCGACTGGTCAAGGTATGTAAAAGTTAATATCGACATCACCTGATTGAATCGATTGGCTATTTATATCTAGGGGACTAGGGTGGTTAACAAAATGCCTATGTGATGTCGCAATTTTTGGTAGGGAATGAGTGATGGATAGGCTATCAAGCATTATAGAGATTGGTAACGACTCACGGCGTGTCGGAATGATACGATCCAATAACGGATTTTCACATTTTGGGAACACAGGAGACAATATCAAAACCGTTGGAAAAAAGAGTTAAAAAGAATAGGGTATAAATCATCTCTAATGAATCTCACTCCGAGTTGATCAAGCTTAAAATAAAACCTTATCGGATAAGGAAAACTAAGGATCCCCATCTTGAATCCAAAATTACTCTACACAAGAATATCTCATGAAGCATTCCATCAACAAAATCTCTAAGCAAGGACATTATCAATAAAAATAAAAATAAATCATGAGAATTGATATTTTTTATATATCTTGCGTGATCATTAAATGGCGAAATCACACATTTAAAAAAACCGGTGACATTATAAAAGTCTTTTTTGTTTTTTGGTCCTTCCAAGTTATCAAATAAGAAACTAAAAGCTGAGGCGATCTCACATTTCTCGAGCCACAAAAAGTACATGGAATCAGATTCCCAATCGCCACCGGACTAACAGAACCGTGCGCAATTCAATTCACGAATCCAAATCGAGTCAATAAGGACCAAAGCTCTCCCATCCTTTTTTTCCCTCACACAAACATCATTATTCTCAACGAACCTAACCAAAATTTCACGTAGATCAACATTTCTCCCTCGACACTATCTCTAACGTTGTCAAAGGAGGAGCATCCGAGGCATCGTTAGTCTCTCCCCGGCGCGGACGTACACACACGGTGAGAGAAATTCTAGCGTGGATCGAGAGATCGAGAGAGAGAGAGAGAGAGCATATAGGACTATGACGAGAGCTTGAATCCCACCAAAGGATGGTCCGTCGTTTGTAGGACGACGCGGGGGCTGAGAATCATTCGTACTCATCCCAAGAAAGACCGACCACCGCCCTTCTCTCTCCTCCCACTTCTCCTTCTCCTTCTCTCTCTCTCTCTGTGTGTCCATCTCGCACTCGCCATCGCTGTTGGGGAATTAAGACCCAGCAGTACTGACACAGGCACAGAGCTCGCTCGCTCGCTCGCTCGCTCGCAGACCCCAGAAAAAAGGGTAAAAGAAAAGAGGAAAGATAACCAAGAAATTTTAAAAAAAAAAAGGGAGAGAAATTTCGGGCTGTGTAGGAATCAAGAACTCTCTCCTCCCTCGCCGTACCCTTTATTTTGTTCCTCAAGTAATTGCCGATTCCCCTCCGTCTTCCTCTGTTCATCTCATCATCATTCCCTCCGTCGCATTCCCCAGGTCCGTCTCCTCCCCTTTTTTGGGTTTTACGTTCTTTGTTTTATGGGCTCCCGTTTTGTTGTTTAGTGAAGTGGTTTTTTAAGCTGACGTTCTTGACTGAGCGGAACTCTTACACTGAACTATCCCCCCTTTTTTTCCCTTCTCTTGAATTTTCTTTTTGGTTGTGAATTTCTTTTTGGGCTATGGATTTCGTCGTTGTGATCGAGTGTTTCGGTAATTCCTAGGCTGTAGATTTTTGGGTTTGCAGTAGATTTTCCGGTGAGCCCGAGAATCGCCATCGGCGAATGGCTGTTGTCGAGAATGGCGGCGGCGGCGTCGATTTGGGTCGGAAACTGGAGAACCCATCGCAGGACCCGCCCCTGCCCGGCGATCAGGACCATCCCAAGCAGACCCATCTGCGGTCCCGCATGGATCCGACCCTGAACGGCGGCAATGGCCCCATCCTCCGCCCCCATCACCACGATCAGCCGCTCTACCTGGGCCACGGCCGCCCGCTCGTGTCCAACGGGGGCGATCTGCCGCGGGGCGGCGAGGCTGGGGAGAATTTCAAGCGGGATATCAGGGAGCTGCAGGAGCTGTTCTCGAAGCTGAACCCGATGGCCGAGGAGTTCGTGCCGCCCTCGCTCACCGGCAACGGGTTTAACGGGAGGTTTTATGGGAGCAACTTCAACGGCAATGGGAATGGCGGTTTGGCGACGAACGGTGGTGGCCGGAATGGGCAGATGAACGGTATCGCGGGCCGTCGGGTACGAGTTCTTGCTCTGCTGGTTTTGTTTTGATGGGACTGGAATGGTTGTTCTTGTCCTTAATTGGGGCTTTGCAATGTCCTCCTGTCTAAAGAAGAAAAATGACGGCTTGAGTAATTTGGTGCACTATGCAGTGTTTAAAGCATGAAAAATGGTCGCTGTAACTAACCCAGGATGTGGTATTACTAGCGGCCAGATGACTGATTTTGCAGGATTGACTTAGAGAAGCCATTCATCTGACCTCCGGGGATGATCCTTTTCAGTCAAGAAGAGTGAAATGTATGAGTATCACAATAATGAATCGACTTCTTTCCCCCAAGAACTGCACAACATGTGAAAGTGCTTTGATTTTTTGGAATGTGAAAATGTTATGCGTGGTAGTATTTCATCCTTCATTTCTGTATCCATGTCTGGACCTAGACTTAGCTGAGGCCTTGTGACTATTCGAGTCTGATCCTGCTTGAAATCAAGTTAACTGTGAATGAAATGGCGATGGATGGCAACTCATGTCAAGCTTTTTGGCAATGGGTGTAATCTCAGAAGAAGAACTTTAATCAAGGCAAACGGAGGATTAATAGCAGGACAAGTATGGCTCAGCGAGAAGAAATAATTCGGAGGACAGTTTACGTGTCTGACATTGACCAACAGGTGTAACTCCACGACTTTTGTTGAAGTAATATGTGCTTCCTTCTTTTATCTGTGCACACTGCACATCTTAGTTGCTGAGTTACATTTTTTTGATGAGGAATGTAGGTCACTGAGGAGCAACTTGCAGCTTTATTTGTTGGCTGTGGACAGGTTGTGCTGCTATTTTATACTCATGAATTTGGATTGGCTTTTCTTGACCTTTGTTTCTGAATCATTTCTTTCTACGTGAAGGTTGTGGACTGTCGTATTTGTGGTGACCCCAATTCTGTACTTCGCTTTGCCTTTATTGAGTTCACGGATGAAGGTAATGTGTTTATTACTCATCAGAATTTAACTGTCTCATGTTAAACGGGCACAAAAGACTTCTTTGTAATTCGTTCTTCATCCCTTACTGTTTCATTTGCTAATCCAGTAGTTTGGCAATGCAGAAGGTGCAATGGCTGCCCTCAACTTATCAGGGACAATGCTTGGATTCTACCCTGTGAGAGTGCTGCCCTCTAAAACAGCTATCGCACCGGTTAACCCGACATTTTTGCCAAGGGTAAACTAGCCTTATTTAAATTCTATAAGACTTTTCTTTAAGCCTTTGCCGATTTTTTGTTCCACTGCTTGGTAAATAATTTCTTATATCCCCTTTTCATTGCTGGGATATCAGAATGAGGATGAGCGGGAGATGTGCACGAGGACCATATATTGTACAAACATTGATAAGAAGGTGAGTGTCTTTGAAATGATTCTGGTTTTCTGTTAGTTGCAGGTTGATGCATTGGTTGTTTTAATTGCTTTGTTTATTTTGTTTGATTCAGGTTACTCAAGCAGACGTTAAACTATTTTTTGAGTCCGTCTGTGGAGAGGTGTGACCTAATTCAGGCATAAAAAAATCTTTCTCCTTATTTTTTGACAACTTGTGCCTGTGAAATGAGTGATTTGAGGGATTCCGTCTAATGCAGGTTTATCGTTTGAGGCTACTAGGAGACTATCACCATTCTACTCGAATTGCTTTTGTTGAGTTCTTAATGGTGAGACTGCCTCTTCCTGACTTGTGAACCTTTCCCTGATCACGTCTGTATTCTCTTTAGGTCTTTGTCTATTTTGTAATTTATTTTCTTTTAAATAAAGCATTATCATGCTATAAAATGTCATTTTTCTTTGAGCTTTAGAGAAGTGATGCTTATAGAGTTACAGAACCCATCTTCCTTTGATTTGGCAGACTTGTAAAACCATGAAGTACTGTTCTTATTGTAGTGTTTTGTGAAGAACCAGAGTAAACTGGAAAGTTCTCTGCCTTCTGGTGTAGTTTGATAAAATTGGCAAATCATTGTGTGTTTAGACTAGTTTTCTAAAGGAGTCGAGATTCTTCTAGGAAAAAACAAGCAGTGTCAGTACTTCTGTTGTTTCTTGATAGCTAGGCTTAGTTGTTTGCTTCCGAAAACACTCATCAGTTGATGAGTTTGTTTAAAGTATACTTGGTTCACTTGTGAGTAGCTTGTGAATTTCTTTTGGAGTGGTAAGGAAGGACCTATTTCCACAAATAGAGAGCGGTTGCCAATCACTACACTATTCCCAAAGGCCATCTCCGTAAATAATTTTTTCAATTGTAAATCTCCACATCGATCAAGAAGTGCTCTTAAACAGAGTTAAGGTATATGATATGTACTCATTGAACAGGCTCCTCAGCATTTCTCAGTTTCTGTCACCTGGAGTCTCTTCACTAAACTTGTTTGGTATATCCTTTAAACCTTTTGGTCATCGCTAAGGAATTAGAATTGGAGAATTAAAAAGTAGATATAGAATCGGCATGAGGTTCTTTATAGTAAAGTTCATTGAGTTCTTTTCTAGATATAGACTCTTTGCCATTTGATGTATTTCTCCATATTCATCAATGAGATTTATGTGGTTTTTATTTGTTATTCGATTTTTTCCCACTAGCATTCCCAAGGAAAAGATCAGTCTTGAATGCCAAAAGAACGTAGTAATGTTGTATCCTCTGATAGGATGTGTTAGGATACCTGTTGCTCTTTACAGTGTAGCATGTAATAATATTATAGGTAGTTAGAAAATCGATCAGTGATACTTCTACTTCACAGGATGAGGTGTTTGTTAGTCATAATCTAATGCAAACATAGTTCTTTTGTCTTTCGGATGCCGAAAACAGGACCTTTTACCTTAAATTGGTTCTAATATGCATTCTCGTACATTAACTTGCTTGGTTTCATACAAAATTTCAGTAAGACCTTAGGTTTTCACTTTTTGGCCAAGGATTGTATAATTCATTTATGAGCTTTCTTAAAGTTTTCAGCCACATCTCTTCAGGTCCTTCATTTTTTCCCTCTCTGCTTTTTGTGGCCATTGCTGTTTCCTCCACTTTGAGCATGTTAAATACTTCTTAATGGTCGGTTACAAACTTTGTAACGGAAGATGCAAACTTTGTTAGGTAGTAGACAACCAACACTTTTTTCTAAGCCAATTTATCGCAATCATCCATAGAAATTTACTCCTTATCTTCTATAGAAAGCTTGGCTCTCGGTTCCTATTTTGGATATTGAACCATTTTTCAGTATGGACTTCTAGAAATCCCTCGAGTTATTGGTTGTTGTCATTCCTATAAAAAGATATAAAAACTTCTTTGATGCACACTGTATCATGAATTTTACTTTTCTTGCAGAATGCTTTTCTTGGATCTTCGTTTTATGAGTCAGTGAATTAGACAGTTTTTACAACTTAGCTGCATTTGTAGTCAGTAGGATACATGTGACGTTGAATGACCTTGTAGTTCTAATAAATAAAACAAGATACTGTAACGCTGATAATCATCTCAAAATGGTTATAGAGATCATCATAAGATCTTTTTCTTTTGTACTGCTATATTCTCTCAAGTCCGCATCACCATCCTTTTCTAGTCAATGCGAACAGTGAGATTTCTTGGACTTTTATTCCAGTCATGTCACATGGGCTGAGAGCCTGATTGTAGAGGTGTTCCACACAATTCTACAACTTAAATTAGAGATCAAATTTATATGACCCAGGAAATTAGGTCATCAGTCTTGAGTTTCCATCAACTAGGAAGATGATCTGCCTTTCGATTATTTCACATTGTAATTGTTCCTTAGGAACCTTTCCAATGTTGGGTTTGATTATGGTTTTGAGGTTGCTCGTTTGTCACCCATAACCTGTGAAGGATGTGAGTGTGGATACTGTTTCGCATTAGCTTCTGTTGTTAAGGAGCATTGCTGTGTGTTAGTCCCTGCTTCGTTTTTTTTTTTTTTTTTTTTTTGTAATAAAAGCCTTGAGCTGAATAGCTTCACTTGGTGGATTCTTGGGACTCGTGCAATGTGGGAACTTTGAAATGAAGTCTAGGATGAAGAGACTTATCTCAGAAAATTGGATATTGCTGAAACAAAACTCTTTGATGCATCACTTGTGCTCCCTACATATTGTTATCTCTCCAGATAGGAAAATTCTCTTCACTTTGGTGGATTTCTTTTTGGTTACACGGATTCTTGCTCTCTCAGTTGGTTGACATGTTCTTTGTTTGCATAGATTTTGCCTTGCGACCATTGTTGTGGACATATGATGGAGGGTATCTGTGTGGTCGGGTTTGTAGATCTATTACAGGGAAATATGCATAAAAAACTTATGGCATTCTGACAAATTGCTCTCCAAAAAACCGCTAGTGTAATGCAGTACTTATTCATTCTTCATCTCCTGATTAGCACTTGTGAACGTCAGAATCTCATTTTGTCTATTCCTATCCTACATAACTAAGGGAAATTCTTTTAGCTCTTGATAGTTGGTGTTCCTCTGCAACTGAACATCCGTGATCTGTGCTTTGTGTTGTTTAGGCAAAACTAATGCAGCCCTCTCTGCATCTTCTCCCACTTGTAACCATGAAAAAAGCCTAAAAGAATTAGCAAGATACTTTTTAGGTTCAAGAATTACTCTGTCTCCACCTGCTTGAAAGGGGAAAAGGAAAGATATAAGGAAATATCTCTTGCCATAGAATCATGGGGAAGGATCAATTGGCTTTAGTTGCAGAGATTGGTTTTGAAATAGCTCTGTTCTCTTCTTAGATAACAAGAACTGATTTTCATTTCTATGTTCTCCGTGCATATTGCATTCATTATATGTAAAATCTCTGCCTCAAGAAGTAGTATTTGATATGATGAGATTTTTTAGAATTTCAGTGAGGGGAGGAGGGTAGTTTGCTCTGTGCAGAGCATTTTCTTTTTCTTTTTATTTTTGCTAAACTGAGATTTTATTAATTAATTGATTGGAAAGCTGGAAGCCTGTGTAGTTAACACTCAAAGAACTTCAAAGTCAATGCCCTGTTGGTCTAAAAAGTTTGTGTACATGTAAACGGGTTTACTGAACATCAATGTGTCATTTTTTACCTTTCTGCCCATATCAATTGTTTGCTTTAATAGAGTTAAGTTTCCTTGTTTCTACCCTTCAGGAGAAATATTGATAGAATATCTACTGGTATTAATGTACATTATCAAGTCAAACTGATGATGTGCCCATTTAATCTGGGGTTTTTACTCGGCATGCGATTGCTGATTACCGTTAAAGTTGAGGGGTATTCCAACTTTAGCTCTTGCCACCAATAATTTGCATTTGACATGTCATGTGGTTTCCTCATTCTGCCTCTGATTAGTTAGAAAATATAGTTCTTCATGGTGAAGAGCCATGTTGCTCATGAAATAGTAACGAAGCTTGTGTTCATTGGGTCCTGTCATTGTAATTAAAACATGAAGAAGTCATTATTCATGTGTTTCACTTGCGCAGGCTGAAAGTGCTATTGCTGCCCTCAACTGTAGTGGCGTGGTTCTTGGATCACTACCGATAAGGTCTGTTATATTGCACATCCCCTTTTGGCACTCATTCTTTTTTGTACTTGTGGACATTCGATTCGCTCTCCTCTTGTTTATCGTCTTGTCTTTGGTATTTTCAGGGTGAGCCCATCAAAAACGCCTGTTCGCCCACGTGCCCCTCGCCTGCCGATGCATTGACCGTTCTCAGCACCTGACTTTGTCACCATCTGGATATATATTCGAACACATGATTATCCCTTCTTCAATGTAAAAATTGCTCTTTGGCCATCTGGCTTATCTCTGTCTTATAGATACCATCATCCACTTCGATATGAAAGCTTACCATAGGCGTCCATGTTTTGTTTATTCTCACTTATAGAGTTGTTGGATGGAACTTTGAGGCTCTGAGAGATTGATGTTACTATAGTTGGTTCATCACTCTTCTGGACACGGGATGCTTTTTTAAGTATAGAATGCTCCCTGAGCACTAGCAGATTCTGACATGGTTGCTTGAACTGACCCTGACAAATCGGTTAGTTTTGATGCTTATGAGTTCTTGTTCATGCTCGGTTGTTCGAGTTTTGACTTATCATGAAAATATTAGCTTGAAAATCTGTGTCCAGTTGTCCACATGGTCGCAAATATGGTCTGATAATCTATGTCCACATTGTGGTTTGTTGCTGCAATAGGGTATTTTTGCATGGAAGTGGTGTGGTAGTGTCATGTTGGCTTTTATATTTGCTCTTCTTTTGAGATATCTATCTGTCCATAACCTGGATAGAAATTTTTTTAGTGCTTTCCTTTTGGTTAGGGCTTCGAAACAACAGAGAGCGTCAGCTTGGATTATGGGATATTTTGGACCGGACTAATCCGTTGTTGCCTTCATGACTCAACAAAGCTGTTTTGAAGGTCGCCCCATTATGTATCCGATATCGCTGCTTAAAAGAGGTTTAGTAAGGCCAGCAATGATGCAGGATCAGGTAATGAGAACCGGTTGAGTTTTGATTGTAGATGTACTGCCGTTTGTGTCTTGATGAGATGGTTTTCCTAGGAGGAAAACTAGGCAGCGCCTTTAGGACAACATACCAAGCTAAGATTCTTCATCATATGATTAAGATGCTTGGCTCTATCGACTTGTTTACGGAACTGTTTGGCACGGTATGTTTGGCGATGCGAGTCTTGTGGGTCACTCTCTCATGTGTTCGTCATGATTCGACTGCCTGGTTTTGGTGTGTGAGTCGGTAGTATCATCAGAGGTGCGTGAGGAGGCATCACAAGGACTCTGCCTTTCATGAGCAAAGCTGAAATGCCTCGTTGATCCTCTCACTCCGAGGGAAGCTCTTGCGTTATGAATTCATCCAAGTTCAATTCCTGCAGAAGTTTTTCCTTTTCCCCCACTTTAACAGAGAACCAGAAATCTAGGCCTTAGAAATAGAATGCTTCATGCGTATAATGAATCACTCAATTTGAAGTAGAAGACTCGACACCTCGCGTGAATCGTCCCGTGAAATGAGGGAGATGGGTCCTTCTCCTTGAAGGCCGCCGAAGATGGCGCCGGTGACTTGCCGGTTGTTGAACTGGTTGTCGAACAACTCCATCGGATGGATATGGACAATGTGCCGGGCTCTACGTGAACCCCCAACAATACTGTTGTCCTCCCATCCCTGGAGTCAGCGATTATTTTTAATAAGAGACGTTCATTAGTAAATTAAAAGTCAGGGAATAATATTGCATGTTGGGTTGTTCATGGATTACACTGAATAGATTAAAAATTTAGAGATGAAATTGTAAATTGAGTTAAAGTTTATAAACCATTTGTGTAATTATGTTTTTCTTAACAAATGAGTCGCGCATCCAAAAGCCATGCATTCATCAAAGCAAGAAAAATTCTCTTAGGATCTTCAATCGTTGATTCAAAGAGGTAAATCTTTTTGAAAGACCCTAAAAATAATTTGGTTGATGGCAAACGCTGGATCCAACTTCCAGGGGTCGGCGGTGTTTCGAGCTGTGCAAATTCATATTGATTTGATTCCGGCACTTCATAAATGAACCGACTCGATCCAGCCAGCACATCGGCGGCGTTTTGATTTGCTGCAGCACCTTCACCAAAGATCCATCTTTGTCCGATCAATGCAATCATTCATTCAATAATACCGGTAATAATGAACTGCTCATACTCATGAGAATCCCCGACGATGGGGTACGGTCCAAATTCCTATCGATTCAATTTCGGCACTGCATAAATGGACTAACGCTCGATCCAGCTAGCACATCGGCGGTGTTCCTAGCTGCTCTGATGCCTTCACGAAAGGTCCGTCTCGTCCAAACAGTACAAGCATCCGTTTAAATAATTCGATGGTCATTAGTCTTTTCAAGTACATATATAGGCGATTGTATTAATGAGAATCCCCCCACTGCGAGGGCACGATGCATATTCGTCTCGACTCAACCTTCAGCACCCCATAAACGAATTAGGTAAGAGAAATTCCCTATCGATGGCGAAGATGTTGATAAGCTCTGCTTAGGTATGTATAGGCCATCGAATTAATGGGAATTCCCTCACGGTGAGGGCATGATGCAGATCCGTGTCGATTCAATCTTCAGAATGAATTAGGTAGGAGAATTTTTCTATCGATGGCGAAGAGGATAAAGCTCTGATGCGACACCAAATGTTTGGTGCCCATCAAAATCATTAAATACAAAGGGACGGGCTATGGGAATAGAAGGATGGGTGATGCTGTCCTTTACGTTCCCAAACTATTTATGTGGGGTTCACTGACGAACTCTGTAAGTCGACTCGCCGTACTTGACAGGATTTTGTCCGAAGTAAAGAATATCCCATGAGCAGACCGTCTTTTTCCCTGGAGCAATTTGCACGCAATTGACCGATACATAACTGACTGATGAAAGTTCCAGTGCGAACTTCCGTTTTCCGGTCTCTTAACTCGTGCAAGTTCGAACCTGAATTCGGGTTAATTGGAAAATTCCCAAGAGACAGCCCGAGCATGTAGGTACGGTAACTGTTATTTCCATGCGGTCGTGGACCGTCGGAACATGAACGAAATCGCGAAATGTTAGGTTCGATAGATTTTATTACATGTCACAATTTCTCAAAGTCAAGATGCAACGAATGCAGTAGGAGAGAAGGACGAGATCAGAGGTGCATGAGGCATCTCAAGGACTCCCCTCCCTGGAGCAGCTGGAACGCTTCGTTGATCTTCTCGAACGGGAGCTCGTGCGATATGAACTCCTCCAAGTTCACCGCCTGCCACCCAAAAAAAAAAAAAAAGGTAAATTTTCTCCCCCTTCAAATCGACTTTTTTTAACGTACATTCGAACATAGTTAATTTTGCATTTTGGGGGAAAATAGGGGGTGGTGAAAAAGATAGGATGCAATGGCGGGTCGAGTTGTTTTGCTTACCCCGCGCATGCAGTCCTCGGCGAAGCGGGGGATGTGGGTCTTCCCTTTGAAGCCGCCGAAGACCGAGCCGGTGATCTGCTGCCCGTTGAAGAGCTCCATCGGATGCAGCGGCAGCATCTTCGGGCCCGGGTGGATTCCTAGCAGCACGGTCAGGCCCCATCCCTAACAGAAAGTCGAGTGCCATTCCGCACAAACTTAGATACTTAGCAAACACACAAAGATTGTTACGCTATCTATATGATAAATAGAGACGAAAATACTATTAAAGTAAACCCATGTGACGCATATCTTTTTTTTTTTGCTTTTATCTTTATTATGTTTGGCATGTAATAAAATATTAATTTTTAATTAAATTTTTTTTTGGCGGAATCATATATTTGATTGAGGGGAGATGACGTACGAGATGGGCAGAGAGGAAGGCCTCGCGCAGGACCGCCAAGTCCCCGGTGCACTCGAAGCTGTAGTCAACGCCGCCACCTCCGGTCAACCTCTTGATCTCCTGCGGCACAGACCAACGGCCGTCGATTTCCAATTTTTAGAATACAACTTGCTAGGAGTCAGCATCCGTCCAAGCCCTAACCGGTCCAATTCGGCCGGTCCTAGTCCGGTTACTAGGGGATTGGGTTGGTCTTTAATCCGAAGACCTCTGCATCCTGCATTGTGCGGGGTGGTTCTTGGTCCTAGGAGTTTAGGATTGATCCAATCCGGATCAATTCTATACATAATATATTCTATAATATATGCTTTCGTCTACTTTAAATTCTTGCACCTCCTTCTCTATTCTGTTCGCAGTTTAATTTGTCATGTAAATTAGAAAACAAAAAACCATACCAAATTCAACCAAAAAATAAAAGTAGAAACCCTTTGTGACTCACTTCGATCTCGCTTGCTCACCTTGGCCTTACTTGCCCTGCTCACGACTCGCCTCTTTTTGCTTGCCTTACTCACCTTGTCGCTTGCCTCTATTCACTCATCTTGCCATTTGCTTCTATTCTCTTGCTTCGCATGTTCATTTTTATGGTTTATTGCTTTTAGCAAATGTAAGTTTCTATTGTTACCTTATCTTATATTTATATTTGATATATTGGTGTTCATAATTTGATTGTTCAATGTCACATTTTGATGAATATGTAATTTGAAATAGTATGTTTGTCCTTTTAAGTAATATAAAAAAGGAAAACAAATTTTACCCAAAAAAAAAAGAAAACAAAAATAAATAAATAAATGGTCCCAGGTAGACCTTAAAACCGGATCGGACTCATGGAGTTGATTTAATTCTCGGTCCTAGGCTTAATAGGATCGGTTTTCAATCCCAAAAATTAATGACCAACACTGTATGAATTGGTTCTTGGGTTAGACGTTGGACCGACCTATCTGGACCATGCTCACTCCTATCACTCATGCCCTCCCATATGTTAGATCTACCTTACTTTATTTGTCTTTTTTCTTCTTCTTTTTTGGTTAATTTTTAGTGGGGTTTTCTTTTCAAAGAGCATGAGTTATAGCCAGGCATACCTCATGGGATGCCGTCTCGAGCTCCTTGGGGTTGATGCAGTCAGTGATGCCTAGCGCTTGGGCTTCAAGTGAAGAACCAGCATTATGATGTCATCAGTAATAATATTCAAAATAATTCATTATATTTTGATGACCTACGATAATATGATGAAATTAATCAATCAATTAATTAATTAATTACCTTTGACGAATTTAGCAGGGTTGATGTCGACACCTATAATCTTAGATGCCCCTCGCGCACGTGCTCCGGCCGCAACCTGCGCATGATCAAAGGTGGCATTTCTCACGGAAATTGATGTTTGACTTCTCTTCAGGCGATGATGTTGACTTCTCTTCCCGATAGAAACTGACATCTTGATTTTTTTACTCTTTTTTTTCAATTTAGCCCATGCTTTCTCGAGATTAACAGGAGCATATATAAACATCGACTTCTCGTTTTAAACTAGGTCAAAGTCAGCAAAATAAAAAAATAAAAATTTACACGCGCATCCACGGGGGATCTTTTCCCGCCCTAGACGACGTCGCTGTCGCTTGTTTCGAATGAGCTTTTCATGCGAGCGGAGGGGCGTTCGAGCAAGCGACGATGACGCTCTCAAGCTTGTTGTCCGGGCAAGTTCCTTTCGGGCATAGATAACAGTCGACGGACGAATACGATGATGAAATCGAGAGCTCGGAATGGATCGGGATCGGGGGAGGCGGGATGTATACGTACCGCAAGACCGACGGAGCCCAAGCCGAAGATGGCGACGGTCGACCCGGCCTTCACGTCGGCCGTGTTCCATGCCGCTCCGACACCTTCATCTCCAAAAGGATGACTATGTTATGTATGTATCCAGACTAGGAAAAAGGACATTCCTTGCGATTTCTGCATAGATATTCTCTTCCAAAACGAGAACGCACTTCGCGTCAACTGTTCAAAACTCGAGACAGAGAGAGAGAGAGAAAGAGACCGGTGGAGACGCCGCAGCTGAGCATGGCCATCTTCTCGAGAGGGAAGCCGGGGTCGACCTTGACGACGCAGGCGGACTCTACCACCGTGAACTCGCTGAAGGTGGAGGTGTTGAGGAAGTGGAAGATGGGCTCCCCCGTCTCCTTGGTCCGGAACCTGCACCTGCCGTCGGCGACCATCGCCTTCTTCATCGGGTTCACCCCGTAGTCCCGGCACATGTTGGTCCTCTCGCACCTGCAGTACTCGCACTCGCCGCACTCCCCGTTGAAGATGGGGATCACGTGGTCTCCTTCCTTCAAGTCCGTCACACCCTCCCCGACGCTCTCCACGATCCTGCCAATCGACGTTCATCCGAAACGTCAGTCGAAAAATCACTCCATACCGAGATTTTTAAAGAGGACGGTCGTGTGCCGGAGTTCGAGTTCGGTACCCGGACGCCTCGTGGCCGAAGATCCGGGGATACGCCCTTTGAGATTCGTTCTGCAAGGGGAGGAAAGGGAATGTTCAGTCCTTGACATGGCAAGAAATAATGGCAAAGATACCAAAGACCCGATTCGTTCTTTGATCACCTCGCCTTTCCAAGCGCTGAGATCCGTGTGGCATATGGAAGTGAAGAGGACCTTAATCCGGACCTCCATCTTCTGCGGTGGATCCACCAGGATCTCCTCCATGACCAGCGGCTGTCCCGGTCCCCACGCCACGGCGGCTGCCACCGGACACAAAAACAGAAACCATCCCATCATCATCGGGGAAAACCTAGCTGCAAAAGACGGCGCGACGCTATCTAGAAGCGCACAGACAACTACGAAATCCGTCCTGGACGATCACTTCGCTCTATTCGAAACCCGGTTGGAAACCGGCTTGTCGACCCAAGAATCAGAAGCGAGATGTCTCTTTACCTTTGCAGGTGATGACCTGCCCAGCTGTGTTGTTCACCATGTCTGCTGTCTTGCTTCTCTCTCCAGATGTTTTGGCTGCTGCTTCTGCACAATTTTGCTCCTGAAAATAGAAAGCGATATAAACTCACGAGGACTTTTCTGCGTGAAATTGCACCGAGAAGCGACCGTCGTACATATAGACAAGGCTAGGAGGGGGATAAAAAAGAAGATTTATATCCCCGAACTACTCATCACGCCCGGCTGATCTTGCACGGTTGAGAAATTGACAAAAAAAAATTAATGTCCTAAGTCAACAACTTGTGGGCTGGCCCTTATCCTGTCTGTCGCAGTAAATGTTGACGGATCGTTTCCCTAATTAGATCATACTTTTCTGCGTCGCCAGACACCCCATCCTTGTCGAGTTAGTAAAGGATAATTACCAAGTCAGTCCTGAACCTAAACTTTTCAATTGATAGCCAAGTCCTTTTGGGGATCATCGCCAGGAGCAGCTTATGTGGCATGTCAACATGATCAGCTTTACTTGAAATGATGTCCTACTTAAATTGTCGCTTCAACTATTTTCGGTGGTAATCGAGTAGAAAAACTATCTTGAAATTTCGCGCAAAAGTTTAGGATAAGGCTAGTAAAATCAAAAAACTTATAACTGACTTGCTGTTCGTACTAAACATTTAGAGCTGGATTGGTAATTTTCTCGCTTAATTAAATGCAGCATCGAATGGTTGACACTGCACTACTCGATAAATCGGTGACTTCGTTTTGGAACTTAAGACTAGTCTCACATGTCTTCCATCGAAAGTTGATATCTCTCTCTCTACACAAAGAGGAGAAACTGGACTTTGATGAGATCGAATAATTTTTTAGATAGATGAGAGGTCCCTCTTTTAGGGTGCTCCCCCCCTTTTCTCTCTCTCCAGCTTTGAGACTTTTTCAAGACTTCTTCGTTGATCTTGTGGACGTAATTTATCGCATTCAATAATTGGCTTATCTGAAAGTAATTTATTGATCAACTGGCATCTGATTTGCAATTATTCTCTCGTGATTTAGAGTTAAATCTAAATTTGGATACTCTTCAATCCTGATTTAGCTATAGGTCGGGGATTTTTACAAAGTGTTATATGGGTTCTTTCAACCTATTAGTATTGTTGTTGTCTATATGGTGATGGTATTAGGGATGCCAAAATTAGGTGCGCATCGCCTTTTTGGCAAAATCATAGCTACGATAGAGGGATATCTCAGCATGTGCTCATCACTGATAGTGATGTGAGTTTTTGCAATTAGTTGCCAGTTTTTGTGTTTTGAAGTTATGATAGATCCGTTCTTATGGAATGAGCAAGTCTCTGCAAGTTGTATTACATTGTTTCATTTTTCAGATTTGCACTCAATTGTAACTTTTAAGGATTGGTTTTATCTTGAAATCATGTATTTCTCTTTTATGTGAAACGAAATATTCCCTTCTAACCATTTTTTTTTTTTTTTTTTGCCTACGTGTTTCTAAACTTTTGGCAAAACTCCGCCATAGTTCTTCAGGACAATTGCTGCCAGGAATGGCTTACATGGCATGCCAACGTGGTCAACTTTACTTAAAATGACATCCTACTTGAATTGTTGCGCAAGCTATTTTCGAAAGCAATCAGCTAAACATGCTACATTGAATTTTCGCACAAACATTTAAGATTACATTGACCAAATTAAAAATTTTAAAATTAACTTGACATTTATAGTAAATGTTTAGAGCTAAATTGATAATTCTCTCACTTAATCAAATGCAACACGGAATCGTAGGCACTGAACCGGTCGGTAAATTGGTAACTGAAGCTCTCGCGATCAACAAGGAAAGATTCTGCAATTTTTATGTTCTTTTTTTCTGGCAGATAATGCGTCATGGGTTTCGTGAAGATCTTTGCATGCTGTCCGATTGAGAAAGGCAAGAGGATGACGTGAGATGAGGATGTAAATTTGCATTTAATGTTTCTCTCACGTGTCTTTCATCAAAGGTTGATCTCTCTTCCTACATGAAGAGGAGAAACCGGACTTTGATCAAAACAACCCATTTTTTTGCGGTTGACGTGAACTCTTCGCGACCCTAAGTCACCTTAAAATTCGGCGCTTCAAGCCACGTCGTGTGCCGACCCACACATGAGCATAGCATAGGGTGTCCCTTATTTCTTTAAAAATTAATGTCACAAAAAATCTCCAATTGATACGCTTGTAACAGATTTATCCATAACTAATCTTTTGACTGTAAAAAACCTCAGACTAATACACTCGTAACAAATTTATCCTTTATTAGTTCTCCTTAAATTTTAGTATTAAATGGCTGAGTTGGATGACACATAGCAGTTGATGAGTATATTAGTTTGAAATTTTACCCTCCGTTTATGATAGGTTCACTAATTTGTAATTTTTCATAGTATTAATCTAATTTAACATAAATTAATAAAGAATAAATTTGTCATAAATGTACAAATTTAATATTTTTTACGGTTAAAAATTAGTTTTTGGTAAATTTATCATAAATGTACTAGTTCAAGGTTTTTTGTGGTAAAAAAAATAAGCTTTAGGTAAATTTATTATAACTATATCGGTTTGGGTTTTTTTTTTGTAGTTTTAATATTTTATTGAAAGGTAACAGAAGAAGTCTTGGGTTATCTTATATGATATCAAAAAAGACTAGAGTTATATCAAATTACCCCCCGAATAAAATAAAATATGCATCGACTTAGTCATATTATTCGCTATGTCCCTATGTGGAAAGTGTGCTCGGAATTCTAATCTTAGCCACGCTGACGCATATCTTCATAAGTCTACAATTCGACAAAGTGGCTCTTTTTTATTCCGTCAATTGCTTTGTTCACAATCTTTTGCATAATGGAGTAAACTCCTCACGCATCAAACACTTGATCTTCTGTTTTGGAACGTCATCAGGTTGAATGCATTGAGAGCAGAAAAAGCGAAGTCGTGCCCATCGGTTCGAGAGTTCATCAAGAAACGTCATTTCCATAAATGGCTGTGACAGATATGTTTCATCTATAAGGGAGGCGGAAATTTGCCAGAAATGGAACTGTAAATTGCCAGTCCGATTTCTCGCGTTCAATTGAGGAAAAATGCAGGTTTCTTTCATTATTTCAAATGACGAAGAGATAGTTATTTCAATCCACATCATACTTGTCATTTTTATAGTCCGATGGTAAAAAATAGACTTAGTGATTCCATTAATAGTATTATAGAAATCTCCTTAGTTAACAACATGTCACGAAAGTGGGAATAGGGTTGCGAGGTTGGAGTGATCATTTTCAGAAAAATATTTTTAAATCATTTATTTTTCGTAAAATAAACGTTGGTTTAATTATTATTATTAGTATCCTGAGAAGAGAATATGTACACGGCCCTGTGCTGAATAATCACATGGAAAGTATGTTATGCCTCTATGTAGTGGAAGTAGGCAAGACAAGACCTTGTATTGTACGGCGAAATTTGCCCCACAGCAGGATCGGGAAAATTGAGATGTGGTCCAGCCAAATTTGGCAAAACCCTCGGTAGGCACGACAATCAATATTCGATAAATGGCCACCCTTTTTTGGTTGCAGTTGCTCATTGGAGTACTGCTCAATTTTACAACTTAGCTCAATAATTAGAAGGAAAGCTTTTTTTAGAAATCTCCAATTTATGGCAGTGTAAAGTGGGTCCTCAATTCTCGCACGAAAAAATGGGGTTACAAGAGTATATTCTGAAAGTATATTTCGAGTCTATTCCAACTTTTGCTGAATCTAGCTTATTTGAATGAGAATGGCATGTCAACCACTGGGATTTGCCCCAATTGCCATCCTTTCAACATGGAAGGGGGAGATGGGGGTTGAATCTCTACCTTCTCGGGGGGTTGGGATGTGGATGATTTAATTTCAGGAGTGAGTTTCGACTCCCACAGGCAAAAGTCTGGGTGTGAATGAGCATTTCAAATTGTAATTACCGGCCTATAGTTCCACCCAAGTAAAAAATTATGCAATGTGAAAGTGGGATAGCGAGAATTTTATTTTTCGCTAATATAACATAAAACTTCAAATTATGTCCACTATAACACAAATAAACTCTAAACTTACTAATTGTGACACAAATTACCCAATCATTTTTTTTAGGTCATAAAAAAATCCTGAACTAATACATTTGCAACAAATATACCTTAGATGTAACTAAAATAGATGGTACATATGTGTTTTTTTGTGACACAAAAGAAGTTTGGGGTTTTTATGTTACAATGGGCAAATTTAAGGTTTTTAGTGATAGAAAAAAGTTTGAGGTATTTATGCTACAATGGGCATAATTTTAGATTTTTTTTTTCTGGTATTTGCCCTTTCATTTTTCTGGTTTTTAAAAAGCCATTTTGTGTAAATTATTTTATATTGCATGTTGGATAGCTAATAGCATTTTTTTGTTAAGAAAATTCGGGCTCGTTCCGGGCCCTCTTTTCATATTTTGTCAGGCCGGTCTTGAAAAAGTCAGGTCCGGTCTGTTTGAGCCGGGCCAAGAATCCCCTCCAGGTCCGGTCCACCCGGAGAATTTGCACTCCCAGATCCGAGTTCAATTCCTGCAAAAGTTTTTCCCCAGTTCAACGAAGAACCAGAAGTCTAAGCCTTAGAAATAGAATGCTTCGTGCATATAATGAGTCGTTCAATTTGAAGTAGAAGACGAGGAGACTGGACCCCTTGCGTGAATCGTCCGGCGAAACGAGGGAGATGGGTCCTTCTCCTTGAAGCCGCCGAAGATGGAGCCGATGACTTGTCGGCCGTCAAACAATTCCATTGGATGGATCGGCAATAAGCCGGGCCCAGGCAAACCCCCAACCATATAGTTGTCCTCCCATCCCATGAGTTGGCGATTATATTTATTAAGAGATGCCCGTCAGTAAATTAAAAGCTCGGGGAGGACATTGCATATTGGGTTGTTCATGAATTGTATCGAATAAATTAAAAACTCAAGGATGACATTGCAAATTGAGTTAGCGTTTATAAATCATTTTTGTAATTTTCTTTTTTTAAACAAATGAGTCGTATATCCAAAAGTTGCACATTCACCAAAGCATGAAAAATCCTCTCGGATCTTCAGTCGTTGATTCAAAGAGGTACATATGTTTGAATGACCCTAAACATAATTTGGTTGATGGTGGCAGACGCTTGATCCAACTTGCGCGTCGGCAATGTTTTGAGCTGTTCTGGCACCTTCATGAAAGACCCATCTCATTTGACCAACGCAAGCAATCGTTTAATAATACCTATAACAGCAAAGCAATCATATTAACGAGAATCCCCTATGGTTACGATGCAAATTCATATCGATTGTATTACGGTCTTTCATAAATGGATCGACACTCGATCTAGCTAGCACAGTGGTGTTTTAAATTGCTCTGACACCTTCACAAAAGACCCATGGTGGGGTCCGATGCAAATTCATATCAATTAAATTCTGACACTCTATACCAACACTCAATCCAGCTAGCATATCAACGGTATTCCAAGTTGCTTCGGCACTAACAATGAGGCAATCGTATCAATGAGAACAACGATACAAATTCAACCTTCTGCACTCCATAAATGGATTGGGTAAGAGAATTTTTCTATCAATGGCGGAGATGATAAAGCTATGCTGCAACACCTAATGTTTGGTGCCCATCAAAATCGTTAAATACTAGGGAATGGGTTATGGAGACAAACGGGTGGGTGATGCTGTCCTCAATGTTCCCAACCTATTTATGTCGAATTTACTGACAGGACTCCGTATGTCGGATTGCAGTGTGTAACAAGATTTTATGCGGGAAGTCTCCAATTAAAGAATATCTCGTTGAGCAGATCGCTCTCTCCCAAATAATTTGTACGCGGTCAATTGGTACATAACTAAGTCCTAAGCATGACTTTAAAAGGCTTTGACATCTTGGAAAGACAAGATAAAGGCAGGTAGGGGCCTTGACAAATATTCCCTCCTCACTGCCGGATCGGTCACAGGGACCCTCTACGGGTATCCCTCGAACGGCATGCCTGAAGGCCGTGAAGCCTTCCCCGGGTATAAACTCCTGGGCGTGGTTCAGCCTAATGAAGGTTCCAGTCTAACCAACTGGGTGACCGAATATCTCGTTGAGCAGATCGCTCTCTCCCAAATAATTTGTACGCGGTCAATTGGTACATAACTAGCTATCAGAGATTTTGTTCGAATTTCTTTTGTGGTCTCTCAACTCGTGCGAATTCGACTTCAAATTTAGGTTAATTGGAAATCCTCAAGAGGGAACTGAGCATGAACCCAGCCAACGTAGTAATGGTTATTTCCATGCAGTTATGGAACGTTGGAACACGAATGAAATTGCAAAATGCTAGGGTTCAGTGCAATTTAAATAATAGGGCAGCTCGCGTTACTAAATTCTCTTTCTAAACGATTCCTCTATTCTCCTCTCTCTCTCTCTCTCGGATCGCTTCCTCTTCGATAATCACCTTTCTTATATGTAACAAGATTTATGCAAGAAGTTTTCAATTGAAGGATATGTGGCGAGCAAACCGTCATCTCTCAAGCAATTTGCACACAATTGGCCAGTACATAACTAGCTATTGAAGATTCCATCCGAATCTCCCTTTTCGGTCTCTTAACTCGTGCGGACTCCACTCCAAATTCATGACTTTTCTAAGTAAACCCACACGCGCATCTCGACATCAAGCACGATAACCATCGTCTCCACTCAATCGTGGAGTGTCGGAACATGAATGAAATCGCGAAATGCTAGGTTTCAATGCGAAACAGGGTGGCTCGTGTCACGAAGTACGCCTTAATCACGAGATTCATTACAAGTCACATTCTCCTCAAAGTTAAGATGCGACAAATACAGAAGGAGAAGACAAGGTCAGAGGTGCATGAGGCATCTCAAGGACTCCCCTCCCTGGAGCAGCTGGAACGCTTCGTTGATCTTCTCGAACGGGAGCTCGTGCGATATGAATTCCTCCAAGTTCACCGCCTGCCACCAATAAAAAAAAAAGTAAATTTTCTCCCTCTTCAAATTAAATTTTTTTAACGTACATTTGAACATAGTTAATTTTGCATTTTGGGGAGAAATAGGGGTGGTGAAAAAGATAGGACGTGATGGAGAGTCGAGTTGTTTTGCTTACCCCGCGCATGCAGTCCTCGGCGAAGCGGGGGATATGGGTCTTCCCTTTGAAGTCGCCGAAGACCGAGCCGATGATCTGCTGCCCGTTGAAGAGCTCCATCGGATGCAGCGGCAGCATCTTCGGGCCTGGGTGGATTCCCAGCAACACGGTCAGGCCCCATCCCTTGCAACAAGCCGAGTGTCAGTTCCTCACAAAGTTAGATACTTAGCAAACATATAAAGATCCAAACGCTATCTATATGATAAATAGAGATGAAAATAATATTAAAAAAACAATGTGACACATATCTTTTTTTTTTAAAATCTTTACTAAATAAAATAATGTAATTTTTTTAATTTTTTTAATTGATTTTTTGGGCGGAATTATAGTATTGGATGGAGGAGAGATGACGTACGAGATGGGTGGAGAGGAAGGCCTCGCGCAGGACGGCCGAGTTCCCGGTGCACTCGAAGCTGTAGTCAACGCCACCGCCTCCGGTCAACCTCTTGATCTCCTGCGGCGCAGAAGAACCGCCGTCGATTTCCAACAGTCAAAAATACCACTCACGCCCTCCCATCCGTCGGATCTACCTTATTTTCATTTTCTTTTTTCAAATTTTTAGTGGATTTCTTTTCGAAGCACATGCATCATAGCCATACCTCATGCGATGCCGTCTCAAGCCCCTTGGGGTTGATGCAGTCAGTGATCCCTAGCTCTTGGGCTTCAAATGATGAATCAGCATTATGACATCATAAATAAAAATATCGAAATAATTTCTTATATTTTGATGACCTAAGACAATTTTATAAAACCAATTAATCAATTAACTAATTAATTACCTTTGACGAATTTAGCAGGGTTGATGTCAACGCCTATGATCTTCGATGCGCCTCTCGCACGTGCTCCGGCCGCAACCTGCGCACGATCGAAGGAGTGTCGAGGTGACACTTCTCACGGAGATTGATGTTTGACTTCTCCTCCGGCGAAGACGTTGACTACTCTTCCCAATAAAAACTGGCCACTTGATTTTTTTACTTGTTATTATTTTTTCAATTTAGCCATGCTTTCTCGAGGTTGACAGAAGCATATAAACATTGACTTCTCGATTTAAATTTGGTCAAAGTCAAAAAATAAAAAATAAAAATTTCACACCCGCATGGACGGGATCATTTCCCGCCCTAGACGAGGTCGCTATCGCTTGTTTTAAATGAGTCGTTCATGCGGGCGGAGGGGCGTTCGAGCAAGCAACGATTACGCTCTGCATTGCAACTCGTGAAACGGGCATGCTCCTTTCGGACGTATATAAAAGTCGACGGAATCAATACGGTGACGAAATTGAGAGCTCGGAATGGATAGGGATCGGGGGAGGCGGGATGTATACGTACCGCGAGACCCACGGAGCCCAAGCCGAAGATGGCAACGGTCGACCCGGCCTTCACATCGGCCGTGTTCCATGCCGCTCCGACACCTTCATGTCCAAAAGGATGACTATGTTATGTATGTATCCAGACTAGGAAAAAGACATTCCTTGCGATTTCTGCATAGATATTCTCTTCCAACACGAGAACGCACTTCGCATCAACTGTTCAAAACGAGAGAGAGAGAGAGAGAGACCGGTGGAGACGCCGCAGCTCAGCATGGCCATCTTCTCGAGAGGGAAGCCGGGGTCGACCTTGACGACGCAGGCGGACTCGACCACCGTGAACTCGCTGAAGGTGGAGGTGTTGAGGAAGTGGAAGATGGGCTCCCCCGTCTCCTTGGTCCGGAACCTGCACCCGCCGTCGGCGACCATCGCCTTCTTCATCGGGTTCACCCCGTAGTCCCGGCACATGTTGGTCCTCTCGCACCTGCAGTACTCGCACTCGCCGCACTCCCCGTTGAAGATGGGGACCACGTGGTCTCCTTCCTTCGGGTCCGTCACCCCCTCCCCGACGCTCTCCACGATCCTGCCAATTGTCGTTCATCGGAAACGTCAGTCGAAAATTCACTCCATACCGAGATTTTTAATGAGGACGGTCGTGTGCCGGAGTTCGAGTTCAGTACCCGGACGCCTCGTGGCCGAAGATCCGGGGATACGCCCTTTGAGATTCGTTCTGCAAGGGGAATAGAGGGAATGTCAGTGCTTGATATGGCAAGAAATAATGGCAGAGATACCAAAGACCCGACTCGTTATTTGATCACCTCGCCTTTCCAAGCGCTGAGATCCGTGTGGCATAACGAAGTGAAGAGGACCTTAATCCGGACCTCCATCTTCTGTGGCGGATCCACCAGGATCTCCTCCATCACCAGCGGCTGTCCTGGTCCCCACGCCACAGCAGCTGCCACCAGATAAAAAAACGGAAACCAAACCATCCGATCATCATCGATGAAACCGTAGCCGCGACAGAAAGATGGTATGCGACGCTATCTAGAAACGCGCAGACAACTACGAAATCCGTCCTGGACGATCACTTCAGTCCATTCGAAAACCGGGTCAAAACTGGCTCTGTCAACCCGAGAATCGAGGGTAAGATGTCTCTTACCTTTGCAGGTGATGACCTCCCCGGCTGTGTTGTTCCCCATGTTGCTGTCTTCCTTCTCCCTCGGCTGCTGGCTGCTTCTGCAAAATCTTGATCCTCAGAATAGAAAGCGGTATAACCCTAACAAGGATTTTCCTGCGTGAAATTGCACCGAGAGGCGACCGTCGTATATATAGCCAAGGCTAAGGAGGCGGATAAATATAAAAAAAAGATCTGTATGCCCGAAGTATTCGTGTCGCCCAGCTGATCTTGCACGGTTAGTAGTTGACAGAAAAAAATTCAATGTCCTATGTCAACAACTTTGTTGGCTGGCCCTTATCCTTTACCGTCGCATTAAAGGTTGCTAGATCTTTTCCCTAATTAGGTCATACTTATCCACGTCGCCACACACCTTGTTCCCCATCAAACACACACCCTGTACCCCATCGAATTAGTGATGAATAAATACCAAGTAGTTGTAAACTTTTCAATTCTGTCAATGCGATTCTAAACCTCTGGCGAGACTCAGCTGCAGTCCTTAGGGCGTAGTCCATAAGGGGGCAATCGCCGCCAGGTAGGGCTTACGTGACACGTCAATATGGTCGGCTTTATTTAAAATGACATCCTACTTGAATCGTCGCTTAAACTATCTTCGGTAGTTTCGGTAACAATCACCAAAAATACTTTACTAGAATTTCACGCAAAGACTTAGGACTAGATTGGCACAATTGAAAATTTTAGAATTGACGTGATGTTTATAGTAAATGTTTAGAGCTGAATTGATAGTTTTCTCACTTAATCAAATGCAACACGGAATTGTTGACACTGAACCGGTCAGTAAATTGGTAACTGAAGCTCTCGCGATCAACAAGGAAAGACTCTACAATTTTTATGGTCTTTTTTGGGCAGATAATGCATCATGGGTTTCGTGGAGATCATTGCATGTTGTCCGATTGAGAAAGGTAAGAGGATGACATGAGATGAGGATGGAAATTGGCAGAGGATTTGGACGGGTTGACGAGGCCGGCCGATACCTTCTTTAAGGGCAAACGATCCAAATAGAGGTTGGTTGAGGTTGCTAAACGTCTTCTTAAATCCTCCCCCTTTGGCAATCCTAGTTCATGGGTCCTCGCGTATTATGGGATGATGTCCTTGTCTTTGTATTTAAGGTTACTTTCACCATGTTGACACCTCAATTTTAATTAGGTTAATTTTCTTTTATTAAGTTTTTATTTTATTTTGTCATTTCGGATAATAAATAAAAACAACAAAACAAAGAAAAAAAAACAAATAACAAAAACAACAAAAAAGCAAAACAAAAGAAAAGAAAAGCAAAAAAAGAAGCAGCCCCTCCCCTCTTTTCTCTCTCGCGAGCCCCCCCCCCCTTTTTCTCTTCTTCCTCCTGTCTTCTTCTTCCTCAGACGGCTCTGCATCTCACGCGCGGTGGCCGGCGACGCGCTCAAGGGCAGCCTACGGTGGAGAGGCACGGAGGTAGGCCGCCGAAGGAGAGGACGACGCGCATGCGCCTTCAATGCGCGCCTTTAATGCTGAGATGAGACACCGGTTCGGCCGCGGGAGTCCGGTCGGCAAGCCAAAGACCGGCAGCCGAGTCCCTCCGTCGGCCGGACCTCCTCGCCTATAAACAGAGGAGCACCTCCGTCGATGAAGGGACGAGCGAGTTCCGAGATCTTCCCACCGAGAGACTTCGGGGAGGAATCAACGAGCGAGCTCGAGAGAACTCGAGTCGCGAGCTCAGCCCACCCTCCACCGAGAGACTTCGGGGAAGGCCGGCGGCGAGCTTCGAGAAGGTCGATCCGACCGGTGGAGGCTCGGATCCGGCCCGAGGGGGAGAAAATCAAGGCCGAGCGAGGGAGCCGGAGGAGGGAATGCCGGATCCGTGAAGCCGGAGGCTCTCCGCGGCTTCGCGCGTCTGTCCCCCCCGACGCCGTGCCGCGCCCGACCCGCCAACGCCAGCCCGGATCTGGAAACCGAGGAGCGCGTCGCTACCCCGCCATCGTCACCCGCACCTACGCCCCCCGTCGCCACCGTTCATCGCCTCGCCGCGCGTTCGTTGCCGCAAACGGGTAACGGTAGCCGCCGCCATCGCCCTCGCACGCATCGTCGCCGTTGCTGTCTTCCTAGTCGCCGCCGTCGCCGTTAGCCGTCGCCCGTCATCGCCGCCGCCGTCGCCGTCGTCCGGTGAGGTTTCGGTCTCCATAGGCGCCGCGAGTAGAGAGAGGTGGGAGAGAGAGGCCGCGCGCGAGCCGGCCGGCCGAAACTCGCTAATCGGGTAGGGTTTGGCCGGGTCGGGTCGTTGGGCCGGCGTCGGGTCTCGAGGGTCGGTTGGGCCGGTTGCGTATGGGCCGATCTCCCGTGGGCTCGAGGATGGGTGTCCCTTATTTGTGGGCCGCGATTAAAAGAAAAATGGAGAAAAAACCTGAGTCGGGCCCGCGTTGCGGGCCGTCGTGTCTCGGGCGGACGAATTCGGGTCGGACCCAACCCGGGATCCAACCCGGTTCGTTTTATATTATAATATAAAAATAATATTTTAAATAAAAAATAAAAAAATAAAAAAATTAATTTATTTTCCAGAAAATCAAAAAAATCAAAAATGTCCATATTTTCCTAAAAATGCCAAAAAAAGTCAGAAAAAGCCAAAAAATGATTTATATTTTCAAAAAAAAAAAATCCAAAAAATGCTTTTTATGTCCAAAAAATGAGAAAATGCCCAAAAAATATTTTTCCTTCACAAAATGCACGGAAAAATCCCTCAAAAATCCAAAAAGTTTTAGGGTTTAAACAAGATTAGGTACCGAAAGGGCATTAGTAATTAACTAGTGTAATCAAGTCCCCGATCCTAATTTCTCTCTGGTTGCGTAGGAGTGAGTATTTCTCCCGATACCTCACTTGGGTTTCTAATCAACCCACCCCCAAATCGATTAGTGGCAACTCCATTTTAAAAATTGATTTACAGGTTAAAAACTTTGAACTATTAAGTCGTGAATTGGTGGACTTGGGAGAGTCTCGGGCTTAATAAATTCAGCCGAGCCATTAGCCTCCTTAGGCGCTCGTACCCGATTGCGGGCGCCGAGAAAAAAGAGGTCGCGACACACCAATCTTTCATCGAAGGTTGATCTCTCTCTCTCTCTCTCTCTCTCTCTCTCTCTCTTTCTACATGAAGAGGAGAAACCAGACTTTGATGAAATCGATCCATTTTTTGGCGGTTGACATGAACTCTTCGCGACCTTAGTTACCTTAAAATTCGGTGCTTCAGACCACGTCGTATGCCGACACACGCATGAGCACGGCTTTAGATGTCCCCTGCCTTTTTGAGCTTATTTATTTAAGGGTTAATATCACGAAAAATCTTAAATCAGCACGCCTTTAACAGCCAAGCTAATTTTTTTTACTATAAAAAACTTTAAATTATACACCCGTGACAATTTTACCCTTCATTAGTTTCCGTTAAATTTTACCGTCAAATGGCTAAATTGGATAACACATGGAAATTGACTAGTGTCGGTTTGAAATTTACCCTCTGTTTATTACAGATGTACCGATTTGTGATTTTTTGTGATATTAGTCCAATTTAACAGAAACTTACAATAGGTAAATTTGTCACAAATGTACAAATTTAGAATTTTTTACTGTCGAATAATTAATTTGGAATAAATTTGTTACAATTGTACCAATTTAAGATTTTTTGTGGTCAAAATATTAGTTTATAGTAAATTTGTCATAAGTTTATCAGTTTGGACGTTTTACGTGGTATTAACATTTTCTTATTTACCAAAAAAAAACATTTTCTTTAAATGTAATGGAAGAGGTCTTGGGTTATCTTATGTGATATTGAAATATTAAATATACTAGAGTTATATCAATATTACCCCCCAATAAAACAAAATATGCATCGACTTAGTCATATCATTCGTTATGTCCCTATGTGGAAAATGTGCTCGGAATTCTCATCTTAGCCATGCTCACGCATATCTTCATTAGTCTACAATTCGATAAATTGGCTCTTTTCTTATTCCGTCAATTGCTTTGTTCACAATCTTTTGCATAATGGAGTAAACTCCTCACGCATCGAACACTTGATCTTCTGTTTTGGAAAGTTAATGTCTACTCTTGTGTTTCGTTTGAAGCTTTGGAGAATGAAATGGAGATGAAATGTTGATGTCTAGAGTGTTGGAAACGTCATCAGGTCGAATGCATTGAGAGCAGAAAGAGCGAAGTCGTGCCCATCAGTTCGAGAATTCATCAAGAAACATTCGTTCCATTAATGGCTGTGACGGATATGGTTCATCTATTAGGGAGACGGAAATTTGTCAGAAACGGAACTGTGAATTGTCGGTATGATTTCTCCCGTTCGATTAAGGAAAAAAGCGATTTTCTTTCTCTCTTTCAAATGACGAAGAGATCGTTTTTTAATCCACATCACACTTGCCATTTTTATAGTCCAATGGCAAAAAATAGACTTGGTGATACCATTAACAGTATTATAAAAATCCCCTTAGTTAACGGCATGTCATGAAAGTAGGGTTAGGGTTGCTAGGTTGAAGCGGTCATCTTTAGAAAAATATTTTTTTAAAATCATTTATTTTTCACAAAATAATTGTACTTTTAATTATTATTATTAGTATCCCGAAAGGAGAATATGTATGGGGCCCAATCACATGGAAAACACGTTGCGCCACTATGTAGTGGAAGTAGGCAAGACGAGAAGCAAATGCAAAAGTACTTGTACTGTAAGGGAAAATTTTCTCCACAGCAGGATCAGGAAAATTGAGATGTGGTCCATCCAAATTTGGCAAAAACCTCAGTAGCCACGACAATCAATATTTGATAAATGGCCTCCCTTTTTTGGTTGCAAGTTGCTTATTGGAGTACTGCCTAATTTTACAACTAATTCAATAATTAGAAGGAAATATTTTTTTTAGAAATCTCCAATTTATGGTGGTGTAAAGCGGCTCCTCAAATCTGGCACGAAAAATTGGGGTTACAAGAGAATATTCTGAAAGTATATTGTTGACACCTAAAATTTTGATTAGGTTTAATTAGGTCTTAATTTCTTTTATTTTTTAGATAATAAATAACAAATAACAAAAAAATAGTAAAAACAAAAGAAAAGAAAAACAAAAGCAACACCCCCCCTTTTTTTCACATGGGCTCGTGCGGCTTGGCCCCACCCCCCTTCCTTCTTCTTCTTCCCTCTTCTTCTTCCTCGCTCCTTCTTTCTCCGCCTCTGTAGTTCACGCGCAGAAGACGACGACGCGCGCAAAGGACGGCCTACGGCCGAGAGGAGTAGGCCGACGTCGGCCGGAGAGGATAAGATCTCGGGCGCCATCAATGCCGAGCACGCTTCACTGGATAAGCTCGGATGGGACACCGGTTTGGCCGTCGAGGGCCGCTCGGTGCGCGAAGGGGACCGCCGGTCGAAGCTCCGTCGACCGGACCTCCTCGCCTATAAATAGAGGAGCACCTCCGTCGACGAACGGCATCGCAAGCTTGGAGATCTTCCCACTGAGAGACTTCGGGGAGGAATCGACGAGCGAGCGAGAGAGAGCTCGAGTTGTGAGCTCAGCCCACCCTCCACCGAGAGACTTCGGGGAAGGCCGGCGGCGAACAACTCGAGAGGGTCGATCCGGCCGGTGGAGGCTCGGATCCGGCCCGAGTGAGAGGAATCGGAGGAGGGAAGGTCGGATTCGGGGAGGAAGGAGCCGCCGTAGACGCCGCCGACGCCGTGCCGCGACTGACCCACCAACGCCGCACCGGATCCGAGAGTCGAGGGATTGCCGTCGTTGCCCTGTCGTCATCACCACCACCATTTGCCGCCACCAGGTATCCGCCGCCTCCGGTCGCGTAGTCGCGATCCTGACCCCCTCTCAAACCGTGCCGCGCGGCCACACCAAAGCCACGGACCCATCCTCACTCATCCTCGCCGAAACCGTTTTGTCGCCGCCGTCTGTCGTGTCGTCGCCGCCGTTGTGGCTGCCGTCTAGCCCGTTGTCGCCGCCGTTGTGGCCGCCGTCGCTGCTGTCGTCGCCAGTGACGCTTCTCCCCCTCACCAGCGCCGCGAGCGAACGAAGGAGAAAGGAGGCTGGGGAACCGGGTCAGCTCGCAGGTCCGTCCGACCCGGTTTCCCAGTTTCCGGGTAGGGTTTCCCCGGATCGGACCTGCACTCGTCGGGCCGGTTTCTGAACTCGGGCCGGGCATCCTTTTTTAATAGGCCCAATTCCGTGTGTGTGGACTGAGTTTTTAAGAAAAAACCAAAAAATCCGAGTCGGGCCCGTGCGCGTTTTGGGTCGTCGACCGGGTCGGAACCAACCCGCGGATCCGACCCGAGTCGGTTTTATTTTATTATTTTAATATAAAATAATAAATATTTTATTTTCAAAAAATAATTTATTTTCCAAAAATATCAAAAAATATTAAAAATATTTTATTTTTCAAAAAAATCAAAAATATTTCATATTTTCCAAAAAAAAAAGCCAAAAAGACTTGTATTTTTCTTTAAAAATACCAAAAATACCAAAAAAATCCCTTTTATGTCCAAAAAATGAGAAAAATACTTAAAAAATGTTTTTCCTCCCAAAAATGCATGGAAAATCTCTCAAAAATCCAAAAAGCCTTAGGGTTTAAACAAGGTTAGGTACCGAAAGGGCATTAGTGATTAACTAGTGTAATCAAGTCCCCGATCCTAATTTCTCGGGTTGCGCAGAGTGAGTATTTCTCCCGATACTTCACTTGGGTTTCTAATCAACCCACCCCAAATCGATTAGTGGCGACTCCATTTTAAAAATTGATTTATAGGTTAAAAACTCAAACTATTAAAGTCGTGAATTGGTGGACTTGGGAGAGTCCGGGTTTAATAAATTTAGCCGAGCCATTAGCCTCCCTAGGCGCTCGTACCCGATCGCGGGTGCCGAAAAAAGAGGTCGCGACATATATTCAGAGTCGATTCCAACTTTGAAAGTAGAATCCACCTCATTTAATCGAGGATGGCATGTCTGTAGGCAACGGGGTCTAAATGAGCTTTTGAAATTGTAATTACCGGCCCGTAACTCCATATGAATAAAAAGTTATGCAATGTGAAAGTGGGAAAGCGAGAATTTTACTTTTGACCAATACCACATAAAACTTTACATTATGTCATCTATGACACAATATCTTAAATGTAATTAAAATAGATTTTACTTTTGACCAATATGTTGCACATGAATAAATTTTGGTATTTTCGTGACACAAAAAAATTTAAGGTATTTATGTTATAGTATGCATAGTTTGAGAATTTTGTTTTTTTTTTGGTATTCTTGTTAGAAACAAAACGATCCAGTCGAATCAACTTCATTGTTATGATGAAGTGCCTTTGTTGAGATGCAAAAGAATATTTACCCGGTTATTCTCGAATTACCAATTTAAGCTTTTGATCTTATCGGTTGCATTTTGCATATTTGATCGTACATATTCTATTAAGAAAATGTCCCAAAAAGTCCTAAACTAGTTGGCTAATGTAGGCCTAAACCTTTTGATGGTTTTTGCAATTTAGTCTATACAACCAATTAAGGCACTGACGAGGATGATTTGTTTAATTGTTTTTAATTTTTCTGAGGTTTTTATTTTTCTTTTATTTTCTTTTTTCCTATTATACTATCCATCTTATTTTTCCATCATTCATCGAGCCTCGAAGATGGTTAGTGATGGTTGCCCTTGTTGGCCACCCACGCCTAGATCTAGTAGGGGCATCGTGGCCCTTGCATGTGATAGGCAACCTTCGTTGGCCATCACTAAGGCCTGGCTATTGGTAGAGGAAAAGTAGAATAGGGAGAAAAAAAAATAGGAAAAAAAAATATAAATCTAAAGAAAATTACAAAAACGTCTACGTTAATGTTGGCCATATAATGAGGGATAGTGGACACTAATTGAACCGTTATGTCAGTGTTTTTTTTTTTTTTTTTTTGTCTAAATTGGCCAGATAAATTATATTGACAAATTATTGAAAGGGTAAGAATTACATTGGTCAAATTTAAAAATTTAAAATTGAATTAGCTGTTGTATAATTTAAGACTTTTTAAAAAATAATGTACTTAAGATAAAAGCCAGAGCTGCATCTCTCCGGCGATCCCGAGAACTATGTTTCCCACTGTTGATTAGGTCAAGCCAATAAGACACCGAGGCATGACCACGTTATGTTTCTTTTCTTTTAGTGCATCTTTTCAATATAATGAAATGCCATGTATAATATATGTCATCATCTGCACGAGCAAAAACACCCTTGCCTTACTAATGTCTTTTCGATTGTTGACACCTAAATTTTGGCAGCCCATTTATTTATATAGTGCATAGAAAATTAAGAGTTAATTTTATCCCTATAAAAAAAATTAATTGCATTGCATATAGATTCAGGTGCATTTACATTTTTTGCATTTTATTGGATCGGTGGTGAATGGATTCGGATTAGTGGTTCTAAGCTTTAATTTGGCAGGCCGGACTAAGCCCACAAAGCAAGTAAATTGGCCCGAGCCCATTTTCTTTTAATGACAAAAATTACTTAAATGGAGATTTGAAATGATATTACGGTGGATTTTTGGAATTTAAGAAAATTGTGTTGCAATCTTATCTTTATGCGATAAAATGAGGAGATGTGAAAAATAAAAAAAGTGATATTGTGTGCAAGAAAGAAATCTTCGCCGGATGTTGATTTGAAAAGGAAATTAAAACCCTAATCTTCGGCCTATAAAAAGGTTTTTGGCGCAGGGTTTCGGGGGAGGCCACACAATTGAGAACACACGGCCGCAAAAAAAGAGAAAACTCACGTTCTCCACGAAGAGAGAGGCAATACCGAGGGGAAGACTCCTTTTTCACGAAGGTGGCGATAGAGCAAAGTCAAAATACCGTTCCAGCCGTCTTTTTGGCTTTGTGCAGCCTCAGTTCTTCATCCGCAACGCCTTGTTAATGAGTGCTACCCTATTGAGCTGTTGCCGACACCATGGTTTGACATGCCTGAGTTGTGTCTGAGTTCCCCGATGTGCTGCCCTCATCACTTTTAAAGCTCTTGGTTTGTGGAATCTCTAGTGAATTGCTCCGACAGATTTTAATCCCAACCCTGAGCACACCACCAGGAGTTGTTTCATCACGCTGAGAAGCATCACCGCAAAAAAGCCTTGTTGCGATCCGTCACCGACTTTTGCCCCGTGATCTCTCCGGGCTGAGCACCAGCGAAGACCTACCGCCCAGAAGAGCCGGACCACCAGTGGCTACCCTCATCGATGACCCCGGCCTCGACAACTCGCTACTCGGATTGTGCCGTTGAATTTCTTTGTTTTGCAGGCTGACTTGTGCACCGGTGACCAGGTGGCCATGTCCCTATGATTCTTGAGTATATCGTCCGTGAAGAAATTCACTCGTGTTCACACTTCGGCGTCCATCAAGTCACGACGCTACCGGTTGAAATCAAAGAAGAAAAATACGAGAATTCTCGATGGAATATTTGAATTCACGGCCACTCATGAAGTTCCCGAAAAGTTATAGCCAAAGGACAAACACGTGGGAAAGAATTGGCCTCTGTGTAGCCTGAGGTGGTGGAAATTTGATTTTCGGTGGGAGAGGGGGGTTAGATAAAAAAAAAAAATAGAATTATAAGGGTGCATGGCAGCAGGGGAAACGCCGACAGTAAGGAGATTCGAGGGTTTGGGGTCTAATTCTTTGATCTTTTATATTGCGTTGGTCCTTGCCGCACACTTGTTTTGATTTTGCAGTCAACCGAGCACCACACCGTGAATTACTAGCTCGAGCATCCCAAGCTGAGATGCCTTGCCGGCTTGCTCTGAAGCACAGTTGGTCATCACGAACCGGCCGCCGTTCGAAGACCAAATTTGGAAGCAATATTTGGGATAGGTAAAAATTGTCTATTCTAATTTTCGAAAATTTTGTTTCCTTATTTGATATATTCATTGGTGCACATGATGGAAATTCCTGATATGCCATGATATTCGCAACTCGAGTAGCTTCCTGAATTAGGAAATTTTCCTAATTTCGCAACGTGCGTATGATTGACAGTCCGATTTCACGCTCGAAATATGACTCGCAATCGCACGGAAAAATCGCCGGTCCGATGTCACGCTCGAGATACGATTCGCGATTTTATTTGAAAATTGGCCAATCCGATCTCATGCGCGAGATACGATTCGTCAATTTATTTCCAAAATGGACATGGATGATATCTTGCCTGATTTGTTGCCGTGCTGCTCTTGATGTCTTATTCGATATCTCCCGTAAAAGAAAGGAAAAATCCGAAAAAATCCGAGTTAGATTAGATTTGTTTTAGAATATTCATCATTTTAGGGTTATCCTGCATGTTTAGAATAGGAATTTTATTTACTTTGAATTTTTGAAAAAACGAAAAAATCCAAAAAAAAAATGCATTTGTTTAGGATGTTAGTTTTTTTCTTTTATTTAAGTTGCATGTGGCAATTTTTTTTAATTTCGAAATTAAGAAAAAAAACAACAAAAAATCATCATGGATATGTCATGTAGAATTAAGGCGTTTAAATCAATCTTTTTAGATAGATTGCATCTTAGGTTAGAGATTGCTAGGTTAAGATAATATCCTGGTTTAAATTAGGGTTTAGTCTGATCTAATCCTTAATATAAGTTGGATAAAATCTTAATTTAGCTAGATACTTTTCATATTTTTCTAATTTCGAATTTCACATTAAAAATGCAAAAAATGACATACGATAAATTAGTTTCAATTCCTAGGATAGATTGCATTATTTTTTAAATAAAATAAAATAAAAAATGTCATTGCATGTCATATAGAATTAGAGTTGGTAATTATTGCTAGGTCTATTTAATTGGAAATTGCTCGTCATTAGATTAATTTAGATTGCACATTTAATTATTGCATTTCTTTTACCCATGTCATATAGTTTAGGCTATACTACCATGTCATATCATTTCATGTTAGATTAGAGGCATTGCATTGCATATTGCATGATTTTCATTAATTAAGTGAAAACAAAACAAAAATTGCGTGTCAATTAGAAACCATATCTAGGGTTGCTGATGTGGATTTTAATTTAACATCGCAGATGCTTTCGTTGCTATGAGGTAAGTCATGCAATTTATTTATTGCTTTACTTGGGTGTTAAATTGGTGGTTTGCGCACCCGCATGATCGCTTTACATGTTATGGAGATAGTTTAAAATCAATTCAAGCTGCCTGCAAAACATTTTTGTCAAAATAAAAAGAAATAGTACCGAAAGGGCGTTAGAGAAATCTAGCGTAACCAAGTCCCTGTACCCAAATCTCTGGTTCGTAGGAGTAAAGCAAATCTCCCATTACTTTACTTGGGTTTCTAATTGACCCATCAAAAATAGATTAGTGGCGACTCCTAGTTTAAAAATCAATTGCATGTTAAAAAACTTGAACCTAAAGCCTAAAGTCGCGAATTGGTATGGGCTTGGGAGAGCCCGAGTTAAGTCTAGGCTTAACAATCCATTAGCCAAACCCTAGGTGGTTCACACCCGAAAATTTGGTCGCGACATCGATTCGATTAAATTTTCATAAACGTATGTAAATCGCTCTATTAGCAAGTGTCGATGAATAAATCTTTGCCCCTTTGATAGGGAGCACGGCTTCCTAAAGTTACTCGGAGTGGACAACATTGTGATTTGCTAGAAATTGAGTCGACGATAATAAGCTGATCTCATGCTAAAATTAATATCTAAGCTTTCAAATGCGTCGCTTGTGCACCTAAATTAACGTAGTGTGAGAATGGCTTTGGATTCTCATCATTCTTCAATTTCATTTCCCTCTCTTATAAGTTGCATATGGATCCTCGCAACGAAACCTAAAGACAAGATAGATCCAAAGCTGGAGAATCATCATGAGTTGTCCCAAGTTTCCATGCCACAGCCTCTCAAAAGGGACCAAAGCTTGCCTAAAGAACTAAAGAGAAAAGTGATGTTTTCTCAATTCATTGACCGGTCCAATTTTCTTTGACTGGACCCCTCCACAAAGTACTTTAAGCCAATGTCTTTAGACCTTACCATATTTTTGGGCCCCCACATTATTAAATCAAATTATATTAAAAAAAAAAAAACCTTTAGTGCCCCATTATTGTTACTTTCAAGAATGCAACATTCACTTTGTCGCACCACATAAAAACATCGCCATCATGTTATGTACAGTTGGACCACTTCCACAGTGTGGGTGGAGAATATTTTGTATTATCATTAATACATGAAATATATCTATATATAGGCTCAAACCAAAAATTGGCCCTATTTGAAATTTTCTTTCCCCTTTCCTATCCTAAATTTAATTAATGTATTAATCAGTCAAGTAGTTGATTAATTATTAATTTATGTGGGCTAGGTTAGAGCAAGGAAGCTATTAAAGAAGAACCCCACCGACGACATCTTTTATTTTCCCTCTCCCTCCAAAACCAAAGAGTATATTCACACACAACGAGAAAAGAAGAACGCCATTGCATTGCAATACACTCCCTCTTGACTATATACTGAGCGATCGACATGGGAAATTGCCTCTTTGGAGGCTCTGGAGAGGCTACTCAAGAGATCGTCAAGGTGGCGGCGCCCAACGGCGGCGTCATGGAGTTCTACACCCCGATCGCCGTCCGATCCATCGCCGACGAGTTCCCAGGCCACGGCATCTTCCGCGCGCACGACCTCTTCTGGAATCCGCTCCCTCCCCACGAGGAGCTGGTGGTAGGAGAGTCGTACTACTTGCTCCCCTACAATGATGATGATAACAAGACGGGAGATCGTAAGCTGTTGTTAGGTAATGAGGTCGTGAGAGCAGGCCATGTCCGGTCTAATAGCATCCCAACGTCACTTGTCGCGCCATACCGGATGTCGCTGGATTACCAAGGCACGTTGAAGAGGTCGTACACCGAGGTCTTCGCTAGGGATAGTGGCAAGAGCAACGATGGGGTTTGGAAGGTGAAGCTCGTGATTAGTCCGAAGCAATTGGTCGAGATATTATCTCAGGAAGGCCGGACGCAGGAGCTGGTCGAGAGCATTAGAGCCGTGGTGAGGTGCGGGAACAGCCCGGCGTCCGGTGGGTTCTCCGACCAGTGGAGCCTCCCAAGCAGCGCCAGCAGGAGTGGTTCTTCTAAGGCTGAAGGCCTGGTGGATATTTAGTTACAATTGTAGGTCTCAAACTTCCTTTCTTTTCCCCTTAATTTGATGTTCCTCCTGTACTCCATAGTCAAGTTAAAGTTTTTGTCCTTTCTCCCAAGGTATAAGAGGCGCTTCGGAACTCGATCGATCGGTCCCACGCATGTAATGTTTTCAGTTTTTACGCACACCGGATAATTATCGAGTCTTGCGGTCGGAACACGGGCAAATCAACAAGACGGTTGTAATTTTAGATCAAGGACTTGTCGATTCTGTGGTGTCTTTGGACTGACTTGCGGATTTCAGCAAAGCCCTTGGGTTGTCCAGGAAGAAAAAAAAGAAAGAATGGCGATCTTCTAATTTGTTTTTCAATTTTTCGAAATCTGAAATTAGACCAGTGCCCTTAGGAATCACCTAGAATCGATCGATTCGATCTGATTTGGGCAGTGTCTTTGCTTACCCTATTTCTATCATGTGAAACTATCTACAGTGGGACTCGAGGTCTGAATTAGGTGGGCCTTTTTAAGTCAAATTGGCAGAGTCTCAAATTGATAAGATAGCCCAGTACAGCATAGACCTATCGGATTGAGCTTGCATGCTGGACCTCAGCTAAACATGCTTATTGCTACATCTAATTACTTGATTAATGAACAGATTTTTCTGGATCATTTCGGGTTAACCACTCGATGTTTGATCGATGCCTAACCTCCACATAAGTTCCGCAAGACAGGGACCAAACCCTAAATTATAAAACAATCGTTCGAGGTATAAATGCACTTATTTTATCGCTTAAGAGTTATGGAATAAGACATTGATGGGGAAGGGCTCTGATTCTTGTCAAATCTAAATCACGTGAAGTGTAATTACCTAACCAATCAAAATGCACTCGTATCCCTCACTATAAATATGCGTCAACAGAGCCTTTACCAGTATAAATCTCACCCCACTTTTCAATTTCCCCATCTTTATCTAACATGTTCAGAAAAGCACGAGGCAAAGAAGATGATTAACTAAAGGTCCTTAGCAAGACCTTAAAAGGCTATGACCACCAGGAAAGTCTGGGTAGAGGCCGGGATCCGGACCTCGAAAAATATCCCGGCCCACTTGGTCACCCTTGCACAAACCCCCTTTACGGGGGTGAGGGGCCACCTTGGAGACCGCGATGCCAATCCCGGGTAACCATTCCCGGCAAGGTACAGTCAATTTCCCCATCTTTATCCAACATGTTCAGAAAAGTACGAGGCAAAGAAGATGATTAACTAATAATTGCACACCAGGACAGGCACGGGCGCTTTTATGGATATTCTGTTCAGAAGCAAACCACTGTTGGATTGACAGAAGATGTTTCATTTTGACCTCATTGCGTGTTAGACCATCTTTGACACAACTTTAATCGATTCTCTTGGCTGGTAAAGATGGGACCTGAAAATCCTAGAGGTACGAAGTGGGCATTCATGTTGAAAATTGGAAGATTATATGCCTAATATGCCGGTTTATTTCAAAAGCTTAAATTTAATACATGTAAGTGATGGAAAAATTGAAACCCATGATATATAATTATAGGATAAAAATGTACTTGTAATAAGCTTTATTAACTATTGACAAGGTTTAGGCTGGGTTGGGTTGTTTGGGTGTAATTTACGATTTTTTTCCTGATTATCGCATCATTTTCATATATTTTCCTTAGCCATCATACTATTTTCTCTACATTAGATGTAATACATACATACATACATACATACATACATACATACACACACACACCCATAAATAAAGGAGTGAGGATCGGAGGTACTATATAAAGAGGAAACAAAGTATGGAGAGAATTTTCCAAATCTAAGATTATGAGAAAGTCCTATGATAGATCTCTAACTTCTAAAAGTACTACTGAACTAAATAAAATAGTGAACATTAAATTACAAAATGCCTAAGGATTATTTTCAAACCGAAACAGTCTCTTATGAGTGAGGTAAGAAAACAGGTATTTAAATCTAGTAATATAAATTATGGACCATCCACGGAGGCGGTAGTCCACACGTAAGTGCGGTATACGCTGCTATTTAAAAAGAATGGAAATTAAATTGATAAGAAAGGACCTTCCATAGAGGGGGTAATCCACACGTAAGTGGGGTATGTTCTAATAAGTAAATAAATTGGAAATTGAATTGATAAACTAATTACCACATAGAAAGGAGGATTTGCTCCTTTTTCCCATTTAATTATCTATTCATATGCTGCCTTGTTAAAACAATGGATTGCTAGTGTAAGAATCCAAATTGTAGACTGCCTATCCACGATATCGATATAGAATAATACTAATAGTGCTTTTGCAAACCTGCAAACGGGAAATCCCTTGCCAACCATTATAACTTTTGAGGGAAAAGTACCAAAAAAAGTCAAAAACATATTATATTGGTACCAATTCGATCCTAAAATTACCAATTCAATCCTAAACCTTTTAATATTGGTACCAATTCAGTCCATCCGGCAAATTTTGGCTCGGGCCGGCGCCGACGTGGACGTCGGCCGGTGGCGAATGCCGACGTAGCAATTTTATGATTTTTTTATTATTTTTTCAAATTTTTTATTAATTTTTTTCTTTTTTCTTTTCTTTTTCTTTTTCTTTTCTGATTTCTTCCTCACGGTGGCCGACGAGCCTCACCGGAGGCTCACTGGCCACTGGGCGAGGGCCGCGAAGCCCTAGCCTGCCGCCGACGCGGCTGCTTCACCCGGATCTGGGCAAGGCCATGGCAGCCATCGCTAGGGCGGAGGCGAGGGTTGTGAAGCCTTCGGTTGTTGGGGCGGTGGGCTAGGGTTTTGGAGGCGAAGATCAGGCGGAGGAGCGGCGGCATGAGGTGCGGGAGGTGGGGGACCAGGGCCTCGAATCGGGATTTCGTGGAGGTGAGGGCGGCGGTGAAGAGGTCGAGAAGCTCCAAGGTTGACAGCAGAGGAGGCGCCGGGGACTCAAAGAAGCAAGGCCAGGGCAAGGCTGGCCTCGCCTAGATCTAGGCTAAGCTACCTTGCCCGCAGCCCTGGGTAAGGCCGAGAGAGGGTCGCGACCCTCGCTGGCGACTGGCGAGGGCTTCGCGGCCCCGCCTCCGCCCTAGCGATGGCCGCGATGGCCTCGCTAGTCACGGGCGAGGCTGGCCTCACCCAGATCCGGGGGAAGCCACCTCGCCGGTGGCCCTGGGAGAGGCCAGGTGAGGGCCGCGACCCTCGCCGACGGCAGGCGAGAGCTTCGCGACCCTCGCCCAGTGGCTAGCGAGCCTCACCGAAGGCTCACCAGCCACCGCCAGGAAGAAGGCAGAAAATAAAAGGTGTTGGGAATAACGGATCCCCGAAAACTGGATTCGACACCGAATCGAACCCCTAAATCAAGCGGAAGACGAAGCCCGGGAAAAACATCACGCATCACCAATCCTAAAGCACACCACGGATTCGAGCGTACCTTTTAGCCACAGATTAAACACTGACGCCAATGGAGGAAGAAAATCCGGTCGAATTCGATCCGATGAAGCCTTGAAGGGAAGAATTAGAAGCCGTATGCCATCGTTCCTTTTGAAAGAGAAAACGCGGGAGAGAAAAGACGTGCGTAATTCCGATTCCAAAACGTCTTCTCTCTCTCTCTCTCTCTCTCTCTCTCTCTCTCTCTCTCTCTCTCTCTCTCTCTCCCTTTTATACCCCATTCTTTCCACGGGCCTTATTCCCGTGGGCCGGGCTTTCTTGGCCCAACTTGGGCGGACAGGGCTTTAAGCCCTTTAATTAAATAAAGCCTTCATCTCCCACTCGCACATGGTGGGCCAAACAGTATTCTCTTTACCTCTCTTCAACATTCATACCGGTGAATAATCCGCGACCAAAGATACTTTGAGAGCTCGTTGCTATACATCTGTTAGGAATATATAGCAGCTCATAATTGGGCGTCACACTCGAGTAGATTTAGTATGCAAGACCCTAGATCGATCGATCACATCTATATCTCTCTTGATCTCTTTTAAACAATGATATATATATATATATATATATATATATATATATATATATATATATATATATATTGTATCCACAATTATAGTTATCACAAAGACAATCATAATTGGTCGACCTGTGAATACAAAACTACAATGTGATTCTCCAAAATCAATCTTCATCTTTCCTTCAAACTCTCAATTTCAGTTCAGCTTGCTTTTCTAGAAATGCCCCATTAGATCGAATCAACTCATGACCATTGGCAACACCCTAAGATAGCAAACATTAAATAGAAACCTTGAGAATAAGTAAGAGTCCTGAGGGGACTAAAAAATTGAGGAACTCTTTTCCTCAAGAGTCTCACACGTCATAAAAGTTGAGATCAAACTTTTTGCCACTCTTATTGGTCGTCTCATGCATACGTAGTATGAAATACGTATTACGGTATTAACTCCTTTCCCATGGAGCGTATGTCTACACCTTTCAATACCGTACAGATGATGGTTCAGACATACCCAATGTCTAACTTGAGTTCACGTATCTACTCAATCACAAAATTCATCAGAACTCACATCTGGCATCTTAGACAGATAAAGTAAAAACATGTGGGGTTATTTTATTTTTTGACATCTTTAGTATTATGTCCTCATCTTAACACCTAGTTAAGGCAACATACGTGTTTTAAGCTTGAGCTCTCGATTATCACCTAGATAATAAGCTTAAAATCAGTCTCATCTCTATTCATCACATAGTAAAAAGAGGCGATTACCCGTGTGAGTGGGCTAATCTTATATCTGTCCGACATACTTCTCAACTTAAAATAATGCACTGAGCATTAAGATGCATAAAGATTATACTAAGGTTCATAGGCATTAATCAATGAAAAACAAAATTTCATAAATGTGAACAACTCGTGGAAATTACAATTCAAGACATTAGACTCTACGCAATCCTAGAGATTTTACATGACCACAAAACACATCTCTAGGTATTGGCTTTGTCATAGGATCTGCTACCATTCTATGCGTAGATATGTACCGCAAGTTCACATCCTTTCGTGCAACCATATCTTTTACAAAGTTATACTTGGTATCTATATGTTTGGTCTTGCCATGATACTTTGGATCTTTGGTGTACGCTATTACTGCTTGGCTATCACAATTAATCAACAATGGATTTGCAGCTTTCTCAATAACACCTAAATGATCCAAAAATCTCTTAAGCCAAACTCCTTCTTGTACCGCCGCGATAACGCCACGAACTCAGCTTCCATCGTGGACAAGGCTATACACGTTTGCTTTTTACTACTCCATGATATGGCGCCATTGTTCAGTAAGAAAGCAAATCCAGAGGTAGATTTTCTTTCATCTAAATCTCCTCCCCAATCAAAGCATCTCGAATAGCCTTCAAGTCGCAGATCATTTCCTTGGTAATTCAACTTGAAATCAGCAATTCCCTTCGATACCTCGCATTCTCTTGACGGCTTTCCAATGTGTCTTTGGACTGGATTGGATTGGTATCTACTCACCATTCCAACCGCAAAGCATATGTCGGGTCTTGTACACATCATAGCATACATCAAGCTCCCAACAGCACTAGCATAAGGAACATGTTTCATTTGTTCCTTCTCTTGTGGAGTCCCCGGACACGCCTATGGCTCAATCCTTCACCTTTTGCAATAGGAGTGTCTATGGGTTTACAGCCTTGCATACGAAATCGTTCAAGAACCTTATTTATATAGGTTTCTTGCGAAAGAGACAACGATATCTTCGAACGATCTCTCGAAATCTTAACTCCAAGAATGTATGCAGCCTCACCCATATCCTTCATCTCAAAGTTAGAAGACAACCATCTCTTGACAAGATTAACCAACTCCATATTGCTTCCGGCAATCAAGTATATCATCAACATATAATGATATGATCACAAATTGATCCTTGGATCTTTTGATATATACACAATGATCCTCATCAATCATTGTAAAATCATATGCCACTATGGCATTATGAAAACGTATATACCATTGTCTTGATGATCGCTTAAGACCATATATCGACCTCAAAAGTCGACATACTTTTTCTTCTTGGCCTTTCACTATGAAACCAAAGTAGGTTGTTCCATATATATTTCTTCCTCTAATTCTCCATTGAGGAAAGTAGTCTTTACATCCATTTGATATAACTCAAGATCCGACTAGCTACTATTGCCGTAATAATGCGAATCGAGGTAAATCTCACTACAGGAGAAAACGTATCTTCATAATCAATTCCTTCCTGTTGATTATACCCATTCGCCACAATGCGAGCCTTATGCCTTTCAATCGAGCCATTAGCCTTTCGCTTTATTTTGAGAACCCACTTGTTCCCAATAGCTCTGCGTCACTTTGGAAGATCAACCAGTTCCCCTGCATTTGGTTTGATTTCATTGACTCCATTTCTTCTTCCATTGCATGAATCCATTTTTCTTTACTAGGGCAATTAAGAGCCTCATTGATATTTCTAGGCTCATCCTCATCTTGTGGAGCAACCATAAAAGTTTCCCCTTCAATGTCAAAACGTCGACGGGGAATACTTTGGCGACTTGTTCGCCGTATGGGAGATTGTACACTTTGCACATCATTCCCTATTATGCTCCCACTTGGATGAACTCCACTAATATCATTGTCTTGATCCAAGGTCTCAAATAGGGAGTGATCTTCCCCTATTTCGCCCTTCTTAGGAAACTCATCCTCTAAGAATGTAACATCTCGTGATTCAAATTCAGTTATACTCCCACTTTCCTGCTCACCAATGAACACATATCCTTTCGAGTGTTCCGAGTATCTTATGAAAATACTCTTCTTTCCTCTGGGACCCAATTTCCCAAACTTGTGAGAGGACTCATGTGTATAGGCAGCACAACCCCATGGCTTAAGAAAACTCAAGTCCTGGTTTTCTACCCGTCCATAACTCATATGGAGTGGAAGCAATCGATTTGGAAGGCACCCGGTTAAGTATATACGCAGTAGCTTAACAATGCATCACTCCAAAAGGTGATAGGCAAGTTAGCATGCGCCATCATGGACCTAACCATTTCTAGTAGGGTTCTCGTTTCTTCTTTCCGCAACACCATTTTGTTGAGGAGTGTACGGAATAGACAACTGTCTTTCTATTCCTTTTTCATCACATAATTTTCTGAATTCATCAGATAAATATTCTCGACCCCAATCGGATCTCAATGCTTTTATTTTCTTATCTAATTGATTCTCTACAAGGTTCATAAACCTTTTGAAACAACTTATCGCTTCAGATTTATGAGAAATCAAATAGACATATCCGTATCGAGTATAATCATCAATAAAGGTGATGAAATAAACAGCCCCATGCCTTCCTTTTACATTCATTGGACCACGACATCGAATGGATTAAATGCAGAGGAAATTCAGCTCTTTTTCATTTTCCAAATGGTTTCCTTGTCGTTTTCCCTTCCAGGCAATGCTTACATATGGACAAATCAACTTTTTCAATATTGCCCAACAAGCCCTCTTTGGCTAGTCTATTCATACGCTGTTGGCCAATGTGACCAAGTCTAGCATGCCACACATTCACATCATTATCATATTTATTAGGAGACGTGAGAAGGGAATGACAAACATTAGCATTAACATAATCAATATCTAATACAATAAAACCATCCAGAAAATAACCACAACCATAGTAATTTGTCTCCAAAAACAAATTCACACCTCTACTACGTAAGTTCATATTAAAACCTAATTTAACCAACATCAATACGACACTAAATTCCGACGAATCTCCGGAGCATACAACACATCATGAAGGAACAAAGTGCGTCCACCACGCATATTCAGTTGACATGTGCCAATTCCTTTTACTTCAGCTTTGGAGTTGTTTCCCACATAGATCCACTTAGTTCCAGTTGGTACTCGACGGAATTCCACGAAGGATCCTCTATCCTTCGCTACATGGTCTGTCGCTCATGAATCCACAGTCCACAAAGGATTAGACTCAGTTAAGAACACAGAACTCGACACATAAGCAAAGTTCTGAAAAGTGCAAGGGGTGCATACCTTCTTTGGCTCACGACAGTCGCGAGCATAGTGACCCTTCTTGTCATAGTTGTAGCATTTCACCCTTGCAAGCTTTTTCATGTGAGGACGCTTTCCTCTTCCATGTTGGTTAAATTTGGGTTTCTTCCCCGAAGGACCCGCTTCTTCCTTGCCTTTCCCCTTATCAAACCAGTTAGGGCGCTTGCGCTTGGAGCTCGAAGCTCCATTTGAGCTAGAACCAAGATAATAGAGTTCAAAGATCCGGCTTAGCCGCCAACAAAGCGGTCCTCTTCCAGCTCAAGATGACGCATTGCATCCTCATAGGTTTTGATATTTTCATTATGAGTCAGGTGCACCTTCATATGCTCCCAACTCTGAGGCAATGAACGAATCACTGCTTGCACTTGCTGCTCATCTGTGAGGACATGGCCAGCATCTTTCAGCTCAGTTATCATGTTTGACATCTTTCTAAGATGTTGCTTCATGGTCCGACCATGAGGCTTCTTATAAGAGTCAAACCCGATAGTGAGCCGCCTCGCCTAGTCACCGAAGTATGACCATATCTAGCTGCCAATGCCTCCCACAATTCCTTGGCATTGTCAAAACGCCGAAACTCTCGCATGACGTCATTTTCCATGCTGCTTAGCAACGTGATGCGAGCTAGAGAGTTCATTCTTTTCCACACAGAAAAAGCTTCTTTGTCTCTTTTGTGCTGTGCAGTGGTTCCCTCTTTAGGTTCTACCATGGTCATGACAAGAGCCTCAAGTGCTTCTTGCTCTTCCAGCACATACTGGATTTTCATTTGCCAAACTTCATAGTTGTCTCCATTGAGCTTTTCACCTTTGTTCAACTCGGCAACTATGCTCTTTGTGGTGAAGCCATTGATCCGAACAAATCGACAAATATGCACGAATTATTAATGCCTATCATTTATGCATCCCTATTTACATAGACCCATCATATTAATGAATAATTTCAAGTAAGGCTTTAGAATCAAAATGTCACTTTGTTTCCAATCATCCTCCAAAAATCCTAACTTAAAACTATCATTAATATGATTGTCATATGCAAAATTAATTCTATGAAGCTACAAAAACTTCTAAAACTACCCACGCCTAATTACCCACAAAGAACCAGCAAGAATTAAGTAAAGCAGCAGATAATTGACATACAATTAAAAAACAGTAATGCTTTCAATTAACACAATTAGGTAGTAATCAATACATAATATGTCCACAAAGCACACTTAACATATAATAGCCAATACAACTAACACAAAGTCAAACACACGAACCGGGAAAGATCCTCTTTTGTTCAATTTCTTGATCTTTTCCTTGAAACAATACAAGTAATATTCGTTTACAAAATCCATCACAATTTTCTTATAGGAAGCGGCTCCGTTGACATCCCATATGCGATTCAACACATCTTGCCATTCGGTGGAAGAGTGGTTATGAAAAATCGCACCATCTCTCGATTGTGACATAGGACGACCATTCCATATGACCTGTTGAATTTTCCTGTTGACTTCAATGACATGATCAATTAAGTCACCCATTTCCCATCGATGATCGATCATTTCGCCTATCAACTCGCATGCCCTATCCTTTTGTTCATCGGAATCGCGCGAATAGGTGTGCGCAATCTTAGGGGAGGCATAGTTCCTGCAACAAATGCAGAACAAATAAGGGATCACATTATAATCCACATAGACTTAATTGAAAAAGAAACACATTCTTTCCCTTTTTTTTTTTTTTTTTTGGTCAACGGTCAAAGTCAACGGTCAACGGTCGTCGGTCAACGTGGTCAACGGTCAACAGTCAGAGGGTCAACGGTCAACGGTCGTCGGCCGTCGGACCGGTCGGGCCGGTCGGACCGCTCGCGCGGACCGACGCACGTGCCGCGCGCGTGCGGGGGATGACGTCACGCAGACGTCATCCGCACATGCCTGCCACGTGTCTTGGTCTCCGGTGGGTCGGTCGCCGGCCGGTGACCGTCCGGCAAACGACGTCGGTGATGACGTCATCGGTGACGTCATCCGAACGGTTACCGACCGTTGGATGACGTCACGATGACGTCATCACGTGACGTCACGCGTCGGTCCGCGGACCGGCGTGCCGTTCGCCCGGACCGGTGGCGCGCGCCGGTTCGCCCGCCGGCGCGCGCGCGCGTTCGCCGACCGGCGCGCGCGCCGCGCTGGCCAATGCCGCGCCGGCGCGTCGCGCCCACGCGCAGCGCCTTCCGGCCGCGCGTGTGGGCGCGTGCGGCGGCTCCCGGCGGCGTTCGACACATCGCCGAACTCGTCTCGACGTCGCGCTTCTTCCTATGCAATCACAATTTTATTTTGACTTACAAAAACTCGGAAAAAAGGGCGAAAAGCGCTCGGGTGTCGGGATTTTGGCCCGGTTCCGTACGGCCGAAGGGATTTCGCGAAAAATCAATCAAAAACATCAGAATTGATCGGGAAAAACGTGAAACAGGGCTCTGATACCAATGTTGGGAATAACGGATCCCCGAAAACTGGATTCGACACCGAATCGAACCCCTAAATCAAGCGGAAGACGAAGCCCGGGAAAAACATCACGCATCACCGATCCTAAAGCACACCACGGATTCGAGCGTACCTTTTAGCCACAGATTAAACACCGACGCCAATGGAGGAAGAAAATCCGGTCGAATTCGATCCGATGAAGCCTTGAAGGAAAGAATTAGAAGCCGTATGCCTACTGTTCCTTTTGAGAGAGAAAACGCGCGGGAGAGAAAAACGTGCGTAATTTCGATTCCAACAGACGTCTCTCTCTCTCTCTCTCTCCCTTTTATACCCCATTCTTTCCACGGGCCTTATTCCCGTGGGCCGGGCTTTCTGGGCCCAACTTGGGCGGACAGGGCCTTAAGCCCTTTAATTAAATAAAGCCTTCAAAAGGAAAAATAATAAATAATTAATAAATAATAAATAATAAAAAAATTCGAAAAAAAAATTAAAAAATCATAAAAATGCCACGTTAGCGTCCAATCACCGACCGACATCCACGTTAGCACCGGCCTGCCAAAATTGGCTGGATAGACTGAATTGGTACTAATATTAAGAGGTTTAAGACTGAATTTGTCCAATTAAAAAGTTTAGGACTGAATTGGTACCAATGCAATAGGTTTAGGAATTTTTTGGTACTTTTCCCTAACTTTTGCCTTCAACTTTTAGCCACAATTCATCTCATCAATGATGAATTCAATTGATGCATCAACATATGCTATTCTAGAATTTCATCTTGCACCGCTCGCCCGCGACCATCACCGATCGCCATAGAAACACATGAAGCACAAAGGCATGATGAACAAAGATACAAAAAAAACCAAAGTTCAGTAGCATACTCAGCAACTATGAAATTACGTTAAGAATGCTGTCCAATAATTAAAAAAATATCATCAAACAGGTTGTATACGCTCGACAAAAGGAGAAACGACATATTAACTCGGATTTGATACTAATCTTGCACTAATCCCATTCTAGATGATCGTAATCAACAAAAATCCACTCTAATCATCATGAAAATTAACCTAAATTTAGAAGAAGACATCTTAGCACGTACATATATGTACAATGATTTTCGTTTCATTGACCAAATTTAGGGGGAAAAAAGAACAAATGAAATAGAAGAACAAATACCTGGTCTTCACACGGGTCGTTTGTAGTTTCCACCACCATTTCCTCCAAGCGAGCAACCAAGTGCGAGCCTGTATAGGAAGAGATCGAGCGCAATGAAGTCCGCCGCTCAAGTCGTTTCATGGAGGAATTCCTCTTGTCCGCGATTAATTCCTTCGAGTGAAACAACTCGAGAGGCTACGCATGGAGAGGGGTTGGCGCACCAAGAGCGGGGAAGCTCATCAGCTTTGGCTTTGTGCGTCGAGAGCGAATCGCTCTTTGAGGGCGAATTGAAGAAGTAAAAGCCAAACTTAATTTCCCAATCTTCAGAGCACAAAGCGTTGCTCCAAGGGAAAAAGAAGAAGCAGCCACGCTGTAACTTCTCTCAATTTTTGACATTTTGTGGAGCTTTTTCCACATCAGATTTTGTGTTGACATAGATTTGTCACGTGAGAGGAACTTAACGGTGATTTTTGACAGAGAGTAGATTTTGGACTAAGTAAAAGTTAAGGGTTTTTTTTTTCGATAAAAAAAAAAGTTTTTGGTAGATTTGGGATTAATGCTAAAGTTTGAGATTTTTTATGAATTGGCCCAAGAAAAATATATGGACTTCATGTTGGTACATGTAGTCGTAATATTTTTGTTTGATATGTTGGTTTGGTTATCAAAAGTTTTGAAAAATCATTCCCTGATTTCTTTATAATTTTCAGAGTTAAATTTTTTTATTAAGGACCACTTTATTTGGTTCAAATTATTTTTCTAAAACATTTAGTTTAGTATCTACCATTTGTGAATATGTGGGGGAATGATGAGGAGAATCAATATTTTCTATGATTGGTTCTAGCTAATCTTGTTGGTATACTAGTCTAGAAATTCCCGATCTATTATTGAGACTGATATTGTTACTGGGAAGGTTAGGTGTTGTATCTATAGTAAATGAAGAAGAATTTCTATGAGTACTAGTTGGAATGGTGATCATAGGAGGAAGATTAGGATTAAGATCGACTGACCTTCTTGATGGAGATGAGCGAAATGAGGGAACCGATCTTGAGTCTAAAGATCTTCTAAAAGATTGAATTTGATGAAGATATTGTTTTATTTTATACATATGAGTGTCAAGAACTTAATTGTAAGGATATATAAAATCTGGAAATGTGTTGCTTCGGTGGTCCCAAGTTTTAATGTGTTATGACGGGCCAAGATAAAGGGGGCTCTATCGTTGGCAGCGGTGGCGACGGCAGGATTGGCATGGCGGAGCTCGATGGTGACATCAGTGATAACACATTGAGATCCTACGCAGTTGGTGATGATCGAGAGATGGTGCTTCGATGATCTCGACTTTTATTGTGCCGTGGGTGGCCAAGAGAAAGGAGCTCCATCGTTGGTGGCGGCAGCGGCAGAGGCAGGAGTGGCGTGGCGGATCTGACGGCGTTATTTTGGATCAAGGAATTGGCGATTCTATGGCGTCTCTCCACTGACTTGCGAAATTCAGCTGAGCCGTTGGGTCATTTAGTAAGAAAAGAGACAGGAAATGCGCATCTTCTATCGTGTGAAATGGTGATGTACAGCGGGACTCAAGATCTGAATTAGGTGGGCTTTTTAAGTCGAACTGGCACAGTGTCAAGTTGATAAGATAGCCCAGTACAGAAGACCTATCCGATTGAGCTTGCGTGCTGGACCTCAGCTAAACATGCTTATTGCTACATCTAATTGCTTGATTAATGGACTGATTTTTCTGGATCATTTCGGGTTAATCACTCTATGTTTGATCGAGGCCTAAAGGCTCCACATAAGTTCCGCAAGACTGAAACAAAAAACCCTAAATTACAAAACAAATTGTTCGTGATACAAATGCACCTAAGATCATGAAATAAGACCTTGAGGGGGACGGGCTCCAGTATATGTCTAATCAAAATAACGTAAATTGTAATTACCTAACCAATCAAAATGCACTTGTTTTCCTCACTATGGACATGCATCAACATAACCTTCGCCAGTATAAATCTCACCCCACTTTTTTGATTTCCCCATCTTTATCATACTTCTCGAGAAAAAAGCACCTGGCAAAGAGGATGATTAACTAATAATTGCACTCCAGTACGGGCACAGGCGCCTTCGTTTCCCCCCTGAAGAAGTTGCTTTCGTGGAGATTCTATTCAGAAGGAAACCACGGTTGGATTGACAGAAGAAGCTTCATTTTGATTTTAATTGCGTGTTAAAACATCATGGACACAACTTTAATTGATTCTCTTGGTTGGTAAAGATGGGGCCTTTACAAAAGCTACTCTACTCTATTGGACACTGAAAATCTTAGACGTACCAAGCGGGCCCTTCAGGTCGAAAATCAGAAGATTACTTAGCTAGGAGGCCCAGTTTTTTTCTTGGGTTCATATGCCTGGTTATCTTAAAAGATTAAATTTGATACTTGTAAATGATGGAAAAAGCGAAGCTCACAATATATAATGATAAAACAGATACATTTTTAATAAGCCTAGTTAGCTATTAACAAGGTTTATCTTGGGTTGAATATGTGCTATTTACAATTTTTTTCCGATTGTTTTTGCATTTTCATATATTTTTCTTTGCCATCTTTTTTTTTTTTTCCGTCTAGTCATATCCTATATTTATTTACAAATCACTATATGTGTTTAATGTTATGTGCAGGTTGGCTTGAGAAGGAGGGGAATCAAATTCCCTATCCTCCACTTCTCAAGTAAGAATGGTGGTCACTAAGGAAACTCTAATAATTCAATCTTCTCTTTTGTCTACATTCAATGTATTGGCTAGGTTTCTAATAAATATTGGGAATCAACATAGGTATGAGGATCGAGAATGCGAATCTACCATATTAAGAAATTGAATTCGATGAGCATATAGTCTTTCTTCTATACAAATGCGTCAAGAATAAGGTCGTACGGATAAAGATAATATTTTTATCCATCCACGCTGTATTATTTCTACAATTGAGCGAATATTCGTACTTAAATCCAAAAGAAACAAAGTAGCCAATAAAAACAGAGTCAGACCCCCTTGGCCCTGTCATCTCTCTCTCCATTTGATTCGCTACCCCGCTGCTACGTTCGAGGGCTCCTCCATTGGCCATTGGATCTTTGACCTCGCCGGCCATCCTCAACGGCCACGGAGGAACCGTAGCTTCCAGATCCGCTGGCTCAGCACCTCCATAGCGCATCGAGACGCCAGATCTAGAGGCCGTCTTTTACCAGATTTGAGTGGATCCCGAGTCTTAATGTGCCCGTGGCCAAGAGCAGAAGGGGTCCCTATAGACGGAGCTCGAGGATGAGAGATGGTGGCTGGAACGGCAGCCAATTTTCTTAGATGGAAGAACTTCTAGGTTTGCTGTCGTCATTAGGGTTACAAAATTTTCGGACGAGGGCCACAGAGGCGCGTTCGGCTTTTATAATTACTATGTGTAAAACGGATTAAGGAGATAAGCGGGTTTGGTGTTTCAAAAATGGAAAGCCATAAAACTCCAGATCCCAAAATTTATTCGTTTTTACGATTCAGATTCCATTCATTTTCCGTTCACCAGTTCTTCGGATGGGTTGTGTTTCTATCCGTCTCGACAACGACAGCTTATTTATCCCCATCGCATGGTGTCCCGCACTAAACAACTCCGGAGTTAATAATATATCAGCAGACAGGTAGCGCCGGTGCAGCACGAAGTAAATCGCACCGGCGCTGTTTAACACTGACTGAATATTTATGCTTCGAAACTTGAATCATCCCTCATTTCATTTCAGGGAGTTCACCATTAGGAAGCAACAATCAAAAACCTCAAAAATTCAAAACTCGCAATCAAAAAATTCCAAACAAACACGATCCGCGACCAGATCTATCGAATCGCGGATCGTGTCCGTATTGAAAAGTTATCTGTACGCTTTCTTTGACGCGCCTCTCAGCAAATGAGTTTCCGCAGAGAGACGCAGCGCCTGTCGAAAGCGACTCCACACCGCACAGCACATTCGCGCATCTAAAAGAACACAGAGGAGACGAGACGAGTTGGGAACGAAGATCTACACTTCATTTCTTTAATTCATTTCTTTCGCAACATCGATCAAAAAAGCAGGGAAACCGAACACGAAACCATAACCATAACCATAGAAACCACGACACCGGACCCACCTAGTAAAGCCCTCACATCACAGACGCGAACTTGAAAAACATATCCAAAGCAGCAGCACCGACGACGAACTCAGTTCCTCCAGTCACCGCCGGAGTCACCGCCGCCCCTGGAGTACCTCGATCCGCCGCCGTACCCGCCGCCACCGCCGTAACCGCCGTCGCTGCGGTCGCGGCTGCCGCCGTAGCCGCCGCCGCCGCCGTATCCACCGCTGCTGCGGCTGTATCCACCGCCTCCCTCGCGGCGGCCGCCTCCGTACCCGCCGCCTCCGCCGCGGCTGAAGCCGCCGCCGCCGCCGCCGCCGGAGCGGGACTGGGCCTCGTTGACGGTGATGTTCCTACCGTCGAGGTTCTGGCCGTTCATGCCCTCGATCGCGTCCCTCATCGCCTTCTCGTTGCCGAAGGTGACGAATCCGAAGCCGCGGGATCTCCCGGTCTCGCGATCGTTGATGATCTGCAAAAAGGGACAAATCGACAGAGAAAACAAGGTCAGATCCGGACCGTAACGCGTCGGGGGTCTGTGTTATCGATCGATCTTCCGTCTCTTGTTGAAAAAGATGAAGATGGACGTACCGATTCGAGGCACAGTAACATAATAACTTTTTCACAAGAGTTTTAAGGGCAGAGTAACATAGTATCAAGCAACACAAACAGATTCAGATTCAGATCGGATCAGATCGACATCGGAGGGGTTCGATTCGAAGATCAAGGTCAGATCTGGATCTCCCCTGCCGCGAGCGACAAACGGACCTTCGAGTCGAGGATGTCGCCAAACTGACTGAACGCCCTCTCGAGGGACTGGTCGTCGGTGGCCCACGCGAGACCGCCGACGAAGCACCTGTACTCAACCTCTGCGGATGCCATTGATGGAACGGAATGAGAAGCTTTCGAGAAGAAAGGAGAAGAGGAGGCGGCTCCTAGGGTTTTACAGGAGACCGAGGAAGAGGCGATGAAATCTTAAAGGATGCGGAGGGTCGGTATTTATAGCGGAGGGGAGGCGAAGGGTGCGCACTGCGCATCGTGTGGTTAATGTGCTAACCGTGGTTAGGGTCATGGGGTTTGTTTGGATGTGGATGCATGAATAGCTGGGTCTACGGATAAGTCTGATCTCGAGGGTAGGTCGGTTCCGACGTGGAATACTTATTTGGGCCGACTTCCTGTTTTTGGAAACGGGGACTGACCTTGCTGGTCCGAGCCAGTTCCAAGATTAAATTGAGAACCGATCAATTTTTTTATTTGGCTTCTTTTCTTCTTAATTTCTTGAAAGGGCACTACAAATTATTAATAACGCATTACATACATTACACATGAAGAACGTTCCAAAGTTAACACGACCCAATTCTCCTCTCGATGTATACATCCTCAAAAGATCTAATCTAGGTTCATCTAGTTTTATTTGGGGTGATCCCTAATAGAATTGGGCCAGTCGAGGTTGGTTCTAAAAATTTGAAATTGGGAATTGAACTAGTACCTATGAGAACCAACCAATTCCACCTGATTCTTGGGTTGAATCGGACCGAATGCTTACCCTTACTCGATCTAAATCCAAAAAAAAGACAGCTCATTCTGCATTAAAGACCTACCAATTAAACAATTGGTACATGACAAAATATACATGGCCTTATCTTTAATTTGAACAAAACATAATTGATTTACCTTCTCCAAAAAGTATCTCAGCACTACTTGAAAGGTAAATTTGTAGAATTCTCCAATGGGTGGGTAAAATGAGTTAATTAATTGGACAATTGGCCGTTGATAATAATAAATAAATAAATGAATAAAGTTCGAGAAAGAATATGTGCTAGCTTGCTAAAAATATAAAAACAACCTAAGGAGGAATTTACCAATATGTGCTATGAAATTAAAGGAAAAAGAAAGCATGGGAAGACAATTTTAAATTTAAAAAATGATAATTAGATAGAGTTAGTTAGGACGGTAGTAGCAACAATGGGAAAGAGAGGATTTGATGTGGTGCGGACCTTTTTAACCGATAGACAATTTTAGAGAAAATAGACTAGTTAAATTTGTTCCTTTAATATATCGATATCTCGTTGAATTATAACCTAGTGGTGGTCCATCATGATATCGATCGATAAGTTGAGTCGGTTATTGAGGATTTGATGTGGTACGTAAGCTAGATTTCTTATAACCGATAAGATTAGCACAATCATAATGAGGGAGATTCAAATTAGATTTTAGTAAATAACATATTAATGGAGGCCACTCTTTTCACGATTATCTTGATAATTTATTTCATAATATTGTAGATTTGTTTCAGCATATCATTAAAATTTAGCGTGAGGATATCATTTTTGTGGATATCTTGCTTGATGTGATATCTTCACGCTGATTTGTACCAATTCTGCACTACAATCATGATTTTTTGCCCTTTTGATTTGTTAGTTCAATAATTTTTTATATATGATGACATTTTTTTTCACACTCAAGATTGAAATATCGAACTATGCATTGCTATAATAATAATTCACCTTCGTTCATGCATTAAACAGGGTGTGAGATATTTGAATTAGTGCGAATCGATATATGCTTGCATACACATATATTCTCATTTCTAACGTTTTTATTGGGATATGGAAGGAAAATCTTTATGTTATCTCCTCTTTTTTTTCTCAATCTCATTCATCCAAAAAATATGGAATGGTATTTGTAAAATCTCAAAAGTTATCATTACCCCTTAATTATCCCACTTAATTAGACTTAATTTTAACAGTAATCACAAAGCGGCAGGTATAATTGATTGTAATTATGGCATTAGGAGTTTATCGTTAAGGACATGATAATCATTATATTTTTTATATAATTTCTTGCTAGAAATATGTTTTCTTATTTTTATTATTTAGGTGAATTTTTGAGTAAAAATATGAATTTGATAATAATACAAATTTTTTATTTCAAGAGTAGAAATTTGTTTGATAATGATGTAAAATTTATTCCTTAGGCCAGGGCAAGTGTGTGCGGTAGTAGCAAGGGCAAGTGATGATAAGAATTTTTTATTTTTCATTTCTCTCCAAAATAGGATGGTAGAAAATTCTTTACTCTTATTTTTGTTGCACATTTATTTTCGAACTAAAAATTTATTTCAGAAATAAAAAAAAATGAAGTTGCTTTATTAAACCAATTTATATTCCAAATCCGTTTCAGGAAAAAAATAATTCTAATCAGATATAAAAACAGCACCAAAACAATAAAAATAGAAAAATAGAAAAACGCACAGAAGAAAGGAGCTCGTCACCGAGAAAAATATCAGCTACTCCGGGACCGCCATGTCAGCGTGCCAATGAAGATGCGACACGTGCCAGAGCCGACCCCGGGTCGCCCTCGGCCTCGGCTCGGCTTGTCCCTACACCCGGATTAATATAAGCCAGCAAGTGGAGATTGGGGGGGGGGGGGGGGAGCGGGACGAGGCGGCGACCGAGTTGACGCTACTAACCGCGGTCACAGGAAAACTCAACCAGAGTGGGGTGATCAGGTGGGGCCCACCGGGGGGGTGGTCACGTGACCCGCTGCTGCGGTGACAGACGAAAAACCGGGGGGGCGAAAGATATTTTCGATTTCCTCATTACTTTCTGTCCCCCGCGATATTTTAGTCCGGCCCGGGGAAAATATCTGGGCGAGGCAATTACGCATGTGCCCCTCGCGCCATGGTCCCCGGTCGACTCGCGAGAGCCCACCCCGGGGAAAATATCAGATATGGCCGTTGAACAAAAACATAAAATAATGAAAATCCCGGACGTTCATAGCGGAGTTTTTGAGATTTTGTGCGTTACGATGTTTATTTTTTGTATAAGATTAACGAGAATGATTAAAAAGTTACAATTCTTTGAGATTTTGTGCGTTACGATGTTTATTCTCTCCATGGACCATAAAACCGTCAATTATAAAAATAATAATTAATATCATAAAAACACATATACTACATTTACCCAAAATTAATTTTTTTATCATAAAAAACTCAAAACCGATATATTGTGATAAATTTACTATTCCTTAATTTTCGTTAATACTAAGTTTAATAACATGGCAGCTAACAAGTGAACTAGTTTGGGTTTTACCCTTTGTTTCATGAGTATATGATATTATTATAATTTAACATAAACTAACATATGGTAATTTTATTACAAATATATTGATTTGGGTTTCTTGTGATAAAAAAATTAATTTAAGTTAAATTTGTTATATGTATATCAATTTAGGAAATTTGGTGGTTAAGGAATTACTTTAGGAGAAATTTATTGTATGTGTATCATTTAGAGTTTATTGTGATATTAATCTTAAAAATAAATTGTCTTCTTCATATCTCAAGAGTAAGAGCTTCAACCATTGGCCTACCCATTTTCGAAGTTAAGGTTTCGCCTCACTTAGTTTGGCAAGGAGTGAGGTGAATGGAATGGAAGGAAATGGATAGAGAAAAAGGGAAGTTGTAATATCTTTGATTTATTTGAATATTCATTTTGTCCAAAAATATAATTTATTTTAAGGTTAATATCACAAAAATCTTAAATCGATACACATATGATAAATTTATAAAAAATTAATTTTTTAATCATAGAAAACCCTTAATTGATACATCTCTAACCACGAAAAATCCCAGACTAGTACACCGATAATAAATTTACTTTTCGTTAATCTTAGTAAATTTTACCGCTAAATTTGTTGATGTGAATGATACATTAGGCATGGTATGGTGAGAAAACCCATACAATAAAAAAACCCATAATGATACACCTATGACAAATTTAATGTTGCACCTATGAAAAATTTGGGATTTTTTATGATGTTAATTCTATGGATTTTACCATATGTCATCCATGTCAACAAATTTAATGGTAATACTTTATGAAAGTCAACGAAGAGTAAATTTGTCACATGGGTATTGATTTAAGATTTTTCGTGATCAAAAAATTAATTTGGGTAAATTTATTACAAATGTATCAGTTTAGAGTTTTTTTATATTCGAAAAATTAATGTGAATTAAATTTATTGTGGACGTGTCAATTTATAGTTTTTTTTAATGATATTCATCCTTTATCATACTCAACGAAAGGGCGAGAGAATTGAGAAACACGACAAAACTTAATTTTCTTGTTATATTTCTTTGCATTATTGGATGCAGGTGGTGGGACTTCATCACAAAAAAGAAAAAAGAAAAAAGAAAAAGAGAAGCTCGCCAAGCGAAATCATTTCTATTCCGATCATAAGAATTCCCATTGTCACTTTTCAAATTCTAAAATTTGCATCTTCAAACGAATCTCTGAACCTTACTTTGTACACTCCTCTTTCAAGTAAAAAGCTACGAAAGAACCCATCCTCCGCCAATTCATTGATCCCGGGAAAATTCAAGCTATTTTTCTTGAATAATAAATTTCTTCAAAATAATAAAATTAAAATATAAATAAAATTTGAATAATAATATAAAAATTCAAAATAACAAAAAAATAACAATGATTTTCATTTATTTTTATTCCTATTTTTATCCACATAATTGAATTTCTTTCTATTTCATAATATATTGCGTCTATAAATTTATATTTATTATATTTATAGGTATATTAGTATTTAATTTATATTAGTATAGTTAATTATTTAATAAAAATTTTGTTATGGATTGATGGAAATAAAAAAAAGAAATAATAAAAGAGAGAAAATAAAAAAAAGTAAATAAAAATGAAATAGGCGAGAGAGTTGAACAACTATATTTTTCGGAATTGCGAAGATGATTCTCTTTTATAACTTGGCATTTGCTAGTTGATCTAGCTTGTCAATATTGCCATAACTCGTCAACTTTATGGATTTATAAAGCCGGAATGAACTCCTTTACTATTTAAGATTTTGATTGTACAATAATCACAGATTGATTGTATTGAATCAGGAGAGATTCTTACGATATCCATTTGTACATTTTCAAGTTCATTTACAATGAAATACCGTTCATACCAAACCATGGACAGGATAAGATAAGACATTATCTAGTTTTTTAGTGCGATTTATCAAACTGTAAATAGAATATAGCAAAATTCATGAATTTCATAATATATATATTATCCAAGTTAGAAATCCAAACGATCAAATGTCACCTAAATTGAATGCCAAAAGACAACATGATGACAACCCAAGATGATAAGTAGCCTTAAATAGGACTACTCAAATGAGATGTTCATATATGTATGAGATCTTGAATGCTGACCGGAGAACAGACTTTTGTGTCGTTAAAACACCTAGAAGCTCTGATCGAGGAAACCACATCGGTCGGATGATATCCATCCCAAAAGAAATGTTTATGGGCATTAGGGCACGGGGTTGGCAATGGAATGCGACAAAGTTCTGTTTACGGACGTTGTGCAACAAGTGTTTCTTGAGTCCGTCAATCCTGTTTCAACACAAGAAAAATATTTTAGGAGGACTCCGTTCCATGGTGCGGATCAGCTAGCCATTGGATTCACGGTTGGTGTCATGTGATCCGATGGTTATGATGGATCCGACCACGTGAACTTAATCCCGATAAGGAATAGCTGAATGTAATTTTGTGAGCCTTTTTCGATTCATACAAGTTGGGTTCGTACCATATCTGGAGGGATTGATTATTGCATCGTAGCCAAGCGACATCGCTTGAAGCATTTGATTGGAGTAGGAAACTAGAAGGTTCGATCCTTCGTCACATACTCCCTCGTGTTTCGATTTCCCCGCCATCGCCGGGATGCACCCAATCGGGCCAATCTCGAAAGACGACAAACTTTCTTGCTCCTCTATTATATAGCCTCTACAATAATATTGGCGAACATCTATTAAGATCCAGTGTTAATCTGAGCAGTATTTCGTCAAGTTAACATTACAATCAATTTCCACAGAAATAAAAGAGAGACATGACATTATCCAAATGTAAACCGGTATAAATCCTAAATAGTTTCAAAGCAAAATGAGTTCCTAAATATGGGCCCTTCACTTATGGTTGGGTTTTTGGCCCAACATGGGCGGAGGGGCCTAAGTAGACCCATCAAACATAAAAAACCATCAGTAGGAAACTAGAAGGTTCGATCCTTCGTCACATACTCAATTGTGTTTCGATTTCCTTGCGATTGCCGGGATGCACCCAATTGGGCCAATCTTGAAGACAACAAACTTTCTTGCTCCTCTATTGTATAGCCTCTACAATAATATTGGCGAACTTCTATTAAGATTCAGTGTTGATTTGAGCAATATTTCATCAAGTTAACATTACAATTATTTCCACATAAACAAAAGAGAGACACAACATTATCCAAATGTAAACCGGTATAAATCCTAGTTTCAAAACAAAATGAGCTCTAAATAACAAGATAAATCATGAGAACAAAATTAGGGGTCACATGCTCAAAGAATAAATTTGTGACTTGGTCAATATAGCGTTTCATTCATTTCCACAGAAATACAAAAGAGACACAACGCAGTCCAACTACAAACCAATATAAATCCTAGATTGTTTCAAGACAAAATAAGTTTTGGATAACGAGATGAATCATGAGAACAATGTTAGGGTTCACATGCTCAAAGAGCAGATTTATGACTTCTTTAACCAAAACCGACAATTGATCATTGAATCTGTTTTCAACATGCGTGACATGATAAGTGTATATAAATGTTCATGTTCGATATGTAATCCTACCATATTAGTAAGTTTTCTTGGGAATTTAGTTATGAGATCAACAATGTTAATAGAATTGCGGGTTATCTCTAGATGCCAATAAAGTGGCAACGAGGAGCTTTGCCAATGGCTGAGTCTTGTAGGTCTTGCTCGTGTTGTACAACATTGGATTGAGGTAGTTCAGGATGTAGTCATTGTTGCCAATTTGAGATGGCCAAGATTGACTTGGCCAAATAGCTGGAGAACGCATCGGATCTCTTGAAGAGTCTTTGTAAATCATTGAGGGCAGCACTCTCAAACAATCTCACTTGGTCATCCAGGGTAAGACATTTGCCCTGTAAAAACACTTCTCATATCATGCGTTTTCAAAGTTCAATTCAAACTAGTTTCGTGATCATATTTTCTATTCTTTTTTCCTGTTATGTCTAAGTGAAATTTTGGTTACATTTTTTTCTATGAGAGTTGTCAAAACTCGGTATCATCTCATATACGGCACGTATGATATTTTAATTTCGAGACCGGTTTCTAATTCGAATTTTGTGCTGTTTACTTTCTCGATGAGTACTTCAAAAATCAAATGGCACAAACCTGAAATAGACTTGTGTCGAACATAAACGAATTATAAGCAAAGTAGCAATAAAAAAAAAAAGGGACTGGACGGTAATGAGCTTACCACGAAGTTTCCTGTTTCAGGAAGAATGCCGCATCCCCCAGACGCGAAATTTACTCCGGTAATCACTCCTGATGTCCTAAAACTCAGGTACGGTGGAGGATTAGGCAGCACCAAAAGTTCGGCTAATAAATCAAGACAAGCTAATGAGAAAATGTTGATAAAAAATAAGGGACAAAAATAATGCAAATTCAACCAATTCCGAGCAATAAATGTTGTTACGATGATGTTTGATTAGTAAGGATAGAAAAATATCCAAAGCTGAGAATCGAAGCATTAGATTTCGATATGTACCGAGGACATCGGGGACGGTCCTCCCGTTGGTGAATCGTCTGTGACAGCCCCGGAGAAATTGCAGCCGTAAGGACGATAATCGGCCTTGGCACGGATGGGCAACAGGTTGTTGTTGCCGCTCTAAAACAGCGAATCTGCAAAATCATACAAAGCCGGGGCGAGCGGGCCTGAAGATGACAAGGACACTACTACTCCTATTTTAAGGTGAATCACCAAAAGCAAAAACGCAGGAAATGTAGAAACCATCGGCGAGTGATTTCTCAACGAACAAAGAGAAAAGGGAAAGTTCAAAAGCGAGATCCTCGATTGAGGACTTGGTCTAGATAGTAGATATAGATTGGATAAAAAAAAAATATCGCACCTAAAAAGTGAGATAAAGACAGGTAGGACAGACGCTGCATGATTAGAAATTGACGTGACACTTTACCTTCATCCACCAGTGGCGATATAAGATGGAAAATGGCCGAGGGTTCGAGCAAAGGCCGGTGAGGACCATCGGGCCTGAGCACGGGTCGGGAAAAGGATAATGATTGACTTTTGTGGACATTGATGAAATGAAATTTGTGCACGTGGAAAGACAAAGGAGGAGAGAGCGAGCATCATTTGGAATGCATCATTTGGAATTGGAATTTTGAGATTGAAACCCAGAAACGGAAAAATGTCCACCATATTAGGGGAAAAAAATCCCCACTTCCTTAATTCTTTTTTTTATCCTTCAAATCAACATCCTTTTACTGCAATTAAGGTTATTTAGTGATCCCAACATTGCAATCGTGTCAAACGATATAAGCACGTGTGTTGGATGATTGATCAAATGAGAAAGATAGAGGACGGAATGGAAGCTCTTGAAGGTGAGAGCAGTGAAGGGCATGTATTTCTATTTTTTCTTATCGAGGTGCACCAAATACTTGATAGAATTAAATATATCCACTTTACTCTCTAAAGGATTTTATATCCCGTCTTATCCTATCACAAATGTTGCCCTAATAACCAATGTAACATAAAGATCCAAAAGACAGTCTTACATAACGTGTTATACATATTAGATTCAATATGAAAGAAAATGTACATGATTAACATAATTTCGTTATATTCTTGAGAGTTGCGAAAGTCAGTTGTAGTATGATATAATATATTGGATTTGTGAATTGGGTGCTTACTAGATTAAGAGAAAGCAGTGAGTACTTTTGTTAATTTTCATATGAGGGTAATAGTGCAAGTTATGGAACATTTATAAAGCAAGACCAGGCGCTTTTGGCTTTAAAGTATAGACACACAACGATTACATGGGAGACATATAATAGCAACTACGACTTGCTCTAATAAACCTTACAGTGCCATCAGTGCATCACTGCAAAACAAGTACTAAGATATTGATACGGGCTCAGTTATTGATGACTTTCTAAAGTCTGTAAATAAGCAAAAGCCCTAAACGCTCGGAACAAGAATACATGCATTATAATTAACCAGCCATAACTTCCGATTTGGAAGAAGTTATCTAGGCTGCTCATGTGGAGATTAATGTTGTGCCTAAATGTGGGAAGTCCATTTGAGGTTGTTTTTAGTTTTAGGTTCCGTTTGTTTCGTGGAAAATATATATTTTTTAAAATAATTAATCATGTTGTTTGAAATAATCATTCAATAGAAAATATTTTCATTACCAGCACCAATTCATGTCAAAACATTCTTGTCAACGAGGAAATTTGTTCTGTTCATTTATTTTTGTGAGCGATGCAATTGATCATTTTTTGAGAAATTGATTTCCAAATTATTCATTTTTTGTGAAATAAATGCACCCTTAAAATCAAATGGATCATTTTTTGAGAAAATAATTTCTAAATTATTCATTTTTCATGAGATAAACGCACTCTTAAAATCAATTATTCTAATGGTTGAGATCAATTTCAGGCCCATCGTTCACACCGGTGTTATGTATCTAGGCCCCCTTTTGTTTTGTGCACTGTTTTAAGCCGGCTCGTATTTGATTGCTACTATGGATTTCCCTTACTCTTCTTAGGGTTAATTTCGAAATTCTTGCCGGATTTTCCGAGGGTACCGTGCCTTTGTGGGTGTGTTGTACTCGAGTGGATGTTGGCCACGAATTCTTTCCGATCATGCTCATCATTGCCAAAGCCGTAGAACGTAATCATCCACTATCGAGAGGTAAAATGGTGGGAGTCGTGGCCGCCGCATGGCCCGCGTCTCCATGGTCGTGCCGTTCGGATGATTAAATCTTCTAAGACGATCGTTACCAGGGAAGCATCATGATAGATTGAGATTGGTAGATCGACGAAGGTGCCTGCCTACTCCCACTTCACGAAAGCCCAAAGCCGAAGGTAAGCGCTCGATCAGTTTGGCTTCGGAGCAATTTTCAGAAGGCGAACGAGGGATTGAGGGTGACTTTTTTTTATCGTCCAACTATGCTATCCGAACACTTACCATTAGAGAGAGATGCCAAAGAGGTTTTGCTAGGGGCACGCGACGCCGATAAGGTCAGGTCGGGGGTAATGGGATGATGGCCAGATCTTGCCTGGGTTCAGGCAACCCCTGTAAGATCTGGCAAGGGGTCATGCGACTCTGACGACGACTTGCTCATGAGTCGCGAGGCAATGGTGCCTTATCTAGGGCGAAGTGACCCCAACAGGCAAGTCGAGCAACCCCGACAAGCAAGATCTCGACCGGCAGCATCTCTCTACGACTACCCCGACTAGCAATTGAGCTGGATCTCGCCTCAATTGATCGCCTTGTGTCATGCTCCCCGATCACGATGCAATTGGGTGAGGGTCTTGAAGCTGATGTAGAATCGTAAACAGTATGCTCTTTTTAACTATTTCTTTTTTTTTTTCTCATTTTAAGTTGCTTTTAATAAATATTTAAGCAGGTGCTTATCAGACATTATTTCCTTTCGATAGAACCCTTTGAGTCAAGCCCGCTACTAGATGCAAAGTTTTAAAAGTCAAAAGTTCTACCAAACTCACTCAACTACTCCCACTTCGAAGCTTTATTTTCTTTTTTTATTTTTTTAACAAGGAACTTTTCCCTATGAAGCGATTGTATACATTTTTCTTTTATGTACTTGACAATTTTTTTTGGTCGCCTACTTTTTTCTCGCTATTAGATGTTTACTGAAAAACCATTAGTGATCTCACCATCGATTTAGAAAAATCTTGCTCAAAAAATTGTATCTCGCTATCCTCATCATGCGAACAGGCAAGCATGCATGGCGGAAATGTGCATACGGTTTTACACAGCAAGACAAGACTCCTTGAGATCCTTCATCACTATTTTATCCCGAGCGTTGCAGCTTGTACCTTAAGCTCTTTCCCATGCCTCAAGAAAGAAGATAAGAGATATCCACGAACGACGCAATTACTACAGATTTTTAAACCCTGCAACTTCGGCAATTATCATGGCGAAAAGCGGTGAAATATGGAATTGTGCAGATAATTCAACCATCCAATTTCGAATTCGGGGTTGTTTCAAGCAGCTGTCTTCGGCTCGGGTGCTGCAGCAGCCACCCCCGTACACGGGGTGAAGCGTGTGGCCATCCTTTGGAACAATGTGCTCGCGCCCACTGAGCTTGTGCTTCTCAAACTGCGCTAGCCCTTCTTTCATTGCGAAGAGGGTGTGATCTTTCCCCATTCCAACATAGTTCCTGGGGTGGAACCGAGTGCCCCGCTGTCAAACGATAATGTTTGGTATCACCCTCTACAGAGTTATCAAAAGGAAGGTGTCATCACAGAAAAAAATAAGAAAGACCGATGGGCTAGATTCAATTCTTTTATCATTTCTTATAGTGGTCCTGCAATTGCTGAATCAGTAGTCACTTACCTCTTCACCAAACTTTTCTTCACTCCAAGATTCTTCGGTTTTGGGCCTCTTCCGTTCTTTGTTCATCCAGCCATTTTCTTTGTGGCCCAACGTCTAAACAGCAAACTCAATCCTCCGCCAGACGCATCTTAAGCCAACAGAAGAAATTAACGCAATTAGCAAATCGTGAGGCCTCTGCAATTGGGCGTGTCTCAAAAAGAGAGAGTGGGATATCTACCACTGGCACTGTTATAAACTGGAATGCTGGTGGTAAGATCTTTGATACTAACTCTCCTACAAAATGATGCTGCGAAGTTCATAGTCTTGATCCCCCCACAGTTTCAATAAAACCCAGAAGTTCCTGCGACAGCATGAACATGTCAACTGGCATGTTGATTAACCAGATATTCCCAAAGGGAAAAGAAAAAAGACAGAGAAGTTGCCTATGATTCCCATTTTTTCTGACCAACAATCTTACTGGACAATTGACACATCATTTACTATGCTCTAGCTTGATAATAGCCTTTACTAAAGACAACAGATTAGTTTCTCTTCACTGAATGGAACATCCTTTTTTATCATTTTCTATTCCATTTTTATCACTGAAAAAATGACCAAAAAAATGACAAAAAAAATCGGATTATCCCAAATGCCGATCAAGGAGGCCAAAAAAAAAAAAAAAAACCAACACCTAGTGCCATGTTTAAATTTAACTAAATGCAATCCATTTCTATAAATATAACGTGAAACCAATGCAGATAGGCAATGAGGATGTTTTGAAATCATCACGATCCCTTAGGCCATGCAGAACATTGCCCAAATGATATCAACCACTCCCAATCAACCTGAACCAACTGTGACTCGGTGGTCAAATCTGAGCCATTAATGGTTTGGCAATCAGACCCAAACCGAACGGAGTTCATTATTTGATGGTTCAGGCCTAGTGTCTACCCAATGAACCAGTTAATCCAACATCACACTAACATGAAACATGCCTAAACAGAAGTAAAAATAGTGCAAAAGTGCAAAAATGTCATGCATGCCAATTGTTTGATGAAATGCCTCAACTGAAATAATATCACTATCAAGCAACCAGAGACATCCATCACTCTATGTCTTGCTATGAAAATGGTGCCTAAACATGTCAATATGATTAAGAAATCAGTTACACGATAGGACATCTTCATGAGCAATTAAGTCAACACTTTAATGGGACCAAGCTCTCTCTGTTTCCCAATCAATGAGGGACGTTCAGCAAGTATCAACCAACACAGCCCATGATTTGCATCAAAGAATGAAATCAAGCACATTAAAATGATTGAAAACCAACAGTACGTCTATATATTACCACAAGCAAACAAAATAACACAAGTGAGAATGAAGTTCCTTCAATTGACATCTAACCAAGACTGACCAGCAAGCATGAGGTCATATCCAATGTACAAATGGCACAAGGAATAGTGGCAAATCAACATGAAGTTAACATGCAATCGACCAAATGCATTTCTATGCTTAAGTACATGCCCATGTCAATCAAAAAACTTGTTAACAAAGCTAATCATTCTTCAATTAAAGCATGAACAGTCTTGACCAGCAAGGTTTCAGATCAAATTTCATATATCCAAGACATCAAAATGCAACCATTCAACAAGAAATTGACACAGATTTAATGTGAAGCTTTCCTTCATGAATGTATATGTTCAAATGATCAAAATGACTTATAAACAGCACTAAACAACCTTCAATTCGATTGATTCAATAAAAATAAATAAATAAAAGTTGATATTAAATCCGGACAGCATGTCACTTGATCACATTTGACAAATATAAGACACATACAGACAAGGATTTGGCAAACAGAAAAAGTGACATGAATCAAGCACAGTTCATTCCTAGGGTAGTATATAGCTTTATATGACCAAAATGACATGCAAACCAAGCCAAATACCCTTCATTAAGATCAAAATCAAATCTGGACAGCATACATCACCATCATTTTTAACATCTTTAAGGCCTAGAGATGCAATAGTTCAACAAGAAATGAACATAGATTTTACATAACACTTCCCTACATGAATACACGAGTGGACGATCAAAATAACATGTAAAGGAGACCCAACGTTAATCTTATGAGTAAAAAATGACGAGCAGTACATGTTATGTGCAAAGTGTATTTCAGTGGCATTAATCCCATATTCAAGCAATTCCAGATACAAGAGGGGTCCTAGCATTCATATGGGCATAGATGAATATCACCTATTCATAGAAGCCATGCCTCCATATAAAAATGATTAACTTAATTTGATTTCGTGCAAATTGTTTCTTGGTAAATTATTGACTAGACAAAATGGAAGATTGATTTTTAGTTCTCTTTTTTACCACTAATTTTGCTAATATTTTCTATCATAATAAGTTTTTTATTTTTTTCATTTTGTGTTTTGCTATATGCTAGTGTTATGGCCCAAGGAAACGACACGATCCAAAGGTTTTTTGAACGCAGGCCGTGACTGGTCTATGAACAAAAGTCTGTTGAATATGTCCAAGTCCTAGGGTTTTTTGAATATTCTAAAATACTCCACGGGGTGGGCAATACTGTAATTGTACATACTTTTTAATAAATGTAGGTAGTTAGGTAAATGAGGAGATGTAATCTCTATCAAATTGAGAAAAGATCTACAGCAACGGTTAAGCCCATACTTGTATATATAGGGATCAGCTCCCCATTCATATCCATCTCATAAGTAATGAGCTTTTGAGCCTCTCTCTTGATCCTTCACAATGTGTGAGTAAGTGTCCTCTTAATGTCTCAAATTCATTTTGTGTCGTTAAAAGTTTAAACTTTTAGTTTAATGTGGGATTGGGTTCATTAATAAATGGGATTCTAATTCCTATATTTTTCATCTATGAAAAATGAAGTCGCCAAACCCATTTCATAGGAAAAGCAAACAAATGGGTTTCTGAACCATATTAGCTTTTCCACTCTATTCCTTCTAATATGGGAATCCAAGAACCCGATCTACTAATAAATCTTGATGCTGTGCCCAAAAAAAAAAAAATTTTACAGCACAATAGCCACGATAAACCAAGAAAATCGCTGTTCCTTTCAAATAAAAAGTATTAGTACCTCTCAACAATATTAGCTAATCTTTCCTGACCTTTTTGAAGTGAGAGTTTACAAGTTTTAGTTCTCCCCGATTTAACGTTGACAATCAATGAGGATGTGAGGATGTGAATACTCTCAAGCATGATCTATCACACTACATTCTTATCTCTAATTCTTGTTCCCCTCCTCCCTCAATCAACTTTAAGGTGCAACATTTCATCAAATTCACCATTGATGCACAACATGTCTGAACAAAAGTTTGCTTCATTGGAATGTTGGATACTAAGGTAGTTCTATCACCCCACATCTGATCAAGAACAGACCAGCAAATGAAAACACAAAGATTCCTTCATATCTGAAATCAGTAAATGACATGGAAATGGAATTGACAAATAGTTTGCATGATGGAAATGACTACAATTTTTACTCATCTTACCGCTGCCTACATTTCCTCTTCGGTCAAGCAACTCTTGGGCGCGTCATCACTTTCAAATCCTCTTGATGTCTCACTGCAAAACCAGTCTTTTAGGAACCTGGGCAAATGGATAAAAATATATTACTGTTCACGTGCTATACAAGAAGATGGATCTATATATATGCATTACACAACAAACCATGATTCTGCATATTTATTTTCGACAATTATGTGAATCTTCCGGCGAAATTTTCTGACAAGATTAGGCAAGTCGGAAACATTATGAAGAAAAGTTACTAAGAGGAAAGTGGGAAGTGCTGTGCAAAGAGCCAATAAAGTTTGCATTGGAGAAAAAGTAGTGCAAATTGACGTATTAAGGGTGAATTTCGGCCAAGCATAAAAAAAAAAATAATCTAGAAATCAATTAGCAACATGAAATTGATGTACATAGAAGAAATCCGTAACATGTAAAGTGATATTGAAGCATATGATGCCAATCATCAAGACAAATGAACAAAGATTTTATTCCTAGTGATGAGCTTAAGCATGAGTAAAGACAATGTGACTAAATCTATTAGTAAACGCACAAAAGGTAGAAATCAGCCATCAACAGTAGAATTCCTAGAATGTGAACCAATTGTTTGAGAAAATGTAGCAACCAGAAGAAAAGTATTCTGACTCAACTCATAAACACACATGCCTATTCATTAACACACATTCACAGCAACTCAGATTAGTCTATTTACACACAGATGGGCATTGAACATCAACATAACGCACATATGGAGGCTAATACATCACGTGTTAATCAAGTATCTATAAGAGATTCAGCAAGATGCATCAAATATAACCTCAAATGGCTACTAAATCGCTCATGGACAGAGTGTAATCCCTTACAAACTGAATTACCCAAGAACTATCTATCAGCAACCGAGTCAGAAATTTCATCAAACAGGCCGTAGTCATCAAATTTCCTCTCGGCTACTCCCATCCACATGCATCCCAAATCGATTCCAGATACGTACTGAACTCGGAATTAAGATAGAATCACAAATCTCGGGATCAATGATCGACGCAAGAGGTTCAGAGGTGTCCACAGTTCGATTCCAGTTTGTCCTGGACATCCGAACAATTCAACACTCAGAATCAAAGTGCCGTGTCCGATTCACTGGATCATAGATTGAAGTCGTGAGGTCACCGATGCGTGGCAGAGCAGCTCAAGCCTCGATCCTTCAAATTTTTCCTGCTCCGACTAAGTTCGGAATCCTCGGCACGTAAGGAAGAAGCAAAACAGAGAATCTCACCTTATCTAACCGCTAAAAAGCGCCGCCGAGAACGGAGATTGACGGGCGTCGATGAGCCAGAAACTGAGAAACAGAGAGGGAAGAGCTAAGCTGCGATGGAGGTTGAGAATGAAGATGGACTGAGGATGAACTGGGCGCGGAGCAGGAGAACAGGAGCTACGGAGCTCCGAGCTCCTGAAAGAGAGGAAAAACAGAGGATTTACGTTTTGGGAAAATGATATCAACGGTCCACGAACCTTTGCGTCGATTGCAATTTGACCTATGGAATTTTTTATATATTCCATATGATCTCTAAATTATTGATAAATATACAATATAGTCATTCTAATTGGTCAATCGACAAATCATGCGTTATATGATGGCATGAATTATTATTTGCCAAATTGGATTAATAGATTAGGATGTATTGACATTCTTTAGGAATCTTTATATCGTGTTTGATAATCCAATACACGTCTAACATGTTTTGACACGCGATCATTAGATGTCAGTAAATCCATCAAGTGATCAGCTTTCTCGACACGTGAGTTCAAAATTCCGACACATGATGAAATAAATTTTAAATTTTTTAATAAATGAAGGGTCAAAATGTAAATATGTTAAATAATAAAAAATTAAAAATAATAAAGGGGAAAGAATACAAATCTAGTATTTTATTCTCTTTTGACTCTTACTTATTGTGATTCACAATTTTTACTATAAATTCATTTTAGTTTATTATTGTTATTTACAATATTAAATTAAAATGATAGTTTAAGATATATACTAATATATAACGCATCTCAACTTATTAGAATTTTCTTTTTTGACAAATGACGTGTCAACTTGTTGTATTGTGTCGCGTGTCGGCGGTACTTAGTTTATAGAAAAAAAAGTTAATATGACCATTTTTTTATCCATCTACTTTAGAAAAGAAAAAAAAAGGCATTAACATGGCCGGCGACCTCGACCGATTCTCACCCGACCATCGCCTGCCCTTTCCGGTGATGGTGGGCCAACGATAGCAAGGGTCTCCATGGCCCTAGATCTATTTCCCTTTTTATTTGATTTAGCTTTTCAAATTCAATTTAATTAATATTTATATTAAAAATCAAATTTGAGGGCAAAACAATGTTGTTTTAGGACAAGGATGTTGAATGGACATTAGACCACACCACGTGGGTTTTCTAGCAAGTCTCATTATGTGTCTAATTTTTTTAAAAAAAATGGTATTACTTTTTAGAAGTTTTGGCACTTATGTGTTCACCCACACTAAATTTTGACATTTAGAGTATACTTCTTCCAAAAACTAAGTATTTTTCTAAAAATGATTTACAATAAAAAAATATTTTTATCATGAAATTTGGAATGAAATAAATGCAACCCTTAGTTTTATATCTATATAATTATATTAGGTAAGGAGACACTTCCTACTCTTAAGGAAATTTTCATATTCTTTCTTTTTGAAAAACGATGTCGATTTATATATATATGCAAGGATAAATGTGTGAACTAACAAATTGAATGTTAAACTCTACATAAATATTTTACATCGTAAGTTCCTTCATTCAACTTATCTTGTTTTCTTAATTTTAATATTTTAAAAATAAGTTGTACATGTGACGATATCTTCTCTAGTTATAGAAGCAAAATTGCATTGTTCCTTATCAAAACATATGAATTTGTTTCCACTGTTTCCTGTTGGTAAACTATAATAAGAATTGATAAGTAAAAAAACTAGTGGTAAATAAAAATGATGATTAACTTTTTCTGGCTAAAATGTTTGTAACTTATCAATAGAAATTACCAACTCCTTTCATATTTTAAGAGTTAGCAATTTTGTTTACTAACTTACCAATGTTTATTTTTAGAAATTACCAAAATCTTCAAATTTATTAATTATCAAATGAATTACAATCTTAAATTAAATTTTACCAACCTTTGTCAGATTAAGTTATGAACTAGTCTTGGATTACCATCTCTCATTCAGTTACTTATCAACGTTTTATTATTTGTTCTAACTGAGCAACTCTCCTATTGAATTACCTTTTTGATTCCTCTTGATTAGCAACCTTTCACACTTAGGTTATGTTTGGTAATCATCCATAAAACAACTAATTCTATTATTTTGTTCTTTGGAACAAAAAAAGAACAGAAATCATTTTGGTAAAATTTTTGTTCTTGGAAATAAATTTGAAACAGAATAAAAAAGTAGAAAAAAGTTACTTCTTGTTCTCGGACATCCGGACCCCTATAGTGCCAAAAGTTGGCACAAAGAGATACTTAAATGTTAAAAGTTACAAAAATGACACTTAAGTGTCAAAATTGGAGCAAAATTGATCACTTAAGTGCCACCAACGAGAAAATCCAATTTTCTAGCGAGTTGCGTGTAAAATGATGTCATTCGTATGCTGATGTATAAACGGTGTCAAAATGTGTCGTTTTAAATAATTTGAATTTTAATATAATAATTAAATTAATTAATTTTTAAAAGTTAATTTTAAAAAAAAAGGAGGGGGGGGGGGGGGGGGGAGAAGGAGGAGAAGGGAGGCAGTTGGTGACTATGGGCTTAGCCCTCATTGCCGTTGCCACTGCCTCCCCTCTATCATCAGGGAGGTGGGGGAGTGTTAGTTGGGGTTGTTGAGCCGGGGTTGGGGCGGCGGCCCCTTGCAGACCCAGCAATGAGGGCTGCGTGTCCTCGCCCTAGGTTTGGGCAAGCTTCCTCCTCCTCCTCCTCTTTTGTTTTTTGTTTTAATTTAAATAAATATAAATTATTATTTTGTTTTTAATTTAATTTAATTAATTTTTATTTTATTAAAATTTAAATTATGCAAAATGATGTCAGTTTTGTGTGTGTTTTGCTGATTTAGCATTTCGGCGAGCCACATAAGCGAGAAAATTAATAAAAAGGAATGCAACGTAGGATTTTCGGCGAAACTTACCGGATGTGGCACTCAAGTGTGCCATTTTTCATAAAAAAAAAGTGGCACTTAAGTGGCACTTTCGTAAGTTTTAGCACTAAGGTGTTTTTTTGTGCTAACTTTTGGCATTTGAAGCATTCTTTTACCCTTGTTCTAGGAATAATTTCAAGAATCAAGCCCAAATTTTATCTTTTATTTTTTTCTCCTTCTTCTCTTCTTCTTCTTCTTTTTCCTCCCAATCCCAAGTGGTCATCGACCACTTGCTAGCCATCACCATTAGCGTCGGCAATGGCGGTAACCCAGGTGAGGTTTGCAAGCTCACTAGAGGCTCACCTAGCCACAACAAGCCTTGGCCTCGCCAGATCTAGATGAGGCCAATCTCGCACCGCTTTTGGGTGAGGTTAAGCCTCGCCTAGCCAGCGGCGAGGCTTGGCCTCACCTAGCCACCGGCGAGGCTTGGCCTCACCTAGATCTAGTGAGGCCGAGGCTCGCCATGGCAGAGTGAGCTTCCAAAGAACTCGCTAGACCTTGCCATGCCGATCGCCAACCATGGCGGTCGGCAACCGGCCACAAAGAAGGAGGAGGAAGAACAAAAAATAAAAAATAAAAAATAAAGAGAGAAAATTAATAAAAAAATTAAAAATAAAAATAAATAAATTTAAGAATCCTACCAAATGTATTTCTATTCTAGGAATATAAATTTTTTGTAGTTACCAAATATGTTGTTTTGTCAATAAATTGTTATCGGGAACGAGAATAAAAAAAAATCATTTCCTAATAAAAAATTATTTTAAAAAAAAAATGATTACTAAACGCGACCATGAAAATGGGGATACGCATTTTTTATAATTAAATAGAAAGAACAAACCAAAGTACATCAGAAGACAAAAGGACCCCAAAAAAAGGAGGGCGCGGGAGTTGAAAGTAGGTAATGAAATCTAACACCTACCCAACCAGCCGAAATGGTTTACTAGCATTCACACATTGGACTTGGAAAGAAAAATCAATCAACCCGCAGATCGCGGTTGTGACCAAATAAAACCGATGTGATCGATTCCTAATTGCACCAATCATTGCTTTACTTTTCTTGAAAAGAAAAGGTACCATTTCGATCCGGCACCAAAATTATATTGACCAACAAAAGCAAACAACTTATAGACATATCATCACGATTTAGTTACCCTGATGATAATACCACAAATTATTATTAATTTTCTTTTAATATGAAAAAGGGTTAAAGTTGATATAATTTTTTTTTTTGAGGTAATGACAAAAATAGTTCATAAACTTTGACCCAATATGTCATGTGATTCTAAACTTTTATTTTGTTCAATTTATTTATTGAACTTTATCTTGATTTACAATATGATCCTTCAATTTTTAATTTGTTCAATATAGTCATTGGACTTTTAGTGTAAATTCAACTTGGTGTCTAAACTAAAAGTTTAAAGATATATCAAACAAATTGAAAGTTTAGAGATCACATTGCATATATATATTTATAATTCATTGATTAAATTGAATAAATTAAAAGTTCATTGACTATATTGCATATTGAGCCAAAGTTCGATAATTATTTTGTCATTTTTGTCATTTTTTTAAATACCTCGGAATATTAAAGCAATCCTCAATCCATATAATATACAATAAAAAAATTAATTATACAAAGATAAGCAAATAAATATTTTAGTAGTCATGTCCCCTTTTGAACGTGCAGTTATCCACACCTCTACGGAACGTGCCCCCGCAATCGCCTCAATTTCCGGCACCATGTTCTTTGATTTCTTTTCGTATTATATATATAGGAAAGCCGAATCGATCAAAACGCAAGAGAAGAAAAAACAACCATGACTTCTCTGCGCGTTTCTCTCCTCCTTCTAATCTTGTTAACAACGTCATACGCAAGCGCGAGGAAACTTTCAGGAAACACCGAAGAGGCGATGGTCGACGAGCCCGTGGTCAGCGTGGTGAGTGCACTGCCGAACGGCACACAAGCCATGCAGATTCGTTGCAAGCGCGATGGCTCGGCCACCGCCGTGATCGACCAGGCATTGAGCGTGGGGCGGGGATGCAGCTGGGCGGCCACGGAGAAGGCACTGTACCGGTGCGAGGCGGTGTGGACAAGGATGTTCGCGGCGTGGCATGCGTTCCAACCCCACCGCGACGTAGGGCGGGGCCGGGTGCTTTGGCTAGTGAAGGAGGAAGGGTTCTTCCTCGGTGTGAACGGGACCGGTTGGGTTAGGAAGGCCATTTGGGAAACTGAGTGAAAATGCAGGGTTTGTTGTGAGTTGTAGAGTGCTTCTTTAGTGATGTCGTTATTGCTACTAAATCATTGAGGGAATTCCACTTTGTGTACCATGAGTTTGAAATCCTCAATTTCAATGATTGGATTTCCTGGAACTCGATTTGAAAAAAATTGAATTTTTCATTTTAGAAAATTTTTTATTGTGGTTTTCTTGTGTGTGCATGAGAATAGACTTGAGGTAAATGGGACGTTGAACAAAAAAAATTCTAAAAAATGATAGTTTTTACGTCCCTCTCCCCTAAACTTAAAACTCTAAACCCTAAATCTCCACCGAACTGCCCATTTTAATCCTTTCTTAGTATGATCCCACTTAAAAAGATCCACAACCAAAGCCAAACTACAGATATATTATTTTAACCATCTAAATTACTAAAGAAATATCGCAATTATTACCATACTATGCATGAGAATAGACTTGTGAAACTAAGCAAAAATAAAGAAAGAGCCCGATTGAAGAAATGGAGGGGAGAGAGAGGAAGATGAATTATTGTTCATTTTCATACTTTGTTTATGCATGAGAATAGACTTGTGAAACTAAGCGAAAAGAAAGAAAGAGCCCGATTGAAGAAATGGAGGGGAGAGAGAGGAAGATGAATGACATTGTTCATTTTCTTAAATTTGAGTATAGATTCTTTGTTTCTCATTTTTCAAAGCAGAAGATGAAGAAAATATTTTCCGCAAACTAAACTGCTAATTTGTGGAGAGAGTAAAAATTTGGAGCTTGCTCTATCACAAGTGAACACGGCCCCATTTTTAGTGGCGCGTATCCGAATAAAGCTTCGGCGCTAAGCAAAGGACCAGAAGCCCAACCCAACCCATGACCGAGTCATCGAAACCTTTGTCTTTCTGACGGAGAGATTGAGCACACGAAGTTTTCTACGGATTGGGCCGTGCGTGCTGATGAATCCGGATTGCATTCTCTAGTTGGGGGCCCAAACACGTGACCGCCATTATCTAATCTAATGGCCCGACTGTACTGGAAGGCCCGTCTCACTTGAGATGGTCCTTGAACATCTGGACTCGGCTCACTAGGCCCAATTTTAAATGTCACTACACTTGCCTCCAAAATGCCCTCATTCCACCCCCCATTGAGAAATAATTTACTGTAGAATCTGGCAAACCACCTTAGGGAGGTGACTGCCACGGCGAAGGCAACTACCACACGATGGTTGTTGGTTGCCTTGGCTTGAGGCTTGGAGAGCCAGAGCACGACTGCCTCTTTGTAAAGGCCTTTTCTTTGACCTAACACACAAAGACCGTCGGCGCTTATGGTTCATGAGATGATGACCATTACCACGCAGCGACTCACTATCTCTAAGGCTCGCAGCCACGATAACCATGTGGCGGCAGTAGCAATGGTCTTATGACATCTGAAGCCTTATGTTGGATGGGAGAAATCTTGTTGTGTTATTCATAAGTCAACACTTACATTCAAACGATCATCATCTTGTGTGATTACTTTGAGTACTCCTTTCGAGAATTTAGTCTAGGATGAGATTGTTATATATCTTTTATGAGATTGTTATACACCTTGTTTTTAGATCCTTGTTTTTAGATATGGGACAGAGAGTTCGCATTAGTGGCATTTAAAGTCGGTTAAGTCCCAATCACCAAAATTTGTCGCTAAACTCTTCAAGGATGAGGCTTGATCACTTAAACTAAAAGAAACTAGAGGGGTGACCTTAAATTTCAATCAAAGCAAAGAGTACAAAAACTATTAGTGGTGTTAACCCCATCTTTTAATAATGATTAATACCCTGAAAAACCCCAAATTAATATATCCGTAACAAATTTACTAAAAACTAATTTTTTCAACTATAAAAACCTCAAATTGATACACCCATAATAAATTTACCCCCAAATTAATTTTTTGACCACCAAAAACTTTAATCTTGTACACTTGTGACAAATTTACCCTCTATTAACTTCCGTTAAATTTTATTGTTAAATTTGCTAATGTAAATAACACATAGTGACATGTTATGGTAACTTGGCAAGTCCATGTGAAAATCCATAGGATTAATGTCATGAAAAATCTCAAATGTGTCATAAGTGTCCGTTAAATATATCATGAGAGTATCGTTAAATCTGTCACAAGTATATTTATTTGGGATTTTTTTTTTTTATATTTGTCATATGGTTCATGTGAAATTACCACGTCATCATACTACGTTATGATGTGTCATCTAGGTTATTAAAATTTAACATTTAAATTTAGCGGAAGTTAATGGATGTAAATTTGTCATAAATGTATTAATTTGGAATTTTTTTCATAGTCAAAAGATTAGTTTAAGGGTAAATTTGTTACAAGTGTATCGATTTAAGATCTTTAATAGTCAATAAATTAATTTGGGATAAATTTGCTACAAGTGTACTAATTTGAAAATTTTAATTTAGAGTACATTTGTTACAAGTGTATTGGTTTATGGTTTATTAGAGTATTAACCATTTTAATAATGCAAACGTCTATCTTACAAGGATATATATGCCACTGATAAAATATCCAACTAATCTCTTGGACCAGATAAGAAATAAGTAAAAATCTGAGCGAATGGTGGCATTAATACAAGTCATAATTAGTCAAAATAAGAACAAAATTCAGGGCGATTTCTAGCAAATGAAAGGTTTCAACATATTGTCATATAATCTTAACTGATTTGGACGGAAAGCACACCCTTTCAACTTAAGCATTATTTCCCAACAGCTTTTATACTTTGCAAAATGACAGTTATCCTCTTGAATTACTATTTTTTGTTAAAGCCGCTAGTTTTCCCATTTGCATAACTATTAGGCGTTGCATAAAAATGAAGTAACTCATTTCCCCTTACCAATCTACCCTCTACTACATGGTTAAAGACAATTAGAAAATATAGAGGGCTGTGTGGTAATAAATTTAAGGAAATTTAGCAGAGGTTAATTTGTTCCTAAAAAAAGAGCTAGTCCATATTCCTATGATATTTAACAGATGCGCGGATAGAAAATTAGAGGATGCAAAGAAAAAAAATTGAGTTCAAAAATAGGAAATCTTTGAAAAAATTATCCAAAAAGTTCAAAATCTATTGCATTTTTACAAATTCAGTTCTAAACTTTTTAATTTTGTCAATTGAGTCAATCAAACCAATTTTAACTGGAAAATGCTGATATGGACATCAGTCATCCTATGTGACACCACTCAATTCTAACATGGACCTTTTTGAATAATATTTTAATATTTTTTCTTTTCTTTTTTTCCTAACCTTAGGCTAGTGAGGTCACTAGCCATGGGTGAGAGTCGTGACACCCTCCCCTGACTTGGCCAAGGGCCTCTGCACCTTTGCCTTTAATAAGTGAGGGTGCAAAGGCCCTTACTCATAGCTTTTGCACCCTCGCCTTTGATATGGTTAGACCTAATCAAGGCCCGATAAATGCCATTACCATAATCATTATTACCCAATTTTACTCCATTTTTATCTCCACTACTCTTGCAAGTAAAATAAAAAACTACCTCATTACAATCATACAAGCCCCAAATAAGATCACAAACTTAAAAATCACTATCACTATATATTCTTATCAAAATTTTGATAGACATTACTCAAAAAAATCCATCAAGGTAAATGGAGATCACTTTAGATCCATCACCATTAGCCTCTCACAATCCAAAAAAATCACAATTACTTAAAAGAATAATTAGTGAAATAGTCATAAAACTACATTCCTCTACAATAGTTAAACTCTTTACCTCCACTAACTTTGTGATAACATTACAGTCCTCAGTTAAATTACAATTCATCACTAAAAGCCAATATCAAGACCTCATGATCGTTGAAAGAGAATATCATCATGAAAATCAAAAAGTTTATGCAAAACATGTTTTCCTAGAAAATTGGTATCACCCACTAATCGGTTTGTCAAAAGCCATGAACAAATCATTATTGAAACCAAGTCTGTGACATTTAAACATTTTGTATGATCTGAAAACCCAAATAATATCACTCATTCAATAGCCACGATCCTTATCGTCATACCCAATTATGATTTTAAGTCATATTAACCTCTAAATTATCATATCTTCCAACCTTCACTTATGGGGATTGTTAGGAAGCTTGGTGGAATGCTTTTTTCGGTCAAAATGAAGATGTCGGTCACACCTTGCTTTTTTATTTCAAAACTAATTACAACATTGAACAATTAACTTTTCGGTTTAAAAAAGGGATAAGTACTATAGAAGTCCTAAAACTTGTTACGAAAATGCAATTGAGTTCTAAAACTTGCAAAATGTGCAATTAAGTCCTAAAACTTGTCAAATTATTTCAATCGAATTCTAAAATTAACACCGTCGACTTTTTTAATGGAAAAAATGCTGACGTGGCATTTAAAATTAATTTTTATTTTCCAAGTAGCTTATATATATATATATATTATTTAAATTAGATTTAAATATTAGAAAAGAAAAGTTAAAATTTATTTAAAAAACAAAACAGTTCAAAAAAAAGAAGAAAAAAAAGGCATTCGCTGCTCAGTTGATCACCTCACGACTCTCTCTCTCTCTCTCTCTCCCTCCCCGTCTCTCGTTTGTTGCTCACCCGTTGCACTCTAGTCGACGCAAGGCTTGGGTCTGTTCGTTTTTGGTTATTGTTCCTTCGTCTTGGACGAAATTCATCATCAAGAGCTGAAGTGGCCTGAGGAAATTTTCCATTTTGGATGGTAATTGGAAAATCCGATTCATGCATTAGGGTACCCAAAATTTGATCTTGAATTAAGATGGAAAGTAACGAAATTTAGTAGTAGCCAACATAAGTTGATCCCGTATTATTAGCAACTGCGGAGGATGCGTTATACTGGTCGGTGCAAGCATTTTATTCAAGGAAAGAGATTTATTGCCATTATTTGTATGATGAACAATCTTCGATGGGATTCCAAAAAAAAGAAAAAAGAAAAAAAAAGAAATATCCCTCTATTCTCTAACTATAAGTCTAATACAAAATAAGAAGTGTGGAATTGAATATGCTTATGACATGAGCGATTGCAAGTAATAAGGCCAATCGGTCCCCTATTAAATAGGACACAAAAGCGAGGCAAGCGACCACATCCCATGTTTCATGCGGTTTCCCACCATTGATTAGGTAAGTCACTAACACCATGCCGTGATCATCTTATGTTTCTTCTTTTTCTTTTTTAATGTAATCGACCTCATGCTCTTTAATTATTCATCAATACATGTAATCACATCTTTATAAATGTATGCAAATCACCCCGCTCTTATGTGTCACTTAACGAACTCTGCCCATTTGATGGCAAGTGTGGCCTCCTATAGTTACATTAAGTGGACAATGTTAAATTTTGATGATGAATTCATTTGGCATGATGGATAAAATATGGTTTGTGCTGCTGTTCATTAATATTTAATCTTTCAAATTCATTGCTCATGCACTCAAATTAACATGATTTGAGAATCATTATATGTATGCTTAGGTTTCTTATTAGGGGTGATCGGTCCCACTGGGGATATGTTTTAGGTTTGGAACTTAAAATCTAAACTATTAGGGTTGGCTCCTAGATTTTGGAATCGAAAACCGATCTTGTTGACCTTGGAATCGGTTGGGGCTTCTAATTTTTTTTTTTTTTCAATTATATATATAATATGATTCTTTTTGCTTGAGGATAATATCTCAAACATAATCCGGTTCAAAATCGGTTTTGTTCCAAGTTCTATCCTAAATTTCGGCCTTGCAGTTTCCATGTTTCAAGTTCTCGAGTATAAGTGACTGCTTTCCCATTTTTGAAATAAAAAACTGGATAAGTCCCCTTATGAATCAACCTTAAACTGGCTAGATTAGATAAGTTTGGGCCAGTTCTCAAGTTGAAAATTGGTCCGATTGCTCTCCCCTAATTTTTATTATCGTGAAATCTTATTTTCCTTTTTTTGTAAGTAATATATGGAACCCTCGAACAAGACCTAAAGGACAAGACAGATCCAAAATTAGAGAAGCATCGTGATGTGTCACAACTCACAAGTTTCCACGCCACAGCCCCACAAAAGGGACCAAAGTGTGTTTAAAGAACTAAAGAGAAAAGTGATGTTTCTCAATTCCTTGACTGGTCCAATTTTCTTTAACTGGACCCCTCCATAAAGTACTCCACTTCAAGCCGAAGTCTTTAGTCATTCCCATTCATATTTGGCCCCGACATTACGGAATCAAAATATAAAACTTTAGTGCTCCATTATTTTTATTTTTTAAGAATGCAGCCATCACTTTCTCGCACCAAATGAAAAACATCACCATCACGTCATGAACAGTTGGGCCACTTCCCACAGTGTGAGTGGACCATAAAATTTTCTACCGACGTAAATATTATATATGCTCTAGCAAAAGTTGACCATATTAGCAATTTTCTTTGCCCTTCCCCATCCTAATTTGGCTTATTTATTTATTTATGTGGGCTAGGTGAGAGCAAGAAAGCTTTCAAGAAGAATCCCACCGACGACATCTTTTGTTTCCCTCTCCCTCCAGAAATTTCCCCCCTCTTTCCTACCATCCTCCAAAACCATAGTGTGTATTATGCACGCATAAGCAGAAAAGAAGAACACCATTGCAATATGGGGAATTGCCTCTTTGGAGGCTTCGGAGAGGCTAATCAAGAGATCGTCAAGGTGGCGGCGCCCAACGGCGGGGTCATGGAGTTCTACGCCTCGATTGCCGTTCGAACCATTGCCGACGAGTTCCCGGGCCACGGCATCTTCCGCGCGCACGACCTCTTCTGGAATCCGCTCCCTCTCCACGAGGAGCTGGTGGCAGGAGAGTCGTACTACTTGCTCCCTTACAACGTCGGCGACCGCAGCAAATCGCGAGATCAAAAGCTGTTATTAGGTAACGAGGTCGTGAGAGAAGGCCATGTCCGCTCCACCAGCATACCGTCGTCGCTCGTCGCGCCGTACCGGATGTCGCTGGATTACCAAGGCGCGTTGAAGAGGTCGTACACCGAGGTCTTCTCTAGGGACAGCGGCAAGACCAACAATGGGGTTTGGAAGGTGAAGCTTGTGATTTGTCCGGAGCATCTGCTCGAGATATTATCACAAGAATGCCGGACGCAGGAGCTGATCGAGAGCGTTAGAGCCGTCGTGAAGTGTGGGAACAGCCCGGCACCCGGCGGGTTCTCCGACCAGTGGAGCCTCCCAAGCAGTGCCAGTAGGAGTGGTTTCTCTAAGACTGAAGGCGTGGTGGATATTTAGTAGGAATTGTAGTTCTCAAACTGCTTTTTATTTATTTATTTCTTTTAAGTCTTGCTTGTACTCTACCGTAAGTTTAATCGAAGAAATCTTTCTTTTTCCGGTATACCGAGGGCAAGGAGGCGCTTCAAAACATAATGAGTAGGATCTAGAGGTGTGCAAAAGAATAAAAATTACTCATAACCGGACCGGATTGTCCAAAAACCAGCTATTCTCATGGTGATCGGTCCAATTCTGAGCTTCAATTTACTGAACTGGTGAGTATCGGCCCGATTCCCGATTACACGTGTGGAACTGTCCATTCTTCATTTAGGTCTTGCTTGTACTCTATCGTAAGTTTAATTGAAGAAATCTTTCTTTTTCCGGTATACTGAGGCCAAGGAGGCGCTTCAAAACACAATAAGTAGGATCTAGAGGTGTGCAAAAGAATAAAAATTACTCAGAACCAAACTGATTGTCCCAAAACCAGCTATTCTCATGGCGATCGGTCCGATTCCAAGCTTCAATTTACCGAACTGGTGAGTATCGGCCTGATTCCCGGTTACATGTGTGGAATTGTCCATTCTTCATTTTAGACTAGATTGGTACATATATATAATTTTTGTTTTATCTTTTATGTTTTTAGATCAGAATCCTAGTTTTCTTTTCGTCTCTCTCCATCTCTCACCTCACTTATCTTGTGGCCTTACCTCCCTCTCTTATCCTCATTTGCTCTCAATCGTCTTCCACCTCATCGCTCCCTTTATCACTCTTGCTCTCGGTCACCTCCAGCCTTTGACCTGATCGCTTGCTCTCAAGCGTCACACCTCTTCCATTCTTGCAGTCGCAATTGTAGGTCCTTCAGTTTGACGATTAATCGTCTCTTTCGAAGCTTGTTCACTTGGCAACTTGAAACATACATGAATAGGTAAAAAAGAGATTTACCGTCACTATGTTTTTTTGTCAACATCCCACGACATTTTCCCTTGGTTGGTTTATCCAATTTTTCTCCTTCTCTCACATTCCCTGTGGCCCTTGTCATTAAACATCCTAAGGGGACAATTTCGCTATTTAGTTTTACTTTCTAACAGTTATTAACAGGAGCACTGGCCAAATTCTCGCAATTCAGATGTCTCTTCTAGATCAAACCTCATATTTGATGATCTAAGAGGGTCAAGTATGCCAATGGAAAAGATCACGACAAAGGATGTGAATTCTCCGCTTTGGATAGATGAATTGCATGAATTTATTGGGGACATTTCAACTGGTTTTGTGGATCCATCCTAGAATCGAACTGACGTTGCCAGGTGAGTCCATAAATCTAGAAAGCATTTTCCGATTTCAATTTTTTGGAACTGATTTTTAGTGGGCAGTTCTTGATTTCAAGGTGGGAATCGACCACCCTAAAACCAATCACCTCTAGTCAAATCTAACACATGTAATGTTCGCGATTTTATGCATACAGTAGTTATCGGGTTTTATAATTGAACCAAAGGCAAATTTACAAGATGGTTGTAATTTTAGTTCTAGGACTTGGTGATTCTATGGTGTCTCTGAACTGACCTTGAAAATTCAGCTAAGCCCTTAGATTGTTAAGAAACAAAAACAAGGAAGGTGGCCTTTCTATTATGTGAAATGATGTGCAGTGGAACTCAAGACATGGATCAAGCGGGGTTTTTGAGTTAAACTGGGACAGTCTCAAATTGATAAGATAGCCCAGCGTATTGGGTCATCGATTATATTCTCATTTTTATAGCCCTCTCCCATTCCTCGGATTTCTCATTGTATATTGGGCTCATGATTATGGGAAAGCCCAGTGCAGCATAGACTTGTTGAATTGAGGTTGCGAGCTACACCTCAGCCCAACAGGCTTATCGCTACAGCTAAGTTTACTTGAGTAATGGAATCTGGATGATTTCAGGTTCATCGCTCGATGTTCGATTGAGGCCTGCCTACTAGATTCCACAAGACAGAGCAAAGCCCCAAATTACAAAACATCGTTCGTAATATAAACATACTCATTTGATCTCCTAAGGCAGTGTTTGATTGTGCAGAAAGGAATCTAATATAGGATAAGATAAAGTGAGATTAGAAATTCTTTGGATTCTGAAAAAATCCATCACGTGTTTGATGCGCAATCCCCTTCTCGAGCTCGTTGCAACGTCTAACAAAGCCATGAAAACCCTGACCGTGGTCTCTTTTCGGAAGGCCTCTTCACTCTATTCGCAACCTATGGTTTCTGTCACGACCGCCATCGCATCCTCCAGCTATCCAATCCTCCCTGTCCGAGGAGACCCAGTAGGGATGCTGGGGGCACTTGACCGTGTTGATTTAGGGTGTAGCTGCGCGTACCACTGATTATGAGGCCGTAGGAGTCGACATTACGGTCTTGGTCGTGGAATATCCGCACACGTCCGAATTACATTCAATCCCGTGGAATTTGGAATTATATCTCGAGGGAGACCGGCTGCGATGCATGTCAAATCTAAACGACGTGAAGTATAATTAGCTGACCAGTTGTGGCGCTCTTATTTCTCCTCTCCGTAAACACGCATCAACCTAATCTCTCTCTCAAGCGTGCTTTGTCCTACTCCGCCCACAAGGATCATCTGCTCTGGGCCTTTCCCGGTCCGTGAAGGGAAGAACTTTTCCACATTCAGCACGGCCGATCACGTGACACGTACAAAAGAGAAGATTCTTATCGCGTTTCATGGCGTCAATACGCGCACGCTGTCCTGTCAACGTCCCATGCTGAGAGGGGCGAGACGGACGGAGGAAATTGTCCTGCTAAGTCCTCGTAAAAACCATCACCACCGACGTTTCCGATCGCTTGGCTTCTAGAGCTACAACAGCGGGACGTACCTAATACGGAAAGAACCTCACTGTCGAGAGACAACAAAGTCAAAAGCGAAGGGCCTATGCGTTCGTTCCATCTCCAGCCATACAGCGACGACGACGGGGATCTCGTAACTACTGCTCGCAGCGATGTCAATCTCGAAACAGGACGTTTTCACACTGCGGTAACACCATCACCAGCACGTATCTCACCCCGCGTTTTGATTCGCCCCCCATCTTTTATTAAACAATCTGAAGAAAACAACACGCACAAGGCAAAAGTAAATGATTGACTAATAATTGCCCGTTGGACAGGCACCTTTCGTTCCCTCCCTCCTCCCTTCTCTCCCCCCCGATAAAGCGGCTTTGTGGAGATTCTGTTTGGGAAAAAACCAGAGTCGGATGGACAGCAGAAGCTTCACCTGATTTATTTGCGGTTAAATCATCTTTAATTGATTCTCTTGGTTGGTAAAGATGGGGCCTGTCCTCACCCTTATCTATGGACACTGAAATTCTTGGACGTACCGAGCGGACCCTTTCTTTCTATTCTGGCCAGCTTTAGCAGGGATGATTGGGTCTGGTCTTTGGACACATCCAGAGAGTACCATAGAGAGAATTTCTTCAACAGTGGGAGTGAAAATGGTTTCCCGATTTACGCGTAATTGCCGAGAGAGCCCGAGCCCGAGCCCGAACCCACCAAAGTATCTGGTTCGACCTGCCTTGGCTTGAAAACTCAAGCCAATGGCCATGATGTATTAACCGCTCCACATTATACCGCATCCTCAATGTAGGACTTCTTTCACTTACCACCCTCACACGTGCACCTTAACACTACTTGGGCAGATGCCTAGCAACAAAACTCTGCGTGTCTCGTTCGATTTCCGCCCGATACTGTAAAGGTTGTTTGCTTCTGTCTGTACCATGAAGCTCATCCCCCATCCCATGATCTGTAGTAAAGAGGGATGGCCCTGAAGAGAAATAGATGGCTTTGCCCTAATCATCATCGGCGCTCTTATTTTCGATATTTAGCTAAACGGAGTTTCTGTTTTGCAATTGGCTTAGTTATTTATTTTGTACGATCACACGAGATTTGCGCACGAAAGCATTTTAACTATAATATGAGGGAATCGTCCTCTAATGGTACACTCGGCTCCACGCGTGTCTAAGCACGGATATTATATTTGATAAAATAGAAACTAAGAAGACACTTAAGTACATCGGACATTAAAACAATATTCGGAAATACTGCTTTGTTTAAAGTATCTTAGACTCGATTTCATCGAACAGTATTTTGAAAGCACTTCAAGAACGTGCGTTCCGTGCTTAGAAACCAAAGGAAGGCTCGCTCGGTGACATTCTACTTAAAGCCCATGTGAGGATAAGATGGTCATGATTAAGGGCACTATGTAATCTTCCTTACTAGAAGCGGAATATGTTCTGTTCTATTATTCCACGATTTCTAGCTACAAGGTCTTTATCCCAGAGCTACATTATCTGACTTTGCTGGCCAACCGGAATATTAAATTTATAAAACTTGTCGCTACACTAAGCTAATCTACGTTGAAAAACTTACGGCATTGTCCTTGCCCTCTAAAAGAAAAAAGAAACGAAAATTAGGGTTCTATCAATTCATGCATGCGTGAGCTGTAAAGCAAGACGTCATTGTTCCTCCGATACAGAGAATATCGGATTGCCGAGCAATCTCAGTCGACAACATGGCCCATGATTTTCATGTTCAAAACAGTACACATAGAGAAGTCACGACGAAGTTTTCAAATCGTAGGAGAATCGGCATGCAAACTCATTCGACCGAGGGTTGTTGATTATTCTAATATCCAGCGCAATTATCAAGAATTCCGCACGAGAGATTCCTTTCCGTCCAAAGTCAGACATAAACAAAGCTTTTTCATCTGTTGCGAGATTCGGAGTTTCTTTCTTTGTGCTGGCACGCGGTCTCATTTGATGTGAAAAGCTTCCGAGTTCAATTATTTAGTCGAAACTTTGGAGTGATTGATTCAGAACAAGGCAGCTACAGTAGTAAGATTAATAGATTCTTTTGAAATGTAGATCATTATTGTCCGAGTGGGTGGGAGCACGAAATCTTTGAGAAATGATGGCAGTGGAGAAGTATTGTAAAAAGTTGGAAATGGTTTTCCCAAGATCATGCACTGAGTTGTGAATTCGAGAAAAATTTGCACTCCCTTTCTTGTGAACTTAACCTTGGGAAATGCGACTGAAGTCCTTGTACAACCCTCAAGGGATGCTTAAGTGGTTACCATACTCGGCCACCTTCTTTCATGGTACTTGCATGCAATTCAGGCAAGGCTCGATCATTAGTCGAGAGCTGAGTAAACTAATTCAGAGCGATCTTGAAGCTACTCAAGCGGTTATCATGTCAAGTTGAGCTAAATTGAGCTCAAACTCTTCAATACCAAGTTTGACAAGCTTGCCACTCAATGTGTTCAAGTTAAGTTTCAAACATTGAACATGTTGGTTGAGTAAAGCTCAAGTTTGAGACTTTGTTGGGTCAATTCAGCTCGATCACATTCCTAAACCTATGTGCTCCAACAATTACTAGATATATATATATATATATTAGATACAAGACCGTCACATTTAATATGAGGTTAGTCGGCTGTCAATAAATGCCGAACATCCCAATGACGTAAAAGAAAAAGGAGAGAAGTGGCTATACTCAAACTTTTGGGGCGGTAAAAGTATTCCTTTGTAATTATTGGTCCCAATATCGATGGAATGTGTGCAAAAAGAGGGGAATAATTTCACTTTAGCTTTGGGCGAGACTTAATTGTCATGCAGCAGTAAATATTCCTCGTGTGGTCGGAATGTGTGCAAAAGAGTAAAGATAAAATTCACTTTAACTCTAGGAAAGACTTGCTTGTCACGCAGCAGTGAATATTCCTCTGCTTCGATGGAATGTGTGCAAAGAAGCAAGATAATCTCACTTTAAGCTGGGGCAAAGACTTGCTTGTCATGCAACAGTAAATATTCCTTCTTATTGATGGAATGTGGATGTGTGCAAAAAGGGAAGAGAATTTCCGCTTTATGCAGCAGTAAATATTCCTCCTAGTTTTCTGTGTAAGAAGCTCTTTTCAAGTACTCTCGATTATTATGATTGTTGCATATATGAAAGTTTTTTTTATTACCAAGAAACCTAGGCCACATATTTTTTTGTCCACGATGTTGCTTCCTTTGTTTTTGAATTTTTTATTGTCACTGCATTCGAATTCAATAGCAAAGTTAGCAATGTTGGGGAGTTGCTAATTTTCCTATAATTAGATGAATTGTAATTAGAACAATGTGAGCAAAATGATATTTTAGAATACTATCTATATGATAACTGTCATGAATTAACTTTTCCTTTTTTATCTTTTGATTATTTGCAAATCAAGAACTTAAGGAAGATGAGGATGTCACTACTTCATAAGCTTTTACAATTTGCACAATATTGTAATTGAGTTTCTTCTTTTGTTCAATGTGATTCTCGAGTGTTGTCCATGTTGGTCATTTGTCCAAAAAAATAAAATAAAAAATAAACAGAAATACTGGCATGAACTGAAAATTTTTTAGACCGCCGTTAAATGCAAAGTTGACATTTGATGTGGCATTTTGAGAACATAGCAAAATTTCAAATGAACTACTAAAATTCGAAGACAATAAATTTACAAGCCGAGATTTGAGAAGTGCTGTGGTGTACTGTTGATCTCCAATGAGGTTGCCACCCTCATCGAAGAGGGTTGGGATCATCACCACTTATTGGGGACAGCAACCCATGCTATTAACAGCAGTGGGGGTCACAATTAGGGCCATCAAATGGGTAGATTAAGTTTTATTTGGATTGGGTCAATAGTCCGACTTAAATTGATCCATTTATATGCTATACAAATTTAGTGACTCGTAATTGACCAGATCCATGCCCGATCTATACTTGATTCAACCCATTTACTAAATATTTTCATATTAATATAACCTATGAAAAATTGTTTTTATCTTGTTAACTCACTTTAAGTTCTTCATGTGTGTATGTTATTTGGATAAAATTGCTATTAAGACTATACGGTGCTAAAGAATTGGTTTTCAATATTGCATAGAATTTTCAATTTTTGTATTGATTTACAATGAAGAAAAAGAGAAGTTAGTACTTGGTAGTGAATTTATAAAATTACAGCAACAAATAACGTGGAGGGATTGAAATTTTATTTAAATGGAATGTAAAGAAGATGATTTATGTTGATCATGCATTGTAATGACAAAAACTTAGATTAAAATATTGGGTAAAGTGACAATGCCAAATGCAACCAAGGAAAGATATACTCAAATAAGTAACATATGAAACTTACAAGATTAATAAAATATATGTAGAAAAAAAGAAGCTGTCTCGATGTTTTTAATAAGGATGAAGTCGGTCTCATCTTGCGAGCCTACCAAGACTTTTTTGAACTTAGAACGGTTGAAGGAGATTCATTAATTTCTCACGGAGGATAAAAAGAAAGTCACAAAAATGAGTTGAGTTTTTAAGGTGCGAACTCATTTAGTACTCATATTTTTTTTTTTTTTGGGTTTTGCCATTCTAAACTCATTTAACAAGTATAGCTAACCTATTTAATGAGTCAACTTATCGAATATGGCTTAAGAAATAGATTTATGATCCATTTTGACAGATCTAGTCACGACCCTCATCAAGATTAGTGATAAGAATTACGATCCTCACCCCTGCTCCTCCCCCTTGCATACGACTGCCAACCTAGATCTTAGTGGAGAACTCACCGCTGCTTCCCCTTGCTGCCTGCGAGGAGATTGCAGTGCACATAATTGAAGTATACAGTGCAGCCGGTGTGAAAATGAAAAGAATAGGGCTTATTCTTACGATTGATTACTCCACTGATGTCCATCCAAAACAGAAGCCAAAACCAATGAAATATCATTCAAAGATTAATTAGATCCTTAAGTCAGTGCTTATCTGCACACGATGAGTTTTTTTTTTTTTTTGGTGACTCAGGGAACCCCCGCATAGCTAGCAATGCGGTCGGAGAGTAAACCCGCAGGGAGGCACGCGAGAAAACCACCACCCACGCATCCTGGGCAAAGGCACCGCACACGCTTCGGCCTCCGCCGCGGGGCTTCGAACCTGGTTCTCCTTGGTGGAGAACACAATCTCTACCCTCTATGCTGCAACGGTGGGTGGTTGCACACGATGAGTTTTACTTATCACGTTTTCTAAAAATTTCTGCTATGTGGAAAACTATTTTGAAGCAGACAACGAGATTGTGTCTTCATGTTCCACAACGGAGTTCGCAGATCGTTTAGGTATTCTCGAAGCCGGCGATGGTCGGCCTCATTGATGCCCATGTTTTGGCGACGTGACCGCGTCGCCAACCAACCGAACCCCCTCCGACTAGCTCAGAGCCCTCTGTCTCCCTTCCTTTCTCTGTCCTTTTCCTCCACGGCACTTATGGCGTGGAGGTGTAAGTTTGCCGATGAGGTGTTACTGACATGGAAGATGTCGTTCCGTTTAAAAATCGGGAACGACATTGCACAAATAGCAATAATTCGAAAAACAGCGTCTTTATCCTTCGAAACTACAATGCTTCCCAATGGATGGAACTCAGAAAGCATCTCCTCCACAAAAAAACAGAAACCCCACTTATTATTCTACAAAAGACAGACCGATTCATGAAATCCGCATCGAAACATACGAAAGCAACACGACTGGGCGACGCAAAAGGCGAGTCAGTCGACCGCCTCGAGTTCGGAACGCCCAGACAACTTTAATCTCACTGTCCAATCTTTGTGCACATCGAATAAGGGGGGACGCGCACTCCACTTTGTTTCAGTCGCTGACAATCCTACACTGCCCGAAACCAAGAGATAATAACGAATCCACTACCGCCGCTAATCGACAAAACCTAGGTAATTCCAACAAGAACTAGCGACGAGGACGTACTCACTGAAGAAGTGCTTTTTTTCGATCACAACCAAGCGGAGACGTCACTCTCTCATGGACATTCTATACTTGTTTCCAAGAGATTGGAGGTTGTTAGGGGCCAAGCTCTTGTTTCTTTAGCTAATAATGTTTTTTTGGCCTCCAAGTCTAATTTCTTGTTGAGGGTATCCGGAGAAAATTAGCAAGATCTCTTTGTTGTTGCTCACGAAAGATGGCGACATGCATCCCAAATCCGACCACTATTGACGTCGGCATGACCTCAAAAAAGATTGCTTCTCATTCAAATTACGTAGCCCCCTCCTAACTACCATAAAGAAATAGAAGTTCAATAAGATATTGCATCTTAATACTGATCTCGTGACCTACCATTTCATGGACTGTCTTCTCCTAGCGAATCTCTAATTCGTCTAGTAGATCCTCCATACCATCCGGGCTGCTAATAGATCTTGAACACATAATAATAATAATAATAATAATAAAGGACCTTGTGATTCAATAAGTTTTTTGAATACTTCATTCTCGAACTATTGAATTTTTTGGTTGTCACTAAGCCAACTTGCGAGATATTGGGCAATTATATTGCACAAAAGACGTGAGCATCTTCCTCAAATGTCCTTACGTTACTGATATTATAATATATTGTGTGCCAGGAAAAATACGTAATTCAATAATTTTATATAGGAATAATCATATAACAGGTTTTACTTCACCATTAACCACTAGGTAAATTCATTAATTTCACTTCATCTTCACATTGTACAACCGTTAAATCCGTAATAAGTTTTCTTAATTTACGATGGTATCATTCCCAAATTAATGACAAAATAAAAAGCACATTTATCTTTATTGTCAAATTCTGGAACGTGCATTTGTATAGTTTCTTGTTTTACTTTTTTTTTTTCCTCTTGCTACTCTAAAAGAATGACCATGTTAGTAGCTACGTCAACAGAATTTAGTGTACATGGTGAAAGGATTAATTGCATAATCACGAGAGTAAAAAGGCTCAATTGCATAATCACGAGAGTAAAAAGGCTCAATTGCGCAAATGTCATAACTTTTAAGCGCTGGCAGCCAAAACACCATTTATTTTATAACTAAGAAATAAGAACCCTTCTCAATAACCCCCTCAAAAAAAAAAAAATACTAAAAAATCTAGACACGTTTTGATTATTATTATTATTACTATTTATTTTTTGCAACTGATAATGAAATGATAAAGGGGAATGTGGGGATGGGGTGGTGAGATGTCAAGTGCGTCAGGTGAGTAAAAGTTAGTTGCTCCGTCAATTGTCAGCTGAAAGATCATCATTCAGCATGGAATTTTGTGAAGTAATGATAATGATTAGGGCTTGGACACAGAAAAGACCAACAACAACGTAACGAACTTCGCAGTGCTTCCCCTGATATTCAAAAGGAGCAAAAAGAGGAAAAAAGAAAGAAAGGAAAAAAAAACCCTAAAATGAAAAAGACAAAACATAAAATTATTAGAGAACATCTGATGCTCTTGAAACTTGACGATTTTACCCACCCAAACCAATCACTACATGCCAAATAATACTATCCCATGAGAAAAATAAAGAAATTTGTATTGCTCGATATGGTGTGAATAATTTGGGCGGATTGAAAAGCCGTGCTTTCAAAATACTTTGAAACTTTCTCAGGAAAATAGAATTATCATCGTCGTCATCATAAGCATCGCCATTTGTTGGCAAGTGGGCTCGAAGTACATGTCGGCAAGCATCATGTGTCTTCCCCCTATGCAAAAAACCATCATCATGGCCATAAACATGTGGTGCGCAGTTGTTGTAGTGACGAGGTTAGTTAAAAAGAGAGGTGTATTAGTCAAATAAACATAGGGTTTACTCAATGCGTCATATGCCACGCAACCGCTTTTACATAATTCCAAATTCGAGAATTCAAGAGAGCGAGCATCTGTCGAGGATTCTCTAAGGGTGATCACGGATTTTGTCATTGCAATGGAGACTTCATTGGTTTTAGGATGGCATCCACTCATCTTCCAACTCGCTCCCCGATTAAGAAAAAAAAAAGGGGGGGGGGGGGGAATTTGGTTCAACTTATACGGTGAAGAACATGTGAGTAGAGGAGATCATCGGGTGGGATCGGATCTACTGTGTTTCCCAAACCCCGCCTACATCAAAAAATGCATATAGGAACTTTCCGGCCTAGCCAAAGATCGGCGGATCGGCGGACTCAGGTTTTCTCGCATAAGAGTATTATGCAAGCTCACCTATGGGCGGGGCCGGCGAGACTCTGCCTGCTTGTTGATCTCTATAGTGGGATCTCTATAGTGGGATCTCTGGAGAAAGAATAGGAAAGTATCAAATAAAGATTTTGGATTTTCAGCAGGCCACTGCTATATGTAAACTGGTTCTTTAATTTATGTTGATGGCGTCCCTTGCATTACCGATGTGTTTCCTGTGAAATTCTTTTAATGTACCTCTTATATCATGGGAAACGATATTCAGGTAGAGTATCAAGATTTGAGCATGTGTACAATGAAAGCTATTTATGCCAAACTACATCTCCACCACACGCGTGGTCGGGTCCTAATGTTATTTATGGGGAGAATTTTTTGTTTTTATGATGAGAAAGACAACTTAAATAAAAAAAAACCTTTGATCCATGAAATGTCTCCACTAATTTATATACCAGGTACGAGACAAATAAAAACAACTCTATCTTTGTCTTTTTGATTTATTAATATCATTGCTTGCTTGCTTAGCAAAGCACAAAAAACAACTCTACTTCCGGGAATTTTTTTTTCCCATGTAATAAAAGTCGTGGCAATATTTAATTTTACTTAGCAATAAACAAACATACCTGTTTTCACGGTTTATATTTACTTGGGGAATTCTTGCAGTTCGTGCAACTTACCTTGAATAACCCAATTTGAGATAATTCTCGAAACTGAGCTCCTCGGTTAAAGATGACCAAGAAAGGATTTTATTAAAAAGTGCCACAATAACACTCGTTAAGCAACTAAACAAGGGAATACCACAACTTCCTAATGCAGGCTGCCCTCGTAATTTGCGCGATAATTTCCTAACGCAGTCCCTAGTGCTCCCGGTAAATTCAAGGCTTATTAAGCACGTTACGGTTTATTTCTACACATCCAAATCTTGATGTGAACTAGACTGACCTTTCCCTCAATATTTTGCAAGTATTATTACCAAATGAAAAGACGTTCGGCGATTGTAGACGATCCAACACGGCGGAAAAAAAATAAATAAGAGGAGTGTAGAGTAACGTTAATCCCGTCAAAGTCAGCTACCAGATGCAAGACGCCGAAGGAGAAACGAGTAAATAATGGAAAGCGACATAATTTCTGCTGGAGATTGCTACGGACGTGAAGCAGCTTCGATGGAGACGTCGAATGGTACTCTTCTACTACACACTCGGTTAACTGCGGTGGCTTCAGCTTAAACAACGTTGACGAGACCCTAGCGAGCGACAAATTCCAAGCTGGTTGCTTGCCTCGATAGTGGTATAAATGCCCCATTCATCACACTGTCTTTGACTTCGTCGAGTGGGCATGGTTCGTATCAGCTGACGTCGAGATCAATTAAATATTCCACACATGTTAGGAGCAAATACGACATTAATAAGGTGCAAGTGCGACATCAAGTCGAGATATAACAAACTTAGATGAGCAGATCCTAAGGCTAAGAAGGCTTCGGATCCAGCGATCGATGACACGTTCGGTGTCGTGGGGATTTTAGCGACAAAAAAAGGAGGAAAAAGAGAGTCCTTCGGTGTAATTTTTTGGTACCCTTTGTCCAATGATAACAATGTTGACATGGGAACAGGTAGGTCGTGTTGACTAATTGGAGCGATGCGTTGAAATTGTTTCCGTGTTATGGCGGTAAGAATAAGCAAAAATCGAGCACCTTCCCTCATGCACGATCCGGGGGTTACGAGGGAAAGAAAGGGGAGATGGCGTTGCACCATCTTGCACCACGGCCTACACCGACGCTAAAGACAAACGTAAAGGAGAAACCATCATCTTTGAAATTCGTCTGCAAATCCGGGAGCGTAAGAAAGGATTCCAACCTAACCCCGAAGATTCCATGCACGAAAGGTCTTGAACCGAGATCGAAAGGTCAAGACCTGGATGCAATCTTCAAATAAGGTCTGGGAATTTCGGTACACCCGCTGGAAAGAAGGATAACTTTGTTTAGGCCGTATGAGCTCTGCTCCTGATACCATTCAGTGCATTTATTTGGATTCTTGAATGGTGTACTGGCTTTTGTCATTGCACGAGCAGGTTCAATCACTTTCATCAATAGATGCGTCTTTTCATTTTTAGACCATATCTGCCAAAAACTTTCTTAGTGTTTTTTATTTTATTTTTAATGCAACTCTTCATTTCAATGATGGGTTCAGCCGGAAATTTATGCAAATGCTTTAATCTCTAGTGGCAGAAAGGAGCAATCTTAAAAAAGAAGAGAGAGAGAGAGAGAGACGGAGCGGAGAATCGCGTCATTACTCTCAATTTGTGCCTCAGGCCACCACTAGTCCTTCTAGTTTCTTGAGAAAGGCCAAGACTGCTTATTTTAGTTCATCCTAGTCCTAGACACTAGTGGTTATTAGTCAGTAATAGAAAGTTTAGGACACAATCTTCTATAGATGGAATGCACGCATTTTATGTCCTCATAAATCATGAAATGACGTGAATCCTACTAGCTTTTAATACAGGACAACGCAAAAGGAGTGTCCTGACACACAAGTTGCTGTGAAACTATTGGCCTGACTTCCACCAATTCGGATTTCGTATATAAATTCAAAGTTAAGACATAATTTAACAATTATTTAGCTTAGCTCGATGCATGTAACCAAGTCATAGTACTCATAATCTATACTAACTTTCTAGATGCCCTGACCGGTGTTCAATTATCTCAAACATCTACCAACCCCAAACTGAGCTTGTACTTGTCCAGAGGAATGAATGAATGAATTCAATCCACAAGTTCATCGGGTTCTCCTATGCAAGAAGTTCTTCACGGTCACATCTTCTCTCGACATGTTATTTTTGACACAGAAATATTGGTCATTGATAATCTTAATTCTCTAGGAATATCTTTGGCTTTCACTAAAAACCACATCAACTCGATGTCCCCTGCCAACATGACAAATCAAGTCATTAGACCACACTGCCTCTTCAAACCCTTCCATTGTTATCATGTCTTTGTATCACTGAAACCAACGTGTCTCTCAACAACTTTTTGAACTAACAACACAATTCATAGAAGTGAAGGCTGAAATACTTAGAATTTGACCATTCATCTAGTTCTTGTGTGACCCAGGTTTGCAAACCCAGTTATTTCCACACTATCTTTTGAGACATACCTCAATGTTCATCATCCCCACCAAAACCAAAAGGATCCACTTCAAAGCATCACAATGTACACCTACATTAACCGTTTGCATTATCTTGATTACACTTGATTAATTAGGCATAATACTATCCATGACACAATTTAAACAACCATCATCAATAGCATTTAAAACATGGGACAAATGCTCCACTTCCATCCAATGTCATCATGATAAATCTAAACAATTTATAATGCGCGACAAGTTGGGTTATTTATAGAAATTCTCAACTCTATGATAAAGCACTTTGAGGCTTTCTTCACATAACTCTTTTAAGTCACTTGCAACATTCTAGCAATCTTTACTCTCTCTATCTCTATCTCATTATCTGCTTATATAACTTTTACCTTGTCTCAATGCCTTTTTAATTCCACATCCATAAAATATTTACTAACCTCGAATATCAAATAAGATGCAAATCGCAACTACAAGACATCTTAAAGATCCCATAATTTAGGGAATCAAATTGGCATCATGCGTCTAATCTACAATCACAAGTCCGTTCCTTAACTACAAAGCCACTGTACGGCTCGTCGGTTCATTGAATCTTCCTTTTTTTTTATTTTCGTAGTATTTATATACATGTCATTATGCGGTAGGGTAAAATCGGCAACTCCAATAATGTCAGGGGCGACAAAAGTGTGGGGTAGAGAGAGAGAGAGAGAGAGAGAGAGAGGAGAGGGAGTCTCCACAAAGCCCATCATGCCTTCCTTCCCCATGGCGACCTTGAAAGCTCAGTTTTTTCCGACCCCGTCATCATCATCCTTTCTCTCTCTCTCTCTCCGTTCTCGGTGTCGTTGAGGGTTTGTTGCACAAGCAAAACGAGCCAAGGTTTTTCATGTGTGCGTTCGAGAGAGAGAGAGAGAGAGAGAGAGTAGGGGACAGTGTGGTAGTTTCGGGGGTGCTTTTCATATAGATTTTAAGGTCGAGGGTCATAGTTTTTGGATGGAGCCCTGCCCTCCTCTTTCGGCTATGGTTATTTGTTGCTTCTTGTAACGCATTTTTTGGGTGGTCCAGAAAGATCGTGGGACCCCATCTTCCCCGGCCTCTCTGTTCAGGATTACCATCATATAATCACGTTTGCTACTGAGGAGGAAGCTGGGATACACCAGATAACCACGACCAAGGTGATCCATTGGGTTGATGAATTCGCTTTTCTTTTGGAAAAGTTGGGGGGCTTCAGTACGCTACATCCAGCAGTACCATATAAACAGGTCCTCTCGATAGGACTTTTTGTCCAGCAGCGGATGGAAAATGCGGAGGAGCTGGAGATCGACAGTGTACGGATAGTATAGCACATTCGTCCTGCCTTTGGATTGCGATACCCACTCACTTGCTTACCTAGCACCAACAAAATTTAGTTTTAAAACATCTTGGTGTTGATCAATAACGGAAAAGATTGGATTTTGTGCGCCAATATATAATATTTAGGTAGTGAATATGTTCGCTTATTGGTTTTCCATTTTAATCATTTTACGTGATAAATTGGCGACATAACTTTTATTTTGATAGTGGTAAATCTCATTTAGATAATTCGATTTTTAATTCTTTGAAGAGTGTAATATTTTTCATTTCGGAAGGGTAAGAGTAAATTCCTTTAATCATGGCACATCAAATGCGATAGCGGTAGGAGTATTAAAACTTATTTTTGTAACTTACAAAAGGTCATATCAAAAGGTCATATTTGAGCTTTTTAAAAAGAAAAAAATAAGTGGCCAACTTGTCAATACCAATCAACAGGAACTATAACTTAGTCAATATATTCTAATCAGATGCTTCATGGCTTACTCAATATAACAATGCCGAACTTATTAAGACTGGTTTACAAAATTGATTTATAAAATTGTCAGACAGCAAATGGCCTTTTAAACAAATGATCTATAAGTAATGACCCTTAAGTAAACGTGTAAAGAACTAAAACTATGAATTTTATGTATTACTAAATGGTGTTGAAAATAGAAAGAATCGCATCTTACCAAACATGACTATTGATTTTCTATTTTTGAATGTTTTCCTGAGCAAAATAAGGAGCATACCAAACATTTGACACTATAAGTGATATTTTGACTTAACCTTGAGTCAAAATTAATTAATGTTAACAAATGGATTTGATCTTGTTAGAGTGCTAATGACTAAACATTTAGATTCACAACATTTAATTAAGTCATCAAAAGAGGCTCCTCACTCGATCAATTTAGTCATGATAGCTATGCAAAAGATAAGTCTTTATATGCAAATTATTATTAGGGGCATTCCTTTTAATAGACTTAACCATTCAAACTTAAAAAGACAAGGATCGCGTCCAACAGTACCAAAAGCTAATACATACGATTCTACTGATTTTCTTTAAATGCGATTGACCTAATCTAACTTGCAAAAATCTCCTCTCCCCCCACCCTCTCTCTCGCTAGGTGGTTGGCTATTGCGGGAGCTCAGACCCCACCTTAAGTACACAGTAGTGAACAATCATATTCTAACTTTTCATGCAACTTTGGACCTACATGTGTCCTACCACCATTATAAATTATCATGGCTGCATTACCCTTTACGCACAGCCCCCCGCCTCCTCTCTCTCTCTCTCTCTCTCTCTCAGACGGTTCATCTCTCTTCCATCTCAAAGGACGAGTTTTTCGTTTTTATCTTCAGGTCTTTTCCTATGGAGTTCCTCATATAGAACAAAAATCTCCACACACACACACACACACACACACACGCGCTTTCCACTCGACACGCTGAGATACAGCTCGTTAATTCGGTCCTCTGTTGTCAGAGAAAATGAACCTGTCCATAAACGGCCAGTCTCAGGTGCCGCCAGGTTTCAGATTCCATCCCACCGAAGAAGAACTCTTGCATTACTACCTGAGAAAGAAAGTTGCCTATGAGAAGATCGACTTGGACGTGATTCGTGAGGTTGATCTCAATAAGCTTGAACCATGGGACATCCAAGGTACACACATACCGCAATCTCTCTCTCTCTCTGTTTCTCTCTCTCCCCCCCTTTCCCTCCCTCCCTCTTTATGCTACCAAATTAACTGATTTTTTTTTTCTTGGTCCTGCAGAGAAGTGCAGGATTGGATCGACCCCGCAAAACGACTGGTACTTCTTCAGCCACAAGGACAAGAAGTACCCTACTGGAACGAGGACGAACCGGGCGACAGCTGCAGGGTTCTGGAAGGCCACAGGACGGGACAAGATCATCTACAGTGGGTTCAAGCGCATAGGTTTGAGGAAGACGTTAGTGTTTTACAAGGGACGAGCTCCGCACGGGCAGAAGTCGGATTGGATCATGCATGAGTATCGGCTGGATGAGAGCACACATGACCCGAATGTAAGTCCTTTCGAAGTCCCGCGCCTGGGGTGAATTATTAGCATTATTTGGTACCAAGTAAATGAACCCATCTCTGAAAATTAATCTTCAGACCTACGCTCTTTATTGGTCTCCATGATATTTGTTTTGGTCGGTATTGGTCTCCATGATATCCGATTAGTCGAATCCGGCCGAAGAAATTACTTGACCAGTAGATGATTTACTTTTTATTGAGTTACATGTGCTTTTAAAATATAACTTAAAAGCTTAACATACCACTCAAAACATTTATATTGTCTGTCCACTTTCCGTTTGGAACGACATATTAACCAAGCTTGTACATATAATTAGAAGATACCAGAAAGATGTTTAGAAATCCGAATTGGTCTTCTGAAGCATTATTTGTATGAACTGTTCGTAAAACTCTTTTGGAAGATTGATCTTGGATAGAGAACGACACCATATATGTTCAAGAAATCCAACCCAAAACCTTAAAGTAATTCTACATAGAGGATGGTACGCGTGCACTTGGGCATAATCAATTAACCTGTTTTTTGCTTTGTCCACCAAATGAAAACATGACTTTTTCTTCATCAACTTGTTGACAGAAAAACATCACATCACGTGTAGAGAATAAAATGTCCTCACATAAATCAGTCACTCTCTACTCTAATGTAGTCAAGCACACCGAGAAAAATCAAAACGATTCGGCCAAACGTTATAATCCCTTGTGTTTCTAAAAACCAGGCTCTGAGTCCAGCTGGAGATGCATCCCCAGAAGAAGGGTGGGTGGTGTGCCGAGTGTTCAAGAAGAAGAACTATCAGAAAACCCTAGACAGCCCCAAGAGCCCGTCGTCTTCGACCTCCATGGACTCGAAGGCCATGCAACAGATGCTCGCCGCCACAGCCAATGATGGCGTATTGGACCAGATACTCTCCTACATGGGAAGAACTTGCAAGGTTGAAAGCGAGACTCCCACCAAACTCAATCTCTCCCACAACAATTACAACCACAACAACAACAAGTACCCCGTTTCAAACACCGATCTCCTCCACGGAAAGTTCATGCATCTCCCGAGGCTCGAGAGCCCGAGCCTCCCCTTAATCCCTGTAGTGAGCTCGCCATTCGACCACCAAGACTGCTCTTTCAAGCTGTCTTACCATACGCTTGACGAGATGCTCGCTGAAACCTCGGGGCACCAAGGGATTGGTAGGTCTCCCACCCCGGATTGGGTCGCCGTGGACCGGCTAGTGGCGTCTCAGCTCAATGGCCAAGTTGCCGAGACGCCAAAGCAACTCTCGAGCTGCTTCAGCGACGACCCCGGTTCCGACGTCGGTGGCCTGGGCATGGATGATGAGGTGCAGTTTTCACACACCAAATTAAGTAACAAGCCTTCGGGTCAGCAAGGTCTGGAGATGTACGGCTGCGAGAGCAACGACTTGTGGAGCTTCACGAAGACGTCGACGTCGTCGTCTGACCCATTACGTCATTTGTCGGTATAACGGGTGTGCCTTGAGATTTGTCATATTAAAACCTAGTCGCTTCCTAAAACCTAGGGTTTGATATGTTGTAACAACAAAGAGAAGAAGGAACCGCCTAGGTTCATGATATATACAGGTTAAGTACATGCATGTAGTGAATAAAAAAAGAAAAAAGAGAACAATTCTTTGCGATATATAGACATATTTATATATCTTTGTACGTATTTGTAAATAGAGATGGTGGGGCTTTGTCAAGCCCATCTCTTTCCCCAATGACCAAATATCTTCCACTCACCAACCGATAACGATTTTGCACATGGTGCCTCTTTTCAAGCTAACATTATCTTTCCACGAGCAATAATGAGAAATTATTGCCTAAGGGCCAGTGGTGTCCGTAAATCACCTATCTAGCGACCACATAAGGTTTTTCTTCAATAAAAACCCTCCCCAAGAAAACGTCACGAACTAAATTTCTGTCAAATACGACCAGTACGAAAAAAAAAAACAATAATACGATTAATAGAAAATTGACATATATGTAGTCACAATCAACTGATTAAGTGATTATTGATTTTTTGCAAATATGTCGGATTATATGTCGTATTACGAAAATTCATCCGGTTTCCTCACTTATTGAGTGTCAACTTGGCAGCAAAAAAGAAAAAAGAAAAAAACCAAGAAGTTTCTCGATAAGTTCGTGTACATGAGCTTGAGTTGCGTACCGCGTTCCTTTTCCTAATATCAATCATTATGATTATAAGCTTCATTATTTGTCTCTCTTTTGTCCGTTGTTGTGGGCCTTTTTTTTCCCCTCAGATTAACCCATCGAAAAGCTCGACAAAGCCTAATCATGGCGCTAAATTGACTTTGAAGCAGAAGCTGGGTCTCAAGACATCCCCCACTGGCATTTAACATGATACCCACTTGACATGGTCCAAACGCCAATTGGTAAGATGTCATTCGAGGAGTATCAATCCGTTAATTTTTTCTAGAAGAAGAGGAGAGAGAGAGAGAGAGAGAGAGAGCTATCTCACCTAACTTTTCCTTTCTATATCTATAAAAAAAAAAAATGTGTATAGAGACGATTCATGAGTATACCCTTCTCGGAAAAAAATGCGAATAGTTTTCGCCATTTTAGCAGCACGAGTATCACAAAGCAAAAAACTTTATCATCTTTTGTCTTGATCCTGGGGTTGAAATTCAAGATTCCTTCCCCTTGTCTATGGGTCAGGGTGATGGCTTCTTTACATAATTGTCAGTGAAATTTGTGCATAAAGTATTCGATTAACAATTAAATAATTTGGAACTGTTCCATTATTGCAGAACTGGGGAAACTATGATCCTTCGTAAAAGTCTTTAATACGTTTTTTTTTATAGCCATCCACCTTGGCCAAGGAAATATCAGCTACAAACCAATGACCTTAATGGGTTCCTACATACATATTTTTCAGTAAGAGTGCCTCAAAGACACTTTTAAGCAATCAATTAAGGAAGTTTTGCGATTTTTGATGGGCTAGCCTTTTCACCATTTTATGCGTTATCTATATCTTTGGTTATGCCATATTGAATAAGCTTAACAAGAACCCTAGGATCAGGCAATTGATTGGGTGTTGGGAGATTTTCAACTCAAGCATTGGATATTGCATATTTGAATACTACTAACTACATGCAAACTGTTTTGGATCAAGGCTTCGACATCACACATGCACACGTGCGCACAAATTGCTGCGACCAATTATAGTTCCTAGTATATTAGCCGAGAGAAGAAGATTAGCATTTGTGTACACGGCGTTCTTTCAAAATCCAGGGTGTTGGGTATAGTGTGGATATCTCGATAATAAGGATGGATGTAGACCCTTAAGTCTTTTTTTTAATCTGATGTGTTTATCTTTGAATAGGTACGTTACTATTATAGATTCGTATCTTTAACTTTAGAGGTCTCAGTCCTCAATCGAAACCTTTAATAAAAACAACTAGGTACACTAGGTTCCAATTTAAGAGCAGGTCAACAATTGCCGTAATCTACAGATACATTATTATAATAACTCGAGTTTGACAAGAACTCTACATTTTTCTTTAGCGTGCAAAAATGAACATGAACTGTTCGTATTTGCGAGGCGTTCCGATCATTAAACTGAACTCCCCCCCATGAAGCACGCTTGAGATTTCACATCTTGAGGGAGATTAATGATTATATAGATATCATAACTACTGGCTATTTGCCTTCATACTTGAGAGCCACGTCTTCCCCATGCTTGAGAACGACACTTGCGTACGTAAGTTGGAATTTTTCACGGGCGACACGCACAAAACAAAGAAGACATTAAAGAAATAACAACAAAATAAAAAAGATAAAAAAAAACCTCTACGTCCGGCGTTATGATCAATTTTATATCGTAGCTCGTTACGTGGATTCGAATAACGACATGGGATTGCAAAATGAAGAAATCGCTTTCGCAATGAATCCATGGGCTCTCGCCTGACTCCATGCATGATCTTGAATTGACTTTTTCTGCGTGATTGGCAATACGTTACTGCTATGTTCGTTAACAAGCGACGAAGGGGCCAATTTACTATGATCGCCATGCACGCTGGTGTCTTCGATTGATGCTGACATATCGACCGATCATCAATGGACACGTATCTATCAAGTTAATGTCGAAAGCGGGATGTCGTGTGCGCATAGCGATTCTGCTAAAAAATTAAAACTCTGAATAAGTACAACTTACATAAGCTTTAATACGAATCACTATTTTTATTATTCTATTTTATCTTATATGTTAGTGTATATAATAAGGGCCAAAGGCTTCATATCCTAAAAAACTTCTAACTTTAACTTTTGTCCCAATTCTACCTTTTATCTCATAAAAAACTTTCAACTTTAGGTTTAATCTTAATTCTACCCAAAAAAAAAATTATTCCATAAAAAATCCTCAATTTTAAGTCAAGTCTCAATTTTACCCTAAAATTTTTTTGTTTCGTAAAAAACCCTCAACTTTAGGTCCAATACTAATTATATCCTAATTTTTTTCTTTTGTGTCTCATAGAAGGTCACCAACTTTTACTTGAGTCACTGCCATTAACCCTCGTTCAAAATTGCTCTTCGTGATTTTACCTCGGTTGTGATATCTCATGTTTGGGAATGTTTCATATCTCGTGATCAAAGAGCTCATGCTAGGGACTCTCAAGTGCTTGTAAGCTTTCCATCTCTCAGTTGTTGGCAAGAATTTTTGGACGATGGGTTAATTGTGGCAGATTTGTGACTCAATGTATATGTTTTTATGAGACTGTAAAAATTTCGGATAAAATTAGGATTGGAAGATAAAATTGGAATAATACCTAAAGTTGTGGGTTTTTCATGATAAAAAAAAAAAGAGTAAAATTGGGACATGACTTAAAATTGAGGGTTTTTTATGGGATAAAAATAAGTTTATGGTAGAATTAGGACTAGACCTAAAGTTGGAGGTTTTTTTTAGACAAAAAGTATTCTTGGGACAAAAGTTAAAGTTAAAGGTTTTTTAGGGTATTAGGCCAAATAATAAATCGAGCTCTCATGTCCTGTTGTATGAGGAAATTGAGGGTCAAGATAAGGACGTCGGTCTTTCTTTTAATGATTATATGTTAGACTCACTTTCCACAGTAGTATTAGAGTATTTTAAGTGTATCATGCATATGGGACACGATTGGCGCATCATGTGACATTTCTAGTGCGACCATAAAAAAAAAATCGCACATATTTAAGAATAATGACCTTATTTAAGTGGGGTATTATAATTAGAATAGACAGGCTCGACAATAGTCGATTAATGAATTTATTTTTAAGAGGGAAAGTATGGAAATTATGAAAAACATGGAAAGTAGAGAGACATTTTTGATGTGCCTCACCCTGCCGACCCCCGTATCTTGACGCGATTTGTATAGAATCATTGCACGACCCGTTTCTTTCTCACAATGTCGATTGCAGCTTGAGATTGATTAGGCAAAAAGGAGTGTCAACTTTAAATAGTGAAAATTGAGAGCGTCAAAATACCCATTTTCCTACCACCGGCCTTAGTGGCTTCGCTAGATAAGAAACCTCAACATTGGGGGAAAGTCGAGGGGTCAAACCCTAGGGGAAAGCATCGGCGACTTAAGCGTGATGTCGGGGTGGTGGGTCCTCTGCTAGCATCACTCCGGGGTTTACTTGGCGGCTATGTACCGCTGCAAGGCGATGAATGGCTGACGGGGTTCCTTGAGTATCAAAAAAAAAAAAAAAATACCCATTTTCCAAATGACACCACAACAAAAATAAGCTACCTTATAATTCATCGACCATGGAAAAATCTGAAAATTGATCTTCACTCACATGCCCTCGCCCCGATTTTTATCGTTGGTAGACCTATTAAAAGGAGTCATAGGCACATATCTTAACTTAATATGATGGGCTGAATTATTATATAAATTAGTTATATACAAAAAAAATCATGAATAAGTTTAAGCATAATATGGGTGTTAAATGAGTTATAAATAAATCGTAGATAGATTTACAACTTAAACACAACACATCTTTATTACTCTCTTCTCAATCTCTCTTGCCCTCATTTGACCTCGCTCTTGCTTAGTCGACACTCTCACCTCAATTTGGGTATGCATTTTTGTAAAGTTTGTTGAATATGTAAATGTTTTAGTAATATGAATCAGGTTGAGTATGAGTCACTAGATTTGGTTTGCACGAAAATTGGATCAAAATGAATTAAATGAGTTCATTTGAATGGGACCAAAACCTGATCCGACCAAAATCCAATCCAACCCAAACCCATTTAATGGGTCTATTTTTCGACAAAGATGGGGGTTGGTGAAATCTACCTATATAAGGATGTTATGAATGAGTACCTGGATGACATTTGTTATTTTTAACAAGAAAATATCGATATTCTTTTTTTTTGGGGAAACGTATCTTTGAATTTGTCTTTGCTTCTGGATTGTCAAGAGAATACAAATTTTATCTTTTGCAAAAAAAAAAAAATTGCAGCATGGAGGGTATACTGTTTTATTGACCACTTATTATCGCAAGTGCAGCAGAAAGATTTATCTTTTGGCCAAGCGCGAAACAGAAGAAGAAAAATATGGAGTGAGGGTCTTACAAATCCACGCATATACATAAATAAATACATAAATATGCACATAACAACGTACATACGTTGTCTACATATATACACACACCTAACGATAATATTCTATGGCGTCAAGACACAGGGGGCCGCCGGACCAAGAACATGGTCAGATTTGTCGGGGCAACTCGGGACAGCAATTGCTGATTTATTGGCCTGACATGATCTTCTCTTTGACTGAGGCAGCACTTTGGTCCGCTTTAATATCGAAACCCACTCGATGGCTCATCAATAGCAACTCCAAAGTGCTAACCCTAATCCACGGCAATCAGAAAACAAAATCTTTGTCCTTTCGCAATGTCCATCCGCTCCACACGAGTCATTTGCATTTTTCTCCTTTCTCCCCTTTAATTTGGTGGGCTCACTCGATTCTTTGTCAAAAAATACAGGCTTTATCATAAGCTCCACGCCTCATTGGTGATAGACTCACCATAAGTCTCAAGTTATATCCCTTAAGGAAGGATAAAGACTCTTGAACGGTGCTTCTCGACTACTTAATCTAACCTATCATCTAACTTTAAGAAATGATTGTGACACAGTCTCTAATGTACTGTGAGAATAACAATCTATTATAAACCATAAAAAATCAAATTTCAAATAATTATTAAATGGAGTGGGATTCACTTTTTCAAGAATTTGTGACTCAATAAACTGTCATTCTTACGGTACCCAAAGGACTATTATGCTAGCAAATCCTTTTAACTTTAAGGGAAAATTATTCAATTGGTCCTAATCTTATTATACATATGCCAATACAGTCCTAAACCTCTACACAAAATTCCAATGTAATCATTTGATCGATCTTCACCAAGAATTGTTGATGTGACAATCCTGTCATTGCCAATCCACCATGTGGCGCACCGTCATGTCAACGCTTTTCGATGAAAATTGACCAGAATAACCACATCGAAATTTCGCATAAAAATTTAAGATTGGATTGATAAAGTTGGAAAGTTTAAGACTGAATTGACATCTCTAATAAGTTTAGAACTAGTTAACTAGTTAGACACTTTCTTCATGAGTAAAAGGCGAAGCTCAAGAGATATTCTCTCTCGGAGTATGGCTATAGCCGGATGGAATTCTCCTCATCATGAGGAAAAAAATAAATTATCATCATGGATTTGTTTTATCATCAAATGTTTTTTGGACCATGAGGATTTGTTTAGCAAGGAAAATGCGAACGGTTGCAAATTTTTGGCGTACGTGACATGCGCGCACAACTAATTTTAGATTTTTTTATCTCATGACTTGAAGAAATAATAATCTGATTAATTACTCTAGTCTATGGAGAAATAAATTATTAAGCATTATCATCTTTCTTTTACCACTATGCCCTTTTTTTTTTTTTTTTTGTGGAAAGCAAACATTGAATGAACATTTTACCGTTTCTTCAATATTTAGAAAGCAAATTTTTGTTCAAATTAAAAAAAAAAAAAAGAATGTGAAAGAAGGATGAAATCGGTTGTTGCACTATAAACATAATTGATTTTTTTTTTTGGTAAAGTAAACATAATTGAATTTCACACATGCATTTTTTCAAAAGGAAAGAGGGCAGAGAATCTTTTGTCCTTTTAGCCTTTTTCGTTGGCCAATTATACCTTCTTTTTTTTTTCCTTTTCAAAGTCAAATTGCATTACAATAATAAATCATACATGGATGAGAATTAAACGAGAAAGCAAAAAGTGAGACAAAACTCACTTTTTCTTTAATATAAATATATGCAATATTATTTTCTGCATCTACATGCACTTTTAAAGATCTGGACCTGCTCCACTTATAATAATGATCTATATCTATTATAGTCAATATAAACATTAAGTTCCGCTGTTTAAGTAACGCACCTATGCAGAAGTATTTATGATGAGATTTAGTTCTATTGCGTATTTGTACCTGTGGACATACATGTGCATTGGTAACTCTTCAATTTTATTTTAGCGTATGTGGTGTTTAGGAGACATGTTGATAACGGTGCATTTGATAACCATTTTATTTTCGGGAACAAATTTTACTTAGAAATGTTATTTTTTTTTAATTCATTTATTTGGATAAGTTTTTGAGCATTTAGAAGCATTTGGTAACAACACAAAGTTTCTATTTCCGGAATAGAAATGCATTTGATACGACCCTTAATTTTTTTGTGATTTTGAATTTTTTTTTTTTGGTAAAAATCAAATTTCTTTTAATTTTCAAATAAATTTATAACATTTTTCTCTTGTTTACTTGTCTTCTTCTTCTTCTTCCTCTTGCTAGTTGTTGGCCTTGGCCATGGTCGGCAACTAGCATCGGCAGTGATAAGCTAGATGAGGTCGCCGCCTCAGGGGAGCCTAATCAACCCCCGATAAGGCTTGGGCAAATGAGGCTGTGGTGAGTTCGCTTACCATTGTTGAGACTGGCAATTAGCTAGAGGAAGAAGAAAAAGAAAAGACAAGAGAAAAAAGAATGCTTGATTCTAGAATTGTTTTCGGAAATAAAAAAATTAATATATATATATATATATATTTTTTTTATTTGTTGATTCTATTTCAAATATATTTTTAGGAACAAATTTGTTCTCATGAATAATAAGTTACCAAACGAATTCCTATTCTTTTTTTGTTTCGAGGAACAAAAGAATAAAAATAGGTAATGTTTGGCATGTTACCAAATAGATCCTAATTTCTCATTTCGTTTTTCTCAAGCAAGGCAATGACTCGATGATTTTACTAGAATTCATTTGTTTCCACGCCCCATCTTGAGACTTGACGTTTGAACCCTCGAATTCCTCCTTCCCAAAGAACAGAGACGCGGCACCTCACGAGAGTCGGGTAATCAAAGAGCCCTGGAAACTCTACTATAGCTCGTGAGAGATGGCGTTGTGTTTTACCTAAAACCCTAGAAATGAAGGGGGAAGGGAATATAAAGGTCTACAAGTAAGGAGCCCAAAATGGTCAACTAGGATGGGCTTTTGGCTCAACTTTTGGTTCCATTCGCTCTCCATTTTTAGCAGGCTTCCCTCGTTAAAGTCCGAGCCCGATTATAGCATGTACTACAACTAAAGAAAGCCTAGCATTCAGACAAGACTACTAATTGAAAGGTTGGGCTTTCAATGGTGAAAGCCCAGACACCACAATAAGGCCCGATAATTTTCGACCTTGTCGATCCCTTGGGCTTGGCCCATGAAAGAATTCACGAAACACACTCTTAGGGTCATCTTCTTCATGAGGCTTTCCGTGTAATTCGTGTAAGAACTAAGGTAGCTTCGACCTCAAACCAACATAAGAAATGTCGGACTTCCGTGCAGGGTCAAGAAGCATTCCTAGCTTTTAGCTGATTCTACTCTACAATATAATTTTTGTCTAATAGTAATGGCGCGGTTCTAAAAATTAGCAAAGCTTGCAGCCAACCCGTCATTGCTTCATTTCCTTGCGGACCCTCTATTAATTTTCCTTCCTTTTAACCATACATAAACTTACAAGCCTTGTCCGATCATAGTGATTGGGGCTAACCGGTTCAAGAGAGAATATATTTCAAACTGAGAATTTGTAACCTATAATGTTAGAGTTGGTTTTTCATTTTTGGAGTTGCATACAAACCGGCCTAGAACAGACTGGTTTCAGATTTATTCGAGCATCAGCTTTGGAACCAAGCCCAATTTTAAGTGATACAACCATTATTTTAGGAAAACAAATCATGCGAACAATCCTTGGCATGGTAGTTAAGGCAATGATGAATCTCCTAATCTTCACATGTTTGAAACACATCTCCAATATATCTAGATTTGGCGGTTTATGGTATAAAATGAGGAACTGAACCAATCAAGGTCGGTTCTTCTACTTTTATCCAGCCCATTGTCACGTGAACAGTCAAGTAAGGCCAATTCAATTTGATTCCCGAATAGAACCGGCCCGATTACTCATCTTTAATAGTCCTGGAATCTAAAACGAACAACCATCAGAGAAGCAAGAATAATATGCAAATGCCAAAGGCTAGGACTGTTTTGTTTGCCAGGCTGCGGAACACATCCCGAACACTCTTTTGACCAAAAGTTGCTACGTTTTTATTATCCAGCTAATGATACTTAATCATATTTTATGACACATTTAACTCCTTTCCAGCGGGATTTTCATTGATTAAAGAATGAGAGTTCAGATCCCAAACATTAAAAGTTGCTTTATTTGTGGAGATGATCATCATGTTTAGCTAATAATGAGCTTGTTCTCTTGTAGACATACTATGAAAACAAGCATAGACTTGCACGCATGCTTCATCATTCTATTTCTAAAAGCTTTACTGTTCATCGATGCGATTGAGAGCTCGGAATGTCCAGCTCTAATGCTTAGCTATCGGTTAGTTCTATTAACATCACTCTTATTATAGTTTGGACCATGAAATGGAGTGACCATAATGTAAGAGAGAGAAAGGATTATGTCAACAGAAAATTGTAAATTGTATCATACTAATTTTTTGGTCAACTTATGTAGCTTGCCCTACTGATGGCTTTATCGTCACCTCTAAAATGCATTTTAGAGTATATATTTGTTGAAATTAGACTTCTTATCACCTAGCTAAAATGCCTATTCTAAATTTAAAAAAAAGAAGAAAATTTCGTCTAATCGTTTAAAATTTTTTAAACCTATAGTACAATGATCAATTCAATCATAAACTTTTTAATTTAGTTTAAATTTTTTGGCAATTTTTCAATATAATCTTTTCGATCAATTTTTGGCCAATAATAGCTTACATGGCCGCTTATCCAGCATGGCTGGTGCTGACATTGATGACATTTGCTTTTTTTTTTTAAAATTTCTATATTTTTTTCCATTTCACTTATTTCTTTTTTTCCTTTTTTTTTCTCCTTTTTGTTTGTGACTGATCTCAATAATGGTTGGCAACTGACCAAAAGCAAAGGCATCGCGGCCCTCGCCAACCACCCCTCACCCACATTTGGCAAGAGCAAGGGTCCCAATGCCTTGGCCAATTCTTGGTGAGGACATTGCAACACTTGCATGTGGTTGTGATTAAACAAAAAATTAAGGAAAAAGAATAAAAAAATTCAATTTTTTCTTTTAAATTGTAAAAATTGGTAATTGTGTTACGTTGGATGGTTAGCATCTAATCTAGCAATTTTTAGTTAAAATTAGACTACATTGGCCAATTTAAAAAAGATTAGTATTGAATTGGCCAACATACAAATGTTTAGAAACGCAATTTCTTAAAGTCCCCAATTTGAAAATGCATTGTTTACTTTCACCAACTGCCCAAGCCATGACCATTTTACCCAATTTAATCCAACTTAAGCAACAGAGATACAACAGCCAGCTTACACACAACAACAGCAACATCATCCTACCAGGCTAAACCAGAACTTGGGAAATGTATATGGCAATTAGAAACAACCCCCAAAGTCAAAATTTTCCTATGGAATGCATGCCAAAATGCCATGTCTACACTATAAAACCTATACAAGAGAAAGATAGCACTTGAACCCATATGCCCTATATGCAATCAGAAAGCGGAAATGATCGAGCACACCTTGCTACTCTATCCTTGGACATCCCAGATATGGAGTGAGGATCCCTTGCAAATCAGAATAAGAAGAGTGGGGTTAACTCAATTTGATGAGTGGCTACATAATTTGAAAGAAGACCCACAATGCTCACAAAAATTCAACCAAACAGGGTCTAGGGCCTTAGCTTTACATAAAAATTTTGCCACTTGGAACTGGAAATCAAAAGGAAAGGCAAGATGCAAAGAGCCACCTCAAAAATGGTGACCTCCAAACCCTGGAACGCTGAAGATGAACATAGATGCCTCCTTCATAGGTAGCATTGACGCATCCTCTGCAACCAACTCAAATAGAGGAGTGGTCACCTACATCTGTCGAGATTGCCTTGGCAAATTGATAGACGGATTCTCCAAATCGATCGTAGCCAACTTGGCAGAACAACCAAAAGCCTTGGCACTTGTCGAAACCCTAGTTTTCCTCTTGCCTTAATCTAACTAGAAGATGCAAGTACTCTCTGACTATAGCGGATTTGTGCGAAGCGTGCTCACTTTAGATGCTTTCATCCGGGAAGTACAACCCTTGGTGGACTAGGCCAAGACCATCATAGAAGAATTTTCGGGTCTCACTTTGGCCCATTGCAGCAAAGAAACAAATAAAACGGCAAATTGGTTAGAGAAAGCCCAACAGATGAATAGTCTCCTTAGTAATTGGGTCATCAATCCCCCATCTGCTCTTTTCGACTTATTATGTGTTGATGCTCTTCATGCGTACTCATGGAATTTGGTTAAGTAATTAATATCAATCATGTTTTCGGGAAAAAAAAAAGGTCCACGACGTCAAAGAGAAATCTAACTAAATTATCAAGTCCTTATGAAGGAAAAACTAAGAGAAATTCTGAAGTCAACTAGTCAATCATGTGCAGCTGTCTTCATGTTTCAGGAACGGTACCCAACACAACACCTACTGCATCAAATTAATTTCTCAGGGCTCATTTTCATTTTTTAAATTTTGGGGTGGCCAAAGTGAATTCTCTCTCATTTAAAACTTTCACATCCTTCAATCATAGACCACAGCACCTGTAATTGGGTCCATACGATGCAGATCCACATAAATGCCTGCTTTCGATCAAGATTCCAAGAAACGAAGCAAAACAGTATTCACATTCATCATTGACCACAGCCTTCTCAACAGTTGCGGGAGTAAACCCACCTTCAGCAGATCAATTGACCCAAAACAACAAATCTTGTACAAGGAAAAAAAAATTAAAAGAGAAAATGTATGAAACAAAATTCATCGAATCTTCCCCAATCATCTGACCCTGGTCAATTATGTGTTTTGATCATCATCGTCTAACTCCAGATGAGACTATTGGATCTAGCAGCAGCAGCTGCTGGTGCACTCTTCTGCTTGAGCAGAATCCTGATCTGAGCCTTTTGGCACTCCAGCTTCGTCCCCCAATGCCGGCTGCTCTTCGACCCAATCGCCCGCACCACCCTCGGGAACTCGACGAACCCTTTGATCCCTCGCTTTATGTGCGGGTTCTCCGGCTCCGGCGACGGCCTCCGGTGACCCGCTGCCGCAGCTGAAACCGCCCCGTTCTTGTCGTGATCGCCGCATGCTTTCCCGCTGATCGAGCCCGCCTTGCCAGGCTCTTTGGCGTTGGACCCACGGTCACAGTTGTCGCCCGACGATGTTTCTCTCGTCGAAGCCGCGCCGCGGCCCGACGATGAATTCTCTCTCGTAGTCGCATGGTTAGGATGATGACCAACGACTTTTTCGTCGCTGCAAGTCGACTTCTTCTCGCTCAGAACCAGCCGGCTCTTCGACCGGTCTCCGAATAACAAGATCCTGCCGATTTTCCTCGACACCAACTCGACGCGATCATCTTCGTAATCGCTTGGCCCTCCGTTCTTGGTGGAACGACCAGCTCTCTCGAGTTCTTGAATCTTCTCCTCCAGCAAAACCCTAGCCTCGGCGAGCTTCATCTGGACCCTCTCCTCCCTCAAGACCTCGGCCAGCCGCAGCATCTTCCTCTCCTCCTCCATCTCGCGCTTCATCCGGTCGATGTCGGCCTTGTCGGAGGACACCTCCCTCGCGAGCTTCTCGCAGACCCGCTCGAGAGCCTCGCGCCCCCGCCTCTCCTCGGCCAGCTCCTTCCCCAGCTTCTTGTTCGCGTGCTCGACCTTCTTGCGCGCCTTGCGTTCGTGCTCCAGCTCGGACCTCACCTCCTTGATCTGGGCGCGGAGGAGCTGGAGTTCGGAGTCCATGGTAGCTCTCAAGAAGGCGAGATCCAAGATCGAAGAAGAAGGAGAAGCAATCTTGCGAGAGTTAGACAGAGGGAGATGAAGAAGATGACGATGATGATAAGCTGATGAATGGTGATGGTGTTGGTGATGAGGCTGATGATTGTGTGGGGAAATAAAAAACGGGTTCTCGTAAAGTTTCCAGCTCGGTTCGAATGTGGGGTGGTCTTGAACTCCTGGGCTAATGCCGCGACTGATCGTCATCATTAGGAGCTGATCCTCTTCTTCTTCCTCCTCACGTTCCATGGTCCTTCCTTCTCCTCCTCCACCTTCTCCTTCACTCTCTCCTTCCTTCCTCCTTCTGGGTAGCTCCTCTTTTCTAATTAGAGAAGCCTTTTTCGCTTCCTTTCGTAGGGCCGCCTCCCCTTTTGCTGCCTTTTTCTCCCTGTCTTTCTTTTCCCTCTGTCGATCCCTTTCAGTCTCCCCTTTCTTCGGGCTGAGAATTATGATGAGTGATCTTTTGGGGGTGATGGGGATCATGAAAGCAGCAGGGAGGGAGGGGCCATGGAATTTGATTGTACTAGGGAGGCTTGGCTTGAATTGAAAAATCATGTGTTAGTAAGAAAAAACTAAGAAACTTAAAGAAAAGTTGGTGTTGGAATGGAGGATACGATCACATGCTGCCTCTTGGTTATTAATGGTGTGTAGGGGTGGCCTTGAAGGTGCGCTTTCTTCCCCTGCCGTTTTATCCAGTTAACCCGGCCCGTCCCGCTGGTCCATCAATATATGAATGATGGTAGTTGTGTCCAAATTGAACTACATAATCGACGTACCAAAGAAATTTGATAGACGATTTATTCAATCTGGGATATGGATTACTAAGTGAAATGCTCGTTCACAAATGCCATCCTGTCCTTCAACAACGCTTTTATAGGGAGAATTACCAAAAAAGTCCTAAACCTATTACAATTGTGCCAATTCAGTCCTAAACTTTTTTTTTTTTTGCCAATTTAGTCTTAAACCATTTATAATTATGCCAATTTAGTTCATCCGGCCAAAATTGGTCGGCCGGCGCGACGCGGACGCTGGCGGGGGATAGCTGGCCGACGAATGCTAACGTGACAATTTTTAATTTTTTTAAAAAAAAAATTTCGAATTTTTTAATTTTTAAAATATTTTTTTAATTCTTTTTTTTTTTCTCACATTCTCTTTCCTTTGGCCGGTCGGAGGAGAGGGCCGGCGAGGGCGAGGCCCCGCCAGATTTGGCGAGGTCAGCCTCGCCGGCCGCTGGCGAGGGCGAGGCCTCACCAGATCCGGCGAGCTCGGCCCTCGCCAAGGCTGGGGCAGAGACGGGGAGGGAGAGAGAGACCTAGAAGAGAAGAAGCGGTGGAGCGGGGAGGCGGTTGACCGGGCGGGGAGAGGGAATCGGGGGAGGCGGAGCCGAGTTGAGGAGACGATTGGACGCCCTCGCGCGCCACGACGAAGAAGACGAGTCCCTTCGCCGAATTCCCCCCGATTTGCCCCACCGGAATGAATGGCTCGGCTTGATTCTGACCGCCGCAAAGCTCTTAGATTCCGTCAGCCGAACCTCGGCGTCAATGGCGGCGTCCGCTTGCAACTGAGCGATGTAGCGAGCTTCGACGTCCCTCGGATCGGCCCTCAGATCGGGCGTCTGGTCGTCTCCTCAGCTCGGCTCCGCCTCCCCTTGATTCCCTTTCCCCGCCCAGTCGACCGCCTCCTCCTCGCTCGCCTAGCCTTGGCGAGGGCCGAGCTCGCCTTGGCGAGGGCCCCGACGGGGCCGACCTCGCGGATGCGGCGGGGCCTCGCCTAGCTAGCGGCCGGCAAGGTTGACCTCACCGAGGTTCACCTCGCTAGTGGCCGGCGCCGCCTCCGGCCCTCGCCTCGGCGGCGTCGTCGGGCCTAGAGGAAGGAGAAGGTGAGAAAAAGAAAAGAAAAGAAAAATTTTAAAAATTAAAAATTGCCACGTCAGCATTCGCCGGTCGGCTGTCCCTCATCGGGGTCCACATCAATGCTGGCCAGCCAATTTTGACCGGATGGACTGAATTGGTACAATTATAAAAGGTTTAGGACTAAATTGGTTAAAAAAAGGTTTATGACTGAATTTGTATAATTTCAATAGGTTTAGGACTTTTTTGGTAATTCTCCCCGCTTTTATAGATTGGTCTTGGCGTACTACGAGGGTACTTTTTCTCATTTGAATAGCTATTCTCATGTACAAAAAGAAGAAAAAAACCTTTTTATAGTAATGCATTAAGGGGTATACCATTATTATTAGAACAATATGATTAAGATACATTGTTTCCACAGCACCTACAAAAACTTTGTTATTACATAATTAATTTATTAGGGTTTATCAAATCGACCGTGCTAACTTAAAAATTTCTCTATCGTCAATGGACCTAAATCAAAGTGTAATTCATCTCTAGATAAGGACTACCTCATCTATAAAGATCCGTAAGTTTTTTTTTTTTAAAATTATATTTATCTTGTAAGACGATGAGGATGCTAACCTGAGTAAGTTATGGCCATTAAATGAGATTGAATACATAGCAAAGAAAATACCTTTTTATTAAGTAGATGCAAATAAATATGACCTTTTATCTTGGTTTGATATCAGCTTAGATTCTCTCTCTACTCAATTTAGGGGTTTCCATATTTTCCAACCTTTTGAGATGAGCAATATATTTACTATCCCAACACATGCATCCACCACGTCCTTTGTCGTTAAATCAATGGAGAATAATGTGCCGTCCCCACACTTCATTTATAGGAGAGGGGCCACCTAATTTTTCCTGCTGGACCGACACTAAAGTTTGGAGGTTCCCTTCTCCGGCTATCATTTATTGCATAGAAAGCAAAATTATTACGTGCCGGTCTCTTCAGCAAAGCATTATATCGTGTCGTCAACAGAGAATTTAAGCCTAGTCTTTGATTGAATGAGAAGGGTTGCTAGATGCTGGTCAAGGGTGAGCAACTGGCATTTCAAATCGCTGAGTCGAATCGAATTTAAAGGTCCGGTTTGGTTCGTTTGGGCCACCCATCAATATAGCTATTTTTTTTTTTTTTTAATGTTCTATGACTTTCAGTTGATACGTTATTTCTAAGTGATTCATCATGTGTTGTTCAACACTTTGGTTATTTATTTGAATTTTTTTTTTCAAATTCAGGACGATCTTTCAACGAGTTGTAATCAACTTGTTCATGAAAAGTCGTGCGATTGTCACCACTGTAATTTCCAATCCCAACACCACGTCCGTTGGAAGACATTAGGAGGGAAAAGAAAGGATTTATAAGCACAATGATGTTTGAATGAAGAGAAAGAGACAGGAAAATGATGGAAGGAATTTGGAAAGATTAGGTAGGCTAATCTAGTCAATTTTATGTATATTTTAAATCCTTATGATTTTCTCCCAATTTGAATATGAGGGATTTGTGTATTAAAAAACAGATTTCTACGTATTTCTCGCTTATACCTTTATTTTACAATTATTCATTAGTACATAAATGATATATACGTCATAATGCATTCGTTTCTTTCTTTCTTTTCCTTCACTAGTGTCCAAAACAACATTATAGTTCACTTCCTTCAAATTCATTCTCTTCTTTTCCCTCATGGCTATTCAAAGAATTTTGTTTTCTTTCTAATCACTCCATCCAAACCATATTTTTGAAGAGGTTGCCCAAGGAGGAGTGCATTAAATATCCAACTCAAAAGTGTAAAATTCCTCAAAAATAAGGAAAAAAGTGGACAAGAGGAAGGACACTCTAGGCGAACGTGGAGGACCCTACAATCTTCTTCTCCCACATTCCCCCGCCACAATATTAAAATGGCCCTTTTTATTGTTCTATTCCTTTTCCTTTTTCTTATATATAAATCTATATTTATATTTCCATATTTTTAGCGAATTTGGGGGGCATATAGAAATAATTATGCAATTACTAATGGACTCTAGGGGGAAAATGAATAGAGCGGTCGCATAGGCCGACCAGTGAACCTTAGCTGAGTTTTATGTATCTTATCTTGCAAGAGTTATTAGGTCAATTATTCAAGCTTGACTTAGGTATGCTTTTGGTGGGACGATACATTGAAATTCGTCATTTTGGTGTCTCCAAAAATATATTGATCTCGGTTAAGGAGTTCTTGAGAGCTTCCCTTTTATTCTATCTATAATATCAACTGACAATAAAATGAGGATGACGGGACGACATAGTACTTTACTTCGAAATAAAAGAAGGAAAATTATTGTCTCAACCATGTTAAGAGAAAATCGCAACAATATTAGAAAACCTATTTACAAATATTAAGAATGTATATAAATATATATGTATATAAGTAAATTACATTCTTTTGCAATTTCCCTGGTGAGGAGGATCCTGCGATTTAGAAAATCGTGTCAAATGTTAGGGATTGCAAAATTAAACGACCGCAAGCCAAAAAAAAGAAAAAGAGTTGTCGTGCTCACATGCGGATTCGAGCTTTTTCCCTCGAGGATGCCCATGATGGCGCCACAAAAAAGGGGGAGGAATCCGATGTCCTAAGGTCTTTTACATTAAAGGGGGATCATGTGCTTCCACATGCCCATGACCAGCATCGTATTGGAAAAACCATAGTTTAGTGACTTCGCCAACATGTGACTTCCTCAACACGTGTAGAGTTGGAAAAAAATAAAGAAATAGAAAGTGCATTAATTAGCTACTAGAGATTTTCGATTTGGGGGACAGAGGATACATCTTTCGACCGATTAGAGGTCGTTTGAACTATTGATATGGGCTTTCGGATATCCGGCGATTAGGTTGACGTTCTTAAAAAATTATGACACTCTAGTTATTAATTAAAAGGTACTCAAATGAATGTTTCTTTTAGGTTATGGAGCTTAAGTGGTCAAAAAATAAGTTATGATACTTAAATGAGTATTGTATGAAAGTTATGTCACTCTTGAAATCCTTATTCCATTGATTTGTTAGTAAAGATGAGTGAAACGGAAACGTGATTAGAATTCTAAATGGGCAAACAAGATGACGCAATTGATATTTAATATGAAGGTAGGAAGGGTCATTTACAATCGTTAAAGATGGTGAGAGAGGCTTGCATAAATTAATCATGATCGTTTATGACGTCCTTATCTCGTGACCAGTGAGGGACGGCAAGGGCCTTACGACCCTTATTCCATTGATTTGTTAGTAAGGATGAGTGAAACAGAAACGCGATTAGAATTCTAAATGGGCAAACAAGATGACGCAATTGATATTCAATATGAAGGTAGGAAGGGTCATTTACAATTGTTAAAGATGGTGAGAGAGGCTCGCATAAATTAATCATGATCGTTTATGATGTCCTTATCTCGTGACTAGCGAGGGATGGTGAGGGCCTTACGACCCTTACTCAGTGGCTAACAAGGGTTGCCAGGCCTTGCTTCCTCGTCGATCAATGACCTTGGTTGAATGTATAAGGAAAAAAAAATCATTTTTTAATTATAATTTTTTATTAGTATATTTGTATTGCATAGAAGTGTTGTGACAATATATATTTTAAAAATATAAGAGACAAGTTATCTTTAAATTGGATTAAATATTGAAGTGTTTTATGATATATGTTAGGTTGAGTATGGATTAGATAATTTGTTTTACAAATAAAGCTCCGTTTGTTTTGCGGAAAATGAAATAATTTGAAAAATATTTTCCTAAAATTAATTACTTGTATTGCTTATGAAAAATGAATAAACGAAAAAGATATTTTTCATTAATTATTTCATACAATAAAATGACGATTTTTTAGGAAATATATATTTTTAAATCATTCATTTTTTATGAAACAAACAGAGTTTAAATGGATTAATGTCCCAATTTTTATGATCCGATCCAAACCCAACCCATCCGTTTATTTAGCAGATCTACCAACCATGCATGCAGAACATGCCGAGGAAAACCAAAGAGAGCAGGAATATCCACACACAGTATTTACCAAGGCATAGCCTGATCGGGAAAGCTACGGCACTGCACCACATTCGGGAAACGACCTCTATCGACTCAACGGAGGTTCTTTGACCATCTTTAGGAAGAAAATAGCCATCATGAGAGAAGACAAAGCCAGCTCCCACTGAAAAGGTTGTGACTCTCGGCCGTCAAAGCATATAGAAACGCTGTGGAAACGAAGGAAGAGAGCACCCACTTTCGAGGAAAGAAGGAAGAGGGAAAAGCTGGTTTGATCAACATCCCAACAAACAACCAATCCGCCCCTCCTTTTTACCTTTTTCTTTCTCCCCAAGCTCAGACACAGCATCACCAGCAAAAGAAAATTCAAGATCCCGATCGGAACTTCGAGATTTTGGAGGTTTTCTATCGACCAACCGTTAGAAATCCAAGACTGCCCGACAATTTAACGTCAGCACAGTGGAAAACAGAACGTTAAAAAGGCCATATGGTCACGCTCGCTGTCCGATCATTGAGGACATACTTGAGATCATTAACGAGCTGTTGAGGCTATCTAAATTGGAGTGATCAGTTCCCCGGTGGAACCGGCTCCTCATTCTCTGAAACTGGTAATACGACCACCTATCCCTCGAACCGGATCGACCGCGGTCCAATGGAACCGATGAAGCACTTCGGGCTGTCCCGGCCAAAAGACAGAGAAAAACAAGGGCAGCTCAGGAAAACTGAAAATGGCAGCGGTGAAGGCTTCTAGTGGACGGAGACTTGGGCACGGGAGCAGGATGCGGGCCGCGATGGGGAAAGGCTACTCGCTGGTAATGATGGGCAAACACAGCTAACACGCTGATAATGATGGGCGACGATGACAAGATGCAGGCGGCGATGGGGAAGGCTGGACGTAGCTGCATTGTAGGGGCACGTCCACAAGACTACGGGACCACCGGACCTGCTAAGCTGCTTCGTTGTCGGAGGCGGGGCGACAGTGGAGCTACAGACAAGTCTTTGAGACGCAAAGCAGCGGTGGTAGAGATTGGACCAGATGCTCCTCGGAGCGGTGGGGGTGTTGGCCAAGGATGATGAATGGCAGTAGGTGCGGGATGATGGATGTGCAGTGGCCGTGATTCGGTTCGATTCGGTTCATTTTGATGATGAATGTGTAGTGGCCGTTAGGGGTGTAAATAGTTCGGTTCGCTTTGGTTTTTTCAAAAAAACCGAATCGATAAATTAATTATTGAATAGAAACTGAATCGAACCGAAATCCTGATTCAATTTAGTTCGGTTCGGTTTTTACTTTTGCTTTTTTTCCTACATGCGACCCTTAAAAAAAAATATTTTAAAAAAAAATCAAAATTTTAAATTTTAATTATTCTTCTCCTTCTTCATTGGCCGGTCGTCGGCCATAGTGGCAGCCAGCGACTAGCCAAAGGTAAGTAGGCTCTAGCTCACCAGATTCCAACAAGGTTGAGCCTTGCTAACTTATGGCAAGGCTGAGCTCGCCCAACACCAACGTCGGGCAAGCCCAAACTTGCCTGCTGTGGCCAACGACTGGCCAATGAATAAGGAGAAGAAAAATAAAAAAAAAAAAAACAAAAATAAAACAAAAAATTATATTTTCTAAAAAAATAAAATAATTTTTTAAATATATTTTATGGGTTTGGTTCGGTTAACGAATCGATAAAAATCGAACCGGTTAAAATTTTTTCGGTTTTTAATGAAAACCGAACTTTTCGATTTGGATTGGTTCAGTTTTTGACACCCCTAGTAGCCGTGAGTGGTTTAGCGAAGGCTTTGCGAAGGGTTTTCTGTCTCTCCTTGCTCCCGGTTCTGTGTCCCCAGTGAACATGGGTGAGGGGATTGTGTATACGAGGGTGATTGTGCTGTTCTTTAGGAAATAAAAAATAAAAAATAAAAAATATAAATATAAATCAGTCTGGTCGGGTGGTTCTATACGCTCATCCCTAAAGAGAAATATTCCGAGACAGATGGCCAGGAAAGGGAAAATGATTCGTTAAGCAACATAAGATAAGGATTAGTTTGTTTTTCTTCTGGGAAGGCGAAAAGGAAAGGAAATCAATAGAGAGAACACAACCAAACTGATGCCCATCATCCCCGAACATGACCACCACCCGCTAATTAAGACTAACAATCCAAGTGAAAACTAGTTCTCACAAAACTTCTCCTACATATCAGACTTCATCACAGTTCCCTAATCACCTGCACATCATCCTTGACAACACCAAAAACTAATGGAGAAAAAACCGCTTCCCCTCTCTCATCCCAACCAATAGGAGGGGGAAAACAATGCAAAGTCTAGGTTTAGATACAAAAAGGAGAGGAGGAAGGAATCGAGTTGCAACCTTTATATGCTTATCATAGAAAGGAAGATCCCATAGTGATAGAATGAGAGAGTAGCAATTACCACTGATGAAATGAAAAGTTATCAACTCATGAATATGTGCCTATTAATGCGGAGACCAGAGGAAAATAAGATTCCAAACTCTAACACAGAAACCATGTAAAAACCAAAAACTGACAACAAAACTTTGTAAGCTGTTGATGTGAACATGAAACCTCCATAATGCACCTGTTATTTAGAAATGAAATTTACACCTGTTCCTAGCAGGAAAAAAAGCATCACTCACCATCAGGTTTAGTTCTTCAGAGACGACGAGAATTTCTGCATATGTTGAGGATGTCCAAAAGAAAAGGTTTACGATATAAATTAATCATCCAATTTATAAAGAATGTAACTATAAGCTTGTTTAGAGGTGATTTTGGTTTGCCTCAGTGATTATCCTCAGTGGTCATTGTTGAAAAACAAAACAATCTAATAAAGAGTTCTCACACACCAAGCACTAAATAGAACCTATTGTACAGAGTAATGACCACGAGGATATGAATTTCTCAGAAAAGTACAAATAAACCACTCAGTCTAACCTCTACGAAAACCAAGTTCCACTTGCCCTTCGTTTGTGACTGACATTATAACGATAACACTGACATATTACTTAAATCAAGTAGTTCTGACTTCTGACTATATCCGGATGCAACTCAAGCTTCTGTGTTTTCCTACAGCCACGGAAAAGCTTCAGTATTATGGTTTCAGCAACAAAGACACCGCTTTCAATACCAATAAGATACGACACCTAATAAGATACCACCCTGTTGATTTTTCACGTGGATGTCTAAATCTAACTAAACAAGGTGAAGTAGGAATTATGCTATCAATAGTAGCAAAAAAAGAAGAACACTAATTTGTTTTGGCACTATAGCCTTATCATATGTTTAAGTTAAACCTTAATCTGATGACCCTTGGCAAAGCCAAGCAGCACCAAAAAAGTAAGCTCGAAAAGTCCCCTAAAAGAAGTGCTAGTCAAGTGTTAGACACCTTTTGAAGGAAGTAAGATATGCATGAATAGACAAACAATTCATGTTGCCATAAACTTAAGCTTAAGATAGGGAATAAGTAATTGTATATTCTAAGATAGAACATAGGCTGTTTTTATTGATTTCAAATGTTCTGTAGATATCAAGGATGAGTAAACCAGGGTAATAGCCCAAAATAAATTCCCACTTCCAGGACTACTAGTTCAGATAATGGAACTTAAAAACTATTAATGACAAAGGAAGGGGCTCAGTTCATGCATGAACCATTATCACAGTCAATTTTCCAAACAGAAGTTAAGAAAATGGAAGGTAATGAGCAAAGAAGAAATGCACATATAACAAAATTTAGTATCGTGACTAACAATATCATCCAATGGGCAGATGTAAATTTGACAATATGTACCATCTTACAAGTATGGAAACAGGAAAGCAGAAAAAAAACGCATTTTTAATACACAAGCATGCCTAATATGATTTAGACTATGAAATATTCAGAACACTTAAATGTCTACCTCAAATATCCCAAATCGACCACTATGCCCGCTGCTTCACCGCTCAAAAGCCCTTAATTCGTCGCTTACAATTCAAACTCGTCTTCAAGCTTCAAAGCTTCAGCTGCTGCCTCTTCTTCTTCATCATCAATAGCAAAATAAGGATTATGAACCTCGGGCCTGAACTTGTACCCAGTAAACACATAGAATGCCAGCGTCGCCAACTCTGCGGCCACTACGCTCGTCCAGAGATACTTATACGAAGTAATGGTCTCCAATGCATACACCACAACGCGCGTGAAGTAGATATAGCATATAACCACAATGTAATACTGCCTAAACAAAGTCAACTTCATCAAGTTCACTGCCGCCTTCCCATCAGTTCTGGCAGCCTCACGCAAGTTCTTAATCGACCAGACAATCGGGAACAAAACCGCACAACAGCACACCACATCGACGAGCAAAAACACCTGCTTCCAAGTGAACCAGTCCTGACTGAAAGGCCCAGTCTCATCGATCACTACCTGAGCGATATTCGCAACAACCTGGAGCGGGATAACGATCATCAAAACCTTCTTCTCCTTGTCCTGCAAGTAAGGCTTCAAAAAGGACCACCCAGTGCCGATCAGCACGATCAAAGTGAAGAGGGAGATCCCCTTCAAGAAGCTGAATATATAGAACAGCACATCCCATCCATGCGCGCTCCCCGTCCGCTTAATGTACGACTTATCCTCCGCCTCACACAACAAATTCAAACCCTTCAATATCAGGACCGCCAGCATGAAGAAATGGATCTTAAACGCGGTCAACCGTTTCTTATACAAGACGTAGACCCAGAGACCAGCGAGCACGAAGTAAATCAACGAGAACAGGAAGTAAACCCGGGGGAGGACGGTCTTGCCTGCGGAGAGGTAGTCCCTCCGGCCGCTCTTCCCGTCGAGGTTGTACGTCGCGGACCGAACGTCCATGGACACCCGCAGCTGCTGCTCCTGGAGGCAGTTGGCGAAGACGAGCGCGTACTGGTTCGCGTCCTCCTGCTTGTACTCCGTGTCGTACCTCGTCTTCTGCCCCAGCTTGTCGAAGGTGAGCACTTGCCTGACGGAGTCGGACTGGAGGGCGCAGCTGATCTCCCCGTCCTCGAGCTGCTTCCGCACGTTGAACCACGAGTCCCGGGTGCAGAGGAAGAACCCGACGCCGGCGAGGTCGAGCCCGGTCTTCGACAGCGCGACGCCGGAGACGTTGAGCTCGAGCCGGCCCCGGTGGGTGAACCCGAACTCGTCGAGCAGGATGATGCCCCGGCCGTCGGATCGGATCTCGGAGAACCGGATCTCGGCGACCGCCGCCGATAGGACGACGCCGAGGAGGACCGCAAGGCGGAGCGCGGCGGGGATCGCCATGCGGCGGCGGCGGCGCCGGATCTGGGGATTCTAGAGAGAGATCGGATCTCGGATCGGAGACAGCGACGCTCTCTCTCTCTCTCTCTCTTCGATCTGCGAAGGGCGTGAGGAGGAAGAAGGAAGGAAGAAGACGACTGGATTTATTCCACTCCCCAAAAAAAAAGAAGAGAGAAAATAATTTAAATTTAATTTAAAAACGAATTTAGTGACGACTTTTCTCAGTGAGCGGGGCGGCGACGACTTGGGGGGAGAATTTACGTTCCTGGGCACGTGGCTCGCCGGAATCGCGGCCTTGCCGCCCGCCGGAGGGAAGGGCGGTTTCGGGATTTCGCTGGAATGACGGGCTACCGACGCCGGCGGGGCGTAGGGAAGAAGGCTTCGAGTTCCTTTTAGGTTAAGAAATCCGAGCTTGATTTGGATTTAGAATATGAGGTTTTTATGGTACAATATTTAGGTTTTGGTTAGGTCATTAGTCTTTGTCTTTTAATTGCCGTCCTAACCATAAGCAACAAGATGAGGTCGATGGCAGCTTTAATTTAATTGGGAATTTAGTTTAGTCCGGTTCTCCCATTGATTATTTCTTTCCTTTTTTTGAATATTATATTTTCACAAGTGAGATCATGATAAATGGTAGGAAATTATATTTTGAATGATGATGAGAACAAATGACGACAACAACAGCTAAAATACGTTCATAAAAAATGTGTCGTAACAAGATAATGTTTGAGTGTCATTTTGTTATGCATTTGTCGCTAGTCTTGTGATTTTTACATGTTTTTATCAAACATATTGGTGTGGATGGATTCTTCGTCGTCTTCGTCATGGTCACCATCATCTTTTTGCATGGTGGTGAACTCCATTTTCTCGAGAACCAATGATGAATACAACAAACTTTTCGTAATAAGGTCGAGGACAATACATGGTGATCATCCCGACAAGGACAAAGTCGCGCGTTGCCTGGGATGTGCACGAGCGAGGCTTCAATATGTCCTGTTTCACATAAGGCGAGGCCGGCTTGGACCACCATTTTTCAGCGCGTCTCGTGCATTTCTAGATACTTTATCCCTGTCCCTCAAGCCCGTGGGTTAGTTTTACTGATTTTTATTTTTTTAGAGTTTGCTAGTATTATAGTTTTTGAGTAACTGTGTGAATAACAGTTTGTTTTAAGTCACAAATTTTTGAAGAAGTTTTTGACCAAAACAATTTATTGAATAAGTGAATCCCATAATAATTTATAATTATTTGTTACTTAGTTTTCATGGTTTAGAATAAATTGTTATTTTCACAGTAAATTACAAATACTCTCAGAATCATTTCTCTCTCTATTTTTTTCCTTTTTTTCAGAAAACAGTGTCGCTGATTTGAACAATCGAACTTTTACGCTAGCTTAATCTTGGAGCAAGATTAGATTCGAGATGGAGCACAAATGGGCCTCAAAGTCTACCGAGTTGAATTGCAATACATTGGGCTCACCGCAATACATCCTGGTAAAGAGGCCGAGGCCCATGCGTTCGAGGAGGACCGGTTGGATTGGGCTTTACTCTTCAACTTTGGGCCTTTGATCGGGTCCCCTTTATTAAGAGTGATCCGAGGTTCGTTAGCCCCATGAGAGTTTCAAATGTGGATGTACAAGTTATAAGGTGCCGGAATTTGTTGAGAAGTAAATACGTTGGGGGCTTAATTCGACCGGCTGAGTCAGGCCGAGGCGTGCTCCAAACCTGGACGTGCCTGGTCGCGCTTTCTACGTAATGAATGGCCTTCCGAAGCTTGCCCGAGTAGGTCGTTTGAGCCGATCTAGCCCGGCGGAGCCTGAGCACTAGGCGGGATCGTGTTGAAGTATGCTATTTCGATATGAGAAACCATTAGATGCATCCGGTTCACCCCAGCACGGTGACTCAGGGGTGCTAAATTTGATAGGCTCCATATAGGATTGCCAATATGCATTCCGCTCACAGCAATCAGGTGCACTCAAATATTGCGTACATTAGGTGCAAATTTTATGAATTTAATACTTTTTAGCTAAGGTTAAGCGAAGTTTCTTTTCTCTCCTGATTTAAACCTTGTATCAGTAATTAGCAGCAAAACTGAGTCGGGTTTGGACCATGTATAAAGTTTATTGTCGGTTCTCAACTGCTCAATTTTCCATATCTCGTTGTCTTTATTTTGTTTTTTGTGGCATGTTGAAATCTGAGAAATCATCTATGAAAATTATGACAAAAAAGAAGAAGAAGAAGAAGAAGCGTATGTTGAGAATTTTTTCTTCTTCGAAATTTTTTTCTTACCAAAGCTTGAAAACTATAGTTGCAGACAGTTTGCCATTACCAACTGCTAACCACCACATGATGCGATCAGAGATTCAAGAAGATGCAGAGAGTCTCTCTCTCTTTCTGTCTCTAACGTGTCCATATGACAACACAGCTCATGCTCGAAGGGTCTTCATTACTTCTGAATTCTGACATATTCAATAGATAAGATTTTATGATGCTGAACAAAAGAAATCCCATCATCCTGTTGGTTGATGCAGAGCAGAAAAAAGACAACCGAGCCTTGAACAATGGCGTCTACTCAAGAACCTCGAAAACACAGCTTAGGCCATGGCTCATCTGGTATTGCTGCTTCATTCAATGGGAGTCAACGCCTCAAGAAGTTCTCTCTCTCTCTCTTCTATTTGTTGCTCTTGAAACCAGTGACATTGAATGTTAAACCCCATTGTATATGGCGAAATCCAAATGGAAAGTTCAACAGTTTTTAACTGCGCTATCCATGATGATGCCTTGCGAGGGAAAACTCTGACGAAGTGATGACTGTCTTGGGGGGGAAGGTCAAACCTCGAGACTCCCATCGGTTCAGTTTCTACCTCACACGTGGATTTCACGAACGGAGGGAAAGGTAAGCTGTGGCGCTGAAGAGAGGAAATGTCTCCGGGTAGGAAATCTAGGGGCTCATTGCAGAGAGAGATCCAGAGGGAGAGAGCTAGCTGTTCGTTTGACTTCTGTTTTTGCTTGAGCAGAAGCTAATAAACACACAGCGTTGACCTTTGTGGGTTCTGAAATTTGTGGTTGCAGAGATTTAATGTGCGGTGAAAATTTGGGAGAAGCTCCTTCCTCAACATCCAACCTTCGTTCTCCCACCTAGATGGCTGATTATTTTATAGAAGAAAAACCTTTGATTGCTGCCGCGCAACGTTGGATCCTGGTCGTGGATTTCATTTATGTTTGTTCAACAGTTACTCAATGTCCACTCCTCCTTCTTCGTGCGAACTTACTTGATTTGATCTGATATAGTCGTGTCCATATCTCTCGTTGCACGTGTATTGACATATTTTGGATCGGGTGATTTATATTTTCCTCCAACCGACTCTGAGATTTTTTAACTCTAAAAAGAATCTAAAGTAATGGACTTTTGCCCCCACAATTACAAACAGGAGAAACCCTAGTTCCCCTCTCTCTCTCTCTCTCCATTGAGCCTACGGCATGGTGTTGGCTTGGAGTGTGGCAACGGGGCACGCGATAGAGATGTCGGCCGACGTGAGAGACAAGGGGAACATGGCGGTGGTGCAATAGCCACGATAGGTCGTTGAAGGGAGGGAGAGAGTGGCATATTTTAACGCCCCTCACTTACGATTTGAATTAGGAATTACACGTGGAATTCAATGAAAATGGGTGGACGTATTCGGGAATTAAATAGAGGCAAAGCCTAACTCTGATAAAACAATAATAAAACCTAAATTATTAAGTGGATGAAGATCACATGTATGAAAAGAAAAATTCTAAAGAGTTATAAACGACATGTGAAATTTGATTAACGAGAGTGGACGTATCACACTAGGGTAGAAAGGATACACGCACAAAATAACCAACAAAACCTAATTGTAATATTATGTTAAAAAGTTTAACCCAAAAACTTAAAATTGATAGGTGAAGAAACACCACATGTATACAAAATTAATATAAATTTCATAATTAAACGATATAAGATATTTCCACATTATCATTTATTTTATATTAATATAACATGTGAATTACATTTAATCACACAATTCATAAATTAGAAACTGGTTGGAGAAACTGATTAGTAAAGAAAATATTGTCGACATTTAGACTTTTATTCCGTTAAAGGCTTATTAAATACTTGACCAAGACACTTTGGGCTTCGAATTCAAGATAGGTCGTCACTTCCGATCCAATTTGCATTGGATTCGGGAGCATGTACGATCAATGGCAATGCGCCGATCACGAGCTTACTAAATATCTTTGTACTTAGATCAATTAAACCTAAGGATTTATCATCATGAGTCCCGACCACATACTCATGACATAACCAATCGAACGGCAAAATTTGAATGCCTATCGTATCATGATGCCTCGGCAAGCAATTCATTGCTGCGGTACGTAATTACGAGCACCGATTTTGTGAAGAACATTCAATTCCGCCCGTGGACATTGCTTCAATTTGATCCTCGCGGTGTCATCATGTTCCCCAGCACTTCTTTTCTTTCTTTTTTCTTTAATAGTCATTCGTGAATTTCCACCGTTTAAAATTAATAATTATCAGGTGCATTTATGGTTTTTGTCGCCCTTGGTCAATATCCTAGGGCCCAACGTTTCGTACCATTGCCAGACGACTGCAAGCAAGATAACACAATAAAAAAAAAGAAAGAAAATCTGAAAGTACGGTTGAATTTGATAAGGGCATGTTAGAAAGATTAAGGTTTCCGTGCATCTCCACCTTTAATTGATGGTGTACATATGAATATAAAATACATATTAATATCACGAAAAATTCTAAACTGATATATTTATGATATATTTATTATAAACTAATTTTTTGACCACCAAATTTTTTTATGACAAATTTACCTTATATTAATTTTGTTAATGGATGATAAAATCCAAATTAGCATACTTGTCAACTTTTATATATTATCCAATTCAGTAATTTGATAATAAAATTTAATGAAAATTAACATAGTATAAATTTGTTATAAGTGTATCACTTTGGAGGTTTTTGGTGGTTAAAATATTAGTTTTAAATAAATTTGTCGCATATATATCAATTTAGGATTTTTCATACTATTAATCCAAAAATTAATATGAATAATTTTTATATTTGGGATTCACCGATTAAAAGGTTTTCTCTAGTTGGAGGAAGATGCAACTCTGTATGAGTAATGGGATAACAACATTAGAGGCCGCTGAATTTTTTAAATCATTCGATTTTATCCCTTCAATTTTTTTCTGCACAATTGGGTTTTTAAAATATATGCTCTTTTTGGTTCAAATGGACTTCTCCATCAAAATTATGAACAAAGTTGTTAATTACTATTAGATTATGGTTGAGTGTTGAAGTGGTATTTAATTTTTTTCTTAAAAAATACATCAATTGAAAAATACACAAAACAATAAAATTTTTAAAAATGAGAAATAAGGGAATTTGCAAAAGAAAAAAGAGATGACAAGGGAGGGAGATGGCTTGGGGCTTGCCTCATACTAGATCTGGCTTGCGGTTGTGTGACTTGCCTTGGTGAGGCCTAATGTTGCACAACCTCGCCTTTGCTAGGTGACGGCTGGGGTAAGGCGACCACGGCAAGCCAAAGCCAAATTTGGCTTACCTTGGGCTCATGCAGCCCCAGTGACGGCCTCTATAGCCTTGCCTTCTTATTCCTTTCTCTAACTCTTAGGATTTTTGATATAAAAAAAAAAACTCTTAGAGTTTAAATTTTCTAAAGAAATTTATGAATATTGAATTCTTCAATCAATGTTAACGAGACACTAACGTGTTAGTCCACATTAATATTTGCATTTTCTCTAGAAAAAGAATATAGCGAATTCATACCATACAAGGGAATGATACTCATGTATAAAAACACTTCATCTTTCAAATGCATGCCCTCACGATAAGTTAACAAGTTTCGATCTAGACAAACATTATGCAAACTCAAATGACCAAAAATTGAAAACAAAGAACAATAAATTTATTTATTTATTTATTGCATATCAACAGCTTGCCTTTACCAAAAAAAAAAAAAAAAAAAACTTTACCAAAAAAAAAACAGCTTGATGCCGATGGGGCAATATAAATTCTACGCGGGGGCGACGGTCGCTTGCTATTGCCAAAAATAAATCCAAACACGAGGTTTGGGAAAGTCCATAAATGCTCACAATAAATGCATATATCTCTAATCCTGCAGACGTAGACCTCAGGAATCTTCGAGTGGGCCATCAATGACATGTGTCCTCTTTTTTGGCAATAGGGGCTCTGCCCCAATCGGTCCATGCCATCAGAGCTCCCCACATGCCAAAGCTCATCGAGGGCCTGATGGAAACCCAACGAATCAAACGTCTCCCTCGCAAAGCATTGTCTCCAGGAGAACTCGCAAGGTTTCTTAATGCTGTGATTTCGTTGGACAAAAGATCAAATCCAAAAGTTTGAATTGTGAAATTTCGTGGGACTGATTGTTTTAAAAATTTAAACTGTTCGATGAATGTGTTGTTTAATATTTAATTATCTAATATTCTCCCTCACGTTTAGTCTGATCTTTTTACTTAATACTAAGCGTTGACATATTTAATTAGGAGGGAAATGGAGTTTAGAAAGATTTGAACTCAGGATCTTTAGCTCTAATATCATGTGAATTTGCGTGAGGTCATTGTGAACCGTTTTAAAAACTTAAGTTGTTAGATGAATATATAATTTAATATTTAATTATTCTAACATAAATACATAGATGGAGGGAGAGTAAATGAATATAAGACAACAGCACATATCCTCTTGTAAACGCGATCCATTGGCAATGAGGCTCCTCCCCGCTCTTCCTCCACTCACGTGCAAGATTGAGAATAGCGAGGGGTCTCACAAGGGAAGTAAGCTTGGGGCGAAACTTGACTCTGGAAACATGTTGGAGGATCCAATCCCAATTCTTAAGTCAATAGTGGAGAGAGAGACTATATGAATATAGTACTCATTGAAGTTCCTTAGACAAAGTGATGGAAGATCCATAACATCGGTAAGGAAGAAGGAAGAAATGTGTCGTAAGAGCATATGTATATATATATCAAATGAGTGATGTGAAAAGACAGATCTTATTTAACAAGTTTTTTGTATGCGATAGTGATGAACAAGTTAATGAAGGGCACCATCTTACACAGCACAAGGCAATGAAACCCTTCAAGATCACTACGTTTTTCTGATCTTTGATTACTGTACAATTACTGCATTGGCAATTGCTCTAGAACTCTTTGGCATCGCGCTCGAACCTTAGTCCATCACTCGCCATACATAAGGAATCCATCTGAAAGCCTGAAAGACTTCGACAGCAGACGCTTAGATGTACTACATGCGCTATTTACTCCTTAGTTGAATCGTTATACGGCTAAGAGAGCACATGGATCTTGAGAGACATCGGCAGGATCCGAGGACGGTGGTAATATGGTGGGGTATGCTGCTGCTAACCCTAGCTAAGAGAGGAATGGGAGTCATGTGGTGAAGAGAGCCTGCAATAAATGGACGGGAGGCTTTGAGGGGTGGGTTCCTGAATACTCTTCTCATTTATGAGTATAGGCAACTTTCCCTTGACCCATTTAGGATGAGCTGTTAACCTATTTAGAAGAAAAAAAAGAAGATGAAAACAATGGACAAAAACCTTAGAAAATGCCTCGTCAGAATTTCTGGAAACTCTAAAAATTTAAAAGCGCCAACAACCGTTCCGTACAAGGTTTTCTTATATTGGCGAAGAAGATGTTGTTCGATGGAAGCTTTAAACTAAGTCTCTCTCAATGTGTTCTCATCTTTCGGTGCATATGTGGAGAGAGACTAGAGAGTCCATGGAGGACTATTGCAGAGGTCCAATGTTTTTTTTTTCCCCTCTCTTGAATCTCTGAGTGGGTTCAACCACCACCTACCTCTCTAAATCTCCCCCATATGCTTAAATGGATACCATCAATTCATTTATCTGCTCCTCCTTTTAGTCTGCTCCATCTCTCTCTCTCTCTCTCTAACATGGACATTACTCTTCCCACACGCTTTTGCTAATAATAAAGCCACCACCAAACAACATCGGAACATCCATAGTTTAGAAGTTGGTTCGATGTACATGGTGGTCTGGTGGTCCGTTTGATCCCCCCGCCCAACACTTTCAAGAACCACCAAAAGAATCCTTAGAACCACAAGAAACCCCACTTCCCAAACGCTTTTCCCTTTCCTCCTTATAGCATTTCTAAAACTCAGCATTAGGGGAAAAAGAGTTCCCAGAAGCAAGAAGTGCCGCCGTAGAAAGAATCCTGAACCCGAAGCCCTGAATGCTCCTTCGCTGACGTTTTGCAGCGAAGGTGACCGCAGAGGCAGTGGCGGGATTTCACGTACGATATGGACGGAGTAGCAGCGAGATCGAGAAGGGTGCTCTCTTTATGCGGGAGGCTCATGAACGAGGTGGTGAGCTTCTTCGTCTTCTCTCTCCTGGACCTGCTGGACGCTGCCCTCTGCCTCGCCTTCAAGGTCTCCGACTTTCTCGCCGAGGCCGAGTGGAAGCCCTGCTACTGCTCCTCCTCCTCCGCCAGGGAGGCCATCCACGGCGCTGCTGGTGGCGAGATCCTGGTCTCCGAGCGCGGCGAGTCCAATATCGTGTGCCTCAGCTCGGGGGGCGGCGGTGGCAATGTCAATAAGATCCGGCTCGACCAGGTATCCGACACGCTCTACACGAGGCCTTCGAAACTCCAGGAGGTCTCAGAGTCCATAAAGCGGTTGTACGAGAAGAGGGGGAAGGAAAGGGCGGCGAAGGCCGCGACTATGTTCGCGGTGGACTCCGCGGTGGTGGAGATGCTGCAGGGGAGGATGGTGCGGAAGCAGCCGCATCCGATCCGTCGGTGGTCAGACTGCGACTGCGAGGATTGCACGTCGTGGGCATCGCGGAGCAGGAGGAGCCTCTTTGTCAAAGTCGCCGGAGCTAAAGGTATGATTTTTCTTTTTCGTGAGTTCAAATAAAAGGACTAAAACCAATCTTTAATATATCATTTTTTTAAAGGATATTATGTTTAAACATATTTGCAGGGTGGAAAATATTGAATTATATAGACAAAATGTCAATTATATCGACTGATGTAATTGTTATGTTTGCACAAAATCATATGAAAACCAAGCATTTCTACTAAAGGCTGTAGGGAAAATATGGCAGATTTTACACACAGGGCAAACTCAGAGAGTCCCTAGTATGTGTTTTGACCTGAGGAGGTGTCGAAGATCGAATTAAGTTGTGGACAGTTTTTGGAACATGTTCGACTTACAATGTTAGGGCATCTCATTTTATTTTCTCACAAGGTTTATCTTAAGTTAATATTTTGGTTGGATCAATTGTTATGTGTATCTCAACTCTTATAATTACGGGTCATAGCGCATTTCCATACTAAGAGTTTCAAAATTTGCATGCCCGTTCTTTTCACTAGAATGAGGTAACTTAGAAGATGATAATCCTATGAATCTAGTTAAATATACGGAGAGAAAATATTTTGGGGTTTGATTCTAAATTAGGCATCAACAATTAAGATTGTTGAAATTCCAATAAGATGCTATAATGAAGACAAAAAGGGTCCTCATCATAACCCTTTGGGCTGTTGCAAATCGCCATTAAGAATTTATTTGTTCATCCGAAATCAACGTACCCTTTAGAAAACGTGGCACATATCGCAAGCTTCTTACATATTTTAAGATAAAAATGGAAGATCGTGAGTTAGGAAGAGATCCCCACCTAACTCAAACTATCACATCGAGAGTTTCACTTGGGTACGTCATTTTTTATGGTGAACGAACATTCCAAACGTGTCCTTGCCCCCGTCAAGATTCTATAGCTGATTTGGAATGACAATGATACTTTGTTGCATTGGCCTCAAGAAGAGTTCATGGCGGGATCTAATTGTAAGAAATTAGAAAGGGCGGGGAGCAATGCGCACGGCCCCAGCACGAGGTTGAAATTGCATATCTTTTTATAACCTGGGGAAAATTGCATTTTAAATTTTCTAATGTAGATCCGCAAAATTTCTTCTAGCGCAAACACGGGAAATTGATTCTTTTGGCCATCCACATTTTGTAATGAAATCTTAGTTGATGAAATGCGAATATCATCGATTGATGCATTGTTGTTTATAGGAATGTCAGAAAAACCCCGTGAAGACGTGCTCTTCATTCATGGCTTCATCTCATCCTCTGCATTCTGGACGGAGACGCTGTTCCCGAACTTCTCCGACTCGGCCAAGTCCGCGTACCGGCTCTTCGCCGTGGATTTGCTCGGGTTTGGGCGGAGCCCGAAGCCAAGCGACTCGCTCTACACGCTGAGGGAGCACTTGGACATGATCGAGCAGTCGGTGCTCGAGCCCTACAAGGTCAAGTCCTTCCACATCGTGGCTCACTCCTTGGGCTGCATCCTGGCCCTCGCGCTTGCCGTCAAGCACCCTGGCTCAGTCAAGTCCCTAACCCTGCTCGCGCCGGTCAGTTCTTTCTTTGCCTCAGTATAGATGACAAAAAATTCGAATTGAGCTGCTTGACGATATTTTATTATGCTTCTAAAATATGATAGCTTGCATACTCAATTCAACATGGTATTAGAGTAATCGGTGCTGTTGTAATGTCTTACTTTTGTGAAACATATTTTCGAATGGCTATATTATTTGTTTGCCTCCGTAATTATTAGTTTATATACAGAAATGCTAACCGTAGACTATCTTTGGCTAACTGTGATTATCTGTTACTAATTATCTTATGTAGATGGTCAATGAAAAATTAATGAATGATTATTGGCATATTATTCGGCAACGCGTGTGCCTACAGCCGGAGACTTAAGAATAAAAAAACACTTTTCATCGACGGCGAATATACTCAAAATCACTTATATCGCATATATATGCTCTTCATTGTGAATTATCTAGAGTTACAACGTTATTTTGGACATAAAAACATGATGGCATGTTGCATTCGAAGGTTGCCTTTTTTCCTTTCTTCGATGAGCTTGAGTCGTGTATGGACGCATGATGCAGCCCTATTACCCGGTGCCCAAAGGCGTGCAGGCGGCACAGTATGTGATGAGGAGGGTGGCGCCGCGGCGGGTGTGGCCGCTCATCACGTTCGGCGCATCGCTCGCGTGCTGGTATGAGCACATCACCCGGGCATGGTGCCTGCTCGCCTGCAAGAACCACCGATTCTGGGAACTCCTCACCAAAATCATCACCAGAAACAGGTGCGTCCTTCTCGTCCGTTCTCACCAACCTTACATAACACACGACCATATACTAATTCAAACTAGGAATACCGAAATTCATGCTGCTATTGCGTGTTTCACTGGCATTTCCTTTTTCAATTGTTGGCAATGCCAATGCTGGTCTGACCATAGAAAGGGAGCTAAACGACCCTCATCTGTTTATGGTTGAGTTGCTCTTGATAGAAGTCCTTTCTGTTTGAATGTACAATATACAATGACCTGTCTAAAGGAATGAATGATAATTTATGAATTGTGATTAATTTGACTAGACCCAAATTTTGTAAACATCCGAAAAACATGTGAAACAGGATCAGGACATTCTTGTTCGAGGGGTTCTTCTGCCACACCCACAACGCGGCGTGGCACACGCTCCACAACGTCATCTGTGGCATGGCCGGCAAGCTCGACGGCTACCTAGACACAGTGCGGGACCACCTGAGGTGCGACGTGACCATCTTCCACGGCAAGGACGACGAGCTCATCCCCGTTGAGTGTAGCTACAGCGTCCAGAGGAGGGTCCGCCGAGCCCATGTGAAGGTGATCGAGAACAAGGACCACATCACGATCGTGGTCGGGAGGCAGCGGGCGTTTGCGCGGGAGCTCGAGGAGATTTGGAGGAAATCGAGCGGCTGAATCGATCCTCTAAGTCTTTAGTCGCCACGGAGGAGCTGAGGAGTACATGATCGTTCGTTACCGATAGATGTTCTACCAAAATCAAAATTGGAACTGAAGTTGCTCGAAATTGGATAGGCCTCAGGCCCCTATTGTTTGATGTGTCAAATACGATCAATTGCATATATTAACGGAGTTGATGAGATCTGAGAAAAACGTCGCATTCGAAATCTTCATATTTTCCAAATGTTGCGCTCACAAACTTCTCTTCTCATTTCCTATATGTTCTTTCTTGGTCAGTTGGATTTGTGCCAGCCATGAAATAATCGAAATGTGGCAAACGCAAGTCCTACTCTTTATCTTACTTTTTGCTTAGCGATCTTGTTCTCTGGATAAGTATTCGTGATAAAGTTCTTATATGTATTGCAAAATTGATTTACTTTTAGCTAGACCAATGTTGACAATTATTTAAAAAAAAAAAAAAAACAGAGAAAGAAAAAAACGCACTAAGGGGGCTGGGTTGGGCCAAATCCGGCCTTGGCCCAACCTGCCCCTCCCTTTTCCTCTCTTGCGCGTCCGCGGCTCGGCCGAGCTTCCCTCTACCTTCGGCCCGGCCTATGCCCCAATTGTCTTCCTCCTCCTGCCTGTCTTCGCGCGTGGAACTTGCAGCAGAAAAGACAACAGTAGAAAAGACAGCAGCAAAGCAGGAGATGGGAGAGCAGAGTAAGAGCAAGAGATGGGAGAGTAGAGCAGGAGGAGAGAAGGAAGAGAAAAGAGGCAAGGGAAGAGAAAAGAAACCAGAGAGAGAGAGGAGAGAGGGCAACTGAGAGGGAGGAAGTGAAATAGGAGCTGGTGGAGAGGGAAGCCAAGGAGTCGAGAGCCTCTGAGACGCCTTGCCACCGTCGGAGAGCTACTCGTCTGATGTCAATTGCTGCCATTTCCTCCGGAGCTTCAAGTAGGCATTCTGTTGAGCGCTTGGTGTGCGTGTGGTGAAACCTAGTGGGCCGGAGCTCACCTTGACCCTTTCGAGTGAGCTCCAGCCACCACCTATCCCCCACTACATTCTTTGTTACTTTGGCATGCATCCTTAGTAGTCTTGACTCGCGCTCGGGCTTCGGCTGAGCTCGAAGCCCCTGTTTCCCGGAACACCCTCCACTTGTTTGATGTAATGCAACCCTCCACCTGTTTGATGTAATGCAACGCCCATGCTCAGCTTCGTCATTTAATCCCCAGCCATGATGATTAGACATAGGATTGGGGTTGCAGTTTGGTTGGAAGTCGGGCTATGCTCCTGCCTAGCCTAAAGCATCATCGTCGTGCCCTAGCCGGGCTCCTCCCATGCCATTTGCCATCCCCACCTTCCCTGCTGTGACCAGGTAGTTATGGAGCAAGGGTCGCGGTCTAGTAGAGCATTGTCCTTGACCGACCCCTTGTTGCCTTGACAATCTGCCTGTCTGATGTCGACCATCACCTCCTTCCCTCTTGGAAGCCGCTCGAGCATCCCGCCATCCTTGTCCTTCCCGTTGCGGCTGGTTCAGCCGCTGGACTCGGCCTTCTTTGCGTGGGTTTGTGAGATGGGTCTTTCTCTTTTGCAAAGAAAGGGCTTGGGCGTGTCGGTTGGGCTCAATCCCCAAATCAGGCAAAGGCCTGACCACTCTTGGCCAGGCTTGGTCCTCATAGGCAAGTATCCGGCTCGCCCCAACCGGTTCGGACTCAAGCGAATCTGACCCGACTTGCCTCGAACATGTTGGACTTTGGTCGGGTTAGATCAAACCTGACCCAGCCCGGTTGAAGAAAAAAATATTTCAAACATCTAAAAAATATAGGGTTTTGTTGAGAATTTCCATGTCTTACATTCTTAGTGTGATTAGGCATTTATTTGCTCGTATATAAATTATAGTTGCATGTTTAATTTGCATATTTAATAACATTTGCGAGTGTTTAATTGCACATGCTTAATTTTACTGTAATTAGGATATTGGTAACTATAATTATTATTTTAATGATTGCACACCTGTATGATCACCTCACATGTTAGTGGATAAGTATAAAATCAATCCAAATTGCCGGACAAAAATATTTTCTTTTAAAATGAACAAGATTAAATATCGAAATTGCACTAATTGGTTATTTAGTGTAATCAAGTTCCGACCTTAAATTCTCTGGTTGCGTAGAAAATAAGGTATATTCACATATCTCACTTGATTTTTAGCCGACCCCAATAGGTTAGTGACGACTTCTTATTGTGAAATCATTCACAATACCCCAATGTCGCGCGGGGTATGGGCTTGGGAGTGCCCAAGCCTAATCATGGACCATAGGCCCATCTTTTAGGCAATGCTCATAAACCTATTCCCTCCCCCGAGAGGTAGGTCACGACAGCTTGGCGACTCCACTAGGGACTGGTTTTAATTCAAAAATATGTCTTTTTGTTTTGCATCAAGGATCTAAGGTATGCCCTAACATGTCAAGTGTTAAAATGTTCATGCAAAATGGGAGGTATAAGGGGAAGTAATTGCTAACCCTTGTTTTGTAGGGGGTATAGGAATGAATGGTTTATTTATGCATAAAGTGTTGCTTACTTATAAATTGTCATGCTTGTGTTCTTTGCATTGCACTACACCACGGCACACATTACCTGCCACCAGACCTGGGCTACATAGGATTGCCTAGGATAGTGTTGAGGTGGATACTGCTCTGACTACAACCATGTAGCACGAGTCGCCCATCTTGACCCCGAAATTTCCTTCTTAATGTCAAAGGCCCATACATTGGTTTGCAACCACGAGACACGAGTTAGCCCTTTGACGAAGCCGGAATCATGGGTAATACGACCTAGCCGTGATCATGCTAGTTCGGTTCGGTGATCCTATGGCTCCATTTTAAGCCATATAGAGTAGAGATCAAATCACATCCCATGTGTATGTCTATGTAATTGAAAAAAAAAGGAGAGAGAAGTCGGCCCCCACTGTAAGTATCTTCTTTGTTGACACCTAAATTTTGGCGGCCCGTTTAGTCATTTATTGCATTAAAAATTAGGGATTAATTTTAATCTTGAAAAAATAGTTAATTGCATAGCATATAGTTTTAGGTGCATTTATTTCTTAATTTGCATTTACATTGGGTCGGTGACAAATGAGTTTGATTTAGTAGTTCTAAGCTTTAATTTGGCAGGTCGGACTAAGCCCACGAAGCAAGTAAATTGGCCCGAGCCCATTTTCTTTTAATGACAAGAATTACCTAAATGGAGATTTGAAATAATATTACGGTGGATTTTTGGAATTTAAGAAAATCGGGTTACAATCTTATCTTTAGATGATAAAATCAGGAGATGCGGAAAATAAAAGAAAAGTGATATTGCGTGCGAAAAAGAAATTTTCGCGGATGCTGATTTGAAAAGGAAAATAAAACCCTAATCTTCAGCCTATAAAAAGGTTTTCGCATAGGGTTTTGAGGAGGCCACACATTGAACATACGGCCAAGAGAATACGCGTGAATAGAGAGAAAAGAGAGGGACTTCTCTCGGCCAAACGAAGGAGCCCGTTCATTCACGAAAAGGGGAGAAGTGGGGGTCTTCAAGCGTGAAGCTCAGTCTCGCGATTGACCACCACCTACCGCTACCCCAACTACTGCCGTCGCTGCTGCCCAGACGTGCCACGAGCCCTATACTCTTAAGTTCCTGCAATTCCATCGACGTCTTCGTCCAATTAAGCAATCCTCAGCAAAGCCCAATCACTACTCGACAAGATCAAGATTTCGTGGAGAGCTTCATCCGAAGCCATGGAGCTTCGCTGTTAAGCCATGAGACGGCCATAGATTAAAAGGGGGAATTTTTTTTTCAATCTCTGCAATTCCACAAAGTCAAGCACTTTCACCTAGGGGGAGAAGAGTGGACGTGCACAAAAGGAAGCCCTTATAGGCTGAACACGAGTTTATGATAAAAAGCACAAGATGTGGTTTCTCTCGTGCATGATCTGTTGAAGGCAGTCCAAACAAATTTTCTTTGACCAAATCTTGCAGGTTTTCAAACGATCTTGCCACGGTCCAGCAAAATCCAGTCCACAGTCAAAGTCAGTCGTTGTCAAACATCGGTGGAGTCCCCGGCGACAATTCTATAGTGGTTCAGGCCTGATGCCGTGACGTTGCCGTTGCTCTTTCATGACTAATCTGCTGTCCTCGACGAGCGGCCACTGAACCGTCGAGCACCTGCTGATTCTTGCACCACTATTGAGCTCGTCCCTAGATCGAACCGGACGAATGAGTTTTTGTTTTGTTTTGTAGGTAATTGGTCAGCCCCTTGCTGTGCCGAATTCGCTGACCCGTTTGGCGAGCTTAAAGTTCACGATCAAAAGAATTACTAGAATCTCGATTGAATAATTCCAAGTGGTGAATTTATCTTCTTTCGCATGTTGTCCAGATTGGACAGTAACACGTGTGATTCTTTGTGATTTTACTTCATGCATGCAAAAGAATCTTCTTTGGCCAGATGAGCGTGAGCAGCTTGGGCGCGTGGTGATGTGCAAATCTCGGTGAAGAAAAATAGCCACACTATCTTTGTCCGCCATCCTCGCAACGTCATTATAAGCCATGCCATGAGCAGCAGCGAAAGTCCAGCCATGCCTTGCTGTCCTAGTCCGTGAGCCGTCTGTCGTCGCCACCAACCATACCACCGTGAAGCATCGTCGCCATGCACATAACGCCGGTTGTGATCCCGGTCCAAATTTGGAAAGAATATCCTTGAATTAGGTAAGACTCTTGATCAATTTGATTTTCATATATCTCGTTGCCTAATTCATAATATCGCAATCTTTCTTTGAATGTTTGATCGATATTGCTATATCCAAAAGATCTCTTGATCCCTCATGAATTAGGAAATTTTTCCTAATTTCGCAACGTGCATATGATTGACAGTCCGATTTCACGCTCGAAATACGACTCGTAATCGCACGGAAAATTCGCCAATCCGATCTCACGCTTGAGATACGATTCGCGATTTTATTTGAAATTGGTCAATCCGATCTCATGCGCGAGATATGATTCGTCAATTTATTCCCAAAATGGACATCAATGAAATCTTGCCTGATTTGTTGTGCGCTAATCTTGATGTCTGATTTTGATTGCTCCCATAAAAGAAAGGAAAAATCCAAAAAAAATCTGAGTTAGATTGGGTTCATTTTAGAATATTCATCGTTTAGGGTTATCCTGCATGTTTAGAATAGGAAATTTATTTATTTCGAATTTCAAAAATCAAAAATCAAATCAATCAAGTTAGGTTGCTAGTGTTTTCTTAGGTTGCGTGTTTAATAATTTGACAATTCTTAATTTCGAAATTAATCATCATGCATGTATCATGTAGAATTAGGGCATCCTTGGCACGTCATCGCATATTAGGTTGATTGCATGTTTACATTTTAATTTAGATAGATCCTTTTAGATAGATTGCATTTTAGGTTAGAGATTACTTGGTTAAGATAAGATTCTAGTTTAAATTAGGATTTGGCTTAACCTAATTCCTAATACAAATTGAATAGAATCTTAATCTAGTTAGATAATCTTTGCATTATTCTAATTTCGGATTTCATGGAAAATACAAAAAATTGCCTTAGAATAAATCAATTTCATTCATTAGGAGAGATTGCATTTAACTTATGTCATATAGATAGGTCATGTTGCCATGTCATGTCATTTCATGTTAAATTAGCAGCATACATTGCATATTGCATGATTTTCATTAAATAAGTGAGAGAGAAAAAAAATAAAATTGCGTGTTAATTAGAAATCATATATAGGATTGTTGATATGAATCCTGAACTAACAACGCAGATGCTTTCGTTGCTACAAGGTAAGTCCTGCAATTTATTCATTGCTTTCTTGGATGTTAAATTGGTGGTTTGCGCACATACATGATCGCCTCACATGTTAGGGAAATAATTTTAAAATCAATTCAAGCTGCCTGCCAAACATTTTTCAAAATAAAAAGAAAGGTACCGAAAGGGCGTTAGAAAATTCTAGCGTAACCAAGTCCCCGTACCCATAATCTCTGGTTCGTAGAAGTAAAATAATTCTCCCGTTATTTTACTTGGGTTTCGAATCGACCCACCAAAAATAGATCAGTGACGACTCCTAATTAAAAAATTACATGTTAAGAACTTGAACTGAAAGTCGCGAATTGGTATGAGTTTGGGAGAGCCCGAGTTAAGTCTAGGCTTAATAATCCATTAGCCAAACCCTAGGTGGTTTTCACGCCCCGAAAAAATTGGTCGCGACATTCTTTTTATTCGTTTTTTTTAAAATGCATTTTCATTAGAAATTCGTGGAAACCAATCGAATGTCCTCAGTTATGTAGGCTCATAATTGAAAAAATTGGCAATCACTCTTGATAAGTGAACATTGAATGCAAGTTCTAAACACTTTAATTTGGCCTTGTTGAACACATGGCTTTGTTTAAATTTTTAAATTATGGGCTCAAAACAACTTTTTGTTTAGAAATTCTTCAAGTCAAGATTATATTTTGGGGCACAAAAAAAATTGAGATCATATTTTCGATCAAATTCTTCCTTTCTCACATTCTAGGATTGAAATTCAAATAATATTTCAATGTATAGATTTCTCAAAACAAAAGTCACTTCTTTTTTGCAGGAGTAAAATCATAAATCAACCTTTAAAAAATCAATGCCATTTTTGCATTTAAAACTTTTAGAATAAGAGTGGACTTTTGATTGATGGCCACGGATCGATTTTTTTTTTTTTTTTAATGATGTCTTCTCTTATGATAAAATCTTGGTGAAATACTAAAACCCCGTAATAAGGACTATGGGGCATGTACCGTTGTCTCGATTTTGTTGTAAGAAGCAACCTCATTAAGAGATCATTTTCTCTCATTCACATACTTATATTGTTGTCTTTTTGTAGGTTATGTGCGATGCTTCTTGATATTCTCGTGTTTGATCACATAGAGAAGTGAATTCTAGAACAAGAACAAGAGTTGATATTTACTCTTATCTATACAAGAGTTTCTTGTATTTTATCATTATTTTTATTCTTGTTAAGAACCATGTTTTCCATTTTGGATTTTGATTGCGAATCCAATTGATGCTTTTGTAAATCATGCAACTCACATTTTTTTGAATGATGGAATTCAATTTCATGAAAATCATCCTTTAAAAAAATAAAATAAACTCATAAGTGTTTTAAACAAACCTTTATGTCTAGCGTCGAAATGTTTTGAAAATAAATTTCAAGAAATCTTTGCTTAAGGCCCTCTCTTCACATGGTCACTTTCTCAGGTAGGATGAGGAGTTTATTTGAGATCGGCATCTGCCCTTTCTAAAAGATAAAATCGTAGGCACATGGGACTTGAGGAGCAATCATGTGTCAAGGCTTCATTGGCGCCAGTCTTCCATAGAGGTGGAACGAAGTTGAATTTTGTTCTAGGAAGTTTCTTTATTTGGAGGTTGGGCATTGCCATCACCAGATTTTTTTATGAGCTTTATCAAGAGCCGCATCATATGTTACTAAAAGGCTAGCACTAGGGCTCTTGTGCATTTGGGCAATTAAAGCATTTAAACATTTGGCTGCAAGAACTTTCTGCAATCAACTTTAGAGATTCGTGTCTCAAAATGCTACTTTGTTATATGCTTTATCGCAAGGAAATGACACAAATGCCTTAGATGCCAAAATAGCCCATCGATCTCATTCACTTTGTATGATGAGACAAATGAAGGGAGTTGCCAAGCACCCAAAAAGGTGAATTCGAAGGAAGAGTAAACCGTATCGATTCCAATTATCAATTTCTAATGACATGACTTCCTTTTCATTATCAAGGAGACATCAAGAGTACCAAGTTTTGTAATGTTCCAATAAATGCGATGGAGCATTATTAGTCATGTTCATCTTAAACAAAGAAAGATTCAAATGAAATAGAGGGGCAATATCATCCCTTCCTCCATAAGAGATACCTTGAGATGTTGATCGTCCGACTTTGGAAAATGATGTATTTCGTTCCTAAACTTGATTCTCTTTAGCATAAAAAATGACATATCCTTTTTCTTTGGTACAAGACAAACTTGAACATAACAAAGGTTTGTCAAATAAAGAGTGGAGGAGCAACATTTGATTTAGAAAAAAATCTCTCATTTCCCCACCAATGAAGTGTGTTGGAACAACATTGTCAAATTCACCAAGAAATGATGTATCATTCCTCAATTGAACCTAATTAAGTATAGAGATAACCCATTTCATCTCCTCTTCTCACAGGGTAATAAATGGGAAAAAAGTTGCACCTTGACCATCGAAGTAGCACCTTCCACCAAGGAATCATGCTAAGACCTGATTATCCATTTTGGCGTAAAAGGGATGTGTATAGTTCCTAAATGATTCCCAATCGAGCGAGGAAATAACATGCCAATCTTTTCTTTGCAGGCAATAAATAGGCAAAGCATCTAAAGAACAATTCCTCATATGTGGAAACAAGGAGCAATCCCTCTCCTTTCAAAGCAAGATCTTGAAAAACACATCTAATGATCCATATTTAAAATTTTCAAGCTCCTTGTTAATTAAACGTCTCTTAAAAAAGGGCATTTGAAAAAGCAGGAATAAATTTGTAAATTGTTTTATGCAATAAAGAAGTGCTTTTCATGGATAAAATCATAGCCACTTAGCCATTTTTCAATCAATCCTACCCACTTCAGACAAATTTAATACCTAAAGAATGAAAACACATGAAGGGTAAATTGTGTAGATTCCAATTGCTCATTTTGATAGCGTCTCTGACATAATTCTCTTTTCCTTTGATAGGAAAACATCAAACACTTAAAAGCAAATGCAAGTGAAGGGTAATGTCAAGTTACCAAATATCCACGAGGGTGAATCCAAGAAATGTTAGCACCCAAAGGATAAAAGCGAATGAAGGGTACTAATGTATCGTTTCCAACATTTCAATCTCCAAAGATTTTTGCACTAACATACTCTTTCATATTCTTTACAGGGTTACCAAATCGCCATGTCATAGGTAAGTACCCTTCTTTTCAAAATTAAATGAAAAAAAATGGAGAATTTTCATTACAAAAAGAACCTTTAGCACTTTCCTAGAAACAAACACAAAAATGAATAATTGAGAAAATAAAAAAACTTTCTACAAACTTTTTGAACATCCTTTTTATCTCAAAATTATTTTCTCGTTTTGTGAGTTATTCATTTTGAATCAAAATTCCCTATGGAGATTAATCTACTCAGATGATCTTAGCAGAGCGAAATTGAGATGTTAATCATGCCAAGCAGAGGATACTTAGAATGAAGAAAGGCAAGCTATTTCCAAACACATCATTCAAACACTTTTGAGAGTTGAGTGGAAAATGACATTCTCTAAGGACAAATGATTCATTGGCATTGAACGCAAAGATCGAAATGATAAAGGCATTACTTTCATTAATCCCAAGCACCGAGCTAATCTCTTGCTAATCCTTTCGGCCAAATAAGGATGATTCGTTAAAGTACCACCGTCAAGAACAACCCTTGTCGCGACCTACCCCTTGGGGGGAGGGAACATGTTTTAAGGGTATTGTCTAAAGGATGGACCTAAGGCCTATAATTAGGCGTGGGCTCTCTCAAGCCCATACCTCACATGACGTTGGGGTATTTTTAAAAATTTTGCAATAAGGAGTCGCCACTAGTCTATTGGGGTCGGCTAGAAACCAAGTGAGGCATAGGAGTGTACCTCATTTCCTACACAACTAGAGAATCTAGGGTTGAGGACTTGATTACACTAATTGATCAATTAGTGCTCTTTCGGTACCTAATCTTGTTCATCTTAAAAGAAAATATTTTTGTTAGGCGGTTTGGATTAATTTTTTACCTATCCACTAACATGTGAAGTGATAATATAGCTATGCAATCGTTAAAGTAACAATCATAAAAGATATTAAATTACACATGTAATTAAATATAATTAAATATGTAAATTAAACATGCGATATAATCAATATACGAGCAAATAAAAGCTTAATTACACTAAGAAGGTAAGACATAACAATTTCTAACCAAATCTTGCATTTTTTGAATTTTCAAAATTTTTGAATTTTTTTTTTCGATTAGGCCTAGTCAGGTCCACTCTAACTGGACCTAGGTCTAACCCAATCAAGATGGGCTAGTCAAACCCACGCGGATCTAGTCCAGGGTGGGCTAGTCAGCTCGCCCGCAAAGGGGTCAGGCCTGAGCAAAGGTGGTCGGGCCCTCACCTAAATTGGGTTCGGGCCTAGCTGGCGGGCCCAATCCCTATTTGACAAAAGAGGTTCTTCGGCCAAGGCACAATAGCACCATCCCGGTTAGGCAGGGGCGACTTGACCGCTGAGGTCGATCGATCTTGGTGGCAGCGACATGGCGTTGGTCAAGGATGACATTCCACCAACCCATAGCCCCTTGCTTTGCGATATGCCTGGTCGAGACAGAGAAGATGGCGATGACAAGCGGCATGGGTGGCCTTCGGCTAGACGGCAGGGCCTCACTAATGGTTAAACGACCTGACTGGAGCTGTAAGCAAAAGGGCAGAAATGGAGGTTTCGGTTGGGCATTTTGAGAAATAGGTGGCACACACTAATGGAGCTAAGGATTTTCGACTCGGCCGAGGCTCGAGTGTGAACCCAGAGGACTAATGAAGCAATCCTATACACTAGGGGTCGCGACGGGGGATAGACGAGGGTCGAAACTCGACCAAATTGGTCAGGATGAATTTTGGTCGGCTCATTTCCGAAGACGCATACTAAGTGCTCGATGAAATGCTTACCTGGGTTTCGATGGAGATTGCAGCGATAATGTCGGTCGGTGACTATAGCGATGACCTGGAGACGTGTTGATGATGGTAACGGTGGCACCGGAGACTCCTCTTCTCCTCTCTAGTCCTCTCTCTTGATCTCGATCCGGTTCTCCCTCGGTGTGTTCTCCTCCTTTGTTTCCTCCCTATCACCCTCTTTGTTCTCCCCCCCCCATTTTTCTGTTGTATTGTCCTTCTTCTCCCTTGCTCTTGTCTTTTCCCCGCCCCTATCTTCTGCTCCCTTTCTCCTATTACTCTTTGGTCTTTTCTTTCTGTAGGTTCCTTTAGACGAAGACACGGATAGGAGGAGGCAAGTTAGGACGTGGGCTGGGCTAAAGGGAGAGGGCTTGGGCCACATAAGGGAAAGAGAGGCGAGCGATCAGCCGGGCCAAGGCCGGATTCGGCTCGACCCAACCCCTAAGCGCTTTTTTGTTTTGTTTTTTTTTGTTTTGTTGTTTTTCTTTTCTCTCTTTTTGGTTTAAAAATAGGTGTCAACAACCCTACATTAGGGCAACATAAGAGGTTACGGTTGAAATGTAGAATGAAAGATTGAGAAAGATTCTATTGCTTTCACTTGCATCAATGTTCTTGTGATAGTTTTAGAGGAATTCTCATTGGAGCTTGACTTATCCCTAGGTGAAGAAGAGCATTTCCTTCTCTACTCAAACACCGAAACTCATTGTTTAAACCAATTTGGGCCTAATTGTTCATTTCTGAAGCCCAAGCGGTGATTATCTCCCTCAATTGAGGCAAGGCATAAGGATTGACCACACACAATTAACATTTACAAGAAAATGTGAAAAGCATCTCAAAAGTTATAAGAGTTCCAAAAGTTCAAAGAGCAAAAAGTTTGACAAAAATTAGGGGGCATGAAAAAGCAGTGTGCTTGGTAAAAGTAAGGCCAATGCCCATCATGAAAAAGAGCCAAAAAGGCTGCATCTTATGTGAAAGAAAAGTTATCAAATTTCAAATGCTTGCATAATAAAAAAAAATCATCACAAGTGCAAAAGAAATTAGAGAAATGAGCAAAGCTCCCATGCGGAGATGATTGACCAAGGGACTTTCAAGACATGCTATGTTTCAAAAGCCAAATGGTTTCAAAAGATTAAGTGACTTGGTCACGATGCCATGATGATCACCGACTCTTAAAGTCTTCTCGAAAATTTTAAGCCTTTCGAGCCTCATCCAATCCAACATTACAACCCTCTTCCGAAGTCTCTTCTAATTGGGATGGTTCGAGTGGAAATAAGAATGCCATAAAGAAGCTACTGTTTGAAGGAGTGGAAGCAATTCTATTTTGTCTTATCTTCCAAGTTTTCAACTCGTAAACCCGATGAAAATAGCGACAAATGTTCCTTTATTAGCCTCAAAGTAATAATTCATTTGTGTAAGCCCATGACCAAACCTATATTGCGGTCCTTTCAAAAGACATTTTTGATTGATCAGATTGTGCTCATCGCAAATATCTCTGAAAGTCTTTGACATGGGTTAAGTGAGATACCCTCGGTACCCAGTTACTTCCCACGCGAATATATGGGATCAAGTAGCTATTTTATTGAGAGTGTGTGAGAAACCCTTTCTAACTAAGAAGCTCTAGTTTGGCATGCTTAATGAGTTTTTTTTTTTTTTTTTTTTTTTTCACGAGTCATAGCTGTTTTGATAATAACTTGACTCCTAGAGAATATTATGATTAATGATACATCCCCGAGCAAGATGACAGTTCTATGCCACATGATGCTGAGTGACATCGAATGTTTATTTTAAGCAATAGTACTTAGCTTGATTAGCTTGTTCAATTAATGTTACAATATTACCAATACGTCTCTTGATAACGTCCTTAATGACATTTGCTTAAGTTGAGTTTGACAGGATTCCTTAGTGAAGCCATGCAGTTTTCAAGGGGTTAGCAGGTGCTTCCCTAAAAACCAAAGGTTCATGGTCAACTTCAAACCATGTCATCTACAAGGTTCATGGTTAGCCTTAAACCATGCCATTTACAAGGTTCATTGTCAGCCTTAAGCCATTCCGTCTCCAAAGGTTCATGGTCAGCCTTAAACCATGTCATCTCCAAAGGTTCATGGTCAACCTCAAGCCTCAAACCATGTCATCTCTAAGGTTCATGGTTAGCCTTAAACCATGTCATCTTCAAAGGTTCATGATCAGCCTTAAATCATGTCATCTCCAAAGGTTCATGGTCAGCCTCAAATCATGTCATCTACAAAGTTCATGATGAGCCTTAAACCATGCCGTCTCCAAAGGTTCATGGTCAACCTTAAATCATGTCATCTCCAAAGGTTCATGGTCAACCTTAAACCATATCATCTACAAGGTTCATGGTCAGCCTTAAACCATGCCGTCTCCAAAGGTTCATGATCAACCTTAAACTATGTCATCTCCAAAGGTTCATGGAAGCCTCAAACCATGTCATCTACAAAGTTCATGGTCAGCTTTAAACCATGCTATCTCTAAAGGTTCATAATTAGCCTTAAACCATGTCATCTCCAAAGGTTCATGGTCAGCTTTAAACCATGTCGTCTTCAAAGGTTCATGGTCAGCTTTAAACCATATCATCTTCAAAGGTTCATGGTCAACCTTAATTCATACCATCTCCAAAGGTTCATGATCAACCTTAAACTATGTCATCTTCAAAGGTTCCAGGTTAGCCTCGAACCATGTTATCTACAAAATTCATGGTCAGCCTTAAAATATGCCATCTCCAAAGGTTCATGATTAGCCTTAAACCATGCCCTCTCCAAAGGTTCATGGTCAGCCTTAAATCATGCTGTCTCCAAAGGTTCATGGTCAGCCTTAAACCATGTTATCTACAAGGTTCATGGGTTTTTTTTTTCTCAAATCATGTATTTTCAACTCGGTCAAAACCTGTTGTTACATGATGAGACTTCATTATTTTCATTCTTCCTATGACACGGTGTGCTTCTATAGCTCGGGGCCTCTTCTCTCTTTTTTATGACACAGTGCGCTTCTGTAGCTCGGGGTCTCTCCTTCTTCTTATGACACGATATGCTTTTGTAGTTTAGGGTCTTTCTTTATTTCTATGACACAGTGTGCTTCTGTAGCTCGGGGTCTCTTTTTTTTCCTATGATATGGTGTGCTTCTATAACCCAAAATCTCTCTTTTTATGATACGCCGTGCTTCTATAGCCTAGGGTCTCTTTTTCTTATGACACGGTGTGCTTCTATAGCCCAAAGTCTCTCTTTCCTATGATACGGCGTGCTTCTGTAACCCGAGGTCTCTCTCTACTCTTATGACACGATGTGCTTTTGTAACCCTAGGTCTTTCTTCCTCTTATAGACATGACGAACTTCCATAGCTTGACCTGGTGCGAGCCTATGCACTTAAGGTCTCTCTACCGCCGAAATAATTTAGGTGTCTTTTGTTTTTTAATGCAACTTCTTCAAGGCCACATTAAAAAAAGGGGCAGCTCTTGACACCTATTTTAAAATAAATAAAAAACAAAACCAAACAAAACAAAAAAGAAAGAAAAAAAAACACATTAAGGGGGCCGGGTTGGGCCAAATCCGGCCTTAACTCTGTTGGAGAAATCTTCTTGAAATGTTTTGAAGCTGACAAAACGTTTCCATCAGTCTAGTCTGAAGGTTTGCAGACTCTGCTGTTTAAAGTTTGAAAACCTTCGGACAGCCAGACTCAAAACTCAAAGTCTATCCTTATTGACAGTTTCTAATCCGTTGAAGAAATGCTATCCAGAACTAGATGTTTTATTCAGGATATGACCTTATCGACTGGAGAAGATCTCTTGGCTAGATATGATGTAATGGAATCCTTTGATTGATCGAGATTGATTCGGGGATTAAGGATCCAATGATTGGCGAAATATTCGTGGAAGGTTTTACTTATGGAAATCGAGATCCTAATTGTAAGGGCGAACATGATTGATGGGCTATCGACATGTTCCTTTAATAGCTCGAATGATCTTCCTAATTGATTCTGTCCAACGGGAAGATTGGAAGTATTCATTTGGTGAATGCCAACGGGTATGATGGCATAAATGAGTATATAAGGAAGATGTTCTAGTTGTTCGAGGTGTACACGATAGAAGAATTTCAAAGTCTGAAGCTCCTTGTTTTTAGTCAATACATTTGAGCGAAAACTTGTACGCAAAAGAGTGTTTATATTCATGAGAAACCTTGAGGAAGTGTGGTAGAATATCTACATTATGGAATCAAGGAAGAACTGTGTTGTAACATCTCTTTTGTTCATAGTGGAATCCAGCCGATAGGCTCTCAGTGCGGAAGAGTGGACGTAGGCTTGGGATAAGCCGAACCACTATAAACCTTGTGTTTAATCTTCTCTTCCTTACTCTTTACTTTACTTTGATTGTAATTCATTTAGTTAATCAAAAGAGTATTGCCTTTCTATCGTCTATCTAGTATTGCTGTGGTATCTCGAGAAATTGTTTTTACATCTATTCACCCCCTCTAGGTGATTATACTAGCTACATCAATTGGTATCAGAGCCTGTATACTCACTTTGTTTGAAGTGTTTTACTTCAGAGTTAAAGATCCATGGCTAGTATCTTGGCTCTAGGGCTGGTAGAAGGGCAAAGCAATACTAGACCACCTTACTTTGATGGAAATGATTACAACATATGGAAAAAGAAGATGAAGGCCTAAGATCAAAGGATCCTCTGGAATGAGACGTTGTAGAAAAATGAATCATTCCTAAAGCTGCACCTGTCTCAGAAAGAGGAAAAGATACTGTGAAGTCTAGTTAAATGACTCAGGAAGAGATAATCAAGAGACAAGCTCTTAATGCAAAAGCAATTTATTCATTATATTGTGCTTTATCTCCTACTGAATATAACAAAATATCTTATTGTGTTATAGCTAAAGAAGTCTGGGATAGATTACATATTAACTATGAAGGAACCGATCGAGTGAAAGAGACTAGAATCAACATTCTCCTCGGTCAATACGAAGCTTTCAGAATGAAATCGGGAGAATCTATAACTGACATGTTTAGTCGTTTTACAGAAATCGTGAATGGTCTTGAAAATCAAGGTCAACCAATTTCTGATCCCATGAAGGTAAACAAGCTATTGTGTGGACTCTCCAAGGATTGAAATCACAAAAAGACCTCAATTAGAGAGACCCAAAGAATTATGCCACTATATGTTGATGAGTTGGTTGTGACTCTTCAGTCTTATGAAGTGGAACGAATCAATGAAGACGAAGATCCTAAAGGTAAGAAATCCATTGCATTAAAATCCAATGATGATTATGACATTATAGATTCTGAAGACAATATGGATAATGAGGAGCTTGCTTTCATGATAAGAAGATTCATAAAGCTGAACATAATAGGAAGAAAATTCAATCCAAAGAAACAAAGTTTTCAAAAGCAACAGACTAGATCTATTGAGGATAATGAATCAAATAAAGATGTAGTCTGCTTTGAATGTAAGAAAAATGGACGCATCAGACCCAACTGTCCTCTTCTGAGGAAGAAGAAAGGAAAAGCTGAAAAGTATCGAAAAGCTCTTGAAGCATAAACCTGGAGCGATACAGAGTGTGAAGAAAGTGATGATGATTATGCCAATATATGTCTAATGGCACAATTAGATTCAGATTCAAACTCCGAGACAGAATCAGATTCAGACAGTGAATTTGAGGTGAGTAACTTCAAAATCCCTATTAAAGTTTCTAAATACATTGATGAGTTGTGTTTTAGTCTTAAAACTTCTCTTAAAAGGATTTCCAAACTCAAAAGAGAAAATTCTGCTCTAAAACAACAGGAAAATATTTTGAAAGAAAAGGTGAAATGTTTAGATATGAATGTTTCTTCTCTTAGAAAAAGTGAAGATAATCTTTCGAAAGAAAATGTATTATTGAAAAATGATATCTCAAATATTTCTAAAAAATTTTCTATAGAATCTGAAAAACTGGAAAAAATTCTTTCTATTCAAAGACCTTATTTCAACAAATCTGGTTTGGGAGTGACTGCTGAAACCATTTCTTTAATTGATTTTCCAAAGGTGAAAGAAAGAATTAAGTAAAGACCGACAAGAGATACTTACAAAAATCATTTTAAAAAGATCTTTGTAAAACTAGTAGGCCGCAATGCTCTTAGATGTTCAAAGTGCAATAGTGTAGATCATTTTGAAAAAGAATGTCCTATGGTTTGGAAACATGTTAAGAAAGTATGGGCAAAAACCGCATTTCATACTAACTCAAATGGATCCAAGAAAATATGAGCACCAAAGAAAGTTTGAGTCTCTTTTTAAATGCAGGTCACTATCAAGAAAAAGGTAAAATAGTATCTGGATAGTGGATGCTCAAGACATATGACAGGAGATTCAAAGTGCTTCATAAAGCTTGTTCAAGTGAATAGCGGAAAAGTCTCATTTGGAGGAAATAGCAAAGGAAGAATAGTGGGATTTGGAACTGTAAAGATTGGAAACCTCACAATAAGCAATGTTTCTTTAGTTGAAGGACTCAACTACAATTTGCTCAATGTCAGTCAGCTGTGCGATACCGGTTTCAAAATCTACTTTCAAGAAGGAATATGTACAGGAACCAGTAAAGACTCTACTCAGTCATTCATGGGTCAAAGACATGGAAATATCTACCTCTTGGATGTGAAACCAGATGAATCGCAATGTCTAATCTCAATCCAAGACGAAGCAAGCTTATGGCACATAAAGTTTGTGCATATTAATATGAAACAGATAGCCAAAATCTCAATAAAGAAGCTTGTTTGTGGTCTACCCAATTTAACATACCAAAAGGCTAATCTTTGTACACCGTGTATATCGGGAAAACAAGTAAGAAATTCATTTAAACCAATAAATCAAGTTTCCACTAACCGTGTACTGCAGCTTCTGCATTTGGATCTTTTTGGACCAACCGGAACACAAAGCATTAGAGGTAAGAAATATTACCTGGTAATTGTGGATGACTACTCACGATTTACTTGGGTATATTTCCTGGCAAGTAAGTCTGAAACCTTATCTTATTTTGAAAAATTTGCTAAAAAGGTTCAATATGAAAAATGGTATGTTATTTCAAGTATAAGAATAGACTATGGAGGTGAATTTGAAAATCAAGATTTTACAAACTTTTGTGATAAATCTGGTTTTCAGCATGTATTATCTTCTCCATATTCTCCAGAGCAAAATGGAGTTGTGGAAAGAAAGAATAGATCGCTTCAAGAAATGGCTAGAACTTTATTAATTGAAAGCAACATCTCTTCACGATTTTAGGCTAAAGTAGTTTCTACAGCTTATTATATTATCAATAGAGTTTTTCTAAGGCCTATTCTAGAAAAAATCCTCTATGAATTATTCAAAGAAAAGAAGCCTAGTGTTTCATATTTTCATGTGTTCAAATGCAAATGTTTTATATTGAAAAATGCAAATAATCGAATTGGCAAGTTTGAAGAAAAATCAGATAAATGAATTTTTCTTGGATATTCAACCTCAAGCAAAGCCTACAGAGTTTATAACAAGAAGAGTCAATCTGTGGAGGAATCAATGAATGTCAAATTCCAAGATTCTATGCAAAATGAATCTATTCAAACTCATCTTGAAGAGCTGAACTGCTCTAGACTCTACAAAGTCTAAATCTCGAGAAACATTTCGAGACTTTGAAGGATTAGCAACAAGTGACTGTTGAAGATTCAAGTGAAGGAAGTGACCATCAATCTGATAAATTAACCAGCAACTGGAAACATAAGTCCAGTTATTCCAAAGATCTTATTATTGACGACATCAATGAAGGAATTCGCACAAGATTCAAAAGGCGCGAAGAGTCTAGTGTTGTGGCTCTTATTTCTGAAATAGAATCCAAAAGCATAGAAGAAGTTTTAACTGATGAAAGCTGGATTGAAGCTATGCAAGTAGAACTCATGCAATTCAACATTAATAATGTTTGGGAGTTAACTCCTAAACCAAAAGATAAATCTATTATTGGTGCAAAATGGGTTTTCAGGAACAAGATGGACAAGAACGGGAAAGTCATAATAAACAAAGCAAGACTTGTGGCCAAATGATATACGCAAGAAGAAGGGATAGACTATGACGAGACTTACGCACCAGTAGCAAGATTTCAAGCAGATCCTAAAGAATCTCATTTAAGTGCTGCAAATCGTATTATCAAATACATTACTTTAACTTCAAGCATCGGTCTTTGGTATCCTAAAAATGGAGACTTTACTCTTCTTGGATACTCAGATGCAGATCTAGCTGGATGCAGAGTTGATAGAAAGAGCACCTCGGGTGCACTGTCAACTACTTGGAGCGGGACGGTATCTTGGTTTTCAAGGAAGCAAACTACGGTAGGTCTTTCTACAGCAGAAGTAGAGTATGTAGCTCTTGGAAGTTGTTGTTCACAAATTCTATGGATAAAATAATAGCTAAGAGACTTTGGAATTAAAGATTCATGCACGGAGATTAACTGCAACAACACAAGTGCAATCAATCTTACTAAAAATCCAATTCTTCACTCAAGAGCAAATCATATAGAGATTCGACATCACTTCATAAGAGATCATGTTCAAAATGGAGAAGTTTCGATTCGGTTTGTTGACTCAAAGAACCAACTAGCGGATATATTCACAAAGTCTTTGGAGAAAAATCAATTTGAAATTATCCGTTCCAGATTCAACATTTTGAGGTTTGAAAAAGTCAAAGTCTAGAGACTCTCAGACTCAGACAAACAAAACTTTGACTGTAAGTTGTTCTCTCTCTCGAATCTCATTTTGAAAAGGTACGATTATCAACCATGTTTGATTATTGCTATCTTTAATTGACGTGATTATAGCAACATTTCCTTTTGAAAAAGAAGTTATTTTTTAAATGACTATTTTCTCGAAAAAGGCAGTTATTTTGAAAATGCATCTTTTTATTTTCCTTTATGACGTTCCGTATACCTCTCATTTTAACCGATTATACACTGTTGATTCTTCTTCACTTTACTCTCCAAAAACCCTAAGAAAACATCGATCTTCCATTCCTGTTTTCTTCCATTGTTTAATCTTCGAAAAAGTTGTCATATTTCTTGGAAAAGTCAAGCAATGAATCTTTCAAAAACTGAGAAAGATGTCATCTTCAAGAAAGTCTTCGAGAATCGTAAGCAGGGGACCACGGCGAATGAGTGAGGGGCCTACGCACTTCGATCTCATCGAGGAAGAGGAGTCTCCTAATCAGCAACATAGCCCACAACATTCTCAGCAGCGTCATTCGCCACCATCTAGTCCACAGGGTGCTGGTCATTAACAAGAGGAATAAATCGTTGAAGACGCAGATCCTATCAGAATTCAAAGGCCATATTTTATTTATAAGCTTTACCGTGGTTTAAAGAAGACCGGTACTCCATTGAACTACGTCGATGAGTTTCTTAAGGACAAAGAATATGGGAATTAGTACATCTTTTTGCGGAAAATGGAAAGTTTGGGAATTGCTCCCAAAGGGATGGCAGAAGAAACCCTTGCAAATATCCCAAGTGATCCGCGTGTTGGGGGACTTAATTCGGTAGATGGAAATGATGATGACAAATTGTACAACTAATTTCAACAAAGAATGGGTGTTGCAGCAAAAATTCGAGGAAAAATGGGAGAGCTGTTTAAATCAAAGGAACATAAGGAATTATACTCAAAATTGCTGAAGCGTGGGATGATAAACCCTAGGAGTGTGGATTTTCATTTTATGGATGCTGTGAATGTGAACTTGAGGGAAAAGTTCAGTTATCTTCAACTTGAAAAGTTCCGCTCTGACACCACACATGCCTATGCTCAATTAACTACATATTTCTATTCAAATCTTAGTTTCTTGGATGCGAATATAATATCCTTTAGTATCCAAGATCAAGACTTTGTGGTTGATGTAGATATGCTGACGAATGTGATTGGGGTTGAGAGAGGAAGATATCATCTGATCAATGTTTCTACTGCTCGTGCAACATTGGAGCTTGTTAAGGATAAAAGAACAGAGGAAAAGATTTCCTACTTGAGAATGAGTGCATTTAACATTACGCTTCACAAGATTGTTATCAATTGTCTCGACCGAAATCAACTTCCAAGACCGATGTTTCAAGTTCGGAGGCAAAGCGATGTATGCCATCATTAATGGGAAAAAGTTTTATCTTCCTCACACTGTTATGTTTCACATATATAGAGTAGTGGCGAAGGATAGAGGTCAATTTCCTTATCCAAATCTTGTGACAAAGTTATTCAGACATCTGAATATTCAGCCTCCACAAATCCTCTGTGTTAGATCGTGTGATCATATGGTGGTAGGACTGAAAATGGTGACTAAAATGCGTTTGAAGGAACTAAGCAAGGCGTTGGAGAAATTCAAGGAGAAGACTCCTGTTAAAACTCTTCAAATTTCTTCTGCATCAAAAAGAAAAGGAAATGAGCCCATGGTTACTCCATCCAAGAAAAAGAAGAGCTCTTATTGTTGAAGATGAAGATGATGATGATGACATCACCATTTCTGCTATAGCATTGAAGAAGCTAAGTCGTCGTGTTCCAGAACCAATGGAACGACATGAGAAAGAAGCAGAGGAAAGAGAAGGACAAGATAAAGAAGAAGAAGAAAGAGAAGCTGGAGAAAAAGAAGCAGAGGAGGAAATGTTTGAAGAAGAAGAAGAGAAAGAAAATCAAGAGGAAAGAGAGCATGAAAAACACTCTTCTCCACCTGAAGGCATGGAAAGAGGGGGAGATCATGAGAAAAGAGGAATGTCCTGTTATCCCGCTCACAGTGAGGGAGTTAGTCACTCTCCAGCAAACCCAGAAGACATTCATGCCTCTCATTTTCCTGAGGAAGAACATGATGCTTCATCGCCAAATCTGCGTGATTATGATCTACCATCGTATGCATTTACTCCATCGGATCGTGCCGAAGCCAATACGCAGACCGATAACTTAGCATATTTTCGCATAATTATGGATATTCTCTTGGAGATGCGCGGTCAAATTTATGCTCTGGGATGCGAGGTTTAAAACTTGCAGAATGAAGGTCAAGCTTCTTCAGTTTCTTTGAAAGATAAGATCCAAGCCCTCTCTGTTCAGATTCAGGCTAATGCTAAGGGTGAGGAGGTTGCACAACTGAATGAAGACTTGAAAAGGCTAGAAGGGATCGTTCAGTCCATGGGAGATTTCCAACTTGTTCGCGTTCCCAAGCAATCTTGACTTTATTCTATTTTCATCTCAACCTTTTTTAATGCTGACAAAAAGGGGGAGAGATGCAAGATTTGAATCAAACTTTGAATTTTTAATCGTTTGGATTGGATTGTTTTGATGTTTGACTTTGTTTGACTTTATTTTTGTGTCTGGTTGAGAACTGAATTTGAATTTGGACTTAACTGCTATTGATATATTATGGATGGTTTTATCATATACAAGACTAACCTATTTTCTGTGGTTGCGGATTCTAGTGTTATTCATTTAGCAATTTATCTTTATAAGATATGCATATGTGTTTGAGAAATGTTTTGCAGGTCAAAGTTATCCAAATCTGCAGGAAAGTTTTGTCACCATAAAAAATGGGGAGATTATTGGAGAAATCTTCTTGAAATGTTTTGAAGTTGACAAAACGTTTCCATCGATCTAGTCGAAGGTTTGCGAGACTCTGCTTGTTTAAAGTCCGAAGACCTCCGGACAGCCAGACTCAAGACTCAAAGTCTATCATCATTGACAGTTTCTAATCCGTTGAAGAAAGGCTATCCAGAACTGGATGTTTTATTAAGAATATGACCTTATCGACTGGAGAAGATCTCTTGGCTGGATATGAAGTAATGAAATCCTTTGATTGATCGAGATTGATTCGGGGATTAAGGATCCGATGATTAGCGAAATATTCGTGGAAGGTTCTACTTATGGAAACCGAGATCCTGATTGTATGGGCGAACATGATTGATGGGTTATCGACATGTTTCTTTAATAGCTCAAATGATCTTCCTAATTGATTATGTCCAACGGGAAGTTTGGAAGAATTCATTTGGTGAATGCCAACGGGTATGATGGTGAGAGTGCTAGTATGAACACCTAGAGGGGGTGAATAAGTGTATAAGATAAACATTGACAAATATATGCGGAATAAAATAAATTTCGAGTAAAATAAAGGAGTTAAGGAAGAGAATAAGAACACAAGATTTATAGTGGTTCGGCTTAATCCAAACCTACGTCTACTCTCCCACGCTAACAGCCTTCTTGGCTGGATTCCACTATGCAATCAACAAGAGATTACAATTTTGAGTGCAAACATTTAGTAGTAGATCACACTATCTCACTAAGTCACTCTTTTGGTATTTCTCTCACGATCACAAACGTTTAAGCTCTCCAAAGACAAGTGTATGATCGAAGGTCGCTCAAACTTTGGAATTATAAATTCTACGCTCTATCTCTTACTTGCTCATCGGTCCATGATCTCCTTAAATACTCCTCCACTTCCAAATTACCCATTGGACAGTATCCCGGACAATCGTCTTCCAATATACCCATTGGACAGCTCTGTATCTAAAAGATTTGGTAGCCGTTGAGTGACAAAGGTAGAATCCCAAATTGATTCCGATCGCCCATACAAACGGAATCTTGGTTTCCATAAGTAAAGCTTCTTCGTATAGAAAGTTCTTGTCTTCAAGATCCAATCGTCAATCAAATAGATTGAATCAATCAAATTAATCTTGATGTGGAATCCAAACCAGATCACTAGTCGTTATATGATTGGGCTTGAGTTACGTTATGTCGAATCTGGATATAAAGTCTGAGAGCAATAGATTTTATAATTTGAGTCTAAGTGCAATAGACTTTACAATCTGGGTCTGAACATATCTGCTTTTGAACAGATTTAGCTTTAAGGTCTGTACTCAGTTCAACTTCAGAATATAGTCTATCTTATGGTTCAGCTTCAGCATAGAGTCTGTCTTCTGGTTCAACATTCATGTTTAGTCTGGAATTAGTCAGAGTTGACAGACTTCTAATGTAGAACAGACTTTGATACTAAAGTCTGGCAGTCTTTAGACTTTGACACAAAAGTCTAGAAATCTTCATAATATACTTTGGATATATGTTACGTTCAGTCTTCTGGTCGTCTTCAGACTTTGACAATATCATTTACATGTTCTATTATCTGCATGGTCTATTACTTAACCATTAAACATGTTAGTAGTCTTTGATTTATTTTGTCATCTTCAAAACATCATAAGGGATTTCCCTAACATATGGCATAAATGAGTATATAAGGAAGACGTTCTAGTTGTTCGAGGTGTGCACGATAGAAGAATTCTAAAGTTTGAAGCTCCTTGTTTTTAGTCAATACATTTGAGCGAAAACTTGTACGCAAAAGAGTGTTTATATTCGTGAGAAACCTTGAGGAAGTGTGGTAGAATATCTACACTATGGAATCAAGGAAGAACTGTGCTGTAACATCTCTTTTGTTCATAGTGGAATCCAACCGATAGGCTGTCAGTGTGGAAGAGTGGACGTAGGCTTGGGATAAGCCGAACCACTATAAATCTTGTGTTTAATCTTCTTTTCCTTACTCTTTACTTTACTTTGATCATAATTCATTTTGTTAATCAAAATAGTATTGCCTTTCTATCGTCTACCTAGTATCGCTGTGGTATCTTGAGAAATTATTTTTACATCTATTCACCCCCCTCTAGGTGCTTATACTAACTACATCAAACTCAACCTGCCCCTCCCTTTTCCTCTCTCATTCGTCCACGGCTCAGACCAACTTCCCTCTCCCTTCGGCCCGGCCCGCGCCCCAACTGTCTTCCTCCTTCTACCTGTCTTCACATGCAGAACCTGCAGTAGAAAAGATAGTAGCAGAAAAACAGCAGCAGAGCAAGAGGAGAGAAGGAAGAGAAGAGAAGGTAGGGGAAGAGAAGAGAAATCAGAAAGAGAGAAGATAACGTAGGGAGAGAGGAGAGAGGGGGATCGAGAGAGAACCGAGAAGGAGGAAATGAAACAAGAGCTAGTGGAGAGGGAAGCCAAGGAGTCGAAAGCCTCCGAGATGCCTTGCCACTGTCGGAGAGCTGCCTGTCCGATGCTGATCGTTGCCATTTCCTCAAGAGCTTCAGGTAGGCATTTTGTCGAGCGCTTGGTGTGCGTGTGGTGAAACCTAGTCGGCCAAAGGTCACCTTGACCCTTTTGAGCGAGCTCCGGCCACCACTTGTCCCCCATTGCATTCTCTATTGCTTTGGCATGTGTCTTCGGTGGTCTTGACTCACGCTCCGGCCTCGGCCGAGCTTGAAGCCCCCATTTCCCAAAATGCCCTCCACCTATTTGATGTAATGCCCAGCAAATGCCCATGCTCAGCTTTGACATTTAATCCCTAGCTAGGATGATTAGACACTAGAGTGGTGTCGCAGTCTAGTCGAAAGCCGAGCTATGCCCCTGCCTAGCCCAAAGCACGATTGTTATGCCCTAGTTGGGCGCCTCCCGTGCCATTCATCGTCCCCACCTTCCCTACCACGACCAGGTAGTTGTGGAGTAGGGGTTGCGGTCCAGTAGAGCACCGCCCTCGATTGACCCCTTGCTGCCCTGATGAGCCACCTGTTCGACACCGGCCACCGCCTCCTTCCCCCTCGGAAGTTGCCCAAGCATCCTGCCATCCTTGTCCTTCCTGTCGCGGCCGATCAACCGTTGGACAGAGGTGGAAGTTGGGTTGGGCCAAATTACAGATCTAGCCCACTTGGCCTTCTTCGCGTGAGTCTACAAGATGGGCCTTTCTCTTTTGCAAAGAAAGGGGTTGGGCCGTCGATTGGGCCTAATCCCCAAATTAGGCAAAGGCTTGACCACCCTTGGTTGGGCTTGGTCCTCTTGGGCGAGTATCCGGCTCGCCCCAACCAATTCGGACTTGGGCGAGTTTGACCAGACTCACCTCGAATGGGTCAAACCCAGGTCGGGTCAAATCAGACTCGACCCGGCCTAGCCAAAAAAAATATTCAAAATCTAAAAAATGTGGGGTTTGATTGGGAATTGCCATGTTTTGCATTCTTGGTATTAGGTCTTTATTTGCTCATATATTGATTATATCGCATGTTTAAATTGCATATTTAATTACTTTTGCAATTATTTAACTGCACGTACTCAATTTTACTGCAATTAGGATCTTTGTAGCTATAATTATTATTTTAATGATTGCGCACCCGCATGATCACCTCACATGTTAGTGTACATGTATAAAATCAATTCAAACTACCTAACAAAAATATTTTATTTTATTTTAATATGAACAAGATTATGTACCAAAATGGCACTAATTGATTAATTAGTGTAATCAAGTCTCCGACCCTAGATTATCCGATTGCATAGGAAGTGGGGTACACTCTCATACCTCACTTGGTTTCTAGTTGATTCCAATAGCTAGTGGTGACTCCTTATTGTGAAATCTTTCACAATACCCTAATGTCGTGCGAGGTATAGACTTGAGAGAGCCCAAACTTAATAATGGACCATAGGCTCATCTTTTAGGCAATGCCTCTAAACCTATTCCCTCCCCTCGAGGGGTAGGTCGCAACAACTAGGCAAACTCATTTTAACCCACATTTAATAGGTTAAGTTAATTATGTTTGGCAAATGAGTTATAAATGAATTTAGAATGACAAAATTCAAAAATATATAAATGTTAAATGGGTTCTCGTTTACCCAAATTGAACCAACCTTTGTTATTCTCTCTTCACCTTGTATGTTAAATTGATAGACTCCTTAGACTGTTCTAAGTTTAGAGAAGTCTTGGTAGGCTCACTAGATAGGCTCCCCTTCACCCTTATTAAAATAACCACGACAACTTCTTTTTTTTTTTCTTTTTTCTTATTTTTATTTTTTTATTAATTTTGTAAAAAAAAATTTGTTAGCTTTGGAGTGTATCTTTTTTTCCGTAATTATATAAATTACTACAAAATACTTACTTTAGCATTTTATAGTCAAAATAGCAATTTTATCCAAATAATATACACAAATGAAGAGCTTGAGTGGCTTAACTAGGTGGATACTAATTTTCATATGTTGGATTTAATATGAAAGTATTTTAATAAATGTGTCCAGTCGAGTATTGAATCTATTCAGATACAGGTTGAGTAGGGTATGTGTCATCAAATTCCTACTACATATAAAATACGCTAAAACGACTTAAATAGTGGACTTGGGTCAAACAATTTTTGACTCAATCCAAACCTGATCCACGACCAATTTGACAGCCCTACTTTTAATCAATTTGCATATCCAAAGCACTCAAATTACATTACAATTAGACCATAAGATAAATTAACAAATCGCATATGCAAAAAGCATAGAGAGAATGAATCCCCATTGAAACCAATGAATTTTGATCTACACAAGCCACAAATGTATGTCTCAACAAAATAAGAAATGTTATGATTTTGTTCGTGAAAGAATTTTCACTTCTGAAATTTTATATGTTTGATTTGCTTAAAATAATCAGTCAATAGAAAACCATTTATAGTCAAAGAAAACTTGCATGTTTAAGAAAATGAATTCCACAACCTAAGAATTGGTGAAAACATTTTCTTGAAAAATGATTTCCCAAAAAGCTTTTTTCTTTATCATGAAATTTTCCCCAAAACAAACACACCCTAGTGTTTTACCGAAAACTTCATAATATAGGAAGATATCTTCCATGGAAATTATTTTCAAGAAAAATAGTTAGTTTTGACGTATATAGTGATTTAGGAAAAGTGATTTTCATCTTATCAAAATGAGGAGTTATTTTCTTCTGATTTGAACTTGTTGTTTTCAGTTGACGAAAAACGTTTTCATAAATCAGTTAGTTTTTCATCATTTGAATATTGAAAATTTGGGAAATAATTTTTCAAGAGCAGTTATCTTTCGGAGAAATGGATCCTAAATTCCAATCTAGAGGAGGAAAATTGGCGACCACCAGAGATCAACATACCATCATGAGCCCTTGGCTCAAGTCAATTCCCATTAAGCCATGTTTAAAACCAACCCAACCCACTTTCTTCTTTAGGCCAGAAGCACGACCCCCTAAGGGTGACAAATCCTGAAAGAGTTGGAAGGGATGTCAATTTTAGGGGCGTCAGTTTCGTGCCATCGTTGAGTCAGTCAGACTCTGGGTTAATGTGGCGGTGCTTCCCATTATCGCGTTTGTACTGTGGGGAGCCCTCAAGTCAGGGTTAAATGAATGTACCCACCTTATTCCTTTCGAGAAATCGATTTTTTTTTTTTTCTGCTGACAATAATTGTACTTGGTACTGCGAGCTCCTTTCTCGTGATTTTTTGAAAGAAACTATGTCTAAACTCTTAGGACTCTCTAGCGATTTCTCGATCACCAAAAAAAAAAAAAAAAAACCATGTCTAAACTGAAACCCAATTGATGGACAGGGCTGGGCGAGTTTAGGTTGAGCACAATGCGTAAAAGGGCCCAAGTCAACTTTGATGGACGCTCGCATCGATCTCTGAACTCGTACGGCACTGTCATAATGCATAATTCGACATCACGCCACAGCGTGACTTCCATTGTGGGGGCAAATGACAATCTTGAATCGGTGGAGGTAGAAAATCGGGATCGACTCGATGTTTTAACCTGGTGTGAAAATCGGCATCTTTGACAGAAGGGTACGGTCCCGCCATCTTTGTTGACATTTTAAATGACCAGGTCATGTCCACGTTCGCAGCCCAGAGCTTGTTCATGATATCTTAATAGCGCTCCAGATTCTCCAAAGCTTATCGTCATCACATCAATGCGGTCGAACTCCAATTGCAAATCGATATGAGCCGCCCCATCAAACCAAAACATTGAGGGACGCAAATAAAGAAATGGAAACGCTTGCATGTGTGAAAATGCATGCAAGGACGAAATACTTTCTTTCGTGATTAGACAGGAAAGAACAGTCGATTCGGATTGAAGATGTCCGTCCATGTGCCTCACATGCAATTTTTGGAGCATGGAGCTTTGATTTCGTGATGTTTCCTTGCCAATCGAGGACGTTAGAATAGTCAAAGAAGGTGGGGGGAAAAGGAAAATGAAAGGACTACACATTTCGACCAGAAAAAAAAAAGAAGGGACCACAAACCATTACTCTAAATAATAAGCATAAAGGCCGTTTTTCTAGGGTTGGACAACTAGGGAACATATCAAATGTTTGGGATTTTCGCATCCACAATCGAAAATAACTGTGTGCTTCATAGAAGGGATATACAAAAGAATTGGAAATCGCTTGATCCGTATGTATCGGACCGGATTGGACCGCAATTAATGGCTCCCATGAGAGCTGATTTGATTCTCGATTCCAATTTAATGAAATTTGTGATACCGATCCGATTTCCGATTCATTTTAATAATCTATTTACTTATTTTCTCAATCAAAATAATATGAAAAAATATAGAGAAATGAAAGAACCGATTGGAGATATCCATAAGAGTCAATGGTTTGTTGTGAGACTATAATTAGGTCTCTTTTTGGTCATTCTCATGATTCAATTAGGTTAACATTAAAAAAAGACGAATAAAACGATTAACGTTTCTAATTCTCAACATGTTTCTAATATCTAAAAATCTTAAGAAGATCACATCATAATTTGCAAAGAAATTAAGTTTTTAACTAAAGAGTATTATCTATTTATTTTGCCTTATAATTTTCAATCTTTAATCAAATCAATAGCTCACAATTCAACTTGGACATAAAATCGAACAAGCTTTATAGAGATTGAGGATTAGTTTTATGACGATCAAATTTTCGGGTGAATTCACGAAATTAATAGATGGATTTCAATTTTAATTTTTCAAAACCAGTCTTTAATAGGAGATTTTAATTCTAAATGAAAATCGGCCGTACGAATCATGTTGACACCACATATTTCCTCGTCCTCGTCTATCATTTCACGCCACGCGATGATGATATCGTAATCCCATCACACGATTCATCGTACGTGGTAATTGACTTAACGAAAGGATAAGGCGAGCTGGCGATCAGGATTTTGGATTCATTCAATGAAAATGGCCGATGCATGCACGAAAAGCTTGTGATGCTCGACAGGTGCGTGGCATCGAATGAAAAGTGACCAGGGGAGATCCCGACTTTTTGGAACTTACGAAAGGGAAGGCACTATCTTGCAAAATTTCTAGAACGGTTTGTGCTTTGGCCACGTGCACGAAGCCTGGTCATGCCCTTACATTCCCACTTCTAGACGTCATAGCAAATGTCCAAACATATCAACTCGTGAAGATGGTTACTAGAAGGTTACAGATCAGCATATTTAGAAAAATTATCCAAAATGTCCTAAATTTATTATACGATGGGGCGATTAATTCAATGATGAACTTTTCAATTTAGCTAGTTTAGTTCTAAGCATTTTGACAATTTTTAATATCATGCTAATTTTGATTATTCGTAATTATAAAAAGGAACTATTGATGAGTCTCTCAAATTATTGACAGTTCTTTTTTTTGTTTTTTTGTAATAATCTAAGGATGCTAGTATGGAGACCCAATTATTTAAAGAATATATGGAACATCCTAAAAGTCTTACGAATTGGTTGTACTTATACTTTTGAACTTTGTAGATGATCCTAACATGGAAGAATTTACATGCAATTAATAAGATTCGAATGAATAATCTTCAGTTTTTAAACTGGAAATCTCTCAATAATCTCACCTAACTGCACCAATCTTGTGTGTGTTTTTTTATTTTTTTTTTTTTTTTGGGTGTGTGTGTGAAAGCACTAGTACAATTAAATGGTGATTGCGCAGTATCAGCAAGGGGATATTCCATTTGAGAGAGAGATATCCGATTGTTTCAGTAAGTACAAACAAAAAAAGTTAAAAATATTTTTTGTTGCTTTGGTGGCGTGGTGTTTTTGGTTCTATTGTTTTCGGCTGTTTTTTTTTTTTTTTTTTTTTGTTTCTTTTACTTCAGCTCCCTTCCACTCATTCTGCCTCTTTGCATCATGAGTGAAAGCTCTTGATACTAGATTTTTGTATAGTTGGCTATTCCTCAATATATTCTTACCTTTACCAAAAAAAAAAAAAAAAGTTATGGTATCACCATGAGCATGACACGTACGAATATTTATGCGTCAATTGCGCATGGGTAGACTATACTTTTTTCGTCACAGATTTTCAAACGAGCCTCGCGTTTATCCTTGACGATTAGCCCCTCAATCTACACTCAATTCAACAAAACAAGGACAGAACTGAAAGCGTAGTTGATGCTCTTACAACATCAATCTTTTCAACCATTTTTTTAACTGGAACTCCTGTGGATGGGTTGTGCATAGCATGCACCATGCCTAATTTAACAGACTGGAAAAACATTTCAATCAGCAAGAATAAGTTTTTGAAATAACTTTTTTATGTTTATAGCTGACTTCGTATGATATGTGCAAATAGTACTATTCTATTCTAAAATTGTTCCATTGAATGAATTAGTTCCATAATCTTACAAATAATGCAATCCTACTTTACCATTAATTTATGCAAACTAAATAGAGCAGGCAAAATGGGTTCATTACCCTTTTTTTTTACTCAAATTCAACGGGCTAGGTGAGATATGGGTTGTTTAGAAATTTAAAAGCAGATTAAAGTGGGTCTAAAACTTATGCATTGTTAATCCATTTCAGCCCCAAAACTTTTTTAGCAGAAGAAAAATAAAAAGATGTAGAGAATTGTCATGTCCAAGAAGAGATGGAGAAAGGGTAAAGAACCGAAAAAAACCATCTTCATCTCTTTGATCGTGCGTAGATCGATCTCTCTCTCTCTCTCTCTCATGTCGCGCGATGGACGGAGTAATCACGCAACGCTGCTCTCAATTAAAGGATCTGTTCCCAATGATGTCTAGTAAATACACAAGCCTTGGCAATGCAGAAGATCTTTACATGTTCATGTGAGTCGCTCCTCAAGCTCAAACTCTTCACCACTTCTCGATTCTCGATTTCTGGTGCTCCATGTGTAAGTGACGTGAGCCATTGGACATCGATGACTGCGTGGTTCGAACGAGGAGGACCAATGACATCAGCAATCAACAGAGAGAGCGGCGACGATAGGAGGAGCAGTGGCGCAATGGCAACGACGACAGATGCCTTTTATCTATCATTCATTCATTTTTTAAGATTTGTTTAGCATTTGTTCTGTTTCTCGATAAGTTCTGTGGCTGGGTTTGAGTTGGGTTGAGCACGAGTCATTTAAATTGTTTCGCAAAAAGATGACAAATATGAGTTAAATAGGGGGATTTTGGTCGAATCCATTATTGACCCATATGCCACCTTTAATTAACTAAGTAATTAGTCTCAATCGGTGTCAAAATACGAAAATCGAATCGAAGTGGCGCTTCATTGTTGAGTAATTGCACAATTGAATGCTTTCATTCTTTGGAGACGAGGATGAAAATTGTTAGTAGAGTTGTACTATTACCGTTCACGACATAAATAGAGCACCTTACAGACCAGAGCATCATTAGAAAAACATATTTGTGATGTTCTCCTCGTGAGTGGGAAATCACAACGTCAAGAATTAACTGGGTCTTTTGAAGGATTCTCCCCAAGAGAATGAGCTGATATGGTCTTTTGGCCATAATGGAGATTGCTTCAATAACCATGCCTTAATACAAATGGATACAGAAAATTCACACCTCGCCTAGCTTACCCCGGATGGCATCTCTAATGGACTCGTCGCTGATCAAGCATTCGACCGGAGTCCTGATCACCACGTCCTGCAGCATCATCCCCTTCACACACGACATGCTCGCGTGTTGGACCACCAACCCCAATTCCTTAAGCACGTCCATCAACCTCGCGCACGGGTGCTCCAGATTCGGGCTCCAAACCCGGACCACCGCCTCCCGCCCCACCACCGTCACCTCCACCGTCATCTGTCTCGGCCCCGGGATAGCCAACGTCCTCGCGACCATTTTCGAGCTGTTCTTGCTCGACAGCGACGTTTTTCCAGTCCCGTCAGCGACAGCCCTATTGCTCTTGAGGCGCTTTGGAGACGGTGGCTCAGACTTGACGAGCTTGGACTCCAATGCGTCGATCCGGGACCGGAGTTCTTTGATGTAGTCGACGGCATCAGCAAGGAGGGACGCCTTGTCCATCCTCGACACATTGGGGACGACGGAACGGAGTGCGTAGAACCGCTGGTTCATCTTATCCCTTCGCTGCCGCTCTGCCTCCACGTGGCTTAACGGGCCAGACGGCGATGGCGACAGCGAGGATTCTTTATCGTCGTCGTCGAGTATTGTCTTCATTCCGCTCTTCTTAGATATGTTATGACATGCCAAGCCCGCAGGTTTAGAGAGTGGACGCTTCCTGACACCGACGAGGGCCGGTTCTTCCCTGGCATCGTTGGGTTGGTTCTCTCCACGAGGATCGACTCGAAGGCTCGAGAAATGAGAAGGGAAGAGGCTCTTGGCTAAATGAACTAAGCTCCAATCTTCTTTAATGATCTCTGCGGAGCCCAATTCAAGAACTCCGGAACCATTAGGGACTGATATGCACACTATGCTCTTAATTCCATACATTCTTGCTTCTTTGACCCGCTCATCATGGTCATACATCTCCAGCTCATGCCGGTCTTCACCGCTCAGCCAAACGTGACCTCCTGAGCGAAATGCTCTTCCTAGAATGCCGTCTTCAGATGAATACGACCTCGCGACCGAGAATATGTAGTACCATTCAGGGTCGCCGTTGTCGCTGCCATGAGTGAGCTTACCATCCAGGAATTGGGCTTCTTCGAGCACCCTTTTGTGGCTGGGTTTAGATGCTAACGGGTCTTTTGTAGTTCCTCGGAAATGGCCGTCGCCCCAGGTGAGGACGAGACCGCCATGTTCGTCTCTTGAAGGCTGCCAAAAGATGGAGTAAACCCATCCCTCGGTTCGGGTTTGCAGGATCAAGTGGACGAGTTGCTGGAGAGTGGGCGGGGCTCTATGATAAAAGGGGACAACCAAGGAGGAGGAAGCACTAGATGTTAGTTCTTCCATGAGTAGCAAGTTATTAAGCTAGATCAGGATTTCTCCCTTTTATAAGAAGTTAGGGCGGAGCTCTACCTAAGTGGCAAATCGTAGGATGTGGATGGTCGTAGCTTTTACATTCATATTTAGTACATAGTAACGGTACGATCTACTGTTTAATATACAAATTTGTACGCCAATCTTAATACACTTTGCAGGAACTCTAAATAGGGATAATAAAATGGATCCATAATACCGATATAACAAGTGAGGTGATGGGCTAGAAGTTGATGTTTAATCAGGTGGGTCATACTCAAGACTTGACATTAGACTGCTGCATTATAGTAGAGAGAGAGAGAGATTCCCCGTAGTGAGACTGATGCTGCCAAAAAGCAAAGCGGTGCTGATGACGATCACGACGACGACTAAAAAACACTGAAGTTATATGTTTATTGTTTAATTTTTTTTCTTTGCGGACGTTTACTCGTATTAGTTTTTTTGATTCATCAAATTCTCTTTAACCTGAGATCTTTGTCGTAAAATTAAAAGATAATGCTTTTCGAATCCTAATAGTGGGTTTTGTCAGGTAATACATGCAATTCCATATTTTTTTAGGAATCATATTATAATGGACTCAAATCCCAATTTTAATTTCTTGCCGAGCATGAAATAAAAAAAGGATATGGAGTCCCCTTCCTTGAGCGCTAAATATGGTAAGGAGTTATGTGTGTTGGGGCTGCAACTTTGGTCCGTATCGCTTTATCTCGACTCTTCTCTTGGACATTAATCTCTATAATTGAATCATGAAAATTCAACGCAGGCTGTGCAAAAATGAACTAAATAACCAAATGCATCTTTCAACAAGTATGCATGTTTCAATTTGTGGATCGTGCTAATGTGTACTTAATTTCTATGAACTTTTTTGCTGTTGTAGTTGTCAGAGAGAGTGCTTCGTCACGTTGTTCAACTTCAAACTAAGGCATACCATCTGCACGCACAATTATATGGATATTTGAGTATGTATGCATGCTTGCTCAGGGTAAAAGGGTTATCTTTTTCTCCATCTGGAATCGGAGGATCATCTAATCTAGCGTTCTAAATAGTGGGCTCTGAATATGGACATCATCCCCATTCATAATTTATCTAAGCTTGCATGTTAGTATATTTTGTAATCCACCGATCAAAAGCTTTATTAAAGGAAATTCGTCCAACTAAGGATAAATGAAAACAAAGCCTGTGATCGTTTACTTCCGTCCAATTTTGGACGGTGTTAGGAATTATATCCAATTTAGCAAATTGTTTTATCTCAACCTACCATGGTACCTTAGAATAAAGGAAATCTTCACACCGACCATATCCTAATTCGCAATCAAAATTGTCTACTTCAAGCGTGTATCATTTTCAATCAAGAAGTCTCTGAAGCGAGAAAACATATGATTCTAAATATCTAAAATCCATAACAGCCATAAATGAGAAACTAGATTATCTTTGAAATAACGGTGGATGTCATAAGAAGATGTATGTCTATAATTGATTTTTTCTCTACGTTTGTACTAGATTACATAAGCAATCTCAAGTTTTTTGAAAGAGGAGAAGGCCGGTTTTGATGACATATGGTACATGCGATTAAAAGTTTCAAATTACCCACTAAGTAAATCCCTAGCTCGCTCTAGAGAACAGGATCTCAATCCAATCCTGTACATCGAAACTGAAAATTGTTCAAGATTTAGTAGGATCGGGATGATTTGAGGAGCGATTCAACACGGTAAAAATTTCGTCGCGATCGTTTATTGCAGCTCGCTCTAAGTCCCCACCCCACACAACTCCGACCCCCCACGCGCCCCCAAGCCAGTACCCACATTTCAATAATTGTACCGAGAGCTTTTAGGACAGAGGTTATTGTTTTCTTTTGGTGGAATACGAACTGCGCTGTCCTAAAAACTCAATGATTTAAACATGTGGAAATGAACCTATCTCCTTCACCCTGATGATGATGCATCGCATGCGCTCGTTTCGTGTAATTCGCTCTCGAAATGATTCCATCCCCGTCCCATCAGATCCTTTCAATTTCATCTCTTGTAATAATTTCTTCTTCCGATCGTATTTTCCTTAAGCCAATCGACTTCGAGAGTTTTGGGTTTTGGTTTCTTCCACGTAAAATTGATGGGCTCAACCTGAAGATCGAGTTGACGTTATATGAAACCAGCAATATTGTTCACGTGATAATAGTTGATATGCTCTAATTGCAGTTACTAGGTTATTGAATCAACGTGCGGCAAATTCAAGAGATGGAGGCTAATCCTCTTCGTCACGAGACTAGGATGTGAAAGCCCACGTGTCGGAACTGTGATTGAGGGTGACCCTTGTCGCAGGTTTTCACTCTTTAGGACCAATAATAGTTGTAGTGGGATACAGCCTCACGCAAGTTCTTGTCGTTTTCTCACTTTGCGTTTCCTTTCGGATCTTATCTTTCCAGTTTGAGTACCAAGAGTTAGATTATGTTATTTTAGGACACCTAAATTATTGGTCGAATTGGTTGAGACTTCCAGTTGATTTGAGCCATCTTAGTCATAGATTCGAATCCCCAAATTGCTCCTCAATTTTTGGAAATCCCGATTCATTTGTGAAGTAAATTCATTGCGTATCAGATGTAAAGATCACTTCTCATTTACTTCAATTGTATATAGTAATGTAGGTGACAATGGGCTCGCTCAAAAAGAGTATTAGTTATGACACTAAGATGATTGGACGAGTTTGTTGAGACTTACTTCCAAGTGATTTGAGCTATCATGGTTACATATTCAACTCCAAATTGCTCCTCAATTTTTGGAAATCCTAATTCGTTCGTGATATAGATTTAGCTTGTGTAGCAAATGTAAAGATCACTCTTCCTTTACTCCAAATCGCATCTAGCAATGCAGTGATCATAGGCTCGCTCAAAATGGGAATTAATTATGACTCAAATCGAATATTACAATCTAGAATATGAAGATTTTATAGCAATACTTGAGGAGAATTGTCGACTAATCATCCCTTCTCATATATATATATATATATAATATATATATATATATATATATATATTTTTTTTTTTTACATTTAAAAAAAAAGAAGTTATGGTATCTTCGGAAAAGGAGGAAAAATGGGCAATGGAAATTCAGATGGAAAAATTTATGTGAAAACAAACGAGAGCAACTGTAGATTTTATGATATCTTCTCTCCTCTTTCCTTTCCTCTCCTCCATCCAAATAATCGAACTATTATTTTTTGCCATGACTTCTTTTAGATCGGTGTTTCCCAGTTTTTCTAAACGAAACAAAATACTAAGCTATAAATAATCGTAGCATATATTCTAAATTAGCAAAGTTGCGTTCAATTGAAATCTTATATGCCGTCCTAAGCGGTACAAGAAAGGAAGATCTCCGGGAACCCGTGAGTACCATCATGATGTGTGTTACTCGCCCAGTTCGTTTGGTCAATGTTTGGTTAATTCACGACTTTTGACGTTAGATTTCACACTGTAAAATTTGAAATTGTCGACTTCCTTGTACAAATTTTGACTCAAATGCCAGACGGATGAGAGAAAAGTCAAGAGACGGAAGAAATTTCCCCTATAAATTTGGATTCTAAAATCTAGAAGCAGAACAAAGCTCCTTTGGTGGAAAATGGAGTGTCGGAATAGATGCCCCTCATAGAATGGACGGAGAGGGAAACTGAACAGCCAAAAAGGAGAAAATCTGAACTGATCACGTGGGGAAAGACCAACTATTGACGAGAATTTCAATATTCAATATCTGCCTGAAAACTTAATGGACCTATTGTCTCAAATGTTCATTAGAAAAAGAGCACACCTTTGCATTTAGTGAAAAAGATTAAATAAGTAAAAGGAATGAGATGACGTGTAAAGATTTCGATCCGTTTGTATGGTTTAGATCGTTGTAAGAGGGGAGACTAGAGATTTGTGAAGTACTCCACACTTATTTTTTTATCCAAATTTCAAAAGTTAGAGACTCATTGTTTCCTCGTCAAAGATCTTGATTATCGTAAATTATAATTTTGTTAATTTGTAGTGTTGTCCGATCCTAGTGCGTCTCCAATATATGCATGGGTTTTCCATGTAACTGGTTTTTATATAAAAATTTGAGATTAGATTGACCGACTGACCATTGGGTCTACTTAATTGATAGTGTTGAAAGGTGAGCTTGGAAGAATTATGATACGAAAAATTAAATCCATAATAGGTAGAATACAACTAACATGGCCCAATCTTTACTCAGGCTATAATCCTTAAATAGATAAATAAACTTAAATATGCGATGCTCATTCTAGCAATAAGCAAGCTCATTGTGAGGTCCTCTGGCCAAGTGCAAGGCATCTCTGTATATATCCAGATATAAACCCTCATTAAGGTATTTCTTATCCTCTCTTAAGATCCGAACTTTCTCTTGTTTCCTTCTAAGCATTGAAGAGATCCCCGAGGACAGATACTGAGAGAACTTCTTTTGCTCTTCCTGGTGCAGATTACAGAGAGTATAGTCCATGAATCAACAACCGTAGACCTTCATGATGGTTTTATATGAGATGGGCTTAAGGCCCGTTCGCCCAAGTTAGGCCCAAAAAGCCCGGCCCACAGGAATACGGCCCGTGGATGGGGGAACATATAAAAGGGAGGAGAGAGAGGGAGAACGTACCTCTTGGATAATCAACGTACGTACGTTCTCTCCCTCGCTCTCTCTCCCTCCAAAAAGAACAGTAAGCACAAGGCCACTGTTTTCTTCCCTTCAAGGCATCTCGGATTGAACAGGGCCGGATTTTCTTCCTCTTATCAGCGTCGGTGTCTAATCTGTGGCTAACAAGGTACGCTCGAATCCGTGGTGTGTTTTACGATCAGTGATACATGATTTTTCCGGGCTTCGCTTCCGCATTCGTTTTAGGGGTTCAATTTAGTGTCGAATCCGGTTTTCGGGGATTCGTTATTCCCAACATTGGTATTAGAGCCATAGTTCACGTTTTCCCGACCCCTTTGATGTTTTTTGAGCGAAGAAAATCGGCCGGCATGGATCGGGGCGAGAAATCCTGACACCCGAGCACTGTTCATCGATTTTTTTGAGTTTTCGTAAGTCGAAATCGATTTATGAACATAAAAGGTGGAAGAGGTCGTCGAGGCGAGTCCGGCGACATGTTGTGCACCGCCCGGAGACGCCATACGCACCCACACGCACGGTGGCGAACTGGCACGTGCGCGCCGGCAGCCGGCGAACTGGCACGCGCCGGTTGGAGGACCGACTCGTGCTGACATCACCATGACGTCACGGTAACCGCCGGGATGCCGTCATCGGTGACGTCATTGCCGGCAACCGTTGGCCGGCCGGCGACCCGACCCGATGACGACCCGACCCGACCCGCGCGGACGCCTGGCACGCGCGCGGCATGTGCCGGATGACGTCTGCGTGACGTCAGCCAGCGCATGCGTGCGGCACGTGCGGTCGGTCGGTCCGACCCGGCTCGGCCGGTTCGACCCGTGCGCCCGTCGACCCGATCCGTTGACCCGTTGACCGACGACCGAAGACCCGTTGACCATTGACCGTTGACTTTGACCGTTGACCCGAAAAAAAAAAAAAAAAAAAAAAAGAAAAAGGAATTTGTTTCTTTTTCAATTATGCCTAAGTGGGTTATAAGTAAACCATTTTTAATTATGCATTTGTTGCATGAATCATGGAAAATTATGTATTTTCCCTTATGTGCATTATGGATTATAAGTGATCCATTTTTAGTTCTGCATTTGTTGCAGGAACTATGATGCGTTATGCACGGATACCTGCAATCCCGAGAACGGACGAGGGAAATGCAAGACTTAAAAGGCTAATGTCAGATTTAGCTAATTATTGGTGGCATGACGGTGATTTAGTATCACATGTGGTCAGGGTCAATCAGATGATACAGGAAATCATCTGGAATGGTTATCTTATGCCGGATTTTGAGAAGGTACTGGCTTTGATGAACACTCTTCCACCTGAATGGCAAGTAGTGTTAGGTCGGCTATGGGAGGTCAATGTGGTCCCGGGTTATAGGATGCTAGGGGAAGCTTTTGTAAGAGAGTACTATATGATTGAGTTAACCAAAACTTCAACCCTTAGATTGAGCGCCACATGGCGCAGAGCGAATGCGCCTTGGAGGCGACATGAAAGCTCTCCAAAATTTTTTCCATGGTTGGCAAATGTGCCTTCAAATTTCTCAAATATTTTGACTGATAGATTAGAAGGGACATTCCCTATTTATTTCTTAGATTAATTATGAGATGTTTTGTGGGTGTAAATATCTCTTTCCATGTTGATATTTTTCCCGTATATATTGCTTAGTGTAATGTATAATTGTATTATGTGAAAGCATTGTTATTCTATTAGATGTTAGATATTATTTGCTTTCTGTTATTGTTGACTACTGTGGGTAGTTGATAGAAGTTTTTGTAACTTCATAGAATTAGTTTTGCATAAGACAATTATATTAATGATAGTTTTAAGTTAGGATTTTTTGGAGGATGATTGGAAACATAGTGACCTTTTGATTCTGAAGCCTTACTTGAAATTATTCATTAATATGATGGGTCTGTGCAAATAGGGATGCATAAATGATAGGCATTAATTATTCGTGCATGTATGTCTGATGTGTTCAGATCGATGTTTTCAGCAATTAAAAATGTAATTGCTGATATGAACGGCAACAATTGTGAAATATTGAATATGAAGATTCAATATGTGCTGGAAAAGCAAGAAGCACTAGAAGCTCTTGACCATATTATGGAAGATCTTAAGGATGCCGTGCACCACCTTGAGCTAGCTGAGGACCGCCTAACGGCATTTGAGTCGAAAATAAATATTTGCAATCTTTGGTTCTAGCTCGAAAGGGCTTTGAGCTCTAAGCGCAAGCGTATTGATTCGTTCAATATGTGGGAATGCAAAGGATCAAGTCCTTATTGCAAGAAATCAAGAGTTAACCAACACAAGAGAGGAAAATGTCCTCAAGTAAAGAAAATGTCAAGGGTGATGTGTTACAATTGTGACAAGAAGGGTCACTATGCTCGCAACTGTTGTGAGCCGAAAAAGGTAAACATCTTTTGTACATTTGAGAACTTTGCTTATGTGTCAAGTTCTGCATTAATGACCGAATCCAATCCTTTGTGGACTGTAGATTCAGGATTGACAGACCATGTACCGAAGGATAGAGAATCCTTCGTGGAATTCCGACGATACCAACTAGAACTAAGTGGATCTATGTGGGAAATAACTCCAGAGCTGAAATTAAAGAGATTGGCACCTGCCAATTGAACATGCATGGTGGACGCACCTTGATGTTCTAAATGCTCCGGAGATTCGTCGAAATTTTGTGTCTGTTTTGGTGTTGGTTAAGCTTGGTTTTAATGTGAGCTTCCATAATAGTTGTGTAGATTTGTATTTGGATACAAACTACTATGATCGTGGTCATTTTCTGGATAGTTTTATTGTACTAAATGTTGACTGTGGTGATGTCAATATTTGTTATTCCCTTTTCACGTCTTCTACTTCATATGATAATGATGTGAGTGTGTGGCATGCTAGACTTGGTCATATGGGCCAACAAACGCATGAATAGACTAGCCAAAGATGGCTTGTTGGGCAACATTGAAAAAGTCGATTTGCCCATATGTGAGCATTGCCCAGTAGGGAAAACGACAATGAAACCATTTGGAAAAGGTAAAAGAGTTGAATTTCCTCTGCATTTAATCCATTCTGACGTCTGTGGTTCAATGAATGTGAGAGGAAGGCAATGGGCTGTTTATTTCATCACTTTTATAGATGATTATACTCAATTCGGATATGTCTATTTGATTTCTCATAAATCTGAAGCAATAAGTTGTTTCAAAAGGTTTATGAACTTGGTAGAAAATCAATTAGACAAGAAAATAAAAGCATTGACATCTGATCGAGGTCGAGAAAATTTATCTGATGAGTTCAGAAAATTATGTGATGAAAAAGGAATAGAAAGACAGTTGTCTATTCCATATACTCCTCGACAAAATGGTGTTGCGGAGAGAAGAAACATAACCCTACTGGAAATGGTTAGGTCCATGATGGCGCATGCTAACTTACCTATTACTTTTTGGAGTGATTCGTTGTTAACTACTGCCTATATACTTAACCGGGTGTCTTCCAAATCAGTTATTTCCACTCCATATGAATTATGGACAGGTAGAAAACGGGACTTAAGTTTACTTAAGCCATGGGGTTGTGCTGCCTATACTTATGAATCCTCTCACAAGTTTGGGAAATTGGGTCCCAAAGAAAAGAAGAGTATTTTAATGAGATACTCCGAACACTCGAAAGGGTATGTGTTCATAGGTGAGCAGGATAGTGGGAGTATAACTGAATTTGAATCACGGGATGTCACATTCTTAGTGGATGAATTTCCTAAGAAGGGCGAAATATGGGAAGATTACTTCCTATTTGAAACATTGGATCAAGATAATGATATTAGTGGAGTTCGTCCAAGTGGGAGTGATATGAGAAGTGATGAATTGAATTCAACTCATTCTCAATTGCAACCACATGATGAGACGGCATCATCATTATCTAATCCTAGTGGGAGCATAATGGGAAATGATGTGCTAAGTGTACAATCTCCCATATGGTGAACAAGTCGCCAAAGTATTCCCCGTCGACGTTTTGACATTGAAGGGGAAACTTTTATGATTACTCCACAAGATGAGGATGAGCCAAGAAATATTAATGAGGCTCCGAATTGCCCTAATAAGGAAAAATGGATTCATGCAATGGAAGATGAAATGGAGTCAATGAAATCAAACCAAGTCTGGGAACTGGTTGATCTTCCAAAAGGACGCAGAGCTATTGGGAACAAGTGGGTTCTCAAAATAAAGCGAAAAGGCGATGGCTCGATAGAAAGGCATAAGGCTCGCCTTGTGGCGAATGTGTATAATCAACAGGAATGAATTGATTATGAAGATACATTTTCTCCGTAGTGAGATTTACCTCGATTCGCATTATTCTGGCAATAGTAGCTAGTATGGATCTTGAGTTACATCAGATGGATGTAAAGACTGCTTTCCTCAATGGAGAATTAGAGGAAGGAACATATATGGAACAACATGCTGGTTTCTGATATTGCTAGTACGAGTACCTAGAGGGGGGTGAATAGGTATATAAAATATTTTTCTTGATGATTGCACAATACTTAGACTGTTAAAGGATTTGCAACAATTAATAATCAATCGTAAGACTGAGTAAAAGAAAGAGAGAATTGAACACGCGGTTTTATAGTGGTTCAGCTTGATTCAAGCCTACGTCCACTCTTCTGCACTGACAGCCTATTGGCTGGATTCCACTATGAACAAAGAGATGTTACAGTGTTGATCTTCCTTGATTTCTAGGTGTAGATGATCTACTACACTTGCTCAAGGTAACAAGTATAAACACTCTTTGTGTATACAATTTCGCTCAAACTGTATCAACTAATATTCAAGGTTCTTCAGACTCTGGAATTTTTCTATTGATCACACTTCTAAAAACAACTAGAACGTCTTCCTTTTATACTCCTTTATGCCATCATAGCTGGCACTTACCAAAGGAATTCCTCCAATCTACCCGTTGGACGGAATCAATCAAGAAGATCATTCGAGCTATTTAAGGAATTTGACGATAGCCCATCAATCCTGTTCGCCCATACAATCAGGATCTTGGTTTCCAAGAATAGAACATTCCAAGAATATTTCGTCGACCATCGGATCTTCAATCGATCTAGATGCGAATAAAAGAATCCGTTATTTTTATCCAACCAAGGAATCTATTCCAGAGGATAGGATCGAATCCTCAACCATATATTTCGGCTCTGGATTTCCTTCGTCACTGGATTAGAAAGACTGTTAGTGAAAATAGTCTTGAGTCTTTGAGTCTTAAGTCTTGAGTCTTGAGTCTGGTGATCATAAAGTCTTCAGACTTTAAACTATCGGTTTGCGAATATCCAGACTAGATTGATAGAAACGTTTTGTCATCTTCAAAATATTCTGGAAAGATTTCTCCAACAATCTCCCCCTTTTTGATGGTGACAAAACTTTCTTGTAGATTTGAACAACTTTGACCTACAAAAACATTTCTCAAGCAATATGGCTAACTCATAAAGATTAATAAAACAACCAGACTCGCATCCACAGAAAATTGGTTAGTCTTTCATGAGTAATACCATATAACAACACTTGATATAAATGCAACCAGTCAAGCATCTAAATCCACAGCCAATTCAGTCAGCCAATTCAGTCAAATTCAAATTCACACCCAAGTTCACTCAAAAACAAACATAACCACAAAACAAATCACAAAACAAATTTAAAGTCAAAGTTTTAAAAGTTGTTGGTTGTTGGTTCAAATTGGTTCTCCCCCTTTTTGTTATCATTAAAAAGGATGAGAAATGAGTCAGGTCCGCTTGGGAATGCGTACGATCCGGAAATCTCCCATAGACTGGACTATGCCTTCTAGCCTCTTCAAGTCTTCCCTTAGTTGAGCTACCTCCTCTCCTTTGGCATTGGCTTGAAGTTGTAGAGCGAGATCTTTCATTTTGTCCTCCAGGGTAACTGAAGATTCTTGTCCAGCTTTCTTCATGGTTTGAATTTCACTGTCCATAGCATAAATTTGACCCTTCATTTCCAGAAGAACATCAAGAATACGACGAAAATCTGCAGAATTGTCCGTCTGTGTACTTGCATTTGCTTTCTTAGATGGAGTGAATGCAGACGATGGCGCTTCTGTATAATCTTGCAGATTTGGTGTTGACGTATCGTATCCTTCTTCAGGCAATTGAGAAGCCTGAAACTCTGTTGGGTCTGCTGGAGATTGTCTTAGACCTTCACTATTGGCAGCATGAGATATGGACCTTTCTTGCTCGCCAACTCCCCCTGTTTCTAGGACCTTAAAAAAGGAAGAGTGATGATCTTCTGTGACTTGATTCCCCTTTTCTCCAGATTCAGCTGCAGACTTTTCTTTCTCTTCTTCTCCTTCTTCTTCAGCTTCTTTCTCATTTTCTCTCTCGCTCTTCTTCTTCTCTCGTTCTTGGCTTGCTCCTCTTCTTCTCTCGTTTCTTCCGAAGTTCTGTTGATTGAGGTACAGAATGTCTGGTTCTTATCAAGGCATTGATTGTGAGATCTTCTTCCTCATCTTCATCCTCCAAGATAAGAGTTCTTTTCTTTTTGGATGGAGTACTTATGGGCTCCTTCCCTTTTCTCTTAGATGAAGAAGATACTGGAGTCTTCACTTTGAACTTCTCCATTGCCTTATCAAGCTCTTTCAGACGCATTTTTGTCAACATTTTCAGACCTACCACCATTTTGTCGCATGGTCGAACACAAAGAGTGTGGAGGTTCAATGTTCAAGTGTCTGAAGATCTTGGTCACAAGACTTGGGTAAGGCAATTGGCCCTTGTCCTTTGCCATTGCTCTGTACATGTGAAAGAGAATGGTGTGAGGGAGAGAGAACTTCTTTCCAGTATTGATCGCGTACATCAATTTTGCCTCGGAGTTAGACACGTCCGTCTTGGATGTAGACTTTGGCCTGATACAGTTGATCACAATTTTGTGAAGCAAGATGTTGATAGCACGCATTCTTTTGTAGGTAATTCTTCCCTCTGTAGACCTGTCTTTGACAAGCTCCAGTGTGGCACGAGCAATCAAAACTTTGATTGGTTGATAACGTCCTCGTTCAACTCCAATTATGTCAGCCAACATGTCCACATCTATGACATGGTCTTGGTCTCGAACACTGAAAGATATTCTATTCGCATCTAAAAAGCTAAGATTCGAATAGAAGTATGCTGTTAATTGCGCATAACCATCGAGGTATCGGAGCGGCACTGCTCAAGTTGAAGCAGATTGAACTTCTCCCTTAAGTTCACATTAATGGCATCCAAGAAATCGAAATCAACACTTCTAGGGTTTATTACCCCTCGTTTCAACAAATCCCGAAGAAAGATTCTCCTGTTCCTTCGATTTAAATAAATTCATCATTTTTCCCTTCACCTTCGCAAAGCAACACCCATTCTAGGTTCAAATTCTCTGAACATTTTATCATCATCATTCCCGTCAGTAGGATTTAATCCTCCTACACGAGGGTCACTTGGAATGTTCGCAAGCGCTTCCTCAGCCTTTCCTTTGGGAGCAATTCCCAAATCCTCCATTTTTCGCAGAAAGATATACCCATTCCCATAATTTTTATCTTTAAGGAAATCATCTATATAGTTCAGCGGAGTACCAGTACTTTTCAACGCACGATAGAGCTTGTAAATATGAGAGGGTTTTTGGACTCTTACAAAGTTTGCGTCCTCGATTATTTCTTCCTCCGGTTGTTGACTCGCATCCTGTGGGGTAGATGGTGAAGAGTGACTTGGAGGAGAGTGAATCGGGCTCGTTGCCGACTCGGTAATTCTTCCTCTTCGGTAAGATCAAAATGGGTAGGTCCCTCTCTCATTCTCTGTGGTCCCCTGTTTGCGATTCTTGAAGACTTTCTCGAAGAAGACATCATTCCTTGTTGTTGAAAGATTCCTTTACTCGCTTTCCCAAGAGAAGATGACAACTTTCTCGAAGATGAGCACGAAGTAGAGACAGGATTGGGAGGAGAATGCTTTTTAGGGTTTTGAAGATTGGAAAATGAAAAACGTATATATATAACTCAGTTTTGAAAAGGGAAGTTCAATCGGCACAAGGAAAGGGTACGAACACTTCTTTTTTTTTTTAAAAAAAAAAATCAATAACTGCCAAAATTAATCCTTTTGAAAAGACAAGTTTTCAATTTTTTATGGAGACTACAAAATAACTGAACGAAAGATCATACCTTTTTGAGTTTAAATAAAATAGCAACTTACAGTCTATTGCCATCAATGTTTGAGTCTGAGGATTTAGAGTCTGAGGGATTGTGCCATCAGACACAGGTTGGCATATTCCTCATCACTTTCTTCACACTCTGTATCGCTCCAGGTTTCAGCTTTGAGAGCTTTTCGAGACTTTTCAGCTTTTCCTCTCTTCTTCTTCAGAAGAGGACAGTTGGGTCTGATGTGTCTCTTTTTCTTACATTTGAAGCAGACTACATCTTTGTTTGGTTCCTCATTATCAACAAACTTGGTTTTGCTGTTTCGAAAACTTTGTTTCTTTGAGTTGAACATTCTTCCTTTTTTATTCAGCTTTCTCGAATCTTCTTATCATAAGAGCAAGCTCCTCATCGTCAGATCTTCTTCGAATCGTGTCATCAGAATCATTATTAGATTTTAATGCAATGGATTTCTTACCTCTTGGATCTTCGTCTTCATTGATTCGTTCCACTTCGTAAGACTGAAGAGTTCCAATCAGCTCATCGACAGATAGTGGCATAATTCTTTGCGTCTCTCTTATTGAAGTCTTTATATGATTCCAATCCTTGGAGAGTCCACGCAATAGCTTGTTCACCTTCATGAGATCAGAAATTTTTTGTCCTTGATTCTCAAGACCATTGACAATATCTGTAAAACGGCTAAACATGTCAGTTATAGATTCTCCTGGTTTCATTTTGAAGGCTTCATATTGACCAAGGAGAATGTTAATTTGGTCTCCTTCACTCTGTCTGTCCCTTCATAGGTGATATGTAATCTATCCCGAGACTTCTTTTGCTGTAACACAAGAAGATATTCTGTTATATTCAGTTGGTGACAAAGCACAATATAAAGAGTAAATTGCTTTTGCATCGAGTGCTTGTCTCTTGTTTATCTCTTCTTGGGACATTCCGCTGGTCTCAACAGTTTCTTTCCCTCTTTCAGATACTGATGCAGTAGAAGGAGTGATTCCTCTTTCCACAACGTCTCATTCTAGAGGATCCTTTGACCGTAGGAAAGCTTTCATCTTGTTCTTCCAAATGTTGTAATCCTTTCCATCAAAGTAGGGTGGTCTGGTATTGCTTTGCCCTTCCACCAGCCCTGGTGCTAGCATACTAGCCATGGATCTTTTACTCTGAAGTAAAACACTTCAAATAAAGTAAGAACACAAGCTCTGATACCAATTGATATTGCTAGTACGAGTACCTAGATGGGGGTGAATAGGTATATAAAAGATTTTTCTTGATGGTTGCACAATACTTAGACAGTTAAAGGATTTGCAACAATTAATAATCAATCGTAAGACTGAGTAAAGGAAAGAGAGAATTGAACACGCGGTTTTATAGTGGTTCGGCTTGATTCAAGCCTACGTCCACTCTTCTGCACTGACAGCCTATTGGCTGGATTCCACTATGAACAAAGAGATGTTACAGTGTTGATCTTCCTTGATTTCTAGGTGTAGATGATCTACTACACTTGCTCAAGGTAACAAGTATAAACACTCTTTGTGTATACAATTTCGCTCAAACTGTATCAACTAATATTCAAGGTTCTTCAGACTCTGGAATTTTTCTATTGATCACACTTCTAAAAACAACTAGAACGTCTTCCTTTTATACTCTTTTATGCCATCATAGCCGTTGGCACTTACCAAAGGAATTCCTCCAATCTACCCGTTGGACGGAATCAATCAAGAAGATCATTCGAGCTATTTAAGGAATCTGATGATAGCCCATCAATCCTGTTCGCCCATACAATCAAGATCTTGGTTTCCAAGAATAGAACATTCCAAGAATATTTCGTCGACCATCAAATCTTCAATCAATCTAGATGTGAATAAAAGAATCCGTTATTTTTATCCAACCAAGGAATCTACTCCAGAGGATAGGATCGAATCCTCAACCATATATTTCGGCTCTGGATTTCTTTCGTCACTGGATTAGAAAGACTGTCAGTGAGAATAGTCTTGAGTCTTTGAGTCTTAAGTCTTGAGTCTGGTGATCATAAAGTCTTCAGACTTTAAACTATCGGTTTGCGAATATCCAGACTAGACTGATAGAAACGTTTTGTCATCTTCAAAATATTCTGGAAAGATTTCTCCAACAGTTTCATAGTGAAAGGCCAAGAAGGAAAGTATGTCGACTTTGGGGGTCGATGTATGGCCTTAAGCAGTCGTCAAGGAAATGGTATATGCGTTTTCATAATGCCATAATGGCATATGATTTTACAATGATAGATGAGGATCATTGTGCATATATCAAAAGATCCAAGGATCAATTTGTGATCATATCATTATATGTTGATGATATACTAATTTCCGGAAGTAATATGGAGTTTGTTGATAATATCAAGAGTTGGTTGTTTTCCAACTTTGAGATGAAAGACATGGATGATGTTGCATACATTCTTGGAATTAAGATTTCAAGATTGTAAACCCATAGACATTCCTATTACAAAAGGTGAAGGATTGAGCCATAGACTGTGTCCAAGGACTCCACAAGAGAAGGAACAAATGAAACATGTTCCTTATGCTAGTGCTGTTAGAAGCTTGATGTACGCTATGAGGTGTACAAGACCTGACATATGTTTTGCAGTTAGAATGGTGAGTAGATACCAATCCAATCCAGGTCAAGCACGTTGGAAAGCCATTAAAAGAATACTGAGGTATCTAAAGGGGACTGCTGATTATACGCTGAGTTATTATGGAAAGGATCTGCGACTCTAAGGCTATTTTGATGATGATTGAAGATGAGATTTAGATGAAAGAAAATCTACCTCTGGGTTTGTTTTCTTACCGAATAATGGCACCATATGTTGGAGCAGTAAGAAACAAAAGTGTATAGCCTTGTCCACGATGAAAGTTGAGTTCGTGGCATTATCAGCAGTAGTATAAGAAGGTGTTTGGCTTAAGAGATTTTTTGGATCATTTAGGTGTTATTGGAAGTTCTGCAAATTCATTGTTGGTTAATTGTGGTAGCCAAGCAGCAAAAGAGTACACCAAAGATCCAAAATATCATGGCAAGACCGAACACATAGATACCAAGTATAATTTTGTAAAGGATATGGTTGCACGAAAATATGTGAACTTAGAGTACATACTACGATAGAATGGTAGCAGACCCTATGACAAAACCAATACCTAGAGATGTGTTTTGTGGCTATATGAAATCTCTAGGATTGCGTAGAGGCTGATGTACTGAATATTGTAATTTCCCTAAATGTTCACATTTGATGAATTTGTGTTTTTATCATTAATGCCTATGAATCTTTATTTGATCTTTATGCATCTTAATGCTCAGTGCATTATTTTGAGAAAGTATGTCGGACAGATATAAGATTAGCCCACTCACACGGGTAATCGCCTCTATTTACTGTGTGATAAATAGAGATGAGACTGTTTTAAAGCTTATTATCTAGGTGATAATCGAGAGCTCAAGCTTAAAACTCGTATGTCGTCTTAACTGAGTGTTAAGATGATGACATAATACTTACTATGTCCGAAAGTAAAATAACCCACATATTTTACTTTATCTGTCTATGATGTCAGATGTGAGTTCTGATGAATTTTGTGAATGAGTAGATACGTGAACTCAAGTTAGATATTGGGTATGTCTGAACTATCATCTGTATGGTATTGAAGGTGTAGACATACGCTCCATGGGAAATGAGTTAATACCGTAATACGTATTTCATACTACGTATGCATGAGACGACCAATAAGAGTGGCAAAAGTTTGATCTCAACTTTTATGTCGTGTGAGACTCTTGAGGAAGAGAGTTTCTCAATTTTTTTTTTTAGTCCCCTCATGACTCTTACTTATTCTCAAGATTTCTATTTAGTGTTTGCTATCTTAGGATGTTGCCAATGGTCATGAGTGATTCGATCTAATGGGACATTTCTAGAAAAGCAAGCTGAACTGAAATTGAGAGTTTTGAAGGAAAGAGGAAGATCGATTTTGGAGAATCACATTATAGTTTTGTATTCACCGGTTAACCAATTATGACTGTCTTTGGGATAATCATAATTATGAATACAATATAAATATCATTGTTTAAAAGAGATCAAGAGAGATATAAATGTGATCGATCGATCTAGGGTACTGCATACTAAATCTACTCGGAGTGTGACGCCCATTATGAGCTGCTATATATTCCTAACAGATGTATAGCAACGAGCTCTCAAAGTATGCTGGTCACACGGATTATTCACCAGTATGAATGTTGAAGAGAGGTAAAGAGAATCCCGTTCGGCCCACCATGTGCGAGTGGGAGATGATGGTTTTATATGAGATGGGCTTAAGACCCGTCCGCCCAAGTTAGGCCCAAAAAGCCCGGCCCACGGGAATACGGCCCGTGGATGGGGGAACATATAAAAGGGAGGAGAGAGAGGGAGAACGTACCTCTTGGATAATCAACGTACGTACGTTCTCTCCCTCGCTCTCTCTCCCTCCAAAAAGAACAGTAAGCACAAGGCCACTGTTTTCTTCCCTTCAAGGCGTCATCGGATCGAACAGGGTCGGATTTTCTTTCTCTTATCGGCGTCGGTGTCTAATCTGTGGCTAACAAGGTACGCTCGAATCTGTGGTGTGTTTTATGATCGGTGATACGTGATTTTTCCGGGCTTCGCTTCCGCATTCGTTTTAGGGGTTCGATTTAGTGTCGAATCCGGTTTTCGGGGATCCGTTATTCCCAACACTTCAAAACTCGTGCCTCAACAGTTTCAAAACTATATTTGTTAAAAAGATAGTGAATAGCATTTATAAGTTATATCAATGGAGAACTTAATCAGCCACAAAGAATCATTTTAATAGTGGGTCATGTCGCGCGACTGTCTCCTTTGAAAAACATGCACACCCAAAGTGCGAAAGATCATCCTTTATGATCAGCCTCTTATCCAGAGTAATTTTGGGGCGAGGCTTGTCTTATTGCTGCCCACATTATCAACCGTACTCCATCACTTATTGTTGCATTATGAGTGCTTGTAAAGCATAGTCCCCAGTTAGAATCTTCTTCAAGTTTTTAATTGTGCTTGTTTTGTGCATCTTCTTTCTCATGAATGCACGATATATTGTGACTAACAATGCAACCTAGATGGAGGTGAATAAGTTGACTTATAAAAACTAAACAAATTTTGGTGGAATATAACATGTTAAGCTTAATACATGCAAGATGTGCCTTGATATATGCAGGAATAAACTAACAATACCAAGTGTACTACGTTCTATCAAATATCAAACAAATCAAGTAAAGAGAGAGAAGACAGTGCATGCTGAGCTTCACAGTGGGACGGCTTATATCAAGCTTATGTTTATTTTGCCGGACTAACAACCACCAATAGGTGGGATTCTAGGGATGAGCGTGGTTTCAGGATAGAATCAGTTTGGCTCCAAGTTCTAATGCCCTCGGTCCAATTTCAAATTCCATTATTTTAGGATTTTTCGGTTTTGGTTCCCCCGCGGATTGAGAATAGTGACACAAGAATCAGAAACTAAAGTAGGAGAACCAAGAAAAGCCTAAAATAAAAATGGAGAAATGTTTATTTTATAAGCATAACATTAAATGATGGACATAGTTTGATCATGATGTGTCGTGACCTCTTTTTTTCTAGGTGCGGGCGCCACAGAGGCTAATGGTTCGGCTAGGTCTATTAGGCTTAGACTGGATTCTCCCAAATTCATCAATTCATGACTTAATAGTCTAAGTTTTTAACTAGTAAGTTAATTCTAAATAGAAGTCGCCACTAATCAATTTGGAGTGGGTAAATTAGAAACCCAAACGAAATATTATGAGAAATATTCACTTTTACGCAAACAGAGAAATTAGGTTCGGGGATTTGATTATACTAGTTAATTACTAATGTCCTTCCGGTACTTAATATTGTTTAAACCTTAAGGATTTTTGGATTTTTTAAAAGGTGTTCCATACATTTTGGAAGAAATTTTTTTTTTTTTTGGACATAAAAAGGATTTTTGGACTTTTTGGTCTTTTTTTTTTTTGGAAAATGTAAATAATTTTTTTTGGCTTTTTTGAGAAAATATGAGATATTTTTTTATTTTTCTTGATTTTTTGGGAAAATAACTTATTTTTATTATTTTTTATTAAAATATTATTTTTATTATAATAATTTAAAAACGAACCGGGTTGGACCCAACCCGGTTTGTGATCCGATCCGGTGAACCCTGACCAGGCTAGGCCCAATGTGCAAAGGCGTCGCCTTTGATTCGCTCAGCTAGCCACCATAGCCGATCCCTGTCACCCGTCATCGCCCTTCGTCGCTGATTACTGCAGTTCTGACGTTTGCCTAGGATTTCTGTCAAACGCCTAGCGGGCACCAGTTGAGGAGGCGACAGCAGGGACTGGCGGGGGGAGGCAGGTGACGGCCTCCCCCAGCACACACAAACAGACACAAGCAACTAAAAAAAGAAGGGCGGGCAACCCTAGCTCACCGCAACAGAGGATGCGGCGTCGGGTGGTTGGTCTGGTGCGGCTGTCGGCGGCGTCCAAGCTGCTGCAGCCTACGGCTCGGAGGTTCCCCTTTCGCCCGCGCTCTCTCTCTCTCTCTCTCTCTCGGGCTCGCTCGCCGCCGGCCTCCCTCGATGTCTCTCGGAGGGAGGTCGTTTGAGCTCGCAACCCACTCTCTCTCTCGCGCTCGCTTTTCAATCTTCCCCTGAAGCCTCTCGGGGGAAGGTTTCTGAGCTTGCTCGTTGCTGATTGACGGAGGTGATGCCCTCTATTTATAGGTGAGGGGTGGCGGTCAGCGGAGGTCGGGCCGGCGGTCTTTGGTGAGCCGACTGGTCCTCCTCCGTCGGCTGAACCGGCGTCACTTCTTTCCCTTTCCACGAAGGCCTGCTCGCCTTTAATACTGCGTCCCCTCAGCCTACGCCGTACGTCGATGCCTCCTCCTGCGTCTCGGCATTGCGCGCGTCCGGCCTCCGGCGCACGTGTTGTAGAGGAAGAAGACAAAGAGGAGGGCAGGAGGAAGAAGACAGAAGGGGAAAGGAGCCTGGCTGGTTTGCACGGGCCAGGCCATTGGGGCCCGCGCAAGAGAGAAAAGAGGGGAGGGGCTGGGCTCGGAGGCCCAGCCCCGATGGCTGCTGTTTATTTATTTTATTGGTTTTTGTTGTTTTTATCCGAAAAAGAGGAAAAATAAAAGAAATTAAGGCCTAATTAATTAAAAAAACTAATCAAAATTTAGTGTCAACACGATGTTGTTGTGGACAGATTAGACTGATGAATCATTTGGTATTCTGTATAATTTTTGATCTCTCTCTCTATTTGTTCAAGACAAGGTGTTGATGTTTTTAACCCCCAATCAAAGAGCATACCGGCTTTGAAACTATATGAATTCAAGATCTCCGTTACAAGAACAAGCAAGATGACAAGTTGTACAACTAAAAAAGATAAAAAATATTGTTTGATAGCCTAAGGATAAGGACACAAAGTGCCATCTATTTACTTGAAATACACTACAAGCTTTATAAATTGATTAAGTTCATGTCTTTGACATGTGGAAATGGCTCTGACCTAGTGTAAAAGGCTATTGAATAAAAATATCAAGCAGCATTTTTATTTCGGATTAGGTCGTGAAATGAAAAGACTAGGTTGGAAGTACTTAAAAATGTTTAATATTTTCCATATTAACCTCCATTTGGATTTGGACTATAATTAGCCAACTTCACATTTAATTGTCTTGAAACTTGGTTTATGAGTTGAAGTGGAATCATATATGTAATGAGGCTTTTGAATAATTATTTTAGTTTAATTAATTATGATTTTTAATTTATGGGTAAGTGCACTAGAAGTTTTAAAGCTTGTTGCTATACAATTGAGTTCTAAAACATTTAAAAAGTGTAATCAAGTTTTAAAACTTGTTAAATTGGTTTAATCAAGTTCTTTTGTTAACATCGTTAATTTGGACAATGGAAAATATTGATGTGACATTTTTTTATTAATTTTTTTCCTAGTTGTCATTTTTTAAAATTATTTTCTTCTCTAAATCTTATTTTAATTAAATTAATAAACACCAAAAGACTTGAATTTAATTTTTAAAAGAACAACATTGGGAAAAGAAAAATTGAGACAAGGGCCTATCTCGGTGGGGTATCGCTGCCGCCACTTATCGTTGGAGGGCTGGCGAAGGTTGTCGACCTTAGGTGAAGGTGGTTGGCCTAGCCCAGCACCAGGCGAGGCCTTGTTGACACCAGGCAAGGGCTAGCGAGGCTCACGTCGAGTTGGGCACACATATTTAGGCCAAGTTGGCCCTCACATGGGGCCGGTGGCCCTCCCCAGCCTTGAGTGAGGGTCAGCGTTGCCCAGATCTAGATGAGCCTTGCTAACTCTCACTTGGGCTCTGCAAGGCCTTGCCTTGACCTAGCTAGGGTCATTCACCATAGGTGATGGCTGGCATCGCCAAGGGCGAGGGTGGTTAGGGCAGCCAAGGCCTAGCCTGGGGTTGAGCCAAGTCGGTGACCTCCACTAATGGGCAGTGGCAGCAGTAGGGCCCCATGGTAGATCCCCTGCCTTTGCTTTTCTTTTTTCCTAGTTTTATTTTTTGTAAATAAAATTTTGGCCTTTTTTTAGTTTTTTAATCCAATTTAAATGATATTAAAAGAAGAAAAAAATGACAAATAGGAGAGATAAATTAATTAAAAGATGTCACATCAGCATTTTTTGTTAGTTAAATTAACAGTGTTTATAGAAGGATTTGATTTCACAAATTTGACAAGTTCTATATTTGATTGCACTTTTTGAAAGTTTTATAACTCAGTTGCATTTTCGTGACAAATCTTAATACTTTTAAGATTTAGAGCAATTTTTCATGGATGATTGAGGATTGAAGTTCTGTAACTTAGATTTTATGTTATGTGTTTTGAACTTATTGTTTTATTTTTTATTTTACATGTTTATCTTTTATGGATTGTTGTTGCTATTAACTAATGAGAAACTTTTGTTTTTGTTGTTGCATTCACTTTCATTTTGCTTAACTAAAATGACAAAAAAAGGAACCCGTTAGACCTTGAAATCTGTGACATGGTACGTTTCATGTTCGTAGGATAGGTTTTAGGTGAAACCTGGAACTGCTAGCCACTATTAGGTTCCACAAATAATCTCTTCAGGAATTACAACATAGCACTTGCTGATTCTACTTGAAATTGGTAGATCACACTCCCAAAAGTCAAGCACATTACAACATTGGTACACTCCTTAAATCATATTACAATTAGTGACAAGTATTTAATGGTTAGTGGCTAATAGTGGCTAGCAGTTCCAAAGTATGACACATTACAACATTGGTACACTCCTTAAATCATATTACAAAGTATGAAGCTTTCTTTATTTCGTAGTCGTGTCATCTTCAACATGCGTCAATCTTCTTATGTAGTTTTCAATCTCCAAACTAACCATTAAATAACTACAAAGAGGATCATTTTAGTTGTTGAAGATAATCAACACAATTACAGAGATCTGCTCCCCCATACAATCAAATCTTCTAGAACTAGTGCAGTAACCATGAATAGAGTTGACTATCTTAGGAAATAGTCTTTTCCTCTGATTGAGTGAATAAATATAGGAAGAACCGATTTGATTTTCTCCGATTTTTTTTTCTTTCTTTCCCATATTTTTAAGCTTGTGGCCACCTATCAAAGTCATTACAACATAAGATTAATCAAAGGAATATCTGAATCCTCTTATCCAGAGTAAGTAAACACGTAAAACGCACATAAATCTCAAGTGATATAGAGAGATGCTCATATCAACGATTTGTGAGTCTATCCAAGCCTTTGGCTAGTAGTTGACAAATGTAGCGCTTTCCGGTAGATTTTCTTGAGTGTATTAGTGATCAAGGTGTCACTAAACTGTTCACCTTCTCATGGTATGTCCAAGTCTCCACGAACATTTCATTCTCTCTGATATAATTCACCCTTCATAAATATCCATTTAGGGTGCACATGGTAATGCTTCTACTTCAGGGAATAATTTCTAAGTAAAATAATGCATTTGGTAATTATACAAAATTTATATTCTTGGAATAGAAAAAGAATATAAATGCATTTGATATGATTTATAATTTTTTGTATTTATCGTTTTTTCCTTCTTGCTCATGGACCGTCGATTGCTGCCTGCTACTACATGACCAACGCCTATTCTTGCACGACCACTAACCGCCAACCGCTGCTGCATGACCGTTGCCCATAGCCCATCGATTGCTGGAGGTGGACGGGCAGCCGCGGGAAGGGGTGGTGGTAGGTGGGCTGTGGGCGGCGGTCTTGTGGCGGCGATCAGCAGTCATGTGGCGACGGGCAATGGTTGGGCGGTGGCAACGACGGTCAATGGTGGTGGTCGGTGGCAACGACGGTCAATGGTGGTGGTCGGTGGGCTGTGGGCAGCGGTCGTGCAGTGGTGACGACGGTTGCTAGGCGATTAGGTGGTGATGGCGACAACGATGGTCAATGTTGGTCAGGTGGCAGCGGCGACTGTTGGCGGTTGGTGGTCGGTCAATGGTGGCCATGGGTGGCCGGAAGTGGCCGGCGGTTGGTAGGTGGTCGGCGGTGGCCGTAGCAAAGAAGAAGAACAAAAGAAAAATAGAAAATAAAAAAAAAGGCTTATTTCTAGAAATTATTCCTAGGAACAAGAAGCTACTTTTTTATGTTTGTTGTTTCTGTTTCAAATCTATTCCTCAGCTACTTTTCTATTCCAAGGAATAGAAAAATAAGTTGGCGTAACCAAACAGATTTCTATTCTTTTTTTTTGTTATGAGAAACAAAAGAACATAAATTGGGAGAAACATAATCATTACCATGCAAGCCCTTAGTTTCTACAACTCTTTTCAATTTTTACTTTGGATTACATCAAGGGTGATAGAGCATCCTTTATATTAACATCACCTAAAATAAAATAACATCTGATTTATAGAATAGTAATGGGAAATAAATGGTTTTGCTAATTTCAAATTATTATAAAAGGTTTTTTCAACACAAAGTTAGAGCCTTGTGCACCTTTATATTGCTTATGTATGTATTGCACTTATAGGTGATTTGTTCCTAATTTGGTCCTACCCCATCCAGGAACTGGGAATTGGATCACTTGGTCTTGGTACTAGACCAAAATGGTCAATAGGTCTGGTCCAGTTCTTTGGCAGTCCAATGGAACTAATGTACATGTTGGTGATTTTCCTTCTTTCTTTTGTTTTTCAGTGAATTTATTCTAAGAAGTTCTTACACCTTTGCCCACTTGTGATTCTTCCTCTCCACCATCATCCTCATTCAGTCATTCCACGAGAGTAAGTCTACCTACAGTTCGCGTTTGTGATTACCATTACTACTTTACCATTGCTTCTCTTTCTAAACCTTGCATATATAGAAAAGTTGGTACTAATCCTCTTTGGCAGCAAGTGTAATGACTTAGGCCCTACTGTGTAATATTGTCTACTTTGGACACTGAGTTCTCATGGCTTTAAAACGCGTCACACAGATTAGAGGGACCTAAGCCTTATAAACTAGTCCTAGGACTCTCCCCCTAAGCGATGTGGGATAGGAGACACGCCCCGCGCTTGGGGCCGTCATAGCAAGCAATGTGAGATGAGTTGCATGCTTTATTGTACATTGGATTTGATATATAGACTCCCATTAAATCTATTGTCTATTGTAAATGGGTGAATAAGATTATAGCATATGCAGATGGTACCATGAACCGTTACAAAGCCCGGCTACCAGCAAAGGGCGCTACTTAAGAATACAGAATTGATTATAAAGAAACTTTTGCTCCTGTTGCACGCGTTACTTTTATTCACAGTCTTCTTATTGTTATCATTGTTAAAAGCTGGTCTTTATTTCATATGAATCTTAAAGTGCATTATTAAATGGCAATCCCACTAAGTAAGTTTATATGATGCCTCCTCCTGTCCATCCAACAAAGTGTGTTGATTACGTCAACTATGAATCAAAACAGTCTCCTCATACATGGCATTCCACATTTTGCTCAACAATGGAATCCATTGGTCTTAAATCTAGTCCCTATAACCATATTTTTCTTGTTTGACACACATCTTGTGTATTATGCTACTTTTAGATGTGGATGATATGGTTAGAGATAATCATACTAGCATTTCAAAACTCTAGTAACATTTCAGTCGACTATTTGAAATGAAAGATCTTTGACAACTTAGCTATTTTTCAGGCTTGGAGCTTACTTCAGATTTCTTTTGTTATTATCTTGCTCAAGCCAAACATGTCACCGATTTTATTTCTCAAGCAAGACTCATTGACAACAAGGTGACTACAACTCTTATTGAGATCCATGCCAAATTTGATGTCAAAGATGTAGCTCCTCTTTCAAATTCTACACTCTATTAACATCTACTTACTCAACTTGGTTTCACCGATGTTGTGAATTATTTGTCAGTACATGATCTTGACCTGTACAATTCATTTTGCTATAATCCTTTGAATTCATTGATAGGTCAAAGGGTACCTTATTTCATTTCCTTCACTTTTCTTCTCTTTTTACTTTGAAGTTGGTAGCTTATTTTGGTGTTGATTAGGCTGTTGACCCTTAAGATCGTCACTCTACTTTGGGTTGTTGTTTCTTTATGGACTACTTACTAATCTCATGGCTTAGCAAGAAAAAGACCACCATTGCTTGCTCTAGTATAGAAGTTGAATGTTGAGCTCTTGTCGATATGACATTAAAATAATTGTGGTTGCGATGGCTATTAGAAAATAGCAAAGTGTGTCATAATAATGAAACAATCATTCATTGCGATAATTGAAGTGCTATTCAAATTGTACATGAGATAGCTAGTATAAGCACCTAGAGGGGGGGTGAATAGGTGTAAAAATAATTTCTTGAGAAACGACAGCGATACTAGGCAGACGATAGAAATGAAGTTCTCTTTTGATTAACAAAATGAATTACGATCAAAGTAAAGTAAAGAGTAGGGAAGAGAAAATTAAACACAAGGTTTATAGTGGTTCGGCTTATTCCAAGCCTACGTCCACTCTTTCGCACTGACAGACCACCGGTTGGATTTCACTATGAACAAAAGAGATGTTACAGCACAGTTCTTCCTTGATTCCACAGTGTAGATATTCTATCACACTTCCTCAAGGTTTCTCACGAATATAGACTCTCTTTTGCGTACAAGATTTCGCTCAAATGAATTGACTAAAAAACAATGAGCTTCAGACTTTGGAATTCTTCTATCGTGCACTTCATTGAACAACTAGAATGTCTTCCTTATATACTCCTTTATGCCATCATACCCGTTGGCACTTATCAAAGGAATTCCTCCAATCTACCCGTTGGACGAAATCAATTAGGAAGATCATTCGAGCTATTAAAGGAACATGTCGATAGCCCATCAATCATGTTCGCCCATACAATCAGGATCTCGGTTTCCATAAGTAGAACCTTCCAAGAATATTTCGCCAATCATCGGATCCTTAATCTCCGAATCAATCATGATCAAATAAAGGATTCCGTTATGTCATATCCAGCCAAGAGATCTTCTCCAGTCGATAAGGTCACATCTTTAATGAAACATCCGGTTCTGGATAGCCTTTCTTCAACGGATTAGAAACTGTCAATGAGAATAGACTTTGAGTCTTGAGTCTGGCTGTCCGGAGGTCTTCAGACTTTGAATAGCAGAGTCTGCAAATCTTCAGACTAGACTGATGGAAACGTTTTGTCAGCTTCAAAACACTTCAAGAAGATTTCTCCAACAGTACATAATAATGTTTTCCATAGGCATACTAAACCCATTGAAATTGCTTGTCATTTCATTCGGTATCATGTGGATAATGGCATTGTAAGACACATCTCCATTTCATTTGCTGACTAGACAGATGGTTCATATCTTTACCAATACGTATCCACCAGGGCATTTTTTGAATCCTTTTTCTATACTACAGTTGACTTCTTTCAAATCATCATAAGTCTGAGGGGGTTTACTATTTAGGATTAAGTTAATTGTAATTTACATTAATTATACTTAAGTCTAATTATATTCTCACCCTACTTATATGGGTCTTATATTCTTCATTTTGTAAAGTGAAAAATATTATATTTCTCTCTCTTTAATAATTATTAACTAAAATTGAATATTTTCGTTCATTATTAGATTGAAAAAGCCATTTGGGCTTGAAGATGTCCATCCATGTGTCTCACATGCATTTTTGTACGTGTTTCTTGTCAATGGGAGACTTTAGAATTGTCAAGAAGGGAGGAAAAAGAAACAAAAAGAGGGAAAAAGAAAAGGAGTACATATAATTTCTTTCTATAATAAGCGCAAAGGTGTGGGTTTTTCACATTCACAACAGTCCATCTAAATTTGGACCGGAACGAAAAAGTTGCATGCATGATAGGTCCGATTATTATTTGTGCTCTCTTATTATTTCAGGTTGTACGATGATATTATCACATTATGACAAGATTTATTGTACATAATGATTGTTTTATTGAAAGGACAGGGAGAGTGTGAATTCCTAGATTAATTCACCCGAGATATTATCTGCTTTGAGCTTCATAGTTTTGTCCTTTGCCATATAGGCAAGCATTTTTTCAAGAAGCCACTCAATTTAATAGTGCTCTAGGATGAACACTCTTAACTTTGGAGTTACAAGTTAAAGCTTGTTGTTACGTCAAAAGATGCTTCCGTGAGTTAATTCCAATTTTCACACCCAAGCACGGTCTCCTTTTATTCAGTGTGTAATTCAATTCATTCCTATCTCTTTTGCAATCTTGGAAGCCTGCTAGGAGCCGTTACTTATTTGAGTCCTCAGGCTTTGACTACCACTCCTCACCCTCATCAGCGAGTCATTATAGGCCTTCACGTGGTTCGTCCCCGAACCATATACCTACTAGAGGAGGTTCCACTTTAATACCATATTGTGACATCCATAGATTAACTCACTTGATGTATTGTTTGTTTTGACCCGTCCTATATTGAGTCTCATGAGTTTGTTTTTTGGCACATAGATAGGTACTTTCTCAAGAGGTCATCTATTCTAGTAGTGCTTTAGCCTAAACATGCTTAACTTTGGAGTTTTAAAGTAAAGCTTGCCATTATGTCAAAAAGATGCATCTATGAGTTAATTCCAGTTTTTACACACACACATACACACACATATTCAAGGCATGATTTCCCCTTGTTTGGTGAGCAATTCAATTCATTCTTGCCCCGTTAGCCATTTTAGAAGCTTGCCTGGAGCCGTCCTTGTTTGAGCACTCTAAGCCCAATGACTATTGCTCGCTCGCGTCGGATCAGGTTGTTATAATGAGTGTGCACGATCTATTTAATATTCATTAAGTGGAGATGACCTATTTATATACGAAAAGCTTGCAAATTTGATTGGAGGAGTATGGTATCAAACTACGCAGGTTGCTAAGGTATATCCTGACTTTTTGGAATATAAAATTTTAGAAACTAGAGTTTTTAGTTTTCCCATGTGCACGACGGTTTCATACTTTTCGTTTCCATTTCTAGTCGCAATCGCAAACACAAAAATGAATCAACTCGCAATTGAAAACTAAACAATAGGGAAGTTTTAGTAACCCCACATCGACACAAACAATGGAACTACATTTAATATACACTAATCCAAAACTCGGTACATATACATTTTGATAACCACATTCAAAATATGCAAGTGCTCCAAAACGTCATGCTGGTAGAAGATCTATTCTATAAATCTATAAAATGAAGGGGTTTGCCAAAACTGAGTAGTCAGATTTCAAGTTTAAGCTATGGGATCATCTAACAACTCGACTCATTATCAAATACAGTAGCATGAATATAATGTATTTGTTTATACAAAATGAAGGTGAGTGAAGGCATAATTTTCTATGATGATATGTAATGAAAATAATAGGACAATGTGGCATAATTGTCTTTTTAACCAAATACAAGCATTTGACATATTATTTTATGATACTCGATTACCACATTGTAGCTTATCGATATGCATGTGAGAGTATGCACTCTTCTCGTTTTTGACTAGGACACATCTCGAGTAACGAGGCATCATTGCCACCAACTAATGGGGGATGAAATCATAGACATATCTAGCCACGTCTTAGTCCATCTATCATGGATGTTCTTTACATTAGTGAGGATAAATACGTCGCTATACACCCTAATAATGATGGTAATGTCATAATTGATGGTTCAAACCATATTAAGCTATATAGATAATGTAATCTTGTGTATGATCATAAGACTACATGTCCCCTCTATTAAAATATGTCCCTAGTTTGAGCCTGAAAAATGAAAGTTTTCTAATTCAAGTGGATTTCCTATTTTGATTAAGTTTCCTAATTTAAGAAGGTTTCCTCTGAAGATATTTCCTATTTTGGATCCAATTCTTGCCTATATATAAGAAGTGGATGTTTTTCGTGAAGAATATCATAAGGAGCTTCTGCTTGTGAATTACTTCCTGACGATATCCAAAAGAATTTTGAAGCCAATTATAATCCTATGTTAAGATTTATGTTAATTCCTTCATGAGATTGAGAAATTATTTCGTGAGAAAATTTGAGGCTAAATATTGCATGAGTTATGGAGTGTAATTGGAGCTTGGGAAACATTGAGAGTATTTGAGTGACTTGAGTATGGTTGTATCTTCATTGTATCATTTGATCTATGGAGGAATTCGTTGCTACTCTCTCGTGGACATAAGTCACTATGACCGAATCGCGTAAATCTAGTGTTCAATTTATTTTCTTTATTTTATTGTTTGGTCGCTTGCTTTCACAACAATTAAGAATTTATTGCATAAAAAATTAGGGATTTATCTTGACCCCTAGTAAAAATAATATTCATTAAGTGGCATAATTTATTAGGAGCATATTTTATTAATAAATGTGTTCATAAATTGTATTAAAATCAGACCGGTGGCAAATAGAAAGCTTTGAATTTAAATTGGGTTAATTGGATTGAGTGCATGGAAGAATGACATTCGGCTTGCCCATAGAGATCATGGTGGCCAAAAATCTTTGGGGGGGGGGGTTTTCGAGCCTTTTATTTATTTTTAACTAAGAAGCAGGATTTCATGACTAGGACAAGTTCTGAGCAAATATAGCATGAGCTTCAGTACATAGTAAATCCAAAAGAGTAGAGGGGGGGGGGTTAGATACCCAGTTTCTAAGGAGACAACCCATATGTTGGGCTTTAGCTAACCAATCGGCTAATGTAAGTCCCGGAATATTTTCTATTTTATTCTTGGCCCGATCCACTAGAGGCTGCACTGCCCAACTAAGTGAATCTGAAGAGAGAACAGTCTCCACCAACGTACTGCAATCAGACTGAACCTATATTTCTTTTCCTATTATGTTTGGGGCAAGCTTTGAGGAAATAAAGTCTAGGGTTTCAACCAAAGCTATAGCCTCCGCTTGTTTAGCAGAACTCACCTTAATGTTTTTAGCAAACCCATCCATTAACCTGCTAAAGGAGTCCTGTCACGACCTTCCCGAGGGTGAATTACCTAAAGAAGGCTAATGGATTACTAAGTCCGAAGACTTGGCACAGACCCTCCCAAGTCCTACAAATCGCGACTTGATGTTAAGAAATTAATCTATTTAAACATGCAATTATATTCAATTTGGAGCCGCCACTAACCAATTAGGGTTGGTTAGAAACCCAAGTAAAGTATGAGAGAATAATTTACTTTTGTGAACTAGAGATTCAGTAGGTCCGGGGACATGGTTACGCTAGACTAGTCTAACGCCCTTTCGGTACATTTTTATTTTAATTTTAAAAAATATTTTGCAGGCAATGTTGATTAATTTAAACTTAAGCTACTAACATGCAAATGGTCATGTGGGTGCACAATCAATAAAATAACATTCAATAAAAAAATGCTAATAAAATGCATGTCCTAAACATGATTTCTAAATGAAATGACACCTAATTTTTCTTTTTCTTTTAAAAATGTTAATTATATGCAATCTTAATTTAACTTAATATGCATGAATTTATTTTAATGACATGCGAGATGCAATTCATATGGTATGACTTAAACTTATCACTATATATATGCAATCTAATTTACATAATCCTAAATATGCATGTGCTATGTGATATGGGATGAATGACATGGTATTTCTACATGCATGCTCTTTTATGATTTTTATTTATTTATGATGATTCATTCATTTTTTAATGCATATATGCAACCTATGCTAAATAATGATGATATGAAATGAGATTAATTATGAATTAACCTATTAACTAACCAAGGAAATGATCTTTAGTTTTTTTTTTTTAATTTTTTAATGACATAATGTATTTTATTGAAAAGAAAGCAACTTAATGGTGCAATGATCATCTTTTAGCATTTTCTTTTTTATTAAAAAAACAATTAAACTATAACTCATATGGCATGCATAACATTTTTTTGTTCCTCTTTTTGTTTTACTAAATGAAAATTGACTTAATCTAAAACTAATTAGACTAACTAAAGTGAATGATATTCTAATTTATTTTAGGAATCAATTTAACTTAAACTATATTTTATCTTAAAAGCTATATAAAAAAATCAAGACATGCCAACTTTATTTAAAATTAGCCCTAACAAAAATCACCAATCTAAAAATTATAATCCTATAAATGCAATTCTAATTTACTAACTCTAAAAATACAGTCTTAATTTACTAAACCTAAATGCTCTAATGCAATATTTAGATTTTTATGTACTTTTTGATTTTTTTTGATTTTTTTAATCTTTCCAAACAAGTAATTATTTTAAAAGAAAGAAGATAAGAATTAAAATAACCGAAAAATAATCCGTTGTCTCACGGATTAAATTAACAATTATTTTAACTCTATAATGATTTAACCCGACGTCTTACGGGTCAAATTAATAATTACCATAATTTAGGATAAAATACCTGCAGTTAATGCCTACGAGATTTATAAAAGAAAAGCACATCTCAATATTCTAAATTGAACAATAATAATAAAATAAAGAAAAACAAACTACCTAATTTGCTTTTCTCTTTTTCTCTTTTTTTTTTTTTTCTTTTGCCTTTGCTTCCAAAAGAGAAGCTCGGCAGCTCGTGTGGCTGGTCACCGAGGGGACTGATCGTTGATCTGGCAAAGGGAACTCCAGCGAAGGCGAACTAGCAGGAATGGGGCGGCACCTGGGCATCAGGGACAACCGGCAGAACAGGTGTGTCGCGGTCGGAGGTTGCGGAGGTGCGGAGCTCCGGTGAGATCCGGCAATTCGGAGCTGCTGTCGTCAAGTGCCGCGGCGTTGAGCACGGTGAGAACAGGGAGATCGACGAGTGGAGTTGGACACGAGCACTGCAGGCGTTCGGGCTCGCGAGTTGCCGGAGGCAAGGCGCAGGCGTCGTGTACGGCGGGCTTCAGCCACCGAGCGAGCAGGAGGCGAGGTGCTACGGAGGCGAGGTGCTGAGATGGAGGTTCGAGCGGCGTGTAGTGGGGTCGTAGGTCACCGGTGTGAGGCGGTGTTGGTGAGGTGATTGGTGCGGCTCGGTGGCTTCGCGGCTGCGGGTGGAGGGCGGTGCCGTTGGTGCTTGAGCAGATATGGGCGGAGGGTCTGAGCGGATCGGGAAGTGGCGCCGCCGGCAGAGGAGCGATGGTCGGCGACTTGGAGGTGGCTGATGGCCCGGGCAGCAGGCGATGTCCGGTGCTGTTAATCGGAAGGTGGAGGCGCCACAATAGTTGCGATCGAGAGGAAGAAGATGAGCAGTGTTCTGCTCTTTTCCCTTTTCCTGCTGCTGGGTCTCGCCGATCCCTTCTCTCTCTCTCAAGTCTCCCTCACGTCATCTCTCTGTATATTTTCATCTTTTCACTGTTTCACTGTTTCACTTTCTTTTTTTTCAACGAAGAGAAGCCCCTCCAGCTTGGTTCTGAAGCCTCACATTTTATAGTGAAAGCGCTCAAAGTTGTTGAAAGGCTCCAAAATCACACAACCAAAATTTTTTAAATTTTGAAATGAAGATATGTGTTCAACAAGAAAAACGCTTCATTATTCAATTTTTTTTTTTTGAAATCTCCCTCCATAAACCCAAATGTTTTATTTTATTTATTATCCTCCATTTATCCTGTCTAATTGAAATTTTTTGTCCATTTCTCACTACCCACATAACTTGAGGAGCAATTGCGTCTCTTCCTACTATTAAACTTTGCTGACCCCATGATGGACGTGATCCTTTCCCTGCTTGCCAAAAGTCGCAGTTTAGGAAATAGAGGCATTTCATAATTTGACTCCAAAGTGTATCTGGGTGTTGAGAGATTCGCCAAGTTTGTTTTCTTGGCATAGCGATGTTAAAGGCAAGTGGGTTCTTAAAACTAAGACCTCCTTCCTCTTTTTGCAACTTGAGGAGTTCCCATTTCCTCCAATGCAGACCAACCGTTTTGTTGCTATTTCTCCACCAGAAGTTAGCAATTTTCTTCTCAATGGCTTTAATAATGGATACTGAGATTTTGAAAATTGACATCACATATTGGGGTATTACCTACACTACTGCGATAGCAAATTTTCCTTCCAACTCTCCAGCTTCATATTTACCTTAGCCAGTATCTATGTCACGCTCTGATCCTCGAGTGTGCGCCCATCCATTTTTGGTCGATTAAATAGCGACATCCCAGGACGCATCGCCGACTTTTTCTTTTTAAATGCACATGCGGAAGCAATTAAAAGATCCTCGGATAACAACAATATGTGATAGAAAAGCAGGGCCCCAAAATTTCAAACCAAAACAAACCTCTTATAAACAAACAGGTTTATTTGCAACATCAAGCTGTTTACAAAACATCGGCTCAAGAAAAAGGGAACTGTCTTATGACCCATTAGTTAAACTCGTTCGCTGATTCTGGTCTATCCACCTTTCTAAACTCTTGGGCTTCCAGTCCTCCACCAACATCATCTAAGGACCTGAAAATGGTTATACAATAACCAGTGATATGATGTCTCAGCAAGTTCAATTTCCTAAGCCCTGATTAGGAAGAAAATATGTCATAAGGGCTGCCTAAGCACAATCAGACGTCAGATGACTTACTTTGGTCTCAATTCCTTCATACAAGTCAGTTCAAATAATAGATACTGACAATCATATCATCTAATCAATTAGATCGACTTAATGATTGTTGCGACCTAAATTTTGGGTGCACCACCTAGATTTAGGTTAATGGACTACTAAGTCTTTAAACTTAGCTCGGGCTCTTCAAAACCCATACTAATTCGCGACTTAAAGTTCAAGTATTTAGCACGCAAAAGATTATTAGCTAGAAGTCGCCACTAATAGGATAATTATTTGACTCCTACGAATCAAAGATTAAGGGTATAGGGACTTGGTTACACTAGAATTCTCTAAAGCCCTTTAAGTACCATTTTTTTTTTTAAATTTTCAAAAATGTTTTTGCAGGCAGCTTGGATTTATTTTAGCTAAAATTATTATCATGCAATGGGGTGATCACATGGATACTCAATCATTATTAAACATTGAATAAAATAAATTGCATCAAATGAATTCAACACACCAAAGCAAGTAATTATTTTTTGGGTTTTCTTTTATGTCAAAATTAAAACATGCATTCTAACTACATGACCTAATTTTACTAACAAACAAATTCTAATTAAATGAACCTATTATGCAAACTATGCACCTAATATTTTTGTATTTTTTTATTGAAATTCGGAATTAATAAAAACCGTAATTAAATGATCTAAAATGAATAATTTTCCAATTTATTTTAGGGGTTAATTTGAATTAAACCCCATCCTATCTTAGAAAACTATTTTTTTTTTTAGAAAAATGAGATTATTTAAATGTGCAAACATTATCTAAAATCAATCCTAATCTATTCCAAAAATCATCTAAAAATGCAATCCTAATTTACTAAACCAACACACTCTAATACAAGATTTGATTTTTTTTTTTGATTTTTATGTTTTTAGTGTTTTTCCAAGACAAGCAATTATATCTAAACAATCAAGATATCAACCAAATAAAGGATTAAAATAATCGAAAAAATAACATGTTGTCTCACAAGTTAAATTAACAATTACTCTAAACCTAACATCACGACAAAAAGTTCAAAATAATTAAAAATCTGATTAGAAGTCTTACGGATCAAATAATAATTATAATGATTTAACAATTAAAAACTATCAAAATACCCAAAAATTAATATAATTAAAAAAATGATCCGACATCTTATGGATCAAATTAGTAATTACAATAATTTTGGACAAAACCCTTGTGGATAATGCCTACAAGATTCATGAGTATTGACATCCAATGTTCCAATTTAAATAACTAAACTTAAAAAAATATAAACAAAATAAAGTGAATAGAAAAATAAAAATAAAAACTACCTGATTTGCTTTTCTTTTTTGTTTTGTTTTGTTTTTTTCCTTTTTCCCTTCCAAGCAAAGCTTGGTAGTTGGTTCGGGGCTCCGGCAAGGGGAGTCGCTAGCGAGGGCACAACAGGTGCACCAGCGGCGAGCTTGCTCAGAATGGAGGTGACCAAGCGTCGTGTGGGCGTGAGGCGCCGTGGCACGGGTGTCGTGGCTAGCTACGGCGCAATTGGTGTGGGCACAGAGATGCTAAGGTGATCGGAGGCTCAATTCTCGGCATTGGGTGGCGCTAGAGCACGGTGGAGGCGAGTCGCGTGCGAGCGACGTCTGGAGTCAAGCAAGGTGTCGCGGTGGTCGGATCTAGTTGCAGGAAGTGTTGGCTCGACGTCCGGTGGGACGAGGTGGTGGCAAGGACAAAGCACCGGCGTGCAAGCATCAATCTGGTAGGGGGCCGCGTCATGGCTGGGGCATGTCGAAGCAAGGGCGGCTTGATGGGTTGCTGTCAGATCGGCAATGGCGGAGTGACGGTAACAAGGGTGTCGCGGGCTTTGGGTTGCTACTGTGGCGGCGGTGACCAGCAAAGGAGTGACGAGCGGCAGTGGTAGGCGGTGCTTGTGGATGAGCGGCAACACCGTGCAACGGCTTGCATAGTAGAGGCTTCGAGTGGCTAGGGACGGAGTGCAGCGACGGAGAAGATGAACAGCCGTTGCCCCCCCTCCTTTTCCTTTTTTCCTTATTTTTTTTCTTTCTTCTCTACTCCCTCACGTCACTTCCCCCTGCTGTCTCACTGTTGCTACTTTCTCCCTTGTACTTTTTAGCAAAAGGGACTTTTTCCTCTCCTTAAGGCATGAAAATTTCTTCTTTGATGAATTCTTCACGTTTTTCTCTCAATGGCCGTATGTATCCATGTGTGGCCTCCTCAAAACCCTATGTGTAATTTTCCAAAATCATATTGTAAAATTATATCCACGAAGATTTCTTTTCCAAATGTAATATTTGCTTTTGAATTGAAATCTCACAAAGATAAATTCGTAAAATCTCCCCGAGAATATGGGCTTGGGCCGATTTGCTCTCTTCGTGGGCTTAGCCTGACTCATCAAATTAAAATTTATGAACCATCAATTCGAACCCATCCGTCAGCGGCCTAATGTAAATGCAAATTAAAAAATAAATTCACATAAAACTATATGATATGCAATTAACTATTTTTTCAGGGATAAAATTAACCCCTAATTTTTTTTTAATTCGATAAATGACTAAATGGGTCACCAAAATTTAGGTATCAACAGCTGCCCCTCTTTGAATATAAGCTCATAGAGGTTGCCTTCAAAGACAAATTGAGACATAAATTTTGACCATGCACATGCATGTAATGATTTTTTTTGTCGGAAAATGAATTCTATTTTAAAATGCAATTTATATGATGCATGAAAATGCTAATGCAAATGCATGATGCAAAAGGAAAGAACATACTTACAGTTACTTACTAATTAGTGCGGTAGAGCACCTTAAGGTACATGATAAATCCTCCCCATAAGTACCTAGTTTCCACTTAGGCTCCTTGAAGAGTCTAACAAGTAATGAATTAAAACATCCTGACTAAGAAGAACATTCACATCCAGAGTGAAGTGTTCAACAAAAAGAATTAAGACATCCAAATCCAGACTGAGATGTCAAGATTTTTGAACTTGATATAACTAGATCCAGACTAAGGTATAACGAGAAAGGTCAAAAAACATTTACATCCAGAGTGAAATGTTTAATGAAAAGAATTAAGACATCCAAATCCAGATTGACATGTCAAGATTTTTGAACTCGATATACTTAGATCCAGACTAAGATATAACGAGAAAGGTCGAAAAAACATTCACATCCAGAGTGAAATGTTTAGACGAAAATAATTGAGACATCCAGATCGAGACTGAGATGTCAAAATTTCAGGACTCTAGGCTACGAAAGCACGCTACGTCGATAAAAGAAATCTGGGTTACAAAAGCATGCCGGTTCAATAAAAGGGACTCTGGGCTACGAAAGCACGCCGGATCAATATAAATGGATATCGGGCTACGAAAGCACGTTGGGTTGATAAAGAGGGACTCTGGGCTACAAAAGCACGCCAGGTCAAGAACTGGACATTAGGCTACGAAAGCATGCCAAGTCGATGAAAATGAGACTCTAGGCTACAAAAGCACGCCAGGTCAAGAACTTCAGGCTATGGAAGCATGTCGAGTCTATTAAAAGAGACATTAGGCTATGGAAGCACGCCGAGTCAATGAAAAGGGACATTGGGCTACAAAAGCACGCCAAGTTAAGAACTAGACACCGGGCTACGGAAGCATGCCGGGTCGATGAAAGGGACCGTGGGCTACGAAAGCAAGCCAGGTCAATATAAAGGGACAGCTTGACCGAGTAAAGTGTCAATGCACTTGAGAGAGAATACCTGCATAATGACAAGTATATGGGCAAAGATATACTTACCTGGTGATATCTCTGATTCTTGGAGATATGTCTTGTGGAATTTAGATATCCTGTGGAGGTCTCTCACCTCCTAGTAGAAATAAATTTTGGAACATCAAGGATGCACCTTGAATGTTCGTGAAGGTTTTTCATCTCATAATATCACGAGGCATTCTGAAAAGAACTTGAATGTTAGGAGCTCTTGGGTCTTTGAGAAAGCATTACCTGTCAGACATGATTAGAGCAAAAGTGCATATGCATTCATTAAAGAGGTAGACAATCTGAGCTACTCTAAAATGCACATTTCAAAGTTTAGTAGGTTTTCATCCATTCAATCAAAGTTTATACATAATGACTTTACCATATTTGCATCACCCAAATTTCCACTAGAAAGAATTGTTGTTCAAGACAATGTCATGGATTTCTTAAGAATGAGAGACTTTCAGTTAGAAAAGACTTTCACTCACTCTCATTCAGAATGGCTATTTTATGAGAATCATTCCATCTCACCATATCGACAGGGGTTTGAGTATTCTCGCAAGCAGTACGACCTTACCAATCTGAGATGTCTTTAATAGGGATCGTAATATGGGCTTGGTCAATAACTTAACAAAAGAACTCTTTGAGTCAAGGCAATTGAAAAAACAATTCCGCAATCATCTCCAGGTTTACAAGTTAAGAACCCTGCAAAATAAGAAAGAAATAATCTTGTTTGTACTTCTTTGAGCGATGCTTAAAAACATATAAACTCATACGTTAATTCAAGTGTCCTAATCTAAAGAGACTTTGTAAGGGACGTAACATAGGCTGGGTTTATGGGTTGAGAAACGAAAGGATCATTAAGCTCAAAAATGTGTAGAGGGTGAGAGTTGATGATCATCTAGGCATTGTCGCCGGTCTTCTCTTTAACCAGGGATTGTCATTATAAATGCACCATTGATCTTGACTCTTTGAGTACTGCTCCATTGAGATACAATTTTTGCAACTGATAGTCATCTATTTGACACTTCTATGGGCATTAACCTTGCTTTTACCAGGCACACTACTTTTTTGCTCCCAATTTTCATTCATTTTTTTTTCACTTCTTTTCTTATGGGCATTGGCCTTGCTTTTACTAGGCACACTGCTTTTTCATGCCCTTTAGTTCTATTTTGACTTTGATTCTTACGCTCAATGCATATGTCATGCCATTACACTTCAAATGACACAAGGGTCTTCATCTGTCTTTTGCCTTGCCCTAGTGTGGGGGATGATCACCAATTGGGTTTAAAAGAAATGAAATTGCAGGCTCAAGTGAGTTATGCAAAGGATATAAGTATGTAGGATAGAGAAAGAATTGCTTTTCGTCATCCTAAGACACTTAAATTACCACATGAATTCAATGTAATAGTACGATTTGAAGATTGATGCAAGTGAGAGCAAGAAAATTCTTTTCATTTTCCTCATCTCATGATGCTGTCTAACCTCCAATTTGCTCCAATGTGGGGTGGTTCTTAACATGGGCAATTTGAAAGAATTTCCAAAAGTGTATAGGGCTCAAAGAAGTTAAGCAATGGATCACCTGTAGTGTCTGGGATAGAGAAATGAATTACCTCTCATCATTTCGATTATCGTATCTTTTGCGAGAGAACTCTTTACCTTGTGGACACGAACTTTCCTACACTCATCTCGCAAGTGTATGAGTAGGGGACTGTGTATAGGATAGAGTTTGCCTTTTATTATCCTGACTCATCTCATTTTGTATACTCAATTCATTCCACATCATTCATTAAATTAGTCAATCTTGATGTTCGTTAGTGGAATTGGTGGACAAAACATGTAAGAGTCATCATGCAAAATCCTCTTTGTTAAAAGAGCCCAACAACTTTAAGCATGAAAAATTGTCAAATTCAAAACAATTTACCATACTAAAAGAAATGATTTTAAACATTCATGCGGGGGATTGTTTCACAATGGGTTTGCCTTAGCAGTTGATGTCTTTGGATTATCCATATTATTCAAGACCGGAAATCCACTTTTGCCATTGCACAAGAGAGTGTGCATGAATATGATACTATCAACATCAAAGTAAAAGCAAATGGAATATCCTTTTTTTTTTTGGCTTGGGTCGAGATTTTATTTCAGTCATGTCACTACTAAAATCTGTAGTGCTCTCAATTCGTCATCTTTTTTTTACCAAAGATGAATGGTCCTCTTTCTTTCACCAAAGATGGATAGTCATCTTTTACTTGCTCCTCATGATATGCCTTTTTCAAATGCTTTCTCATTAGGCCGAGAAAATAATGCTCTGAAACATGAAATAAATAAGTCAGAAAATTAAACAAGGCTAACTTAATGCATGCTTTTGAAAATGGCTTGAAAAATGATTTTTTTTATTCTCCCTTATTTTTGGAATTTTTTTTTATGAGAAAGCATGAAGAAGCCCAGTCCTCAGAATTCTCCTTGGATGATATTTTCTTTTCATTGTTGGATATTGTCACCAAGCTGGTTTGGTGTGCCTCATCATGCCCTGAAAATTGGAAATAAAATTGTAACTTCATTGAATAGAATCAAATGAATTACATTATTGGAATGGAATGTGCAAACAAGCAAACCCTAGAAACAAAAGCAATAACTGAAATTTTCAGAAAGTAGGAAATCCTAAAAAACTTGAAATCCTATAAAGCATAAAAAAGATCCCTTCGTAGAGGAGTGTGAAGATAAGAGCTTCTTCACTCAGTGATAGCATTTGAGCCCCCGTCATGGTTGGGCAGAGGATTTTTCTGATTACTGTTGAAAGATAATGCCTTTGTGTCAAAGAGGTCTTGGACCCTATCCTTCAAAACATAGTAATCATCAGTGGAGTGACTAACCTCTCTCATGTGATAGTCACACTTTTCAGAAGGATTATATGCAAGATAATGCTCGGGATTTGGTCGCTTCGGCTCAGTAGAGAGTAATCCCTTCTTTTAAAGGACAGGCAAAACTTTGGATAGGGGTCCAGGAAGAGGTGTAAACTATCTTCTAACATTACGTTGTCAACCCGAGAACTGATGCCCTCCACTTTGTTGCTCAGTAGAAATCTTAATTATCGGAGCGCGATTGGATGTATCACAATTCGGTTGAGAATAAGCCACATTAATCTCAGCTTCAAGGTCCTTCTCCTTCTTGATAGAAAACATCTTGTTAGATGGTTCAGTAAACCATCATTCTTTTATCCCCATCTCAATTTGTTCTCCCACGAGAACAAGTTGGTTGAAGTTTTCGATGTATGTGCTAGCCATCCGGTTATAGAACTCAGACGGGAGAGTCTTGACAAATAACTTCATCAATTCTTTATCAATAGGCTCAGGAGTTATTTGAGCTACCAGATTTTGCCATCTCACGGCATACTCTTTAAATGATTCGCTCCTCTTCTTCTCCATCCTCTCAAGATCTTCTCGGGAGGGTGCGATATCCATATTGAACTTATACTACTTGATGCGTTAGCCACTTCATTCCAAGTGTCGAGAAGATTGACATTCTTCATCACGTACCAGTTCAGTGTGGGTTCGGTCAAACTCGCATGGAATGATTGGATTATGAGAGGCTCATTCTTGACATGTTGGGCCATGCGTACATGGTACATCTACAAATGAGCCTTTGGGCAAGAAGTGCCATTGTATTTCTCGAACTCTGGCATCTTAAACTTTTTCGGCATCTTGACTTTCTCATAAATTGACAAGTCAAATGGGAGTGAACTCCGCGACTCTTGTAATTGTTTTAGTTTTTCTTCAAGTTTGGCGAAGCGTTCATCTTGCTCCACCTTAGGGACATTGTCGGGCTTAGCCTTTTCGACAGTGACAAACGGTGGGTCATCCTCCAACTCAGACATGTCGTCATCACACATTTGGGCCTTATTCATCTGCTTCGGGACTACTGTCTCCAGAAGAGCGGGTGCAAGAGTTGGATTCACTTGGAGGGATTGCATTTGATCTGTCATAAGTTGCATAGAGGTGAGCAACTGTTGGAGTTGGTTTTCCATAGCGAACATACAATTACGCATTTTAGCTTGATTGGCCATTCTAACTCTTAATTGTGTAATAATGGATGAACGTGAGAGATTCGTTATCACCTAATTAAAATTAATGAAAATATGTAAGCACATGGTGTAAATAGAGAACTAATCCATGACAATGATCTAATCAATTTTTCATTTTTTTTATGAAAAGTTCGTACAAGAAAGGAATTTCCTAAAGAGAGCTAGAAAAATAGACACCCTAACAATTTCTCCAAAGTTTTTGTTATTTTCCAAATGATTCATTGCATGACAATTTCCTTATTTCGTTTCTAATTAACAAAGGAATTAAATCAAATGATTGACCTAGATTTTCATGGACCGACTAAAAGCGCAATTAAGTAAGTAAATTGCGAAGTAAGAATTTAGACAACTTACTTTCATCGAAAAGGGATGACAATCGCATAGACACACGCATGAAGTGTGAGGCTCGATTCCTATTTAAATGGCTTAACAATGTTGACACCTCAATTTTAATTAGGTTTATTTTATTTTATTAAGTTTTTATTTTATTTTGTCATTTCGGATAAATAAGATAATTAATAAACAAATAACAAAAAAAACAAAGCAAAAACCAATAGAAAAACAAAAGCTAGCCCAGCCCCCTCTTTTTCTTTTCCATGCAGGCCCAAGGCCCAGCCATTTTCCCCAAAGCCCAGCCCCCTTCTTTTCTTCTTCTTCCTTCTTCCTTCTTCCCTCTTCTTCCTCCTACGCCTCTGCAACTCACGCGCACAAAAGACGACGCGCGCGAAGGACGGCCTACGGCCGAGGGGAGTAGGCCGACGTCGGCCGGAGAAGATAAGATCTTGATTGCCATCAATGCCGAGCACGCTTCGCTAGATGAGCTCGGATGGGACGCCGGTTCAACAGAGGAGAACCGCTCAGCGCGCGAAGGGGACTGGCAGTCGAAGCTCTGTCGACCGGATTCCCTCGCCTATAAAAGGGCACCACCTTCGTCGAAGAACAACAATCGCAAGCTCGGAGATCCTTCACTAAGAGACATTGGGAAGGATTGAAGGGCGAGCGAGGGAGAGAACTCGAGTCGCGAGCTTAGCCCACCTTCCACCGAGAGACTTCGGGGAAGGCCGGCGGCGAGCGATTTCGAGAAGGTTAGATCCGGCCGGTGGAGGCTCGGATCTAGCCTGAGTGAGAGAAAATCAAGGCTAAGCGAGGGGAGCTGGAGGAGGGAATGCCAGATCTGTGAAGCCGGAGGCTCTGCGCCACCGCTGCAACCGCGGCTCTGCTGCTGTTGTCCCCCGCCTCGACGCCGTGCCGCAACTGACCCGCCAACGCCAGACCAAATCTGGAAACTGAGGAGCTGCTGTCGCTACCCCGCCGTCGTCACCTGCACCTACAGTCCCCTGTCGCCGCTACCATTCACCGCCTTGTTGTGCCGTTGTTGCAAACAGGTAACAGTAGCCGCCGCCACTGCCCCCAGACGCATCGTCGCTATTGTTCGAAACTCTGGCCGCCTCCCCTGCCCGTCGTTGTCGTCACCATCGTCCCCTCCGCGAGACCCTAACCCCTTACCAAGGAGACTCGCTACGTCGCCGTCGAATGCCCCACCATCGTCCATCACGTTGCCGCCGTCGTCAGGCGCCGCGCCGCTGTCCGGTGACATCCCCATTCCCTCCACCCACGCCGCAGACGGATGGAGAAGCCAGCGATCCCGCGTCGGGTCGAGCCGGGTCGGGCGTGGTTCGCGAAACCGGGTAGGGTTTCTCAAGACCTAGGCGGCCGGAAACCGGGTCAGAATCGGGTCGGGCGCACCTCACCCGGGTAGGGTTTCGGCTACCTTGGGCCATTCGCACGTGGGCCGGGCCCTTTTTTAGAAAATAGATCTATTTGGGCTGGGCTTGTTAAAAAAAAAAAAAGAAAGAAAAAAGACAAAAAAATCTGAGTCGTGCCCGCGTTGTGGGCCCGTCCTCGTTTGGGTCGCCAGCCCGGTCGAACAAAACCCGTGGATCCGACCTTGGTCGGTTTTTATTTTAAATAATATTTTAAAAAAATCAAAAAATAATTTATTTTCAAAAAAATATTAAAAAATGTTTTAATTTCCAGAAAATCAAAAAATATTAAAAAATGTTGAAAAATGTTTTATTTTCCAAAAAATAAAAAAAATCAAAAATATTCCATATTTTCCAAAAAATGCCAAAAATCCAAAAAAGGCCAAAAATTCATGAAAAAGCCAAAAAATTCAGAAACAGCCAAAATTACTTGTATTTTTTTTTTCCAAAAATATGAAAAAAAAATCTCTTTTATGTCCAAAAAATTAGAAAAAGACTCAAAAAATGTTTTTCCTCCCAAAAATGCATGGAAAATCCATCGAACATCCAAAAAACCTCAAGGTTTAAACAAGATTAAGTATGCGAAAGGGCATTAGTGATTAACTAGTGTAATCAAGTCCCGATCCTAATTTCTCGGTTGCGCAGAGTGAGTATTTCTCCCAATACTTCGCTTGGGTTTCTAATCAACCCACCCCAAATCGATTAGTGGCGACTCCATTTTAAAAATTGATTTATAGGTTAAAAACTTGAACCATTAAGTCGTGAATTTGTGGACTTGGGAGAGTCCGGGCTTAATAATTTCAGCCGAGCCATTAGGCGCTCGCACCGATTGCGGGCGCCGAAGAAAAAAAGAGGTTGTGACAGCTTGGCGACTCCGCTGGGGACATTTGAGGACTTAGGCCATTTTTGTCTTGTTTAAATTCTTTACTGACTTAGGTTTTTTTTCTTCATGCAGGTCAAAAGCTTAGAAATTTATTTTAATTTTGCTTAAAATAGATTATCTTGTGATTATAAACTGTCGTGCATGCTTTACTGTTTTAAACACTACACATGGCACACACAACCCGGCCGCCGAACCTGGGCCGCCATAGGATTTCTAGGATGGTGTTAAGAAAGATACGACCTCGAACGCAAGACTGCGATGTAGAGGTTGCATTTCTTTTCTCCAAATTTCTTAGCCGAGGTTAGGAGGGTATGCTGCTAACACGAGACTGCAACAGGCGGATATCCTTTTAATCTCACCAAGCCTTCTGAGTTAGAAATCGAGCCGCACATCTCATGCGCATGTCTTCGTGCTTGTCATTTTATTTAAAAGCAAAGTGATTTCTTTGCTTTTACACAGTCTTTTTATTGGCCCATGGCAATTTAGGATAAGCTTTTTAAGTCCCAGTTTATATGCGATGGGGAAATATGATATCCAGTTCATTCCTGCTCCCAAGGCGGAGCTCTTCAGATGGTTGGGTCAATTAGATCAGTTTGCCCAAGAGTGTGTGAAGGCCAAAGTCGGTCATCTCCTATCGTTAATCTAAATCACTATTCGCCCTGAAGTCATACAAGCCATGGCACATTTCTGGTGCCCGAAGACGGTTACTTTTATGTTTGGTAGGTTTGAGATAACCCCAACCCTTGAAGAATATAGCATCATCATTGGAATGTCTCTTGAGAAAAAGATCGTCAAACCATCGACAGGCGCCCTCCTGTGGCGCGGGTTGGCGCGACTTTTAGGAACTGAAATCCATGTCATGAGGCAAATTCTTGAAAACAACAATAATATATGCCCTCTAGAATTCGTGAATGCATGTTTCAAAACTAGCCTATGACCCAAAAAAGTGAGATTTTCCTCCTGGCCTTTTTCGGGCTCATCGTTTTCCCCCATCAAAGAAATGCCATAAGTCCTAAGATAGCATGGATAGTTGATAAAATCTCGAGAGGAGGGAATTATGTAAACATGATTTTAACTGAAACATTCTTGTCTTTTAATCGTTTTAAAGACAACTCGGAGAAAATCATGCGAGCCTCTCCTGAAATTTTACAAGTTCGGTTCTTTTCTCACCTAAGTGAATTTCGAGACTTCATGCGATCATCTGAAACGAATGCTTTCGAGAAAACCCATTACAAAAATTTATGGTTTTAGGATCATACATTCCCAATCAAAGTTGTTTAAATTGGGTAAACTTCCTAAGAGACCTAGCTCCTGAGGCATTCCAATGGTGTGCTGGTTGGTTCCATGTAAAGAGAGCTCGCTTCGCTTACAAGCGCTGTCTCCCAATTCCGTTGCTCGGCCTCATCGGCGCCATTCTCTATCACCCTTATCGGGTGGCACGACAATATGGAGCCCTTCAGGAGATCCCACCGCCTTTCAACAGGAAGATCTCTTTAGTTCTTTTCAACACAAGCCGTGACTACGCATTCGAAGTTTCTACCGCTCAGGAAACCTGGGACAAGTGCCATCGCAAAATGATCGTGGTACCTGAAGGGCTTGAGGGAGAAGAAAAAGCCCACCATGCCTCCATGTCCTACATCCACAACCATCGTATCCCGACAAAATGGAAGCCATTAGTCCCTCACTCAATCAGCGAGAGCAACCAACACGAGCAAGTAGAGCTCATGGAAAGGGATTTGGGAATGGACTGGATGCACACCTCAGAGCCAGCCCAAGGAATCAGGCATCCTCGCAAAAACAAGGCTCCCCGTCGCATATAAATTGGCAATCATGTGCCCCTTAGTGTTAATCTTGTGAAAGTTTTGTCCAATTGTTTAGGGACTTTTGTTTAATGTCTAGTATTTCATTCTGTCTTTTCAATTTCAAGTTCTAGATGTCAGAAGTCTGCGGTCTATAAAATCCTCTTTTGATAAATAAAAAAGCAGTTAGACCATTGCCATGGGTCAATCTTTGTTTACTTTCGTGCTCATTCATTGTTTTCACCACGAACAGGTAATTATGAATCGCCGGCCACCAATAGTTCGCGAATGGCCTCATGCACTAGGGCCCGATCAGAATGATGTACAAAATCCCCTCATTAACATTGAAGACGGCGTAGGACAGATGTCCATTGTCCTTCAACAACTCTCAAGACAAATGAAATCCACTCAAGCTAAGCCCAACTCTATAGTTACCTCAAACACCATCATGACACCCACAAATTTGCCAGAAAATAGCTAGTACCATAGACAGTTTGAAAAGATCATGAAAAAGTTAAGCTAGCTGCAGGAGCAGAATCCTATGGACATGTCCAATTACACCGGCATTGAGATCCCTGAAAAACTCAAAGCACCTAAATGCGAAAGGTATGTTGATACCTCCCGTCCAAAGACCTACTTGCAGGCCTACCTGGTTCGAAGGATGATTCAATCGTACTAATCAAGCTTGACTAGCCCTGCCTTGCGATGGTACATTGTCAGGAAAATTAGTCTCCTTAAAACCTGGAGGGAACTAATTCATGTTTTTCACCAATAATATGATATTGACATCAGCCCTGACATAGCCTTGCCCTACGAAGAACTGATGATCACGGAGCACGAGGAACCGTTAGTCGTTGAGATAGGAGAAGAGCATGTCAATGAAGCCTTGCATGATAAATAGGCAGTTGAGCAACACCCTATTACTGGAAAATTTCCCACTAGGAAAGGCAATGAGCCTTTGTACGAGACCAAAGACACAGAGCCTGTTCAAGACCGGGGCACAACTGGACGACTCCCCAAGCTGACTCCAAGAGCTAGGGTCCAAAGAATACCGACCCCTATCAACCTGGAAAATGAATCAGACAGTGAAATTCTAATGTCTCTCACTTCCCTTGACAGAATCGAGCTAGCAAAACGAAGGGCCTTACTCAAAAGGTTTGGACTAAAAGCCAAGAAAAGAAAGCCTAAGCAGATCAATGCAGCACCTGTCGACGAGCCACCGCACCAAAGCTTCAAGCATTCCCAAGAATACAGCTTTGAAGGCTACCATCCCCTAGAGTACAATTCTGAAGACTTCCCGGCACTAGAATACAATCCCAAGGACTTCTAGCGTTATTTCGACAATGAAACTGACGATTCATCGTATAACTGTTTCCTATTCTCATCCGGGGATGAAGGCTCGTCAGAAGAGGAAGCATACGTCTTTTTCCGCTACGATCCTAACGAAGTACTAAGCTTGTCCTTTGACCATGAGGATAGCTTCAATACTTTATCCTCATTCGGGAATTTCGACCAAGAAGAAAGCAATGGGGTAATCTCGGTAGAATCCAATTTCCTTGAAACAGAAAAATTCACCACTACAACAGATATGCAGTGGGAAAACCAGTGGCCTAACCAAGATACATCAAGCCCGTCTTGCGCTCATAGGATCATGACCCCTAGAGAGATGTGGATACTTGATCTCCGTAAGTACAATGGCACAACTTGTCTCGTGGCTCATTTGCAATATCTCCACGCTGAAATGAGTCGGTACTATAGCCCGATGTCATTCGCAACTCAGGCCTTTCAAGAAAGTCTTACGGGGTCTGCATTACAATGGTTCATCACAGCAGACATTTACCTCATCAGAGATTGGAATGAGCTGTCTTCTGCATTCCTACTTCAGTATCAAATCCAGATTGGGACTGGAGTGCCTTGTCAGAACTTGGTTCACTTCACAAGAAGACCAATGGAGGATTTCCGAGCGTATCCAAGGAGATGGGAGGCTTTTATGATGTAAACTTACCCTCAACTGGCCGAAGAAGAAATGATAAAACTGTTCATAGGGGCTTTACCTCGCAAGCATCGTTGTTGGTTGCATGGGTTGCACTTCCATAGCTTCAATGAAGTGGTCCTCTCATGCGAATACTTCGAGTCTACTGGAGGCGAGGAACTCAAAGGCGCTTGATTTTAGAACCAACACTATCAAGGCACTCCTTTACACAAGAGTTTTCATGGGCTTTACTTGTTTTTATAATTTCATGTTTCTTATCTTGTCTAGTGTGCTACTGTTGTATTTTCCATTCCAAATACTCTATTGTACAGTTCTAATATTTTGTTTTGAAAGCATGAGGCGGTACTCCAAACCTGCTCGGTGATGTTATCCAACCATGAAAAGAAAATATCATCTAAGGAAAATACTGAGGGCTGGGCCTCCTCATGCTTTTTCTCCCCCAAAGACGAAATTTGAAAATAAAAAATATTTCATCACCCAAAAGCTTTTGTTAAAACAAGATGATAAATTTAATCATGTTTGTCTTTCTGACTCACTCATTTCATGTCTCAGAAGATCATTCCCATCCCCTCTGACTTAGTGTGATAGGGAGGCATTTGAAGCTGGCGCATCATGTGAGCTTGCCAAATTCAAAAATACCCTTTCAAGAAGGCAATGGGGCAAACAGAAAATATCATCCCACTTCAAAGAAGGTAAGTTTTATTCTCTGAATATAATTTTAGAAATGATGTCCTTTCTCTTCTATTTACAGGAAACGAAAATAGGACGTAATATGTACAGGCATACGGTTGAAATTAAGCCGTTCCCAAGAGCTCTGTACACTCCACCTTGCTCTTGCCCAACTCCTTCTCAAGTCGTAGCAACATCTTTTCCCCACAAAATGCCTGAGCAACTAGATGCCGCGGTTTCATTAACGGGACTTCCAGCTTTAACAAGCCCAGAAGCACAAGGAAGGAATCTCTTCTCTTTCTTTGAATTGGCTATTGTCAATAGGGAAGAAATCCAGACAGTTGAAGTGGTCTCTAGCCCCTATTCAAAATGAGGACCTAGAAACCTGACTTCCTATTTAGACGCATGCTCTGGCAAGAAATAATTGCCATCAGAGAATTGGAGGTTTTGATTGTCCATCTCAGATTCCATAGAAGTTTGAGGTACATGACTTTTGCCCAATGATGCTATAGTTAAAGACAGAGGGAGAAATTCCACATAAGGAAGGCGTTGAAGATGAATCAACGACCAACAATCATGCATACATGGTCACAAGTGAGGAAGGCCAATCGAAAGAAATGTCAAACTATGCCAAGACGAAAAGGCTGTCATCGACATTCAAACATCATCAGGAGTCAGCAAATACAAAATTTGGAGAAGAGTAATTTGGTATCGTTTCCAATACTCCCCCCTCTTTGAATTCACTTTTGACATATTCCCCTTATTGGCAGGAAGCACCAGGATTCAAGAGCCAAATTTGATGGTTAGGCAAATCAATATTGGCCAAGCTAGTACATGGAAATGACCCACATCAAATTTACCTGGCTTCGTGTAAAAAGACATGTCATCCATGAGCCAATTCAGAAAATAATTGACCTAACCAAGCAAGGGACATAGGACTTCGTGTCCCCCTCTCACTTCAAGATCACCTGATTGTCAAAAGCAAGGATAACAAATCAATGAGAAGCATGTCTTGTTGCAGGATCACGTGACTGTCAAAAACAAGGATAATAAATCAATGAGAGGCATGACAAACTCCCCTAAACGAAATGGCGTCCTGAGTAATCGCCAAAGCAAATGACAGAAAATCTTCAGGCCTCAACTCATAGTTTAATTTTGGCCAAACTAATTGATCTGCTTGTACATCTTCTCTTCTGTAGGAGCAAAAGCAGAGATGCCTGATCAGATTCCTAATCGTTAGCTGATCATTCATGTGTCATATCCCTAATCAATAGGGATAATCATCGACACCCATTTGCAAATAATCTTTTTGATGTTCAAAATCTAACATACTTAGAAACACCATTCTGTTGACCCTTAAAGCTACTAAGAAGGTATTTTTGAGCCAAAACCATTCATTTGTTATGAGAGTACAAACTTCATCACATTTAAAATTCTATTAAGGATTATTAGTATAGACAGCTAAGTGAAGAATACAAGATTAATTGAGCATGCTGGATGAGGCGCGTCAGAATGATGAAAGTCAAGCCATATCCTACACACAGTCCCCCATCTATACACTTGTGAGATGAGTGCATAAGATTCCATGATTGCAGGGTAAAGAGTTCCCGCGCGAATGGTACGATAACCAAATTAGTGAGAAGCATTCCATCGCTCACCCCCATTGAGCCCCATACATTGGCGAAGTTTCTCTCATACCCCCATCAAGAACCACCCCACATTGCGGTAGAGCGGAGGCAAAGCAGCATCACAAGGTGAGAAGAGATAGAAATTTTCCTGCTCGCACTTACATCAATCTTCGGGTGTCTTTATTGCATATGAACACTCGCGTTAATTTAAGTGCCCTAGAATGACGAAGAGCAATTCTTTCTCTGCGCACTTGTATTCATTGTACAACCCAAGTGAGTCTGTAATTTTACCCTCACATCGAGACAAAGCAGAAGTTATTGCCATAGCCTGAGCGCTGGTTGAAAATGAAGACTCAAGAGTCTAATAACGGTGCTTCGATTAAACTTGCCTAGGCCAGTTCCTCCGACAATAAGAAAAAAGCAGGGCATAAAAAAAGCAGTGTACCTGGTAAAAGTAAGGTCAATGCCCATGAATGAAAAACTGGAATAAAAAATATGGGCATAAAAAAACAGTGTGCCTGGTAAAAGTAAGGCCAATGCCTTCTAGTCAAAAATACAGCCAATAAAAAATTGTTGTTGTGGTTCAATTGATGGAGCCTCCATCTAACAGTGAGAAGAAAGACCAATGACAAATGCCAAGACAGTCACCAACTATCACCCTCTTACATGTGAGCCAAGTCTACGTTGCATTCCCATTGTAAAAGTCTCTTCATACTAGGGGCACTTCAATTAACGTAGGATTTCATATGTTCATAAACATTGCTCGGAGAAGTACGAGCAAGATTACTCTATCTCTTTTCGTAGGATTCTTGACTTGCAAACCCGGAGACGATCATGTAGCACTCCATTCATAAGCCTTGACCTTGATGGTCCCCTTCGATGAGCCGCTGACCAAGACTTCATCACAGTTTCAACAAAGACCTCTGACATTGGTAAAGTCGTACCGTTTCCGAGAATACTCAGACCCCTGCTAACATGATGACAGTGAGATAGTGTGGTCCTTATGAATCCTGCATCAATGGTCAGGATAGCCTTTTCCATGAGAGTGAGCAGAAAGTCATTTCAGACTGAAAGTCCCTCATCTGGCATGCTCAAGACATCTACATTCTAAATGAATGTTGTCTTTCAAAATCTTCCCCAGTGGAAATCAAAAGATGCAGAACTGACAAAATTATCATGCATGAATCTTATTTGAACTCATGAATTTACAGCATATACAATCATGTGTGCATACTGTGCAAATAGCAGACATACTCTTAGAGATCAGAGATATTGCCAGGTAAGCATATATTTATCCCCATTTGTCTTAAGGTACCTATTAATGTCCAGGTACTCTCATATTGACATTCAACCTATTTGAGTCGTCCTTTGAATTTGGGTGCTTACTGTTGTCTAGGTATCCCCATTGTCTTTGAGTACCGGCCACCGTTCGGATACTCCCTTTTTTTGACACTCGACTTGTTCGAGTTGTCCCCAGAGTATTGATACTTGTGACTGACCATGTATCTCTTGGAATACCTACTGCTGTCTAGGTATCCTCATGTCGTCAAGTACCCACTGTTGTCTAGGTACTTCATTTTCATGACACTCAACCTGCTCGAGTTGTCCCCAAAATAATATAGTAGCTGTTCAAGCATTCCATTGCTTTGCTTGGCACTGCCATCCAGGTATGCTTTCTAGCACTTGGACCAGCCTGAGTGGTCCCAGATCATATCATTAAATACTTGTATTCATCCAAGTATTCCAGTGCTTTGTACACCTGCAGCTACCCAGGTGCTCTAGCCCTTTTGAGTGCTTGCAGCCATCCAGATAAGCCTCGTGCCATATTCAAGCTTATAATACCATGAGGTGAGAGACCTTCATGAATATTTGGGGCACGTCCTCGATATTCCCCATACCAGGAGGTGAGAGACCTTCACGAATATCCAAGGCACGCCCTCGATATTCCCCATTACTAGGAGGTGAGAAACCTTCACGAATATCTCAGGTACGCCCTCGATATTCCCAATTACCAAGAGGTGAGAGACCTTCACGAATATGTGAGGCACGTCCTCAATATTCCCATTACTAGGAGGTGAGAGACTTTCACGAATATCCCAGGTACGCCATCGATATTCCTAATTACCAGGAGATGAGAGACCTTCACGAATATGCGGGGCACGCCCTCAATATTCCCATTACCAGGGGGTAAGAGACCTTCATGAATATGTGAGGCACGTCCTCAATATTCCCATTTACCAGGAGGTGAGAGACCTTCATGAATATGCGACGCATGTCCTCAATATTCCCATTACCAGGAGGTGAGAGACCTTCACAAATATGCGGGGCACGCCCTTGATATTCCCATTACCAGGAGGTGAGAGACCTTCATAATTAAGCGGGGCACGCCCTCGATATTCTCATTACCAGAAGGTGAGAGACCTTCACGAATATGTGAGATCCATCCTCGATAGTCCAACTACCAGGAGGTGAGAGACCTTTACGAATATATGAGGCATGTCCTCGATATTCCAACTACCAGGAGGTGAGAGACCTTCACGAATATGCAGGGCACGTCCTTGATATTCCCAATTACCAGGAGGTGAGAGACCTTCATGAATATCTCAGGTACGTCCTCGATATTCTTAATTACCAGGAGGTGGGAGACCTTCATGAATATCTCAAGTACGTTCTCGATATTCTCTTTTACCAGGAGGTGAGAAACCTTCACGAATATCCAAGGTACGTCATCGATATTCCCATTACTAGAAGGTGAGAAACCTTCATGAATATTCGGGGCACGTCCTCGATATTCCCCTTTATCAGGAGGTGAGAGACCTTCACGAATATCCCAGGTACGCCCTCAATATTCCCAATTACCAGGAGGTGAGAGACCTTCACGAATATCTTAGGTACGCCCTTGATATTCCCAATTACCAGAAGGTGAGAGACCTTCACGAATATCTTAGGTACGCCCTCGATATTCCCAATTACCAGAAGGTGAGAGACCTTCACGAATATGCGAGATCCATCCTTGATATTCCCACTACCAGGAGGTGAGAGACCTTCACAAATATCCCAGGTACGCCCTCAATATTTCCCGATTGCCAGGAGGTGGGACACCTTCACAAATATCCAAGGTATGTTCTCAATATTTCCAATTATCAAGTACCCCTTCGATACTTGTGAATGTCCAAGTATTCCCCAAGAATTCATAATTGTGATCATCCAAGTACCCCTTCAATGCCTATGGCCAGCCAAATACCCATTTCGACGCCTGCAAGGGCCCAAATATCCTTCATGTTAGTACTTGTGAATATCAAGGTACTCTTTAATATGCCTGTGAATGTCTAGGTATCTCTCAAATCGATGCCCTGAGAAAGGTCGGTGCATCCTCCCGAGAAAGGTCGGGTTCCAATTGGTGTCTTCGACAGAAGTCAGATACCCCACAAATCGATGCCCCGAGAAAGGTCGGTGTATCCTCCCGAAAAAGGTCGAGTTCCAACCAGTGTCTTTGACAGAAGTCAGACACCCCAACAAATATGATGCCCTGATAAAGGTCGGCGCATCTCCCGAGAAAGGTCGGGTACCAATTGGTGTACTCGATACAAATAGGCACCCACAAATGAGATGCCCTGAGAAAGGTTGGTGCATCTCCTGTCAAGGCGACCAAAGAAAGGTTCGGGTCCTAAACAAACCACTGATTACTCCAATAGGCGACCGAAGAATGGTTCGGGTCTTGGAGAAGCAGTCTCTTGTCAAGGCGACCGAAGAAAGGTTCGGGTCCTAGACAAATCATTGATTGTTTTAACAGGCGATTGAAGAATGGTTCGGGTCCTGGAGAAGCAATTTCCCGTCACGGCGACCGAAGAATGGTTCGAGTCCGAGACAAACCACTGATTGCTTTAACAGGCGACCGAAGAATAGTTCGGGTCCTGGAGGAGCAATTTCCCGTCAAGGCGACCGAAGAAAAGTTTGGGTCCTAGACAAACCACTGATTGCTCCAACAGGCGACCGAAGAATGGTTCGGGTCCTGGAAAGGCAATTTCCCGTCAAGGCGACCGAAGAAAGGTTCGGGTCCTAGACAAATTATTGATTGTTTTAACAGGCAATCGAAGAATGGTTCGAGTCCTAGAAAAGCAACCTCCTCATATCACCAGGTAAGATGACGCCTTGATACTTGCCAAACCCGGGGTTCACACCCTATCTCACTCACTCTCGGTAAGTAATTACATGTATCTTCTTACCTGTCATAGTATATGTAAAGTTATATTGTTCCTTTTCCGCATAGAATAATAGGTCCCAAATAAAATATAATCTACTACGCATGCATGGATAAAATTGAGGTATCAGTCTGTCTTTGAATGTAACCTCTGCGAGCTCACCTTCAAAGAGGAGCAGCTGTTGACACCTCAATTTTAATTAGGTTTATTTTATTTTATTAATTTTTTATTTTATTTTGTCATTTCGGATAAATAAGATAATTAATAAACAAATAACAAAAAAACAAAACAAAACAAAAAAACAAAGCAAAAACCAATAGAAAAACAAAAGCCAGCCCAGCCCCCTCTTTTTCTTTTCCACGTAGGCCCAAGGCCCAGCCATTTTCCCAAAAGCCCGGCCCCCTTCTTTTCTTCTTCTTCCTTCTTCCTTCTTCCCTCTTCTTCCCCCTATGCCTCTGCAACTCACGTGCACAGAAGAAGACGACGCGCGCAAAGGACGGCCTACGGACGAGGGTAGTAGGCCGACGTCGGCCGGAGAAGATAAGATCTTGAGCGCCATCAATGCCGAGCACGCTTCACTGGATGAGCTCGGATGGGACGCCGGTTCAGCCGAGGAGAACCACTCGACGTGCGAAGGGGACCGGCAGTCGAAGCTCCGTCGACCGGATTCCCTCGCCTATAAAAGGGCACCACCTTCGTCGAACAACAACAATCGCAAGCTCAGAGATCCTTCACTGAGAGACATAGGGAAGGATTGAAGGGCGAGTGAGGGAGAGAACTCGAGTCACGAGCTTAGCCCACCTTCCATCGAGAGACTTCGGGGAAGGCCGGCGAGCGACTTCGAGAAGGTTAGATCCGGCCGGTGGAGGCTCGAATCTGGCCTGAGTGAGAGAAAATCAAGGCTGAGCGAGGGGAGCTGGAGGGAATGCCAGATCTATGAAGCCGGAGGCTCTGCGCCACCGCTGCAACCGCGGCTCTGCTGCTGCTGTCCCCCACCTCGACGTCGTGCCGCGACTGACCCGCCAACGCCAGACCAGATCTGGAAATTGAGGAGCTACTGTCGCTACCCCGCCATTGTCACCTGCACCTACAGCCCCCTATCGCCGCCACCATTCACCGCCTCGTCGCGCCGTTACTGCAAACAGGTAACGGTAGCCGCCGCCACCGCCCCCAGATGCATCGTCGCCGTTGTTCGAAAAGCTGGCCGCCTCCCCTGCCCATCGTCGTCGTCACCATCGTCCCCTCCGCGAGACCCTAACCTTTGACCAAGGAGACCCGCTACGTCGCCATCGAATGCCGCACCATCGTCCGTCACGTTGCCGTCGTCGTTAGGCGCCGCGCCACTGTCCGGTGACGTCCCTAGTCCCTCCACCCGCGTCGCAAACGGATGGAGAAGCCAGCGATCCCGCGTCAGGTCTAGCCGGGTCGGGCGTGGTTCGCGAAACCGGGTAGGGTTTCGCAAGAACTAGGCGGCCGAAAACCAGGTCAGAGTCGGGTCGGGTGCACCTCACTCGGGTAGGGTTTCGGCCAGCTTGGGCCATTCTCACGTGGGCCGGGCCCTTTTTGGAAAATATATTTATTTGAAATTTGGGCTTGTTAAAAAAAAGAAAAATAAAGAAAAAGACAAAAAAATCCAAGTCGGGCCCATCCTCGTTCGGGTCACCGGCCCGGTCCGACACAACCCGTGGATCCGACTCGGGTCGATTTTTATTTTAAATAATATTTTTAAAAAATCAAAAATAATTTATTTTCAAAAAAATATTAAAAAATGTTTTAATTTCCAGAAAATCGAAAAATATTAAAAAATGTTGAAAACTGTTTTATTTTTGAAAAATAAAATAAAAAAAAATTCCATATTTTCCAAAAAATGCCAAAAATTCATGAAAAAACCAAAAAATTCAGAAAAAGCCAAAAAGACTTGTATTTTTTTTTTTCCAAAAAATACCAAAAAATAAAAAAAATCTCTTTTATGTCCAAAAAATTAGAAAAAGACTCAAAAAATGTTTTTCCTCCCAAAAATGCATGGAAAATCCATCGAACATCCAAAAAACCTCAAGGTTTAAACAAGATTAGGTACCGAAAGGGTATTAGTGATTAACTAGTGTAATCAAGTCCCCGATCCTAATTTCTCTGGTTACGCATGAGTGAATATTTCTCCCAATACTTCGCTTGGATTTCTAATCAAGCCACCCCAAATTGATTAGTGGTGACTCCATTTTAAAAATTGATTTACGGGTTAAAAACTTGAACCATTAAGTCGTGAATTGGTGGACTTGGGAGAGTCCAGGCTTAATAATTTCAGCCGAGCCATTAGCCTCCTTAGGCGCTCGCACCTGATTGCGGGCGCCAAAGAAAAAAAGAGGTCGCGACAAACAAAGTGGAGATAAGAGGATGATCTAATTGTCGCAGTCTTGCATAGTGTATTAGGTCCCCCTAACTCCGGCTCAGTCGAATGGAATGCCCAATAGTTACGCAGTCTCGGGGATATGGACAAACACATTCGACACCATGAAAAACTTTCGGGGAAAAGAAGGTCAACCTCAGTTTCATTTTGGAAGAAGTATCCTTTTGAACACCATCTTAAAAATCCTATCGCAAATCAGGTCCGACAACAGGTTGTGTGTGCATTAGTGTAGTGTTAAAAGTAATAAAATATGCACAACAGTTTAAATGCAAACAACACTTCTATAGTTTTAATTCAAACATTCATCCCTAACTCCAACCTGCAAGACAAAGGTTAGCAAAGATTACTCCCCTTATACCTTCCATCTGCAATAACATTTAACACTTAAATTAGGGACGTACATGGTATCCTTGCTGCCAAACAAAAACATTTTTAAAAGAAAAAGAAAAATTGGCCTAAGTCCACTAAGAGTTTCAACAAAGTCCCCAGAAGAGTCGTCAAGCTATTACGACCTAAATTTTGGGTGCACCACCTAGGTTTAGGTTAATGGACTACTAAGTTTTTAAACTTAGCCTGGGCTTTCCTAAGCCTATATCAATTCGCGACTTAAAGTTCAAGTATTTAGCACACAAAAGATTATTAGTTAGGAGTCGCCATTAATCTATTTATGGTGGGTCGATTAGACACTTAAGTAAAATAATGGGATAATTATTTTACTCATACAAACCAGAGACTAAGGGTATGGGGATTTGGTTATACTATAATTCCCTAATGCCCTTTCGGTACCATTTCATTTTAATTTTCAAAAATGTTTTTGCAGGCAGCTTAGATTTATTTTAGCCTAAATTATTATCATGCAATGGGGTGATCACACGGATACTCAATTATTATTAAACATTGAATAAAATAAATTGCACCAAATGAATCAACACACTAAAGCAAGTAATTATTTTTTGGGTTTTCTTTTATCTCAAAATTAAAACATGCATTCTAATTACATGACATAATTTTACTAACAAACAAATTCTAATTAAGTGAACCTATTATGCAAACTATGCACCTAATATTTTTTGTATTTTTTTTATTGAAATTCTGAATTAATAAAAACCCTAATTAAATTATTTAAAATGAATAATTTTCAATTTATTTTAGGAGTTAATTTGACTTAAACCCTATCCTATCTTAGAAAACTATTTTTTTTTTAGAAAAATGAGATTATTTAAATGTGCAAACATTATCTAAAATGAATCCTAATCTATTCCAAAAATCATATAAAAATGCAATCCTAATTTACTAGACCAACACACTCTAATGCAAGATTTGATTTTTTTATTTGATTTTATGTTTTTAGTGTTTTTCCAAGACAAGCAATTATATTTAAACAATCAAGATATCCACCAAATAAATGATTAAAATAATCGAAAAAATAACATGTTGTCTCACGGGTTAAATTAACAATTACTCTAAACCTAAACATCACGACAAAAAGTTCGAAATAATTAAAAATCTGATCCGAAGTGTTACGGATCAAATTAATAATTATAATGATTTAGCAATTAAAATACTATCAAAATGCCCAAAAATTAATATAATTAAAAAAATGATCCGATATCTTACGGATCAAATTAATAATTATAATAATTTTGGACAAAACCCCTGTGGATAATACCTACAAGATTCATGAGTATTGACATCCAATATTCCAATTTAAATAACTAAACTTAAAAAAATATAAACAAAATAAAGTGAATAGAAAAAGAAAAAAAAACTACCTAAGTTGCTTTTCTTTTTTCTTTTTTGCTTCCAAGCAAAGCTTGGCAGCTTGTTCGAGGCTCCAGCAAGGGGAGTCACCGGCAAGGAACTTTGGCGAGGGCACAACAGGTGCACCGACGGCAAGCTCACTCGGAACAGAGGTGACTAGGTGTCGCTTGGGCGTGAGGCGGGGTGGCACTAGAGCACGGCGGAGGCGAGTCGCGTGTGGGTAGCGTCTGGAGTCGAGCAGGGTGTCGCGGTGGTCGAATCTAGCTATAGGAAGCGTCGGCTCGGCGTCTGGTGCGACGAGGCGGTGGTAGGGACAGAGCACCGGCATGTAGGCATTGATCCGATAAGGGGCTGCGTCGTGGTTGGGGCACGTTGAAGCAAGGGCAGCTTCACGTGTTGTTGTCAGATCGGCAATGGTGGAGCGATGGTGACAGGGGTGTCACGGGCTTCGGGTTGCTGTTGCAGCGGCAGTGACCAGCAAAGGAGCGGCGAGCGGTGGTGGTAGGCGGTGCTTGCGGATGAGCGGCAACACCGTGCAATGGCCTGCATAGCAGAGGCTTCGAGCAGCTAGGGACGGAGTGTAGTGATAGAGAAGATGAGCAACTGCTGCTCCCCCTCCATTTCCTTTTTTCCTTTTTTTTCTTTCTTCTCTGATCCCTGACGTCACTTCCCCTTCCTGTCTCACTGTTGCTGCTTTCTCCCTTGTACTTTTAGCAGAAGGGACTTTTTCCTCTCCTTAAGGCACGGAAATTTCTTCTTTGATGAATTCTTCACGTTTTTCTCTCAATGGCCGTATGAATCCATGCGTGACTTCCTCAAAACCCTACGCATTTTAACCTATTTATAGGCCACATATTAGGGTTTTTAATTTTCCAAAACCACATCCACGAAGATTTCTTTTCCAAACGTAATATTTGCTTTTGAATTGAAATCTCACAAAGATAAATCCGTAAAATCTTCTCGAGGATATGGGCTTGAGCCGATTTGCTCTCTTCATGGGCTTAGCCCGACTCATCAAATTAAAATTTATGAACCATCAATTTAAACCCATTCGTCAGCGGCCAAATGTAAATGCAAATTAAAAAATAAATGCCCCTAAAACTATATGTTATGCAATTAACTATTTTTTCAGGGATAAAATTAACCCTTTTTTTTAATGCGATAAATAACTAAACGGGTCACCAAAATTTAAGTGTCAACAATGATCAATCGAATCAGTCGATTACATGTTAACAGGACTACTCTTCGATCATTTCAACTAATCAATCTCAAATCTTACTCACGAGTCAACGAGCATAGCCTATCAAATTTTTGGCTATAAATGTTAGTCCAAAGGATACAACCTATCTTTAGGTGGTAATCACGGCCCAATTGGTGCGACCTTTAATAGGTGGCAGATCACGGCCATATTAGGCATGACCTCTATCAGGTGATGAATCACGGCCCCATCGGGCACAACCTTTAACAGGTGGTGGATCACGGCCATATTAGGCACAACCTCTATCAAGTGGTGAATCACAGCCCCATTGGGCATGACCTTTAACAGTTGGTGGATCACGGCCATATTAAGCACGACCTCTATCAGGTGGTGAATCATGGCCCTATTGGGCACGACCTTTAACAGGTGTTGGATCACGACCCCAGTGGACACGACTAATTCCAAATTCGGTGGTAAATCACGGCCTAACAGAGTTTCTAGGTCCGCTCATAACCTCTCAGGTTCATTTTCCCATTAAACACTGACATCTCAGTTTTGGGAAAATTCTCCACATAATCATCAATTCACTAAATTTTCACAAAGTAATGCTCAATTAAATAAACAGAAAGTACCATTGTAATCAGCACGAAATTCCAGTCACCGACTATCCTAGCATAATTTCCGGAAAATAAATAAATAAATAAATAATTATGAAAAATATTAAATAAATGCAATAAATCCAACTTAGGCCTGTAATGCCTAATTGAATGCTGAAATGGACCCAGAAAAATTCCAAGGTTAAATAAATACTAAGACTTATTTACTTGTTACTTGCAATAACTAACCACCTAACATGCATCGGCAAATAATTAAATTAACTAATATAATCTAATCTATCAACCTAAATATACTTAATTTAATCTAATCAATCCATAAACATCATTAACCTACTAAGCGAGGATTAGTGAGTAAATTTCATTGGTGCAAAGCGAAGACCAGATCTCTGCGACGGTGACGCGACAACGGTCGAAACTCAGGTTTGCAACGGCGTCATCGGGCCTAAAATTGGCCCAACAAATCTTAGCCCAATTTGAGATTTTTTTTTATTTGGGCTGGGCTCACCTTGTGGGCTTAGGCTGCTGAAAATGAAGATGAGCTGAAGTCGTGGGCCTCAGGGACTCAATTGATGGGCTCCTTCTTGGACTGGGCTTGAGTTGAATTGGGCTGAGGAAGTTGGGTTGCGGGCTGGACTGCTGAAATTTTCGTGGGCTTCAAATGGCCCAACTGCTGAGCCGTTGATGCAATTGAGGATGGGCTTCGAAGAAGCAGCAAAGAGGGAGAAGCAACGTCGACGGTTGAAGTTGGCTACTGGCGAGTTGGTGGAGACCGAACAAGACACGAGCTAGAAAAGATGGACGTCGAGGGAGCTGCTCGGTGGAGAAGCGCAAATGAGGAAGCAGTTGCTGGCGCTCGACGATGGAGCGGCAGAATCTGGTCGCTGGCTTCGGTCTGTGTGGCTGGAGTCAACATTTGGGGAGGCTTTGGCTGGTTTGTTAACTCATGCGTGGCAGCAAAAAGACAGCTTAGTGGAGGCAGAAAGCTTCTGTGGAGTTGCCGGGTTGTCCAGTCGAAGGTTAGGGGCAGTGAAAAGAAGACACGAAGGAAGTGGACGGTTGAGAATGTGGGCTTGCAGAAGCTGCCACTGGACTGGGCTACGAACGAAGAGGAGAGAGGAGCACGGGACAGCTTTGGTCAATGGTGGAGGAGTAGGCATGAGGGAGAGAGAGATATGTGAGGAAAATGAAAATGAAGACAAAAGGGGAGATGTCAACGTCGTTGGCTTCTTCTAGCTAAAGACCGAAAAAGGGAACTGATGGTTTTATTTATTTATATGATAATGGGCTTAAGGCCCGTCCGCCCATGTTGGGCCTAAAAGCCCGGCCTACTAGATAAGAGCCCATATATGAAGAGGTGTTATGTTGAGGGGTTATGACTTTTAGGGGAACGTATTACGTAGAAGAGTTACGTCTCTTGGAGGAGATGTATTTAAGAGAGAAAAGAAAAGAGAGGAACGTACCTTTTCAAGTGAAAGTATGTCAGTCTCTCTCTCCCTCATAAAAAAAACGGAAGAAAAAGAAAGAAACAGTACGCTCTTTTTTTTTTTCTTCCCCTAATAGCAACAGCACGCTCCTTGATAGACCGGGATCAGAATTTCTTCCTCGATCTTCAACGTTGGAGTTTAATCTGTGGACAATAAGGTACGTTCGATTCTGTGGTGTGTCTTTGATCGGTGATACATGTTCTTCTTGGGCTCATCTTCCGCATTCATTTTAAGGCGTTCGATTTAGTGTCGAATCCGTTTTAGGGAATCGGTAATTCACAACATTGGTATTAGAGCCATAGTTTATGTTTTCCCGACCCCTTTCATGTTTATGAATGATCTTTGATTGAATTTTCGTGAAAAATCGGTCGATACAAATAAGGGGTGGAAAAATCCCGACACCCGATTATGTTCACCCCGCTTTTTGGTTTTCTATATGTCGAAATTTTTTTCTAAAAGCGTAGGATCAAAGCCCTCGTCGAGACGAGAAAAACGAGTGGCGGATCGCCACCGAGGACCATCGGATGCGTCGCAACGCGCGGTCTGAACGAACGGGTGTCATCAGCACGTTCAACGCACGCTTCGACTTGGTTTCCCCATAGGCACGTGCGTCGCAGGCACCATTTTGGCCCAGGTGCGTGCGACGCATGCGCGCGGCACGTGCCGGTTGGTTTGCCCGATCGGCCTAGCCGGTCCGTCCGGTCTGACCGTTAACTCCGACCCGGTGACCGTTGACCATTGACCAAAAAAAAAAGAGGAAAATAATTGTTTCTTTTTACAATTAAGTCTATGTGAATTATATGTGATTCCTTATTTGTGCTGCATTTGTTGTAGGAGCAATGATTCCCCTTAGATTGCGCAATTACTAATGAACAAAAGGAAAGGCTTTCTAAATTGATAGCTGAGCTGACTGATCATCGATGGGAGAGTGGCGACTTAATTGATCACGTTCTTAAAGTCAACAGGAAAATACAAAAGGTCATATCGAATGGTTGTCCCATGCCACAGTCTGAGATGGTGCGATTTTTCATGAACACTCTTTCACAAGAATGGTAAGGAGTGTTGAATCGCGTATGGGAAGTCAACAGAGCTGCTTCGTATAGGAAAATTGTGATGGATTTTATAGATGATTATTACTGGATTGTTATAAGGGAAAAGATCAAGATATTGAACAAAAGAGGATCTTTCCCAGTTCTTATATTGACTTGGTGCTAGATGTTTTTTGCTGGTCTTTATTAAGTGTGCTTTATGGACATCTTATGCAATGTTTTCTACCTAGTTGTTGTTGGTGTGGCAACTGATATGTTAGTTGTATTATGTGAAAGTATTATTTGTAGAAATTTTTGTAATTTCAAAGAATTTATTTTGCATAGAATGTTATATTAATAATAACTTCAAGTTAGGATTTTTGAATGATGATTGGAAACATAGTGACCTTTTGATTCTGAAATCTAATTTGAAATTATTCATTAATATGATGGTTTTATGCAAAATAGATGCATAAATGATAGGCATTAATAATTTGTGCATAATGTGTCTGATATGTTCATATCGATGACTTCAGCAACCAAGAACATAATTGCTAATTTGAACAAAGAAGACAAAATAAACGGCGAGAATTGTGAAATATTGAATATGAAAATTCAATGTGTGCTTGAAAAGCAAGAAGCACTAGAAGCTCTTGACCATGTTATGGAAGAAATTGAGAATGTTATGCACCACCTTTAGTTAGCAGAGGACTGCCTCAAGGCATTTGAGAAGGAAACACATATTTGCTATATTGCTTCTAGCTCAGAAGGAGCTTCGAGCTCTAAGCGCAAGCGCATTGATTCGTTCAATATGTGGAAATGCAAGGGATCAAGTCCTTATTGCAAGAAACCAAGAGCTGACCAACATAAGAGATGAAAACGTCATCAAGTGAAGAGTATTTCAAGGGTGAAGTGTTACAATTGTGACCAGAAGGGTCACTACGCTTGCGACTGTCATGAGTCAAAGAAGGTACTCACCCCTTGTACTCTAAGAGCTTTGCTAATGTGTTAAGTTCTGTATTATTAACTGAATCTAATCCTTTGTGACTGTAGATTCGGAAGCAACAGACCATGTAGCGAAGGATAGAGAATCATTCGTAGAATTTCGACGAGTTCCAATTGGAATTAAATGAATCTATGTAGGAGATAACTCTAGAGTTAAAGTTAAAGGGATTATCACTTACCAATTGAACATGCGTGGTGGACGCACCTTGTTCCTACATGATGTTTTATATGCTCTAGAGATTTGTCGAAATTTAGTGTCTGTTTTGGTGTTGGTTAAGCTTGGTTTTAATATGAACTTCCATAATAGAGGTGTTGATTTGTATTTGGATACAAACTACTATGGTTGTGGTCATTTTCTGGATGGTTTTATCATACTAAATATTGAATATGTTAATACAAATGTTTGTTATTCCCTTCTCACGTCTCCTAATTCATATGATAATGATGTGAATGTGCGGTATGCTAGACTTGGTCATATTGGCCAACAACGTATGAATAGACTAGCTAAAGAGGGCTTGTTGGGCAACATTGAAAAAGTCGATTTGCTCATATGTGAGCATTGCCTAGTAGGGAGAACGACAAGAAAACCATTTAAAAAGTAAAAAAACTTGAATTTCCTCTGCATTTAATCCATTCTGACATCTGTGGTCCAATGAATGTGAGAGGAAGGCATGGAGCTGTTTATTTCATCATTTTTATAGATGATTATACTCGATTTAGATATATCTATTTGATTTCTCATAAATCTGAAGTATTAAGTTGTTTCAAAAGGTTTATGAACTTGGTAGAAAATCAATTAGACAAGAAAATAAAAGTATTAAGATCCGATCGAGGTTGAGAATATTCATTTGATGAGTTCAGAAAATTATGTGATGAAAAAATAATAGAAAGACAGTTGTCTATTCTATATACTCCTCAACAAAATTGTGTTGTGGAAAGAAGAAACAGAACCCTACTAAAAATGGTTAGATCCATGATGGCGCATGCTAACTTACCTATCACTTTTTGGAGTGATGTGTTATTAACTGCTGTCTATATACTTAATCGAGTGCCTTCCAAATCAGTTACTTCCACTCCATATGAGTTATGGACAGGTAGAAAACCGGACTTAAGTTTTCTTAAGCCATGGGGTTGTGCTGCCTATACTCATGAGTCCTCTCACAAGTTTGGGAAATTGGGTCCCAAATGAAATAATAGTATTTTCATAAGATACTCCGAACACTCGATAGGGTATGTGTTCATAGGTGAGCAGGAAAGTAAGAATATAAACGAGTTTGAATCACAAGATGTTACATTCTTAGAGAATGATTTTCCTAAGAATGGCGAAATAGGTGAGGATTACTCTCTATTTGAAACCTTGGATCAAGATAATGAACTTAATGAAGTTCGTCCAAGTGGGAGTAAAATGAGAAGTGATGAATTTAATTTAACTCACTCTCAATTATAACCACATAATGAGATGATATCGTCATTATCTAATCCGAGTGGGAGCATGATGGGGAATGATGTGCAAAGCGTACAATCTCCCATACGGCGAACAAGTCGCAAAAGTATTCCCCGTTGACGTTTTGACATTGAAAAGGAAACTTTCATGGTTGTTCCACAAGATGAAGACGAGCCAACAAATGTTAATGAGGCTCTAAATTGCCCTAATAAGGAAAAATTGATTTATGCAATGGAAGAGGAGATGGAGTCAATGAAGTCAAACCAAGTTTGGAAACTGGTTGATCTTCCAAAAGGACGCAAAGCTATTGAGAACAAGTGGGTTCTTAAAATAAAGTGAAAAGCTGATGGCTTAATAGAAAGGCATAAGGCTCGCCTTGTGGTGAAATGGTATAATTAATAAGAATGAATTAATTATGAAGAAACATTTTCTCCTGTAGTGAGATTTACCTCGATTCGCATTATTCTGGCAATAGTGGCTAATATGGATCTTGAGTTACATCAAATGGATGTAAAGACCGCTTTCCTCAATGGAGAATTAGATGAAGAAATATATATGGAACAACCTGGTAGTTTCATTATAGAAGGCCAAGAAGGAAAGGTATGTCGACTTTTAAGATCGATATACGGCTTTAAGCAATCGTCGAGACAATGATATATACGTTTTCATAATGCCATAATGGCATATGATTTTACAATGATAGATAATGATCATTGTGTATATATCAAAAGATCCAAAGATCAATTTGTGATTATATCATTATATGTTGATGATATACTAATTGCCGGAAGTAATATGGAATTTGTTAATACTGTGAAGAATTGGTTCTCTTCCAACTTTGAGATGAAAGACATGGGTGATACTGCATACATTCTTGGAGTTAAGATTTTAAGAAATCGTTTGAAGAGATCATTGTCTATTTCGCAAGAAACATACATAAATAGGGTTCTTGAACGATTTCGTATGCAAGATTGTAAACCTATAGATACTCCTATTACAAAAGGCGAAGGGTTAAGCTACATATTGTGTTCAAGGACTCCACAAGAGAATGAACAAATGCAATATGTTCCTTATGCTAGTGTTGTTGGGAGCTTGATGTACGCTATAATGTGTACAAGACCTGACATATGTTTTGCAGTTGGAATGGTAAGTAGATACAAATCCAATCCAGGTCAAGCACATTGAAAAGCCGTTAAGGGAATACTGAGGTATCTAAAGGGAACTGCTGATTACACGCTAAGTTATCAAAGAAATGATTTGCAACTCGAAGGCTATTCATATGCTAATTGGGGAGGAGATTTAGATTAAAGGAAATCTACCTCTGGGTTTGTTTTCTTATTGAATAATGGCGCCATATGTTGGAGTAGTAAGAAACACACGAATATAGCCTTGTCCACGATGGAAGCTGAGTCCGTGGCATTATCAGCAGTGGTACAAGAAGTTATTTGGCTTAAGAGATTTTTGGATCATTTAGGTGTTATTGGGTAATGCTGCAAATCCATTATTGATTAATTGTTATAGCCAAGCAGCTATAGCATACACCAAAGATCCAAAATATCATGCCAAGACCAAACACATAGATACAAAGTATAATTTTTTCAAGGATATGATTGCACGAAAAGATGTGAACTTACAGTACATGTTACGCATATAATGGTAGCAGATCCTATGACAAAGCCAATACCTAGATATGTGTTTTGTGGCCATGTGAAATCTCTAGGATTGCGTAGAGGCTGATGTACTGAATATTGTAATTTCCCTTAAGTGTTCACATTTGATGAATTTGTGTTTTCATCATTAATGCCTATGAATATTTGTTTGACCTTTATGCATCTTAATGCTAAATGCATTACATTAAGTTGAGAAAGTATGTCGGACAGATATAAGATTAGCCCACTCACACGGGTAATCGCCTCTATTTACTATGTGATAAATAGAGATGATACGGTTTTTAAGCTTATTATCTAGGTAATAATCTAGAGCTCAAGCTTAAAATATAGGGATAAGTGTTCTAGAAGTCCTACAACTTGTCACGAAAATGCATTTCAGTCATAAAACTTGCAGAAAGTGAATTTAAGTCTTAAAACTTGTCAAATTGTTTCAAATGAGTCCTAAGATCGACGCCGTTAGCCTTTTCCGTTAAAAATGCTAACGTGGCATTTTAAATAATTTTTTATTTTTCAAGTTTATTTTTTAATTAATTCTATCCATTTTAAAAAAATAGATTTAAAAACTAAAATATTAAATTTATTCTTATCTTATTTTCAACAAAAACTAAAAAGAAAAGTTAAAATTTTTAAATAAATTTAAAAAAATAATGTTAACTTTTTAAATATGTTTTTTTAATAAATATTGTTGCGACCTTCCCGATGGTGAATTACCTAAAGAAGGCTAATGGATTACTAAGTTCGAAGACTTGGCACGAACCCTCCCAAGTCCTACCAATCGCGACTTGATGTTAAGAAATTAATCTATTTAAACATGCAATTATGTTCAATTTGGAGCCGCCACTAACCAATTAGGGTTGGTTAGAAACCCAAGTAAAGTATGAGAGAATACTTTACTTTTTGCGAACCAGAGATTCAGTAGGTCTAGGGACATGGTTACGCTAGATTAGTCTAACGCTCTTTCGGTACCTTTTTATTTTAATTTTAAAAAATATTTTGCAAGCAATGTTGATTAATTTAAACTTAAGCTACTAACATGCAAATGATCATGTGGGTGCAAAATCAATAAAATAACATTTAATAAAAAAAATGCTAATAAAAATGCATGCCCTAAACATGATTTCTAAATGACATGACACCTAATTTTTCTTTTTCTTTTAAAAATGTTAATTATATGCAATCTTAATTTAACTTAATATGCATGAATTTATTTTAATGACATGCGAGATGCAATTCATATGGTATGACTTAAACTTATCACTATATATATACAATATAATTTACATAATCCTAAATATGCATGTGCTACGTGATATGGGATGAATGACATGGTATATCTACATGCATGCTCTTTTATGAATTTTTTTTTTTTTATGATGATTCATTCATTTTTTAATGCATATATGCAACCTATGCTAAATAATGATGATATGAAATGAGATTAATTATGAATTAACCTATTAACTAACCAAGGAAATGATCTTTAGTTTTTTTTTAATTTTTAATGACATAATGTATTTTATTGAAAAGAAAGTAACTTAATGGTGCAATGATCATCTTTTAGCATTTTCTTTTTTATTAAAAAAACAATTAAACTATAACTCATATGGCATGCATAACATTTTTTTGTTCCTCTTTTTGTTTTACTAAATGAAAATTGACTTAATCTAAAACTAATTAGACTAACTAAAGTGAATGATATTGTAATTTATTTTAGGAATCAATTTAACTTAAACTATATTTTATCTTAAAAGCTATATAAAAAAATCAAGACATGGCAACATTATTTAAAATTAGTCCTAACAAAAATCACCAATCTAAAAGTATAATCTAAAAATTATAATCCTATAAATGCAATTCTAATTTACTAACTCTAAAAATACAGTCTTAATTTACTAAACATAAATGCTCTAATGCAATATTTAGATTTTTATGTACTTTTTGATTTTTTGATTTTGATTTTTTTAATCTTTCCAAACAAGTAATTATTTTAAAAGAATGAAGATAAGAATTAAAATAACCGAAAAAAATAATCCGTTGTCTCACGGATTAAATTAACAATTATTTTAACTCTATAATGATTTAACAATTGAAATGCTATCAAAATTCCTAAAAATTAAAGTAATTAAAAAAATAACCCGACGTCTTACGGGTCAATTACCATAATTTGGGATAAAATACCTGCAGTTAATGCCTATGAGAATTATAAAAGAAAAGCACATCTCAATATTCTAAATTGAACAATAATAACAAAATAAAGAAAAACAAACAACCTAATTTGTTTTTCTCTTTTTCTTTTGTTTTTTTTTTCTTTTGCCTTTGCTTCCAAAAGAGAAGATCGGCAGCTCGTGCGGCTAGTCACCAAGGGGACTAATCGTTGATTTGGCAAAGGGAACTCCAACGAAGGCGAACCGGCAGGAACGGGGCGGCACCGGGGCAGTAGGGACAACCGGCAGAACAGGGGTGTCGGGGTCGGAGGTTGCGGAGGTGCGGACCTTCGGCGAGATCCGGCAATTTGGAGCTGCTGTCGTCAAATGCCGCGACGTCGAGCACGGCGAGAATAGGGAGATCGGCGAGCGGAGCTGGACACGAGCACTGCAGGCATTCAGGCTCGCGGGTCGCCGGGGGCAAGGAACAGGTGTCGGGTACGGCAGGCTTCGGCCACCGAGCGAGCAGGAGGGGAGGTGCTGCGGAGGCGTGCTGCTAAGACGGAGGTTCGAGCGGCGTGCAGTGGGGTCGCGGGTCACCGGTGAATAAAGTCAAGATTGTGGGCTTTGTTGCTGATTTGGAGACTCTTCTTCCTCGGTGAGATCGAAGTGCGTAGGCCCCTCACTCATCCGATGTGGTCCCCTGCTTGCGATTCTCGAAGACTTTCTTGAAGACAACATATTTCTCAGTCTTTGAAAGATTCCTTGCTTGACTTTCCCAAGAAAGATGACAACTTTTTCGAAGATTAAACAAGGGAAGAAAACAGGAATGGAAGATCAGTGCTTTCTTAGGGTTTTTGGAGAGTAAAGCGAAGAAGAAACAACTATGCATAACCAATTAAAAAAAAAAGGTATACGGAACGTCATAAAAGTAAATAAAAAGATGCATTTTCAAAAAATAACTGCCTTTTTCAAGAAAATAGTCATTTCAAAAATAACTTCTTTTTCGAAAAGGAAATGTTGCAATAATCACGTCAATTAAAGATAGCAATAATCAAACACGGTTGATAATCGTACATTTTCAAGATGAGATTCGAGAGAGAGAAACTTACAGTCAAAGTCTTGTATGTCTGAGTTTGAGAATCTCTAGACTTTAACTTCTTCAAACCTCAAAATGTTGAGTTTGGAACGGATAATTTCAAATTGATTTTTCTCCAAAGGTTTTGTGAATATATCCGCCAGTTGATTCTTTGGGTCAACAAACTGAATTGAAACTTCTCCATTTTGAACATGATCTCTAATGAAGTGATGTCGAATCTCTATATGCTTTGCTCTTGAGTGAAGAATTGGATTTTTAGTAAGATTAATTGCACTGGTGTTGTCACAGTTAATCTCCGTGCATGAATCTTCAATTCAAAAGTCTCTTAACTGTTGTTTTATCCACAAAATTTGTAAACATCAACTTCCGAAAGCTACATACTCTGCTTTTGCTGTAGAAAGAGCTACTGTAGTTTGCTTCCTTGAAAACCAAGACACTGTTCTGCCTCCAAGTAGTTGACAGGTACCCAAGGTACTCTTTCTATCAACTCTGCATCCGGCTAGATCTACGTCTGAGTATCCAAGAAGAGTAAAGTCTCTATTTTTAGGATACTAAAGGCCGATGCTTGAAGTTGAAGCAATGTATTTGATAATCCGCTTTGCAGCACTTAAGTGAGATTCTTTAGGGTTTGATTGAAATCTGGCACAAATGCAAACACTAAACAAAATGTCACGTCTAGAAGCAGTAAGATAAAGAAGTGAGCAAATGATACTCCCGTATAGCTTTTGGTCGACTTTCTTTCCTTCTTCATTTTTGTCTATCTTCAAGGAACTTGACATTGGTATTTCAGCCTTTTTGCAATTGTTCAATCCAAACTTTTTGACGAGATCATTAGCATATTTTTCTTGATGAATAAAAGTTCATTCCTTCAGTTGTTTCACTTGAAGCCCGAGAAAGAAGGTTAACTCACCCATCATGCTCATTTCAAATTCATCCTGCATAGTCTTAGAGAATTTCTTGCACAGACTTTCATTAGGAGATCCGAATATAATATCATCGACATATATTTAAACTAGCACAAAACTTTTGCTTTCTCTTTTGATAAACAGAGTAGTGTCTACTTTACCTTTCACAAAACCGTTTTGAATTAAAAACTTACTCAGTCTGTCGTACCAAGCTCGAGGTGCTTGTTTTAAACCATATAAGGCCTTTTTGAGTCTGAATACTGAGTCTGGTTTTCTTGGGTCTTCAAACCCAGGTGGTTGTTCCACATAGACTTCCTCATGGATGAATCCATTTAGGAAAGCACTTTTGACGTCCATTTGGAATAACCTAAAATTTTTATGACAAGCAAATGCAAGTAATAAACGAATTGCTTCTAACCTTGCTACTGGTGCGTAAGTCTCATAGTCTATTCCTTCTTCTTGCGTATATCCTTTAACCACGAGTCTTGCTTTGTTTCTTATGACTTTCCTTTTCTCGTTCATCTTGTTCCTGAAAACCCATTTAGCACTAATAATAGATTTACCTTTTGGTTTAGGAGTTAACTCCCAAACATCATTAATGCTGAATTGCCTGAGTTCCTCTTGCATAGCTTTAATCCAGCTTTCATCAGTCAAAGCTTCTTATATGCTTTTGGGTTCTATTTCAGAAATAAGAGCCACGGCACTAGACTCTTCGCGCCTTTTGGATCTTGTGCAAATTCCTTCATTGATGTCGCCAATAATAAGATCTTTGAGATGACTGGACTTATGCTTCCAGTTGCTGGTTAATTTGTCAGATGGATGGTCACTTCCTTCACTTGAATCTGCAATAGTCACTTGTTGTTGGTCCTTCAAAGTCTGAGCTGCTTCTTGAGATTTAGACTTTGTAGAGTCTGGAGCAGGTTCAGGCTCTTCAAGATGAGTTTGAATAGATTCATTTTGTATAGAATCTTGGAATTTGACATTCATTGATTCCTCCACATATTGACTCTTCTTGTTATAGACTCTGTAGGCTTTGCTTGAGGTTGAATATCCAAGGAAGATGCCTTCATCTGATTTTTTTTCAAACTTGCCAATTCGATCATTTGCATTTTTCAATATAAAACATTTGCATCAGAACACATGAAAATATGAAACAATAGGCTTCTTTTCTTTGAATAATTCATAGGGTTTTTTTTTTTTTTCTAGAATAGGCCTTAGAAAAACTCTATTGATAATATAACAAGCCGTATAAACTGCTTCAGCCCAAAATCGTGAAGATATGTTGCTTTCAATTAAAAAAGTTCTAGCCATTTCTTGAGGCGATCTATTCTTTCTTTCCACAACTCCATTTTGCTCTAGAGTATATGGGGAAGAGAACACATGCTGAAAACCATACTCATCACAAAATTTTGTAAAATCTTGATTTTCAAATTCACATTCATGGTCTGTTCTTATACTTAAGATAACATACCATTTTTCATTTTGAACATTTTTAGCAAATTTTTCAAAATAAGAGAAGGTTTCAGACTTACTTGCTAGGAAATATACCCAAGTAAATCGTGAGTAGTCAGTCATCCACAATTACCAGGCAATATTTCTTACCTCCAATGCTCTGTGTTATAGTTGATCCAAAAAGATCCAAATGCAGAAGCTGTAGTACACGGTTAGTAGAAACTGGATTTATTGGTTTAAAGGAATTTCTTACTTGTTTTCCCAATATGCATGGTGTACATAGATCAGACTTTTGGTATAATAAATTGGGTAGACCACGAACAAGCTTCTTTGCTAAGATTTTGGCTATCTGTTTCATATTAATGTGCCCAAGCTTTCTGTGCCATAAGCTTGCTTCGTCTTGGATTGAGATTAGACATTGCGATTCATCTGGTTTTACATCCAAGAGGTAGATATTTCCATGTCTTCGACCCATGAATGACTGAGTAGAGTCTTTACACCAGTAACCGGTATCACATTGCGATTCATCTGGTTTTACATCCAAGAGGTAGATATTTTTCAAAAAAGTTCATGTACGTATTCCCTCTTGAAAGTAGATTTTGAAACCGGTATCACATAGCTGGCTGACACTGAGCAGATTGTAGTTGAGTCCTTCAACTAAAGAAACATTGCATATTGAGAGGTTTCCAATCTTTACAGTTCCAAATCCTACTATTCTTCCTTTGCTATTTCCTCCAAATGAGACTTTTCCACCATTCACTTGAACAAGCTTTATAGAGCAATTTGAATCTCCTGTCATATGTCTTGAGCATCCACTATCCAGATACCATTTTACCTTTTTCTTGATAGTGACCTGCATTTAAAAAGAGACTCAAACTTTTTTTAGTACCCATATTTTTTTGGGTCCATTGGAGTTAGTAGGATATGAGGTTTTTGCCCATACTTTCTTAACAGGTTTTCAAACCATAGGACATTTTTTTTTCAAAATGATCTGCACTATTGCACTTTGAACATCTGAGAGCATTACGACCTACTGGTTTTACAAAGATCTTTTTAAAATGATTTTTGTAAGTATCTCTTGTCGGTCTTTGCTTAATTCTTTCTTTCACCTTTGGAAAATCAATTAAAGCAATAGTTTCAATAGTCATTCCCAAACCAGATTTGTTGAAATAGGTCTTTGAACATAAAGAATTTTTTTTCAATTTTTTAGATCCTATAGAAAATTTTTTAGAAATATTTGAGATATCATTTTTTAATAGAGCATTTTCTTTCGAAATATTATCTTCACTTTCTCTAAGAGAAGAAACATTTATGTCTAAACATTTCACCTTTTCTTTCAAAATATTTTCCTGTTGTTTTAGAGCAAAATTTTCTCTTTTGAGTTCGGAAATCTTTTTAAGAGAAGTTTTAAGACTAAAAAACACAACTCATCAATGTATTTAGAAACTTTAATAGGGATTTTGAAGTTACTCACCTCAAATTCACTGTCGAATCGATTCTGTCTCGGAGTTTGAATCAATCGATTGTGCCATTAGACATATATTGGCATAATCATCATCACTTTCTTCACATTCTATATCACTCCAGGTTTCTGCTTTAAGAGCCTTTTGATACTTTTCAGCTTTTCCTTTCTTCTTCCTCAGAAGAGGACAGTTGGGTCTAATGTGTCCATTTTTCTTACATTCAAAGCAGACTACATCTTTGTTTGATTCATCATCCTCAACAGACTTAGTCTGTTGCTTTTGAAAACTTTGTTTCTTTGGATTGAATCTTCTTCCTTTTCTGTTTAGCTTTCTGAATCTTCTTATCATGAGAGCAAGCTCCTCATCATCCATATCGTCTTCAGAATCTGTAACGTCAGAATCATCATTAGATTTTAATGCAATTGATTTCTTACCTTTAGGGTCTTCGTCTTCATTGATTCGTTCCACTTCATAAGACTGAAGAGTCCCAACCAACTCATCAACAGATAGTGGCATGATTTTTTGAGTTTCTCTGATTGAGGTTTTTATGTGATTCCAATCCTTAGAGAGTCCATGCAATGGCTTGTTTACCTTCATGGGATCAGAAATTGATTGACCTTGATTTTCAAGACCATTCACGATTTCTATAAAATGACTAAATATATCAGTTATAGATTCTCCCGATTTCATTTTGAAGGCTTGTATTGACCGAGGAGAATGTTGATTCTAGTCTCTTTCACTCGATCGGTTCCTTCATATGTAATATGTAATATATCCCAGACTTCTTTAGCTATAACACAATAAGATATTCTGTTATATTTAGTAGGAGATAAAGCGCAATATAAAGAATAAATTGCATTTACATCAAGAGCTTGTCTCTTGATTATCTCTTCCTGAGTCATTTCACTAGACTCCACAGTATATTTTCCTCTCTCTAAGATAAGTGCAGCTTTAGGAGTGATTCCTTTTTCTACAACGTCCCATTCCAGAGGATCCTTTGATCTTAGGAACGCCTTCATCTTGTTTTTCCATATTTTGTAATCATTTCCATCAAAGTAAGATGGTCTGGTATTGCTTTGCCCTTCTACCAGTCCTAGATCCAACATACTAGCAATGGATCTTTAACTCTGAATTAAAACACTTCAAACAAAGTGAGTACACAAGCTCTAATACCAATTGAGATAGCTAGTATAAGCACCTAGAGGGGGTGAATAGGTGTAAAAACAATTTCTCGAGATACCACAGTGATACTAGGCAGACGATAGAAAGGAAGTTCTCTTTTGATTAACAAAATGAATTACGATCAAAGTAAAGTAAAGAGTAGGGAAGAGAAAATTAACACAAGGTTTATAGTGGTTCGGCTTATCTCAAGCCTACGTTCACTCTTCCGCACTGACAGCCCACCGGCTGGATTTCACTATGAACAAAAGAGATGTTACAGCACAGTTCTTCCTTGATTCCACAGCGTAGATATACTACCACACTTTCTCAAAGTTTCTCACGAATATAAACACTCTTTTGCATACAAGTTTTCGCTCAAATGAATTGACTAAAAACAACAAGGAGCTTCCGACTTTGTAATTCTTCTTTCGTGCACCCCTCGAACAACTAGAACGTCTTCCTTATATACTCCTTTATGCCATCATACCCGTTGGCACTTACCAAAGGAATTCTTCCAATCTTCCCGTTGGACAGAATCAATTAGGAAGATCATTCGAGCTATTAAAGGAACATGTCGATAGTCCATCAATCTTGTTCGCCCATACAATCGGGATCTCGGTTTCCATAAGTAAAACCTTCCAAGAATATTTCGCCAATCATCGGATCCTTAATCTCCGAATCAATCAAGATCAAATAAAGGATTCCGTTATGTCATATCCAGCCAAGAGATCTTCTCCAGTCGATAAGGTCATATCCTTAGTGAAACATCCATTCGGATAGCCTTTCTTCAACGGATTAGAAACTGTCAATGAGGATAGACTTTGAGTCTTGAGTCTGGCTGTCCGGAGGTCTTCAAACTTTAAATAGCAGAGTCTGCAAACCTTCAGACTAGACTAATGGAAACGTTTTGTCAGCTTCAAAACATTTCAAGAAGATTTCTCCAACAGTGTTGAGTTCTTTGTCCGCTGAGCTTCATGAGTTTCTGCAACAAGAGGAGATTCTGGCACCATTTATTGGTCTTCAAGGAGTTCGACTTGTTTACCATAAAAAAAATTTCCATATGGGCTGAGTTCCCAGACCTAAGCTCGTAGCTAGTTCCCAAAGTTACTTGGTTAGTCCTCTTCCAGCCTTGTGGTTTCATATGGTATCTCTTTGCATGCGGTGGCATAATGACCAATTCTACCACAAGAATAGCAATAATGCAGCAGCTGTTCGTATTTGAATTCAATCCACAATTTTTTGCTTCCCAAGTTGATGATGACCCTTGTTTTTAGAGGGGTAGACAAACTTAGATTGATTTTGGCTTTACTAACTCGATAGTTGCTGTTTCCTTTAGCTTCCAGCTTCACATCTATGACTTTGCCAATCTTAGAAGCTACCTCTTTTACAACGTTCGTCGTTACTCTACCAAATGGTAGGCCAAATAGGTGTACTCAAAAGGGACAATGAGAGAAATCATAACAAATTTCTAGAATGTCAGGATCAGATTGTTGAAGCACTAGGAGGTTGCTGGAGAAAGACCACATCCCGAAATCTAAGACTCTCTGCTTTTCAACTTTTGATTTAAAGGAGAATGAGAAGAAACTTGGTTCTAACAAGGTACAAGATACATTCTCCGTCTTCCATGCCCTTTTCATAGTGTTGAGAAAAGCCTAAAAATTCACGTTTGGTCGAGAATAGAGTTTTCCAAACAAAATTAGCTGGCATTCTATTAATTTTTCTTCAGATATTCCTTCCTTAACATCTATGACGTCATCATTTGACCATAAATTCCCAAAGCTTTTGCACAATGCCTCTAATTTGCTAGTTTCAGAGTTATAATCAATCATATTGCATACTACTATAGGGCACAATGATATAACTGAAGTTTACTACAGCACTAAAGGTACACGGACAACCTCCGTATAATTTGTAGAACAGAGAGTCTAGTGTGACGATTGAAGGCGTTGAGTAGACTCTTCTATAGTGAATGGGGGCAAAAGCCTAATTTTTTACATACCTTTCTTCGTGTATGAAGTGTTGTTGGTCGAAAGGGCGATCCGGTCCAAGAAGAGATGGGCAAAATTTATTAGTGAAGAGCGTAGATATAGTCAATAGGGGAGAAGTTCGGGGAAGAGGCTTATGGGGTTGGGCTTTTGCTAGGAGAAAGCAAAATATTGTAAATGTGCAGGGGTGTATGGTGGGTTTTGGCCTGTTGTGTTGAGTAGGGAAATTGGCCTCGATCCTTAGGGTTTTGGGTTAGGCACTCCAGTGAAATGAAAACGTAGGCAATGAAGATGGGATCGATGCCCAATAACTAAATTAGGGTTTTGATGGAGGTTTGGTGTGGGTATATTGGGGCGAGAGACTAGACAAAAATTCTTGTGCTTATGGGTTTGGGGGATGCGTCCAGGGAAGGTAAACCAAGGATCGAAGGGGGGAGCATCTTCTCATCATGAAGGGTTAGGGTTGATGTGGAGATTTGGGGTGGGTTAATCGTTAAGGGAGAGCTTCAGCACGAAGGAATTTAGAGGAGACTACCAAGTGGTAGAGGGGAACCCAGAGTACCTGGGAGTTTTTTTGACACCATGTTGGGGCTTTTTGAGTTTAATTCAATCAAATTTAGCCTATTAGAGTTTGATTAGTAAGAGGCCTTAGGTTATTAGAGCCCATTATCTTAAGAAGGCCCAAATTAATTCCCTAAAAGTGAATTAGACCAAATTTAAACACTATATAGACACTATTAGGTCTTTACAATCAAGGTAGTTTGATTGGAACGGAAGAGCACTTTGAGAAAAAAACACAAAAAGACAGAGGGCAAAGAAGATCACTTAGTGAAAGCAACAAAGTCGAGAGTTTTGAACTTTCTTGGATAAGATATAGTGTCAAACTTATTAGAATGTGGCTTCTTATGAGATACAGACACCTGGATTGTTAAAAGTTGGCACGGAGGGACACTTAAGTGCTAAAATTGGAGCAAAATGAATCACTTAAGTGCTAATTCGGCCAAAATTCGATCAAAATGCCGACGTGGCGATTTTCCGGCGAAATAAGTGCAAAACGACGTCGTTTTGCACGCTGATGTGGCTAAAAAATGCAAAAACTATGTCGTTTTGACGTGGTAAAAAATTAATATAAAAGCTAATTAAATTAAATTTAAAACTAAATTTATTTAAAACATTTAAAAATACAAATTCAAATATTTAATAAATAATAATAATAATAATAATAATAATAATAATAATAATAATAATAATAATATAAATAAATAAATAAAAAAAGGAGGGGAGGGAAATGGCTAAGCCCTCGCCGCCGCCGCCGCCGGGAAGGGCTGGCGACGTGGGGGGGGGGGAGGTGACGAGGGCTCGTGAGCCCTCACCGAATCTAGGGAGGGTCGTGAGCCCTCGCCGCGGGCCCTCACCATCGGTCGGCCGAGGGCCGGCGACCCCCGGCCGACCCTCCCCCTTTGTCACCGGCCCTTCCCCGGCGGCAACGAGGAGGTGGCGAGGGCCCATGAGCCCTCACCAAATCTGGGCAAGGGTCGCAACCCTCATCCCGTCGGTTGGCCGGGGGTCGGTGACCCGGCCTAACTCTCCCCCACCATCGCCAACCCTTCCCAGCAAGCGGCGCAGAGAGGCGGCGAGGGCTCGGCCCCCGCCCTCGCTTGCCTCCTCTCCCTACTTTTATTTATTTAAATAATAATAATAATAATAATAATAATAATAATAATAATAATAATAATAATAATTTATAATTTAATTAATTTAATTTTTATATTAACATTTGAATTTGCTTAAAAACAACGTCGTTTTTGGCTTTGTTTGTTGAGTTAGCATTCCAACGAGCCACGTAGACAAAAAACATAATAAAAAATTGCCACATAGGATTTCTGATAGGGTTCGTCGGAGATGGCACTTAAGTGTCCCACTTTTTTTGAAAAGTAGCACTTAAGTATTATTTTCTTAACTTTTGGCATTTAAGTGTCCCTCCGTGCCAAGTTTTGACATTTGGGCTATACTTTACCCACTTCTTATATATTGGCCTTATCATTCCTCTATTCACACCTAATTGTTATAATACGAGTTTAGCAACTTGATCGGGATTCTCAAGTTAACATCCTTTTTGCCTTATAAGTTCAGGATAGTTAGGTTTATAGACTGACCTTCTTGTCCCCTAAGTTCAGGGTAGATAGGATTTTCAAACCTTTATAAAATCCTCACTGGTTGTGGGATCATTTGGCTTATGTTATTTTGCCATTCAATTGGTTAAGAGTTGGAGGAACATACTTGGAAGCCACTATGTTCGGTTGGATTGGCATGGATTGGTTGAATGTTCTAGGCTTAGAGATGACATCGTTGATCATATTGACGACCATCGACTTGAACGCATTAGAAATGTGTCTTGTTATATGATTTGTCATCTTATTCTATTGTCCCCCGAACAACTAGTAACCATTGAAGTAAGATTAGTGCTCCTCCGTTTAGCGCTGCAGGATTTTGACATTGCCCTCTTAGCTTGCTTCTGTTGCTGGAGCGGTCGAGTCTCAAACTAGGTAGCTGAATCACCGCTATTGTTGCTCGCAGCATGATTAAGCTCTAAATGATTCTTTGTTCTTGGCATTGCATTTCCTCAAATCGATCATATTAGTCTCATTGGGCGTTGTTAAGGAAATCCCTTATGATGTTTTGAAGATGACAAAATAAATCAAAGGCTACTAACATGTTTGATGGTTAAGTAATAGACCATGCAGATAATAGAACATGCAAAGGATATTGTCAAAGTCTGAAGACGGCCAGAAGACTGAACGTATCATATGTCCAGAGTATATTTTGAAGATTTCCAGACTTCTGTGTCAAAGTCTGAAGACTGTCGAACTTTAGTGTCAAAGTCTGTTCTACATCAGAAGTCTGTCAACTCTGACTAATTCCAGACTGAACGTGAATGATGAACCAGAAGACAGACTCTATTCTGAAGCTGAACTGGGTACAGACCTTAAAGCTAAATCTGTTCAGAAGCAGAATATGTTCAGACTCAGATTGTAAAGTCTACAGACCCAGATTGTAAAGTCTATAGACTCAGACTTTACATCCAGATTCGATGAATCGTAACTTAAGCCCAATCATATAACAGCTAGTGATCTGGTTTGGATTCCACATCAATATTGATTTGATTGATTCAATTTAATTGATTGATGATTGGATCTTGAAGACAAGAACTTTCTATACGAAGAAGCTTTACTTATGGAAACCAAGATTTCGTTTGTATGGGCGATCGGAATCAATTTGGGATTTTACCTTTGTCACTCAACGGCTACCAAATCTTCTAGATACAGAGCTGTCCAATGGGTATATTGGAAGACGATTCTCCGGGATACTGTCCAACGGGTAGTTTGGAAGTGGAGGAGTATTTAAGGAGATCATGGACCGATGAGCAAGAAAGAGACGGAGTGTAGAATTTATAATTCCAAAGTCTGAGCGACTTTCGATCATATACTTGTCTCTTGAGAGCTTAAACGTTTGTAATCGTGAGAGAATTACCAAAAGAGTGACTTAGTGAGATAGTGTGATCTACTACTAAGTGTTTGCACTCGAAGTTGTAATCTCTTGTTGATTGCATAGTGGAATCCAGCCAAGAAGGCTGTTATCGTGGGAGAGTGGACGTAGGCTTGGATTAAGCCGAACCACTATAAATCTTGTGTTCTTATTCTCTTCCCTAACTCATTTATTTTGTTCATACTAGCACTCTTAGGCGTGTCAAAAAGATGTTTTATGCGAGTTGGCTACAACTACGAAATATCTTTTCACCAAAGTTGTTTTTCGATTTTTATAAAAAGAGACAAATTTTGCGGTGTGACTCTAGATAGGAAATATCACTTATAGACAAGAACAAAAGTGTATGTGTACAACTGTGCTGGAATTTGATCAACGAGAAAACTTGGAAAATATAGCCACTTCAATGGGACCAAATGTTCTGTTAAAAAAAAATAAAAATGGGACCGAATGTAAACAAATTATGTTATAATTTAATTGATGATGCAGGTTAGGAATGTGAACATGCAACGCCGGGATTTAATCAATGATATGACACCCAGGATAAAGATACATGCCAAAATTCAATTGATGACACAAATTGGAAACTACAACAAAGAACTACATAGGAGTTTAATTGCCCCCCCCCCCCCCCCCCCTCCGTCCAACCAAAGAATACGATGTGGCTTTTTGAATCCTATAGTCGATGGCTATCAAAGGAGGCTTCAAAGGGAGATTGCAAACAGATGTTACAAATGGAGGTTACAGATAGAGGTTATAAACAACTACATCGATGGTTATATTGACTCCACTACCTTGACGGTTTTTTTGACTCCATTACCTTGACTTGATGATTACTCTTTTTAACAGTTGCATCTAAGATTGTTGACTCTATTTTTTGACGATTCCTTCAAGATGTTGGTTCTTCAAGTTGTGGATAATTTTGTTCATAAATTATCAACTCTGCTCTAATTGACTTAATCTATATTGATAATAACCAAAGGTTGGTCTTTTTTTTCTTCTTTTTTTGTGCAAATAGATACATAATTTTACTCTATCAAAAAGAAGGAAAAATAATTCACACTACTAATAGTCGGTACTTGCCTTCAATACAAATAGAAACAGAACATTCACACATTGCCTAGCTTCCTCCGAATGGCATCTCTGATGGACTCGTCGCTGACCCTGCAGGCGACCGGAGTCCTTATCGCCACTTCCTGCAGCATCATCCCCTTCACGCACGACATGCTCGCGTGCTGGACCACCAATTCCAATTCCCTGAGCACCTCCATCAACCTCGCGCACGGATGCTCTAGGCTCGGGCTCCACACCCGAACCACCGCCTCCTGCCCCACCACCTTCACATCCACCTCCATCTCTCTCCACCCCGGGACAGCCAACGTCATTGCGGCCATGATCGAGCTGTTCTTGCTCGACAGGGACGTTGTCTTACTCGGGTCGCTGAAGGAATCGACAGCCCTACAACTCTTGAGGCGCTGCGGAGATGACTGCTTGGACTTGACGACGTTGGACTCCAATGCGGCAATCTGGGACCGGAGTTCCTTGACGTAGTCGACAGCATCAGCGAGGAGGGACGCCCTGTTCATTCCCGATATATTGGGGACGACGGAGCGGAGCGTGTAGAACCGCTGGTTCATCTTCTCTCTCCGCTGCCGCTCTACCTCCCCAGGGCTCAATCGGCTAGACGGCGATGGGGATAATGATGAGTCTTTATCGCCTTGGTCAACAGCGAACGGGCCAGATATGTCATGGTGCACCCCGCTGACAGGTTTAGCATATGGGCGCTTACTGGCACCGACGAGTGCCGGTTCTTGTCTGGCATCGTCGGATGGGTTCTCTCCACGAGAATTGATTAAGGGGTTCGAGAAGTGAAAAGGGAAGAGGGACTTGGCTGAAAGGACAAAGCTCCAATCTTCGTGGATGATCTCTGTGGAGCCCAATTCAAGGACCCCCGAACCATTAGGGATTGATATGCACACTATGCTCTGGATTCCGTGCATTCTTGCTTCTTTGACCCTATCATCACTCTCACACATCTCCAGCTCAGGGTGGTCATCCCCACTCAACCAGATGTGACCTCCCGAGCGGAATGCTCTTCCTAGAATGCCGTCTTCCGAGGAGTAAGACCTCGTGACGGAGAAGATGTAGTACCATTCAGGGTCGCCGATGTCGCTGCCATCAGCGAACCGACCATCCGGATATTGGGCTTCTTTGAGCACCCCATTGGTGGTGGGCTTGGATGGAAATGGGTCCCTTGTAGTTCCTCGGAAATGGCCGTCACCCCAGGTGAGGAAGAGACGGCCGTGGTCATCTCTTGAGGGCCGCCAAAAGATGGAGTAAACCCAGTGCTCAGGTCGGGCTTGGAGGATCAAGTGGACGAGTTGCTGGAGAGTGGGTGAGGTTTCATGATAAAGAGGGACAGCTAAGGAGGAGGAAGCACAAGATGTGAGTTCTTCCATGTGTAGCAAGTTGTTGAGCTAGAGCCAGGATTTCTCCCTTTTATAAGAAGTAAAGGCAAAGCTAAGTAAGTGTGTTCTTACTAGGCTCCATTCATTTCACGGAAAATGTAGTGTTTCTAGAAAATATTTTCCCGAATGTCATTTTTCAGTATTCGAATAAAACCTAAAAATAAAGTGAAAAATATTTTTTGTTATTCGGTGAAGAATATTTTCCTCTATATACTCTTTTTCATTAATTTATTTTTAAAAATGTATTTTTCATATTTTTTCAAATTGATTTTTAATTATTTTTTAATTTTTAAAATCTATTATTAATTTATTATTAATTTTAATATTTTTGTTTTTCTTTGTTTTCCATCTCCTTCTTTCTTGGTTGGTCGCTGGCCATGGCGATGGCCCACGACCGGCCATCGACGAGCCTCGAGCTCGTGCTCGAAGCTTCGCCAACGAGCACGAGGCTCGCCAGATTGACGAGTGCAAGCTTGAGATCGACAAGCCCGAGATTTGCCTGGCGACGGCTAATGACTAGCCAAGAAAGAAGAAGATGTGAAACAAATAAAAGAAAAAGAAAAAATAAAAGAAAAAGAAAAAGAAAGGAAATAGAAAAGAAAAAGAAAATTAAAAATAATTTGAATAAAAAAAGAAAAGAAGAAGAAGAAGGGAGAGGAGAAAGTGAGGATTTGTAAATGTGTGAGATAAGAGAGATTAAAATTTAGAAGACTTTTTTTCTTTCATGAAAAATGTTTTCCCCAAGGAATTCATTTTCCGTGAAACGAAGCCGGAAAATCTGGAAAACATTTTTTCGAAAATTATTTTCCGTGAACAAACGGAGCTTTAATGTGCTTTGCATTATCCTATAAAGTTTCAAATAATGCTAGGTATACTAAAGTTGATCCAAAAAAATCTCTATAAATGGCGTGACAGACCACAAGTTGATGTTTAATCAAGTAGGTTAGACTCAAGACTTGAAAACAGTATACTGCAGGATAGTATACAAACTCTGTATGTGGATAAGCTCCCGATTGATAAAGTATCTGTCTATCTTATTCACTTCTTTTTATTCATGGGAAAGTGCATCAATGGAAAGTGTTATTATCATCAAGAAAAAATGTTTAGCCATAGTTTTTCATATATGGCGGATAGTGACGGAAAATGAGAAAATCGATTTTCAATATACTTAGAAGTTTTTAAAGTTTTTAGCATTTTACACGTGTGTGAGTGAGTAAGAAAAGGAGACTCGTCGATGGACAAAGACAAACCAGTACTAGAAAATTCAACGACAAAAGTTACACCGCTGGTAAAGGGACGCCAACAGTTTGGACAAAGACATACCCGAAAAGGCCTGTTCCTGACGTTGTGATCTCGAGGTGACTCGGAATCACGCGTGTCGAGTCTAGAGAGACAAAAGACATGTCAATGGTAAGAGTTCTTTGTGAGGTCCGTAATCTTCCTCGGTAGGGTTTTGAGCTCCTCCTCAACTTAGAGGCCTTGTCTGGGTACATCGACAACCGTTCCAGGTAATGACACGATTCCCTTCGAATTATTTGGATGGTGAACATGTGTTGTACTATCGTTATTATTTAATCTATATTTTGTTTTTCTTTATATCCATCTCTGGTCTTCGTCTTCCCCACGAAAGGGTTGAGGAAATGGGAGAACGACAATGGATGCCGACACTGAAGGACCGTCAAATCAGTTGCCATGAGGCAGTCGACCATTAATGCCAAGACCCTCGCTGTCGCATCCCCATTTATGGACGACGCCAGCTCCATTGTCTCTTGATTTGTTGCCATAAGACAAGTGATTGAACAATAATATAAATAAAAGAAAAAAAATAAATTCGAATATTAAATTTATGTAATTCAGTCGTAAAGATATAAATCCATTGAAAAAGCAGCGATAAATTTCATTATAAATTAAGTGATATAAGGAGATTATACACTCGAATCACTCAAATACTCTCTTAATATTTTTCAAACCTTAATTACACACAATAACGCACGCAGTGTTTAGTCTCGAAATTTCTTAATAAATAATCTCTCAATCTTATGAAAGAATTATACGCAAATCTTACAATAAGATTTAATTGGCTTGAACACTAAATCTTTCTTGGATGTAATTTACAAACAAGAACAATAAAGAAAAATCCCTCCCAGCACTCGACGACAAGATGGCTCTTCAAAACCAATCCTTCACGATCAACCTCCTACCACCCATGACTACAAGTCTATATATATAAGTGAGACCCTTATTTTTTTACCAACTTCTCATGAGATTTTGTTTTCTATCTTGAACTAATATTATTTTAAACAAAATCTAAGTTCTAGTCAAAGTTGGACTTTCTTATTTTAGCGGCTAAATTCTCCAACGAAGATTCGAATTTTGGGAAGTTGATCTTCGGATCTTCTTTGCTTGATTTCAAACGTTCACAACATATCCAATTTAGAATATTTGGAATTTCGCATCGAGCTCAAACTCAAGACATATTTTAACATGACTCACCTTATGACTTTCTATCTATCTATCTATCTTTGCGCCAAGTTTGCAACTCGCAGGTGTGGAGGTCACAACCTCTAGATGTGAGATTGTTTGCCTCGCGCGACCCCAACTCTTTGGTCACTCAAGGCTAGCAGCTTCCATGGCCATGATAGTGGCCTTGGTGCCTTTTCCTTGTTCCATTGCAGAGCCACGGAAGAAAGGAGCGACCGCAATGGACGTGGCAACTTCTATTGTTTCCTTTGATCGCGGTCGCTTGCCTCACGATCCCAGGTCATGCTAGGCGGACCTTTTCCATGGCTGCGATGGTGGGTCTCGATTTCATTTATACGGTTGAGTTTAGGAGGGGGGGGAGAGATTTTTGCCCCAATTAGATCAGTCGTGCGAAAAGGCAAAGCATTGCTGATAGACGGTGATAACAACGACGATGAACACTAAATCTATTTCTTTTTTCTTTTTAATTTTTTTTTTCATTTGCAAAAGTTTTCTCAGATTTATATTTTTAATTTATCAAAATTTCAAATTTTACGTGTAAATATGCTTATGGAATCCCACTAATAGGTTTTTTCGGGCATACCATGCATTTTCATGTTTTTTGAGGAATAAGTCCAAACATGAAAGAAAATTAGGAACTGGAGTTCATTCCTCGAGAAATCCAACTCCCCAATGAACCATACGAGGCCAAAATGTTAAATATGGTAAGATTTTGAGTGTAATGGGGACTAGAACTTTGATTAGGAAAAGTACAAAAAAGCCATAGATTTACTGTTGTTGTACCAATTAAGTCATCAAATTTTCAATTGTTTAATTTAATTCTAAATATTTTGACAATTTGTCAATGTAGCCCTACATGACATAATCAGCTCAAAGTGAACAAATTTTTTTTCTTTTTTTTTCTCAATTATGGACTAGCAAGGTCACAGGTCAACCCTCACTGGCCACAGGTGTGGGTGTCGAGCTCTTGCTTGGATTAGCAAGAGCTCGATGCCCTCACCTATGGATGACTATGGTTGGTTGACAATCTTGCCAGTTAGAGTTGTTAAAAAAATCAAAGAATAAAATTTCAAAAGATTTGTTAAAGTTATCCATGTTAGCATCGGTGCTACGTAGGACGGTCAACATTCATGTTAACAATTTCTGGGAAAAAATTGGCTAGATGGACTATATTTAATAACTGTCAAAATATTTATGACCGAATTGACATAAGTGTAATAGATTTAGGACTTCTTTGGTACTTTTTCCAACTTTGATAAATCCTTAGTGGGTTAAGTTGTATATCTTGTCTTGATAATTGATCTCTATGATTGAATCATGAAAATGCGCTGCATATGCTGTTCATTCTATTAATTTACATAAGATCCACTAGTATGAAAATAATGAATTCATTAACGCATATGCATCTTTCAACAAGAATGCACGTTTCAATTTCTTCATCGTGGAAACATGTCACATGACCACGAAACTTACTTGGGTACTCAAGTTTTCTGAACATCCTACCTTTATGATAAGAAAGACCTTTTAATTTATTTTATGGCTCTTTCTATCCATATATGCTAAATATAAAGGTCTATTTTGAAAATCAACAAGATTTTGAACCGTGTTTTCCAAGGGAACTCAAACCTGACTACCGGAAGATACATGGTTAAATGGAATTAAGCCGCTCAATTTTTACTGAACTGAAACAATCAGCCCACAAAGTGTATGCATTTCATTTCAATAGGTGCCTTTTTTTTTCAGTTTGTGTATGTGTTATTTCCTTTTGTGTGTTTATTATGTTTGTTTTCTTTGTGTGCTTCTTTGACTGACGTGGCTTTTTGTTGGGGGGGGGGGGGGGGGGGAGAGAGAGAGAGAGAGAGAGAGAGAGAGATTCGTCACGTCATTCAAATATGAAACTAATGCATTTGATCTTTTTTGTCACCATATGTACACACGATTACACGAATGTTTATGTATGCAGTAATGCCAGCTCTAGTTTCTTTCTCCACTCCTAACTGCAGGATCCTCCAAACTAGGGTTAGGAGCAGTGCATTCTGAATATGGATATTATCTACATTTATGATTAGGTAAGTCTACATGTGGGTATATCTTATAATCCACCGGTCAAAGGCTTTTTTAAAAGAATTTCCTCAAGGATAAATTCAAACAAAGCCCATAATTATTTACTTTCATCAAGCTTTAGATAGGTAGCCAGCTCCTACTACCTATTTACAAACCTAGTTGTTGAGGTTGTCCTCCATTGTTTGCGGAATGGGCTGGTGGTTAATTTATAAGTGTGAGAGAAAGTCTTACTTTTTAAGTTAGTTTTTGGGGTGAGAGAGGCCCAAGACCACTCAACACTAGTGTTGGAGCTCAAGTTTGCTAACAAGTCTAGGTCTCGATTTGTGAGATAGAGATTGTTGAGGTTATCTCAGGTCCAAGAGTCACATGAGAGAATTATGGTTTAGTGCGACTCTAATCTAGGGCTCGACCTGTGAGAGGGAGATTGTTGAGGTTGTCTCACATTAGTTGTGGAAGGAGCTAGCGGTCAATTTATAAATATTGGGGAAAACCCCACCCTTTAAGCTAATTTTTAGGATAAGAAAGGTCCAAGACCACCCAACACAACCATAGTACTCTTGAATATGGAGACTTTCACACTGATGACACAAAATTCGCAATCACAATTGTTGACTCAAACTTGTATCTTTTAATTAAAAAATCTCCAAAGTGGAAAAAACATGATCCTAAGTATCTAAAATCCAACAACAACTAAAATGAGAAACTAGACTAACTTGAATAATGATCATTGTTGTAAGAAATTTTTAGATAATAATTAATTTTATAGTACGATTTACAAGGCCACATAAGCAATCGGCAACCCTCTCTCTCCACAAAAACCCCTCCCTCAAAGAAACTCATTTACAGGATCTCGCTTTAGTACTTGAATCCAAGAACCTGCTTTGTTTTGCTTTTCTTTTCTAGGCCTTCATTTCATGTTTTTTTTTTTCCTCTCTCTCAATCTAACCTGGGAGTCTTTTTCGCCTCGTTTGGCATCTTCTTTTTAACCTTTGTTTTTGCTTTTCTTCGCTCGTCATGGTGAACTAATCCGATTGCAACTAATAATTTTGTGAGAACGTGGTCATCAATTCAGCCAGTAGGATGTCTGGGACGCGAATCTATGACTTTTCTGAGATTCGACGGAAACTCTTCTCTCCCAATTTAGGTGTAGATCTAAATCTATGAGCTTTTTTTTTTTTTTGCTCGATCTAAATTTAGATTTGGGAGTTTGTTAGCAGTGTTCAACCTATGGTAGCTTAACATGTTGTTGTCGTCATCTTCGTATGGTGATGGTGTTGAGAATGCCGAACCTAGGCTCACACCATAAGCCGTAGCTTCTGGAGGGGAAGATCTTGATGTCTACCTATCATTGATGATTCTAGTGATCGACTACCAATTGTTTTTGTTAAAGAACAACGATAAAAAACACAGACTATAAATACTGATGCAAGTAGAGAAGCAGAATCTGAAGCTGAACAAGCTGAAGCAGAAACAAAGCAAAGCAAACTGAAGAAGAAACAAAGCAAAGCTCGAAATAAAGAAAAGCTGAAGTTAGCAATCTATGAAGAAGTCAAAGGAAAGAAACAGAGGCTGAGCCGATGATCTGTGAAGAAGTTGAGTTGGCAATCCAGAAACAGAAGTTGATTAAGCTGCACCAGGAGCCATACATGTGTCAATATAACAGTGTAGTTATTCTGTTGATTCAATCTTGTAACTAAATTCTGTTAAGTCAGTTTTGGAAGGACGTTTAACCAAAATATAAAAGCTTCATTAATAGAGAAGAAGATAGGTTGAACAGAGGATTCTCTCGATTCTCTCAAGTGCTTTTATGCTTTCTCTGAGAAGTAGAACTACAGATGATTGTATAGATTGAGAGAAGAAGAGAAGAGATCTCGACTGATGTATTGATCATTCAGTGCTCACAATATACAGAGTTATTTTTTTCATATACATTTCATCTTTGGTATCTGTACTTTCACATGGTATCAGAGCCTCTTCTTGGGAGTTCTCGATCTTCTTTCTCTATTGCTGAAAGTTTGTATAAAGACTGCATGATCAAGGCAACATCAAGGTCTTGTTGATTTCAGAAGACTGATATTCGAAGGTTTGATTTAAGAAAACTGATATTTGAAGGTTACTTCTTGTTCTGTTGTATCTTTAAAGTGTATAGATATACAAAATGACAACCAGGTTGCAGAAGTATCCATTTCCGATTCATGTGAATATAGCCAATTTTGTTACAATCAAGTTGACAGAAGAGAATTTTCTACTGTGGCAAACTCAATTTCACAGGTTTCTGAAGAGTCAAGATCTAATCGGTTTCATTAATGGTGAAACATCTCCTCCAGCTCAAATGATACAAGCTGAGATTGAGGTAAGGCAAACACAAGTGATGAACCCTGATCATCTAGATTGGATAAAGACTGACAAGTTAATCTCATCCTGGATAAGTGGAGCAGTATCTGAGAACATTCTAAGTCTGATAATTGGCTTAGAGACTTCATTCGAGGTATGGCAAACTCTTATAAATCGATTTACACAGAGATCTGTAGCAAAGGAACTCAAATTAAGAGGAAAATTATAAGCTTGTAGGAAAAGAGATAGACCATTGAGTGAATATCTTCGAGAATTTAAATCAATTTGTGATCAATTAAATGCCATTGGAAAACCGGTTGATGATATAACCAGGATGTTCGGCATTCTTGAAGGGTTAGGATCAGAATATGAAAGTTTTAGAACAACCATGTACTGTCTCAAACCTCAGCCAGAATATGATGAGGTTATTTATCAACTTGAGAGATTTGAGACTAGATTACAAACATATTCTGTAAATCAATACAATACTAACCTAGCATACTATGGACAAAGAAAGACTAGAACAGGTCTGGAAAAGCCGAATTTCAGAAACCAAAGAGAAAGTATCTGAGGTGGGTATAACTATGGCAGAGGATAGAATGCTAACAGAAGGAATAGTGGAAATGACTTTACTGGAGTAGGAAGGAATCACCAATATCAAATGAATAACCTGAATATAACACAACAAGATCAGGCTATTAAGGACAACTGGTCTAACTATGGACAAGGTTTTAGACCATATACAAATCCTTCTCAAAGGTATCAAGGGGTTAGATCATATCCACCACAAAGTTCAAATGGTAACAAGTATGTGCAGAACACAAAACCAATAAATAATGGTCCTCTGGAATGTCAAATTTGCAAAAGACCAGGGCATACAGCTCTTCGATGTTGGTATCGTTTTGATAATTCATATCAAGTAGATGAAATACCAACTGCATTAGCAGCCATGCGGATTGAAGAACCTTATGGTACAGAGTGGTACCCAGACATAGGAGCTACATCCCACATTACTGCAGAACCTGGTATGCTTCATAACTACTCTGCATATAGTGGTACTGATACTGTTATGATAGGAGATGGATCTTGTTTGTCAATTTCATGTGTCGGTAATGGAATATTACATGCAAAAACAAGCATATTACCACTAAATGATGTTCTCGTAGTTCCTGAAATCAAGAAGAATCTCATTTCTATATCGAAGTTAACAGATGACTATCCCTGTTCTCTTATTTATGATAAACATGGGGTGTATATGAAGGACAATTACAACCATACAACAGTGAAGCTAGGAAGGAAAATCAAGGGGTTGTATCAAGTGAATCCTAAAGCCACAAAAGTATTCTTCACTTAGATTCAACAAGAAGTAGGAGAAGATGTCTGGCATCAAAGGCTTGCTCACACCAGTTTAAAAATAGTGAAGCTTCTACAAAGCCAACATCTAATTCAGTGTAGTTCAAAAGCTCAAAACATGTGTAGCAGTTGTCAGATTGCTAAAAGCTTAGCTTTGCCTTTTCCATCTTCAGACTATACATCTAATGCTCCCCTAGAAAATATACATTGTGATGTTTGGGGACCCTCACCAGTTCAATCTGTTCAGAAATTTCATTACTATGTCATTTTTGTGGATGATTTTTGTGGATATAGTTGGATATATCCAATGAGACAGAAGTTAGAAGTTTATGATGTTTTTGTCATGTTTCAAAAGCTAGTCGAAAATCAACTTGATCACAAGATCAAAATATTTTAGAGTGATGGAGGAGGTGAGTTTACTAGTATCAAATTTCAGAACTACTTGCAGCAATGCAGCATAAAGCAGAGTATTTCCTATCCTTATACACCATAACAAAACGGTATTTCTGAAAGGAAGCATCGACATGTGATTGAATTATGCATAGCAATGTTATATCATGCTAGAGTACCTTTGAAATACTGGGTAGATGCCTTTATGACAGCAGTCTATATAATCAATATCCTTCCTACAACAAAGCTACACATGAATTCACCTCACTATAAATTGTATAAACAGAAACCAGATTATGCTCACCTATGAGTCTTTGGATCTGCCTACTATCCTTGTCTCAGGCCCTATACACAGCATAAACTCGATCCAAGGTCTCTCACATGCATATTTCTGGGATATAGTGAGAGACATAAAGGCTACATATGTCTCTTACCTACTAATGGACATGTCTATATCAGTAGACATGTAGTATTTGATGAGGCAGTATTTCCTTTCACTCAGATAATAACAGCTGAGCATCAACAAGGATCTGAGCTGTACAAACAATGGATAAGAGGAATCTCTGGATTCAATACTACAGAACAGAACAAATCAAAAGTCCATAAGCCTATTGGACACTTGCAGAATACTAGATAAGTTCAAACAATTCCCGATGTACAAGACAGAGAAATCAGTACAATCGATCCCATAGGAATACCACAAATGAATACAGTACCTGATAATGTGATGCAGACTACTCCTGATAATGCATAAGGTAATATTGAACTTCCACTTCTATCTATAAGTACTGAGGAACAAGTGTCTTCGAGTCAAGAATCTGTTCCAATGCCACAAAGTAATACATAGCAAGCTCAAACCAGTTCAGCTTCAGGAAATACACAAGGTACTCTCTCAATCCACCCTATGCAAACTAGACTAAGATCCGGAATTGTTAAACCAAATCCAAAATATGCATGTCTGGCTGAATACAAAGTTCCTATTGAACCGAAATCAGTAAAATATGCTTTGGCCGACAAGGGATGGTATCGAGCAATGCAAGCTGAAATGGATGCTCTGTATCATAATAAAACTTGGGAATTAGTTCCTAGAACTGATCAAATGAATATAATTGGCTGCAAATGGGTGTTTAAAACAAAACTTGCTCCTGATGGGAGTCTTGATAGGCTGAAAGCTTGACTTGTAGCTAAGGGTTTTCACCAAGAAGAAGGCATTGATTTTACAGAAACCTTCAATCCTGTGGTCAAGCATGCTACAATTCAACTAGTCCTGTTAGTAGCAATGATGAGACAATGGCAAATTCATAAACTTGATGTTAAAAATGCTTTCTTACATGGTACACTAAGTGAAACAGTTTATATGGAACAGCCTCCTGGGTTTCAAGAATCACAAAGACCTCATCATGTATGTCTTCTCAAGAAATCCCTCTATGGACTTCGACAAGCTCCTCGAGCTTGGTTTGATAAGTTCAGCAACTTCTTACTAGAGTATGGTTTTTTTCTGTAGCTCAACTGATCCCTCATTGTTCGTCTTACATAATGGTACATAGACAATCCTCCTACTGCTATATGTTGATGATATTGTTTTAACTGGAAGTTCATCTTCAATGCTCTCCAATCTCATTAACTCTCTAAGTCTCCAATTCCATATGAAAGATCTGGGTTCACTTCACTCTTTTCTTGGCATTGAAGTTAAGCGTGCTTCTGAAAATCTGTTTCTTTGCCAAACTAAGTATGCTATTGATCTTCTCAATCGAGCTCATATGCTGGACTGTAAACCAATCTCAACTCCACTTTCATTGAGACCAAATAGTTTGCTCACTGATCCTATACTTCTATCCAATCCAACTGAGTATCGAAGTTTGGTTGGTGGTCTCCAATATCTCACATTAACTCGTCCAGATATTGCCTATGCTACAAATGTACTATGCCAGAAAATGCAGCAACCTACTCTTGCAGACCTTCATACATTAAAGAGGGTGTTGAGATATATTAAAGGTACTGTCAATCTTGGAATATTCATCCATTCTAGAAGCACTATGCATATTTATGGTTACTCAAATGCAGACTGGGCTGGCTGTGCTGAAACCAGAAGATCAACAACAGGTTTTTGCACATACCTCAGCTCCAATCTCATCTCCTGGGCAGCAAAGAAGCAACCAATAGTAAGCTGATCCTCTACAGAAGCTGAGTATCGTGCCCTTGCTTCCACTACAGCTGACCTCACTTGGATAAGTTTTGTACTATGAGACATAGGTTGCTCTCTTACTCCTCCCATTCATCTATACTGTGACAATAAGTCAGCCATCTCTCTCACTGCTAATCCTATCTTACATGCTCAAACAAAACATATTGAAGTAGACTTCCACTTCGTTCGAGAAAAAGTTTCCTCAGGATCACTACAAGTAAGATATGTTCCAAGTCATTGCCAACTTGCTGATATTTTTACAAAACCTTTGTCATGACTAGCACACCATCATATGCGACTCAAATTGGGAATTTGTTCTCTCTCCATTCCCAATTTGAGGGGGGGTGTTAAAGAACAACGATCAAAAACACAGACTATAAATACTGATGGAAGTAGAGAAGCAGAATCTGAAGCTGAACAAGTTGAAGCAAAAACATAGCAAAGCAAACTGAAGCAGAAACAGAGCAAAGCTCGAAATAAAGAAAAGCTAAAGTTAGCAATCTATGAAGAAGTCAAAGGAAAGAAACAGAGGTTGAGCTGGTGATCCGTGAAGAAGCTGAGTTGGCAATCCAGAGACAGAAGTTGATTAAGCTGCACCAGGAGCCGTACATGTGTCAATATAACAGTGTAGTTATTCTGTTGATTCAATCTTGTAACTAAATTCTGTTAAGTCAGTTTTGGAAGGACGTTTAACCAAAATATAAAAGCTTTGTTAATAGAGAAGAAGATAGGTTGAACAGAGGATTCTCTCGATTCTCTCAAGTGCTTTTATGCTTTCTCTGAGAAGTAGAACTACAAATGATTGTATAGATTGAGAGAAGAAGAGAAGAGATCTTGACTGATGTATTGATCATTCAGTGCTCACAATATAAATCTTTCATATACATTTCATCTTTGGTATCTGTACTTTCACAGTTTTTTGAGGCTGTGTTAGAATTGATTTTTTGGGACGAGAGCATGCTTATAGCTGTAAGCTCTAGTCTTTTGTATTTTCGGGTCTTGTCTTGTTTTGTAACTGCTTTGAGCTTTGCTTTGCTGGAAAGCTTTGTATGTTCTCTCGTGTTTGATTATAACAAATGAATGGAATTTTCTTTCAACAAAAAAAAAATGTGGTAATAATGGACGAATGGTTCGTTAAGTAAATCCCTAGCTCGGTCCAGTCCTGCAAATCAAAACCCAATATCGTTTGAGATTTAGACGGTCTAGGATTTTTTGAGAAGCGATTAAACACAATCCCCTCCCATCATTTTCGCGCGCGCTTACCAATTAATAGACGACAAACGATTCACTTCGAGGAGTCATGTTCGAATGTAATGTTGACGATGTTCATACAAATCTGTTTTTGACAGTTCGCAGGCGGCGTGAGTGCAGCTAACGTAGATGCTTCTGAAATCAACTCCTTATAATTATTGAGGCAAGATCTTTAAGATGAGCTTTTGTTCTCTTTTGGTTAGTAGGAACTCTCTTGTAATTACTTTACGAAAAAATAAAATGAAAAAACTTTACCAAAAAAAAAAAAAAAACTCTATTGTAATTATAACCACAATGATATGAACATGTGAAAGTGTACCTATCTCACTCACCCTGAATCCCGATGCATCGCCTATGCTTGTTTCGCATCATGCATTTGACCGCATCCCCAGCAATCCCTTGAAGAATTTCATTCATCTCCTGTATTATTCTCTTCGGATGATTTTTCTTTAATCCAATAAACTTTTCGGGTTTCAATTTCTTCCACGAAAAATTGATAGACTCGACCTGATAATTGAGTTGACGCTGTACAAAAGCAGTGACGTTGACGTAATCACAATTGATGTGCTCAATACAGTTAATAGGTTATGGGGACAACGGGTAGATCACGCCGGCCTAATGCTCTGTCACTAGGCTAGACCAGACCAACAAAGTCCCTTTGCGGGCAACAAAGTCCCTTTGCGGGATGTGCGATTGAGCGTGACATTCGTGGCTGGATTTTACTCCTTCCGGCAAATAAGGGACGTCTGTAGCACCGACACGGACACGTTATACGCGACACGACGCGTCACGACACGCCGACACGTCATTTCTTAAAAATAAAGAATTTCGACACGTTCCGACACGTTATATATTAAATATATTTTTATATATAAATGCATAAAAAATAATAATAGCCTAGAATTAATTTACACGAAAAATATTAAATAATATCATTTATTATTTTAATTTGTTACAATAATACACAAAACTTAGAGGAAAAAACATTGTTTAAAGAAAAATGCTGAAATGATATTTTTAAATTTATTTATTTATTATATATAGCATTTTTTTATTACTTCTTTCATAATAAAAGACTTTTTTAAAAAATAAAACAATTCTAAAAAACAAAACTGAAAAAAAAAAAATGACCCGTGCATTTATATTTATAGCAATTTTATTACTTCTTTTATTACTTTTTTTGTGTATATTTATATTTTGACCACTCAAGTATTAGAAATTTTAAAATTGACCCCGTGCGTGTCGGAATTGCGTGTCGGAATTCTGGACTCGCGTGTCGGAGCGTGTCGGAAAGAGTTGACCACATGTCGGATTTTTCGACACTCGTTGACCGCATGTCGGAGCGTGTCGGACACGTGTCGGAGTGTCGGACACGACACGAAAGCTTCCGGAGAGTGTCCGTGCTTCATAGCTGGTAACTCTCTCGAACAGGTGTTTTTGTTCTTTTATTCCCTAAAACAGAAATGGAATAAAAATGAGTTTGATAATTTTTTTATTCTCGAAAACAATTTTTTTTTTTAGGATAGAAACAAGAAACAAAAATAAAATTATTCAAGAAACAAAAATAAAATTATTTTTTGTTCTCGGTAATAACTCAAGAAACAAGTTTTTTTTTTCCTCTTTCTTTCTTCCCTTGCTTTTCTTTCTTTTTTCTCTTCCTTTCTTCTTTCCCTAGCTGGTCGCCAACCTCGGCAGTGGTTGACGATCGGCCAGACAAGGCCCAGCAAGGTCGTCTCAAGCTCATCGGCCACCGAGCCGAGCCTGGCCACGACAAGGCTCGGCCTCATTAGATTTGGGCAAGGTCGCCTCGTTGAGCCGCAGTGAGGCTCGGGGGGGCCTTGTCAGTGGTGATGAGGCTCCCCCAAGGGCGGCAACCTTGCTGGCCCTTGTCTAACAAGTCACTAGCTGGCCATAGCCAAGGTTGGTGATTAGCTAGAGGAAGGAGAAAAAAAAAGAAAAAAGGAAAAAAAGTAATAAAATTGTTGATAAACTAAAATAAATTCTAAGTTACAAAAATATTTAGGGTCGTATCAAATGTATTTTTGTTCCAAGAATATAAATTTTAAATTGTTACCAAATGCCTTAAAATACTCAAAAATTATTTTCGAGAACAGAAATAGAAAAGATGTATTTCTAAAAAGAGATTGTTTTCGAAAACAAAAACATCACCAAATGCAACCTAATTGTTCTAGTGAGACATATTTTTTTTGTAGCGGTTTTAGTAAAAGATAAAACAGTCATGAAAAATGTTATCTTGTAATGATTGATGACTATCTATTATTTTGTAACGATTTTGACTGACGGCTCTTTCTTTCATTTACCTATAAATAGAACCTCCAAGACAATTCAATAGATATATAGCAAAACAAGAAATTCTCTCTTCTGTTTCTTTTTTTAGTTGATTTTTATATATAATTTTCTTGTTCCCCTTCCCAATGTTATTCAATACAGAATATAGAGGAAGGTTTATTATATTTTAGAAAAATACCCACTAGAGCCTATTGCATCGAGTTTCGTAATTAGATGGGCAAAATTATCCTAAAAAATAGTACTTGCATGCTTGAGACAGCTGATCTTATTTTAATCTTCTCCAAATATTTCCAACACACAACCCTACGCAAGTTCTGTTAATTTCTCACATTATCTTTCCTTTCAGAACTTAGTTTTACTGTCTGAGTTACACGAGTCAATTTATGCAATCTCTGAACACCGTGATGATTGGCCTAATCGATGAAGACTAGCATTCAAGTGGTGGGAGCCCTCTTGGTCACATGTTCAAATCCCCAAATTGCTCCTCAATTTCAAGAAAACCTTGTTCACTTGCGACGTAGGTTTGATTTATGGTCCAGGTGTAGAGAAAAATTACCCAAATAGCTTAAATATATGATACATATGTCAATTCAGTTATAAATTTTTTGATTTACCAATTTAGTCGCAAACTTTTACACAAAATTTTAAAGCAATTTTTCCAATCATCTTTTGCTAGAAGTTGTAGACATGGCAATTCAATTATTGTCGGCCATGCTACTTGGTGCACTGTCATGTCAGTGATTTCTTATAAAAATTGGTCAGAAAAATTATGTTGGAATTTTGTGTAAAGATTTATTACTAAATTGGCAAAATTAAAAATTTTAGAACTAAATTGACATTTGTGCAATAAATTTAGGACTGATTGAATAATTTTTCCCTTGTGTGAGGATATTCCCTCTGCTACTTTACTAGAATATTAACCAAAAAAATTGTAAAATATTGGTTGAAGCTTATTAATTGGTTTATAATCTAATTAGCTATTTTTCATTTCTAGTCTTTGATGTCAAAGTAGTATCTCTATTCACATTTCATTTTATACGTCTAAAGAATTTCACCAGTAGTTTGTAAAGCATGGGAAAATAACACAAATGGTCTTCAAACTTTCACTTAATATATAATGTAGTCCTCGAGTTTTCGTCGAACGTGTAATGTAGTATTTGAACTTTTAATTTGTTTAATATGATGCCCGGATTTTCGTACATGTTCAATTTAGTTTTTAAGCTATATGTAAATATTCAATATTGTCCCTAAACTTGAATTAATGGAGAATGACATTGGATATTTTTTATATAGTTTATGGACTATATTGAATATTTATAAAAAAAAAAAAAATTACTGATCATGTCGAACAAATTTAAACTTTGAGAACCATATTACACATCAAGTTAAATTCAGGGACAACATTACAGAATAAGCCAAAGTTCAAGAATCATTAGTGTAATAATCCCCTTAAGCTTTAGGTGGTGAGAGTTCGCATGCATATTAGGCCCACATTACTCTTTATATATTGCATATGTTTTTGTGCAAAATCGCATGCAATTCTGAGAATATTGCTTATGTTTTAATTGAATACAATATCAAGATGGGGAAAATTATCAAAGAAGTCATACGCCACAAATTCAATTCTAAACTATTTGATTTAGTCCTAGACATTTTGATGATTTGTTAATATAATCCTTCCGGCTAGTTTTAGCCAGCAATCATTGACGTGAATGTCAGACCATGATCGATACTGATATAGATAATTTGTATTTTTTTATTCTTTTTTCTTTTTTCTTTTTCCATTATGTTCCGATGACCCTTGTTGGACCTTAGAAGAAAATAAAAGGAAAAGAAAGTAAAAAGTAAAAAATTATAAAATATTTAATTTTAAAAAATTGCAAAAATTGTCTACATTAGTATTGGCTGTGTTAAGTGGGATGTTCAATGTTCGCGTCATTAATTTCTAGTTAAATTGTTTGGGAGGACTATATTGAAAAATCATTAAAAGATTTAGGAATAAATTGATTAAATTGAAAATTTTAAGGCAAGAACAATATCTATATAATAAGTTTTCGATTTTTTTTTACAATTAACGTGAATGATTAGTATTTCCTAGAAGATGCATAATGTTACAACAATTGGGAGTTTAAAAAAATCCAACTATTACAAATTCGAGTGAAAGAAAATACTATGTCAAATCATTAAAAGTAAATCTGTGTTATTCTAAGAATATACACCTTATAACTCTCCAATCATTCTAATAATCACGAGTTGATTGATTTTGTGTTTGTGATTGAGTGTAGAGATGGAAAACAAAAAGTCTGATATGATCCGTACGACTGGAGGAAAACCATAGACCTCGGATTATAGAAATTTGCGATATGTGACTTCCTTTGATATTATCCACAAAGTTGAGATTTGCCCTAATAACCTAGGTTTTGACTTTTCGCCTCCTATTAAATTTGCCAATATTTTGTACTTTAGTTGGCCATCTACATCGATTGAATCCAAGATCGACACTCGCCCTATCCTTTCATTAAAATAATGTACAATTAAAGTTATCACGTTGTCATAGTACATCCTCCAGCATGAAATGATAGGTGAGGACACGTATGCATATATTTATGTGGTCTATGATGCACGCAACATTTTCTTTTCGGGCCATTTGTAAGATGGACGGTTGTCGATGAGAGAAACCCACACTTGATATAATTCCTTTTGCGCTTATTATAAAAAGTAATCAATATCATCCTATTCTTTTCTTTGAGAAAAATGACCAAAAAAGCATTAAACTTGTTGAATTTATATAAAATCAATTATAAATATTTCAATTTGATCAATTTACTTATATATTTTTAATAATTTGTTAATATAGTTCATTCAGCAAATTTTAGCTGAGAATTGATGACATGGACCTTGCCTCTATTATGTGGCATAACCGACTTGACATGAAAATATTTTGAAAATTTTAATTTTTTTAATTTTTTTGAATTATTTTACTAATTTTTTACTTTCCATTTTGCTTTTCTTTACCTTTTCCTTTTTTTTTTTATTGTTAAGAACCGGCAGGGCCACCATTGACATCGCCTCCCATTGCCGTACCATTGCCTAATTGTTGTCGCGTCCCCAATCGTATAGTGATTTAGCACATCAAATGTCGTCTCAAGTTTCAAAACTGTTTAGTGGTGGGAGCAGTGGGTGGACAAGGACCTGAGTAAAGTCCTTAAATTGCTCCACCCTAAATTGGATATCCGTGGTGTCTCCCCCCACAAGCCATTTAAGGCAAGTGAGGGGGTAGAAACACGGGATAAAATTCCCACTGGGCTCTCCCGGCCAAACTCCCTTAAAGGTAGATGGGAACCCACTCTGGAGTCCCGCGACGCCCTTATCCTAGTAGACTAAGCTGGGTACAGGACAATGAAAGAGGCTCTCCTCTGGCAAAGAGGAGAGGATGGCCGGCCACGGAGATGTGGATAGACATGGCTTTGTTGGATATGGAATCTTATTCAAAGGAGTATGTTAATGTGACGTGTAAAGAAACTAAACCGTGAGTCACTTTTGTACGCTGTCGACAATCTATCAAGCAAGACTCCTTTTATGGAAGCAATTTTTTTTTTGGTCAAAAAAAACTCCAATCTTTTCCACAGATGTACAATAAAAAAATGCAGTTCAACTATAGACCAAGACAAATCTATTAATACGGCTTTGTCTTTCCATGGTTTGTGCCTAGGTTCTTCCCAATACTATTGCTGTTCAAAGTAGCAAGATTGAATGCACACATATCTGATATCTGTAGAAGTGAAATCTTCATTAAGCCCCTTTGATCTCATTTGAAATTGTACTTGTACACCAACAAAATCCGAGGGAAGCGAAACCTTGAAATCATATACGCAAAAGAACCCCAAATCTAAACTAGATTGAGATAGAAATCACCCCGAAATGATAGAAAAAACTTCTAGATCTAGACTAGCTTAGAAGAGAAATGCTCTTCAAAACAGAAGGTTAGCAAGAAAAGAAAATAGATTACCAAAATAGTCAAAGAAAAAGGACAAAAGGGAGGGAGGAAGAGATCTAGCTCAAACCATCCTCTCCATGGAAGTTGAAGAAGAAAGCTACATGAGATGAGAGTTTTATGGGAGGACTTGAAGAGGTTAAAATCTGGTAGTCATGTTCTATGGTTATACATTGGAGATTTTAATCAAATTCTCTACCATTGGTAAAAGATGGGAAGACGTCCGGTAGAGTATTACCTGTTAGTTGCATTTCGAGAATTCATAAAAGCTCCAGGATGCTATGGGCTGTTTTTAACTTTTTTTTTTTTTTTGGTTCGAAGATGGGCTGTTTTTAACTTGAAAGCATTAAAAGCTTGAGGCGGCGAAGGGCTCAATGAGAAATTCTACCAACATCATTGGGAAGAAATTCAAGATGTGTTCAAAATGGTGAAAAGCTGTTTTGATCAAAGTACTTTTGATCCTAGTCTTAACGGGGCCTCTATATCCCCAATACTGAAGGTACCAAATCCAAAAAGCCCAACCCAATTTAGACTCATAAACCTTTGTAATTTGATTACAAAATTATATCAAAAGTTCTTGCAAACCGCCTTAAACCTTGGACAAATGATATGATGGCAAAGGAACAAAGTGCTTTTGTTAGTGATAGACAAATTCGAAGATAATATTTTTATTGTTCAAGAGTTTTGCATCAACTCAGAATAAGAAAAAGGAAGCAAAAATTTCAGGGGTGCGTAAATTGGATATGCAAAGGCGTATGACAAGGTAAAATGAGATTTTCTTGAAGCTTGTAGGTTGAAGATAGGTTTCACTGAAAGAAGGTTTCCAGGGTTATGCATTGCGTGTGCTAGTGGAGTTTTGGTGGTTGCTGAGACAAGTTGGACCGCAACAAAGGACTGATATTATTTACTACCTTTCCCATGTGTAATTAGATTTCGGCACAACGCAAATAAATTTATCTTATTCAGGTGCATCGCATACTTATGATAAGATTTGTACAGCCCACGGAATGAATTCATGAATCTGGTCTTGAAAATTGAATGTCATGCAATTAAGCTTGGGATTGGTCGTATTGATGTTGATGCATCGCTGTCCTCCTTAAATTTGCATTTCCAATGTAAACTCTCATATTTACTGGAGGAACCTTTGTTGTGTTACTTACTCCAGCTTGCAAATGATCTCTTGTAATCCAATCGATGTAGCGTATCAAATATAATCTGTCCTCCAAAAACAACTAGATTAAGTTGCCATTGCGGAAAAATCATATGAGAGGAAGGCAAGTTTTATGGGAGCTTCAGCATTCTGATAATTCTTCTGATGTTGCCCAAAGACGGAACGACAGTTGCTAATCTAGCTTCAGTTTTGTATGGGACACTGGAAATCTAACTGATAACTTCGGCAATGAAAAGTTACCAGGTCTCATGAAGTCTAAAAAGTTGGTTTAAGCGTGATTTCATTCAATTCGGCGTTCTTTTGAATTTTAATGTTAGCTTTCTCGTAACTTATGTTTCCTTATCTACATTGTAAAATTTCATCAGACTCAGCCTCAGACTTCAATGAATTTCACTCTACGGGGGCTTTAAAATTGGCAACTCCCTCGTATTTCATAGCTACTTGTCTTGTTAATTTTACGGTAATCCATTCTTTCAGCTCCATTTTTGAATCGTTGGTGGCATGGTCGTGAATATAAACATCTTGAAACTCCATTTGAACTTCGTGATTTTTTATGTTTGTTGAAACTCTTTGGTGCAAAGTAGAATACAAGCTTAAGCAAATTAGCTGCATGTAGCAACTGCTTGTAGGGAGGGAATGTTCTCACTAGACGCAATGGGACCTGCTTGAATTCTCTAATACATTCCAGTCCAAAATCTAGTTCTCTATTTACCTAGTGGACATTCTCAATTGCACTGAGCTTTGTATGACAAGCATATACATCTGGTCCAATTGTCGCTTCCAGCCTTCTCACGGGCAAGCTACGCGCAAATGCTATGGCAACAAGCTTGCATCTGAAGCTTCCCTTTCATGCAGTTCTTGTGGGGATGCTAATAATGAATTGAAGACCCCTGAAGGAGATACAGATCCGTTGAATGTGAAGGCCGTGTCCCAGTTTTGATCTTGGATTTTGAACAATGGTCATTGCTCAATGAACTATATTGCTACTGTCAAGAATCTCAATGGAGCGCTCAAGAATCTCGAGCCTATCGCACATGAAATTTGCACAGTTGAGCTCTTGTTTTTATGGGGAGTGTTTTTTGTGCCAAGTTCATTTGCAGCTGTCTGATCTGAAACACTTTTAGTTATACGACATAATCAATGTACTAGCAGCAATATTCAACATATTGAGGTACATTATGTTTATGTATGGAAATGGAAAGAGGCCGCTCATGTTGATCTGAGATATTAGTTAAAATTAAGCAAGTGAACGCAGGGTGGAGGAGTTCACCTGAGGAAGCAGAAATATATGTGTATGTTCTCATGCCTCAAATAATTAAAGGTGGGGCAAAGTTGCATCATAGACAGTTCATCTGGAGACGACGCTCGTTTGATTCCTGTTAAGACAGATGCTCAGTTTAGATACTTTGTTAGATAACATATTTTCGGCCATTGAAGGTCGCCCAGTTTTTGCTGTGTTTTAGCATGCAGATCAATAAACAGCAGCCTCTCAGCGATCAAACTGAATGCAATGGTAAAGCAGCCTGTGTCCCTAGCTGTGAATCTATACCAAGAAGCTTGTGTTTTAGCTGTATCTTTGCATTCCCAAGCTGGGAATACAAAGTTTAGGATTTTGCAGGAAAGTTTGAAGTATAAACCATTTTCTTGGTTCCTTCCAAAGCAACTTACTGACTAGTTGTCTTGTGATTTCCGCATGCTAAGCAAGACCTTGCAGAGACATTTGTTTTTGCTAGAATATAGCTCGGTATCAGTTCTCCTATTCCTCTAAACATGAGTAGACATTGAAGTAAATCTTCAGGTTCCGATGGGTATTGGATGCTCAATCGCAATTCAGTAGAGAATTAGTCATAAAAAATCTATGCCCTCGAGACGTCCAAAAAAAAAAAAGAAAAGTAGTTCTGTGACTCATGAACTTTCTTAATCTAGAAGATGAATCCTTTTACTTGCCACATGCATAATGATAGTTAAACCAGAAAAAAAAAGGGTCATACAATGTCAGCCTGTGGACATTAGGCGAGTTGAGATTATTTACGCATGCATAATCGTAGATTCTTGTCGAATCCCTCATCTTTAGCCTCTGAACTAAGAGGAAGTTCTTAAGCATGAGCCAACTTTAAATTTTGTCTTCATAAACCAATAGATAAATCTTGTGAAGGGAAGTGTCCCTCCTAAGATATATTGCATGTGGTGCTTAGGAGTACTTATCACTAGTGAATGCTGCTAACGGCTTAGGCTTTTATAATCATTGACAACGATCCCACAAATTCTTGCATTGTATTAGAATTGAAGATTCTGAGTTTGAATCTTACTAGGTTCCATTCATCTCTCCAATTAAATTTTCACACTTAATACTGGGCAAAAAACCAGACTATGCGTGAGGGGGAGTGTTAGAATATTTAAACAATAAACGATACATTTATCTAACAACTTAAGCTTTTAGAAAAATTGATAGTGTTTTTATAAAATCCCACACTGGAAAAAGGCTTTTGTGGTCTATGAACATCTCACATTCATAGTCTTTAAAAAACAAAGACAGTGTTGAAAGTTATATTTGTTATTTGTGATAAATCATTCGATATTATGAAAGATAGCTATTCTCCCTGCCATTTTCCATGCCATTGTCAAAGCAACATGTATACTTCTGTATAGAATCTCTTCTGCTTTGCTAATTAGTTTCTCACAAGGTGATATAATCCAGCACATCATGGAGTTCATCTGGAGTAATTTTATAATTTCAATAACTTTAGACTTCTTGTTAATTCGCAATTTTGTGAGACCCTACACGTGGTAAATCGGAGGATATGCAAGCCCCTCCCATCCGCCATTGAAGCCCACAAGGATGAGGGAAGATAAAACGAACAAAACGGGCAAATTACACTATGCCAATGGATTGTGATAGTGCAGCTTTCACGAGACTTCAATCTCTTGTTAGAGTTATTGGCGCGAAAGAAAGTTGGATATGCATGTGTTGGGCTTCTACTTCATGGAGCTCATTCGGTCAATGGACTCCAGATTTACATAGGAGGGAGGTTATCAAAGTTGGTCCCTAAATTTTTACTAAATGTTCGATTTGGTCTTTGCAATTTAATTTCAATTGAATTGGTCTTTGTATTCTTTGATTTAAGGTGTGATATTAGATCGGGGCCATTTTTTTTTCCAGAAAATACTAGTCCACTTTGTCAAAAGATCCAATTAAAAGTAAATATTTAATCCCTGCATTAACCATTGGTCACTTTATCACTCATGTTCTTTCTTCCTTTCGAATTTTCTCTTCTTCCACATCCAACTATTTTGACCCATCAAGCGTCCCATCCATACTAAATGTCTTTTCTCCTAAAATTCTGCTCATATTACCTCATTTATATTGGCCAGCTTCACATTGGGAAAGCCCAAGTGCCTGTGAAACGGAGAGGGACTATAGTATCACTCATGTGCTTTCTTCCTTTTGAATTTTCTCTTCATTCAAATCCAACTCTTTTGACCTGTCGAGCATCCCATTCATACTAAATGCCTTTTCTCCCAAAATTCCGCTCATATTACCTCATTTATAATGGCCAGCTTCAAATTGGGAAAGCCCAAGTGCCTGTGAAACGATGAGGCTTTGGATTTACTATATTTTCACTCATATAAAGCAAGACCTTCTTGCCGTGCTGTGGAATTCTGCACGACGAAATTATCGGGCAAAATCCGATTGTAGGTAGGAGAAGACTTTGATCTAATGGCGAGGATTAGTTTGTTGGCTCCTGATCCACGATGCCCTTCTTGAACATCCAACAGGAGAAACGGGGCGCGACTTTTATGCCATTCAAAGAGTCATGACGATTTTCTATCTGACATGGTTATGAAGGCGTGAGATCTTGTGTTTCGAGATTGATTAAGTCTTTAATCATCACTACAACTTCCCTGATGCACTCACTTTGGAACATGAAGCTTTCCCTGGTTTTTTCCCCATATTTTTCGACTATTATTTGAACAAATCCAACTCCCCTCTTTCGATCTGTTAAGGGCATATCACTCATCAAAAGATGACTTCTGTGTCGCGATCCCTTAACATTTATTAAAACATTGTATATCCATGTTGCAATATGACAAGGCATAAAAATTCATTCTTTATACATCCGGTTTGGGGCGCAAGGTAATGGACAAGGGACACTTTCCCCACAAAACATTCACAACAAAAACAATGACTGAAATAATCTTCTTCTGACTTGATTTTCCTGTGCCGTCTGGCTCAGGTGGATCTGCAAGGGGGCTTCCGAGTACCAACAATCAAGAGTAAGCACAAAGATGTGCTGCGATTAACTCAACCCCTTTAAACTAAAACTTAATTGAATTGGATATGAGCAACCCAAGTTGGCCTATTCCTACGTCAATGCCTAGCAATTCTTTGACCAATGAAGACAGTTGATGTCACCAAGTCTGCATAGAGTCCACTCATGAGGTTAGATTGATTAAGAACAACGAATGCATTCTCCAAGTTGTCCATCTCCATGTGACAACACTGATTTCGATATCTGCTTCTTCCAAGTAGGTAAGATAAGGAAAATATCCTACTGATAGGAGCAAAATTGTGTTTAACTAAGTGACATGGATATGAATGGTAACCTAATTGCTAAGATAAATTCCGTCACAAAGATCAAATAAAGTTTGGGAAAATTACTTAAAAAGTCTTATGCTTATTACAATTGTGCAAATTCAGTCATAAATTTATTTTTTTGCCTAATTGAATCTTAAACCTTTGACAATTATGCCAATTAAGTCCATTTAGCTAAATTTGGCTAGCTGGCGTTGATGTGGCACAATCGGTGCTAACATAGCACAGTTGATGCTAATGTAGACAATTTTAATAATATTTTTATATTTTTCAAAATTTTTAGTTGCTTTATTATTCTTCATTCTTTTTTTTTTTTTTTTTTTTTTTTCCCTCCTCCTTCCTTTGGCTGATTGCCGGAATGAGGTGACCTACTAGAGGCGAGGGTTGGTTGCTAGATTGAGGGGACCTTGCTAGCCATTGGTGAGGCTCACCCTACTGTTGCTAAGTGAAGGTGAGGGCAATCTCGCTGAGTCTGTCAATTGCCCAAAGAAAGAAGGAGGAAGGAGGAAAAAAGAAAAAGAGAGAGAAAAAAATTCAAAATAAAATAAAATATTATTAAAAATTATTAATGTCGGTGTCAACTAATCAAAATTAGCTTAATAGATTAAATTGGTATAATTGCAAAAGATATCGGACTAAATTGACTAAAAAAATTTAGGACTGAATTGATATAATTATAATATGTTTTTGATTTTTTTTAATAATTCTTCCAATAAAGTTTCAAACTTTAAAAAGGACATCAAATTTCTCGAAGTTGGCAAAAGGGATGAGATACCATCAGCACAAAATAACCAATCTTTGGAGTCTGCAAACACTGGTGCAAACCACCCCGCGTGGCACGTACTAAACAATCCACTCTACTCTCTTGCGTAACTCATCGTCTGATTGTCAAGCCGTAGGGAAGGAATTCCCTTTGAAGGTGCAGGTTCCCTCACCTTCTGGAAATATAGAAACCCACTCTTAATCTCTCACTCCGGATGTTCCTGCATTCCAAAAGATATAAAAATCTTCAGGCTCCACTATACGGCTTTTTGCTTGGATAAATTCTTCATCACACTATGAATCTACTATTTACTATCTAAATCAGCAAATTTTCAAGCACGAGATTTCTGTACTGAGCCTACCTCCCAGGCCAAATGACATGTAGATGTTTTAGGTGTGTGTTTTATTCTGTTTGCAATCCCAGAACAGGATAAACTATCATAGCCATTGAAAAGGATATAAATTAACAACTCCATAGAAAGAGGTTTTATGAGACCCTCTGAAGGTTTGAACTGGTGCTGGAGAGTATATTATCCTTCTGACTTAATTAGTCAGTTTAGAATAGAATTCTAGGTAGAGAAAAGGTAAAGGCTTGTCATAATATCTACCTCCTTGATATAATCCGCAAGTTGTTGGCTGGAGGAGAACAACAACAATTGCCTGGAGGAGAACAACAACATTTGCCCGGCCTCACCAATTAACAAATGATCACATGCTTTCTCATTACCCTTAGCAATTTCATCTCTGTTGTACAGGGGGAAAGAATAAAGTGAGCACACATTTAACAATCCTTATGTATATCCTGTAGCCTTACAAAGAAATCAATTGCACAAGCGGAAAGCAACACGTCGATTCCAGATTTTTGTACCTCAGTTTGTACTCACCTGCGCATCTCGTCAAACGTCTGATCAGTACTATGGAAATGATCGGATCATCTCTCCTCTCCAGCGTAGCTTTCACGATGACGTCTTCAACACCATAAACGATGGATCATATTTCTTCATATGCCTCCCATCAGCGTCCTTGGAGAAGCATTGAATTCGCTCCACCTCCTCACGACGCTCGCTTGAACTTAGCAATCTTCCATGAGCAAGTTGTGACTTGTCTCGACAGCGAGCGAAACAAGAGATTCCCCCACTGATTAAAGTCCACAAGGATGAGAGTAAAAATGAAACGAATAATGTCTTATGATAAAAAGAAGACATGGAAATTTATCAAGGAATGCCATAATAGTCTATCATCACTATAGTATATCAGATTTGACATTTACTCTTATCGATTTTATAAAGTATTTCCGTATAATCAATTTTCCGTTTTCCACATCTGCTATAATCTGGTGGGGCCACTGCTGATCACCACATCAATACTCTCTCTCACAATGAGAACTCCACAAGCTCGCCTAACATATCGTGAGAACAGTCCTATGTATGCACTCTGAAGGTAACGGCTTCAAATTGGGACATTAGTTAATCCCTAACCGAGAAAGATGAGGCACAGCTCCTTCAATGACTCTCCACTCCTACAAATTTTCCAGCCCCTAAAAAACTAAATGCTTAAGTTGAGGCAAGCCTTCCACTGAGCAAACCATTTCCTTTCCCTCAAAAGCAATCCACAGTTGGAGAACAACCAACGTTTTGCAATATCTCCAATATTGGCATCGGATCTCCTTCAAGTTGGGAGTAAAATAACACCAGCTTCCTCAGTTGCTGGGGTGGATTTTTATGTTCCACTTACTTCTCTATTTTTCCATGTATGGACAGTTCAAGAGAATGTCGATAGCTTGACATTTTACTTAATTCACCTTCCATGAATGAATGATCTTGGCTTGCAAATTTAAAAGACAAGGATTGGAAATGTTTCAAAGTGAATTTAGCGAGTTGTGGAATTATCTCCATCCTGTCTAGAGCCGTTAAACGGGTGGGTCGGGTTGGGTTTGGGTCGGGTCATTAATGGTCCGACCCAAATTGACCCATTAACCCATTTATGACCAATTTATGTTTAATGTAAATTTTTCGACCCAAACCCGACCCGACCCATACCCAACCCGACCCAACTCATATTAATAAAATATTTTCATATTTAACAAATTTAGAAAAACTTATTCCTATGTTTTTTATAAAGATTATATTATTAAAATACTTCCAAGCTTTTATATATATATATATTTTTATTTTTTTAAATTTGTATTGCTAAAATAGTTTTATACAATATAAATTTAATGGACAATTTTTATAAATTTTAGAATAATTATTTAAAAAATCGAAATTTAATTATTTTTTAAAATTAAAATTTTAATTATTTTTATTTTATTTTTAAAATATAATTTTATTTTTCTCTTTTTTCTTCTCCTCCTTCTTCTTTGGTCGGCCGCCAGCCACGACGACGGCCGGCGACCGGCCACGTGCGAGCCTCGAGCTCGCCGACGTCGGGCCGAGGCCTCCGCTTCGCCAGATCCGGCGAGCTCGAGGCTCGCGGGTGTCGGGCGAGCTCGAGCTCACCCCTCGCCGGAACCGGCGAGGCCGCCTTGCTCGATCCGGCGAGCTCGAGTCTCGCTAGATTTGGCGAGCCTCGAGCTCGCCCCTCACCGAACCGGCGAGGCTTGAGCCTCGCCGATGCCGGCGAGCTCGAGGCTCGCCTAGCGGTCGCCGGCCGTCACCGTGCCGACGACCGGAAGGAGGAAGGAGAAAGAAAAAAAAAAAGAAGAAAGATAAAAAAAAAAAAAAAGGAAGAAAAAGAAAAGAGAAAATAAAAATAAAAAAGTTATAATTTCGATTTTTATAAAGTTAAAGAGAGAATGGAGGAATTATAATGTTTTTGTTAAAAATGAGTTTTCAACCCAACCCATTTAAAAACCCACTTAAGACCCACCTATCTTAAACATTTAATTGTGAAACCCATTTAGCTATCTTTTGTTATAAACAAGTGACCCATTTTAACACCTCTAATCTTGTCATAAGCACAACAATAGGGGATAGTCGGTTCTCGTAGATTGGTCAATTTGCCTATATCATTTACATCATAGTTCTTCATAGAAAAGTTTCACAATGTCTATATATTCTTTAAAGTATCCAACCACAACTGTTTTCAATCCCTATCGAATTTCTCCTTGGCGACAAATAGCAAGGGAATATAGAGATACCTCAACCTTCTCATCTTCCACAACACATTTGGCACAGTTACCTTAGAAAGTAGAGATACATTCAAGTCAAAGAATTCCATGCATACAAGGTTCCCCATCGATTGCAGAAAGCCCTTGAATTAAGGCTCCGTTCGTTTCACGAAAAATAGCTTCCAAAAAAACATTTTCCAGATTTTCCAATGTTCATTTCACAGAAAATGAACTAATCAAGAAAAATGTTTTCCGTAATTGGAAAAAAAACAACCTTTAAAGATGAGGAAAATGTTTTCCATTTTTAAAAAGTGGAAAACATTTTCCATAACTTCTTCCACCTTGTTTCTTTTCATCAACACATTTATGCTTTCTTTTTTTTCTTTTTTTCAAATCGAGTTTTTTAATTTTTTTTCTTTTCTTTTTTTCCATTTCATCTTCTTCCTTGATGGCTGGTCGCTGGCCACAACAGCGGCTGACGACTAGCGACAAGCTAGCTCAAGCCTCGCCCTAGGCTGGCGAGGCTCCGCTTAGCCCGATCTGGCGAAGCCGAGCTCACCCATTGATTAAATTGGTAATATAACTAAAAAACGTGCCGGAATTCAATCGATGGCAAAAGTCTGGAAATTGAAATTACAATTGAGGAAAGCAAAGATAATTGAAAGGTCGTAGATTTGATTGTTTGTGTGTGAGGGGCCTCCAAATATTATGATGTGGTCCTTTAAATCATACAAACAGAGGTTATAAAGGGACGTACAAACAAACGGTTACATAGATGATTATATTAACTCTACTACTTTGACATTTTCCTCAAATCCACTATATTGATGGTTGCTTTATTTTACTACGTTGATGGTTACTTCTTCGATGGTTGATAGAGATTATCGGCTCCACTTTTTGTTGATTCCTTCAAGCTTTCAATTCTTCAAGTTGTGATAACTTTGTTCATTATTGTCGCAACCTAACCTCGGGTGCATCACCTAGGTTTTGGCTAATGAATTACTAAGCCTTAAACTTAGCTTGGGCTTTCCTAAGCTTATACCAATTCGCGACTTAGATTCAAGTATTTAGCATACAAAAGATTATTAGCTAGGAATCGCCACTAATCAGTTTATGATAGGTCGATTAGACACCTAAGTAAAATAATTGGAGAATTATTTTACTCCTACGAATCAAAGACTTTTGGTATGGGGACTTGTTACATTAGATTTTTCTAATGCCTTTTTGATGCAATTCTTTTTATTTTCAAAAGTATTTTTGCAGGTAGTTGGGATTGGTTTTAACCTAAATCACTATCATGTAATGTAATGGGGTGATAATACTAATGCTCATTCATTATTAAACAATCAAATAAATTGCACCAAAAGAAATAAACGCACAAAGAAAGCAATTATTTTTTGGGTTTTTTGTTTTAATCTTAAAATTAGAACTTTACTATATGACGTGCACTTTAACTACATGAACTAACTCTATTAACAAGCAATTTCTAATTAAATGAACCTAACATGCAAACTATTTGACATGCACCTAATATTTTTGTATTTTTTTTATTGAAATTCGTAATAAAAAACTAATTAAACTATATAAAATAAATAATTTTCTAATCTATTTTAGGGATCAATTTGACTTAAACCCTATCCTATTTTAGAAAACAACTTTTCCTTTTATTTATCATTATTCTACATGTATACAACCTACAAGGCCGAATTTGTTAGGTTGAATAATTGAATAACATAGGTAAAAATATCAGTATTTCATTAATTTAAAAGGAAAAGTTCATGCCATTTTTTATTTATATATATTTTTAGAATTATTATTTTTTGTTTCTATATATAATATATTTATATATTTATTTTTATTATTTAATTATTTTTTATTAAATAAAATAGTAATAGAAAATATTTATTGGGGGTAGGTATTATTAAATGGGCCAAGTAGGAATTTTTGGAAACAGATCTTTTAGATCTCTTTCCTTTTTTTTTTAATATTTATTTTACAATTCCCTAAAATCAAAATATCATAATCTTTTTTCCTATTCTTGTAGATCGTATATACCTTATTTGTCTATTTTTATCTTGCTTATGGATTAATTTGACTTAAACACTATCCTATCTTAGAAAACTATTTTTTTAAAATGAGATTATTAAAATATGCGAAAATTATCTAAGATCTTTTCTATAATAATAATAAAATTTTATTTAGATCTAATCCTAATCTATTCCAAAAATTATCTAAACATGCAATCCTATTTTATGAAGCCATCATATTCCGATGCAAGATTTGATTTTTTAGTGTTTTCTAACACCAGTAATTACTAGATAGACATTCTATCCAAGCCACTCAAGATATTCATCAAATGAATGATTAAAATAATTGAAAATAGAATATGTTGTTTCACAGATTAAATTACGATTATTTTACTCATAAATATCACAACATATAAAATAGTTAAAAATTTGATTAGAAATCTTACAAATCAAATTAATAATTTCAAAATACTATCAAAGTGTCAAAAAAATCAATATAATTATAAAAAAAATGATTCGACGTCTTACGGATCAAATTAATAATTATAGTGATTTTTGGGCAACAATACTCTACAAATCATGCCTAAAATATTCATAAAATCAACATCCACACCCAATGTTCCAATTTAAGTAATAGTAACAAAACTTGATTTTTTTTTTTTTTTTTAAAACTACCTTGATTGGGTTTTTATCCTCTAAATGGGACCGACGCGTGGGATTCGCAAACGACCATTTGCGCCGGGGTCAGGTTGTGGCAGGCAGACTTGTAGCGGGCCGGTGTCGAGTTGATGAGCTCAAGACGGAGGGAGGGTCGCAGCTGGTGGTATTTGGCTCGGCTCGTTGTTGCTAGCACCTGCAGGAAGGAATGGTAGCACACAACTCAGGCCGGGCGAAGACTAGAGGTGGCAAAATGGGTCATTGACCCATTTTGCACCCATATTTTTCACAAATGAGTCAAATGTGGGTTATGAAGTTGTAATGGGCCATAACCCACGTTCAAACTTTTATATGGATCGAAAATGGGTCACACGTTCTGACCCATTTTTAAAACCCAAAAGACATGAACTTCCTCAACTGCTGACCCATTTTCGACCCACCTCCGCCGCTCACCTCTGAGCCGCCTCCGCCACTCGCCGCCGCAGCTTGCCTTCGAGTCACCTCCATCGCCTGCCTTTGAGGCTCGCCTCTGCCGCTCCCTCGAAGGTCGACGAGCTTCGTCACCCACCTCCGCCGCTCGCCTCCATGGCTCGCCCACGAAATCGGAGGTGTCCGAGCCGACGCCCTGCGATTTGGCCTCCAAGGCGTTAAGAGCGAGATCGTCGGATCTCACCCTCTCGAATCTGCCTATCAATCGGTAACCCCTTTTTTTCTCCCTTTCCGTTTGTGATTATGCTATTTTGGATCAACATGTTGTTTTCTGCGAATTGCTTGGATAAAGAGGGAAACTTGGGGTTGGTCGGGTTCTTATGGGCATGGGAAGTGAAATTGGTGAACTGGGCTTGGTGCTCATTGTAGGTTAGGTGCAGGGGAGAATTTCTCCTCAATTGCTACGTTTATCTGTCTTTGATATACTTCTGTGAGTATTCCGGCATAGTTGACTTCAGAAACCGAGTGGAGTTAGCTTGCAGTTTCATCGTGGTGTAGACGCTTATTTAGAGAAAATCGCTATGCCTTACAGCATTTACCTTGCCATTGTCTTGACTTCTGAGGTATGAGTAGGATATTCTTTTCTGCTCAGGACAGTTTCATGCAGAGATAGTGCTATTTCACGGCATCTCTTTTTGTAGAAATGATGACATTATAAGAAGCTCTTTTGATGTGTTCTTTTTTTCTTTTCTTTTCCAAGTAACATTCATTTTAATTGAACTTCACCGTGCTGGAAATTGGATGATTTGAATGTGATGGGTGGACCTCCATATTTAAGGCTGTCATAAGATAGCCATTAATTCATCTGCTAAACCTCAATGCTATGGTTTCTCATGTTAAAATAGCATCCGTGTTCTTTTCTTGGGTAGATTATACTGGATCAGCCCCATGCTTTGCCCGTGTATGAACCGTTTAATACTGCATTATTTGTTCATCCTTTGCAATAGCTATGGTGGTTTCCACTTGCAGTCTAGTGGAATTGAAGAGTTTTTGTCGCATATAGTGGCACTTGTAAAAGGTCACACCCTGTTCATTAGAATGGGCCACACTGAAAAACCCCAACCATTTAGTAGCCATGTGAAGGGAAGCTTAGACTGCAATGAATTTACTGTTTCATAGTCATATAATCAGATTGAGTTTGTTTTTCAGAGCTTTATCTTTATTCTTTATTTTTTTGGGTTCTCTTGGCAATCTTTCATTTCCTACATTGATGCTGTTCAATGTCATATTTGTCACTCGGCTGAGTTGGGGAGTTTTATGTTGCTGTCTGGATCTTAGCCTATGGTTTATGGATTTTCCATCTGTGACAATCTTCAAGATGATGTCTCTTGTTCTTGCCTGAATTTGCCTTTGAACCAAGTCTTTTGCTGCATTGACCTGAAGCTTACTTACTCATTTTTCTCTTATGTGGCCAACCATTCATTTTTTACCAAGGCATGTTTTCCCTCCCACTGTTTATGACGTATTCCCCCTTATTTTGCAGGCCCCAATCTGTCAACAGCCACTGAGGAGATTCCCCAAGAGGAGATTCTTTGCTGGTTTAGTTTTTTGTTGTAATTGAAGATGGATAAAGCAGGGGCGATTGTGCTGTTTGAGGAGCCAACCAAGGGGAGCAACAATTTGGGAGTGGTGGTGAGTCTAGTTCATCTTGCCAGCCTTGGCGAATTCAAGAGTCCTCAGTTTGTTGTGGACAAGCTCATACAAGCTGAAAAGCGCAAAGTAAGTGCTGCTTCAATCGATTACTTGGTTCTAAATGTGGAATGTCTTAACAGTACCACATCCGAAGCCTCTTATGTTTTGGGGCAATCGATTATTTGGTAGATAATTTGGTTCTTGGTAGAGTTGCTGAGAATTGTGTATTGGAGTTGTCTTATTGAGGGGAAACATTGAAGTTAAGTATCTTTATGTATTGCTAAAGAATTATTCCTTCGTATTTGAATTTCTTACTCAAAAGGCTGGAAATGTTAGTTTCATATCTTAATCAAGATGATGAACTCATTTATGAGTAAATAATTTGACATCGTAGTATGCTCACTTTAAATAAGAGAAGCATGTGTATAGTCTAATTCTTCATAAATATTTCAATTTATAGGTTTTTTAACAATTTTTATTTTATTTATTATTTTTTAATTTAATTTGAAGTTTTTATCCAATTAACATATAGCTTAAAGTGATTGCGGTTTTTTTTTTAGAATATTAGTAAGTTTTAGTAATATGGGTCGGATCATTATATTTACGTTACAAGAATATGGGTCAAAACGAATTAAATTAGTCGAATATATGACCCATTTTCGACCCGGCCCATACTCGATCCAACCCGACCCACTCATTTGCCACCTCTAGTGAAGGCTCAGTGACGGCGGAGGTGCGGCGACGGGCGGGCGCGCCGGGCGGAGAGCAGCGGCGTGCAGTGACAGGCACTGCAGGTCGCGGGTTGCAGAGGCAGCGGTGGCGAGCGGATAGAGGTGACGGGCGGCGACGGCAGGGTGGTGCTCGGACGCAGGTGCTGCTGGTGGCGGGCGTCGGGCGCCGGGCGGAGGGGACAGGCGCCGGTGACGGGTGGGATGAGGCGCGATGGCGAGAGGGCAGAAGCGGAGTGCGGTGGTGCGGCGACGGCAGCAGCGGGGGCTTGGTTGCTGCGGCGTCGGCGACGTGGGCTCGCCGGAAGGAGGGAGGCAGCGGCGGCGGCGATCGGGGCGAGGGGCAGCAACGGAGACTCCCTGAAGAAGAAGACCCCTGCCTCTATTTTTTTTTTTTTAAAGGAACCTCTCACGTCCACTCTTCCTCTCTCTCCGTACGCTGCTGCGGACTTGCTCCTCTCTTTTCTCTGCCTTGTCAGAGAAAAAGAAAGGGACCAGACCAGCACCTTTCTTGTTGACTTCTTCCCTTTAGCGAGCGGGAGAGAAGTTTTCCTTTCTTTTTTTCGAATTGTCTCTTCTAACGCTTTTTTTTTTTTTTCACGAAATTGTGGCCCCTTTTACGGGGTTCCGAGCACTCCCTTCCATGGTAATTTTCGAGCTTCTTTTTTCTTTTGTCATAATTCGTAGTCAGCAGATTTCGTAGCCAGCTTAATTTTTCGTCCAACGTTTTGATTCATTTCCTTTTATCAAATTTCCTGCTTTCTTATTCACTTGATTTCTTAGCTCTTGATCCTTGATCAGGAATTTATTTTCACATTTACTAAGATTTGAATATTTTCTAAAACAATGATAGTTAATTAGAATTTCGACCTTCCATTCATAATCAATCAGATTGATTCTCCCTTATTTTTCCTTTTATTTGCTCTGATGACCAAAATTATATACTATGTAAATTTTATTTTATTTTATTAGGGTTGTTAAAATTTGGGCATCAATAATTGTTTTAACCGAGTAAGCCTATTGCATGACAATAATAATCAAAAGTCAGTCATTTTTTTTTTTTTTTTTTTGTGCAAACGGAGATATAAAGATACTCTATCAAAAAAGGAGGAAAAACAAATTCACCCTACTAAAAGACAGTACTTGCCTTCAAAACAAATAGAAACATAAAATTCACTCCTTGCCTAGCTTACTCCGAATGGCATCTCTGATGGACTTGTCGCTAACCCAGCAGTCGACCGGAGTCCTAATCAGTAATCACCACTTCCTGAAGCATCATCCCCTTCATGCACGACATGTTCACATCCTGGACCTTAAACTCCAATTCCTTGAGCACGTCCATCAACCTAGCGCAGGGGTGGTCCAGATTCGGGCTCCACACCCGGATCACCGCCTCCTGCCTCACCATCTTCACGTCCACCGCCATCTCTCTCCGGCCCGGGACAGCCAAAGTGGTCAAGCTATTCTTGCTTGACAGCGATGTTATCTTACTCATGTCATTGAAGTAGGCAACATTCTTATTACTTTTGAGGCGCTTCGGAGATGACGGCTCGGACTTAACAAGCTTGGACTCCAATGTGGCAAACCGGGACTGGAGTTCCTTGACGTAGTCCACGGCATCGGCGAGCAGGGACGCCTTGTCCATTCTTGATATATTGGGGACAACGGCGCGGAGTGCATAGAACTGCTGGTTCATCTTCTTCCTCCGCTGCCGCTCTGCCACCACGTTTCTCCTCGGACCAGACAGCCGTAGGGATGATGATGATTCTTTATCGTCTTCGTCCACTGTTTTCTTCCTACCGCTCTTCTCAGATATGTTATGGCGTTGGACAGGTTTAGCATATGGGCCCTTGCTGGCACCGACAAGTGCTGGTTCTTCTTTGGCATCGTCGGATGGGTTCTCTACACGAGAATTGATTAGAGGGCTTGAGAAATGAGCAGGGAAGAGGGTCTTGTGTCACGGTCCGTGAATCCTCCCGTACTCGTGACACTTGTGAGTGGTGCTTGGGGTTATCTGGTGAAGAGTGTGAGGCAGAAGGGTATAACACAACAGGTCCGTAGGAGTGGCGTCAGAACGGTTGGTGCTAGGAGTTCTAGGATAGAAGGATTACATCACTTAGGAGCTCTGAAGACGAGGTAGGCCTCCCGTGCACAAACTGGTCGGGAGCTGATGCCGCTCTCATGACGAGGCCATGGCACGCTGAAACCAGTTGTCGTCCCTAAAGAGAACTGCTACCTTACTCGATGGACTGGACGCCCGAGCGAAGCGGGCGTGGTAGGATCTTGCACGAAGAATCATTCACCGTATCATTCGTAAAGAAAGGGCCGGCATGGCGAATTCCGCTCGCTAGGCGCCCGCGGGTCGTTTCCGAGGCCGGGGAAACTCTCGGCCCGTGACAAGTGGCTGGCGAGTGAGCAAGCGGAGATTCCGCTCGCTAGTGCGGGTCAAGTAGACAAGCCGTCGACTTCTCGTCGCCTAAAGAAAGGGCGGCATGGGCTCGCTAGGCGCCCCGCGGGTCGTTTCCAAGGCCAGGGAAACTCTTGGCCCGTGACAAGTGGTATCAGAGCAGGAATCCCTCCAGTAAGCGAGTGAGCAAGTCGGAGAATCGGACTCCTCGCTCAAGTGCGGGTCAAGTAGACAAGTCCTGGTGGATGGGTACTAGGACGAGTCGACTTCTCGTCGAGCGGAATGCGAAGTTAGAGAAGAACCGAACCCTTCCTTAATGGGGATAACGTTCCTGGATCGATTGGTGAATTCGAAGAAGATGTCTACCATCACGTTTTCAACAAGAAAAGAACCTCCATTGGTCTGTTGGGGTCAAGATGCTGATTAGGCTGGAATGGTGCTGCCAAAAGATACGGTTGTCGAAAAATGCCACACTTGCCAAAAAGCGCATGTGACTAAAGGGCCGAACGGCTGAGATCAAAAGAGGCCACCAATGGAGCAAAACCTGTTTTGTTGGGCGAGCGTGACCGTTTGATGTGAATTCCCAAAAGCGGCACATCAATGGTTAATTTATGCAAGGAAGCGACAGAGCAGAGATCGCAACGAGGGCGTTGCGAAATGAGGGGGGGGGGAGAATGTCACGGTCCGTGAATCCTCCCGTACTCGTGACACTTGTGAGTGGCGCTTGGGGTTATCTAGTGAAGAGTGTGAGGCAGAAGGGTAGAACACAACTGGTCCGTGGGAGTGGCGTCAGGACGGTTGGTGCTAGGAGTTCTAGAATAGAATGATTACATCACTTAGGAGCTCTGAAGACGGGGTAGGCCTTCCATGCACAAACTGGTGGGAGCTGATGCCGCTCTCCTGACGAGGCCATGGCAGGCCGAAACCAGTTGTCGTCCCTAAAGAGAACTGCTGCCTTACTCGATGGACTGAACGCCCGAGCGAAGCTGGGCGTGGTAGGATCTTGCACGAAGAATCATTCACCGTATCATTTGTGGAACAGCTAAAGAAAGGGCTGGCCTGGCGAATTCCGCTCGCTAGGCGCCCGCGGGTCGTTTCCGAGGCCAGGGAAACTCTCGGCCCGTGACACTTGGCTGAAAGGACTAAGCTCCAATCTTCTTGGATGATCTCTGAGGAGCCCAATTCAAGAACCCCAGAACCATCAACAATTGATATGCACACTATTGTTTGGATTCCGTGCATTCTTGCTTCTTTGCCCTCTCATCACACTCACACATCTCCAGCTCATGGTGGTCTTCACCACTCAACCAGATGTGACCACCTGAGCGAAATGCTCTTCCTAGAATGCCGTCTTCCGAGGAATATGACCTCATGATGGAGAAGATATAGTACCACTCGGGGTCGTTGATGTCGCTGCTGTGAGCGAACTGACCATCTGGACATTGGGCTTCTTTGAGTACCCTATTTGTGGTGGGTGATGATGCAAATGGTTCCCTTGTAGTTCCTCGGAAATGGCCATAGCCCCAAGTGAGGACAAGACGGCCGTGGTCGTCTCTTGAGGGCTGCCAAAAGATGGAGTAAACCCAGTCCTCAGGTCGGGCTTGGAGGATCAGGTGGACGAGCTGCTGGAGAGGGGGTGAGGTTTCATGATGAAGAGGGACAACTGAGGAGGAGGAAGCACAAGATGTGAGTTCTTCCATGAGTAGCAAGTTGTTGAGCTAGAGCCAGGATTTCTCCCTTACATAGGAAGTAGGGCAAAGCTAAATTCATAAACACTGGTCCACGTAATTGGTGTACTAAGCGACGTGGATTTTTCCTTTTAAATAAGTGTGTTATATTCAGCATGCCGTAGAAGTGTGACCTATTATTTAGTACAATTTTTGTAGGCAGATCATAATATACTTTGCATTATCCTATAAAGTTTCAAATTATGTCATGTATACTAAAGTTGATCCAAAAAATCTCTATCAATGATGTGACGTACTACAAGTTGATATTTAATCAAGTGGGTTGGACTGAAGAATTGTCAACAGTATCATACAAGATTGCATGTAAATTCTGTATACCAATAGGCTCCGAATATTTTAGGAAAAATTAATGATAAAGTATACTTCTAATTATCCATTACTTTTTTTTCATGGGAAAATACGTCAATGGAAAATGTTGTTATCATCAACAAAAATGTTTAGAAATAATTTTTCATTGATATCGAAAATATCATCAGTTACCCATTTTCTATGCAATATAGATAGTGGAAAAATGATGGAAAATGATAAACCAAAATTTCAATTACTATTATTTCGAAAGATAAATGGGGCATATACTTAAAAGTATCTATAGTTTTTTACGTGTGTGCGTGAGAGAGAGAGAGAGAGAGAGAGAGAGAGAGAGAGAGAGAGAGTTTTTAATAGAATAAAAATGGGTGAAGACAAGAAAAGGAGAAATGTCGATGGATAAAAACATGCGGATAGTGGAGAATTCAAAAGATAAAAGTTACTTTTGACGAAAAGATGCCAATAGTTTGGACAAAGGCGTGCCGAAGCTTTTTGTTGACAATGAAACAAATTTTTTTTTTTGGTGACTTAGAAACCTCGTACAGCAGGCAACCGGCGAGTAAACCTGGGGGACACGTAAGCGGGAGGACCCACCACCCCCAGCATCCCACTTAAGACTCCAAGCGACCGTGAGGGGATTCGAACTCCTCCCTTCATGAGGGGAAGAGAGCCCAAACCATCGTAACCACCAAGACGGTGGTATGAAACAAAAAAAAAATTCATTTCTTTTCTTGTAAGTGATATTAACATTTATTTTTTAAAAAATAAATTTAAAATTATTCATTTTTCACTAAACAAATGAAGCCTAAAATTGGATTGTTAACATGTGTTCTATTATTATTATTATTATTATTATTATTATTATTATTATTATTATTATTATTATTATTATTATTATTATTATTATTATTATTATTATTATTATTATTTTGTTTTTCTTTCTTTCCATCTGATCTTTTTCTTCCCCACGATGTCGAGGTTGAGGAAACGAGAGAACAAATGTGAATGCCAACAACGACGAACTTTCGAATTAGTTGCCATGACACATTAAACCATTGCTGCCAAGAGCCCTCACTTTTGCTCCTCCATTTATCGATGACACTAGTTCCCTCGGCTACTTGACTCATCTTGTGCTCTCTCTCTCTCTCTCTCTCTCTCTCTCTCTCTCTCTCTCTCTCTATCTCTATCTCTGCGCCGAAGTTGCAACTTGCAGCTGTGGAGGTCACGACCTCCTGATTTGGACACTAGCTCCCTTGGCTACTTGAATATGGTAAGGTTTCACGTGTAATGGGGAGTAGAACTTTAATCCTTAGTCGATTGAGCCATATATCTTCTCTTGGCCAACTAATCTCTATCATTGAGTCATGAAAGTTCGCCATATGTGCTGTCAATTCCATAATTTTACTTAAGCATGAATTCATTAATTTTTATGTATCTTTCAAAAAGTATGGATATATCAATTTCTTCATCATGAAACAAGTCACATGACCACCAAACTTGTGTACTCAAGTTCTTTAAACACCCCACATTTATTATAAGAAAGAAGTTTTAATTTTTTTACGGCTCTTTCTATCGGTCGATGCTAAATAAATACCGGTCTATTTTGAAAATCAACAACATTTGAACGGTGTTTTCCAAACTATATGGGAGATTGTCATTCAAATTTGAAACTATTGCTTGTCGTCTTTTTGTTGTCAACATATCCGCACATGATTATATGAATGCTTATGGATGCAGATATACCTATTTCAGTTTAAAGGGTTATGTCTTTCTCCATTCCTAGTGTCAGAATCCTCTAAACTGGTGTTAGGAGTAGTGCATTTTGAATATGGATATTATCTACATTTATAATTAGGTAAAATTGCATTTGGATATTATCTATGTTTATAGTTAGGTAAATTTGCATGTGGGTATATCTTGTAGTCCACCAATCAAAGGCTTTGTTATGAGAATCTCTTCAAGGATAAATTCAAACAAAGCCCATAGTTGTTTACTTTCATCGAGTTTTGGACTGATTAGGCTTTATACAAAACTTAGCCGATTGTATTATTATCTAAACCTATTAAGAGTTTTGACTTCAAAATTCCCTAAAGTAGCCAGCTACTACTACCTATTTACAAACCTACCATGGTACACTTTAATATAGGAACTGTTATACCGACTACACAAAATTTGCATTTACAATTGCTTACTCAAACTTGTATCTTTTAATCAGAAAATCTCCGAAGCTCAAAAAACCACGATCCTGAGCATCTAAAATCCAACAAAAATTAAAAATGAGAAGCTAGACTAACTTGAATAATGATGGTTGTTGTAAGAAAGTTTTGGATTATAATTATTTTTATATTACGATTTACAAGACTATACAAACAAACAATTAAGGTTTTATGAGAGAGTAATGGGTGAGGAAAATCCTAATCTCTTTCGGCAACCCTCTCTCTCCCAGAAAAAACCCTCCTTCAATGATACTTCACTTCAAGCTGAGAGCCTGCTTTATTCTACTTTTCTTTTCTAGGCTTTCATTTCATTCTCTCTCTCTCTCTCTAATCTGGTAGTCTTTTTTCCCCTCGTTTGCGTCTTCTTTTGTTTGTTCTTATTGCTTTTCTTTGCTCATAGTGTTGAACGAATTTGTTTGCAACTGAAAATTTGGTGAAAACATTGTCACTAGTCCTACTAGCAAGATGCCCGAAATGTGATTCTATGACTTTTCTGAGATTTGGCAAAAACTCTTCTCTCCCGATTTAGGTGAAGATCTACATTTGGAAGCTTTTCTCTCTCAATCTAAATCCAAGTCTGGGAGTTTCTTAAAGGCATTTGTTGTTATCATCATCTTCATATGGTGATAGTATTAACAACGCTGAATATAGGTACACACTCCATAGTTTCTAGAGGGAAAGATCTCGGTATATGCTTATCACTAACAATTCCAACGATCGATCACTAGTTATTTTTAGGGAAAAAGCCAGTAAAAACCCTAAACTTTATTTGGAGTGACAAATTTATCCCAATTTTTTTTTTTTGTGAAATAAAAATCCAAAACTTTGCCAATTATGAAATATTAACTCCAAACTTTTTTTTGTGTAACAAAAAATCCTATACTTGTACCTGCATGATATATTTATCCCAAAATATAGGACATTTTCGTCTTTTTACATTTCTTTTCATTTTTTTTCATTTTTTCTTCTTCTCTCTTCTCTCGGCCAAACTCAAGTGAGGGATACCCTCGTCGGCATGGGTTGCCCTCACTTGACGCTAGAGAGGGCTTCCCTCACTAGCCTAGGCGAGGGCAACCCTTGCCTAATGCCGGCAAGGGTGGCCCTAGCCTAAGTCCGGCTTCCCTCCATTGGCCATAGAAGAAGAAAAAAGAAAAGAAAAAGGAAAAAAAAAGACGAAAATGCCATTGGTCATAGAGTTTGGGATAAATGTGTCACAGTTGGCAAAGTTTGAGATTTTTTGTGTCCCAAAAAAAATTCGGGCTAAATTTGTTACTCTGGGCAAAGTATGGGGTTTTTGGCGGCTTTTCTCTTTTATTTTTAAGTTTGCTTTAGATCTAATTTTTTGGGATGAGAATGTGCTTATACCTATACTTTGTCCTCTTTTGTTTTCTGGTTTTTGTTTTGTTTTGTTTTTTACTCTTTTGGGATTTGCTTTAGTTGGATGCTTTGTAGGTTCTCTCATGTTTGATGATGACACATGGGTGGTTCTCACGGACGAATTGCTCATGGGATTAGAGTTTCAAATTACCCATTTAGTAAATACCTAGATCGATCCAGTATTGCAAATCAAAACCCCAAATTGTTTAAGATTTAGGACCGGGATCGTTTGAGAAGCGATTAAACACGATCCACTACCATCATTTTCATGAGCACTCACTAATTAAAAGACGACACGCGATTCACTTCGAGGAGTCGTGTTCTAATGTAACGTTGACGATATTCATAAAAATTATGTCGTGATTAAACCACAATGATTAAACATGTGAAAATGAGCCTTTGTCACTCATTCTGAATCCCCATTCAGAATGATTAAACCACAATGATTAAACTTGTTTTGCCCATTCATTGTGGAACGATTCCGACCACGTGTCCACTGATCCCTTCTGGAATTTCATTCATCTCTTGTATTATTTTCTTCGGATATCTTTTCCTTGTCCAATCAACTATTCGAGTTTGGTTTCGTCCACAAAAAATTGATGAACGTCGTACAAAATCCGTCACGGTGTTCACGTGATAACAGTCAATGTGCTTAAATACAGTTATTAGTTTATGGGGTTAATGTAAAGCAAATTCAAGTAAGTTTAATGCTCTTTGTCAATATATATATATATCTTCGTCACTAGTTACAGGTGGCAAAATTGGTGCAAAACCCATATTTTAACTCATATTTAATAGTGTGGATGATAATGAGGTTGCCTTAAATTTTAAAAACAAGCTTAAGTTGGTCATAAATAGTTACCTAACAACTTAATAGGTCTTAGATCATTTACCTAACAAGCTTAAATAAGTTAGATCAATTTTTTTTAAAAAAATTTCTGAATTTTTTATAATATTTCTTTTTATTATTTTATTTTATTTTCTACAAAAACCAGCGAGAGCCACACATAACCCTCACTCGCTACTAGCTAGGTTGTATCGACACTCGTCACGGACAAGCAACATGACACGACACGATAAGTTGATGCTTCATTTCTCAAAAATAGAAATTTCGACATGCTTTGGGATATATTGTATGTTAAATGAATATTTTTATTTTTAATTAATTTGATTCAAATTTATAAACAAATAAATAAAAAGTTAACTTTAACAAAAATTATTGATGAAACTAATAGTTAACAAGAGATCAGAATGAACTTATTTAAATAAATTTATGATATTCTCTAATAATCAAAATTTATTATTATTATTATTTAACATTCAATATTTTTATTTTTCAAACGAATTACTGAATGGCTGTTACTTTTCACATAATGAATTTGGAAGGCAAGGAAAGGGGTCTCGGCTTTCATAGGAATGTCAAAGTTTGGCCGTGGGTAGAGGAGCTATCTTTAACAAATTGAGATCATCCATAGGAAATGGGGAAAATGATAAATCATGGAAGCATCAACGACTGAAAATAGGCGTGATTTGAGGACCAGCTTATGATGAGCCTCAACGGGTAGCAGAATTAAGTATCCGTGTCCGGATTCGTTGATGGTAGGGGATGATCCTTCACGCTTTAGGGTGTCCACATGATCGAAAGGGGGTAGTCGTAGGAATGACCCACGGTTAACATGGTTTTTAATTGAGAATGTCAAATCAATTTTAACAACTTTCATTTTAACAAATGTAGTTTTCACTGACGAGGCACGAGTTTTGAAGGTCTGCGCTCATTGATTCCATGATCTGCGATTCGCACCAGGGTGGGAAAAGGGAGTTTCCTCGGCATTTGTCCTAGCCTCCTTGGGGATCTCTTCGATGCTCAAAAGGGGTTAAGTGAGAGTTAAGGTCAATCAGTGGAGGATACGACCACTCAATTAGGTTTATTTCTTTGGGTCAATCCCTCAATTGGGTTCGTACCTAGTAATATAAGGAGATACCTTGGGCTTGGCTTTTGGCTCCCCCAATGAGGTTATTGCTCGTACGAGCATCATTCCTTGGGCGGCTCTACATTTTATTTTATTTTTTATTTTCCCATCACAATTCATTTGAGGTGACCTATTTATACAAAATTAATATCATGAAAAACCTTAAACTGATAAACTTATGGCAAACTTGCTATAAACTAATTTTTTATCACAAAAAATCCCAAGCTGGTATATGTAACAAATCTAACTAAAACTATTTTTTTTAATCACAAAAACTCCAAAATGATACATTAATAACAATATTACCCTCTGTTAATTTCAATTAAATTGGATTAATACCACGAAAAACTATAAATTAGTATACATATTATAAATGAATGATAAAAATCTCAAACTAGTATACACATTAACTATCGGGTGTCATCCAACACAGCAATTTGATAGTATAATTTAACATAAGGTAAATTTATCATGGATATATCAGTTTGGAGTCTTTGGTGGTCAAAAAATTAGTCTGAAATAAATTTATCATAAATGTATTAGATTGAGTAAACCCAATGCTCGTTTGGTCACTTCAATCTCAAGTCCTTATATAAAGAAATATTACATGAAAAAATTCATGCATGCACTTTGGATGCACTATGACCGCACAAAACAGTATATAAACGATATTTCAATTTATGGTAATCAAGACTTTACTCAAGTAACCACAGAATCTCTCACCTTCTAAAATCGAATTCAAAATAATTGGGGAGTATTGCGCAAAATTATGATATTTCCATTCATAGCAATTTAAACTATACAAATGAATTAGGATCTGATAGAATATTTAAATTTTAATTCAAATATTCATTTAATAATTTAAAATTTTTAAATAATGATTTTACAAAATCTTAAAATGGTTCGGAGTTCGAATCTTTTCAAATTAAGCATGAGAGGTTAAGTTTTTAAAATAATTAACAGTGGTCCATAGAATTTCACATTTCTTTTACTAATTCAATTTGGTTTTGCACTATTTCTCTGCGCATGCTACACACGTTCTCTTTTTGGACCAAACATATCGGAGATGTGATATGACCAGATATTGAAAATTGAGATTCTATTCGAGGGCTCGGGGCCATTCTGTAAGTTGAGTCTATCATGGCGCTCCGCTGCCATGAAAGGGGTTCTCTTCTGCTCTAGATTTTAGAATCAAAGGATGCATTTTTATTGGTGAAAGTATTATTTTGGGAATTAATTTTCCAGACTTTTACCCATTTAGTTCGCCAAAAATAATTAGTCAATCGAAAATATTTCAAAAATATTCATGTATAAAATTAGAAAAACGAATTCATAAATCTAAATAGGTGAAAACATTTTTCGAAAATTACTCCTTTCAATTTTTTTAATTTTAACTTTTTTTTTCTTTTATTATTTCCTTCTTCCTCTATCAATCGTAGCCTCGTCGACGATCGCTGACCAGCCACAAGCATGAGCTGGCAAGCCCAAGCTCACTAGCCTCGTGTGAGCTCGCTGAGATCTAGTGAGGAAGAGGAACCCTAGAAATTAAATGCCATGGTAGAGACCTCCGTGTAGAAAGACATACAGTAAAATCCTTCGAGAGCTTTGAGGGAAAATCTGCAGGAACACTAGAAACTCAATTCCATTGCAAAGACCTTCGTCCATGGCGCCATCCACTGAAAATCCTCTGGCAACTAGCCGAACCACACCAATGAAAACCGACTTCCTCCTCCTCCTTTGCAACGAGCTAGAAGCCCTATCCCTGGTGAGACACTGTGTGAAGAAAGAAAGAAAAAGAAGCAAAAAAAAAAAAAATTAAAAAAAATATATAATATATAATATATATATATATATATATATATATATAAATTTGAATTTTTTCACTATAAATAAAGTCATGAGATTAAAATTATTTCCAACACCACATATTACCTAATGAAGAAAAATTAAGCATTTTTAAGGAAATTGATTTCTCATAAAGTATTTTTCTTTTATCATAAAGTTTTCTTCCAAAGAAACACACCTTAAATTCATATGCGAAACTCTACTTCCCTCTCTCATCTTTTCTCTTATCTGTTCGGCTTTTGATTTGAAATTGGACATGCAAGTCAACAATTTCAAGTTTTACCATGTGACTCTAATCACATCAAAAGTCGTAAATCAACGAAAGATTGGAAGTTTTCTCCCAAACAAACGTATCTCAAATTTAAACACGAAACTCTGCTTCCCTCTCTCCTAAACAAAAGCATCTCAAATTTAAACACGAAATTCTACTTCCCTCTCCCATCCTCTCTCATTTGTTTGGTTTTTGATTTGAAATTGGACATGGAAGTCAATAACTTCAAGTTTTACCATGTGACTCTCATCACATCAAAAGTCATAAATCAACCAAACGTTGGAAGTTTTCTCCCTGACAAACGCATCTCAAATTTAAACACGAAACTCTACTTCCCTCTCCCATCCTCTCTCATCTGTTTGGTTTTTATTCGAAATTGGACATGGAAGTCAATAACTTCAAGTTTTACATTATGACTCTAATCACATCAAAAGTCATAAATCAACCAAATTTTGGAAATTTTCTCCCATTAGATACCAAACTTTGGTTCCCTCTCCCGTCCTTTCTCTTATCCATTTGTCTTTTGATTCAAAATTGGACACGGAAGTCAACAATTTCAAGTGTTTACAGTCTAACTCTAATCACATCAAAAGTTGTAAATCAACTGAACATTGGCCCACTGAATAGGGCGAGGGAAACATCATGATAATACTCAAGTGTTCACACGGATCTTCTATTTCTTACCGCTTGGGACAACAAACAAGATTTAACATAGAACCAATTTTGCCAATTTAGATAAGATCACACTTTTCTTCTTATATCGTATTTTGCGTTGATTACTTTAAATTCATGATAATATGTAGCAGACATACATGATTAAATAGGCACAAATTTACTTGACAGGATCATTTCATATTAGTATGCTGTATTGAGTTGATGAATAAAGTTTTCTAAGTGTATGAAAAAAATATTTACTTTCGAGATAATAGCGTCACAAAAGTGAAAGAAAATAAGCAAAGTAGAAAGTAAATGATACATGTCATCTTAAAAAAAGACAACGTTAACTCTGTTGCTTGTAACTATGCTCAATACAAGGAAGTGATCAAAATTGTTAATTGCTAGTTTAGAATATATGCTATGTTTATTTATCATTTGATATTTTGTTTCGCTTAGAAAAATTGGGAAACACTGAATGTGGCAAAAAAAGTAGTTAAATTGTTTTAGATGAAGCAAAGGAGATGAAAGAGGAGTGAATACCAAAAAATTCACCGACAACCCTTCGAAGGCATTTCTATCAAAGTTTCATACCTGCGATCAAAATATTCAATTTGAACCACAACTAATATTTATTTTGAGTGAGCCTATGATATCTGCATTATTAGATTTTGAGTGAGCCTATGATATCTGCATTATTAGATGCAAGATCATCATTCTAGAACACATGATCTAATGTAAAGAAGAGGGAACGCATTGATTTCTATGCTACCAATTTCTGCGTTCCAAAGCGTTCCATGATTCATTCATGTGGACCACCAACACCGTGGCCATTTGACAAGCACTCCCAATCTTTAGTTTGACTGGTAGACTCCCATCGATTTAGATACTTCTCCGTTAAAACCACTAACATGTTTTTTTTTTTCCCGAATGCTAAGAGAAGTTGACCTCCCCTCCCTAAAAAAAGAAAAAAAGAAAAAAAAAAACCATTACGGAGACATTAAGTTAAAGAAATTTTCCAAATTACAAATTGAGTTTTTAAAATTGTAATTTAAAAGTCCATCGTGAAATAATTTTAAGTAAAAAAAATTGCGGAAAAATTAATCTTGCGAAGGACTTTTCTTATTTTTATTAAAAAAAGAAAGAAAAAATCTCCAACCCTTCGCTGGAGCCAGTAATCTAGATTTGGCACCATGGCCATTGTCTAAGGTCATAAGACCTTAGGTGGCCCCTCGAGAGAACAACCTGGTGTAATGCAATCCCCATGAGGGCCATCAAAGGCCACATGACCCAAATGGTCCTCGTTGGGGTCGCACAACCCAAGGTGTGACCCCTCATTGAGGATGCATGACCCTTCATCAAGGTTGTGTGACCCTAACAAGGGTTGCCTGGGTCCCGCAACCCCTCACGAAGGTCACACAACCCTAGGTGACCTTGCCGACCCCTTGCTGGCCACCCTCATGCAAAGAAGGACCCTTATAACAAGGGGCAAAACTCGAAAACCAAAAAATTGATGAAGGTAGTTTTTGAAGAATTTATTTTACTAACCTTAGGACTTATATGCTGATAAACCTAAAAGCCTAAGACCTACCTTGAGATTTTAGTCTAAGCGAAGCCAACTTTTCTTCAAGGTGAATGGAAAAATATTTACCGAACACCCAAAATTTGACCCAAGAGTTTAAAGTAAGGGTGTGCAAAAGAACCGAAACCCACTTGGACTGCTTGAAACCAGACTGGACTGGCCCGAAACCGGTTGTTCCTAAAGGAAAGGGTCTGGTTCCTAGTTTCAATAGATTAGAACCGGTGAGTACTGATCTGATTCTTGGTTCCATGGGTGGAATCGTCGACCCTCTCACCTAGACTGAACAGGTATTATAATAATATATTACTTTTTAATTTAAAAATTAAGACATTATTGTTTTGGTTTCTGACTTTTGGTCGGGTTTTTAGTTTATTTCACTTTCTATTAGAAGAAAGTCGACGAAAGAAACAACTAACATTTTCGATGTGTAATGACCAATTTACCCTAGAAAGAATGTTGAATCATGAGCAAATGACGGACGATATGACTTTGCAATGGTCCAAATATAATCACGAGGAAAACATTCAATTTCCACAATATTTATGCCAATTGCCTTCTCAAAGTAGTAATGGAATTTTTTTTTTCCCATTAATGGAGAGAGAAAAAGAAGAGAAAACACTTTCTTTTAGAATATTCTTTTTGCTAACCCACCCAACAATTATCTCCAGAAGTTATTTATATGACTTCCTCTATTCCTTTTCGAGGGGTGTCTCTCTATCATAACATATCAAGACGAATCAATGCGTTTTTATCACACCCTATCATAGACATACTAATAAAATATAACATCTCCCACTTGGACATGATGGACTTGACAGTGCTTTGTCAAGAATATAAGACATTCAATATTCATCTACTTTAAAAACAATTCATACTTGGCAAAAAAGCCGTGCGACCAGTGAGTACATCTGCACTTTGGAGCTTAAATTATGTATCTACTAGGGATAACATAATGACTACAACCCTAAAAACAAATAAATAATTGATGTTTCATAGTTAGGGGCGTGCATGGTTCGAGCGGGCGGTTCCCGACCTAGAATCGGGAATCGCCCGCTAAGGACCGGTTCCAAAAAATTAGAATCGGGATCCACCCGTTTGTTGCATGGATCCACCCAGGAACCAGACCGGACCGGTGGTTTGGTTTCCGGGTGGATCCATGGAACCAATCTTGACATGAAACAATTTTAGTTTTCAACATAGAATGACTACGTGACATCAAAGCAAACCAAAGAAAGAAAAACCAAATTTAAGTACGTGAAGATGCGAATGGCGGGAGAAGTAAATGCAGCGAATTTACAAATACGGTCCGGGCGGTTCCCGGGTATTTTGCACACCCCGAGGAGCGAGTGAGATGAGATCTAGGGTTTCTCTTAGTAATTTTTTTTTTTTTTAATATTAAAAAGGTTCCGGTCCAATCCGAGTGGGTGGGCGGGCGGATCCGCCCATGGAACCGGGAACCGGACCGATACCCACCAGTTCCCATAAATTGGAACCGAGAACCGGACCGGTTCCCTCAAGAACCGCCAGTTCTGGGCGGTTCCGGTCCAGTTTCGGGCGATCTGGGCAGTTCTCGGGTATTTTGCACACCCCTACTGTAACATCCTGGGTCCCACTTATGTGATATTGTCCGTTTTGGACACTGAGTCCTCACGGTTTTACCGCGTGTGGGGCCACAGCGAGGGCGCTGTGCTCCCAAGGGGGGAGAGTGTGACGGCCCGAGCGGCGGTGCGCGGGGAGGAGGGATGGCGGTGCGTCCGCGCCTCGGTCCCTGGACGTGCGCAAGGAAGGGGTCCCTGTCCCACATCGCCTAGGGAGAGAGTCTTGGGCCAATTTATAATGACTTGGGTCCTTTAATATGTGTGACGCGTTTTAAAGCCGTGAGGACTCAGTGTCCAAAGCGGACAATATCACACAGTGGGCCCGGGTCGTTACACCTACTCATAGTACCCCAAACATATTTTGTTACATCAGTCCAAGTACATCTATCCCTTAAAGGTCATATTTGACTATTCTCATTATACCATATATTTCAATTATATCTAAAACTGCATAAGGAAATATAATTGGTCGACCGATAGATACATGTGATAGATGTAAAATAAAGATAGTTTTTCTTCGCACTCATGTTTCTCTCCATTTCAAAACAATTGTTTTCCTACACATGTCCCATAAAACGATATCTATTCGTGATTGCCGGTAACATGCTAAAATAGTAACATTGATATTTCACTTTGAGAACATAATCAAAAGTAACATAGTGCACAAAATGAAGTAAATTATAAATTACCTTAAGGGCTCACACGATGAGTAAATATGGATAATTTCACTCACTTTTCCTTGTCGGTCATATAATGCACATGTAGTATGAATTACATGCTATAGTGGATTTCTCTTTCTATAAGAGTGTATGTCATTTATTGAATTCATCAACTATACAAATCTTAGCCTACACATAGTAAGTGCTTCTCATGTACTCATATTTAGCTCGAGTGCTATATCAACTCGCTTTCTACAACACCCAATTAAGTACTCACATATGATATCTTTCAAGCATACATGATTGTGGGACTGTTATGTTCGGTCTTATCATATAGAAATCATAGACCTTATCTTGACTCTAATCAATGTGACATATTATTTTATGTACTAACCTTGCTCTTCATCATTTATATGTACATAATGTCTCATTTTAACGTGCTAATTATAGCATTTGAGGTAATTGTTTGTGTGTGTAAACCAATTATTACTTGTTGACATACTTTGCAACAATATATGTGTGTTTGTGCTAGTCTCATAATAGATTTGGACTTATTGATAAAATATCAAGTCACTAAAACAAACAAGTATAATACATGTTCACATATATATAAACCAATAGTCCTCTACAATAGTACAAATCACATTCTACGTAACCCTAAAGATATCTTGTGGGTCAATAACACATCTCTAAGAACAACTTTCGTAAATGGATCAATAACCATTTTATTGGTTGAAATATATTGAATGATCAGTTCTCTACTCTATTATATCCATGATTAAGTTATTCTTTATATCAATATGCTTTATCCTTTCATAATACTTGGGATCTTTTATATAGGTAATGGCCGCTTGACTATCACAAGAAACTATCACTAATTTTATAACCTTAATGACAAAGGTTTATTTTTTCAAGAAACTTTTTAGCCTTACCGCTTCTTACACTACGGCAGAGTATGCAAAAAATTCTGCATCTATCATAGATAAGGCTGTGCATGTTTGTTTCTTGTTATTCCAAGAAATTGCACATTCATTAAGTAAGAACACATATTCAGAAGTCAATTTATGCTTATTTAGGTCTCATCCTCAATCAATATCTAAATAGCCTAATAAGCGTAAATCATTCTTTTGATAACAAAATCGATAGTCCATAGTGCCTTTTAAGTATCTCCGGATCCTCTTCACTACTTTCCAGTGTACTTGACAAGGATTTGATTGATATCGGCTCACCAACTCCACGGCATAATATATGTCGAGTTGAGTAGACATCATAGCATGCATCAAACTTCCAACCACACTAGCATAAGAAACAGTTTCCATATATTTATTTTTTTCTAAAGTCTTAAGACACATCTTAACACTTAAGCCTTCACCTTACATGATAAAGGTATCGATAGGATTATAATGTCACGTATTGAAACGCTCAAGAATTTTCATTATATAAGATTATTGTGATAAACTAAGGAGTTTTATTGATTAATTTATTTCGATCTTAACTCCTAATATATAAACAGCTTCTTCCATGTACTTTATTTCCAAATTGGAGGACAACCATTCTTTTATGATGATAACTAAATCGTTGTCATTTCCAACCAACAGAATATCGTCCACATAAAGTAATAAAATCATAAATTTATCTTTTGACCGTTTGACATATACACATTGATCTTCTTCGATCATTGTGAGTTTGAAAGACGTTATGGTTCAATGAAAATGAAGATACCATTGTCTAGATGATTACTTAAGGTCATATATTGAGTGATGAAACTTGCAAACTTTACGTTCCTAACCTTTAGTTATGAAACTTATTAGTTGCTTCATATAGATTTCCTTATCTAGTTCTTCATTAAGAAATGCCGTCTTTACATTCATTTGATGTAATTCTAGGTCCAAATATACAAAGATGGTTAGGATAAGGCATATAGAATCAAACCTTACAACTAATTAAAAGGTTTCCCTATGGTTTATTTTGTTGAATATAATATTTTGCCACAAGATAAACCTTATACTTTTCAATGAATCCATCCGCCATTCGCTTAATCTTGAAAACTAATTTATTTTCAATAGCCTTACAATTGGGTGGTATATCAACCAAGTCCCAGACGTGGTTTGTCTTCATTGACTCCATTTCATCTTTTAAAACTTTTATCTATTCTTCATTGTCAAATGATGAGAGAGCCTCTTGGACAGTCTTAACTCAGCATCATCTTATAGAGCAATTATAAATGCTTCCCCTTCAATCTCAAAATGATGATGGAGAATACTTTTACGATTATTTTTACACAACTAAACTTCTCTTGAATACAGTTTGCCAGACAATACGACACTCCCACTAAATCTTGTATATTAAGGTAAAACTTCATTTCCCTCGACAATATTAGTAGGTGTGTTATCAAGGTCTTCCATCTTTTGTAATTAAAATTCTTTATCAATCTTACCTCTATTAGAGAAATTGTTCTCCAAGAACATGACATCTCGTGACTCCATCTCCATCACACTTCCATTAGTTTGTTCATTCATGAACATGTACCATTTAGAATGTCTAATTTACTATATCTATGGGAAGAATCATGAAAAGCTGCACACCCTAAGGATGTAGGTTACTCAAGTTTGGTTACCTACTAGTTCATAATTTATAAGGGGTGGAAGTGACTAACTTTGAGGACACACGGTTAAATATATATGCAACAATCAATAACGCATCTCATCAATACAATATAGGTAGATTTACTTGCACCATCATAGACCTTACCATTTTCAATAGGGTTTTATTCACTCTCTTAGCAACCTCATATTATTGTGGAATACAAGAAATAGTTAATTGTCTTACAATTCCCTTTTCATCATAAAGAGACTTGAATTGCTTAAATAGGTACTCATGTCCGTGATCAGTTCTCAATACTTTTATTGTTTTGGCCAACTGATTCTCTACCAATACTATATATCGTCTAAAACAATTTAATACTTCTGACTTATGAGAGATCAAAAAGACATAACCGAAATATATGAAATCATCTATAAAAGTAATGAAATATTAGGCTCAATGCCTTGCTCTCACATTCAATAGACCATAAATGTTAGAATGTATGAGTTATAATAGAAGTTCGATTCTAGTTCCTTTACTGAATGGTTTTCTAGTTGCTTTTCCTACTAGACAATGTTGACATATGGGTTTACATACGATTAGATTAACATTAGAGTGATTCTAAAAGGTATTCACTAATTAATATTTGCATTCTTTATAACCCAATGTGACGTAGTTTAGCATGCCAAGTACTTGCATCAATCTCAACATTACTAAAAGATGCAATTAAAGAAAAATAATCATCAACATTAACATTGTACACATCATAGTTAATGTCTAATGCCATAAAACCATTCAATACATAACTAGAACTATGATAAACTACTCCAAAAAAAAAAAAAATATCAATACAATCATCATGTAAATTCAATATATAACTTAAGTTAAGAGAAACAATTATGGAAACCAAGTTCTGTCAAATATTTGGAACATAGAAGACATCACGTAGGAGTAGATTTCGACCATCATGTAAAATCAATTTACATGTGCCAATACCCTTTATTTCAACTCTTGAGTTATTCCCAACATATATCTATCTTTTTTTAAACTGTATCCGACGATACTCCATAAATGTTTATTGGTCTCTAACTACGTGATATGTTGTTCTCGAGTCTTTTTTAACTCAGTGTATTCACGAGCAAAATAACCAAACTTACCATAATTGTAACACTTTATCTTGGCATTGTCATTCTTCTCACCATGTTTCTTGCATTGGAAGGTCTTAGTCATCTTCGATGCCTGATCAGTTTATTTTTGTTTGTTGTTGAATCGATAGTTCCTTTGCGCTTGAAGCTTGAAATTTTGTGCGAACTCGATTTAGCAACATAAGTATGGGTAGAGGATCTCATAGTCTCTAGACGCTTAATTTTAAGTGACATGCAATATCGTCGAAAGTGACAATATTCTCATTGTGTGTCATGTTGACTTTCATATACTCCAAACTATTAGGAAGAGATCTTATAACAACCTGAATTTCATGTTTGTCAGTAAGTGAGTGACCTGCCGACTTCAGCTTACGAATTATGTTTGACATCTTCCAAATATGCCCCCTTATCGTTACATTTGAGCGCTCTTGATATGTATCAAACTTGATGGTGAGTCTTCTCATCTTAATGGTAGACGTACCTACCAAAATTATCTTTTAAGGTGTTGACACCTAAATTTTAGCGGTCCGTTTAGTCATTAAAAAATTAGGGTTTAATTTTATCAAAAAAAATATTAATTACATAGCATATAGATTTAGGTGCATTTGTTTTTAATTTGCACTTTTTTACACTTATTTACTGGATCAATGGCGGATGGGTCAAATTAGTGTTTTTGGGTTTTAAATTAGTAGGCTGGGCTAGGCCCACGAAAAGAGTACAAATTGGCCTGAGCCCGTTTTCTGAAATTGCGATTTGAAATGAGGATTTTTGGAATTTAAGAAAATTGGGTTTTGATCTTATCTTTAAAAATCAATAGAAAATATTTAGGAGATAAGAAAAATAAGAGGATTTTGTGATTCGGAGGTTATAGGAAAATCTTCGTGTATATTGAAAAGTGGATGAAATATTTCTAGAAGATCACATCTTATTTGCTTATAAAAGGAGCCGTGTACGATGAGAGATGGGGGTTCTTTTTTTCTCGGTTTTTGAAGGTTTTCGAAATAAATAAAAAAAGTCAAGTGAAATGAGAGAGAGAAAGGGATAGGGTTTCCGTTCTTTGGGAGAGGAAAGGGAGAGAAGTGTGCAGAGAAAGGGTCTGACAAGGAAAAGAGACAGAGGAGAAGCAAAAAGGCAAAAATAAAAAGGGATATTCATCATCTTCCCAACTTGCTGTCCACGTTGCTGCTCCATTCGCGACGCCCGTTACAGCTCCATCCGCACTGCTCAGAGCTCCTCCGCCTCACCGTGTGACTACTCCTTCACCACCGTTCCTCACCGTTCGCGAAGTCCGATGCCCTCCTCCGCTTTCCGGCGGTAATTGATCCGCCCAACGTCGCCCGCTGCTCCCCGTAGCCGAAGTCTCACTGCGCACGCCGACGCCGCCTGGAAGCCGAGGCCAGATCGTGATCACTTCGCTTGCAGCCCACTCCAGTTGCAGTGCCCATCTCCCCCACGACGACCTAGGCGCTGATCGCTCCTGACCTGACGACCCTGCAATTTCGTTTTCGGCCAAGATCTGACGACACCGGAGCCCCACTGCTCCCGATCCGCACAACCCGACGCCGGCAACCCACGAGTACCACGCCGATGCCACCGAATCGCACGTCGCTCGAATCCTCTGCACCCGCACCTGCTCCGAGCCCGACTTGTTGCTGACCCGCAACGCCAAGATCAGGCCCGAACTCCCACACGCCTGAGTGACGACCAACCACACTCACATCTCCGCCCGAGGGCCTGCTCCTCTGCCTAGCTCCGGCTGTGACGCCTCTACCCGCCAGTCTGCTCGCGGCCGATTCCCCTCGCCAGCCCGGAGCTCCGATTGCGACGCCCTCCGACGATTAGAATCTGCTGCCCGTAGATCAGCCGCACGAGCAAGCCGTGGGTGAAGAAAGCAAGAAAAGAAAAATAAAATAAATAAAAAAAGAAATTAGGTAGTTTTATTTTCTTTTTATATTTACTTTATTTTGTTTATATTATGTAGTTTAGTTATTTAATTGGATCCCAATGTTCACTTTATGAGTCTTATAGGCATTATTCGCAGGGTCTTCCCCATAATTATTATAATTATTAATTTGACCCGTAAAATGTCGGGTCATTTTTTTAATTATTTTAATTCTTGGAATTTGTTGATAGTACTTTAATTGTTGAATCAATATAACTATTAATTTGATCCATAAGAATTCGGATCAGATTTTTAATTATCTTGATCTTTTTGTTGTGATAATTACGGTTAGGATAATCTTTAATTTGACCTGTGAGACAACATGTTATTTTTTCGATTATTTTAATCATTTATTTGATTGAATATATTGATTGTTTAGATTTAGTTGATAATTGTTTTTTTTTAAACCACTAAAAAATCTAAAAATATTTGAATTAGGATTCAATTTGTTTTAGAATATTTTTTGTTATCATGCATATCTTTGAAATATTTTTTGTTATCATGCATATCTAGGATAAGGATTTCAGTTTGAAAAATATAAAAAAAAATGCTTTCATTTAGGATTTTAGTTACATGTTTAATTACGTGGCAATTTTAAAATTTGAATTTTAAATAAAAAATAAAAGATAAAAAATATCATGCATATGTCATGCAGAATTAGGGCATGCTCTGCATGTCATTGCATATTAGATCAATTACATGTTAGATTAAGATAATATCTTAGTTTAAATCAGGATTTAATGTGACTTAATCCTTAGTTTAAATTAGATAGAATTTTAATCTAGCTAGATCATTTTTGCATTTTAAAATATAAATATCAAATGCACGTCATTTAGTTTTTATTAGGTTCATTTAATTAGAACTTTCTCGTCATTAGATTAAATCATTTAATAAATGTCGCATGACATATAACTCGCGTACTAAACTGTATGCTGCGTGTCATCTTAGTTTAAATAATTTTGTATGTCATTGCATCGCATTGCATGTCATTAGAATTAGGTCATTTAGATTGCATTTAATTATTGCATTTCTTCATGTCATATAGTTTAGGTCATGCTGCCATGTCATATTAGATTATTAGCATGCATCGCATGATTTTCATTAAATAAAGTGAAAACAAAAATTGAAATTGCGTGTTAATTAGAAATCATATCTAGGGTTATTGATGTGAATTCTGATTTAACAATGCAGATGCTTTCGTTGCTTCTAGGTATGTTTTGCAATATTTAATTGCTTTTTTGAGTGTTAAATTGGTGGTATGCGCACATGTATAATCACCTCACATGTTAGGAAGTTAAATTAAAATCAATTCAATTGCCAAACATTTTTGAAAATGAAATAAAAGGTACCGAAAGGGCACTAGGATATCTGGGTGTAACCAAGTCCCCGAACTCATAAATCTCTGGTTCGTAGGAGTAAAGTAAATCTCCCGTTACTTTACTTGGGTTTCTAATCGACCCATCAAAAATAGATTAGTGGTGGCTCCTGATTGAAAATCATTTGCATGTTAAAAATTCAAACCTAAGTCACGAATTGGTATGGGCTTGGGAGAACCTGAGCTAAGCTTAAAGACTTAGTAATCCATTAACCTAGTTTTAGGTGATGAACCCGAAAAATTTGGTCGCGACACAAGGCAATCAACATTGTTTGAGCTTTATTACATGCAACTCAATAACGTGATGCGAGTAATGCTATTTTTTTTTTCTAAGCTTGATAAGTTAATTGATCTCTCTTGTATTGAGCTGAAGTTCTATACTCAAGTTTTTTTTTTATGATGTGGTTGAGGGTTTCCAAATCCTCTTGCTTCTCAAGGATGGACTAAACCTTTTAATGTCAAATATCATAATTGTCACCATTCAACTTCTCACCCTTATTGAGGTCAGCCACAATGATTTTGGATGTCGAAACCATAATCAATTGCTTTGACACATTGATATATTAAACACATAATCAATACTAACACATTTTTAGAGTAACACATATATTTAATTTACAACAAAGACAAACTAAATTTATGATAATTTAATAAAAGTCACAGAATGAAAGTTCACTATGTTCTCAATTAGCTTATATGTACGATTGTTCTACTCTTATTGACTAGAGTAATTTGCACAAATTTTAAGTTCTAGGCGAGAATTCCTTCTAATTCTACCAACCTATAAACTCCCACAAGAAAAATGAATAATTACATGACCCAATGTAATTTCCACATTTTTCTATTAAATATCAAAAGGCATAATATGATGTGAACCAACATATAAAAACAATCATGCAACAACTATAATCGAAACCAGAATTCAACACATTATGAAAAAATCAAGGATCTTCAACCATTGTTCGAGTTTACTCAGAATCAGGAAATTGCAAGGACATTAAACCATATATATGCTATCACTTTACATAACATATATGAAGATATTTTCATGTAAGCCAACTTATGTATATCCAAAACCATAAATATACATACATATATATATGTGTGTGTGTGTATATATAGGTTAAAAGAAATAAACAATGCACTTATATCCCAAAAATATGCATATTTAGGATTCTATACATATTTTTAGATCTTTAAAAGCCTAAAACATATAAAATAACTATACCATAATGTGGAGCACATTCATACGAACCAAACGTCATCGTTAGGCGCCGATTGGACCTCCCATGTGCCCACATACGTCGCCTAAGTGTGTGGTGCGTATGGTGCATACACCAGCGAGCCAATAAGGCTCTTGGCTAGTCCGACTGGTCCGACTAGCCAACCAACCATCGGTCAACCAGTCCAACCGCTCGGCCAGTAAAATAGTCGAACCGGTTGACAAGTCAATGGATTTGGGTCGTTAGGTCGGTTTCTCGATCGAGTTGGGTTGCCAATCAGTCGTCGGCCAGTGAACTGCCACTAGACAGGGTAATGTCATCGATGACCTCATCTAACCTTTACCAACCATTGGTTGACGTCATCGATGACGTCATCTAAATCATACAATTGATATTTTCAATTTGGATTCCAAAGGGAGCTACAAATACAGGTTACATATATCTACCAAATGGTTACATGAGCGATTATATTGACTCTACTACCTTGACGGTTTCCTTAACTCCACTATATTGATGGTTACTTGATTTCATTACGTTGATAGTTACTACTTTCATGGTTGATCAGAGATTGTCCGCTCCACAAGACAATACTTGCCTTCATTACAAATAGAAACAGAAAATTCACACTTTGCCTAGCTTACTTCGAATGGCATCTCTGATGGACTTGTCGCTGACCCAGCAATCGACCGGAGTCCTAATCGCCACTTCCTGAAGCATCATCCCTTCATAAACGACATGTTCGTGTCCTGGACCTTAAACTCCAATTCCTTAAGCACGCCCATCAACCTCGCACAGGGATGGTCTAGATTCGGGCTCCACACCCGTATCACCGCCTCCTGCCTCACCACCTTCATGTCCACCACCATCTCTCTCCAGCCCGGGATAGCCAAAGTCGTCGAGCTATTCTTGCTTGACAGCAATGTTATCTTACTCACGTCGCTGAAGGAGGCAACAGTCCTATTACTTTTGAGGCGCTTCGGAGATGACAGCTCGGACTTAACAAGCTTGGACTCCAATGCGGCAATCCGAGACTGGAGTTCCTTGATGTAGTCCATGGCATCGGCGAGAAGGGACGCCTTGTGCATTCTTGATATGGTGGGGACAACAGAGCGGAGTGCGTAGAACTGCTGGTTCATCTTCTTCCTCCGCTGCCGCTCTGCCTCCCAGTTTCTCAACGGACCAGACAAAAGTGGGGATAATGATGATTCTTTATCGTCTTCGTCTACTGTTTTCTTCCTACCGCTCTTCTCAGATATGTTATGGAGTTGGACAGGTTTAGCATATGGGCCCTTGTTGGCACCGACAAGTGCCGGTTCTTCTTTGGCATCATTGGATGGGTTCTCCGCACGAGAATTAAGTAAGGGGCTCGAGAAATGAGCAGGGAAGAGGGTCTTGGCTAAAAGGACTAAACTCCAATCTTCTTGGATGATCTCTGAGGAGCCCAATTCAAGAACCCCAGATCCATCAGGAATTGATATGCACACTATGCTTTGGATTCCATGCATTCTTGCTTCTTTGACCCTCTCATCACACTCTCTCATCCCCAGCTCATGGTGGTCTTCACCACTCAACCAGATGTGACCACCTGAGCGAAATGCTCTTCCTAGAATGCCGTCTTCCGAGGAATATGACCTCATGACGGAGAAGATATTGTACCATTCAGGGTCGTCGATGTTGATGTCGCTGCTGTGAGCGAACTGACCATCCGGACATTGGGCTTCTTTGAGGACCCTATTTGTGGTGGGCCTGGATGCAAATAGTTCCCTTGTAGTTCCTCGGAAATGGCCATAGCCCAGGTGAGCACAAGACGGCCGTGGTCGTCTCTTGAGGACTGCTAAAAGATGGAGTAAACCCAGTCCTCAGGTTGGGCTCGGAGGATCAAATGGACAAGCTGCTGGGTAGTGGGTGAGGTTTCATGACAAAGAGGGACAATCCCAATTGGAGAGGCCAATGCAATTATGTATATCTTAGTAGAATATGTATAGCAGTGAGTGTGTAAAAAAAAAGGAAAAAAAATGAGAAAAAGAAAATATCAAAAGAGATCGGGAGATAAATCAACTTGATCTTCCACATCAAGAAAATCAAGAGAGATTGGGAAATAAATCAAAGTGATCCTCTTAGATTTACAAAATCACGAGAGATTAGAAGATAAATTTACGTGATTTTCATATCGTACAATTCCAATTGAGATTGCATTTGCTCCTATAAATAGGAGTCCTCCTCAACAGAGAAGAATATACAAAAGTAAGAATATCAGAGCAGCGTAGCGGAAGAAACAGTTTTCTTCTTTCAAGAAAGAGAATTATCTTTGAGTGAATTATCCAGTTTGTGAGAGGTTCGGATCCACAAATTGAAGACAACGAGAGATCCACCTTTGAGTGAAGTTGTATCACATTATTTATCATAGTGGAAGTTTGAAGTGGACTATGGTCCCGTGGTTTTTCCCTTCACCTTGGAGGGTTTTCCACGTTAAAATTCTGGTGTTATTTACTATTCATCTTTACTGCTTTCATTTAATATTTTATCCTATTTAATTTTCATAGAAATAGTAGCGGGAAAAATTATCTGGGCATTCTCCACAAATATTCTTTTCTTTTTCCCCAACAAGGAGGAAGCACAAGATGTGAGTTCTTCCATGAGTAGCAAGTTGTTGAGCTAGAGCCAGGATTTCTCCCTTACATAGGAAGTTAGGGCAAAGCTAAATTCACGAAGACTAGTCCACATAATTGGTATACTAAGCGACATGGATTTTTCCTTTTAAAGAAGTGTGTTATATTCAGCATGCACTAAAAGTGTGACTTTTTATTTAGTACAAATTTTGTAGGAAAAACCAGGGGGTTCGCCCCAGTAGCCACTCTTTCAACTTGGAAAGGGGGGGTGAGGAGTTTAAATCCCCACCTTCTTAAGAGGGATTAGGGTGAGGATGATTTCATTATAGGAGTGGGTTTCGACTCTCACGCCCTATAAGGAGGCAGGGCAAAAGTCTGAGAGTAAGTGTTAGAGTAGGATTAGAGTATGACTGACCATAAAAAAAAAATTGTAGGCAAATCATAATATACTTTGCATTATCCTATAAAGTTTCAAATTATGTCACGTATACTAAAGTTGATCCAAAAAATCTCTATCAATGACGTGACATACTAAAAGTTGATATTTAATCAAGTGGGTCGGACTCAAGAATTGTCAACACTATGATACAAGATTGTATATAAATTCCATATAAGCTCCAATTATTTTAGGAAAAATTAACAATAAAGCATCCTTCCAATTATTCATTACTTTTTTTCTCATGGGAAAATGCGTCAGTGGAAAATGTTGTTATCATTAATGAAAAATTAACAAAAATATTTAGACATAACTTTTCATTGATATCGAAAATACCATCAGTTACTCATTTTCTATGCAATATAGATGGCGGAAAAATGATGGAAAATGAGAAAAGTAAATTTCAATTACTATTATTTCAAAAGATAAATGATGCATATATTTAAAGATATCTATAGTTTTAGCTTTTTACGTGGGTGTGTGGGTGTGGGCGTGGGTGTGTGGGTGAGAGAGAGAGAGAGAGAGAGAGAGAGAGAGAGAGAGAGAGAGAGAGAGAGAGAGAGAGAGTTCTAATAGAATATAAATGGGTGAAGATAAGAAAGGGAGAAATGCCGATGGACAAAAACATGCGGATAGTGGAAAATTCAAAAGACAAAATTACTTTTGACAAAAAGATCCTAATAGTTTGGACAAAGACATGCCTAAGCTTTTTGTTGACAATGAAACAAAAAAAAAAAAATTTGTTCGTTCCTTTTCTTGCAAGTGATATTAACATTTATTTAAAAAAATATTTTTCTAATTATTCATTTTTTGCTAAACAAATGAAACCTAAAGTTGGATGGTTAACTTGTATTCTGCTATCATTATTATTCAATTTTTATTTTGTTTTTCTTTCTTTCCATCTGATCTTCTTCTTCCCCACGATATCGAGGTTGATGAAACGAGAGAGCAAACGTGAATGCCAACAACGACGAACTTGCAAATTTTGGGGATTAACATGTGTTCAGCTATAACTCTCTCTTCTCTCTCTCTCTCTCTCTCTCTCTGCGCCGAGGTTTCAACTTGCAGCTGTGGAGGTCACGACCTGCAGATTTGGGATTGCTCGCCTAGCGCGAACCTAACTCTGCGGTTACTCGAGGCTAGCGGCCTCCACGGCCATGGCGGTGGGCTTGATGCCTTTTCCACGTTTTATTGCAAAGCCACGAAGAGAAATTACCGAAGGCCATCGGGATTGCAACCTCTATTCTTTCCCTCTAATCGCGGTTCCCACCTCGCGGGATCTAGATTTGTGGTCACTCCAGTCTAAGCCAACCTCTTCCATGGCTGCGGTGGCGGGACACTAGATACGTTTCTTCTTCTTTTTTTTTTTTTCTTCTATTTTTATTTTATTTGCTAAAGTTTTCTCATATTACTTTCTTTAATTTATCAGGATTTCACATTTTAGATTTTACCTGTAAAGATGCCTGTGGAATCCTAATAATAGGTTTTGTCGGGTAAACCATGCAACTTTTGTTTTGTTTTTTAGTTTTAGTTTTAGTTTTAGTTTTTTTGTTTTTTTTTTTTTGTTTTTTTTGTTTTTGAGGAATCAGATTCCACAAGAAATACAAATTTTGATTTCTTTCCAAACATGAAAGAAAAATTAGGAACCGGCGTTCATTCCTTGAGAAATCAAATTCTCCAATGACCCCAACGTGGCCAAAGTGCTAAAAAGGGAATTTCTTTTAAGTATACTTTTTAAAAGTTTTGACACTTAAGTGTCCATCCGTGTCAAATTTTAACATTTGGGGTATACTTTTGCCGCTAAATATGATGAGTTTTTTAGTGTAATGGGCAGTGGAACATTAATACTTAGTTGATTGAGCCATATATCTTCTCTTGGACAACTGATCTCTATCGTGGAGTCATGAAAATTCGTCGTATGTGTTGTCCATTCCATAAATTTACTTAAGAAAGAATTCATTTAATTTATATGTATCTTTCAAAAAATATGTATATATCGATTTCTTCATCATGAAACAAAACAGATGACCACCAAACTTGTGTACTCAAGTTCTTTAAACACCCCACGTTTATTATAAGAAAGAACTTCTAATTTTTTTACGGCTCCTTCTATCATTCGATGCTATATAAAATACCAGTCTATTTTGAAAATCAAGAAGATTTGAATAGTGTTTTCCAAACTGTATGGGAGATCGCCTGATTGCAGGAAGGTTGGCCAAATTTATACTGAACTAAAATAATCAACAAAAAAGTGTGTGCATTCATTTCACTTTGTATGTGTTTTTTCCTTGTGTGTTGCTTATGTTTGTTTTCTTTATGTGCTTCTTTGATCGATGTTGTTTTTGTGGTGGTTGAGAGAGAGAGAGAGAGAAACAGTCATCATGTCATTCAAATTTGAAACTAATGCATGTCGTCTTTTTGTTGTCACCATATGCGCATACGATTATATGAATTTCTAGTTAAAAGGGTTATGTCTTTCTCCATTCCTGGTTGCAGAATCCTCTAAACTGGTGTTAGGAGTAGTGCATGTTGAATATGGATATTATCCACATTTAAAATTAGGTAAAATTGCATTGTGGGTATATCATATAGTCCCCAATCAAAGGCTTTGTTATGAGAATTTCCTCGAGGATAAATTCAAACAAAGCCCATAGTTGTTTACTTTCATTGAGTTTTGGACTGATTAGGCGTTATTTTTTTTTGTTAGTCCTATTCTAATCCTATTCTAACACTCACTCTCAGACTTTTGCCCTTACCTCCTTGTAGGGCGTGGGAGTCGAAACCCACTCCTGAAATAAAATTGTCCCCACTCCAATCCTCCTTGAGAATGTGGAGATTTGAACCCCCAACCTCCCCCTTCCAAGTTGGAAGGGTGGCCACTGGGGCGAACCCCTAGTGGTTGATTAGGCGTTATTCAAAACTTAGCCGATTGTATTATTATCTAAAACTATTAAAAGCTTTGACTTCAAAATTCCCTAAAGTAGCCAGCTACTACTACCTATTTACGAACCTACCATGGTACTCTTTAATATAGGAACTGTTATACCGACTACACAAAATTTGCATTTACAATTGCTTACTCAAACTTGTATAACTAAAAATGAGAAGCTACACTAACTTGAATAATGATGGCTGTTGTAAGAAAGTTTTGGATTATAATTATTTTTATATTACGATTTACAAGACTTCATAAACAATTAAGGTTTCATGAGGGAGTGATGGGTGAGGAAAATCCTAATCTCTCTTTTGGCAACCCACTCTTTTCCAAAAATACCCTCCATCAATGAAACTTCACTTCAAACTGAGAGCCTACTTTATTCTACTTTTCTTTTCCAGGCCTTCAATTCGTTTCTCTCTCTCTCGATCTCTCGACCTAATCTGGTAGTCTTTTTTCCCCTCGTTTGGCGTCTTCTTTTGTTGTTCTCATTGCTTTTCTTTGCTTATAGTGGTGAACTAATCTATTTGCAACTGAAAATTTTGTGAGAACATTGTCACAAGTCCTGCTAGCAAGATGCCCAAAATGTGATTCTAAGACTTTTCCGACATTCGGCAAAAAACTTCTCTCCCGATTTAGGTGAAAATCTAAATTTGAGAGCTTTTCTCTTCTTGATCTAAATCAAAATCTAGGAGTTTCATAAAGGCATTTGACCTATAGTGGTTTAACATGTTGTTGTTGTCTTAATATGGCAATAGTATTAACGACGTTGAATCTAAGTGCACACTCATAGTTTCTAAAGGGAAAGATCTAGGTATATGCTTATCATTAACAATTCTGATGATCGATCACTAATTATTTTTAGTGAAAAAGTTATAAAATATCCCAAACTTTATCTAGAATGACTAATTTACTCCAAAGTTTTTTGTAATACAAAAAAGCCTCAAAATTTGCCAACCGAGACATATTTACCCTAAACTTTTTTCGTGACGCAAATAACCCTATACTTGTATCCGCATGACAGCATTTATTCCAAACTATAAGACACTTTCATTTTTTACTTTTATTTTTATTTTTTCTTCTTCTCTCTTCTCTCTGCCGACCATGGCAGAGGGAAGCCAGACTCAAGCGAGGGCTACCCTCGGTGGAGTGGGTTGCCCTCACCTAGGTGGGCAAGGGTTGCCCTCACTGGATCTAGCGAGGGCTGTCCTTGCTTGGGTTGATGAGGGCTGTCCTCACCTAACCTATGCGAGGGCAGCCCTCGCTTGATGCCGGAGAGGGCAACCCTCGCAATCCTAGGTAAGGGATGCCCTCGCCCAATGCTTGCGAGGGTGGCTTTCGCTTGAGTCCAACTTCCCTCCACCATGGTTGGCAGAGGGAAGAGAGAAGAAGAAAAAAGACAAAAAAAAAAAAAAGGAAAGAAAAAGACAAAAATGCCATTGGTCATGGAGTTTGGGATAAATGTATCACAATTAGTAAATTTGAAGTTTTTGAGTCACAAAAAAAAAAAGTTCGGGATAAATTTGTCACTCTGGGCAAATTATGGATTTTTTGATGGCTTTTTCCTTTATTTTTAAGGATGCATTAGATCTAATTTTTTGGGATGAAAATGTGCTTATAGCTATAGATTGTACTCTTTTGTTTTCTGGGTTTTGTTTTGTTTTGTAACTCTTTTGGGATTTGCTTTAGTTGGATGCTTTGTAGGTTCTCTCATGTTTGATTATGACACATGGGTGGTTCTCACCGACGAATTGCTCATGGGATTAGAGTTTCAAATTATCCATTTAGTAAAATCCCTAGCTCGATCCAGTCTTGCAAATCAAAACCCAAAACTGTTTAAGATTTAGGACCGGGATCGTTTGAGAAGCGAGTAAACACGATCCACTACCATCATTTTCATGAGCACTCACTAATTAAAAGACGACACGCGATTCATTTCAAGGAGTCGTGTTCTAATATAACGTTGACGATATTCATACAAATTATGACGTGATTAAACCACAATGATTAAACATGTGAAAATGAGCCTTTGTCACTCATTCTGAATCCCCATGCATCGCATGCGCTTGTTTTGCCCATTCATTATAGAACGATTCCGAACACGTCCCCACTAATCCCTTCAAGAATTTCATTCATCTGTTGTATTATTTTCTTCGGATATCTTTTCCTCGTCCAATCAGCTATTCGGGTTTGGTTTCGTCCACGAAAAATTGATAAACGTTGTACAAAATCCGTTACGGTGTTCACGTGATAACAGTCAATGGGCTTAAATACAGTTCTTAGTTTATGGGATTAACGTGAAGCAAATTCAAGTAACTTTAATGCTCTTCGTCAATAGCTTTTTCTTTTTTTTGGTCGATCTCTTCGTCACTAGTTAGAGGCGGCAAAATGGGTGCAAAACCCATATTTTAACTCATATTTAATAGTGTGGATGATAATTAGGTTGCCTTAAATTTTAAAAACAAGCTTAAGTTGGTCATAAATAGGTTACCTAACATCTTAATAGGTCTTAAATCAGTTACCTAACAAGCTTAAATAAATCAGATCATTTTTTTAATTTTTTTAATTTTTTATAATATTTCCTTTTTTTTTTTCTTTTTCTTTTCCCTACGAAATCCGGTGAGGGCCACATGACCCTCACCCGCTACTGGCAAGGGCTTCACGGCCCTCACCCATGGTAGACTTATAATAAAAAAAGAAAAGAAAGAAAGAAAAAAATATAAAAAATAATTTTTTTTAAAATAAATTAATTTTATATAAATTATAAAAATTGTCCATTAAATTTGTATTGCACGGAAGTGTTTAAAAAAATTTATATATTTAGAAAATCATTAGAAATTTGCAAGACATGATTTCCTTTCATATGATCCACAAAGTAGGATTTGCCCTAACAACCTAGGCTTTTGACTTTACGCCTCCTGTCAAATTGGAAACCTTTCATACATTAATTTGCCATCTTCGTCGATTGAATCCAAAATCAATCGTCCACAATCGCCCTGTCAATTTATTAAGACAATTTACAACTAATCTCACCGCGTTGTCAAAACATATCCTACAGCATAAAATATTTTTAGAAAATCATTAGAAATTTGCAAGAGGTGATTTCCTTTTAAACGATCCACAAAGTAGGATTTGCCCTAACAACCTAGGTTGTGACTCTACGCCTCTTGACAAATTGGAAACCTTTCATACATTAATTGGCCATCTTCATTGATTGAATCCAAAATCGATCATCAACACTCGCCCTGTCATTTTTTTTTTTTTTGGTAAAGGTAATAATATTAATGAGGAAGACAGATGTACAAAAGATCGGATCCAAACAAGCACTCTGAACAAAGGAGCAAGAGTGACGGGGATCCGATAAAAGCTCGAGGGCGCCAGCAAGAACACAAAAGCTATGAAACGGACAAACAAGCCATAACAACAGGAAACCGTAGCGTCCCCATCCCTCAAGCCCTCAAAGCTGAAAGCGGAGAACGGAGGAGGAAGGCACCTGTAACTACAAGAACAAGAGCAGACCGAAACACCAGCACCCTAAAGAGGAATAGCTACGAGATGAAAAGATCATTGGGTGGAATCCCCACCCCCTTTGCAGTCTTCTGTTCCTTGGAGAAGGAAGAACTTCCGTGAATGTAAGTGCTTTGTCCTTAACCACCTTGATTAGGTGATTTTTAAGGGCAAGGACTACCAAGGATTCGCCCCCGAAGATAATCGCATTCCTCTTCTTCCAAATGAGATGGCACAACGCACCGAAGGAGAATCGAACTATCCTGTGGTAAAAATCCTTCCCCATGAGGAATTTCCTGGCCCAAGTGAGCGCCTCACTCCAACATCTATTCCTCCATGGCAAGTTACATCTGGCCGCCCAAAAAAAGGCCAAGGAGGCGGAGATGCGACACCGGAAGAATAGGTGTTCGATTGAGTCCGGTTCTTCACTACAAAAAGCACATAGATTAAAATCAATTCAACCCTGATTTAACAACCTCACCTGAGTGGGAAGACGGTTTCTAGATATAAGCCATAGAATAAACTGATGGCGCGGGACTATATCAATATCCCAAATCAAAGAAGCCCACTCCACCCGATCTCTCTTGGTTCTAATGACATTTCATGCAGATGCGATCGAGAAGGAGGCTGATGGATCGCCACACCAAATAAACTTATCATTATAAGCCTCCAAAGTTGGTAAAGCTATACCCCATCTGATTAATATCAGAGAGAACGAGTCACCTAACGGGGTGTATAAGTCAGCAACTACTGCATTATAAGGGAGCCGCATATTGTCCCTAAACAAGGGCGGAACGAATCCATCAAGAGGGCCACATGGAAGCCAGTAATCATGCCATAAGGATACCGATAGGCCATTACCAATTTTCCACCTAAACAAAGTTCTGAAATGCTTTCTAAGCTGGAGGATTTTCTTCCACGCCCAGGAGCAAGTCGAAGGTTGAGATGAAACCCAAAAATTCTTCCTTGTCAAGAAAATGGAATGAATCCACCGGCACCACATCGATTCCTTATCCGAGAAGAGGATCCATATGAATTTGAGCATAGAGGCTTTGTTGCAATCTCTGATATTCCTAATGCCAAGACCCCCTTCAAGTTTTGGAAGACATACATCCTCCCATGCTACTTTTGCTCCTCCACGGCCAAGAGCTGTTCCCTTCCATAAAAATTGCCTCATAATTCTCTCGATGTTTGACAACACCGAAGCAGGAAGCATAAAGACACTTGTCCAGAATGATTGAATCGAGTAAAGAACCGATTGAATCAGCTGCAGTCTCCCTGCAAAAGACAGGAAACGATGCGCCCAGGATTGAATCCTAGCCGTAATACGCTCCGTTAATGCAATACAATCCCCCTTATTCAATCTGGTAGATATGATAGGTACCCCAAGATAGCGAACAGGGAGTTTCCCTTCCTTAAAACCAAATGCCGACTGGATTCTGTTTCGAATAGAAAGGTCACCACCTGCAATAAAAATCTCGCTCTTGTTTTTGTTAGGAACCAATCCACTCCAGGATGAGAATATATCTAAACCTCTTTTCAGCATGGATACTGACGGCCAGTTAGCTTGAGAGAAAATGAAAACATCATCAGCAAAGAATAGATGCTTTAGTTGGACTGGCTTACACCTCCAATAATACCTGAATTCATGATTTGAAGTTTGAGACACCAATAAACCGGAAAACACTTCCATCACTAGGGTGAAGAGATAAGGTGACATAGGGTCACCCTGTCTCAAACCACGTCCTCCCGAAAAAAAGCCATGGAGATCGCCATTTATAGAAATGGAGTATTTAGGAGTCCGAACACAAGCCATGACTAACTTAATGAAATTCTCCGGGAAGTGGAAGGCTAGAAGAACAAGTTCAAGGAACTCCCAATCTATCGTGTCATATGCCTTATGGAAATCAACCTTAATCGCACATTTAGGCAGGTATGGGTGGAGATGAAACCCCGCAAACAATTCCTGAGCCAAGAGGATGTTATCCCTAATTCTCCTTCCTTTAACAAACGCATTCTGAGATGGACTTATCAATACATTTAAAACCGCCGCTATACGATTGGCCAAGATCTTGGTAATCACCTTATATATAGTATTACAACAAGCAATCGGCCTAAAATCGGACACAGCACTGGCGTTATGAACTTTAGGGATGAGAGCAAGGATGGTTGCATTTACCTCTCTCAGCAGCAGGCCGGTGCGGAAGAAGTCATGAATCGCCTCCAGAACCAATGGACCAACAATCTCCCAGTTGGACTTGAAGAATTCAGCCGAGAATCCATCAAGTCCAGGGGCCTTACCTTTGGCTAATGAGAATATCGTAGACTTGATCTCCGCATCAGAAACCGGATTAGAGAGAAGGCACATCTGATCAGCAGCTAGAGGTTGACGAATAACCCGCTCCACCTCTTGGACGGACGGCTTGATTAACGCATCACGGGGAGAGTACAACGAAGAGAAGTAGCTAATGAACACCTGCGGAACCAACTCCTGGTCAGTGATCAGCGCGCCGGTGGGATCCTTCACCGAAAGGATTTTGTTGATTAGCTGTCTCCTCTGACAGACCGGGTGGAAGAATTTCGTATTCCGGTCACCCCGCTTTAGCTATCTAATTCTCGGACTTTTGCCTATAATAAGATTCCTCTTGATTCCTCAATTCAACAAACACCTGACGTTGGCACATTTCTTGATCAGCCAGAGCAAAGCTAGATGGGTTTGATTGAAGTTGAACTTGAGTGGCGTTGAGAGCTTCTCTTGCCTCAGCAGCTCTAGTCGAAATGTTAGAGAAGGCATCACGGTTGAGGGTCTTGAGTTGAGCTTTCAAAATCTTCAACCTAGAAACCAGTTTAAACATAGGGACACCTCTGACCGGAGTATTCCATACACGCTGCACGATCGCCTTAAACTCTGGATGATCTGTCCAGAAATCAAAATATTTGAAAGGTTTCCTCCTCGGGGCCATTTGGACAACTCTTACAACCATCGGCGTGTGGTCAGATGTGCCAGGATTCAAAAAGGACGCCTCCGAATACGAGAAATCAAGGTTCCACTTGCTGTTAACCAATACACGATCTATCTTTCTCATATTCCTCCCGGTCGTAGATGAAGTGGACCAAGTGTAACGAAGCCCAACAAACCTGAGGTCAGTAAGGTCAGTTTGGTCCAAGCACTGGCGGAATTCATCAAAGTACGAAATCCAATTAGTGGCGCCTCCAATACGGTCCGAAGGATCCCTGATAGCATTAAAATCACCAGCAACTAGCCATGGCGAATCGAGGAAGAGTTCACTGCAGCGCTGGAGATTTTCCCATAACGGTCTACGACGGGCAAACGTATGTTCTCCATAGACAGCCGAAATACAAAAACTCCTTCCAGAAAGATTGCATTTTAAAATGCCATGCAACGCTTAGTCATTAATAGAGATAGCAGAAAAGGCAACGAGATCCGGGTTCCATCCAACCCAAATCCTCCCACGCGGAGCATAATCATAATTAGCACACCAATTCCACCCCTTAATGAGGGTGCTGAAATAGAATCAAAAAGCTCTAAAGGAACTTTAGTTTCAAGCAAGCCAATAAAACAAAGCTTATTTACCGCTGCAAAACGTCTAATTTCAGCACGCCTAAGAGGATTTAAGATACCTCTAATATTCCAAAAACCAACAATCATAAAAAAACAAGGAGCAAAATTACCTCTTTTTAGAGGTCCTCGAAGCTGCAACTTCCTTCTTCAAATCTTTTGGACCATCAAATAGGAGCATGCGAAGGTTTTCTTGGAAGCTTGCCATTAACGGCGAGATGAGCCTTTTAGATTCGGGAATATCCCCAACTTGAGAATCTACTCCAATCGGGTTCTCTTGGATACTAGAATTACTAATTTCGTCGGAGGTATCGATTAAAACCAGGGGATCATCCTGAGTGGGAGGGTCCGCTATAGGAGGGGGTAACAACCTTGGCGGGGAATGAATCACCGGATTAAGAGAATTTGACGGGTCGTTTGGTTTCATCATAGACAATTTTTCAACCTCCGCTTGAACAATATCAGCAAGTGCTACAGCATTTGCATCAATAGCAACAGTAGCAGTAGCAGCAGCCTTCCTTGTTGCCTGCTTCATCTTCTTTTTCTTATTTTTCCTATTAACTCGCCCTGTCATTTTATTAACACAATGTACAATAAATCTTATCGCGTTGTCATAATACATCTTACAGCATAAAATAGGACACGTGCATAAAATGGTGATGCACGCAACATTTTATTTTTGGCCATCGTACATTTTTCTTTTTTGACTTGAGAAACTCTATTTTGGAACCACGCCATTGATATAGTTCCTTTCGCTTTTAATATAAAAGTAATCGATATGTAGCGAATCAATGTTGTGGCGGGGACAATCACCTTTGACGTCCCCTATAATATAGTGGTTTAGTGAATCAGATGCTGTCTCAAGTTCCAAAATTGTTTAGTGGTGGGCATTGGGCACAGTGGGAATTGGAGAGGAGTTAAAAATCTATGTGGACAAACTTGGCATATTTGGATGTGGAGTCTTATTCAAAGGAGAATGTTAATAATAATGTGTAAAGAACAGGGGGAGTGGCTAAAACAATTGTATGCTCAAAAGACTGGAATAACAAATTATTTCTGATAAAACAAATGATAGATTTGAGATATTAAGATTGTACACTTTTGACTGATTATTTTAAATTATTTTCAAGAAATTATCAATTAGTTAGTTACAATGGGAATCAAGTTTGATGATGATCTACAAGCGTTATAGTTGCTTGGTACTTTGCTAGACTCATGGGAGACATTTCAAATGTGTTTATCTAATTCAACACCTGATGGTACGATTGCCCAGGATTTGACCAAGAGCAGTGTTTTAAATGAAGAGATAAGAAGAAAGATAGATGGATCACCCTCTTCACATTTTGATACCTTGGTTATTGAGAGAGTGGGAACAAGTAAGTTCTGAGGTCTGAGAAATAGAGATAAAAGCCAAGATAAAAGTAAAGGAAAATATAACAAATTTGCTAATAGTGTCATTATTACCATAAAAAGTGACATATTCAGAAGTATTGCGTCAGTTCAAAAAGAAGAAACATAAAGAGAAAAGTAAAGGGAAGAAAAATGATAATGACAATAATGACAATCATATTGCTGTACTTAAAGAAGACTCTCTTATTATCTTTAATGGTGATGCGATGAATCTTGTATGTCATGCGACAAATTGGGTGATTGATAATGGTGTATTTATTCATACTACATCTCATAAAGATTTCTTTACATCATATAGATCAGGTGATTTTGCATTTGTGAAGATGGGAAACAATGGGCTATTTGAAGTTATAGGCATTAGTGATATGTGCGTAAAGACCAGTAATGGCATAAGATTAGTATTGAATAATGTTAAGCATATACCTTATATTCATTTGAATTTGATTTTCACAAATAAGCTGGATGATGAAGGTATTGCAACACCTTTAGCAATGGTTGATGGAAATTCATTAAAGGTTCTATAGTTGTAACTAGGGGTGAGAAATATTCTTCATTGTATATTATACAAGCAAGTTATCCACTGACAAAATTATTACAGTAGACAAAGAAGAGACAATTAAGTTATAGTACAAAAAGCCTAGTCACATTAGTGAAAATGGTTTTTCAATATTGGTTGAGAAGAAGCTCCTTTCTAAGTATGAAAAGTCCAACGCTTAAGAAGTGTACTCACTATTTAGCAAGTAAACAAACAGAGTTTTATTCAAAAGCCCCCCTCCTTCAAGAAAGTCAGGGATAATTGATTTAATGTATTTTGATGTTCGTGGTTCTATGAAGAAAAAATCACTTAGTGGCTCTATTTATTTTGTTACTTTTATACATGATTGTTCAGGGAAAATTTGAAATTATACCTTGAAAATTAAAGATCAAGAATTAGATGTTTTAAAGTAGTTTCAAGCTTCCATTGAGAGAACTGGAAAAAAGTTAAAACACATTGGAACTGATAATGGGGTAGAGTACATTAGGCATTTTGATAAATATTAGGGTGTTTGACATCAAAGACGCCTCCTAAGATAGTTGAGAGAATGAAGAAAACACTAGTTGAAAGGGTAAGAAGTTTACTTTTATAGTCAAAGCTACTGAGATCCTTTTAGGGGTGAAACTTTAAGTACAGTTGCACATGTATTAAATCTTATTCCCTGTGTTCCTTTAGAGTTTGATATTCCTAATAAAGTTTGGACAAACAAAGATATTTATTATGATTATTTGTGTATCTTTGGGTGCAAGGCATCTGTGCATATTCCCAAAGATGAGAGATCTAAATCTGATGTGAAACATGACAATGCATATTCATTCACCATGGATAGAATATATGTGGCTATAAATTCTATGATCCAATTGAGAAAAAAGTTGTAAGAAGCAAAAAAATTGTGTTTTTGGAAGATTAGACAATACAAAATATTGTGAAATCAAAAATGATTTTAGTACCACAAGTTAGTAATGATTTGATTAATTTCGATTTGGTTCCTCACACACATCTTTTTGCACAAGTTGATGAGGACCAGTAGGAAGTATATGTTCCAAACAATGCACATGTCTAGAACATGCTAAGAAAGATTATGCCATTCCTAAACCAGAAGCTCTATTAGATGCTTCACTGGATGTTCTAGTTTGGAGATTGATCATAGACTATGAACCTTCCGCCATATATTCTAATGATGAGTATGTATTATTGATTGATACAGGTGAACTAGAGTGCTATACCAAAGCAATAGAAAATGAGTGCAAAAGCAAATGGTTTGATGCTTTATAATAATCATACCTTTTAACCGGTCTTTGAAGAACAAGTGGATATACAAGTTTAAGCAAACTAAACATACTTTACAATTATGATATAAAGCTAGATTGATTGTTAAAGGATTCAATCAGAGAAAGAGTATTAACTTTGATTATACATTTTTTCTGGTGGTGAAAATGCCTTCTATTCGTGTAGTGCTAGGCTTGGTGGCTACTCTAGACTTGGAAATTAAGCAAATGGATGTCAAAATAGCATTCCTATATGGTAACTTGGAAGAAGAAATATATGTGGAATAACTAGAGGGTTTCAAAACGAAACGGAAATAGAATTATGTGTGCAAACTGAAGAACAGTCTCTATGACCTAAAGTAAGCACTGAGATAGTGGTACAAAAAAAATTTATGTCAATTATGACGAAGTATGGCTATAAGATAACTTTCTTGGATAATTGCAGGACAAAGTACATCATAAGTGTCAAAACTTGGCATGGAGGGACACTTAAGTGCCAAAGTTAGGAAAGTGACACTTAAGTGCCAAAATCAAAGCAAAATGGATCATTTAAGTGCCAATCGGGCTAAAATGCCGACGTGGCGATACCGAGGGCTAGCAACCCTTGGCCTAGCCGGGCGAGGGTGCCCTCAGCCGCCTCCCCTCCCCCCTCCCTTTTTTTATTAATTTTTTTACCACATCAGCACAAAAACGATGTCGTTTTTGTATTGTCTAACTACCTCAGCATGCAAAACGATGTCATTTTGCACTTCATTCACCGGAAAATCACTACGTCGGGATTTTGGCCGGATTGGCACTTAAGTGATCCATTTTGCTTCGATTTTGACATTTAAGTGTCACTTTCCTAAAATTTGGCACTTAAGTGTCCCTCTATGCCAAGTTTTGGCACTTGGGGTATACTTTGTTCGATAATTGCGTGTTGCCTAAATTTTTTTTGATGACAACTTTATTATACTCTTACTTTATGTTGATAATATGTTGATTGTTGATGGGAACACTTTACTAATTGAGTTATTGAAGTTAAGCAAGCCTTTTGCCATGAGAGCCTTGGGTGCAGCAAAGCAAAATCTTGACATTAGAACTACTTAAGATAGAGATGCTTAGAAGTTGTTCTTGTTGTAAGAGAAGTACATTGAGAAGGTTCTTTAAAAATGTTACATGGATAAGGAAAAAGTGGTTAGTACTCATTTTGTTGCCCACTTCAAATTAAATACGAGGCAAAGTCCTATGACTAATAAAGAGAAGAAACACATGAAAAGTATTCATACGCATTAGCTATCGAAAGCTTAATGTATACAATGGTGTGTAAATGGCTAGACTTGACATGTACAGTTGGCGTTATTAATTGTTATTTGTTATTTGTCAAATCTGAGTAGAGAGCATTGGAATGTAGTAAAGTGGACCATGAGGTATTTTTGGGGAACTTCCAACTTGAAATGCAGTTTTGGAGTGGGAAACTTAAATTAGTTGGATACACAAATACGACTTGCATAGAGATAGTAATACTCATAAGTCTACTTATGGTTATTTGATTTCTTTTTTTGATGGAACCATGTCATGGAGGTCAAAATTGCATATGTTTCTACAATCGAAGCTGAATTTATCATGACAACCGAAACTAGTAAAGAAATGATATGACTGAAGAAGTTCTTGGAAGAACTTGGGTTCAAGCAAAAGAGGTATCCATCATTTTATGACAATCAAAGTGTGATTCATCTTGGTAACAAAAATTATCTTTTTATTCTAGATCAAAACACACTAATGTTAAATATCATTAGATAAGGGGCGTTATAGATGAGAAATTGTTGGAACTCGAGAAAAATCATACAGACCATAATGATTCCAATAGGATGATTAAGACTCTACCAAGGGAGAAGCTTGAATATTGCCGATTAATAGCAGGGATGGTGAATCCCTCCACATCATCGTAAGGAAGAGATTTGTTGTCTAGATTCACTTCTATGTGGAGGAATCCCAATGAATTGCAAGCCTAAGAACTTGAGCCCATATAATAAGTCATATGGAGAAACAAGATTTTTCACTATTTTCTGTGTGGTTGCCACAAAAAATATTAGTTAAGATGCGGTAACAAGAGAGAAAGAGAGAGTAGAAAATCTATGTTGAAGGTAGTGTCTAATTTAAATCAAATTGGTGTTGGAGGTCAATTCATGGTCCGATTGAGCTGAAATTTTGTCAGCGTGTTTATGACACATTCTTCTCGTATCAGAATGGTTTGATTTTCATTTGAAACTCCATACATTAATTTTTTATGGGTTGAGCAAAATCTGCATTTTTTGTGAGATTTATCATTGATCTCTTGTGAAATTTGTGTGTATTGCCAAGAACAATATTTTAATGTCTAAACTGCCATATACCTTTAGTATTTACCAGAAAGAAACTTTATTCACCTAGTTTTGTTGTTAATGAAGATTTTTGAGTGGACTCCAGTCTCTTGATTTTTTTTATCTCCTTATGCCGATTAGGATTTTCATGCAAAAAATCACCTTATATTTGCATGCTTGATATGTATATTGCTCTATTATATTGTCTCCTATTAGGTTTACACAAGCGAGGAAATTATTTTATTCCATTATGTTAATCAGATATTGTTCAGATTGTTATTATTCTCCCAACATAGATTTGGGGTAGTTTGCCTCATGCGACCATAATTCTGTGTTCACTCAGGGCTAGTGGGCTCCATGGCAATGACAATGGGCTTGGTGTCTTGCCCTCGTTCCATTATAGAGCCACGAAGGGAAAGGAACAACAACCATAGTGACCACTTAAAAATAATAAAATAACAATATGAGAATGAGTGGGAATTGCCAATAAATATTTTTGTGTTTCAATGATAGAATTTTTGTTACTGTTGATACCTAATTTTTAGTCGATACATCATTAAAAATAAAAATAAAAAATAGAGAGAAAACCCCAATTAGTTCACAATTAATCGTCACCATTCATCAATAATGCATCATGGCCGTTGAAATAGGCATGTACTCAATCAGTGACCACCCTTCCAACATGGAAGGAGGAGGTGAGGGGTTCAAATTCCCATATTCTCGAGGGATGGGGTGGGGATGCGTAAGTTTCAAGAGTGCATTTCGACTCCCACGCCCTGCAAGAGGCAGGGCAAAAGTCTGAGAGTGAGTGTAAAGTAGGCATAGAGTAAGACCGAAAAAAAAAAAAAAAAAAAACTAAGAAGATCAAATCCTAGCCCTTAGTTCAATCCAAGGGCTAAGATTTGATCTTGCCTGAAAATATATAAAGAAAAAAAAAAAAAAAAAAAAGGGGGCATTTTCACGAGGATCCACTCTCTCTCTATAACGGTTTTCTCTCTCTCTCCCTCTCGGGGGTCGATCGCTCTCTTTTGCACTGCTCTTCCTCGTTCTCCGTCTTTTCTCTCGGGAGCTCTCGTCGAAGGGGAGGGTTTTCTCCCACTGTGGAAAGCAAAAGAGAGAATTCCACTCATTCTCTCTCATTCATGGATCTTCACGAACACACACAGACTTGTTTTCATCTTCATGGAGTCATCGTCGAAGCTTGACATCTGGGATAAAGTAGACGCATGCTTGCACATAATCAAGCTCGATCGGATGAAGATTCATCTCTTCGAACTCTCCATTACTTGATCACAGCAGCAAGACCGAAGCTAAGTCTTCTTTCCTATCCTCTAGTTTTGACTTTGATGCGATCGATTAGTTGATTTTCTTAGCGATCTTAGGCTATCGTGATAGTTTATTCTCATATAGTGCTTTGATCTTGATCAATTTCCTTTCAACAGATTTTGTTGACTCGATTTCGTTGATTTTGTTGACGATGAAGCTGAGAAAATGCTCATAGATTATAACTATGAAGAAGCGGTTGCGATCATCAAGTTTAAAGCTGAGGCGTCCGTTGATGAGTCTCATAAATCGAAGATCGGAGATTGACGTCAAACAAACAAAGTCCAGTGGCAATGACACACTGATGTGTTCACCTCCGAGTGTCGATCTAGAAAAAGGATTAGAGAAGAGCGATCATGATCTGCAAAAGTCATAAATCAGAGGTTAAAGATTGGTGCTGAACAGCTCTTATACCAGAATCTGACTTGGCGTTATCCACGTTCCTTGGTCCTCGAAGCAAAATCAGAGCTAAGTGCTCAATTTCCTTTTTTTCTGTTTTGATTACAGAACAAAATAAAATTCGACTCTCCGCTGATTTCAATATATATATATTTTTTTGTGTTAAATAGCAACTTCGTCATTTCTAAATGAAGAGATCTTCAAAGGCATGTTCTGCGCCGATTCAATCGAGGTAAGTGCGTTGAAACTCCTTTTAATAGCATCTGATGAGGCGAGAGCTTCTTGTGTCGAAAGCATTCTCGACAACGAAGGTTCGGGGCCAGGATGCATTGCGAATCTGATTAGAATCAATACTTGATTGATCTAGAGTTGATTACAGTTAGATCTTTTGGTTCTATGATTTTTGAACTTAGATGACAATTGTTCTGCAACCTCGGGTTCCTGACAGACCTCTTTGTGCGTATGCCCGGAATTGAGTTAGTATATGTGCTTTTTGGTGCTCAATGTCTTCATGAAAGTCGAAGATGGTTTGATTAGCTTTCTAACGAGCTATAGCACACCCTGATCCGATATCATTAGCCACATGAAACCTTCTTTAAAAGTTAGGGAGTAATTCTGGAAAATTGATGTGTTCGTACCAATGTGTTATGTTACAGATTATGTCTATTCTGTGCATGCTTGCTGTTCATATGCCCTGGTATGTGGAATTGTTCGATCGTGCATTTGATGTTTACTGTTCATGTGTGCATTTTCTGTGTTAACTGACATTAGATAGCAAAGCTTTTTGCAGTACAAAGAAGCAAATTTCCTTTGCTACCATATAACCTGGGTGGGATTTTATCTGTTCGCAAGATTTTGCTGCCATGTATTGTTTCCATTTGCTTTCAAAAGTTTCTGTTCTCTTATGCTTCAGTGTCTATGAAACGTTGTGTTCTTACATCCCAATTGTGTCACTTACTAAATGATCTGGTTCGTGATGCATAAAATTTCCAAGTTTTCATGTTGTATTTCCAAGTTTCTGAATCATGCTTTTGGCTTGACATTAATGCTATCTGAGGTTTGAAACATGTTTAGAACATCTTTGAAGCTTGATCAGTTGTGCCCATGATGCACCTAAGCTTGCCTTGATGACTAGATACATTCCATGACTTGATAAACTGATATCTCCCTTTTCATCAAATCTTTTAAAATGATGTCCTTTGTCAATTATCTATAAAACGGTTTTAGGTATCATGTTGGTTACATATTGACTGCTTCATTCCCCTTGAATACATGTGTTGAGCGAATTCAATGGTGCATGTGATTGAATAAGTGATCCTTAGTTGGTTCACTCATTGGTTTGGATTGATTAAGAATCAAGATCGTATGGCCTAAATGCATGTCAATTAATATGCTTCGCATGTGATTGTTAGATAAATGACTTAGGTGCGATGTAGGATAATGTAAGTGCCTTTGGCATGCCGCATAGAACTTGACTTAGGGACTTCGTGACTTTAGTCACCATTTGTGAACATAAAAAAAATGTCTTGCTTTGGATTGTTTTGATGTTTCTTTCATTTGTATGCATCTAGTCATCCAGATTTCTTAGATTAGGTTTAGATTAGGGCCCCAAAGATGGACCTTTGCGTGAAGATGGTGGAGGTCGATGTCCACTCCGACCGTTGTCGTGTATTATTTGTTTTCCCGACATATGTCTCGGGTTGCATGCATTGTATAAAACCCGACGAGTTGCGGGTTTCCTTTCTTTCCCAATTGTTTTCTCTTTTATATTTTTAGAATTACATGATTAGGTTTAACTGCTTTTCTTGATTGTTTACTTAATGTCTTGCAATTTCATTTTCATTGTTTGTTTTCCTTTCATTTCTTAGGAATATAATATAATGAAAGTAATCCACCACGCATCATCATTTAGTATAGAATTGACGATCCTGAAAATATAAAAAGAAATGCATGGACATGTTAGGAAAAACCCAACATACAGTTTAGGTACCGAAAGGGCGCTAATAGCAATATTAGCGTAACCAAGTCTCCGAACCTAGATATCTGGTTACGTAAGAATATAGGGAATACTCCCGACCCTCGATTGGGTTTCTAGCCGACCTCCAAAATGAGGCTAGTGGCAACTCCTGTCTATTTTTTAGGTTGTTATAAACAACTAGATTGCGTAAATAAACCCGATGTCACGCGGGGTACGAGCTTGGGAGAGCTCGCGAGGGAACTTTCGTAATCAAGTACCCCTAAACCCGACCTTTCCCACATTGGACATTCGAGGGGTGGCGAGATCAGGTCGCGACAGTTACATACTTCGGCTGCACGGGCTGGTGTCTTTATATAATACAAGTGAGGTTTTCAGAATTAATAAGGGACATAATCATGATCTCTTCTCCTTAGAAAGAATTAATCTTGCTTGATGAGCAAGTGATGGAGAGACTGTAGCTGAATCAAGACATGTCATCGTGATCTCCTCTTTGGAAAGAATTGATCTTGCTTGATGAGTAAGTGGTGGAGAGATTGTAGCTGAATCATTATACATCATCGTTTCCTTTAACATCCCTTGCAAGCTGATGTGGCAGAACATACGGTAAGCTTGGACTGTAGAAGTCGAAAGCGAGTTGTGAAGTTATCGATGGGTTGATTGATAGTGGAGATATGCTGAACATGTGGTTGATTTTTGGAGATCGATTCTCGCATAAAGTGGTAATCAATTTTCACATGCTTTGTTTGAGCATGAAAGATGGGGTTCCTTGTTAGATAGATGGCTGAAATGTTGTCACACCAAAGAACTGGAGGGCCTTGCCAATAGACATCGAGATCGCATAAGAGAGCCTCGATCCAAATGAGTTCAGTAGTTGTGTCGGCTAAGCTTTTGAATTTGGCCTCTATGCTGGATCAAGCGACTGTCCATTGCTTAGGGAACTCCATGAGATAAGATTTGAGCCAGGGAATATGCCAAAACCGCCAACTGACCGTCTGGTGTCATGGTCCCCAACCCACCCTGCATCAGAAAAAGCATGTAGATGGAAATTGCAGTCACGAGTAAAGAGTATGCCGTGGTGCTGTGTGCTGCGAAGAAGCGCAATATGCGTTTGACAAACTGCCAATGGACCTCCATAGGTGCATGCATGAACTGATAGGCAGTATTGACAGCAAAGGCAATGTCAGGCCGAGTGAGGGTAAGACACTGCAATGCACCCACAGTATTACAATAAAATGCCGGGTCCGAGAACAGCTCACCACAATGAGTAAATGGAATATCCGAGCCCGTTACACATAGGGTGGCGATAGGCTTCGCATCTTGGTATTTTGCTCAAGCAAAGAAGATTCACTGCATATTTTGTCTGGTGAAGAAGAATACCATCCTAAATGCGTTGTAGTTCGATCCAAGAAAATAATGGAGTTCACTTAAGTCTTTGCTAGCAAATTCCTTTTGCAAAGACTTGAGGAGAGAATATAGAGGTTTTGTAGGGGATCTTGTAATTATGATATCGTCAACATAGATGAGCAGGAAGATATTATATTGGGTTATATGCAATATAAACAGTGAGGATGGTGGGGATCAATGAAACCTGGTGGCTGATCCATGAATATTTCTCTAGTGAGATCATCATGGAGAAAGGATTCATGACACTAGCTACCGAAGTTGCCAACCTCAAGAAAATGAAACCACAAGGACTGTGGGAACAGCGACATGTTTCACCACTGGACTGAAGGTTTCATTATAGTCAATTCCCTGCTGTTGATGAAAGCCCTTTGTAACTAATCTGGCCTTGTACCGTTCAATAGAGCCATCTACATGAAACTTGACTCAAAAGACTCATTTGCCGCCAATGGGCTTACAGTGCTGATGAAATTCTACAAGCTCCCATATCTGATTTTTCTGCAGTGCAATATACTCTTTGGCTATAGTTTTTCGCCAGTTCGGGTCTTTTACCACCTCACTGTAACAAGATGGTGTGGATGGGACTACTACCGAAGTGGTGAGTGCATAGGTGTGATCGTTTTGCACATGGCGGTGGGGAATGGTGCCGTCTTGAAGTCTAGCCACCATGAGGTGGGTTGATGGCACCAGTTATGGGGGCGGACCAGTAGCCTACTAGGTTGTGGTCCATGGGACAGTTTCAGCAGCAAAAGATGGCACTTCCGGTTGCAGTTGGAGAGACATTGAGTGGGAGGCGATGGGATTGTTGTGCACAGGTGTCGACATGTCGGATGCATCAATCCTTGGTTCCTGCATATGTGAATCATTAGGTTGCAAATGCATGAGTGGGGGAACATAAAGGGGTAACTCCAATGATGCTGGTGGGGACACATTTGAGGACAAAGAAAACGATGACATATCCTGATTCAGCTACAATTTCTCTACCACTTGCTCATCAAGATCAAATTTTTTTTTTTTTTAAAGAGGAGATCACGATAACGTGTCTTGATTCAGCTACAATCTCTCCACCCTTAGCTCAAGCGAGATCAATTCTTTCCGAAGAGAAGAGATCATAATCATGTCCCTCATTAATTCCGTAACCCTAGCTTGTATTATATGAAGACACCACCCTGCATAGCTGAAATATGTAACAAAAATTCTATCACTTACACACAAAAACACTTATTTGGCAATTGCCACTCATTCTCATCTTGTTAGTTTATTATTTTTACATGGTATACGAGCTTAGTTTATTATTTTTACATGGTATACAAGCCATATCTTGCAAAAGCATAAATGGCAAACCAATCATATTCACCCCCATCTTCCCCAAATGTAGCTACTAGCAATCAATCAAGACACGTGATCTCTTCTCTTTAGAAAGAATTGATCTTACATGAGCAAATGGTGGAGAGAATTTAGTTGAATCAAGATACATCATCATTTCCTTTAACAACTGCAATCTCTATTGTTTCCCTTTGATCGCTGTCGCTTGCCTCATGCGATCCTAGGTTTTCGGTCACACCACGCCAACCTCTTCCATGGTCGCGATGGTGGGGCTCGGTTTCATTAATACGGGGGAGTTTTGATCGGTTGTGTGAAAAGGCAAAGCAGTGCTGATGACAGTGACGATGGCAATTTCATATTTTTTGAGGAATCAGATTCCACAAGAAATTCAAATTTTGACTTCTTTCCAAACATGAAAGGAAATTACTCGGTGTAAAAAGTTGAGAAAATTCGAATGGCCATAAGTAGCCAACTCTGGGGATGGCAATCACAATTATTAATCAGAAAATCGCCGAAGCTAGAAAACACATGGTCCTAAGTATCTGAAGTCCAATAAAAACTAAAAATGAGAGCTAGACTAACATATATGGTGGTGGTTGATGGAAGAAAATGCTGGACTATAATAGAGTATTAATATTCACAAGACTACATAAGCAAAGTAAGTTTTTTGAGAGAAAGGCTACACACAGACAATACAAACTTGATCCGGTCCTCCAAATCAAAACCCAAAATCGTTTGAGGATTAGTGGGGTCGGATTTTTCGCGAGGCGATTAAACACGGTCCCCCTCCCATCATTTTTGTGTGAACTCAATAATCAAAACGCGACAGACGATTACCCCCGAGGAGTCATGTTCTAATGCAGCGTTGACGACGTTGGTGCCGAATCTGTTTTTGACAGTCTGCTGGCAATGTGAGTGCACCTTTACGTGGGTTCTCCCGAAACCGACCCTCAGCACCCCCACGTTTCAATCATGGTACCAACAATTCTAGGACAAGTTATTGTTCTCTTTCGGGAGATGCGAACTAGGTCGTACGAAATGACAATGATTTAAACAAGGGAAATGAATCTGTGTTAGTTGCCCTGATGCATCGCATGCCCTTGTTTTGCGTCACTCACTTCAAAAATTTCATTCATCGCTTTTAATTTCTTCTTCGGACCATATTTCCCTAAGCAATTTACTTTTTTCCAGGAAAAGTGATTGACTCGACCTGAAAGTAACTTAATATTATCTATAAGCAGTCACATCATTCGCGTGACAATAGTTAGGGTTAAAACCAATCCAGAGTGCTTAAAAAACAGTTATTAAGTTGTGTGATCTTCCTGCATCAAATCCAATAGATTGAGGCTAACCCTCTTCGTTGCTGGACTAGACTAGACGGAGAGAGTGACGTTTGTCGGAGATGATTTTACTAGCCTTTTGGACCAATAATTGTTCTAGTGGGACACGACCCTACGCAAGTGCTCGTCCTTTCCCACATTTTGTTTTCTTTCCGATTTCATTCCTCTCCTCGAGTCACAAGAGTTGAATCATGCTACCTCTTTATCACCGAGGTGATTTGGCAAGTAAGTTAAGAATTACTCTAAATGATTTGGAAACACCCTTATCACATATTCGAATTTTCAAATCAGTTGTTAATCTCAAAAAGTCCCGATTCATCGATGACCTAGGATTCATTTGTGTACTAGGTGGAGCACTCCACCTTCACTCCAACTCGTTTCCAGTAATGCCACGGTGATGGATTCACTCAATCTTAGTACTAAGTTTGATTAAAATCGAACATTGTGATTCATGAGTATGAAAATTTTATAATAAAAAATTTGTCACATCCCGATCTTCGGGCACGCACACATCCTTCTACATGGTCAATTTTATAATGCGATATTTCAGGACTATGTATCGCCGACCTTGTAATTTAATACATATGCAGAAGCAGTTATAAATCCCCAGACAATAAAACAATGTGATAGAAAAGTAATGCCATATTTTTCATATTGAAATTTACAACCATACTTTTATACAAAGCATAACTCCAAGCATATTCACAAACTATTCACCACTTCCTAGTCTCACTTTATTCACATATAAACAAGGTTCACAAAAGAGGATGGGATCTCAGTCCTGGTTATACTCAAGATCATCCCGATCCTTTTTTGACTCTTCTGACTCGCTTTCCTCCTCCTCAGGCTCCTTGTCTTCTTCAGGCTCTTCTTCTACCGGCTCCTCCTCAAGATTCCCCCAATCCTCGTCGTCCTCTGGACCTTCCATTTCTTGTTCCATGATCTCACCTTCCTCAAAATTTTCATCCTCTACAATGAATATTGGGGAAGACGACTCACTCCCAAGCGCAGGGTCTCTGGCATCATCTACACCTCCACCCTCGGGGTCTGTAGTCCCCTTACCAAAAGCTTTCTCTAGGATGGGGAAAGGTATATTCTCTTCAGGGATGGGACCTACTCTTCACCCATCAAAATAATAATGATACCAAGACCGATACTCATGGGCCTTAGGTCGTCCTGGCCGACTTCAACCCACACCATTAACTCAATCAAAACGTATTCTAATGCCTCTGGATGAGGATGAACATGGAAGTGAGTTTCTTCTCAGTGATGTCCACTGGAATGCCAAACTGCTCTAGAGGAGGGGGAGGTACCGGTGCTGCCATCTAGGGGCCTAAAATGGTTATACAATAACTATTAAGACTATGTCTCAATAAGTTCTACCCCACTAAGACTCGATTAGAAAACCAATATGTCATAAGGTTGCCTAAACACAGCATGAGTCAAAAGACTTACCTTGGCATCAATCCCAACCTGCAATTCAAGGTTATATACAAATGCTTCATATATTGCATCAAACAGTCAATCAATTCACGACAATTGGATCACATCATTGATCAATCGACTTAGTTAATTACATGTCAGTCGGACCATTTCTAGATCATTCATTCCACACCATATAACCTCCAATAGTACACTCAGTCACATAGCCATATTAATGCTCTCGAGCATCGATTTCACCAAGGTGATGTATACACTAGACAATTGTATGCATTCTTTAGGGCACCATTTTCGCTAGTGATGTCCTTAATCACCGAACTATGTATGCCTGTAACGATGTATTTAATAGACAGTTACGTGCATTCTTTAAGGCGCCGTTTTCACTAGTGATATTCTAAATCACTGAACCACTTATGTCTATAATGATGTATGTACTAGACAGTTACATGCATTATTTAAGGCACCGTTTTTGCTAGTGATATCTTTAATCACCGAACCACATAGGTCAATAACATCGTATTTGACTGATTGTAGCCAAGAGTATTTCCAGTTTACTCTCACAATTCTCTCCACTTTACAACTCATCAAAGCATTATAAATGATGAATAACTAAACTCGGCCATCTACCAATCAATCATTTAACTTCACTCAATTTCAATCAATTTATGATAAATTGATAAAATATCACAATTAATTCAATTTATGCAACGTAGAGCTCAAATAAATAAACAGACTGCACTACGACAATCAGCACGGAATTTCGATTGTCAACTATCCCTGTTTAATTTCCGAAAAATAAATAAATAAATAATTAATTAATTTCGAAAATTAATAAATAAATACTAAAAATCCAATTTATGCCTGTAATGCCTAATTGAAGCTCAATAAGGGTTGGGAAAAGTCCTGAGATGCATTCAATAAATAATATAGACCATCCTTGAGCTAATTACACTAACCACCTAACTAATATGTAATGCAATTAACTAATAATCACTAATCCATTCTAATCTAACCACCTAATCCTACTTAATTAACACTAATCAACCCTTCAGCATAATTAGTTTACTAAGCAAGGATTAATGAAATTACTCACCGGAATTACGCGCAAGTCGGATTAAATTGATGAGGACGACATGAGGGTTGTTTCTTCCCAAAGTGGGACTCGGGTTCGAGGCCCAAAACACCTCGAAACAAACCTTGAATAGTGCTAGAAACCCAATTTTCCAGTTGTTGTTCTTGGCTGGTCGAATCTGGTCCGGTGGCTGAGATGGTGAGGCAAGGCCGGTGAAGGGTGAACAGAGCTTCGATGAGGCCGAACGATGGCCGGATGGAGGTCAACGGTGGCCAAACGACTCTAGCTTAGCTGCTGGATGGTGGCACCCCTTGGACAACGACTGGACTGGCGTGAGGGGAGACGGACGTTAGCTCGGTGGTGGTGGTGCACGCGTGAATGACGGAACGGTGGGCGGCGTGCGGTGTCCAGGCGGCTTGTTGGCGACAGCGAGCTACTTTTGCTCTTCCTCTACTGCTTGCTGGTTGCGACAATGGGGGAAAGAGAGAGGAAGTGTTGTCCACGAGAGAGTGAGGAGAGAGAGAGAGAGAGAGAGAGAGTTGAAAAGTGAAAGAAAGTGGATGAAGCAAAGTGAGAAATAGCAGAGCAGTCGGTTGGGGGGGGGGGGCTTCGCATGAGGGAAAAAGAGAGAGAGAGAGAGAGAGAGAGAGAGAGAGAGAGAGTTGAAAAGTGAAAGAAAGTGGATGAAGCAAAGTGAGAAATAGCAGAGCAGTCGGTTGGGGGGCGGGTAGGGCTTCGCACGAGGGAAAAAAGAGAGAGAGAGAGAGAGAGAGAGAGAGAAAGAAGTTGTGGCCAAGGGGGAAAGGAAACGTGCGTAAGAAGGAGGAAAGAAAATGGTGTTTGGCCAAAAAGGGAAAAAGAGAATGGAGAGAAAACAAAAGAAAAGAATTTCCTAGAATAGAAAATTCTCATCCCATTTGGTTTTGAATAAGCTCAATGATTCCCAAAAGAAATTTCAAATTAGAGCACTTGGTCCCCACTTGCATTTTTGCATCCAATTTCCCTCTTGATTTTCTCTCAATTGACTCACAAAATCAATTGATGTCTCATTTATCAAATTGATTATTTTCCTCACCCAAGAATCCATCATGCTTCTCAATTTCACAACCAAAATTAATCACCGGCTTCAACCGAACGAAAACGGTCATAAACTGATTTTTTCCCAAAAAGTCTCGGTTGTCAGAAAAATCTTCTAAGACTAAGTCGTGGGTCCTAAAATTTATTGTAACATGACAGAACCTTCAATTTCTGAAATTGGACTTGAATCGGCGGTTAATTTCCTTTGGCGCGTTTTTAGCGTGATCTAGAGTACTGTGTGGTTTTAGAACTTTTTGAGGCAAATGACCCGTGGTCAATTTTATTCGAACCACAATGAACCCATTTAACTCAATGGTGACTCTCGATTGTTATGAAAATCTCAAGGATTCAATTATGGATACAATGTACCAAAATGACAATAAAATCATAATAGTGTCGGTCGATGAGAATTTTCCAATTTAGTGGAGTCACCCACGATCAGCCATACATCTCAGTCAAACAGACCTATCTCTGATCTTAAATCGATTTTTAACTGTGCCGCAATGACATCTAAAAATGAGCACGGTCGAGAAGTCGATTCCTGGTCGAATTCTCAAGTTTATTGCCCTAAAATTTCTTAATTGCTTACCCAGATAATCTAGTTATCTCAAGAGTGATCGACTCTGAGAATAGCCCTATAAACACATCAATGAAATGGCCGATTAATTCAGTATAAACAAGTTGAAAGATTCAGGATGTCACAACTATTCCTCTTTTATAAAAATTTTGTCCTTAAAATGTAAACCATTACAAAGCTTGATGGGGGTATAATTCTCTCATTGACTCCTTAGTCTCCCACGTCGCTCCTTTAATACCATGGTGTTGCTAGACCACTTTGACCAACTAGATGGTCTTTGTACGCAAAACTTGCTCTTTGTGATTGACAATCTGAACTGGGCTTTCGACGGATGACACATGATCATCCACGTCCAATTCCTCGAAATTGAGCACTTGGGTCGGGTTAATTTTGTACTTCCTTAACATCGACATGTGAAAGACATCATGCACTTGCGCCAGTCTTGGCGACAACGCAAGACGATATGCTAGATTCCTGATTCTTTCAAGAATCTTAAACAGGCCTACGTACCTCAGACTTAGCTTGCCTTTCTTACCAAAGCATGAAGTTCCCCTCATTGGTGACACTTTCAGAAAAACACGATCACCAACTTGGAATTCCAAAGACTTTCGACGCTTATCTAAATAACTTTTCTGTCTGCTCTGCGCTATCTTTTAATCTGTCCCTGATCACTGTCATGGCATCTACTCACTGCTAAATCAACTATGGGACTGTGATTTTTCTTTTCCCGACTTCATCCCAACACACTGGAGTTCTGCACGCTCTGTCCTAGAATGCTTCAAATGGAGCCATCTTGATACTTTTCTGGTAACTGTCGTTGTAGGCGAATTCCACCAGATGAAGCTGGTCTTCCCAACTTCCCTTGAAGTCTATTACACAAGCTCTCAGCATGTCCTCGAGGATCTGAATCGTCCTCTCAGATTGACCATCCGTCTGAAGATGAAATGTCGTACTGTACTGAAGCTTTGTACCTAAAGCACTCTACAAGTTTTTCCAAAAAGCAACAGTAAACCTTGGGTCTCTATCAGACGTTATTGTAACCGACACTCCATGCATTCGAACCACTTAATGCACATACGATCTACATGTCTATCTAGACTCAGGTCTTTTCGAACTACAATGAAGTGAGCCGACTTTGTCAGCTTGTCGACTATTACCCAAATTGAATCATTTCCTCTTTGACTTCTTGGTAATCCAGTCACGAAATCTATCATGATATGCTCTCATTTCCATTTTGGGATCGCGAGATGTTGCAAAAGAAATTGCCTAGAATAGAAAATTCTAGAAAAGAATTTCCTAGAGGTTGCAAAAGAAAATGGGGAGAAAACAAAAGAAAAGAATTTCCTAGAATATAAAATTCTCATCCCATTTGCTTTTGAATAAGCTCAATGATTCCCTAAAGAAAGTTCAAACTAGAGCACTTGGCCCCCACTTGCGTTTTTGCATCCAATTTCCCTCTTGATTTTCTCTCAATTGACTCTCACAAAATCAATTGATTTCTCATTTATCAAAATTGATTATTTTATTTATCCAAGAGTCCCTCATGCTTCTCAATTGCACAACCAGAATTAATCCCCGGCTTCAACTGAACAAAAACGGCCATAAACTGACTTTTTCTCAAAAAGTCTCGATTGTTAGGAAAATCTTCTAAGACTAAGTCGTGGGTCCTAGAATTTATTGTGACATGACAAAATCTTCAATTTTTGAAATCAGACGTGAATCGGCCGTTAATTTCCATTTTGCGTGTTTTTAGCATGACCTAGACTACCATGTGGTTTTCAGAACTTTTTAAGGCAAATGACCTATGGTCGATTTTTTTCAAACCACAATGAACTCACTCGACTCAATGGTGACTCTCGATTGTTATAAAAATCTCGAGAATTCAATTACGGACATAGGGTACCAAAACGCCAATAAAATCAAATTAGTGTGGTCAACGAGAATTTTCTAATTTAATGGAGTCACCCAAAATTGGTCACACATCTCAGTCGAACAGACCTATCTCTAATCTCAAATTGATTTTTAAATGTGCCGCAATGGCCTCTAAAGATGAGCATGGTCGAGAAGCCGATTCCTAGTCGAATTCTCAAGTTTATTACCTTAAAATTTCTTAATTGCTTACCCAGATAGTCTAGTTATCTCAAGAGTGATCGGCTCTAAGAATAGCCCTATAAACGCGTCAATAAAATGCCCGATTAATTTAGAAGAAAATTGGGTGAAAGATTCAGGATGTCACAAAATTGCCGAGGTTGGGACACCTTGAGTGTCATAACTTGGCACGGAGGGACACTTAAGTGCCATAACTTTGAAATTGTACACTTAAGTGCCAATATCGGAGTAAAATGGAACAGTTAAGTGCCACTCCGGCGAAAATCCGGTCAAATGGCTAACGTGGCAATTTTCCGGCAATTTTGGTCCAAAACGGCGTCGTTTTGCACGCTGACGTGGCGATAAAATGCAAAAACGACGCCATTTTGTGTATGATGTATAAAAAATAATTAAATTATATTTAAACTAAATTTTATTTAAAATTTAAAAAATTAATAAATTAATTAATAAATTAATTTTAAAAAAAAGGGTGGGGGGACGTCGAAGGGGGCGGTTGAGAGCTGAGCCCTCGCCGCCACCGCCTCCCCACCGTCGCTGGGAGGGCCGACAACGAAGGGGGTAGGGTTGGCCGGGGTCGCCGGCGCTCGGCCGACCAGCGGCGAGGGCTACGAGCCCTCGCCGGATCATGGCAAGGGCCGTGACCCTCACCCCAGATCTAGGCGAGGGCTCGCGCGCCCTACCCGCCGATTGACCGGCCTCGCCGGCCGACCCTCCCCACTCCGTCGCTGGCCCTTCTCGACGGCGGCGGGGAGGCAGTGAGGGCCCGCGACCCTCTTCCCATGCGAGCCCTCCCCCAGATTTGGGGTGAGGGTTGTGGCCCTCGCCACAATCCGGCAAGGTCTCGCGGGCCCTCGCTACCTCCCCCCCGCCGCCGAGAAGGGCCGGCGATGGAGTGGGGAGGGTCGGCCGGGGTCGCTATTCTTTGGCCGAGGCTAGCGAGGCCAGCCGACCGACGGCGAGGGTCGCGGCCCTTACCGCAATCTGGCGAGGGCTCGCAGCCCTCATCGCTGGTCAGCTGGGGGCCGACGACCCCGGCCGACCCTCCCCCCTCCGTTGCCAGCCCTTCTCAATGACGACGGGGAGGCAGCGGCGGCGAGGGCTCAGCCCTCGGCCATCCCCTTCGACCTCCCCCTTTTTTTTTTTACTTTATTATTTTCTTTATTTTTTTTATTTTTTTAATATTTTAAATAAAATAAAATTTAATATTATTATTTACACGTCGAGACACAAAATGGCGTCATTTTTGCATTTTCTCGCCACGTCAGCATGCAAAATGATGTCGTTTTGAACCAAAATCGCCGGAAAATTGCCACGTAAGCCATTTAGCCGGATCTTCGCCAGAGTGGCACTTAAGTGTTCCATTTAACTTCGAAACTGGCACTCAAGTGTACCATTTTGAAGTTATGGCACTTAAGTGTCCTCCTATGCCAAGTTATGGCACTTGGGCTGTTCTTCTGCCCAAAATTGCCCAAAAAGTGTCATGACGCAGGTTGCCCTTCTCACTTTTTTGTCTTGTCAAAAGAAAAATTATGCAATCTTTGGATAATGAGGCCAAATGGGGTACGAAAAAGTTCATGTGAAAACGCATAGGAGAGAAAATTTGAATGTTATGATATCTCCTGCCCTCTTTCCTCTCGCCTCCTTCATCTAAACAATTTAACTATTATTTTTTTCCATGACTTCCTTTGTGTTCGGTGTTTCCCAATTTTTCTAAATGAAATATTAAGGGGAGCAGTGTCAAAAAAAAAGTTTTAAACTTATTACATTGGTACCTATTTAGTTCTAAACCTTTCAATTAGATCAATTTAATTCTAAACATTTTTATATTTGTATTAATTTAGTCTATCTTGCCAATTTTAACAGGTGATGCTAACATGGATGCCGACTAGCACTGACATGGACAATGACTGGTGCCAACACTGACATGACCATTATTTAATAATTTTTTTATCTTTTTCGAATTTTTTATTAATTTTTTTCTTTTTCTTCTTCTTTTTTCTTTTTTCATTTCTTTTTTTTTTTTTTTTCCTGCTACCTCCTTTGGCTTCTCTTTTTCGCAATGGCTGGTGAGGATCCAATGAGACTTGCTAGCCACAGCCCTCGCCGACCACCGACGAGGGTCGTAGCCCTTGCCCAGCCTTGCCCACGGCCCTGCATGAGGCTAGAACCTCGTCAACCACTACAAGAAAAGAATCCAAAGGAGAAAGAAGAGGGAAAAGAAAAGGAAAAAAAGAAAAAGATTAATAAAAAATTTGAAAAAAATTATTAAAAATCTATCATGTGAGTTTTGGCCAGATGATCGGGGCCAATCAATGTCCATATCAATGCCAGCCAGTCAAAAGGCCGGATGAATTAAATTAGTACCAATGTGAAAATATTTAGAATTAAATTAGTCTAATTGAAAGATTTATAATTGAATTAGTACCAATACAATAGACTTATAACTTTTTGATACTTTTCCCAAATATTAAGCTATAACTAAACATATCATATATTATAAACTAGTGATTAACAATTTCAAATGGATTTCGCCTTGGTAAATCACTTCGTGTAGTATGAGCATATATACAGTTTTCTATTCCTAGGATGACATGCGTCATTTAAGGCGCGCATAACAAAATTTTTATTTCTCTATTTCTCTGTTTTTTTGTTCCCCAGAACAGGTTTGGAACATAAATCCGTTTGGTAACACAATTTCATTTTTCTATTTCTGGAACATATTTCTATTTCAGAAATAAATTTGGAGCAGAAATCAGAAGTTAAAATTTTTAACTTTTTTATTTCTAGAACAGAATTGAGAAATCAAAATTTTTCTCATTGTTCACTCTCATCACTGCCCGTCACCCACTTGTCGTTCGTGGGATGCCGAACGCCCGCCACCGATTGCCAACCGCTCGCCATCAGCCCTGGCTACTAGCTATCGACTGCTAGCCACTAGATGCCGAACACCAGCCACCGCACTCCAGCCGCCTATCGCTAACCATCAGTCGCCGGATGCTAGACGCCCATCAATTGTTGGTTGCTCATCGCCAATCATTATATGCCGAAGGCTCATCACCAACCATTGGATGTTCACCGGTGACCATCCGCCGCTCGCCACCGGCCGCGATGTTAGCCGCCCACCCACCCACCCACCTCGAACTCCGTCCATTGGCCACCCGCCGCCAGCCTCGTGTCGCCGAACTTCGAATGTCGAACTCCAAAAATTGGACGCCGATTGCCGATCATCAAACTCCGGTGTCAAACTCGGACTTTGGCTGCCCACCGCCGGTCGCGGACTCCGGTGTTAGACTTCGAACTTTGGCCGCCCGCCACTATTCGCCGAACTCCAATGTCGACTCCGGACTTTGGCCGCCCGCCGCTAGTCAACAAACGTTGAACCCCAATCGCTAAACGTCGACTCGGCCACCAAACACCGGTTGTTGCCACTCCTAGAAATGGAAATTTTATTTTATTATCAAACAAATTTTTATTTTAAAAATAGAAATTTTGAATTATTATCATACGCATTTCTTTACTTAGAAACTCGTCCATGGAATAGAAATTGAGAAATAAATTTCTAGCCATAAATTGACTTATGTTCTATAAATTTTGTCATGCGCACCCTTACTTTCTTGTTTGTTCATTTTCTTCATTTTTCTTAGGCAAATATCTCAAAAAAGTAGATTTTCTCTTCTATACACTAGGCAAACTTTATTTGTCAACTCAGTACAATATTTGATCTAGTCAAGTGAATTTGTGCATTTTTAACCTTATTTTTGCATCTATTCAAAAAAAAAAAAAGAACCCTATATTTGCAATACTTATTGTTGTGAATTTGAAGTAAAATTTAACAAGACTCAACATAGAATACGATATGAGAACACAAGTTGATCTTTATCTATTGGCAAGATCGAGTTTATGTCAAATCTTATTTGCCGTCCTAATGAGCCCATGAGTAATATTAAGATGTGTTACTCTCTCTATTCCTTTGGTCAATGTTTGGTGAATACACGACTTCTCATGTTAGAAGATTTCACACTGCAAAACTTGAATTTGTTGACTTCCACGTACAGTTTCGAATCAAAAGCCAAACGAACAAGACACAAGTTGAGAGAGGGAAGCAGAACAAAACTCCTTCGATGGAAAACAGATTGTCAAAATAAATACCACTTATAGGTTGGACGGTGAGAAAAACTAAATAGCAAAAATGGAGAAAATCTGAACCGACCATGTGGGGAATGACCGACCACCGACAAGAAATTCAATATTCAATATCTGGTCACCTTGAAACTTAATGGAACCCTTGTCTCATAAATCCACACATATTTTTAATCCAAATCTCGAAGGTAAGAAATTCAATGGCGACTTGCCGAAGATATTGATCATCTTAAATGATGATTTCGTTCACCTATAGTGTTGTCCGGCCATAGCGCATTTTAAATGTATGCATGGATTTTCCATGTGACTGTTTCCTATTGAAGTTTGAGATTAAAGTGACCGACCGATGGGTATTCTTAATTTATGGTGTCAATAGGTGAGCTGGCAAGAATAGTGATAGGAAAAATTAAATCCATAGTAGATAGAATAGAACTAATACGGTCAAATTGCTACTCAGGCTTTAATCCTTTAATGGATTAATAAACTTAAAACATTTTATGCTCATACTAGCAATAAGCTCATTGTGAGGTCCTATAGCCAAGCGTATGCTATCTCTGTATATATCTTAATATGCACTCTAATCAAGGTATGTCTTATCCTTTCTTAATATCCAAAGTCTCTCTTGTTTCCTTTTAAGCATTGAAGAGATCCCCTGGACAAATGCTGAGGAAACTCTTTTCGTGCTCTTCCAGTGCTTTTCAGACCATGGAGTACATGAATCAACAAGCGTAGATAGTTAATAACATTGATTAGTTATTTTAATGGAGAACTTAATCAGCCACAAAGAATGATATTAATAGTGGGTCACTTCGTGCGTCCATCCCTTTTTGAAAATGTGCACTATGCTTCTATCAAATATAAATGAATTATATAAAGAAATGGAAGAAAATGCACATAGAGCTTTATAGTGATTCAGTTTAGATCAAAACTACATTCACTCTCTCATATTAACAGTTTAGATCAAAACTACATTCGCTCTCTCATTTTAACAGCTGCCTATAAACTAGATTCCACAAATAATCTCTTAAGTAATTACAACGTAGCACTTGCTACTTCTACCAAAACTAGCATATCATCCTAACAAAACCCAAGCATGCTACAACATTCATACACTCCTCAAATAAGATTATGATCAATGACAAGTATTCTTTGTGTCGCAACCTAAATTTCGGGTGCACCACCTAAAACTAGGTTAATGGACTACTAAGTTTTTAAACTTAGCTCGGGCTCTCCCAAGCCCATACTAATTCGCGACTTAGGTTTAAGTTCTTAACATGCAAATGATTATTATATAGGAGTCGTCACTAATCAGTTTATGGTAGGTCGATTAGACACCTAAGTAAAATAATTGGAGGATTATTTTACTCCTACGAACCAGAGACTAAGGGTACGGGGACTTGGTTATATTAGATTTCTCTAATGCCCTTTCGGTACCATTTCTTTTTAATTTTCAAAAAATGGTTTTTGCAGGCAACTTAGGTTTATTTTAACCTAAATTCCTATCATGCAATATGGTGATCATATGAGTACTCAATCATTATTAAACACTTGATGAATCAAACAAATTGCATCAAAAGAAATAAACACACAAAGCAAGCAAATATTTTTTTTTGGGTTTTCTTTTATCTCAAAATTAAAATATGCATTCTAACTACATGACTTAATTTTACTAACAAACAGATTCTAATTGAATGAACCTATTATGCAAACTATGCACCTAATATTTTTGTATTTTTTTATTGAAATTCGGAATTAATAAAAACCCTAACCAAATTATCTAAAATGAATAATTTTCTAATTTATTTCATGGATTAATTTGACTTAAACCCTATTTTATCTTAGAAAACTAGTTTTTAAAGAAAAATAGGATAATTAAAATGTGCCAACTTTATCCAAGACTCTATTTTTGAAAAAAGGTTATTTAGGTCCAACCCTAATCTATTCCAAAAAAAAAAAAAAAAAAAAAAAAAAATCTAAAATGCAATCCTAAAAATATAATCCTAAAAAATTCTAATTTACTAACCTACATGCTCATGCAAGATTTTGATTTATCTTTTTTAGTGTTTTTCTCCAAAACAAGCAATATTATATTTAAAATAATAAAGACATTCATCCAATAAAGGATCAAAATAATCGAAAAAATAACCCGTTGTCTTACAGGTCCAATTAACGACTACTCTAACCCTAAACATCACGACATGGAGTTCAAAATAATTAAAAATCTGATCTGAAATCTTACGGATTAAATTAATAATTATATTGATTCAACAATTTAAAATACTATCAACAAACTCCAAAAATTAATGTAATTAAAAAAAATGACCCGACATCTTACGGGTCAAATTAATAATTACAATAATTTTACGGAAAACCCCTGCGGATAATGCCTACAATAAAACAAAAATCAATTACCAATATTCCAATTGGTACAATAATAGCAAAGCTTTAAAAAGGTAAATAAAATAAAACAACATAAAATAAATGAAAAAGAAAAGGAAGCAACCTAAAGGAAAATAGGGACAGCAGATTAGTCGGCCCCGATGGAGGATGACTGGCGTCAGAGCTTCGGTGAGGGCTGGTAAGTAGCGACGGCGAGGGGCATCATAGGCAATGGTGTCACGGCAGCGGGCACAGAGCGGCTGCAAAATTGTTGCACAGAGGAGGGAGCGTCAGACACTAAGTGGTCGCGAATGGAGGTGCTGTAGAGGTGTTGAGCACCGGGCGAAGGTGGAGTAGCGCGGGCTACTGATGCAATTGTCGGCAGTAGGGGTGAGAATGGTCCAGGTTGGTCTGGGCCACCCCCTAACCCTAGGACCAACCCGTACAGTATCGGTTCTCAATTTTTAGAACCGAAGACCAACCTTATTGAGCCTGGGACTAAGGACCGGACCGATCCAATGGGTTCAATTTGGTTCCAGGGTCAACCTGGGGCCGATCGATAATTTTTTTCATCTTGTTTTTTATACTCCCTAAAAAAGCAACTAAATTACAAATACCAATACATATTCACTAAAATTTCCTTTCTTTTCCTAATTTCAGCTCATAAATTACAAGCTCGTGTCTTTATCAAGCTTGTTGTTCCAACATGCAACGATCTAGATTTTAAAAACATGACATCAATATGGTTCGATTGCTACTTCAGTTAAAATCACGATGGATGATGAGCATGATTTGGTTCTCCAATCAAAGCTAAAACCCATCTCCAAAAAAGGAAAGAAAAGCCCAGAAAGAACACATCGGAAGCAATCGCCCCCGTCAATCGAGGGTCCAAATGGGGAGGTCACGGGGACTAATACCCAGCCAAAATGATCACGTACGCGAAGCAAACGTGGAAAAATAAAAATTCAACACAAATCAAGAGCATTGAAGATCTCAAATGAAGCACAAAGTAGAACTCACTAGCCAAGTTGTGTTCGGAAAGCAAGGGTGAGCCGAGTGTTAGGGTTTCTAGTTAGGACTGTTTTTTTTTTCCTTATGATTTACTCGGCGATAAGCGGGGCAACCGGCGCGAGTGGTGAGCAGCAAGCGTCGAGCGTCGAGTGGGCGAGCGTCAATTAGCGAGCGGCAAGCATTGAATGAGGCTAGCGGCAAGTAGCAAGTGTTGAGCAAGGCTAGTGGCGAGTGGTGAGTGGCGAGTGTTGAGCAAGGCCAGTGACAACAGCAAAGGGCAAGTGGTGAGCGGCGAACGGCAAGCGATGCGAGTGGCATGCACGATCAGAGGTGAGCAGCGTAGGCAACTAGAGGCGAGCAAGATGTTGCTACTTTTGATTTTGGCAAATTGAAGAACAAGGAAGACAGAAGGGAAGAGAACGTACTTTGGGGAAGGAAGTTGTGAGGAGATTTACGACGTAAACTTCGCGTCATTTTGGACGTCACGAGTCCGTGACTGTGAGGACTCCTTGGTCCTCACAGTGAAGATTGAAAAACATACTATGGACTATGGAGGACGCCATGAAGACCTTTACGGCGTAAACTTCACGCCTTTTGGAATTGGATGCCATCTATCAGTGACTTTGAGCCTGAGGAGTCAATAGCTTTAACATCATTTTACTTAGATTTTTTTTTTTTTGAACAGACATTTTACTTAGGTTTGAATATATAAAAGAATTATAAATAATATAATATAATATACATGATTGGTACAAGGTTTGACCGACCCAAAACTTTCAAGACCAAAGATCAATCCGCACAGTATTGATCCTGGAATTCCAGGACCAAGGATCAATCCAATCCCCTTGGGAACCGGACCAGGACTAGCAGGGTTGGGTCGGTCCAAGGTCAGTTTAAGGTCGACCCTAACCACTGCTCACCCCTAGTCGGCAGAGGCGCAGGCGCAAGCAACACGGTGAGCAGCAAGTCGCGAGTGAGGTGCGGTGAAGGTGGTGCAGGCGAGCAATGGAGCAGCTGGGTCGTGGACAAAGGGTTGCAGAAACCCTAGAAATCAAAATCGAGCTTGCGCGATGGCTACGAGGCGGGCCTCGTGCGGCAAGAGTGATCAGCTAAGGAGTGTAGTGGTGTCGCAGGTTTCGGGGATTGCCGGAAAGGGGATGGTGAGGAGGCACAGCAACTGGTTTGGGGCTCCGGTGGAGTCGGACCTCGGCTGAAAATGAAATTGCAGGGGTGTCGTGTCACTGCTATTGCAGATCGAGCAGTGACCGGCAAGCGAAGGCGTCGGCGAAGCAACAGGGCGTTAGGCGTGGAGGGAAGAAGATGAACAGGATCAGCTTGTACTTTTCACTTCTGTTTCTCCTCTATTTCACGCTTCCTTTCTATCTGCCACTTTTCCTTGTTGACTTTTTCTATTCTTTTTCCTTTCGATCTCTTAGAAAACGAAAAAGCCCCCCTTAAAACCCTACGTACACACCCTTTTATAGGCCAAAACAAAATGCAATCATTTTGTGAATATTTCATATGACAAAAAGATTGCCTATAACCTCCTAATCACAAAAATATTTTTATTCTCCTTATCTACCGAATATCCTCTACTGATTTTATCGCCTATTGCTGAAGATAAGATTGCAATGCAATTTTCTTAAATTTCAAAAAATTCACCCTAATATCGCATCAAATCTTAATTTCTCAGAGGATAATTAATTAAAAAAAAAACAATGGGCTTGGGCTAATTTGCTCCTTTCGTGAGCCTAGCCCGGCCTGCTGAACTAGAGCTTAGAAACATAAATTTGAACCCATCCACCACCAGTTCAATAAGATGTAAAAAATATAAATTAAAATAAATGTACCTAAATTTATATGATATGCAATTAATATTTTTTTTTCAGGAATAAAATTAACCCATAATTTTTTATGCAATAAATAAATGACCGGATCGCCAAAATTTAGATGTCAACACTTCGTAAATAATCTTCTATTTTACTACGAAGTAAGAGTATGAATGTATCAAAGTATGAAGTTTTCTCTATTTTATAGTCGTTTCTTCTTCAACATGAGTTGATTTTTTTGTTGGGAAAACATCCCAATGAGATGTTGATAATTTCAAAACTATTTTTGATACTAATATCTACAATATTAAGTGCATATGGTGAACTAGTTTTGCAAACATCAATGATTTCTTTGTATCGGCAAAGATGAGAAACTAGGCTAAGATATTTGGGTGAACAAGCACTAATGTAAGTGGTATCTCACGGGGACTTAGAGAGTCAAATAGTGTTCTTGGAGGTCTTTGGGTACTGATAAATGTGAAAGGATCATTGATCCCATCATCAAGTGTCATTTCATTGGTATCATCACTGAAGATTGTTAATCAATTCACTCGTAATCTGCATGTGTTGATGATGAGTTTCGAATAATGCCGATGGTGAGTTATCACTGATGATGTAGAGATATGCATGTGATGATGACCGTTGATGGTATAGAAAAGAGCTATTACAAGTTACAAAACTAAGAAAGGTATCAGGAAAAAAAAGAAGAAGCTAATTTAATAAAAGGAAGAAGAAACTGCATTTAAGGTTTGAAAGGCGATAATTGTCGCATCATGTCACCAATATCAAGGGAAAATTACCAAGAAAATCTCAAATGCACCTATACTAATTCAGTCATTAACTTTTTAATTGTACCAATTAAGTCCTAAATATTTACACATTTTGTCAATTAAGTCCATTTTGCCAATTTTTGGCCATAAATCGTTGATGTGAACGTCAGCCGTTCGACATTACACACTTGACATTGACATGGACAATTTTTTTGTAATATTTCAATATTTTTTTGAATTATTTATTCTTGTCTTTTCTTTTCTTTTACTTTTTTATTTTATTTTAAAACTTAGGGCTAGCAACCCTCACCAACCATAGGTGAGGGCGTATGGCCCTTGCCTAAAACGAGCAAGGACATCCTCATTTAGACTTGGCAAGGGTCGTGATGCCCTCACCTAGCGACGGCGAGGGTTGTGGTGCTCACACATAACCCAAACTGGCAAGGATATCATGGCTCTTGCCAAATCTGGGTGAGGGGTTGCATGCCCTCATTAGCCAAAGTGAGGGCCAGCAATGGGTTTGCCCTCTCTAGAAGAGACTGCAACTCCCTTGTCTAGTGTCGGCAAGGGCATCCCGACCCTAACTTTAAAAAAAAAAAGCAAAGAAAACAAAAAATATATTTAAACAATTCAAAAAATATTAAACTATTATTAAAAATGTCAATGTCAGTGCTAGTTATACCACATAGAACGGTCGGTATCTACGTAGTGATTTGTGATCAAAATTGGCTAGATAAACTCCATTGATAAAATGTGAAAATATTTAAAACTCAATTTGTGCAATTAAGAAGTTTGTAACTGAATTGATGCAAGTGCAAAATTTTGGGGTTTTCGATAATTCTTGCCCATTGTCAACGGTAAATGTTTTAATGCATGTGATGGTAGATAGAAAGAGAGGCGACCATCCCAACAAAGTACATGATCTGAAGAGAGAGAGAGAGAGAGAGAGGCCCCCTCCGGCCAGCCACCGCGGGGGGTGGGTTGGGATGGTATGGTGGTTACTAGACGATGGTTACCACTACATTGGTCGCGTTAGTGTTCAGCTTTGTCTACATCACACGTAGAGGGACGGATCGGTGGCCTCACAATTGAATCATTCCAAAAAAGAAAACGTCGACCTTCTTTAATATTCCTTAAATTTATTATCTAAAACCGTGTGTACCCGAGTCGACCTAAATATTATGTCGATGTCTATTCCTACTTTTTTCTGGGGTTATGCTTTCCATAGCATGTCATCCAACGACCAACGTTTTCTTTTCCCCGCGCTTACCCGGGCGCCTAACACGACCAGAGAGAAAACTCTCTTTAGATGTGGTCCTCCTAACTCTGCATCCCAGTTACGAATGGGGAACCATTGGTGAGCCTCTTGGACCATGCCTGTACTTACCCACTTATTTCTTTCTTTTTCCCATTTTCTTTTTAATAACTAAAGGAACTAGAAATGAAGTGTTAGATATATGAAAGTCCATGAAACGCGCCTAAAAAGTCCTATGAATATGTTACAATAAGGTATTTGATTTGTGCATAAACTTTAAACTCGAGCAGTTTGTATGCAATTAGTGGCATCCAAACATGTAATCTCAATGCTCTCAATTGAAAATCCCTTAGCCATCTTAACCAATTGTGCCCCTGCTATGAGTTCCAATTTCCTCTTTGTTTTTCAGAAACTTCTGCAATTAAATAGTGATTTCTATTGGGTGCAGGGGGTGATTACTGTTGCGATGGGGCGAGCGATCGAACAAAATATAGACAAAAGAAGAAAATAAATTGGACACCGGATTTACGTGGTTCAGTCGTAAAGACCTACGTCCACGGGTAGAGCAATAGCGAATTTCACTATAGATCAAGCGATATAAGGAGATTATACACTCAAGTCACTAAAACACTCTCTCGGTGTTTCCCAAACCCTAATTTAACCCAAACCCAAGTCTCGGCACAAAATTATCACACAAGCTCAAAAACAAACGCTGAAAAAGAACTCATTTTCTTGATCGCGTTTCAACTTGAAGATATGCGGCTCTTTCTTTTCTCTCGTACGGGTGTAGCAGCAACACACTGAAAAGAAAAAGGAAACCCTGCGTAAAACACTTATGTTTTATACGTGTGAGACTTCGTAGGGTTTTCTACGTAGAATTCGGCGGCTCTTTCTTACGTAGGGGATCAATTACCGCACACTCCCAAGGAGGAAACTTATATTCATATATAAATGTGTCAGAGTCAAAGTTTGACTTTGGGCCCCACACCAATTGATTCCATTCTCCAGTGACGTCTTGGACGTTGCTTCCTTCGAAGTTTTTGTTTTTCATGTGTGCCCACAAGTGGCCCCACGAAGATCACTTCCTTCGGAGCTTATTCGGCCTCATCTGTAACGAAACATAAAACTTTTCTTTCACGCGTGGACTCCTTCACGCCAAGACTCACGAATTGATTTCCTTCAATTCAGAATCCTCAGTTTTTGCAGCAAAGAACTTTCCTTCTTTATTTTATTTTTATATTTTCTCTTTTAGTCCAGCAACTCCTTCGCGAGTCCACTAAATTTCGTGACTTTGAAGAAACGCTCAAACTCGGACATATTTTAACAATCTCCACATTGGCTCGACATTTGAGCTAAGTCGCAATCGCTTCGCAAAAATTCAAATTCTGCTGCTACTTTCCCATAGCCCTCAATGGGCTCAACTGCCACAGATATTATCCAAGTCCAAGCCTCACTTGAACTTCGCTATAACCGAGAACCTCATCAGAATACCAACTACACATGCACCTTTAACTGCTCCGTAAGGATTTTCTGAGACAACTTTCTTAACCGCAGATAAAGCAAAACCATTGTTACATCCATATCTATCAGGAGATCGGATACATACCTTGTTAATTTCAGCAGTTACAGCAACCATTGGCTCTATAGGCTCCACCTCGCTATGAGCACCATTTGTGTCGATTACTTTGCTACTACTCGTACTCGCTACCTCAAGAGTTTCTGGTTGCAACTCCACCTCAAACTGAACACCGTCCAGATCCATACTAACATTGCTATAATCACTCATAGCCAGAAGTACTTGAAACTCATCAAGGGTAACTTCTCTGCTGTTAACAGGTGAATTTATATTTGGGCACCACAACTGATCGCCCCACTCACCTTGTGCATAGCCATGGAATATGCATCTAGCCCTCTCATCGAGCTTACCATCACTCACTCGAAAATAACACAGGCAACCAGGCATTCTAAGAATAGAATAATCAGCAACGTTACCTGACAACACTTCTTCAGGAGTCTGCCATTCAATAGTAGTGGATGGGAATCTATTCACCAGGTAGCTTACCGTACTTAGCACATCAACCAGGAATCTCCTAGCCATACCAGCACTAGAGATAATTTTTCGGGCCGTCTCTAATAATGTTTCGCTCATCAATTCTGCAAATTGTTGTGATTTATTTGCACTAGTGCGGTGTTTCACTATGCCCTCTTTCATGCAGAATTTATTAGTCCGTACATGCTTGATCGACTTACTAGTCTCCGTCTCGATCAAAGCTCTTGACTGCGAGATCCTGACACCAGCATCAAATTTGTGTCTTGGCACAAACACCCAGTCTTCCTCGAGCAGTCAATAGACTTTCGAACAGATACATCTGACGTCTCTGCAGCGAAATTTATCACTGTCTCACCTTGAAGTTTATACAGGCCATCGTGCTTGATTCCTTTCATTATCACCAGGGCACCTCAAACAACCTTCAGAACTCCACATTTTGAAGAATACTTGCAACCAGCTGAATCTAGGGCACCCAAGGAAATTAAGTTCTTTTTCAATTCTAGAACATGCCTCACTCCAGTCAATGTCCTCATGATACCATCATGCATTTTGATTTTAACATCACCAACACCTACAACATCGCACTCAGCGTTGTTCCCTAACTGGACTTTATCACTACCCGTGCACTGATAAGTGATAAACCAGTTTCTATTTGGTGTGACATGAAAAGAACAATCATAATCTATAATCCATCCATCAAGTGATGAATCATTAGTGACATACAAGACATAATCAGCATTATTTGCTACAGCTGCAACATTATCTGCAGAATCAACCATAATTCCCTTACCATTTTCATTCTTCAGCTTAAGGCAATCTCTTCTAAGATGCCCCCTCTTGCCACAGCTCCAACAGACAACATTAGCAGTTCTAGATTGACTACGTCTGTTCATATTAGTACTACCATTACCCACGCGTGTTACATATCTTCCTCTATTTTCACCTACTAGAGCAGTAGATATAGATTCACCAGATTCTCTTCTACAAATGTCCTCGCTCAGAATCAAATCTCGAATCCCATCAAACATCAAACTTGTTGACCCAGAGGAATTACTAACGGCAGTAACGGTAGTATTCCAACTATCAGGCAATGAGGATAACAGAATTAAAGCACGTACCTCATCTTCAAAATCAATCTCAACTGAACTCAATTGACTAACAATCACATTAAATTCATTAATATGATCAGCAACTGACGCACCTTCGCTCATCTTTAAATTAAACAGACGTTGCATCAAACAGACCTTGTTGATCGCAGAGGGCTTCTCGTACATATCCGACAGGGCTTGCATCAAATCAGCAGTGGTCTTCTCCTTCAGGATGTTAAACGCGACGTTACGAGCCAACGTCAAACGAATAACACCCATAGCTCGTCTATCCAGCAAATCCCAATCAGCTTGCTTCATCGTCTCTGGTTTCTCCCCAAATAAAGGCAAGTGCAGATTCATTTGATAAAGATAATCTTCAATCTGCATTTTCCAAAAACTAAAATCCTTCCCATCAAATCTATTGATTTTCACTTTTAATTCTTCAGTCGCCATCCATTCGCTTCAACTCAGCCAAACCTGGCTCTGATACCACTTGTTGCGATGGGGCGAGCGATCGAACAAAATATAGACAAAAGAAGAAAATAAATTGGACACCGGATTTACGTGGTTCAGTCGTAAAGACCTACGTTCACGGGGAGAGTAGCAGCGAATTTCACTATAGATCAAGCGATACAAGGAGATTATACACTCAAGTCACTCAAACACTCTCTCGGTGTTTCCCAAACCCTAATTTAACCCAAACCCAAGTCTCGGCACAAAATTATCACACAAGCTCAAAAATAAACGCTGAAAAAGAACTCATTTTCTTGATCGCGCTTACTCTTCCTTTTCTCTCGTACGGGTGTAGCAGCAACACACACTGAAAAGAAAAGGAAACCCTGCGTAAAACACTTCTGTTTTATACGTGTGAGACTTCGTAGGGTTTTCTACGTAGAATTCGGCGGCTCTTTCTTACGTAGGGGATCAATTACCGCACACTCCCAAGGAGGAAACTTATATTCATATATAAATGTGCCCAGAGTCAAAGTTTGACTTTGGGCCCCACACCAATTGATTCCATTCTCCAGTGACGTCTTGGACGTTGCTTCCTTCGAAGTTTTTGTTTTTCATGTGTGCCCACAAGTGGCCCCACGAAGATCACTTCCTTCGGAGCTTATTCGGCCTCCTCTGTAACGAAACATAAAACTTTTCTTTCACGCGTGGACTCCTTCACGCCAAGACTCACGAATTGATTTCCTTCAATTCAGAATCCTCAGGCTTTGCAGCAAAGAACTTTCCTTCTTTATTTTATTTTTATATTTTCTCTTTTAGTCCAGCAACTCCTTCGGAGTCCATTTAAATTTCGCGTTTTAAGAAACGCTCAAACTCGGCATATTTTAATAATTACGTTTTTTTTTTTTTTTTTTTTTTTTTTTTTTTTGCCGGGGGGTGGGAGAGAGAGGATTATCACATTCTTCCGGTAAGTACTAGGAAAAAGAAATTAAAGCATTCTCACGGAGAGCAGATGGTCCCAACACAAGATGACTCATGCATAAGGTAGACTATACTTTTCATCTCTGAATTTGAAACGAGTTTCATGTTTGCCCTTGAATTTCAGCATTTGACCATCATCCCCTCAGTCTACACTCGATTCAACAAGACAAGGACAAAACTCAAATCGTAGTTGATTTCTCTTACGGCTTCACTCTTTCCAAACATTTTTATAACTGAAACTCCCATCGATCCTTCATGCTTTGCGTGCACTATGCCTTATCTAAGAGACCAGAAGAACGTTTCAGTTTGCAGGACTACATTCTGTGATAACTTTTTACCTTTCGTATGGCCAACTTCTTAAGATATGTGTAAATATTACATGATCGTCGGGAACTTTGGAACTCTCTCTCTCTCTCTCTTAGTTTGATGATAAAAGCTGAGGCATCATTTCTAAGTTCGAAGAAATAATATTATATCGTTATAATTCAACTGAATTTATTCTATCATGTTGGGGCTTGTCCCCCGCTCGCGATGGGAGAGCTTGGACGGGTGGATGATTGAGGAGGGTGGGCGGTCGGTGAAGGAGTACAGCGTCCGGCAGAGATCCCCGTTTTCCGGTCAGCAGTCACCGGTTCCTCGAGGGTTCTGGGCTGTTGTGGCGGGGATATGGCGCTCAAGTATTTGGAGAGCCCTCTTGTGCTATGATCCTGCGACTCGCAAGCCGGAGTATGTGCAGCAAGCCGGCAACGTTCGTAGCATCATGGCGAGTTTACGGACAAAGTGCTTCCTTAATGAGGTCATGTAAATAAACCTCGATGTAGGCTCCGAATGTTCTGTGAAAAGGTGAATGATTTAGAAGACATTTTGCTAAAAAAATTGTTTATATTGATTGAAATAATAATTTAATGAAAAGTGTTTTAATTATTGATAATAATTTAACGTCTAAACATTCACACGAACAATAAAAATATCTTTCATTCATTTATTTTAATAAGCAGTACAAATGATCATTTTCATTTTGCACAAAATGAACATACCTCTCGCAAATCGCTAGCATAAGAGAAGTAGACCATTTTGAGCAGTTTCCATAGAAATGAAAATTGTGGCCCGCCGAAAACATAGATACAGGATTTTTACTCTATCAAACAACGTGGAAAAAAGAAAAGAAAATTCACGACCGTACTACTAAACATCGGTAGTTGCCTTTGATACGAAAAGGCCAAAAAGAAAATTCACCCCTTGCCTAGTTTACCCCGAATGGCTTCGCGAATGGACTCGTCGCCGACCCAGCAGTCGACCGGAGTCCTAATCACCACGTCCTGAATCATCATCCCCTTCACGCACGACATGCTCGCGTGTTGGACCGCCGACCCCAATTCCTTGAGCACGTCCATCAACCTCGCGCACGGGTGCCCCAGATTCGGGCCCCGCACCCGGACCACCGCCTCCTGCCCCAACACCTTCACCTCCACCGCCATCTCTCTCAGCCCCGGGACATCCGGCGTAGTCACGCCTGTCGTTGAGCTGTCCTTGCTCGACCTTGACGTTGTCGCACCCGCGTCACCGAAGGAGGCGACGTCCGTCTCGGTCTTGAGGCGCTTTGGAGACGGCCGCTCGGACTTGGCCAGCTTGGAATCCAGCTCGGAGATCCGGGATCGGAGTTCCTTGATGTAGTCGACGGCGTCCGCGAGGAGGGACGCCTTGTCCATTCTCGATACGTTGGGGACGATGGAGCGGAGCGCGTAGAACCGCTGGTTCATTTTCTCCCTCCGCTGCCGCTCCGCCTCCACGTGGCTCAACGGGCCAGACAGCGATGGCGACGGTGGGGATTCCTTAATGTCTTCGTCGACTATTTTCTTCCTACAGCTCTCCTTAGATATGTTATGATGTACCACGCCCACAGATTTAGCATATGGACGCTTGCTCGCAACGACGAGGGCCGACTCGCCTTTGGCATCGTTGCACGGGTTCTCTCCGCGAGGATTGATTCGGAGGTTCATGAAATGAGAAGGGAATTGGGACTTGGCTAACTGTACCAAGCTCCTGTCCTCTTTGATGATCTCTGAGGAGCCCAATTCAAGAACTCCAGAACCATTAGGGACTGATATGCACACTATGCTCTGGATTCCGTGCATTCTTGCTTCTTTGACCCTCTCATCACACTCATACATCTCCAGCTCATGGCGGTTTTCACCGCTCAACCAGATGTGACCTCCTGAGCGAAACGCTCTTCCTAGAATCCCATCCTCGGAGGAATACGACCTCGTGACGGAGAAGATGTAGTACCATTCAGGGTCGCTGATGTCGCTGCCCGGAGCGAACTTACCATCTGGACATTGGGCTTCTTTGAGCACCCTTCTGGTGGTAGGCTTGGATGGGAATGGATCCCTTGTAGTTCCTCGGAAATGGCCGTCACCCCAGGTGAGGACAAGACGACCGTGATCGTCTCTTGAGGGCCGCCAAAAGATGGAGTAAACCCAGTCCTCGGGTCGGGTTTGGAGGATCAAGGGGACGAGTTGCTGGAGGGTGGGTAAGGCATTATGATAAAAAGGGACAACTAATGAGGAGGAAGCACGATATGTGAGTTCTTCCATGAGTAAAAGCAGGCTGTGAAGCTAGAGCCAAGGTTTCTCCCTTTTATAAGAAGTTAGGCCAAAGCGAAGGTGCGCTAAGATTGGTCTATGTAACTGGTGTACCGACCAATGTGGACGGTTGTGACTCAGCTTTTTAATGAGTTCATTATATTCTAACACAGAGTACAATTTGACCTATTGTTTAGTGTGTGGATTTGTAGCCCAATATTAGCATACTTTGCATTATCCTATAAAGTTTTAAGTAATGCTAGGTATACCAAAATGGATCCATAAAATTGATATAGTAAGTGATGTAAGATATTATATGTTGATACTTAATCAGGTAGGTCATACTCAAGACTTGAAGAAAGTCTACTACAATCCAATGGACCAACTCTGTATACCAATAAGCTCCTATTATTTCACAAGTAATCAACGACAAAAATATATGTATCCATTGTTTGGATCCTCGAGGTAGCCCGTCAATGGAATTTTCTTTTTTTTTTGACAAATACATATAAATTCAATTTTCCGTTAATAATGAAAACATTCTCAGTTGCTCATTTTTTTAGCAGTACAAATGATGGAAAATGAGAAAAGTAATTTTCAATTATTTGAAGTGTTCATATTGTGTCTCTCTTTAGTTATCTCTTTGCACCGAGGTTGGGACTCGCACCTATGGAGGTCACGATCTTCAGATTTGGGGTCGCTTGCCTCGCACGACCCATAGTCACTCGAGGCCAACGGCCTTCATAGCCTGTGGTGGTGGGATTGGCTCCTTTAATTAGTTCAGCTGCAGAGCTACGGAGCGAAAGGACCCACGACCATGGAGGTTGCAACCTCCATTATTTCCCCCTATGGTTGTTTGCCTTTGTCTGTGGTCACACAAGGCCAACCATGTCCATTGCCGCGGTGGTAGGGCTTGCTGTCTACGATTTGAGGTTCACAGAGAGAGATAGAGATAGAGACAGAGACATTTCCACAAGGGAGATTGGTCGTGCGCAAAGGCAAAGCAGTGTTGATGGTGACGACAACCACAGGAGAGGGTCGGCCTCGCCTTCGTCAGCCACCACTACAGGCCATTAAAAAAAAAAAAAAAGGAAAAAAAATTCAAAAAAAAATAAACTATTAAAAAAGTCCAATTCCATGTTAATCATGCTATATAGGAACGTCAGTGTCCATGTCAGCAATTTTTAACTTTTGATCAGATGAATTCAATTGATTAAATGCAAAAAAAAAAAAAAAAAGTTTAAAATTAAATTGATTCAATTGAAAGTTTTAAAACTAAATTAATATCAATTCCATGGTACTTTTTAATATAAGAAATTTTCGCATTGACAATACAAAATTTGCAGTCAAAATTGTTAACTCTAATGTGTATCATTTTAATCAGAAATTCAAAGCTAGAAAACACATTGTGAGAAGCTAGACTAACTTGAAATAATGGCGGAGTTACCCACTAAGCAAATCCATAGCTTGCTTTAGGGCCTATATGGTTTTGTAAATAGGATCTCGATCTGCTCCTGCAAATCAAAACCCAAAACCATGATTTTCATAGGCCTAACGTAACCTAGACGATATTCATAGGAATCTGTTCTCGGCTCTTTGCAAACGATGTGAGGGAACCTAACGTAGGTGCTCCTGAAACCAACTCTTGGTCCCCCCCCCCCACGTTTTAATTATTACAGCAAGATCTGTCGGATAAGTTTTCGTTTGCTTTTGGGAGGGGGGGAAGAACTACGTCTTTACTGATATCACAATGATTTAAACATGGGAAATGAACCTATCTCACTCACCCTGATGCATAGCATCCGCTGGTTTCGCGTCATTCGCTCTAGAATGATTCCGGCCACGTCCCCATCAAATCCCTTCTAGAATTTCATTTGACTGCGAGTTCCAGGTTTGGGTTTCTTCCACGGAAGATCAATTCACTCGACCTGAAAATCGGGTTAAAGTCGTATAAAAGCAGTGACATTGTTCACGTGACGACAGTTAATCCTCATATTATGGGGTCAAAAGGCGGCTAATTCAACGGATGGAGGCTAATCCTCTTTGTCACTAGACTAGACCAGACCGAGAAATGAAAGTCCACCCGTCGATGGTGTGATTGAGATTTGAGTGACATTTGTGGCAAGATTTTCGTCTTTTGGGCTAATAATAGCTCTAGCAGAACACAACCCTACGCAAGTTCTTGTCGTTTTCTCACATTTTGTTTCCTTTAGATCTTGCTTTTACTGTCCGAGTCGAAAGAGAGATTCCATGCCTGCCTTTGAAGACCGATAAAAATCGGTATAGTTGATTGGGACTTGCTTTGTAGTGTTGTGAGCCCCCCTTAGGCTGTGTTCAAACTCTCAAATCGCTCCTCGATGTTAATCGCCCCTAAAGTAGGTTCGGCTTGCATACCGAGTGTAGAGATCATTCTTGTATTGGGTGTAAAGATCTTTCCTCTGTTACTCTAACTTGCATCCGATAATATAAAAATGTCAGGCCTTGCCCAAAATGAGTATTAATTATGTCTCATGTTGAACATTTTAATTGCATGCATGAAACTTTTATAGTAATGCCTTAGGAAGGCCATCTGACTGATTGCCCCTTCTCACTCTTCTAACTTAATAAATAAATAAATAAATAAATATATATATATGCTATATTTGGAAAGTGAGGCGAATGGGGGATGGGAATTTACATGGAAAAGTTAATATGAAGACAGATAGGAGAGAAAAGATGAATTTTGGTGGTATTTTCTCTCCTCTTTCTTCTGCTCTCCTTTCCTTCATCCAAACTATCTAACTAAATTAATTTTTGGACCCGGCTTCTTTTAAATTTAATGTTTCCTGATTTTTCTAAACTGAACAAAAGTATTGTGCTAAAAAAAGAAAACATGGCATATATTCTAAACTAGTGATTGACAATGTTAAACCGGTGCTTCGCCAAGTCGAATCGCTTCCTTCTATTATGAGCATATCTACAATAACAAGAAAGTTAACTTTGTCTCTTCCTAGGGTGCCATGTCATTTTACTTTCTTGTTTGCTCATTTCTTCACTTTTCATAGTCAATTATCTAAAAAACGTATATATTATCTTCTAAACACTTGTTGCAACTTTATTCATCAACTGCGATACAACAAATTAATATGATAATATGCTATGATCCCGTCGAGAAAATTTGTGCAGATGTAATCCTATAATTAATATGCATATTGTTGTCAATTTAAAGTGTAATTCAATAAGACTCCACTTAAAATACGACAGGAGAGCACATGTGTGATCTCACCTAGATTGGCAAGATTGAGTTTATGTTGAATCTTCTATGCCATCCTAAGCGGTACAAAAGGGAAAGATTCATGGGAATCCGTGAGTGCCATCATAATGTGTTGCGCGCCCAATGGGTTGGTCAATGTTTGGTTGATTCACGACTCTTGACGTTACTAGACTTCACCCTGTGAAACTTGAAATTCTTGACTTCCATGTGCAATTTTGACCGAAAAAGCCAAACTGATGAGAGAGATGTTGGGAGAGGGAAGCAGAGTCATCTTTGAGAATTTGGATTCTAAAACCGCAGAAGCAGAGGAGAACCCCTTCGATGGCAGACGGAGCGTCTGAATGGGTTCTAGTTAAATAGAATGGCGGTGTGGGAAACTAAACAAAGAAGGGAGAAATTTTGTTTATTGACAAGAATTTCGAAGTTCAATCAAAGAAAAAATTATTCAAAAAGTTATAGACCTATTGTATTTTTGTCAATTCAATCATAAAATTTTCAATTTTATCAATTGAGTTGCAATACATCATTTCACGTAACGTATCAGAAAGCCGAAGTCAGCACTTGAGAAGGAAAACATTTGTCGCTTGAGTGTTTGATTGAAAAATAGCAAAAGTTCCAATAATTTCACGAATGATCATTTCAGTATCATAAAATTTTAGAACTGAAAACTTAGGTTCATCAATTTTTTAAAGTGACCACTTAAGTAACAAAAGAGAGAGTTTGCAAATGGTGTCATTTTGAGGAAAAGAGAGAGAACATGAGTTTAATTAATCAATTTATTAGTGAACAAGGAAAAATATTATCTAGACGGGTAAATAGATTAACCTTAAAACAACAACGATTAATTACTATTGCTATAAAACAAGCTCGTATTTTATCTTTGTTACCTTTTCTTAATAATGAGAAACAATTTGAAAGAAGCGAGTCGACCACGGGACTACTGGTCTTAGAACCATAAATAAATAAATAAAAAGTAGACTTACTTTACTCCTTAATTGAACCCAAATAAAAATCTGAACTCAAATACAGATTGATATTTTGTTCGAAAAATCGTAAGAAAAAGATTGGGGAAGAAGAATAAATCTTTTTTTATTGGACAATTATGAAAGCTTTTAAAGATATAGCAAGAAATGATGACGTTTTACTATGTTGGACAAAAATTTCCATGTTGGATTTCAATTTATTTTAAAAATTCCACCTAAAATGGAACATTTAGAAAAAAAAAAAGTCACTTAGGATGATTTGCTAGAAATGACATTTAAGTGATGGATTTTACACCAATATAACATTCAAGTGAGTGCAAAAAAAAATTATAGCACATATAGTACAAAAGTTATGACACTCTTAATATGCTTATCCTTTTCTCTTTCGGATGCATATTACAAACCGCGGAGTCCATGAATCAGCAATCCCAGACCTTCAAAACTCAAGCCTCAACAGTGTCAAAACAATACTTGTTGATAAGATCGTTCGCAACGTCGACTGGTTAATTCAATCGACAACTTGCCCAGTCACAGAGAGTCAGATTGATCGTGGGTCACTTCGTAGTTCGTACGACCTACCCGCTTTTGAAAACGGGGACACCGAAAAGTGCGAAGATTCATCCTCTTTGATCGGCGAATCAGGACACCAACAGGGCCAGGAGTTGCTATCATTCGTAGTTGACGAGCGAGCTGAGATGCACATGTAAAATGCTCCCGGGGGGGGGGGGGATGTTCTCTCCCTTGTTTTGGGATGAGGCCTGTGAGGATTGCGTATTTTTGGGAGAGGGGGGGTTATCCCCACAACTATCCATGGTCCCCGATGAATGGGTCAATGGCCACCTCGCAACCGCATGGGTTCGACCTTGCCTTGATCGATTAGGACAAGCTGTGCCACAGGACACCACATGGGATGGGTGAATCGGAAGCCTTTGTATTCATACGCTGGGGTCCTTTCTATTTGCGTCTATGAAGTTTTCTTGCCATGGACAGTTTCCAGGCTGGTTCCATCAGAGGAAGGCTCGGTACAACAACTCGAGGCAATGCGACATGACACCACATGGGATGGACGTTGTCCATTTTCAAAATCAGAGGAAGGCACCGTGAAAAGGACCTGAGGCGTGGCACACAACAAGTGCTCGATCAATTACGTAAAGAAATTAAATGAAATCTCAACTGTTCGATGCAAGGCAGATGCTTCTCTAGGGATTTCGTTGATTTTTTAAGTGTGTTTGAGAAGTTTTTGCATAATCTTTGGACTATGTGGATGAAGATCATCAGAACTTGGAATTATGTAGGTCACACTAGCAAGTACATATGATCAACAATCTAGATAGACTTGGTTTACATGTTCTAATGATGATGCGATAATTGTGTGTTGTAGTCATGGAGAAGCAAACTAGTGTCTTAGAAAGTATATGAAGGGATCGAGAAGACCAATTTTACACTTAAATTCTAGCATGTGAGAGCTTGTAATTTTGCTGAGAAATGTATAATTCGGAAAATTCATAAATTCATTTCGGATTTTAGTCCATCAATCGATTCCATCTTAAACGTTGATCATGTAGACCTTACAAATAGGTCTCATCTTATCTTGGCTTTGATTGGTTTGGGTGCATGGACTCTGGGCCAATGCAAGAGTCTTTTCTAAATCAAGAGCTTTTTTCTATTATGTTTTGAGGACAAAATGAGCTTATATGGTCAAGATTCTCTATTGTCGAAGCCCTCAAGGACGCGACAAATCTCATGCTCAAATCAAACCCTTTCCGATCCAAGCAATATAACAATAAGATCAAGCCTAACACCCGATGAATAGAGTCTTGCTCGACATGTATGGACGGAGCAATTTGTACGTTCACGGAAACGTGGCTGCCCATGCTTGATGGCAACGCGTGTTATACTGAGTTTGACTCTTCCTGGAATTGAATTTGCTTTGGTTGTGGTTACCTGATGAACGCCGATTCCTAACCAAGGGGGCAGGAAAACACTGACCAAGCCGATGGGTTGTCTCTATATTCAAATTAAGAAATACATGTGGAAAACATTGCCTAGTCCTAGGTCTCTCTTTTCCGCGAAAATGAACGTTACCCGTACAATCGGCACATATACGAGTTGCGCCAGCATCAGGCACGCCCCCGATCAAGCAAGAAGACAAACCAAAACGACCACGGGACTCGCTGGGATCTGGATGGAGTTGCATGATTAATGTCTACATATTCTTTTTCTTTGAAGGGTTTTTAACCCCGTCGACTCGACGCATATCTCAGTTCATAATACTTAAATCAAAAGTACTCTGACAGAGTTGACTCGCTTATTGTGCAGCTGGAAAAGATTTGCAGCATGAAACGTGCAAATCCCGTCGACTTATTCCACAATCCTGATCAGTTGATGGAGGAAAAAAGTGGACGAATGCAAAATTTTCTAAGTTGGGAAGGGGGGATTTCGGGGACCTGAATGTGGTCAGGAAAGTGAGACCACCAGCTCCAATAATGGCTCGTGCGAATTTAGGCCTCCAGCTAGGAGATCACGAATATAATTGGCTTTTATTTGGTTGTGAAAAAATTATTCAAAAGATTTTAAATCTACTATACAACGCTCAATTTAGTCATAAACTTTTTAATTTACCAATTTTATCTTAAACATTTTAATGATTTAACAATATAGTCATTTAAATCAATTTTGGCTAAAAATCACTAACATAACAGTCCAATTAGTGTTAGCCCTCCTACATGGCATGATGACTAGTGCTAACGAGGATGACTTTCGCAATTTTTAAAATATTTTCTGAGTTTTTTTTCCTTCTTTTCATTTCTTTCTTTTTTATTCTTTTTTTGTTTTCCCTATTTCCCTCCACTAGTCGCAAGGCCATGACACACTCGTCAGCCACAAGCAAAGGCTGGTGAGGACCAACAAGGGATGAGGGTTGTGGATGGCGAGGGCTGTGACATCTTCACCTAAATCTAGTGAGGGTGGTGGCCGGCAACAACCGCGATGTCTTTGCCCAAAAAATGGCCACCGAAAGAACTACAAAAAATGGAAAGAAATAATGGAAAAAAATAAAGAAAAATAAAGAAAATATTCAGAAAAATGTTTAAAAAATTGTAAAAAACAATTGGCGTTAATCGTCAAAAACAAAAAAAAAAAATGGTAATGGTAAGAATAATCATCAAAAAGTTTAGCACTAAATTGGTCAAAGAAAAAGTTTATGACTGAATTAGTTGCCGCACAATAAGTTTAGTATTTTTTGGACATTTATTCCCTTTGGTTGCTAACCTCATGGTCTTCACATTAGACTTACTGTGACATCCTGAATATTCTACGTCAATTGATAATATGTAGGATTAGGGGTGAGCATGGTCCGGGTTGGTCCGGGCCACCCCCTAACCCAAGGACCAACCCATACAGTGTCGGTCCTCAATTTTTAGGACCGAGGACCGACCCTATTGAGCCTAGGACCAAGGACCGGACCGACCCAATGGGTTCGGTCCGGTTCCAAGGTCAACCCGGGACCGATCGATAATTTTTTTCGTCTTGTTTTTTATACTCCCTAAAAAAGTAAACCTACAAATTCAAATTACACATCCATCCACAATACGGCATTGTGCAACTAAACTATAAATATGAATACATATTCAGCAAATTTAAGATGACATAATAACAGAAATTCCATACTCGCTTAACGCTCATCAAGATATGGGACAAGATAGGGTACACAATGCGACAAGCGGGATGTTGCTACTTTTGATTTTGGCAAATTGAAGAACAAAGAAGACAGAATGGAAGAGAACGTACTTTGGGGAAGGAAGCCGTGAGAAGATTTACGACGTAAACTTTGCGCCATTTTAGATGTCGGGAGTCCGTGACTGTGAGGAGTCATTGGTCCTCACGGTGAAGAACGTACTACGGACTGTGGAGGAAGAGGCCGTGAAGACCTTTGCAGCGTAAACTTCATGCCTTTTGGAATTGGATGTCGTTTGTACGTAGATGTGAGCCCGAGGAGTCAACAGCTTTAACATCATTTTACTTGGATTTTTTTTTTGAACAAACATTTTACTTAGAATTGAATATATAAAAGAATTATATATAATATAATATAATATAACAGAAATTTTATTTAGGTTTGAATATATAAAAGAATTATAAATAATATAAAATAATAATATACAGGGTTGGTCCAGGGTTGGACCGATCCAAAACTCTTAGGACCGAGGACCAACCCGCACAGTGTTGGTCCTGGAATTTCAGGACCAAGGACCGACCCGGTCCCCTTGGGAACCAGCCCAGGACCGGCAGGGTTGGGCCAGTCTAGGATTGGTCCAGGGTCGACCCTAGACCGCTGCTCACCCCTATGTAGGATATAAAGATAATAAATGTCACGTGTGAAATCTCAGTCAATTTATTAAGGGTTAATACCTTGAAAAATCCCAAATTAGTATACTTATGACAAATTTACCCCAAACTATTTTTTTGACCACCAAAAACCTCAAACCGGTATACCTTTGACAAATTTACCCCAAACCGGTACACTCGTGAAAAAATTTACCCTATGTTAGTTTTCGTTAAATTTTATTCTCAAATTATTAAGTTAAATGACATGTGACAGTTAATCGGTATACCAATTTAGGTTTTTACACTCCGTTTGTCATAATTTACAATTTTTATGATTTTTTTGTGGTATTAATCCAATTTAACATAGGGTATATTTGTCACAAATTTACTAGTTTAGGGTTTTTTGTAGTCGAATAAATTAGTTTGGGGTAAATTTGTCATAAATGTACCAATTTATGGTTTTTTATAGTCAGTCGAGGTAAATTTGTCACAAATTTACCAGTTTAAGGTTTTTTATGGTCAAAAAAATAGTTTGGAGTTTTTCACGGTATTAACCCATTTCTTAACTTGGTAATGTCTTGACCCTTTTCTTATTTTTGTTTCTATGGATATTGGTAATTGATAAAGATAGATTATCCTCTTTCTCAATCTTTTTAGCTTGCTTATACAGAAGTTAATATATATATATATATATATATAGTTAATATATATATATATATTTATTTATTTATTTATTTATTCATTCATTCACAACTAATGCTGAAGGACCCATGGAAAGTTAAGGAATACCCATGGACAATGTTAGAGGCTCATACATGAAATGAGGTTGGTAGTTCTTCTCTTCTTCTTTTTTCCTTCTTCTTTTTTTTTTTTTTGGTCGAAATGATGATGGTTCAAACATGAAATTATTTGTATTTCGTGGCATGGGTAGTTGAACTTGCGAGACATTTATCCGTTACAAATGTATAATCCCATATGCTTTAATACAATTTGTGGCAAGTTAAGTAAAATCACTTCATTCTCTTCATTCAATAGATTTAGTTAGAGGCACAGCTCATTTTTCTAAAATCGATGGCCATTACACTTCTTTTATGTCTTGATATACCATTCAGAAAAACCTGCTATGTTGGAAAATAACAATCACCAGCGGTGCCCTCTATGAGACTTAGAGGGATCATTAACCTTGATGATGAGAAAAACAGATGCGTTGTAATATTAATACAGAAATTATAAATGTCTTCTAATTAAATCAACACTAAATCACTAAGGAAATAAAATGATAAATAATAAAAAAAAAATACCAAAGATTCGCATTGTCCAATTCGAGTATCAGTACTTAAGTTTATGAGAAAAATCGGTGACAAATAATTCATTATAATTAGATAATTATAATTATAATTACGCATAAGTTGGAGTATTTTTCATATTTAGATTAAGCTTAAATAAATAATTTAATTTGACGTAAAGCTAACGGCAAAGTCACTGTTCCCCAAAGCAGAGCTCTCTCACGCACAAAAATCGCCTGATATTTCGTGCCGACTGAACTGGGACTTCTTTGTACGTTTTCCCGAAGGACCCCACCGTCCTGCAGCGTTTTCTTTCCTATGGAATCTACTTTCTTATGACTAGGTCAAACTTTGGATAATTATGGAACACACCACCGCTTAATATAAAAATCCCAACTGCAGATTGGAAATTGGGGACACAACATATATAAGTCCAACGAGGACTTTTCGTTTTACATCACCACCTAATGCGGACCGATTTACGTCCTTCAATCGAGTCAGATTTTATATACGATTCAAGCTCTAGATATTATATAACATTTGAATCTACATGTAAATCTAATACCAACACTAATTATTGCGATGTTCATCATGAAAAGTCTTTGCACTCGTACAGATGCTTTTGACATGGATGTGCGGTATATGAAGATTTTATCTCATTCTCCCATGTGAAGCACATAATCGATCCTAGTTAAACTAGCTTTGAAAAACCTCATGGCATTCGTCATATCGCTCCCACGCGTGCCCCCCTCAATGCACGCCTCTCCCATCAAAGGTTCCTTTTTTTCAAATGGGAAAAAAGGCTACGACATATACACGGACATGAGTTTGATTATGACACGACAATGCCCAAAATCCCTCCGGCCCCCCTCCATCCACCGCTTTGCTCTACGCCGCCGTGACAGGAGAAACGACAAATCTGTCGTGTAAAATATGATGCTTTAGAAAGCATTATGGCTTACTACAAGTTTAAGACATTGATATGTCACGTGTGATGTTTCCATGTATTTGGATCTCGAGGCGTGTGCTTATTGTCTCCCGAGTCGTGGACAAGTGAAACACCATCTCCTTTTGATCACAAACCGCGACCGGTTTCTGTTCGTGGGGCGCTATATACACTCTTGCAAGAACGGGGAGCAATGTTTTGTACCGCTGTCTTTTTTATCATACTCTCATACAGTCTTTCGCAAAGTGATGTTTTGTCTTAAAATTCGTCTGTAAGGATGGAGATTAACCATGTTGACCCAGCGAAATACATAAAATAGGTAGAAGGTACCTCTATCCAGTAGAATATATGAATTAAGCCAAAAGTTATCACTTACATTAGTGCCATCTGACATTGCCCACCGACGTGCCGTTAGCATATATACCTTAAAACGAAGTCATCTACATGTTTTGCCTCAAATATAAACCCTAAATTGCAACTTACAATGAAATTCTCAAATTGAAAACCCTAAATCCAAACCGTCGTTGAAGTCCCCACGATAGCAACTTCACAGTTGCTCAAATCCTTTACCGTCGTCCCCACAACTATACCAAGAACCAAGCCCTAATTTTTCCGGCTAATTGAGCGGGTGAGAGAGGATGACAAACCTGACAGAGTGAGGGAGCAATGAGGACGGTGAGCAAAAAACAGTGACAGGGAGTAGTTTTTTCACATGCGAGGCAAGCGTCGAACAACAGTGGAAGGAAGATGGCCTATTTTGAGAGTGACAGTGTGACGTCATTTTTAGACAAAACAGCCATGTCGATTCATGCGACATAGTTTAAGATGTCAACATGGATTGGTTATAAAAAAAAAAAAAAAAAAGACCAACTCATACTAAAGTTTTAATTATAAAAGTCACGCAATATCTTTTTCCTGAATTTTTCCTCCAAAATACTCAAGTGATCGTTTTTTCTGACCTAAGTGAGCCAACAAAAATTTTAAGCATTAAAATGAGCGCCATATGAAAATTTTTAGTTATTTTAGTGTCCTTGTACCTAAACATATGTAAATACTTATATTTATCCATGTCAAGTTATTATGAACTTGATTCTATATGTCTCTCTGAATTAATATGATCTTGTAGTTGTTTTCTTACAGGACAAATATTCAACACCCTTTTTAGCTAGTCTTTCTTTAGGATGTTAAATATGATAATATTTCATCGTATTTTTGTTGGTAATGTAAGCCTATTCGGGAATGAACTTATGCTGATGTTGGTGAGGGCTAATACATCTATGATTATTTGTGTACATATTTCGGACATGGAAATATGGAGGAGATAGATTTCTTTGATGCATACGTATTTGAAGTACTGATTGTTCTGTTACACGAAGAAAAAAAAATTGGCAGTTCGGCTAAGGGGAAACTCTATCGAATTTTAGTTGCGAAAATCGTATGCACGTCTTGAATAAAGTTACTAAATGAGTAAATTTGTCTAGCCGTCTCAAGGGATGAATAGTGCTTCTCAGTTGTTATGGACACTAGACAAGCTGAAAAAGGGCAAGAAGAGCCAAATGAATCTGGACATGAAATTTTCTTGCAATTTTAGTGAAGAAGGAAACCGATGGGTGCATCCCCAAAAATCAGGGATTAGTCAAGCGCCTAAAAATTTACAGACTCCCCATTGTCACGGAAAAAAAAAAGGGGACACGACGCGTAATACCCTTTTAGAATCAGCCACAATGACGAACGTGAAATTTCTTAAACAAAGGGGATTCCGACGGTGACGGAGTAATAAAACTTTGCTAATGTGGACTGGAACATATGACGAAAGATGCTTTATACTACACCACAATTATATGAAACTCTAGGGATGGAGAAACTTTTTCTTCCTCCTGTAAATTCACTTTAACCTCAGTCCCTCTCTTTATAAATAATCACCCATCTCCCATCGTTCGCGCACCATATGCAGAATTTGTTCAAATATGTCCCAATAACTCATAAAATTTCTAATGGCTAACCAAAAAGAAAAAAGAAAACATATATAAAGAAGAAAAAGAAGAAGAGTTGATAAACACCTTAACAAGGGACAAGGTGGAAGATCTTTGAAGAAGTCTAACGTGTAATTTGAGCAAAATACACGACGTACAGATATAATCCAAATTGACTCAGAGTTAACTATTGTGGCCTTCTCCATAGCAGTAATTTGGAATTCAAAAATCTATTTACTAACAAAAATTATTTGGCAAAACTACATTTTATGTCTATATAAATGAGATCCACGTCCAAAGTATTGGCTTCTAAAATAATCTGGTTAGATCACTAAATGAAAAAAAAAAAAAAAAAAACGTTATAATGTTTTATGTCGGTACTACTCTTGCAAAAGCTAATAACTAGATCGGACCATCACTGGGATTCTGTCGCGGCAATATAAAGTCTTTGACACTCAAATATGGAATGGTTATGAAAACAAGTTAATTAGACAAACAGCACTACGATTGAAGAATTAACAACACAAGTTCAATTCTTAAGAACGACATAACAAAACCAGAAGCACAACAACCAACACCTTAACCATGAGTCAGACCTTGCACAATCTTGCAAGAATCGCATCTCTCAAGCTCTCCTCACTCGCCCACCCAATCGGAGTCCGAATCACTACGTCCTGAAGCATCATGTCCTTTACGCTCGACATGCTCGCGTGGTGGACTTCGAGCTGCAGCTCCTTGAGCGCACCCATCAGCCTCGCAGCCGGGTGGTCCCAGTTCGGGCTCCGGACCCAAACCACCGCTTCGTCACCTACCACCTTCACCCCTACCTCCATCTTGCTCAAACCCTTGACAACATTCAGCCAAGGGCTCGATCTGGTCTTGCTAACTGGCGATATCGGCTCGGTTTTATCACCAAAAAGGCTGGCCACTTTGCTCCGGCCGATCTTTGGGGGCGGAAACTTGAGCTCACCCTCTAGCTCATCGATCCTTGATCGCAGCTCCTTGATGTAACTCACTGCGTCGGAGAGAAGAGAGGCTTTGTCCATTTTCGTGACTTTAGGGACGACAGATCTTAGGGCGTAGAATCCCTGCTTCAGCTTCTCTCTTCTTTGCTTCTCAGCTTCCACATGGTTCAACCGCAAAGGCGATGGCAACCGGGCTATCTCTGTTTCATCCCTCTCCATCTTTGCAATCGTAGCGCTCTTGTTAGAGGAAGTGATATTTTGCGACACGCCCACTCTTTTTAAGTCCCTCTTAAGCCAATCCGTTTCTGAAGGACACGTGTCAGAGCGTGAAGTGCCAGTTCCGTCTAACGCGGAACATGCTTCCTTTGGAACACAATTGGACTGATGCTCTTCATGGACATGGGGAGTAATACCAGTGCTCAAGAAATGAGAAGTGAAGAGGGATTTGGCTAAGTGGACTAGACTCCAATCTTCGTGGAGTCTTTTGGTGGAACCCAATTCAAGAACCCCGGTATCACAAGGAGTTGATATGCACACTATGCTCTTGATTCCAGTCGTCCTTGCTTCTCTAACCCTTTCACACTCGTAAATTCCGAGCTCGTCCTCGCCACACAACCAGATGTGAGTCCCAGAACATAATGCCCACCCGAGGATGCTCTCCTCGAAGGAATACGACCTCGTGGCTGAGACAATGTAGTACCGTTCAAGATCGCTGACCTCGTTTTGGACCAACTTAGTATCCATGTTTGAGGAGGCGTTGAAACCGGCGCTGCCAAGTGTCCCAACCTCTTTGAACACCCTTTGATTGGTGGAGTTATTGGGTGTGAGGTCTTTCATCCCTCGAAATTGGCCATCGCCCCAAATTAGGACAGGACAGCCATGGTCGTCTCTCGAGGGCTGCCAGAAAATGGAGTAGACCCAATCATCAGGTCGGCTCTGGAGTAAGAAGTGAAAATATTGCTGGAGATTAAGTGAGGTTTCTTTAGGAAGAGGGACTAGTGAAGAAGAAGAAGCGGAAGATGTGATTTCTGCCATCTGGTCAGTGATTCTGAAGTGGAGCTAGGGTTTTCTTTCCTAACTCTCCTTGATATGAAGTCTTAGGATTTGATTTAATATGCTTGTTGGGGGGAGAGAGTGAGAGCATGTGATTTGGGCAGAACGCTAAAAGGGCGAGGAAAGTCTACTACTTTGAAACTGTGGAGCCTCAAGACAAAGTTTGAATTAGATTAATAAGATCATTCACATTCAAAACTTTCAAGTTTTCATACGATGCCCAATAAATTTATCATTTCTAATAAATAACAAACGATCGGTTTCAATAGTTGTTTACATAAGCATGCGTAGCTTCTGTCACATCTGCATAATTTATATCGAAACATTCACTCGCTGTCATGAGATCGGTCAATTTTGCTTGCTCTATACTTTGACATGAGCGTAGATAATACATGTTCTTATCACACAATTTTCTTGTTGGTAATGATACACACGCTACAGGATACCCCATAATTCTTGGATGAAAGAGAAATTGAAGTTGTACTCTTTTGATGCCCAAGTGAGAAATCTCCGTCCGCTTATTGAGAAAGTCCTTTCCTCCCAATTGACCAGAAAACATCAAGTGGTCTAGGATCGAACTGTTAACCATCATTCTCACATGACGGTAATGACCACGTTTGTCGAAAAGAGAAGCAAAACCAACCCTTCTAACTTGCTTTCATATCGATATGATTTATTGTCCTTGTCACTCTTGTTTCTAGAATGATTCCGACCTCGTTGTTCCCATCTCTTCAAGGATTAAGCATGTGTAATGTACGCGTTGGTTTCCTATAAAGCCCGCTTTGACCAATGGCGCAAGCCTGTTCCCCCAACTTAAGTATGGCTCGTGTCACTCGCTTGATTCATTGGTTTTGTGGAGCATTTCATGAGCAATGACTCCCCTTTCCACGATTTGGCTTCCTAGTCATAAAAAGAAAAGTGTGAAAAAGTACCTAATTTCACTGAGGCCCTAATCTAATGAACACTGGATGAGTAGAGTATTGCCATACCTTGAAACTTATCTTGTATGGCACTCCTTGTAAGTTTTTAAAATCTGAAATCTATCCTATAAGGTCTTGGAACCATATCAAAACCAAAATCCCTCCACGTCCGGGGGCTTGAGAATAACCTATATTTATTTTAAAATTTCGTATCAAATTAACAAAAATGACATAAATCTATATGTGAACACATTCAGAATCGACATAAAAACGCAAGTTTGTTTCCTAATAAAGCGCTAGGTCATGTGTAACTCCAATATAATTACCCAGACATGATAACACATGCGTGAAATGCTACAGATAAATCAACTTCGTTCCGTCAAAGGGCTGGACAATTTTGGGAATGGTCCTCAATCAGAGGACGAGAAGAATTCAAAGGCACAGTCCAGAGAGTACAGAACAGGCCTGTTCCCACGTGCAACGGCTTTCGTGGGCTGCTTGTGTTGAACCTCCTCTCCACGATTCCGTCCATTCGTACCAACTATGAAACGATGGGCATGACCCCTATGATGTTTCCTGTCGTTGCTCATTTTCGCTTTCCTCGGACCATCCGAAAGGGAAAACGCGCAAATATATGTGTGAAAGAAAATAGTGAAAGCGCTAGAGGTTTCTGAATTATTTCTTTTTTTGTAATTGGACCCCTAAGCTACTTGTTTTTTTTGTTTGAAGCGATCATTCTATCAAACGTGTAGATGGAAACGCCAAAATGGCCATTGAGTCGCCATTTAATGCTGACAGGACCCTATAGTGACATTTACCAAAAAAATTGACAAATAACAAATACCAAAAACATAAATATTGAAAAAAAGGAAGAAGCAAAAAATAGATATTCAGAAAGAAACGACAAAAAATGAGAGTAGCACTACTAGGTTGCATGCCGGGGGTCGAGCAATCCCAGCGGCTATTGATTGAGGGTCGTGCGACTCTTATGAGTGAAACGAAACACAATCTGAATTTGATGACAAATAGGGTCACATACTTCGATAATAGTAGACACTTGAATTTTGACAATCCATTTAACTAATAATTTCTTAAAAAATTAGAGATCGACCTTGCTCCCTAAAAAAATAATTAAATTGCATTTAATTATTCAGATTATTTTGCATTAATATATAGGCTCATAAAATTGCATATAATTTGAACTAGCGTTGATGAACTTAAGTAAAAGGCTTTAAGCTCAATTATTCAGGGCCCATGAGGGAATTAAAATTTGAAGCCCATAGAATCATGCAATAGCCGAAAATTACATGAAGAAAAGGGGAGTTCTGAGTTTAATGAGTTACGTTAAGCCCACATAATTGCATTAGAGATATAACCTTTTTTAGCTTAATTTTATTAACCCCATAAGGATTAAAATAAGAGTCAAGCCCATTAATATGGCAGAAAAGAGCCCACATAATTGAATTAGGGAATGAGAAACCTAACTTTACACAATATATAGACTTTAAGTCTTGACAAAAAAGATAGAAAGAAAGAAAAAAAGAGGGAAAGTGGAGATTCCGGCCAAACCCTCCCAAGGGCAAAGCAAGCCAATTTATGGAGAAACCACGAAAGCCTCACTTGGATGCACTAAAGCACATTCTCAAGTTATACAGGTGTTGACACATAATTTAAACTCATCTTTTAGAATTAGAAGATAATCTTTGATTTAGAAGGAAATTTTGAAAAAAAATTGAATTCAAAAAAATTCAACAATCGTATGATTTTGAAGCCACTTTTTTGTTGAGAAGTTGAGTGAATATCGAGAAATCTTCGCTGGTTTGATGAATTTTCCTCTATAAATAGTGAGTGCGAAGCCTTGAATGAGGGGGGGACTTTTGGGGGACTGAGTTTTCGAAGCATTCACAAAGAAGAGTAGAGTATTCGTGTGAGGAAAGTCAAAAAGTATTCCTTTTTTTTTTGCTGAAAAGTAGAAGACGTGAGTGCAGAGAAGAGAGAGAGAGAGAGAGAGAGAGAGATGACGTGAGTAGACAGAAAAGTGAAAGAAAAAGGGAAAAGGAAGAAGTCTTCTTCTTCGTAGGCCCCCCGCGACCCCTGCTGCCGAACAACGCCCCTGCAGAACCTCCACTGCAGCAGCTCGATCCCCGCGACGCTGCACAAGCCTGAGAACCCGCGCCGGCCACCACCACAGCAACACTCCGCCGGTTTTTGTCGCGACCAGCACAGCACCCCCTGCGCCTCCGCGATCTGCCCGCCAGCGACGACCGCGTCTGCAGCGCCCACGACCCAGCACCAGCAGCCCGCGCCACCTGCGCATCGCTCGAGCCAGTACCCGACGAACTGCTCCTCCGTTACAGCCCAACGACCGCGCCTCTGCAACCCGCAGCCCAGCCGATTCCGAGCCGGCCCGCCGCGCCCCCGCTGTTGCTGCGCCTCTGACCACTCGAGTACCGGATCCCGTGACGCTCGCGCCTCCGATCTCCTTCGCCGACGCTCCCCGCAGCAGCTCAACCCAGCACCGTCGCGCTCTGTCTCACCCGCGAGCCCACCGCCTCTGCTCGAGCCTCCACCCGCGACGCTCCTGCCCCGACGCCAGTAGATCCCGAGCCAGTCGACACGCCTCCGCCAGAGCCAGACCCGCGAAGTCGTCGCTGACTGCCGAGCCGCTCCACCATCCCGACGAAGCCGCCATCGTGCTGATCCGTGACGATCCCGACGCTGTCCCCTGGTCCGTTCGTCGTCGGTTCGCCCGCTACCGACCCGCGACGCCATCCGCGACCCGCTGCTGCCGCCGGACCACTCGCCCCCGATTCACCCATTGCCGATCCTCGCTGGAGATCCGACGACCGTGAACGGTGACCAGCCACCGCCACGCCCAAGTCTCGTGTGAAAAAAGAAAAGGAAAAAAGAAAAAGAAAATCAATTTAGGTAGTTTATTTCCATTTTTATTTTTCGTTATTATTGTACAAATTAGAACCTTGGATTTTGATGAATATCGTAGGCATTAACTACGGGTTTTTGTCCAAATTATTGTAGTTATTAATTGATCCGTAAGATGTTGGATCATTTTTTAATTATATTAATTTTTGGGCATTTTGATAGTATTTTAATTATTAAATCATTATAATCAATATTTTGGTCCGTAAAATTTCGGATAAGATTTTTAATTATTTTGAACCATTTTTATATGTCATGATGTTTAGGGTTAGAGTAATTGTTAATTTGACTTATGAGACAACAAGTTATTTTTTTCGAATATTTTAATCATTTATTTGTTGAATATCTTGATTGTTTAGATTTAATGTTTATTTGATAATTACTTGTCTTGGAAAAACACTAAAAAATAATAAGAAAATCAAAAAATCAAAATCTTGCATCAAAGCATTTAGGTTTAATAAATCAGACATGTAGGATTAGGTTTATGAAATTTTCATCATTTAGTGATTCTTGCTAGGTTCATTTAGTTAGAAATTGTTTGTTATTAAAATTATGTCATTTGATTAATTTAGATTGCATATTTAATTGTTGTATTTCTTTAATTTCGAATTCCATGGAAAATACAAAAAAAAAAATAATAAATTCATTTCATGCTTTAGGATAGTTGCATGCTTATTTATGTTATGTAGTTTAGGTCATATTGTCACGTCATATCATTTCATATTAAATTAGTAGCATGCATTGCATAATTATCATTAAATAAAGTGAAAATCAAAATCAAGTGATTGCATGTTAATTAGAAATCATATCTAGGAATGTGAATTATGAGCTAACATTGCATATGCTTTCATTGCTATAAGGTAAGTCATGCAATTTATTCATTACTTCATTTGGGTGTGTAATTAATAGTTTGCGCACTTGCATGATCACCTCAAATTGTTATGAAGGTAAATTAAAATCAATTCAAGTTGCCTGCAAAATATTTTTTAAAAATAAAAAGGAATTGTACCGAAAAAGCGTTAGAGAAATCTAGCATAACCAAGTCCCCGAACTCATAATCTCTTATTCGTAGGAGTAAAATAAATCTCCCGTTACTTTACTTGGGTTTCTAATCAACCCACCAAAAAATAAATTAGTGGTGACTCCTAATTAAAAAATCAATTGCATGATAAGAACTTGAACCTAAGTCGCGAATTAATATGGGCTAGGGAGAGCCTGAACTAAGTTGAGGCTTAGTAATCCATTAACCTAATTTAAGGTGGTGCACCCAAAATTTAGGTCGCGACAACTTTGCGACTCCACTAGGGATTTGTATTAAAACACTTAGTGGACTTAAGCCAATTTTTATTTTTCTTTTTTTGAATGTTTTTGCTTGGCAGTAAAGATACCATGTACATCTCTAACAATTCTAAGATGTTAAATATTCTTGTAAATGGGAGGTATAAGGGGCATAGTCTTTGCTAATACTTGCCTTATAGGAAGGTGTGGGGATGAATACATTATTTTTCCTTTGATTATGAAGTGTTGTTTGTATTTAAACCGTTGTGCATGTTTTTTGCTTTTGGCACTACACTATTGCACACACAACCTATGGTCAAACCTAGGCTATGATAGGATTTTTAGGATGGTGTTAAAAATGACACTTCCTCCAAAGCAAGATTGCTATGTAGAGGTTGACATTCTCTTTCCCAAAATTTCTTTCATGGTGTCGAATGTATTTGTCTATATCCGCGAGACTGCGTGATTACTGAACATTCCATTCGACCAAGCCGGAGTTAGGAGGACTTGACACGTTAATACGAGACTACAACGGTCAGATCATCCTCTTAGCTCTACTTTGTTAAGCCATCTAGATAGAAATCAAGCCTCACATTTCATGTGTGTGTCTATATGATTGTCATCCATTTTCGGTGAAAATAAGTTGTCTAATTCTCACTCTACAATTTACTTACTTTGTTGCAATTTTCGTTGGTCTATGACAATGTTTCGTCCTTAGTCTTATCTTATATTCTTTTAGGGAAAACCGGCGTACCATTCATTTCCACTTTTGAGGTTTCAAGACGATGTCATATGGTCTTGAAGGAAGGGAGCATAACAATACACTCTACATATCAATTAAACACAAGGCTTCCCATGTATTCCGAGTGCTTATTGATAATGGGTCCACTCTAAATATATGTCCATTAGCCACCCTTCATCGCCTCAAGATAGACCCATCCTAGGATACATGCTGCAAAGACATTCATGCGAGCTTTTGATGAAACAATGAAGGAGATGATTGGGGAAATCCATCTCGATGTGCAAATATGGCTGGTCATCTTCAACATTCCCTTTCAAGTACTGGACATCCCAACCACATTTAATTTCTTGCTAGGTTATCCCTAGATACATACTGCTGGAATGTTGCCTTCAAGTCTACATCAAGCTGTGACGTTTGTGATCAAAAGAAAGCTGGTCATTGTGTATGGCGAAGAAGAGCATCGGATTTATCATGAGACGGCTATCCCCTATGTGGAATCGAATGTCGAGTTTAAATCGAGTTACCACCCATTTGAGTCGGTGTCCACTATACATGCTTCCTGAGATTTGTCGCCATCCACTCCTAAAGTTCCAGATGCTGCCATCATGGTTGGTAGAGTAATGGTTAGGAATGGCTTTGTTCCTTGCAACGGTCTTGGAAGAAATAGTTAGGGCATTCGAAACCCCATTCAAGCCCCTCAGAGGTCCCATTCCGCTAGATTAGGGTATCACGAGAGAGATTCTAAAGGGCGAAGACAGGAAAGGCAGAACTCGCCACCTAACCAAGGCCGAGGGAGGCAAAGCTCTCTACCCTTAAACATTCGTGAGACATTCCCTAGTCCTTCGAGAATGATACAGGAAGAAGCAGAAGTGATGGACACCCTGGGGCAACCAGGTGGCAAATTCGATTACTATGTAAAGTATTTGGCTCCTCCCAGCTCCTACATCAACCCACGGGATATCATCTCGGATGGATGAGGTGGCATGGATGATCCCGCACCTCTAAAGATTGAGAGCTCTGATGACATCCTAGAAGGAATCACAAGTCTGTTCGATGACCTCTTCATAAGAGCCAATGACGAAGGACCTTCGCAAGAAATGGGCATTAGCCTACAAGAGTGACTTGTTACTTTTGCACATTCCCTACGCGGGAATTTTTATCGCTTTCTAGGAATTTTTATCGTTTTTTAGGAATTGTTTTCGTTTTATAAGAATTATTTTTGATTTCTCTCTTTAGGGATTAGGAATCACAATTTCCAAGAATGTAATTCGTTTGATTTCATTCAATGAAATTACAAATTTTATTCCCAATTTTGAGAGCATGACGGGGTACACCAAACCAGTCCAATGACTATATCCAACCATGAAAAAAATATCATCCACAGAGAAATCCTGAGGACTGGACTTTCTCATGCTTTCTCTCAAAAGTTTTTTCGAAGACAAAAGCATTTCACTGCTAAAAAAAATAAAAATAAAATAAAATAAGACAAAAAAAAAATTCCCAAAAAGCTTGTAGCAAATCGAACCCGTTTGTTTGTCTGACTCATTTACTTCTTGTCTCATAACATAATTCTACAACTTGTTATGACAAGAGACATCTGAAAGTAGCATATCAAGTTTCAATGATCATAAACTTGACTCATGATCAACGGGCTTAGAGCGCACTTGCAATGAAAAAATAGATTTGGGGCAAGTAAAAGAGGATCATCATTCTCCGGTAGAAGATCTTGGGGGCAAGTTTGTTCCAAATTACAGCGGCCCATATGTAGTGAAGAAGGTGCCTCTTGGAGATGCCTTGATCCTGACAGAAATGGATGGTTGTGAGTTTTTCACTTCAATTAATTCTGATACTATCAAAAAGTATTATCCATGATAGAATTTGCCATGTCATGTTTTGAATTGCAAGCATTTCTATGATGAGTAAATTGCCTCAGTGAATTGAATTGTTCAAATTTGTTGCAAATCTTGCATTTTTCTTCCTTGATGATTTGTGTGAGGTGGATTGAATGTATCAAATGGGATACTTTGGAATGATGAAAGGTAAATCATATTCCATACATTGTTTCATACACTAACCCCCGGTGAGTTATGTGGAAAAATTCCATGCCTTCGAGGAAAATGGTGATTTCACAAAGGGTATGTTAACCGAGGTAATGACAGACAGTTTCTTTTGCTACTCGAAACACTACAGGTATATCCATTATTTAACCCTTTGAGCCCACACACATGAAGAGCTTTTTAAATTATCCCTGTCAAGGATCGTCCCATACTGGGACAAGATTTGAAATGAATGATGGAAATTTCCTTACTCACACTTGCATCAATCTTTGAGTATTGCTTTCTCAATATAACTTATGCGGTAATTGAAGTGCCTTAGGATGATGAAGAACAGTTCTTTCTCTATCCCACGCACTGTTATCCATTGCATAACCCATTTGAGCTTATGAATTCATTTCATATTAAACCGAGTTAGCGATCATCCCCCACACTGGGGCAAGGCAAAAAAAAAAAAACTCAAGTAGCATGGTTTATAATGCTGATAAAAGATGGAGGCTATGCGAGTCCAAAGAAAATAAGTGCAAAAAAAGAGGGGCATGAAAAAGCAGTGTACCTAGTAAAAGTAAAGCCAATGCCCAAAAGAGAAAAATCAAACACTTGATATAGTGAGTTGTATCCCCAACAAGGTGGTACTAAAAACACAAATGCTGAGATGTTACACTCAATGGAGTTTTGATTATGAAGAAAATCCTCAATGGTGAAGAAGAAAATTGGAGATGTCAAGATGATCACCAACCCCTAAACACTTCTTGAGTCTAATGATCCTTTCGTTTCTCAATTCTTGAACCAAGCCTATGTTACGTCTCTTGCAAAGTCTCTTCATATTAAGGCACTTGAGTTAACATAAAATGTTCATATTTTGAAAGCATCGCTTGAATAAGTGCGAGTAAGATAATTTTTGCTTCATTTCATATGTTTCTTGACTTGTAAACCCCAAGATGATTGCGGAACATCACTCATTTTTTCCAATAGCCTCAACTCAAAGAATCCCTTTTGTTAAGCTATTGACCAGGCCCACATTACAGTCCATGTTAAAGACATCTCAGATTGGTAAAGTCGTATCACTTGCAAGATTGCACATACCCTTGTTTGGCATGATGATAGTGAGATAGAGTGATTGTCAAAATCCTGCATGAAAGGTCAGGATAAAATAACCCTTTTTAATGAGGATGAGTGAAAAGTCATTTTAAACTGAAAGATCCCTCACTTGACACATCCATGACATTCATACATCCATATTGGAATAATCTTTTGAGATCTTTCCCAATGAAAATTAGGTGATGCATGATTAATAGAAGTCATCACACATGAATCTCTCTTGGATTAATGCATGTTTGTGCATGTTGCCTCTCCTCCAACCATGTTTTGCAGGAGACATATCCCCCAAGATCGGAAATGTTACCAAGTAAGTATATCTCTATACCTTAAATACTTGTCATTGCACATATATTCCCTATTGAGTATATTGACACTCGATTGAGTTGTCCCCCAAGATTTTTTCTCCAGATTCAGTCTGATTAAGGTGACCGAAGAATGGTTTAGGTCCTAACCAAGCAAAACCTCCATCTAGGCGATCGTAGAATGGTACGAGTCCTAGACAATATTTATTTCTCTATTCAGGCAACCGTAGAATGATATGGGTCCTGGAAGGTGAAACCCCGTTTAGGCGACCGTAGAATGATACGGGTCATAAACAACATTTATTTCCCTATTCGGGCGACCTTAGAATAGTACAAGTCCTAAAAATTGAAACCTCGTCTAGGCGACTGTAGAGTGGTACGGGTTATAAACAACATCTATTTCCCTATTCAAGCGACTATAGAATGGTACGGATCCTGACAAAATCAATTTCTTCGTCAAGGCAAACGTAGAAAGGTACAAGTCCTAGACACAACCAAACACCACCATACTAAGCGATCGTAGAAATGTACAGGTCCTAAGAAAGCAGTTTCCTTACAAAACTTTGCTGCCATATTAGGCGACCTTAGAAAGGTATGGCTCGTAGGAAAGCAGTCTCCTTATAAAGTCTTGTTACTATTTTAGGCGATTGTAGAATGGTACGGGTCCTAGACATGTAACACTAATTATCTTGAATCACTCTACCCTCCTTAAAGGTAAATTATTCCAGGTAGGTTTCTTTATCATTTGCATTTCCATGCATCATATAAATTGCATCTTAAAATGGAATTCATTTTCTAACAAAAAATCATTCAATGCATGTATATGATTTAAATTTATGTCTCAATTTATCTTTAAAAGCAACCTCTATTAGCTCACCTTCAAAGCGAGGCAAGAAAATTCTCATCAAGTACTTGCAAGAAAATTCGAACTATTGTCGACAAGATGAAGATAAGATAGAGTGATATATTCCCTCATCAATGGTCGAGACAAATATTCCCTCCTAAATGAGAGTGAGTGAAAAAGTCTTTCACACCAAAGGTGTCTCATTTAGCATGCTCAAGAGATTCACAGCTTAATGAAAATTGTCTTAATGATAATTTTTCCCGATGGAAGTTTGAAAAAAGCCATCATGCATGGACCTTCATTGAATTTAAAAAAAAAAAAATTGAAATGATTTTTTCCTCAAAGACCAAAGGATTTGTCTTTGAAGCCCTGAGTTTGTTCAATCATCTTTGTATACTTGATGAGAATTCCAAGTACCCATGTTTTCAAATGTCTAGTATGAATTCCAAATATTTGAACATTTAAACGCTTGATGTGACTTCCAAATGTTTTTCTTTTCCAACATCTAATGTGATTTCCAGATGTTTAGTAAATGTTTTCAAATGTCTAATATTTGAACCTTTAAACGCTTGATGCGACTTCCAAGTGTTTTTCTTTTCTAACATCTAATGTGATTTCCAAATATTTAGTAAATGTTTGCAATAAAATCAGATTTTTTTAAATTTCAAGTACTTGATGTAATTTCCAAGTGCTTAGAATCTGAAGAGAGTTCCAGATCCCTGAAGACTTTTTTCTTTAAGCCTTTCAATTATTTGAAGAGAGTTCCAGATGTTTGTCAGGTCTCATAGGAATCATTTCACATCTAATAATACTTTTCTGAATCTCCACATAAGTACGATAGGTACGTGTTCTTCTTTGCATTTGCATTTCATTGGGCATAGATACATTGAGATCTATGTTCTTGACCAAATCATGGCATTTACATTGCATTTATTTATTGCATGACCTTGCATTTCAAAACATATTAAATTTATTTGAGTCCATTTCTTTAAAAAAAAAAATCATTACAATTAACATTTTCATTTCACATTCATTTTGCATGGTTTAAATTTAGGTGTCATTTATCTTTGAAAGAAACCTCTATGAGCTTCTCTTCAAAGAGGGCAGCTGTTGACACCTAATTTAAACTCATCTTTTAGAAATAAAAGATAATCTTTGTCTTTGGACTCTTATATAAGAAAGAAGCATTGTGTGAGGTATTAGGCCATCATGATGCTAACTTTGTTGGAGGTAGTGACACGATGATCAACTAATATGTACATATTTAATCTAGGATCAATAGTAGTATCATGGTGCAATAAAAGACAACCAATTGTGTCATTGTTTACAACAAAAACTAAGTATAGAGCAATAGCAATGGCAACTAAAAAGAGCATGTGGCTGGTATAATTAATGGAAAATCTTCATCAACCAATAGATGTTCCATGCAAGGAACAAGCATATAGAAGTACATTATCACTTCCCACAAAAAAAAAGCATTACAAGGCGAGATAAAGATGGAGTATTTCATTTTGTCAATCTTCTCTCCCTTACTCTCTTTACCTTGATCATATTTCATTTTGTCAATCCATAGTGAACTACCTTTCTATCGTTTACCAAGAATTGCTTCCGTATTTCGATAAATTGATTGTGCACCTATTCACCCCCCTTCTAGGTGCTTATACTAGCTATCTCAATTGGTATCAGAGCCTGTGTACTCACTTTGTTTGAAGTGTTTTACTTCAAAGTAAAAGATCCATGGCTAGTATGTTGGCTCTAGGGCTGGTAGAAGGGCAAAGCAACACCAGACCGCCTTACTTTGATGGAAAGGACTACAACATATGGAAGAACAAGATGAAGGCATTCTTAAGATCAAAGGATCCTCTGGAATGGGATGTTGTAGAAAAAGGAATCATTCCTAAAGCTGCATCTGTCTCAGAAAGAGGAAAGGACACTGTTGAGTCCAACGAAAATGAGTCAGGAAGAGATAATCAAGAGACAAGCTCTTGATGCAAAAGCAATTTACTCTTTATATTGTGCTTTATCACCTACTGAATATAATAGAATATCTTCTTGTGATACAGCCAAAGAAGTCTGGGATAGATTACACATTACTTATGAAGGAACCGATCGAGTGAAAGAGACAAGAATCAACATTTTTCTCGGTCAATACGAAGCCTTCAGAATGAAACCGGGAGAATCTATAACTGACATGTTTAGTCGTTTTACAGAAATTGTGAATGATCTTGAAAATCAAAGTCAACCAATTTCTGATCCCATGAAAGTGAACAAGCTACTGCGTGGACTCTCCAAGGATTGGAATCATATAAAGACCTCAATCCGAGAGACCCAAAGAATCATGCCACTTTGTTTATCGATGAGTTGGTTGGGACTCTTCGGTCTTATGAAGTGGAACGAATCAATGAAGACGAAGATCCTAAAGGTAAGAAATCTATTATGCATTAAAATCTAATGATGACTCGATGTAACAGATTCGAAGACGACATGGATGATGAAGAACTTGCTCTCATGATAAGAAGATTCGAGAAAGCTGAATAGAAAAGGAAGAAGATTCAATTCAAGGAAACAAAGTTTTCAAAAGTAACAAACCAAGTCTCTTGAAGATGATGAATCAAACAAAGATGTAGTCTACTTTGAATGCAAGAAAAATGGATACATCAGACCCAACTGTCCTCTTCTGAGAAAGAAGAAAGGAAAAACTGAAAGGTATCGAAAAGCTCTCAAAGCTGAAACCTTGAGTGATACGGAGTGTGAAGATAGTGATGATGATTATGCCAACATATGTCTAATGGCACAATCAAACTCAGAATCAAACTCCAAGACTGATTCAGATTTAGAAAGTGAATTCGAGGTAAGTAATTTCAAAATCCCTATTAAAGTTTCAAAATTCATTGATGAATTATGTTTTAGTCTTAAGACTTCTCTTAAAAGAATTTCCGAACTCAAAAAAGAAAATTCTGCTTTAAAACAACAAGAGAATGTTTTGGAAGAAAAAGTGAAATGCTTAGACCAGAATGTTTCCTCTCTCAGAGAAAGTAAAGATAATCTTTTAAAAGAAAATGCATTTTTGAAAAATGATATTTCAAATATTTCCAAAAGATTTTCTCTAGGATCTGAAAAAACTGGAGAAAATACTTTCTATTCAAAGATCTTATTTCAATAAATCTGGTTTGGGAATGATTTCTTGAAACTATTCCTTTAATCGATTTTCCTAAAGTAAAAGAAAGAATTAAGCAAAGATCCACAAGAAATGCTTACAAAAATCATTTTGAAAGAAACTTTTAAAACTAGTAGGTCGCAATGCTCTTAAATGTTCAAAATGCAATAGTGCAGATCATTTTAAGAAAGAATGTCCTATGGTTTGGAGACCTATCAATAAAGTTTGGGCAAAAACCGTATATCAGACTAACTCAAAAGGACCCAAGAAAATATGGGTACCAAAGAAAGCTTGAGTTTCTTTTTAAATGCAGGTCACTATCAAGAAAAATGTGAATTAGTATCTGGATAGTGGATGCTCGAGACACATGACATGAGACTCAAATTGCTTCATAAATATTGTTCAAGTGAATAGTGGAAAAGTATCATTTGGAGGAAACAGCAAAGGAAAAATAGTGGGATTTGAAACTGTAAAGATTGGGAACCTCACAATAAGTAATGTTTCTTTAGTTGAATGACTCAATTACAATCTGCTCAGTATTAGTCAACTGTGTGATGCTGGTTTTAAAATCAACTTTCAAGAGGATATTTGTTCAGGAATTAGTAAAGACACTACTTAGTCATTCATGGGTCGAAGACATGGAAATATCTACCTCTTGGACGTGAAACCAGATGAATCACAATGTCTAATTTCAATCCAAGACGAAGCAAACTTATGGCACAAAAAGCTTGGGCATGTCAACATGAAGCAGATAGCCAAGATCTCAGCAAAGAAGCTTGTTCGTGGTCTACCCAATTTATCATACCAAAGTCTGATCTATGTATACCATGTATATTGGGAAAACATGTAAGAAATTCCTTTAAGCCAATAAATCAAGTTTCCACTAACCATGTACTGCAGCTCTTGCATATGGATCTCTTCGGACCAACAAGAACGCAGAGTATTGGAGGTAAGAAATATTACCTAGTAATTGTGAATGACTACTCACAATTTACTTGGGTATATTTCTTGGCAAGTAAGTCTGAAACTTTCTCTTATTTTGAAAAATTTGCTAAGAATGTTCAAAATGAAAAAGGGTATGTTATTTCAAGCATAAAAACAGACCATGGAGGTGAATTTGAAAATCAGGATTTTGCCAAATTTTGTGAAGAATCTGGCTTTCAGCATTTGTTCTCTTCTCCATATACTCCAGAGCAAAACGGAGTTGTGGAAAGGAAAAATAGATCTCTTCAAGAAATGGCCAGAACTCTCTTAATTGAAAGTAATATTTCTTTACGTTTTTGAGCTGAAGCAATTTCAACATCATGTTATATTATCAATAGAGTTTTTCTAAGACCTAGTCTAGAAAAAAAAAACCCCCTATGAACTATTTAAAGAAAAGAAGCCCTCTTTTGTTTCATATTTTCATGTATTTTGATGCAAATATTTCATATTGAAAAATGCAAATGATCGAGTTGGTAAGTTTGAAGAAAAGTCAGATGAAGGCATCTTCCTTGGATATTCAACCTCAAGCAAGGCATACAGAGTCTACAATAAGAAGAATCAAACAATGGAAGAATCAATGAATGTCAAATTCCAAGATTCTACACAAAATGAATCCATTCAGACTCATCTCGAAGAGACTGAACCTGCTCCAGACTCTACAAAGTCTAAATCTCAAGAAGTAGCTCAGACTTTGAAGGACCAGCAACAAGTAACTGTTGAAGATTCTAGTGAAGGAAGTGACCATCAATCTAATAAATTAACCAGCAACTGGAAACATAAGTCCAGTCATCCCAAAGATCTTATTATTGGCGACATCAATGAAGGAATACGCACAAGATCCAAAAAGCGAGAAGAGTCTAGTGCTGTGGCTCTTATTTCTGAAATAGAACCCAGGAGCATAGAAGAAGTTTTATCTTATGAGAGCTGGATTGAAGCTATACAAGAAGAACTTAGACAATTCAGAGTTAATGATGTCTGGGAGTTGACTTCTAAACCAAAAGGTAAATCAATTGTTGGAGCTAAATGGGTTTTCAGGAACAAGATGGATGAGAAAGGAAAAGTCATAAGAAACAAGGCTAGACTCGTGGCCAAGGGATACACACAAGAAGAATGGATCAACTATGACGAGACTTATGCACCGGTAGTAAGGTTAGAAGCAATTCGTTTATTACTTGCATTTGCTTGTCATAAAAATTTTAGGTTATTTCAAATGGACGTCAAAAGTGCTTTCCTAAACGGTTTCATCCATGAGGAAATCTATGTGGAACAACCACCAGGGTTTGAAGACCCAAAGAAACCAGGCTCAGTATTCAGACTCAAAAAGGCCTTGTATGGCTTAAAGCAAACACCTCGAGCTTGGTACGACAAATTAAGTAAGTTTTTAATTCGAAATGGATTTGTTAAAGGTAAAGTAGACACTACTCTTTTTATTAAAAAAGAAAGCAAAATTTTTCTACTTGTTCAAATATATGTCAATGATATCATTTTTGGATCCTCTAATGAAAGTACGTGCAAGAAATTCTCTAAGACTATGCGGGATGAATTTGAAATGAGTATGATGGGTGAGTTAACCTTCTTTCTTGGACTTCAAATAAAACAATTGGAGGAAGGAACTTTCATTCATCAAGAAAAGTATGCAAATGATCTTGTCAAAAGGTTTGGACTAGAAAATTGCAAAAAGACTAACATACCAATGTCAAGTTCCTTGAAGATAGACAAAGATGAAGAAAGAAAGAAAGTCGATCAAAAGCTGTACAAAAGTATCATCGGATCATTTCTTTATCTTATTGCTTCTAAACCTGACATTCTGTTTAGTGTTTGCATTTGTGCCAGATTTCAATCAGATCCGGAAGATTTCTCCAACAAAATAATCTCATTTGAATGCTACGAAGCGTATTATTAAATATGTTTCATCAACTTCATGCTTTGGTCTCTCGTATCCAAAAAAGGAAGACTTTACTCTTCTTGGATATTCAAACGCAGACCTTGCTAGATGCAGAGTCGATAGAAAGAGCACCTCGGGTACTTGTCAACTACTTGGAGACAGGACGGTGTCTTGGTTTTCCGAGAAAGAAAAGTACGGTAACTCTCTCTATAAAGCGAGTATATAGCTCTCGGAAGTTGTTGTTCGCAAATTCGTCGTGGATAAAACAGCAGCTAAGAGACTTTGAAATTGAAGACTCATGCACGGAGATTAATTGCGACAACACCAGCGCTATCAACCTCACCAAAAATCCAATTCTCCACTCAAGAGCAAAGCATATAGAAAATCGACATCACTTTATTAGAGACCATGTTCAAAATGGAGATATTTCAATCCAATATGTTGATTCAAAGAACCAACTGGCGGATATATTCACAAAACCTTTGGAAAAAAATCAATTTGAAACCATTCGTTCCAAACTCAACATTTTAAAGTATGAGGAGATCAAAATCTAAAGACTTTCAGACTCAGACATACAAGACTTTAACTGTAAGTTAGTCTTGGTACGACCATCAGTCTGTAAGTTTTTTTTTTTTCTCTCTCTCTCTCTTGAATCTTATCTTTAAGAGGTACGATTGTCAGACTGTGTTTAAATTGTTGTTATATTTAATCGACTTATTTATTGCATCGTTTCATTTTCAAAAAGGAAGTTATTGTTGAAATGACTATTTTCGCGGAAAAAAGACAATTATTTTGAAAAGCCATTTCTTTATTTCCTTTGTAACGGTTCGCTTATCTCTTTTTTAACCGATCGTGCACTATCGATTCCTCTTCACTTTACTCTCAAAAACCCTAGAAAGCATCGATCCTCCATTCACATTTTCTTCCCTTGTTTAATCTTAAAAAAGTTGTCATCTTTCTTGGAAAAGTCAACCAATGAATCTTCCAAAAACTGAGGAAGATGTCATCTTCAAGAAAGTCTTCGAGAATCGCAAGCAGGGGACCACGACGAATGAGTGAGGGGCCTACGCACTTTGATCTCACCGAAGAAGAAATGTCTCCAGAACAGCAATCGAGCCCACAACATTCTCAGCAGCGTCATTCTCCTCCATCTAGTCCTCAAGGCGTTGATCATCAACAAGAGGAACAAATCATTGAGGATGCAGATCCAGTAAGAGTTCAAAAGCCCGCTCATATTTATAAAATGTATCGTGCTTTAAAAGCAACTCGTACTCCCTTGAACTATGTCGATGATTTTCTTAAAGACAAATGATATAGGAACGAATATATCTTTCTGCGAAAAATGGAAAGTTTGGGAATTACTCGTAAAGGGTTGGCTAAGGAAACTTTTGCGAATATCCCGAGTGATCCTCGTGATTGGGGACCGAATCCTATCGATGGAAATGATGATGACAAATTGTACAGTCAATTTCAACCGAGAATGGGTATTGCGGTTGAAAGTCGAGGAAAAATGGGAGATTTGTTCAGATCAAAGGAACAAAATGAGTTGTACTTGAAATTGCTGAAGCGTGGGGTAATAAACCCTAGAAGTGTAGATTTTGATTTTTCGGATGTGAATATGAACTTGAGGGAAAATTTTAGTTATCTTCAACTTGAAAGGTTTTGCTCCGACACTACAGAGGCTTATGCTGAACTAACTGCATATTTCTATTCAAATCTTAGCTTTTTGGATGCGAATAGATTTTCCTTCAGTGTTAAAGATCAAGACTATGTTGTCGATATGGACATGCCGGCAGATGTGTTAGGAGTTGAAAGAGGAGGATATCAACCGATCAAAGTTTCCATTGCTCGGGCCACACTGGAATTGGTGAAGGACAGGAGAATATATGAGAAGATCACTTACTTGAGGATGAGAGCATTCAACATCTTGCTTCACAAGATTGTGATCAATTGTCTCCGACCAAAATCAACCTCCAAGACTGATGTTTCAAGTTCAGAGGCAAAGCTGATGTATGCCATCCTCACTGGGAAAAAGTTTTCTCTCCCTTACACTATCATGTTTCATATGTATAGAGCGATGATGAAGGACAGAGGTCAACTCCCTTACCCAAGCCTTGTGACAAAGTTATTCAGACATCTAAATATTTAGCCTCCGTAAATCTTTTGTGTTCAATCGTGCAATCATATGGTGGTGGGACTGAAGATGGTAACCAAAATGCATATGAAGGAATTAAACAAGGAGTTGGAGAAATTCAAGGAGAAAACTCCAGTCAAAGCTCATCAAATCTCTTCTTCAAAATGGAAAGGAAATGAGCCCTTGGTTGCTTCAAAATCAAAAAGGAGAACTCTTATTGTGGATGAAGAAGAAGATGATGACCTTACCATTTCGGCCATAGCTTTAAAGAAGCTAAGTCGCATTGTTCCAGAGTCAATGGAACATTGTGAGAAAGAAGGAAAGGAAAGAGAAGGTCAAGAGGACAATGAAGGTCGAGAAGAAGAAGAGAAGGAAGAAGAAAGAGCAGTTGGTGAAAAAGAAACAGAGGAGGAAAGACACGAGGAAGAAAGAAGAGAAGAAAGAGAACATGAGGAACACTCCTCTCCACCGTAGGCATGGAAACGAGGGGGGAGATCAAGAGAAATGAGGGAAGTCCTCATATCCTGATGCGAGTGAAGGAGTCAGTCGCTCATCTGCAGACCCAGAGGATGTTTATGCCTCTCAATTTCCAAAAGAAGGTCATGAAGTTTCATCGCCAAACCTGCAAGATTATTCTGATATGCCATCATCTACAAAACGTACTAAAGCTAGTACGCAAACCGACAACATAGCCGATTTTCGCAGAATAATGGATATTCTAATGGAAATGCGAGGTCAAATTTATGCCTTGGGATGCGAGGTTCAAAATTTGCAAACTGCGGGTCAAGTTTCTTCATGTTCATTGAATGATCAAATCAAAGCCCTCTCTGTTTAGATTCAGGCCAATGCCAAGGGTGAGGAGATTGCACAATTGAAGGAAGACTTGAAGAGACTGGAAGGCATCGTTCAGTATATGGGAGATTTCCAGCTTGTCCGCGTTCCCAAGCAATCTTGACTTCATTCTATTTTCATTTCAACCTTTTTTAAATGCTGACAAAAAGGGGGAGAGATGCAAGATTTGAACAACTTGATTTTTAGTCGTTAGTCGTGTGAACTGTTTGTTGGATTGTTTTAATGTTTGAACTCTGTTTGTTTGATTTTGTTTTTGTGTCTGGATGAGAACTGAACTTGGACTTGACTGCTTTTATTGGTATCTTATGGATGGCTTTATCACTTAATAGACTAACCTATTTTCTGTGGTTGCAGATTCTAGTGTTATTCATTTAGCCATTTATCTCTATAAGATATGCATATGTGTTTGAGAAATGTTTTGCAAGTCAATATTGTCCAAATCTGCAGGAAAGTTTTGTCACCATCAAAAATGGGGAGATTGTTAGACAAATCTTCTTGAAGTGTTTTGAAGCTGACAAAACGTTTCCATCGATCTAATCGAAGGTTTGCGAGACTCGCTATTTAAAGTTTGAAGACCTCCGGATAGCCAGACTCAAGACTCAAAGTCTATCCTCATTGACAGTCTCTAATCCGTTGAAGAAAGGTTATCCAGAACTGGATGTTTCGTTAAGGATTTGACCTTATCAACTGGAGAAGATCTCGTGGCTGGAAAAGACACAACGGAATTCTTTGATTGATCGTGATTGACTCGAAGATTAAGGAATCGATGATTGCCTAAATATTCTTGGAAGGTTCTACTTATGGAAACCGAGATCCTGATTGTATGGGCGAACATGATTGATGGGCTATCGACACGTTCCTTTAATAGCCAGAATAATCTTCATAATTGATTCCGTCCAACGGGTAGATTGGAGGAATTTTTTTGGTAAGTGCCAACGGGTATGATGGCATAAAAGAGTATATAAGGAAGACGTTCTAAGTTGTTAAGGTGTGCACGATAGAAGAATTTCAAAGTCTGAAGCTCCTTGTTGTTTAGACAATTCCTTTGAGCGAATACTTATATACAAAAGAGAGTCTATATTTGTGAGAAACCTTGAGGAGGTGTGATAGAACATCTACATTGTAGAATCAAGAAAAAATAGTGCTGTAACTTCTCTTTTGTTCATAGTGAAATCCAGCCGGTGGGCTGTCAGTGCGGAAGAGTGGATGTATGCTTGGATTAAGCCGAACCACTATAAACCATGTGTTCAATCTTCTCTCCCTTACTCTCTTTACCTTGATCGTATTTCATTTTGTCAATCCATAGTGAACTACCTTTCTATCATTTGCCAAGAATTGCTTCCGTATTTCGATAAATTGATTGTGCACCTATTCACCCTCTAGGTGCTTATACTAGCTATCTCAACTTGGAACTACAAATTTTGAAGAGTTTCGAAGGCAACTTGGTGTGATTGCAAGGTCTACACTAAGAGAGAGTAGTCGATGGAAACAATTGAAGAACCACCATCACTCTTTCCACCTTTATAGATTTATCTAACACTAAGTATCTACAATAGGTAGTTTATGTTTGTGGTGTTGAGGTCCCTTAACTGATAGTTGAGAGTAGTGGTTGAAAATTATTTGAAGAGTAGGTAAATTATGTAATTTTGGAAAAGTCCGTGTTGAGCTCTTGTAGAGCACTCCCCTTGCCAACTTAAGTATGTGTAGAGACAAAAGGAAAGACTAGTGTGGAAGAGTGTTGTGTAAGTGTGCGGCATGCGCTCAATGAGTGGCGTTAGGGAGTGATGTGTGTTAGTGAGTATAGTGTGGAATATAAAAATAATTGTGGGCTTCTTAGAGCGGTGACTGGTGAGTGTATTGTCTTTTTTTCTTATAATAGTATCAGTGTGAGTTTGTTTCCACTTGTTCCTCAATAAAGGAGCTATTTTTTAGTCTCTTCAACCACTCCTAGAATTACATAATTTTTTTTCCTCTTTTGATAATCCAAGTGTGTAAGGATGGAGACCTAATTATTTAAAAGCACATAAAACATCCTAAAATCCCATGAACCAATTATACTTAGGCCTTTGGCCTCTGAAAATGATCCTCACACAGAGCAATTTGCACGTGTGGTAAGATTCGAATAGGCAATATCCAATTTTTAAGCCGGAAATCCTCAACCATCTCAACCGACTGCACCAAGACTGTGGATTGTCAGCAAGGGGAAATTACATTTGTGCTTGTGTAATAACTAATTCTTCCAGTAAGTACAGGGAAAAAAAGACAAAACAATGTCACGAAGAGTAATGATACTCACACAAGATAATTCATGAAGCAGTCATGCATAGGGTAGACTATGCTTTTCATCGCTGAATTTGAAATGAATATCACATTTGAAAATGTTTCTTTATCTTGAACTCTCTCTCTCTCTCTCTCTCTCTCTCATGAATTGTCGCATATCTAGGAGTCATCGTTGCCAAAGAGAAATTAGAGCTATTTGAGCAACTTGATGGCATTTTCTAGATGTGGCTATGTCTATCTCCATACTTGAATGGGAAGAAACTTTTTTCCAATTGGTTATTTGATTGCGAAGGTCCAAACATGTATATCACACTTATCTATTTTTAGTTGGATTTATATGTGAATAATGTCTATACTTGTAATCTACGGTCTCAAGGCTTGGTTCAAGAAAGTCTCTCTCAAATATGGGTAGAGAAAAACACAGTTCTTCTTAAAAAAGACACATGACCTATTTGTTAATCAGGAAAAGTTTTCAAACAGATTGACAATATGCATATAAGTTTGAGCAAATATGCATATAGGCTTGAGCACTTCTATTGTATTTATCTTTTGTTCACTTTACAAACATCGATACAGAATTTTAGGGAAATTGTCCATAAAGTACTAAACCTATTACACTTTTAACAATTCAGTCCATTGGTCGAATGGACGCAATTAACAAGAACTGAAAAAGTTTAGGACTGAATTGGCAAATTGAAAGATTTAAGACTAAATTAGTAAAAGTATAATAGGTTTAGGACTTTTTGCATAATTTTCCCCAGAATTTTACTCTATCAACAAATAAGGAGAAAATGTTCACACTGCTAAACATCAGTACTTGCCTTAACACAATGGAGACATAAAATTTACAACTTGCATAGCTTATTCCGAATGGCATCTCTCATGGAATGGTCGCTGACCAAGCAGTCAACCGGAGTCCTAATCACCACATCATGAAGCATCATCCCCTTCACACACGACATGCTCGCACGTTGGACCGCCAACCCCAATTACTCGAGCACGTCCATCAACCTCGCGCACGGATGCCCCACATTGGGGCTCCGCACCTGGACCACCGCCTCCGGCCCCAACACCTTCACCTCCACCGCCATCTCACTCAGCCTTGGAACTGCCAACGTCGTTGAGGCCATTTTCGAGCTGTTGTTGCTCAGAAGCGACGTTGTCTCACTCACGTCAGCGACAGCCCTATCACTCTTGAGGCGCTTCGGAGACGAGCGCTCGTACTTGACGAGCTTGGACTCCAATGCGTCGATCCGGGACCGGAGTTCCTTGATGTAGTCGACGGCATCAGCAAGGAGAGACGCCTTGTCCATCCTTGACACGTTGGGGACGACGGAACGGAGCGCATAGAACCGCTCGTTCATTTTATCCCTTCGCTGCCGCTCTGCCTCCACGTGGCTCAAGGGACCTGACAGCGACGGCGACAATGAAGATTCTTTATCGTCTTCGTCGACTATTTTCTTCCGATAGCTCTTCTTAAATATGTTATGATATGCCGTGCCGACAGGTTTAGAAAATGGACGCTTGCTGGCATCGGCAAGTGCCGATTCTGCGTTGTATTGGTTCTCTCCACGAGGATCGACAGGAGGGTTCCAGAAACGAGAAGGGAAGAGGCACTTGGTCAAATGAACTAAGCTCCAATCTTCTTTAATGATCTCTGAGGAGCCCAATTCAAGAACCCCAGAACCATTAGGGATTGATATGCACGCTATGCTCTTGATTCCATACATTCTTGCTTCTTTGACCCTCTCATCACACTCATACATCTCCAGCTCATGGCGGTCTTCACCATTCAACCAGACGTGACCTCCTGAGCGAAATGCTTTCCCCAGAAGGCCGTGTTCGGATGAATATGACCTCGTAACCGAGAATATGTAGTACCATTCAGGGTCACCGATGTCGCTACTGTGAGCGAACTTAGCATCCAGACATTGGGTTTCTTCAAGCACCCTTTTGGTGGTGTGTCTGGCTGTGAATTGGTCTCTTGTAGTTCCTTGGAAATGGCCGTCGGCCCAGGTGAGGACGAGACAGCCTTGTTTGTCTCTTGAGGGCCGCCAAAAGATGAAGTAAATCCACTCCTCAGTTCGGGTTTGGAGGATCAAGTGGACGAGTTGCTGGAGAGTGGGTGAGGCTTTATGATGAGAAGGGAAAAGTAAGGAGGAGGAAGCACAAGATGCGAGTTCTTCCATGAGGAGCAAGTTGTTAAGCTCGAGCCAGGATGTCTCCCTTATATAAGAAGTTGAGGCATAACTAGGTGTCCGAAGACTGGCCTGCATAAGTGATATATTAAGCGATGTGGTTGGTTGTAACTGAGTTTTTAAATGAGTGGTGCATATTCAACACGTATGTAGGGTCTAACCTATTATATGGTATACGCATTTTGTAGGCATTCATAATATCCTTTTGCATAATCCTATAAAGTTTTTAAGCAATGCTAGGTATACCAAGATGGATCCACAAAATCGATATACTAATGAGGTAATGTATTAGAGGTTGAGATTCAATCAGGTGGATCATACTCAAGACTTGACAATATGGTATAACCACTCACTCTATATACTAATAGGCTCCAACTATTTCATGGAAAATCAACAACCACAAACTATTCCATTAATTGTCTTCCTTGCGAAAATGCATTAATGGAAAATGTCTTCATCATCGACAACCACGTTAAATACAATTCTCTATTAATAATGAAAACGCTCCCGTTTACTCATTTTTTTAGAAATACAAAATGGAAGAAATGAGAAAATTAATTTTCAATTATTTCAATTACTCGTCTTATGCCTCTCTATCAATCTCTCTGCATCGAGGTTGGGATTTCCCGCCATGGAGGTTATGACCTAAAGATTTGGGTTCGCTTGCCTCGCGCGCCCCCAAAACTCTGGTTACTCGAGGCCAGCAACCTGCATGATCATGGTGGTGGGATTGGCGCCTTTCTTTATTCGATTGCAAAGCCACAGAGAGCAAGGACCCACGACCACGGAGGCTGCGACCTATATCGTTTCCCTCCAACGACGATTGCCCGTAATCGCTTGACCCAAGGTCTGTGATTGTGGGCTTGGTTTCATCAACACAGTTTGACTTTGAGAGAGAGAGAGAGAGAGAGAGAGAGAGAGAGAGAGAGAGAGAGGAGTTTCAATCAGTAAAATAGGGAGAATTTGTGAGATAGGTCGTGCAAAATGGCAAAACAGCACTGGCATCGACGACGAAGAACATTTGAGATCTGTTTCTTTTTCTTTCATTAATGATTTTGTTTAATTTGCTAAAGCTTTCTCATTTTTTTTTAATATGCCGACATGTAATTTTTCCTTTTAAAAATACAAAAGATATTGGCTAAACTAGGTTCTGTCGGGTAATCCATGCAATCAAACCTGCCCTGTCAAATGTTTTGTTGACACCTAAATTTTAACTATTTTTATTTTTATTTATTTACATTAGGGTAACAATAATATTTAACTTATCTTTTAAAAGTTGTTAAAAATATTTTGTTGAGGAAGGAGATTTTGAAAGATTTTGGATAATGAAGCCATATCAAAAATTGAGTGAATTATCTTAAAAAATCTTCATAAAGAATTTGGGGCTATTTTCTTGTTAAACACATCTCTCCGTTTTGAAGGATGATCATTAGCGATTAGGTCAATATATGCAAATCTTCGTAGGTAGAACAAACTGGGGTTTTCACTCTATAAATAGGGAGGCAAGGCTTCGGAAAAGGGGGCTTTTGATCCGAAAAAAAGAAAAAAAAAACCAAAGTATAAAGAAAAAAGTAGAGATAGACAGAGACGTGTGAAAGGAGGAAAAGCAGTTCACTATTCATATTCTCCTTCCCCCCTACATTCGCTGTCTGCATCTACCTTCCGGAGCTTGCACTGCCGCCCATTTGACCGCCGTGACCTCCGATCAGTGACCCAGGTCACAAGCCAGGAGGACTCGCGCCACTCGATCCGACCTGCCGCTATTGCTTCGCCCGAAGCCAAGCAAACCCACGCTTCTCGCTACCTCCGAAGCCAGGCAAACCCACGCTTCTTGCTACCCCCGAAGCCAGGCAGACCCTTGCTGCTCGCTCCCCCCAACGTCCTGCCGACCCGCGCCGCTCGCCGCCCCGAAGCCAGCCGCGACCGCCGCGCCGCCCTGAGTCCCCAACGCTTGAGTTCACTTTGCCCGAGCGCCTACTGGTCGCCATCCACAAAGCCGATGCCGGTGGCCTTCCGCCCTCACGTGATCCATGCTCTGCATCCCTCTGCTGCCGTTGGTTCGCTGGCTTACCTCTACCAAAGTTCCCTTGCCGGACTGATCAACCGACTGCCCTTGGAGACCCACGGTTACACGTGGGAAAGGAAAGAAGAAAAAAAAGGAAAAAGGGAATTAGGTCAATTTTTTTTTTTATTATTTGTTTATCTAGTTATAGTTTTTTTATTTTCCTTTATATATGGTTTTGTTTAGTGGAATTGTTCCTCTTAAATGTTTGATTGACATTCCAACATGAAAGTGCCCCTCAAGCTAGGGATTGACAGTACGATTTTCGCGCCCGAAATCCAACTCACAATCTCTTATAGAAATCGACAATCCAATCTTAAGCCCGAGATTTGATTCTCGATTTAATTTAAAATTGACCAACCCGATCTCATGCGCGAGATGTGGTTCGTCAATTTCTGGATATCAATATTATCTTGTTTGATTTGCTGTCGTCAAGTTGGTTGAGTCAATCTTATTTTCGTAAAAGAAAAATCCAAAAAATATTTGAGTTAGGATTAGATTTGCTTTAGAATATTTCCTGTTTTAGGGTTAAAATTGCAATCTTATTTTGAATTCTAAATAAGAAAAATCCAAAAAATGTTGAATTAGGATTAGGTTTTTATCTTTTATATTTAGAATAAGAACTTTATTTTGAATCATGGAAAAGAAAACCAAACAAGAAAGGACATTCATTTAGGATGTTAGTTTTATCATTATTTGAATTGCATGTGAAATTTTAATTTCAAAATTAATATAAAAACACAAAAAAATCATCATGCATATATCATGTTGAATTAGGGCATTCTTTGCACATCATTGCATTAGGATTGCATGTTTATCAATTATAGGTAGATAATCTCTCCTAAATAAATTGTATGTTTTGTTAGGAAAATAAAAATGTCCATGTCATATAGAATTAGGTTCATGAAATGCACGTCATTTATTGATTGTTGTTAGGTCAATTTAATTAGAAATTGCCCGTCATTTAGATTAGGTCATTTAATAAATGTTGCATGACATATAGCTCACATATTGAATTGCATGCCGCATGTCATTTTAGTTGAAATAAATTTGTACGTCATTGCATTGCATTGCATTGCACGTCATTAGAATTAAGTCATTTTTGTCAATTTAGATTGCATATTTAATTATTGCATGTTCATTAAGAAATCATTAGTTTTTTTACTCATTCATATAGTCTATGACATATTGTCATGCCATATCATTTCATATTAGATTAGAAGCATTGCATTGCATATGGATTATAATTTCATTGGAAAAGAGAAAACAAAAATTGAGTAATTGATTGTTAATTAGAAACCATATCTAGGGTTGTTGATGTAGATTTTAATTTAATAATGCAGATGCTTTCATTGCTTTGAGGTAAGTTCTGCATTATTTAATTGCTTTCTTGGGTGTTAAATTGGTGGTTTGCACACCTGCATAAACACCTCACATGTTAGGGAACTAGTTTAAGATCAATTCAAGCTGCTTGCAAAACTTTTTTTTTCAAAATAAAAGAAATGGTACCGAAAGAGCGTTAGAGAAATCTAGCGTAATCAAGTCCCCGTACCCAAATCTCTGGTTCGTAGGAGTATAGTGAATCTCCCGTTACTTTACTTGGGTTTTTAATCGACCCACCAAAAATAGATTAGTGGCGACTCCTAGTTAAAAATCAATTGCATGTTAAGAACTTGAACCTAAGTTGCGAATTGGTATGAGCTTGGGAGAGCCCGAGTTAAGTCTAGGCTTAACAATCCATTAGCCAAACCCTAGGTGGTTCACACTCGAAAAATTGGTCGCGACAGCTTGGTGACTCCGCTAGGGACTTGAGTTGAAACTCTTAGTGGACTTAGGCCAATTTTCTTTTTTGAAAAATATTTTTGTTTGGCAGCGAGGATCCCAAGTACGTCCCTAACTTTTAAGGTGTTAAATGTTTTTGTAGGATGGGAGGTATAAGGAGAAGTGATTGCTAATCCTTGCCTTGCAGGTTGGAGTTAGGGATGTATGGTTTATTTTTTATTGAAGTGTTGTTTGATTTAAACTGTTGTGTATGCTTTGCATAAATCACTACACTTTGCACACACAACCTACCACCGGACCTGGGCCGCATAGGATCATTTAGGATGGTATTGAGATGGATACCACTCCGACTGCATGCTCGCGGTACGAGTTGCCCATCTCAATCCCAAAGTTTCTTTCATGGTGTCAAGAGTACCCACCTCGGTCTGCATGCCCAAAACCAGGTCGGCTCTTTGACCAAGTCGAAGTCGTGAGGACCTGACATAGTCCACAAGCTCGTGGCTAGTCTGATCATCCTTGTGGCTCCACCTTGATAAGCCTTATAGAGTAGAAATCGAGCCACTTACCATGCGCATGTCTATGTGATTGTCAATCATTGGTAAAGTAAGTTCTCTAATTTTTGCCTTTGCAATTTACTTACTTCATCGTATTATTTTGTCGGTCCATGGCATTAGGATTGTCCTAAATCTTGATCAATATATAATGGGGATGCCGAACATTCGTATTATTCTCCCTCCAAAGGAAGAGCTTAACACTTTGTGGGACAAGTTAGATCAAGATAGCCGTCAGTTTGTAGAGTCACATATTGGTCGACTGCTTCCACTGCTGCGTATCAACATCCATGGCGGCCTCGTTCAAGCACTCGCCCATTGTTGGTGCCCCGAGACGTCTACCTTTATCTTCGGTGGTAAGCATGAACTCACTCCCACCTTGGAAGAATATAGCATCGCCGTAGGGAAGTACTTGAAAGCTGAATTGATTAGTCCGCCTATCGGAATAGATCATGTTATAGCCTTAGATAATTTTCTGAGAGTTAAAGAAGACAACATAAGAAAGGTTTTAAAGGCTCACCGCAATGCATGTCCTTTATCTTTTCTGAAAGAATGTTTTGAAAAAGGCACCTCATTTCAAATGTGTAGGATTTTCCTCTTAGCTTTCTTTGGATTTATAGTATTTCCTTACTGCAAGAATGCTATTAACCCTTTGATTGCTCAATTAGTTAGGCAAGTGTTGGAAGGAAAATTTTTTGTAAACACTGTCTTGGCTGAAACTTTTCTTTCTCTCACTCATTTCAAAGGAGGTGGTGATAAGACTCTCCATTCCTCTCCTGAACTTTTACAAATCGGTCCCTTTCTCATATAAAAGGATTTGATGGTTTAATGACTATACATGATGTTAGTAATTCTAATCACCCTATTATGAGATTTGAGAACCACCAAAACATGCACCAGATTACCATTATTCTAGGTGGATAGCTTTCATGAAAAAACCAACTTCCAAGGGTTTCCTATGGCATGCTAAATGGTTCCAACCAAGTTCGGGTGGCGAGACTCTCGTGTGGAGGAGTTGGCCCAATCCCTCTATTGGGATTCACTGGAGCATTGAAGTACTATCCGACTAGAGTGACTCGGCAGTACCAAGTCGTGCAAGAGCTTCCCCCGGCGTTACAAGTGGAGCCTCTCCAAGTCAGCTTCGTTGATGGAAGCCGAGGCCATGAAGATTCCATTCTCACTATCAAATCGATATGGGACATGTGCCATCCACGAAAACTCAAATGGCCCGAAGAGGAGTTGAAGGGCAAAGAAAGAAAGTACTATGCCTCGACTAAGTATATCCAACAACACAAGATTCACGAGGAGTTGCTTCCGAAGATACCGGAGGTGCCGTTGAATATCACCAATCGAGTTGAAAATAAACGCCTCAAAAGAGTTGCTGAAAAAGCTCAAGAGGAGAATAAACGATTGCGCCGAATGGTGTCCCGAGTGTATATTGATCAAGCCAAATGAAATGCTTGAATCAATCTTGCTATTTTCATTTTTAGATTAATGATTAGAAATTTTGAGTCATTTACTTTCCTAGTTCATTTGTTTAGGACATTTCGAATTTCTATTTTGATAGGCCTGTCAAAAACTCCATTGATGAATAAAAGTTCTAGAATATTGCCATGGATCAACGTATTTTCATATAAGAATACTTATTTTTGTTCATTTCTTATATTAGGTCATAACGGATCCGCCGTGATCGCCTATTATTACACGATCAAGGGCTAAAATGGCTGACCAAAATGAAATGCGTGATCGTATGTCCGCCGTGGAGACTCAACTCCAACAAGTACTCCCTTCTATACAGCTTGTGATAGATCAACTCCAATTCCTCCAAGCGAATCCAACGGCTGCACCCGCTCTTCTTGAAGTAGCTATCCCGAAGTAAGCAAACAAGGTTCAAACGATTGACGATGACATGCCCGAGCTTGAAGATGAATCGGTCCTTGTTGGAAAGGCCAAGCTTGACGGCGTTCCCAAAATGGATCAAGATAAGCGTGTAGCGAAGCTGGAAGAGAAAGTGAGACATTTCAGGAGTCACAAAGCTCACTCCCATTCGACCTCTTGGTCTATGAGAAGGTCAAAATGCCGAGCAAGTTCAAAATGCCGGAGTTCGAGAAATATGATGGTACATCTTGCCCAAAATCTCATCTGCAGATGTACCATGTGCGCATGGCCCAGCACGTCAAAAATGAGCCCCTCATGATCCAATCATTCCATGCAAGCTTGACTGGACCTGCACTAAACTGGTACAGGATGAAGAATGTGAACCTCCTTGACACCTGGAATGAAGTGACTGACGCGTTCCTCAAACAGTACAAGTTCAACATGGACATCGCACCTTCCCGAGAAGATTTGGAGTGTATGGAAAAGAAAAGGAGCGAATCATTTAAAGAATATGTTGTAAGATGGAGAAACCTGGCAGCTCAAATCACTCATGAGCCTACCAACAAGGAGCTGATGAAGTTGTTTGTGAAGACCCTCCCATCTGAGTTTCGTAACCGAATGGCCAGTACATACGTCGAAAGCTTCAATTAGCTTATTCCTATAGGAGAACAAATCGAGATGGGGATAAGGGAAAGATGGTTTACTAAGCCATCTAGTAAAAGATTCACTACCAAGAAGGGGAAGGAAATGGCTGTGGATGTGAATGTGGCTTATAGCCAAGAAAATGTCAAACGTGCCCCGGCCATCCAAATGAATCCAAGATAACCATAAACCGCTGGCCATCAATCATTTGCCCAAGAGAATAATAGAAAGCAATTCTCTCCTCTCCCTGGGTCTCCATCCCAAGTGCTGACAATCCTCCGAAAGAAAGGTTTGCTTACTAGTTAACCAAAACGTCCCAACCGCGAAAACATACACGGTTACCACCCGATGAAGAAATGCGACTACCATAACGGTGAATTGGGGCATTCAATTGACGAATGTTTCACCCTCAAGCACAAGATCCAAAATCTCTTGGACACGAAAGCCTTCTCATTTCAAACTACTAGGCCAAACGTCCAGAAAAATCCTCTACCGGAGCATGAGAGTATAGTGAATGCTATCCTAGAACCTAAAGTCAATCGGATCAAGAACTCGAAGGTGCATGTGGCAGATGCCTACAATTGACTGGTGAGAGCTGGATATTATTCAAATCGAGAAGATGTTCCCCTATCGCTGATGAAGGAAGAATTGCCAAAATGGTGAATGATGGCATCATAGTGTATACTGACCGTAACTGTGTAGTTTCCACTATTTCCCACATCATCATTGATTGGGAGGAGGAGGAGGAGGCTGCTGTCAATGATGGTAAGGAAGAAGTAGATCTGTCACTCACAAATATGCCCCCGCTAGAAGATTAATCTGATGAGGAGATTGTGATCTAGATGCCTCAACCATATGAATATGTCAACAATAAGGCAGTACCTTGGTCCTATGATGTTGACTTCGTTACAAGATCCGGTCGAACTTATGCTCAAGCTAGTGCTCAACCTGCAAAGCCTGTCACTGACGAAGAGGCTAAGGGATTTTTCGCTGTAATTAAAGCAAGTGAGTATAATGTGGTCGATCAATTGCGAAAGATGCCTACTCAGATCTCTTTGCTCGAGCCCCTCCAAACCTCCTCTATGCATCAAAAGTTGCTGATGAAGGTGCTAAGTGAAATTTGTGTACCCGAAACGGTTGAGGCAGATAAGCTAGAGGATTTTGTGGGATCGATCATTCTCAAGGACATGATTGCTTTTTCTGATGAAAAATTTCCTCTTGAGGGTAGGGGCATAATAAAGCACTCTACATATCTGTCAAGCACAAGGTTTCTCATGTGTCCCGAGTGCTCATTGATAATGGATCTGCCCTTAAACATATGTCCGTTGGCAACCCTTTACTGCCTCAAGGTAGACCTGTCCAAGTTACATGATGCGAAGACTTCTATGAGAGCTTTTGATGGAACGAAAAAGGAAGTGATCGGGGAAATCCATCTTGACATGCAAATAGGGCCGGTCATCTTCAACATTCCTTTCCAAGTGTTGGATATCCCTACCACGTTCAATTTTCTGTTAGGTCGTCCCTGGATACACACTGTTGGAACATTCCCTTCAAGTCTATATCAAGTTGTGAAATTTGTGATCGAAAGGAAGTTAGTCACTATGTATGGTGAAGAAGACCACCGAATTTATCACGAGATGGCTATCCCCTATGTAGAGTTGGATTCTGAGTTCAAATCAAGTTACCACTCATTTGAGTTAGTGTCTACCATACATGCTTCTCGAGCTTCATCGCCGCTCACTCCTGAGGTTTTAGATGCTGCCCTCATGGTAGGAAGAGTAATGTTTAGGAATGGTTTTGTCCCTAGCAATGGTCTTGGGAGAAATTGTCAAGGTATTCGAAACCCCATTGAAGCCCCTCAGAGGTCCCGATCTGCTCGGTTAGGGTACCAGGGAAGAGGTGGAGGAAGTTCTGGAAGGCAAAGACAGGGAAGGCATAACTCGCCACCTGAGCAAGGGCGAGGGAGGCAAAATTTACCACCTCCAAACATTCATGAGACGTTCCCTGGTCCTCCAATTATGATGCAAGATGAAGCTGAAGTGATGGAAACTCTCGGATAGCCAAGTGGGAAGTTCAACTATGTGGTAAAGTATTCGGCTCCTCCCAGCTTTTACTTTGATGCCCGCAGTATAATTCCAAGTGGATGGGATGGCATGGATGATCTGACACCTTCAAAGACGGAAAAATTTGACGACACCCTGGAAGGAATTTCAAGTTTGTTCGATGACCTCTTCATTGGAGCCATCGATGGAGAACCTCTGGAAGAAACGGGCCCTTGCCCGCAAGAGGACGATCATATAGCATGCCAAGAGGACGATCATATAGCATGCAAAGGTGTGGAAATGGTCCAATACAATTCAACAAGTGTTGATAATGATAATCTTAGAGATTCGATCGAGGATTCCATTGACGTGCAACGTAGTTAGGAACAACATGAAAAAACCAAGGCTCCTACATCCGAGCAAACTATCACTATTAATCTAGGTGATACTGAAGCAGCCAAGGAGGTGAAAATTGGGGCAAATCTCCCCAAAGATGAAGCCAAGCGCCTAACTCTGCTATTGAAGGAATATCAAGACATCTTTGCATGGACCTACACTAATATGCCTGGGTTAAACCCATCAATTGTGGAACACTGTTTGCCTATTAATCCAAACATGCCACCTAAGAAGCAAAAGTTGCGGAGGACTAAACCCGAGCTCTCAAAAAAGATAGAAGAAAAAGTGATGAAGAAACTTTTGAAAGTCGAATTCATTGAAGTCTCGCAATATCCGAAATGGGTAGCAAACATCATGCCGGTGATTAAGAAGGATGGTCGGGTTCGAGTTTGTGTCGATTATCGGGATTTGAACAAGGCTAGCCCAAAAGATGACTTCCCGCTACCTCACATAGATGTCCTTGTTGATAGTATTGTCGGATTTGAACTATTCTCATTTATGGGTGGTTTTTCTAGGTACAATCAGATAAGGTTGAAGGAGGAAGACAAGGAGAAAACTGCATTTATCACCCCATGGGGGACTTTTCATTATAAGGTTATGCCCTTCGGACTCAAGAACGCAGGGGCAACTTACCAGCGAGCCATGGTAGCATTATTCCATGATATGATGCATCAAGAGATCGAGGTCTATGTTGATGATATGATCACAAAGACTCAACATGGGAAAAGCCATGTCGAAACCTTGAAGAAGTTGTTCGATCGATTCCGTGAGTTCAAGCTTCGTCTAAACCCCATTAAATGCGTGTTTGGAGCAACATCTAGTAAATTACTTGGATTCATTGTGAACAGTAAAGGGATTGAGATCAACCCGGCTAAAACTAAAGCCATATGTGAGCTACAACCTCCATCAACAGTGAAAGAAGTTCGGAGTCTTTTGGAGAGATTGAATTATATTGCTCGATTCATTTCCCAACTTTCTGAAACCACTAAGCCATTCTTCAAGCTCTTAAAGAAGAATGCACAAGTAAACTGGGATGATGAGTGTCGAGAAGCGTTCGAAAAGTTGAAGCAATACTTGATAAATTCATCAGTTCTTGTCCCGCCATCACCGGGGCATCCTTTGATTTTTTACCTCACCATTCATAGTGAGTCATTGGGTGCGATATTGGCTTAGGAAAGTCCTGTTGATAAAAATAAAAAAAAAAGAACGAGCCATTTATTACCTGAGTAAGAAATTCACTGTGTCAGAACTAAAATATTCTGATGTGGAAAAGACTTGTGCTGCACTAGTGTGGGTGTTGCATAGATTGAGACAATATACGTTGCATTACCAAACATTCCTCGTAATCGAGAATGATCCTATCAAGTACCTAATTGATCAGCCAACTTTGGTGGGTAAGTTGGCTAAGTGGCAAATTTTGATCTCAGAATTTGATGTGCAATATATGCCACAAAAGTCAGTTAAGGGTCGAGTGATCGCTGATTTATTGGCTGAGAATTCGAAAGTCTCAAATAATGATGATCATTCTCTGGATGATCGTATCTTTAGTGTAAATAAAGACTCATGGACAATGTTCTTTGATGGAGATGTGAACTTGTCCAATTCTGGCACTGGGGCAGTTTTGATATCCCCAGACGGACAACATCAATCAGTAGCTGCAAAACTGATATTCCCATGCACTAACAATATAGCCGGGTATGAAGCTTGCATCCTCGGGCTTCAAGCTGCAATCGAGATGGGTGTAGCCAAATTAAAAGTGTTCGGGGATTCCGCGTTGATCATACTACAGACCATAGGTGAATGGAAGACTAAGGATGCTAAATTGCTCCCTATCATGAGTACCTAGAAGATTTGGTCAAGGAATTCGATGAAGTTTCATTCGAATACTTATCGATGTCTTACAATCAATTTGCAGATGCACTCACAACTTTATCATCTATGTTACAAGTCACTAATGGATTAGAAGTCAAGCCATTGAAGATAGAGGTTCTGCTAAGGCTTGCTTATTGTATGGTAGTGACTGAAGAGTCTGACCGAAAATCATGGTATTACGATATCATGAACTATATCCAAAAACAAGGATTCCCTGAGGGAAGTACTCCAGCCGATAGGAAGTACATCATGAAGATGGCTTCAAAGTTCTTCGTCAGTGGTGAAAATTTGTACAAGAGATCTTATGATTTAGTCTTGTTGTGGTGTGTGGGTGCAGCTGAGGCCACTCAAATCATGCAAGAAGTTCACGAAGGAGTGTGTGGCCCTCATATGAATGGGCACATGTTGGCTAAGAAGATCATGAGATTAGGCTATTATTAGCTCATACTAGAAGGTGACTGTATTCAGCATGTTCGAAGATGTCATCGTTGCCAGGTCCATGGTGATAAGATAAATGTTCCTCCAACTGAGCTGCACCAGTTTTCTGAGCCATGGCCCTTTTCAATGTGGGGTATTGATGTGATCGGTCTAATAAACCCGAAGTCTTCTAATGGGCATCGATTCATTTTAGTAGCCATAGACTATTTCTCCAAATGGATCGAAGCTACATCATTTGTAAGTGTCACTGCCCGCAATGTTGTGAAGTTCATCAAACGTGACATAATTGCTCGCTATGGTGTTCCTGAAACAATTATCACTGACAATGGGACGAATTTGAACAACAAGCTTGTTGATGAGTTGTTCAGCGAGTTTAAGATCAAGCATCTAAATTCGTCCCCTTATCGTCCTCAAATGAACTGGGCTGTTGAAGCGGCCAATAAGAATATTAAGAAGATCTTAGCTAAGACAACTGAGAATTATCGAGATTGGCATGACAGATTACCCTTTGCACTGATGGCGTATCAGACATCGATTCATACTTCTACCGGGCCAACTCATTTTGCTTTGGTATACGGCATGGAGATAGTTTTGCCTGTGGAATTGGAGATTCATTTCCTAAAAGTATTATCCCAAGTGGAATTATCTGAGGCGGAATGGTCGCAATAAAGACTTGAACAATTAAACTTGATCGATGAGAAAAGACTGAAGGCTTTTTGTCATGGCCAAACTTATCAGCGGAGAGTGGCCAGATCCTTCAATCGGAGGATACGACCGAGACATTTCAAGGTAAATGATCTTGTTCTAAAGAAGCTGTTGGCAATTTTTCCAGATCCAGGGGGGAAGTTTGCTCCAAACTACAGTGGCCCATATGTGATAAAGAAGGTACTTCATGATGGTGCTTTGAACTTGGTAGAAATGGATGATCGTGAATTTTCCACTCTAGTTAATTCAGATGCTGTCAAGAAGTATTACCCATGATAGAATTTGTCATGTCATGTTTTGAATTGCAAACATTTTATGATGAATAAATTGCCTCATTGAGTTGCAAATTCAATTGTCTAAACTTGTTGCAAATATTGCATGTTTTCCTTGATTGAATTGTGTGAGATAAATTGAATGTGTCAAATGGGATAGTTTGGAATGAAGAAGGCAAGCTTGATTCTATACATTGTTTCATACACTAACCCCCAGTGAGTTATGTGGGAAATTTTCATGTCCATGAGGAAAGGGGCAATCTCGCAAAGGGTACATCAACCGAGATGATGAGAGGCAGTTTCTTCTACTACCCGAAACACTACAGGTAAATCCATTGTTCAGCCCTTTGAGCCCACACACATGAAGAGCTTTTTAAATTATCCTTGTCAAGGATCGTCCCATACTGGGACAAGATTTGAAATGAATGATAGGAATTTTCTTATTCACACTTGCATCGATCTGCGAGTATTGCTTTTACAGTGTGACTTGTACGATAATTTAAAATGCCTTAGGACGACGAAGAGAAGTTCTTTTTCTATCATATACACTTTATCCATTGCATAGCCCCCTTGAGCCTATGAATTCATTTCACATTAAACCCAGTTGGTGATCATCCCCCACATTAGGGTAAGGCAAGAAAAATCAAACCACTCAAGTAGCATGATTTACAATGCTGATAAAAATGGAGACTTTATCCAAAAAAAAAAAAAGAGTGCAAAAAATGGGGCATGAAAAGCAATGTGCCTGGTAAAAGCAATGCCAATGCTCAAAGAAAAAATCAAACGCTTGATGAAGTGAGTCGTATCCTCAACAAAGTGATACCAAAAAAAAAAAAAAAAAAAAACAAAAATGGGGCATGAAAAGCAGTGTGCTTGGTAAAAGCAATGCCAATACCCAAAGAAAAAAATCAAACGCTTGATGAAGTGAGTCGTATCCCCAACAAGGTGATACCAAAAAAAAAACAACTCTCAAATGTTGAGATGTTGTAATCAGTGGAGTTGTGATGTGAAGAAAATATTCAACGATGGGGAGGAAAATTGTTGGAAATGTCAAGATGATCACCAACTTTGACCCCCTAAACACTTTTTGAGACAAATGATCCTTTCCTTTTTCAACCTATGAACCTAACCTATGTTGCGTCTCTTACAAAGTCTCTTCATATTATGGCATTTGAATTAATGTAGAAGTTCATATGTTTGAAAGCATCAGATGAAGAAGTGCGAGTAAGATAATTTCTACTTCATTTCGTATGTCTCTTGACTTGTAAACCCCAAGACAATTGCGAAATGTCATTTTTCAATAGCCTCAGCTCAAAGAGTCCCATTTGCTAAGCTATTGACCAAGCCAACGTTACGATCCCTATTAAAGACCTCTCAGATTAGTAAGTTCGTACCACTTGCGAGATTACTCGGACCCTTATTTGGTATGACAATGGTGAGTTAGAGTGATTGTCAAATCCTGTATCAAAAGTCAGGATAAAATGGCCATTTGAATGAGGATAGGTGAAAAGTCCTTTCAGACCAAGAGGTTCCTCATTTGACACATCCATGATACTCATGTATTCAGATTGGAATATTCTTTTTGAAATCTTTCCCAATGGAAATTAGGTGATGCAAGCTTGATATAAATCATCGCGCATGAACCTCCCTTAAATTAATGTATGTTTGAGATTACAAATGCATATTGCTTCTCCTATGACCATGTTTTGCAAGAGACATTTCCCCAGGAACAGAGATGTCACTAGGTAAGTATATTTCTATCAGTGTCTTAAATACTTGTCATTGCACAGGTATACTAACACTCAATTGAGTTGTCCCCTAAAGATTTTCCTTCATATTCAATTTGATTAAGGCGATCAAAAAAATGTTTGGGTCTTGGTCAGTTGATCTCTGTTGCAAGGCTAGGTGACCGAAGAATGGTTTGAGTCCTAGCCAAGAAAAATCATCATTTAGGCGACCGTAGAATGCTACGGGTCCTAAACAACATTTATTGCTCTAACAGGCGACCGTAAAATGGTACGGGTCCTAGAAAAGCAATTTCCCTATTCAGGCGACCGTAGAATGGTACGAGTCCTGAAAAATCAATTTTCCGTCAAGGCGACTGTAGAATGGTACGAGTCCTCGACAACACATATTCCTTATTTAGGCGACCGTAGAATGGTACGGGACCTAAACAAAACCTATTTTCCTATTCAGGCGACCGTAGATTTAGGTCTCAATTTGTCTTTAAAGGCAACCTCTGCGAGTTCACCTTCAAAGAGGTCGGTTGTTGACACCTAAATTTTAACTATTTTTATTTTTATTTGTTTACATTAGGGTAACAATAATATTTAACTTATCTTTTAAAAGTTGTTAAAAATATTTTGTTGAGGAAGGAGATTTTGAAAGATTTTGGATAATGAAGCCATATCAAAAGTTGAGTGAATTATCTTAAAAAATCTTCATAAAGAATTTGGGGCTATTTTCTTGTTAAGCACATCTCTCCTTTTCAAAGGATGATCCTTAGTGATTAGATCAATATATGCAAATCTTCGTAGGTAGAACAAACTGAGGATTTCACTCTATAAATAGGGAGGCAAGGCTTTGGAAAATGGGGCTTTTGATCCGAACAAAAAGAAAAAAACACCAAAGTAAAAAGCAAAAAGCAAAGAGTCGAGACGTGTGAAAGGAGGAAAAGCAGTTCACTGTTCATCTTCTCCTTCCCCCTGCGTTCGCTGTCTGCATCTACCTTCGGAGCTTGCATCGCTGCCCATTCGACCGCCGTGACCTCCGATCAGTGACCTAGGTCGCAAGCCAGGAGGACCCACGCCGCTCGATCCGACCTGCCACTGCTGCTTCGCCCGAAGCCAAACAAACCCACGATGCTCGCTCCCCCCGAAGCCAAGCAAACCCACGCTGCTCGCTACCCCCGAAGCCAAGCAAACCCTCATTGCTCGCTGCCCCCGCCGGGGCAGACCCTCGCTACTCGCTCCCCGACGTCCTGCCGACCCGCGCCACTCGCCGCCCCGAAGCCAACTGCGACCACCGTGCTGCCCCGAGTCCCCAACACTTGAGTTCACTCCGCCCGAGCCCCTGCTGGTCGCCATCTGCAAAGCCGACGCCGGTGGCCTTCCGCCCTCACGTGATCCATGCTCCGTATCCCTCTGCTGTCATTGGTTCGCGGGCTTACCTCTCGCCAAAGTTCCCTTGCCGGACTGATCAACCAGCTATCCTTGGAGACCCACGGTTACACGTGGAAAAGGAAAGAAGAAAAAAAAAAAAAGGAAAAAGGGAATTAGGTAAATTTTTTTATTTTTTTATTATTTGTTTATCTAGTTATAGTTTTTTTATTTTCCTTTATATCTGGTTTTGTTTAGTGGAGTTGTTCCTCTTAAATGTTTGATTGACATTCCAACATGAAAGTGACCTCAAGCTAGGGATTGACAGTCTGATTTTCACGCCCGAAATCCGACTCACAATCTCTTACATAAATCGACAATCCAATTTCAAGCCCGAGATTCGATTCACAATTTAATTTAAAATTGACCAACTCGATCTCATGCGCGAGATATGGTTCGTCAATTTCTGGATATCAATATTATCTTGTTTGATTTGCTGTCGTCAAGTTGGTTGAGTCAATCTTATTTTCGTAAAAACAAAATCCAAAAAATATTTGAGTTAGGATTAGATTTGCTTTAGAATATTTCCTGTTTTAGGGTTAAAATTGCAATCTTAATTCGAATTTTAAATAAGAAAAATCCAAAAGATGTTGAATTAGGATTAGGTTTTTATCTTTTATATTTATAATAAGAACTTTATTTTGAATCATGGAAAAGAAAACGAAACAAGAAAGGAAATTCATTTAGGATGTTAGTTTTATCATTATTTGAATTGCATGTGAAATTTTAATTTCGAAATTAATATAAAAACACAAAAAAACATCATGCATATATCATGTTGAATTAGGGCATTCTTTGCACATCATTGCATGTTAGGATTGCATGTTTATCAATTATAGGTAGATAATCTCTCCAAGATAAATTGCATGTTTTGTTAGAAAAATAAAAATGTCCATGTCATATAGGATTAGGTTTATGAAATGCACGTCATTTATTGATTGTTGTTAGGTCAATTTAATTAGAAATTGTCCGTCATTTAGATTAGGTCATTTAATAAATTTTGCGTGACATATAGCTCGCATATTAAATTGCATGTCGCATGTCATTTTAGTTGAAATAATTTTGTACGCCATCGCATTGCATTGCATTGCACCTCATTAGAATTGTTATAATATGTCTCGAGTTTGAGTCCGTGAACGAAACCGAACCCAAGATAAATTAAAGGAAAGCTGATATTTGGACTTCAAGTTGCTGATTTGTAGAGACCAAGCCATGAATTTATAGATTATGGAAATCAAATTTCGTATCTACTGCACGTTCAAGATAACAAGAAAAAGAGGAAAGTCCAAGTTGGACTTGTTGACCGACGCGTCCAACTTTCCTATTCTGATTTGAAGTTGGCTGCCATGCATATTATATATTTGTTCTTTGTTTGCCCTAAGGGGGTGTGGTTGCCATAGGGTTGTTGAAGCGAGCAAAGCAACGTGGTTTTCACTCCGTGGAAAACGTGAAGATCTCTTGAAGCACCGTTTTCTAAGCGAGTGCTTGACGTGGGTTTTGTCGTTGTTTTTCGTTCGTGCAATTACATCCAAGAAGTTTAGTGTTTGTAGTCGATCAAATCTAAGATTTGCGTGTAATTTCTCCGTGAGATTGAGAGATTATTTTTTGAGAAATTTCGGGGCTAAACACTGCGTGCGTTATTGGGTGTAATTTGGGTTTGGGAAACACCGAGAGAGTGTTTGAGTGACTTGAGTGTGTAATCTCCTTGTATCGTTTGATCTATAGTGAAATTCGCTGCTGCTCTCCCCGTGGACGTAGATCTTTACGACTGAACCACGTAAATCCGGTGTCCAATTTATTTTTTCTTCTTCCGTCTATATTTTGTTCGATCGCTTGCCCCATCTCAACAAGTGGTATCAGAGCCAGGCTTGGCTAAGTTGAAGCGAATCGATGGCGACAGAAGAAGTAAAAGTGAAAATCAACAGATTTGATCGGAAGGATTTTAGTTTCTGGAAGATGCAGATTGAAGATTATCTTTATCAGATGAATCTGCACTTGCCTTTATTTGGGGAGAAACCAGAGACGATGAAGCAAGCTGATTGGGATTTGCTGGATAAACGAGCTATGGGTGTTATTCGGCTGACGTTGGCTCATAACGTCTGCGTTTAACATCCTGAAGGAGAAGACCACTGCTGATTTGATGCAAGCCCTATCGGATATGTACGAGAAGTCCTCTGCGATCAACAAGGTCTGTTTGATGCGACGTCTGTTTAACTTGAAGATGAAAGAAGGTGCATCAGTTGCAGATCATATCAATGAATTCAATGTGATTGTTAGTCAATTGAGTTCAGTTGAGATTGATTTTGAAGATGAGGTACGTGCTTTGATTCTATTATCCTCATTGCTCGATAGTTGGAATACTACTGTTCATATCGCTGTTAGTAATTCCTCTGGGTCAACAAGTTTGACATTTGATGGGGTTCGAGATTTGATTTTAAGTGAGGACATTCGTAGAAGAGAATCTGACGAATCTGTATCTACTGCTCTAGTAGGTGAAAATAGAAAAAGATCTAGAACACGTGTGGGTAATAGTAGTACTAATATGAATAGACGTAGTCAATCTAGAACTGCTAATGTTGTCTGTTAGAGCTGTGGCAAGAGGGGGTATCTTAGAAGAGATTGCCTTAAGTTGAAGAATAAGAAGGGTAAGGGAATTATAGTTGATTATGTAGATAATGTTGCAGCTGTAGCAAATAATGCCGATTATGTCTTATATGTCACTAATAATTCATCGCTTGATGGATGGGTTATGGATTCCGGTTGTTCTTTTCATGTCACACCAAATAGAAACTGGTTTATCACTTATCAGTGCACGGGTAGTGATAAAGTCCAGTTAGGGAACAACGCTGAGTGCGATGTTGTGGGTGTTGGTGATGTTAAAATCAGAATGCATGATGGTATCGTGAGGACATTGACTGGAGTGAGGCATGTTCTAGAATTGAAAAAGAACTTAATTTCCTTGGGTGCCTTAGATTCAGCCGATTGCAGGTATTCTTCAAAAGGTGGAGTTCTGAAGATTGTTCGAGGTGCCCTGGTGATAATGAAAGGAATCAAGCATGATGGCCTGTATAAACTTCAAGGTGAGACAATGATAAATTTCGCTACGAAGACGTCGGATGCATCTGCTCGAGAGTCTTTTGACTGCTCGAAGAAGACCTGGGTGTTTGTGCCAAGGCACAAGTTTGATGCTGGTGTCAGGATCTCGCAGTCAAGAGCTTTGATTGAGACGGACACTGGTAAGTCGATCAAGTATGTGCGGACTGACAATAGCATGGAGTTTTGCTCAGAGCTGGCAAATAAATTATGCATGAAAGAGGGCATAGTGAAACACCGCACTAGTGTCGGTAAATCACAACAATTTGCAGAATTGATGAGCAGAACATTACTAGAGATGGCCCGAAAAATTGTCTCTAGTGCTGGTATTGCTAGGAGAATCCTAGCTGATGTGCTAAGTACGGTAAGCTGCCTGGTGAATAGATCCCCATTAACTGCTATTGAATGGCAGACTCCTGAAGAAGCGTGGTCAGGTAACGTTGCTGATTATTCTATTATTAGAATGTTACATTGCCCGTATTATTTTTGAGTGAGTGATGGTAAGCTCGATGGGAGGGCAAGGTGCATATTCCATGGCTATGCACAAGGTGAGTGGGGTGATCAGTTGTGGTACCCAGATATAAATTTACCTGTTAACAGCAGAGAAGTTACCCTTGATGAGTCTCAAGTACTTCTGGCTAGGAGTGATAATAGCAATGTTAATACGGATCTGGACGGTGTTCAGCTTGAGGTGGAGTTGCGACCAGAAACTCCTGAGATAGCAAGTACGAGTACTAGCAAAGTAATTGACACAGATGGTGCTCATAGCGAGGTGGAGCCTATAGAGCCAACGGTTGCTGTAACTGCTGAAATTAATAAGGTACGTGTTCGATCTCCTGATAAATATGGATGCAACAATGGTTTTGCTTTATCTGCGGTTAAGGAGGTTGTGTCAGAAAATCCTTACGGAATAGTTAAAGGTGCATGTGGAGTTGGTATTCTGATGAGGTCCTCGGTTATGGCGAAGTTCAAGCGAGGCTTGGACTTGGATAATATCTGTGGCGGTTGAGCCCATTGGGGGCTATGGGAAAGTAGCAGCAGAATTTGAATTTTTAAAAGCGATTGCAACTTGACTCAAACGTCAAGCCAAGGTGGAGATTGTTATAATATGTCTCGAGTTTGAGTCCGTGAACGAAACCGAACCCAAGATAAATTAAAGGAAAGCTGATATTTGGACTTCAAGTTGCTGATTTGTAGAGACCAAGCCATGAATTTATAGATTATGGAAATCAAATTTCGTATCTACTGCACGTTCAAGATAACAAGAAAAAGAGGAAAGTCCAAGTTGGACTTGTTGACCGACGCGTCCAACTTTCCTATTCTGATTTGAAGTTGGCTGCCATGCATATTATATATTTGTTCTTTGTTTGCCCTAAGGGGGTGTGGTTGCCATAGGGTTGTTGAAGCGAGCAAAGCAACGTGGTTTTCACTCCGTGGCAAACGTGAAGATCTCTTGAAGCACCGTTTTCTAAGCGAGTGCTTGACGTGGGTTTTGTCGTTGTTTTTCGTTCGTGCAATTACATCCAAGAAGTTTAGTGTTTGTAGTCGATCAAATCTAAGATTTGCGTGTAATTTCTCCGTGAGATTGAGAGATTATTTTTTGAGAAATTTCGGGGCTAAACACTGCGTGCGTTATTGGGTGTAATTTGGGTTTGGGAAACACCGAGAGAGTGTTTGAGTGACTTAAGTGTGTAATCTCCTTGTATCGCTTGATTTATAGTGAAATTCGTCGCCGCTTCTCTCCGTGGACGTAGGTCTTTACGATCAACCACGTAAATCCGGTGTCCAATTTATTTTTCTTCTTCCGTCTATATTTTTGTTCGATCGCTTGCCCCATCTCAACAAGAATTAAGTCATTTGGTTAATTTAGATTGCATATTTAATTATTGCATGTTCATTAAGAAATCATTAGTTTTTTTACTCATTCATATAGTTTATGACATATTGTCATGCCATATCATTTCATATTAGATTAGAAGCATTGCATTGCATATGGACTATATTTTCGTTGGAAAAGAGAAAAAACAAAATTGAGTAATTGATTGTTAATTAGAAACCATATCTAGGGTTGTTGATGTGGATTTTAATTTAACAATGCAGATGCTTTCATTGCTTTGAGGTAAATCCTGCATTATTTAATTGTTTTCTTGGGTGTTAAATTGGTGGTTTGCATACCTGCATGAACACCTCACATGTTATGGAATTAGTTTAAAATCAATTCAAGCTACCTGCAAAACTTTTTTTTCAAAATAAAAGAAATGGTACCAAAAGGGCGTTTAAATCTAGCGTAATCAAGTCCCCCGTCCCAAAATCTCTCGGTTCGTAGGAGTAAAGTGAATCTCCGTTACTTTACTTGGATTTCTAATCGACCCACCAAAAATAGATTAGTGACGTCTCCTAGTTAAAAATCAATTGCATGTTAAGAACTTGAACTTAAGTCGCGAATTGGTATGGGCTTGGGAAAGCCCGAGTTAAGTCTAGGCTTAACAATTTATTAACCAAATCCTAGGTGGTTCACATCCGAAAAATTGGTCGCGACATGTTGCATTGGTTACTATGTGGAGACTTCTTCCCTCCATCTTTTTGAATTATTAGCTCTATTTGTAATGCTAGGGATGACCCTAAGCTGCTGTACTTCATATGTTCTATAATACTTACATCTTCAACCACAAAAGGGAAAAAAAAAAGGGTAATCCATGCGTTTCATATTTATTGATTGACAATCAACTCTGTGGCGTCATGTTCTAACGTGACGTTGACAGTGTTCTTGAAAAAAATCTATTTCAACAGTTTGCGTACGATGAACCCGAAACCAACTTGTGGTCCTCCCACGTTTCAATCATTGTACGAAGAACTTCAGGATAAGGTTCTGTTTTCCTTTGGTGGAATACGAATTACGACCAATGTTGTGCTAAAAGCCCTTCAAGAATTTCATTCGTCTCTTGTAATTCATTTCGGATTTTGCTTTCTTCCACAGAAAATTATAGACTCAACCTGAAAATTAATCTGACATCTTGTAAAAGCAGTAACAGTTAGGATTAAAATTTAGGAAAGGTGCTTTAAATACAGTCGTTATTAGGTTGTAGAATGGACGCGCAGCGAATTCAAGAGATGGAGGTTTAAACTCCTTTTCGTCCCTAGACAAGAGGAGATCGAGAAATCGAAGTCCAAGTGTCGGAGGTGCGAGAGAAAGTGACATTTTTGTCGCACCCTTTCCCTCTTTTTGACCAGTAATTTGTTTTAGTGGGACACAACCACGCGCAAGCTCTTGTTCTTTCTCAAGTATATCGCTCCTCCATCTCTAAAAATATCCAGGCTTGGCTTGTGTACCCGATCCAAGATCACTCTGCCTTTTTTTAAAGTCGTCTCTAGTATCACGGCGGAGCCGTGTTCGCTCCAAATGAGTACTATTATCCATGTCTCAAATTGAATATTTCGACTGCCGATGTGAAATTCCTGTAGCAATGCCCAAGAAGGATCATCGAAAATTCGCCTTTTTAGTCTTTAACTCATAAAAAAAATTAGAATAAAATACCCTGAAAAATCCCAAACTTGTACATATATGACAATTTACTCCAAACTAATTTTTTTACCATAAAAAATCTCAAATTAATACACATGTGATAAATTTACCCAAATTGATCATAAAAAGCCACAAACTAGTACATTTGCTACAAATTTACCCAACATTAATTTATTCGACCGCCAAAAACCCTAAATTTGTATATTTGTGACAAATATACACTCCGTTAAACTAGATTAATACCACAAAAAATCACAAAAATTGTATAATTATGATAAGCGGATAATAAAATCCCAAACCGGTATATTAATCAAATGTCACGTGTCATTCAATTTAATAATATGACAGTAAAATTTAACGGAAACTAATAAATTTGTTACAAGTATACCAGTTTATGATAAATTTGTCAAAGGTATACTAGTTTTGGATTTTTAGTAGTCAAAAAATTAGCTTGGAATAAATTTGTTACAGGTGCACTAAATTGAGGTTTTTCAAGATATTAACCCAAAAAATTATGATATCTTTGAAAAATGGGGCAAAATGGGGAATGAGAATTTAGATAGAAGAATTTATGTGAAAACATATTGGAAGAAAATTTGAATTTTATGGCATTTTCTCTTTCCTTTCTTCTTCCCTCCTTCATCAAAACAATCTGACTATTATTTTTCACCATTTCTTTTAAATTCAATGTTTCAACCGATATTCACAACAAGACATGATTTAAAGCGACCATATTTAGATTTAATCTATGCAACTCTTTCTCATCTAATCATCTACTTGAGCTTGTGCACAACATTAGACTTCTGGCATAATTGTCCGAAAAGTCATAAATTTATTGTGCGGTTACTGTCTCAAACTTTTCAATTTAGTCAATTTAGTTCTAAATCTCTTGACAATTTGCTAATATAATATTTTCGGCCAATTTTAAATGAATATCACTAATGTAAATGTTAGTCATCTTACGTGACGTGGCCTTGCTATCATGGCCGATTTTGCTTTTTTTCAAAAGAAAAATCTAAATATTTTTCTTTTTTTACTATTTCCCTCCACCGAAGCCCTAGACTGGCGAAGGGGAATATTAAAAAAGATAAAATAAAAAGGAAACACAAGAAAAGGAAAAAGGGAAAAAATATATAAATATTCTCAATGCTAGCACCACACATAATTTATAGCCAAAATCGGCTATAATGACTATATTGATAAACTGTCAAAAGATTGAGGACCAAATTGATCAAATTCAAAATTTATGATTGAATTAGCCACCATATAATAGGTTTAGAACTTTTTGGATAATTTCCTCTTAGTCTTCCCATTACACAAGCACACGTTGCTCACTATTTAACAATGTTCTTGACTTTAGGTAGAGACCATAAAGGATGTTTCCATATGATAAAATCATATATTTACTTTCATCAGTAACAACATCTGAAGAAATGGGGATTGATCATTTTAGAAAATGATATGATGGTGGAACAATGAGGTCTGTCCGAACTAACGATATGGTGGTAAAAAAAGCCACCCCTTGCAATGACTCTCCCTCTCTCTCCTATGTATATATCTCGTTTTCTTCTTTGTCTGTCAGTGGTACGAAAAGAAGGATATTCACGAGTACCACATCGCCCTATTCGATTGGTTGATGCTTGGTTAATTCACGACTTCGTGCTGTTAGATTTCACACTCTAAAACTTGAATTTGTCAACTTCCACGTACACTTTTGAATCAAAAGCCAGACGAGCAAGAGAAAAGTCAGAAGAGGGAAGAAGAGCTCCCTTTCCAAAATTGGGTTCTGAAGTCTAGGAGCAGAGGAAAGCTCCTTTGTTGGCAAACCGAGTGTCGCAATGGATTCCCATTGTAGGATGGTCGGTGAGGGAAACCGAATGAACAAAAGATGAGAAAATTTGGACCGAGCATTAACTATTGACCAAGAATTTTCCATGTTTCAATGAAAATTTGGACCAAGCATGCAACTATTGACCAAGAATGGCTAATGTTTCAATAAAAAGTTGGACCAAGCATGTAACTATTGACCAAGAGTTTCCAATGTTTCAATATCTGGCCACCCGGAAACTTACAAGGAATTGTCGTCTTGGTAAAAGTTTGTTAGAAAAAGAGCAAACGTGTTAATTCAAATTTGAGATAATGTGCAACAATTTTGAACCTTTTGTATAGTTTAAGTTTTTTTTTTTTTTTTTGCCCCATATAGTTTAAGTTGTCATCAAAAGAAAGATGAGAGATTTATGAAATATAATCATTCTTAATTTAAATTTAGTTGGTGAGTAATTCATTGGTAAGATCTTGATTATCGTATATTATGATTTCATTTGTGTATAGTTTTGTACGGTTATAATGCATTTCAAATGAATGCATGAGCTCTTCATGTAACTCTTCTTTCCATAAAAGTTTGAGATTGAAATGACCAACTAATCTCGCAAAAATCACGATAGGGAAAATTAAATCCATAACAGAGCATCAGGACACAAATGCATGAGCTCTTCACGTAACTCTTCATGTAACTCTTCTTTCCATAAAATTTTTACACAGGTTTTAAGCCTTTAACAAATGAATAAAGTTCGAAAATGTGGACACCGAAAAGTGCCAAGGTTCATCCTTTATGACCAGCGCATCAGGACACAAATTCAGTCAGAAGATGCTGTTGTAGGCAATTGACGAGCGACCTGAGACGCACATGTAAAATGCTCCTGGGGACTTTGGTTTATCTTTCTCGTTTAGGGACGAGGCCAACGAGGACTTGCATTGGAGACCTTGTGCTCAAGGGTCATTTTCATTCGCGTGAATGAGTTTTGGATGCAATCGCGGACTTTCATTGGAGTGATTCCCTTAGATGAAGGCGCGCCGCAGCACAAATGCTCAATCAATTACGTAAACAAATTGAAATCTTGAGTATTCGATGCAAAGCACAGATCCTCTAGGGTTTTCATGGCTTTATTAAAGTGTGCTTGAAAAGTTGTTTGCACAGTCTTTTGACTAATTGGATCAAGATCATGGAATTAGCTGGATCTCACGAACAGGTTTTCGTGATCAAAGGTCCAGATAAGCTTGGTCTACATTGTTTATAGATGATGCGGTTTTTCTGCGTTACGCTCATAGAGAAGCAAGCCGGCGTGTCGATTGGCTAGCGAGGATGCGAAGTTATCATGAAGACCAATTTTATTACTCTCGAATCCCAGTACATGGAAGCTCCTATATTGCTAGGAAATGGATAATTATAGGGGCAAATTCTAAAATTCTCACCTTGACTGTTGTTCACATAGATTAAACCCATCATAAATGTTAATCATGTGAGCCTCACAAGTAAGTCTCGATCTTGCCTTTGATTGTTTTGGGTAGACGGACTCGTGCATTGGGAAGAGTTTCTCTAAATCGAAAGCTTTTTCCATTATGTCTTGGGATGAGCACGACTTTACTTGGTTAAGGTTCTCTATATTTGGAACCCTCAAGGATGCGACATATTCCGTGTCCAAATCACATCCTCTCCTTTCCAAGTGTTACAATCTTGAGGTCACGACATGAACTGATGGAGCCGTTCACATGTATCGAGAGAAACACGGTTACCCCCTGCTTGATGGCAACGCATGTCGTACTTCGTTCGACTCTTCATGAAATCTTATTTGCTATGGGTGGTTTCCTGAGGAATGTTGATTCATAACCAAGGGGGCCGACAAAGCACTAGCCAACAACGACATGGGCGGTATGCCGTCTCTATATTCAATTAAGAATACGTGTAAGGACCATGTCCTAGTACTGCGGTCTCTAATTTTCTGAGGAAATCAAAGTCATTTCTCTAATCGAAACAAGTGAAAAATTCCGCCAGCTTCAGGCACACTCACGATCCAGCACGAAGACAAACCAAGACGACTACGGGATTCGCCAGGATCTCTCGATGAACTTGCAAGATTCATGTCTACACAGCGCTTTTAGTCCCGTCAACTCAATTCGTCTCGCAATCAGGCGTACATAAATTAAGAATACAACAAGTTCTGGGGACGTTCGTCTTCTTCTTCCTCGATCCCATCTGGTGTAGAACAGCATCAACCATTCCTTCCACGCTCTGTCACTTGCAAGACTCCAAAAGAATTAAAAAGAAACCTAACAAAGCTCCGTCAATTTGGATATGAGCTTTCCTATGTAAGGTTAAATATGGAAGTGTTTTAGTAATATAAATTAGGTTGGGTAAGAAGTAGGTATAGGTCAGGTTAGGCATGGGTTAATAGATCTATATTGCGAATAAATTGATCATAAACTGATTAATGGGTCACCTTAGGTCGAACTGTTTATAACCCAACTTAAGAGTAGAGCCATCCGTTTGATAGGTCTAGGAAAAGGAGATCACCAACTTCACATTAATGGCACATCCAAATTCGGGTCACAAGCTGGGAGACCACAAGTATCATTGACTTTTCTTTGGTTGTAGATTTCATAGTCTTGCTCAGACTTAAGTCACCATCTTCGTACCAGGTATCGGCTTGTTGTGGAGGCAATGTCTTCTTCTCCATGGCCAGACACTTTCACAATCAAACGCTACAAAATATCGCTGTAGATATTATTAGATATTAAAGATATTTTCTGATATTTCATCATTTCCTACGGAAGCTAGTTTACTTCTGAAGTTAATAAAACTAATTTCCTTATCGGATTTAAATTAGTTCTTTTCTTGAACACATTATTACAGATTGAAGTAATATGGTTATCCTTGTCTTATTTTTTGTTCTAATCACAGATATCGTGAATAGATCAAGATAGATGATTCAATTTCTGAATCCTTAGAGCTGGCTCCGACGGAATCTAGATTGAAAAGTAAAAAAAGAAAAATGTATTGAGTGGCATGAGTAGTTGAACTTGCTAGACAATATCTGCTACAAATGTATTATTCCTTAGAGGCTTTTTCTTATGCTTTGTTACAACATGTGGCAATTGATATGATCTCTTCATCCTATTTATTCGAAATAGACGCCTCATGTTTTCCGGAGATCTACAGTTACCGCACTTTTTATCTTGATACAACCTTCAGAAAAATCTGCTATGTTGGAAAATGACAATCACTAGGGGCGGGCACGATGAGACTAAGGGGGATTAATCTTGACCGCATGAAATACACATGAATTTTTCATGTAAAAACAAGAATGACGCTAAAAGATTCGATGTTCGCCATGAAAAGTCTTTGCGCTTGTACAGATATTTTGACATAGTCGTGTGGTATATAAGACCCTATCTCATCCTTGCATGCGAAACGTACGATCGTTGATAATTACATTAGCTTCGAAACACTTCATGATGCTTCTCGTATTAAGTGCCTTCTCCACTTGTGTACTCAGTGCACATCTCTCCCATTAAAGGTTCCTTTCAAACGAGAAAACTGTGGTGTATGCATGTAGGTATGATTTTGATTTCACGTGATAATGCGCAAAATCCCTCTTGCCAAATCGCTTCGTTTAATGGTGTTGTTAAGAGGAGAAATTACAAATTTGTCATGCCCGAATGAATTAAATTTCTATTTATTTCGAAAAAAAATGAATGATTTAAAAAAATATTTACTTATAAATGATCGTTCATATCACTAACAAAAATAACTAAATGAAAAATATTTTCATCTTTCATAAAGTTATTTACACATAAATTATTATCGATCAACGCATCTGGACATGTATTGGGCCAAAAGTTGCTCATATTCGTAATTGATGAGTGACCTGCTTCTATTGTAACAAAAGATTCCCCTTTTATTTGGAAAGCGACCGTATCAATAATTATAATTTTACATATGGACAATTCCTCAATATTTTATTCATTTGCAATAAAATATCTTTTTTATTCAGCTGTAAAAGATATAACGTTTTCGGAAAGAGATACTATTTCACTAACCAAGTCATAGGTATCCAACGTATTCATATCTAATGATTTTTCACAAAGTGATGACAAAAGATCTAACTTGAACAAAATTTTCCAAATATTAGATCATTTCTTACGGACTCGTTGAGAATGATTCTGATCTAATTCATGGCTTATTAGAAGTAGAAGGTGCTCTGATGGGATCCTCATGGACAGAAAAAGATTATAGTCAATATGATAATGGTTGACTGACGTTGCTTCTTCAACACAAACCAAAAAATATCTTAGATGCAATGCAAAATGGATCTTGTTCTACCATTGATCAAAGATTTCTCTATGAAAAATACAGGCCTCAGACGCACATCTAAAATGCTCCTAGATTCTATGTTTATCTTCCTTGCTTAGGGACAAGGACTGAGGGCTTTTACCTTCGTAGAAAGTGGGGTCAACCCACAATGTATGGTCTACCATGAATAGCCTCATGGCAATCGCGGGGGTTCGATTTAGACTCGACCGATTGTGACCAGGAATCTCGCGGGAAACCAACATGGGAGCGAGGATTTTTTGGAGTTGTAGCTAGTGGGTGCACTAGAAACCAATTTCTCGAGGTCATTTTCATTTGCGTGAATGAACTTTTGAGGGAGAAAGGACTTTTTGGAGTTGTAGCTAATGGGTGCACTGTAAACCTCGCCTGAAGGACATTTTCATTTGCGTGAATGATCTTCAATTGCGATAGCGCACTTTTATGGTGTATGGTGGTCGTTGTTGGGTTGGTTGTTGTTGGGTCGACTTCTACAGAGGAAAGCATGGACCGACTGTTAAATTGCTAAAGGGAGAAGAGATGAGACTGAAACTTCATCTTACGTACAAAGCAACCAAGTCTTTTACAAAAGACAAAACACATTACGTAAAACACACCATAACTACCAATGTTCTCCATGAAGCACTTGCCCCACTAACACCTAAAAACGAGGATAACCAACACACATGACTCCACTAACTCTAATAACTGAAAAACCAAATCAGCAACATGTGAAAAATAAAATAACTATTTTATCAACAATCCCTCCCTTAAACTGATGTTTGCTAACATTCAGTTTAAAGCTTTGACTTCTTTCACAGTGCAAACACCTAGTAACTTTCTGAGCTTCACAAATGACTCCATCTTGAAGGCCTTGGTGAATATATCAGCAACTTGATCTTCACTCCTGCAGTAGATTAGATCAATTGTTCCATCATTGCTAAGATCTCTCAAGAAATAAAACTTCACATCAATGTGCTTGCTTCTTCCATGTAACACTGGATTCTTGGAGAGTTTTAGTGCTTAATTATTATCACAAAAAATTTTAGTAGGTCCTGGTTGCTTGAATTGTAACTCCTCAAGAATTCTCCTTAGCCAAATAGCTTGACAAGCAGTAGCTGTTGCAGCAACAAATTCAGCTTCTGTACTTGACAATGTGACAATTGGTTGCTTCTTGGATGACCACGAAATAGCACATGTTCCAAACATAAAAGCATAACCCGAAGTGCTCCTCCTATCATCTTGATCTCCTGCATAGTCACTATCAGTAAACCCCAACAAATCAGACTTTTCACCATTCTTGTAAAATAGCCCAAAGTCTCTGGTTCCTTGCAAGTAACGAAGAATTCTCTTGGCAGCTAACAAATGCATTTGTGTAGGATTCTCCATATATCTACTGATTAAACTCACATAATACATTATGTCTGGTCTTGTTGCAGTTAAATACATCAAACTGCCCACAATTTGTTTATAAAGTGTGCTGTCAACCTTCCTCCCTTCATGATTTTTGTATAACTTTAAGCCAAACTCAACTGGAGTGTTTACAGGATTACAATCCTTCATCTGAAACCTGTCCAAAATTTCTCCCACATATTTCTTTTGAGAAATAAAAATCCCATCATCCGATTGTACCACTTCTATGCCAAGGAAGTAATGCATCATACCAAGATCAGACATTTCAAACTCATCCATCATAGATTTCTTGAATTCTTCAAACATGCCATCACAACTTCCAGTAAATATAAGATCGTCAACATACAAGCAGACAATAAGCATTTTCCCTTTATCTCCAATCTTGACAAAAAGCGTATGCTCATAAGGACATTTTGAAAAACCAACTTTAAGAAAATAAGTTTCAATACGACTATACCAAGCCCGAGGGGCTTGTTTTAGCCCATAAAGAGCTTTCTTCAATTTATAAACTTTATGCTCATTTCCAATCTTGACATAACCAGGGGGTTGCTCGACAAATACCTGTTCCTCCAAGTATCCATGCAAGAATGCCGATTTGACATCTAGCTGAAAAATAGGCCAAGAATTCTGTGCCGCCAATGCAACCACCAATCTGATCGTGTCATGTCTCGCAACTGGAGAAAAAACCTCTGTATAGTCGATTCCATATTGCTGCTTGTATCCCTTGGCTACCAAACGTGCTTTATATTTGTCAACCTCACCATTTTCTTTCAGTTTTGTTTTAAAGACCCACTTTACACCAATAGTTTTTTGTCCATCCGGAAGATCGGATAGCTCCCAAGTATCATTTCTTTCGATGGCATTAATTTCATCATCCATCGCTTTTCGCCATTTTTCTTCTTTGACAGCACTCTCAAAAGTTGTAGGGTCATAGTCTGAAAATAAAGCAAAGTGAGTAATTGAATCTCCAATTTTAGGTTACCTCATAATCTTCCATCCAAGCAGGCTTTCTTCTAACGCGGCGAAGAGATTGGGCTTCTTCTTCATTGACTTCAGAGCCTGTTGGTGAAATTTCAGCAGCTGTAGAAGTCGTATTTGATGAATTTTGGGGAATACAAGGTGCTGAAATTTGCTCCTGTTCAGCATTATTGTCATAAAGAACTTGGGTAGGCTGCTGCCTATTCCAATCCCAAGTGTTCTCTTCATCAAAAACAACATCCCTACTAGTCACAATCTTCTTTGTTAGTGGATTGAATAATTTATATGCTTTGGATGCTTCACTTACACCAAGAAAGACACATTTTTCAGCCTTGTCATCAAGTTTCTTCCTTTTCACATCCGGGACATGGGCATATGCGATGCATCCAAAAATTCTGAAGTGATCTACAGCCGGTCTTCTCCCACTCCAAGCCTCTTCAGGTGTCATATTTTGAACAGCAAAAGTTGGACTTCTATTCAAAACATGAATACTCCAATTTACTGCTTCTGGCCAGAAAGTCTTTGGAACTCTTCCTCTTGCCAATAAACTTCTCACCATGTTGAGAATTGTTCTATTTTTCCTCTCAAATACACCATTCTGATGTGGTGTATATGCAGCAGTAAGCTCTTTTCGAATGCCATACTCTGCACAAAAAACTTCAAATTCTTTTGAGCAATATTCACCGCCACGATCTGTTCGAAGGGTCTTAATGGTCTTTCCTGCTTCATTTTCAACACGAGTTTTGAAGCTTTTAAATGTGGAGAAAGCTTCTGATTTTTTCTGTAAAAAATAAACCCAAGTTTTTCTGGAAAAATCATCAATGAAGGTAATTAAGTATCTTTTACCTCCATTAGAAGATGGATTTATGGGAGCGCAAATGTTCGAATGCACCAGCTGCAAAACATCATTTGCTCTCCATGACTTTTCTTTTGAAAATTGAGAACGATGCTGTTTGCTAACAACACATTCTTCACAGACTTGAGAATGAACAGTAATTTGAGGAAGACCCGTCACCATGTTTTTCTGTTGGAGGGTCTTCAATCCACCAAAACTCAAGTGACCATAGCGAAAGTGCCAAAGCCATGAGGGATCTTTCTTTTTAGCCATCAAGCAAGACTGAATATTTTCAATCTTCAATGGAAACAATCTATTTGAATTCATAGGAACAACTACAATAGCACCTCTAACGGAATCATAAATTTCACGAGACACCCCCTCGAATGGTGATTACATAACCCTTTTCTTGTAATTGGCCAGCACTCAATAGGTTACTTTTCAAGTCAGGAACATACAACACATTAGAGATCGTTTCCACAAAACCATTCTTGGTTCTTATCTTAATATCACATTTTCCCATCACTTTCACAGTAGAATGATCCCCAAAACTCACAGTGGAATGAAAATCTTCATTTAGATGAGAAAAAGAAGACTTACTTCCACTCATGTGGTTACTGCAGCCTGTATCCACATACCAAATATCTGACTCGCGCTCCTTTTTATCTTGAACAGCCATCAACAACATTTATGCTTCCTTTTCTTCAACAAAATTTGAACTCTCTACCTTTTCTTTATTATTAGACAGCCTAGTATAACATTCAGATGCATAATGACCAAATTTATGACATCTAAAACACTCTACCTTGAATTTGTTAGGATCCCGTCCTCTGCCTTTGCCTTGAAATTGGTCATTATTGGCTTTGAAATTTCTGCCAACATCTCTATTTCCTCGATCTCCCCTTCCTCTACCTCTACCTCTACCCCTTCCTCTGAAATTGTTGGAATGAGTATTGGTAGAAGCCTTCAACGCTTGCTCCTCTACTTGTTGAACTTGTTCATCTTCTGTTCATGGACCAATAAGGAGCTTTGCAATTCATCAAGAGAGAGCGCATCTATGTCTTTCGACTCTTCAATTGAACAGACAACATAATTAAACTTTGGTGTCAAGGAACGCAAAATCTTCTCCACAATGGTAACGTCGTCCATCTTCTCGCCATGGAATCGCATCTTGTTGCTGATCTCCATTGTTCGCACAATAACTAGTGACAGATTCTCCATCCTTCATCGCTAGTGTCTCAAAATCTCTTCTCAAGGCTTGAAGCCGTGCACGCTTCACCCTAACAGAGCCTTGATATTTCTTCTTCATAGAATCCCAAATATCCTTGGAAGTTTCTTTGCAAAGAATAGTCTCCAAGATGGAACGATCGATAGCCTGAAAAAATAATTTTTTGCCTTCAGGTCTTTCAACTTTCGAGCTTCCAATTCTGCTTTCTGGGGATCTGTCAAAGCCATGCCTACTGGTGGCTCTTGAATTCCATATTCGACAAATGACCAATACTCCTTTGATCGTAAAAAATTCTCCATCAACATACTCCAATGGTCATAGTGACCATCAAAGCGTGGAATTGCTGGTTGAACAAAATTATCGGTGGCCATTGGAAATATTGCTACTGCAATTTTCTCACGAAAGTTTTTTTTTTTTTAAACTCTCTCACGTTTTTCTCAGGCTCGATACCACTTTGTTAAATTGCTAAAGGGAGAAGAGATGAGACTGAAACTTCATCTTACGTACAAAGCAACCAAGTCTTTTACAAAAGACAAAACACATCACGTAAAACACACCATAACTACCAATGTTCTCCATAAAGCACTTGCCCCACTAACACCTAAAAACAAGGATAACCAACACACATGACTCCACTAACTCTAATAACTGAAAAACCAAATCAGCAACATGTGAAAAATAAAATAACTATTTTATCAACACCGACAACGTGAGGCGTGGCGCTCCACAAGTGACTCCATCAATTAAGTAAAGATATGAAATGAAATCTTAATTATTCATGCAACGCAGATGCTCATTTAGAGTTTTCATGGCTCATCGAAGTGTCTTTGAGAAGTTGTTGCATAGTCTTTAGACTATATGGATCAAGATCATCAGAACTACTATGTGTTCAGATTTACATGATCAATGGTTCAAATAAACTTGACTTACGTGGTCTCAATATAATGCGATATATTTGTGCTGCGCCCGTAGAGAAGGAAATTGGTGTCCATTTGTTAGCGAGGATGTGAAGGAATCAAGTAGACAGGCATATTACTCTCAAATTCCAGTATGCATGTGGGAGCTCCAATTTTTGCTAGGAAACGAATTATCACATGGGCAAATTCTTAAATTCTTACCATGATCATGTTTCACATAAACCGATTCCATCGTAGACGTTAAAGGCGCACATAATAAAATTTGTACTTCTCTATTTCTCTATTTCTTTGTTCCTCGGAGCAAGTTTGGAACAAAAATCCATTTAGTAACACAATTTGATTTTTCTATTTCTAGAACAGATTTCTATTCCAAAAATAGATTTGAAGAAGAAATTAAAATCTAAAATTTTTAACTTCTCAATTTCTATTTCAAAAATTGATTTCTCAATTTCTGATTAGAAATCAATTTCTATTCAAGAAATTTTGTAATACATACCCTAATCATGTGAGCCTCACAAGTGAATCCACATGATTGTGGCTTTGATTGTTTCGGGTCTATGGCCCTTGCCTTCGAAAGAGCTTTCTCTTATACTTCATTTATTTCATGGAAAATATTTTTTGACATTTATAAGTCAATAAAAAAAAGTATATTCCTAGTCAACGAAAAATCAATATTTAAAATATGATTAGATATATGTGTTTGACTTGAAACTCAATGCTTGAACATGGAAATCCCAATGTTTGTTCACCAATCCTTGGCATCGCAACCATGTCTTCGTCACCTGGGCGTAGGTCCATTGAAGTCGAGCTCGTGACCCCTATACTGGTGCCTAGATTCTCAATGTCAGTGCCCAAGTCCATCAAGGTCAAGCTTGGGACCCTAATGCCTTGACCTAGGCCTCTAGTTTTGGCGCTAGAGTCCATAAAGGCTAGGCCCGAAGCCTCAGTGTCCATGCCCGATGCCCTTGCACTTGGGCCTAGGTCCACAAAAGCTAAGTGTGAGAACTCGATACTCAAGCTCGGATCCCTATTACCTGAGCTCAAGTCCATAAAGGCCAAGTTGAGGATGTTGGATTGCGCAACCCCAAGATCCCCATAACCAGAACAATAACATGCATAATTTAGTAGAAAGATTAACGCACCTGTTTTGGGATCCATCGAACATAAAGCGGAAGCAGAAAAAGGATTACCCACATATATCAAGGGGATCCACGCATCAAGTCATTCTCCTCTATTGCCCTCCGTATAACTGGCTCAATGAGGCGGCCCCCCTCACGTTTAGCATTAGGTAAACGCCCCTTAGGTGATGATACATGTGAGAATTAGGGTTAGAGGAGAGACTTAAGCACTATTTATAGAGTTTCTAACCAGTTCCCATCATTACAGGCCAGGCTCAACTCGGCCCACACTAGCCAGCCCATATTAGACTAATTAAAAACATTTTATCTCTTTTTAGACCAACCCTGTTTTACGATAACCGTAAAAACAGTAAATTACAATATCAATTAATTTAGTCCACATTAGGAAAACTCTTACATTCTCTCACTTGGACTATATTAATTGAAATCGTACCGTATGTGCGCACATTTGGTCCAAAGATAATTCTTAATAGTCAATCCTATCCCATAAAGTCTTAAACACCGAATCATGGCGGTAACTGCGTGTATACACACAGAGCCTTCCATGGTCACGAATGTTCTCAACTTTATTGATATGGATTCAATATGGTAGTGTGTCAAATGGATAACATCTCTCATAGAGAGATCCCATTTGTCAGTCACCATTCTCTTACCTTAGGTGTCACAAAAACTTGTGCCACAAGAGAATGCTTTATGGTTCCAATGAACCCACATATATCTTGTCCTTATGGTTAACATTTTTTTATGTATCACAAGACATATGTACAAGGCTAATAACCGGATGCCCGGATGCCCCTAGCCTTCACTCAATGTCTATACAATCCCTTGAGACTTTATCAATATGTATTCAACATAATAACAACACATTCAAAATATTTTATTGAATGCAAAAGTTGATACATATCAAACCGTTACTAAGTGTAACGAACCACGATGTGAACTTTATCGAGTAAAGCCAAAATAGCTCCCACTAAACAACAAGTATCCGAAGATACTCCTATGCCCATGCTAATGACATGTCACTCAAATACACATGGGCGTAGGCCTTTAGTTAGTGGATCTGTAACCACATCATCTGTGAAAATATATTATATTATAAGTCACCTTTCTGTACCGTTTCTTTATGGTCAAAAATATCTTACCACCATATATTTAGACCCCTTGAGACCCCTGTAGTAAATAAATAATATTACAAATTAATTATTTCAATACAACCGTATGGGTCTATCCATCAAGTTAAACCGATCAATTACGTCATGAGGTTCTGGAGTCTAATAGCCCAAGTAACAACATAAAAGAATGTTACTAACACTGCATATATAGTAGAAGATAACATAAAACTTTATTTACTGCACTTCCTACTAACATAAATCTGTATCTTGTTATTGATATTATATCATCCTAACAGCCAGCTAAGTTAACATATGAATACCCTACTAACTGCAAGAATTGAACATGTCTGTAAATTAGCATATAATCTTTTGTCTTCTTTAAGTACCTTTAAACCTTCTTGACAGCAACCTAGTGATCATGTCCTAGATTTGACCGATATCTGCCTAGAAGTCCCGTCACAAAGACAACATTTAGTCTAGTGCAAATTCGAGTATACATTATACTTTTAAGTGTACTGACACAAGGTACACCATTTAATTAGATTTTCTCAATATCTAAATAAGGACAATGTGATAGATTTAGTTCATCACCCTTAACAACAGGAGCAATTCCTGGCTTGCAATGATGTATATTGAATATTTCCAATATACAATCAGCAAATGTCATCCGAGAAAATCTAATATAATATGGCAAAAACAATCCTTACAGACCTCAGTACAAAGAATATAAGATGTCTCAAGGTCACAACTTGTAAGCAAAACATCATGTATATAAAGTATGAGAAAAAATAAATTTCCTCCCACTGACTTTGTAGTATATTGAATTACTTTGTTCTCAATTGAACAAAATAATAACACTATGAAACTTTAATAATATTGTCTGGAAATTTGCTTAAGACCATGAATTAGAACTTTTCAGTCTACATACAAGTTTACTTAAATCTGCTGCAAAATCATCCAGTTGCACTATATAGATTTTGTATCTATTTGGCGTAACTCCATATAAAATAAATTATTAATGCCACATTCACTTTGAAAGAATCTTTAAAAATACTAGAAAGAAATATTTATTTTTTCACTATAAACAATCCACCCCTCTTTCAAAGTGAAAACTTTAGTTACCAATTTGGCTTTAAATTCCACAATATTTCTTTGAAATTCTTTTAATTTTGTACGCCAATTTGCAACTAATGAACTTGTAATCTTTAGGCAAGTAAGTTAGTTTCCAAACACTATGATGTTTCATAGATTATATATTGCATTTTTATGGCATCTAATCACATACTTGATTGAGAATAAGAAACAACATTTATAAATATGTCATTACATCAACCATATAGTGGATATTGTAATCATGCTCTCACAAATAGACTATATAGTCTGATGGTATAACTGATCGTCTTTCCTTAACAAATCTCCTTAATAAAGCTGCAACCACTTCATTCTGCACTTGAGAGGTTTAAGAAATTTCATTATAAACTATATCAAGAATAATACATTGAACCTCAACAAGTTTAGTCTATGGTATAGGAGATTCTACAATTGTCTGTACCACAATTGTCTGTATAGGCAAAGACAAAGACACAGTGATCTTTCCATCACACTATTATCCTTAATAGTTTGAGAGCAACTATCCCCTACAATTACGTCAATCTTTAGAAACTTTAGAGTATATGATTCCATAATTCTTGTACCTTCTTTAGGGTCATAAAATCAATACCCCTTTTGTATATGAAAAAATTGCTTTCATAATATCAGCCCACAAATGACCAGATAAATTAGTCTTACTAATCATACTCATCACCATGTTCAATATGGTGCATTTATGCCTTTCGACCAAATCTTTTTGTCAGAATTTTCAGGTATAGTAATTAAATTATCACCCCTGAATCTACCAAGTATTTGACAAATGACCATTTAAGCTATTTCGCATTGTCATACTTGCCAAATACTAACGATCACTGTTAAACTTGACAACCTTTTAAGACATTTATCTCGGTCATTTTCCTTAAATAGAAAATTTTCGGAAACAACCTTTTAACCATATACGAGATGTATATGTCATTAGGACTTAAACACAATCTTTACAGATGTGTCCTAATTTCAATATCAAACAAGACATAATTTCAAGCAACTAAGGCTTCAATCATCTTATAGCAGTGCAGTCCGCAGGCAAACCTCTTTTCAAGTGTTCCAAAATGGTTCATGAACAGTAAGCAAAATTCAATTATTCTTTTCTCAAGCAATAAATCATATGTCCACAACTTAAAATTTGAAGCAGTAAAAACCTCAATGATGACGGAATTACCATTTACAGAAAAGGTGACTGAAAAACAAGCAGTATATAATTAGCATCATGTGAGCATTGTGTAACTTGACGTACAAGTACACATCCAAAGAGTTACATGCAAAGTCACATAATCACCTTTGGGCAGAATACATGACATGTAATTGTACACTCCCCACATGATAAGGGTTATGAGAATATGTTCCAATCTTCGTGAATTCATCACCTTTGGGCATATGAACCATTAGAATCGGTCACTCCTCCACCACACTATCATGTATCCCTCCATGAACTAATACACAATCACCTCCTTTGGGAGTATAACTATGCATTAGACTAGGAGACATCACAATCATCATACGAGACCGAAATTTCTCAAACCCAATCAAGCGTGCCACTTTGGCGGTCACTACTCAATTGAATCATTGAAATTCTCTCATACCAGGGATATAAATTTTACTACTCACATACATCATATACATGTGATTTTAACTTTAGTGATAGGGGCATGTTATCACTAAAATCACATATCATGCTAATTACATTGTTTTATCCATTAATAAAAATTAATCATACATATATATATATACAGCAAACCTGTTAGACAGATTCCAATGAGATCATTGATCACAGTAACACAAGAAACTTCTCATAACAGAGAATAAAACATCTCTTATGCACCCCAATTACATATTACCATAACAACATAAAAAGAATACTGATCTAAAATATCTCTCACAAATTAACATCAATAGTAATACATGGTACACCAAATCGACAAGCTTAACAGCTAATCCATTATCACTCATGAGTTCATAAGGCAAAAATGACTCCAAGGCCAACAACTGATTTATTAATCAATTTTAGGTAACAAATATCATTACTTCAACCAGTGGCCTATTAATTAAGTCAACCAGAGAACCAAATATCTAAAATTTAACAGTAGATACTAGTGACCAGATGAGTTCATGTACAATATGCAGTAACTTAATTGACATGCATTACCCACATTCAGCAGATGTGTTAATTAGTACATCAGTTTGATCACGAGTCCTTAAGTCGTCTATCATTTAAAGATTACCAGTGTGTAAATGAGTATACTTGAGTAACAAAAGTTTCATAATCTTTATTGTTTCTCATCAGCTCAATACATAGTTCAAATACAATCTCATACGAATTGTATCTCACTAAGCCAGCTTTAGTTCACAATAAAGTTTGATTTTTATTGATGAATCACACATTTTTATTATGTGATAACATACTAATAACCCATCACCTATATTTCCAAAATCACAGAAAATACAAGAAAAATACGCAAAAATACACTAAAAATACACGTATTTAGGATTTCATATGCAATTTCACATCAATAAAACCATCAAACATATAAAATAAATATACCACAAAATAGGAAATCACCATACGAGTCCAACACCGCCAACCATGCGCCAAAATAAGCCCCCACGCGCCCGCACGCGCGCTCGAGTCTTGGCGCGCGTTCGACGCCCGCGGGTGGCAGGCAGGGCGCTTGGGCGCGCGTGCGGCATCCCCCGGCGACGCGCCGCCGACCCTCTTGCTCTTCTCATCTCCACCAATCCAAATTTTTGATTTAATTTAATTTTCATTCAACAAAAAGTCTCGAAAATCACAAATTATGGCAAGATTAGTACCAATTAGGGCTAATCCATACAAATTAGGGTAGATCCGTACAAATTATGGTAAATCCGTACAAATTAGGGCAAAACCAATTGCGTTCGAGTTCTAGGATTATGGTTGCTCTGATACCACATGTTGGATTGCGCAACCCAAGATCTCCATAACCAAAACAAGAACATGCATAATTGAGTAGAAAGATTAACGCACCTGTTTTGGGATCTATCGAACATAAAGCGGAAGCAGAAAAAGGATTACCCACATATATCAAGGGGATCCACGCATCAAGTTATTCTCCTCTATTGCCCTCCGTATCACTGGCTCAATGAGGCGGCCCCCCTCACGTTTAGTGTTAGGTAAACGCCCCTTATGTGAGGATACATGTGAGAATTAGGGTTAGAGGAGAGACTTGAGTCTTATTTATAGAGTTTTACCAAATTGACCCCCTCATTACGGGCCAGGCTCAACTCGGCCCACACTAGCCAGCCCATATTAAACTAATTAAGAAACCTTCTATCTCTCTTTAGACCAACCATGTTTTACGATAACCGTAAAAACAGTAAATTACAATATCAATTAATTTAGTCCACATTAGGAAAACTCTTACAGAGGACCTTGGTACTGTTAACACCTAAATTTTGCCATTTTTATTAGAAGGTAATTGCATAGATAATTAGGGATTAATCTCTAAACAAAAGGTTTTAAAAAAGTAAATAAGTAAAGTAAATAATTTTCATTAAAATGTATCGTGTTTTCATTAAATTTCATGGCATATAGACATTAGAAGCATTTGCAAGCTTGTTCCCCCAACTTAAGTATGGCTCGTGTCTCTCGCTTGATTCATTGGTTCTGTGGAGCATTTCATGAGCAATGACTCCCCTTTCCACGATTTGGCTTCCTAGTCATAAAAAGAAAAGTGTGAAAAAGTACCTAATTTCACTGAGGCCCTAATCTAATGAACACTAGATGAGTAGAGTATTGCCGTACCTTAAAACTTATCCTGTAGGGCACTCCTTGTGAGATTTTAGAATCTGAAATCTATCCTATAAGGTTTTGGAATTATATCAAAACCAAAATCCCTCCATGTCCAAGGCTTTAGAATAACCTATTTTTATTTTAAAATTTCATATCAAATAAACAAAAATGCCATAAACCTATATGTGAACACATTCAGAATCGACATAAAAACATAAGTTTGTTACCTAATAAAGCGCTAGGTCATGTATAACGCCAACATAATTACCCAGAGATGATAACGCATGCGTGAAATGCTACAGATAAATCAACTTCGTTCCGTCAAAGGGCTGGACAATTTTGGAATGGTCGTCAATCAGAGGACGAGGCGAATTCGAAGGCACAGTCCAGAGAGTACAGAACAGGCCTGTTCCCACGTGCGACGGCTTTCGTGGGCTGCTTGTGTTGAACCTCCTCTCCACGATTCCGTCCATTCGTACCAACTCTGAAACGATGTGCATGACCCCTATGATGTTTCCTGTCGTTGCTCATTTTCGCTTTCCTCGGACCATCCGAAAGGGAAAACGCGCAAATATATGTGTGAAAGAAAATAGTGAAAGCGCTAGAGGTTTCTGAATTATTTCTTTTTTTGTAATTGGACCCCTAAGCTACTTGTTTTTTTTTGTTTGAAGCGATCATTCTATCAAACATGTAGATGGAAACGCCAAAATGGCCATTGAGTCGCCATTTAATGCTGACATGACCCTATAGTGACATTTACCAAAAAAAAATTGACAAATAAGAAATACCAAAAACATAAATATTGAAAAAAAAAACCACAAAAAACAGATATTTGACAAGAAACAACAGATGGTGAGAGGAGCAATGCTAGGTTGCATGCCGGGGGTCGAGCAGTCCCAGCGGATATTCACTGAGGGTCATGTGACTCTTATGAGCAAAAAGAAGCACAATCTAAATTTGATGACAAATAGGTCACACACTTCGACAATAGTAAATACCTAAATTTTGACAATCCATTTAACTAATAATTTCTTTAAAATCTAGAGATCGACCTTGCTCCCTAAAAAAAATTAATTAAATTGCATATAATTATTCGGATTATTTTGCATTAATATATAGGCTCATAATGCATATAATTTGAACTAGCGTTGATGAACTTAAGTAAAAGGCTTTAAGCTCAATTATTAATCTGGGCTGGGCCCATGAGGGAATTAAAATTTGAAGCCCATAGAATCATGCAATAGCCGAAAATTACATGAAGAAAAAGGGAGTTCTAAGTTTAATGAGTTACGTTAAGCCCACATAGTTGCATTAGAGATATAACTTTTTTAGCTTTATTTTATTAATCCCATAAGGATTAAAATAAGTGTCAAGCCTATTAATATGACAGAAAAGAAACCATGTAATTGAATTAGGGAATGAGAAACCTAACTTTACACAATATATAGACTTTAAGTCTTCACAAAAAAGAGAGAAAGATAGAGAAAATGAGGGAGAGTGGAGATTACGGCCAAGCCCTCCCAAGGGCGAAGCAAGCCGATTTATGGAGAAACCACGAAAGCCTCACTTGGATGCACTAAAGCGCATTCTTAGGTTATACAGGGTAAATTTGTCTTTGGGCTCTTATATAAGAAAGAAGCAATGTGTGAGGTATTAGGCCATCATGATGCTAACTTTGTCGGAGGTCGTGATGCATGATGATCAATTAATGGGTACATATTTAATCTAGGATCAGTAGTAGTATCATGGTGCAATAAAAGACAACCAATTGTGTCATTGTTTACAACAAAAACTAAGTATAGAGCAATGGCAATGGCAGCTAAAGATAGTACGTGGCTGGTATAATTAATGGAAAATCTTCATCAACCAATAGATTGTAGAGAATGTAGTGTTCCATGCAAGGAACAAGCATATAAAAGTATATTATCACTTCCCGCGAAAAAAAAAAAAAGCATTACAAGGCGAGATAAAGATGGAGTATACCAAGACGAGTGCCCAAGTTGCAAACATCTTCATCGAAGGACTTGGAACTATAAAATTTGAAGAGTTTCGAAGGCAACTTGGTGTGATTGCAAGGTCTACACTAAGAGAGAGTAGTCGATGGAAAGAATTGAAGAACCGCCGTCACTCTTTCCACCTTTATAGATTTATCTAACAATAAGTATCTACAATAGGTAGTTTATGTTTGTGGTGTTGAGGTCCCTTAAGTGATAGTTGAGAGAAGTGACTGAAAATTATTTGAAGAGTAGGTAAATTATGTAATTTTGGAAAAGTCCGTATTGAGCTCTTGTGGAGCACTCCCCTTGCCAACTTAAGTATGTGTAGAGACAAAAGGAAAGACTAGTGTGCAAGAGTGTTGTGTAAGTGTGAGGCGTGTGTGCAATGAGTGGCGTGAGGGAGTGATGTGTGTTAGTGAGTATAGTGTGGAATATAAAAATAATTGTGGGCTTCTCAGAGCGATGACTGGTGAGCTATGTCCATGCTTCCGTGTCGTGTCAGAGCGTGTCGGACACGTCGACATGCTCGGACATGCGGTCAATGCGTGTCGGGTTTTCCGACACGTGGTCAATCTTTGCCAGACACATTTCGACACACGTGTTCGGGAGGGAGCAGACCGCGAGCGACGGCGAGAGACGGCTGAGCATAGACTGAGGTGAGGGCCGACCCTGTGATGTTGCAATGGATTCGACAAGGATGCAGCTGCAAGGGAGAAAGGACCAAAGGTGAGAGGAAGGCGGTCGTGCGGCGAGCGGCGAGGAAGGGGGTCGTGCATGCGGCAAGGAGCGGTGACCGGCGAGGAAGGAGGTCGTGCGGCAAGCGGCAAGGAGGGAGGAGGAGAAGAGGAAGGGTCGCGAGCAGCAAGGAGGAGGAGTAAAGGAGCTAGGGTTTCTGAGAAACTCAAAAGTAATTTAAAAAGTGGGGGTCTATGGGTACCTATTTTGGGGGGAGGGAAAGTGACGGACAGATGGGGGAAAATGGACGATTGTGGGAGGGAAAAGAAAGAAAAATAAATTTGGGTGGGGGAATGGACGATGGTGGGGATTGGGGAGGGAAAGGAAAATAAATTTGGGGGTGGGGAGAAATGGATAAAAGGAAAAGAAGAGAGTGGGGTGGACTTTAATGGGAATTTTTTTTAATCAGAAAAATAAATAAATGAGATTAAAAAATAAAAGTAAATTTAGGGGAAGGGGCGATTTCCAAAAATAAATGTAAATTTGGGATAATGAAATAAATAAAAAGTGTAAGCTTTATTAATATTATTAGTATAAATTCATTGTAAACTCTTTATTTATTTATTTATTTGTGAATTTGAATCAAATTAATTAAAAATAAAAATATTTATTTAATATTTAACGTGTGGGAACATGTCGAAATTTTCTATTTTTTGAGAAATGACGTGTCGTGTCGTGTCGTATCACGTGTCCGTGTTGCCGTGTCCGTGCTACATAGCTAGTGAGTGTATTGTCTTTTTTTGTTATAATAGTATCAGTGTGAGTTTGTTTCCACTTGTTCCTCAATAAAGGAACTATTTTTTAGTCTCTTAAACCACTACTAGAATTACATAAAAAAATTCCTCTTTTGATAATCCAAGTGTGTAAGGATGGAGACTTGATTATTTAAAAGCACATAAAACATCCTAAAATCCCACGAACCAATTATACTTAGGCCTTTGGCCTCTGAAAATGATCCTCACACAGAGTAATTTGCACGTGTGGTAAGTGTAAGATTCGAATAGGCAATATCCAATTTTTAAGCCGGAAATCCTCAACCATCTCAACCGACTGCACCAAGATTGTGGATTGTCAGCAAGGGGAAACTACATTTGTGCTTGTGTAATAACTAATTCTTCCAGTAAGTACAGGGAAAAAAAGACAAAACAATATCACGAAGAGTAATGATACTCACACAAGATAATTCATGAAGCAGTCATGTGTCACAGGCCGATCGATTGTGATCGTGACCGCGCGGCGACTTAGGCACTTTAGGATCGGATTGGATCGCCGAAGCACCTAAGCCATGCCTTGTTCAGTTGAATGCTCACTTGCTCCCCTTACCCGGATCGTAGAGAGAGAAAGAATCTAGAGAGAAAAGCTCTAGAAAGAAGCTTTGCTTTATATTACAGAAGTAGTTGATGTTTACAAATGAAGGAGGACACCCCTTTTTATAGTTGAGGGTCTCAGATTACATCCATTGATCTAGAATTCTATTGATAGACGAGATCGCACCGCCTCAACTACCAACATAATGTCAACTACCGTCTACTGACATAAATAACGGAACAGACTCTTAGATTACGACTCAATGACGGTTTTGCCTACCCTTGGAACTTTCGGGGAGAGGGCTTGGTGGGAATCCGAGTGAGAGCAGGAGGTTCACGGGTGAGTCATGATCGCCCCTTGGGAACCTCTCGGGTCGACTCTCTTTAGGCCCGTGACATTCTCCCCCACTCAATCAAGCGACGTCCTCGTCGCTCTCAACTTGACGGGTAGCCTTGCGGGCTTTGGCATGAGCTCTCATGTTCTTGTTTCGCTTTGCTCGGACGCTCATGAACAAAGGACCACAACCTTCGATGATGAACTCGGACTTGGCACGCGGCTCGGTCTTCAGCTTGGAAGGAGCAAGCAGCGCGCACTCAACCTCGGGGAAGAGCGCTTGGATTGGCATGGCGTGTGTTGGAGTAGGATCCAACTTGACCTTTGGTTTCACCTCGAACAGCTTGTTGATGCACGTTACGGCCTTCAAGCTCTCGTCAGGGCGTCAGATCGACGCAATGGTCTTGGTTTCAACCACCCCTTTGATCATGGGGATCATCGACAGACACTTTTGGTCCAGGATCATCATGCACTTGGTCCTCATGTCGATCATGACTCCCACACTATGAAAAAATTGCATCCCAAGGATGAGATCGTAGTCGTCAAGAGGGATTACCTCGAACGCTATTTTGCCCTTCCATCCGCCAATCTTGACATCCACGTCGGGTGTTGCTCCTATGCCATGGAAGTCGCCCGAATTGATGGGCTTGTACGAATTCTCGGATGGTTCCACGTGAAGTCCTAAGGCCTTTGCAACCTCGGTTGACATGAACATGTTGGATGCGCCGGTGTCGACCAAAGTGTAAAGTGTTCGGCCGCACACTTCGAACTCCACGAAGAACATGTCTGTGTTTGGAGCGATTCCTTCTTCTTTGGTCGGCGATCGAGCTTGGACCGAGTTGATCATCCTCACAGCTCCAATCCGGATCTGCCTCTTATCTTCTTTGGGCACCTCCTTCTCTTCTTCGATGGCAAGGAGGGCGTTGATGCGACCCCTCTTCGAGCACTTTTGGGTCCAGTGTGGACCTTTGCAAATAAAGCAAGGAGAGGGCGGAGGTTGATCGACTTACTCGCGTAGTCCATTGGCGGTCAACCCCTTTGGAAGGACGGCTTAGAAGTCCCTTCTCCCCATGTTTTGGCTCAGCCGCTTTGATCATGCGCGCCTCAAGGAGTGTTTCTTCCTTCGTAGTTAGGTCGATCCGACCTCCAATCTCTTGCTCGGTTGTTCCTCGGCTCAACCTTGGTGAGGTCGATGAGGGACTCGGCCATGCTTAGCGCTTGCACAAGACTACTCACGTCCCGCCGGTTCAGCTCAAGTTGTGCCCATGGCTTCAGTCCATCCATGAACGCTCCGAAAGCCTCCTCTTCGCTTAGGTTGCGAATTTGGAGTTTGAGCTCTGTGAATTCCTTCACGTACTCTTGGATCGCGCCTCTTTGCTCGAGTCGATGGAGAATGCTTCGGGCTTCTTGTTGAGCGAACTCGAGGAAGAAATAGTCTCGGAACTCCCTCAAGAAGTCATCCCACATGTTCACGGGATCAGCGCCGCATCTACTCTCGTCACACCTATTCCGCCACCAAAGCATTATCATATTAGATAGGAACATGGAAGCGGTTCGTACCTTGATCGACTCGTCGTGTATGTTGACGACGCCGAAGTATTGCTCCATGCTCCACACGAAGTTGTCCACCTCTTGGGCAAACCGGTTGCCTTTGAACTCCTTCGGCTTCGGCACCTCGATCTTGGTCACCGTTTGAGTAGGCACCGCACCATTCGTGATGCTTAGCTTGCATAGGGCGAACTCGGTCTTGAGCTCTTGGATCTCCACCTTCATGGCTTCAACCTCGTCCCTACACGAGCTTACCTCTTCGATCACTTGGACGCGCTCGTTCAAACCATTGATCGATGCTTCAAGAGCTTCATCCTTGTCGAACAATGGAGCCGTGGCTTGGTTGATGCCGGTCGTGAAGTCTTCACGGAGCAAGCCCTCAACCTCCATGATCCGGTCTCGCACATCGTCAAGACCTTCCATGAGTTCGAGCACGGCACTCTGGACCTTCCCGATCTTCTCATCGAACGTGGCCGCAGCATCCACCGAGGCATCTCTTTTCTTTGCTTTGCTGCGCATGTCCTTGACTAGCACAGCCTCTCCAACTATAGCCGCTTCTTGGCTTGACACTCTCTTGAACAGTTGGCGCTCTTCAATCTCTTGGAAACGGATCTCTCTTTAGCTCTAATACCACTTGTCACGGGCCGATCGATTGGGATCATAACCGCACGGCGACTCGAGCACTTTAGGATCGGATTGGATCGCTGAAGCACCTAAGCCAAGCCTTGTTCAGTCGAACGCTCACTCGCTCGCCTTACCCGAATCATAGAGAGAGAAAGAATCTAGAGAGAAGAGCTATGGAAAGAAGCTTTGCCTTATATTACAGAAGTAGTGGATATTTACAAATAAATGAGGACACCCCTTTTTATAGTTGAGGGCATCGGATTACATCCATTGATCTAGAATTCTATCAGCAGACAAGATCGCACCGCCTTAACTACCGACATAATGTCAACTACCATCTACCGACATAAATAACGGAACAGACTCCTAGATTACGACTCAATGACGGTTTCGCCTACCCTTGGAACTTTCGGGGAGAAGGCTTGGTGGGAATCCAAGTGAGAGCAGGAGGTCCACAGGTGAGTCGCGATCGCCCCTAGGGAACCTCTCAGGTCGACTCTCTTTAGGCCCGTGACACATGCATAGGGTAGACTATGCTTTTCATCGCTGAATTTGAAACGAATATCACGTTTGAAAATGTTTCTTTATCATTCTCTCTCTCTCTCTCTCATGAATTGTCACATATCTAGGATTGCCAACGAGAAATTAGAGCTATTTGAGCAACTTGATGGCATTTTCTAGATATGGCTATGTCTTTCTCCATACTTGAATGGGAAGAAACTTTTTTCCAATTGGTCATTTGATTGGGAAGGTCCAAACATCTATATCACAGTTATCTATTTTTAGTTGGATTTATATGTGAATAATGTCTATACTTGTAATCTACGGTCTCAAGGCTTGGTTCAAGAAAGTCTCTCTCAAATATGGGTAGAGAAAAACACAGTTCTTCTTTAAAAAGACACATGACCCATTTGTTAAATCAGGAAAGTTTTCAAACAGATTGACAATATGCATATAAGTTTGAGCAAATATGCATATAGGCTTGAGCATGTCTTTTGTTCACTTTACAAACGTAGATAGAGAATTTTAGGGAAAATTGTCCAAAAAGTCATAAACCTATTACACTTTTAACAATTCAGTCCATTGGCCGAATGGACACAATTAATAAGAAGTGAAAAAGTTTAGGACTGAATTGGCAAATTGAAATATTTAAGACTAAATTAGTAAAAGTGTAATAGGTTTAGGACTTTTTGTATAATTTTCCCCAGAATTTTACTCTATCAAAAAATAAGGAGAAAATGTTCACACTACTAAACATCACTACTTGCCTTAATACAATGGAGACATAAAATTTACAACTCGCATAGCTTGTTCCGAATGGCATCTCTCATGGAATGGTCGGTGACCAAGCAGTCAACCGGAGTCCTAATCACCACATCCTGAAGTATCATCCCCTTCACACACGACATGCTCGCGTGTTGGACCGCCAACCCCAATTCCTCGAGCACGTCCATCAACCTCGCGCACGGATGCCCCACATTGGGGCTCCGCACCTGGACCACCGCCTCCGGCCCCAACACCTTCACCTCCACCGCCATCTCACTCAGCCTTGGGACAGCCAACGTCGTTGAGGCCATTGTCGAGCTGTTGTTGCTCAGAAGCGACGTTGTCTCACTCACGTCAGCGACAGCCCTATCACTCTTGAGGCGCTTCGGAGACGAGCGCTCGTACTTGACGAGCTTGGACTCCAATGCGTCGATCCGGGACCGGAGTTCCTTGATGTAGTCGACGGCATCAGCAAGGAGAGACGCCTTGTCCATCCTTGACACGTTGGGGACGACGGAACGGAGCGCATAGAACCGCTGGTTCATTTTATCCCTTCGCTGCCGCTCTGCCTCCACGTGGCTCAAGGGACCTGACAGCGACGGCGACAATGAAGATTCTTTATCGTCGTCGTCGACTATTTTCTTCCGATAGCTCTTCTTAGATATGTTATGATATGCCGTGCCGACAGGTTTAGAAAATGGACTCTTGCTGGCATCGGCAAGTGCCGATTCTCCGTTGTATTGGTTCTCTCCACGAGGATCGACAGGAGGGTTCCAGAAACGAGAAGGGAAGAGGCACTTGGTCAAATGAACTAAGCTCCAATCTTCTTTAATGATTTCTGAGGAGCCCAATTCAAGAACCCCAGAACCATTAGGGATTGATATGCACGCTATGCTCTTGATTCCATACATTCTTGCTTCTTTGACCCTCTCATCACACTCATACATCTCCAGCTCATGGCGGTCTTCACCATTCAACCAGACGTGACCTCCTGAGCGAAATGCTTTCCCCAGAAGGCCGTGTTCGGATGAATATGACCTCGTAACCGAGAATATGTAGTACCATTCAGGGTCACCGATGTCGCTACTGTGAGCGAACTTATCATCCAGACATTGGGTTTCTTCGAGCACCCTTTTGGTGGTGTGTTTGGATGTGAATTGGTCTCTCGTAGTTCCTTGGAAATGGCCGTCGGCCCAGGTGAGGACGAGACAGCCTTGTTTGTCTCTTGAGGGCCGCCAAAAGATGAAGTAAATCCACTCCTCAGTTCGGGTTTGGAGGATCAAGTGGACGAGTTGCTGGAGAGTGGGTGAGGCTTTATGATGAAAAGGGAAAAGTAAGGAGGAGGAAGCACAAGATGCGAGTTCTTCCATGAGGAGCAAGTTGTTAAGCTCGAGCCAGGATGTCTCCCTTATATAAGAAGTTGGGGCATAACTAGGTGTCCGAAGACTGGCCTGCATAAGTGATATATTAAGCGATGTGGTTGGTTGTAACTGAGTTTTTAAATGAGTGGTGCATATTCAACACGTATGTAGGGTCTAACCTATTATATGGTATACGCATTTTGTAGGCATTCATAATATACTTTTGCATAATCCTATAAAGTTTTTAAGCAATGCTAGGTATACAAGATGGATCCACAAAATCGATATACTAAGTGAGGTAATGCATTAGAGGTTGAGATTCAATCAGGTGGATCATACTCAAGACTTGACGATATAGTATAACCACTCACTCTATATACTAATAGGCTCCAACTATTTCATGGAAAATCAACAACCACAAACTATTCCATTAATTGTCTTCCTTGCGAAAATGCATTAATGGAAAATGTCTTCATCATCGACAACCACGTTAAATACAGTTCTCTATTAATAATGAAAACACTCCCGTTTACTCATTTTTTTAGAAATACAAAATGGAAGAAATGAGAAAATTAATTTTCAATTATTTCAATTACTCGTCTTATGCCTCTCTATCAATCTCTCTGCATCGAGGTTGGGATTTCCCGCCATGGAGGTTATGACCTAAAGATTTGGGTTCGCTTGCCTCGCGCCCCCAAAACTCTGGTTACTCGAGGCCAGCAACCTGCATGATCATGGTGGTGGGATTGGCGCCTTTTTTTATTCGATTGCAAAGCCACAGAGAGCAAGGACCCACGACCACGGAGGCTGCGACCTATATTGTTTCCCTCCAACGACGATTGCCCGTAATCGCTTGACCCAAGGTCTGTGATTGTGGGCTTGGTTTCATCAACACAGTTTGACTTTGAGAGAGAGAGAGAGGAGTTTCAATCAGTAAAATAGGGAGAATCTGTGAGATAGGTCGTGCAAAATGGCAAAACAGCACTGGCAACGACGACGAAGAACATTTGAGATCTGTTTCTTTTTCTTTCATTAATTATTTTGTTTAATTTGCTAAAGCTTTTGTTGAAAGATACGCAAAAGTTTGGAAAGATTTGATTAGATCAAATCATAAGGATTTTATTGAATAAATTAAAATCAGATCTAATATGTACATTGTATCTTTTCCTTTTTCTTCTACACATACTTTGTAATATAATGTAACTCTGTACATTGAATGAAAGCAGAGAAATACACAGAAATTCCTACACTGCTTCCTCTCGATTTACCTTTTCCTTCATATTTTGACAGCTTTCTCTTTCTTTCTTTTTTTAATATACCGACATGTAAGTTTTCCTTTTAAAAATACAAAAGATATTGGGTAAACTAGGTTTTGTTGGGTAATCCATGCAATCAAACCTGCCCTGTCAAATGTTGAATTGGTTACTATGTGGAGACTTCTTCCCTCCATCTTTTTGAATTATTAGCTCTATTTGTAATGCCAGGGATGCCCCTAAGCTGCTGTACTTCATACGTTCTATAATACTTACATCTTCAACCACAAAAGGGAAAAAACAAAAAAGGGTAATCCATGCGTTTCATATTTATTGATTGACAATCAACTCTATGGTGTCATGTTCTAACGTGACGTTGACAGTGTTCTTGAAAAAAATCTATTTCGACAGTTTGCGTACGATGAACCCGAAACCAACTTGTGGTCCTCCCACGTTTCAATCATTGTACGAAGAACTTCAGGATAAGGTTCTGTTTTCCTTTGGTGGAATACGAATTACGACCAATGTTGTGCTAAAAGCCCTTCAAGAATTTCATTCGTCTCTTGTAATTCATTTCGGATTTTGCTTTCTTCCACAGGAAATGATAGACTCAACCTGAAAATTAATCTGACATCTTGTAAAAGCAGTAACAGTTAGGATTAAAATTTAGGAAAGGTGCTTTAAATACAGTCGTTATTAGGTTGTAGAATGGACGCGCAGCGAATTCAAGAGATGGAGGTTTAAACTCCTTTTCGTCCCTAGACAAGAGGAGATCGAGAAATCGAAGTCCAAGTGTCGGAGGTGCGAGAGAAAGTGACATTTTTGTCGCACCCTTTCCCTCTTTTTGACCAGTAATTTGTTTTAGTGGCACACAACCACGCGCAAGCTCTTGTTCTTTCTCAAGTATATCGCTCCTCCATCTCTAAAAATATCCAGGCTTGGCTTGTGTACCCGATGCAAGATCACTCTGCCTTTTTTTTAAGTCGTCTCTAGTATCACGGCGGAGCCGTGTTCGCTCCAAATGAGTACTATTATCCATGTCTCAAATTGAATATTTCGACTGCCGATGTGAAATTTCTGTAGCAATGCCCAAGAAGGATCATCGAAAATTCGCCTTTTTAGTCTTTAACTCATAAAAAAATTAGAATTAAATACCCTGAAAAATCCCAAACTCGTACATATGTGACAATTTACTTCAAACTAATTTTTTTGTGAAAAACCTCAAATTCAGTACAGCGTGTGATAAATTTACCCAAATTGATCATAAAAAGCCACAAACTAGTACATTTGCTACAAATTTACCCAACATTAATTTATTCGACCGCTAAAAAACCCTAAATTTGTACATTTGTGACAAATATACACTCCGTTAAACTGGATTAATGCCACAAAAAATCACAAAAACTGTATAATTATGATAAGCGGATAATAAAATCCCAAACCGGTATATTAATCAAATGTCACGTGTCATTCAATTTAATAATATGACAGTAAAATTTAACGGAAACTAATAAATTTATCACAAGTGTACCAGTTTATGATAAATTTGTCAAAGGTATACTAGTTTTTGATTTTTAGTAGTCAAAAAATTAGCTTGGAATAAATTTGTTACTGGGGTGCACTAAACGAGGTTTTTCAAGATATTAACCCAAAAAATTATGATATCTTTGAAAAATGGGGCAAAATGGGGAATGGGAATTTAGATAGAAGAATTTATGTGAAAACAGATTGGAAGAAAATTTGAATTTTATGGCATTTTCTCTTTCCTTTCTTCTTCCCTCCTTCATCAAAACAATCTAACTATTATTTTTCGCCATGACTTCTTTTAACTTCAATGTTTCAACCGATATTCACAACAAGACATGATTTAAAGCAACCATATTTAGATTTAATCTATGCAACTCTTTCTCATCTAATCATCTACTTGAGCTTGTGCACAACATTAGTCTTCTGGCATAATTGTCCAAAAAGTCATGAATTTATTGTGTGGTTACTGTCTCAAACTTTTCAATTTAGTCAATTTAGTTCTAAATCTCTTGACAATTTGCTAATATAATATTTTCGGCCAATTTTAAATGAATATCACTAATGTGAATGTTAGTCGTCTTACGTGACATGGCCTTGCTATCATGGCTGATTTTGCTTTTTTTCAAAAAAAAAATCTAAATATTTTTCTTTTTTTTACTATTTCCCTCCACCGAAGCCCTAGACTGGCGAAGGGGAATATAAAAAAGATAAAATAAAAAGGAAACACAAGAAAAGGAAAAAGGGAAAAAATATATAAATATTCTCAATGCTAGCACCACACATAATTTATAGCCAAAATCAGCTATAATGACTATATTGATAAACTGTCAAAAGATTGAGGACCAAATTGATCAAATTCAAAATTTATGATTGAATTAGCCACCATATAATAGGTTTAGAATTTTTTGGATAATTTCCTCTTAGTCTTCCCATTACACAAGCACACGTTGCTCACTATTTAACAATGTTCTTGACTTTAGGTAGAGACCATAAAGGATGTTTCCATATGATAAAATCATATATTTACTTTCATCAGTAACAACATCTGAAGAAATGGGGATTGATCATTTTAGAAAATGATATGTAAGAAGATGAAAAAAAAAAAATAGAGAGACTGAAGAACACGAGATTTGGAGAGAATATTTTCTGTATTATGTATTCTTCAATGAATCAATCAATGTACATCTTCAATAGTTATAATACAAGACGGCGAGTGAACAAGGAAATGAATGATTCTAAAAATCAATCTACTCTAGATCTAATCTTAATTGATCTATACAAATCAAATTAGAATCAATCTAATATTCTAAAGAGATGCGTATCTTCCAACACTCCCCCTCAAGCTGGTGGCTTGTATATGTCTAAGACACCTAGCTTGTTTAGAAGATATGCATGTTGTCTTTGACATAGAGGTTTGGTGAAGATATCTGCAGGCTGTTCTGTTGTTCCAATTCCTCTTGTTTCAGTGACTCCTTCTGAGATCTTGTCTCGTGTAAAATGGCAGTCAACCTCTATATGCTTGGTTCTTTCATGCACTATAGGATTCGCTGCAAGTTTCAAGGCTGCATCATTGTCACAGAATAGCTTTGTTGCTCCCTGTACCTGTATTCCAAGATCCTTAAGAAGACCCCGAATCCATACTATCTTACAAGTGGTCTTGGCCATGGCTCGATATTCTGCTTCAGCTGAAGATAAAGAAACAGTGGGCTGCTTTTTAGTCTTCCAGGAGAGTAAAGAATCTCCTAACTTGATGCAATATCCAGTGACAGATCTTCGACTCATGGGACAAGTTGCATAATCTGCATCGCAATATGCTGTCATTTCCATGTTGCATTTTCTGGACAAGAGTATTCCAAGACCTGGGCATTTCTTCAGATATTTCACGACTTTAAATGCAGCATTAAGATGTGATTGCTTCGGACTGTGCATGAATTGACTAAGAGTCTGCACTGCATAAGAGATGCCAGGCCTAGTCATTGTCAAATATATGAGCTTTCCAACAAGTCTTTGATAGCTTGAAAGATCTTCCAAAGTGAAGTCATCTTCTTGAGAGATTCCCTTATCATAATCTGCGGTTGTCAATTTAGTGTTTTGTTCAATGGGAATAGCAGGTGGCTTGCAACCCGACAATCTTGTTTCTGAAATAATCTCCAATATGAATTTTCGCTGACTAAGCGAAATCCCTTGTTCAGAACGGGCAATTTCAATACCAAGGAAGTACTTAGGTGCTCCTAAGTCTTTAATGTGAAAAATTGCATGTAGATATCTCTTAAAATCTCCTATGGCAGTCTCATTGTTTCCCATAATAAGAATATCATCGACATATATCATCAAATAGATAGATGTCATACCTTTAGTCCGTGTCAATAAGGCATAATCATGTCTGGCAAACCCACACTACTCGCTCCCCCCGAAGCCAGGCAGACTCGCGCTGCTCGCTACCCCCGAAGCCAGGCAGACCCTCATTGCTCGCTGCCCCCAAAGCCAAGCAGACCCTCGCTACTCGCTCCCCCCGACATCCTGCCGACCCGCGCCGCTCGCCGCCCCGAAGCCAGCCGCAACCGCCGCGCCGCCCTGAGTCCCCAATGCTTGAGTTCACTCCGCCCGAGCGCCTACTGGTCGCCATCCCCAAAGCCAACGCTAGTGGCCTTCCACCCTCATGTGATCCATGCTCCGCATCCCTTTGCTGCCGTTGGTTCGCTGGCTTACCTGCCAAAGTTCCCTTGCTGGACTGATCAACCGACTGCCCTTGGAGACCCACGGTTACAAGTGGGAAAGGAAAGAAGAAAAAAAAGGAAAAAGGGAATTAGGTCGATTTTTTTTTTTTTTTTTATTATTTGTTTATCTAGTTATAGTTTTTTTTATTTTCCTTTATATATGGTTTTGTTTAGTGGAATTGTTCCTCTTAAATGTTTGATTGACATTCCAACATGAAAGTGCCCCTCAAGCTAGGGATTGTGACGATTTTCGCGCCCGAAATCCGACTCACAATCTCTTACAGAAATCGACAATCCAATCTCAAGCCCGAGATTCGATTCGCGATTTAATTTAAAATTGACCAACCCGATCTCATGCGCGAGATATGGTTCGTCAATTTCTGGATATCAATATTATCTTGTTTGATTTGCTGTCGTCAAGTTGGTTGAGTCAATCTTATTTTCGTAAAAGAAAAATCCAAAAAATATTTGAGTTAGGATTAGATTTGCTTTAGAATATTTCCTGTTTTAGGGTTAAAATTGCAATCTTATTTTGAATTCTAAATAAGAAAAATCCAAAAAATGTTGAATTAGGATTAGGTTTTTATCTTTTATATTTAGAATAAGAACTTTATTTTGAATCATGGAAAAGAAAACCAAACAAGAAAGGACATTCATTTAGGATGTTAGTTTTATCATTATTTGAATTGCATGTGAAATTTTAATTTCGAAATTAATATAAAAACACAAAAAATCATCATGCATATATCATGTTGAATTAGGGCATTCTTTGCACATCATTGCATGTTAGGATTGCATGTTTATCAATTATAGGTAGATAATCTCTCCTAAATAAATTGTATGTTTTGTTAGGAAAATAAAAATGTCCATGTCATATAGAATTAGGTTCATGAAATGCACGTCATTTATTGATTGTTGTTAGGTCCATTTAATTAGAAATTGCCCGTCATTTAGATTAGGTCATTTAATAAATGTTGCATGACATATAGCTCGCATATTGAATTGCATGCCGCATGTCATTTTAGTTGAAATAATTTTGTACGTCATTGCATTGCATTGCATTGCACGTCATTAGAATTAAGTCATTTTGGTTAATTTAGATTGCATATTTAATTATTGCATGTTCATTAAGAAATCATTAGTTTTTTTACTCATTCATATAGTTTATGACATATTGTCATGCCATATCATTTCATATTAGATTAGAAGCATTGCGTTGCATATGGATTATAATTTCATTGGAAAAGAGAAAACAAAAATTGAGTAATTGATTGTTAATTAGAAACCATATCTAGGGTTGTCGATGTAGATTTTAATTTAATAATGCAGATGATTTCGTTGCTTTGAGGTAAGTCCTGCATTATTTAATTGCTTTCTTGGGTGTTAAATTGGTGGTTTGCGCACCTGCATGAACACCTCACATGTTAGGGAACTAGTTTAAGATCAATTCAAGCTGCCTGCAAAAAAAAAAAAATTTCGAAATAAAAGAAATGGTACCGAAAGAGCGTTAGAGAAATCTAGCGTAATCAAGTCCCCGTACCCAAATCTCTGGTTCGTAGGAGTAAAGTGAATCTCCCGTTACTTTACTTGGATTTCTAATCGACCCACCAAAAATAGATTAGTGGCGACTCCTAGTTAAAAATCAATTGCATGTTAAGAACTTGAACCTAAGTTGCGAATTGGTATGGGCTTGGGAGAGCCAAAGTTAAGTCTAGGCTTAACAATCCATTAGCCAAACCCTAGGTGGTTCACACTCGAAAAATTGGTCGCGACAGCTTGGTGATTCCGCTAGGGACTTGAGTTGAAACTCTTAGTGGACTTAGGCCAATTTTCTTTTTTGAAAAATGTTTTTGTTTGGCAGCGAGGATCCCAGGTACGTCACTAACTTTTAAGGTGTTAAATGTTTTTGCAGGATGGGAGGTATAAGGAGAAGTGATTGCTAATCCTTGCCTTGCAGGTTGGAGTTAGGGATGTATGGTTTATTTTTTTATTGAAGTGTTGTTTGATTTAAACAGTTGTGTATGCTTTGCATAAATCACTACACTTTGCACACACAACCTGCCACCGGACCTGGGGCGCATAGGATCATTTAGTATGGTATTGAGATGGATACCACTCCGACCGCATGCTCGCGGTACGAGTTGCCCATCTCAATCCCAAAGTTTCTTTCATGGTGTCAAGAGTACCCACCTCGGTCTGCATGCCCACGAACCAGGTCGGCTCTTTGACCAAGCCGAAGTCGTGAGGACCTGACATAGTCCACAAGCTCGTGGCTAGTCTGATCATCCTTGTGGCTCCACCTTGATAAGTCTTATAGAGTAGAAATCGAGCCACTTACCATGCGCATGTCTATGTGATTGCCAATCATTGGTAAAGTAAGTTCTCTAAATTGTTGGCCTTTGCAATTTACTTACTTTATCGCATTATTTTGTCAGTCCATGGCATTAGGATTGTCCTGAATCTTGATCAATATACAATGGGGATGCCGGACATTCGAATTATTCTCCCTCCAAAGGAAGAGCTTAGCACTTGGTGGGACAATTTAGATCAAGATAGCCGTCAGTTTGTAGAGTCACATATTGGTCGACTGCTTCCACTGCTGCGTATCAACATCCATGGCGGCCTCGTTCAAGCACTCGCCCATTGTTGGTGCCCCGAGACTTCTACCTTTATCTTCGGTGGTAAGCATGAACTCACTCCCACCTTGGAAGAATATAGCATCGCCGTAGGGAAGTCCTTGAAAGCTGAATTGATTAGTCCGCCTATCGGAATAGATCATGTTACAGCCTTAGATAATTTTCTGAGAGTTAAAGAAGACAACATAAGAAAGGTTTTAAAGGCTCACCGCAATGCATGTCCTTTATCTTTTCTGAAAGAATGTTTTGAAAAAGGCACCTCATTTCAAATGCATAGGATTTTCCTCTTAGCTTTCTTTGGATTTATAGTATTTCCTTACCGCAAGAATGCTATTAACCCTTTGATTGCTCAATTAGTTAGGCAAGTGTTGGAAGGAAAAAATTTTGTAAACACTGTCTTAGTTGAAACTTTTCTTTCTCTCACTCATTTCAAAGGAAGTGGTGATAAGACTCTCCATTCCTCTCCTGAACTTTTACAAATCGGGTCCCTTTCTCATATAAATGGATTTGGTGGTTTAATGACTATACATGATGTTAGTAATTCTAATCACCCTATTATGAGATTTGAGAACAACCAAAAACATGCACCAGATTACCATTATTCTAGGTGGCTAGCTTTCATGAAAAAACCAACTTCCAAGGGTTTCCTATGGCATGTTAAATGGTTCCAAGTTCGGGTGGCGAGACTCTCATGTGGAGGAGTTGGCCCAATCCCTCTATTGGGATTCACTGGAGCATTGGAGTACTATCCGACTAGAGTGACTCAGCAGTACCAAGTCGTGCAAGAGCTTCCCCCGGCGTTACAAGCGAAGCCGCTCCAAGTCAGCTTCGTTGATGGAAGCCGAGGCCATGAAGATTCCATTCTCACTATCAAATCGATATGGGACATGTGCCGTCCACGAAAACTCAAATGGCCCGAAGAGGAGTTGAAGGGCAAAGAAAGAAAGTACTATGCCTCGACTAAGTATATCCAACAACACAAGATTCACGAGGAGCTGCTTCCGAAGATACCGGAGGTGCCGTTGAATATCACCAATCGAGTTGAAAATAAACGCCTCAAAAAAGTTGCTAAAAAAGCTCAAGAGGAGAATAAACGATTGCGCCGAATGGTGTCCCGAGTGTATATTGATCAAGCCAAATGAAATGCTTAAATCAATCTTGCTATTTTCATTTTTAGATTAATGATTAGGAAGTTTGAGTCATTTACTTTCCTAGTTCATTTGTTTAGGACATTTCAAATTTCTATTTTGATAGGCCTGTCAAAAACTCCATTGATGAATAAAAGTTCTAGAATATTGCCATGGATCGGCGTATTTTCATATAAGAATGCTTATTTTTGTTCATTTCTTATATTAGGTCATAACAGATCCGCCGTGATCGCCTATTATTACACGATCAAGGGCTAAAATGGCTGACCAAAATGAAATGCGTGATCGTATGTCCGCTGTGGAGACTCAACTCCAACAAGTACTCGCTTCTATACAGCTTGTAACAGATCAACTCCAATTCCTCCAAGCGAATCCAATGGCTGCACCCGCTCTTCCTGAAGTAGCTATCCCGAAGCAAGCAAACAAGGTTCAAACGATTGACAATGACATGCCCGAGCTTGAAGATGAATCGGTCCTTGTTGGAAAGGCCAAGCTTGACGGCGTTCCCAAGACGAATCAGGATGAGCGTGTTGCGAAGCTGGAAGAGAAAGTGAGACAGCTGCAGGAGTCACAAAGCTCACTCCCGTTCGACCTCTTGGTCTATGAGAAGGTCAAAATGCCGAGCAAGTTCAAAATACCGGAGTTCGAGAAATATGACGGTACATCTTGCCCAAAATCTCATCTGTAGATGTACCACGTGCGCATGGCCCAACACGTCAAAAATGAGCCCCTCATGATCCAATCGTTCCATGCAAGCTTGACTAGACCTGCACTAAACTGGTACATGATAAAGAATGTAAACCTCCTCGACACCTGGAATGAAGTGGCTGACGCGTTCCTCAAACAGTACAAGTTCAACATGGACATCGTACCTTCCCGAAAAGACCTGGAGCGTATGGAAAAAGAAAAGGAGCGAATCATTTAAATAATATGCTGTAAAATGGAGAAACCTAGCGGCTCAAATCACTCCTGAGCCTACCAACAAGGAGCTAATGAAGTTGTTTATGAAAACCCTCCCATCTGAGTTTCGTAACCGAATGGCCAGTACATACGTCGAAAGCTTCAATTAGCTTATTCCTATAGGAGAACAAATCGAGATGGGGATAAGGGAAAGATGGTTTACTAAGCCATCTAGTAAAAGATTCACTACCAAGAAGGGGAAGGAAACGGCTGTGGATGTGAATGTGGCTTATAGCCAAGAAAATGTCAAACGTGCCCCGGCCATCCAAATGAATCCAAGATAACCACAAACCGCTGGCCGTCAATCATTTGCCCAAGAGAATAATAGAAGGCAATTCTCTCCTCTCCCTAGGTCTCCATCCCAAGTGTTGACAATCCTCCGAAAGAAAGGTTTGCTTACTAGTTAACCAAAACGTCCCAACCGCGAAAACATACACGGTTACCACCCGATGAAGAATTGCGACTACCATAACGGTGAATTGGGGCATTCAATTGACGAATGTTTCACCCTCAAGCACAAGATCCAAAATCTCTTGGACACGAAAGCCTTCTCATTTCAAACTACTGGGCCAAACGTCCAGAAAAATCCTCTACCGGAGCATGAGGGTACAGTGAATGCTATCCTAGAACCTAAAGTCAATCGAATCAAGAACTCGAAGGTGCATGTGGCAGATGCCTACAATGGATTGGTGAGAGCTGGATATTATTCAAATCGAGAAGATGTTCCCCTATCGCTGATGAAGGAAAGAATTACCAAAATGGTGGATGACGGTATCACAATGTATACTGACCGTAACTATGTAGTTTCCACTATTTCCCACATCATCATCGATTGGGAGGAGGAGGAGGCTATTGTCAATGATGGTAAGGAAGAAGTAGATCCGTCACTCACAAATATGCCCCCGCTAGAAGATGCATCTGATGAGGAGATTGTGATCTAGATGCCTCAACCATATGAATATGTCAACAATAAGGCAGTACCTTGGTCCTATGATGTTGACTTCATTACAAGATCTGGTCAAACTTATGCTCAAGCTAGTGCTCAACCTGCAAAGCCTGTCACTGACGAAGAGGCTAAGGGATTTTTCGCTGTAATTAAAGCAAGTGAGTATAATGTGGTCGATCAATTGCGAAAGATGCCTACTCAGATCTCTTTGCTCAAGCCCCTCCAAACCTCCTCTATGCATCAAAAGTTGCTGATGAAGGTGCTAAGTGAAATTTGTGTACCCGAAATGGTTGAGGCAGATAAGCTAGAGGATTTTGTGGGATCGGTCCTTCTCAAGGACATGATTGCTTTTTCTGATGAAAAATTCCCTCTTAAGGGTAGGGGCATAATAAAGCACTCTACATATCTGTCAAGCACAAGGTTTCTCATGTGTCCCGAGTGCTCATTGATAATGGATCTGCCCTTAAACATATGTCCGTTGGCCACTCTTTACTGCCTCAAGGTAGACCTGTCTAAGTTACATGATGCGAAGACTTCTGTGAGAGCTTTTCATGGAACGAAAAAGGAAGTGATCGGGGAAATCCATCTTGACGTGCAAATAGGGCTGGTCGTCTTCAACATTCCTTTCCAAGTGTTGGATATCCCTACCACGTTCAATTTTCTGCTAGGTCGTCCCTGGATACACACTGCTGGAGCATTCCCTTCAAGTCTACATCAAGCTGTGAAATTTGTGATCGAAAGGAAGTTAGTCACTATGTATGGTGAAGAAGACCACCGAATTTATCACAAGATGGCTATCCCCTATGTAGAGCCGGATTCTGAGTTCAAATCAAGTTACCACTCATTTGAGTTAGTGTCTACCATACATGCTTCTCGAGGTTCATCGCCGCTCACTCCTGAGGTTTCAGATGCTGCCCTCATGGTAGGAAGAGTAATGTTTAGGAATGGTTTTGTCCCTAGCAATGATCTTGGGAGAAATGGTCAAGGTATTCGAAACCCCATTGAAGCCCCTCAGAGGTCCCGATCTGCTCGGTTAGGGTACCAGGGAAGAGGTGGAGGAAGTTCTAGAAGGCAAAGACAGGGAAGGCATAACTCGCCACCTGAGCAAGGGCGAGGGAGGCAAAATTTACCACCTCCAAACATTCATGAGATGTTCCCTGGTCCTCCAATTATGATGCAAGATGAAGCTAAAGTGATGGAAACTCTCGGATAGCCAAGTGGGAAGTTCGACTATGTGGTGAAGTATTCGGCTCCTCCCAGCTTTTACTTTGATGCCCGCAGTATAATTCCAAGTGGATGGGATGGCATGGATGATCTGACACCTTCAAAGACGGAAAACTTTGACGACACCCTGGAAGGAATTTCAAGTTTGTTCGATGACCTCTTCATTGGAGACATCGATGGAGAACCTCTGGAAGAAACGGGCCCTCACCCACAAGAGGATGATCATATAGCATGCAAAGGTGTGGAAATGGTCCAATACAATTCAACAAGTGTTGATGATGATAATCTTAGAGATTCGATCGAGGATTCCATTGACGTGCAACGTAGTTAGGAACAACATGAAAAAACCAAGGCTCCTACATCCGAGCAAACTATCACTATTAATCTAGGTGATACTGAAGCAGCCAAGGAGGTGAAAATTAAGGCAAATCTCCCCAAAGATGAAGCCAAGCGCCTAACTCAGCTATTGAAGGAATATCAAGACATCTTTGCATGGACCTACGCTGATATGCATGGGTTAAACCCATCAATTGTGGAACACCGTTTGCCTATTAATCCGGACATGCCACCTAAGAAGCAAAAGTTGCGGCGGACTAAACCCGAGCTCTCAAAAAAGATAGAAGAAAAAGTGATGAAGAAACTTTTGAAAGTCGGATTCATTGAAGTCTCAAAATATCCTGAATGGGTAGCAAACATCGTGCCAGTGATGAAGAAGGATGGTCGGGTTCGAGTTTGTGTCGATTATCGGGATTTGAACAAGGCTAGCCCAAAAGATGACTTCCCGCTACCTCACATAGATGTCATTGTCGATAGTATTGTCGGATTTAAACTATTCTCATTTATGGATGGTTTTTCTAGGTACAATCAAATAAGGATGAAGGAGGAAGACAAGGAGAAAACTGCATTTATCACCCCATGGGGGACTTTTCATTACAAGGTTATGCCCTTCGGACTCAAGAACGCAGGGGCAACTTACCAGCGAGCCATGGTAGCATTATTCCATGATATGATGCATCAAGAAATCGAGGTCTATGTTGATGATATGATCACAAAGACTCAACTTGGGAAAAGCCACGTCGAAACCTTGAAGAAGTTGTTCGATCGATTCCGTGAGTTCAAGCTTCGTCTAAACCCCACTAAATGCGTGTTTGGAGCAACATCTAGTAAATTACTTGGATTCATTGTGAACAGTAAAGGGATTGAGATCAACCCGGCTAAAACTAAAGCCATATGTGAGCTGCAACCTCCATCAACAGTGAAAGAAGTTCAGAGTCTTTTGGAGAGATTGAATTATATTGCTCGATTCATTTCCCAACTTTCTGAAACCGCTAAGCCATTCTTCAAGCTCTTAAAGAAGAATGCACAAGTCAACTGGGATGATGAGTGTTGAGAAGCGTTCGAAAAGTTGAAGCAATACTTAATAAATCCACCAGTTCTTGTCCCGCCATCGCCGGGGCATCCTTTGATTCTTTACCTCACCATTCATAGTGAGTCATTGGGTGCGATGTTGGCTCAGGAAAGTCCTATTGATAAAAATAAATAAAAAAACGAGCCATTTATTACCTGAGTAAGAAATTCACTGTGTCAAAAATAAAATATTCTGATGTGGAAAAGACTTGTGCTGCACTAGTGTGGGTGTTGCATAGATTGAGACAGTATACGTTGCATTACCAAACATTCCTCATAACTGAGAATGATCATATCAAGTACTTACTTGATCAACTAGCTTTGGTGGGTAAGTTGGCTAAGTGGCAAATTTTGATCTCAGAATTTGATGTGCAATATATGCCACAAAAGTCAGTTAAGGGTCGAGTGATCGCCGATTTATTGGCTGAGAATCCGGAAGTCTCAAATAATGATGATCATTCTCTGGATGATCGTATCTTGAGTGTAAATAAAGACTCATGGACAATGTTCTTTGATGGAGATGTGAACTTGTCCAATTCTGGCATTGGGGCAGTTTTGATATCCCCAGACGGACAACATCAACCAGTAGCTGCGAAACTGATATTCCCATGCACTAAAAATATAGCCGGGTATGAAGCTTGCATCCTCAGGCTTCAAGCTGCAATCGAGATGGGTGTAGCCAAATTAAAAGTGTTCGGGGATTCCGCGTTGATCATACTACAGACCATAGGTGAATAGAAGACTAAGGATGCTAAATTGCTCCCTATCATGAGTACCTAGAAGATTTGGTCAAGGAATTCGATAAAGTTTCATTCGAATACTTATCGAGGTCTTACAATCAATTTGCAGATGCACTCACAACTTTATCATCTATGTTACAAGTCACTAACGGATTAGAAGTCAAGCCATTGAAGATAGAGGTTCTGCTAAGGCTAGCTTATTGTATGGTAGTGACTGAAGAGTCTGACCGAAAACCATGGTATTACGATATCATGAACTATATCCAAAAACAAGGATTCCCTAAGGGAAGTACTCCAGCTGATAAGAAGTACATCATGAAGATAGCTTCAAAGTTCTTCGTCAGTGGTGAAAATTTGTACAAGAGATCTTATGATTTAGTCTTGTTGTGGTGTGTGGGTGCAGCTGAGGCCACTCAAATCATGCAAGAAGTTCACGAAGGAGTGTGTGGCCCTCATATGAATGGGCACATGTTGGCTAAGAAAATCATGAGATTAGGCTATTATTGGCTCATACTAGAAGGTGATTGTATTCAGCATGTTCGAAGATGTCATCGTTGCTAGGTCCATGGTGATAAGATAAATGTTCATCCAACTGAGCTGCACTAGTTTTCCGAGCCATGGCCCTTTTCAATGTGGGGTATTGATGTGATCGGCCTAATAAACCCGAAGTCTTCTAATGGGCATCGATTCATTTTAGTAGCCATAGACTATTTCTCCAAATGAATCGAAGCTACATCATTTGTAAGTGTCACTGCCCGCAATGTTGTGAAGTTCATCAAACGTGACATAATTGCTCGCTATAGTGTTCCTGAAACAATTATCACTGACAACGGGACGAATTTGAACAACAAGCTTGTTGATGAGTTGTTCAGCGAGTTTAAGATCAAGCATCTGAATTCATCCCCTTATCGTCCTCAAATGAACGGGGCTGTTGAAGCGGCCAATAAGAATATTAAGAAGATCTTAGCTAAGACAACCGAGAATTATCGAGATTGGCATGACAGATTACCCTTTGCATTGATGGCATATCGGACATCGATTCGTACTTCTACCGGGCCAACTCATTTTGCTTTGGTATACGGCATGGAGGTAGTTTTGCCTGTGGAAGTGGAGATTCCTTCCCTGAAAGTATTATCCCAAGTGGAATTATCTGAGGCAGAATGGTCGCAATAAAGACTTGAACAATTAAACTTGATCGATGAGAAAAGACTGAAGGCTCTTTGTCATGGCCAAACTTATCAGCGGAGAATGGCCAGATCCTTCAATCGGAGGATACAACCGAGACATTTCAAGGTAAATGATCTTGTTCTAAGGAAGCTGTTGGCAATTTTTCCAGATCCAGGGGGGAAGTTTGCTCCAAACTACAGTGGCCCATATGTGGTAAAGAAGGTACTTCATGATGGTGCTTTGATCTTGGCAGAAATGGATGGTCGTGAATTTTCCACTCTAGTTAATTCAGATGCTGTCAAGAAGTATTACCCATGATAGAATTTGTCATATCATGTTTTGAATTGCAAACATTTTATGATGAATAAATTGCCTCATTGAGTTGCAAATTCAATTGTCTAAACTTGTTGCAAATATTGCATGTTTTCCTTGATTGAATTGTGTGAGATAAATTGAATGTGTCAAATGGGATAGTTTGGAATGAAGAAGGCAAGCCTGATTCTATACACTGTTTCATACACTAACCCCCAGTGAGTTATGTGGGAAAGTTTCATGTCCATGAGGAAATGAGTGATCTCGCAAAGGGTACGTCAACCGAGATGATGAGAGGCAGTTTCTTCTACTACCCGAAACACTACAGGTAAATCCATTGTTCAGCCCTTTGAGCCCACACACATGAAGAGCTTTTTAAATTATCCTTGTCAAGGATCGTCCTATACTGGGACAAGATTTGAAATGAATGATAGGAATTTTTTTATTCACACTTGCATCAATCTGCGAGTATTGCTTTTACAGTGTGACTTGTACGATAATGTAAAATGCCTTAGGACGACGAAGAGCAGTTCTTTTTCTATCCTATACACTTTATCCATTGCATAGCCCCCTTGAGTCTATGAATTCATTTCACATTAAACCCAGTTGGTGATCATCCCCCACACTAGGGCAAGGCAAGAAAAATCAAACCACTCAAGTAGCATGATTTACAATGCTAATAAAAATGGAGACTTTATCCCCAAAAAAAAGAGTGCAAAAAATGGGGCATGAAAAGCAGTGTGCCTGGTAAAAGCAATGCCAATGCTCAAAGAAAAAATCAAACGCTTGATGAAGTGAGTCGTATCCTCAACAAGGTGATACCAAAAAAAAAAAAAACAAAAAAAACAAAAATGGGGCATGAAAAGCAGTGTGCTTGGTAAAAGCAATGCCAATGCCTAAAGAAAAAATCAAACACTTGATGAAGTGAGTCGTATCGCCAACAAGGTGATACCAAAAAAAAACAATTCTCAAATGTTGAGATGTTGTAATCAGTGGAGTTGTGATGTGAAGAAAATATTCAACGATGGGGAGGAAAATTGTTGGAAATATCAAGATGATCACCAACTTTGACCCCCTAAACACTTTTTGAGACAAATGATCCTTTCCTTTTTCAACCTATGAACCTAACCTATGTTACGTCTCTTACAAAGTCTCTTCATATTATGGCATTTGAATTAACGTAGAAGTTCATATGTTTTAAAGCATCAGATGAAGAAGTGCGAGTAAGATAATTTCTGCTTCATCTCGTATGTCTCTTGACTTGTAAACCCCAAGACAATTGCAAAATGTCATTTTTCAATAGCCTCAGCTCAAAGAGTCCAATTTGCTAAGCTGTTGACCAAGCCAACGTTACGATCCCTGTTAAAGACCTCTCAGATTGGTAAGTTCGTACCACTTGCGAGATTGCTCGGACCCTTATTTGGTATGACAATGCTGAGTTAGAGTGATTGTCAAATCTTGTATCAAAAGTCAAGATAAAATGGCCATTTTAATGAGGATAGGTGAAAAGTCCTTTCAGACCAAGAGGTTCCTCATTTGACACATCCATGATACTCATGTATTCAGATTGGAATATTCTTTTTGAAATCTTTCCCAATGGAAATTAGGTGATGCAAGCTTGATATAAATCATCGCACATGAACCTCCCTTAAATTAATGTATGTTTGAGATTACAAATGCATATTGCTTCTCCTATGACCATGTTTTGCAAGAGACATTTCCCCAGGAACAGAGATGTCACTAGGTAAGTATATTTCTATCAGTGTCTTAAATACTTGTCATTGCACAAGTATACTAACACTCAATTGAGTTGTCCCCTAAAGATTTTCGTTCAGATTCAATTTGATTAAGGCGATCGAAGAAATGTTCGGGTCTTGGTCAGTTGATCTCTATTGCAAGGCTAGGTGACCGAAGAATGGTTTGAGTCCTAGCCAAGAAAAATCCTCATTTAGGCGACCGTAGAATGCTACGGGTCCTAAACAACATTTATTGCTCTAACAGGCGACCGTAGAATGGTATGGGTCCTAAAAAAGCAATTTCCCCATTCAGGCGACCGTAGAATGGTACGAGTCCTGAAAAATCAATTTTCCGTCAAGGCGACCGTAGAATGTTACGAGTCCTCGACAACACCTATTCCTTATTTAGGCGACCGTAGAATGGCACGGGTCCTAGACAAAACCTATTTTCCTATTCAGGCGACCGTAGATTTAGGTCTCAATTTGTCTTTAAAGGCAACCTCTGCGAGTTCACCTTCAAAGAGGGGCAGTTGTTGACACCTAAATTTTAACTATTTTTATTTTTATTTGTTTACATTAGGGTAACAATAATATTTAACTTATCTTTTAAAAGTTGTTAAAAATATTTTGTTGAGGAAGGAGATTTTGAAAGATTTTGGATAATGAAGCCATATCAAAAGTTGAGTGAATTATCTTAAAAAATCTTCATAAAGAATTTGGGGCTATTTTCTTGTTAAGCACATCTCTCCTTTTCAAAGGATGATCCTTAGCGATTAGGTCAATATATGCAAATCTTTGTAGGTAGAACAAACTGGGGTTTTCACTCTATAAATAGGGAGGCAAGGCTTTGGAAAAGGGGGCTTTTGATCCGAACAAAAAGAAAAAAACACCAAAGTAAAAAGCAAAAAGCAGAGAGAGACAGAGACGTGTGAAAGGAGGAAAAGCAGTTCACTGTTCATCTTCTCCTTCCCCCTGCGTTCGCTGTCTGCATCTACCTTCGGAGCTTGCATCACCGCCCATTCGACCGCCGTGACCTCCGATCAGTGACCTAGGTCGCAAGCCAGGAGGACCCGCGCCGCTCGATTCGACCTGCCGCTGCTGCTTCGCCCGAAGCCAGGCAAACCCACGCTGCTCGCTCCCCCCGAAGCCAGGCAGACCCGCGCTGCTCGCTACCCCCGAAGCCAGGCAGACCCTCATTGCTCGCTGCCCCCAAATCCAGGCAAACCCTCGCTGCTCGCTCCCCCCGACGTCCTGTCGACCCGCGCCGCTCGCCGCCCCGAAGCCAGCCGCCACCACCGCGCCGCCCCGAGTCCCCAACGCTTGAGTTCACTCCGCCCGAGCGCCTGCTGGTCGCCATCCGCAAAGCCGACGCCGGTGGCCTTCCGCCCTCACGTGATCCATGCTCCGCATCCCTCTACTGTCGTTGGTTCGCTGGCTTACCTCTGCCAAAGTTCCCTTGCCATAGTTATAGTTTTTTTATTTTCCTTTATATCTGGTTTTGTTTAGTGGAATTGTTCCTCTTAAATGTTTGATTGACATTCCAACATGAAAGTGACCCTCAAGCTAGGGATTGACAGTCCTCGATTTTCGCGCCCGAAATCCGACTCACAATCTCTTACAGAAATCGACAATCCAATTTCAAGCCCGAGATTCGATTCGCGATTTAATTTAAAATTGACCAACTCGATCTCATGCGCGAGATATGGTTCGTCAATTTCTGGATATCAATATTATCTTGTTTGATTTGCTGTCGTCAAGTTAGTTGAGTCAATCTTATTTTCGTAAAAGAAAAATCCAAAAAATATTTGAGTTAGGATTAGATTTGCTTTAGAATATTTCCTGTTTTAGGGTTAAAATTGCAATCTTATTTCGAATTTTAAATAAGAAAAATCCAAAAGATGTTGAATTAGGATTAGGTTTTTATCTTTTATATTTATAATAAAAACTTTATTTTGAATCATGGAAAAGAAAACCAAACAAGAAAGGAAATTCATTTAGGATGTTAGTTTTATCATTATTTGAATTGCATGTGAAATTTTAATTTCGAAATTAATATAAAAACACAAAAAATCATCATGCATATATCATGTTGAATTAGGGCATTCTTTGCACATCATTGCATGTTAGGATTGCATGTTTATCAATTATAGGTAGATAATCTCTCCAAGATAAATTGCATGTTTTGTTAGGAAAATAAAAATGTCCATGTCATATAGGATTAGGTTTATGAAATGCACGTTATTTATTGATTGCTGTTAGGTCCATTTAATTAGAAATTGTCCGTCATTTAGATTAGGTCATTTAATAAATGTTGCGTGACATATAGCTCGCATATTAAATTGCATGTCGCATGTCATTTTAGTTGAAATAATTTTGTACGTCATCGCATTGCATTGCATTTTACGTCATTAGAATTAAGTCATTCTGGTTAATTTAGATTGCATATTTAATTATTGCATGTTCATTAAGAAATCATTAGTTTTTTTACTCATTCATATAGTTTATGACATATTGTCATGCCATATCATTTCATATTAGATTAGAAGCATTGCATTGCATATGGACTATATTTTCGTTGGAAAAGAGAAAACAAAAATTGAGTAATTGATTGTTAATTAGAAACCATATCTAGGGTTGTTGATGTGGATTTTAATTTAACAATGCAGATGCTTTCGTTGCTTTGAGGTAAATCCTGCATTATTTAATTGCTTTCTTGGGTGTTAAATTGGTGGTTTGCACACCTACATGAACACCTCACATGTTAGGGAACTAGTTTAAAATCAATTCAAGCTATCTACAAAACTTTTTTTTCAAAATAAAAGAAATGGTACCAAAAGGGCGTTAGAGAAATCTAGCGTAATCAAGTCCCCATACCCAAATCTCTAGTTCGTAGGAGTAAAGTGAATCTCCCGTTACTTTACTTGGGTTTCTAATCGACCCACCAAAAATAGATTAGTGACGTCTCCTAATTAAAAATCAATTGCATGTTAAGAACTTGAACTTATGTCGCGAATTGGTATGGGGCAGGAAAGCGAAGAGTTAAGCTTAACAATCCATTAACCAAATCCTAGGTGGTTCACACCCGAAAAATTGGTCGCGACATGTTGCATTGGTTACTATGTGGAGACTTCTTCCCTCCATCTTTTTGAATTATTAGCTCTATTTGTAATGCTAGGGATGACCCTAAGCTACTGTACTTCATATGTTCTATAATACTTACATCTTCAACCACAAAAAGAAATAAATAAATAAATAAAAGAAAGGGTAATCCATGCGTTTCATATTTATTGATTGACAATCAACTCTGTGGTGTCATGTTCTAACGTGACGTCGACAGTGTTCTTGAAAAAAATCTATTTCGACAGTTTGCGTACGATGAACCCGAAACCAACTTGTGGTCCTCCCACGTTTCAATCATTGTACGAAGAACTTCAGGATAAGGTTCTGTTTTCCTTTGGTGGAATACGAATTACGACCAATGTTGTGCTAAAAGCCCTTCAAGAATTTCATTCGTCTCTTGTAATTCATTTCGGATTTTGCTTTCTTCCACAGGAAATGATAGACTCAACCTGAAAATTAATCTGACATCTTGTAAAAGCAGTAACAGTTAGGATTAAAATTTAGGAAAGGTGCTTTAAATACAGTCGTTATTAGGTTGTAGAATGGACGCGCAGCGAATTCAAGAGATGGAGGTTTAAACTCCTTTTCGTCCCTAGACAAGAGGAGATCGAGAAATCGAAGTCCAAGTGTCGGAGGTGTGAGAGAAAGTGACATTTTTGTCGCACCCTTTCCCTCTTTTTGACCAGTAATTTGTTTTAGTGGGACACAACCACGCGCAAGCTCTTGTTCTTTCTCAAGTATATCGCTCCTCCATCTCTAAAAATATCCAGGCTTGGCTTGTGTACCCGATGCAAGATCACTCTGCCTTTTTTTTAAGTCGTCTCTAGTATCACGGCGGAGCCGTGTTCGCTCCAAATGAGTACTATTATCTATGTCTCAAATTGAATATTTCGACTGCCGATGTGAAATTCCCGTAGCAATGCCCAAGAAGGATCATCGAAAATTCGCCTTTTTAGTTTTTAACTCATAAAAAAATTAGAATTAATACCCCGAAAAATCCCAAACTGTATATGCGACAATTTACTCCAAACTAATTTTTTTACCATGAAAAACCTCAAATTGGTACACATGTGATAAATTTACCCAAATTGATCATAAAAAGCCACAAACTAGTACATTTGCTACAAATTTACCCAACATTAATTTATTCGACCGCCAAAAACCCTAAATTTGTACATTTGTGACAAATATACACTCCGTTAAACTGGATTAATACCACAAAAAATCACAAAAATTGTATAATTATGATAAGCGGATAATAAAATCCCAAACCGGTATATTAATCGAATGTCACGTGTCATTCAATTTAATAATATGACAGTAAAATTTAATGGAACTAATAAATTTATCACAAATATACCAGTTTATGATAAATTTGTCAAAGGTATACTAGTTTTGGATTTTTAGTAGTCAAAAAATTAGCTTGGAATAAATTTGTTACAGGTGCACTAAATTGATGTTTTTCAAGATATTAACCCAAAAAATTATGATATCTTTGAAAAATGGGGCAAAATGGGGAATGGGAATTTAGATAGAAGAATTTAAGTGAAAACAGATTGGAAGAAAATTTGAAATTTATGGCCTTTTCTCTTTCCTTTCTTCTTCCCTCCTTCATCAAAACAATCTGACTATTATTTTTCGCCATGACTTCTTTTAAATTCAATGTTTCAACTGATATTCACAACAAGACATGATTTAAAGCAACCATATTTAGATTTAATCTATGCAACTCTTTCCCATCTAATCATCTACTTGAGCTTGTGCACAACATTAGTCTTCTGGCATAATTGTCCGAAAAGTCATAAATTTATTGTGCGGTTACTGTCTCAAACTTTTCAATTTAGTTAATTTAGTTCTAAATCTCTTGACAATTTGCTAATATAATATTTTCGGCCAATTTTAAATGAATATCACTAAGGTGAATGTTAGTCGTCTTACGTGACACGGCCTTGCTATCAAGGCTGATTTTGCTTTTTTTTCAAAAAAAAATCTAAATATTTTTCTTTTTTTACTATTTCCCTCCACCGAAGCCCTAGAACGGCAAAGGGGAATATAAAAAAGAGAAAATAAAAAGGAAACAAAAGAAAAGGAAAAAGGGGAAAAAATAACAATGGATAAATTTAAAAAAAAAAGGTTATAAATATTCTCAATGCTAGCACCGCACATAATTTATAGCCAAAATCGGCTATAATGACTATATGGATAAACTGTCAAAAGATTGAGGACCAAATTGATCAAATTCAAAATTTATGATTGAATTATAATAGGTTTAGAACTTTTTCCTCTTAGTCTTCCCATTACACAAGCACACATTGCTCACTATTTAACAATGTTCTTGACTTTAGGTAGAGACAATAAAGGATGTTTCCATATGATAAAATCATATATTTACTTTCATCAGTAACAACATCTGAAGAAATGGGGATTGATCATTTTAGAAAATGATATGATGGTGGAACAATGAGGTCTGTCCAAACTAACGATATGGTGGTAAAAAAAGCCACCCCTCGCAATGACTCTCCCTCTCTCTCCTATGTATATATCTCGTTTTCTTCTTTGTCTGTCAGTGGTACGAAAAGAAGGATATTCATGAGTACCACATCGCCCTATTCGATTGGTTTATGCTTGGTTAATTCACGACTTCGTGCTGTTAGATTTCACACTCTAAAACTTGAATTTGTCAACTTCCACGTACAATTTTGAATCAAAAGCCAGACGAGCAAGAGAAAAGTCAGAAGAGGGAAGAAGAGCTCCCTTTCCAAATTTGGGTTTTGAAGTCTAGGAGCAGAGGAAAGCTCCTTTGTTGGCAAACCGAGCGTCGCAATGGATTCCCATTGTAGGATGGTCGGTGAGGGAAACCGAATGAACAAAAGATGAGAAAATTTGGACCGAGCATTAACTATTGACCAAGAATTTTCCATGTTTCAATGAAAATTTGGACCAAGCATGCAACTATTGACCAAGAATTGCTAATGTTTCAATAAAAAGTTGGACCAAGCATGTAACTATTGACCAAGAGTTTCCAATGTTTCAATATCTGGCCACCCGGAAACTTACAAGGAATTGTCGTCTTGGTAAAAGTTTGTTAGAAAAAGAGCAAACGTGTTAATTCAAATTTGAGATAATGTGCAACAATTTTGAACCTTTTGTATAGTTTAAGTTTTTTTTTTTTTTGCCCCATATAGTTTAAGTTGTCATAAAAAGAAAGATGAGAGATTTATGAAATATAATCATTCTTAATTTAAATTTAGTTGGTGAGTAATTCATTGGTAAGATCTTGATTATCGTATATTATGATTTCATTTGTGTATAGTTTTGTACGGTTATAATGCATTTCAAATGAATGCATGAGCTCTTCATGTAACTCTTCTTTCCATAAAAGTTTGAGATTGAAATGACCAACTAATCTCGCAAAAATTACGATAGGGAAAATTAAATCCATAACAGAGCATCAAGACACAGATGCATGAGCTCTTCACGTAACTCTTCACGTAACTCTTCTTTCCATAAAATTTTTACACAGGTTTTAAGCCTTTAACAAATGAATAAAGTTCGAAAATGTGGACACCGAAAAGTGCCAAGGTTCATCCTTTATGACCAGCGCATCAGGACACAAATTCAGTCAGAAGATGCTGTTGTAGGCAATTGACGAGCGACCTGAGACGCACATGTAAAATGCTCCTGGGGACTTTGGTTTATCTTTCTCGTTTAGGGACGAGGCCAACGAGGACTTGCATTGGAGACCTTGTGCTCAAGGGTCATTTTCATTCGCGTGAATGAGTTTTCGATGCAATCGCGGACTTTCATTGGAGTGATTCCCTTAGATGAAGGCGCGCCGCAGCACAAATGCTCAATCAATTACGTAAACAAATTGAAATCTTGAGTATTCGATGCAAAGCACAGATCCTCTAGGGTTTTCATGGCTTTATTAAAGTGTGCTTGAAATGTTGTTTGCACAGTCTTTTGACTAATTGGATCAAGATCATGGAATTAGCTGGATCTCACGAACAGGTTTTCGTGATCAAAGGTCCAGATAAGCTTGGTCTACATTGTTTATAGATGATGCGGTTTTTCTGCGTTACGCTCATAGAGAAGCAAGCCGGCGTGTCGATTGGCTAGCGAGGATACGAAGTTATCAAGAAGACCAATTTTATTACTCTCGAATCCCAGTACATGGGAGCTCCTATATTGCTAGGAAATGGATAATTATAGGGGCAAATTCTAGAATTCTCACCTTGACCGTTGTTCACTTAGATTAAACCCATCATAAATGTTAATCATGTGAGCCTCACAAGTAAGTCTCCCGATCTTGCCTTTGATTGTTTTGGGTCGACGGACTCGTGCACTGGAAAGAGTTTCTCTAAATCGAAAGCTTTTTCCATTATGTCTTGGGATTAGCACGACTCTACTTGGTTAAGGTTCTCTATATTCGGAACCCTCAAGGATGCGATTTATTCCGTGTCCAAATCACATCCTCTCCTTTCCAAGTGTTACAATCTTGAGGTCACGACATGAACTGATGGAGCCGTTCACATGTATCGAGAGAAACACGGTTACCCCCTGCTTGATGGCAACGCATGTCGTACTTCGTTCGACTCTTCATGAAATCTTATTTGCTATGGGTGGTTTCCTGAGGAATGTTGATTCATAACCAAGGGGGCCGACAAAGCACTAGCCAACAACTACATGGGCGGTATGCCGTCTCTATATTCAATTAACAATACGTGTGAGGACCATGTCCTAGTACTGCGGTCTCTCATTTTCTGAGGAAATCAAAGTCATTTGTCTAATCGAAACAAGTGAAAAATTCCGCCAGCTTCAGGCACACTCACGATCCAGCACGAAGACAAACCAAAACGACTACGGCACTCGCCAGGATCTCTCGATGAACTTGCAAGATTCATGTCTACACAGCGCTTTTAGTCCCGTCAACTGGACTCGTCTCGCAATCAGGCGTACATAAATTAAGAATACAACAAGTTCTGGGGACGTTCGTCTTCTTCTTCCTCGATCCCATCTGGTGTAGAACAGCATCCCATTCCTTCCACGCTCCGTCACTTGCAAGACTCCAAAGGAATTAAAAAGGAACCTAACAAAGCTCTGTCAATTTGGATAAAAGCTTTCCTACATAAGGTTAAATATGGAAGTATTTTAGTAATATGAATTAGGTTGGGTATAAGTCAGGTTAGGCATGGGTTAATAGATCTATATTGCAAATAAATTGATCATAAACTGATTAATGGGGAAAAAGTGCCAAAAAAGTCCTAAACCTTTTGTATTTGTGTCAATTTAGTCCTAAACCTTTTTTTGGTGCCAATTAAGTCTTAAACATTTTTACGTTATGTCAATTCAGTCCTTTCCGACCAATTTTGGCTGGATTTTGCTGATTGGATGTCAGCCGGCTAACGTGGCCTAATCGACGCTAACATGGACAACTTATTATAATATTTTAATATTTTTGAATTTTTTTTTTTTTTCTTTTTTTCTTCCAGCTGGTCATTGGACCTCAGCGACCAGCCACCTCGCCCGCCTAACGTGAGGCCACCCTCGGGGCCTGAGCGGTGAGGCTTGCCCTCCCCAGATCTAGCGAGGGTCGAGCTCCGCCCATGGCCGGCGAGGGCGAGCGAACATAGGGAGAGAAGGGAAAGGGTCAGATCTGGAGGACGGAGGACCAAATCTGAGAAGCTGAGGACCCGCCGTCGCTGCCCCGTTGCAACCATCGCTCCCTACAATTGCCTCCACACCCCCCCAACGTCGTCACCTTACTATCCTCGCCAAACCCCGAGCCATGGGCGAGGCTCGCCCTCACCAAATCCAGCGAGGTGGCCAGTGAGGTCTGGCCAATCACCGAGGTCCAACGTTCGGCTGGAGGAAGAAGAGGAGAAGAAAAAAAATAATTAAAAATAATTAAAAAATATTCAAAAATATTCAAAAATATTAAAATATTATTAAAATTTGGTCTACGCGCCGATCGACACATCATCGGGGTCGGCGTCCAGTCAGCAAAATCCAGCCAAAAAATGTTTATGACTAAATTGGCACAAATGCAAAAGACTTATGACTTTTTTGGCACTTTTCCCAATTAAACGGTCACTTTGGGTTGGACCATTTATAAGCCAACTTAAAACTAGAGCCATCCATGTGACAGGTCTAGGAAAAGGAGATCACCAAGTTCACATTAATGGCTCATCCAAATTCGGGTCACAAGCTGGGGGACCACAAGTAGCATTGGCTTTTCTTTGGTTGTAGACCTCATGGTCTTGCTCAGACTTAAGTCACCATCTTCGTACCAGGTATCGGCATGTTGTGGAGGCAATGTCTTCTTCTCCATGGCCAGACACTTTCACAATCAAACGCTATAAAATATCGCTTGAGATATTATTAGATATTAAAGATAATTCATCATTTCCTACGAAAGCTAGTTTACTTCTGAAGTTAATAAAACTAATTTCCCTATCGGATTTAAATTAGTTCTTTTCTTGAACACATTATTACAGATTGAAGTAATATGGTTATCCTTGTCTTATTTTTTGTTCTAATCACAGATATCGTGAATAGATCAAGATAGAGGATTCTATTTCTGAATCCTTAGAGCTGGCTCCGACGGAATCTTTATTGAAAAGTAAAAGAAGAAAAATGTATTTAGTGGCATGAGTAGTTGAACTCGCTAGACAATATCTGCTACAAATGCATTATTCCTTAGAGGCTTTTTCTTATGCTTTGTTACAACATGTAGCAATTGATACGATCTCTCCATCCAATTTATTCGAAATAGACGCCTCCTGTTTTCCGGAGATCTACAATTACCGCACTTTTTATCTTGATACAACCTTCAGAAAAATCTGCTATGTTGGAAAGTGACAATCACTAGGGGCGGGCACGATGAGACTAAGGGGGATTAATCTTGACCGCATGAAATACACATGAATTTTTCATGTAAAAACAAGAATGACACTGAAAGATTTCGATGTTCGCCATGAAAAGTCTTTGCGCTTGTACAGATATTTTGACATAGTCGTGTGGTATATAAGACCCTATCTCATTCTTGCATGCGAAACATATGATCGTTGCTAATTACATTAGCTTCGAAACACCTCATGATGCTTGTCGTATTAAGTGGCTTCTCCGCTTGTCTACTCAGTGCACATCTCTCCCATCAATGGTTCCCTTCAAATGAGAAAACTGTGGTGTATGCACGTAGGTATGATTTTGATTGGATGTGATAATGCGCAAAATCCCTCTGGCCAAATCACTTTATTTAATGGTGTTGTTAAGAGGAGAAACTACAAATTTTTCGTGTGAATGAATTAAATTTCTATTTATTTCGAAGAAAATTAATGACTTGAAAAATATTTACTTACAAATGATCATTCATATCAGTTGCAAAAATACACTTAAAGAAAAATATTTTCATCTTTCATTAAATTATTTACACATAAATTATTATCGATCAATGCATCAGGACATGTATTGGGCCAAAAGTTGCTCATATCCGTAATTGATGAGTGACCCACTTTTATTGTAACAAAATATTCCCCTTTTATGTGGAAAGCGACCGTATCAATAATTATGATTTCGCATATGGACAATTCCTCAATATTTTATTCATTTGCAATAGATATTTTCTTTATGCAGCTGTAAAAGATATACAATTTTTCAAAAAGAGATACTATTTCACTAACCGAGTCATAGGTATCCAACATATTAATATCTAATGATTTTTCACAAAGTGATGACAAAAGATCTAACTTGTACAAATTTTTCCAGATATTAGATCATTTCTTATGGACTTTTGAGAATGATACTAATCTAATTCATAGCTTATTAGAAGTATAAGGTGCTCTAATGGGATCCTCATGGACAGAAAAAGATTATAGTCAATATGATAATGGTCAACTGACATTGCTTCTTCGACACAAACCAAAAAATACCTTAGATGCAATACAAAATGAATCTTGTTCTACCGTTGATCAAAAATTTCTCTATGAAAAATGCAGGCCTCAGACGCACATCTAAAATGCTCCTAGGTGCTATGTTTGTCTTCCTTGCTTGGGGACGAGGACTGTGAGGGCTTTTACCTTCGTAGAAAGTGGGGTTAACCCACAATGTATGGTCTACCATGAATAGCCTCCCGGCAATCACGGGGGTTCGATTTAGACTCGACCGATTGTGACCAGGAATCTCGCGGAAAACCAACATGGGAGCGAGGATTTTTTGGAGTTGTCGCTAGGGGGTGCACTAGAAACCTTTTTCTCGAGGTCATTTTCATTTGCGTGAATGAACTTTTGAGGGAACAGGGACTTTTTGGAGTTGTAGCTAATGGGTGAACTGGAAACCTCGCCTGAAGGACGTTTTCATTTGCGTGAATGATCCTCAATTGCGATAGCGCACTTTTATGGTGTATGGTGGTCGTTGTTGGGTCGATTTCCACAGAGGAAAGCATGGACCGACAACGTGAGGCATGGCGCTCCACAAGTGACTCCATCAATTAAATAAAGATATGAAATGAAATCTTAATTATTCATGCAAAGCAGATGCTCATTTAGAGTTTTCATGGCTCATCGAAGTGTCTTTGAGAAGTTGTTGCGTAGTCTTTAGACTATACGGATCAAGATCATCAGAACTACTATGTGTTCAGATTTACATGATCAACAGTTCAAATAAACTTGACTTACGTGATCTCAAGATGGTGCAATATATTTGTGCTGCACCCGTAGAGAAGGAAATTAGTGTCTATTTGTTAGTAAACCCGTTAAACGGGTGGGTCAAGTCGAGTTTGGGTAAGGTCATAAATGGTCCGACCCAAATCGACCAATTTAACTCGTTTATGACCCATTTATTGCAATGCAAAATATTTTACCCATACCCGACCCGACCTATACTCGACCCATACCCGACCCACTTAACTAAACTTAAAGAAAGCTTATTTCTTATATATATAATGTGAATATATTAAATATTTTTAAAAATGTATTGCTAAAATAGTTTTATACAACACAAATTTAATGAACAATTTTTAAAACTTTTAAAATAATTATTTTAAAAAATCGAATTTTAATTACTTTTTATTTTTAAAATTTTTAATTTTTAATTTTTTTTATTTTTATTTTTTAATAATATAATTTTTAATTTTCTTTTTCTTTTTTCTCTTTTTTTTTTTTTTTCTTTTTTGTTCTTCTTCTTTGGCCGGCCACCGCCACGACGACCGACAACCGACCATAGGCGAGCTCGAGGCTCGAGCCTCGCCCAGTGAGTTCGAGTCTCGCCGGACATTGGTGAGGCCTCTGCCTCGCTAGATTCGGCAAGCTCGAGATTCGGTTAGCCGATCGCCGGCCATCAACGTGCTAGCCACCGGAAGGAGAAGGAAGAAAGAAAAAAAAAAGGAAAGAAAAAAGAAAATAAAATTAAAATAATTATAATTATAATTTCGATTTTTATAAATATATATTTTTTTTATTTTTTTTTGGTAAAGTTAAAGAGGGAAAAGAGAGATTGTGAGGTTTTGGTTAAAAGTAGGTTCTAAATCCAACCCATTAAGACCCATTTAAGATCACTTAAGACCCACCTATCTTAAGTCTTTAATTGTTAAACCCATTTAACTACTTTTTCTCAAAAAACAAGTGACTCATATATGACCCATTTATGATTTAAATGGGTCATATATGGATCTAAGACCCATTTTGTCACATCTATTTGTTAGCAAGGATGTGAAGGAATCAAGTAGACAGGTATATTACTCTCAAATTCCAGTATGCATGTGGGAGCTTCAATTTTTACTAGTAGACGAATTATCACATGGGCAATCGTGTTTCACAAAAACTGATTCCATCATAGACATTAATCATGTGGGCCTCACTGTGGGCCTCACAAGTGAGTCCACATGATTGTGGCTTTGATTGTTTCAAGTCTATGGGCCCTTGCCTTCGGAAGAGCTTTCTCTTATACTTCATTTATTTCATGGAAAATATTTTTTGACATTTATAAGTCAATAAAAAAACATTTTCCTAGTCAACGGAAAATCAATACTTAAAATATGATTAGGTATCAGCGTTTGACTTGAAACTCAACACTTGAACACGGAAATCCCAATGTTTGTTTGCCAGTCCTTGGCATCGCTACCATGTCTTCATCACCTGGGTGTAGGTCCATCAAAGTCAAGCCCATGACCCCTGTGCCGGTGCCCAGATTCTCAATGCCAGTGCCCAAGTCCATCAAAGTCAAGCTTGGGACCCTAATGCCTTGACCTAGGCCTCTAATTTTGGCATTGGAGTCCATAAAGGCTAGGCTCGAAGCCTAGGTGTCCATGCTCGATGCCCTTGCACTTGGGCCTAGGTCCACAAAGGCTGAGTGTAGGAACCCAATACTCAAGCTCGGATCCCTATTACCTAAGCTTAGGTCCATAAAGGCCAAGTTGAGGACCTTGGTGCTATTAACACCTAAATTTTGCCATTTTTATTAGAAATTAATTGTATAGATAATTAGAGATTAGTCTCTAAACAAAAGGTTTAAAAAAAAGAAGTAAAAAAGTAAAGTAAATAATTTTCATTAAAATGTATTGTGTTTTCATTAAATTGCATGGCATATAGACATTAGAAGCATTTGCATTAATAGAAATAGAGCCTTTATTAAAATAAAAAAGAAAATTAACTAAAAGAACTGTTTTTTAAATTATTATAAATAAATAAATAAAAAAACGAGATCGGGCTGGGGCTAGGCTGGCCCGGCCTTCTCTCTTTTCCCTTCTTCTTCCCTCCTTCCTTTTTCTTGCGTGGGCCAAACCCATTACCTTTGTTCTTTTCCTAGCCCGGCCCATGCGCCATCCTCTTCCTCCTTCCTCCCTCACGCAACGCGCTCTCCTCTATGGCGATAGAGACATACAGGAGCAGAAAGCAAAAACAGCCATGATCAGTGGGTCAGGATCAAGCCGATCGGCAAGATGGCAATGGTAAAAGCCATATGCGCTTGCCGATCACCTTTAAGAGGAAGAGAGGAGGGCTCATTTCAAGGGGTTTTTCTTTTGCTGGGTTTTTGGCTAAGAGAGAGCGACAAAGAAAGGGAGAGGGGGAGGAAACGAGTTTCTTTTTTATGAAACTTTGTCTGGTTTTGGTGCCAAGGAGAGCAGCGTTTTGCAGAGTGTGAGAACCGGAGGGCTCAAGGGTAGACACAAGGAGAGAGGGAGAGAGAGAGCTTGTTAAAACTCATAAAAACACCAATCAAAACAGAAAAAATTCTGTTTTTGAGAGAGAGAAAAGATAAATAAATAAATAAATAAAACAGAGCACTTCATATGTCTTGTGCTTTTCCCGCTTGCTGGTAATTTTTTTCTTTGCAGATAGCTTCCATGTGACCCAACTTGTGACATCTTCTGCATCTAGCATCAAGCTTTCTCCAACATCTAAAAAACTGATGATTAGTTCCACCACAGTATTGACAAGGCCTTTTGTTCATCTTCCATTTGCTAGACCCACCAGAATTTCTTTCTTTCGCTATAAACTTGGAGTCACCGGCATTTTCTCTAGACTGAATCTATTTCTTCCCTTTGCCTCCATCATTTGACTTCACTCTAGCTTGCAGCGCACCCTCTACAAACTCTTCTCTTCTCATCAGTCTTCTGTGCTCCTGTGCCTGCAGAGCATTTAACAATTCTGCAAGCTTTATATCAGCTAAGTCTCTTGTATTTTCCAGAGACGCTATGGTGGCTTCAAACTTCTCTGGAAGAGATACCGGGATCTTCTGAACAAGTCTTTCATCCTTCAAGTCAGTCCCTAAAACTCTGATTTTTTCAGCTATCCCAACCAACCTATCAGAGTACTCCTTCACTGACTCTGAATCCTTCATCCACTGCCTCTCAAACTCCCTCAAGAGATTCAGCACATTCATGCCTCTTATCTTCTCATCTCCCTCGTATTCATCCTTCAAGAAATCCCATATTGCCTTTGCAGAATCACATCTCATAATCCTTGTGAAGATAGTGGGTGAAACAGCAGCGTACAGGCATGACTTTGCCTTGGCCTTCCTTGTGATTCTCTCTTTATGGTACTTTATCTAATTCAAGGTCGGATTGTCTGGAAGTGGAGCAACCTCATAATCATCCTCCACAGCTTCCCACAAATCATGACCCTCCAAGAATGCCGTCATCTTAACAGCCCATGCTTGATAATTCTCTCCAGTAAATACTGGAAAAGCCATCGCAGAGAAACCACTCGATCCTGCCTCCATCAGCTTTTTCTTTGCAAATCGGAAGCAATCTTCACTCAATTACCCTCATTTCACAGTCCCTTAAGATCCCACAAACGCTCTGATACCACTGTTATTACTGATCAAAAATAGTAAACAAGAAACAGAAAACCAGAAGCTATATTTTTCAGATGAGGAAGAGAAGCACAGAGAAAACCGAACACAAACTTGCGTACGTCAGTTTTCTAAAGGAAACTGTCAAGTACAGGACAACTTAAACAAAGCAAAAAACTGCTCACGTACGTGCAACACATAACTGCACACAAACGTGCTATTAACTTCCTAGAAAATAGCAAAAACACTAAATATGTAACTAAATGAACTTGACTGTTTTTTTAATAAAAAAACAGAGTAAAACAGAATAAATGAAAACTGAAAACAGCAGAAAACAGAGACATTATAATCCAACAGAGCTCAGTTTAGAGAGAGAGAGAGAGAGAGATCCGAGCGAGTGAAGGGCCAGGAAAGAGTGATAGCTGGGATTGAACGGAGAGGAAGAGGGACCTCAGTCGCACGCAAGTCCCATCGGACGACCATGTTGAAAAAGCACTGGCTCTCTCCCTCATCCTTGAATTCTCTAGATCTCTCTCTCGTTACTCCTCCAGATTTCTCTCCCTCTCTCTCCAGACGATTCTTCAGCCACAATTGTTGACCCAACAACTTGCAATAAAATAATAGGAAGATGGTGTGGGAAGTCGGTGGATGTGCCGACTTTGTCCCCTATAAATAGGGGCTCTTGCTCCTTGAGTGTGTGCGTAAAAAGTATGGGGGTGTTGTGTAGAGTGTAGGGGGTCTTGTGCAAGAGTTGTGTGGTGTGTGAAAAGTGTGAAGGAGTGTGTGATGTGAATGGAGTGTGTACGTGAGCGTGTGAGTGGGTGGGTGGGAGTAGGTGGCATGAAAAAGTGTGTAGTGGTGAGGCGTGTGAGATGTATATGAGAGTGGTGTGTAAAGAGTTTGCAATATTGCTTATATATGATTATTTTACTTGTACATCCACTTGATTTTTCAACAGACCACTCCTAGTAAATGTCCTCGACCCCAGCCGTTAAAGCCTTTTTTTCCCCTCTGTTTGCTGCCCTTTTTTTGGCACGCCAGGCCAGAGCTCGTGACCGTCCGGTTCACGCGAACTCCAGCCCCCGTAGGTCGTTAGCCAGGTCGCTGCGTGTTGGCAGTTGTTTGCTAAGGTTTGGTAGCCCAGGCTGGAGTCACGGTTGAGCCAGAGACCACTTGTTCGATGGCGCACACAACCCGCTCGATGAAAAGCTTCATCGAGATCCAGTCTCGCTTTGCCATTTTGGCCAAAACCGAGCGTCTTCGTGTCAATTCGTTTTGTTGGGGTGTCTTTTTCTTTTCATTAGCATGCCCCGGCGTTGTTTGTTCGGTCGTTTCGCTGTCCCCGCCACTGTCATCTTCTACGTCATTTTGCGTTTCTTGCTTTGTGGCCAACAATGGCAGTCCGATGACAAAAGGAAATCGGCGGAGAGGTTGGCCGGCAAGTGGTGATCAAAATGGACGCCCGTCGTGGGTGCCCGTGACAACGCCTTCGGAGGATGTTATTGTTTCGGATGGTATGGGTTCGGTCGAAATCCATGGAAGGAGGAGTTTGGGGAAGTGGATGCAGAGGAGCTGTCGCAAAGAAGAAGATGGGCAGGAAGAAGAAATAAAAGAAAAAAGTGTAGAAGAAGTGAAAAAATAGAAAAAAAGAAAGCAAAAGTTGGCTTTGGGGAGGGAGGAGTCGCAATGGAGGAGTGCAGAGGAATAAGACAAAAAGAGAAAAATATAGAAAAAAAAATATTAAAAAATATGGAAAAGTTTCTTTTTTAAATTTGACCTGGTTAAATTCGGTTTTGGGTCAGACCGGCGAGTCAGATCGGGTTTACGGTCTGAACCCGCTGTCCCGAATATAATAAAATTAAATATTAAAAATATATTAGAAATTTCAAAAAATTAATTAATTTTTTTAAAATAATAAAAATTCAAAAAATCTCCGAAAATTCAAAAACTTTCAAAGAATATTAAAAAATTCAAAAAATTTCAGAAAATATTCAAAAATTCCAATTTAAAAAAATTAAGAAAAATTCAAAAATTCTATGAAAATTCCAAAATTTGGAAAGTCTAAAGATTTCAATAGTAATTAGAAAAATGACAAAAAAATCTAAAAGATTAAAAAATCCAAAATGTTTTGGAAAATTCGAAAATTCAATTTTTCGAAAAATCCAAAATAAATTCTTAAAAATTAAAAATTAAAAAAAAAAATCTTCAAAAATGTTTAAATTAATCTTTTTGGTTATTTTCTCCTGAAAATCCTGCTCAAGGTTAATCAAGCCATTAGGGCTCTACCTTAAGGTTTTAGTTGTCCTTAAAAACGAATATCCTTAATTACGCAATATTGTTACGTCAATTTTGGCTCCCCTTTAGTCTAGTTGGAATTAGCATTTATCTATTCCTTAGAGTTAAATATTTGTTATCTCATGAAATCTATTAATGTTTCCATCGGTTGCTAATTGTTACGTTAATGATTATACACCCGTATGATCACCTCACATAGATAGGTGTAAAGTTAATTCAGACTACATGACAAAAACATCTTCTTCTTTTTTTAAATGAACAAGATTAGGTACTGAAATAGTATTAATTGATTAGTTGGTACGATCAAATCCCCAAACCTAGATTATCTAGTTGCGTAGGAAGTGAGATACACTCTCATGCCTCACTTAGTTTCTAGCCAACCCCAATAGACTAGTAGAGATACCTTATTACAAAATTCTTATGAACCCTATTGTATTTGTACTAATTCAATCATAAATTTTTCAATTGAACTAATTCAATCCTAAACATTTTAATATTGGTACAAATTTAGTCCATCCAGTCAACTTTAGCTGGCCAACATTGATATGGACGTCAGCTGATGGCCAGACACTAACATGGTAATTTTTATGATTTTTTTTATTATTATTTTTTCGAATTTTTTATTATCTTTTTCTTTTGTCTTTTCTTTTTCCTTTTCTTTTATCCCTCCTTCCTCCTTAGACCGCCCTTGCAGTGGCCGGCAAGCCTTGTCGGCGCCAATGAGGGTCACAGCCCTCGCCCACGGTAAGGCCTAGCAAGGGCCACGTTGGCCACGACCCTTCCTGACGGCTAGCGAGGGCTTAGTGGCCCTCACCCAGTGGCCGACAAGCCTCCAACCTAGAAGCCCTTGCCTCCACCCTAGCGATGGCCGTCATGGCCTTGCCACGGCGAGGCTGGCCTTGCCCAAATCTAGATGAATCCTCCTCGCCAGCAGCCTTGGGAGAGGCCGGGCAAAGGGCAGTGACCCTCACCGATGACAGGCGAAGGGCGGTGACCCTCGCCGATGGCAAGCGAGGGCCTTGCGGCTCTCATTGGCCAACGCCGGAACAGTCCAAGGAGGAAGAAGGGAGAAAAGAAAAGGAAAAGGAAAAAATTCAAAAAAATAAAGATATATATATATATATATATATATATATATATATTAAAAAATTGTAACGTCAACGTCTGGCCGATCAAAATTGGTCGGATGGACTGAATTGATACCGATGCAATAGATTTAGAATTTTTTTGGTACTTTTCCCATTATGTGAGGTATAGGCTTGAAAGAACTCGTGCTTGATAATGAGCCGTAGGCCAGTCTTTTAGACAATACCCCTAAACGTATTCCCTTCCTCAAGAGATAGGTCGCAACATATGCCCATGCTTAGGTGCCCTTGCCTCGGTCCTTGATGCCTGATCGGGGTCCATCAAGGCCAAATCTAAGACTCTAGTGCCCTTATCTAGCTCCCTAGTTGCCCATGCCCAAGTTATTAGTGACTAAGTAGTGTATGTGTATTTAAAAAAATCAAATCAGATTTTTCATTTCAAGTTGTAGTCAAATACCAAAAATTATTCTCATTTTCGAGAAGAATGACTTCCTACCAAACATTTTTTAGAAATGTCATACTTTCCGCAAAACAAATGGAACCTAAATCAAGTGCTTTATATGTCTTGAGATTAGCATGACTTTGCTTGATTAAAATTCTCTATCATTAAAATCCTTGAGGATGCGACAGATTCCATGTCCAAATCACATCCTCTTCCTCCCAAGCAAAATTATCTCAAGGTCATGACATGAACTAGACGAAGCCGTTCACATGGATCAAGAGAAACAAGGTTGCCTCCGCTTGATGGCTCCCCAAAAAAATCATAAACATTATGCAATTATGTCAATTTTTCTAAACTTTTTTTCTTCACCAATTGAGTTTTAAGCTTTTTGTATTTCTATTATTTCAATCCATCCAACTAATTATGGCTAAAAATCACTGACATGAACTCCAGTCGTTCTACATTGCATGATTGATGCTTATTAGACATTTTTACATTAATATTTTAATATTTTTTTTCATTTTTTTATTTTTTTATTTTTTTGTCTTTTTATTTTTGTTTTTCTTCCCTTCTTCCGCTAGCCAATCACAAAACCTCGACAACTGGCCAGAGATGAGAGTTGGAAGGTCTTTTTCCTTCTATTTTTTTCCCTTTTTCTTCTAGTTGATCGTTGAACCTCAACAACCAACCAAAAGCGAGGGCCAATGAGGTCAACCTTGCCATCACTATGTGAAGCTCGCCAGATCTACAGAGGGTGAGCCTCGACAGTGGCTAGAGGAGGCTCAACCTCGTTGTCACTAGGCTAGGGTAAGCTTTACCATGGCTGGGTAAGGCTCGCCCTCAACGACCCTCTCCTTTTGCCAATAGCTGAGCTCCAACGACTAGCTAGAGGAAGAGGGGAAGGAAAATAAAGAAAGAAAAAGAAAAATACTAAAATATTATTATAAAATTTCCACTTCAACTCTGGCTGTGACACGTAGACAACCGACATGCATGTTAGCGATTTCCCGCCAAAATTGATTAAATTGATTGAATTGATACAAATGCAAAAAGTTTAATACTCAATTAGTAAAAAAAAGTTTGAATCGGCACAATTATAATAGATTCAGGACTTTTTTTATTATTTTCACCGGTGCATGTCATACTTCCTTCAACTTTTCCTGGAATCGTATATGCTCTGGGTGTTTTCCCGAAGAATGTCGATTCCTAACCAAAGGGGCCAAAATAGCACTAGCCAACAATGACATGGCCGGTGTGCCGTCAGAAAAATGGTGTGCTAGTACTGCGATCTTTCTTTCTGTGAGGATATCAACGTCATTTTCAGAATTGAAACAATATACGAAACATGTCAACTTACCACCAGCTCCACAATAATGGCTCGTCCAAATTCAGGCCACAAACTAGGGGGGGGACCACGAACACTCTTGGCTTTTCTTTGGTTGCAGACCTTAGAGTCTTACGCAGACTTGAGTCACCATGCTCCTACCAGGTACTAGTATGCCGTGGACGAATTGATACATATATATGTACACACACATACACACACACACACATATATATATCCATAGATATACATATATCTAAATATATTTTCTTCTTACATTGTGAAAGAATCTTACTTAACGTGAATAAACGGAGCAGATCCACGAAAACGTTGTTGTCCGTGCTTGAGGGGAATGCATGATATGCTCCTTTCCTGGAATTGTATTTGCTTTGGGTGTGGTTACCTGATGAATGCCGATTCCTAGCCAAGGGTGTAGGAAAACACTGACCAACATGGCCGGGAGGAGGGAGCTGGGGATGGTATGAGTGGAAACTGATACAACAAAGTCAACGGCGGATGGGGAGTAGAAGTCGAGGCATTAATGGGGGCAAAAGCGATCGCAGTAGCCCAAACACGAGGTGGTTTGGTTCGCCAGAGGGGCAATAGGAGAGAGGGGATTCTGGTGGCTCATTGCTGTCAGCAAAGGCATCGGAAAAGTGGAGGTACGATTAGAGAGAGAATGAGAGGATATTCGATAAATTTTCAAAAGTCCTCTATCCTATCTTAAGCTGCGCTAAATATATGATGGAATTTTAATCTAAGACTGTTGACTCAATTATTATACAACTAAAAGAGATTTACAATATGAAACATGAAAATCCTATAAACTTTCGACAATCCGAGTCAGTTGATGGAGGAAAAAAGTGGACACTTATACAAAAAAAATTAAGTTCGGAAGGCGAGCTTACAAAAATCAGAATGTGGCTAGGAAGGTGAAACCACCAGCTCCAATGATGGCTCGAACAAATCTTGGCCACAGGATTGGAGACCATGAATATTGTTGAAGTATTGTCTCATTACCTAGCGACAAGTCTTATATGCTATTTATATTCATATGGTCTCCTTCTATCTATAAGCTTAAACTATTGGGTTAGACAATCTAACTTGATATCAGAGCTAGTGTTATACCTTTTGTGAATGTGCGTCCACCCTCCATTAGTCAAATTTTTCATATTCCATGTGTTGCTAGTAATCCAGCGTGCATATGAGAGAGACTATTGAGGTAGTGTCCTACATCGCTTGATAATGAGTTTTACATGCATTTTATATTCATGTGATTTCTCTACATCTATCAACTTAAAATTTCAAGTGTAAAAGTTCTAATAAATACGATTGGCTTTTCTTTGGTTGTGGGAAAGTTGTCCAAAAAATTTAAAACCTATTGTATAGCAACCAATTCAATCATAAACTTTTCAATTTAGAAATTTAGTCCTAAAACTTCAGACAATTTGTTAATATAGTCCTTCCGACTAATTTTGACATCAAATCACTGACATAACAATCCAATCCTCACCAATTATCCTACGTGACACAGCTGACACTAACGTGAACGACTTTTGCAATTTTTTAAATTTATGATTTTTTTTCTCCAAGGCCTAGTGACTAGCGAAGAGAAATAGGAAAGAAATTAATAAAAGGGAAAAAAAATTACAAATCAAAAATTTTAAAAAAATAATAATAATCATCCATGTTGGCACCAATCATGTTGGTGTTCACATCCTCGATTTCTTATCAATTTTGATCGGAGGGACTATATTGGCAAATCGTTGCAAAATTTTAGAGCTAAATAGGTAAATTTAAAAAGTTTATGACTAAAATTACCGCCACACAATAGATTTGGGACTTTTTGAACAATTATCCACTCTGTTGCTAACCTCATAGTACGTCACCATACTCATATTGTGCATTGATCTACACCTTCAATCGTGGGCTAACACCCCAAACCAAATCAGCAAGATTTTGATAACAAACGCATATGACAGATATTGAGCCGTTTTTATTTTGATTTGATTCTGTAATCTAAGTTTTCTGAGTTGCTTTTACATTTTGGTTCTAAGAATAATGAGACTGTTATTTTTCTTGTGTGTGTGTGTGTGTGTGTGTATAGGCTCCACTAGTGAAATGATCTAACAGAAAATTTAAAATACTCTCTTGTTTTCATTTGTAACACATTATTGAATCATCCTTTTTCTTATTTTTGTTCTAACTGTGGATAGTGAGAATAGATTAAGATAGATTACCTTGCTCCTACAAAATCAAGATTTAAAAGTTAAAATAAGAAAAAAGTTATTCACAACTAAAGCTGTAGGATCTCTTGGAAATTTAAGGAATATCCATGGATCATGTTAGTGGCCCACATGAAAACAGGTTGGTGGCAACCATGTATTTGTATTTAGCGGCGTGAGAAGTTGAACCTGCTAGACGTATGTTTCATGTGCTTTGATACAACTGGTGGCAAGTTAAATTTAATCTATTCATGCTCTTTATTTTATAGATTTTACTTAGAGACATGCCTCATTTTTTTGGAAATCTACAACTATTGCACTTCTTATATTGAAATACTATCCAGAAAAACCTGCTATGTCAGAAAATCACAATCACTGGCGATGGGCACGGGGAAACTGAGAGGGATCGATCTTGATCCTAAGAAATACACAATAACATACACGTAAATATGAAACTAGCACTAAAGTGAGACCACGTTCACCATTTAAAGTCTTTGCATTCATACATCTATCTGAATTGGATGCGTGCTATATAAGATCCTAACTCATTCTTGCACGCAAAAAATATAATCGATGCTAATTAAATTAATTTTGAAGCACAACACATGTATTTTTCAAAATAAGTGGTGTAAGATTTTATAGGACCACTACCAATTGTTCTAAAAACTTAAACTATTATATGAAAACGTAACTTAATAGTTTAATATTCTATCACTCTCCCTCATAGTTAGTCAAGTTTTGTTGCCAGATATTAGGTGTGAAAATATTTCAATGAGGTGAATAGAGTTTAGAAAGATTTGAACTCAAAACTTCATACTATGATACTGTTGTGTAGAAGAACACCCTAACTAGATGAGAAAAGTAATCAAGAATAATCAAGAACACGGAGATTTACGTGGTTCGGCGAAAGATCCGTCTACGTCCACAGAGAGAGAGAGAGACGATTTCTTATTTGAGCGTATCACAAGAGTACAAGGTATAATGCTGAAATAAATAGATCTCCCCACTTTCCTAAACCTAATAGGAAAGGAATTCCACCATAAAGATATTATCAAATTTAAAACCCAAATTTATGAAATATATTAGGAAACAAATAACCCGCAATCTAAGTCTTCCTAGATTTCTCAATTGAATTTTGTGGAATTCAAGACAACATCAGCAAATCTCCACATTTGGCTTGAATAAACCACAAGCTTCCACTTGAACCAAGAAAACAAATATATCTCTCCCTCCACCGTACCTTCGCAAAGGTACGCCCGCACCTAGATCGATGTGGCCTCCATCAACTTCAATGATGAGTGAGATAGAGAGATATCAAGTCCCTGCAGGACTTGAACTTCTCTGTAGTAATCGTCTTCATGAGCATATCTGCGGGATTATCTTTAGTATGGATTTTCTTCAAACAATGCTACCATTCTCCACAAATTCTCGAATTTTGTGGTACCGAACTTCAATGTGTTTTGTTCTAGAATGGAACACTTGATTATTCGCGAGACATATTGCGCTCTGGCTATCGCAATATAATGTAGCACTTTCTTGCTTTATACCCAACTCTGTGACCAAACCAATCAACCATATTCCCTCCTTCGCAGCCTCAGTTACTCCCATATACTCAGCTTCGATTGTAGACAATGCTACAGTAGGTTGAAGCATTGCCTTCCATGAAATAGCTCCACCACCAAGAGTAAAGACATATCCTGTGATGGACCTTCGCTTGTACAAATCACCAGCAAAGTCTGAATCAACATAACCTGCTGAACATTAAACCCATTCCGGCAGTTCTAGCAAAATAACGAAAGATCTACTTAACAGCTTCCCAATGCTCCTTACTCGGATTGCTCATGTATTGACTGACGAGACTCACCGCATGAGCCAAATCTGGTCTGCTACAAACCATAGCATACATGAGGCTCCCTATTGCGCTGGCATAGGGTACTCGAGACATATTTACAACTTCCTCATGTAAAACAGGGCATTGTTTCTCAGATAATTTGAAGTGATTTGCTAAGGGTGTACTAACCGGTTTAGCTTTACCCATGTTGAACCGCTCCAAGACCTTCTCAACATACTTCTTTTGATTTACCCAAAGCTTACTTGCATGTCTATCTCAAAAGATTTCCATGCCAAGGATTCTCTTTGCAGCACCAAGATCCTTCATATCAAACTCACTACTTAACTGAGACTTTAGGGAAATAATGTCTCTCATTTTTTTCTTGCAGCAATCAACATGTCATCAACATAGAGCATCAACAGAATAAGCGACTTATCATCCAAAACTTTGTAGTAGACACAAGAATCATGCACACTCCTCATGTAGCCAATACGAAGCATAAAAGAATCAAACCTTTTATTCCATTGCCTCGAAGATTGCTTCAAACCATAAAGTGATCTCTTGAGCAAACAAACATGATCCTCTCTCCCTTCCACCTTGAAGCCTTTGAGCTGCTCCATATAGATTTTCTCCTCCAAGTCACCATGAAGGAATGCCGTCTTCACATCTAGCTGCTCAAGCTCCAAGTCATACATGGCTACTATAGCTAGTAAAACACAAATTGATGTGTTTTACAACCGGGGAAAATATCTCGTCGTAATCAATCCCCTCATTTTGTGCATAGCTCTTAGCAACAAGTTAGACCTTGTATCTCTCTTCCTCTTTCTCCATTGCTGCTTCCTTTCTTCGAAGAACCCATTTGCAACCAATGACATTTCGATCCTTGGGCTTCTTCACAAGTTCCCATGTCTCATTCTTTTGTAACGACTCCATCTCCTCCATCATTGCGGTCATCCACTTTTCTTTGTAATCACTTTTCAAAGTTTCATGGTAGGAGCCTGGATCGCCAAAGCCTACGATAACAGTATAAGCAACCATATCCTCAAAACCGTACCTCTCCGGTGCTTTGAGAGTGCGCCTTCCTCGACCCGTCGCAATGGTACGAGGAACTTCTACCGTTTCTTTGACTTCCAAAGCTTCATCGGATGACTCGCTATTCTCTGCAGATTCTCTGGTTTCAAGCTCCACCTTAACGATAGATTTATCATTCTCCTCTTCAACAGCCACGCATGGCACGCAGCTTGACTTCAACATTGCAAATTCATCGAATATAACATCTCTGCTCATCAGAACTTTCTTCTCACTTGGATCCCATAATTTGTAGCCTTTCACTCCTTTCTCGTGATCGGAAATGTGCATTGTTTTGATTTTGGATCCAACTTCGAGCACTTCGAGCTCTGCACATGTACAAAAGTAGGACAACCGAATATTCTTAAATTAGAATAATCGACAATTTTACCAGTCCATACCTCTTCAAGAATTTTGCATTTAATTGCAGTTGATGGAGACCGATTCACAAGATAACATGCCATGCAGACGGCTTCTGTCCAAAACTCCTTGCTCAGTCCCGCATGTAGCCTCATGCTTCAAGCTCTCTCTAATAAGGTCCGGTTCATCCTTTCCGCTACGCCATTCTGTTGGAGCGTATCTGGAACTATGAAGTGACGTTTAATCCCTTCATTCTTGCAAAGCTCCATGAATGGTGTTGATTTGTACTCTCCTCCATTGTCCAATCTCAAGCACTGAACCTTCTTCCCCGTTGAAGTCTCAACTTTAGCTTTCCATTCTTTGAACTTTTCAAAGACTTCACTTTTGTGTCGCATGAAGTAGACCCAAACTTTGCAAGAGAAATTGTCAATGAATGTCACGAAGTATTCCTTCCCTCCTTTTGACTTTACCGGTGAAGGACCCATACATCCGTGTGTACATACTCGAGCACGCCCTTGCTTGTATGAGTTGCAGCATTGAACCATACTCTACATTGTTTTCCAAACACAAAAAATTTGCAGAAATCTAATTTGCATGTTTTTATACCTTTGAGTGCATTCCTCTTGTGAAGCTCCATCAATCATCTTTCTCCCATATGCCCGAGACGCATATGCCATAGATAGGTGTTATCTATCTCCGTGCTAGCATATGTGGACACAAATGCTCCACCTTGCACTGTGGTTCCTATAAGTCAATATAGGTTCCCATGCCTCTGTCCCTTAAGAACAATCAAAGCTCCCTTAATCACCTTCAAGACTCCACCTTGAGCCGTGTACTTGCATCCATTGGATTCAAGTGCTCCCAATGAGATCAAATTCTTTCTTAGACCCGGAACATGACGCACATCTGCCAAGGTTCTAATTATGCCTTCAAACATCTTGATTTTTACGGTTCCAACACCCACAATCTTGTACGAAGTATCATTCCCCATGAGAACTGAACCACCATCATATGCATGTATTCATCGAAGGCTTCTCGATGAGGACACATGTGAAAAGTGCATCCGGAGTCCATGATCCACGAATCTTCAAAGATGTCATTCCCTGACGATATGGACAAGACATCCCCATCATTGGTCTCAACGCAATCAGCTATACTTGCCTCATCCGAGCTCTTCTTCTTTTTCTCGTTCTTATTGGACAGAATCTCTTGGTATGCCATTCCTAATTACACTCGTAGCATCTTCCTTTGAACCTTCCCTTGGATTTTGATCGACCCCTACTGCTCAATCCTCGATCCGTTCATCTTCCTCTCCCTTGATTGCTTTTCTCCTTTGCAAAGAGTCCCTCTCCCAAAGATTTTGAACTACTTGCCCTTTTCCGGGTGTCGTTTGAAATTAGGGCAACAATCACCTCTCCGATTTCCAAGGTTTCTTTGCCATAAAGGAGCGTAGTCACCAAGTGGTCAAACGAATCCGGCAACGATGCCAGTAGTAGAAGCGCTATGTCTTCATCCTCAAACTTTACCTCCAAGCTTGTAAGTCCGCTAATCATCTTATTGAACACGTTGAGGTGTTCCAACAGATCTCCTCCTTCACTCATCTGAAGTGAATACAATCTCTTCTTCAAGAACAACTTGTTCGTAAGAGATTTCTTCATGTAAATGCTTTCGAGTTTGAGCCATACCTCCGGAGCATATTCGATTTCCGCTACATATTGAAGGGCCTCATCCGATAGGTTCAATCGGATTGCGCTGCACACCCTCTCCTCCATGTTGGCCCAATCATCATCAGTGATGGTGTTTGGCTTGTTTGATCTTCCCAGAAGAACCTTTGATAAACCTTGTTGAATCAACAGATCCTTCATCCTTCTTTGCTATAGTGTAAAACTATTCTTCCTGGTGAATCGTTCAATATCAAATTGAACGGTTGAACCTTTTCCAGCCATCTAGTTAGAAGTCACAATATAGGAACAAAGAACCTAGATTGCTCTGATACCAATTGTTGTGCGGAAGAACACCCTAACTAGATGAGAAAAGTAAACAAGAATAATCAAGAACATGAAGATTTACGTGGTTCGGCGAAAGATCCGCCTACGTCCACGGGAGAGAGAGAGAGACGATTTCTTATTTGAGCGTATCACAAGAGTACAAGGTATAATGTTGAAATAAATAGATCTCCCCACTTTCCTAAACCTAGTAGGAAAGGAATTCCACCATAAAGATATTATCAAATTTAAAACCCAAATCTAGGAAATATATTAGGAAACAAATAGCTTGCAATCTTCAAGTCTTCCTAGATTTCCCGATTGAATTTTGTGGAATTCAAGACAACATCAGCAGATTTTGTGTAAATATTCTAGGACTTTCAAGAGAGATGGGCTGTAAAGAGAATAAAGACTACATTTTTAGTCAATTGAACTCTTCATCTGATACCATCTTTACTTAGTTGAAAGGAGAGATTATTGAGAGCACATGCAAGTTGTGTTAGAAAGTCTCATGTTAGAGAATTGATTTGATGTAAAATAATTAATATATCCAAATTAACCCATAACTTATTAATTTAAGTTTTTTAAATAGTTAGCAATAGTCCGCAAAATCTTACAAGCTAGGCATGGCATGAAGTGACACACATGCCTCTCCAATCAAAGGTTCCCTTTCAAATGGAATAAACCTGATATAAATACAGATATGAATTTGATTTGATACGATAATGCCCTAAAGTCCTCTGGCCACTTCATCCAACGCTCTGTTCAATATGCCGTAAGGTGAGAAATGACAACTTTGTGGTGTGAAAAATGATGCTTCAGAAAGCATAATGTCGTACCTCCACCTTATAACATTGATATGTCACTAGCAATGTCTTCATCTATATGGATCTTTCTTGATGGATAAAAAGGCAAGGCGTCCTGATTGTCTCTCGAGACGTGGACAAGTGAAACGCGATCTCCTTTTCATTACAACCGTGACTAGTTGCTGTTCATAGAGCATTATACACTTGCAAGAACCTGAAGCGATGTTTTGTACCGCTAATCTTTCTCTTCGTGCTCCTCGACAGTATTTTGCAAAGTCATGTCACGTCTGAAGATTCGTTTTTATAAGGATGGAGATTGAATGTTAACCCAGCAAAAGATGCCTTTGTGAGAGCCTTACGGAAAAAGTCTTTGGAAAAAATGAAAAGGATTTTGGTTAAAGAGATTTTTCACAAAAAAAAAAAAAAAAAATAGTATTCGGCAAAGTATAATTGAAAAATGTATTGAGAAGCAACTTTAGTTTAAATGTTCTTTGGAAAAAAAAAAAAAACTACACTTGTAAAGGACTTTAGTTATATTTTCCCAAATAAAAAAAAAAATTTAAAGATCAGCAACCAGCAATGCACAAGCAATGGAAGGATGTCAATAAGCCATCACCGAGGTTAGATTCGGCCTCACCGCCTTCACACATGGACAAGAGTAAAATTGAAATTTTGTAAATGGGTTTTGCTAGTATAATAATATTTGAATTAATATGAAAATAACAGTTTATTGTGAACCACAAATTTTTAAATAAATGAGCTCCATAGCAATTTATAATTATTTGTTATTTGATTTTTTGTGATACATAATAGATTGTTGTTCTAATAATAAATTAAAAATTACCACACAATCATTTCTCTTTATAAATATAAAAAGTGCAAAGTTGTTGGAAGAAAAAAATTATCCGCATTCTATAAATGCTCAAGCCAAAGCTAGTAGGCCTCATATTGAACTCAGGGATTTTGGAAATTCTGACTTTGACCCAAATTTTTGAAATTTTCTTGCCAAAAACGGTCACTTTGACTCAAAGGCCTTTAGAGGCCCAAAGCCCATTTTCCAGGTTCAACCGAACGCAGCTATTGGTTTTGAACTCAGGGTGAAGGACCGCTATCAGACAGAATATATGAATTAAGCAAAGGACCACGATGTATTCATATAAACATATGTAAATACCTATAGTTATCCATGTCGAGCTATTCTGAAATTGATTTGGTACGCCTCTCTTGAGTAATAATATCTTGTAGTTGTTTTCTTACAGGATAATCATTCAATACTCTTTTTTGCTACTCTTTCTATAAGATGTTAAATATGATGTCTTTATATTTATTCGTTCTTTTGTTGGCGATGTAAACCTAGTCGGGAGTGAACTTATGCTGATGTTGGTGAGGGCTAACCTCCTTCATTTTATTTTAATTTTGGTCAACGCTAACCTCTATTATTTGCCATGTAATATTTCGTGCTAGTTTCAGAAAACTATGATATCGAGGAGAAAGATTCCTTTGATGCCTGCGAATTTGAAGTGCGATTTGTTCTTTTATGGGAAAAAATGAATTTGGCCGTTTGGCTAAGGGGAAACTCTATTGGATTTTAGATGAAAATTGTATGCTCGTCCTGAATTAGATTACTAAAATGAGTACGTATGTCTAGCCTTCTCAAGGGGATGAATAGCGATTTTGGGTGTGGACACTAAACAAGCAGGAAAAAGGACAAGAAGAACCAAATGAATCTGGACTTGAAATTTTCTTGTAACGTTCGTGAAGAAGGAAACTCATGTGGAGCAACCCTAAAAATTAAAGATTAATCAAGCTTTTAAAAAGTTTGAGACTCCCTATTATCACGAAAAAGAAAGGCACGCAAGGCATAATACCTTTTCAGAATCAGCCACGATGACAAACATGAAATTTCCAAAACAAAGGGATTCCGTCGGTGGCGGAGAGCTAATGCGAAAGATGCTTTATATTACATCGCAATTATATGAAAATCTTCTCTGGGACCGAGGAAACTTTTCCTTCCTCCAATAAATTCACTTTCACCTCTGCATAAATATTCACCTTGTTCCATCGTTCGCCTTCCATATGGAAATGCATGGTTTGTTCAAATGTATTGATGAACACCTTAATTAGGGATAAGGTGGAAGATCTTTGAAGAGGTTTATACACCGCATGTAGATATAATCCAAATTTACTCAGAACTAGATACTGTGACCTTCTCCATAGCAGTACTTTGCAATTCATGGAAGTCTATTTACTAATAAAAATGATTCGGCAGAACTACACTGTATGTCTAGATAAATGAGATCCATGGCCAAACTGTTGCCTTCTAAAATAATATTGTTAAATCCCAACATAAAACATCGATATAATGTTGTAGGGTCTTTAACATTTATGTTAATACTATTTGTAAAAGTTAGATCAGACCGTCACTTAGATCATGAAATGACAATATGTATTTTATGGCAGTACGAATGATCACAAAAAAAAAAAAAAAAATAGTTGGACAAACAACAAGACAATTGAAAATCTGACGACAGAAGTTCAATTATTAACAACACCACCACAAAAGCACAAGCCTGACAACCAACACCTTAACCGTGAGTCATACCTTGCACAATCTTGCAAGAATCGCATCTCTCAATCTCTCCTCGCTCGCCCACCCAATCGGAGTCCGGATCACCACGTCCTGAAGCATCGTACCCTTCACGCTCGACAGGCTCGCGTGGTGGACTTCGAGCTCCAGCTCCTTGAGTGCGTCCATCAGCCTCGCAGCCGGGTGGTCCAGGTTCGGGCTCCGGACCCGAACCACCGCTTCATCGCCTACCACTTTCACCTCCACCTCCATCTTGCTCAAACCCATGACAACATTCAGTGAGGGGCTCCATCCGATCTTGCTCACTTGCAACGTCTTCTCGGTTCCATTGCCTAAACGGCTGGCCACTTTATTCAGGCTAGGCTTTTGGGGCAGAAACTTGAGCTCGCCCTCAAGTTCATTGATCCTGGACCGTAGCTCCTTGATGTAACTCACCGCGTCGGAGAGAAGAGAGGCTTTGTCCATTTTCGTGACTTTGGGGACGACAGATCTTAGGGCGTAGAATCTCTGCTTCAGCTTCTCTCTTCTTTGCCTCTCGGCTTCCACATGGTTCAACCGGGAAGGAAATGGCGACTGGGCTAGCTCGGCATCATCCGTCTCCATCTTTGTAATCGCAGCCCTCTTGCAAGGGGAAGTGATATTGTGCGACGCGCCCGCTCTTTTTATGTCACTCTTGAAACCCCAAGGCCCAAACGTGTCTGAAGGACACATGTCACAGCGTGAAGCGCCAGCTCCGTCTAACGTGGAACATTCTTCCTTTAGAACACCATTGGACTGATGCTCTCCATGGACATGAGGACTAATTCCAGTGCTCAAGAAATGAGAACTGAAGAGGGATTTGGCTGAGTGGACTAGACTCCAATCTTCTTGTAGTCTTTTGGTGGAACCCAATTCAAGAACCCCCGTATCATGAGGAGTTGATATACACACAATGCTCTTGATCCCGGTCATGCTTGCTTCTCTAACCCTCTCACACTCGTAAGATCCGAGCTCATCCTCACCGCACAGCCAGATGTAAGTCCCAGAACATAATGCCCGCCCGAGGATGCTCTCCTTGGAGGAATACGACCTTGTGACTGAGACAATGAAGTACCGTTCGAGATCGCAGACCTCGTTTTGGACCAACTTAGTATCCATGTTTGAGGAGGACCTGAAATCAGCGCTGGCGGGTGTCCCGAGCTCTTTGGACACCCTTTGATTGTTGGAGTTATGGGTTGCGAGGCCCTTCATCCCTCGGAATTGGCCGTCGCCCCAGGTTAGGACGAGACAACCGCGGTCATCTCTTGTGGGACGCCAGAAAATGGAGTAGACCCAATCATCGGGTCGGATCTGCAGTAAGAAGTGAAGATATTGCTGGAGATCCAGTGAGGTTTCCTGAGGCAGAGGGACTAGAAAAGAGGAAGAAACAGAAGATGTGATTTCTTCCATCGGGTCCGGTGGTTCTGAGGTGGAACTAGGGTTTCTTTTCCCAACTTTCCTTGATAAAAGCGCACGCTTCTTCTTCCATTCATGCGGGCATTATTTATACAGTGACATTCACTCTCTGTCATGAGATCCGCCGATTATACATGCTCCGTACTTTTACATGAGCGTAGACAATACATGTGCTTCGCGCGGAATTTCCTTGCTGGTAATGATAACACGCCACAGGACCCCTCATAATTCTCGGACAACGGACAAATAGAAGTTCTCCACTTTTGATTCCCAGAAGGAAAATCTCCGTCCAATTATTGTGAAAGTCCCCCTTGGAGCAGAAAAAGATGAAAGAGTCTAGGATCGAAACAGCCAACTCCATTATCACACGACAGTCGATGACCACATTAGTCGAAAAGAGAACCAAAAACGACCCTTCTAACTTCCTTTCATATTGATAGGATTAATTGCCCTTGTGATGCTTCTTTTTTCTTGTTCCCATCTCTTCAGGGATTGAGCATGTGTCATGTACACATCAGCACTTTGTCATTCGCTCGACTTTGAAGCACGTTTTGATCAATCATGCACGTTTGTTCCCCCAGCTCAGGTATGTTTCGTGTCTCTCGCTTTGATTCATTGGTTTTGTGGAGTATTTCTTGAGCCATGATTCCGCTTTCCACAATTTGGCTTCCTAGTCGTAAAAAGACTAGTGTGGGAAAATAACTAATTTCACTAGGGCCCTAAACTAATGAACAAGTGGTTGATAAGAGTATTGCCATACCTTGAAACTTATCTTGTAAGCACTAAATCTTATTCTTCGGAATCCGAAATCTACAGGTCTTAGAACAACCTCCACAACAAAACCCCATCACATGTTTTAGGGTACCCTGTATTTCTTTTGAAATTGCTTATTAAATAAACAAAAATGCCACGAATCCATACATTCACAATCGGGATTAATTGTCCAAAAGGTTTTATATATATTATACGACAGCTAATTCAATCCTAAACCTTTTTAATTTTATCAATTTAGGCATAAACATTTTTACAATTTCTCGGTTTAGTCCTTCCAATCAATTTGGCCAGAATTAATTACGTTAATGACAACCGTCCTATATGGACAACTTTTAAAAAATTGAATTTTTTTCTTTTATTATATTTTTCTTTTCTTTTCTTTCATTTTATTGTTCTTCTTCCCCGTTGAGCCAGCCAATGCCTTGGCAATGGCCAAGAACCCTTACTAGCCACAAGATAGGACCACAAAGCCTTGCTAGCCACTAGGCGAGGGCCATTGTGACCCTCCCTAGCTACTATGCAAGCCAACGAAGGCCACAACAACTCCCACATCACACGAATCTAGTGAATTGAAGGCCTTCATAGCCCTCATCCCACATAGATTTAGCAAAGCAAGGGTATCACAGCCCTCGCCTCTTACCTTACACACATGGGTCACGATAGCCCCCGTTCGCAATAGGGAAGAGTCGCTAACCATCGGTGACCCACCAGCCTTTGGGGAAGAAGAATAGTGAAAAACATAGAAAACAAAAGAATATTTATAAAATTATCCATGTCAACACCAGTAGTGCCACATAAGATGGTCGGTATCCATATTATCAATTTCCCATTAAAATTAGCCGGAATGACTATTGGCAAATTATCAAAAGGTATAGGACCAAATCAGCCACTATATAAAAAGGCTTAGGACTTTTTAGATGATTTTCCTCATTAACACATAAGTGCAATGCATAATAAAGTACATGTTCATGTATATAACAATAAATATAATACCAAGAGATAATAACACCGCACGTAAAAAGCGAAAGGTAGATCAACTTCATTCCACTAAAAGGGCTAGACAAGATTGGGAATGGGGTCCTCAATCAAAGAACCAGGCTCTTTTAAAAGCACAGTCCATATAGTACACACCTGGCCGGATCCTAATTGGGACGACTTTCGTGGGTGCTTTGAATTGAACCTCCTCTTTATGATTCCATGTGTTCGTACCAACTACTAGCAATGAACATGACTCCTATTGAAGTTTCCTCGAATGATCCGAAAGGGAAAACACGCAAATATATGTGTGTAAATAAAAAAGAGAAAAAGAGCTAGAGGTCTCCAAATATTTTTCGAATTATTCATCTCTGAATTTTATTTTATTTTTATGTAATTGGAACCCTAAACTATATGTTTTTATGTTCGATTTGATCAGTCCATCAAGGATGTGGAAATGACGATGTGACCATTATGTCGTCGTTTAATGCTGATGTGGCCCTAAAGTAACGTGAAAAGAAAAATCACACATAAGAAAAACTACAAAAATGTAAATTTTGAAAAAAAAAAAAAAAAAAAAAAAGCAGAAAAAGGATAGTTGAAAAGAAAAGACGGAAGAGAAGATGGGCTGCAGATCGGGGGTCACACTACCCTGACCAAGGTTGAGCAACCCTGATGACCGAGAAGGGCATAGCAGCCTTTAGGGGGAGGAGGCGCAACCTGGGCCTAGTGACAGACGGGGTCACGACCTTGGCAATGTGACATCGAGTGTAACGTAACCCCAAGCCAGACTTGAGTCAGGCAACCTCAAGCCAAATCTAGCCTTGGCCAAGGTTGAGCAACCCTAATGACGACCCAGAAGGGCATAGCAGCCTTTGCCGACGCATGGGTGGCACCATCGCCGCCCCTTGTAGCCCCAAACCCCTCCCCCCGGCCCTCCTCTTCAATCTCTCTCTCTGTTTTTTGGAAAAAAAAAAATTAATATTTTATCCAATCAACACGAGAAGATTACATGTAAGAATTAATTTGTCTACTTGAACAATTTAACAAAGTTCGAGGTCCTCTGGTGTCTATTCCTTTAAAAAAAAAAAAAAACTCATAAAGGGAAAAAGAAGATAACTTTTCTTGGTGAATTCAATTAGTTGTAGAATGGGAATGATTATTTTTCGCTTTTAGAATCTAATGAGAAGTTCATAAAAAATTGAGAGGACTCTCTTAGTTCACTTTTTTGTCGATTATTTAATGTTATATCGTTGTCACTCATTTTAAGGAAAATCCTAAAAATCCCCCAAAGTGGCGTTCATCTCTCAAACTTCTTCCAGACTTGGCTTTCTCTCAAAGTACAATCAACTTGATTACTTTGAATTAATAACCCCTGAAGCGATGCTCATCTCTGAATGTTCTCACTAAACCTGACATCGTTCCAAGACCTCCTCCCCCACCGCCCACCCCCTTCTCTCTTCTCCTCAACTTGATTATCTTGACCCAATAACCTGTTGAGCTCATCACCGTTGAATATAACGACCGGTCAATGAACACATCTTCGTCCCGTAAGTCTCGAGCATAGATTGAAAAATGGAAGATGAATGATCACAGCAGATGTGGAAGTAGAGCTACAATGAGAACGTTGTGGATTGAGTAACCCTGGTTAGGCGCATAGACGAGTAGCTGGCCTGGACGTGGCCTATTATGGCCGGTCAACATTATAGCCCTACTTTGATGTAGTACTAGATAGCTTTCGAGAGCTGTCATCTAAAAGAGTTAATAGTGTGAGCAAACTCATTTTTTCATGATTGATTCTTTTGATGTTGAATTTATTTAAAATTGGGAAACACAAGAGAGTTAAGTATTAGAGCGATTGTAATTTTCTCTTCATCAATCACATCAAAATCATCTTATTAATCTCTCGCCATGGAGTAAGCACGCTGCCAAACCACGTAAATTGTCCATGTTCAAGTTTAATATCCTCAATTTTGTTTCTTACTCAAGTGGTTTAGCATGTTCACGCTCCGCATGGTCATAACAGTCCCAGTTATCAATTCAATTACCTCACAAGGTAGATCGAGAAACCCAATGGTTCCGACCAACACAACCCCTTCCTAAAGTTACACTGTACCAGCATGTGAATCACATTGAGTTGCGTTCACAACAATTCTAGTGATGTTATTCTGACGCATAAGAGACGGTTTTTGCTATGTGATGTTATAAGTTAATCATAACCTTGACCTAAAAGTGAGAGAGCGAAAAAACTAATAATGGCTATATGAATACCCATCAAACGGGTGGACGGGGTTAGGTCTGTTTTTAGCCATTTTCATACACCACAAATCTAGTAGCTCATACCTAACCTGACAAAACACAACCCAATGCATACCCAACCAATACCTAACTTAACCCATATTGCTAAAATACTTACATATTTAACTCATTTAACACCCATATTATTTTGTGTTTTACATTGTAAATTTATTAATGACTCATTTTCTGTATATAACTATTCTTTTATAATAACTTAACCCATCGTATATGGGTTTTTTTCGTCAAAATCAAAAATGGATTAAGAAATAAGTTTATGACCCATATTAACAAGTCTAGCTATATGTAACTTCGAAGAACTTTCTCCTTATTCAAGCTGACCATTAAAGTGCTGCACCAAGAAGATGTTCTCTGCTATGTGAATCAAACGAAATAAAGGTCAATAGTGGGATTTAGAAAGTGAAGATGTTCAATCGAGTCGAGTTCATACGAAAGAAAGTGTTGGTTCTTTTCGTCAAACGAATGGGCCGTTGCCGACCATCTGAGCATGCATGCCAGAACTGAATCTACGAACTCATGCATGCCAACTTTTGGCAATTTCCTAGCCATTTCAAATTTGCAACAACTACTTGTTCAGCCGCATAATCTCCAATTTAGAAAATATATAGAGTCGCAGAACATAAGAATGCAAACATTTAAGTAAAGAAATTGTGAAAATCTAAAAGACTTAGACAATCATGAAATGAGACAAATAGATGTAAAAAAGCGGTTTCTCCCACAAAAATATTAGGTGATTATTGATTTTATGGTTCGGGGTGTTAGGTTTGCATTATCATTAAATTAATCGCAATTTTTTTTTTCCAAGGATGACGGTATTTCTCTTTCGTAAATGACTTCGTCCCATTCGCTTATCGAGTTATTTATTCGGTAAATACCAAATATGTTTCGAACCAATGGATGACTTAATTGTGGTATCTTAGATTAGGGCGGGAAGGATGAAAAATTATTTTCTCCGCTGTTTGGTGACTTAGTTGGCTCCCGTGAGCTGCGGACTAGATAAGAACTGGCCAGATGAATTCCATATCACCATGCCAGATGCTTTTCAGGAGATTTAACTGCACAAAATGGAGAATGACTTGCGAGTACTATAGCGGTCGAATCCTGTGCATCACACGGGTGAACGAGGAGAGAGCGGGGGAGAGAGCATGTAATTTTTCCTCGGACGCCAGACAAGCTTATATGTTTTCCTCGGATGCTGGCCCTACGAACAAGAACACCAGCCAAAAGAAGGAATTCGAAAACGGGGACTCCATGTTCCTTTGAGAGAGAGACAGGTAGAACTCATGTCGTGTTCCATGTGGGCGGCTAAGTACAGTTTACATGTGGCTCTTTTATTCCCTCCTGGTCTGGTTCTTCAATTCCGCCCCGACACTGAAGATTCAAGAGAAAGAAATGGGGCCATCTCAGGTTACGTCAAGATTCGCCTGCACCAGTTGATTTGATGTACGACGTGAGTGGGAGTTGATGTAATTAGGGGCATTAAAACGAGCGGTTGATCATACTCAACGCCGATGGTACCCAATTTTTCAAACTTGACATACCGGGTTGAGTATGATTTTAATCATACTCAACCCGGTATGTCAAGTTTGAAAAATTGGGTACCATACCACCATGTGAACGGTTCCCAATTTACCTAGCATTATTACAAATGAAATAAGCATAAGCGAATCTCAATGCCCATTTAACCGTGGAAAAAGCAAGTCACCAAATACATAGAGACAAACCAATCAATCATGTTCGACGTCATATACGTTAAAGTTTGTAACATTGTTTAGCTTTTCAACCTAGCATTATCGAAGAGGAATTTATACTAGGGACGAAATATGGTGGCTCGTTTGAACAAAGAAAAACTATTTGCGGAACACATAATTTCTCATTTTTGGATGTTTGGCATGGTTCCGAAAAATTAGGGTTTAGGTCAATGAGAAAGGAGAAGTTCTAGATTGAGATATGAAAAAAAAAAAAAAAAACCACGTTCCTTACATCTAAATATTTTTCCATGCCTAGCATTACGATAGAGCCAGAACTTTCAAAAGTTAGAACAAGCTCGTCCAAAAAAGCACTGTAGAAAGTCAGCATAAACCGCACCTTTTGTGGATTAAAAGAAAATAATTTTTATGATCAAAAAAGGAAAATAATACATAAAACCACCGTACTGAGTGGCGTTGCTGGCTTCGAACTTTTTCCCCCTCACTAAGGGAAGAAGTTCGAATCCCCAGCACATCGCAAGTGGACTTACCTGCTTCACGAGGGTGATGAGTTCCTCTGTAGCACCAGGGTTTGCTCGTTGACTATCGACTTACAGATTTTCCTAGGTCATAAAAAAAAATAATATGTAAAAAATTATGAACGTAAAAGAGGATCTATGCATTTAATGAGACTAAAAATCATTTCCGATATGTAGTCGACCTCTTACCACCTCCATCGGTCGAACCACCATCAAATGGCCATCGCCAATCGTCGTTCCCAAGTCAGTACTAACTTTTGAGTCAACTCTGACAGTCTTGATTCGTCGGTCACTCCTGATCATATCCAACTCCTCTGTGCAAGTTTCTAATTTGGTTCTCGAGTTGAAAAACAATAATTAATTATTAAAAAAAAAAAAAGGGATCGTGCTATTTACTTTAAATTTTACACTAGTCCTACGTACGTTTCGCATTCAATTCAACTTTGACCCAAAACGAAAAGCGAATCCCCTTAATGAAGTGCCGGTTGTTCTTCCCAAGGAAGGGAAAAAAAAAAGAGTGCGTGACATTTCGATATTCCTTTAGTATTGAATAAGATAAGTTTTTATTTTTCTTACCTTAACGAGAAAAGCTGGACAGAGGCTCGTAGGAATAAGAGGGAAATAGTAATAGCACGACATGTCGACATAACATGGTTTAGGAGTGAGACTGAGTTAAGCTATTTGCGAGTAGTTCGGCTTCGCTTGGTTTCGAGTTGAGTAGAGCTCAGACTCGTCTGTTAGAGCTGGTATTTTTCTTGCAAAAATATTTGATAGTCGTGTAAAAGCAGTTGTATGAGATGCTCATGTATTAAAATAAATGCATGAAAAAAAAAATTACTTTCTAAGCTCGATCTCTTTTCTTTTTATAACTCAATTGCAATCTAGTCGAGTCGAGTCGAGGTCAAGAATTCGGTTACCTATTTGAGTCGAGCTCAGGAGCAAAAGTTTCAACACTCCATCAAAGCTCGAGCGGAGTTTCGAGCACCAAGCACGGGGAGTCGAGCTGAGTCTTAGCTTAGCACTGTATCGGTTCAACGCGACTCACTTGCAAGCCCTAGCATGGATCCTGTGGCCCGAAAAAACGTAGCGGTAACGGACCCTTAAAGAAAAGGCCCCGCCTAATGTTGTGCATGTGCAATTGTGCGTGATGATTCAACCATTTTCTTGGCCCTTTGAGAGAGACAAACAAGCTGATAAATCAAGCCCAATTCAAATCGAAAGGCCGCCCAATTCATCGGACTAGTCTAGCTAGGTCAGTAGCGAGGGCACGACTTTCTTAGCCATTAAGGAGTCATAATGATGTAAATTTTAATGTAAAACCTATGTGCCTTAATTAATCTTCAGGTGTAATGCCCGGGCGAGAACAAGTTTCCACTGTTTTCAATCCAATTTCATACACTGTAAATTCTCATTCCCCTCTAATAAAAAAAAGGTTCTAGACCCAACAAATGTTTGTAAAATATTTCATTGTGTTCAAGATTTTCGCTTATTTAAACGAAGATAGTTGACGTTTTAGAACATATTGCTCACTTTTGTGTTCTAGGGTTTTGAATGAATGAATGAACAGTTTGGAACCAAAGATACGTCTGTCGCTGAATGTCTGTGTCTGCTACAACTTGATGCAGGCAACTTATTGGCGATGGAGAGACAAACCCTAGGAACTCAAGTTTATCCTTTTTCGCCGAAAGCTTTATTCTCGATGACCAACTTGTGCTGTTGTTAATTCAGCTGATTTCTTGTTCGCCCATTTTTTCTGATCCAAACTTACCACGTACTTATCCACTAATCCTTTTCTTATACACCTCGTTTGAATTCTGTAAAACGATGACAAAACTTCGAAAGGAAAAGATGAATGAATTAATGTAGTGTGAGATTAATAAAGAGAAGAAAGTTAGCTGTCTTGGTGTCACTTTCGGCTCAAACTCTATTTCTCCATCACTTTAAAACGACAAAGGGTTTTTTAAAGGGAGAGATTATTAAAAGATAAAGGCTTTGCGGATTCACTTTTCTATGAGCCATGAATTGCTACTTCTGTTTCACGTCGAGTTCAGACCGTGAAACCTCTTCTTTCCCCCCCTTTTCACAATTCAATGTACATACATACGCTCTTTCCAATTCCTCATTTTCTTTCTTACCATGCAGAACAAGACCCTCGTCTTATTTTCACCACTTTGTATCGATTAGATGTTTTGTCTCTCATCTGCCGTCTGATCAAGAAAGTATGGAGTGTGCGCACCTCTTCTTTCCCCTCCTTTTCACAATTCAATATACATACATACATTCTTACCAATTCCTCGTTTTCTTTCTTACCACGCAGAACAAGACCCTCGTCTTCTTTTCACCACTTTGTATCGATTAGATGTTTTGCCTCTTGTCTCCCATCTGCTCACAAAAATATGGAGTGCGCGCGGGCGTGAGAATCTAAGCAAGAAAAAGTCACATAGGGTGGGTCACAAACATAACAAATCAATGCAGCTAAGTTCCAAGAAAGTCAAACCAGATCAAATTCCAAAAGTACAGTGCGGAGTAGCCTTGGAACTATGTCCTTACCAAGCAAGTTAAAAAGAATATAAAACAGACAATCGATAAGACAAAGATTTCAGGTATTTGAGTTCAAATTACATAGAAAGACAGACTTGAACACATCAAGTCTTTGCATCTGCTCTTATGAGACATTTCAAGTCAATAATTTATCACAAAGCACTTATCTATGGCACCGTCCCACGTATTAATTGTAGCACGAGTGATTGTATCTGCAGTGTCGTGTCCACATATGAACCAAGATGTCGTATGGACATGGGCACATAGTTCACGTGATATGATCATGACTACTGATAATTAATTAGGAAAAGGACTTCGCTGTGTTCACCATCTTTGATGAGATTCAAAACAAAAAAGAAAAATGTTTTCATTCACTGGTACACTGCCAAATGCACGGAGGATACATCGTAGTCCATGATGAATTAATGATCACAGTCTTCTGGGTAAAGGTGAATTCCTGTGGTAAATGCTGATGTTGACTCCACTTCGCTGTGTGTATGTGGAAGAAAGAGAAAATCTAAAAGGGGGAGAGAGAGAGAGAGAGAGAGAGTAGTCAGAAGGAGCCATTTATGACTCAGTCTCCAGCCCAGTGTGGTCTTCTCTTGGCTTCAGAAATTGATGACAGAATGATGCACACAGCACTAGAACCCCATCATCATCAACAAGAAGAACAAAAATGACCATTGTTTTCCTGTTGATGACGTTCCTCTCGTGGTTGTTCTCCTTTTTAATCACAATGTCTCCCTAAACCCTAACTGAAGAGCTCAGAGGTAAAGGAAACAAGAGGACACACATTGGAATATATGTTTGATTTATGCAACTGAAATTGGATTGATTGTTATCATCTCTTCTTCCTTTAAGACTAGCAAGGGAGGGACGAATTTAGAAACCTCCTTTCTCTCTAGGTTTATAAATCATATCATTCTGTCTCTCTTCATATGCCTAGCATATGGATAAACATATGGATAAACAAGTTTCTTTTTTTGGTAAAGATGGATAAACAAGTTTCTCTCCACGAAAGATGATATTACTAAAGCTATAGCCAAAAATTACCTGCAGATATTCCATTATTCACTTTCGTCCTAAATTAAATCAAATGGGTAACGCTTTACTAATAAAATAATGGGCGGTGCTCATTTCATGTGGAGTAGTACAAGGCAACCCTTCTTGCACAAGACAACACTGCAAGGTCTAGCAACATCAGAGGTCCCATCGTCCATCGCAAATCACATCACTCACCTCTTCTCCTTTCTCTCCCCTAAACATAAAAAAAGGCTATTCAAAACGTAATTCTTTGTGGTATCAGATCTCCCCAGGTACTGATAGGGTTTCTGCAACAATGGATATCGATGCATTGCCGTTTTCCAAATCCTTACAAAGAAAAAAACAAAGACCAGATGAAGTCTATCTTCTTCAGTACAAGTTCGCCAATGCTGCTTTCAGTGACGAAACCAAGAAAGGGTATTTATCTCCCACTTTCTCATCCGTATACTAAGCTAAGGTTTAACCACCAAGGTATGTGTCATACATTGTATATATGATTCGAGATATCGACATTCCAATATAATCAGTGATTTACATGATACGAGAATGCATGCACTTGAGACCAAATCAATCAGAAGAGACGCTAAGAAACAATCTGATCCAAGGGCTATATCTTTTGGTATTATAGCAACAGTTCATGTCGCTACCCATGCATCTCCATCAAAGTTGCATAACATTGAATGGTCATGACAAAAAACATACAGAAAGACCAAGAACTAGTGCCCATGCGATAGATCCACGTGAGTCTGAAACATTGTGCAGAGAATTCTTTCTTTTATGCTAATAATTTCAGTGAAGAAATAGCCTTTAACTTATGCTTAAAAAAAAAAAAAAAAAAGAAAAAAAAGAAGGAAACAGCCTGGAGCCAATTTAGTTTGACTAAGACAGATAAAGTGATAATCATCTGACTCGTGTCGGAGAAAACTCTAATCTTATACAGTGAGATCACATGCGAATACGAGAATTGGAAATCAAACAAAATGGGTGAGAACAGATGAAAACCCTAAAGTCTCGTTCTTTTTCTTTTTCTGCGGAAGAGGTGAAGAAAGTGAACGAGCGAAGGAGCATAAACAGACAGAGAAGATACTCAAAGCATCATGAAGAAAATCATAGTCCAATGATGAATCTGAATCTCAACTCAGTTTGAACCAAAGGAAAAAACAGAGACTGACAGAGATCCACCCAAAAAAAAAAAAAAAATCCCAACAACTCATCCGTGAATCTTTCAAAGCGTAATGATGAAACTTTTCCTCATTCAGTCAGAGCCCCAAAAAAAAACAAAAAGATAGTCAAAACCCATCATCATTACACAATGATCTGCTCATGCACATACGAGTAACAAACAACCCACATCTATAAATATTCCATACCAATCATAGCCCTAAAAAGATCCAACCTTTTTGAGAGAGGGAGAGGATCATACTCAAAACTCTCGTACCTCAGGCACTGAGACGTTCTTGAAGATTGGAAGAGCAATAATTGGGGGGAATGAAGCCTGGTCCGACGCCGCTAACGCTAGATCGGTGACCGATGCGAAGATCTAGAGAACAATTGATCCAATTGGAGAGGAAAAATTGGCGGATCTACGGTTCGCGGCCTCGAGCCAGACAACATTCCCCTCAAAAAGATTGGCTTCCCCTCCTGCTTGGAGCCCAAGAGAGATGCTTGGAATTGTCTTTGAGTTGGAGAGTGGGGGATTGAGAGAGAAAGAGAGAGTTGTGTGATAATGGAGAAGAGATAGAGAGAGAGAGAGATGGTTGAGGTTGGGTTGTGAGAATTGAGAAGGAGAGTGATGGAGATAAAAAGGGCAGGGAAGGAGAGAAGGGGAGCGAAAAAGGACAAAAAGAGGCAACCATGTTAAAGACCGCCTTGGCCCTACAATCCATCTTCCTTACCGAAAATGCCCCCCGCACGCTCTTGCCTCATCTTCCTCTCTGTCGTTAAGTGGTCTTTGAACTGCACCGTATACTCGACTTACCGACGTACACGAGCAAATAGAAAGAATATGAATATATGCGTCTCGGCATAGGGAGTTAGCTTAGAACGAAGCTAACCCATAAGGTTAAAAAAGCAAGGTGATTAAATTAGGGGTCGGAGAGTTAACCGGTTTCTAAAGAAGAACAAAACCCAATAAGGCAAAGCACATTAGTTCAATATTATCATAGCGAAATTCACAAACAACCCTCCACAGAAGAACAAAACCCAATAAGGCAAAGCACATTAGTTCAATATTATCATAGCGAAATTCACAAACAACCCTCCACAGTTTTAGATAAGGAGCACATTAGTTCAATATTATCATAGCGAAATTCACAAACAACCCTCTACAGAAGAACAAAACCCAATAAGGCAAAGCACATTAGTTCAATATTATCATAGCGAAATTCACAAACAACCCTCCACAGTTTTAGATAAGGAGGATTTTTTTTTTTTTTTTTGGGTCAAAATTAAGGAGGAGATCCGTATGTGGTTGGCTCTTGCACATATTTCCTGTATTCTCACTTTAGCCAATGAACTCGATAAACAATGAAAGTCACAACATATATATGAAGTTGCATTTGTAAATCTGCTTATGTGGTGAACATTGAATCGAGATTTATTCTCTCTCCCTGCCCTTTATCTCCGATCTGTAACGATCACATACACATTTTTTTTTTCAAGGAAGGGACAACTTGCCTCTCTCATGAAAAGCTTTCAGTATTGATGACGTGCCTATATGGCGTGCTGTAGCTTAGCCCTTTCTATTCTCTCCCTCTTGTCCAAATCCCTCACGAAAATAAAGTAAAAATCCGATATTTGGTCCCTGGTAAAAATGCATGATTAATTTTTGGTAGCTTGTGCTTTACAGGGTGTACTTAGAACTTCTTAAAGAATGTAGGACCAATGACAATCATAATTCATGTGGTTTTTATAGAAAGTTAAAAGAAGAGGTAATGGAGTTGCTAAGTGGATATTTTGCTATTAAGACATGGTATCTGCACATTGTCTGCGCCTAATTAGCTCTTGTCTGTATTATATAATGGCGATGCTATGGAATACTTTAATATGCTCAACGAATAACCTATACTCTAACAATTACATTAAGAAGAAGAAAAAATATGATTTTGTCGGTTAAAATTCCATATAAACCAATTTAGCCAGACCAACCATAAAACTCACGATTGAAGTCATAATTTAACTCATGATAATCAAAAATATGAAACTGCTAACTCAAGCAAAAATGAATCACTTAAATTTCTATCCGGGACTCTATTGCTCCAAAATCCTTTGTTAGCATTTTCTTCTAATTTTCTCAATTGTAGAGAAAATGATAGAAATGGTCCTTAAACTTCGATCTAATGTGCAATGTTATTCTTGAACTTTTAATTTGTTCAATATAGCTTTTGAACTTTGATTCAATGTTAAATGCGGTCTATGAACCTTTAAATATTTTCATGTAGTTTGGGGAACACATTGAACATTTTCTAATAGTTCAGAAACTATATTGAACAAATTAAAAATTTATGGGCGACATCATATACTGAGTTAAGATTCAGGAATCATATTGCACAAATTAAAAGTTCATGCACAACATTGCACATTAAACCAAATTTTATGGACTTGCTATTATATCTCTTTTTATTAGTGTAAGACCCACTTGATTCCCTCAAAGATATTCATACTGCTTAAATAATCAACTTTAAAAAAAAAAGGATTACCACATATTATTCTTTATTTTCCTTTTTGTCAGCGTCTCTGTAGTGCTCGTCACATGACAAATCTAACTAACCCACTTTCACCTCCTTGCTTTTGCTTAAGGTTTTTTTTTTTTTTTTTTTTTTGTGTGCCTAAAAACTAAAGGACCCCAGTAACCCTAAGTTGTAAGAAGACAAACGAGTAGGGCATGTGATGTAAGGTTGATAATGGAGTCATGAGTCATGACCTGATGATACACTACAGAAGAAAGAGCACACCAACAACAAGTCAACCACGTCTTGGGTTGATGAGCTGATTCATGGGTTTCGTGTCAAAAATAGTTTTAATATATATATTTGAATTGAGGAGGGTATAGCAGATGCTCTTACTTTTAACTTTTGTGCATGGAAAAGGTAAAACCACCCTCGTTCAGCGCAATTATTTACTCCTGTTTATCGAGTTATTTTCTCGTTTGTTTTCTTGCTCTTTTTACTTAGCTCGCGGGGGATTCGAGATGACGACAGGCGAAGACTGACTGACAAATTTTCTTTTTCTTTTGAAGTCTTGGAGTCAGCTTCCTGCGGTTCGTTCAGGTGCTCTCTGGACCACAAAAAGCCTCATATGGTCTCTCTCTCTCTCTCTCTCTCTCTCTCTCTCACATATTTTTCATTTTTCTTATTTTTCTTTTTCCCCTGATTCCAAGAAATGTTTCAGCAAAAGGTTCTTTTTGTGTTGACCCTAACCCTAGCTCTTCTGGGTCCATATTTCACATCCCTCAGTTCACCCTCCTCTTTTTTCTCCATGAGGCCTCAGTTTTTTCTTGGTTTCACTTGTTTTTGGGAAAATGTGGAGGGTTAAGACCACGACTTCCGGATTCGTTTGGAGGTTTCGAGCAGAAAATTTGATGTGTTGTTCTTCTAAAATGAAGTTGATTCATCTTTATCGAGATTTAATGAAATTTTAGGGTGAAATATATCTATATGTCTATTCTTTGAGATGCGTTCAGGTATTCAAGTGTCCATGATATCAATTGTACAACATTTAAGTCGAATGCTTAACTAAATAATTATGTCTCGATTGATGAAAAGCAAATCACATCCACATATCGGGTAGTGAAGATTCATAAAAAATTTCTTTCCTTAAGCTCTAGCCTCAAGTGAGTGTGCCGAGAATGAATCGAATATGAAACTCCACACTAGTAAAAGCTCAAAACTCTAATTAGTTTCTAATTTGAACAAATCATCAAGGCTAAAACTTATGGAAGATAAATAAGTTCAAACGAAAATCAGAATATTTTCTGTTTGTGTCGGCACCCACCAAAGCAAAATCCATTTCCACCTGCCCAATATGTTCAAAACCGAACCATCTTATCTGGATCTTGATTGGCAAACCTTTTTCCCCCTACGTCTGATCCCAAAAGGTCGTAACAAGTAGGGAAATGAGTATCGCACTTTTCTTTACACTCAGTCTCCATCTCTTCTTTCGCAATCTTCTGCGTTCTTCCATTTCTTCCAAATCAAGCAAGAATTTTTCTCCTAAAGCTAGATAAAGCTCCTTTTTTTTCTCTTCCTTTTCTTCTCCTCCTTTTCTTTTTAACCCGCCTTTTTACCCTCTCTCTGTGCGGGGTTTGAATGGAGTTAGAAACTTTATCTCTCTTTCCACAATATAAAGAGTTAAAAGACCTTATCATTATCGCTACCTTGTTTTCTGCTCTTCCCCTTTGTTTCCCATCGCACAGTAACCGCGTTGTCTCTTCTCTCTCTCTCTCTCTCTCTCCTTCCGGGGCCTTTACAGCCTTTCCCTAATTCCTGCGTTGCTTCGCTTCGTTCGCATGGAGTCAAAACCGAAAGCCTAAAACTCAGAACCTACTCTGACCATTTCTCAGTTCACAGGCGTGGAAACAGGATGTAATTGTAACATTCATCGTAAACCCTTTGTTGTCTAGGTTCATTCAGTGCTGGTGTCTGTAGAACTACATTTTCGTATATTGAATTACATACAGAGTTTCAGCGCGATCTATCATATTTCATAACGGACCAAGTACTCATGCGAAGATTTTGGTGGGAGCAAACCATGAGTTACGAGGCATTTTTTTCCCATTTCATCGACCAAATTCCGAATAAAAATATAAGAATAGCTCATTTACGTCATTTATATCTCGTGTATTTTAGTGAACCTTAATTAGAATTTATTTCCTGGATTATTTGGGGTTGTCATGTCACAGCTGGCATTCAAATTCCCCTTAATTCTTTCATGGGTAGCTCGATAGCTGGCGGTGGTCTTAGAAAGGACAAGCATTTGCTGTCGCTCGTGAGGGGGGAACAAAAAGAAAAGAAAAATTAAATTCTTTTTATAAATTGAATTATACCCCCTTTTCCCGGGATGAACATGATAATCATGATAATAATATTAATAATATTAATAATAAAGAGATGGCTCTAAAATGGGAGAGTGGTTGAAAAGTAGGGAAAAGGCCAACTACGCTTTTTCGAGTATATTCAATGGCTTTTTGGGCTAACCCTACTCCACAAGTTTGTCTTTGATTGAGGGGGAAGATTCTCTCCAAGAACCAAACGACGTAGGAAAGACGAACGACGGTGGCATAAGTTTCTTGGTGTTAGAAAATTTCGAGCACGAACATGTAGGCCACGACATATTGAATTTCGTATTCAATGCTGCGACAATTTAATAAAGAGCAGGATGGAACAATTTCTGAGCAAGACCATTGTATGTCGTTCACGCCGATTTTGAGATTTTGGCAATTTGGAATTTCATGTACATACACTCTTTGTTCAAAAGCTAGGAAAACGGGTTTTCTTTTTTTAATTGCCTATGCGGTACTAGAAATGAATTGTTTATTACAGCCTTAATCTGCGCTCTTTCAGTATGTGTTTGGGACTTTATTGTTCTTTACAATTGAAACTCAGGACTTAATTGCATAAAAGGAAAAAGACTAATGGATGGATTACATTTTTCAAAAAAGATTTTGGACTCAATCGCATTGATAAAAATGTTTATGATTTGATCGTGGTCTTTACCTAAATTATAAAAACTTCTAATACATTTTTGTGCATTATCTTATGTCAACTTTTTACACACTAAATGTTCTTGTCCATTTGTAGCCCTTTTCACTGTTCATGGCTTGGCGAGCGAAATAATTAGATGTCATAATCCCAGTACATCAAAGGTAATGGAGGCCGAACCGAACACCAATTATTTTCGTTATCATCATAATTGCATGGTACGGGATTTGGATATCACATCAATCGTACGAAAGCCCGCACTTTAAAATTCTATCATTTCGATTGGTATGGTTGAAGCGTGATTTTTCTTTCTTTTTCTTTTCTTTTTTTTTTTTTTTTGGTCTTTTCGATTTCAGATCGTAAAGGGTGTATTATAAAGAGTAGAGGATGAGGCCATCAGGCCCATGAATGTAGGAAAGCCAGGCCCAGCTTGGTCAACTCGACGACTTCGCATTCCGGTAATCCCCAACATGAAGCCCCACTTTCTGAGTCAATGTTAACTTTTCTGAACTAAAAGAAAAGGTCAATACTAACTTTTGTTTAATTAATGTGAGTTGTTGAGAAAAGGATGGGGAAATTGGAATTTTAGGGTAAAAACAGCTCTGTTGACCGAGGTTGACCCTCCTTTTTGCTCAAAAAGTTAGGTCTATTCGAGTCAAAACTAACTTTATTAAAATTAGGATGGAGTCCCAATGGGCAGACGATTAGTCAAAAGAACCTTTCTTGATTTACCCTCTTGAGGATTAGGAATTGGCTTTCTCAAGGGGAAGAACCACGCAAATCTCGAGAATGTTGACTTTTGAAGAAAAGGGAAAGTAATTCTTTGAATGGGAAACGAAGTGGCTCCAGCGATGTTCAAATGTGGCTTTATACTCAGTTCACACTTGGGGGATATTATTTGGTATAATTAGAGTCAGAAGTGCAAGATTTTAAGGCGAAATTGATAGATTTTTAAGATGATGAAAAGGGTAACTTTGGTTGGAGGAAAATTAGCCCTTCAATCAAGAGAGTTCAAGACAATCTACTACAGTTAGACGTTTGGTGATTAAGCGTTATGAGGGGGAGAAATGCGGTATGATCATGTAAGCTAATGATATTCTCCTAAAACTCTTAAAATATGGAGGAGAAAATAATTTAATGAAAGTTTTGTTTCGCCAAAAATGGTTGATTTGGAAGACATTTTCTTAAAAGTGATCGTTTATATTGATTGAAATAATTAACCAATAAAAAAATTTATTTTCATTATCGACAACAATTATTTAAATATTTTTATGAACTATAAAAATATTTTTCATCCATTTATTTCTATAGTGATCTGAAAGAGTATTTCTAAAATAATTTTTTTTTAACTTATTCATTTTCTGCAAAACAAGCGGAGTTAAAGAAGAACAAATAATCAAAGTGAGCAATATACAACATGCCTAAGAAATAAGCATCCAACATGCATGAATATGCCATAAAAAAAAAAATCACATAAGAAGAAAACGCATGTATCTAGTCCAAATATATGAAAATTTAAAACAGACGTATAGGCTACATGAGCTGCTAGATCTAATGGTGTAAGCGGTTACGATAGGATTGTATTTGATTATGTCAGAATTTTTATTTTATTTTTAATTCAAAGGGTTAACAAACAGATGAGTATATACGTAAATGGGAAATATTTGGATTCCTCCCCTTGATCATGTACAATACAAAGAACTATAGTTTGCTGGATTTGTCGAAACTGTCAAAACAATCTAGCAGGACTATATCGCAAGTAAGAAAAATTCGATCCTTCAAATTCGACCCTTCTTTTCTGGACTGGTATTGCATAAGTCTTCGAAATAGCAGAAAATCAATCTTGCATAATGAAAATTGATGTGATTACACGTACTTGTCAGTATCGAAAAAGGGTCCACAAATATAAGTCGAGACGGGCACACAATGCAGCATACTTTTTGGCATGGTCAAGAAGCTCATGTAAGGAGACTCCCCGATTCAAAAGCTCAAGTTGAAATACAAGGGGAATCATACTTTTTGGCATGGTCAAGAAGCTCATGTAAGGAGACCCCCCGATTCAAAAGCTCAAGTTGAAATACAAGGGGAATCATCCTACAATGAGATGGAAAATGATGACCATAATAGTTGCTGGTGGACAGAAGAGGTGATTTGCTACAGACATGCTAGATCGACATCGTCGAGTCTTATTCAGGTAGACGAATCGCGATTTCATTGAATTATGTGAGAAATCCGATAATACATGATGAATCGTTGTGGTTCTCGAGCCAGCCGTTACTTTGACTCGCCGGACCACAAAATACATGACTTGTGGAAGCATTATTTCATTAGGCTTCCGAGGGATTACTAAATAATCAGATGGCCTCCTTGGCAAAGGAGGAACAAGATTGATATTGAAGAGGCACTCAGAAGAGAGGAGAGTTTCTTTTTAGACCTCTAGGCAATGCAAGTTTTCCGTGTCGTGTTTCCTCTCCTCATCTTTGCTGAGAGAAGCACCGGGTTGAGATACTCGTCTCTCTAAATGGTCGAGGAAATCCATAATCACAGGATCAGTCCAAGGAGCTCCGAGAGGAGCCTCTGCACCTGCAGCCCACCCAAGATGACCGCCTTTTGGAGTCACTATCAACAAGCAATTCGGATTTTCCTGCAGTGAGAAAAAGTACGTCGAAGAAAGGGATTACACATGTGAACAGGACATCAGATGCACACGGCATACACAAATTCATAAGGGCAACAATGAGAAATTGAGGTCCTATGGACGTTTTGAGCTCAAGTAATCACTGGAGGAGAGAGCGAGAGGGTACATGCTTCTGTCAGCCTGTGTTAACATGTGTCCATATATCATCATTTCGGGAATAGAAAAATTTTATTTCCCTTGAATGAGAAAAAGGAGATAACAACACGTGCCTTACATGCTTTAGGTCGGCTCTCTCGCTACTCTCGACCAAATTTTCAACTGACATTTCAATTTCTAGTTGTCTCTGAACTCTTTTATCCAAAAAAATGTTGCATTGCACGTGTTCCTCTAGAAATATTATCAGGACACCACTTAATAAGAATGTGCTTAGTTTAGATATGCAAGTCACTAGGCCTTGCATGTTACCTTTAAATTAAGAAAATGGTGAGAGTTGATTAAATTAAATTAAAGAACAATCCACGAGCTACAGAATCTGTCATTCCCAAGATGGATCAGTGTCTGACTGAAACTAATATGGCGGTCTATACTGCGGAGAGTTTTTCAGATATAGTGAAGGGAGGATTTGAGAGGGAAGTATGAAGACATTCGAGGCATAAACTAAGTTAGCTACCTCCGAAGAAGATAGTCAAGGTGCTACAGCTCACTAAACTGTATGAATGCACAATATCCCATCTGAAAGAGATATTACCGAGTTTCTTCCACAATCAGAGGTAGTGGTCTGCTGGTGGTAGAGACAACAGAGGCAACTGAGATTTACTAATCGATGCTCTAACCATCACTTAACACCACATTAGGGAATGGACATATAAAGAGGAAGGCATAGGGATGAGGGTCAGTAACTAAAATTACATCCGTTCTGTGGCCTATTAAAGAATCTTGGAGGAAATCATTGACATAATTTAACACTTCTACGAATGAGATGTTCAGGGAGAGGGAGACACTTCAGAAGATAAAGTCGTGTTGCAGTAAGCCCTTTAATACAAGGATTGGGATCTTTATGACGAACCTTGATATCTTCACGAGGAATTCCCCGAGCTGGCGCAATAGGATCATTTGCAGCCTGAGAAGAGACCACAAGTCTTGAATAAAAGCTTGAACAGAAAATTTCTACACTAGGAGCTGAAAATATCTATTCTATGCACAATCCTCCAGTCAAATCAGTTGTTTTTTTTATTATACCAAACTTCAGTCATATCTACTTAGCATCCTAATCATATTATATCTCTCCCTTTTATTCTTCAATACAACAACATTCAACAACTCAAGTCATTCAATAAAGCTTGAGAAATAATCTTGATCCCTTTGGCATTCAGAATGATTCCAAGCTACAGGTTCTCAGTGCAAACCAATTTCTCGTCATTAGGAACTTTGACATTTGTAGTAATTTAAACTTCATTGAAAACTATAAGTCAATCAAATGTTTTTGAATGTTCATCTGATTGGATGTGTTTCATCAGAAAATCTTTTTTATTAACTTACCATCCAGGAAACTCTTCCATAGTACATAGCAAAAGTGTTTTCATGGATAACCAGCTGAACAGAACATAGTATCATATCTAGGACTATTGGGTATATCTTATTCATTTCTTTGACTTACAGTAGTATACTTTTTCTATGCTCTTTGGTTATTTCCTGTAACTTGAATAAGCATATGTCCTTACAGAACTTAAAACATGTAAGATTATAGTCCACAAAATAAACTGAACATATATTCCTGCAATTCTTCCTTTACTTGCAGATGATTCTTGGGCATGTTAGAAAGGAAAACAATGAGCCGTACCAAGCTTCTAAGTATGTGTCTTATCTTCTTGCGTAAAAAAATTCTCCAAGAATAAAATTTGCCTGTTTTTAATTAAAAAGTAACCAATCTCAGGTTTTCAACACCTGCCCACGTCCTTATTCTAGCAGCCTTATCAAAATTGAGACCCTTAAAGGGTAATTTAATTTCTCTGTGACTCAACAAGAGTAGCAATTTGAAACAGATCATTTAATTGCAAGCATATAAAGCACACACCCAGCTCTGAAATGACATTTTTAAACTCCATAAATAATTTATATATAAACGTATCATTGTTAGACCGACAAGCATTGCAACTCGAAGGACCATCTCTTCCATTTTTATAAGCAAATCTATATATCTACATGTATATAGAGATCCCATTTACTGCAGATGCATATTATAGTGAACATGACAAATGAATAATCTAAAAGCTCCTCTCTTTTTTTCAGAAATGGTACAACAGCAATTCATCGAAATAACATAAAATGAGAAATCTCTTGATAACCTGTATGCACAGTAAAGGCTTGCACACATGCTTTATGGTATCCGAACTGCTTGAATTAGCATAGTAGTCATCGGCTGACTTGAAACCAAATGAAACTGCAAGCATAATAACAATGTGTGATTACACTGGTCACATGTAAGACACACAGAAATGGTCACAGGGCAAAATTTCATGATTTTGGATGATGCATATACTTGATGTCCAAAACAATACACATGCTCCTGCAGGCCCATGAACCCACTAGCACCAAAGGCATCCATGTCAACAAGAAAAACATACCACGGGTCAATCCTTCATCGAACTCTTTGACGGTTTTTGCATTAGCAGCCAATGTGATATTATATTCGCCACCCATGTCTTCAAAAAGGAGGAGATGCCTGTATGAAGTATGATATAACTCTGCCTCTATTTTTAGAATGAGAGAAATCTATTTATGCATGAAAAAGAAGTACAGGATTACTTCTTAAAGATCTCCCGTAGAGAACGTGCAAGAGCTTTGTCATAAATATTGTTAAAGCCCTTACGGAAATCCTCATCTGCAATGACTAAATTGAAAGGATTACACATTGATACAGCTCCGGAAAGAGGGCAAGTATGAGATTCCTGAGAAAAAGACATTGTGAAAACATTGATGAACCATGAGTATACCATGAACCAGGAATTTAAAGGGCGACAAAATGTAAAGAAAATAGAAACTAACAATGCTATCCAAAGCTTAGAATAAAAACTGATCCCTCCCCCCACCCTAGCCTTTTTTCACCAAGAGCAAGTACAAAAAATAGAGTAAACTGCTTCCATGTAATACATAAACCAAGACCAAAGTAGTCAAAAAAACTTACTGTTGTAGAGAAAAGGGCAACACAACCAAAGTATTTTCTTAAGATAGAGAATGCCACAGCACCAGAATGTCCTTCAAATGCAAACCCATCTTAGACAACAAAAAATTCTCTGAGGAGGGCAGTGATTTACCCGAACTCTTCAAAACAAATTTTTAAGGAATATTTTGGCAAAACTAGTTTTATTGGTCTAGGCCTATATCTATGCAGAGTTAAGAAGAAACGAGCTGAAGAAAGCCTTGTAACTCGATTATAAATTCTAAGTATCATCACAGATCCCATATTGTTCTATCGTAGAAATTACTATTAAGATCTGGTAAATCGAAGACAGTGTTTACATACGTACGACATCAGAGCAGAACTGGGCACCAAAACTCAATTACCTTACCTCTCCAAGATAGCGAACGAGAATGTTTGCCCCGAGAGACCAGCCAACAGCATATAAATTGGCTTTAGGATACCGATCACCCACGTGGGCTACTACTTGACGTAGATCACCCGTAAACGAAGCTGAATAGAACTGTGCGCAAGCAAAAAAGTTGCTATCAGCGCACAATAATTCTAGTGAAACTATATTTAGAGTCAGAGTCTTTTAGTCGCATCCCACAGTTAAGTTGATCACAAATCAAGAACGGCTGCAATAATAAGAGCCATATCGCCGTACAACAATTTCTCTGTAGAAGAGTCCCATTCATCAGTCCTGGATTAACAGCTTGCAGTATCGAATTGTCCAGGAAAAATGAGAAAGATAAGGCATGCTGAATGGGTTGGATTCTATTACCTGAGGTGTGGTGACCGGACTATCTCCACAGCCACGGCTATTGAACACCACGACTCGCCATCCCTTGCTTCTAGCTCTCAACAACATATGCCTCACGTAAGTATCTCCGCTGCCACCCGTCAAACCAGGCTGCAATCAACCACTAGATCGAACTCAATTCAACATTACAGATCGCGACAAATAGCTCGAAGAAAGCATTATACTCCAGTCTAATCACAAGCCAGTGCTTTGTACAAAAGCTATGCAAGTGCAAGAAAATCGGGCCATCACAAAGCATAAACAGCATCGGACTTTTACTACATGGATCGATGGGATGAAACCCATCTCCATCTTGTCGTGGTTTTCCAAATTATCCAGTAAAAATAGCATTTTTCTTCCCTAAATTACGAGCTTAGTTCCTCCAATTTGTGGGCAACCAAACGGAAAACAATCGAGAGAAACGCATGAATGCCGCCACGTACCAGCAAAATCAGGACCGGCGAACCCGGCGGCACGCTGCGGTCGTCGCCGGAGACCCAATCGAGGGCGACCGCGCCGCCGTCGTGCGTGCGGAGGCACTCCCGCCGGAGCCTGACCTCCGGGAGGGACCGGAAGAAGGAGGCGAAGATCGTCTCGACGTGGCGGTTCCAGCCGACGACGGGGAACGGGGAGTACGGCCGGTCGAGCGTCGTCAGAGCCGGGAGGAAGAGGTCGCGGCCTCCACCGAGGACCTCGAGGGAGGGATGGGGGCCGGACATGGCGGGCCCGGCGCGGGCGGCGGAGACGGCGGAGACGCGGCGGAGCGGGGCTGCCGGCGGCGGGGGGGCGAGGCCGCGGAAGGAGGAGAGCAGCGGCGGCGGCAGCGAAGAGCCGAAGCAGCACCTTGGCATTTGGTCGCCGCCGGGCTTCGCGATCAGGCCGTCGCGAGAGAGGCGTTGAAAATGGCGATTCGGGAGTGTTTTCCGGTGAGACTGCGAGTCGTATTAAAAAAGGCCACGTCAGACGACCTATTAAAGGAGCTGGTAACGTTTCTTCTCTTTTTTTGTTTTCAAAGGAACATAAAAAAAAAAAGTGTTTTTATTTTGAGAAACGATTTTTGATCAAAAAATGCGTTTGGTAAATTTGTTTGAAAATAAAAAATAAATAAAAATTTTAGTAAATTTTATTCTTTTGTTTCTTTTAATTTTTTAATATTTTTATTTTATTTTTCATTTTTTCCTTTATTTTTTATTTTTTTCCTTTCGGCCGGTGCCTCCCGATGGGGCTTGGTCGCCGGCCTCCGGCGACTGACCAAAAAAAAAAGAAGAAAAGAAGAAGAAAAGAGAAGAGAGAATAAGAAGTGTTTTAAAATTGTTTAGACAAAGTAAGTTTTTTTTTGTTTTGACTTTTTTTTGTTTTTTGATTTTGAAACAAAAAAACAAAAAAACAAAAAAAACATAAACGCAACCAAACGCGTGTTTTATGCTTTTTTTGTTAAAACAAAAAAACAAAAAAATTGTTCAAAAACAGAAACAATAAGTGTTTTCATGCAAGCCCTTAATAACTATTTATTTAGGATGATGTTAACCGCAAGAATATGTTTATGTAAAAATTATTATAGATAAAGAAAATATTTTTATTACAAGCGATATGAACCTTCATTTTTAAAAATATATTTTCCAAATCATTAATTCAAAATTTTTTCAATTATTATTTTTTTTTTGTCGGTCCTATCTTACTCTACTACTACTCTAATCTCACTCTTAGACTTTTGCGATATCTTCTTATAAAGTGTGAGAATGGAAATCCACACTTAAAACTAAATTGTCCACATCCCAACATTTCCTAAAAAAGTGAATATTCAAACCCCCACCTCCTCCTTCCAATTGTTAATTACACATGTTATGAGAAAGTTATATATATTCAAAATCAAATCCATGCTCTAACTACTTAAAAAGTTTCATTGAATGCATTTTGACAACACTCATTCATTTTACAAGCTATTAAGTATTGCGGGTTCGAAAACCTCTTAAAGAAGCTCTTTAATAAAGGAGAGATGACACCCAATTGATACATTTTACTTGGGATTTTGTTCATGAATATCTAGAGGCACTTGTTAGACACCCAACTAAGAAAAAATTATGGTATTTTATGTACTATTTGCCCATCCTGTCATGTGTAATCAAATTTTTGAAAATTGATTATTTCGCTACAAAAAATATTGGACAAGCGCTCTGAAACTACATGTTCCACTTTCTCATTGCCTTGTACTCTCATGGCCTTATTAAAACTGTTCAACTAATCGAAAGAATTGAAACAAAATGGGCCAACCCTTCCATAACATCTTCGCATTCCGATCAACAAAGTCAAGGGCTAACACAACAAAAAATTCGCCAATGTCAATGTTAGTAAGGAAAACCACCTACAAAAGCAAGATGACCTCCTGAGTCTTTTTTTTAAGAGTAGGGTTTTATTAACAATAACAAAGAAAATTCGTTAATTTATAAAGCATTGTCGTCTTCGTATTTGGGATGCATCAAGTCATCCATCAATTATATGAGGATGGATATATAAAGATGGTTAAAAATCGACCCAAATGGCACCGATTATTTGGGACCCTTTAAAGTTTGGACCAACCATTTTGTTTTGTCCCACCCCAGTTTGGTAAGCTTTGTCTTGGGAAGTTGTCTTTGAAAGCGACAAACGCTCCCAGTGGCCAATCATGTTCTAACTTGTTCTTTGTTGTTATTGACTTGTTTGAGAATGCCACCGTATCCTAATTCGACGCGTACGTTTCTACTATTTTGAAAGTGGAAGGATTCAGCAAGATGTAAGCATGGTATGTCTTTCACATGCAATTTTATTTGTTTGACAATGTACGTATGGACGGAGGAAGTCCATGGTGGAGGATCCTTTCGCAACCTTTGATGTAAAGGTTTGCAAAGGATGTTTATATTGGGAAAGAAATCTAAAATATAATTGAGACTACCCAAAAACCTTTGTAATTGGGTTTTGTCTTTAATCTCATCGGGAATTTATCGGTAAAAGAGATTGATCTTTCTATGGGAGTGATGGTGCTTAAATGGATGTAATGACCTAAAAATCTAACCTTGGTCTTGAAGAGTGCAATTTTAGTAGGAGAGACTACAAGACCGTTTTGTATGATTATTTTTATGAAAGTAGATAAATGTTTGAAATGCTGTTCTATATTGGAAGAGAATACTAGAACATCATCTATATAAACTATGATGTATTGAGAATAAGGATTGAAAATCTCGTTCATAATTCTTTGGAATTACGAAGGGGCATTTTGAGCCGAATGGCATAACATTCCATTCGTATTGGCCAAAAGGTCGTAAAAAGGCTGTCTTGTATTTATCATTTTCACTTACTTGTATTTGCCAAAATCGATTTCATGTCAAATTTAGAAAATATTTTTGATCTACAAGGTCTGTTTAGCAAATCTTTTTTATTGGGTATAGGGTATCTTATCCATCTAAGGGCTGTATTAAGAGGTTTGTAATTAATAACTAACCGGGAACTCCTCTTTCTAGTTCAGCATTTTTATTGACATAAAAAGCAGAACAACTCCAAGGGGATTGGCTTTTTCTTATGAGTTTTTTATTTAAAAGATCTTGTATTTCGCTTGACAAAATTTTAAAACTTCTTGGTTCATTTGAGTTGGGCGGGCTTTGGTAGGAATTTTGTTTTCAGAAAAATCATGTTCATAAGGTAAATCAACGATATGTTTTTTTCTTTCCCAAAAGGCATTGGGTAAAGTAGAACATATAGTTTTTTCTATGTGTTTTTGTAGAGAAGCTATCTTTTCTATGATGTTTGGTTTTATAAGATTCTCTTCTATTCTTTTAAACTCTAAATCTTCTTTTAGAAATTCAAGTTGGTTTTCTTTGTCTTTTATGAGGCAATTTATTTCTGAAATGGAATGTTCTTGTAAAATATTAAGACTTCTTTTCTGTGGTTTTGTTATGAAATTGAAGGTGATTTTTTTGGCTATACCTTCATTTTTCACGTGGTGGTGGTGGTTAGGATGACACGACTCTTAATTTTTTATTAATCCTACAATATTTTGAAATATGACCTTTTCTACCACAAGAATAGCATTTAATGTCTTTAAAATTTTTCTATCGAATGAGGTCTATTTTGGTTATTCGGGTGTCTTTGTTTATTCCTACGAAATGGAGGTTTGTTGTGATGTTTCTTTGTTTCTTTCTCAGGAGGACAAGTTCCCTTACATTTTGGTTTTTTTTTTTTCATTATAAGAGGGGTCGTATTGAGCACAAAAATCTCCTAGACTCCTATTGGTGAGGGATTGTTCTTCCTTGAGTTGTCTTTGTAATTTGATTGTATTACACATTTGTGTTCCTTGTCTATAAACATAAGAGACTATTTCTCCATAAGAAAGGAGATCATAAGGAATTTGGCCGCCGTAATCTTCCCTAATTTTATCTCTAACTTGGTCACCTATAATCTGCGAGGTAAACCAGCTAAGAATTTTTCTTTCCAAAAGGGTTGATTGCGGTCGGGTCTAATAAGAACCCTTTGAAAGAAAAGCTCTTTGTATTCTCTAAATCTTCCTAAGGATTTGCAACGCATATTGGAAAGGAGATCTTGGTTTCTATCCCTAATATGTGAAGGATCTCCTACAAAGTGTTGTGAAATGGAATAGATAAGGGTATTAACCGCATCTTGGATGAGATGACCTTGATCATCATCCATGCGTTGACCAAAATCATCTACCTTATAAGCAGTTAAAATTTGTGTCTTTTGTTCATCTGTCGTAGTTATCCCACCAACCTTTTAGCTGTCCGGTAGAAACCAGCTACTAAAAGATTAGCAACAGCATGGTCGAAACATCTTGCTGTGTTTTGTAGGCATTAGCAAGCATCACCATGTTGTTAAGAATGTTCATAACATTGGTTTCGCAACACCATCAATGTTCCATTCATAGATGGCGTCGGGGAGAGTATTTATTCTGTATTTTTGCGATGATTCTTCTTGGGCAATGTCTCGGTGGGGTAGCTCTACTATAATAAAGTTTACGTGGTTGTCTCCAATTGAGTCTGTTAATTTCATTGATGACTCATTATCGAGATTATCGAGGGTTTGGTTAGGGTATTAATGGTGGGTTGGTGCGGAGTGTCTCTAATGATAATATTCGGAATTTAGGAGTGTCTAGTATAGGATCGGGTTCTATCTTTGATTTTCCTAAGAGTTTTTTCTTTTGTTCTATAGCTTTGGCAAACTCGGGCTAAGATTTTGGAAATTCAAAGGCTTTAAAAATGGGTTTTTGAGAGTGTCAACTTGTGGTGTAATAAGTTTGAGTAGGGTTGGAAGGTGGATTCTATCCTATTCTTTGTTTTCCTATGGTTACTAAATGTTGATTAGTAAAATTGTTTTGTTCAATAACTTTGTGGGTGTAGAGAGAGTCTCCTTTGTCTGGAAGTCTAAAAGGAGTGTTTGTAACCTCACTATCTCCATCTTTGTATTTTTATTCTCCTAAGGGGTGGATGATTGGATTCTATGGTTTCACCATTATCAAGTTTCCACTTATAATGATGATCTAAAACAAATATTTCTTTTGACTCAAGGAATTGTTCTTCTAGCCAATCAAAGAAAAATATATGGACTTCATATTCATATATGTAGTCGTAATATTTTTGTTTGATGTCTTTTGCTTCATCAGCAAAGGTTTTGAAGAACCATTCTACGATTTGTTTGTTGTTTTCGAATTAAATTCTTTATTAAGAAAAGCTTTGTTAGGCTCAAAGTGTTTTTCTAAAACATTAAGTTCGGCATCTATCATTTGTGAGTAGGTAGGAGAATGATGAGGAGAATCTGTATTTCCTAGGGCTGGTTCGGTTGGTTCGGGCTGATTTTGTTGATAAAGCGGCACGGAAATGCACGATCTATTATCTAAACCACTAATTTCTGGTTCAAGAGGTGTCTCTCATGGTTACTTCTCTTGGTGGAAGGAGGTAAAGGTGTTGTTTCTCTTGTGGGAGTGTCTCTATGTATACTAGGAGGAGGAGTGTTTCGTGCGTACTAGGAGGAATGGTGATTATAGGAGGAAGATTAGGATTAAGATCTATGGACCTCGTATAAGAATTATGAAAAGAAGGACTAGATCTTGAATCAAAAGACCTTCTAGGAAATCTAATGGTCACTCTTCCTTACGGATGTTGAATGACATTAGTCGGATCTGTATTTTGAACAACTTGTTGGGGAATTTGGTTTTCTAATTCCCATTGTTCAGTAAAGTAACTTGGTTCCAATTAATAGACCTAGGAATTGTTGTATTAGCTCTAGAAATGTCGGTTTGGAGGAGAAGTGTTTCTCCTCGAGGACTATGTTTGAAAGCATTTTCTCCAAAGGCGGAGGACATGGCTTTATAATGGATTCTATAAACAAGGGCTAAAGGAATAGAACCATCTGCCACTTTGTAATTATGGGTTTTGATTTGGAGTGTTAGGGCTCTAAGAACGTTCTTATCTTTGAGAGATACAGAAAAATTGGGATAACAATCAAAATGTATGGGTCCTTTGCAGAGACTTGTCTCTACGGTACCAAGAATGGATTCATCATAGTTTAAAAGACGTGAATCACTTAATACTAACAGAATGGAAGTATTAAGACCTTCTTTAGTAAGAGGTTTGACTCCTACTTGGACTAGTCCTATATGAATGTAATTGTATTTTTGTTTGTGTTTTTGGATGGACTCTTTGTTTAAAAGATGTAATTTTTCATAGGAATTAGAAAGAGGGACATCTCTTTCTTCGGTGGATATGACATAGTCGATTTTTTGAAAAACTTCAACTTTGATTGTTTGTATATTTCCTTAAGCTGTATTTTAGGAATTTCCCAATTTTCTATAGATTTGTTGAAATCTTCTATTCTTACTTCTTCTCTATGTATAGGACTTGGATCTGAGTCCATTTGTGATAGAGAACTAGAGGAAGATGTAGATCTTCTATGTAAGCTCATACTTAAGATCGGAACTATTCCTTCTTGAACCGTTCTGAGAGCTAAACCAACGGTCTAATGACCATTCAAGGACTTACGGCCTGGACCACTCTGTAGAAACAAGAAGGATGCCAACGAATGGCTCTCGATCTAAGTGTATGTTCTTACAAAGATTATCTATACCTTCCCACTGGCTCGATACCAAAAATATATATATATATATATATATAAAGATGGTTAAAAATCGACCCAAATGGCACCTGGACCCTTTAAAGTTTGGACCAACTCCCACCCCAAGCGACAAACGCCCAGTGGCCAATCATGTTCTGGGCCATTTTTCACGTGGTGGTGGTGGTTAGGATGACACGACTCCGGCCGGCTTCGCTTCATTCCCGTCCAATCGTAGCGGTCGAGACACCAGGAAAAAAAAAAACACATCAAGAAATATATTTGGCGGCATTTCAAATCATTTCTTTCCTTTTCTTTTTGCATCGGCTTTCAATGTGTCGCGGATTTTTTGTACTGGAGTGCAAAGGCGTTGATAAGTCTTTACGAGCACATTGTTATAAGGGCCTTATGCCTATCATAGAATGTTTAGATTAAGTAATTATTATTTTACAATACCGGTATCTTGAAATTCAAAGGTTAACAATTTTATCGACGCAAGCCCACAAAAATGTTGATAGTCATTGTTTCTTCCCACGAGAATGTTATAAATATGGTTAATAAATCAACGAAAATCAATAAATTAATATGCGTTTTTTTCTATTTACGTATCTATTAAATTCTTGAATTTCCTAAACTTTTCTATTCATGTATCTATTGAATTCATGAATATCCTAGATTAATATATCTTTTAGTTCATGTATTTATTGAGTTCACGAATCTCTTGAATTAACGTGTCTTTGGATTCACGTATTTCTTAATTTATGAATTTCATGGATACATATGTCCATTTAATTCATGTATCTCTTATGTACATGAACTAAAAATCTCTATAAATAGATAGAAACATAGAGCTTCGTTACGGTTTTCGTTTTGATTTTTCCGACTCAATTCTATCTACTCTTCTGATTTTTCTAAGTATGTTGATTCAATTGAACGATTCGATTGAGTCACGTTTGTATAGTGCTAATCCAAACAGGTTCAATGTATTGTATCTTGGGAGGCAAAGTTCATGCATCTGCAGAGCACCATTGGTAGGAACTAATCGCCTTAAAGAGATTCGGATATTCGTACCTCACTTATAATTTTATGTTATTTTTCCAATGATATCTTATTTTCTTATTTTTCAAAATTTGTAAGAAGGATATTATAAAGTTGTGATCGTCTTCATTACATTGATGATCTGATTACAACAAATAGTATATCTTCTCTAGATTAATTTCCAACAGAGAATTACGCAAACTCGTATGAACTTTTGATAGTTAATTTTCTTATCTACAGCTTTCAAACTTTCCCATACTTAGATATCTTATTAAAGTTAGGATCCTCACACTTTGATTTGGGATTACACAATCAATTCTTAACTTTTTAATGGAGTCCATTCAATAACTCCTAACGCGAGAAATCTTATGTGCCTCTCAAGTCGATGGGGGTAGAGACACGTAAGTTTCGAGAGTAGGTTGTGACTCCCACGCCCTACAAGAGGCAGGGCACAAGTCTGCGAGTGAGTGTAGAGTAGGAATAGAGTAGAACTGACAAAAAAAAAAAAAATCGATGATCGCATGGCATCTAAGAAAGACCACGTGGGAGAAACATTGGTTTCCCGTGCAAGAAACCCACTAAGTGAGAATTTGAGACTCGATTGCATAATTTTTTAAACATCAACGGCTTAGTTAGTGAAATTTTGAAGAACTCGATTGACCCACAACGAGAACTCTAATAACTCATCGTGCACTCAACCCAAGAAAAATAATTACAAAAAATTATAATCTAAATGACAGTCTAAGCTTAATTACTTCATACTTGTTAGAAGTATAGGAATACCAAACTAGTTTTTACGATTCGATTGCTAAAACAAAGACCAGTAGATGTCATACACGTTGCCCTTTTTCATCTTCCACATCCAAATGCTGAATGAAAAAAATTGGATAGTAACATGAATTGTTCATAAACTTTAATTCAATATGCAATGTTGACCCTGAACTTGTCGTATATATTCAGTTTAATCTTTAAACTATATAAAAATGTATAATATTATTCTTCTAGTCCGTTGACTAAATTGAACATATATCAAAGATTTATGAATTACATTGAACAATTTAAAAGTTTGTGAATAACATTATATATTAGGCTAAAATTTATAAATAACACTGTAAATCGAACAAAAATTCATAGACCATTTACGTCATTTTCCCAAATAAGTTTTGCTTTGTGGCCGCATTGATCGATGAGATCATCATCGATCCACATTTCCACGTCCCTTTTTTTGCCCCACAGTCGTGCATTTGCAAAATGAAGGGTGCCCACGCACTTCGACAGCGCTTTTGCGTTGGGCCACGATCCCGTCTCGACGCTTCTGGGTTGGGTCAGTGTGGTGGCCCGTTGCGAAGTGGCAATCAGCCGGTATGGGGCCCAAGTACAACCATTCCCTGGGGGTCCTCCGGACGTACTTGTCCAGAGCCTGGACCCGGTCCGGTCGACCCGATGCGCGATCACCGTCAAGTGTTGCGAGATCGGCGACGCGAGCCTCACGTGGGATCCATAAAATCGACGATTATGATCCGCCCGGTGCGGCAGACCGGATCTAGAAAAGCGAGTCCCCCTTCCGGTAGCTTGAGTGGGCTCTCATTGCTTGGTCGCGAGCTCTCCCGTAGGCACCGTGCAATCTATGCTTGCACCGTACCAACATCGTCGGCCTAGGAGAATGGACCTTAGTGGGTAAATGAATACTTCATTATTGTACGTAACCCCAGAAGAGGGTCAGAACAAGTGGAAGAATTGTCACTTATGGTGACTTGTATCTCAACCACGATTTTGTTCTAGAAGAGGATTTGATTTTCAATCCGAACTTGATTGACTGTTGAGAAGTTGAAGATGTTAGATTTGGGATATGAAGGACATGAGTTAGACATCTTTTTATTTCTGAACGATCGGTCATATTCTCAAATTCATTCAACATTTGAAGTCCCCTAAAACGGAGAAATATTTTCTTAGATCAGAGCCATATGAACCAAATATCATTGCAATCATCGAAATCACTTGGAATTCATGTTGGACTCCCTGCCATTGCCACCAACCGTTGTGATTGTACAATCCATAATACTTCAAAATCTATCACGTATACGACCCTCGATAAGATAATCCATGTACTTGAAGATCTATCTCCATCATCATACATCCCTAATATGTCCAAGAATTGCATCATAGCTCCATACCCACCAAATCCACAAGAGCATGGCAAAAGCAACCCAAGCAGCCATAATGAAAGCGAAAGCACTCCTCACCCCCTCCAAGAAAGGAGGAAGGAAAACAACAACGAAAATGATGAAAAGCAAGAAGCAAACAAAAGAGAAATTCAATAAAAAAAAGAGGAAAAAAACGGTAGCGGTAAAGGACAACTGAGGGAAAGCCCTAAAGCCGTGCTTCCTGTGACTGCTTTTAGAAGGGAGCGGAGGGCAAAGCAAAAGGTGGTGGCATCATGTGGTCCAAGGCATCAATGAGTGCCCCTGTCTTCCCAAGGCACCCCTCTCTATGCCCTTTTTTTTTTTTTTTTTATCAATTTCCATGCTTTTGTGTTGGGGCTTGGGGGCCTGGGATGGAGTTTCGCGTCCTTTTGTAGAGCTTGTCCTTTTTGACTTTGGTTTTCATGTGGTGTTCCATGTCTTCATCTTTCGCCTTTGTCATTGGTCTCCTGCCTTGAGGTGAAAGCAATCAATCATAGCGGCTGTCTCAAGCATGGAGATCACACCAGAAGTCTTGGATGGGTTTAGAATGGCAATCTGAGTTTTTTTTTTTTTTTTTGGGTGTGTCGGTGGAGGAGGCGGGCCTATGCCGACGGTTTCGACGAGCCGCACATCCGCTATCCGATTTCGGTTTAAAAAAAGAAACAAAAAAGAAGAAGAAACTTGATTAAGAGATTCGGAATACAATCAACATAAAATGCCAGTCACTTTTGAAGGTAGGATCAAGTCATTTACCAAAGGAAACATTTTCAATGGAATAAAGATACAGTAAGGATGCTAATGAGTTTACCACACATTTAGAGAACATTTGCACATCGTCATTTGATGATATTTGATAATAGCGATGATTTTTCTTGACACCACTATACAGGTATAAACTATGAAGTAGATAGTATGAGATGATCGTGATAGTATAATTTTCATATACTTCTTATAATAAAACCACGGAAAAAAAAGTATTCCACGGTCAAAATACGAGCCTTTGACTAGGTTTCTTTACCATGATGATGTCAGGGATTCGATTAGCTCGTCGCTAATAACAAATTCAAAGTATGCAATCATTCATGTGACATTGCACCAACTACTTGACGGTGAATGGACGAACTTTATAGAGGTTCATCTTTTAATAGACCAAGAGCATCAAAAACATTTTTAATACACAAAATAAAATGCGAAAGTTAAGAGATATGAAAGTCGTATTGAAGGATAAGATGGTCAATTCGTGAGACTCCGTTCCCCATATCTCTCCTTTTTTAACAATGTTATACATAGATAAATACATAAAAATTTGCTTCGAGATCAATAATATTGAATTAGTTTAGGTAAAAAGTCGAATAATTAAAATATGGAAGAATCAAGCAACATAATTATCTCTTATACACACGTCAATCATTTATCATTTAGCTTTAAAGGTTGATACACGCAGTGATTTAGTATGTGATCATTAATAAGTTAGGTTACATACGGGGCAAAAGTCGAAACAATATTATTGAAGGATTGAGGGGAGAAATGTTATGCGTAAAAGGCTAGTTGCCAAACGGGAGGTGAGTTGCGACATTGTACTTAAACAAGCGAATCATATTTAAAATTCATTAAAAAAATCTTCACATTACTTCCTAGATAAGTTTCATAGGTTAGCATAGAAGGCATCATTCGATCGCAAACTAGATCTCGTCATGGGTTTGGTAGGTCGCTGAATATGTACAGGCACACCAAACTTGAAGTACAATAAATTAGATGAATGATTTTCTTTTTGTGCTTCTCAAATCCAATCATTTCTAAAACTGATGTCATCTCATCAAGAAATGAGCATGAACAAAGCCTCTTACGCTCGATATTCCACTGCGACATGACATGAAAATATGGGATAAAAATTGCAAGAGGTTTTTCTTTTGGCAAAAAAAAAAAGAAAAAAAACTCGTGACGAAGAAAAAGTTGGGAAAAAAATAATTGCAAGAGTAAGGGAGTGAGGTCGAATGATGACGATACCGCAAGCGGAAATGGCGGGCCTGAGAAGGGTAAATGGGCCGGGCCGGGCCGAGATTCCACACGGGCCCACGCGCGCTCCTCGTCTCGTCCTCTCTTCGCCGAGAAGGAGACGTGGCAAAAAAGGCGAAAAGCGAGAAAAATTAAAAAACGACGAAAACCGTAATAAAGAAAAAAGCGTAATCATCATTTTATTTTATTTTTATTTTTTTCTATTTATTTTATTATCTCGCGTTTTTTTATTTAGTCGATAGCATCTCTACTGTTCATAATCTTTTCTCACCTCCTTCTTCTTCTTCTTCAATGGAAAAGCGAGTGAAGAAGCTCTCTTGAAGAAGAAAAGCACCTCGCCGCGGAAAGCAAGCGGGCGCGGAGATTGAGCGGCGGCGGCGGCGGTGACGGCGGCGGCGGCGGTGGTGGCGGGGGTTTTCCGTTGGTGATGGTATTGGCCATCCGGCGACTGCGAGAGGAGATAACCGATCGGCTCGCCGGAACCCGCCTGGTCGCCCTTTATTTAATGCTCCTGCTCACCGGCGGCTTCGGTGGCGGCGGCGATGACGGCGGGGCGGCGGGGGGGTGGATCTTGTTCGCCGAGGGCAGCGGGAGCGGCGGGAACGGCGGGAACGGCGGAGGCGGGGGCGGGGGGTTCTGGTCCTCGGCGGCTGCGCCTTCCAATGTGGGGACGATAGCCATCGTCGTGACGGCCATGGCCGGGCTCGCCTTGGCCGCCACCCTCGTCTACTCTCGGAGGTAGAGATTACGCCGAGAACTCCGAGAAATCGCGATCCTCGAGAACGGAGGGCGAAACCTAGCGCGCTCGATTCCCGTTTTTCTCTTCGTCGAAATCAGAAACCCTAGGGAACAAGTCACTTTTTCTTCGGTAGATTGATTGATCGATTGATAGGTAGAACTTAGAAGGTCAGATGCTCGCTCAACAGAAAGAACCTTTAATGAAATCCCTACGGCGAAGCCACACTTCGTCTTCGCCGTCGAATTCCTCTTCACCGCCAAATTCAACGTCGTCGTCGTCGTCTTCATCGTGGATTCATTTGCGATCGGTCTTGTTAGTCGTCGCTTCTTCATCGTCCTCACCAGTTCCTTCCAATCGGTGAGTTCCACATTCCTCTTCTTTAAATCTTTCTACTAATACTTCGATTCGATTCTGTTCCTTTTTCCAGTTTCGTTTGGCCATCTGATGTTCAAAATGGGGCCATTTTTGGCTGGCTCTGGATTCCACTCACTCTTTTGGGTTCTCGATTTCTTGAATTTGCCTTTGGATCCAGATCTACTGATTTTGTTTGATCTCACACAACTGGTTTTTCTGTGGAAACTCCCTGGTCCGTTGCTCAATCTGTCATTGCTTCTGTAGATCTCTCTCTATATCTCTGCATCGTGGGTTCAGTTCCACAGGTTCCGGCTATCAATTTTAAGTGCTGAGACTGTTGTGGTAGTTTGAGGAGGTGTAGAAAACTAATGCATCAAATGAGGACGGTGTGATAAGGACTTAAATGACAGCATTTTTGGTTTTGTGCATTTGTTTTGCATTTAAGAGGGGATAGGACCACTTTCGAGTTAGTTGCAAGAACTCGAGAAACAATTAGATGGAAGTTAATCAAGTGAATGCATTGAAGTTGATTGTTTCATGCTTTGTACTCTATGACATTTAAGGAAGCTTTTGAGTTAAATGTTAAATGTGTAGGCTCTTGTGCATAAATCACTAGGTATTTGCAGAATAGGAACCTCTATATTCTGCTTCCTGCTGATAATTATGTGTGAGGGATGAAAGATTGCGATAGTGTGGATGGTAGAGGACTGTGTTGTTCGGTCGAAGATAAGATATTCTACAATTGCGAAGCCTCTCTATCTCTCTTGCTCTCCCTCACTGTGTTATATGAATGTTATTATGGTGTAAACTTGCTTGTCCCCTTTAAAGTGACATTACCTCCCCATTGTGGCTTGCAAATATTTTGATGATTCCTGACAAGATTCGGGTTCTTGTTTCTTAGGATATCGTGAATAGCTGTCTATATGATGCACATAAATAGTCATTGCTTAGCCATCTACTTCATAATCTGTTGAACAACTCTTAGATGGTCTGTCTTGCATTTTTCTCTCAGTTTAACTAACAATTTTCCTTCTCCTCTTTCAGGGGTAGTCTTAAATCACCATGGTCACGGAGAAGAAGAAAACATGCACTATTACCGAAGCAATGGAGGAGCTTATTTACACCTGATGGAAAACTTTCTGATGGTGGAGTCAAATTATTAAAAAAAGTGCGCAGTGGAGTAAGTGACTAAATTCTTTGGGTATATATATAATGATTATTGCACCCATCCGATTTTTAATTTTTGTTGCTGCAAATCTTTGGTTCGAATTAATTTCCTATTTTGTGGCTTAAGTTCAATTTTTTTTTATTTGCAGGGTATCGATCCAAGTATTAGAGCAGAGGTTTGGCCGTTTCTCCTTGGAGTGTAAGTGGTTTCCTTTTATGTTTTACTCAAGTGTTTTGCATTTGATCTTTGGAGGACAATTCCACATTATAAACGCTTGTATTTCTGAATCTTTTATGGATTAGGCTGTTAGTGTACACTCTTGTATGGCTATAAGTATATAATTGGTCATTGTTGATCGTGTTAATGGCGACATTAGAGCATGCTTGTGGGGGATTTTTTAGTCTTTGCTTCTCCTGCTGACTTAAGGAATTCGGAGATTTTCTTTCGTAGATGAAATAATGTTTTTGTTTTTGCGAAAATCAAAATATGGGAGAAACTCAAACTGTTTCAGTAGTAGAACTTTGGTTGTAGCTATTCACATAGCTTTTGGCCATGTCTTTGGCTTTTGAGTGAAAATGAATGTGTACATAAAAAGCTGATAACACATAACATTAAATGAGGGATTATATGATGGTCGTATCTTTACTTTTGCCACTTGGAAGTGATAAACCAACCGTTTTAGGAGTTAAAATCCAACCGCTCAGTTTATAATAAGAGTCATGGTTAAAGTCAAAATTGATGGGGTTACATTCACCTGGTATCCTTAACAGAAATTTTGGAGATGGTGATAACTTGAATTGAACAGTTAGTTGGTTCTATCCTATAGTCTAAAGCTGTCATTTTGGGATCATCCAAGATCTCTCCCATTTGATGTCGTCCTTTTCCTTGATCTTTTCAAACATATGGAGTTATTATGACTTTCTCTCGATATTTCTATGCTGTTTTTGGTTGTCTATTGCTTTCACCATTCTTCTTTAGTGGGTCGACTTTCAACAAGGTGGCATATGCAAAGTACTGACTTTGTAATGTTGCCTCACAAGTTTCCGTTTCCTTCCTTATGTCGATGTTTTCTGTTCTTACAGGTATGACATTAACAGTTCCAAGGAAGAAAGGGATTTTGTGAGAAGTCAAAACAGGTACTCTCAGATTAAGTGGCTTCTTAATATTTGTCATTCCTGGCTTTAGTTACTGTGTACCTGATGCTCTTTTATTGCAATGTAGAAAGCAGTATGAGAATTTACGGAAACAGTGTCGGCAAATCCTCAGCTGCAGTGAGAAGAGTTTAATGTCAAAGGAAAGTGCTGGGGACAGCTGTAATGAAGGCAGTGGGGATTTCAGTCAAGTTCTGGATTCTGCCATGGATGATGACGTAACTTCGAGGAGATCACCTTGCATGGAGGGTGATGGCAGTGGCACTTATCTTGATGGTACAGTCAGTTCTATGAGCGATCAGGCCTCTCAGTCCTCCAATTTGATTGCAGAAGGAGATACAAAAAGTAGTGCAGATCAGGTCATTCAATCCTCTCATACCATTTCAGAAGGAGACTCGGAGAAGAAGAATGGAGATCAGGTCATTAAATCATTCACTGCAACTGTTAAAGGAGATAATAATATGGAAAAGAATGGCGATCAGGGGATTCAATCCTCAGGTACAACAATAGAAGGAGGTAGCGATAAGAGTGGACTTCAGATCCCTCAATCCTGCAGTGCAATATCAGAAGGAGATGTGCGGACTGCAAATCAGGGCCTGCAATCCTCCCATACAATAGTGGAAGGAGATACAGAAAAGGACCAAGGTGAGGTTCTCCAGTCATCCAGTTTAAAAGTGGAAGCAAACACGGAAAAAAGTGGACTGATGCGTGAGGCTGCCTCTGCTGGTGACTCAGATTCTACTGATTCTGATTCCTCTGAGGAGAATGTTAATATACCTGACTATCTTCCAATCGAAGAGGTTGAAGAAAATGAAATCAGTGAGCTTACTGAAGAAAGATCGTCTGTGGCTGCTACTGAAACCAATACTAAGTTACATAGTGATGAAGATTTTGCCACGTGGCAGAGAATCATCCGCCTTGATGCTCTGCGAGCAAATGCTGATTGGGTAACTTACTCTCCATCTCAGGCAACGGTGAGTGAAATGTACGCAAGGCATTTTGCTGACAGTGTGGGATTGAAAGATTATGACCATCTCGAGCCTTGCCGGATCTTTCATGCTGCTCGTCTGGTCTCTATCCTTGAAGCTTATGCACTGTACGACCCAGAGATTGGTTACTGCCAGGGGATGAGCGATCTGCTTTCCCCGATTATCTCAGTGATGGAGGAGGATGATGAAGCATTCTGGTGCTTTGTGGGGTTTATGAAAAAGGCACGCCACAACTTTAGGCTAGACGAAGTGGGGATCCGTAGACAGCTGGACATCGTCTCAAAGATCATAAAGCACAAGGACTCCCATCTCTACAGCCATCTGGAGAAGCTTCAAGCTGAGGATTGCTTCTTTGTCTACAGAATGGTGGTCGTGCTCTTTAGGAGAGAATTGAACTTTGAGCAAACGTTGTGCCTCTGGGAGGTGATGTGGGCCGATCAGGCCGCCGTAAGGGCCGGGATCGCCAAGTCTGCTTGGGGGAGGATGAGGGTGCGAGCCCCGCCTACCGACGATCTGTTGCTATACGCAATTGCTGCTTGTGTGCTGCAGAGGAGGAAGTTGATTATCGAGAAGTACAGCAGCATGGAGGATATCATGAGGGAGTGTAATAGCATGGCTGGCCATTTGGACGTGTGGAAGCTTCTGGACGACGCGCACGACTTGGTCGTCACTGTTCACAACAAACTCGGGCCATCGGTTTCTTGATCCGTTTTCCTTGTTTTCGCTGGCTTCTGTTGGTACATTATTCTGGTCCGACCTGTTGGGGACCTTATTGACATAGAGCTCGTCTATAGGTCGCTTCACAAGTTTCATGCGACTCACAACAAGCGCTCGGCACGCCGATTTCTGTATCAGCTAAACAATGAGGTTTATGTATACTGCCCGCACTTGGTCTCATCGAGTGATGGTGGCAGAATCGCCGCTTTAAATGAACTAACATGTTCGTTTCCTATGGCCTGTTCTTGCATGGCCTGTTGCTTTCATTCTTTTGTGAACTTTTCTTGCGTTTTTCAAAGTTGTGCTCGAACTAAACTCCCAATAGTTTTCTCTAGCTTGGGCCTCTTGGGAGCGGTTCGCAATTCCCTCCACAACCGGCGCCGCCATCAGTAGCCTTGCACCCCCTGGCCATCTTAAAACCATTCCCTCGGCCACCCCGACCACCACCAAACCTTCACTTTCACGGGTTTGCCCTCCCTTTTCCATCCTTTCCCTTCCACAGCTACAAAAACAGATCCCCGGCCGTCCACCGCCATCACCAACGACTGTCCCTTCCAATTGGCAAATTTGACTACCTGATTTACCATCTCTTCGCTGTCGCATCTCTCCTCCTTGACCTTGATTTCCAACTCTCGAAACCCGACTCTAAAATAATTTACCTGGGCCTGGCTAATTTAATCAGCAACGAAAACAAGCCGTTCCTGCCAATAACCCGAAAAATATAGGTGAGATGTTTAGACGGCCATCCCGATCACTAAAGATTAACAACTCCCGCAAAAAGGTCGAGAGTTGGACTTCTGTTAACTTGAAAAACGTCGGCAAATCAGACGGGCCCAATATCGATCCTCCGCACGGCCCAATAGAAATCATCTCCCCTTCAAGTTCAACAACCCTCGTTAAATGCAAGCCCAATATCAATTCCCACGCACGGCCCAATCGGAAGCCATCTTCTTCAACAACCCTCGCTTTCGACTTTGCATCAATGCCACCAAAACCTCAAATGGTGCCTATTGATCTGCGTGGCCTCTCCGTCGCCGCTCCTCCCCGCATCCTCCTGGACCTCCCGCCGCCGCCGCCGCCGCCGCCGCCGCCGTTCCCCATTTCCCCGCCTCCTCCGCTCCCATCTCCAACCTCATGAGTTCCCGCTCCGAGCCGCTCCTCTCCGGATCAACTTCGCTCGCGCATGGATTTGAGGAGGCTCCTCGTCCCGGCGGCGAAGCCCCCCCTCGCGGTCCCTTCCGTCGCCCGCCCCCTGATCAGCTTCTCCTCCAATGCCCCGTCGCCTCTCCCGCCAGACCGCCGCTTCGAGCCGCCGCCCGATGATCCCCGGCCCCAGCCTCCTCCGAGCCGCCGCCCCGCCGCCCCCGCCGCCGCCGACGGGGGCCCGGCCGGATCGGCGGCTTCGGTGCTTTCGAGCCGGCGGCTCGATCGGGGCGTGCTCGAGTCCGTGTCGTCGATGCTCTCGAGCGCGCGCCTCGCGCAGTCCCAGTGTAGGGCGGTGATTGCAAGGTTGTCGCCCGTTGAGTTCGATCGGGCGTTCTTCGCGGTCCGGTCGGAAGTCAAAATGAAGACCGCCCTCAAGTTTTTTTACGTCGCGGCGCAGTCCTTTAAGTTCCCGTTCACCGTCCGGACGTACTGCATTTTGGTCCTGCTGCTCATTGATTCGGACCGGATGCCGCGCGCGAGGTGGCTATTGACGGAATTGATTCTTGGGAAGCTGCCTGTTTCGAGTGCGAATCCCGGGAATCGACACGTTGAGTTGGCTACCGTGTTGGCGGAGCTGAACCTGGTGTCTGGTGCCGAAGTAGGAGTTCGGGCATTGGATACGTTAATACATGTTTGCTGTACCCAATTTGAAGATAAGGGTTCCGGTTATGCTTTTGATGCGTTTAGGTTATTAGCTGATAAGGGTCTGTTTCCATCTTTGAAGACTTGCAATTTTCTGTTGAGTTTTTTGGTCAAAGCAAACGAGCTTGAGAAGTGCTATGAAGCATTTGAAGCCATGCTTCGTGGTGTTGTTCCGGACGTTAACTTGTTTAGCATTGCAATCAATGCATTTTTCAAAGGAGGGAGAGTGGAAGATTCCATCCGATTGTTTAGGAGAATGGTAGAATTGGGGGTATCTCCAAATGTGGTTACGTGCAATAGCATGATTGACGGTCTCTGCAAGAACGGGAGATTAGATGATGCATTGCAGTTTAGAGCGAAGATGACAGAAAATGGTGTGAATCCGAATCTTATAACTTATAGCATTCTGATTAACTGCCTTATGAAATTGGGGAGATTTGATGAGGCCAAAATTTTCATGGAAGAAGCATCTCATAGAGGGTTTGTTTTGAACCATGTTGTATACAACCCTCTGATAAGTGGGTATTCTAAAGCAGGAAAAATTGGCAAGGCACAGGAGATTATTAAGGATATGACATCCAAGGGTATTAGTACTAATCCAGTAACTTTAAATTCTCTTTTACGGGGTTATATCATAAATGACCAGATGGAGAGCGCTGAGCTCCTTTTGGAGGAGATGCTACTGAAGGGGCTAGCCGTAAATCCCGGTGCTTTTAATTCAGTGGCCAGCTGGTTATGTAGGAGTTCTAAATTTGACCATGCTCTGAGACTTATGAGGGAAATGTTATCGAGAAATTTAAAGCCCAATGATGCAGTGTTGACCACATTGCTTGGTGGACTTTGTAAAGTTGGAAAAATTTCAGATGCAGTGGAACTTTGGTTCTCGCTACTGGGAAAAGGATTTACAGCCAACACCGTCACATCAAATGCTTTGATTCATGGACTTTATATAGCTAATAATATGGAAGAGGCTTTTAGGATCCTCAAGAAGATGGTAGAAAGCGGTTTGGTCTTGGATATAATAACATACAACATACTCATCTTGGCTTTTTGTAAGAATGGAAAAGTCGAGAAAGGTTTCAAGTTGAGGGATGAGATGGCTAAGAGAGGCATTTCGGCTGACATCTTTACCTACAATTTGCTACTACATGGTCTTTGTGACATGGGTGACATAGAGAGAGCTGCTAATCTCTGGGATGAATGCAAAAGTGCTGGTCTGACTCCTGATATCTACACTTGCGCAATCATGATGGATGGTTACTGCAGAGCTGACAAACTTGAAAAAGCAGAAAAGCTTTTCAATGAATTGGTCACGAAAAAAGTGCAACCAAACTCTGTTGTCTATAATATACTGATCAGAGCATATTGCAGGAATGGAAATACTTTGTTGGCCTTGCAGCTGCGTGATGCAATGAGAACTGAGGGCATTCCACCAACTTCTGTCACTTATGGTACCCTGATGCATGGAATGTGCATGAATGGTTCTGTTGAGGAAGCGAGATCCCTCTTAAGTGCAATGATCAAGGAGGGTGTCCAGCCAGATGTTTTCTGTTGCACCACCATCATCGATGGCTATTTCAAGCTAGGCCAGATGGATAAGGCTGAGGCTGTGTTGCTGGAAATGTCTTCAAATAAGATACACCCCAATAAAGTTACATATACTGTGATGATTAATGGATATCTTAGATGTGGTGATATGATAAAAGTAACTAAGTTTCTGAATGAGATGGCAGTAAATGGGATAGCTCCTGATATCATTACTAGCAAGGTCTTGGAAAATGGGTTAAGTAAACTCGGGAAGGCAGATGAAGTTTCTGAAATGTGCAATCAAGTGTGTGGCAGAGGATTACTGTTTGATGAAATCACATATACCACGTTGATCAATGGGTGGCTTCAGAGGCCAAATATTAGATATCCAGGGCCATGAGGAAAAATCTTGTGCTTAAGCAACTGTGATTTTGGAACAAGCTCTTGGTCCGTCTGGTAAAGTTCAATCTCCACCATCTCCTTTTCTGGCTAACATTTATTGATCTCTCTTTTGTATGCTCAATGTATATTTATTCAGCATGTCTATTTTTAGGGAAGTTGATTTTCGAGCGCTAGAGCCATTAGCATGTGTTTTTCATCCACGAATAGATGACACCAGAATCTAATAGTTTATTTCTTAGGTAGTTCATTTTACTAGCGTCATGTGATATTTAGCCTCTTGGCATAAGTGCTTGTGAATCTTCTTGTCATCCATATTTTGTTTGTCTCAACATTTCTAGGTCGTCCTCTTTTCCGGTTGTTATGTTGCTTGTTTAAATTATAGCATGCGGTGTCTAAGTCAGTTTTATGGACTCATAGATGAGATGCTTATGTCGTACTCCTGAGATGGAATTTCCTTGTTCATATTAATGAAGGAATTATAATTTACATGGATTTTCTTAGTTGACGTTGTGGGACAAAGCTTTGTAGTCATTGGGATTGTTGCCATGCCTTCTCATAAGTTGAATTATGTCAAAGCTGACTTTTGACCCTTCATCTGCCATTGGCTCTGCTACATGTTCATTTGGTAATCTTCTGTCATCTACTATGTATCTCTATTTTATTGGGACTCTGGATCAACCCGTGGAGTGAATTTGTATCTTTTAAATCTCACGCGGTACCAAAGGAGTGACCTGTTTTGACATATTTATTCAGGTGAATTTCAACAATGTGCTTGTCCTATAGCATATGCTGAAGTAACGATCATTTGATTTGGATCTGTCACCATGGTAAGAATGGTGTGGCGGAAGATATGTAGATTTAATGGCAAGTATGCATCTTGAACGTTTGGCATCCATCTACATGTCTGTATAATGGCTAGGTTCTTTTTGTTTTCATGTTTCTTTGGGAGTAAAGTCTGCATGTATGTTATATCTAGTTTGGTGGACAGGCTAAGTGATATGTCTTTGTAAGATGATCAGGTTCGAGCCCTTGTGACCCTTGAATATCAGGTGAAATGTTTGGGTGGTTTGCATGGGCCTGTATGATCCATAAACTCCAAAATATATTTATTTTCTGAAGTTAGAGACAAGTTTGTTTTTTCCAGCTATGTAAAATCACTACATTTAACTGAGCATCAACTTGATGCATGAAGCTGACATCATTACTTAGAATTGAGGGCTATTTCATTTATTATCTGTTTGTGCCCAGCTGCACGGACTGAGCATCATCAACCTCATGCGTGAACAAAATGCCGCTCCTCAGAATTGACAACACTGGATCGCGTCCATGATTGGTGCCCGTTGGAGGTAATTGATGTCTGATTTTTTAAGCAAACTAGAATGTCTGAAGGGATAGCATGATTTATTGAAATTCTCTTTTAGAATTCTTGCTGACATGTTAATTTCTTTTTTTGGCTGATAGGTTCGCCTGATGACCACACTAGAGCTCCTCCTGCACGGTTGAGATTACAAATATTTTCAGGTACTTTTCTTATGATGGCATCAAGCCCCAGTGTTATTTAGCATTCAATTAACCTGCAATTTGCTTGTTTCATTCACGTGGTCGGCATAATCAATTTTCGTCTCTTTGAAGGGCATTAAGTGCACTTGCATTTGGTTTGATCTCTTGATTTGAGCTGTGATCCGAACAGAAGGTTCTCTCAATCATGATTAACAATTCATATTAACTTTTATTATGTGCCTACCGGATGATCACATATGTAAAGGACAACAATGAGAGGATATCATTCTTCCTTTGACTAGATAAAAAATGTTAAAAAAATGATAAGATATCACCAAATTCATGTTTCAAAGAGCATATTTTGTTTATTTGGTAAGTAAACTCAGATATGAGAGGACAGAGGTGTAAGTATGCTTATTGGTGAAGCCCAATTCAACACACGCCGGATGAGCCAAGACCTTATAGAACCTAGCACGTCAATTCCAAAGGTTCCAAAGGGGCGTCGGAGTTAATCCTGGATCGAAGTCTTGTCCCCTGGCAAATTCAAGGGATGCGCTGAGCTAGTTCTTATAAACTCTAATCGGCCATCCGTTCTTCTCTTTCTGAATATGTTTTTATTGTGAATGTCAAGTGTAGGCGGCCCTGTTGCTGATTTAGTCGGACCTACGAGAAGATGGAACAGAGCAGCGCGAGCACATCTAAAAGAGTGAACGGCCCGAGGGCAGAGCTTCTTCACCACGAAAAGTCGCCGTATTCGGAGTCCGGCTCTCGTGCCGTGGGGGGTCGTGCTCGGTTATTATAGAGCTCGATCCCTTGCCTCGCCATCCGTGTCGCCGCGAGCAACAGAGTGCTTAAGGCAAGCAAAGTTTTCGATTCAGCCCATGGTATTCTCTAAGAGAGAGAGAGAAAGGGAGGGACCATTACAAGGGTCGGATCGGAAGCTAAACGACATTGCACGAAAAGCGGCGGACGGAGGGGTATTGCGACGACGACTGCACTCCAGCCAGAGCCGCCCAACTTTTTTTCCGATACGCTGCACCGTACGGCAGGGTCAATCATATAATTTTGTATAGCTGTGTGGAGCCGTGTATGTCGCTTGATTCTTTACGATAAGGAAGATAGCAGGAAACGTGGAAATAAAAGAAAAATCCGATTTCATTTGTTCTTTTAAATAATTTGACTCCGTCAAAGCAAATTCCATCGGCTTTTGAATTGGTGGACGATGGTAACATTTTTCGAGGTTGAAAAAGAGTGCAGGCGGTGTGCGTTGACGATTGACTTCAGCTTAATGAAAACACTGCATCTAGAATCCAGTAGTTACAAAATAATTACTAAAAAAAGGACCCGAAAATGAAAAAAATAATAATAATAAAAAGGAAAGGTGATGGGGGAAACTACTTGGAACTTGGGAGCTTACCTCATCACGCGGGCGCGGGTTTTGCAAGTTGCAGCCTCATCAGCCAAATCCAAAACGTAATCACCCACTGGGGGATGAAAAAAAAAGGAGTATATTTTATACATCAATTAAAAATGACTGACTTTGACGTCTCATTCTTACCCAAATTTTAGTTCTGAGAATACGTCGTTTGTGCTGAAAATTCATATCTAAAAGAAGTCTTCTTAAATGTGAAATTTAAGAAAAAAATTAGAACTATCGTGTGAAAATGCCAAGTAGGAACGCTAAGAGTGATTTTGGACGGAAGGTTAATAGGATAAATATGGATACAAGTAAAAATTAGTGATTTTTTATTAGACAACATTTTTTTATGATAAATATAATATTAGACATAAAATTAAAGATTTTTTATGGGACAAAAAAAGTTTAAGATAAATTTGGGACTGGAATTAAAATGAAAGATTTTTCATAGGACAAAAAAAATTTATGTCAGAATTAAAACTGAACCTACAGCTCAAGGTTTTCTAGGGCATTAGGTTGGATTCTAAACACAAATTTGTCGAAACTTTTCTTATTATTTCTTTTATATTGCGACAATTTCTAAAAGACGTGACAAGAACAGAAAAAAACAAAGGAGTTTTTGGCTCTCAATAAAATAAGACAAAGAAAGGGACAAAATCCAAGTTCGCCCCCTCCAAAAACCGTGTGCCTGCCCAGTGCCCACCCCCCGATTTTCCCATTCACACGCTCCTGCCCTCCGCCCCCGGTCTCGGCCGCCACTCCCCCACCATATCGTAAGATTTCTTCTTTTTATTTTTGGTCGATAGATATTATAAGACTTTCAAAACGCACTTTTCCCATCTCCAATTCTCAAATCCAAAAACATCTTCTTCTTCTTCTTCTTCTTCTTCATCAATCTTCAGTAATCAACATAGCCGTTTTGCTCAAACTACAATGTGCCGGTCGACGGATTTCCCCACCTCCGCCCCTCCCCCGCCGGCGACCGCCTCGACCTCAAGGCCTTCTACGTCCGCTTCTCGGTCCACCGGACCCGCGCCCGAGCCCGGGCCCGGCCCGTTCCCCGACTCCCTCACCTTCCTCTACCTCCCCGGCGCCGCCGGGCGCCCCCTCGAGATCGACGGCGCCAAGGTCCGCCCCGACCACCCCGCCTTCCTCACCCTCCACCGCGTCGTCGCCCCCCGCCGCGGTGGCGGCGGCGGCGGCGACGACGTCGTATACGGCTCCCGGGACCGCGTCCGGGCGGCGCCGGGCCTCCGGTTCGAGGTGTACCTCGGGGAGGAGAAGGCGCTGCGGGGGAGCTTCCGGCACGAGGAAAAGCGGGAGTGGCGGCTGGAGTGCGCGTGCGCGCTGGAGCGGGAGGTCCTGGCGGGCGCCGGATGGGTGTCGGAGGTCTGCGTGGCGGCGGAGGGGGGGCGCGTGGCGATGAGCGAGAGGGTGGAGATGGTGGCGAGGAAGAGGAGGGGCAGGAAGGGCGGCAGGGGGTTTTACGGGCTGGAGGAGATTCCGGAGGAGAGCGAGACGGAGAGCGAATCGGACGGCGACATGGGCGGCGGCGGCGGCTGCTGCTGCTGCTGCGGCGACGGCGAGGGGGAGTGCGGATCGGACGGCCGGGATGATGACGATATGGAGTGGCCGGACGGCGAGGATTGGGAGGTGAACACGGAGGGAGTGAGGTGGGCGGTCGACGTCGGGATATGGGTGGCGTGCCTCGGCGTCGGCTACTTGGTGTCCAAGGCTTCCGCCAAGAGCCTCCGGCGCCGGAGATTACTCTGATGATAAAGATTGGAACTTTGGAGGGAGAATTTTGATTTCTAACTTAAATTTTTTTCCCTCAATATTCCCTGTAAATAGATCTGATACCACCACCCTCTTCAATTTCCTCATCTTGCAAAGCAAATTTTGATGTGGGAAAGTCTCAATTTTGGGCAAAGCTCCATTTCTTGTATCGATTAGCTAGAACGAGAGAGACGATGAAAGTCACATTGCAGATCTACTTTGACCTGTCTTACTCCAGGACATCAATGGAGCTTTCTACCATCTAAGGATCATGGAAATGGACCCGGCTGAACTAGTGCCGGTCTGGGTTTTAATGTAAACTCGCTCCTTTTCGCTTTAATCCGCTCGACCAGTTTTCAAGACTAAAGTACCCAAACCGAGCCAGCGATGGCCTCGAGAAATCCCGGACATTGGGTGGGCATTGAATAGTGTTCATATGATCAGCTGATAAAATATATGTACAACGGTTCTAGCCTGAACGTGTTCTTGATTCTGGTCTTTCAATGGGAAAAGGACTCAGATGCAAACTCGCGCCTTTTCAATTTAATCAGCTCGACCGGTTTTCGAGACTAGACTAACCAAACTGACGGGATGATGGCACCGAGAAATCGCAGACACTGGACATTGAAGAATGTTGTATGATCAGCTTATAAAACATATGTACGGCGGTTCTAACCTGAACCTGTTCTTGATTCTGGGCTTCCTATGGGAAAAGGACTCAGAACCCGCATCTGGGTTATAATGCAAAGTTGCTCCTTTTTCGCTTTGATCAGCTTGACCAGTTTTTGAGACTACACTCCCCAAACCGAACCGGGTGATGGCAGCGAGAAATCGTAGCAATTGGACATTGAATAATGTTGTATGATCAGCTTATAAAACATATGTACACCGGTTCTAATCTGAACCTGTTCTTGGTTCTGGGCTTTCTATAGGAAAAGGACTCAAAACCCGCATCTTGAAGCAGAAATCTAGGCTTACTGCTGCGAAAACAAATATGAGCAGGCCTTCGGCTATGTACACCGCCCCAGAAAAGGCATGCGACAGGAAACTTTCCAAATTCAGTTCCAGAGGCGGGCCTGCACCCAGGTAAGCAAGACCTGCGCCGCAAATTCATAATAGTAAACATTCAGCGCTAAATCATTACATAACAATTGAGAAATCCTTTCCTCAGTCCGTGAGCTCGAAGCACGTACCTCTGACGAACCCAAAAGCCGCGGATGTTCCTGTCTTGAGCTGAATGTTGTCCAAGTCTCTTCTGACTGCGTAGCGGAAGGTGATTCCGAATAGCGCACAGCTAATGAAGTTGATCCCCAAGGGTAGTATCAGCTGGGACACCGAGGCGACCTGAGTGAGTGAAAGCGGTAAACCCGCGAGGGTACCTACCAGTGCCGATACAGAAGCTGCTTTAACAGACTCCAATCTCTCTTCTTCTCGATTAATTTGTGTGCCGTCTTGTTCTTCATCCCGAGCTCTTGCAGTTTGGGAGAGCGAGCGCTCAGCTTCTTCGACCAAGGCCCTTGCTTCCGACAGCTCCCTCTGGGATTCTGCAATCTTCAACATGTGCAACAACGATTTCCTCATGAGAGACAGCGATGATGATCAAAGACCTAAGTAATGTCATAATCAGGAGCAAAAGTTCTGCCGACGAGAAATATGACCAAGACACAACTCGGCTCTAGCGCTGATCATACTTGAAAGTGAAGACTCGATCAATTCAAGTTCCATCGAGCTTTGATAAAGTCGAGCTCGAGTCGGAGTGCATAACTATTAAATGCGCTCGAGCCTCATAAGCTCTGACTCGAGCTTGAACTCGAATTTCCAACTCGAGCATCAAAAACACAATAAAAAGAGCAGAAATTACAGCGATTCTAACGATACTTGACGATCAAATTCGTCAAAGTTTGATACTTGACCGCTCGAACTCTGATAAAACTCGAGACAAGCTCAGATCAAGTGAGCTCAAATCGACCAGAAGGAGCTTGCAAGCAGCCCAATTGATCCACCTCCTAAAAGATCATCTCTCCCTCCACCGAAACTATTCATTGCCACTCTCAAGCCTATAAATCACTGATGCCAGTCTCACCACGCAGTTTCCCCCAAAATTTCAAATTTAAAGAGAAAGCCGGTTCCATCCCAAATCTGCCAACGTTCCGATACGCAATGCAGAATTTCTTCAAAAGGGTAAAATTTCAACGTTCCACAGATGATAGAAAGCACCTCAGAAGCTCTGCTCTCGAGCTGCTCGACGTAATTCCTCATCGCCCGAGCCTCGGCCTCCTGCCTCTCGATCTCCGCGAGCTCCCTCCTGGCCTTGTCCACCCTCCGCGAAGCTCTCTCCAGCCCGTCGAGCAAGCCCTTGTTCTCCTCCCTGCTCAGGAGCTCCTCCACCCGCGCGTCCACCATCCCCGACAGCGCGCCCTTCAGGTCGCCGCCCTGCTCGTTCTCGGAGGCGCTGCATCTCGCGACTGGGGGTCGAGGCGCCCGCCGGACGTGCGCGCGGCGTCCGTGGAGGGCCGTCCCGAGAGCGGCTCTGCTGCGGCGGCGCGGGGACGAGGGGCGGCGGCGCGACTCGGGCGAGGCGGCCGGGAGGGCGAGGGACTGCAGGAGGAGCTGCGCTTCCATTGGAGATTTTGCTTATCCTCTTCTGGACTCGTCGTGTTGGCGGCTTGACAACTGAGCTTTTTCCTTTTTTGCCTTTTTTCCCACCATTATGATTTTTAGGGACATCAATAATTCAATCTATCAAGTTTTATTATTGTTGTTATTATTTGGGTTGAGTCGATTTTGATCCGTTGAATTAAAAAAAAAAAAATCCTGAAATGTTTTTTTCGTACAATCGAATGGTTCGGTAACATATTTACAAACCTTTTTGAAGAAAAAGGCTTTCATAAATAAGTAAAAAAAATTAATAAAACTACTTGCGAATCGTTTAAATGAAATACTATGGATAAGTTTGCGACTTTTTCCGAGGGAAAATATTTTGTATGTAATAAAACCCAACCTTGAAGAAGGATACATAAATTATGCAAGTAGAGAGAAATAATCAAGCCATGTGAATCCCTCAATAACTTTTAATACATGTTTAACCTAATCACTGTACTATATGAAAATATTATCATTCTATTAATTCAAGTTCAAGAATTATATTGAATATTTTCATATAATTCAAAGATTGAATTGAATGTGTAATGTATCAAATTAAACATTGGGCTAACGTTGAAGGATCATATTACACATTACAACAAATTTTAAAAACTATTTATATAATTTTACTAAAATGAGTACATGCACTTATTAAAAAGATCACCGTGCTTGTTTTTGCTAATACATCATAGGCAATAGAAGTGACTAGTGTAGCTCTATTTTTAAGCGTTGGTCCCACATCTCCTACAAAATGCTGGATTGATTGATGCATAACTTGCTCTATAAATTCAATTGAATCCCTTTGTCTTATTCCTTCATCCGCCACCTCATCTCATCTCACCCCATCTTTTGGGCTTCGCTAGGGTCAATAGGAAGAGAAAATATTAGGTACTCTAAAAGTGCCATGTCATTTCTACTCCGAACCATTCACACGTTGACACGTGTCCTCGAGGCCCCCGACATTAGTCAATTTCAAACCAGCGCTTTTTGCTCTCTTTTCTCTCTATCTTTACTAAGCGCTTCATTTCTCTCTCCCCTCTTTCCTAACCCAACGACGTTCTCTACCAAATAGTGCTCTCTCTGACGACGGCCTCTCTCTCTACTCCATGGCCTCTTCCTCCTAATCTCTTTCTTCACGAATCGCTAGCGGAGTGTGGAAGCGAGTCGTTGAGGGAAGATTAAACGAGAGAGCAAAGCGATTGCTTCTCAATCGCGAGTGGAGAGGGAAGAAGAAAGCCGAGTGTCGAGAGAGAACGTGATTCGAGAAGAAAGAGGTCGAGAGGAAAAGGCCATGGAGTAGAGAGAGAGACCGTCGTCGGACATAGCGCGGCCGCCATCAGAGAAAGTGCTATTTGGGAGAGAACGTCATCGGGTTAGGAAATATGGGAGAGAGTGAGAAGATAGAGGAGAGAGAAATGACGTGCTAGTAAAGATAGAGCAAAGTGCGATGGTTTGAAATTGGCTGACGTGGAGGGCCCTGAAGACGACGTGTATTGACGTGTAAATGGTTCAAAATAGAAATGATGTGACATTTTTAGAGTACCTAATAGTTTCTCTAATAGGAAGGGAACATCACTCTAGGTAGGGGTGTGCATGGTCCGGGCGGGCGGTTCCCGACTGGAGAACGAGAACCGCCGTCAAGGACGCATTCGAAAAATCAACCGGGATTCACCCGTTTATCGCATGGATCCACTCGAGAACCGGATCCGGGTCCGGTCCGGTTCCCGGGTGGATCCATGGAACCGATTTTGATGCCAAAAATTCTGGTTTCGCGAGGAGAAACCGACCGAGAACCCAATTCAATTGTCGTGAGAGAAGAGAGACAAGGTGACGGGGATGGACAAAAGAAGGCAGCGAAGGCGAGCGGAGAACTGTTAAGTGCACATCAAACCTATGTGAAATCAAACCTCCATCATCATCCAATTAACACATCATCATCTGCTTCTCTCATTTTTCTTCAAATGGAGGTTATTTAAGTGCACTACAAATAACGAGAAGAAAGAGAGAACGAACCTTGAAATGACGGCGAGAATGAAAGTGAAGGCTGGGATGAGGTTCATCATGGCCGTGCCCAGCACAGGCGAGCTGTAATCGATCCCGGCATACCCGCATATTGCGATGCGGATCTGCATCAACTAAATCACTAAAAAAAATTCACCACGTTTTCCCGTACCAAACTCTCAGCAGTAGATCAAGACGTTTCGCTTCGAAAGAATTCCAAGAAAAGCAAAATCCACCAAGTCCACAAATTAATGCGAAATGAGGACACTTCACTCACTCACCCAACCAAAGCGAGCAAGAAGATTTTGCGAAGCACGGAGAAAGTGAGAGGAGGGCGCGACCCTGACTTGCCAAACAGAGCAAACAAACAAGTCAAGAACTTAAAACCCTTCTTCCCCTCCCCCCCTTTTGCCTGCCATCAATGGAGCTAGCGAGTGACAGGCATGAGCAGAGCACGAACTTGCGAGAGATGATGAAGGGGCAAGGAAGGAGGACGAGAGAGGAGAGGGCATTACAATAAAAGGCCAAGGTGTACTTGTTGAGCCCGTCGGACATGGCCATTTTCGCCACCACCATGCTGCTCGCTTGAACCAGAACCACCATTATCATCCCCACAAACGGCAGCGAACCCCCGGCCCTCCCCTCCATCTCCATCTCTCTCTCTAGCTCTCTAGCTCTCTTCTCAGTTCATGGGTGAAATAATTGGAGGACCCCGAGAAGCTTTCCTCCGTTTTACGAGACTGCCATCGATTGGATGATTTTGTTTGACTTTAAAACCGACGGAAGACAAAGATCTCTCCCTCCAATGGAAGACAGTGGTGCAGGAGGAGCAGCGGCGGCGTGGATACTCGGGGATGAATCGAAGACGAAGAGAAGAAACAGAGAGAATTGAAGATTAAGGAAGAAACAGAGAGAATCGAAGGCTGAGGAAGAAACAGAGAGAGAAGAGACGCGAATTAGGGTTTCGCGAATTAGAACTCCATGAGTCGCGAACTTTGTTTTGTTTAGTATTTTTTTTTAATTATAAATAGGTATCGGTCCGATCCGGTGGGCGGGCGGGCGGATCCGCCCACGGAATCAGAAAACCGGACGGTTCCCACCGGTTCTCAACAATTGGACCCGAGAATTGGACTGCTTCAAGAATCTAGTTCCGATTAAGTTCCGTTGTCGTTCGACGACCGATCGGGTTCACGGGTATTTTGACACCCCTAACTCTAAGTAATTGTTGTGATTTGACTTTCTTAATTATTATAACACTTGTCAATTAAAATAAACTTTTGAACTTAAGTAAGTCTTTAAACCGTATCGTCTAAACTTTAAAATGTAAAATTTGAGGATATTCCATTTTAAATGAGGAATAAAAATATAAACTCGGGAATAGGAGAGGCTATGGAGGGGGGAAGGTAGACTTTCCCTATTTTCTTCGGAAAAGGTTATTGTCAGATAGATGGATACAATAACCTCCCATGTCTAAGGGTGAGATGGTAAATATCACAATGGTCCCTGCTGCTGGGTCGACTTGTACGAAGATGATATCTTTCAACTCACTTGTCAGGTAAGTACCATGGTTAAAAGGTAAGATAGGGACCCAAATGCAATAAAAAAACATGAAATGGCACACGAACCCGGGAGAAGATTGGAACGTTAAAGAAACCTTACATACACACCAAGCCAATAATGGCATTCCCAATCTTTCATGAACTGTCAATGGATGCAATTGGATTGGATGGCCCTTTCCCTTCATTATTCTCTCGTCACATCATACTGCTCATGGACTCCCCCCAAAACCCCCATGTGACACTGCGTGAAAAGGAGACAAGACAGGCTTCGCCGTCCCCTCTTGCCATCTCCACGTGACGTTTTCCTGCCGTCGATCCTCGATTTACAGAATAAAATGCGTTGTATTCTTGGCTATATAATATTATATGGTTTGCCGATGGAGAATATGACTGACCCAACTGGACCATGTGCCATTATTGGTCTTCTTGCTCGATTCCCTTTTTTGCCATTTGACCCTATGACTCATTTATAGAGATGAAACATTGTCTAGGCTTTGCCCTATGATGGTTATGCTCAGTTGCCATCAGCCGAAGAGATTTTCCCAGTTACCGTTATCGACAGTCTCCTTTTATCTTTCGGAAAGATCGTCTAATGTTTCACTTCGTCTTATGCTAATATTACAAGAATTTCGGCTAGCAGGCCGAGCGTCACCGCCAAAAGATTGATTATGGGCCGTCCGAGTGTTCCGAAATTATCGGTCAACGAAGTCGATGCTACACTTTTCCCTACCGACTGAAGTAGAATTGCAGGCTGATTTCTCTTCCCGCTCGCAAGGCATGTCTAGAAAATAAGTTTGGGAGCACTTTCAAGCTGTCAGAGAGTCCTTTTTGGGGCTTCCTTTGGTGCGCTTCTGGAGCCTTCTTCACTGAAAGAATAGACAAAGTAGTCGAGCATTTTTTCCACGGTAAGGCACCGAATTTTAACTAATAAATAGATTTAAAGAAAATATCTCAAATCGATACATTGTAATAAATTTATTTCAAATTAATTTTTTGATCATTAATAACTTCAAACTGATATACTAATCATAAACTAATTTTTTTATCATGACAAACTTCAAAACTTATATATTTATCTCCAAATTTTCTATTAAATTGAATTAATCACATGAAAATCTTCAAATTAATATATTTGTGATAAATAAATCAAATCTCAAAACGGTACACTTATCGATTATTACATGCCATCCAACTTAACTTATATAGAGATGTAAAATTTCAGGATGGTAATATGGATAAATTTGTTAAAGAAGTATTAGTTTAAAGTTTTTCGTGATACTAATAATAAATTTAATCATGATCCACGAGAGGGGCAATATGGTAAATCCAGCCGAAATGGTTCTCTTCGTCTCCGCCGAGCTGGACTTCACTGAACGAACCAATAAAAGATTTCGCCCCTCTCCCCACGGCTTCCACCCTCCCTCCCTCCACCTTTGAAGTTCCGAGAAGCAGAGCAAAGACAGGGGAAAATGGCCATTCTCGGAAGACCAGCGAGATCCCATCTCCTCTTCGCCCTCCAGCTCCTGATCTCCGCCGCGCCGGCCTTCTGCCACCAATACAAGGTCGGCGACCTGCACGCCTGGGGAATCCCCGCCGAGTCCAACTCCCAGGTCTACGCCAACTGGTCCAAGTCCCACTCCTTCAAGCTCGGCGACTCCCTCCGTAAGCTCCTCGATTACCCTTTTCGAAACTTAGCCGGTCGAGATTAGTCGAGTCGAAAAGTTTGGAAATTTACGTGTTCTCCGCATTCCCTTCCTTCCCCCACCGGAAATGGCAGTGTTCCTGTACCCGCCCAGCCAGGACTCGGTTGTCCAGGTCACGCGGGGAGCGTTCGACGCCTGCAACGTCACGGATCCGATCCTGCACATGGACGACGGCAACTCCCTCTTCAACGTCACCTCCCCCGGCGTGTTCTACTTCACCAGCGGGTCCCCGGGCCACTGCGAGAAGAAGCAGAAGCTCCAGATCTCCGTGCTCAACGCGAACGGCTCCGCCGACGCCCCGTCGTCCGCCGACGGCCCCAGCGCGCTGGCCGACATCTCCCCGTCCTACTCCAACGTGTTCGGGTCGATCCCGGCCGGGCAGTCCTCCTCCTCGGCGGCCGCGGCTCCGCGCCGTCCGCAGGGCGTTCCGGCGATCGCGACGGCGATGGCCGTCGGCCTCCTCGCGTGCGCCGGGTTCATGTGAGGAGCAGAAATTCGGCGAACAACACGGTTGAGCATTATTGATTGAGCATTTTACATTCGACTATTTTTACTTATTCGAGAATTTCTGCATATAGTAAATTTAAATTTTTGGCAAACCGTTGTAATTCTTTGCGTCGGAGCTCGAGAGAATAAACATTTTAAATATTTTGAATTGGACACCCTTTATTGTATTTACTTTCTTTTTTAGAAATCCGAGAGAAAGAAAAAATGAAAATCTTTCGCAGATTTCTAAAAAGAAGAACAAGAATAATTACGGAACATAGATTTAGATTTAGATTACCAATGGGTGGTCCCAGAAATCCTGCGTGATGTTGCTGGATGCCTTATTGTAATTTTCAAGGTTTAAAAGTTGCTTTAATTAATTAATTAATTAATTAGAATCAATTAATATATATTTTTTGCCAGCTAGAATTGCGCGTCGGTGGCGACAGCACCACGTCTCGTTGTTCCTCAATGGGCGCCAAGATCTATACCGAGAGTTTTGATCACTAAGATCCAATCACAAAGTCATGCCAAGATCCAAATGGCATTTTTCTCAAATATGAAGCATGAGCTTACCCAATTGTTTTCACCAAAGAGATTGATGAAATAACTTTTGAAATGTGGACAGGTTGATATCTAAATCAATAAAAGATTGTAAAGGGTATTGACAACAATTTTAAAAGGACAAATGATGAGAATAGTCGTCATCTCTGAGATAAATTGCAGGAAAGTAAAGAAAATAATAAATTTGTAGTAGACGTTGAATTTCGGTAACTAAGTGGAGATCTTTTTCAAAAAGTATATATAGAGTACTTATAGCTCACTATTGACGATCACACGAAAGATTATTAAACTTACATTTATGATTATATGCATTTACAAGGAAGAATTTTAGTCTAATGTGTAATGTAATTTTAAAATTTTTAATTTGTTCAATGTAATTTTTGAACTTTCAATATATAATCAATACAATTCTTGAACTGTACGAAAATGTTTAATGTAGTCCATGGTATTGAATTAATGAAAGCATTGCATCAAACATTCTCATATAATTCATGAACTGTATTAAATATGTAACTAAAGTTCACATAATACATTGAATAAATTAAAAGTTCGAATACTATATTGCACATTAGGTTAAAGTTTAATTGATTGCATTGAATAAATTAAGAGTTTATGGATCGTATTATATATTATACTAAATTTCATGGATTATAGAAAGTTATCGGTTACTTTGCGCATTCTTTCTCATTTGCAAAACCAGTCTTATTCAATTACGGACTTTTGCTCCAACACCCAGCTGTTTCTCGTCGAAACCTCTATCGACTAAACTGATATTCTTACTAATTGTTCGGATGCGGTGTTCTTGTACCTCTAAAAACTTTTGTCGATGACCGTTGACGGCAATGCGCGGTCAATTTTTTTTTGTTTTTCTTTTTTTAATTAGTGGGACACTAATATAATTTAGCTAAACAACAGCAACAGCGGTTAAATCAGTGGCCGAGCTGGGCAAATAACAAATGGGGTTTTTATTCAGAAGCTCTTGTTTGACGAGACATCGAGCATTCAGAAAAGACTTTGTTTTAACCCGACATTATCTAACTCATAATGATGGATTACTGTTAATCCAAATTCGGATAATTTGTTGGGACTTTTGTAGAGTCGAGGGGATATAAATTCGTTTTATTTATTTGGACTAGGAAAAAACAAATTTTTGAAGGATGATCGAACGGTTTCAGAGTTTGGAACCCGAAACTTACCATACACACCTTCAAAATTGAGATTTACCATGTCAATCAGCTCCGGGGTCAATTTTTTTGTTCTTTTTTTTTCCCCTTCCTGGTGGACCCAATAATAAAAATCATCATTTATCAACCGTGACAATCCATTAAAAATGAACATGTAAATAAATATAAGTAATAAAAGAATTTGAAACACGTAACATAACATGAACTTGTAAATTCTGTTTATTAATGACATATCCTCATTAGGATACTCCATATTTAGAAAAATAAAATGAATTATATTATAAAAAGAAATATTCACTAATTACAAAGTTACAACATATAATCTCAAGTTCTTGCTCTTGATTTGGTTCTTACCTAAAAATCAGGAGCCGAACTGTCTATAGTATTAACTGAGAACCAGATTGGTGATCATGAAAACTTGGAACTGGACCGGTTTCCGTGACCATTGTGGTATGATTCCCGGTCCTACTCTGAACCTTTGCTCACTTCCAAAATCCGCCCGACATGGGGTCATTTCCGTAAATTCCGCCGAAGCTCGAGGACCCCAGTCGTCCACCGGCCCCAGAAGGAACTCGGGCCGTGTTCTAATCAGTGAGTCCACCGAGTTCCGACCCCCCCGGCGCGCAGGCGCTTCTCCTCCCCTCTTCAGCTCCGCTCTCCGCTGCTCCGATTGCAGAGAAATCCACGCGATCGATCGGATCGAGCTCGCCGCTCGGTTAATCCTTCCGCACCGGCAGCGAGGAGCGCGAATTTCGAAGCGCTCCGATCCTTCGCGGCTCCCGCCGCCCCCCCCGGGCGGATCTACCGTTGGATCGGTTCCGGTTCCTTTCCGTCGCCGTCGCCGTCCTCCGTTCTTCGATTGCTCGCCTCGTCGGCGCCGGCGCCGCTGACCGAGTCGACCCCGGGAGCACGAGCCGAGCCGTCGGAGGAAGGTAGGGGCTTTACCTGATGCTGATTTTGAGTTCGTGATTTTGCTCTGGTCTCTGAGCTGAGAATGTAGAGAGCTTAGGGGGTTTCTCTGATCTTTAGGGGGGAGGTGCGCGAGGTAGGTTTGGTCGCTTGCGGCGGCAATGGCGGAGGTGATCGGTCCGAGGCTGTACAGTTGCTGCCATTGCCGGAACCACGTGGCGCTTCACGACGATGTCATCTCCAAGAGTTTTCAGGTAGTGCTAGTTTTCCTCTTGAATATCTGATCAGTTACTCTGCATTGCGCTTGCTCTGGTTGTGCGTTGGTCTGTGATATATCGAGGGCCCTCGGATGGAAATCGGAATAACTAATTAACTTCACAATGTAAGAGTCGAGGAGCGGCCGGCGCATGAATTTGGATTGAGGGGTGCGGGGAGGGCGGAGCGAGGGGAAGATTGTGTGGGGTCTCAGTTCAAGTGGGTGAAACAAAGGTTAAATTTTTTGAAAGATTACACCACACTTATGATGATTTGAGATAGGTATTAGATGTTTTAAGTTACTGTGAAGTTTTAAGTACTAGACATGCTGGTGGGTTGGAGTCAAAATACAATGTATGGAGAAAATTCAGAGAAAAGCAATGAATTCCGAAGCCAGAAACCATTTGGCTTCGTTGTTTATAAGAGGGGATGACATAATCTTGATGAAGTTGGCTAGAACAGTGTAGAAAGTAGAATTCGCATGAAAGGAAACCAAAGCTTTATTGAATGTTGTCACCATGCTGCAACCAGGAGTGTGATGAAGTAGGGGGTAGAGTTCAATAAATTTGTTACTATGTTCGTGTCAGGGAAGACACGGTCGAGCTTTTTTGTTCTCCCGCGCAATGAACATTATGGTCGGACCTAAAGAGGACAGGCAGCTCATGACCGGCCTTCACACGGTGGCTGATGTGTACTGCTCTGATTGCCACGAGATTCTGGGGTGGAAGTATGAAAGGGCGTATGAAGAAACTCAAAAGTACAAGGAAGGGAAGTTCATTCTCGAGAAATCAAGAATAGTGATGGAGAACTGGTAGTCCATCTTGTGTTCATAGTCATGGATATGGTTGGTCTCTGGTATGCTTCAGTAGCTCAGGTGATGCGGATGTTCTCAACTGGAAATAGTCTGCCATTTCTCTTTGAACTATTCTTGTGTTTTTGCATGGTGTTTGTAGCTCTGACAATTCGACTGTGTTAATAAATCCTGTGTACAGATTTGCCAGTCATTCTTGTGCTTTGTATCTGTTGAACAACATTGTCCATTTTGTGAAGGATTGTCTATGTGCATTTCAATGCATTGGTCGGTATGTACAGATGGACCTCCTTGATAAATGCAGAAAGAGGCTTAACATGGCCTCTATGCGGAGTGTGGTATTTCCTGACTTTGCAGTCTGTTCTTATGGCAGCAGAAGTTTAGCTTTGAATCATTTCGTGATGACCAATTATGTTTGTGATTTAAAACAGATTCTCAATGATTGTTCATTCTTGTGAGGATTCCCAATTTGCTCACGGGTCTTGTTGCCTGAATGATGAAAGAAGTGCTGAAGATGTTTGACATTGTTATTTATGCGGTTTGCAACTGGTGAAATACGAGGTGGATTGAGCTACTTCTTTGTATGTGGCGTTGTGCTGCATAATGCAAGCCAAAGAAAGTTGAGCTAGGGGCTGACAGAGCACATTCTGAAGGAGCTTATCGAAGTGCCTTGAATACAAAACTAGAAGCAGATGGATGTGATCAATGGGCTTCTCTCGGCTCGTTCTTCTCAGTGGCTTGCTCTGTCCTTGTTTTCCTGATTCATGAGATTGGACTCGGGCGCTCTGTTCCGTGCTCGCCCTCTGGTTTCGAGTCTCGAATCTGGTTTGCCCCCCTGACCAAATGTTCAAATGCACTTGGCCTTCTATCCTCAACTGTGAATTACAGTCGCGAGAGCTTTGGCTCTACCCTGTTTCCATGCGGCGGGCAAATGCATTTCGTCCGACCACGGCGTGGCATCCCAAGAAACAGGAGAAATTACGGTGATTAGTATCCTATTGTTTTGGAGAAAGCTGTAAATTCAATTTCACCCTCTTGCACGCTCGAAGAACCCGTGTGAAGCTGACAACTCCCTCGTGCTTGAAAACGTTCATCGAGGGGTCCCTTCATGTGAATGATTCCTGCTCTCCATATTCAAGTGGGGCATCGAATATAAAAGGACGGCGGTTGGTGGGTGGCGTTGAGGGGCGCTGTTGGAGGTGGCGGTGGCGGTGGCAGCATCGTGTTGGTGGGCTGGTTGCCAATCGGAATATCGGATGGTCGATAGTGATTTTCTTATTAGCTTTTAGGTAGGCGTTGATGACTTAGCAGTCTTCCATAATTGTGGAAAGCAACAGCATGGAGCTCGTATGGACGGCATTAAAGGCAGATAATTTGGATTTTAAAATGCGGATAAAACCTTTGATGACAAGTTTCGCAACATAAATTTTAATTTTTGGGTAATGAAACAAGGCGATTTTCTGGATTTCTCTTGCTACATGACCACCCTTCTTCTCTTTTTTGGTAACTGCTATACGAATTTATTAGAACGAACCAATTCCTCTCTACCATGCCATTATGCGCCCAGATATGTAATTCAGCTTTTGGAGATCGTCCGGGTTATATTCCACACTGCAACACGACAAAGGACTCTAAAAAAGAGTTCACTTATTGAGTTTTACTTATTGAGTTGCATATCAAAAACTTAGATTATGATTTTCATATGCCCGTAATTATACATTTCTAAAAGGTTTCGGGTCCTTTTTGCATTAAGCGAAAAGTTTTTCCCTTCTTTTTTCTCCTCACAAGTCAACATTTATTTGGTGCAAGACCCCTCAAGATATGCGAATATAAACCTCTATATAAGTGGCTTTTCCTTAATTTTATAAAATCTCCGTGACCACCGCTTTGGTGGCCGCGATGGTTTGGGCTTTCTCCCTCACGAAGGGAAGGATATTGAATCCTCTCACGGTCGCTTGGGGTCTTAAGTGGGACGCGGAGGTGGTGGGTCCTATCACTTACCTATCCTCTCAGGTTTACTTGACGGCTGCCGGCTGTACGGGTTCCTGAGTCACCAAAAAAAAAAAAAGGTGGGTCCTCCCGCTTACGTGTCCTCATAAGTTTACTCCGGTTGTACGAGGTTTCTAAGTCACCAAAAAAAAAAAAAAGGCGGGTCCTCTCACTTACGTGTCCTCCCAGGCTTACTCGCTGACTGCCGGCTGTACGGGGTCCAGAGTTACAAAAAAAAAAAAAAAAAAAAAGGCGGGTTCTCCTGTTTACATGTCCTCCCAGATTTCTTTCGCTGGTACGGCTTGGGTCTTTGTACGAGTTCCCGGGTTACAAAAAAAAAAAAAAAAAAAAACGTTTTCGCCGGCTGCCGGTTGTATGGGGTTTATGGGTTACAAAAAAAAAAAAAAATACATTCTTCATATTCCCAGGTTTACGGGTTCCTGGGTTACCAAAAAAAAAAAAAAAAGTTCTCCATGTTCCTAGGTTTAATTTTAGGAGGGTTCGGAAAATGAATTTTGAAAAAGAAGCGCATCTAAGATAAAATCGCAAAGCGATATCCTAGATAAGTTAAATGTATCAAATCTATCATAATTTACACGGAAACGACCTTTTGCTCAATTGCTTAACTCAAATTTATAGTCTTGAAATTACAAAAAGATTGCACAGACACATCCCAATATTATAAAAGCAATTCCAATTAAATAATCTCTAGGTTTATAAAGATGACTATATTGAATGATCATTTTTAAGGTTGCGCAAAATAAATAACCCAAATCGCTTATCGCCTAAATTGGACCGAACCGGGTTCTCAGTTTCAGGAGGCAACTAGACAACATCAAATCGACTTTATATACTTCTTATTCAATTTCTTTAAAAAATTAGTATAATATGAACTAAACACTATCTCTTCCAATGTTATAGCACAATAATTTTCTACTCATCATCTTAAGATTTATTACTCTCTCATGCTTTTTAGTGAAGTGACCGGTTCCATTTCGGATCGAACTGAGAACCTGATCATTTCTAATTTGCTTGGTTGCAATTTAATCCAATTAATTTAATTAAAAAGAAAACCATTTAAAACTAATTATAAAATATATATATATATTAAATTAAATTAAGTTAAATATAAACCTAACGAAAATTCTCTCTTTATTTAGCCACACGGAAGATACTTTTCCCCCCGGGTTTCGTCCATCTCTATCTCCCCACCTATGCCTGGTCTCCTCCGCTGACCATTGCCCCCCCTCTCTTCCTCCCGAATCTCACCCATCCTCTCCAAAATTCGCGATTCTCCTCGATCGATTCCGGCAGCTCCCCCGCCGATCGCGAATCCTCCCCCGCCGCCGCCCCCGCCCCCGCCGCCGCCTGGAATTCTTCCGTCTGCAATCCGCGGTAAGCTTGGATCGATTTCCGGGGAATCGGATCGGATTGAAAGGAGGCGTAAGCGCGAGCGAGATAGAGAATGTACGTGAAGGCTGTGCCGCCGACGGATCTGAACCGGAACACGGAGTGGTTCACGTACCCCGGGGTGTGGACGACGTACATCCTCATCCTGTTCATCTCGTGGCTGATCGTCCTCTCCCTCTTCAACTGCTCCCCCGGGATGGCCTGGACCATCGTCAATCTCTCCCACTTCCTCGTACGTCTCCCTGTCTCCGCCCTTCTTGTTTTTTTAAGGTCGTTTCCGGTCCTGGAGCTGCGAGAAGTTTCGGCGTCGTGTCGATCGAGGTTGGGGATCGATCGATCACCTGTCTCCGTCGTTGTGCGGTGACCTGGGGCGTTCAGGTTTTCGCAGTTCTGCCTGTTGAGTCGCTGCTTTGGGGGATTAGGTGGTGCTGAGTGTTTGAAGGAATCGAGCGTGTGTGGGTTTTGGAGCGGATTAGTTTGGGCGTCCCGGGCTCATTGATTGTGGCGTTAGGAGCTGAAGGAAAGTGGGTCGATTAGGAATTCATCAGCTCGTTTCTTTTTCAGGATAGTTCCCCCTCTCGAAAGCAAGAAAAAGAGTGTTGTGGTGGGCTTTAGATGGGTTGATCTCATTTTTATGTGGGTATTGCATTTGCCCTATGTCGCGGTTGTGAGTTCCAAGAACAGGGATTTTTCCATGTTTCTGGCGTTTCCTTGTAAGTAGGTAGATGATCACAGCCAGTAATCTGGGGTGTGTCCGATTGGATGTTGGGAGCATTGGCTAGCATTAGGGTGTGTCTAGGCTGTAGATTGTCATTTCGTTGAGAATCGAGATAACCTACCTTCAAGTGGTGGAGAAGGGCAGGTAAGTATCTGATATATTTTGTCTTGAGTACGAAAGAGATTGTGCCTTTCTATTCTGTCGAGCAGAAATTTCAGCACGAGTGTCTGGTGAATAGCGCCATGAATATATGGTCAACATCTATTTCTCCAGCTTCATGCTGATTATTCGCCATAATGTCCTAGAACTATCAGTGTTGAAACACTTATCTCGTATAATTTCAAGGGACTATTTTATGGTTGTATGCTAATAGGTTGTACTCCATGCATCAGTACCATTTTTGTTGAAGTTTCTCAGTCTTGAACTTCATCATTTTTATCGAAGTATTGCTGATTACTCCAGTTTGTTGCGGCCATGGTTATGTGTGCAAATGTTAGATATGTTGCAAATTTCATGCCTCTATATGTTGGCAATCAGATTCATGATCCATCTTGAATTTTTGGTCAGGGAGTGCCTGTGATTTTAATTTTATGAGTTACTTTTGGCATTTTTCTGTGATCTTCTTTCTCTTCTTTGGCCTTACTTCAGCTGACGTTACAAACCACAAGGGCATCAGGTCGTACTGGCCAGCAAAATGTAACTTGGCATGTACTGCCTCTGGGGAAAATACTTGTTATTGAAAATATTTCACTACATTGGTCTGCTCACTGTGGCTTCTAGACATGGGATGTTATTTTTCAGGAATGAGTAAAATTTATTGATTGGTGAAGAGATCAATAACTTAGGAATATCTTTTTACCTCAAGTGATTATTACTTATAGGGAGTACCTATTCTGCAGAAGTGTCTTTTTCATATCTTTATCTTTGGATAGAGGTACATTAGAGTTTCTTCATCTGCTGTGGTTTTTTTTATCTTTCTTCTGCAAATATAATATCCCTTTTGTCATTTGAGTTACTGAATGTGTGGTGATTGTTACGTCTTTCCTCAGGTAACTTATCATTTCTTTCATTGGAAGAAGGGCACGCCATTTTCTGATGACCAGGGAATTTACAATGCTTTGACTTGGTGGGAACAGATAGACAGCGGCAAGCAACTCACTCGAAATAGGAAGTTTTTGACTGTCGTTCCTGTGGTGCTGTAAGTGATTTGCATGTCATTTTAAGCCTTTTCGCCTGCTTATTAGGCTACTTCTGTAACATAGTTGTGTCTATTGTACCCATAGGGACATGTCATGCACCGTTTCCTGTTTATGAAATTGGTAGAAATCCTCTATAACACATTTTTGCCTATCCTAATTTAAGTTAGAAACTTGTTGCATATTGTGTCTGGATTGATGGTTCAGTAGAAAATACGTCCAAGGATGTGTTGAACTGATGCATTTGAAATTACTTATTCGGGGAGTTGGCCTAGTGGGCACCCTTCTCACTTGGGAAGGGGGAGGTGGTGAGTTTGATGCTTCACCTTCTTGGGGTGCTGGGGTGGGGACACGTAAGTAAGGGAGCAGGGTTTTGCAACCTGCACACAGCACATAGTGCATACACACAATGGCTTTATAATAGATATAGGATGGGATAGGAACAGGCTAAAAAAAAAAAAAAAAAAATAGATATTGCTTCTCTGGGAATTGGACCTCCGACCTTCAGTTTTCTATTTATTCCTTGTCTACTCTTGCCCTGTGCAGCTCACGTGGTTCCTGACAATTTGTGCCAAAATTTGCAAATTTTGAAAAAATGGTGAAATCAACCTCTGTTGGTTTGCGAGTACAATGTGACCATTCTTTGCCTATAATCTGCCCTCTGTGAAAAGGAAACAAAGAAGGAATGACCCCACCCCACCCCAACCCAGAAAGGCATAAACTTAAGTTTGTTTATGGCCTAGTTCAGGGACTCTTTTACATAGCTCTTTGTGGAGTTCATCCTAAATAGCCCTTTGGTGCTGTGGTGGAAGTTTTTAACCCCTGTTATGTTGTCCTCACCACTAGTTTTGTTGTTTTCGTACCTTTGGACATCCAATGGTCATAAATCCCAGATCTGAGTTCCAATTTGCATATGGTCGATCATACTCATATCTATGTCTGCCCTGCACGCTCTAGTATATCGTTGACTGCATCATGTTTAGATATGTGTAATCGAAGGAAAAATTGCACGGCTGTGTTAATTGTGCATCTTATTTGGTAGCATTAGAGGATATAAAATGTTTCACACTAAGCTAGGAGCCTGGGGGGTATAAAAGCATCTTAAACCTTGGTAATTTATTCATTGTTGCACATAATGTCTTCTATAAAATCTGCTATCTTAGATACAATTAACCTCACAATTTAGAGTCACTTATGCTGTTTTTAGTTGCTAGAAGTCATAGCCCCGTTTCATTCTGGCAGGTATCTCATAGCCTCACACACAACAGACTATAAGAACCCAATGCTCTTCCTCAACACATTGGCAGTATTTGTATTGGTGGTAGCAAAGTTTCCCAATATGCACAAGGTACGCATATTTGGAATAAATGCTGATCACTAACTGGAGGCTTCCAAGGTGGATTATTTTGGGATGTATGAGCCAATGGTGACGTTGCTGTGCTGTGCCAGAGCTGAGAACTGGAAGATGTATTTTTTTCCCTTTGCTTTTAAGGATTTAATGTACGATGCTCCTAGTTACACATCAAACAGAAAAAGTATATTCTTATTAGCCCGGGTCCCTAGGATGAATGTCTTCTTTCTGTTAAAGACAGATATCGGGTGAAGCTTACTGCTTTGCTATTTTGCTCCCCTATCATGGGGATATTTTTATCTTCATATAGCTTAATGATGATTTTTGCTTTATGATTTACTTGTCAATGCTATGCGCTACTATTATTTGGAGGCAAGGAACGTGATGATGTGCTTGCTGTTAATGGGTGGCCAAATATATCTATCCCAGTATTAGTGAGGGAAGATGAAGAAATTTTTCTAATTGCACTGATTGAAAAACTATACCGTTGGCTCACATCAGGTCCATGAATGGTCTGCTGTACGTGCATCCTGTGCATCCTATAATGGTGGGAGTCATCTAGCTATTGCAGGGTTCATTTATGTGGGGTGGTTGTCCTGTAATTAACTGCAGTGTATACCCCTCAAGTTATGGAGTGTCTACCTGCCGATGCCAAAACTTGAAGCCCATGCCAGGGTCATCGTTGATCCTGACTTTGCTTGATACTGAGACTGTTGGTCCAGGTGAGTTGCATGTACTGAAGTATATATTTAGAGAATGACACGGATGTGGATTAGTAAAGACTATAAGTTGCCTAGCAGGAGGGCTTTTACCTCCCTCTCCTACCTTCACCGGCATGGGTGGTTATTATATCGGCCTACCAATTTTTCAAACAATTCTGAATGAGTTGCAGTGGAGTTTGCCTTCCCCACATGAGAAAATTTCTTAATTCTTGGTTATATCTTTATCTTCTCTGTCCTCGAGTTATTCGTCCCAAAGTTAAGATGAATCAGTTTAAGGATATCCTGAGATTTGTCTATGCTGAAGTATAGATTTAGAGAATGACATGGATGTGGATTAGTAAAGACTTTGGGCTGCTTCCAATTAGGAATAGCGACCACCTCTGAAGCCAAACCTGTCCCACGATTTTATGGTGTTGTCCTTAGGATGTCCCTTTTCTTTCACCCATTTTACTTGTCATAGCAATGGTTGGCTCGCCGAGCGCGTGCGTGTTCCTTGCTCTGAAGTCTGAACGCGAGATTGGCAGCAAGGAGAAAGCACAGGAATCGGATGCGACTTTTCACTCATTCCCAGTGAAAGCTTTCTTTGATGGAACTAGTTAGGGGTACATGTTAAATCTAGAACTCTAGTCACAAATCACAGGCTCTCGCCCTTTAACACTCACAGAGGCTTCTCGCCTCGACATGCATTTCCATCACAAAGCTGCGAGTTCTACCTCTTAACTTCATCACTAGGGGCCCCCACTTTCTGCGGCATCGCGACATTCATACTATGAGCCGATGCCTCGTGAAGTTGCTATATAATTTTCGATGGCGCCTTGTTATGTGCGACTCGCTGTAAGTGGTCCACATAAAATTTAAAGCAAGGCGATGGCCTACTCAGGTGTGTTGGGCCATTTTGTCAGGTTCAGTAAGCTCCCACCTGAAGTCGGAACACACAAGTCACAACTTCCGTTCTCAAGTATTTGTGTGCGAACACTCTCCTGAGACTTGTACTGGACAAACGGTTTTACCGGTGCCCCATCACGTCCTCTATTTCTACAGCAGAATAAGATGTCTGGTAGCGCATTGAACATGACCAATGCTATCTACCCTTAAACTATGGAGGACTGGTGCGTTTGGAACCTGCATTTTCAATAAGCTTTGGACACCTAAAGGTCTTTTGGCCAAATATTAGGTGTTTGGGAAAGACTTCAGAAACCTCATTTTGGGCTTTCAGCTTTGGCTTTGCCCTTGCTTCTACTGTTTATCTTCTTCGTTGAGGTGGACGTTCAGATTGCGCAGGGCTACGGAGGGCGGGTGACGGACTAGGGAGAGGCCGGTGACGGTCATGGCAACCAAGCAGATCTAGTTGCGGAGGTCGTATGACCTTGCGGCGACTAGGTCTAGGTCGTGCTGGCGCCTAAGGTCGCGCGACCTAGATCTGGTCTTTGGGAGGTTCGTGCGACCTTAGGCGCAACCCAGATCTGGTCGCTGGGAGGTCGCGCGACCTCGAGTGCGACCTCAATTTGGTTGCCGCGAGGTTGAGTGACCTCCGTGAAGGGCCGTCGGGGGTCGCTTAACCCCAAGCGGCCCTCACCGGTTGTCTTCGAGGGCTGCTTGAGGCCGCCGACGGCCGCTTGCCTCGCCTACCAACTATTTTATTTTTATATTTTTATATTTTTTTTATTAATCACCAAAGTCTTTGTAAATATAATCTCTCAAAATACTATTTTACTCAAAAATACTCCACAATAGACTTTCAAACTATAATTTAATAAACATAATTTACATTTTGGAAAACTCCTTTTAACTTAAAAGTTCTTTGCATTTTTTCAAAACTTTCCTCAAAAGTCCAACCAAACGCACCTTAAATAACGCGGCATGATTTTATGGGTGTTTGGAAAAGTGAGTTCGAAATAGAAGATGATGAACGCATTTATATATGTAACGCGATCATATAACATCACCAGTTAGCATGTCAACACTTGTTTTTAGGATATCTCACGTCATTCGAACAACTTGATCACGCATAACACCCGCACTTTGAGAGAGAGAGAGACAGATAATCTTTGGGTCATCGGATCAATCACCCGTTTTGCGCAAGGATTGTTTTCCAATCACCAGTGTCATGCTAAACGATTCGAGTCCCTTTCCTAGTCGCTGGCTGACCCAGGAAGAACAAAAGAAACGAACAACGTCATTGGGCACCGTGTAACGGAGCCCAAGTCGCGTGGGTCGTCTCTTTTGCTTTGCTCGTGTGGTGGGGGGTACACCCGATGGCGACGACACCGGACGTACAATTGGTCCTTCCCGCGGCTCCTTTCTGTGTCCGTAGTAGTACGCGATTCCTCACTGTGCGTCGCGACGCCGAACAGGGGGCCCCCCCCCCCCCCTAAAGCTCCAAACTTCTCGCTGAAGGTCAGACCGAGCATCCAGAACAGGAACTTTAAACTTCAGAAAGACCGTACTTTGATGGGGGTGGCCAGGTCCAAACCAATCCCGCAGTGGTTCTTGCGTCATCGACTGCTACATTAAGGAATTTGTCCAACTTGGTAGAAGAACCCCTTTCTGTTCGTAGGGCGTGCCAACCTAACGTACCTGTCGGAACACTGATGTTACAACATTTTTGGGAGGCTACCCTCCAACGTGACCGGGAAAAAAGGAAAAGGGTATCCTCCAATTTTGCCAGATAGATATCTTTTTGGGTCTTGCTTTTTTTTCTTGTTTCTTTTTGCTTGCTGATTCTTATGATCGTCCCTCGGTATCTAGTATTTGAGCTTTTCCCATTGAAACCAAAGTTATACTAATTGCCAGTGAAGCTTTACAAAAGCAGCTTGGCGAAATACTGATATTATAACATTTTGGGAATGCGACCTGCTGAAATATTCCGTGTCACTTAATAACGGGATTTATGCTTTATGCATAATCCCTCTCCATCTATAAACTTCAAATTTTACGGTTTGCATATTAGAGGAGGTTTTGAAAATTCCTACATCGCCTAAAAAATAAGGTTTGTATGATCTTTATATGCGTGATCTCCTCCACTAGACTCCAATTATAAGAATTAGTACATAAAAAGCCTAAATATAAAAAGACATTTGTTGCGTTCCTTTGAATTTACGGAGAGACACTTATTGATCATACCAACTAGTAAAGAGATGTTTTCATTGTTGATGCGCTGACTTTACATTATACAAGAGAGAAAGCGTTGATGAAACAACTAACTTTCATTATTTGGACACATATGTTAGAGATGTCAATTGAAAATTAAAAGAGTACGTGATATTATTTGTACTACTCGATATTAAGTATGCGATCGTACTTGTACTACGTGATACCTTGTTGCAGGAATTGCTACTATCCAAAAAAAAAAAAGTGGATAATTTTTGGACCATGCTTCATGGAAACAGCTCATGATCGTGCGATTATATAAATCATTCATCTTTCAAACATGGGTACCATGAGAATTGATTACTCATGGAATCTTATCCTGAATTCAAAAGGAAGTGCTCATTGGAATCTCTTTCTACTCTTTTTAAATATGATTTTGGATCGTCTCGAATGGTTAGCTCAAAAAGAATTTACCATTTACCTCTCATTGGCCAATGCCAATCTGTAGCAACAGGATTATCACATGCAATCTCAACATAACAGCATCTAATTTAATTACAGTAGAAATATACCACTTAATCTTGATTTGGCGATTTGATTATAGGGTTTTTTTTTTCTCGTTTGCAGTGAAATTGTTCATGTCCCGATACCATTATCAAATAATGTATTCGAGATCCAGCTTAGAATTCTTTTTTAACATTTTGACCGGTGCTTTAGTGACTTTCAGTATAGTGCTGGCACCTTTAAATTTGCAGTGCCAAATCCCAATGCCATGCCGTGCATGGGATACTGTACACGTTGAAGAAAATTTTTAGTATGTTATGATTGGTGGTAAAAATCAACGCCCCAGCCCCAGCATATGCTGACGCAACATCTGCCTATTGAAATAAGCTAAAGGAGTAGGGCGTGGCGTGAGAAGTCAAGTTTCGATGGGTTTGATCATGATCTGGGGGCTAAACTTCTCTGAATTCGAGCTGAGGCTCGTGATAATTAACTTCGACCCGGGATGCATCGTTGACTACTTCTACCAGACTAAGAAAATGGTGACCCCGATCGGCTTGAATTAAGGGCAGGGACGTGTTTGAAATTTAATTGGTTTGCAAATGAAGGGACGGCTCTTGCAGAACATATGATTGCATTGGGAGTCGCCAAGATCAAGTGGATGAATAAAATGGCGGAAATGTGGAGCAGTTAGGAAAAGCTGTCGACAAGGACACCACAATGACCCACTTACGTTGAAATGCTCAAAGTCGTTATTAATTTGCGAAAATCTTCAATCAGAGGGCTGCTGGAGAAGCAGCCCTGAAGGCTGGTTCAGGACCAAGAACTGGGAATCAAACTAATTCTCTTATGAACTGGTCGAGTAAACATGATTTAGTTTGATTCTCGACTTAAATTGGCCTCGATGTTCACATCTACTATTCGAGTAGTTATAATCAAATATTGATGGGACTGGCGGGTCTCCACCCCTTCTATTATTTTTGTAGGAAACAAGATCCATAAAATATGTTGTTAACAGTAGAGTATGCTTACCCAATGTATATTCTAGAGTCACTTAATTCTTTTCTTGTCTCTTCTGCTAAAAGCACAACGTGTCTTCCAAAGAGGCTCATGCCCAATTGGGAGATCGTCTTTTCACGCGATCCAAGTTGTTGTTGTTAAAAGTAGACTCTGCTGCCCCCCGATGTGAATTCTATGATCACTTTGTTTCCGTTTCTATCTCCGGCTAAAAGCTAAAATGCAATGCACCTAAAAGGACCATCCTCAATTGGGGGGGAATTGTCCCTACGATTGCAAAATCAAAGGGAGCACGTGAGAAGACAAATTTCACTTCCTAGCTTTGACATGCTTTGTTCCACTAGTGTCGTGCCACCTGTCCAAAGGACAGATCAAATCACTGTTATTTTTACAACTTAACCCTACCTATTTCGCCGAATAATCAACTTAAACCAATATCGCGAGTTGTTATGAACGGACACTATCAACACGCGGTCCTCACATTTTCATCAATTGTATTTTCTATGCGTGGAAAATTACATCGTCAGCTAGACATGTGAGGACTAAACTTTGCTAGTAAGTGGGTTTTTCATCCGCAAGTTTACATGTTGTTTAGCTACAAGATTGAAGTAGTGGGGTTGATATGAAACTGTTGAATCCAAGGACTTCTTCTCTCATATGCAGGTTAATATTATACATAATCAATTATCTCGGGAAAAATTATCTAAAAAGTCATAAATTTATGTTATTTTTGCTAATTTTAATCGTAAACCTTTCAATTTTGCTAATTGAATCATAAACCGTTTCATATTTTGCATATTGAGTCTATTCAGTCAATTTTGGTTGGAAATCATTTGACATAAACGATTTCCATTTTACGTGACACATGATTGGACGTCGATATGGATGATATTAAATAATATCTTAATGCTTTTAAATTTTTAAATTTTTATTTTCGTCTCTTCCATCCTTTTTTCCCCTTTCTCTACTTTTATTTATTTTTATTTTATCTTTTTCCCTTTTTCCCTCTACAAAACCTTGTCAATGGTTGGCGGAGGTCGCCGGCGCTAGGTGAGGGACACTTGGGTTTGGGCTGGTGAGGGGAAGGTTTGCCTTGGCCTAGGCAGGTGCGTGTTGCCTAGGGGAAACGAGAAAAAGAAAGAGGAGAAAAAAAAAAGAAGAAATTTTTTTAAAAATTAAAAATATCATTAAAAATTATCGCTTGTTAGCGCGGGGGATGTCATGTAAGACGATAAACGTCCATGTTAGCGATTTTCATTTAAGATTGGTCGAATAGACTCAATTAGCCAAACGAGAAAAAAATTATAACTCAATTAGCAAAGTCAAAAAGTTTAGAATCAAAGATAACAATAGATTTAGGGCTTTTTAGTTGTCTCGAACCAAGCCAACCCTGCTCGCCGCACATGGCACTTCGATCCAAATCGACTAGAAACCAAATCATCACCATAATCCTTGGACCCATCACTGTGCGTGGGGAGCCTGCCCCCAGCAGTTTGGAACCGCCACCACCACCACCACCACCACCTCGTGCTCTACCTACGAGTCGTGCATTTATGTTCCGCACTCGACCTGGTTTTTTTGGCATCACGCAAGACGGTCGACTGCTGTGCCCTCTTCCGATTATAGTATCGCATCTCCATCGCTTCAAAATTGGCCACCAACCACGTCGTGGCGACCAATCGAGATCGTCTGCGTATCGAGAAGGGCAGATGGAGATGATGATGAAGAAGAGGTGGGGAAGAGCAGGGGGAGGGGGAGGGGGAGGGGGGGGGGGGGGTAGTTGAGCTCGAGGCTACCTTCTTCCCATGATTTCAACGTCTTCCCTTCATCGCCCATTGTCGTTTCCAATTTCCTGACATTCACATGATTTTTTGCTGTCTAACTAGCCGACATCTCCATGTTTTTTTTCACCCCTAGCGTGTCAATCACTCGTTCACATGCTAGTACAGTTCCCTTAAGAGTAAATCAAGGGTTCCTTTTCTCCCTTCCTTTTTTAGCTGCTCTTTTTTTTGTTTCTTTTTACTTCTTTTTCTTTCCGATTTGATTTTTGTTGAAGTATCACACGACGCCGTCTATTTACATGATTTTGTACTCTCCTTACATACACGTGGTCTTCCTCCGCCTATTGGCTCAAGTACCAATAATCATTTTACTACATGGGATCCTTCTTTCATTATATTCATTTTTTCGTAAGATTATTTTTTTTGGGAAAAAGCCCTTTTTTTCTCGTCCCCAAGATGAATATCTCATTGGAGATGCCTTCCCAAAAGTAAGACAACAGATTCTTTATCTATAGCCTTCCAAATGTGCACGTGGCACCGGTGCTTGTGCTTAATTTCCCCTCCTTTTAAGGAAGAGATTCAATGATTTCCCCCCCTCGTTTACGGCTACGAAAAGGTTAGGTAAATTCTGACCGCAATAATACATTTTTTTTTTTTTGCCCGAAGGCCTTCCATCCACTCGTGACTGTCCAAGGTCATGGGGAAAGGGGAAGGCTTGAAAACTCCATTTGCCTTCGTGGTTACGCAAATCCCACGAAAGACAAAGCTTTCTGTTTTTCAATAATCCGCAAATAGATAATGATGTCATGTCAACCCATCAACGTTGGATCTTGGAAACCTTGAGAAGCCAAAACTCTCTTGACCGGGGGCATCCATTGAAAATTTGAAATCCATCGTTTTCCTCGCAATAGATAGAAGCTCACTGAAGATTAGAAGCAAGCTCATACTAGTTTGAAATTGTTTATTGCATGGACAACACTCTACGCTAATCAGCTACATATTATTTTAATTATACCATTGTTGATCTCAAGTGGCATCATCCACTTGCTTGAAACTTAAAAGCACATTATTCCAAAACCCAATAAATCTGATGATTTATAAAATTATAAATCATTAGATTTCTTGCGAATGAAATGTTTTTTTTTTTTTTTACAACCCTTCTCAGTAAAAATTTCATTTGACCGAGTAGTTCATGGAAGCTGGGAGAAAATGCTCGTTTGTCGCCAGCAACTCGAGAGCACACTGTGCCCAGCGGAAAGCGACAGCATGAAAGCGTTGAGCATGTGCTGATAATTAGTATATAATTGTACTGCTTTCTTCGTTGGTGGTAAATCATTGCAAGGCCTCGAAAAGTTCAAAGGGCTCTCGCGTGGTGTACAACAGAGGACCCCGCCGTAGCTCGCCTCGCGCTTGCCTCCTGCTGGAAGCAATCTACAGAGAGAGAGAAGCCAAAAGCATGGGAAGAGCACCATGCTGTTCTAAGGTGGGTTTACGGAGAGGGCCTTGGACGAACAAAGAAGACACGGTGCTTGTCAAGTACATTCAAACGCATGGAGAAGGTCATTGGCGATCCTTGCCTAAAAAAGCAGGTTAAACTTCAATTGCTCTCTTTTCATGTTCAGCCGAAACCCTTCGGAGGCCATTACCGCGAACTTAAAAGGAGTGTCTCTTACGGGGCTTTCCCGGATGAGATTTTTTTTTTCTTCTCTTCTAATGACAGAAGAAGAGAGGAGCTGAATTGGCTAGGGTTACTAATTCCTCCAATCATATGCCGTGAGGATTTTCCTTGTTCTGTTTAGTTGGCACTTTTTTGATGTCGTTTCAATCAAAATTATGCCAAATGTAAACTTTCTCGACCCAAGCGTTGATTTTCCAGCCGAGCTACTTATAGTGTCGCTCTAGGTGGACCATTTCCCTGTATAATTTCTGTCTGCTTTTGGAGGATTAATGATGAGAGGGGTCTTGAACAGAACTTGCAGAACTTGAGAGAAACTGACCCTTTTTTTTTTTTATCACTATTGTCTTGTGCAATTCATTTAGGGTTGCTGAGATGTGGGAAAAGCTGCAGGCTGAGGTGGATGAACTATCTGAGGCCAGACATAAAGAGAGGGAACATCACTCCGGATGAGGAAGACCTCATCATGAGGCTTCATGCCCTCCTCGGAAACCGGTGGTCGCTGATCGCCGGGCGACTGCCGGGCCGAACCGACAATGAAATCAAGAACTACTGGAACTCGCACCTCAGCAAGAGGGTCGCTACCGACGGCAATGAAAACCAAAGCAAAGGACTGAGAGGCCCAAAGAAGAGAAGCAACAACAACCTCATCACCGCCAACAAGAAGAAGAGGCGGTCAGAGAAGAGCCCTCAGGAAGATCAAGAACAAGAAGAAGAAGTCGCCACCACAAAGAAGATAAAAGTCCACCAACCCAAGGCAATTAGGGTTTCGCCCATATTCTCCATCGCAAGGAACAAAAGCTTCGAGACTGTGGAGGTCGCTGACGAAGAAGTGATGGCGCATGATAAGCGCGAGAGCAATGATATGATCATCAACAGTAACAATGATCTTTCGTGGATGATCAGTGAGGCTAAAGAACACAACTGGTTCTGCGATGATGAAGATTACAATGACATGGTGGATGTCGAAGGGTGTGGTGGCGGTGGCAGCGGCGGCGACGGCTGTGGCGATGAGATGATCTGCTCGAATGATGATAAAAACACATCGTCTTCTTCTTCATGCCATCGTATTTGGTTGCCCAACAACAACAATAAGAAGATGCTGGAGAAGATATTTGAGGAGTATCACGAGCTGCTCAAATCCGAGGATCACCTCCAACTGGAATCCTTTGTGGATTCCTTATTGATTTGATTTTTCCACTATTTGAGTTTGGAATGTGTGAGTGGAGCAGGTCGGTCCGTTGTCCCATGTTAATGATCATCCATTGGAGAAGCCTTTCTCTTTTTATGTTTTTATATTTTAATTTTTTTGGGTTTCTCTAGAAATCTTTTGAAAGCTTCGCGTGTCTTCCGTCTTCTCGATTCTGTTCAATCCTCCACGCCAAACCACCCCCCCCCCCCCCCCTCTTCTTCTTCCACGCCACCTTTACTGTGTTTTTCTTTTTTCCTAATAAAACGATAGCCTACTTCTCAATCAAGCTATGTAAGCTTCTATGTTGTTGGTCTTTCTGTAGCTACTAAGTTTTAAGGAAAGATAATGGTCTTGAAATTACTACTCTTGGGGCATAACGACATTGCGTCTTAGTCAAATTAGGGTTCTTCTCAGGGAGTGTGAGGTGATTAAGAGAGTCTGGTGGAGATTACGAGATATGTATGCTTTTCTCAACCCACGAGCCCTTCCCCTCGGCCACTAGTGGAACCACCTATTAGTGTCCGTACACTTTTAATCAGCCTCAGAAAAAACATTCTCGTCCACAAGATCCACCTAAAGAAGGGACTAGTTGAGAGCATAACCATCTCATCTCATTTGATTGGAATTGTAATTATGTCCAACAGACATCGTAGGGCCCAAAGGAGAAAGGTTCACAAAAATATTTGAGAGAAAATAGTAGAATTTTGGGAAGTTCTCTCTTTTCCTGACTATGCCATTTTGAATTTAACCATCACCTTGTCTTATATATGGGAGGTTGAGGATAATACAGACATTTTTCATGACCAATGTGGCCAGTAATGCATGTTACAAAGTGGCAAGGAAAATAGACAGTTATCAGACAAAAGCTGAAAAGATAGGCATAAACTCAATAACACAATAAATTATATAACTTTTGACTTTAATCACTGACGTAGATGCCAACCGTCTCACATGACACGGCTGGCATTAATATGGACAAAATATTATGTTATTTTTTTTTCGAATTTTTGATTTATTCTTTTGATTTTCTATTATTATTATTATTATTATTTTCTTTCCTTTCTTCCTCTAGTTATTTGCTAGGCCTTGATGTCCAGCCAAAGACAAGGGTCGAGGTCGACCTCGCCAACAACTAGCGAAGCTCACCCCTGCTAGTCATTGGTGAGCCTTAACCTCACCCTACCACTTGTGAGGCTTAACCCTCACCAAGTTCAGCAAGGGCAATTTTGCCCAACCATTGGTGAGGCCGACCTCGCCTCTTGAAACTTGCCACCGGCGAAGCTCAACCCTTGCTAGATCCAATGAGGGTGAACCTTGCCCAAACATTAGCAAGGTCAACCTTGCTTAGCAACAACGAGGCTCGCTCAAGGCCGATGAGGTTGACCTCATCAGCCATTGGTTCGCCGGTTGCCAAGGCTCGATGACCAACTAGAGGAAAAAGGAAGGGAAAAAAAAAGGAAAACAAATAAAAATTCAAAAAAATATATTAAAATATTACAAAAAAATTCACATCATTATTGGCCATATCAGTAATTTTCAGCAATTATTGGAAAAAATAGGATGGCTGGTGTCCTTATCAGTAATTTTCAGCAAAAATTGGGCAAATAAATTCAATTGGTAAAATGTAAAAAGATTTAAGACTCAATTGGTACAACTAAAAATTGAGAATTGAATTGGCATAGGTACAATATATTTTTAGAATTTTTTGATAATTTTCTTTGATAAATTCCCCCATCTATCTTTACCAAAAAAAAAAAAAAAAAATTCCCCCATCTATGAATGAGTCCATGATTTGGGTCAAGTATAGAATCATCATTAGAAGTGACATCCGGTTGCCACGAGTCTTCAAAATAAGATTCTGCAAATTCCCATGGATCTTGAGAAAATCCATTGGTTCTGCTTGATTCTATTTGTACTCATCTACTGCCGGTGGATGGTGTTAGGGCCACAACTATCATATAAAAGGTAGGTGAATATGTGGAATTTAAAAGTAATCGATTCTATTATTTCAATAGGATGACGTCTGAAGACAAACTTGTGTAGTGATTAGGTTTTATTCGTGTGCAATAAGCTATCAAGAGCAATAAATTACAGTTTTTTTTTTTTGGTCTTAATAAATGAGAGTTTAAGGGATAGAAAAATGCATATGACAATTATAGTGATTCAACTTATAATAAGCCTATCGACCAAAAAAAAAAAAAAAAAAAAAAACTTATAATAAGTCTACATCCACTCTCCCGTGCTAATAGTTTATTGACTAGATTTCACTAATGGATCAATCAAAGTTTACAACATCTAAGTATTCTCCACTTAAGTAGGGGTGATAATATCTTATGATCTCACTCTCTCAATGACAACATTTAAGAAATTACAGTTTAAGCTCATGAAAACAAGTATGTAATGATGAAGCTCTCTTTGAACTGTGGAATTTGTAGACTTTATATCTTTCGTTTCCTTTAGCATCGCAATCTCTTTTTATGCACTAGCCGACCGTTAGACGGAAACTCTAAGGATCATTCATCCAATCAACCTATTGGACTTAAATGATATAGGAAGATCTGACCACTTCTAGGATGTCAAGATTAAAGTCTCCATTTGATTTTGCTGTCCATACAACAGAGATTGGGTTTCCATAAGCTGAATTCCTCATTTGAAAAGTGAGTGTCATCTCCAATTGATTGAATGAATCCTTATTATGGAAGGATTGTGTTGCTGTTCATCCTTTCTGGACAATCGATATAAGAAATCCAGGCCTATTCCTAGCCGTTGTGATCCATATAAGCAAACTTAATGCGAAGATTAGAGATCTTTCCAAATCCGCTAATGATGTGTATTAGCTTGACAATTCTCCTACAATTTATACTGTTGTCCTTATTTATCAAGATATATCACAAGCATGAACGTAGAGAAAAAGATCTTCACATATAGATCAATAAGTCTCTGAATCCGAGTCTGATGAATAAGATCTGAACATATTTGCTCTAAGAGTAACACCTAGAAAACTTACCATTAGAATCATTCGAAATATAAGGAAGTATCTTCAAAATCAATTAGAGAAGTTTCCTCAATTGATGGCATCTCCGGTGGCATGATATGCGGGGGAATAACCCCATGTCATCTCATCATGATTAGCACTATGGGCTTTAAAAACTTTGAAATAATTTTATTCTCTTTGCATAGGATCCTCTAAAGTACTCGATATTCTTTATGAATTTCTTTAAGACTGCATCCAAAAGATTTGTACAATTTAGCAATAAATAAGGACAATTGATTTGTTCTACTAGCCTTGAGGTGTAATGTTTCCATCCTCTATTTAAGAAAATAGTTGTACGGACACAGAGGTCTAGAGCCCTTCAATTCAGTTCAGTGGAAAATAGATTCCGCCGACAAGGCAAAAGTTGAGAAACTTTTGAAGAACCTCTACAAAATGCTTGACATGCTTCTGAAGATGTTTAGAAAGAAAGGAGGTAATGATCCTATGCACAGTGGATGTAGAGAATTCAATGGCTATGTTATGGTTTTGAAACCAATACCATTATAACCATCTTAATTCCAACGGAAAACTGATGATCTCAAACGTGAAGAGAAGGACGAAAGGGGTAGTCTGAATTGATCCCAAGAGGTCTGAGATCTAAACCTCTTATTGTTTGGACATTTTCAACACGAAATCCCCAATGAGACGTTTCGCATCTTTGAAAAAAGTGTACCGAAAGGACAAGCTAAATTATTTTCAAGTAGCACATTTCCTCGTAGGTTCGGTGGATCTGAGGTCGATCCGCCAACAGCTTAGTTACCATTGCTAACGGGACATATACGGGGACGAAACTTCTTTAGGTCTTAAGAAAAGATATGCAACAATGTCTTTTTCACCTTTAATATGTTTGATTTCACGAGAATATTGTGAAAACCATTCTACCCATTGAAAAAGTAAAAAATGATGAATTATTTTCACGAAAAATTACAATTGTTCAGATGGAACTTGAAATTCTTAACTTCATATTTGACGTTTGAGATTTCTTTGAATTTAGTCACTCTTATGTTTACAAATGTATCTTTTCCCATCAATTTCCCCATGTAAAACCGATGCTCAATATTTGTCACCAGCATCAATTTGTAATATCCATTTGCCAAGTTTGGTCGTTCCTTGTGCTCCATTCCTTAGTAATTTTTCCGAAATTTTGCACAACATTTGTGCCCTAATAGAAATGCAATTGCATCACTTGCATGAAAAGGCAGCGACGAATTCATGCCGGTTGTTCTGACCCGTGAAGTTATCTATCGGGTTAAATTAACCATCATACCCTCTATAAGGTACATGTAATCTCTCACTGAAATTCGAGAAAAAAGGATCTCTCCTTCTAAAAATACTCGGTAAGAGATATATTAATTTCATTCAACCTAGACTTTTTTTTTTGGTCAAAACTACCGATTTATATTAAATTATAAAAGAGGTAAATCCTGCTAGAACAGCGTCAGTGAGTACAATATCAACGAAAGGGGGAGGAGGGAAGAGGAGCCAGTATCTGACTGGGCCAAGAGATCTGTGGGCTTTGGCGGCCTAGTCAGCGGCTAGGTTAGCATCTCTTCGAACGTATTGAACGGAAGCATTAGGGCAATGCGAGAGAAGATCTTGAAGAACTGAGAACAGGTGCCGCTCGCTCCAAGGTTGCGGCTGTCGATTCCGAAGAACGTCCACCAGAAGTAAACAGTCCGATTCAAACTGTACTTGTTGAAGATGAAGGTCCTGTTTGATCAAGTGCTGGAGAGCTCGAATAAGGGCAAAAGTTTCCGCCTGAAACGCCGAAAGGGCTGGAACTGTGTTCGTGATCATGTCGGTGAGTATTCCTTCATGATTCTTGTAAATACAAGCCACTGTACCACGTTGATCGCCTGTAATGAATGATCCATCAATATTACATTTGATAGTTCCCTGAACCGGAGGTTTCCATTGACGATCAATATTAACCCTAGCTTCTTGAAATCGAGGTTGATTGGGTTGAAGAGACTGGAATATGCGGCTTTGGGCTAGAGCATTCTCCACAACTCGGGTGGGATCGGGGGCTTTCTGTTTGAAGATGGCATTGTTTCGATGACGCCAAATTTCCCACATCAGATAGGCAAGGACTTCAAAACTTGGGGAAATCCGAGATTGAGCAGCTCTGGAAGCTACCCATTCATCCAGGCGTCGGACAGAGGTAATTTTTATAGGTATTTTGATCATATTATAATTCCAAATTCCACTCGTCCAAGGGCAATAGAAAAAAAGATGTTCGATGGTTTCAGGAGTGTTCTGGTTGCATAGACAACAGTATGGGTTTGGGGCAATGTGTCTGTGATATAGGTTGGCTTTGGTTGCAAGAGCGTTTTTACATGCTAACCACATAAATACTCTGATCTTTGGGGCCGTCTTCATATGCCATATCTTTTTCCATAATTGACCAGGGTTTTGGTAGGAGGATGAGGCAGTAGTGGGAGGGTGTTTTTGGGTTGAAGATAAGTATTGGTAACAACTTTTAACAGAGAAATCACCTGATGAAGTAGCTGTCTAGACTAATTGATCCGAACCCAGAGTCGAGTTTATAGGTGTATTAAAAATCGATTCACTAACCTGGGCATTGAAGAGTTGAGAGATGAGATCCTTCTTCCATGTAGAAGTATCTGAGTTTAGAATGTCCGCAACTAAAATTGGTTCACCCTCCTCTGGTTGCCCTCCTATTTTGCCTATTGATAGCCAATTGTCAGCTCGTATGTTAATCTTAGAACCATCCCCCACTAACCACCGGAGTTTAGGAAGAATTGCATCTCGGCCTTTTAATATGCTCTGCCACCCCCAAGAAGGTCTATATCCTTGTGTAGCATTTTGAAAAGAGGATTGTCTAAAATATAGGCCTCTGAAAAGTTGACTCCATATAGCATTAGGTTGCTGGAATAGACGCCATGCTTGCCTCCCGAGCATTGCTAGGTTGAAAAATATAAGATCACGGAAACCCATACCTCCCTCTGCTTTGGAGTTCTTTAATTCTGTCCATGCTGTCCAATGAATACCACAATCATTATTGTTCTTGCTCCACCAAAAAGATGATATCTTCCTTTCTATCAATCTGGAGAGTGACAGGGGAAGCTTGAAGATTGACATGGCATACTGAGGTAAAGCTTGAACTACAGCTTTCAATAAAATCTCTTTGCCCCCTTTAGATAAAAGATTTTTCTTCCAACCAGCTAACTTTGCATTAATTTTAGCTAGGATCCAGGAGAACATCTCACGTTTGGAACGTCCCCAATCAGAAGGAATGCCCAGATATTTGCCATATTTGCTAATCACAGGTATGCGCATTTCTCTGGCTAAATTATTCTGTAAAGTCATAGGGCAATTCTTGCTGAAAAATATACCATATTTGTTTCTATTGATAAGCTGTCCTGTTGCATGGTAGTACTGGTTAAGTATATTCGTAAGATTATGGCATTCCAACACTGTAGCTTTGAGGAAAAAGACTGAGTCATCCGCAAACATTAAATGAGATAGCTTAGGACATGTTTGGTTGAATTGAATCCCCTGTAAGTGACCCGTGCTTACCGCTTGATTTATAACAGTAGATAATGCATTAGCAAGCAATATGAATATGTAAGGGGATAAGGGGTCACCTTGCCGAATACCTCGAGTAGGTTTAAAATATGGGAGCTGTTCTCCATTGAATCGGATGCTGAAAGAAGCTGTAGTAATGCAGGCCATGACCATAGTAACCCATTGATTTGCAAAGCCCAACTGTTGTAAATAAGCCGTTAGAAAGTCCCATTCAACCCTGTCATAGGCTTTTTGCATGTCAGTTTTCAGAATAAGATTGAATCATTTTGATCTAGATCTAACCTTGAACTGGTGAAGAACTTCCTGGACTATCATGATATTGTCTTGAATCTGTCTGCCACTTACAAATGCTGCCTGTTCTGGATTGATCAATCTAGGTAAGCAGGATCTGAGTCTATTAGCCATGACTTTTGAGATAATCTTGTATGTGAAGTTGCATAGGCTAATGGGGCGATACTGGGTTATGCTTTATGGGTGTTTTACTTTAGGTACCAAAGTCAGAATTATTTTATTTAAGTTTGGATGCATGAGCCCTGATTGGAAGAAATCTTGCATTGTTTTGACAATATTTGTTTTGATGATGTTCCAGTGATGCCGATAGAACAGCCCGTTGAGACCATCTAGGCCGAGAGCCTTGGAAGCACCCAGCTGGAAGGTAGCTTGATATACCTCCTCCTCAGTTACCTGGCCTAGTAAGTGATAATTGATTTGTTGAGTAACAATAGGAGGACACTGACCTAGAAAAGGGTGAAAGTCTCTGGTCCCGACTGATTGGTATAGTTGAAAAAAGAAGCCCATGGTGATATCTTTAAGTTGCTGTGGTTCCCATATCCAGTTTTGGTCATCATCCATTAACATACAAATGCGATTTCTTTGTCGTCGTTGCACGGTACATGCATGGAAAAATCTTGAGTTTTTATCTCCCCATGTTAACCAGTTTAGGCGGGAGCGTAACGCCCAAAACTGCTCCTCTTGATTCCACAACTGTTGAATTTCAGTTCTAATAGAAGAGGCTAATTCTTTGTCTCCTACCTAATAGGAAGTTCTGTTGGTGATGATTTGAAGATGTTGCTGCAATTGAAGGATGTGTTGTCTGGCATTACTAAAACGGGATCTGCTCCATCTTTCAAGGTTGCGGGAGACAGTCTGTAATTTAGAATTTAAGGAGGTAGGACTACTTTCCCATGCTGATTTAACTACCTCTTTACAATCATAATGATTACTCCAGAAAGCTTCATAATGGAAGGTCTTTTTTGATTTTGCAGATTGATAGTGAGTGTGCAGCATCAGAGGGCAGTGGTCCGATCCAAGCGAGGGAAGGGCAAAAACTTATGTAGAGGGATAAGATCAACTCTAGTCCAAAGAACAAAAAGCATGATCTAACTTCTCCTTCACCAAATCTGCACCCTCTCTATTGTTTGACAAGGTAAATTCACAACCTTTGCTCTCCAGCTCAATTAAAGCGCAGTCATTAATCAATTTCCGAAAAGATTGCAATCTGGAAAACATTGCTGGCCTTCTTCCTACTTTGTTCCAGGGGGAAATGGGAAATCATTGAAGTCCCCAATGCAAATCCAAGGTAGGTAATTAGTTGCATAGATAGTTTTGATTATATCCCAAAAATCCTGTTGAGCTTGATATATGGCAGGAGCATGAAGATAGGTGATGTGCATCGAGGCAGCCGAGGAAGGGTCCAGAATTATTAGATCAATGAAATTCTGACCAGCATTAACAATAGTAACATCAAAAAGATCCGTCCAAAAAACTACCAAACCACCAGACAGACCATCGGGATCTCTCAAAAAAGAGTGAGAGAAATGAAAGCGGCGTTGTAAGTTCTTCAAAACTATTTCTCCATTCTTAGTTTCCATTAGAAAGACTAGATCGGGCTTTTCAGAGGCTATCATAGCCTTGAGGGTTTGAATTGTCAGGGGATTGCCCAACCCTTGACAATTTTACTCTATCTAATTTCCTATATAAAAAATAAGGATAAATGTATTGAAAGTCTTAAAATTTATGAAGAAAGTGCAATCGAGTGCTAAAACTTACAAAAAGTACAATCAAATCCCAAAACTTATCAAATTGGTAGAATCGAGTACTTCCATTAATTTTGTCTAACTTGGCTAATGAAAAATACTCATATGCCTTTTTTAACAATTTTCTCCCTTTTGCGTGGTGATAACGTGACTAAATTATAAAACATAAGGCTAAAACGATATCATTTTATTCAAATTTGATTTTCAATATAAATTTTATTTAAATTAAATTTTAAAAATAAGCTAAATAAAAAAGAGGGATGGCCAAGTTGCCTGCCAAACCTTCTCGGCAATGGTGGGGCACCCTCATGAACCCGTTTCTCCTCTTTCCTCTTTTCTAAATTATCTTTTTTAAAATTTAATATAATTAAAATGCATTTAAAAATTAGATTTGTACCAAAACGATATAGTCATGTCATCACTACATAGGATTAAAAAATTATAAAAAGCCATGGTAGTATTTGTTTTAGCCAAATTGATAGGAGATAACAGAAATATTTGATTGAATTAATTTAATTTAATTGCACATTTTCCAAATTTTAAGACTCAATTACACTTTTTTATAAGTTTTAGAATTTTCAGTTTGCTCATTCTAAAAATATATGATAGTGGGATTACCGGTATGAACATTTGGTTTTTTTTTTTTTTTTGGTTAGATATGAACATTCAATTTTTTTTTTGTCGAGAAAAAATTGTGTTCATTACTCAAAAGATATAGAAGTACATATTGAAATGGAGCAAGAATACTAAAAACAAAGTCAAATCTAGAAAATAAGGAGCATCAATAGAGTATTAAGCACATACTCGTTCCACAAGAATAGACTTGTCAAACAAAATCGGCAACTGATTATTAAATCTCGTGTCTCTGTCAATAACAAGTACATGTTGGAAATTTCTACTCTAGTAGACGTGCATGCCTAGATTTGACTTTTTTATACTATCATTGTACGGAGACAACCAAAATAGATATTAAAAAAAAAAAAAATTACATATCTAACATGTGAATGAGCAAATCATCATAATTCAGCGATATGCCAAAAGTCCCACCTAGAAGTAGAGAATCAATATATGAACAGAGCAGATGGACATTAAATCTCGAAAAACATATTTTTTAAACTTCCAAATGTAAATCAACGGAGGATAACACTTTTGGACGTGCGTGCCACGTGTGATATGGTGCACGTGCGTGCCACGTGTCATGGTTCGGCTGAAGGAGGAAGGGCCTTTCTTAAAAGGCATGGACAGACCTGGTAATGAATTTTGGACTTTAATGCTGGGGCTATTTTACATTTTCTTTTCAAAAAGTATCATATTAGACATCCAATAGAGTAATGATAGACCCATTTTTCACTCATGCAAACAGACCAAATTAATATTTTTCTTCGCCTTTGCTATTTTTCCGTCGATGCCTAAGCCAGAATTCAAAAACTATTATTCAAAAATTTACACATGAAGCTATGTGTCGAATTTAATAAAATCGTGAAAGCTTCATGCGCATAAAAATAAAAAGAAAGACCGAAATATACTTGCACCATAACATTTGACGAACAAAAATTCAAAAGTTAAAAAGCACCTCGAGCAAATTTCAAATTTTATTGACCCATTAAATCTTTTTTTTTTTGGACCTAAGCAAGTCTTTAAAAGACTACCGAGGAAGAAATGGGCGGGAGATCCACTCTGAAGTAGGAGACCCCGTAATGTCATCATCTATTCCCTCCTTCTTAGGAAGATAAAGATAGAGAAAGAATTATGAAGTTTGACGGTGATAAAGATAGACATCACGTCAGAATTTTGATCATGGTTATTATTGAATAGGCTAGTATGATAGTTATTCGCGCCTGCAGAAAATAGGGGTGTGCAAAATACCCGAGAATTGTCCGGACGCTCGGAATCGGACCGAACCGCCGGAATCGGCGGTTCTTGAGGGAACCGGTCCGATTCCGGTTCCTTGTTCCATGGGGTGAATGACCGGGACCGGTACCTTTTTAATATTAAAAATAAAATTATTAAAAGAAACCCTAGATTATATTTCATTTCCTCACTCCCTTCGTCTTTGGTTCTCTCTCTCTTTGTCTCTTCCTCGGTTCCTCCTAATCCTATCGCCATTTCGATTCCTCCTCGAGCGTCGACGCCGCCACCGCTGCTGTTCGCCCCCTCGCGTCGGCCACCACCCGCCACAGTCGCGGAAAATTATTTCGTGACCGTTTTATGTTGAAAATCCGACCATAGACCTCCTCTCCTCCTTCCCAATTCATAGACTCGACCGTTCTATGTTGAAAACCAAAATTGTTTCGCGTCAAGATCGGTTCCATGGATCCACCCGGAAACTAGACCGGATCGGCGATCTAGTTCCCGGGTGGATCCATGCAACAAACGGGTGAATCTCAATTCTAATTTTTCGGAACCGGTTTTTAGCGGGCGGTTCCCGATTTAAGATCGGAAACCGCCTATCCGGACCATACACACCCCTAGTAGAAAGTGAGGGCAAGTGAAAATCCTGCCGCAAACCTAGTAGCCTTACGGCGAGGTCAGCCGTGCGTTCGGAAAGAAATTGGTATAAATCGACGGAAACGGAAATCTCATCGACATGATGCTATGCCAAATTTCAACGAACTTGCCACGATTCCTCCTTTTTTGGGCCCCTCAGATATAAAACAGCGAATGATGTGACAGGAAAGCAGGCCGGTTTCCTCAGCTTGTCAGTTCCTGCTGTGACGATCTTTTTTCTTCTTTTTTGACTTTGTATGCTTTTGCCTTAAGTACACCCGCGGCCATCGTTGTATACTTACCGTTTGGTTTGACTTTGGGAATGGATTTTGGGACTCTAAAGTCCTTTTGCCGAATGTAAACATATTTGATTCGATTTTTTGGATTACTTTGATAACATGCAATTGTATCTCCAAAAGATTTTAAGGGCCCTTAATCAAAAGTAGGTTTACAGATCCTTTGAGAATTTATATTTTCGAAATGTAAGTTTCGGTTACTGTTCATCTTCTCCGAGGTGGGGAAGCCAATCGGAGGACCGAAAACCATCGGTCAAGGGGTTGCGCTCATCGGTGACACGCCGGCATTTGCCACTTGAGGGTTGCCCGACCCTGACGACTATCACCGAATCTCAAGTGAAGACCGTCACTGGACCTCAGGCGACACCTGAGTTGCGCGACTCAGGCGAATGATGGCCTGAATCGCCCGACCCAGGCGGCCGCTTGAGGTCACACAACCTTAGGTGATGGTCGCCGGGGTCGGGCAACCTCGGCGACTGTCTGAGGGTCAGATTTGGCCATCCGACCGTCAGATCCGGAAGTTTAGTGACCGGAATAAATAAATAAATAAATAAATAAAAAATATATATATATATTTATAATTTTTACAATGCATTCCCCGAAAGCCGAACCAAATGAGCTCAAAACTACTCCCCAAACGTGTGGAGGCGCGATCCACCGTTTTCCTTTAATCCTTCTTTATTCATCCCCAGCTTGTCCTTCCCTTTGTTCTGCAGCACCAGAGAGAGAGAGAGAGAGAGAGAGAGCTTTTGTAACCCCCAGCAATGGAGACAACAGGACACAGGAGACAATCCCATGATGGGAGACAATCCCATGATGGGAGAGGCGAGGCGAGACTCTTCGTACCGATGGAACAATTAAACGCAACGTACGAATTAATGTCAATCGCTCGTTCCCTTGAGAATCGACAGGGGGGAGTCCGGTCCGGTCCGTCCTCGCGAAGGGGCAAGTTCATGAACGGTGGAGGTCTCAAATATGGAAAATCGTGTTCCTGGAAAAGATTGGGAAAGACGGGGACAATACAAGGCCTGAAGATGGTCCTACATGCATGCCGACAGAGGAGTAGGGACAGCCGGACGCTGGCCATAGGAAGAAAACTCGCTATCCCCCGCGCACGACGTACCGTTTCCACGTGACTTGGGGAAATGACGAGTCCATCGCCGATAGTCCGTCCCATGACTTTGATCCCATCGACTTCGAATTATTGCTGGTGTCTGGTCCCGCTGACCGGGCGGGTTAAATGCACCTTAACGTCGCGATTCCTCCGATCGAACGTCGCGGTCACGGTGTCTTTCGAAGGAGTAAGATAGCATCGTGTCGTACAACGGTCGGAGGTGAGATCCGCTGCGAACTTCGTCACGGCAAATGGACCATCCACTTGCATGCTTATAACTGAAGCACTGGCGACAACTGCAACATCACACTAGGTACCGATGAGTATTAAACTCCCCCTCCGAGCAAGGACTTCAATCACTCTCGGTGGGGAGTCTCCTGTCAGAGCCAAACATAGATGAGATTCAGAACAGTCATTTAAGTGCCTCTGTCAACAATTTTCAGTCAAAAGTCTAACATGACTTTTCTAATAAATAATTTATTGAGATAAGTATATTTGGAGTTCCAAACCTTATCATGAAAGTACAGTTAAATGCAAAAAGTATAGTTAGTTTCAAAAAAGTACAATTAAGTTTTAAAATTTATGATGAGAGTACAATTGAAACTTAAAACATTTAAAAAGTACAACCAAGTTTTAAATTTGTCAAATTAGTCCAATCAAATCCTTTCATGGATTATATTGATTGCTCTTTTCTTGATAAGTTTTAATTTATGATTCGATTACACTTTTTGAAAATTTTAGAACTTAATTGTATTTTCGTAATAAGTTTCAAGACTTTTAGTGCATTTATTTTAAGTGTTATTATATGTGCTTATTTAGTCCAATATGGGCTATGCGTTGGCAAGTTTTGGCCTAAGTGACACGTACCAAGTTGTTCTTTTAAAATGAGACATCTCTCTTTGTCCTTGCCTTCGACACTCACTCTCGTTCACCGTTTGAAGTCACCCATCATGCAAGCAAGGAATCTCATAATAGGGAAAATGTGAGTGATTTATTGTGTTTCATGAGATGCATTGTTATTTTTTGTCAACTAAGCGACAAAGTCAGTCAATTTTTATTTAATTTGGTGCAATTGTTCTATCTGCATTATGGTCCTGTATTTTATTATGTTTTGGTCTCGCGTGCAACATCAGCATGGGTGACACCACCGCAACATCACTATTTTCAATGGTGGGAATCTTATTGGCGACAAGTGGGAGTATGATGATGGAAATGTCGATGTTGTCCGTATTAATTTAAGTAGGATACAGAAAAAGAATTAGTAAGAGATACGATAGATCACTTAAATGCAAAATAGCAAAATTGCATTATAGGGTTTTCGATAAGAGCTTGAAAGACAATCCAAAATACTTGCATGTTGGTCATGGTATCAAAGATTTTACTTATCATTATCTCCACAGTGAGGCTGCGTATGTGTATGTTAAGTATTCCAGTGACGACGATGAAGATACTGATGTAGGAATAGAGGGAGATGGTACTAAAAAGAGTACTCAAGCTAAGGATGGATCCATTTTAGAAGAGGAAAGTGAGGCAAGGCACGCAGCTTGTGTTCTAGAGAGTTCAGCAAATAAGCACATGTCACGTAGTTGCTAGTGAAGACAGAGGTGATGAAGAGTGGATACAATTGGATTGGGAAGTTTCTGCATCGCGTAATCTTTTGTGGATTCCTTATTGATTTGATTTTTCCATTATTTGAGTTTGTAACGTGTGAGTGGAGCAGCTCGGTCCGTTGTCCCATCGTCCATTGGAGAAGCTTTTCTCTTTTTATATTTGGTTTTTCTAGAAATCTTTTGAAAGCTTCGCGTGTCTTCCGTCTTCTCAATTCTTTTCAATCCCTCCCACCACACAGACACCCCACCACCCCAACCTCCCCCCCCCCCCCCCCGGCGGCGCTTCTTCTTCTTCCACGCCACCTTTACCGTGTTTTTTTTCCTAATAAAACGATAGCCTACTTCTCAATCAAGCTATGTAAGCTTCTCTGTTGTTGGTCTTTCTCTAACAACTAAGTTCTAGGGAAAGATAATGGTCTTGAAATTACTATTCTTGGGGCATAACGACATTTGTCAAGGAGTGTGAGGTGATTAAGAGAGGCTGATGGAGATTTGAGATAGGCATGCTTTTCTCAAACACGAGCCCTTCCTCTATGCCACTAAATGGAGCCACCTATTACTGTCCGTATACATTTAATCAGTATCAAAAGAACATTCTCGTCCACAAGTTCCACTTGATAAAGGGACAAGTTGAGAGTATGCTAGTCAAACCAGCCCATCTCATTTGATTGGGATTGTCATTATGTCCAACAAATATCACAGGGCCCAAAGGAAAAAGGTTCGCAAAAATATTTGAGAGCATATTGTAGAATTTTGGGAAATTTTGTCTTTTCCTGACTCTGCCATTTTGAATTTAAACATCATCTTGTCTTATTTATCGGAGGTTGAGGATAATACAAACATTTTTCATGACCAATGTGGCGAGTAAAGCAAATTACAGATTGGCAAGGAATATAAGAGAGTTATTAAACAGACAAAAGCTAAAAAGATACGCATAGATTCCATAACACAATAAAGTTGATAACTTTTGACTTTAATCACTAATGTAGACGCCGATCGTCCTACATCACATGGCCGGTATGGTCGACACTTATGTGAATAATTTTTAATAATATATTTTTTTAACTTTTTATTTATTCTTTTTTTTCCCTTCCCTTCTTCCTCTAGTTGTTTGCCGGGCCTCGACAACTAGCTAGAGGCAAGGGTCAATGAGGTTGACCTTGCCAACAATTGGTGAAGCTCGCCCCTCCCTATCATTGACGAGGTATGACCTCACCTTGCCACTTGTGAGGCTTAACTCTCACTAAATCTGACGAGGGCAAGCCTTGCCCAACCACTGGTGAGGCTTGACCCTCGCTAGATTCGGTGAAGGTGAGCCTTGCCTAGCCATTAATGAGGCCAACCTCACTTAGCAACAATGAGGCTCACCCAAGGCCAATGAGGTCTTGCTGGCCCTTGCCTCCGATTAGTCACCAAGGCCTGATGACCGATTAGAGGAAGAAGGGAGGGGGAAAATAATGAAAAAAAAAAAATCAAATTCAAAAAAATTACAAAAAGACCCACATTAGTGTTGGTCATACTATGGGAGAAGTACACTATCGGTGCCATAAGTTGTGTACGGCACTTACTTTGGTGCCAAAAGTTTCTATCAGATCACTTAAGTGCCAAATCAGAGAAAAAATGATCACTTTGGTGCCACCTGGCAAGAAATTATTGCCAAAATGATTATGTGGCTTTTCTATTTAAAAATAAAATAAAATCAAGGATCCTTTTAAACAACGTCGTTTTCTGTCCTCTTTAAGAAAATGACGCCGTTTTGCCATCGGATGTGGATGGCCTCACAAAAACGACACCGCATAGCTCATTTGGGATTGAAATTAGGGTTTTTTTTGTTCAATCCTTGCCGACCTAGTTTGGTCGGCCACCGTGCTTCACCACTATCGCTCGGCCATTGTGCTCGACCACCGTCGCTCAGCCTCCGTCATAGTTGCTCGACTAAGTGAGCAAGGAGAGATTGAGGTTGTTTCTCGGGCAAGAAGCAATGGGAAAATAGGAGGCGAGGGCAGAGGAGGAGGAGGAAGAAGGGGGGTCAAAGGTGCAGAGAGAGAAAGAAGACGAAGAGTACGAGGGAAACAAGGAGGGCGCAAATGGAGATGGTGGATCAAGTTCTGCTCAAAGAGTGGCTGGTGCTGGTGTTGTTCTTCAAGGAAGAAGACGACACCGCCATGCCTTCTCTCTCTCTCTCTCGATTTGGGGATTTAGGGTTTCAACTTAGGGGAAAACACCAAACGATATCGTTTTGTGGTTTACATGTTGACTGTACTCTCCGGCGAGCCACATCAGCATAAAAAATTAATAAAAAACGGCCACATTAGATTTCCGGCCAACCCGATTGGCATTGGCACTGAAATGATCATTTTTCAAAAATTTTTGGCACCTAAATGATCCGACGGAAACTTTTAGCACCAAAATGAGTACCGTACACAACTTAGGACAATTAATATTTATGTCAGCAATTTACGATCAAAATTGATCCGATGGACTTGATTGCACTTTAATAATAAGTTTTTGGACTCGATTACACTTTTTTAAAGTTTTAGAATTTAATTATATTTTCATGATAAGTTTTAAGACTTCTAGTGTATTTATTCTTAGTTTAATTATATGTGCTTTTTTAGTCCAACATGAACAATGAGTATGCAAGTTTTGGCTTAAATGACATGCACGAAGTCATTCTCTCAAAAGACAAATCTCTCTCTATCCTTGACTTCGACACTCATTCTTGTTCATTGTTTGAAGTCACCCATCATGGAAATGAGGAATCTCATAACAGGGAAAATGTGAATGATTTATTGTGTTTTGTGAGATGCATTGTTATTTTTTGTCAAACTAAGTGACAAAGTTAGTCAACTTTTATTTAATTTGGTGCAATTGTGGGGACTTCGCGTGAAATTGTCGTTTTTTCTGTGTTACAATCCTAGAACTTTTTTTTTTCCCTTGGGTACAACATCAGCACGAGTGACACCACCACAACCATCACTATTTTCCATGGTGGGAATCTGATGATGGAAATGTCGATATTGTCTGTATTAACATAAGTAGGATACATAAAAAGAATTTGTAAGGGAAACGATGGAACACTTAAAAAGCAAAATAGAAAAATTGCATTATAGGGTTTTGGTAAGAACTTGAAAGACAATCCAAGATACTTGCATGTTGGTCATGGTATTGGAAATTTTATTTATCATTATCCTTATAGTGAGGCTACGTATGTGTAGGTTAAATATTTTAGTGACGAAGATGACGACACTAATGTGGGAATAGTGGAAAATGGTACTGAAAATAGTACTTAAGCTAGGGATGAATTTGTTTTAGAAGAGGAGAGTGAGGCAAGGCATGTAGCTTGTGTTCTAGAGAGTTTGGCAAATAAGCATATGCCTCATAGTTTCTAGTGAAGACAAAGGTGATGAAGAGTGGACAAGATTGGATTGGGAAGTTTCTCTATTGAGTAATTCTGATGATGAATATCTGGTGTATGCAAAAGGCCCAAGCAACGGTGATGATGATAATGATGATGAACTTGCACAAATAAGGCAACAAGTGAGGGAATTTCATCGAAAACAATTCGTACCACTTGGTGGATTGAATAGGGATGAAAGAGCTATAGTGGCTGATGATAATGAGACTGAATATGAGGAAAGCGGTGGTGTTGATGAGAGTGATAGTTCAGAGGATGAGAATGAAAATGATGAAGTATTTGTGCGTAGAAAGAAAAGTATGTATCCTTCTCATGATCCAACTATTGCAAATCTTACGTTATGTGTATCTGGAATTTGATGATGCAAAACAATTCAAACATGCTATTGTGAAGTCCTTAATTGCTCAATGGAGGAGTGTTGAATTCACTATATATACCAAGCAATTTTATGAGAGCAAAGTGTTCATGTCAAAATAGTACAGGGAAGATATATGTCTCAATGAGTAAAAAGAGTTGGCTCACTTCAAATCAGATCATTTCAAAAGCAAGGTATTTGCGGCATTGTATTTGACAATAAAAGGGTAACTATTGTGTAGTTGGCTAGCACTTCTTCAATACAATCAAGGTCATGCCAAACAATTCTCAAATGAAATAGTTTGTGAAGTAGCAAGTAGGGGTTAATGTGGCTAGAAATTAGTGTAAACAGTTGAGACATGGGATTATGCTAGGAATATTGGCTTCGGAACCCACCTAGTAAAGCATATGTAGAGGTTGTAGAGAGACCACTACGTGGCTCTAGGACTAAATTTTATTGGAATTTTACATATTTAATGCATGCCAAAAGAGGTTTGTGGCTAGATGTAGAATAGTGATAAGGTTGGATAAATTTTCTAAAGGGTTTATGCAAAAAAGAGTAATTGACTCATATTGGAAGAGATGGAAATAACTGAATTTTCCTCTAGTTTGGGCTATTGTTAAGGTTGACAATAAGGACACTTGGTCCTTATTTCTTAAAAATGTAATGACTAGCGTTGGGATAAGTAATGGGGGAGGTTGAACATTTATAAGCAATCAACAAAAGTTAATACCATTATCAACTGTTATCTTTCTAATATGCATCTCATATTGTTGCTTACATATGTTTGTTGATGCCATATGCCGAATTATTGTCAATCGTTTGTTGAATTGTTATAATAACTCGTTCATGCATTATCATATGTTGACTGAGTAGTATCGACACTGACACATGACACGCGACACGACACGACACGACACGACACGACACGCGACACGTCGTTTCTTAAAAAATAGAAAATTCCGACACGTTAGGATATGTTGTATATCAAATATGTATTTTTACATATACATAATAAATTATTATTTTTATGATTATTTCAATTAAATTAATTTGAATCAAATTCATAAATAAATAAATAATTAAAAAGCCTAGAATGAATATACACTAAAAACATTAATCCGCCATTTATTAATATGATTCATTGTTTCAATTTGAAAAATTCAAATCTATTTTAATGATTCATAAAACTCGGAAAAAAAAAACAAGCGATTTATATTATGGACTCACATGTAAGATATGTTGGAAGAGGAGAAAAAAATTAAGAGGTGAATTGTGTATTACAAGAAGTGAGAGTCAGAAGAGGAGAGAACTGTGTTTTTCTTCTTTCTCCATTTATTATTTTTATTATTGTGTTTTATTTTTTTACATATATATTTTGACATCTTATTTATTGAATTTTTAAAATTGACCTCGATATCTGAATCACGTGTCGGACACTCATATGTCAGAATTCCGACTCGAGTGTCGGAGAGTGTCGAAAAAGTTGACCAAATGTCGGATTTTTCAACATGTATTAACCAAGTGTCCGAGAGTGTCCGAGAGTATTAGACACGTGTCGAAATGTCTAACATGACACGAAGCCTCTTGGAGAGTCTCGGTGCTTTATAATATGCTGAGCATGGATTGTGTGAGGTACATTTATTGCAAAGAGCACAAACATAGTAGATTTTAGAATTCACAAATAGGGGCTATATGCCTTGACAAGGAAAGGGTTTAGCGCACTTTTCCATACTAAAGCTAAGCATTTATGTAGAACTTTCTTTAGTGCAGAATTCAAGTGTGACATTGTTGACAAAAACCTCTGTGAAGCATTCGGTAATAGATAGTATAAGCATAGTGCAAATCAACCATTAGTATTCTTGAGGACATACATGTTATGGTCATTACTAGGCAGCAAGGAAAGAGAGATGAGGCCGCAAAGTGGACTAAATAGTGTGGTTCTAGGATTACCAAGAGATTGGATGACAATTTCTAGAGATAAAAAAGTGTTCATAGTCGACCCAAAAAGTAATTGGAATGTCTGCGAATGTACCATTTATTTCATCTAATCCAAGCACCAAAAGATCTTGAAAACTGATACAAGAGTAGCAAATATCTTGCTTCATATCATTTCATGATACAGCTTATTAGAAGTAACAAATTTTGAGAGCCAACATATCATAAAGCCCTTGCCCCTTTGCTTCTAAAGAAGCAAGTAGGCAAGCCAAAATAGAAAATGAGAAAGCAGGATTTTAAGAGCATTAGTAAGAGGATGAGCAGGGTTGGGGGAAAAAAAGTAAGTGTTCATGCTATGATAAGAAATAGAACAATAAGGTGGGATGTAAATTGAAGAAGCAACAATAACAAGGACAACTGAAAGCAACGATGTAGGGAAAACTCTAAGATCACAACTATTAGGTGCATCTTAGGTTGGATCACTTTAGTGTCAATGCAAACTTCAAAATAGCCGCCAACAAAGAATCCAAGGCCAGTTCCATATCAACCAACCAATCCTAGCACCAACGATGACCCCAACACCATTGTCATAGAGCCAACATCAATTACAAAAAGTTCCCCTCAAATGACTACTCAATTTTGATCACTTCAAAGGTATAAGCAATAGGAAAGCCAATTTAATTACCCATAGTCCCAGTTCCAACTAGAAATAGTATAAGGATGATTGGCATTCAAGTGATCATTTTTAACAAAAAATGACACTAGTATGATCACATTTAACAAAGTTTTGCACTTAAATGATCACTCGTGAACTTTACAAACTATTGTAGCAGAAATTGTGACACAAAACTTAATGGAAAGACACTATCTACCAAATTGACCGAATAAGAGGACATTCAACCCCCACACACAATTGATACAGTGAATGAATTCTTGCTTACTTAACCAACAATTTCTAGAAATAAGAGTTAACCAAAAATTGTAGCATTATAAAAAGAAGCAGCAAATTTCCCACGCTATAAGGTCACAACTAACACATTGCAATTACGGGAAAAAATAATGATCGAAGCTTGTTTAATAGGCCAAATTTATTTTACATTTGAGTAACAAAGCAACATTTTCAGTACAAAACAAGGCAACAACTCCCAATACAATTATATATTCCACTTATCTTTAACTAACCATACACTTTTTCTTGCCACTTAGTTTAAATTTGAGCATAAAATAAGTCATACTACATAGCAACAACACAATCAACACTTGATAGATTTTGCTTTCACTTTTCATCTTTGAAACTTTCTTCTTCACTAGAGATGCCAACATCTTTAGTTATGCTTGCATTAAGTCAACATTGTCCAACCCATCCATTAATGTAGGTGGAGGTTAATGTCATCCTTCAAGTAACTCTAAGATCATATATGTTACTCAACTTGAAAATTCCGCATCAATCCAACTGAAATATTTGCACTTAGCCTTCCATGGAATCTTCTCACACGATTTAACCTTGTCCAGCTGTTTTTCTTCAACTTCTAAGCCCATATTCACAATAATATTCACATTCATCTCACCTTTGTTGAATCAAATTTGAGCCACTTGTCTTACTCCTACTTTTGGTTGCATTATTCAGCTCTTATTTGGGGTTTCCAAATTAGGGTCCAAAGAATTTGGGAAATAACTTGATTTGTCCAAATTATGGTTTATATTTAAGACATAATGTGTAATTTAGGCCTTTTAATACTGATTGCACACATCGGTAAGCCACATTGATAGGAATAAATTGACAAGCCACACCAAATTTCATCCCAAATCAAAGTTAGCATTTTAAATAATCTTTTTTCTTAAAAATGACGCTTAAATAATTCGACAAAAAGTTTTGATATTAAAATAAGCATCATATAAAAATTATGGCACAATTTTTTCTCGATGAGATCCCATTTTTGACAGCAAATAGCGCCAGATTACCGGTGTCTTGTGAACACGAGGAGGAGCCTTTCCATGGACAGCATCAAGGAAAACTAGTCTGAAGCATATTGAATCAAAACCCTTGACAAATTGACTCTTCAAAGCCAAAATTTGTCAAAGAAGCGACCCACCTTTCGAAGATCGATCAACATGAAAGAGCACAGAGCCTCCAGTGATCCCGACTTGGTTTGATTTTACCCAGTACTTTCATGGATTTGAGGATACACAGCAGAGCTTGGGCTCCGCCTCGTGAACGATATGGCAGACAACATGACTCACAATTCAGAAAACACGTCGAAATAAGCATGAATCTCCCTATTTCTTAACATACGACACATTCGATAGCACTATAACGAGTCCGACGACAAATGATCATTTGCTAGAGAGACATGGCCAACACAGAGTCGTCGAATTGGTGTCGATAACTGGGGAAAGGATGGTCAGCAAACAAATGAACATCACATTAGAACTCACGGCACTGAGTCTCTAATCGTTACACTAATGAAATTTATACGGTGTTGGAAGTAGACTTCAAGAACAATACTCAAATTTCTGTCTCTAGCATTAAAAAATAATAATAATTTCCAGATGCTGGAGACAATAAAAGATGAAACAAATATTCATCTGCTTTCCCTTTAGCAATTTTTGCCAATAAAATACCTATGCTTAATGCTACATAACGCAAACATACGCAGGGACATCGAGAGAAGCAGATTGTAACAAAAATTGAATCTCCTATGATTTTATTTACAGACAAGTACAACAATCAAAAAAAGAAAAAAAGAGGAGTGGAGACAAAACCTTTAATCTCAATAGGGCCACAAGTCTCCCCAGAGAGATCTCTTAGCTTGATGATGCAAATTGGGATTCTTACTCTTTGTGACCACCACGCGCTCAAATGCACCTTCTGAGCCATCGCGTTTGGTTGACCGGCACACATTCATTGCGACCTGCCTGCCTCTACGAACAGGAGTGAAGATAATCCTGCCCCAACCACCTCCAAGATCAGCACGAACAGACTCCTCTTCATCTCCTTCCTCGTCAATATCTTCATCAATTGCATCTGATTCTATGACGTCGGAATCATATGAAACTGGATCTATCTCCTCATGTGGTGGAGTCTCAACTGATTGCATCTTCATGTAGTCCTCTGATTGAAAGAAGTAAAAATTGAACACGAATAAGAGATCTCAATAGAACAAGTACATACATACATCAAGTGGAAATTCTTGACGCATGCAATAGTGAAACAAGAAAGAGCAACATTAAGTTTAACATGCCAATTATAGAGCGAAACAAAGAGAGTACGAATAATGCAAGTGCACGTGTCCATACCAAGGTCAATTTCAAGATCCTCAGGATTTCTCTTAGCATGCAGCTCCTTCAATGTTTCAAATTTCATGTCATCCAGTGGCCAAGCTCCCCTGTCAAGTCATCAAGCATAGAGGTTGAGTCAACCATCACACTGCAAGATAGAAATGCTCTAAAAGAACAAGAAAATCTCCTCAAGCATCTGCTTTAGACAAATTCCAATAAAGCATGTATCTAAACAAAGATCGTGTCAACTGTCAAATTGATACGACAGAGAGAATGTTAATGTATCATCCTCATCATTTGAATCAAACCACGCATCAATCAACCATATGTTCAAAAACTCTTCCCCATCTTAACCTTTAAGGTAGAGTCCTAGGAACTCATTCTGTCACCATTTAAAAATCAGTTTAAAATTAAACAGATCTTCCGTAAGATGTATCATACACGAAGCAAAATTTCGGGAAAACAAAATCCCACACATTTACCTAGGTCGTTGTCCCCGTCTGAAAGCAACATAGCAAAATTTCTCATCTTCAAAACCTCGTAAAGGCTCACCCTTTGAGCGCTACAAAAGAGAGATATTTATTAGGAACGACAAGTTCTCATCACATTAGTCCTCACGTTGAAGCATGCATTCAAATTGCTTCCAAGATAAATATTTAAACAGCATCTCCAATTGTGGATCAAGGCAACAGCTGAAGGAAAGAAAATTTGAACATTAATACTTATGCTGGTCAAATAGTCATTTTCTGCACTCCAAAATTTTATCAAAATCCTAGAGAAACTGCCATGTGAGAGTTGCAATGGCATTCAAGATGAGACATAATGCAAATTAATTATTATAGTATCAGTATCCTGGTAATCTAACCATCCCCATCTTTAGACAAGAGTGTGGAAGAGAGCATTTCAGCTATAACCAGTTACACGACATTCTGAAATGACACGGGAGTACCATGAGTACAACTCAAAATATGTCGAATCAAGTCTACATTAAATTAATGAAAAACAGGTTTAATACTCAATCCATAGCTAGCAGAATACAAAAGTCCCCTCACATAATTGCAGAATTTTAACAGTGATTAGCATATACTTATTCTTCTATGGGAGATGATATCATCACAAAAATAACCCCGCTGCACAAAAAACATCACAAGTACATTTGCACGATGAAACATCTATAATTTCGAGGGAAGATGTATCATCAATCAAAAACTTCTCCAGTAGTGGGAGATAGAGTATTGACTATTGAGCCAACTATTTTTAATTTAACATACATCTCTGTCAGCAAACAAAGCTGTCATCATACTCCCAAAGTTTACTTACACTTTTCATCCCTTAAAATGTATTACCAGATGGGATGACTATCCTGGACATGCCACCATAAACACTTCTAAATTATCTTGAAGCATAAATGTCAAATCAAGATAGAAGTCGTGAATAAAAACCTCAAGTCCATAAAATGCAAATAGTGATTCCAATAAAAATTAAATTGTGTGGCAGACACATATAATGAGCAAAAACATAGCATAATACAGTAACTTAAGAAACATGAAATGATATCTTGACTAATGAGAAGAGAACTAAAATCCCCAAAAAATAATTAACATAGATACCAGCTCACAGTCCTGCATATTTATCCTCATTAAACATTATCGCGTCCATGAGCAAACTACACTGAAGAGGATGATGGTAATACATGACGTTTATAATTAAAGAATTAAGGCAGCACGACCTAGAAAAATTAACCAACCTTGTAAGCCCGCTGCGAAGATGTCCTCTCCAAACGCTGAACAAAATGGCAATATTTGCCCGTATTCTCTAATGGACAACGCCCATCATGAGGACACTGCAATAACAGCTCCATCAAAGAGAGAAACGGGATGAAGAAGAATACTGGGGCAACCGAGCAACATAAAAATTGACACAAACCAAGAGAGAGGGAAAGATAGTGGAATCTGATTTGGACTTACAGGAGCAACTATAAATACCCCGCTTTTGAGAGCCACCAAATCCTTGCAATCGTGACTTAGTTTTGCAGCTTTGCGCAATTTCTAGGAAGTCATGAATATGCTATTACAACATGAGCAGAGCAAACAAAACATCACACATAGGAAATCAAGCAAATGATCTATTTTTATGAATTCACAGTTACTCAACTTCTAAACAACAACATGGAAGGAAACTTACCCTATTTTCCATCCATAATATGTGAGATCTCATCTGAGCTATGATCTTAGATCCATGAGGTGTCCCTGGTTCAACTAAAACCTGAAGTTTTGTTCTCATTTAAAATGCTAACAGTGGAAATACTATAGCCAGCGGTCAAACTAGAAAAGATTTGTTATTGATTCAGGGAAGACTCCTGACGATGAAGTTGTCAACATACCAGAACATCCTCTGTGAGATCCCACAGCTGACGAACTGTTGTAATTCGATCTTTGAGCGAGGGTATCTCCCCTAGCACATATGACTTCAGAAAGAAATATAGAATTAATCACCACAAAGGGACTCAAAAATTTCAAATACTCCACCAGACATGGGTCAGTAAACACACAGGCGGTAATTGCAGAGAATAGTATGCCCATATTCAGATCAAATGAACAGTAAGATTCTATTGTCCAATTGCAGGTAACACAGCAAGAAGAGAATACTTACAGCAATCACAAGGTCATGTTTCCTGTCGGACTTGCTGATGTTCTTAGAAAGTGATTGAATGCTGTCATAGCTATGAATAAGTGGCAAGTTCTTCATACCTAAACAATTAACGCATTAGCCAGATATCATTCTGCATGTAATTGGTCAGTGTATTGATGAATTTTGATGAAGATACAAACGCTAATGCAGCTAACAGGTGACAGTAACATCACCTAGTCTCATATCATACAGAACCTGCCAGAGTAAGAGAGTAACCAATTTCTTACAGGGCACCACTACCACATGATGCTGATGGAGAAGTAAAAGTGTTGATTCGACTAGAGTCACCCATTTAATTATATGTAAATCTGCTAGAATCCCTTACTTACAAAATTACCAATTTTGATTATCGTAATCACATGAAAAGATGAATCAAAACCAAGTAGTGGACCAATCATTACATTGTATGAGGCTCCGACCAGCACGCTGCATGGATTGAGACGGCTCTATCAAATTAACTTTCTCAACAGACTGTGGCCACACTTCCCGGAGTGCCCTGCAATGATTAATCAAGTTAGACCCTACTTTTGCATCAAAAGTGGGCAACAGACCATTTCACATCCACTTTGGATTACCAGAAAGCCGATCCCGTGCCCGCACCAAAATCCAACACTCTAGCCGGGGAGAAATCAGGTAACCTTCTGCGTATCTGAAAGAAGACATCAAAAGTTCTCTCATTACTCCACAAGCATCCTAAACCTCTCACTTCAATTCCAAGATGCATTCATCGGTTGCTCGCAGAGCAAGGAAAACCGCGAATACGACATGGCTAAGTATAGTTCAATCGAGCACAGCCATGCCCCATTCTGCGACAAGCTTAATTTAATCGTACTTTTCTTGTGACCAAGTAATTCTCCAAGTTTCGACAGCGACTTTCTTGATCATGCCATAACTCTCTTAGTTTTGAGCCAATGCTCATTTGATCAACCGAAAACGCCGGCTAACATCTCCCTCAACCGACCACATAAAGACACAATTCCGGAAAGACGTCGCACGCGCGGCACGCCTTTTTCGCCGCGAAACTACTACACCCGTACCTCTCTGAGGACTCGATGGCAGGCGGAGTAGACGGCCGGCATCCGCGAGGCGACGTAAGCGGCGGTCTCGTCGTCGCTGTACTTGAGGCCGATGTCGCCGTACGCGCTCTTGATCTTCCACCTCCTGGAGCTCTCCGCCGACTTCAGCGGGTCCTCGACCAGCTCCCTCGACGTGGAGGCCGTCAGCATCAGATTGACGTCCTTGATCTCGCTGAAGGAGGCGGACAGCCTCAGGACCTTCCTCTTGAGGTACGGCTCCTCCAGCTCTGCAATTCCCACACACCAAAAAAAAAAAAAACACAACGACAGGAGTGTTAAAAAAGCAATTTTTCCTACGGCAGTGGAGGGAAGAAATGGATCTGTAGAGCGCGGGGGAACCTCGGAGGTACTTCTTGATGGCGCGGCGGAGGCGGACGGGGACGGTGAGGCAGCCGCTGGACTGCTTGGCGGCGGCGCGCAGGGTCTCCGGAGTGAACGCCCGTTGGACGGTCTGGGGGACGAGGGCCGCCATCGCGCGGGCGGCGGGGAGACGGCGGAGGAGGAGGGAGGGAGGGAGGGAGGCGGCGGTGCTGCGGCGGAGATGGGGATTTCGGGGGGTTTTAGCGTGACGGAGGGAGGCTTTTCTTCTTGTTTAGGGTTTTAGGGCCCTCGATGGATGTGGGCCGAATTTTGGTAAGGAGGCGAAGATGGATTTTCCCTTCTTCTTTTTTTGTGAAGGAACTGAGTCGGAACGGGGCCGTATTGGGCCCTGAAATTGGGCCTCCCGGGTCCTCATCTCTCTGACTTGGAAAATCAAGGCACATCACCTCTCGAGTCTTAGGCTGCGTTTGATTTGACATTTGAAAAAAAAAAAGCTTTTAAACGGAAATGCAGAAATTTAGGTCAAAAGGACAGTGTTTGGTGATTTAAATGATATTTTTGGGAAAAAACTAAACCTGTCAAATATTTTTGTTATATATTCCAAATAAATGGCCAAAATAAAAGAAAATTTACTTATGATAGCCGGACGCCGATAAGCTAGACTTGGATTTACCGAACATGGCGAGTCGAGTGGCATGATGGAGTAGAGAGAGGGGAGGAGAGAGATTGGTGTATAATGCGATGATAGAACTAGAATTTAGATGATTTGTCGGGGGCAATCATTAAACCCTGGAAATGGCTTTTGAAAGTTCATGGCAAATTCTCACCTAACTAAGGAAATGCTAGCATTTCCCAAATGTGCTCCAAAAAATAGTTGCCAAACACTTTAGCATTTGCCTATGGATTTTTAGAGCTCCAAAGCCCAATTTCCATTCTAAACCAAACACACACTTAAAATCATTTGGTGTGACACAAGGAAAAGTACCAAATAGGTCATGAACCTATTGCATTTGTACTAATTCAATCGAGAATTTTTTAATTTGATCAATTTAGTCATAAATTTTTTGCATTGTTATCAATTGAGTCTATTCAACTAATTTATACTAAAAATTATTGACATAGGTACTAGCATCTTATATGGCAAAACTAACACTAACGTTGTTGACTGTCGATGAGGGTGAGGGTTGGCCTCTCCTAGACAAGGCCCCTCACCAACTCCAAAGGCCGACGAGGCCATCCCTCGCTTGTCGAGGGGACCCCACTACAAGGGCAGCCTCGTCAGATGGCAAGGGGCCTCATCCAAGCGAGAAGCCTCATATAAGCGAGGCTACCCAAGGCTTCCTAGCACTCGCCACAGCCCTCATTGACAGTCGACAACCTCTATCAATCGGAGGCAAGTGGAAGAAAATGAAAAAAAAAAACAAAAAACAAAAAGAAGGAAAAGAGAAGGAAAAAAAAGAAAAAGGAAAAATTCAAAAAAAAAATTCAAAAAATTATTGAAAATTATATAAAATGTCCACGTTAGCTCTAGTTATGTTACGTAGGACGACCGATATCTATGTCAATAATTTCTAGCATAAATTGACTAGATGAACTCAATTAATACTAATGTAAAAATATAAAACTAAATTAATCAAATGAAAAATTTGTAATTGAATTGATATCAATGTAATAAATTTATAAATTTATGATTTCTTGGGTACTTTTTCCATATGATGCCGATAGTCCATAATTAAGGGCAAAGCAAAAACCTAAGAGAAAGAGAAAAGTTTAAGTTAAGACGAACAAAAAAAACAAGAAAGATAAAACCCAAGGTGGCAAATGGGAGAGTTGGGTCTACCTATACTCTAAAAAATTGCTTGAGTATGGGTAGTTTTCATGTTTGGTTCATTTTGAGATTAAACCTCTTGGATATGGATGGTGGCTGTTTTAAGTTTTCATGTTTGGTTCATTTTGAGATTAAACCTTGGATATGGAGATAATTTTTCTAATTTAAAAAACTTAAAATATTTATATATTTATTTATTTATTTTATTTTTGTTTTCATTTTCATTGTGTTAGCGAGGCGGTGAAGGCCCCAAGGAGCAAGGCCTTCATTGTCAGCGAGGGTCACACCCCAATCTAGCTAGAGCCTTTGTGACTAACGATGATGACCCCTGTTGACTACAATGAAAAAAAAAAGATAAATAAAAATTCAAATAAAAATAATTTTAAAAAATTATAAAAATTGTTCATATTAAGACCAATAACGCCATATAGGATGGGCAACATCTACTTTAGCGATATCCAACCAAAATTGATTAGAATGACTCGGTTGGCAAGCTTTAAAAAAAATTAAAATTAAATTGATTCAATGAAAAAGTTTATGGCTTGATTGTTACAAGCACAATATAACTTTTATGACTATTTTAGTAATTTTTTTGGATACCAAACTTGTGTGGTACTTCTCACACACCCATTCATGTCTCAAATCATAATTGCTGTCTTAGCCTTACATTGTCTTACACATTTGTATCTACAGCACAATCACTTGTTGACTTGATCGAGCCCCATTAGCGATGCCTAGGCTGAGCTATTATCCATTGAAAGAGCTTTTCTTCCCTTAAACGCATGGCCTCCCCGAACCCCTCCATCCCGCGGCTCACGTTGGCAAGGCCCACCACCACCTCCACCACCACCTCCCAAAGATACTCCAGAAATTTAAAAATAAGAAACCACCACATGGAGGGTGGCGACCGACCCCATGTTCTTAAATTTTATCCCACACTCTTAATTTTTTCCTTGATTTCCCAATTTTTTCTCCCTCTCTATGCACCTTAACTATAGCATAAAAAAGGGTATCTAAGCACTCCCCATTATCACTATTATTTCAAAAACCCCATCGATATGATCCTCTACAATCATAGTATCATCATCACAAGAGAGAACCAACCTTAAATCTAACTTAGTTTAGTCCAACCACAAAAGTGTTAAGACAACTGCCGAGAGGAAGCTGCCTAACGTGTATTAACTAGCAAAGAAGAAGGAAAAAGCCATACAAGGTACGAAACTAACATAGATATATTTGCTGATTCTAGGGTACACTAGTTTAAATGCTGTACAAAGTATTTTTTGCTCTTTATTTTTTGCCCCCACCCGCTAGCTAGCTAGCTTTCTAATATTGGGTTCCTCCATGGACCGGCTCCCTTTAGAACTAGACATGTATAATCTAAATTTCCTTTCTTTCCTCTCTTCTTTTTTTCCCTTTTTCCATTTTCCCCCCTATGTCTTTATCGAACTTCGCCTTTTCTTTGTGCATCTCTCGTCCCATCAATGCGACGGATCGGGCGGACCGAAAGCAGCTTTTGGATCTCTAGAAACCATGATTTCGGAGCCGGACCATAACCGCGAGGCTTCGAGCGAGCTGGACCCCAGCTTGGAAGGCGACGCCTCGTTGCAGTCCGAGAAGTACTTCCCCGACGTGTTGGCCAGCCTAGGATGTGTTGCAACATAGCATGTGGTCGCAGCAGCCTATGAAACGAAACCGTTCGATTCAATCACATCACATAGAATACATTAGAAACTACATGCACTCTCCGTTTCAAACATGTGAAGTCACGTATGAATTTCAAAGAGGCTCATTCTCTTATGTCCTGAGCATACGGTTCATTCATTCTTTAGAATAATTTATCCCGGGTTGGGAGAAACCACTTGGGCAGATTGAAGAAACCCTAATCATACCACCATCTACAAGATTCTTGTCCGTTGCACGACATATGTACCGCATAATAAAACAAACAAAATACCCATCTCGGATCAAGCGGTAACTGGTAAAGTACCTGAGGGATCGTCTTCAAAAGCTTGGACGCCAAGAAGAAAACCAGATCTGCACACATTTCAGGACCACATTCAAGAACTCAGCACAGAAAACCTAACAAACCAAGCATTCGTCAGTGAACGAACGGGAGCTGATCACTGACCGGTGACGAAGCCCTCTCGCTCTCTGGTGAGCCTGGTTCTCACGATCCCCGGATGAACGCAGTTCGCCGTCACGTTCGCCTCCATTTGCTGCAACGCATTTTCCATTAAAATTCAGGAACGAAAGCAAGTTCAGCATAAAGAAAAATGGGGGAGAGATGGCAATAAAAAGAACATGATAGGAAAAGAACAAATTTAACTTTTTTTTTTTCGAAAATTAGTAATAAAGAAAAGAGGGCGGACCTTCAGCCTGCGGGCAAGCTCCCTGGTGTGCAGAACGTTGGCCAGCTTCGAGAGAGCATACGCACGTGTCGCGTCGTACTGGCTGCAGTGCAAAAGTCAAATTTACTTCATTTATAGCTCCGTGAAAGAACTTGTCTGTGCTGGATAAAAAAAGAAAAAAGAACTTGTCTGTGCGATTTACAGTGCGTGCGTGCGTGCGTGCGAGTTCGTACAAAAGAATCAAATGTACCCCATAAATATCATTTCCGAACTTCCTTCTTCTTTTTCCCCTCCGAAGGAATCCCGAGACATATAAAAATTCTCAAAGCGCGACGTAGAACTCGGTTTTTGGTATTCCCGAAACTTATGTTTTCATGATGAATTACGTTAAGATGTACGTGATCTAATGGCCTAAACTAGATGAATTTCGTACCAAAGGGTGCATAAAATGTACGGATTTCGCTCGATTTATTTACCTCTTGTCCCGGGTTATGAGCCCGAGATGGCCGATGATGTCGCCGGAGAACCAGCCGTGGATGGTCGACGAGACGTTCACGATCCGACCTTGCACGCCGGTGGCGCGCGCCGTCTCGACCATCTTGTTCAGCAGCAGCTTCGTCAACAGAAAGTGACCTGAACAACACGACCACCGGAAAAAAAAAAAAAAAAAACTAACTCAACGACGAGACAAACCAACTTCTCCCAATTCAAAAATGTCCGGAAAAGATGGCGGAGGAGGAGGATCCTCGTGCGCCGTCCTTACCGAGATAGTTCGTCGCGAAGGTCATCTCGATCCCGTCCTCGGAGATGGCGTGGTTGTGCGCGAACTTTCCCGCGTTGTTTCTGCAACGGCGACGGAGAAAGAAACCGGAGTTAGACTTCGCCGGAGCGATTTTTTTTGGCAGTCGAAACGTGTCGAGACGTTTGGGCTTTTTACGTACATGAGGAGGTTGAGAGGCAGGTCGAGGGACTCGAACTCGGCGACGAAGCTGCGGATGGAGGCGAGCGAGCTGAGATCGAGCGCCATGACCACGATCTCCGAGCCCGGACACTCGGACGCGATGCGGGCCCTGGCGTCCTCGGCGGCCTTGAGGTTCCGAGCCGGCAGCACCAGCCTGGCGCCGCGCTTCGCCAGCACCCGGGCCGTCTCGGCCCCGATCCCCGACGTCGCACCTGAATCAAACACCATCAACAACGAGTCTCGTCAGTCCCCCTTCCGCGACGAAAGCGAGCTCTACGGAGCAGGGAAAATCCGCGGAGAGACCGAGTTTCAGAGTTTAGTTACCGGTGATGATGGCGGTGATGGAGCGGAGGTCGCGGCGGTCGGTGACCTGCTCGGCGGTGGACTTGGAGCCGTACCCGCTGGGGCCGGCGGAGCCGAGGAGGTACTTCACGGTCTCCAGCATGCTGGAACTCAACTCAAACGCGCCCCTCTCCTCGATTTGGGGGTTCCGCTTCGAGCCGCGCGCTGGCCGACGAGGGATTGATTGCCGTGAGAAGATGGGGGGGAAAGCGGACTGCGGAAAGGAAAGTAATGGAGGGAGAGGGAGAGAGGGGGAAGGGATCGAAGCGTGTGTAGTACGTGTTCTGTCGTGGCAGTGAAAGGACGCTGTCGTCGTTGTCTTCGTCGTCGTTCGTCGTCGGCTTTTGTCAGCTTCTTTCCGCAGGCTATGCGCGCGCCTCTATATATATATATATATCCCGTCTCCCGTAGCTACGCAGCAACAGTAGAGAGAGAAGGAAGAGAGAGAGAGAGAGAGAGAGGGAGAGGGCTGCAGAGGGAGAGAAGGGTCGGGGCGAGGGAAGATATATAGTGGTCCAGAGAGAGAGAGAGAATGGAGAGGAAGATGACAGGTTTGCCGTTTTGATTGATGAAGATGATGATGGAGATGATGGAGATGGAGGGGTTGGATGGAGTGGGATCAGATCTTTTGTTTAATTGGGGATTAATGCTTAATATACGAAGAAATCTTAGATGGTTTTGGAGAAATTTTAATGATGATGATGATGACCAGTGCTGCTGTGGATGGTTTGCTTTTGGATACTTATGTGGAATTTCACTGTACCCCCGAATTATGTTTAGAAGTTTAAAACCCCCTTCTTTTGACACCGTTGACCCTCCAACAAGAGTACCGAACCCTATGTATTTAGTTAGGAACATTATTTGAGATACTTTAAAGGAGAATTCATAAAAATAAATATGAAAAAATAAATTCTATTAATTAGAAAAAAAAAAATGCAAGATTTCTCAACCTTTTGAATCGGTCCTTAATTCGTGATAAAAAAAAAAAAAGGAATTGGGCTTTATATATCCTTTTTAGGTTATTATCACTGCAACTTAATTTAAACTTATTTAATGTTAGATTTGAGAAAAGAAATAACTAAGAAATTTTCTTTCTATTACTTTTTAAAGCTTTTTTTTTCATTTTCTTTTTTTCTTTGCTTTTTCCTTTATTATGCCAACGAGAGTCACCGGCAATCCATGCAAGGCTGCAAAGGCCTTAGGGAATGATTTTGCAACTGATGAAGGTCATTGATGACTCTCACAATTAGAAAAAACCAAGAAAAAATAAAATTCAAAAATGTTTAAAAAAATTATCAACGTCAATCGTATTATATAGGATGATTAGCGTTTTGATTAAAATGACTAAATTTAATAAATTGTCAGAATGTTTAAAAACTAAATTGACCAAATTGAAGTATTTATGATTAAATTAGTATAATCGCAATGAATTTAAAACTTTTTTTTTTGTGTGTAATTTTCCCTTGCGCGAGCAACATGCAATTCATATTTCACATCTCATATATGTTTGGGGAGGCAAAAGAATCGCAGCCCGCATCATCAGGCGTGCTGAAAGACGCGATCGGTTCGCCGAGCCTAATTTATTGTTCTAGAGCAGTCGAATTGACGATGTATAGGCATTATTACGGAACTGACGTAATGCATGGTGGAACGGTCAAAACGTGGAAGGAAGAGACCTCCTCTAATCTTAATTTACTTTTCCCGAGGAAATTTGACCTCGTCATTTCGACACCATCTCTAATTCCACCTTGAATTCCACAAAAAAATCTCATTAGTCAAATCCATGCACCATTTCCCATGTGATGAATCACATACGATTATGTAGGTCGCAAGATCTTGGCTCCACTAACCGGACCGATGATTTAGAAAAATCTGAGTATTGTATGACGTTTGTTGATACAGTTAGATTTTTGTAACGTACTTGCGTATGTATCACTTGTTTAATTATCCATTCACAACTTATTGCATTGATTTATAAATCAGTCTTTCAACCCTAATTCTATAATTCGCATAGAAAGAAAGAAAGAAAAAAAACACCTGAAGTACATTAAAGGTAACTGATACATGATGTCAAATTGCACAACCGGACGACATAATGGTTAGTACTATGTGGACAAGATTGAATCGTACAACTCTTGATGTAGCATTTATACCCTTTCATGGCGCTAAGTTTGTGCGCTTTGTACAACATTTGTTGTGATCGACCCGATTTAGGTGCAACAAATTCAAGTACCCAAAGCGATAAAGATTCCATATTAGTTCTATACCGACGTATTAGTGTTGCTATCAGGGCGTCATATGCAGGATTGATATAGCAATCATGTGCCATGTAAGGCATTGCAACATGTTCACATCACCATACTCAAAATGCTAAGACAAGAGAATACATCTAGTGATCACATCACATCATGTCAAAGGACATCATGTCACAATAAAATTAGTCTTTAGTAATTGGTCATGTGCTCTCGTTTTAATAATATATACCCATCATTCACGAATGCAATTAAGGTGACTCGCTAATCTCGACTCGCGCGATTAAATGGTTGATTAACGCTAATCGGATTCCGTTTAGCAGGAAGAGCCGGGCGATTAGGTCAAATGACTAAGCGGAGGGGAGGCAGGCACGAGGATCGAGGTGTGCTTCGGTTGGAGATCGATCGGTCAAAAGGGGATCGCACGTGGGGGAGTTCTTCCGGAAGTTTGCATTATCATTTCACGGGGGTCATATAATCCCACGGGCCAAAGTTCTCGATGGTCAATGATTCGATTATTAATACTTTTAATATTGAAGGGCAACACTAAAAAATAAAAATAAATAAATAAAAAACATTGATCCAAAGGAAATGGGGAGTTTTAAATCGAGAACCCATGTGGTTCCTGATTTTAAATTATCATTTTTAGGCTTGAAAAATAAATGATATCCTATGTTTAATCATATTTCTAACCTCTCCTTTGTCTCTATATTGACTGGCGTTAAGCTAAGATATTTAATCTATTTCGCGAGTGGCTACTAGAAAAATTTACTATCGAAAGATTGATTTTGAGCTTTTTTTCCCCTATTCTTGTAACTAGTTTCGATTTAGGGGCATAGACTTAGAGACTCAACTATATAGAGGTCGAATAATCGAGTCTTATGAGTTAGTTAAGTCCGACTTTGATTTGTACAAGTGACACTAGCCCTGAATATTTTACACGCAGTTCAATAAGATTTGCAGAAATAACCTTCAGTTCCCAAACCCATATTCCCTTGCCGCGCTGTCCGATCTTGCAAAAGTTTATATCAGGATTGTATCGAACCCTCCTTCTTTGTTTTTTCCCTCACCAACTCTTTTTTACATGCTAATCTTGGGAGAACTTTACAAACAACGAATATAAAGTTGCAAATGTGCAAAAATGGAACCCATTTGGTTTTTCCACACTACATTTTCAGTAAAAATCGTGAAAAGGTTGCAAATTTAGGCATGTTGTCAATACGCAACGATTGAAAAAAGGAAACGGGGAAGCCACATTTTGTGACTATATATAAAGCACAAAAAAAAAGAAGAAAAAGGTAGGTGGAGGGCCTTGATCATGACCAAAAAGTTTCTCGGAACTTCAGCTTTTTAGGAGCACTTCACATCCCCGTGCCCCAATGGAGGGACCAAGTGACATCATATTCCTTCAGCTTCACCCAATTCTTTTATTTACCCCATTTCAAGTTTATCTTTTCTTGTGAGGGTCTGATGAAACTTATTTTCCCACAAAGAAAATGGCATTTTTATGAAAGTTATGGAACTGGCAATATGATGAGATGATGAGCTAGAAAGAAGGAGCTTCGCTACACGCTCTCCTTTACTTTTCATTGGCCAAAAAAATACACCGGCGCAAATTGCTTATCATCATGCACCTTATCCAATATCCCCAAGCATGGCCAACAGATGTTGTAATTGTCGCCAGCTCATAAAAAAAAATAAAAAGGTGTCCCTTTGTATCCGGTTCAAAGCTAAAATATAAACATATGTTAGTGCTCTTCGTGGCCCAAACTAAAAGAGGTTCACAACTTTTGCAACGGTGCACCAGCAATGGAAACAAATGATGCAAGTAGCCAAAAAAGAGGAAAAAGGGGAAAGAAAATGTATAACTTGAGGCATCGTTTCCATCCACACCCAACAAATAGGTATCATTCGATGAAAATTTTAGTATGCATCGGATTCATGTAAGTTTAAACATTTCACTGACATAAATTTTGATGGGTATTTTGTGAGATCCTTCCGATCTATAAACTTACAATTTCGACTCATGTGCCAGTGATGATTCGTTGTTTAGGGATGGAGAGATAGAAATAGTGAGAGGAGGATTTGAAATTTTCATCTTTCGAGGAGCTGAATTTGTTTATCTAGTAATCTCGCAATCAAGAAAGTCAACATTAACCCTACCATGCCAAAATTAGGTTTGGCAAGAGAACTAGAATCTAGCTAGGGTGTCCTCACAAAGTAAGAAAAAAGGAACAAGAGATTAGATGATAGTCATATTGGCAAGTTTTTCTCGTAGACTTTGTGGAGAGCATGAATTAGATGCTCGTTTTTGTGGTCAAGATTCCTAGCAAATATGACTTGTACAAAGTACATTATTGTACATGTCTGGCTAGCTATGAACAATTGAATAGATGGCTATGATTACAATCATGGTAGGCGGATTTGCATATGTACTTTGGATAGAAAGTATCATCAAGATATTATAGTCAACAATCGAAGGGAGCAGCTTGGTCAATCGAGAGATAATATATGCTTTGATTGTCGAGGTAAGTTATTAATTCCTGTTATTTAACTCTCCTCTCATCCATTTTTTTAGGACCCAATTGCTTTTTCACGCTGCAATTTTTGTACAAACACCAGCACATGGGGAGACATTGACTAGACCATCCCTTAGATTCCCCATGGCCCTGATTTTCATTCCTTTTAAAATAATGATGAAGAAAATTAAAATAAGTACAGCACATAACATCGAGCCCAGATCCCTATCCCTTCGCAAAATCATTGTATCAGCTTCCTTAAGGATACCAACTTTCTTTGACTTCTCTTGCTTTTCGAATCATCTCCCAGTTGAATGAGATTATGATTTGAGCATATTCTTATGGCTTGTGGCATTGTTTTAGTTGACTTCCATTGCAATTTTTGGTCGGTTCCTCGCTATAATGCATGCTGATGGTCTTCCTCCTGTTAGATGCCATGCAATGAACGTGAAGTGTTAGTCAACAAAAAGGAACCCGTGGAGTTCAATGAGTGAAGTATTTCTATCTACCTTGTGAGAAAATTATGGAGGTCGGCAGACCTTGTTCTTCCCCTCCTGTGAATCTCTCTCTCTCTCTCTCTCTCTCTCTCTCTCTCTCTCTCTCAGACACAGGCATATGAAAGGAATATAGCATGCATGTATGTTATCTCTTGAAATCAAAGCACGCGCCAAACCGAACCCCAAGGAATCACCGTCTTTTCTTGAGCATTTGAGATGCTTTGATCTCATTTGGTCACATTCATCAATGTAATTGAGGCCACAGGAGAATATGATAATATCCAATGATTCACAGATCCATTAGTTAATGAAAAATCATCCAAAGGGTTTTTAGTCCATAGTGCCTGCATGTGTAATTTTGGCCACTCAGCTTGAAATTCCAAATTCAACCCAAGTTCTATGTTAGGAGCAATCAAGACCTATCGCCACATTAGGTTGCGACTTTAGAGTTCTTAAACCTTGGCATGGAACACGTGTTTCCACAGTAGTATTGTCATATCTAAAAGTACAAAATAAGTGCATCGATGAATAAAGTGAATTCAGTAGACTATTCTTAATTATTCTTGCTGTGAAACTCAGCAAAATTCAAATGGGAACTCCCCCGGATCCACCTTGCAGTGCATCAAGGCAGCTTTCACTAGGATTTGTCTCCCATGGGCGGATACAACCCCCGTCATGAAACAAATGCAATTAATTAATTAATCAAATCCGAATATATATATGTGTGTGTGTGTATATATGCACTTCCTTAGCCCCAATAACTCACCCCCCCCCCCTTTTCCTCATTTCAATGTTCAATTAGCCAACTACATTTGACTAATGAGGCGCATCCAAAGTGGATCGAATCTTTAAGTTATATTCTCACACTTACATATATCCGCAATTAATCAAACAAAATCAGATTTTAATATAAACAGCACAAATGTATCGTGCCATACAATATTGCTACCTTTCAATGATTGCCTCTCCTTTCTGTGGGAACCCCCTAATCTCACAAGGTCCCCGCCCCTAAAGATATATGAGATTTAGGGTTCACACAATCTCTTGGTGTCTAAATTTATTCTTTTGTCTTTGATGAGCCTAATCATCTCCCCACCTTCTCCAATATAAAAAAGCAAAGAAAAATCTTGAGCTATGTGTCAGTTGGGCAACAATTGCTTCATTGGTTTGATTGGAATTGAACCAGAGATGTCAAGATCACGATATTGGTACCAATTTGCTTCTATATAGTGAAAAAAAAAAAAGGTGCATTTTCTCACAGGGCAAAGAAAGCTAGGAGGTAGAAGAAGTGGAGTGCATGAAGTTCAGCTTAATTTGATGAACTAGGAATAATTAAAGTGTAAGCAAATAAATACTGTTCTTCTCGTAACACGTCGCTATTATTGTTCCTAGAATCTTAGGATACTCAATAGACCTAATCAATCGGAGCGCGCGAGGATTATATACCGCTAACCCAATTTGTAGTTTGTCAAACTTGTTGGGCTCCACATGTATAATTATGGACCTACAATAATCAAGTTTCCTTTACCATCCCCTTTTGCTTCTGGTGATTTGTGAACTAGAGAAATGCTGCCAATCTTGTCAACTCTCTTTTCCCCACTTTTCCCCAAATCACATGCTTATCTCCCTACAAATTAGGCTTTACAAACTAGAGTGGCTTTGCTCGTATTCCCTAGAGTCTCCTTCAGCGCCCAAGACAAAAGAGTTAGGCCCCATAAGGGCCCACCACCACTAAATGATTTTGATTAATTATACACTGAAACGGGCTTATCTTTTGTTAATCGACGGTCCATAAAGCAACCGTGGACACTAATTTAGAGGGGAGAGATGAGTAGTTTATGAGAAATCCAAGCTTGTGTCGATCTTGATTTGATTAGTGTCCATCTTTTGTCCAATTCCTTTTGTGCCAAAACCCCTTTTGTCTGTTCCTTTGGGCTCTAGATGCTGATATAGAACAGTGCGACTAAACTACACCAACGTTGGAACATTACATGATATGGGATCTTTTCTTAATTTTTATTTTATTTTTCGTAAATTACAAGATGGTTCTTCAGCCAATCGGAGATCTCTGTCGTGACCAAAGACCTAATCTTTTAAATTCGGACTTTTCCTTTTGGCGAGGAGGGAGAGTGGGAAACTTCCTGGGATGGGGTACAAGCCCTGCATATGTCAGATTATCACAAACTTTTGTGGCCAATGATGCTTTAGAAAAATCCACAAGGAGTTCGTGCTATCGTCATTTGACTATTTTAAGTGCACTGCTAATCCAAACAGTGATCCATAGCTCTAGATAGAGATAAAGCCCACTCATTCTCAGTTCATCATAGAAGAACAGTGTTCTAAATTCGATCTATTGCAGGAATCTCACAGCAATTGAGATTGCATGTTCACTGAAACAGAGAGATTGCCCAGCAGAGAAACAGATCTTAGTGGATGAAGCTAACTGGGGATTTTAGTTTAGATTGGCAGATCCTTCAAGGATTGCATTAGTCCGTTCGAAGATGCTCCAATGTCCAAAGAACTATTGTTGTGCTTTAGACCATTCGCAATTTCAGAGATCAAAAACAAATTTATCATCAAATGTAGGGTGAAGAAAGAACCTTGACCGAACTGTGAAACTTTATGACGGACACCTAAACACGAAGTATGGAAGCTGGAAATAAAGGTACATTTCGAAATTATTGGGCCGTGAGAAATGAGATCGATCCTGAAGAAGTCTCCATATCAACAATAAATGTGCAGGTAGTGACTAACAATCCTAATCATATGATGTCTCTTAATTATTGCTTTCAAAATAGACGATTATTTTGTATAATGAATACATTACCTAATAGTGAGAGCATGTTATAACTGATGATTCGATGATTGACAGTATTTAGAATTGTCAAATTTGCATTAAAGATGGTCAGAGCCAACCGAGTACTAGCTGCTGGACATTGAAGAAAATGCCAACACATTTGGCCTGTGAAGCCACATCAATCAACGTGGAAGAGTTTTCTTACGCCAGACTTTTTTCTGTCGATCGAAAAAGATTCCCTTCCATTTCTTGCTTCTGTACGTAAGAAGTCCCATAAGACTTTAAAAGGAAGATTCTCAAATCCATGGGCTTTAACAGCCCTATTCGCTACTCCGATTGGACTCTCATTGCTGGACTCTCTAGGAAGATGAGCTCCTTGAATTTCTTGAAAATGGCCATTAGATACTTGCACTCGATGATAAGAACACTTAGTCTACGTTTGATCGTCCGAATTTTTAATTGAGATAGGAATGGATAAAATTTGATATAAAAACTTGGGATTTTTTTTTTTATATCCTGTCAATTATTTGACGAATCGTAATATTAAGTCGGATATATTCATATCATATCATGTATATTTTTTTTGATATAAACGGCATATCATTGTAAATGAACATAAATGTTAATAAACGGAGATGATGGAAATCCCTTGTAACACTATTCCTTAATTTATTTTATTTTATTTTTCCTATTTTTTTATATTATTTTTTTTCTCCTTTCAACATTCTTTAATAAAATTTTATCAAATAGTGAGCTGTACTAACATACCTAAAGTACATAAATACCTAAAATATATAATAAATATAAAATATAATTTATATATTGAATGTTTATTATAAGATAGAATTAAATTTGAAGATATAAATTGAAATAAGATTAATTAAAAATAATTTTTTTATTTATTTTTAATTGTTAATTTCTTAAATTAGAATTCAAATATTATTTATATTGAAATACAATTTCAATTTTCTTAATTTAATAAGTTTTTTATTCGAGAAAAATAACTTTTTTATCATGGATATTAGAAATTCTATCCACCTCCATCATCTTCTTCACGGGATAATTTTATTCGGCCTATATTCTCCTTATATTTGACTTTATCCTATCCCGAGCAAACACTAAACGTAGGATAGATATGATCCCGAATTTTAACCCGATTGCCTGATTGTCAAACGCAGCCTTAAATCCCACGCGGGTAGATTTGAAAGACTCCAAGAAGGCAAGGACTTCCGCTTCTGCTTTACAATAGACAGAAAATTAGAAAAGAATGACAACGTACCATTCACTTCAAATGGAAAAATCTTCATTTATAAAAACCAATGGGAGATAGACGTGTTTTAATCTCAAACGTGCACAAGCACATCATCCAACCCTTCGTGTGATTAGAATCTATTTACTTCAAATGGAAAAATCTTCATTTATAAAAACCAATGGGAGATAGACATGTTTTAATCTCAAACGTGTACAAGCACATCATCCAACCCTTCGTGTGATTAGAATCTATTTAAGTATTTAAATATTAAGAACGACAACGTACCATTCACTTCAAATGGAAAAATCTTCATTTATAAAAACCAATGGGAGATAGACATGTTTTAATCTCAAACGTGCACAAGCACATCATCCAACCCTTCGTGTGATTAGAATCTATTTAAGTATTTAAATATTAAGACAAAAAAAAGTACTTAAATATTACAATTTAAAATGGTTGGCAATGATCTTACAAGATATCACAGAGTCCAAGTATCGGTTTGAATTTTAAGGTTTGAACTTTATTTTTAGCTGAGAATGACATGGAACGACTTCTGGAGGGGATCGAATTGGTTAAAGACATGAACAGAAAGATATCATAAGGGATCTTCGACTCAATGAGAGCTTTTCATTTTGCTATAGGCCATTATGCGACAGAGCACATCACACCGTCAACCTCCTATTTCACATTGATAGGTTTTAGGGTGCGTTTGGGAGTGGCTTTGCCAAGCCACTTTGGACATCCAAAATCCTTTGGGCTAAAAAATGGTGTTTGGGAACTTCTTTTGTAATGATACTCGGGGAAAAGTGAGCCTTTGGAAGGTTGAAAGCCCAAAGCTACCATGGGAATGCCTTGGGCATTTGGCTTTCTCGGAATGCTGAGGGAAGAACAAGACAAAAAATTTTCTTCTACAAATATCTTCACTAACATTTTATTTTTCCGATTTTGTCCTCATGACTATTCATCTTCTTCTCCGTTGAGGTTGGCTAGTAAAATTGCGCGAATCCACGAGGGGCCAGCGACGAGCTGGATGGAGGTCGGCATGAGGCCGATATGGTCATGGCGACCGTAAGTGGCTAGTTGCATGACCTTGGCATCCCCCCGCAAGTTGCGTTGCCGCGACTGTTGTTGTAAACCATATCTGAGTAGCCGAAGATTGCAATGCGACCTCCGACGACCACCTAGATCTGGTCGTAGTAAGGTTGCGTGGCTATTGTGACCCCTAGCGATGTTGCGACCAAATATTGGCCGCGCGACCTCCAACGACCCAAATCTTGGTTGCCTATAGCCTGGCGGCGATGAAGAATCAAGACTTGGAGAGGCTGAGGGAGCGAAGGACGTTCTCGTGGGCGATGGCGACAACAGTGAGAAAGGCATTAGTGACACGAAGGTAGAGGGAGAGGTCGAGGGTGGCAACATTGGGGTAGTGGGTGAGGGCGGTGGGGAGGTGCTCGGCATGGAGGAGGCCAAGGGACTTGCGGTGGCGGGTCAACGGCTTGCAAGGAACAGCAGACGAGGGAGAAGGACTTGTGGTCGCCGCCGGCCGCCGGCAACCAATGGCCACCTACCCTTCAACGTCCAAATATTTTTTTTTATTACAAAAATTATTTGTAAATGTAAATTTTTCCAAACATTTATTTTGCCTAAAGGTACTTCACCATGGACTTAATCTAACTGGCAGTCTATCTGCCGATCTTCAGGCCATCCAAACTCATCCAAGAAAGCCAACACAACGCCATTAGACCAGCCGAAACCAGTCTGTCGCACAACACGAAAGCAAAGTTGTGATCAGATTAAAGCATGTATTGCCCATTTTCGAGCAGCTGCATAAACTATGGCCCCGGCTAATAATCCCAAAAAAGAACAGACAAGCATCGACCCTTCTCTTTGAATTACTTCATGATTAGGCCTAATGAAGAGACATAGCCGTACCTGAGGTATATATTCACCACCGCCCCCAAGTTCCCCGCATTTTTGCACATCATACTTTTCGTGCATTGCACCAGTTTTGTCGTAGGCAACGTAGTTAGTCCTTATCCACCTGACGACTATGTCTTCGGCCAAAGACCTTGCCTCGCTAGATCCGGATCTAGCCAGGCCTTCAGCTATCATATGCTGTAGAGGGGCCCAGCCGTTTGGAAAATCCCTGCACATATACAAGTCCGACCGGTGAATAGAAAAAAGTACCTTCAAATGACATCTTTGTCCCTCTCTATGTATCGGAAAACTGACCAAGTAGAGTTTGAAATGCCCAATTGGCTACTGACCATTGTTGGCTTGAGTTTGTCAAAGAAGTTGCAATCCCTGCATCACGGAGCAGACCTGAACTCCGTAAACTCTTGGCGACTTTCTCTACTAAATTCTTATCTGCATCTCGTTCATAGCAACAGCTAGTCATTACTATTTAACCCGTACAGCATGACACGATGTCAACAACTAATAACTCTCTCCCCCGATCAAACATTTCTGACCAGTTCTCATAAGATGCAAATTGAAGATGAATTCAGTGACTACCTTTGACATAAAATTGAGAAGGGCTTGACAAGCCATACCTCTAATACTTTTATGAGACTGACTACAGTAGGATGTTTATAGCACACAACAAACCTGAATTGAACACATCGATCCACAGAGGTAGGAAATTTGAAGCAAACACATTCTTGTTCTGGTTTGCAGCATCCCAATGTTGACCTTCCTGTTAGGAATAGGTTAAATATCGCAATACTATCGCCCCAAGGAATATACAGATAATTTATTGCGTACATAATACCATGCATGAACTGCTATTGCCAACCCAATAGTCAAGCCACTGTCCCATCCTTTCATTCCAGAAAACGGTGCTGACGGCCTTTTCTCTAGCCTTTGCAGCTTCTAAGAAGTGTTTGGCAATGTTATCATTCCCAGCAATTTTTCCGAAGAAGGATATGTCAAGTTCCATCTGAACCAACACATTCCAGAGAACTTCTTATAGGAAGTTGATGGTCAATTTATAAGGGACTTCAAGTGCAACTAGAGAGTGTACATTGCCATACCCTTAGTATGTATATGTTCAAATCAACCGGTAAAATTGATGTTGTTGCCAGCGTAGTAATATCCTCAGGATTCCTAATAAAGACAATTGGAGTTTATGCGTTTTGTTAGCTATAAAAAGTAACGGAAAGGAATTACACTAGAATGTCAAATTTGATTATGCGAAGCTCTTTGTTATTTTCTGTTTATACAATAAAAGACCAAACAATAGGGCACAAATAGTGATTCCGTGCTCCTCTGTTTATACCCTCTCAATAGCAGACAACTGAAACATCTCACATGCAAACATCAGGGCAATTGCTCCTTGCACAAAAGAACAACATCGTAAAAACAGAACTCTTCCGTATCCAAAGCAAGAGGATATTGTCTGTGTGAAAGCAGAAGCTTAGGAGCAAAACACGGCGAAAAAAAAATTTCAGAAGCTGGACTATGGCATGAGGACGTAACAGTCTCACAGCAACTTCGCAAATAGAAGCAACAACATACTCGTTGCAGGGAAATCTAACACTTGGCACAAACCGTTCAAAATTGGGTCCACGAATTTAAAAAAAAAACTGACTAAAGCTCAGCAAACAATTAGACAAGTACCGTTCTTGGAATAACAACTGAAAATTTGGGTCAAATATATAAATCAGAACTACTCAGTAAAGCAAACAGAAAGGATTAGACTGATAGATTGCCAATGCAAAACTACCTCATCCATCTGGTACTAAAGTCCCATCCAGATTCAGCTGTCGAAGCTACTTCCCGATAGAACTTCTGCTTTTCAGAAGTGCTTGATATATTTGAAGCAGACTCCTTGTCCTGTCAAATGGGAAGTGAACAGGTACTCATAAGGTTTACATTAACTTCAGATAACAGACCATACACTATGAAAGCCGAGTCAGAAAGGACTTACGATCGTTGCAGATTCGGGCCTGGGTTTATCCCACATTGCGTAATAACGACTCAAATTATGACTACAGTCACGGTCCTGGACGGTGATCTGATGAAGACCTGTAGAACAAGCACAGCGATGGTGACAGGGACAATGCATACTTGATCAAAACATCGAAGTGAAGGATTTTATGATACCTGATGTCCAAAAATCATGCTCTTTCAGAAGAGCAGGGAGAGACTTCACGACAAATTCCTTGTCATGTGTCTTTTCATAGATGGCACGAATCATTGCACTCAGAAGGGGAGGTTCGCTGAAAAAAGTTGGCTGGAATGTAAGTCAATTTTCAAACCATTAGCACGACACACCTTATGAGATTAGTCGATCACAAATTCTGATCACAGAAAATAACAAAAAGAAAAAAGACACAAAAAAGATTGGACAACTTGGGTTATGAATCTGAGTAGAACATTAATTAGACAGAATCCAGCCTTAAACAACTTCAGTAGAATTGGTGGCATCTTTTTAACAAGAAATCCACAGAAGTCTAAACGAGTTCCATCCAAAGGTACGTATGTCGACAAAAAAACCACATCAAAACAACTTCCAGACAAAACAAAGACCTCATAATACAAATGAAGAGCATAAATTCATATTTACAGGTCTGGGGAGAAGCACTTGCCTCCGGTTCGTGTAGTAGGCCCTCGCACCATTTAGGACATGGCCATATGTGTCTAGGAGGTAGATGAGATTGTTGACAATCGTCTTTGCCGTCACATACATCTTAGAAGCTAACAAGCCCCTGCACATGGACTTCTCACATTACTCCCGCGTAAATCAATTTTTCGACTATCGCACAAGCATTATTACAACCTTTCCAACCAATGGTCAGAACAGAGTACAGAGAGATAAACAAGAGATCACATGTCTAATAATTTCTATTCATTTGTTCTTGGGAGTAAATTTAGAACAGAAAGTCGTTTGATAAAATTTTTGTTTTAGGAAATAAATTTCTTTTTTTTTATAGAAGTAAATTTGGAATATAATCAATAAGTAAAAAAAGCGATTCTTTGTTCTGAGAACAATTCTAGAATCAAACAACTTTTTTCTTTTTTTTTTCTTGTTCTTCTTCTGTCTTCCTTCTTCTTCAACTACTGTCGTCACCGCCATTGTCGTCCGTTGCCGTCTATTGCCGGCCGCCAGCAACCGGTTTGGCGAGTTCATCAAAGGCTCGCCTAGTCATCGATGAGGCCTGCTTGGCCATCAGCAAAACTTGGTCCTGGCTGGCCTCGCCCAGCCATCGGCGGCTTGACCTCGTTGGGCCACCGTACCGTGAGGTTGGCGTTGCTCGGCCATGGCAAGGCCGACCTCACCCAAATTGGGTGAGGTCGAGCCTTGTCGGCGGCTGGATGAGCTCGGCCGAGCCTTGCTCAATTGCCAACAAGACTTGGCCAAGGGACTGCCTCGTCAAGGGCTGGCGATGCTTCAGTGAGGTCACCGGCTCTTGTCTGTTCGATCTCAGTCATCCTAGGGCCGGCAACCATAAGAGGAGAAGGGAAAAAAATAAAATTATTTAAAAATTTTAAAAAAATATTTGAAAAATAAATTTTGAGAACGGACAAACGCAATTTTATTCCAAAAATTGGAAATATCGGACAATTATCAAACCACTTAAGATACTTTAAACAGAATAAAAAAATCAATTCTAATGAAAAATTATTCTCAAAAACAGAAATAATATCACACGTGTCCTTATTACGAAATTCGGCAACTGTCACTACAAATTACTGACCTACTACTCGCAATAGTGTATCCATTGCTAATGCAACTTCATCAATCAAACTGAAACATGAAAATTTATAAGCAAGAAATAAAAAAGGACTGACCTGATGACCCAGTAAGAGTCCCAGTAATACACCTCCCTGAACCGGGATCCAGGAATAACGACCGGCCCCGGCAGCGGCAGCAAGGTGTGCCAGTCCGGCCGCTCCCGCACCGAGTCGTCCACGCGCCGGCTCAGGTTGCTCCACAGCGCGTGCACCTTGAGCGCCCACGCCCGCACCGCGGGGCTCTTCACCCGGGGCAGGAACCCCGCGGGCTCGGGCACGAAGTCCGCCGGCCGCGAGAGCACCAGGTCGCTCCCCGCGCCGCCTAAGTGGGCGGCGATGAACTTTTTTAGGTCCCCGGCGGGGACGGAGCCGTTGGGGGAACGGGGGAGGGCGGCGAAGGCCCGCTCGACGGAGGCGAGGTCGGACCTGAGGGAGAAGTCGACGTAGAGCTTGGGGTCGAAGTCGCGGGGGCCGAAGGCGGCGAGGGCGGCTTCCTGGAGGCGCTCGAGGAAGGCGAGCAGGGGAGTGGAGGCGACCGCGGCGGCCATCTCGCACGTGCGTAATGGAGAAGCGGCAGCGAAGGCGGAGGAGGTCGTCAGGAGGAGGAGGAGGAGGAGCGGCGGGAGGGAGCGGAGGAGGGCGGCGGCCGGCATGGTCGGAGGACGCCGCTACCCACCGGCGAAGAAGCAGCGGACCGAGGCATGGCTGGAGGTTCGGAGGATTGATAATGGCCGATCCAACAAGGCGGAAGGAGGGGACCGGCGGTTGACTTGACTTTGTCGTGTTTTGCGGCGGTCGTTTTATCTTTTGGTCGTGGGCGGGCGGCGAATTGCGTGTCGCGTGGTTGGAATTCTGACGCGAGAATGAAGTTTCGGTCGGGAAATCGGATGCCCCACCGTCTGTTGTCGTCGACGAAGGTGGATGGAGAATAACGATGATGCCGAAGGGACACGTGGCGCTACGTCCGCGGGCCGGAGGATGGATACCTTTCTTCGGGGAAGCTTCGTAAAAGAGGGATGCTTCTGGAGGGCTTTGTTGGTGACTTTATTCGGGGGTAAAGGTGACTCCGTTTGGAAGACAGCGAATTTGTAAGGCGTTGATGAATCGTGCAATCGAAAGTAAGGGTAAGCATCGGTTCAGGGTCTCTAGACCAGCCCAACTCTAATAGTCCTGATCCGATTCTTAGGAAAATTGGGTCAGTTCTTGATTTTAGAATTTCTGGACTAGTATTGTGCGAGTTGATCCTCAATCCTAAGAGTTATGGATCGATCCAACCCAAGCCAATCATAACTATATATATTACTTATAATTTTTTATATAAAAAAACCTTAAAATAAACGGCGTCAACAATATTAAATAACTCTCAAGTAATTTTACATTACTCTTTAATAACGTAAATTTTTAATGTCTTTAAAGGTGTAAATAGTCATAATTTACAAAGGAGAAAAATGTTTTTATGAGAGTCCTCACAGAGTCCAAAAATGTATAAACAACTTCTTATGGCATCATCATCTAATATCCATTTTCTTCTATCTTATTTGTCCTCTTAGTATTCAATTTGTCAAAATCGAAAGAAACAACTTCTTCGCTCACCACTTGATACTCGTCTGGTTCGCTTTGGGTCACTCATGTCGCTCGCCGCTCAATGCTTGCTTGATTTGTTGCTTCTTGCTCAACATTCGATGCTCATTGTGTTTGATGTTCACTCCACTTGACACTCACCACTTGCCTTTTTTAGTTGACATCACTCATCATCGAACCCATTGGGTCGGTATGGTTCTCAATTGTCCTTTTAAGGAGTACAAGCCTTCGGTTGGTACAAACTAAACTAGTCCTTGATCCGCAGAACCCACAGTTGGCTGAGCTCGAGCAGACACGACGATGTAACTTCGTGGACTTGCGCCGTGATGAAGAATCCTTTTACAGGCAAAAGTCCAGAATTCGGTGGCTTAAAGAAGGCGATAGTAATACAAGATTTTTCCACCTCTCGATCAAGAAGAGAGAGCTCCGTAATAGGATTTTATCAGTTACAAATGTGGCGGGGGAATTGATCACTGACCCTCTTATGGTTCCGCAGGTCTTTGTTTCCTTCTTCACTAACTTACTTGCTCCTCACTCAGCCCTGTCTAAGCCCTCCTTACAGGAGGTTACAGATTACATCCGGAGGCCTTTGACTATGGACCAGGTCAGTACTCTTTCTAGGCCAGTTCTTGATATGGAAATTTGTGATACGCTTTTCTCTCTCCCGAGAGGTAAAGCCCCAGGTCCTGATGGGTTCACAATAGAATTCTTCAAGAGTAATTGGGACATAATTGGCCCATCTGTCCTCGACGCGGTCAAGGAATTTTTTTCCTCCGGGCGACTCCTCAAGGAGGTCAATAATACTATCCTCACCTTAGTTCCAAAAGTGCCAAATGCGTGTGCGGTCACGGACTACAGACCAATTGCATGCTGCAATACCATCTATAAGATCATCACGAAAATCTTATCAAATCGCCTGGCCTCGGTCTTGGGAGATGTGGTAGATCCAGCGCAGAATGCCTTTGTAAAAGGTAGGAGGATTAGAGATAATATTCTGATTGCCCAGGAACTTTTTGCTAGCTTCCACCTGCAACCTTATCTCCCCAAATGTGCTGTTAAGGTGGATTTCCAAAAGGCCTACGACACTGTCGACTGGGACTTCCTTCAGCTGACACTCTTAGCCTTTGGATTCCCTCAGTTTATGATCAAGCTGATTATGGTGTGCGTTCGGACCCCCAAGTACTCAATCTCGATTAATGGTGAGTTGCACGGATTCTTCTCAAGCGGGAGGGGCCTTCGCGTGGCGACCCCATGTCCCCTTACCTCTTTACCCTAGTAATGGAGGTATTTTCGGGAATATTGAGTGCTCGCACATCCCATGCAAATTTCAAGTATTTCTGGCGATGCAAACCAGTTAGGCTTTCTTACCTATTCTTCGTAGATGATGTTTTCCTGTTTAGCCAGGCAAATTGGGGTTCGATCACATTACTGAAGAAATGACTCGATTTATTCTCCTCTTGGAGTGGATTACTTCTAAACAAAAACAAGAGCGAAGTCTTCATTTCATGAGGCTTTCCGTCTATCCGCAACTACATATTGCTAGCTTTTGGATTTCAGGAAGGTTCACTTCCGGTGTGTTACCTTGGAGTACCTATTATTTCCTCCAGGCTTCGGAAGACTGATTGTATTACCTTGATTGAGCGGATTACTTCTAGAGCCAAGTCCTGGGCCCATCGCCTTCTCTCCTATGCTGGAAGACTTCAACTAATCAAATCGGTCTTACATTCAATTCAGGCTTTCTGGTCGAGTGTTTTCACCTTGCCAATCTCAGTCCTAAATGACATTGAACAAGTGTTGCGCCAATTCTTATGGAAAGGTGCTGATCTCGGTAAGGAAGGGGCAAAGGTCTCTTGGGAAGACATTTGTCCGCAAAAAAATGAAGGAGGTCTCGGCATCCGAAAATTAAGAGATCGTAACAAAGCAGCCATGATGAAGTATATCTGGATCATTTTCACGGACAAGGTATCTCTATGGTGTCGTTGGATTCATTCCAACTTCTTAAAGTGGCAAAACTTTTGGATTGCCACCGCTCCCACAGTTTGTTCTTGGGCTTGGAAGAAGATTTTGCAATTAAGAAGCGAGTCTCGCCTATCCTTCCTTTGGAAAATTGGGAATGGCCTCTCAGTTTCCCTGTGGTATGACCACTGGCATCCAAAAGGGCCTCTCCACATCCTATTACCAGAAGCAATCATCCGGAGATTCGAGCTTTCAGGAAATGCAGTGGTGGCGGATCTTCTTTCGCCCCTGGGTTGTTCCACGCGCCTCCTTCTATTAAGCTGGGGTCTCTCTTCTCCGGCGCCTAACTCCTCTCCGCATTGCTTTTCCTGGAGATGGCACCCTTCGGGTCGCTTCACCATTGGTCCGCATGGGACCACCTCGAAGGAAGAGAACCCCTGCTCCTTGGGCTTCTCTAATTTGGGCAGGCGACATTACTCCCTGTGTTCCAATTCATTCTCTGGTTGATTGCTAAAAATCGTCTACCCACGCAACAACTCCTTCTATCATATGGTAGAATTGACTACACCACCTGTGCTTTTTGTAATGAGGTCCCTGATTCCACTGACCACTTATTTTTTGATTGCCATTTAACGGCTTCTGTCGCTTATTTTTGGGCCACTCGCTGCAATCTTCCCTGGCGTCCTAGGCCTTGGAAGGATAATCTCCTCTGGGCTATGCGGTTCCTCAAAGGCAAAGATTTTTTTCACATTATAGCACGACATTCTTTTGCTGCTATGTGCTATATCATTTGGAAGAAAAGGAATGCCATTATCTTTCGTGGAGAGTCGGTTGTTCTTACTTCAATCAAAAATCACATTATCAAAAGTGTGAAGGACAAAGCTGCAAGTTTTTCTAATATCCCTGATATCTCGAGAAATAGACGTCTCCGGCGGAGTTGGGGCTTCCACCCAGCCTATCTTCGCCGATCGACAGATCAAGCTTAGATCGGCGTCCTTCAACACCCTGCTTCTTCAGCATCCGGGCGTTGGCTTCTCTTCTGGCAGCGGAGGGTCTTTGCTAATCTTAGCTCTTTGTTGTCTCTCTTGGACCTTCGGTCCTTGCTCTGTTTAGTCCGTGTTGTTATTCCTTTCATGTTTCTTGATTGTGCTCCCTTCCACTCTCCCTGCATTGTATTGAGAGTGCAAGATTAGGAGCCGGTCAAGTTTTCTTGTATATTTGTTCAAAGCTATAATACTATTTACCTTACCAAAAAAAAAAATTATTGATTGGTCTTGGGTTGACCCTAAAACTGAACCGAACCCATTGGGTCAGTTTGGTCCTCAGTCGTTTTTTTTTTTAAAGAGTACAAAAAATGAAAGAAAAAATTATTAGTTGATCCTAGGTTGATCGTAAAATCGGACCGAACCCATTAGATTAGTTTGGTCATCAATCGCTTTTCTAAAGAGTAAAAAAAATGAAATAAAAAATTATCGATTTATCTCGAATTGATTCTGGAACCGGACCGAACCCATTGGGTCAATCCCGTCCTCGGTCTCAAGCTCAATAGGGTCGGTTCTCGGTTCCAAAAATTGAGGACCAGCACCGTGTAGGTTAGTCCTAAGGTTAGGGGACGGATCGGCCCAACCTGGATCATGCTCACTCCTAATCGAAAGTAGGTGAATGATTTGGGGGGAATGGCCGAAGATTGCGGAGATTCGTGACTCAAATTGAGGGTCACGACTTAGACATTATAGTCAATGATTTTTGAATAATTGATAAGTCCGAGAAAGTTTGGTAATTCGAAAACAAATTACCATAAGAAATCATTTGGGTTTTCTGATGAGAGTTTGAAGAATGAGGTGTTTTGGATTAGCATTTTGAATTGCGGTAGTTAATTTAACATTGTGCAGGCATGAAAACGCATCAGTTAAGCCGGATAGAGATTTTTATTGCAGCTATGCATCCGGAAAATTTCAAAGTCTTTAAGCAAATCATCTCCCGGATAAAAAGAGATGTAGACACTACTCAAGGCCCATCCCCCCAAACATTTCTATGATACTCTAATTATACCGTAAGATATTGTGGTGTATCATCGTAATTAAGCATGGACATATAATAACGCATTGTAAATTTGATTTGGGACAAGTCATGCTAACCAAATATATAAAAATCGCGAGGAAAAAAAAAACGAGGATACGCTGTATAAATGCATCTTGAAATTCCTCCATCGTTTGCGGTCTTCGGCTTGGAAGACAGGGGATGGCAATCGAGTGGGCTTAGGAGGAGAACCACATTAATTTCATAGCAAAATTACTCACTTCATAAAAAATGATAATTCAAAAAATATTAGGCACTTTAATCCAAGAAATGAATTATGTACTCAAATTGTGTACAAATACCGCTAACCCTATTTGTAGTTAGTCAAACTTGTTGGGCTCCACATGTATAATTATGGACCTACAATAATCAAGTTTCCTTTACCATCCCCTTTTGCTTCTGGTGATTTGTGAACTAGAGAAATTCTGCCAATCTTGTCAACTCTCTTTTCCCCACTTTTCCCCAAATCACATGCTTATCTCCCTACAAATTAGGCTTTACAAACTAGAGTGGCTTTGCTTGTATTCCCTAGAGTCTCCTTCAGCGCCCAAGACAAAAGAGTTAGGCCCCAGAAGGGCCCACCACCACTAAATGATTTTGATTAATTATACACTGAAACGGGCTTATCTTTTGTTAATCGACGGTCCATAAAGCAACCATGGACACTAATTTAGAGGGGAGAGATGAGTAGTTTATGAGAAATCCAAGCTTGTGTCGATCTTGATTTGATTAGTGTGCATCTTTTGTCCAATTCCTTTTGTGCCAAAACCCCTTTTGTCTGTTCCTTTGGGCTCTAGATGCTGATATAGAACAGTGCGACTAAACTACACCAGCGTTGGAACATTACATGATATGGGATCTTTTCTTAATTTTTATTTTATTTTTTGTAAATTACAATATGGTTCTTGAGCCAATCGGAGATCTCTGTCGTGACCGAAGACCTAATCTTTTAAATTCGGACTTTTCCTTTTGGCGAGGAGGGAGAGTGGGAAACTTCCTGGGATGGGGTACAAGCCCTGCATATGTCAGATTATCACAAACTTTTATGGCCAATGATGCTTTAGAAAAATCCACAAGGAGTTCGTGCTATCGTCATTTGACTATTTTAAGTGCACTGCTAATCCAGGCAGTGATCCAGAGTTGTAGATAGAGATAAAGCCCACTCATTCTCAGTTCATCATAGAAGAACAGTGCTCTAAATTCGATCTATTGCAGGAATCTCACGACAATTGAGATCGCATGTTCATTGAAACAGAGAGACTGCCCAGCAGAGAAACAGATCTTAGTGGATGAAGCTAACTGGGGGATTTAGTTTTAGATTGGCGGATCCTTTAAGGATTGCATTAGTCCGTTCGAGGGTACTCCCATGTCCAAAGAACTATTGTTGTGCTTTAGACCGTTCGCAATTTCAGAGATCAAAAACTAATTTATCATCAAATGTAAGGTGAAGAAAGAACCTCGACCGAACTATGAAGCTTTTTGACAGACACCTAAACACAAAGTATGGAAGCTGGAAAGAAAGGCACATTTCGAAATTATTGAGCCGTGAGAGATGAGATCGATCCCAAAGAAGTCTCCATATCAACAATAAATGTGCAGGTAGTGACTAACAATCCTAATCGTATGATGTCTCTTAATTATTGCTTTCAAAATAGATGATTATTTTGTATAATGAATACATTACTTGATAGTAGGAGGAAACAGGTGGGAGAACTGCTCAAGGGTGAGAGGCCCCGTGTTGTTCTCCGTATTCCCTCTCTGTTGGAAAGACAAAAATAAATAGGGAATTAGAGAGTTCTACGGTTAGAAAGGTAAACTTCATGTCAGGGTGTGTTTGTACATACTGGCTATTGTCATATAGGCTAGTATAATAGCCATCCGTGCCGCGAGTAAGTAGGAGTGGGTGAAATGCCCACTACAGATCTAGCATACCTTACGGCAACTGTACTCAACCACATGCTAGCTTTGTACCCCTGATAGTGAGAGCATGCTATAATTGATGATTCAATGATTGGCATTTAGAATTGTCCAATTTGCATGAAAGATGGTCAAAGCCAACCGTGTAGTAGCTGCAGGACATTTAAGAAAATGCTAACACATTTGGCCTGTGAAGCCACATCAATCAACGTGCAAGAGTTTTCTTAGGCCAGACTTTTTTCTATCAATCGAAAAAGATTCCCTTCCAATTATTGCATATGTACAAGAAGTCCGATAAGACTTTAAAAGGAAGATTCTGAAATCCATGGGCTTTAAAAGCCCAATTCGCTACTTGGATTGGACCTCATTATTGGACTCTCTAGGGCAATGAGCTACTTAAATTTCTAGAAAATGGCTATCAGATACTTGCAACTCGATGATGACAACACTTACGTTTTGTTCATTTCGCGAAAAATAATTTTTGGAAAAACGTTTTTCGAATTTTTCAGCATTCATTTCATGGAAAATAAATTCCCTGAGGAAAATGTTTTTCACTTTTGAAAAGTAGAAAATATTTTTCTCACTTGATTTTTCTTATCTCACACCTCCATAAATCATCATTTCTTCCTCCCCTTTTTTCTTCTTTTTTCTTTTTTTATTTGAATTATTTTTCTTTTTTAATTCAAAATTATTTTTTTTAATTTTCTTTGTTTCTTATCTTCTTCTTTCTTGAATGACTGTTGGCTATTGCTAAGCGAACCTCGAACTTGTCAATCTCAAGCTCACGCTTTGCACTCTTACTTATCATTTTCTTTATTTACTCTACCTTACAGTTGTACATTGCTCAAGCAAAGGGCTTTACATGCTTAACTTTTTTTTTTCTCTCTTTTGTTTATTAGAACACAAAAGACGCAGAGGGAGAATAGGCCACTAAACAGGAAGATTCTAATTAGGGCTGTACATACTTTACTTCTTTTCTCTTTTGTTTCTTTTTAAAATCCATATGAACATTTTTTAGAATAGATGAGCGTTTGGTAACAATGATAGAATAACAATATGAAGTAAGTTTGCTCAGATTTAAAGGTAAGTTCATATTTAATGGATTTATAGGTTGATAAATGATACATGCCTAAGTGGTAAAATCTTAAAAAATATTTTTCTTATCGAATATCAGAAAATACTTTCCGAAACATTTTCAGGTTTTAACCGAATACCATAAAATATTGTCATTTTCCTAGAAAATGACTTTAGGGGAAATATTTTTGCGGAAAATTGACCATCTATTTTTCGACATTCAAACACCAGAAATTCTGGAAAATATTTTCGTGGAAAATTGGCCATTTTCAGAAAATACTTTTCAGAATTTCTGGTGTTCGAATGGTAGAAAATAGATGATCAATGGAAAATCTCCTCATAAGATTGTGATCGCGCTGCTTCTTTCCTTACTCCATTTATGCCCTCTTTCTCACGAAACCTAGGGTTTTTGATCTCATCTCCTCCTCCTTCGACACCGACAATTAGCAGCGGCGGAGCAATGCCCTCATCCGGCGATGCTAGATCTTCGCCCTCACGAAGCCCTGGGTTTCTAATCTCATCCTCCTCCTCCTTCGACACCGACGATCAATAGCGATAAAGCATCCCCTCGTCCAACGGTGCTCGATCTCCGCGACATGCATTGCTTCCTCTTCACTTCCTGTTGTCGACCACGGCCGCAAACCAACTCAAGCCTCACCCTAAGCTAGCGAGGCAGAGCTCTCGCTGGCTCCGTTTGGGAACCACTTCCCAAAGCCCTTTAGAGGCTTAAACATCCTTGGGCAAATGCCAGCTCGTTTGGCATTCGTTTTTGGGTCAGCATTCCCCAAATGCGTGCTTTCACAAGGCTGAAAGCCCAAGGCAGGGTGGGGGTTGCCTTGGGCTTTCAGCTTACCGAAAATGCTGAACTTGAGGATTAAAAAAAAATTTCCTTCCCAAATTACCCTCGTTTATTTTTCGTTTGTTCGTTTTCGCCCTTACTATTCATCGTCCTCTTCCACGAGCTTCTTCTTCTTCCGGGCGAGCTTCTTCTTCTTCCTCGACCAGTCGCCGGTGAAAAGCAGGCAGTTGTCGGCGACCGTCGTCGGGGGTGACGCGACCGACGCCGGGGGTGGGTCGCGGCAAGGTCTGGGTCGCCGGGACCCAGATCTGGGGCGGTAGGGTCGCGGAGGACCTTCCGCCCCCGATTTGGGTCGCGGCGGCGTTGGGCGACCTCGCCGCCACGATCCGGGCGGCGAGGTCGCGCGACCGCGGCGACCCGATTCGGGCAAGAGTGAGGTCCTCCGCGACCTCGACGCCCGATCTAGGGTCGCCGGAGGTCGAGGCGGTCGTGTGACCTCGCCGCCTCTCGATCCGAGGTCGCCGGAGGTCGTGGGAGGTCACGCGACGCCACCATGACCCAAATCCGAGGTCGCCGGTCTCGCCACCCCGATCCGGGGTCGCCGGAGGTCGCGACGGCGTCACGCAACCTCGCCCCCCCAAATCTGAGGTCGCCGGAGGTTTGCCGGAGGTCGCCGGAGGTCGCCGGAGTTCGCTGCCCTTGCCGATCAATTTTTTTTAATTTTTCTTTTGATAATTTTTTTTTCTTTACATAAAGATGCTTTGTAAATATAATTTCCCAAACACTATTTTGCTCAAAGTGCTTCACAAAGGGCTTTCAAAGACAATTTATCAAACACGGCCAGTTTTGGAAAACACCTTTAACTCAAAGGTGTTTGCATTTTCCTAAAGACTTTCCCCCAAAAGTTTTCCCAAACGCACCCACTGACCTGGGGCGAAGCTCAGGCCTCGCTAAATCCGGCGAGCTAGGTGAGGCTCGAGCCTCACCCGAGCTCATTGGATTTGGCGACCGGGTATTGGTCGACCGCAGGGCAGCCGGCCATCGTCAGGCATGCGGCGGTGGAGGAAAGAGGAGGAAGAGGGAGGAAGGTGGAAGGAGGAAGGAAAAGAAAAAGGAAAAAATCAAAATAAAAATAATTTTTTTAAAAATAAAAATAATTAAAATTTCATTTTTAAAAATATATAAAAATAGAACTAATTTTTTGGTCAATTAAAAATATTAAAATTTAATTTTTGATAATTTTTCTCAAACAATTAAATTAGCTAACGAACAGTAGAAAATATTTTCCACTCAAAGTTTAGATTTCAGCCAAACATCGAAAAATAGTCATTTTTCTGGAAAATGACTTCTAGGAAAATATTTTCCGCGAAACATATAGACCATAAGTATTTAAATATTATAATTTAAAATGGTTGGCAATGATCTTACTAGATATCACAGAGTCCAAGTATCGGTCTGTATTTCAAGGTTTGAACTTTATTTTCAGTTGTCAAAAAAAAAAACTTTATTTTCAGTTGAGAATGATATGGTACAACGTCTGGAGGGGATTTTGACTAAATGAGAGCTTTTCATTTTGCCGCTGGCCATTCTGGGAAAAGAGCACTTCATTAATCTCACTGGCAATCTATCCGCCGATCGTCAGGCCATCCAAACTCGTCCAAGAAAGCCAACACAACGCCATTCGACCAGCCAAAACCAGTCTGTCACACAACACGAAAGCAAAGCTGGGATCAGATTAAAGCACATATTGCCCATTTTCGAGCAGCTGCATAAACTATGGCCCCTGCTAACAATCCCAAAAAAGAACAGACAAGTATTGACCCTTCTCTTTGAATTACTTCATCATTAGGCCTAATGAAGTGACATAGCCGTACCTGAGGTATATATTCACCACCGCCCCCAAATTCCCCGCATTTTTGCACATCATACTTTTCGTGCATTGCACCAGTTTTCTTGTAGGCAACGTAGTTAGTCCTTATCCACCTGACGACTATGTCTTCCGCCAAAGACCTTGCCTCGCTGGATCCGGATCTAGCCAGGCCTTCAGCTATCATATGCTGTAGAGGGGCCCAGCCGTTTGGAAAATCCCTGCACATATACAAGTCCGACCGGTGAATATAAAAAAGTACCTTCAAATGACATCTTTGTCCCTCTCTATGTATCGGAAAACTGACCAAGTAGAGTTCAAAATGACAAATTGGCTACTAACCATTGTTCGCTTGAGTTTGTCAAAGAAGTTGCAATCCCCGCATCATGGAGCAGACCTGAACTCCGTAAACTCTTGGCGACTTTCTCTACTAAATTCTTATCTGCATCTGGTTCATAGCAACAGCTAGTCATTACTATTCAACCAGTACAACATGACAAGATATCAACAACTAATAACTCTCTCCCCAAATCAAACATTTCTGACCAGTTCTCATAAGATGCAAATTGAAGATGAAATTCAGTGACTACCTTTGACATAAAATTGAGAAGGGCTTGACAAGCCATACTTCTAATACTTTTATGAGACTGGCTACAGTAGGATGTTTATAGCACACAACAAACCTGAATTGAACACATCGATCCACAGAGGTAGGAAATTTGAAGCAAACACATTCTTGTTCTGGTTTGCAGCATCCCAATGTTGACCTTCCTGTTAGGAATAGGTTAAATATCGATATACTATTGCCCCAAGGAATATACAGATAATTTATTGCGTGCATAATACCATGCATGAACTGCTATTGCCAACCCAATAGTCAAGCCACTGTCCCATCCTTTCATTCCAGAAAACGGTGCTGACAGCCTTTTCTCTAGCCTTTGCAGCTTCTAAGAAGTGTTTGGCAATGTTATCATTCCCAGCAATTTTTCCAAAGAAGGATATGTCAAGTTCCATCTGAACCAACACAGAAGTTGATGGTCGATTTATAAGGGTTCAAGTGCAACTAAAGAGTCAAACTGCCATACCCTTAGTATGTATATGTTCAAATCAACCGGTAAAATTGATGTTGTTGCCAGTGTCGTAATATCCTCAGGATTCCTAATAAAGACAATTGGAGTTTATGCATTTTGTTAGCTATAAAAAGTAGTGGAAAGGAATTACGCTAGAATATCAAATTTGATTATGCGAAGCTCTTTGTTATTTTCTATTTATACAATAAATGACCAAACTAAAGGCCACAAATAGTGATTCCATGCTCCTCTGTTAATACCCTCTCAATAGCAGACGACCGAAACATCTCACATGCAAACATCAGGACAATTGCTCTTTGCACAAAAGAACAACATTGTAAAAACAGAACTCTTCCATATCCAAAGCAAAAGGATATTGTGTGTGTGAAAGCAGAAGCTTAGGAGCAAAACACGGTGAAAAAAATTTCCGAAGCTGGACTATGGCATGAGGATGTGACAGTCTCACGCAACTTCGCAAATAGAAGCAAGAACGTACTCGTTGCAGGGAAATCTGGCACAAACCGTTCAAAATTGGGTCCACGAATTTAAAGAAAGAAAAAAGACTAAAGCTCAGCAAACAATTAGACAAGTACCATTCTTGGAATAATAACTGAAAATTTGGGTCCACTATATAAATCAGAACTACTCAATAAAGCAAACAGAACGGATTAGACTGATAGATTGCTAACGCAAAACTACCTCATCCATCTGGTACTAAAGTCCCATCCAGATTCAGCTGTCGAAGCTACTTCCCGATAGAACTTCTGCTTTTCAGAAGTGCTTGATATATTTGAAGCAGACTCCTTGTCCTGTCAAATGGGAAGTGAACAGGTACTCATAAGGTTTACATTAACTTCAGATAACAGACCATACACTATGAAAGCCGAGTCAGAAAGGACTTACGATCGTTGCAGATTCGGGCCTGGGTTTATCCCACATTGCGTAATAACGACTCAAATTGTGACTACAGTCACGGTCCTGGACGGTGATCTGATGAAGACCTGTAGAACAAGCACAGCGATGGTGACAGGGACAATGCATATTGATCAAAACATCGAAGTGAAGGATTTTATGATACCTGATGTCCAAAAATCATGCTCTTTCAGAAGAGCAGGGAGAGACTTCACGACAAATTCCTTGTCATGTGTCTTTTCATAGATGGCACGAATCATTGCACTCAGAAGGGGAGGTTGGCTGAAAAATGTTGGCCGGAATGTAAGTCAATTTTCAAACCATTAGCATGACACACCTTATGAGATTAGTCAATCACAAATTCTGATCATAGAAAACAACAAAAAGAAAAAAGAAAAAAGACACAAAAAAGATTGGACGACTTGGGTTATGAATCTGAGTAGAACATCAATTAAACGGAATCCAGCCTCAAACAACTTCAGTAGAATTGGTGGCATCTTTCTAACAAGAAATCCACAGAAGTCTAAACGAGTTCCATCCAAAGACACTATGTCGACAAAAAACCACATCAAAACAACTTCCAGACAAAACAAAGACCTCATTTCACAAATGAAGAGCATAAATTCATATTTACAGGTCTGGGGAGAAGCACTTGCCTCCGGTTCGTGTAGTAGACCCTCGCACCATTTAGGACATGGCCATATGTGTCTAGGAGGTAGATGAGATTGTTGACAATCGTCTTTGCCGTCACATACATCTTCGAAGCTAACAAGCCCCTGCACATGGACTTCTCACATTACTCCCACAAAAATCAAATTTTCGACAATCGCACAACCTTCCTCGTGCATTATTATAACCCTTCCAACCAATGGTCAAAACAGAGTACAGAGAGATAAACTAAAGATCACATGTCTGGCTACTTATTGCGAAATTCAGCAACTGTCACTGCTAATTACTGATCTAATCCTCGCCATCGTGTACCCATTACTAATGCAAGTTCATCAATCAAACTGAAGCGCGAAAATCTGTAAGCAAGAAATGGAAAAGAACCGACCTGATGACCCAGTAAGAGTCCCAGTAATAGACCTCCCTGAACCGGGATCCGGGAATAACGACCGGCCCCGGCAGCGGCAGCAAGGTGTGCCAGTCCGGCCGCTCCCGCACCGAGTCGTCCACGCGCCGGCTCAGGTTGCTCCACAGCGCGTGCACCTTGAGCGCCCACGCCCGCACCGCGGGGCTCTTCACCCGGGGCAGGAACCCCGCGGGCTCGGGCACGAAGTCCGGCGGCCGCGCGGGCACCAGGTCGCTCCCCGCGCCGCCGAAGTGGGCGGCGACGAACTTTTTGAGGTCCCCGGCGGGGACGGAGCCGTTGGGGGAGCGGGGGAGGGCCGCGAAGGCGCGCTCGACGGAGGCGAGGTCGGACCTGAGGGAGAGGTCGATGTAGAGCTTGGGGTCGAAGTCGCGGGGGCCGAAGGCGGCGAGGGCGGCCTCCTGGAGGCGCTCGAGGAAGGCGAGCAAGGGAGTGGAGGCGAGCGCGGCGGCCATTGCGCAGGCGCGCGGCGGAGAAGCGGCGGCGAAGGCGGAGGAGGTCGTCAGGAGGAGGAGGAGGAGGAGGAGGAGGAGGGCGGCGGCCGGCATGGTCGGAGGAGGCGGCTATCCACCGGCGAAGCAGCGGCGGAGGAGGAGGCGGAGGGAGGCATGGCTGGAGGCTCGGAGGATTGATATGGCGGGCAAGAGAGAGAGAGAGAGTGGTGGCGGGGGGGGACCGGCGGTTGACTTGACCTGTCGTGTTCCCGGTGGCGGGCAGCGAATGGCGTTTCGCAGGGTTGGAATTCTGACGCGAGGAAGGTCGGAGGAAGGAGGCGAGATCGTGGAGATGCCCCCACCACCATCTGTTGTCGTCGCGAAAGGTGGCGATGATGATGATGATGATGATGATGGATGGCCCAGGATGGGGAATGGGAAAGAGAAGACGATGCTGCCGCGGGACACGTGGCGCTGCGTCCGGGCCCCGAAGGACAGGTTCCTCTCCTCCTCGCGGAAGTTTCGTAAAAGGGAGATGCTTGGGGGGCTAGGTGGTGACCTTTTTTATTCGGGGAAAGAATTGATGGTGCGTTCGGTGGTTTCATTCGAAGGCTAATTTGAAAGGCATTGATGGATTGTGCGATCGAAAGTAGGAGAGTGACTTGGGGGGAACAAGGGGAGATAATGGAGAATAAGGGCGAGTAGAGATTCGTGACGACGATTTGACATTGCCGATAAGAAAGTTTGGCAATTTGAAAACAATTAAGGTGGTGTAGAGTTCACTGCAAGGGATTATTTGGATTCCATCACGAGAATCTAGAAGTATTTTGGATTAGTATTTTGAGTTGCAGAGTCAAGTTAACATTCTGTGCACTTTGATAGCACACAAATCAAGCCTTCCTCGAGACATCTTTGAGGAAGATTGTGATAGAGATTTTGTCACAGTTATGCAACCGGATTTTTAATGTCTTTACGCTAATCATCTCCCAGATAATAAGACGTCCAAACACTACTCAAAGTCCATCCCCCCAACACTTCTACAATGCTTTGGCTACACCGTAGGATGTTGCCACGAGTCATGGTAATTAAGCACGAACATATAATAAAGCGTTGTAGATTTGATTTGTGATAAGCCGTGCTAATGAAATATATAAAAATCGCGAAAAAAAATCAAGGGTCTAGTGTATAAAATGCATTTTAGAATTCCCTCCATCCTATGTGGTCTTCGGCTTCGAAGTCGGGGGTTGGCAATCGAGTGGGCTTGCGAGGAGAATGACATTAATTTCATAGCAAAATTACTCACCATAAAATTCATAATTCGAAAACAGTAAGTACTTCAATCGAAGAAAATGAATTATTTACTCAAATTAGTTGGGGAGAGCATCAACCCTGGCCCGATCTTGGACCGGCCTCTCCCAGCCGGCCGTGGTCCGATTCCAAGGCACAACTGGGCCGGTCCCAGATCAGGGACGGGTTGGTCCTCAGTAAATCCCCAGGAAAAAAAAAGAAAAAAAAAGAAAAAAAAAAAGAGGAAAAAATCGATCTAAGGGAAGAAGACGGAAGAGCATGGAATCGCTGCAACCATGTCTGCCGACGCAACAGAAGAAGCTAAAGACGAAAAAGAAGAATAACGACAACAAGAAGATTTTCCTTTTTTCCGCTAGCTGCAATCGAAGGAAGAACCGGCGTTCGACGTAAGTAGGAGGTGGTGGGGGGATGCTAGTTATTAGAAGCTCCTCGGATGTCTCTTCAGTTCCACACGGGATCGAGCTCCGATCCGCGACAGGATCGGAGCTTCAGGAATTGGAACGACATGGGATAGCGTTCGTCATCGGAGCACGAGACACACGGAGATCGGAGATCGATACGAACGACGTTTCGATTGCAGGAACGGCGCATCACAGGAGAAGATACGACGGCCGATCGACGCTCGGTCGTGGTGAAACTCGAGCTCATAAGAGACGAAGGAGATGAGAAAAACAAAAAAAGATAGAAAGACTTTTTTGTAGCTGAACAGCGAATCCTCTCTCGAGCTAGCCCTAGTTTCGGCTTTATACTGAGCAATGGTGGATTGGGCCTCGGCCCATCTTTCCCCCGAACATGGGCTGGACTTGTTTCCCTCGCTGGCCATGATGGCATGCGAAGGGAACATCCTGCTAACACCTACTAGCACTCCTCAAAAATTAATCCCATCCCGGACCAGTTCAATTCTAACCCTAGTCACAGGAATGTGGAAGGCCAAGGCTTGATTAAATTTCATCTCCCTATGTTCTTATGCAGACCGCAAGCAATTGGTCAAGGGCAGTAGATGGGGAAAGATTGCGGTGAAAACCGCATGGCATTTTATCGACTGTTGAATTAGGTGGTTCCAACACGAGATATGCCCGATCCAATGGCTCGATTGCATTGAGCTTGCAAGCATCGGTGCGCCCAATAAAGATTTCGTGATTCAATTCATTCAAACGCAGTCATTCTTCCTTGTCCTGGGCCATGAAAAATCTACCCTCATCTCCCACCTTCTCTTCTCTTCTTGACAGAAACAACAAAGGCATGAACACTGTGAATATACACCGAGATGGTTCAAGACAACCCAAAACAATGCCAGGGAAACGAGTAGCACCACCGTCCCAACAATGACCCCCTGAGCACTGTCAAATAAAGAAATTGCGATATGATGGATACGACTAGAGAAACTTCTGTCGAACGAGGAGCATACACAGAACCAGTGGTCAAAATATCGAAAGGGCCAGTTGAAGTCAGTCTCATCTTCAGTCAGCCTAAGTTCAAAGCTCATGCAGATTAATGACACAGCTGTTATAGGTTTGAACCGTCCCCCACTCCAAAAGGACTTATCATATTCTGGATGAGCATTTTTTTGTCCTTTTGGCAGTAAATCCTGGAAGCAGAAAGCTGACCCAGTTGGGCTGAGGGGGAGGGGGGGACAAATAACCTGGAAGCAGGGAGAATAGACCCAGGGAAGCGGAAGACCACAAACCGGAAGTGGCCAAAAAACTAGTCGTTTGACTGGAAGAGCTTTGAGCAGGTCACCTCAGGCCTCACTGCTCTTCAATAATTTTACTGACCTGAATAAAAAATGCTGAAGGACATTGCAGCACTTACTCCTCCAAAAAGATTCCATCGGGGAGGGCAACTCCTTATAAACCAAGGACACCAGGTGGAAGCCCATGTCATAGAAGTGACGACGGGAAAGGATTGGAAGCATGGAATCATCCAACCCTACACCGCACAAGCAGGGCAAGGTTCCGGGGTCAACCGGTGGGGCTTTGAAGAAGAAGAGAGCGAAGTTGTACATCATTCGAAAATGTGTGTTCATGCTGCTCTGCTGGAAGGAACATGGAGATTGAGCAGAGTTGAGGCAAGCTTTTTCACCAGTCCTGTTTTGTAAAACGGTAGAGATACTAATGGAAAAACCTCTTAGCTTCCTAAAGTGAAAAATGTTGAGAAAAAACTGGATGGAATATGCATCCAGTCAGTCTTTTTGGTTCAATGCTCGAAGCCTTCATCTCATTAGTAGGAAAGTCCATGACTGTTTCTCACTTCTTTCTCTCTTTACTCTTCATTCTTTTCCTATTCCTTTTGAGGCATTTTTCTCCAAAGAAAATTCCATTTCTTGTATCTCTTGAACAAGAATACCGTAGAAGTACAAATGCAAATGCATGCAGCACATACACCAGCAATCATATGCAAGAAGTACAATACATACTGAAAGAGCCAGAGTTTGCTTATACATAGCAGCAACTCCATGCAGCGTAGACCCTAGGAAAACGAAAACGCCTAAAGAGAACGGCAAAGTCTCACACCAGCGATAATTGTTTTTATGAGTTCTTCCAGAATCTCAAGATCGGCACCATAGTTATGGGTTCTGCAACTGCTCAAGTCCTATGGGGGTTGAAGTTCTATTGACTAATTGGCAGTGAAATGTCATCAGATTGCTGATATATTACTGCATCACGACATTTCACAGCCAAGTGGTTATCTTCAGGATCCCTCAATTTAGCTTCAAATTACTATTCACTGCGTGCGTAAATTTTAGATACTTATGTAGCAACATATCCATAAACAAACGAGGCAGATCGCCTTCCCTCTTATATCAGATTTTAGATAAGCTCTAACTCTCATCCCCTATGCAGACAAATCCTCTCTATCCATGTAAGCCGCTCTCTTGCAAAATTTAAGATCATTCACATCGTCTTACAAAAGAGGCAGCACATCAAACACCATTAGGAACAAAGTGTCCAAACCAGCCAGAGAAAGAAGTTTCGATATGATTACAAGAGGCCGTTGCGTCGTACCGCCAAACAGAACCTCCTTTTTCGAAAAGAGATAGATTAAACTCCTGGGCAATCTCCGGATAAGGAAAAGAGTGCAGACAAGTTAATTGGTTTATTCCTTTTTGTGAATGTTCCTGCAAAGCAAGGACATTTCGAGCATTTTCTTCCTTAATTAGAATAAACGCATCCATGAAGTATGAACAAACGCCCAGAAATTGCAAGTACAAGGAGGTTCAACCTCGTCAACGATTGCACAAACGCAGCAATGATGCAACATCATCGCCACAGAGAGAGAGAGAGAGAGAGAGAGAGAGAGAGAATTAGGAGCTCAAATTATCGCTACAAAGGCAATTGAATCCTATGTCGTGAAGAATATCCAATCACATCAACGTGGGCGACCTAAGAAACGCCCAATTTCGAACAGCAGAAAACCTATAAACAAGGGGCGATCGGGTTCGACACGGCGTCGAGCAATCGAAGGAACCCGAGTCGCGAATCGCGAGACGATCTATTTACCCAGACCGATCAGACGGAGCGACGTCGCTGTGGCCGCCGCCGGCGTCCCCCGCGGCCGCCAAACCGGGAGGAGGAGGACGAGCCGCGGCGGCGGGGGCGGGCGCTCCGTTCTCGTCGTCGTCGTCGTCGCTGTCGTCGCCGGGGTTGACGGTGGAGACGTCGACGCAGGAGAAGCGCTCGAGGGAGGAGAAGAAGGCGGAGACGACGGCGGCGCTGACCCAGCCGGCGACTTGGTCGATGGCGCCGCCGGGGCTGCTGCTGTCGCCGCCGTTGTTGCGGTTGTCGCCGCCGGCGGCGTAGTTGTTGGTGTTGTCCGCCATTTCCGTGGGTGCGTTCGCCGGGAAGGAGCGGCCTGAATTCCTATCAGGATGTGATGGAAAAGCGGCGTGCTGGGGAACGGGAAAAACCGAAAATCGGTTGGAACGGGGGACGGATTTCGTGCACGACCGTCTTCCAAAATCCAAAATATCGGTGCTTGGTCAAATGACGTTGATCATGGGACTTTTACCTATGAGAAAATATTATGTTGTCCTAAACCATTCACGCGTCGACACGTGTTCTTGAGACCATCCACCCGCATAAAGCCAATTTCAAACTTAGCCTGCTCTGCTCTCTCTTCCCTCTATCTTTACCCAATTCAACGTTTCGTTTCTCTCTCTCCCCTCTTTCCTGATCCGACGACGTTCTCGGGAGGGACGGCTTTGAGCCGAGCCGAGTGTGGAAGCGATTGAAGATTAGACGAGAGAGTAGAGGGACCACTTCTCTGTTTTGCAAGAACCACTCTTATGTACATTGTGCCAAAACAAGAAATTTTGACAATCAACGTACGAGCTTCACCTACACAAGGATGCAAACATAAAACCCCGGTAAAAGAAAAAAAAATTGAACCTAAAAAGTGGGATTGTTGTCACAGATCTAGGGCTTTTCAGGAGAGACGGCTTTGAGCAGAGCAGAGCATGGAAGCGAGTCGTCAATGGAAGATTAGACAAGAGAGCAAAGCGATTGCTTCTCGGTCGCGAGTGAGGAAGGAAGAAGAAAGTAAGTATCGGGAGAAAGCGCGATTTGAGAAGAAAGAGGCCGGGAGGAAGAGGCCATGGAGTAGAGAGATGCTTTCTTTTGATTGTCGGGACCGGTGTGTTCTTAACTTCGCCGGGAGGAGCGTCGCCATTATCGGAGAGAGCGCAATTTGGGAGAGAACGTCGTCGGGTCAGGGAAGAGGGAGAGAGCGAGAAGAGAGAGGAGAGAGACATGAAGCGCCAAGTTGAGTAAAGATAGAGAGAAGAGAGAGCAGAGTGCGCTAGGTTTGAAATTAGCTGACGTGGAGGGGCCCAAGGACACGTGTCGATGTGTGAATGATTTAAAGTAGAAATGATGTAGCATTTTTAGGATACCTAATATTTTCTCGATGTCGATATGTGAATGATTAGTAGAAATGATGTATGATGATACCTAATATTTTCTCATTTCCCTATATATACCATTTTCTCCTGAGCCAAAAAAGGCATTTTGTACCAATTTTTATATGTAGCCTATTTTGTCCTAAATTTGATTAATGCGAGATGAGAACTTTTTAAGAATTCGAAATGCAAAAGTCGATAAGCAGGAACGGGGTAACGAAATTGATCAATTATTCCACGGCTGTCGTGGACCATCATTCATTTCGTCTTTCTCCCCGAGTCGGGTTGAGTCGATCTTTACATATGGGGGCAAGATACGAACTCTCCATCTCCACAGTATCAAGCCCAACAAAAGTAAAGACTACTTACATTCTCTTATATTGATTGTAGTTTTTTTTTTTTTCTTGATTATGTCGAGAGGGAAGTTTCCCTGCAGAAATAAATTGGTGAAATATACATTCAATGAGGGCTTTTGCCTCATGAAAAATAATGCAACTACGATATAGTCTAATGGGGGACAAATATAATAATTAGAGAATTTTTAGATTGTTAAAAATTAAACTTAAAGTAAACGTCTCACCAACAAGCGCATCTAGTGTAGTGGTATCATAGTACCCTCCCACGGTACTGACCGGGGTTCGATTCCCCGGATGCGCAAGTCCCATCTTCTCTTTTTCGTTTTCTATTTCATTTTTTTCTTTTCTTTGCATTCAGATTTTCCCTTTGATAATTTGGAATGGTTTTCGTCATTTTATCTCAAGCCCATAATTTTCCTTTGTATATAATGGATGGAGAAACCCAGAAAATAAAAATCTACGTTCTCCTGTTTTTTATGGATGAATGGGAAAAGGATTTAGTCTAACAAATTCCGGTATTTATGAAAGATGTCACTATATATATATTTATTTGCTAGTCAAGCCTACACTAAAGTTAATGAAAGCAATTCTTTACTAAAGAGTTGCCAGTACAAACTGTTGTGAACCATGAAAATATTTTTCTTAATTAATTCCCCCAAACGGTGCCAAACAGAAATGAGGAAAAATATTTTCGCACAACTAATTTATCGTAAAATAGACCTTTACCTGCCTGTGAAGCTGATCCCCAAACCAACAGGGAATATAGAATCTCTGTCCCCTTTTAGCATTTAGACAGACGTTCGCATAATAAGATGTGCTCACTGCCTTACAAAGTAGTACAGTACAGTGTGCTGTACGGGTCTTTTCGCAAATGATCAAATCATTCTACTGCGTATGGGGAAGCCGACTTCTTAAATTATACCAGACGCAACGATTTAACCTATCGCCAGGACAAAATGCGCAAAGGGTCATAAATTATACCAGGACTAGCAATCCGCACTCGGTTCTTAAGCTATTGGCAAATGGCCATATACTCAATGTCAAAAACTTAGACTCGTCCTTCCCCGAGCCCTAATCAAGAATAAATGACGGACGAGGGCCGATGTATCTGTGAGTACATCCCTCATGACAGCTGCAATCCTCTCTTCATCCATTTTCGCTTTCTCTCTGTAGCCAAGCCTCCTTTTTCTGTTTCGTAAGGTATTGTGACCCCGATGAACCTCTCTTTGCTGATGACGAATTAACCTCACCTGATCCTACGAGGACTGAAGTATCTTCTTATAATCATGGAAATTCCCATTGAAAGGTGACACCCTGCCTTCCGAAACCACCCACAGCTCGTCCACGCTTCCAGATATCAGATGCTCATCGTGACTAACCTGCAAAAAAATGAGCAAAAGGAGGTTGTTAGCTGTGAAAATGATCCACCATCAGTCAAACTGAAAGTTTTGGCAAGAAAATCGGTCTCACCATCAGAATTCCTCCTTGGAACAAGACCAGACCTTGAATGAGCGCCTCGACCGCATCCAAATCCTACAGTTGTAGATAGCAAAAAAATAGAATCATACTCATACATCCTTAGAGAAACTAACAATTTAGAAAGGGAATTCCTTGGTAGTCACTGGTCATCAAAGCAGAACTTAAAGTCCACATTTATCAACATAAAAAGGCCAATGCTAATTACATGCAGAGCTCAATACCACCTATAGGCACAGATGTCCGAACTAGTTGGTATTATAGATGACTGTAATACACACTGATCAGGCTAGCATAACCATTCTATTCCAAAACTTTGCTACTTGGACCAATTAGATTGGTTTCTATTCCATTTTAAGTTAGATGTATGATGACAAATGCTCACTGATTGGTTCTACTGTATTTTCCATGTAAAGATCAGATTCCGATAAGTTCAATTAGGGCAAGGACAATAACAAGCTAACTGAAAAGGTAATCAAATTCATAATCATGAGAGGATAAAGGGTGGAGAGATAAACTTACCAGATGATTGGATGGCTCATCAAGCAAAAGTATGTGAGGTTTCTTGAAAGTTATCTTGGCAAATGCAACTCTGCTTTTCTGACCACCTATTTACATGGTCAAAGCACAATGTTACAAAGTACACAGTACAATTCACAAAACAAATTAATTTAACCTCTAATAGAGCTTCATGATGTTATAGGAAAATCGCTACAACAAAAATTTGCATTGCAATGGTAACAGATAGGGAGGAGATGTACCAGACAAGGTATACATAGGTTGAAGTGCAAGATTTCCGGTTACACCAAAGGAACCCAAGTGAGCTCTAAGTTTTTGTTCAGGTACACCCTGCAGGAAGAATGCCACATTGGAAGGTATTTTCAGATAAAATGACACAATGCATGACTAACTCATATTCTGCAATGGAGTAAATGAAAACAATTGATACTTTAGAGAACTGTATAGATTTGCCCGAGGGTCACTGCTGACCGTGCAAATGCAGAGGCACGCAGCATATCGTTACAACTTCAACCAAACAAGCATAAATCATTAGCTAAAAATTTCTAGCAAGCTGTAAGTAATAGTTCCTACCACACCCGAGATCAAGACCCAAATGGAAGGTGATTTAAGGAATATCAATGCTGTCATGAATTGGAGTTGAATTGAAAGCTTAAAGCCATGAGCTGCACCAGAATTTTATCCCAGATTGACTGCTTAATGCTACGAAGGATCATTATCAATAGAAAGAAGGTTGTTAATTCTAAAGAAAACCAAATTAAAAAAAAAAAAAACTGTGACCCCTTTCTTCACATTCACATCACAGCTTCAACATATATAATCATGATTTAGATTTAAAGCCCTCATTATGGTGGTTGGACTCTCCCCGAAAGACAAGGACCAAATGCCAAATGTTTCAGAAGAAACTTTCATTTGGAAAATTAAAGAAAGATCTCCCTCCATGCCGCACATGCCATTCGGGCAACTTCAGTAGAGAAAAAGGCATTTAACTATTACAGAGATGGTGCTTTTTGATTATTATCATTAATTATTTTGAAGTATCTTTTCTACTTTATCAACAGCGTTTCTTTAGAGTGGAAGAGACATAATGTTATTCTCAATGTTATTAATATTTTTATTGTTTGAACATTTGGCAACTAAGACCAGTCCAATGCTGCTTTTCACCATGCATAAACTAAACCAACCAGATAACAGCAAACACCGCATTGAGAGGAGTAACATTTTGCTTAGGAAATATCAATTTAAAATATAAATAAAAACATGAGAACTTACAGGAAAGCAGCGCATCATGTATAGAAGTGGACTCGAGGACAGGTCTAGCCCGTCGACATGGTGCTGACTAAAAACAGCAATGCGAACCTGTCGAAAATCATATTTAACACTAGAGAGTCAGATCAAAGGGAGAAACAAGCTCCACAGTAGCAACAATTAAAGTAAACATTGTCAAGTACTCTTCTTAAGTCTGCCATTATTGATGGGAACCAAATTAATAGTTATCATTCATAAGTACTGATGAATTTCAGAAAGATATAAGTAAACAAGCAAAATTCTTGTACCACACATGTCAGGAAACCAACAGTTACAATGTCATTGATCAGTAAAAATGAGAAAAATACACCTTCGCTGAACGGAAAACTGTCCCAGAACTTGGCTGTAGTTCCCCGCCTATTAGTTTGAGTATTGTTGACTTGCCAATGCCATTTGGCCCAACCACTGTATAACAATCAATGCTCTCTAATTAGTCAGAAGTCTGGAAAATGATAGATGCAGCATGACATTAGGCACTACGTACAATACAGCAAATGTTTCTAAAAAAAAGCAGGTTTCTGTTCTGAAGTCCAGCTTCATACTTCCTATGAATGACATGCGCTTATTCAAATAGTACAGTATATGAGATAATACTATGTCAAGCTTCATATTGGGTCACAACTTTTGTGAAAGAAAAAATCTGAAAAACTATTCAAACTTCAAATGAGAAACAAAAAGTAACCCCTCAAAAGTAAAACCATGCTTACTTGCAATGCGACTGTCTAGATCTATGCCAAAGTTCAAATTCTTGAATAGTAGGGGTCCACCAGGATAACCAAATGATGCATCACTGCAATCAAGTAGAAAACTGTGAGCCGAAGAATCTATAATAGTATACACACCTCCCATCTTAGGGAGGTACACAAGGGGAAAGGGATTAGCATCCAGCCCTATAGGCAGACTAGAAGAATCGTATTCCATTACAAATTTCCATTAAACTTGGCAAGTGCACATAAGAGATGGTGACATAGAGGATAAGCTATAAGAATTCAAAAAATGTATCACAACTACCTGCAAAAGCTGACGTGGAATATCATGGTTGCAAATCATGTCGCACAACATCACCATATACCCCTTAAAGTAATAATTAATTTGGGATCTAGTTTTACATCAAAAGGATAAATTTGGAGGGTGTCCCACTAGTTTGCCCCCAACTTTTCCGCTTTTAACCCTTTTAAGTCACTCCTCACTCCATCAATCAGCCTTCAACTTTAGTCTAGTTTGTAAGTCATCCACTAGCGAATAATATGATATCTCTCCAGTAAACTCCAACTTCCTCGTGAATTGATTGTTCCTAAATGAGTCATAGAGGGCGTAATGAACATACCTTTTGGTATGAGTAGATAAAAGTATAGGCTCCCTAAAACATGCAATGAATTTAATTTATAATGACTACTTACCTAGGAGTTCAATTATCAAACGCCAAATTTGGACTACAGACACTTGAAGACAGAGCAGGGTTTTCTGTTTATACTAATTTGATTAAATTTATATGAAGTTTCTAGAACATGAAACTTGACTTCTTAATGCATAACGGTTATCAACATGCTGATACATTGGACATGCACAGTGAGTAACAGCCACACATTATGGTTGTAAAATAGGAATCCTCAACACCAGGTCTGATAGACACATACTGATTTACTATTTTTCTTCCTTAACATCGACATAATATATGTTTATTTATGTGACATCTTAACAACATTTAGTAGAATCATGCACATTGCAAAACTTTAAAGCTAGTATGAGCTCATAGATGATGACCAATAAGCTGTTGTAGTACAATCCAAACCTGAAACTGATTATTGGAGGGCCTGGCCTATCATCAGGTGTTGGAAATTCAAACTTGTAGCTGCAAACAAAGGACAGACAAAAATAGACACAATCATTTAACTGTCAAAATTGGTAGTTAAAGCGACAAGTCATAAACAGAAAGATTGAGCATACTCAGGGTCATTGACGACTTCATCCACATGGCCCAGTCGGTCCAACGCCTGACATTAAATGGTAATTTGATGATATAGCATTGTGCATAAAAGCATCTAGATATGCTAAAACAATCAAAATTACAATGAGATTTTCTTTTGTTGACTCAAGAAAACTGCTGAACGAAATTCAACCATTTCATTAAGAATTTTAATTGAACTTGGACAAAATGCCAAAAGTGCTGGACCCAGAAACACTTAGGAAAAAGAGAGAGGAGCAGGGGGATTCAAACATCTATAATTACCTTGATTCTTGACTGAACAAGTGAGGCCCTCTTCGCGTTATAGCGGAACTTGTCAATGAAGGCCTGGAATTTGCACTCATGCGTGTTAAAATGTAACTTATGCAAATGACAATTCAGCACCAATTAATGGAAACTACAGGACAAAAGGAATGAGCATTAACTATCCAAGAACATGAACATTTGCAGACTTTTAGCAAAATGTCCTAACATGACAGCATACCCATATCATCATCTAAACTTGAAGAAAGAAATAGGCAACAGATCGACCTAAACTCTAAGCAGAATGCCAAACACAAAGGTTTCAACTTAACCAAACTAATTTTTTTCAACAAACCATTTCCCCCAAAACGATGAGTGATTGAGCAAGCATTCAGAATAGTAGCTGATTGAGAGAATCTTGACTCAATAGCATAGTTACAAAACGCAGAAGTTATAAGAAGTACAGGACAAGAGCCTCTTCCTTTTAGAAGCTTTAAGCAGCAATTGGAAATACAAACCACCTAAAAAAGATGATTGCTGCACAATAGCAGGAAAGGCAACAGTAAATGTAATTTCACTAACTAAAGAAAACCAGGAACATTCTCAGCATGAAAAGAAAGCATACAGTTCATGGAATCATTATAAAACTGGTAGTAAGCAAAAAGCACACCTGCATATGCGCTCTCGCTCGTTCACTAGACTCAAAAGCTTTCTGTTGGTTCTTAAGCTGTTCCACTCGTGTTCTCTCAAATGCGTCATAATCCCCTTTGTAAGTAGACAATTTTTGCCCTTGTAGATGTATAATATCAGTCACTACCTGAGACAGTAAAATCACGTTGGAAGGAAATGTCAAGACAAATGTGACTACAGGAATTGCCTATTCAATGTTCCAATTCTAGAAACCAGATCTTAAGAAAATAAAGAAGGGGAGAAAGAAAGCTGAAGAGTTCTTACAATGTTCAAGAATTCCCTTGCATGAGAAACAACAATAAAAGTCTTTGGCCATTTAACCAGATAAGCTTCCAGCCACAGAACAGCATGGAGATCAAGATGGTTCTACATAAAGAGATTGTACATAATCATTAATCGTTTCATTTTATTTTAATTTTTGATAAAGGTCAAACATTGAAAGTTGTTAATCAGATGCACACCGTAGGTTCATCCAGCAACAGTAAATCAGGCTCTACATATAGTGCCCGAGCAAGTGCAATTCGCATTCTCCATCCACCAGAAAAAGTTTTTGTTGCTTTATGCTGCATTTCTGGAGAGAAACTGAGACCCTGGAAATTTTGTAGGTTTCAGATAAGAATCAGTCTAAGAAACAAAGTCCATGCAGAACATGAAGCGACCGTGGATCATATCTGCAAGTGGGCCGACATGCATTATCACTAGAAGTATGTATCTCTACTCCTGAATTTGTCTTCATAACTTACACATGCATACACACAAAATAAATGTTAGTCAGTCCTCCCAAGAAAAAGTCATATAGATGAATTCAACTAGCTTCTATTTCATGGACTAGATTGCTTAGCAGATCCCAAACTACTCTAATTAAAGATATTTCCAACAAAACAAGGACCAAGACCTCCAGGCAACATCAGAAGCAAGAAGTCTGTGCATACGATCAGTTCCTAAGCAGCCCCCCTTTGTCATCGGTACCAGTCGGCATGCCCGATGAGCATGGGCAAATATATATAGCAAATGTCCACTTTCCCAAACCTTCCTCCATAGTTTCATTTTTAATCAATAAAGGAGCATTCTCATCCTATTTTTTAATTTTCAAAGGCAGTATATCAATCTCCTTCCTTACATGTTCAAGCATCATTCACGCTAAATAATCTTGTGAAAGCCAAATCCGACTTCACCACTGATGTGGTAGTATATACAGGAATAGTCTTATGTGTAAACTATGTAGTTTGTGAACCTACTGAACCAAAAAATAAAAAATAAGACTCACCGCTAGAATGGAAGCTGCCCGAGCTTCTGCAGCATCAGCATCAATAAGCACAAGCCTCTTGTATATTTCTTCAAGTCTTTGTGCAATTGCATCTGCATTTGGCCCATTTTGATCCCCATTGCTCTTTCCACTGTCACTGACAAGCTCCAGGTCTCTCTAATAAGAGAATCACAATAGCCAACAGATAAATTCCAGGAAAGAAAAGAGAAAGAGGGGAAGGCAGGATATCTCAACAAGCAACATATCTCAACTTTCACATAAGCTCCAGTCCTCTCTATTTAGAGAATGGCATAAGCCATCAGATAAACTTTAGGAAAGAAAAGAGAAAGAAGGGAATGCAGGATATCCCAACAAGCAACATATCTCAACTTTCACATACCTGCTGGGCAACTAATCGAGCTTCTTCTTGCAAGAGCTGTGTCCTTTCAATGTCAGTGTTAAGAACACATTGTAAGGCTGAGGTATCATCACCAGCCACTTCTTGCTCCACATGTAAGATCTGGCAATTTCGAGGAATACCATCGATCGCATGCATAGCCAAGTGCCTGAGGAAAGTTGTCTTTCCAGTACCGTTTCTCCCAATAAGGCCTGAAGATATGGTACAGAAGCAACCGTCAAGTCTCAATCAGCACTAGCCACAAATAAAAGAGATCCATTCAACCATACAGCTTTCAAAGATGTTATGTTTGCTCCTCTCTTTTTCTGTTTTATATGTGGGACAGTAATTTCTATTTGACAGGGAAAGCAAACTCACCATAATGCCTTCCGAAAGAAAGCGTTATGCAACCATCTACAATGAGATCACGACCACCCACAGACACATTGAAGTTTTCCAAATGGATATCCCTGAAAGCTACTCCAGTACCAGTGTCATGATTTACAGACACAACAGGCATTCCTGCTCTGACCGCTTCCATCTCTGCCAAATGCATTTGGTATTCTGCCTGAAGAATCATCCAAAAAGAATTACTACAAGAATCATGAAAATGTTCCATCAGCTTCATGCATCTCAATCATCACGACACTTAAACCACATTTCACCAAGGAAACTAGGTGAGGGGCAGCAAAATCAATCACACCAAGACTAGCTAGTCTAATCGCTCAATCAACAAATCCCTACCTCTCTCTGCCGCTCGTCCTTCCTCTTTCTCCGTTCGATCTTCGCCCGATCACGCTCGGACAGAATAGGACCGTCGAAGACCTCCTGTTTCTTCTTGGGGGCCACCTCCTCGTCCATTCCGTCGTCCATTCTAAAAGGCGTCGCGAGGCTCCGAACTGTCAGCTTAGCCTTAACCAGACCATGCTTCCCGAATTTCTCATTCAATTTGCTGCAGACCTATCACAAAATGTACAAACCAACAAGATTGAAGTCCAAGCTCATCATTACCTAATCTTCACATCTCAACATTCATGCAACGAAAGCAGACTCCGCATTCCGCAACGGCCAAACGATTTAAACTCATCACAAACAACACCTCTCACTCAATTGCCTTCTGCCGAAAACACAAACATGGACATCTCGCAAACTAACAACTCCGATGCTCAAACAAAATCGAGCGGCTCTACTGAGCACGAATCGATCGAGGAATAGCTCGTCGGACGCCCGACTGCCGATTCACCGCGACAAAAATCGCAGGCGATAAAGGACGGAAAAGCGGCCGGAAAATCGAACGGGTCCGCGAATCCCGGGGGAAGATAATTATTACCAGGCGGCTCTCGTCGAAGTCGGAGACGCACTCGGCGCCGACGAGGAGCTCGCCGATGGCCTCGAAGGCGCCGTCGCCGTCGTCGCCGAAGTCGAAGTCCTCGTCGGCGAGGACGTTGACGATGTAGTCGACGATGGGCTGATCCACGTCCTGGAGCCGCGGGCCCAGCACGTCGTGCACGATCGAGCTCGCCACTTCAGTCATCCCGCCGTGCGCGCAGGGTTTTTCCGCCGCAGAGCTCGGGAACCTGGAAAGAGAGAGCGCTTCGTGCTTCGTCGGGGTGACGACGGGCGGTCGGCGGGTATGAAACGCTAGTCGTATTGTGAGCTCCAGTATTTTCCCCTGTGCTGGAATGGCGGTCGAAACGACGGGTCGTTCCCGGATGGCTTGGGCTGCGGCCGCCGCTTGGGTGTTCTAATGTGTTTGATATGGTTTCGTTTCAGAAAAAAAAAAATGGAAAATGTCACAAATGGTCCCTATACTATTACTTAATGTGCAATTTGGTCCCTAAACTATTGATAAATGTTGATTTGGCCCATGAACTTTAATAATTACACGATTTGGTCAACTATTGATAAATATCCGATTTAGTCGCGAACTTTCGATCATTTCGATTTGATCTCGAATTATTGATAAATGTCGATTTAGTCTTCATTACTATTTTTCTTTTTTTTTTTTGCTTTTTCTCTTCCCTCCTCCTCCGCCCCTCGCCAGACGCTGGCTTCCCTCCCCCGGCTCTGGCAGAGGGAAGAGAGAAGAAGTAAAAAAAAAAACAGTAACGAATGACTAAATCAAATATTTATCAATAGTTCAAGGACCAAATTGAGCCGATCGAAAGTTTATGGGCCAAATTAAGCTTTTTATCAATAGTTTAGGGGACCAAATGGCCGATCGAAAGTTCATGGACCAAATCACACATTAAGTAATAGTATATGGACCATTTGTGACATTTTCCGAAAAAAAAAATGATAGATGGTAAATGAATTTTAATCTATTGCGTAATATCGTCCTTAAATATATAATTTTTTTCCTATGTAGTCTATAAACTATCGATAATTATTGAATAAAGTCCCTCGAATGGGTCAAATGACAAATCAGATGATCTTTGACAACGTTGATTATTATATGCTAAGTCGGATTTTTTTAAAATGATGAGTCGATATATCCATCTTTTAATCCAACTTCTTTATAAAAGGAAAAAAGAAAGACAACATTAATATGTCTATAATTATTCAATGATATCTCTTATTATATATAGATTTAAGATGAATATCTTATTTGTATAATATACGTCACTTTTTTCTTTTTTTTGCATGTCTAACGTTCAAACTTAATAGATTGGAAATTACGTCAACAGATTTTGTTAACTTGAATTGGCATAAGGACTACATTGAGTATTTTTAAATAATTTAGGAATGAGATTGAACATTTACCAATAATTTAGACATCATATCTAACAAATTAAAAGATCATGAATGATATTGCATGTTAAATCAAATTTAAAAATCATCTGCATCATTTTTCCTACTTCAGCGACTATTCCCGACCATGAAAGTGGGCGTGTTTTGCCTTTGATCTCAAAGCTGCAAAAATACCCTTGAAAAAACTCTACTTCTTTTTCTCTTGTCATCAATTACTGTTCTAGAAAATTGATATAATAACTAGAAAATTACTATGTTAATTTTCTTAACAGCAATGATAATAAAATTAGGAACAATCACAATTATTATCATTTTACAGTGAATATAATGTATTGCAAAAGTTGTGATTATAAAGGCACACACATCGATAATAATTCTACGACAATATTATAGATATTTTTTGATCATTTTGATAACTCCAACAATTTTGTAGTGGGGTTTGGCAAATGCAACAATCTTTGATAGTAACAACCCAAAATCTTTACATGATGCGTCACCAAAGACATGCTTTAATACAACATACCTACAAAATAATTATAAATGTACCAAAGGGACTCTATGGTTATATAAATTAGGGAAAATACCAAAAGATGTACCTGAATTTTCAGCATGTGACAAAATAACATAAATCTATTTCTTAAATTGCAAATTAATTTCTCAATTTAACAATATTATCCACCTATAACTTTGCCATTTCACTTTCCAAAAATACCCCCACCCCTATCCCAAGCAGCCACCGCACGCCACACAGCCACACCTTCCTCTATCTCTTTCCCTAGTCTGCATCTCTCTATCTCTTATGGCTTTCTCCTCTCTCTTTTTTTTTGGCCAAATCTCCTTCTTTAGTAACGATTCTGTTGTCGTGAAAAATTTCCTCTAAAAAATGATTTTTTTATTCTACAATATGGATGAGTTTTTGAGCATTTAAAAACATTTGATAACTGTCCAAAATTTTTATTTCCGAAATGAAAATGTGTTTGATATAACTCTTAAATTTTTTCATGACTTAGAATTTCTTTTAATTTTTTAATAATTTTATTATATTTTTCATTTATTATTTTTCCTTCTCCTCTTCTTCCTCATTGCTAGTCAATGGCCAAGCAAGCCTCCCCTAACCACTAGTAAGGATAGCCTCGCTAGACTAGGGTGATGTTGCCCTCGTGGTGACTAGGCGAGGGTGAGCCTCGCCAATGGCCGAGCGAGGTAGCTAGTGACCAACTAAAGAAGAAGAAGAACAAAAATAAAAGAAGAAAAGAAAAAGCACAAGAAAAAAGAAAGGCTTGATTCTAGAATTATTCCCGCAAACAAAAAAGTTACTCTTTTTTTCTTATTGAAATGATTCCAAATCTATTCCGCAAACAAAAAAGTTACTGAACAGGTTTATATATATATATCATTTATTTATTTTGGGAAATAAAAGAATTGAATTAGACATTACTTGGTCGGTTACCAAACAAAGAGTTATTCTACCTATCTCCTCGCGCTATGGTTGCTCAACATGGCCACGGTCGCACCCAATCTAAGATCATGGTCATGGCTGCAAGAGCTCAAAACTTGGAGCTTGAGTCCGTGGGCATCGAAGCTTGAATCTTGCAGTCATGGTCCAAATCTACATTTTCACAGTGACGTAGGAGAGGGGATTTGACTGTCTAGAAGGCTGTGACCAGACAGGAGGTAGCTAGCGTGGTCACACAACGGTTGTGGTGGAGGGGAGATTGGGTCCATAGGTGATGGAGATTAAGATTTGTGAGAGAATTTGGTTATTTGAAATACCGAATAATGATAACTTGGGCTTCACATAAGAATTGGCGAAAAATGCACGAAACCCTAATTTCTTAGATTGTTTTGTGCTCGCTCCACGCAAAGAGGAAGAAGGTTCTTGGAACATTAATCAAATGACCTTATTTGGTGAGAAAGTCAAATGTCAAAAGCCTTTTCGTAAATTCTTGTGGAAAGTCTTTATTTAATCAATATACATATATGGTAATAGCATGTGCAAAATGCTTATGCCAAGGCTTAGAGATCAACATTTGTCGCCCTTTCTTTCCCATTATAAGAGTTTCTCTATAGAAAAAGATGACCCGCTTCCGTATCACCTGGGCTTCACGTAAGAATGGGTGGAAGATGCATGACGCCTTAATTTCTTTAGATTATATTGCGCTTCCTCCACGCGAAGAGGAAGAAAGTTCCCACAACATTCGTCAGACAACCTTATTTAGTGAGAAAGTCAGATGCCAAAAGCCTTTTCCCAACCTCGTGTGAAAAGTCTTCGGTCCCCGCCCCCCTTCTCTCGCTTTTTTCTTTTTCCCTCGGTCCCTCAACTCAACCAAAATGCAACCTTTTCGTTATGGCCCTTTACTTCTCAAGTCATTAATTAGAGAAAATAAATATAAAAATATTTTTGTTTAATGACCATGCACATATTTTTCGTTTTTCCAGATATCATTTGAATACTTCCAACCAAGACCACAGGTTGAAATGAACGGATGAAATTTCCCAGAAAACTCATCTGTGCATTTTGCTTATAGTTTCCACGGTCTTGTTTTCCGTTGGTCTCAAGTAATTTTTTTTCAATGGATGTGAAAATTTAAGATTGGGGGATACGCAAAAGGGTCACATAAATATATATATATATATATATAATATAATATATATATATATATGTATGTATACACATATATGCATTTTCAAAAATAGAGAGAATAGATATCGTTTTTATTTATAAAAAAAAAAAAATCTCTCCATCGGGCGGCTGGACACGAGTCCGGTCCAAAGTCCACCGAGGATCCGACGTGTCAACCCCGCGAACCGAGCCCGTCGTCCAACGGTCCAGGACCCTCCGCTACGACGCCCCCATCTCCTTCCCCTATTTTATCATCTCCGAAGTCGCCATTCCTCCAAAAAAAATACTCCCACCGCAGTGCCTCGAGATTCCCCGCCCTCCGACCGATCGCCGGAATCTCCAAGCCGGAATCGCGAACCTCACCTCTCCTCCGCCGGCCGGATTGATTTCGGCTCGCCGTTGTGCCGGTCCGGTCGGTGATTGTTCTCGCTCCCCCTCCCCCTCCCGGCGCGCCAGAAACTTTGCAAGGCGAGGCGTCCGACGATGAGGCTGCTGAAGGTGGCGACGTGTAACCTGAACCAGTGGGCAATGGACTTCGACTGCAACATGAAGAACGTGAAGGAGTCGATCGCCGAGGCGAAGGCCGCCGGCGCGGTGATCAGGCTCGGCCCCGAGCTGGAGATCACCGGCTACGGCTGCGAGGACCACTTCCTGGAGCTGGACACCGTCGCTCACGCGTGAGTTTTTTTTTCGCTCGCCTCTCGTCGCTCCTTCGCTGCTTTGGTGTGTACTTGTCGGGAAAGCTGTGCGGGCGAGCGTTTCCTAATCTGCAGTGAGTGATTGTGCCGGAGTGAGTAGCATCGGGTGGATTGATCTGAGAGAGTAGCGTTTTTTTCGAGTTTATCAGAGGGCGCTAGGTCACGCTGTAGTTGGAGAGAGTACTATGTGATTGAAATGTGTATGTGTGGTAGCATCGAGAGGGCCGGTGCTTGGCTAAGTTGCATTGGATTGTGAATTCCATTTATGGTGGGGTTGGAGTTCATAGAGATTGAGGTGATGTATTTCCTTCTCGGATTGAATTTTGATTGCAATTGGCAGTCTATTGATATCATTTGCACTCGCTACTGGCCGTGTCTCTTCGGCGCACTGAAGGTCTGCCTCTTTTTGAACACCCAGTGGCGTTCATACTGTTCACATTTTATAAAATGTCCAAGCACGAATCTTTTCCTTGGAAGTACGAGGACGGAATTATTTTTCAACAATTTCACTTCCAGAATGTATCATCTCTCGATTAATGTTGATGTTGGTTTTGGTGCTGATTCAGGTGGGAATGCTTGAAGGAACTTTTACTTGGCGACTGGACTGATGGAATACTCTGCAGCTTTGGTATGCCTATCATTAAAGGATCAGAGCGCTACAACTGCCAAGTTCTTTGCATGAACAGAAAAATCATCATGATCCGCCCAAAAATGTGGCTTGCAAATGATGGAAATTACCGGGAACTTCGGTGGTTTACAGCATGGAAGCAAAAAAACCAGCTTGATGACTTTCAACTTCCCGCTGAAATTTCCGAGGCCGTGTCACAGAAAACAGTACCTTTTGGATATGGATATATACAATTTTTGGACACGTGAGTTACATTTATTTTTTTAGGTCATATGTAAGCGACAAATTTACTTGCCCTATTTGTGTCCTCTCTGTTATCGTATTAATTTTTCTATTTATCTCTACGATATATGTCTTCCTCTTTCAACTTTGCAAAGATTCTGGATGGCATGTTTCGTTTTTGTTATCTTTGGGTGAAAAGGCCCTGGACAATGGATGTCGTTGAGCCATGCTGGGATTACATCTAGGTTGTACTATGCCACATTTGGAAGGGTAGACATGCCACTTGCAGTATAACTGAGGTGTAATCCATTTTGTAACAGTTACCTGGCCAGCATCAAATCATTGAGATTATGAGTCATGTCTATAACTGTAAGGCTTGTGGGATAAATAGCAGATCTCCAATTCATTGCCATATTCTTTGGGCTTTTCAAGCCTTTTTCGGATCATGCTCTTCAATTGAGAATTTCTGTGCACTTTTGACAGGGCTGTTGCTGCTGAAGTTTGCGAGGAACTGTTCGCTCCTTTGCCCCCTCATGCGGAGCTTGCATTGAATGGAGTTGAAGTGTTTATGAATGCAAGTGGAAGTCACCATCAACTTAGGAAGCTCGATGTCCGTCTTCGCGCTTTTATAGGTGCAACTTATTATCGCGGTGGAGTTTACATGTACAGCAATCATCAAGGATGCGATGGTGGCCGCCTTTATTATGGTACATAGCATGCATGCAAACTGTGAATGACTACTGTCCTTTCTTTTCTTAATTCCCATCGTGCTTTTGATTTCTAAATACAGACAATTCCTTTATTTAGGTAGTCTTTCTATTTTGTTGTTGTAATAATTAATCTTCATTTGGATCTGTTAGTCACTTAGTGTTGTCCATCGGATTTTAATGTCATTGACATTGTTGCAATTTCTTAATTCAGATGGATGTTCCTGTGTGATTGTAAATGGTGATATGGTTGCTCAAGGATCCCAGTTTTCCTTGAAGGATGTTGAAGTTGTAATTGCCGAAATCGATCTGGATGCGGTAGGCTGCACTGCGACACTACTTTGATATTAATGTACAAACATCATGTAGGAAGTGTCTGAATATTCAGTTTACTTTACATGCCTACATACATACATTTATGCTTTTTAAGTTGCAGCATACTCCACTCAATGTCAGGCATATACACGCATAGCCTATGGACTTTGTGTGTGTGTGTTGGGGGGGCGGTGCTTTTTTTCGGTTTGGGGTGGGGGTTGGAAGAGATAGTGTTGCCTCTGATAGGCTAGTAGAGTTGATTCAAGGTGTTATTTTAGAAACTTGTAGCTTTTTAGACAAAATTTATGTTTTTAATTTTAGATATTACACTGAAATCATTGACCATATGAAAGACACTTGATGGAAAGAGACACTGTAAAGGTTGGGAACTGCGACCTCTGACTAGATGACCTGATCTCTGGCCTTCTTGTTAGTTGATTATAACCTGTGTGGCAGTTGGCAAATGCATGAGTCAAGAAATAGAAGACTTTAATGGATTTCGCGCCATTGATGTTTTGATTTTATATGCTGTAACAAAGAGTCCTTTTAATAACAAGGAAAAAAGTTACTCATTGATATCCTGCTTAATTGATGTTAACTTTTTGGATTTGATACATTCCTTAACTTGTGAGATTGATGGCAGGTTGCTAGTTATAGAGGATCTATTAGTAGTTTCCAAGAACAAGCAAGTGCTAAGCCTAAAGTACCATCGGTAGCAGCGCCTTACAATCTTTGTCAATCATTCCATCTTCGGATGTGCCTTTCAGGTCCACTAAAGGTGAGTTCTCTGTAAGAAATGCTTGTGCACATGATTTGCTCACATAGACCCGGCCTTTAACCTAATATTTGTTCGAATGATTGCTAGGAAAGATGCAAATCAGTCTGAACATGGAACTCTTTCTTGTAAAGAAACACACCATCCTCGATATGACTTAATGAGAAATGGGAAAAGGATTTTGCAATATCTGAATATAAGAGGCCTTGTTGGAAAAACATTTTTATTCTCATAATAATGTGGATCTTACCTTGCTTAGCCGAATTAGATTGACAGGTCATTTGTTTGTCTTAGTTACAAGCTTAATTGTAAGGTTAAGTGATTTGGCACCAAAAATAATTCTTTTCTTTGCTTTTCTTTTTTCTTTTTAAACTGTAGACCTAATGGATCTTGTTTTCCTTCAATAAATTCATTGATATCTTGTAGAGCAGCTGTTTCTTGCTAGTACCAGATAAAGATTTTAATATGTTCAATTTCTGTCTGCAGCATTCATTATATATCTGACTCGTAATGAAATTGCATATTGTATATAGATCAAGTATCACTCTCCTGAGGAGGAAATAGCCTTGGGACCTGGTTGCTGGCTCTGGGATTATCTAAGGAGAAGTGGAGCCTCTGGTTTTTTGCTTCCTCTCTCAGGTGGTGCAGACAGCTCATCTGTAGCTGCCATAGTTGGCTGCATGTGCCAACTTGTCGTGAAAGGTCAAGTTTTAGCAGAGATATTACTCTGCGCACGTCCAATATGCCCTTCATATTTTTTTTCTCTGAGAACTTTATTGTCCATTTTAGATTTTGGTTGTTTCATATTATCAGGGGGTAGCATAGAATGCAGAGTTGCCACATGTATAGATATTGAGTCGGTGGTTTTCAGCTATCCTTGTGGACAGGCAGGATTTGGGTTCTGCACTAGAAACTTCAAATTAGCCTTTTTTAGACTATCCCATAGCATTTGCTACAAGATAGGACATAATGGCATAAGAGTGAATCCATGTAACCTTGTCCACATACTGTATAGATGTAGAGTTGATGGTTTGAAATTATCTTCATAGACAGATAGGATTTGGGGCATTAGCACTTCTGCATTAGAAACTTCAAATTAGCTTGTTTTGGACTGTCGCATAGCATTTGGTACAAGACAGGACAAACTGGTGTAAGAATGGATCTAAATAGCCGGGTCCGCCTAGTGGGAAAAGCTTCATGGTCTTTGTCATTTGTTGGAGCCTGCCACTTTCTATTTCTGTTGACTATTTCATGATGGGTGTCATTAGCCAGAGTCATTTAAGTACCTAGCAGATAGCCAAATCCAGAGCAATCTAGTAATTTCGTTAGAATGACTAATCCTCTTGGCTGAGCCCTCTGGTCATTTAGTGCTCTAGTCCTATTTCACAAGCCTGCACACCACCAGACAGTCTTGATAGTGTAAACTTCTTGATGGTTGCAGAAATTGCAAATGGTGATGAACAAGTGAAAGCTGATGCAATACGCATTGGACAATATGCCGATGGACAGTATCCCACTGACAACAAAGAATTTGCTAAAAGGATATTTTACACGGTTTACATGGGATCTGAAAACAGGTAAATTTTTGCTAACCAAGGTTCTCGTTTCATATGAAGCTCCTTGCTCCTTGATCAGTACGTGCTTTGGTTTGTGCTCGATAAAGAAAAGAAAAAAAAAAAAGAAAAAGAAATAGAAACATGTTTTTTCTCTGTAGCAATTATGAATAATTTGAAGAAACTTGATCTCATGCCTTAGATGCTGTTTGTGTTATAAGTTTATTGTTCTGAATTTGGTTGGGTACATGTTCTAGCTTTCTTTGTAGTAGGTTGAGCAGATTTTGGAGCAGTCTTGCATAAACCTATTGTCATATGTATTTTCCTTCTCATGTCTGCTAATGTGAATGTTCTGTTGATCGGTCAGTTATGCTGTCCACATTTTCTGTAAAGTTAAGTACATTGACCTTGACCTTACCTGAAACTACAAGTTTTTGGTAGCAGTACTTGAGCAAAGATGCAATCATCAGACAAGTGAATTGACTGAAGGTTATGGATAGACAAATTGAACATTAGGGTGCATATCTGCTCCCAATTGAGGTCCGATTCCTGTCAAATCTTGATTTCTCATGGTACCGGCCATCAAAAGGGAAAAGAAAGTTACTTGAGACTGATAAACATCAAGAACGGCCAAGTCATTTGGTGGGTTTGGACAGACATTAATACCAGATTCTTGGACACAAATTAATTCCTGATTCTTTGTGAAGTCTCCCTTGACACCAATGATCACCAAAGGGGAACAAGTCATTTAGTGAAGTAAAATACAAAGATTTATTAAGATAAGAGTAAGTGTCATTTAGAAGAAGGCCATCCTGATCTATTGGGAGAGATTGATTGCTTTGTGCATGAAAAAAGAGAAACATGGGAGACGTGGTGATTACTCATTGACTGTGATTCTCGTTATTGTTAATTGGATCTTTTGACTGAAGGACCAACTTATGTGATTGTTTACCATTTTATGTGCATTCTGAAATTAATTAGTTTATTAACAGGGTTTGTTTCTCTCAGTTCAGAAGCCACAAGGTCACGGGCAAAGTTGTTGGCAGATGAGATTGGTGCCTGGCATCTCGATGTTTGCATAGATGGTGTTGTTTCTGCACTTATTTCTCTATTTGAAAAGCTTACTGGAAAGAGACCACGCTATAAGGTAAAGTGGCATAAAGAAACATGCATAAGTCTCCTATTAAAAGCAGAAGGAGTTTGTTCAGCCTGGATGCCAATTGAAAAAAACTCTTTTCAAATTTTCTTACATTCTGATTTTCTTTTGAAGATTGATGGGGGATCAAGTGCTGAGAACCTAGGGTTGCAGAACATTCAAGCACGAATCAGAATGGTCCTGGCATTTATGTTGGCATCACTCTTGCCCTGGGTGCACAACAAGTCGGGATTCTATCTTGTTTTGGGTAGCTCCAACGTGGATGAAGGATTGCGTGGTTACCTAACGAAGGTTTATTACAATTATACCTCCGCTTTTCAGCACATGCTTTGTACACATTTACACATTAGATATGTAGATAAAACTATTCATAATTGCACAACTGTACTTAGTACTTATGGTCATAGGCCAATGTACAATTTAAGCTGGAGCATTCAGACATCTAAGATCTAATGAGGATATTCATGCATCTACATGTCTCTGTGCATGTATGCATAGATTCTGGTAGGTGGTGTGTTTGTACAGCCATGAGTGAGTGCATGTGTGCGTTTTCATTGAAAGCATCTTTTTATACTTGGATCATCATGCTTGGTCTATAGTGGCAATCTTCATATGGTAACGTGTCTCTTTTGCAGTATGATTGTAGCTCCGCAGATATTAATCCAATTGGAAGTATTAGCAAGCAGGATCTTCGGTCATTTTTGCGATGGGCTGCCAACCATCTTGGTTTCTCATCCTTGGCAGAGGTTGAAGCAGCTCCCCCTACTGCAGAACTGGAGCCTATACGCTCTAACTATAGCCAGGTCCTCCTTCAAAGAACCATGAATAATTGATCCTATACGATTCTTATTGAACCTCCACTTTTGCTGGGAGACCAAATGCTAGGTTAATGTGGGGATGGGTGGAGTTATCTAATTGAAGCACCGGATGCTTAAATCAGCTAAATTATTTTTCTCCCCGTGTTAAGTGAAAAACATAACAGAAGAAGAGAGTGACTATTAGTTAAGTTTGTGGTCAAGTCATTTATTAAACTTCTTACATCTCACTCCCTGCCATCTTGTTAATGTTTTATTGACTTCACATATGTCGTCATGATTTAACCATACGATATAGCATTTGTAAACCAAAACTGCAAAAATGTGTTGAGATGTCTTAATTGTCTTGATAATCTTCCTTTTTAAGGCATTTACCATTCCTAAATTTTCTTTTGTTGCCAGCTAAGTTAGGATTAAAGTAAACAAAGACATCCAATTCATTTTTTTATTCATATTTTCTTACTTGTACGCAGCTGGATGAAGTCGATATGGGTATGACCTATGAGGAACTATCCGTCTATGGAAGAATGCGGAAAATTTTCCGTGCAGGTCCAGTGTCAATGTTTCAGGTTTGTTCTAAATTCTAGTGCTCCTTTTAGTTGAATCTAAGGAGGTTGTTGACATTTCAGACCAAATATATATGACAAATTATAATACCGAGGACATTAAACTTAGAATCTTAACCAATGGATATTTATGGATCTTGATTGGAGTGCTTAACATCCGATGGACCTAATTATTGAGAGTGGTTGATATATTGTTCCTTTTCATGTCACATCTGTGATGTTTCCTACTCGAGGACTCATGATTTCTGCACAATGTCGCTTAATGCCAGAACCTTTGCTATAGATGGGGCACAAAGTTGACTCCTGCAGAGGTGGCTGAGAAAGTGAAGCATTTCTTCAAGTACTATTCCATTAACAGACACAAAATGACCGTGTTGACACCTTCCTATCATGCAGAGGTATGTTGCTTCAAAGGAAAGTTCCTTGTCTAACACTCATTCGAGTTTATTCTCAAATAAAACGCTCAACTTCTCCGGTTTTGTCGCAGAGTTACTCTCCCGAAGACAACAGGTTTGATCTCCGTCAGTTTCTCTACAACGTGAGGTGGCCATTCCAATTCCGCAAGATCGATGAACTCGTGCAGAAGTTGGACGGGGACAAGATTGTGATGAAAGAGTCGACCGCAAGTACATCGGATGGAGGGGGAATGGGAGTTGTAGCAGCAGGCTCTGGGGATCCTAAAGCCGGGGTTTAACTCGACAAAGATGTGCACGGCACAATTACCAGAGGAGGCACGAAATTCCCGCTCCCGTGTTTCGAAAAACGACAAATTAATAATAGTCATTCTTGCTCTTTAGATGATCCTATCTAGGTGAATTGATTAAAATAGAATCCTCCAATCCTTGTCATATATGAATGTATCCATTTCCAAACTATCACATGAGCCTGTAATTCTTTGATTTGTTCAGCAGCAAATATAAAAATTGCACACGAGTGCATTTAAGGGAAAGACAATGAGCAAGATGAACAGAGACAAGAATAGTACAAGTTCGATGGCTTTTATATGATTCTCACAATAAATATCATAACTTGTTTTTTTATTATTTGAGTATCAATTTTTTTAAAAATTATTTACTTAAGTGACATCATGATTTAGGTGGCCAGAAAGTCAATTAGGCATTAATTTATAATAAATAGGCCAATGTGGCTCATCGGAAATAATTTAATCAACAAATTCTAAATGAAACAGCATCGTTTGGGCTATAAAAAAAAAGCTTTAAAAAAACCAAAAAGAAAAAGAAAAAAGGAAAGAGATTGGTGGCTCGCCAAATCCTCTATCTCTTTGTTCTTCTCCAAAATTGAGCCATGGTTTCTCAGTCGAGCTTGAAAAGGGGCAAAAATTTTGGAGGAGATGTTGGGGCGAAGAGCTTGAAAAAGGGGGAAAATGTGAATCGGGAGAGGGAGTTGAATAAATTATGAAAGCTGAAGAGTAAAAGGTTAAAGAAAATATCAAGGGGGCTGAACTGGAAACAAGATGAGTCGGCACAGAGGGAAAAAAGGATAAAAGCAAGTATTGACCGAGAAGAGAAACGTCACCTTAATTAACTACGATTTGCAGGACTCTCATGAGGACCATGGCGATTCATGTCCTACACACAATAATTTCTTTGTGATTCCTCTAAATCAAGTACAGCTCCTTGCATCACCGTTACACTCATCATCTCTGCTTCCCACTTTGCTATTTCATAAGCTTGAATTGTCTACTGCTCGTCTCACAATTAAACCTCCCTACTGCTCAAGCGTATTGCAAAAGCATTCTCCTTTCTAAACTTTAGGATTTCATTTTGAAATGAATTTGAAGAAGAAAGGGCCAAAGTGTGTCGTTTTTGCCCTTCCTCACCATGATCAGACCCCGGTCCGGTCGGACAGCTTCTAGGCAAACAAATGGCTTTCGTTAGGCTAGGGGACAGACTTCATCTCTTCTATTCTCATCAGTTACACCAATCACTTCCGCCTGCTGTTTAAACAAAGTCCTTGGGAGTGGGACCCGAGGCTAAGGAAATTGAAATTTCTGGGGCGGGTAACATTTTTGGGTCTACGTCAATCAAATATTGTTCAAGTTAGGTATAAATCACTTTCAAAAATACCACGTGGCAATAAAAATTTAATTTGAAATGCTGCTCAGTTGGTTGAAAAAAATACTTTAAGTAAACAATTTTCCAATTGATTTAGCATTCAGTGGTCGAAAAAAAAAGGTGATGACACTCGAACGAAAGTCATAAAAATCATATATAAGTCATGGCCCTAATGCTCTCTTGCACCAATAAAGACTACTCACCAAAATGGTGACCGGGACCAGCCTCGTGGTCCACGGTCGTCCCGTAAGACTCCATCAACCGATTAGGCAAACATCTTTCGGTGGTCAAGTTTATGAGATCGACCAATCCAACCACACAGACCCCCGCTCTTTTTCACACCATGCCCCACGTTGGTTAGTTCTAAGCTGGACCGATGACTACGAATAGAGATTCTCGACTTTCAAGCATGAAGACTAGAGAACGCGACGGCGGCGTCCAAAATCTGGGAAATAGTTTTTCAGATAAGTAGAATTACAAGTACTTAAGAAGAAGAATAAGAAAAGTGATCTAAAATGTGTTCATCATCCCGAAAGAACCAAACGAAGGGGAAACCATTGATCCCGAGTATTCCATATCACAAAAATTCAACACCCGAGTCCTCCCTAGTCTAAAAACCTAATTGTCCATATTCTCTCTCCCGCCCGCCTTCTAGGCATAAGGTCTCGATTGAACCGAAAACTGTTTAGAGCTCGTCATGCGAATCGTCATCATCTTCAGAAGACTCTCCTCCGCCTGGGGCTCCACCTGACCTCTGGTACACAGCAGTGATGATCGGATTGCACACGGCCTCGACCTCCTTGAGCTTCTCCTCGTAGTCTTCTTTCTCGGCGGTCTGATTGTCATCCAGCCACTCGAGGGCCTCCTTGGTGGCGGTCTCGATCTTATCCTTCTCGTCCTCCTCGAGCTTGTCGGCGAGCTTGTCCTTGTCATTGATCTGGTTCTTCATGTTGTAGACGTAAGTCTCGAGGCTGTTCCTCGCGTCAATCTTCTCCTTCACCTTCTTGTCTTCCTCTGCAAATTCCTCAGCTTCTTTGACCATCCGTTCAATCTCCTCTTGGCTGAGACGACCCTTGTCGTTGGTGATGGTGATCTTCTCAGATTTACCAGTGCCCTTGTCTTCAGCCTTGACATTCAGGATACCATTGGCATCAACCTCGAATGTGACTTCAATTTGAGGGGTTCCTCTGTTTGATATAAGAATCGTATGAGTTTGACTACCAGCGAGCAGTTAAAAATGCAATTTTGATTATGGAAAAACCAAAGGTTAAAGGTGTTAAAACAGATAGGAAACAAACCTTGGAGCTGGGGGAATTCCAGTCAAGTCGAATTTGCCCAAATTCCTACAATCCTTGGTGAGACTCCTTTCACCTTCAAACACCTGTTACAACACCGAAGCAAACCCCACTGACTAAGATTCATTCCTTCTAACATTATAACTCCAACAACAAATTTCTAACAGCTCTATTTCCAATAAGGGGAAAAAAAAGAGACAGGAGAACGGTACCTGAATGGATACGGTCGTCTGCTGGTCCTGGTAAGTAGTGAAAACTTGGGATTTCTTAGTAGGGATGACTGTGTTTCTAGGGATCAACTTGGTCATCACCCCACCAACAGTCTCAATACCAAGAGTCAAGGGAGCCACATCCAAGAGAAGGATATCTGCATTGAGGATGACATGTGTCAATGAGTAAAACATCTAGCACGACCAAGCTCAAGAAACTGAAATTGTTTAAAACATCTCACACGACCAAGCCCAAGAAACTGAAATCATTTAAAAAAACAAGCATTCAAGCAATGTGCGCATGAACATGAAGTTGAGCATACCTTTGGTTTCTTCACCACCCTCTCCGCTCAAGATACTTCCTTGCACTGCTGCACCAAAAGCAACAGCCTCATCGGGATTCACACCCTTGTTGGGCTCCTTCCCATCAAAGTAGTCCTTAAGAAGTTGTTGAACCTTAGGAATCCTGGTACTTCCACCAACAAGAACAATCTCATCAATCTGGTTCTTCTCTAAACCAGCATCTTCCATAGCTTTCTTCACAGGTCCCATTGTCTTCCTGAACAAATCGTTGTTCAACTCCTCGAACCTTGCCCTGGTCAATGGCTCAGAGAAGTCCGTGCCGTCAAAGAGCGACTCAATTTCCACTCTGACCTGATGCTGGCTGCTGAGAGCTCTCTTGGCACGCTCAGCTTCCCTCCTAAGTTTACCAAGAGCTCTGTTGTCCTTGCTGATATCCTTGCCATGCTTCTTCTTGATCAATTTAATGAAGTAATCCATGATTCTGTGATCGAAATCCTCACCTGCATAAATAAGCACATAATTAGTAAACTATCATGTTATTTATGCAATCCTTAAAGTCCACGCAGTCAAAAGTATAAATCCTCACCTCCCAAGTGGGTATCACCATTTGTGGCAAGGACCTCAAAGACACCATTGTCAATTGTCAGGATGCTGACATCGAATGTTCCACCACCTAGGTCAAAAACAAGGATGTTCTTCTCACCACCTCTCTTGTCCAAGCCATACGCGATGGCAGCAGCAGTGGGTTCATTGATAATTCTAGCAACATTCAGTCCAGCAATTACACCAGCGTCCTTGGTAGCTTGCCTTTGGGCATCATTGAAGTAGGCTGCATATTGACAAAAGTGTCACAATAGACAAAGACAACAAAAATGATCGACAAGGTTTATCCATATTGTGAGGAATGTAAACTCAAGATCAGGTGACAGTCACAAACCTGGAACAGTGACAACGGCATCCTTGATCTTCTTTCCAAGGAATGCTTCAGCTGTTTCCTTCATCTTAGTCAAAACCATGGCACTGATCTCTTCAGGGCTGAAAACCTTGGTCTCGCCATCCTTAATCTTGACCTGAATGTAAGGCTTACCATCCTTGTTCACGATCTTGTATGGAACAAGCTTCATGTCTCTCTGAACTTCTTTGTCATCGAACCTGTCAAATAATGGTCTCACTTAGCATCACATCCCACAAAATCCAGAAACAAAGACATGATGATAAGAGAAGGATGCATACTTTCTTCCAATAAGTCTCTTGACATCAAAGACCGTCCTTTCAGCGTTAACAGCTGCCTGGTTCTTAGCAGCCTCACCGATCAATCTCTCACCATCGGTGAAAGCGACCCATGATGGAGTGATACGGTTTCCTTGGTCATTTGCTATAATTTCAACATGACCATTCTTGTAGACACCAACGCACGAGTAGGTTGTGCCAAGATCGATGCCAATAACTGTACCCAATTTCGTGGCTTCCTCTTTTGCGATGGAAATTGCAAACAGACATCCTGTAGCCAAGAACAGAGATTATTGCCTCTGAAAAAAAATGCTCGAAGACCTCAACAGTAATTCGACAAAAGCAACTTTCAATTCCCAATCTTATGGGAGCATCACGTAGCATATCATCATGCAACATATAGCACCTCGACTAAAAGTTGATGGCAAACGTAAGAGGAAAGCCACACTAACGTGGCAAATAAACATGCAACTAAATCGCACAGAATAAATACGTATATCTAATTAAGTAAACATCTAAGACCAAGTCAACAAGACACTAAGCTAGGCGAAAGGCATCTCCTCCAACTAAAGGTTAAAAAAGATTGCCAATTAAAAGCTCAATCGATGCAATGATCTAACACAACCGAACCGAATTCCCAAGCTAGCCGACAATCTACCTCGCTCATCTCAAATCCTCGAATCGATCAGTTCCGCAAGTCCAATGGTCCCGAGCAAATACACGACGTAAACGCATCAACAGAGATCACTCAGACCCATCCATGCCACGTTCGCTCGCCACAAAAACACTTACAGCGATATCGAACAAATCGAAGCCACCGCAAGACGATCAAACTAAACGATCGCGAGCCTAAGCATCAGCAGATCTTAAAACACTCGAATCGACCAGATCTACCGCATCACAGCGATCGGCGACACTCTGGAACTCGCGGAAACAACGCGGAAGCCAGTACATCTTCAACCGGCGAGCAACTAAGGATCTACCGAGCCGAGAAAGCGAATCGGTTCCGGAGAGGGTGAGAAATCTTACCGAAAAGCAGGATCGACAGCACGACGAAGGAGCCGCTAGCTCTCCACGAGCGAGCCATGGCGCCGCTGAATCTCTCTCTCTGTCTCCCTCTCCTCCTCTCTCTCTCGTTCCTTCCTTCTCCGGAGCTTGAATCCGGCGACAATGGAGGTTCCGGCGAGCGGGATGGGCAGCAGAGCAAAGCGTCGCTCTTTCTGATTTTCTGAGTTGCAGAGAATGGCGAGTTTTTTCTTATATAGGGGGAGGGAAATCCGTGCACCGCGGGTGCAGCGTCAGAACATGTCATCGGTGATGACGTGGACCAATCGGGTTGCGGGGATGGGGTGGTCGAGCCAATGGGGATTGCTCTCGCGTTGGGAGGTTCCTGGCCGTTGATGTGATTGGGGGCTCTCACGTGTCGAAATCGCGACGGGTTTGACTGTGTTTGTCTTGTTGATGAATCATGATGATTGCTTAACGAATGGGAATCGTTAAATGCCGTTTCAGTCGTCTATCCCAATATTTCCTCCATTCAATTTGTTGGGAATATATATAATTTGCGCAACTAATTATTTGAATTTTCATGAAAAAACGAAATTTTTTATTATATCCGGAAAATCTGCAAAAAATAAATATATCCGACTTTTCATCCCATGATGAAAAATATCAACTCTATTATTAAAAATTAAGTTCCTTTTTTTGCAGAAAATTAAATGATCATTGTGTGTCTTACATTTCCAAAAGATGAGACTCATTAGACGAATTCTCGTTTTAGGCACCTACGCCAAATATTTGCTCCATTCAATTTGTTGGGGGAATAAATAATTTGTGCAACTAATTGTGCGAGTTTTCACGAAAACAAATTTTTTTTATTTATCATTTTTGGAAAATCTACAAAAAAAAAATATGGCTGAGATTTCATAAAAATAATACCTCTATTTTTAAAATTAAGCTATCGTAATGACACAAATAATCTATAAACTTTAATTCAATGTGTATTATTATCTCTAATTTTTTAATTTATTTAATATAATCCATTGACTTTTATTACATATTCAAGTTAGTCCCTAATTATATGAAAACATGCATTCTTATCATTTCATTACTTCAAGCTTAGTGACCACATTGAATATTTTCGTATAATTTATGGACTAATTTAAATATGTACTAAAGATTCATGGACCACATTAAATAAAGTGGAAATTTACGAATGACATCGTACGTTAAGCTAAACTTCATGAACCATGTTAAATAAATTAAAAGTTTAACGATCAGATTATGTAATGAGCCAAAGTTTAATACCATTTTTACTATTTAAAAAAAGAGTATATGTATCATCTTTGAACTCTCCATTATTACAATTGAACGCATCGTGAGGATTTACCAACATGGGGATTGCAACCATCGCCTATGCCATCGTCTTCTTCACGCAACCTTTTAGTTTCACCACCAACCATGTCCTTCATAAGACCATCACCGTTTCATCATCCCAACCCTAACACGATATCACATCAACCTTACACCACTTTTGTCATCATCGACATCACCACCCACATCAATACTAGAGTCCATTGACCATTCTACTATAGTAAATTTTAGTAACTCGCGGACACTTTTATACTTATGCGCACCTTTTAATCACGCATTTAAAATATTAAGTGGGTCTTTAGTAACTAAAGTGAGTTTTTTTATTTTTATTTTTATGTGGATTGATGTATTCAGTTTGTGTGGATATTTAATTATTAAAATTTTAGGAGCATATCACTTTCTTAGAACTATTTGTAATTATAACGGATATTAAAAGCTATCCGTAATTAGTTTTGGTATATATCTTTGGGTAGAGCGCTGGTTTTGAAACTCCAAGAACTGCTTTGTGCTTCTGCTAATGATCTTCCCTATTAAATTTTAAATTTTAGAAAACATTTTTGAGTCTAAAAAAAGTATGATTAGATAAATATAAATTGTACACGTTAAATACTTGAATATTTTGAAAAGTATTGATTTTTTAATTTAAGAAAAGTCACAAAAATAAAATTTGCCCGACCAAAGGTTGGAGTCAAATGGAAGTCGTATAAACAAACATAGAGCATAATGATAATGGATATTAGGAAAATTACAAAAAAAAAACTTATAAACTTATCATATTGATATCAATTCAGGCATAAACTTTTTAATTTGATTAATATACTCCAAAACATTTTAATGTTTTGCTAATTTAATCAATCGATCAATTTTGATTAAAAATAGTGAAAAGCCGTCTTAGGAGACACTATCAATACTTATATTTTCAAATTTTCTTTTATTTTGACACTATAGGCATGCTTTGGCCACAAGTCGAGGTGCGTTTGGTTGGGCAAAGATTTACAAAGGCCCTTCAGCCTAAAAAAGCCGCAGGAGAAAAATGGGGTGTTTGGCGACCATCTTCTAATGAGCTTTGAGCTGAAAGTTGGCCTTGGACCAGCATTGAGCTTTCAGCATTTTCGGAATGCTGAAGGGCTCCATTAATGAAATTTTGTGGAGTTCCTTTTTTACCCTAAAAAAACCATCGGAAACCCAAATTTACCCCTTTCTAAAAGAACAAAACCAAGGGCTTTCCTTGCAGCTCCTCCAGAAACGCTCACACTCCAGTCCTCACGCTCACTCTCTCGAGAGCCCCACGCCGACGCCGACTTCAAATCCGCCAACGAAAAATCTGGGTTTGTTTCCTCCGCTTGATTCTTCTCCTCATCTGGGTTTGTTTCCTCTGCTCGATTCTTCTCCTCATCTAGGTTAGTTCCTATTTCGATCTTCTGAAACGGAGGACGCAACAGCTCACAAATCAACTCCTTTCTCCCTCCGACGCGACCACTCAGGCCATCGCCTCCGCTCGATTCCCTGCATCCTCGCACGTTTTTCCCCTGCTTGTGGGTAGTGAGGTTCAGGCAACCTTCGGAGGCCTGCGCTTTCTCTCTTTAAGCCTTCTTGGGTCGTCAGGACGGAGGCAAGTTCCTCTTTTTGTCTGTCGAGGTGACCCTCTTTGTATGACACGTTCCACCTTCCTGCCCTAAATTCGCACTAATTCTGGCATTTCATGGTTGTGATGGTCGCAATCGAACGTGCACAGGGAGGCTTGAAAGAAGCCGGAACTCCTTGCGTCGTCTGCCATGGGAGCAGAAGGATCGATTGTCACCGTTGCCGCGGAAAAGGGTCTCCGCGAAAAAGGTCTCTCTCTCTTTCTCTCTCGGTGGCAAACCCAGATGGTTTGGTTAGATATCAGCTCAGGTTATTGGTGAAATCTCCTAACTTGTTGCAAGTACATACCATTGCGTTGAGTACCTAGCGGCTGGGAGCCGGCGGCTACGGCCAACCTCCCTCGGGTTTGTACATTGGATGTGTGTCGTCATGTGAAGGCCGGTTCTGATGACAGAATCTATATGACCAATTCATACATGTTTGTGCCGTAGGCGAAGGCGTAACCTTAAAAAGGAAAAAGAAGGAAAGAGAAAAGAGAGAAGCATAATGCAACAGCCAGATTTCTTGTTTTATACCCTTCCTTCGGATACCCACTTTAATGTTTGAATGAACAATCAGCTGTTGTGTGAAAAACATTCTGGGAGTTTAGTCTTGGTGGTTTGTTGCAAGAGCCTCTCTGTGTTCGTAGATAGAGCCTCGATCTAAATCTAATCTATGCAGAGAGTCAAGAGTTTGCTGCAATTAATGACCGGAGTTGTAAATGTTATTGGGGGATCGCTAGCTTTCTTTGAGGTCCTGATCAGAATAGAAATGTTGTTTGTGAGAGATCTGCACGTGCAACACTGTTGCAAGTGTCTGCTTATGGATATCTCGTGGGGATGAACTTGATTAGTTTCCAAATGTGAGGGCATAGATTGACCTTATGCATTGTTCTTGCAAGAGAGATTCCATATAGTTCTCTCTTTTCGGTACTGGCAGCTGTTAAATTCAGGCTTGCCCTATCTAAGATGGGAGGAAATATCTCTCTAGGTGGATAGTGAGGAATTGAAAAGCATGAAGGCTACTGCTACCTAGTGAATTGAAGAGATCCCATTGCATTACTAGTGAACCGGTTCAGACTTATGAGTCATGGACCACAAGTTATGGTGGCTTGATAAGAGGGCAAAGCTCCACATATGGTCAAGCGCTGATAGTCTACTCTTTTCCAAGCAAAGAGACCACTAGGCTTATGTTTTATAGCTTCCATCCACATAAGAGTCTGTATGAGTAGGTTTTGTTGTAATTACGGTGGTCTTCTTCAATGCTGCTTCTTGTTCCATAACAAAACACACACCGCATCGCCATGACTTCCTTGGAATTTCACCTTTTGTCCCCTTGCTTATTTTGCATCATCTGGGTTTGTTGTGGGGTGTAAGGGGGTCGAGAAAATTACAGTGGCAAGTGTGCTTTCAATCAGAATGAGAGCATAGATTCATGGCATTTCGGTATTCTTTTGGCCACTTAATTAAGTTTTCTGCGATTGGCAGATTTCTCTTTGTTTTATTTACTACTTTTGTTGGGTGTTCCTCCGCTGAATCCTCGTATTATTTGCTGCTGTAGAGCTGATCGACCAACGAAATTGAGTTCACCTACAGTATCAATTATATTCAACAACTGTTAACTATTTGACTCCATTTATTCTTGGTGAGTTTTTTATGTCTGGGTCAGCCCCTTTGTGCGGAGGGTGGAGTGGGCATTGAAGCTCAAGGGCATAGCCTACAACTGCATCGAGGAAACATCCTCAACAAGAGCGCTCTGCTTCTGTGGCTCAACCCTGTTCACCAGAAAGTCCCTGTCCTCGTCCATGGAGAGTCCAGAGTAGTCTGCGAGTCCAGGAGGAATGAAGCCCTATGTCAATTATTGCACCTGCTCCTTGCTCGGTGCAGAGAATAGCTTTGCTTGCCCTTGTTTTCCTTATGAGTTGAGCTTTGGATTTGTATTTAAGATTCAAGAGTTAAGCATGGATCGTAATAATGTGGTTTAGTGCGGTTTTGAGTTACTCTGCTCCTGTGTATGATTTCACTCTTATCTTAGATTGTTGGTTGTGCAAATTGACAGTTGAAGCTCCCATTGCAGATGAGTAAAATTGCAAATTAATTCCATTGCTTTGGTTGCACGTCTGGATTCAGTATGCTAAGCAAAAGAAGAAAAGGCCAAAAGGATCCACTATAACCATGGCAACTCCAATTTCCAAAGGTTCTCGCCAGAGTTACTTAGGGAAAATTGTGGGGTCATGTTCTGGCATTGAGGATCAAAACATTAACTCATTTTGCGAATTGTTCATTCAACTGGGGTTTCTCGAAAGCACCCGATGCAAAATGTAGTGATTCTCATAGTTTAGATGTAAATCAAAATCTTCAACCTTCTTTGTTTTTACTTGTGCCTGCCTCTAGATCTTGCATAATAAGTTTATACCTCAATGATACGAAGCAATTATATGGTTTTTAAAGATAATGAGCTTTTTTCTCAAAGCATATGTTATCTTGTTTTTATTATAATGAAAGTATTCTTCTTGTAATTTAGAAAGAGAGTACGTAAATTTTTTCCATTCGATGTTTTTTAGTAAAAAAAGAATTTTAATTTTAATAAAATTGTTTACACAACATCTTTAACATGGTTGTCAAATATAAATTAAAAAAATCACAAACATTATTTTTTTAAAATTTTGAACAAATAATTCATTTCAAAGGGGCTTTGTAAATATATTGTCTACCAAACAGCATTCATTTCAAAGTTGCTTTTCAAAGCAGAAGTTACCAAACACTCTTTCAGATTTCCTTCAAAGTTCTTGCGCTTTAAATGGCTGCTGCAGATTTTCCAAATGAAGCTTTTCAGAATTTCCAAATGCTCACCCAAACGCACTCGAAGTCCATTTCTGTTGTAGGCAAGGCTGCAATGGGCAAGGCCTCGCCAGTTGTGGGCATGATCACCTTCACTTGCCATTGGCAAGGCCAATTGTTGCAAAAGGGCAAAAAAAAAAAAAGAGAAAAAGGAAAAGTGAAGAAAATATAATATAAAAGGTAATAAAAAATAAAAAATTCAGAAATTTTCAAAAATATTATCCATCTAAATATCTACCAGTGTCCCAAAGGATAACAAATATTCACATTAGCGATGTATTATATTAGTAAATTATCACAAGATTTATGATTAAATTAATTAAGTTAAAAGGCTTAGAACTAAACTAATACGAATGTAATAGGTTAACGATTTTTTTTTCGTAATTATCGCATGCATATTGAATTGCTCGTTATTCATACTCATAGGTTTTTCAATTATCTAAAGTTAAAATAACCATTTTGAATTAAAAAATTATACACTTAAAATTGGACTTAAATATTACTTATCGAATAGTACCCAATATCATTACCATCATCGTAATCATTTCTATTTCTATTATTTCTATTTGTGTTATTACTTTGGTAGAAAGAAGGATTAAAACGTTAAGAAGGAATTACATAAAACTCATGTTTTTCTTTAATTTAAGAAAATATAAAAAAGGTCGTGATACTTCATGCTATTATTAATAGATATTATCAACAATTCAATGAAAAAAAAGTAAAATTCAAAAGCGAAAAACACACTAATCACGCGCTAATTTTTAGTATTTTAGCCTGATTAAATTAATAAAAAAACCTGGACAAAAATGAAAAATTGTGATCCCAATTTCTCCTCGCACTGTTTCTCTCTCTCTCTCTCTCTCTCTCTCTCTACATTTCTGTAAAGCTTCAAAAGTAATCCAAACCCTTACACCTCGAAGTTCCCTCCAATGGCGATCGCATCTCCATCGGCTCCGACCTTCTCCGCCTCCTTCTGCGGCGGCCGCACCGACCCGGCCTGCCTCACCCGCTCCCCGCCAACCGCCGCCGCGTTCCCCCACCCCCATCGGCGCCTCGCCGCCTCGGCGCGGCTCAACTCCTCCAGCCCCTCCGGCGCCGGCAGCGGCTCCGTCTCGCCGGACAACGGCGACCTGAGCCAGTACGAGCTCCACCACGCGTTCTCCTCCGCCGCCCGCCGCCTGGGAGGGTCGCCGGTGTTCGTCGCGCTCCCCACCGACGCCGTGGGCCCCGGCGCTGGGCAGGTGCGGCGGAGGAGGGCGATGGCGCAGTCGTTCCGGGCCCTCGCGGCGGCGGGCGTGGAGGGGGTGGTGATGGAGGTGTGGTGGGGGCTGGTGGAGAGGGAGCAGCCTAGGGTTTACAATTGGGATGGATATCGGGAGATTGTGACGATGGCGAGGCGATGTGGATTGAAGGTTAGGGCAGTGATGGGGTTTCACCAGTGCGGCACTGGGCCTGGGGATCCTCACTGGTCGGTGTGATTTTTATGCTTTACAATATGCGCGCGATTCATATTGTTTGTGATGATTGATTGATAGATGCAATGTGGTTCGCCAATTCTTTTGAACTGCCCGTTAGGATTAAGAGAGTTAGATCACTTCGACTAATGAGGCATTGCTTACCATGAACTTCTAGGATGAAATCTTTTCCTGCATCTGCAGCAAGTTGGTGAAAAAATGAGGTTCATTGCATACATGACATCTGCATTGGCTTGTTCTGTGCCAAGTTACTGACTTTTTTACAAGAAAGTTATTAAACAGATAACGATATTTTCACCCATGATTTGTTGTCCCTGATTGTGAAGCTACCGTGCCTAGAGCCTCTGCATGGTCTGTTGTTTGACAGAAAAATTTCTGCAATTATCTAAATTTTCCCTAAAATGAAATCACACCCAGTCTTTTATGCGTACCATGTGATGCTTTTGCATGATACCTTGATATAGGAAGTCCATGAATTTTGTTCTTGGAAGTTTTGTTTAACTCAATTGAAGGATCTCTAACTGAATTTATCCTTTTTAATGTACTGAGACAATGTCAATGTTTTTTTGTCAGAATTTTTCTCTCTTCTGTTGATTAACATTTTCTCTTGTAAATTAACAGTATTCTTTGACTGATTTGTCTTGCTTCAAAGTTATCTGGATTTGGTTAATTCTGTTTTATGTCATAGACTTATTTTATGGCTCCGATACCTTTATGTTATTGTAGGATACCTCTGCCTGTGTGGGTGCTTCAAGAGATGGAAAAAGACCCTGATATAGCTTATTCAGATAGATTTGGAAGGAGGAGTATGGAATACATTTCCCTAGGATGTGATATTCTTCCTGTGCTGCAAGGACGATCACCCATTCAAGCATATGCAGATTTTATGAGGAACTTCAGGGATGCATTTAGGCCTTTCTTTGGCGATGTCATAACAGTAAGACAATATGATATGTTTAATAGATACATAAATCCTAGATTCAGTTGCCCATTTGTTAATCTTATTCTCTTCAGGGAGTTCAAGTTGGGATGGGTCCTGCTGGTGAATTAAGGTATCCTTCATGTCCTTCCCACAAGCTGATGTGGACTTGGCGGTCGCGTGAACTTGGAGAGTTTCAATGCTACGATAAGGTATGAATGCAGGGGACGGATTGAGTACAAAAAAATGGAAAATTAAGTTTATGCTGTATTTGCATAGAAAAGTTTTCAATTAGCCTTTGGTTCTTTTTGTACCTGGCTGCTTCTACTGTTCTCCATTTCTTTCCCCATGCAAGGACCTGCTCTCTCTTTTTCTTTTGTCTTTCAGTTTTAGAATCCTGAATCATGACTTCTAATGGCATTGTTCTTGTTTCCTTGTTCTGGCCAGTACATGCTCGCATCATTAAATGCTTGTGCACGAGAGATTGGAGTGCATGAATGGGGAAATGGAGGCCCTATTGGCACTGGCAATTTGATGCAGGACCTGGAGAATACTGAGTTTTTTAAAAGTGATGATGGCTCTTGGAATACGGCCTATGGTAAATTTTTCCTTGAGTGGTACTCGGGGATGCTGCTTCTGCATGGAGAGAGGATATGCAGGGAGGCTGAGACCATCTTCCGTGGCATTGAAGTGAATACATCAGCAAAAGTGGCCGGAATCCACTGGCACTATGGCACAAAGTCTCATCCATCTGAATTAACTGCAGGCTATTACAATACTTCAACGAGAGATGGCTACCTACCAATCATTCGCATGTTTGGTAGGTATGGATTTACTTTATGCTCTACATGCTTTGAGATGCAGGACGTGGAAGAGAAGCAGATGAACCCGGTCAGTAGCCCAGAAGGCTTTCTCAGACAGCTCCTTTTGGCTGCTAGGGTCTGTGAGGTAGCTCTTGAAGGTGAAAACTGCACAAGCAATTTAGACGATGGGTCGTTTCAACAGGTCCTAAAAATGTCAAAGTTTTACTCAGATGGTCTGGAAAAGCCGTGCTTTTCGTTCAACTTTGTCAGGATGGATAAAAACATGTTTGAATACAACAATTGGGTGCGTTTTACTCGATTTGTCAGGCAAATGTCTGTTGCCAAAATTTTTCGAGCCAGACTAGGTTCCCATGATATCCATTCTTCAGCAGCAGATTCTGCAAAACTCGGATTTTCTTTTGCCTACAGCTGAGGAAGGGAAGCCTCCTTCCTGTCTCGTTGGATATTTATTCTATCCATGCCATCTGATGTATATTCTTATACGGAATTCAACCTTGTCTAGTGTTGTGAAATGTGTAGCAATACCCAATTTTCATAGCCATTCTATGTGCTCGTCACTGACAGAGAACTATTTGGCGTACAACTTCATATTGCCTTACCATGATTTTTCAAATGGCAGGCCTATATTATATTCACATCATTTTGAAATCTTCTGTTCCCTTGACTGGTGGATACTTTGTTGGATGCTCATATCATTCATGGTTCTGCTGTGGGATTGTTTAGGAATGACCACATTTTAAATTTGATACGATTTGCCATGGGGGCCATTTAACTGATTGTGAGATCACAACTCACGATACGTCCAGTCGTTAGTGGATCAAAGTTCAAGATAAAAGGGGAGAGAATTTATAGAATTCATGTGTTTTCCAAGCTCCATGAGGGAAGAATTCTGATAGGCCAGATGATTAATGTGAAGAAGACGACCATACTAATTTTCTACTTTCTACTAAAAGAAAGTTTATAGAAAGGGTAAAATGGTGAGAAAATTATGTCAATACTATCGGAAGGGTCAAATCGAATCAACTGTTTTCGTATGATAAGAGTCAACGAAGGAAGAATTGCCTCAAATTCTCCAAAAAATTTATACAAGTTGCATACAATCTCTTTGCGTCTGCTTCTAACCTGCCACACTAACAAAAAGAAAGTGTTACGACATGCAAAGTAAAATTTACATTCCTGAAGTCATTCCCCCGAGCTTTCACAGGAGCTTCCGAGGTTCGCCATCACATCATGAACCAACAGCCTGATCATATTACAACCAGATGATCGCGAGAAGTCCATGCATTCTTGCCAGTCTGCGTCGCAGGCTACCAAAACCCACTCATGATCATCATCGAGGTATTTGATGTCAAAAATACCCACCTCTAACTTTAACCTCTTCGCCACGTGTTCTCTCAGCTCCACGATACTAGAACTCAGTGATATCCTGAATCTTATAATGTCTTCTCTGTACGTAGCCTTAATGGTCACGGTCGTCATGTCTTGCCTAGGTGTAGTGCGAGGCGTTGTCCGAAGAAAAGTTGCCGCTTGTTTGGAAGCCATATCAGAACATGGGGGATTCGTCCGGCTGGACTCTGGGACCCGATCTTCCAAAACTGCATCTGCAACTGATGGACACAGATTTCTCAAATCTTTCGAGCTTCCAGTATCCTCAATTAGCATTCCTCCAAATGGTTCTTGAAGTTCTGTAACTACTAGAGCATCAGGCATTGAATATGCAGCGGAGAAGTTCTGTGCATTTGCTGACTTAAACATCACTTCCAGAGAACCCCCTCTTTTTATGCATTGATCATTGTGTGGAGAACCAGACTGATCCTTCACGGGCAAACTTTCATTCGCTGGACTACCTTGGCATGAACCATGAGAAGTGGGTGTACCGGCACTCTGTTCCCTCAAGCCACTTATAGATTTAGATCTGCTTGGTGCTCCAGCAAATTCCGGTGAGGACCCGCCGTGCTCATTCAAGAGTTGCTCCTCCTGAGGCACCCTCTCATAAGATTTATTTTGCACTGCAGCCTCCTCATCAGTTCTGGGTAACTTGGATGGAGACCGATTCATCCCTTCACCTTGTGCTTCAAGTGCCTTGGCTTGGGGTGGGTTTTGCTCATTGGACTCTTTCAAGCTGGGAGGCCAAGAAATAGAACCAACAGCAACAGGAAGTGGACTTGTAGCTAAAGCACTTCTACTGAATGTTTCTTCAGCACCATGAACAGATTCAATGACATGCTTCAACTTTGATAAAGAGCGGTTGACTTTGCTAATTTTGCGGGACGGCCACCTTGAAATCCCATGCTGCCTGCAGATTCGTTTCATTGTTGTTGGACAAACTGGAAAGATGCAAGAATTCAACTTTAGAAATAAAACAAGAAAATGCAATCAAATTCTTATGCGAGGCGCAACACCAAATAAAAACAACGAGATAAATAGTGGCCAGTAACAGCAAGAGATATCGATCGTACCGCCGAGGCTCTTTGCAGCATCTTTAAGGCTGCCAGCGAAATATTGCTGAAGAACCTCAAGGCTAATACATTTCTCAGCCTTTCCACGCCTCTTCTCAGATTTCTTTTTCATCACATTATTTTCTGGAAAAGTAACAACATTCTCACTTGCAATTGCCATGACAGGATTGACTTCATCATTAATTACATCAACGACATCCACCAGCAGCTGCTTTGATGAATCTAACTGCCTGGCCACTCCTCCGTTGGGCAAGTAAAGGGGTCCAGCCAATAATTCTGTATATGTAGGTATTTGAAGAGAGTCAACTCTCGAATCAAGTCTCTCATTCAGCACAGCTTCAATAAATTCAATAGATTTGTCCTCCAGTTGAAGTGTTTTCCCAGAAGCAACCATAAGACTCTTGAAATGCTTCCTCATTGTAGACAATAAGGAGCTCAACAGTGACTGCTGCTCACCACTACTGGTGACGCCGGGGGGCAGGAAAAATTCTAAAACATAATCATCATTTCCAGTATGACTACTTCGTAAGCAGATTGCAAAACAACTGGTTAACCCAAACATTCGTGCATAATGCACTAAAGGGTACTCGGATTTGCAAAATTGGGTGATGTCTTTGGAGAAGCAAGAGCTCTGGGACAAGAAAGCCCTCCCAGCGACCCCCTGACCCTTTTGTAAGTGATGCTCAACACAAGCTTCCCGAAAGCCCCACATATGAGCATCTACAACATAAAATGCCACATCAGTTGTGGACATGCAGACTTGTGCCATGCAGCTACCATCAAAGCTAGAACAACTCTTTTTCAGGCCACCGCCATTAGCCAGAACACTGCGATGCTGACATGGGACCCAGGTTTGAGCCAGAGGTAGCTTGTGGGTTTCGCATGTGACCGTCAGTATCTCCAAAATTTCAGCCAATGCATTATGCCGCCCTTCATTGCATATCTGGTTCAAAAGCTGATGTAAGAAAAATGAAAAAGCAAACCACTGTACTATCCTGATATCCAGCATTAAGTTGGGGGTTTGGTGAAAACTTGGCGCATGTTACCTGTGTGCTCGGATGATCCAGGATTGCAGAACTTTTCAAGTTCACTGCCTGCAGAAAACTCTGATTGTATCACTGCCAAATTCTTGTAATGCTATATCCACATTATGATAAATGATTAAATAATATTAGAAACTGACCACCAACAAATTAATGCAATAAAGAATAAAACTGTCACCAATGCCAAATAAGAGACTTTCCGAAGAAAGAAAAGCATGATTTTTAAACAAACCCAACCTCAAGTGCTTTGCAGACTTTATCAACCACCGGTGCGTAGTTAATCCTCTGTGAAGTCATAATGAGTTCAAGAACAGCAACACAAGATTGGCCCGATGGTTCAAAGACGGGCAAAGCCAAGGTTGCCTGAACATTATTATGAAGAGCATGATCAAGCCTCAAATATTCTTTGCTGGTGTAGTATTGTACATTAGGAGTCCATTCAGGCAGCTTTTGCCGGAAAACACGACCAGGAAGTCCCAGTTCTCCATCATTCCCCCCATCCGCAGAAAACAAATACGTCATAGACACCATTCTGTACTGGTGAAGCCCATTAGTATTTGGACCAAGAACGAAGGGTTGCCCTGAAGTCGTAAGGACGTACCGACCACCATTCTTTACTGGTGCCCAAACCTGAGCAAGAACGAGCTGTTCGGTTGATTCTCTGAAGTCACGAAGAGCCTGGGTCATCCTTTCTTTGATGATAAAGTATCCATCAGGATTTTCAAATGCCGTCAGCCCCAAATATGGTGATGGCAGCTTTTCGCGATCGCTATCCTCAGTGGAGGCTTCGGTCTCTGAATTGTGATGATCTATATATTCGGAAACAACTTCTCAGTAAAAACTCAGTAGCCGCGGCTTCACAAGCCATTGCAGACAGTTGGAACAAATCAAACTTCAAGCAAGAGGCAACTTCATAGTTCAGGACTCTCAGAATTCATAATTCTCACGCAATATATATATAGGAAATCAGGTGAAGTGGGAGGTGGAAGTGGCAAAGAGTCACTGATTTTTGGAGAAGGAGCAATCCCAACAATTAATTCAAACTCCTCGCTTTGATTCCCAAGCTTTTTGAAGCGATAGAAAACAAAAACCGTACCATCAGACCAAATTTCTCGATTAGTCAAAGAGGGAAAAAAAGGAGTCAAAATGACATGCAACGAATTCAGATTAGTTCCAAACAAGGAAAAATTTCAACTTTCCAAAAATCGTAAAACCAGAGAAGACCAAAACCAAGCAAGCGAACGCGGGTGGAGAAGGTCAACCCTTAATTCTCAAGTCCCAGATGGCAAAAAAAACAGAGCTTTTCAACGACCCAACTCCAGCTCAATCAATCGCGATCCGCAAGAACCAGACTCGAAACCGAAAGCGAACGAATTCGAACGGACTCAAGACTGACATGCGACAAACCGAGAGCAATCGGAGAGGCGGACCCCTGCGGCGGCGGCGGCGAGCTTGTCCTCGGACCCGCAGGAGAAGGCGCAGAGAGGCGAGCCGGGCTGGTCGGAGACGGACAGGAAGAGGGGAGACGCGGCGAAGTGGAGCTGATGATCCATCAGTGGCCAGGGACTGTAGACGTCGAGGTCGAGGTCCATGATGGACTCCCCCGGGCCCCCCGCCGCCGCCGCCGCCCGCCGCCGCGTCGTCGGGCGGCGGACTCGTCGGGCCGCCGCGGCCGGTGCGGCGGGGGCCGGCGTGCTCCAGCTCGGGCATTTTCTCGGGAAACGACGGGATTTTCCGGGAGAATTCACGAGTGGAGGAGAGGGAGATGGAGAGAGCGATTCTTATTCATTTTTTTTGGTTTCTCTTTCTTAAGTGGAATCCAAGCAGGCGGACCATTTCCGCCACGAGGAGAGGATAAAATAACGGGGGAAGCGACTCTCTATAGCGGCCAACCGCCATGGATCGTCCGCAAGTACTTATTCTCCGGGATTTAGTCTGATAATCTTAGCGCAGATAAAGAATAATAATAATGATGATGATAATTTATATAGTAAAAAAAAGGAAAATCATTTTAACTGTGAGGTAATATAATAAGTACACCTCTTTCGAAATGTCCATGTAAGCTTTGGGGAATTTGTGCTTTGCGAGGTTGTTAATACATTGTAATTGGTTTATGATTCGTCGATTTGAGTTTTTCAATGAAGATAAGTTAATGGTTTAATATGTTCAGAATTGGGCTCTCTCTCTCATGGATCTCAACAAATGGTATTATTGTCGAGAGAGATGTGGTATCAATTATTCATTGCGCTCCCCCATAAAAGATCCTTCATTACAACATGCGATCTCCTTTGGTGCATAGGCTTTTAGAAGTTCTTGTTCTTGCCGACAATTTTGATTGATGACAAAAAAAAGGAAAAAAAAAAAAACACTATCTTCATTCCTTTTGTCTTTATTAAATGACCTTTCCGTTAAATTAAATTAATATCACAAAAAAACTACAAATTAATATATCTGTGACAAATGAAGGGTAAAAAATCTTTAGTTACTACACCTATCAACGTCACGTGTCATCTAACTCGGCAATTTGATAGTATAATTTGATGGAAATTAATGAATAGTAAATTTGTTATGAGTGTACCGGTTCGGAGTTTGTTGTAGTAAAAAAATTAATTTGGGATATATTTTTCATAGATTTATCAATTTTGGATTTTCCGTGATATTAACCTAATGATAAAGATGTGTGATTTTTTTTCCCCATATGGTAAGCAAAACCCACAATTTTTATGTACAGCGCTTGCTTGGAGATCCACTACACTCCTTAAAAAAGAAGTTCATCTTTCGGCTTCCTTATATATTGTAATCATACAATTTTTAATAAAAAAAGATATGCACAATTGCATATGTACGCAAGCAACTATGGAAGAGGAGAAACAAGACAAGTTTGCCTCATGCCTAGCAGCCCTGCATGAGACTTCGGGTCTCATCCAATGGGAGGAGCTTCATTAAAGTGGCACCATAACAAAGATACTCCCCCAACATGTCCCTTTTTAAGGAAAACTATTGCATGATTCCGGAGAGAATGGTCCTCGTCAAATAAAGACAAGCACGTCGGCGAATTAGCCACGAATTCGCTTATTAAATCGACAAATTAATCTACCGACTAATGGAGGACCCAACTTTTTAATAGTGGAGTTTCGACTGGCTAGAAAGGCGAGAGAAAGGTGAAAGCTTTGTTGTTGTTGCTAGAGCCATATAAAGATATAAAACCGTAAATAAATGTATTTCGATTGCATCGCTGAGTCCTGTTATTCCTCTAGTTAAGTGAAAAAAGTTGATGGGGTTGGTAAAAGGATTGGAATTTTGTGTCTCAAGAAACCTGGTTATATTTAATATGTAGACAAATTATGATAGAATGAAATCTGCCTTTAAAAAGTAGTAAATCCATAATTGGATCCTGAGAATAAAATAATAAATCAAATTCCTTTTGAATTTACGCCCGATGAATTGCTTTTGATTGAGAGAGAGAGAGAGAGAGAGAGAGAGAGAGAGAGGATTTAAATTCTTATTCGTGTCCTTGATATGACATAGTCCCAACCCAAAAAAGTATGTGTGTGTGTATATATATATACGTGACATCAGAGGGATTTTCATGATTAATAATAATCATATTCTCATTTGTGATATAAATACGACAATGGCCGGTAGTGGATGATGATGGAGGAAGAAATTATTATATAAATTTGATAGAATATGATTAAGATCCTTTCGCTTTACTTGAACGAGAGGGTGTTGCAACTTTTTATTGAGGCTTGGGGACAATTGACTAGTGACATCTTGGACGGTTTGCCTCATCCCAGATTAATAAAAATGTCCCCTCCTTGAAACTATGAGTTACCATCTCGTCAATTAAATAAATGACTCTGGCTCGTTCTAGTTCGATTTGGCTAGGTGACTTAGCCAATTTGACTCCGAGGCTTCTGATTCATGTGAATGATTAGATTGCGACTTGCTAGTTAAAAGGTACTATAAGAAGAAGAAGAAGAAGAAGAAGAAGAAGAAGAAGAACCCTATTAAAAAACTCGTTCTTATTTTATCAAAGACAATAATCAAAGGACGAAATACTATTTTGGTCCCTTGTCAGATATTTTTCATTTATTATATTTGTTCCTACCGTTTTAGTTTTGCTAAGTGAATGGTTTGATTTAAAAGTACAATCGAACACTTGTTAAGCAATCAAATAAGGAAATGTTATAATTTTTAATGTGCTCACCATTCTTGTGATATACATAACTAACGTATTGAAAATAGAATACTTCCTTGTTACGTATATCTAACAAGTACATTAGGGGCAATCATTATCAACCCTTAATAAGTGGGAGCAGGGGGCAGAACTATTTTGGTTCCTGTTATTTTATTATGACTATTTTAGTTTTATAAAAATTAATGAGACTCTTAGAATTCTTGTCATGAAGGGTCATTATGAGTTTTTTCTTTTTCGAACATTATGTAGACTTCCGTTTATTTTATTTGGACTATTCTTTTGAATTGTTTCTCCGAGTAATAATTTTGCGTACTCTCATTTAGATTGGTACTCCGGCCAAGTTCTGCAGGAAGGAAAGTTGGGACTTGATTGAAAGGAATCCTTAAAGCTGGGGCAAAGAGGGGAATTTTTGGAAATTTGGGGAAATGGAGAACCTGAATTTCCCCGGTTTCGATTGGATTTCGATTACGATATTGAATTTCATCAATATTGACTTGGAATATAAAAAGAGAAAAAAGAAGGAAAGACTCCCCGGTTTCCGAGCTTCCTCAGGTGTCGAAAAGACAAAGTGGGGAGCAAATTTTTAAAAAAAATATACAAAGGCCTCTTTCTCTGTCAGACGATGACGAATGCGCACATTTGTCAAGTTGCACCATATTTTTCGATCCTTTGATTCTATATACATATTAAAAAAATTATATATATAATTTTTTTATTTAAATAATTAAATATGAATAATGTTGCAATAAGCACCTTCACACTGATTAACTCGTCGTGGATTTCTTTTTAATATTCTTCTTTTTCTCTAGGAATCTTTTCATGAAAGTGTCAATTCAAGTTGCCCACTAGTAACTTTTATACATTAAGTTGGGTCTCCCTCCAAATTGGGAAAAGATTAGACCAAATCCTCGGTTTGGGCAGCGATATTTTTTTGGTCGATAAGCTAAGTACATCATTAATTCAAACCAAGTTTGTTTACATCCGGACATAACATATCTAACAAAGATTGCGGGGATAGAGCAACCAATTTGAAGGGAGTTGATTTTTCCTTTTAGCCTTGGCCACCAAATCAGCAGTGTTATTAGCTCCTCTTGTATAGAACTCTAGGTGAACAAAGCTTAATCGGGCCAGCAAAGCCTTGCATTCTTCAGCCCGAGGCGTAATATTCCACGGGGTTTCTTCTATTCCCATTACAGCATCGACCGCCTTTCTACAATTAGCTTCCATCTGTACTTCTACCGCACGAAGGGAGGCCCTGCAAAAAGCTTCTTTTAGAAACCGTAGACGGCTTAAGATTACTTGGGTTTCACACGCAGTTTGACGTTACCGTGTTGAGAAGCCTCGCAACCGCAGTCCTGGACCACACCAACAACAACAACACCTTCCGACAAGTCCTTCGCTGGTGGCTGTTAAGACTTTCTGACTCTCAACTTCTCTTTTCTTACTCGTGTTCCACCTCCAGAAGCATGTCGTCTCTGTAATTGCACAGTCAATGACCAAGTTTGGGTTCGGCCAGTGTAAGTGGAATATATAAGAGTTGCACTCCTTCCAAATTAGCCATAGAATGGCCCCGAGCACCTCATTTGCCATCAATTTTTCGTCTGTCTCGAAGTATTACGCCACCCATTTGTCCATTCGAGTAATGGGTTTATCTGAGTTTTGTAGGCCTAGCCATGGGTCCTCCAAAGTGATTGCTGTCCAGCTACAGATTAGGAATATGTCGTCAACTGTCTCTGGCGCTTGGTGGCACAGAGGGCATATGGGATCGGGTGTGATATTTTCTTTTATAAAGATTCTCTCTGGTGGGTAAAGCATTTTGGCATGCAGTCTGAAGGAAGTTTCAAATTTTTGGGAGTGTATCTAGTTGCCATAACTTTGTCCGGAAGGATTTAGGCATTAGAGGATGATGTTGTGGTTGTTTGTTCTAGTAGGCTTGGATGGTTTAGCTTGTTGTAGGTGCTCTTAACCGTGCAGTTGCCGCTTCTATTTCCTGTCCAAATCATGTGATCCTCCATTGGATTTCTATTGATAGGAATGGCCAGAATTTCATTGGCTATGTCCTTATCGAACGTTGTCCACAAACTGTTTTCATTAAATGTTCTGGTTTCCTGATTAATCAGGTCCTCTACTTTTTGTGGTTCGCCTCGGTTAGCCAGACCACCAATGATACCTCTTTCTAGCTATCTATCCTCTTGAATCTTGATCGATTTGCCATTACCCACTGTCCATCTCACTTTTCCACTATTAGCGTCTCTTCCAATAAGTAAACTTTGCCATCCCCAAGAGGGTCTCAAACCTTTCCCTGCCTTCCAAAAGTCTCTGCCCGGAAAGTATATTCCTTTCAACAATTGACACCAAAGGGCTAATGGTAATTATGAAAATCTCCATGCCTGTTTACCCAACACTACCTTATTAAAAGAGACAAGATTCTGAAAATGGATCCCTCCACTATTATTTTTTCTTTTCAGGACATTCCATTTTTTTCCAGTGCAGCCCCATCTTCACTTCATTTTGTTTCCACCGAAAAGAGGCAATTCTTTGTTCAATGACATTGCAAACTGAAATTGGGATTTTAAATAGGACATTACATATTGATGCAAGACTTACAGAATAATTTTGATCAGAATTTGCCTGCCTGCTTTAGATATTAGCTCCTCCTTCAAACCCTCAAGTTTCATGTTTAGTGTAGCCAAAATCCAGGTAAACATGTCTTTTTTTGTTTGTCACCAATATGAGGGAATGCCCAAATACTTTACAGTTTCTTTTTTATCACTAGGACTCTAGGCTTTTTTTCTCTTTTTGGTCTCTAATCCTACTCTAACATTCACTCTCAGACTTTTGCCCTACCTCATTGCAGGGCGTGGGAGTCGAAACCCACTCTTGAAATGAAATCGTCCCCACCCCCATCTCCCCTGAGAATGTGGGGATTTGAACTCCCCACCTCCCCTTTCCAAGTTGGAAGAGTGACCACTGGAGGACTCTGGGCTTGGAAGCCATTTTTCTACTCAAGCTTTTTGAACATCTTGTACTGAAAAAAAGTCCTTGACTTGTTCAAATTAATGACTTTGCCCAAAGCAAAACAATGTTAGTTCAACACCGCCATTAGATTTTGACTCTCTTTTATCTTCCAATTTAGAAAGAATATTGCAATTGTCTGCAAACAACGGGTGAGATAAGGTTGGACAAAATTGTTTAGCTTGATTCTTGTAATGCTATCATTTTTCACCACTTTGTTCATGAGTAAAGAAAGTGCATTAGTTATAATAATAAATACATATAGAGATAGTGGGTTTTTCTTGTCTAATGCCCCTTGAAGGTTGGAAGAAATTCAATGGTTCACCATTGTCTAATGTCGTCTGCCGCCCACCATCGTCGGTCGCCAGAGGCTTGCTAGGCCATAGCGAGGTCCGATGTAAGGACCCGGGTCTCCACTGTACATATATTATCCACTTTGGACACTAAGTTCTCACGGTTTTGTTCTTCTCGGGACAACCTATACTACCCTAAGAAAACACGTATATACAGTTAGAAGACCCATTGCCTTATAAGGCAGCCCAGAATTCCCTCCCTAGGTGATGTGGGATAAGAGAAGGGGTCACATGCAGTTGAGAGTCGGCTTTAATACCATTTGTAAGGACCCGGGTCTCCACTGTACACATATTGTTCGCTTTGGATATTAAGTCCTTATGGTATTGTTCTTCTCGGAGCAGCCCATATTACCTCAAGAAAATATGTATGTACAGTTAGAGGTCCCATTGCGTTATAAGACAGCCTAGAACTCCCTCCCTAGGCAATGTGGGACAAGAGAGGGACTCATTCCTTGCGCACGTCTAAGGATCGAGGTGTAGACGCATCGCCATCCCTCCTCCCTGCGCACCACTGCTTAGGTTGTCACACTCTCCACCCCTTAGGAGTAGAGTGTCCTCGTTGTGGCCCCACATGCGGTCAGGAGTCGACTTTGATACCATTTGTAAGGACTCGGGTTTTCACTGTACACATATTGTTCGCTTCTGATACTAAGTCCTCACGGTTTCGTTCTTCTCAAGGCAGCCCATATTACTCCAATAAAAAATGTATGTACAGTTAGAGAGCCTATTGCCTTATTACATCTGGCAAGCTTACTGGAGGCCTGCCTAGCCACCGGTGAGGCTCGCCCAGCCTCACGGCGATGCTCCGGTGAGGTCCCCGGCCCCAACAACTAGCCATTTGAAAAAGAAGAATAGGAGAGAGAAAGGAAAAAAAAAGAACTCGGGTTTGATACCATTTGTAAGGACTCGGGTTTTCACTGTACACATATTGTCCGCTTCTGATACTAAGTCCTCACGGTTTCGTTCTTCTCAAGGCAGCCCATATTACTCCAATAAAAAATGTATGTACAGTTAGAGAGCCTATTGCCTTATTACATCCGGCAAGCTTGCTGGAGGCCCGCCTAGCCACCGGTGAGGCTCGCCCAGTCTCACGGCGATGCTCCGGTGAGGTCCCCGGTCCCGACAACTAGCCATTTGAAAAAGAAGAATAGGAGAGAGAAAGGAAAAAAAAAGAAAAAAAAAAGGAAAAAAGTAAACAAATTATGTAAAAATTAAAAGAAAATGATTTGGAGTAGAGATATTAAGTACAGTACCAAACACAATTCTATTCCAGAATAAAATTTTTGGATAGTTACTAAATGGCTTAAAATGCTTAGAAATTGTTCTTGAGAACATAATAAAAATGAATAATTTCTGATCAGAAATTGTTCTTAGGAACAAAATTGTTACCAAATGCGCCCGTAGAGTACTTATGTAGTAATTGACATGGATGGTGCTTATAACGAGGTCAAGTTCAACAAGCTAGCATCTATTGTAATTGCTAAATTTTACAAAGTGCATTTTCGTCTTCTAACAAAAATATGGATGTAACAGTGAACTAACTGAAGGGGCAAGTGAAGTTAGTGTTATGATGAAGTCCATGGTTATGATGAAGTTCAAGCCAATTTGGATTTGGAATATGTCTATGGCTAATGAGCCCATGAGGGATTGTGAAATAGTAGCAGCAAAATTCAAAATCTAGTGAAATGACTATGATTTGACATGAACATCAACCCAAGGTGGACATTATTTGAAAATATGTTTCAAGTTTGAGACTAAAAAAAATTGATTATGTCTGAATTTTTTTACGAAAGCGAGAGATTATATTGCGAGAGTTTGTGTTGACTAAATATTGGGTGAGTCGTTGAGTGTAATTGGGAGAAGACAAACATTAAGAGTGTTTTAATGACTCAAATATGATTGTGATCTTTGTTGTATTACTTGATTTATAGTGAAATATTTTTCTATTTTCCCGAGAACAAAGTTGTAGTGACCGAATCATGTAAATATGATGTCCGATGTATTTTCTTGTTCAATTTATTTTATTGTTCAATCACTTATTTCCGCAACATTCGTAATTTGTGTTTCTTTATCTGACATTTTAATATCTCATTAGTCTCCGTCTCTTATTTCACTTTTGAATTGGCGACCTCCAGATTTTTCACGACTACTTGTCCTCTTCTATTTACAGTAGCAATTAATTCTTTCAGCTCCATTTTGACCCGTCGGTGACCATGATGTGACTTTTAGCATCTTGAAATTCCATTAGAACAAAATGAGTTTTGATGTTTGGTGCAAACTGCCATACCAAACCAGCTGAAGCAAATTAGCAGCAGATGGCAACTGCTTGTAGGGAATTTTCCGACTAGATGCATCAGGACCTGCTTGAATTCTCTAATACATTCCAGTCCACATTCTAGTTCTTTATTTACCTAGTGGAGATTCTCAAATTGCACTGAGCTTTTGTATGACCAGCAGGTACATCCGTTGCAATTACCATCCGCAGCCTTCTCGCGAGCAAGCTGACCCCAAATGCTGCGGCGAAAATCTTTGAACGCCGCCTGTTTTAATTTTGATCTTGGATTTTGAACCATGGTCATTGCTCCAAAAGCCAAATCCTTCCAGCCCTAAATTGCCTGATTAATGACCTAGCTCAAGTTAAAGATGATCCAGCTTGATCTTTTAACTAGTTGACTCTGAACGATAATATCTTATGGTGACATTGAAATTTTAGAAAAGAGAAAACATGAAATGCCCGTTATTTATTATCAAACCGCGATCCAAGTAAACATCGCATTAAGCTACATTACCAGAGAGTTCTCCCTAGCATGAAGGCTTGTGCTCTTTCCTTGCTCTTCGTCTTCTTTTAATCCACTGCATGAGAAAAAAGATAAAAGATTATTTTTCTTATAAAAGAAATGATAAGACATTAATATATCTCGATTTCTCAAAAAATGTTAATTACTCGATAATTTGTTCTTTACCTTAAAGCAAACTTTCATAATACTCTCTTAATTCCTATATCTCCTGCGGTCAAAAGGTTTGAATTAATTAATGTGTGGAATGGCCGAACAGTATTCACGGGTTATACCCATAATGTAATTAACTAGATGTAATCCAAGAACTGTTTGATAAATTTATGATAAAAGATGATGGACGACGAACTTTAGCCTAAAGACAACTCAATATTAATGTATTATTAGATGATAATAATTATGATATAAACTATTATTAGATGATAATAGTTTTGATATAAACTTAAAAGAATTTGCGAACAATTTGAATCAATGAAATATTTGCACACTTTATAGAATTTGTGAAGTAAAACATAAATATTTTAACATAATTTTTTTTTTCACGCGAAGGAGTTATAAATAAAGTGGAGAAACAACGGATAGAGAAAGGAATGAGGGAAATGAGTAATAAATTGGTAGTGTTATGGTGGGAGAGTTTGACCTAAGCGTGTACATCTGCTGCAATTAACGTTAGCAGCCTTCTCATGGGCAAGCTGACGCCAAATGCTGCAGCAACAATCTTGTTTCCGAAGCATCGCTTTCGCATGGTTCTCACGGCGATGCTAACGATGAAAAGATGACCCCTGAGGGGGATAGAGATCCATTGAAAGTGAAGGCTGAGTGTCCCAGTTTTGATCTGGGATTTTGAACCATATTTATTGCACAATCAAATATATTGCTACTGTCAAGCATCTGGATGGAGTGCAAAAGAATATTCTGCCTATCCCACGTGAAATCTGTACAGTCCAGCTCTTGTTTTTATGTGGGGTGTTCTAGTGCCGAGTTCATTTATAGCTGTCTGATCTGAAATGTTTTTTGTTATATGACATAATCAATGTATTTCCAGCGAACTTCAACATATTGAGGTACACTTGATGCACAGAAACTGATATATGGGTCTATCCGGTTTCCTTTATCCCCTGTTCTTCTTAGTTTTCGTCCAAGAACTTGTATAACCTGCTGTCCTTTCTTGACTTCCGCATGCTAACCAAGGACTTGAAGAGACGGTTGTTCTCGCTGGAATATAGCTTGATATCAGTTCTTCTGTTCCTCTCAACATGAGTAGACATTGAAGTGGATCTTCGGGGTTCCAGTGGGTACTAGATGTTCATGTGAGCATATAAGACACTCAGTCATAAGAGGTCATGTCCGCAAGACATGTCCAACAAAAAATAAAGCTTACTGGCTAAGCTGCATTGAAGTTCATTGATGCTTACTCGCTTTTTGGCACTAGACTGGTTTGGAGATGTAGATCTATCGACGAGAGAACCCAAACGTGCGAGTTGAAATAGAAATGGGGAGGTGCGTTTTTCTGGTTAGAAAAAGTGCGGCTTGTATTAGTAGCTTGTCTAACTACACAATATACGATACAATAACAAGGGGGTTATGAAAACATTATGTAAATAAGCGCTACGTATGGCAATCAGGGGCATTCAAGTCGGGTGTACGGACCTGCTTTTTGGTTGGACGAAGTACTTGTGAATGAAAAGATGCTGGTTGGGGTGGACCGTGGAAACTGTGTTGTCAAATGCCGTCTCCTGCATCAGTGTTCCACTGTCAGCATCGAGTCTTTACCAAACTAGGATGATCAGCATAGATTCTACCAAAAGTTACCTGATAAATGATGCAGAAGTCTCTATATTTCTTGAATACATGTCTTCGGAAAGGAAAAAAAAAAGTTAGTAGTACGTCAGTAGTAGCATTTGATATTGTGCTCTTTGATGGAATCAGTTGAGCACATGCAAATGATGAGGGAGAAGAGATCAGCTAGTTTTGTGACTCATGAATTTTTTAGATCTAATAGACCAATCTTGTTCTTGGAAATGTGGGTAGTGGTAGCTAAAGTCATACAATGTTCACCTGCCGACATTTCGCTGTTTACTTCATTTGTCATGCAGTATTGCAAATTCTTGCTGACTCCACCGTCTTTAGCTTGTGAAACTGAAAGAAAGTTCTTAAGCATGAGCCAACTCTGATCTTTTGGTCTTAATAAGCCAATGACAAATCTTGTGAAGGGAAGCATGCCTGGTAAGATATATCGCATGTGGTGCTTCGGAGTTCTTATTGCTAGTGACTGCTGAGATAGGCCTCCATGGTCTATGAACATGTCACACATTCGGAGTCTCTAAAACACAAAAATGGGGTTGAAAATTATATTCGCTATCTATGATAAATAAGTCGACAGTATGAAAGATAGTTGTTCTCAATGCCATTTTCCATATTATTGTTGAAGCATGATTTGTTCTGTTATTCAGAATATATTTTTCTCTGCAACTTAGTTTGTTACAATGTAATATAATCCAACAAGTCATGGAGTTTATCTGGAGTAATTTCAAATTTTTCAAGAACTTAATTCTTCCTGGTAAGTTGCAATTTGTTAGACCCTGCACACGGTAAATCAGAGGGTATGCAAGCTCTTCGCATCCTTAATGTTATAAAACAAGGAAAACCTAATTATATGGCACACCTGTTGAAGACAAGAGAATCTGAGCTCAATTGCAGATGCTTCCTCAATCTTGTCATCCAGGAGACAGTTGACCTTATAAGTCATCGAGCCCAAGTGATCCACAGTGCTGATTAAAGCTTTAGTTGCATAATCTCTCAGTGTGTTCACCACTCTGCAGTATTGTCAAAGCCAATAACGAGGTGTGCAACATAAATAAATGCTCGAGCTGGTACATTATAATGAAGTGAAAACCTAGGTGTCTCACATTTGTTTTTGATCTTGTTTGTTGTAAGATAATTCAAAATACTCAGCTGCTGAGTATAACTGCTTCCTAAGATCCTTCAAATCCTGATTAGAGAAAAAGATTACAATTAGCATGCAAGACAACTCCAAACCTTTTCACCCTGAAATTCGAACATGATGTAAACTAGATTGTGAGGAATTTGATCATTTAATAGGTGAAAAGAAATAGAGGAAAGTAACTTGTTTGTGAACATAGACAAATAACAAATGGATAGATGTGGACACAACGGAACATCAATCGAATTTTAAGGCAAATCCAGAAAAAGTAACCAGTAGTTATGTACCTTTAGGCTATCTGAAAAGTTCAAACTCTCTTTCATGGAGAGCTCATCATAATGCAAAGCTTCCTGATGAGCAGAAACTAAAAAAGGCAACTGGGAAGCATCCATCGTACCCAAGTTCAGAGTATCTTCATCTGTTACAATGAAGATGAAGCAATTAGATTCAACTTCACACCCTCGGGCACTAATTGTCATTATCCATTTCCAAGACACCATCTCGTCCTAGTTCTATTTTTCCTTCTAATCGAGAGGACATTTTCTTTCTCCCTTCTCTTTCACCGTCCTGGCAAATTATGAAGACCTATTTTCTTCTCCCTGATGTTCCTCCTCTAATCTGATCTCAACCATTTCCTTCCAACAAAGTCGAGGCTAAAATCCTGAGATATTGCAAAGCTCAGAGAGTTTTTCATCTGCTAATGACAACAGTTATTACCAATGCAAGCAAACTTTTCTTCTTGTTTTGTCAATCACAGATCACATAGAGCATTGCCAAACCGCAAGTCCAAAAAGAACTACAGAAAAAATCTCAGCAGGAGAACAAAAAGCACATGCAACGAATACAAAGCTGACATTACCTCCTTTTTATCTACAACAGCACAGTCCCAACCCTACTTTCTGCTCACTAACATTCCTCAGCAAGGAAAAGAAAAGAAAGATATCCAGAAGGCCATAACCAGAATTAGTGATCTCCACCTTAGATATTGAAGAGGGGGAGAGAGAGATCAGATCTTGCAGAGATGTGTCGCCGGCAAGTGTCATAGTGCGACAGTGATGACTCTTGCTGAAGATGGCTATAGATAATTTGTGCAATTTGTGCCTTTTGCTTCTGTCACAAAATTGTTTTGAGTGTCTCTGTTGGGGAGAGTAATAATTGGGGTATGATGAAGACTACTCTGTACTAACAAGGAAAAGAAAGACGCTAAGTTCTTTGAGAATAAGTATTGAAAGCAACGCACACCTAAACAGAAAACTGCCAAAGTGAGACATCTAATAATGGTAAAATCCCAATGATTCTTCGTCTCTGTTTCTGCCCATAAGTCTCTCATGGGTGAGCATTTTCTTCCAGCTAATAGTCTTAAGGTTTTACATATCCATCATAAAAGGTAGATTCCTGCTGATCCAATTGCTGCTCCCATTCATTTGGCTCAGAGTTATCCCATTCCTCCATATCTATGCGTAGTATGATGCAAGAGGATGTTTTATGAGTTTTTCTTATGTGAAGATCAAGTGTAAAATCTATTCTTGATGATGGGTAATGCAATCATTTTCACTCACTGTCATCCACCAAAAAAACTGATCTCCTTAGTGTGAAAGATGCCCTGTCGGTTTGGCATTTGGTGCTACACAGGAGTCGATCCTCTACAGAGCCGACATATATCAGCTGTCTGTTTCTGTTAGCTCGAGTATTTTCATCTATTGAGGTCCACTGCATTAAGATGCAATAAACTTTTTTAGGAAGTCAGGTGATGTGGGCTTACACATTCAATTCAGCAACTGAATGACATTTAATCTTTCTCCCCATAAACCAACTCTTAACTTATGTCGTACATCCTCTATATAGGTCTCAAGCATTCGCTGGTGGTCCATGGTGCATGCAAATCAATCAAAGTGCAGTTTCCCAAAATTCAAAATGAGGTGGCAAAATCTTTGCACTTGTCAACTTTTCATCAATATCGTCACCTTCAAGATCGAGTAGGACTGTATGGAAAGATGGAAACAAAACGTGCACTGTGGAGTAGAAGGGCCTACTTGAAAAGAAACAAGAAAAGCCTACGGTAATTTGAAATAAAATGGAATGGAATAAACAAGAAAATAAGTCACAGAAATTGGAAACAATGGGTGGTTGGGACTTCCTTATCAGACGTTCATTATTACATCATCATACGGTATGATGAGGTCCTCAATCATGGTCACATCCCAACGACAAGGAGTCAATTCATCATAAAACCATGATTTAGAAGAGGGGGACCACTGTTGGACACCCACCCATTAAATTCTTCCTCTTGTTCTTTCCGGATCCGCCAGAAGTATCAATTAAGCAAATTGACGACGACTTTCATGCAAAGGCTACATCATGGATCACGGAAGACTCTACCAAATTGCAAACCCCAGATTCATTTTCTGCTCAGTCTCGAGAGCTTATGCAGCAAATGTAGAAAGCGAGATCACATGCTCACAGAGCCCAATCTAGAAGTTAGGAAAATATAAGGGGAAAAGAAATTTCTGATACGATTTTGCTACGCCGTCTCATTGAAATACCATCAATCAAGAGCAAGCACAAGCCCACAGCTGGTGGCTGTTTCAACTTACTGAACTAAAAACTGAACTGGACACGAGCAGCCCTAGTTGGCCTTCCCACGTCAATGATTTGCAACTCTTTGACCAACGAAGACAATTGATGTCACCAAGTGTGCACAGATTCGATTCTACTATAACAACATATTAAAACCTAATTGTATCTAGGTCTATTCACGGTATTAGATTGATTACAAGAAACTACACATTCTCCATGTCACAACATTGATTTAAGTTTCTGCTTCGAGTTGGTTAGACAAGGAAAATATCCTACCGAACAAATACATAATTGCGCTCAACAATATGATGGAATGATGGATATGAGTACTAACAATATGATGGATATGAGTACTAACATGATTGCTGAGATAAAATCCATCACAATGACCAAATAAAGTTACAGACTTAAAAAATAAATATCAAATTCCTCAAAATGGGCAAAAGGGATGAGATGCCATTAGCGCAAAATAAGTAATCTTCGAAGTGTGTAAATACCAGTGCAAATCACCATGCACTGTGGCAGGTCCTACAAAATCCGCTCCAACTCTCTTGGGTAACTCAATGTTTGATTGATAAGCTGCCAGGAAGGAATTTCCTTCATAGATACAAATTTATTCACTTTTGAAAATATATGAAGCTGCTCTTGATTTGCCAATTGAGATGCTCCCGCATTTGAACATATAACATATGTAATTGTTCAGGCTCCACAATACAACTTTTATGTGGATAAATTCTTCACACTTTGAAGCACTTTTTCAAGCATGAGGTTTCTATACTGAGCACACCTTGCAAAGTGTGAACTCAGCATAGTTACAGCAAGGGCCAGATGACACATAGATGTGGTGAGTGTAAGTTTAACATCAGTCTGTGATTCTAGAGAAAAAAAAACAATCATAATAGTTGAAGAAGACATAGATTGGCAACTCGATAGAAGAGATTTTATGAGATCCTTCAAAGATCTGAACTGATACTGGAGCGAATATTGTCTTTTTGACTTAATTAGTCAAACGAGAACAGAATTCCAGCTAGAGAAAGCCAAAATCCTCTCATAATATTCACCTCCCCGATATATACTGCGAGTTCTTGGTCATAGGAGTAGAGCAACATTTGCTGTGCGTCACTAATTGGCATATGGTCATATGCTTTCTTGCTACATCCAGCAATTTCATCGCCATTGTTCAAAGACAAAGACTAATGTGAGGACACATGAAAGAATCTTTAAATTATATCTTGCAGCCCTTACATGTAGGAAACAGGGATACTAGTAGAAACAAAAATGTAGGAGACTGGGACGTGCGAAATGCAATTTTGTATTTCTCGTTGTTTTCTTTCTCTATACCCAAATAAATCAAAACCAAAAGCAGGACGCCCATTTCAGATTAATGCACCCCAGTTTCTACTCCACTTCCGCATTTCATCAAATATCTGACCAGCACTACGGAAATGACCGGATCTCCTCTCCACTCCAATGCAGCAGCTTTGTGATGGCTTCTTCCAACATGACAAGCGATGACTTGTATTTCTTCAAATGCCTCCCATCAGCCATCTTTTAGAGAAGCATCGAATTCGCTCCTCCACCTCCACCTCCACCTCATGGCGCTCGAGAACTTCGCAGTCTTCCATGAGCAAATTAGCTGAGTTCTCTTGACAGCGAGCGAAACAATGGATTCCACCCCCCATTGATTTGGAAGTCCTCAGGGATGAGAGGGAAAACGAAACGAATGACGATTTTATGATGGAAAGACGACATGGACAATTTATTAAGGAATGCCATAATACTCTAATTTCACTTATAATATATGAGATTAGATATCTGATCTTTATCAATTATATAAGACATTGCGGTTATTCATCAAATTTTTCATTTTTCACATCCGTAAATTATTCTGGGGGCCCACACCCTGACAACCCACAAGCTCTCCAAAGAAAATATTAAGCACCTTTAATAAAGACCACGTCATTTTTACTTTGAACCATTCAGCACTCGCCAGCTGTCTGGACAGGGTCCACGTCATCCCAGTTCAAACCCAACGCGCGGAAAAATATTGGGTGGTCCGAGACCGCCACGTCAGTGTGGTCCCGGACCACTCACACAGCGCCACGTGTATGGGGAAGTCCACAAAGGACGAAATCCGGGGTCCACTTATCTGACGCTCTCTCTCCTCTTTCTCCCTTTTGTCCCCCCTCCCCTCGTATGTGGCGCCGTGTGAGTGGTCCGGGACCACGCTGACGTGGTGGTCCCGGACCACCCAATATTTTCAACGCGCGGGCAGAGAGGGTTGAGCGGTCTCTTCTCTTTATCTTCTCTCTGCTCTTTGCCAGCTCTCTCTTCCTCGTCCTCCGACGCTCTCCTCTGGACTGCATTCTCTTGAAGCACCCCTGCGACCTCTCTCTTCCCGACGGCCGATTTCACTGGGCTCTCTTCGTCCCTCTCGAATCGCGACTGAGGAACAATCAATTCTCCGTCCTCTCGTCTAATCTTCCGTTGACGACTTGCTTTCCACTCTGCTCAAAACCGTCCCTCGAGAAGACCCTAAATCTGCAACCGCAAGTCCCTCTTTTTAGGTTCGATTTTATTTACCGGGTTTTTACGTTTGCATCTTTGTTTTGGTGGAGAAAGCACTTGGAAGCTCGCTTGCTCTTGCAGAATCGAGAAGCGACTGCTCTACCCTCCGTGCTCAGCTTGGCTCAAAAGTCATTTAAGTGTGCCGTGACGTGAGCCTTCCTTTAGAGGGTACGGATTTATAAATTTTTTTTTTTTCTGAGCTAGTGTAAGATTAGAGAAATATCGAATGATTCTATTCGTTTATTGTTGATATCCTGCCATCCGTTCATACAGTGAAAGCAGAGCACGATCTCCATTTCCTCCATTTATGCTTTAAGACCGTGTATGTCATATTTGCAGCACCCAAAACAGAAAATGCTTTTTGCAGAAAATACTTTTTGAATTATGAGGACTGATTGCTTTAATTTGGCTTGAATTCTGTAGGTCGAAGAGCTCAAACACAACCCGCTAGCCGAGGTAATCATTATTTGAGGGACGTAATGCTATGTCATAATATTTTCGGGAGTTTTTTTTATCTATGCTACAAAACTACTGCTAACTTGTTTAGATATAATTGATGGGATTTAGATATAAGTTGGATTTTTTATGTTCATTTATTTTTCGTGGTTGCAATGGCAAATTGATGGTGTGGCTGGCGAGGATGTTATCGTTTTCTTGTTCTGCCACAATGTGTGTAGGGGTTATGTTAGAACTTGATTTCCTCTCTTTAGATATGTCGGTACTTTACCGACTCTAGGGAGCAGTTACGGATCAGTGGTATAGTCGAGATGATTGATCATTCATATCCCGATAGCCTAAAGCCTTAGGTGCATGTTCTTCTGGAATGTTCATTTTCGTTCCATGTAGCTTCATGTGCATTTTTGGTGTGATTGGTGTTGGTACTGGTAAACGATTTTGAGAGTTGTCTTTGGATTCTTGTGGGTTTGGATTTAGCTAAGTGTACAATTTGCGTACATCCATAAGGTCGTTAAATGAGCTCCGGGAGCTGTTAACTGATCAAGCAGACAACTGCAAATTGATTCAAAGTTTTAACTTACCATGTCGATGTCGCATATTCTTTGTGAATAAGCGTGATACCACAATGCTCATACTATTGCCTATAAAGACACAATATAGAGATGGATAATACCATATGCAAACTAGGCTTAATCAAGAAATGAGCTACAGTGTAATAAATGTCAGTGTTGGGCCAAGCAGTCACTGCATCACAGTTCTTATTTATGTGACCTTAGATATAATTGATGGGATTTTAAGGTTTTTGTTTTCTCCTTAGATATAATTGATGGGATTTAGATATAAGTTGCGTTGCTTCGCCACTTGAGTTTTCTAAGCCCCTGTTTACCTATTCAATCATATCTCTTTTCAAAGCTTCAATTTGGCGAGAAGCGTTGGAAAAACTCCTTTTGCTCCAAGCTTGTAGTTTCCCAGTTATTACTTTAAGTTTGTGTGCCAAGCCCTCATTCTTCCACAATAGATCATGCCACACCTTTCCAACCAACTCCATGTACCCCTCGTTTTCTAACCAAAAAGCTTCAAATTTGAAGGCATTGCTTCTTTTCCTAATTGTGGGTTCCAAGGACAGAAGAATTGGGCTGTGGTTGGAGCCTATGGCTTGCAATGCAAAGGCTTTGGCATTTGGAAACAAGACTCTCCATTCTATAGTGCAAAGTGCTCTATCAAGCCATTTCTTCATTAGAGCCTCCTTCCCTTTTTTTAGTCCAAGTAAACGCACATCCTTTACTTTCAACATCCATCAAGGAGCATTCATTTAAGATTTCTCGAAAGCGGTTAACCTATAGTGGTTTGCCCCTCTTATCCTGACTTTCTCCCAATGGTATAATATCTCGTTAAAATCCCCCATACGAACCTAAGGGAGGGAATTTGATGAATGACTGTTTCTCATTTTCTCCGGTGGCATCCTCCTCTCTCGAAAATTCATTGAAGCATGTATAAAGGCGAGCCTCATAATTGTGCCACTACTTTGGCAAGTGCAAACAAGATCAATGAAATCCCGACTCACGGACAATACCTTTATTAGTGACTCCCCATTCCATAAAATTGCTAACCCTCCAGCAATATCTACTGGATTAACTCCTATTAAATGTGAAAAATTGAGATGATGTCTTATATGAATCACTACTTCCTCCTTATTCTTTGTCTCCATTAGAAACATCACATTGGTCTTTCCCGAGCCACAAGGACCCGAATTGCCTGGAATGTTGGAGGTGTGCCCAAACCCTGGATAATCCTAGCTCATGATATTCATACATCTCCCGGTGGCTTATTAGGGCTAGCCAGTAAAACCCATTCCTTCATTCCACCCTCAATCATAATAGGAGTCTCAAGTAACTTGGATTCATCGAGAACAAATGGTTCAACCCCTTGGGAGTCATAAAGCTTGTATTTTCTCATTTTCTTCGATGCTGGAGTTTTTTTATCCTTTCGGCTTTTCTTGGAGGATTTGATCAGCTCCTCATTCATCATCTCGGTTCATGGGGAATCAATAAGCAGTAGCTGTGTTTCTTGATTTCTTTTACCCTTAGTAGCCTTGATCACATCAGCTTTTTCTTTCCCAGTTTAATTCAGTTTTTCAACTTCCTGAATGTACATGGGTTTGGTTCTTGTACCATTTCGACCTTAGCTAGTTGTGTACTCTTTGGAATATCTGTTTGCAGTGGAGTTTCTAGTATAATCTCATCCTTCTCTATCTCTGGAAAATCAGTCCCATAGAATAGCTTCCAGAATGGGCTTGTCTTGTGCGCTTAAGCTTTCAGCCCATAGCCAAAATTTTCAGCAATTTTTTCCTCCAAGCCTGATTTTTTGTACGGAACTTCCTTGCAACTAATTGTGCAGTGACCAATTTTCCCGCATGAGTAGCAAAAAAGCGAGAGTCATTCATACTTGAAATTAACCCGCAATTGGTCATCCTCAAGTTTACAAGATCAATAAGGACTCTACCTCTTCCTACCTTACACTGGCTTCCCCCTTTTTCCTCTTAATGTCAATTTCAGCACTGTCACCAACTTAGAAGTCACTTCTAACATCACATTCTCAGTAATCCTAACCAACGGGACGCCATGAACTTGTACCCAAAAGGCACAATGGGTAAAGTCATGGCAATAAATAGGAACTTTAGGATAGAGTTATTGAAGGATTAAAAGATTACCCAAGAATGACCATGCACTAACTTCAAGGACCTTTTTCTTTTCTGCATCCGAGCTGAAAGTGATAGAGAAAAAATGTTGTTCCATTTGGTCACAAACCACGTTCTCTGTTTTCCATACTTTCTTCATTGTTTATAAGGAGGCCTGGAAGTTTATAATTGGTTTAGAAAAGAGTTTATCCGATAAGGTAAGGTTGCATTCCTTCATTTTCTCTTCAAATTTTTTTGAACATGTTGGTTACAACATTCCCGACCACAGATCCCCCAATCTTCTGCACAATGCTGCCATTCTTTGCTCTCCATCTCTCTCACCCTCCATGCTAACCTCTTACAACCAGGCTCAAGAAGGAAGATGAGGCTCAATGAGGAAAACCACTCCAAGAGTCTTCGAAGAAGGATGGGAGTTTATGGATGAAGGGAGTTCTAAGTAATGAAGGCTAAATTTTGGTAAAGGCAAGGGAGCTATGATTTGGGAATGGATGTGAAATTGGGATAAAGTTTTATGAGAGAAAAAAACATGATCTGGTTTGCTACAGGGGATACTGAGGGACAAGATCTGTATTAGGAGTTTGGCTATTTCGCTTGGGATACGATAAGAAACGAAAAGTACAATAGGGCAAAAAATAGTAGAGGGGGTTCAGTTTGGGGGACATGGTTCTGTTTTGCACGCCATGGCAAGAAAGGGAAGAAGAGGTTTGAGTTTCTAGAATTTAGCTATCTCCATGGATAGGGTGAGCTCTTCAAGGAAGAGAGAACTTTTACAAAGAAGAGAGAATTGGCAGCGACATGATTAAGGCATGATGGATCGTGCATACCTTGTCTAGGGTTCACCCGATTCACCATTGCCCTGTTATCATATTTTCACATTCATTCATTTACTCCACAAGTCGCACATAGTCCATAATTTATGAGTTTTCCATCTTGAAGCACATAGATTTGGGAACCGCAAACAAGCTTTACTTTTATCCACTATTTTTCAAGCATCATCATTTTTTTCTTGATAGTCAAAGGGAAAAAAAGGGGAAATTTTTTTGAATTTTCGATTTGGACACGAATGATAATCATTCTATTTTTGAACACAATTTCTCTTCAAAAATAGATTTTTCTATTTCTTTTCTAGGATGAGTTTTTGAGCAAAAATATGCATGGACACGAAAATTCTCCTTCTTGGCAGTCGGCGAGTTGCGACGGGAGGTAGTTGGCGAAGGATGGTCGACAATAGAGGACAACCGGGGGGCGGCAGTGGCTAGTGAAGGGCAGGCGGCTGGCTAGTGGCAAGGGCGAGCAATGTAAAGAGTCTTTATTTCTCATTTATATTCTTGAAATAAGAGAGTAGGAAAATTTTTACTTCTTATTTTGTTTTAAATCTATTTCTGGACTATGTGTTCAAGAAATAGAAAAATAAAATTGTATTACTAAACGGATTTATGTTCTAAATTTGTTCTTAGAATAGAAAAAAAAGACTTGATTAGAAATAAAATGGTTATCATGCGTACCCTTACTTTTCTACTCTTTTTAAAATTAAGTCCATGTATTTTTAATTTTTTTACTAAAATTCTTCTACTTTAACATATTTTCGACCAAATCCGCCACCACACAGCATCATAGTGAGACGTTGTTGATTATTCAATTGTTAAATATATTTAAGTGAGTGATGGTAAGCTTAATGAGAATGATAGAAGTGTATATTCCTAGACCATACACATGGTAAACTATGTTATCAATTGTAGTGTCTGGAATTAAATTCGCCTATTATTAGTAGAAAAGTTATATTTGATGAATCTTCACTACTTTTGAGTAAGGGTAATTGTGGTATTGTTAGACAAATCTAGACAATCTCAAGGTGGAGTTGCAACTAAAAATTCACGAGGTATAGAGTACTTATGTAGTAATCGACACAGATGGTACTTATAATGAGGTCAAGTCTGTTGATCCAACATCTGTTGTAATTGCTGAATTTTACAAAGTGCATTTTCGATCTTCTAACAAAAATATGGGTGTAACGGCGAACCCTTGTGGAGTAAATGAAGGTGCAAGTGGAGTTAGTGTTCTGATGAGGTCCATAGTTATGATGACGGTCACGAGCGGTGGATTTGGAACATGTTTGTGACAGTTGAGCCCATGAGGAGTTGTGAAAGAGTAGCAACAAAATTCAAAATCTAGTGAAACAATTATGATTTGACGTGAACATCGAGCCAAGATGGACATTGTTAGAAAATATGTCTCGAATTTGAGACTAAAAAAACTGATTATGTTTGAATTCTTTTACAAAAGTTAGTGATTATTTTGCGAGTGTTTGTGTTGTCCAAATATTGGATGAGTCGTTGAGTGTAATTGAGAGGTGATAAATACTGAGAGTATTTGAGTAACTCAAATATGGTTGTGATCTTTATTATGTTGCTTGATTTATAGTAAAATACTTTGCTATTTTCCTCGAAAATGAAAGTTGCAACAATTGAACATCGTAAATCTAATATCCGATTTATTTTCTTGTTCAATCACTTATTTCCTCAACACTCGTAATTTGTGTTTCTTTATTTGACATTGTAATATCTCATCGGTCTAGGTCTCTTATTTCACTTTGGAATTGGCAACTCCCAGATATTTCACGCTACTTGTCCTATTCTATTTACAGTAGTAATTAATTCTTTCAACTCCATTTTGTCCCGTCGGTGGCCAGGTTGTGACTCTAAGCATCTTGAAATTCCATTAGAACTTCGTGAGTTTTGATGTTTGTTGAAACTGTTTGGTGCAAACTACCATACCATACCAGCTGAAGCAAATTAGCAGCAGATAGCAACTGCTTGTAGGGAATTTTCCAACTAGATGCGTCAGGACCTGCTTGATTTCTCTAATAAATTCCAGTCCACAATCTAGTTCTTTATTTACCTAGTGGAGATTCTCAAATTGCACGGAGCTTTTGTATGACCAGCAGATGTTTCTGCTGCAATTATCGTTTGCAGCCTTCTCGCAAGCAAGCTGACCCCAAATGCTGCGGCAAAAATCTGCGAGCGCCACGTGTTTTAGTTTCGATCTTGGATTTTGAACCACGGTCATTGCCCAAAGTGCCAAATCCTTCCAGCCCTAAGTTGCCTGATTCATGACCTAGCTCAAGTTAAAGATGGTTGACTCTGAACAAATTGCCTATTATTCATTTTCAAACCGCGATCCAAGTAGACATCGCATTAAGCTACGTTACCGGAGAGTTCTCCCTAGTATGAAGGCCTGTGCTCTTTCCTTGCTCTTCGTCTTCTTTTAATCCACTGCATGAGAAAAAGATAAAAGATGAATTTTCTTACAAAAGAAATGCTAAGACATTAATATATCTCGATTTCTCAAAAAATGCTAATTACTCGATAATTTGTTGTTTACCTCAAGGAAAACTTTCATAATATTCTTTTAACTCCTGTATCTCCTGCGGTCAAAAGGTTTCAATTAATTAGTGTGTGGAATGATCGAGCAGTATTCATGGGTTATACCCGTAATGTAATTAACTAGATGTAATCCATGAATTGTTGACAAATTTATGATAAAAGATGATGGACGACGGATTTAAGCCTAAAGAAAACTCAATGTTAATGTATTATTAGATGATAATAATTATGATATAAACTTAAAAGAATTTGCCAACAATTTGAATCAATGAAATATTTATACAATTAATAGAATTCGTGAAGTAAAACAAAAATATATTATGGTTAAAAGTCAATATAATTCTTACCTTACAAAAAAAACAATAATATGTTTTTCACACAGAGGAGTTACAAATAAAGTGGAGAAACAACGGATAGAGAAAGGAAGGAGGGAAATGAGTAATAAATTGGTAGTGTTATGGTGGGAGAGTTTGACCTAAACATGTCATTAAAAGGCTTCATCTAAGGAGTTGTCTGGACCGCAAGATACCCCCGATGCATAATAACATAGAGTAGAGTCGAGTATAGGGTTCGAAAAAGATATTTTACCAATCGAAGAGTGCGAGGAGTGCGGGTATTGGCACATTAAAATAAGGAAATATTTATACAAGTTAAGGAATATTTTTATTTCACACAAAGGAGTTAGAAATAAAGAAGAGAAACAACGGACAGCGAAAGCAAGGAGGGAGCCAAGTAATAAAAGGGTAGTGTTAAGGTGGGAAAGAGAATAGGTCACACGTTGCCAACTCTGCAAATCGACAAAAATGAGTAGTATCTCTAGGATTTTTCCATTTGCATAGATGTAGATTTGACCCAAAATGTTATGATCACTTACTACTTACTAGCCAATCAAACACTTTATTGAAAAAAATTACTAAAGTAGAATAATTATCAGTCCTTTAAGTAAACTACAGAGGTAAGTTATCAATTGGTGCACTTAAAAGTTCTTCACGTGACATCAAATTTTTTATGAGTTTCTTTTTAATAAACCATGGATGCAGACATGGAGACTAGTTACCTAGAGGCTTATGAAACATTTGTGAATCTCATGAACTAGCTAAGTCTAGATCTTTCACTTATGCACGTAACTCTTATCCGAAGTAATACTTTGGGGCTTTATTTGGGAAAATAGTTCAAGTTCGCTTGATGACGTAAACATACATTGTATCTTTGTCAAGTAATGTTGCAAAGAATCATTTGAAAACCTGTCTAAATACATTAATTAGGAGTAACGTTAGGTAATATATGTGTTTTGTATACCAAAACCTTGTAAAGATACTCTAATGATAGTTTAACTAAGCGAGTCCTATCCCAACACCCAACGAGAATCGCTACCACATCACTTTTAACATCAAGTTTGCATTATTTGTCAGTACACTAAATCCGTCACATTAATTCTTCTGATAAGAAGTGCCGCAAAACTCACCTCGGAAAGAAAAGGCCTCATGTCCTTTTGCTCATCACCAATGTCTACGGAACCATCGAATTTGTAAACTACTTCAGGTCTAGTCTTCAACTTGAAACATCTGCTGATCCTTAATTGAGAAAGATGAGGCATGGCTCCTTCGGCGACCCTCCACTCCTCCAAATTTTGCAGATTATCAAGAGCTAAATGATTGAGTTGAGGAAACCCTCTTGCAGAGCAAACTATCTCCTTTCCCACAAAAGCATCCTCCAGTAGTATGAGAACCACCAAGTGATGCAATTTCTCCAAAATTGGCATAGGATCTTCTTCGAGCTGGGACTTTATTAAGATTAGCTTCCTCAGCTGTGGGGGTAGGTCTTCTGGTAGCTTCTCTATTTTTCCTTTCATGAACAGTTTACAGGAATAAGGATAGCTTGACATTTTACTCAATTCACCTTCAGTGAATGAACCATAGCTTATGAATCTAAAAGATGAGGATTGAAGATGTTTCAAAGAGAATTTAGCAAGTTGTGGAATCATCTTGAACTCATCCCCACCATACTGGTTGGAGACAGTCAATTTTCGTAGATTGGTCAGTTTGCCTACATCGATCACATTACAGTTCTTCGGATAAAAGTTTCTCAATGTCTGTAAATGTTTTAAAGAGTCCAATCGCAACTTCTTTAGGTCATTGACAGCAAAATGGATGGGAAGATGGAGATGCCTCAAGCTTCTCATCTTCCACAACACATTTGGCATGATTACCTCAACTAAATCTTTTACTTGCAGGTCCAAGAATTCCATGTGTACTAGGTTCCCAATAGATTTCGGCAAGCCCTTGAGCACAATTCCTGCTAAACTTAAGAATCTTAGATGGATTAGGTTTCCCACTGATTCAGGTAAATTTTCCCTCTTACCATGAATACCCTCCAGCTTCAAAACTCTAAGAAACTTACAATTGATGAAAATAGGTTGAAATTCTTCCCACATGTCTTTGGAAATTCTCCCATAATGGAAGAACATAAGAGTTCGAATGTGGAGCATAGTCTTTCCTATTTGTTTTACTCTCCTCAATGTGTTTTCACCAATGAGGGAAAGCCTTCGTGTTGTTGATTTATTGACTTGCCAAACCTCAAGAATGCTTAGAAACCTCTCCTCCCTAGCCTTGGAGATGCATAAATCTCGCATCCAATCATGGAGGCGGCATGTTTTGATCTTTCCACTTGAGGTGGATAGTACTTCAACCATTCCCCTATTAACCAACTCCATTAAATATTGGTTTGCTACATTTTCCACAGTAATTTCACTCTCTTCGTTGTCGTATACATCGGGCGACACAAAGCCTTCAGCAATCCACATGTGAAGGACTTCCGTTGCAGAGATTTCTACATCCTTCGAAAAGCTACCCAAATAGAGGAAGCATGGCTTTAGATGCCATGGTAGACTGTCATAGCTTGAGGCTGATACTTTTTTTACATCAATTTCATTGGTAAAATGTAAATTGATGTATTTGTAAACCTTCTCCCAGCCATTGACCGCTATAGATTTGCCAATCGCGGTGATAGCTAAGGGTAATCCTCCACACTTCTTAAGGAGTTTTTCTCCTAACAATATTAGGCAACAAATTTCAACTCAGCAGTCACACAAAGATGCAATTGTCACGAGAAGATAACTTCAAAGACAAATATCTGCTTTTTGACATGTGAGTGAGATGCTACAATTTTTTAGAATCTGTGGGTTATTTATTCTTCCGTAAGCAAAAAGACTAAGGGCCAAAGCAAAGATCCTATATATGCCTCTACCTTCACTTGAAAGAACAAGAACCCCAAATGAACATATGAAATTTTTTTACTTTGTTTTCTGTGGCGTGAATTAAGTGCCTTGAGCAAATGTATTGCAGTAATAACCCTACTGAATGAAGAAAAGGAAAACAGCAGAGATAACTCGAGTGTGCTAATTAACATCCGTTATTTTGAGTGTGCTAGTAATGTCCGAGAATTATATCGAAATCTTTATGTTGCCGCTCTCTTTTGTCGCATAATAATTCATGATTTTTCTGACAATCCCAACTCTTATTATTAGACCACTATTCACAAATACAAAAAAGGTGGGCCTAATATGAAGCCAATGGAAGAAGGAACATAGCTAGGCTCCACGATATTGTGACATCCGAAATTTTTCATATTTGGTAATAATATTTAGGACGATTTACCACGATTTAATTGTCCGGAGTCCGCCACATTAGAGGATGACGTGTATGTAGCAAGAATGACGTAATTAATTCACCACCATATCAGTGGTAGAAAAAGGGTTGGAATACTTTGAATTACTTATCGATGATTTTTCAAGTTTTAAATTTAATGGATTGAGATTTTCCAAATCTTCGATATTGTTCAATCTTAGTGAGTTCAAAATATTTTCGAAGTTAATACTATTTAGAACGGACACCGATTTTTTGTTTAGTACTAGTTTATTTTGGAAGCTAATCAGATGAGCCATTTAATACTCCTCAATTTGCGCCACCTCTTCATGCTCAACCTATTATGTTAAGCCACGTGCTCTTAGTAACATTGAACCTAGTCTAACCTTAATGTCATGCGTTATCTCACCTATTTTAACCTTGGCCAATCAATGCCCTTGTAACTCACCAACTTACTTGGCCAAGAAAGGGCCATCTTTTATTTGAACCAAAATATCTCCTCTTGGTTACTCTTATTAAGCCTCTTGTGACACCCTAGCTACTCACATAGGGCCATGAAACATTTCTATTCGAACACACATAACTTCTACTTTTAGACCTAATGATTTTAACACAAGGACAATTATTACTTCAACCTTGGTTAATTCATCTCATCCTTATAACTCGTCTTGGCTGGGTATATGAATTTCGGAGAAGCTTTCAAGTCCCAAGAAGACCCCACTTCATTGACTTCCAACTTTTTCTCAACATTTGTTTTCATATTCCGCGAGTAAAAGCAGAGGCCCCACACTCATATTATTAAAGTTTCTATTTCAATCTTTCAAGCCTAGCCGAGGTAAATTATTACAATTTCCACTATGTTCCGTAAATGGGTTTTGTTGTTTCAAGGACGAATTGTTGATTTTCAATTTTGTTTACTTTGTTTGAAGGTGACTAAAGTTTTGAAGCTGTCAAGTCTTTTTCAAGGTAATTGAAGACTCTAGGAGCTAAGTTACATTGATCTATTTAGTACTTTTAATTTAGTTGGTTGATGATTGTTAATTTTCATTTTAGTTGAATTTGGTGGTAAGTGTGAGCAAGTTATAGTAATGGTGTGTTGAGTTATTGTGGTGATATATTCTATTTTTGCTGAGTCCTTTTTTGCAAAAAGGCGTTTGATTGATTTCTATGAGGTGTGATAGTATGTTGGAAGTAAAAAATGTGAAAATGGCAAAAGTTCGGTTTGAGAGTGTTATTTTCGTAATTTTAACTCACTGGCTGACCATATTCACTTTTACTTACCGACTGTTGATCATATTCACTTGCTGAGTATTATCACATACTGCTTATATTCACCTTTTAAATATGATCACTTATTGCTCGTATTCACTTGTTGCGTATCATCACATACCACTCATATCCACCTCTTGAATATGATCACTTACTGGTCAATTCACTTGCTGAGCATCATCACATACTACTCATATCTACTTATTATTTGCTGAGTGTACCCACTTAACTAGTATACATTTGACGATTTGCTGAATGTGTTAATATTGCTTGCATGAGAATTGAAATGAGGTAAACATGTGATTATCATTACCCACATATGTTTCCATTAAAGAGCAAGACAATAATATGTATGAAAAAAAAATGTTGTATATTGGATGTTGATCCTTGAAGTGATTGTTGATTTTGTTCTTGATGCAAGGAAGATTATATGATTATAATATTCACTATTTCTATGTGATTAAATAAGGAAAGTATGAAATATTCATTTATTTATTTCCGTTACCCATAACATAATTGCGATGATGCCCCGTCATAAGTTGGGATGCCTTGCTATATGGTTGGGATGCCCTGCTGTGTGATTGAAATGCCTCGAGTTGTGTTTCCAAATGCATCTGGATTGGAAATGCCCCATATGTTTGGCCGCCCTGGATGGTATATTGGAATGCCTCCGGAGTAGAGATGCCCTGTTGTATGACCTGGATGCCTTGCGTATGTTGGGATGCCCCGGGAGAGTTTCAGAGGAGAGGTAACAAACTTAATACTCGTGCATGTGCATACATGACCTCTCATGTCATGGAATGAACTAATTTGGTGGTTATCTTGCATTAAAGTATGTGATGCCATTCGAATGTGTATAAGTGAAACAATGTAATTCTTGAATTTCATTGGCATGTCATAATAGGAAAAGTAAAATATTTTTCATGCACTAGTCATACATACTTGCTTGTTATGTACTCATGTTGTTTTGTATCAGGTTAAATGTCAAGGTGATTTCCTACCTTAGATCTAGAGATTTCATTTACAGGACTTCAGCTTACTCTTTTATTTTTTAGAAATGTAGGATGGACCTCTCACCACCAATGCTTTTTGGGATTCCTATGCATCACGATTGTGTTTATGTGAATATGCTTATACCTGGGTTGAAAGCTATATATCCTAAGTGCACTTCTATTATATCGGTTGACGGGAAGGGTTAATAGAATGGTTTCTCTACCATTTTGTTGCTTGGTACGTGAACCTTGAGGGCCATTTGATTGGACCATTGAAGGGATTTGATGGTGAGGGCGAGAATCGATGGGTGAAGTTGTTGAGCCATGGCGGATAGGTTGACCGTTTTATAGGCAATCTTTTGGGCATGAGAGTAGTGTTGGTGATAAGTGACCCTAACCCTTCCCGGGTCTTTTGTATTTTGTTTGTTGTATGGGGTATTGTTTTGGGTTGTAAATATGAAGTTAATATAATGTAATATATGCATAATATCTAACTCATACGCTTTTCTTGTATGGTATGTTGTGAGTATTTTGTAGCTTCCGCATGTTTTTAATCAAAGAAAAAATCTAGCGCACCTGGGATTTCACAAATATACCACAAATTCTTCTCAGAATAGCTTATTATGTTGGCTATAGAAAAGGCCTCTGATGTTTATCCTCGTAGGGGAAAGGAGGACCACGGTTTTGGATGTTTGTTTAGAGGTAAAGTCGCTAGCTATTAAGAAACAAAGGGGGAATCTCATTCTCCAAATATCAAAATTTTGATGCCTAATACTCCATATATCAATCATTTGAGCTCTATAGTAACTATCGATTCATAATTTGTTAAACCCTCTAAAGGGGTAGACTAAGTAATGAAGTACCTCATATTTGTTCCTCGGTCTCTAACTATTATAACCTTATCAAGCAATGTAATCTCTTGAAGCTACTATATGTAGGATAATAACCTTAAAAAAGCCTTACCTCTCATTTGAAGAGGGGCCTTCTTCTTCAGCAGATCCCAGCTCTCTTGGTTCGATAAGCGCTGAGGTTCATGGAAAAGACCATGAGGATCGATATACGCCGCTACTTCTCTATTGCGGGTTGTTATCAACAGCTTGCTTCTCGTGTCCTTGATTGGGAATGCGGCTTGAAGACTATCCCATGCCTCTTTGGTCCAAATATCATCAAGAACCACAATACATCTCTTCTGTTGTTGGATCTCGTATAGAGTTTTTGACAATTCACAATCCATCATCTTCATAATCCCCTCCCTTTTATCGGGGATCAACTTAACAAGAATTTCCACCAAGATATCTTTCTCATTATCTTCTTGAGATACACAAGCCCAAGCAAAACCATCAAAATTGTTCTTCACTTTGTCATGAGCGACAACTTTCTTGGCAAGTGCGGTCTTACCCAAACCACCCATTCCCAATATAAAAATAACTCTGTGCTGTTTTCCATCATTCAACAGCTCTTTCACCAATTCCTCAATACTATCTTCCATCCCAACAAAATCCTCCTCGGTGGAAGCTCCCGCGTGTCCGTACTCGCCTTGCTTCATAGATTGTATACCATACTCCTGCATATTTCTTCCAAGATCTGAAATTTTGGATTTTAAGCCCTCAATTTCGGACCCCACCACATGAACCTGCAAGCACGTACACTTCGCCACGAAGCAAGCATACACCTTGATGATGTTTTCTCCCTTCTTCGGCGGGTCTCTGAGGATGTATCCCTCAATGGCGTCCTCGGCATCATAGGCCATGTCTTGGATCTGCGTGACCCATTCTCCAACAGCTTCGTCGTACTCTCGTCTCGCATCCGCATCCCTCAAAAAGCACCGAATCAGCTTCAGCTCCTTCAGCAGGTCCTCGACCTGCCTCTCCACGCCCCACAAGAATTCGGCCTTGTTGACGAGCAACTTTCCTATTGTCTGAACCGCATATGAGACGACAAACTCAGCCATTGGTATCGCACTACTTGACTATGAACAGTGGAACTTATGATAGAGAATGACTTGAGAATTCACTTCCGATGCGTTACACAAGCTGTGAACATATAGGCCTGCGAGTTGTGAAGGAGAGAGGAAAAGGAATAGGTGCTTCGAAAGTTGCGTGATGCTCGGGTAATACGTATTCTATGTCCACCGATGCAAGAAAATCACCCCGAGAAGAAAAGAATAGAGTAATGGGGACGTTTACAGGTACATATTCTCTCCGCAAGTATAAGGAATCTTTTGGATGTAATCAGTGCTGTCAAATTTCAGCTAATTTCTTTAGTGTTCAGATTACTTTTAACCCAAGAGGGTGTCATTTTTGTGTTAAACCCTAACACAAAAATGATGGGTTTCTACATGCTTTGGAGGTTTATTATTAGCGCCAACATGGACAGATGAAAGATGTCGGCTCCAACTTTTTCATCCTCTTGAAGCTAATGGAGCTAGCGAAAGGACTAAGGTGAAGGATAACAAGAAGTTTTTTTTTTTTTTTTTTTGACTAATGCACGAAATGCAAGTTTAGGAATCAAGTGCGGGATTGATACAAATTTTAGGATTTATTCTTGTACATAAAGTTAGACCCCATTAACATGCGCGCTTCTGCCCCATTAAACATTTGTTGCTATGAGGCTAGCGGAATAAAGCCCAACACAAACATCACCTTCAGTTTGTAACAATTACCAAAACACCAAAGAAAGAGAATACAATAGAGGAGGAATAAGTCTGCGAGAAGGCAGAAAGATACCTTCCTTCCTTTGATCCGGTTGCTTGTAGATTGATTTTGCTTGCTGTAATGACGAGTTGGCAAGATGGTTCTCCCTGGTCATTCCTCAACTCCGAGCAGTAGAGGTAAACTGATTTACAAAAAAAGATCATTCTCTACAATGAACACTGTGAAGAATTGTCTGCGCATGCAATTGAGGGGAGGATTGGTTGATGAACAATTTGTTTGGCTGCTCTGTATTTGAGAAAGACGTATTCGATCATATTGCAAAAATGAGACAACTAAGCAATGCATTGAAAGCACGAAAAAGAGTCGAGGACGATTAGAAACAGTAGGTGTCGCTTCTTTCGATATTTTTCGGAATGTACTCTGCAATCTGCGCTCTCAAGTCACACCCGCAAAGATACGTGCACGTTCTTGTGTGCATGCAAGTCGTCAAGATAGAAGCCGGTAGATGAATCTTTGCTTCCAGTCGCACGCGCGCTCTCGCGCACAAATCTTTGCAAGATAAGAGGTTGTGGCCGATCAATATGAACCATGTACTCTATCGGGCGATGGCGACATGCAAATAAATCAATTGCACATGCCCATTTCAGTTTTGCGTTGGCCCGGTTGCTACTCGCTCGCGCATTTCGTCAAACATCTGATGAGCACTGCCTCAGCGTCTTCGGAGAAGCATCGGATCCGCTCCGCCTCCTCCCAGACGCCCTTCGCCCTCGGCTTGCCCCCTCACGGGGCGCTCGCGAAGAACTTCGCAATCTTCCAATGCCCCGAGTCGCAAATTCTCTCTTAGCAGCAGGTGAAGCAACGGATTCTTCCGTCGATTAAAGCCCACGAGGATGGTATGGAGAATGGAAGGAACGAATGGGGCAAATTGCAGAATGGATGAATTAGATGATGTAAGTGTGAGCTTCCGAACTGCCACGCCCAACGGCCGAAGAGAAATGAGTCCAATTTCCAATTCGTAATGTTATATTTCTAGAAACAGCCCCTGATTTTCAAATGATGATGGTATTGGTATGCGGAATGGGAAAAAAATCATAAAAAATATGTTCACTCTTTACATATTTACTTAAATTTTTTTTTTGTGACAAAATTCAAAACTTATACCCATATAACACATTTATCCTAAATTTATATTGATGGGACACATTTATCCTCAGTTTTTTTTTACTATGACACAAAAAATCCAAAATTTGTATATTTGTGACAAATTTACCATCCGTTAGTTTTTATTAAATTAGATTAATATTATAAAAAAATTGCAAACTAGTACAAATGGATGATAAAACTCTAAACTAGTTCCAACTTAGTAATTTGACTGTAAAATTTAATAAACATTAATGGAAAGTAAATTTTTTGTAGGTGTAATAGTTTTAGGTTTTTTTGTGATCCAAAAATTGGTTTAAGGTAAATTTGTCACAAGTGTACAAATTTGAAATTTTTGGTAGTGTAAACTCTATTTTATACGATTCAAAAATATCTGTAATGAATAACGAATATATATTTTCATATAAAGGAGTCTGTTAAATGAGTGAGTCGGATTGGTTTTGCATCAAGTCGACTGACTATTTTAATCCATTTTAGTATAGTACAAATATATCGATCCAACCCATTTATATCCGTCCACACGATTTGGGAAGTCAAAGCTCCATGTTGGGATAGTAGCACGTTCTTCATTTGAATATCCTTGTGACAGACACTTCATTACATGCAAACACTTCACATTCAATTTGGAAGCCATATACCGGCAATCGAAGCTAGATTTTTTTAATAGGCATTTCAACCGGGAATAAGTACATTAGCAGTACCACGACTTTTGTACGGGGAATATTTTGATGCCAAAACTTACCAAATATGCGCGTGAGAGTCATGGGGAAGAAGAAATCTCGCATTGAATATCTAGAGATATATAAAAAAAAAAAAATGAAAACAAAAAACAATTGATGATTCCTACTTGGCACATAACAATGAATTTAAAGGCTGTACCAAAAAACCTTGGAGCTCGTTTCCCGCCATAACATTTCAGCTCTCCGAAATCCCTAGAAATTCTTCTTCTTCTTCTTCATCATCATCATCCTGCAGATGCAGAAAACGCCATGGATGAGGCTCCGACGAAATGGAACGTCACCTTCACGAAGCACCTCAAGCAGAAACGCAAGGTCTACCGCGACGGCTTCCTCTCTCTCCACTCCTCCTCCGCCAAGGTGCCTTCCCTCTCTCTCACTCGCTACTGATCTCCTCTGCCATTCATGTCCTGCTCAACTCGATCGGCGAATTTAGTTACCTCCGATTGGGCTGGGACATGATTCGGTTTTGATCGGCTAGTAGTCCGTGTCGAAACTGCAGTGGCGATCGATTCCCTGAATTCAGCTCGCTCGATCAGGCTAGATAGCAACGGCTCGATGTTGCTAAGGATTTCGATTTTGACTGTCCTCGTGGATTGTTCTGTTCTGTGGTTTTGGTCGTTGTGCCTCCCGCGATTGAGCTTGTTCTGAGTGGATTAGGCCATGCCGTGATTGATGATCGGATTTTCTGATAGGTAATGCTGTATGACGACAGCGACCAGCTGTTGGAATGCAGGATCTTGAAGAATGACGAAGTTGTTTGCTCCGGTGAGACGCTGACGTTCAATGCTTATTTGGTCGATGTTGGAGAGCCTGAAGGAGGGCAAAAGCCTCTAGATGATACTTATGCTTGCAGCCGAGAAAATAAAGTTCCTAAGCGAACGAATCTGCTTCGCAGAAACAAGTTCGTCAACGTATCTGATTGTGCCGGTATAGTCTGTTCTTACGTGTTTGTCTTTCTTAATGCTGGTGTCTCCGTTGGTTTGAAAATCGATGACTCATGCTTGTACGTTCGCAAATTTGTGCCCATCATCTACCTGTATTACCGTATAATTGACTTGGCTTTCTTTTCAAGGAGATGAGAAGACCATAGTGGAGAAACATAGACAGCAGACGATCAGCCTTAGCCCATCGCAGAAGATTATTAGAGGTTGGCGATGAATTCCTACATAATCTAATTCTCTCTTAATTCCAAGTAAATGCTGGGTACAAAACTTAGCATGCGTGTTCTTTTGCTTTTTTGATTTTCAGAATTCAAGAAGAATGAAATGAACAAGTACGGCATATTGCAGGCGAGTCCGAACTCAAGGACATCGAGTACGGCAGGTGAGTTTGGACTTTTACTGACTCATCTATGCCCATGCCAGGCCGCGTCTTTCTCTTGATGTATCTCCTGGATTGTGAATCTGTTCTTGATTTTCTCTGGGTGTATAATTCTGCATGTTACACTACATGCGGCATCCATTCAAAGAATATTTACTAAAATTTGATGCTTTGTTTATCAAATCTTCTCAGTCACAGCGGTATTATGTTCACATATTTAAATTGCTTCTCCTGAAGAACATTGGAGCTTCCTAGCATAATTTCAGACTTTCCCTCAGAAAACTGGTCTCTATATTCTCTATGTAATTACATTCATAAGTTTGTTATTGTTGTCTTAGCACTGCAGTTGACGTGATATTCCTTTTGATATAGATTGGCATGTCTTGTATACAACACAATTAACTCAAAAGTCAAAGAAATATCATGATGGCTTCTTGCGTTGTATAGGCAGTGGATCTATCGCTCGGCAGGTCAAGCTCTACAGTCTACATCTCTACTAATCATTAACCTTAGATAATACCAGCTATCTTGTTGCTGAATAATATTTCAGGTCTTCCTTCCTTAATTAGTTAGTTTTCTTCTTCATGGTGTATACCTTTCTTTACAGATTAGTGAAATTTTTTAATCAGGATAAACATGGCTCAGATCATTGAAACCTTTTTGGGGCCTTTACCAGGTTTTCTTGTATGATACGAGCTGGAAACTTTTAGATAGTAGGTTCCTGAACAAAGCTGAAGAAGTAAGCCCTGGGGAGATGATGGAATTTCCTGGTCATTTGGTTGAAGTTGGCAATCGTGAAGCAAACCATGAATCTTTGAGGGAACTAAATCTAAATGCAAGTGGAAACAGCTTCAGTTCTCTTCACAAATTATATATGCAAAAGCAGCAGCATGATGTTACTACCGTTAAATCTGCTGTAGAAGGTACCCTGGAATAGAGTTCAATTTGATTTGTTAGTGGGTTTTCTATAAATAGCTGTTTTTTTTTTCCTGTTGATTCTTTCTTTGGAGGTAATTTGCCTTACCTCCTCTCCTAAAGTCTTGAACTGTCAATTGATTGTCAACATTTTCTCCCTGATTGTTTATATTCCCATCGATCCTATCACTCAGCTGCTCTGCAAATTTATGTAAGTAGGGGATGCTCCATACTCACCAAACTGATATTTTAACACAATGTGATTTGGTGCTTTCCGGACACAAATTCGTGGGATGTTTATGATTGTGGGACAATTTCCACAAATTCTGGAACTTGCAGACACCAAGAGTCAGTTCATTGTTTTTATATGTAGTTAACACTTTCTTCATTGACCAAATATAGAGAGATCACAATTGAAAACCATATCTGTTATTTATATCATCTTCTCCTTTTCTGTTAAGGAGCGAGATTCTCTTCTCTTCATGTTTTTCATGATCGATGATAATTACCTGATTCTGATTGTGATGCACTGAAACATGTATTCATTAGTACTCTTTCAGAAGAAAAAAATGGCCAGATGCATCAGAATGGGGCAAAGGGGAGTATATTAGATGCTGGAAAATCAGGCGTAACGGGTTAGATTTTGCTTGGATGCATATTCAGTTTGCTAAGAGTGTTTGCTAGTTGCCTTGTCTCTACATTTGTTGCACGTTCTTATGTGATTATGAACTCACTTTTTTTTCCTTGTTGAAATCGAAGTTGCCGTTAGGAAACTTTCACACTTGTCATAGGCAAAACTCTATACTGCTTAATGAGATGGATTTTTGAAATTCCTTACATATGACAGTTAGCACACTTGAGTTAAAGTGGAAAAAATGTATAGTAGATAGAAGATTTACCAAATAGAAAACTATGTATTAAGGTTCCGGCTTTGTGCTTCAGAGGTGGTCTAATTTTGTCCTTTCACTTGGAAAATCCGCAATTTACCTTGTCAGGTTATGTTCTTGATATTTTCATAGCTCTAGCACCATGCTTTAGGTATTGAAGAATGAATCCTATTTAAGAGAACCCCATGCAAAAGAGATCATATGGGCTAAGTTACATGGATTCCTCAGCGTATTCCTTTATGGTTTTTACATTTTCTATTGAAGTTTTCATTAACGAGCCAGTTGCTCATTCTACTTCCTGATAGAGTTTCTAATAAAGTTTTCATTAAGTAGCCAGTTATCATCTTCATATTGCTTCATATTTACTGCCTCCTTTTAGCTTGAGGTTACTGAAATAATGAAATCAATATCAGGTCCACTATTGTCCTTCAGCTGTTTTTGACACCCATGAGCATGTGAATGTTCTTTTGTGGCCTATGTGCTCTCCCTCTTTTGTATTATTCTGAGCATGTCCTACTTGGAGATTGACATTTTCCTGTCATGTAGAATGGCAGGTTTTGTACACAATGCAAGTAACTCAAAAGGCCAAGAAATACCATGATGGTTTTCTGCAGCTTGAAGTTTGTGGATCCCTAGGGAGGCAGGTCATTTCGAGGCACTTTCATGGATGTTTCATTAAGCCACTGTTTTTTCATTAAACTGGGCTGGGCACTTTGTTTGCTGATCCAACATGAATCACTTCTGTTTTTTGGATAGTGGTTCACTATGTGCCCTAAGCATCACACTAATTAAATGCATTTCATTACCTAAAAAAGTTCAAAGCCTTTTTATAGGACCTGGAATCACTTTTCTGCTAATTGTTTTCTTCCCCTTGGATCATTCAGGTCACACTGTATGATGCTAGTAGGAACATCTTGGTGAATAAATTTCTTAGGAGAGATGAAGTGTTGGGAACTGGAAAATCTCTGGTGTTCAATTCTCACTTGGTTGATATTGGGGAGCATGTGGTGAAAGAAATGGGGCCAATGGGTTTGAATGATTGTGAACCATGTCATGCTGCTGGAGAAATGAGGACAGGCCATGGGGAGGTGGATGGTGCTAAAGTTGGTCAATCAATCCTGGGAGGTTTGCAGCATTATTGATTCAGCCAATGCTATTTAGATGTTTCAATAACTTCATTGTAGATGTAGTTTTCCTTGATGCATCCTGTTTGACTAGCTATGTCCCAGTGAAGTACTAAGGAGGTTAATTATGTGGATCTGTGGGTGTTAAGATACAATTGGAAATGAATATGTTGAAAGAACATGTTAAGAGAAAGTTGCTACCTTGCTAACCAAGTAGGGGCACTTATATGAGGAGGATTGTACACCTGATACGGTCACCTCAAGATGATTCAGAATTGGAACATCTAATTCTTTCTTTTATAGATATTAATTCTAGGGAAAAAGTCACGAAGAACTCTAAACTTTGCTCAAAGTGACACATTTACTCCAAACTTTTTTTTGTGACGTGAAAAATCCCAAACTTTCCAAACCGTGACACATTTACCCAATTAAGGGCATTTTTGTCTTTTTATTCTGTTTTTTCCTTTTTCCTTTTTTTTCTTTATTTCTTCTTCTTCCCTGCGCTGGCCATGGCGGAGGGAAGCTGGCGTCCGGCGAGGGTCGCCAGATTGGGCGAGGGTCATCCTCGCGACACCGGCGAGGTCGTCGTCCTGGGCGAGGGTGTCCTTGCCCTTGCTAGACGCAAGTGAGGGCCACCCTCACCCGATGCCGGCGAGGGTAGCCCTGGCCAGACGCCGACTTCCCGCCGGCAGCTGGCGGAGGGAAGAGAGAAGAAAAAAAAAATTTTAAAAATGAAAAGATCAAAATGCCCTATAATTTTGGGGTAAATGTGTCACATAACAAAAATTCAGGGTTTTTTGTGTCACAAAAAAAAGTTTGGGGTAAATGTGTCACGATTGACAAAGTTAAGAGTTTTTCACTCATAAAAAAAAGGTTTGGGGTAAATGTGTCACTTTAGGCAAAGTTCAGGGTTTTTTGTAACTTTTTCCCTTAATTCTATGTGCCTCAATTATTTGATGCCTAATGCTTGACCTTTGGATATTACAGTACCCTGGCATAAACATGGCGACAAAACTTTGGGGAAGGTTCATCCAGTGAGAGACTCGGATTCAAACAGTGGAATATCTGGTATAAAAAGTACAGATTGCATCAGGAGAGTTTCCGAGACCAAGCCTCTACGTGATGGTGATTACTCTACGGAGAAATTTCTCTATATTAGAATTATCTTCTGCCTTTTGATGTTACTATCTTTCACATGTGTAGCTAGATTTAGGCACAATGAAAATAATTTTATCTTATTCAGGTGCGTCAAGTAATTTACAGTAAGCTTTGTAAAGCCGGCAAAATCGATAGATTGTTTCATGGACCTGCTCTAGAAAGAGAATGTCATCAATTAAGTTTGGGATTGGTTTTATTGATTTTAATGCATCACTCGCTTCATTTTGCATTTCTTTGAAAGTTAATTCTCATGTTTATTGGAGGAACCCATGTGTGTTACTACAGCTTGCAAATGATCTCTTGTAATCGAATCGATGCAGCCTGTCAAATACTATCTGTACTCCGAAAACCATTAGATCAAGTTGCCATTGCTGAAAATTCATATGAAAGGAAGGCAACTTTTGCTTCCCTAACGAAGGAGCTTCAGGATCCAGATGAGTTTTGTGATGGAGCTCAAAGACAAAGAGCACCAGCTCCTGAGCTGCCTTCGGTGGAGAATGTGGACACTGGAAATCTGACTGATACCACCAACAATGAAAAGTTACCTGGTCTAATGAAGTCTAAAGGTTGGTTTAGTGCAATCTAACTCACTCCAGCATTCTTTTAGTTTTAATGTTACCTTTGTTGTAATATATGTTTCATCATCTGACATTGTAAAATATCATCAGAATTAGCCTCTGAATTCAATGAATCTTACTTGACAGGGGACTTTGCAATTGGCAACTCACAGGTATTTCAAAGCTACTTGTCCTGCTCTATTTTCAGTAATAGATTCTTTCAGCTCTATTTTGACCTGTCTGTGGCAAGATTGTCACTCTAAGCATCTGGAAATTCCATCAGAACTTAATGAGTTCTGATGTTTGATGTAACTCTTTTGTCCAAACTATTGGACAAGCTGAATTAAATTAGCAGCAGGTAGCAACTGCTTGCAGGGAATGCTTAAACTAGATGCATGAGGCCCTGCTTGAATTCTCTAATGCATCCCTGTCCAAAATCTAGTTCTTTATTTACCTTGAGGACATTCTCAATTTCAATGAGCTTTGTATGACTAACATGTACATCTGCTGCAATTAACGTTTGCAGCCTTCTCATGGGCAAGCTGACCCCAAGTGCTGCAGTGACAATCTTGTTTCTGAAGCATTGTTTTCACACGGTTCTCACAGTGATGCTAGTTATAAAAGAATGGACCCTGAACGAGATAGAGATCCATTGAAAGTGAAGGCTGAGTGTCCCAGTTTTGATCTTGGATTTTGAACCATACCCATTGCTCAATCAACAATATTGCTACTGTCAAGCATCTGGATGGAGTGCGCAAGAATCTTCTGCCTGTCACACATGAAATCTGTACAGTCGAGCTCCTGTTTTTATGTGGAGCGTTCTGGTGCCAAATTCATTTGCAGCTGTCTGATCTGAAACGTTTTTAGTTATACGACATAATCAATGTATTTCCAGTGATCTTCAATATATTTAGTTACACTTTTGATGCACAGAAACTCATATGTGGGTCTATCCAGTTTCCTTTATCCCTTGTTCTTCTTAGTTCTGGTCCAGGAACTTGTACAACTTGCTGTCCTTTCTGGACTTCCGCATGCTAAGCAAGGCCTTGAAGAGACTTTTGTTTTTGCTGGAATATAGCTCGATATCAGTTCTTCTGTTCCTCTTAACATGAGCAGACATTGAAGTGGATCTTCGGGGTTCCGATGGGTACTGGATGTTCACATGGGCATATAAGAGACTCGGCCATGAGAGGTCATGTCCGCAAGACATATCCAACAAAAAATAAAGCTTAATAGCTAAGCTGCACTGAATTTCATTGATGCTTACTCGTTTTTTGGCGTTAGAAGGGTTTGGAGATGTGGATTTATCGGCCAGAGAACTTGAACGTGTGAGTTGAAATAGAAATGGGGAGGTGCGTTTTTCTGGTTAGAAAAAGTGCGGCGTGCATTAGTAGCTTGTCTGACTACATAATATATGATACAATCATAGGGCATGAAAACATGATGTAAACACTATGTATGGCAATCTGGAGGGGTAAGAACATTAGGAGTGCCGAAATTTTTTTTTGCTCACTTGACTGCCACATCAGAGTAAAATTAATTATTTGAGTGTCTATTCTAGCAATCATTCTACATGGAATTTATTTATTTTTCTGTTTTTAAAATTTTGTGTTTTTATTTTTATTTTGCCTTTTTAATTTTTATTTTTTTTTTTTGCCACAAGGGTCACCCGCAACCCTTGTTGGCTGCGAAACCCTCGCCCTCGGGTGTGAAGTCCTGGGCGAGATCACGAGAGCCCCCGCCAACTCTAGGCAACGTTGCCAACAGTTGATGAGGATGTGACGCCCTCGCGTAGGGCCTTCACGATGAGGGCGAGGTGGTCCTCACCTAAATCTAGCCACGAAGGCCCTAGGTGAGGGCCTCATAGCCTCGTTAGTGCAGTGGCCAGTGAGGCCTTGGCAACCTCGCTTAGGGTCTTCGTGAACTCGCTTAGGGCCTTCACGACCAAGGGCGAGGCGGCCCTTGCCCAGATTGGGCGAGGATTTTACGGCTGGTGACTATTGTCTACCCAAAATAAAATAAAATAAAAATCCAAAATAATAATAATAAAATATTTTAAAAATTATCCATGTAAGAGCCAGCAAAGCCACATTAGACGATCAGCGTCAATGTCAAATTTTTTGGGGAAGTAAATCAGAATTGATATTCAAATTATTGATTTTTCAAGTAAACACATACGAAAGTTTGGACACTTAATGCTCTTACCCCAAATTTGGAATATTCATACCGACCTGCTTTTTTGTTGGACAAGGTACTTGCGAATGAAAAGGGGCCCGTTCGGGAGGATTGTGGAAATTGTGTTGCCAAATGCCGTCTCCTGCATCAGGGTCCCATTGTCAGCATCAGGTCTTTCCAGGGCTAGGATGATTAGCACAAATTCAGTCAAAAGTTACCTGACGATTGATGCAGAAGTCTCTATATTTCTCGGATATACTTCTTTGGAAAGAAAAAAAAGTTACCAGTACGTCAGTAGTAGCATTTGATATTCTGCTTTTTGATGGAATAAGTTGAACACTTGCAAATGATGAGCGAGAGAACAGCTACTTCTATGATTCATGAACTTTTTACATCTGATAGGCCAATCTTGTTCCGTGAAATGTGCATAGTGGTGTCTAAACCAGAAAAAAAGTCATACAATGTTCACCTGCTGATACATTTCATTTGTCACGCAATATCGCAGATTTTTGTCGTCTCCGCCGTCTTTAGCTTTTGAAACCGAAAGAAAGTTCTTAAGCATGAACCAACTTCGATCTTTTGGTCTTAATAAACCAATGACAAATCTTGTGAAGGGAAGCATGCCTGGTAAGATATATCGCATGTGGTGCTTCGGAGTGCTTATCGCTAGCGACTATTGAGATAGGCCTCCATGGTCTATGAACATCCCACACATCCATCGTCTCTAAAACACAAAAGTAGGGTTGAAGATTATATTTGTTATCTGTGATAAATGAGTCAACAATATGAGAGATAGTTGTTCTCTATGCCATTTTCCATATTATTGTTGAAGCAAGATATATTATGCTATTTAGAATATATTTTGCTCTGCCAATTAGTTTGTTAAAATGTAATATAATCCGGCAAGTCATGTAGTTTATTTGGAGTAATTTGACAGGATCAAGAACTCAAGTTGCAATTTATTAGACCCTGCACATGGTAGATCATAGGGTACGCAAGCCCTTCTCATTCTTAATGCTATAATACAAGGAAAACCTAATTATATGGCACAACTGTTGAACACAAGAGAATCTAAGGTCAATTGCAGAAGCTTCCCCAATCTTGTCATCTAGGAGACTATTGACCTTATAAGTCATGGAGCCCAAGTGATCCACTGTGTTGATGAAAGCTTTAGTTGCATAATCTCTGAGCGTGTTCACCACTCTACAGTATTGACAAGGCCAACAAAGAGATGCGCAACATAAATAAATGCTCAAGGCGGTACACTATGATGAATTGAAAACCTATGCATCTCACATTTGTTTATGATCTTGTCCGTTGTAAGATAATTCAAAATATTCAGCTGCTGAGTATAATTGCTTCCTAAGATCCTTCAAGTCCTGATTAGAGAAAAGCTTATGATTAGCATGCAAGACAAATCCAAACCCTTTCACCCTGAAATTCGAACATGATGTAAACTAGATCATGAGGAATTTGATCATCTAATAGGCGAAAAAAAATAGAGGAACATCAATCGAATTTTAAGGTAAACCCAGAAAAAGTAACTAGTAGTTATGTACCTTCAGGCTATCTGAAAAGATCAAACTCTCTTTCATGGAGAGCTCATCATAATGCGAAGCTCCTTGAGGGGAGGAAAATGAAGGAGGTGATTGGCAAGCATCCATCATTCCAAAGTTCAGAGTATTTTCACCTGTTATAGTGAAGATGAAGCAATCAGATTCAACTTCACACCCTTGGGCACTGACTATCATTATTTATTTCCAAGACGTATTTTCTTCTTCTTGACGTTCTTTCCCTATTCTTATCTCAACCATTTTCTTCCAACAAAGCCGAGTGTTGACACCTAAATTTTGGCGATCCATTTAATCATTTATTACATAAAAAATTAGGGGTTAATTTTATCCCTGAAAAAAAATATTAATTGCATAGCTACATTTAGTTTGCATATTTTGCATTTTATTTACTGGTGGCGGATGGGTCGAATTGGTGTTTTTGAGTTTTAAATTAACAAGGTGGATTTAGCGTGGAATACAATTGGCTCAAGCCCATTTTCTAAAATTGAGATTTGAAATGAGAATTTTTAGAATTTAAGAAAATCGGACTATGATCTTATCTTTAAAAATCAGTAAAAAAATATTTAGGAGATAAGGAGAATAATAAGATTTTGGGTGATCCTAAGGTTATGGATTATCTTCGTGTATATTGAAAAAACGAGAAAATATTATACGAAGATTACCTATTTTTACCTATAAAAAGCAATCGGGTACGTGGAGATGGAGCTTCTTTTTAAAAAATTCAGAAAAAGTGAAAGGGGAGAGAAGCCATCCGTGGAGGTTGAAAGGAAAGAAGAGAAAAAGAAAAAAAAAAGCAAAAAGCTTCTGCAGAGAGTGACGTGAGAGAGAGGAGAAAAGTAAAGGGGTGATTTGACCCCTACTGTTCAACATCTTCCTCAAATCGCTGCCCCTCCTCTGCAACTTCCATCCGCGAGGCTTCCGCCATCGTGCCGTGCCGTGCCGAGCCTTGCCCCTGCTCCGCTCCCTGACGAACCGCCTCACCGCGCACGCCGACGCCGCCTGGATCTTCCTCCGCACGAGCCCCGACGACCCCCGCCGTTCGCCTCTGCCGTCTCCCCTGCAGCGCCTCCACCCGTGACGCGTCTGTTCCGACGCCGCGCCCACACCACGACAACGCTGCTGCAACCACCGACCGCTGCACCCGCACCGCCATCTCGCCTGTCGCCGGAGCTATCCATCGCCCGCGAGCTCGCTGCTCCGCCAGCAAGTCCTGAACAGAACGCTAGCCCCCTGCGGAGACGCCGTCCGACTTGTCCGCCGCGCCTCCTCCTCAGCCGTGACGCAGCCCCTACCGGATCGGCGCCTGCACGCCGGTGCTCTGTCCTTGCCACCGCCTCGCCCCACCGGACGCCGAGCCGACGCCCCTGCAGCGCCCCCCGTTCGCGAAGCTACCACCGATTCACCTCCTCGCCGATCGCTTGCTGCTGTTTTCCTCTCGCCGGAGCTCTGACGATCATCCCCTCACGCCGGCGACTCCTCACCGGACCGGCCACCACGTGCTGCCTTGCTCAGAAAAAAGGAAAAACAACCGAAAAAGCAAAATCAATTAGGTTGTTTTTTATTTTTTCATTTATTTTACTTTATTTTGTTTATATTCTTTAGTTATTTACTTAATTGGATCCCAATGTTCACTTTATGAATCTTGTAGGCATTATCCTATCCCTAAACTTATTATAATTATTAATTTGACCCGTAAGATGTCGGATTATTTTTTAATTACATTAATTTTTGGGGTTTGTTGATAGTTTTTAAGTATTTAATTAATACAATTATTAATTTGATCCGTAAAATTTGGATCAGATTTTTAGTTATTTTGAACTTTTTGTCGTGATAATTAGGGTTATGATAATTGTTAATTTAATTTGTGAGACAAATACGTTATTTTTTCGATTATTTTGATCATTTATTTGATTGATTATCTTGATTGTTTAGATTTAATGTTTAGTTGAAAAGCCACTAAAAATTCTAAAAAATATTTGAATTATGATTCAGTTTGTTTTGGAATATTTTTTGTTTTTTGTTATCTAGCATATCTAGGATAGGGATTTCAGTTCGGAAAATATAAAAACCCAAAAACCTAAAAAATGCATTCATTTAGGATTTTTAGTTTCTGTTTAATTTAAATTGCATTTTTAATTACATGGCAATTTTAAATTTCGAATTTTTAATAAAAAAACAAAAAAAATCATCATGCATATATCATGTTGAATAAGGCATTCTTGGCACGTCATTGCATGTTAGATAAATTACATGTTAGATTAAGATAATATCTTAGTTTAAATTAGGATTTAATGTGACTTGATCCTTAGTTTAAATTAGAATTTTAATCTAGCTAGATCATTTTTGCATTTTTAAATAGAAATATCAAATGCACGTCATTTAGTTTTTATTAGGTTCATTTAATTAGAACTTCCTCGTCATTAGACTAAGTCATTTAATAAATGTCGCATGACATATAACTCGCGTACTAAATTGTATGCTGCATGTCATCTTAGTTTAAATAATTTTGCATGTCATTGCATCGTATTGCATGTCGTTAGAATTATGTCATTTAGATTGTATTTAATTATTGCATTTCTTCATGTCATATAATTTAGGTCATGCTGCTATGTCATATTAGATTATTAGCATGCATCGCATGATTTTCATCAAATAAACTGAAAACAAAAATTGAAATTGCGTGTTAATTAGAAATCATATGATGTGAATTCTGATTTAACAATGCAGACGCTTTCGTTACTTTGAGATAAGTCTTGCATTATTTAATTGCTTTCTTGAGTGTTAAATTGGTGGTATGCGCATACGTATGATCACCTCACATGTTAGGAAGTTAAATTAAAATCAATTCAATTGCCAAACATTTTTTAAAATAAAATAAAAATGTACCGAAAGGGCACTAGGATAGTCTGGTGTAACCAAGTTCCCGAACTCATAAATCTCTGATTCGTAGGAATAAAGTAAATATCCCATTACTTTACTTGGGTTTCTAATCGATCCACCAAAAATAGATTAGTGGCTTCGAATCTAAGTCGTGAATTGATATGGGCTTGAGAGAGTCCGAGCTAAGCTTAAAGACTTAGTAATCAATTAACCTAGTTTTAGGTGGTGAACCCGCGAAAAATTAGGTCTCGACACCGAGGCTAAATTCCTGAGATATTGCAATGCTCACAGAATGCTCACAGAGTTCTCCATGTGCCGACGACAATGGTTATTGCCAATGGAAGCATTTCTTCTTGTTTTGTCAATTCACGGATCACACAGAGCATTGCCAAACCGCAGGTCCAAAAAGAACCAGATAAAAAATCTCAGCAGGAGAGCAAAAAGCATATGCGAAGAATATGAAGCTGACGTTACCTCCTTTTTATCTACAGTCCCAAGCCTCCTTTCAGCTCCCTAACATTCTCTGACGAGGAAAAGCAAAGAAAGATATCCAAAAGGCCATAACCAAAATTAGTGATCTTCACCTCAGATGTTGAGAGAGGGGAGAGAGAGTAGAAAAATCATCTTGCAGAAACGGGTCACCACCAAGTGTCATAGTGATTTGTGCCTTTCGCTTCTGTCACAAGGTTGTTTGAGTGTCTCTGTTGGGGAGAGCAATAATTGGGGTATGATGAAGGCTGCACCATACTAACAAGGACAAGCAAGGCGCTGAGTTTTTTGGGATTAAGTACTGAAAGCAACGCGCACCCAAACTGAAAACCACAAAAGTGAGACGTCCAGTAACAATAACATCCCAATAATTCTTAATCACTATTTTGCCCATAAGCTTCTCATGTATGAACATTTTCTTCCATCTAATAATCGAAGGTTTACATATCTAGCATAAAGGTAGATTCTCACCAATCCAATTTCTGCTCCTGTTCATTCCACTTACTACTTTTCTCATCTCCCAATATTTATACGCGGCATGACACGTGAGAAGAGGTTTTTCAAATTATTCTTTTGCAAAGATCAAGTGTAATATCTGCTTATGAGTGGGAAATACCCGTTTTCATTCACTCTCGTCCATCGAAAGCATCAACATTCTTCTTGTGTGAATGATGCCGTGTCAGTTTGGCATTTGGTACTACTTCGATCCTCTACGTAGCCAACATGCATCAGCTATCTGGTGCTGTTAGCTCGAGTCTTTTTATCATTTAAGCCACACTAAATTAGGAAAAAGTTGAAAAATAGAAAAGACTTCGTTCACTTAAAATAAAAGGCTAACTTGCTTTTTGCCTCCATTAAAATCATGTGATGAGCTGGTAAATGATAATGGCATCGCCATTAAAGTCGTTGGGAGTCCCACCTAACTTGCTCACTGATTAATTCAGTTTAATTCTTCACCCAAATTTGTCAGGCTTGATTTGAACTCAAGGATGGGCTTGATCTCATTCATTAGCCTACACAGGGTAGATCTATCACATTTAAAATGTGGATTCAGTCAAATTTCCAACTCAATTTGCATTCATCTGAAAATTATTCGGTACCAATTATGTAAAATGGCATCGTCAATGAATAGTCGTGCTTAATTTAGTTGTCAATAAAGTGATCTTTTTTTTTTTTTTTTTGGATATAATCAATTTGTACAAGAGACAATGGACTTTTTTAGGAAATCCGGTGACCCGGGGCTTACACATTCAATTCAGCTACCAAATGACATTTAATCTAAAAATAGGCCTACTCTAGCTATGCATGCAAATCCAATGAAAGTGAGGTTTTGCCAAAGATCCTGTAAACACAATTAGAAGTGAGGTGGCAAAATCTTTTCATTTGTCAACTTTTTATTAACATTGTCATCATCGAGCAAGATTTCACGGTAAAGATGGACATGAAACACGCGCTTTGGAGCAGAAATGCCTACTTGAAGAGAAACAAGAAAAAGCAAGTCATTTGAGAAAATAATGGAATGAACACGATATAAAAAGTCATGAATTTGGAACATTTTGGATGGTTGGGAATTCCTTATCAGACTTTTATGATACGTCATCGTACTATATGATGAGATTTGTTAATGATTGTCGCAACCCAACAGCTATGAGTCGATCAATAATGACTTCCATTGTTCTTTCCCAGTAGGAGGAACATCAATTATCATAGTCGGGCAACAGCATTTAGCGACGATTTAACCACGCGGAGGCTAAATCATCGATCATGCAAGACTCAAAAAAATTGCAAACCCCTGCTGTGTCCTGAGGGCTTTATGCAGCAAATGGAGAAAGCAGAATCTCATGTTCACAGAGCTCAATCTGGAGTCTAGGAGAAAATATGGGGAAAAGAAAAATCTGACACGATTCTGCTACGCGACTCGTCCAAATCGATCTTAAAAGATGGTTTCTGAATACCAACAATCAAGAGTAAGCATGAGCCCGCGGCTGTGCAACGACTATTTCAATGCTTTGCGACTCTTTGACCAATGAAGACAATTGCTGTCACCGAGGGCGAGGGCTCATTAGTCAATTTATGAGCGACACTTCGAAAGTTCTGAAACTGATGCTGAAGAGTATAATACCCTTCTGACTTAATTAGTCAATTTACAACAGGATTATAGGTAGAGAAAGCTAAAATCCTCTCTTCGCAGGAGAACAGCAACATTTGGGAGAACTTCGCAGTCTTCCATAAGCAAGTTGCGAGTTCCTCTCCTCTCCACAGGAAGCAAAACAATGGATTCCCCCCGAATTGAAGTCCACGAGGATGATAGGGAAAATGAAACGAACAGAATGGGCAAAATTGCAGAATGGATGGAATTTTTGATAATGAATACGTCATGTCAGCTTCGAAACGATTACACACAGATGGCTGGAAAGAAGTAGTCTAGCGTTCTTACATATAACGCGAGGGTGCGTTGACTCAATACAGAAAGACTAAAGCGTGAAATGAAGAAATATATGAATTCGAGTAGTGCGCGTGCGTACGGTTTAACTTGATATGAGATAATATATATGATATTAATTTAAGAATCTAGGAACAACTTTGGGCAAATGAACTAGCGAATACAATTGATATTATTGTCATCAATATATTATATAATTTATATATTTAATAGAGTAAAACAGAAATCTCTTTTCACATGAAGGAGTTACCAAATAGATAGATCGTGTCATGAATCTGGTCTTGAAAGAAGAATGTCATGCAATTGAGCTTGGGAGTGGTCGTATCGATGTTGATGCATCGCTGTGCCCTTTACTTTGCATTTCCTTCATAGTTAACTCCCCGTGTTTATTGGAGGAATCTACATTGTGTTACTTACTGCAGCTTGCAAATGAGCTCTTGTAATCCAATTGATGCGACCTATCAAATATTATCTGTCCTCCGAAAACCATTAAATCAAGTTGCCGCTGGAGAAAGTCATATGAGAGGAAGGTAAGTTTTGCTTCACTGACAGAGGAGCTTCAGCATTCAGATAATTCTTCTGGTGTTGCTCAAAAACAAAGAGTGCTAGCTGCTAGACTACCTTCAGTGGAGTATGAGGCATCGGAAATCTAGCTGCCAACGTTGGCTACGAAAAGTTACCTGGTCTCATGAAGTCGAAAAAGGTTTGTTTAGCCGTGATTTCTTTCAATTCAGCGTTCTTTCAAATTTTAATTTTAGTTTTCTCATAGTATATGTTTCCTTGTCTACATTGTAAAATTTCATCAGAATCATCCTCTGATTTCAATGAATTTCACTCTACGGAAGGGCTTTCAAATTGGCAACTCCCACCTATTCCACGGCTACTTGTCCTGTTAAATTTAGAGTAATCAATACTTTTAGCTCCATTTTTCAGCCATTGGTGGCAAGGTTGTGACAAATGACAATAAGCATCTTGAAACTCCATTAGAACTTCATGAGTTTCGATGTTTGTTGAAACTTTTTGGTGCAAATTACTATACAAGCAGAAACAAATTGGCTGCAGGTAGCAACTGCTTGTAGGAAACCAAAGTCTAGTTCTGCATTTACTTAGTGGACATTCTCAATTGCACTGAGCTCTGTATGACTAGCATACACATCTGGTCCAATTATTGCTTCCCACCTTCTCCCGAGCAAGCTGACCCCAAATGTTGTGGCAACAAGCCTTGCTTCCAAAGCATCTCTTTCATGCTGTTCTAGTGGCGATGCTAATGATGAATTGAAGACCCCTGAAGGAGATAGGGATCAATTGAAAGTGAATGCCGAGTGTCCCAGCTTTGATCTTGGATTTTGAACAATGGTCATTGCTCCATCGACCGAATTGACTACTATAAGAATCTGAATGGTGTGCACAAAAATCTCGTGCCTATCGCATATGAAATTCTTACAGTCGAGCTCTTGTATTTATGGGGAGTGTTTTAGTGCCCAGTCCATTTGCAGGTGTCTGATCTGAAACCATTTTAGTTATACGACATAATCAATGTATTTGCAGCGATATTCAACATATTGAGGTACACTATGTTTACATATCGAAATGGAAAGAGGCCACCTGTGTCAATCTGAGATATTAGTTAAATTTAAGACAAGTGAAAGCATGGTGAAGAAGTAGTTCAGCTGAGGAAGCATTTTGTGTGTTCTCATGTCTTCAAATATTTATATGGCAGGACAAAGTTGCATCATAGACCGTTTGTTTGTACACAATGCTCGTTCGATTCCTATCGAGAAAGATGCTCAGTTTGGAAACTTCGTTAGACAACATATGAAGGTTGCCCAGTTTTAGCTGTGTCTTAGCATGCAGATCATGTAACAGCAGCTCCTCAGTCAAACTGAGGGAAAAGCAGCCTGTGATTGTGATAAATAGCTGCTTAAGCAATTTTATTGGTTCCTTCCAGGTTGCCCAGTTTTAGCTGGGTCTTGTGAATTGTGACTTGTGAGCCTATCATTATTTAATTACCAGAAGGAAATAGTATCTCCGCTTTGTAAACATTCTTCAATCTTTACCTTCTCTGTTTGGAATATCAGGCAAGAGGGAACTGTAGAGTATAGAGCGGCAACCATCTTCCGAAGGAATTCCTTGTAGAAATTATGTAATCTTATCAGGACTTTCTTTTCGTTCTGTTTCTTATTGCATTAAATTATTCTCAAAATCTTAAGCTAGCTTAAGCTACCATAACAAATACAGCATCGGTCATACTTGCGGTGCAAAGAAACCGTGATATGGGCCTATCCGTTTTCTTTCATCCCCTGTTCTTCTTAGCTCTCATCCAGGAACTTCGATAACTTGCTGTCCTTTCTTGACTTCCGCATGCTAAGCTAGGCCTTGAAGAGACGTTTGTTTTTGCATGAATATAGCTCGATATCAGTTCTCCTATTCCTCTCAGCATGACAATATATTGAAGTAGATCATCCGGTTCCGATGGGTACTGGATGTTCACGTGGGGATATAATGGCGATTTACAAAAGAATCAATCATAAAAGATCACGTCCTCAAGACATCTGAAGAACAAGAAAAGTAGTTCTATAACTCGTGAACTTTCTTCATCTAATAGACCAATCTTGTTATGTGCAATATGCATATGGTAGTTAAACCAGAAAATGGGTCATACAACGTTAGCATTTGGACATTTTCCCATTTAAGCCACTTGTCATGTATTATCGCAGATTCTTGCCGACTTCCTCGTCTTTAGCTTTTGAAACTAAGAGAAAGTTATTGAGCATGAGCCAACACCTACTTTTTGGTCTTAATAAAACAATAGATAAATCTTGTGAAGGGAAGTGTGCCCGGTGAGATACATCGCATGAGGTCCTTAAGAGTTCTTATCGCTAGTGAGTGCTGAGAAATGCCTCCATGGTCTATGAACGTCTCAGACGTCAATAGTCTCTGAAAAACAATAACATTGTTGAAAGTTCTATTTGTTACTTTGTGATAAATAAGTTGATAGCACAAGGGATGGTTGTTCTCCTTGCCATTTTCCATACTTTGGTCAAAGCAAGATTTCTTCTGCTCTTTAGAATCTCTCTTGCTCTAGTAATTAGTTTGTCATAATATGATATAATCTGGCGCATTATGGAGTTTATCTGGAGTAATTTCACATTTTGAAAAACTTGATTCTTCTTGACCAGTTGCAATCTATTAGACCCTGCACATGGTAAATCAGAGGGTATGCAAGCCCTTCCCATCCTAAACACTACGAAACAAGGAAAACCTAATTATATTGCACAACTGTCGAACGCAAGAAAATATGAGCTCAACCGCAGATCCTTCCTCAATCTTGTCAGCCAGGAGACAGTTGACCTTTTAGGTCATGGAGCCCAAGTGATCCACATTGATTATGAAAGCTTTCGTCACAAAATCTTTTAATGTGTTCACCACCCTACAATATTGTCAAGGCAATTTACCAGATGTGCAACAGGAAGAAATGCTCAACCCGGTACAAGACAATGAAGTGAAAACCTATTTATCTCACATTTGTAGCTATGTACTGAAGAAAACTATAGGTGTATTATGAAGTACCTTCAGCTATTTGGAATGTTCAAGCTCTCTGTCTCATGGAGAGCTCATCATAATTCGAAGCTTCCTGAGGAGTGGAAACTGAAGAAGGCAACTGGAAAATCCACCATACTAATGTTTAGAGTATCTTCACCTGTTACAATGAAGATGCAGCAAACAGATTCAAATTCACACCCTCGTGCATTGATTGTCATTATCCATTTCAATTGAAAATATACAGACCCACTCTTCATCTGCCACTTGAGATGCTCCTGCATTCCAAAAGATAACATATGTAATTGTTCAGGCTCCACAATACAGCTTTTACGTGGATGTACCCTTCCGCACACTATGAAGCCCTTTTTAAAGCACGAGGTTTCTGTACCGAGCACCCCTTTCCAAGTTCAAACTCAGCAGAGTGACAGCAAGGGCCAAATGACACATGGACGTGGTAATTGCAAGTTTAACATCAGGCTGTGATTCCAGAAGAAGATAATTATAACAGTTGAAGAGGACATAGATTAGCAACTCAATAGAACAGATTTTAGGAGACCCTTCGAAGATCTGAACTGATACTGGAGATGCAAAATGCACCGTTGTATATCTCGTCATCATTTATCTATATACAAAGAAATCAATTGCACAAGCCGAAAGCAACATGCCCATTTCAGATAAATGTACCCCAGTTCCTACTCCACATTCGCATTTCGTCAAACACCTGACCAGCACTATGGAAATGATCGGATCTCCTCTCCTTTCCTCCCCTCTCCAAGGCAGCAGCTTCCAACGATGACTGTCTTCCAACGCCACGACAAGCGACGACTCTTATTTCTTCATATGCCTCCCCCATCCAGGGTCTTTTGGAGAAGCGACAAATTCGCTCCTCCTCCTCCTCCTCCTCCTCCTCGCGGTGCTCGCGAGAACTTTGCTGTCTTCCATGAGCAAAGTCGCTGGGTTCTCTCGACCGCGAGTGTGAAACAACAGATTCCACCCCCCACTGATTCAGAAGTCCTCAGGGATGAGAGGGAAAACGAAAGGAATGACGATTTATGAATGATGGAAAGACGACGACATGGAAACTAATTAGTCAAAGGAATATGCCATAATACAATACTCTCTATTTTCACTCATAATATACGAGATTAGATATTTATTCTGGAGGGCCCACCCCCCTAACAGCCTACAAGCTCACGCGCCCCTCCCTCCTCTCTCGCCGGACAGCTGGGGCCACCCTTGGCCACCCCACATCATTATTCCTATCCCGGACTGTTTAACTTTTTGAGCTCCTTCCATATATCGTCCGTACCGTCATATGTAAAGACATGTGAAGGTACCACCCTCAATTTGGGACAACCGGAGATCCCTAATCGAGAAAGATGAGGCACGGCTCCTTCAGCAGCCCTCCACTCCTCCAAATCATATAATTCACCAAAAAGTAAATGCTTGAGTTGAGGAAAGCCTCCTGCAGAGCAAGCCATTGCCTTTCCCGTGAAAGTGCGGTACAGCATGAGAAAAACCAAGTGAGGCAATTTCTCCAATATTGGCACCGGATCTTTTTCGAGTAGAGAATATAGTAATACCAGCTTCCTCAATTGCTGGGGTAAACTCTTATGTTCTGGCAACTTCTCTATTTTTCCAAAAATAGATAGCTTACAAGAATAGGGATAGTTTGACATTTTACTTAATTCACCTTCAGTCCATAAATGATCATACCGTCCAAGATAAAAAGACGAGGTTCGAAGGTGTTTCAAATTGAATTCAGCAAGTTGCAGAAATATCTCCAGCTCGATAGGATGATACCTGTCAAAGACAGTCAATTTTTGCAGATTGGTAAGCTTGCGTACATCGTGCACCTCACATTTATTTGAACTAAAGTTTCTTATTGTCCGTAGGTTCTTTAAAGTGCTCAACTGCAGCTTCTTCCGGCCCCAATGGAATCTCTCATCGACGTCAAATTGGTAAGGAAGACGGAGATGCCTCAACCTTCTCATCTTCCTCAACACATTTGGCATGGAAATTGTAGTATGTACACCCAAGTCCAAGAATTCCATACATACAAGGTTCCCCATAGATTGCGGCAAGCTCTTAAACCGACCACCTGCTAAACTTAAGAATCTTAAATGAACTAGGTCTCCCACTGGTTTAGGTAAGCTTCTCGTCACACGAAGGTTCTCTAGTTTCAGAACTCTGAGAAACGTACAGTGGTTGAAAATAAGTTGAAATTGCTTCCTCTCCCATATGACACCTGCGAAGGACATGAGAGTTCGAAGGTGGACCAGAGTGCTTCCTGATGCTTCCAAGCTTGAAATCATATTTTTATTAAGAGAAAGCCTTCGTATTTTGCAACTTGACTCGACTTTTATTGCCATTGAAGCAGAACAATTCTCCGTCTCATTGTCTGTTGAATGTTAAGAATGCTTAGAAAACTCTCTTGTAGAGCCTTGGAGATGCATAAGTCTCGCATCAGGTCGTGGAGGTGGAAGCTTTTGATCTTTCCACTTAAATTGAATCGTACTTGAACCATTCCCCTGTTAACCAACTCTATTAAATATTGCTCTGCTACCTTTTCCACTGATTTTTTTCTCTCTTTGTCATATGCATCCCCCGACACAAAGCCTTCAGCAATCCACATGTAAAGAACTTCCGTCGCAAGGATTTCTGCATTCTTAGGAAAGCTAGCCAAATAGAGGAAGCATGGCTTTAGATGCCATGGTAAATTGTGATAGCTTAAGGCTAACACTTTTGATACATCAAATTTATCCCTAAAATGCAAATTTATCTTTTCATGAATCGTGTTCCAATTGTTGACAGCGAGCAGTCCACCAAGCACAATGATAGCCAAGGGCAATCCTGCACACTTCTTAAGGAGTTCATGTGCTAACTTCTTCATGTCTTCAGTGATTTCTACACAATATCAGGCAACCAATTGCAACTCAACAATCATAGGAAGATGCAATTGTAATAAGAAGATTACTTCAAGGATGAATATGTGCTTTTAGAAGTATAAGTAAGATGCTATAATTCTTTATAATTTGTTATTCATTTATGCTTTTGTAAGGGGAAAATAGGGACCATAACAAAGCTCCTATATATGCCTCCATCTATGCCTGGAAGATCAAGAAGTCTAAATTAACAAAATGGAATGTATCGTCTCTGTTATCCGTGGCTTGAATTACTTGACTCATGCAAATATAAAGCAACAATAAACCTACCTGACGAAGAAATATGAAAGCAACACAAGGACAACTCGAGTGTGATCTCCCATCACTCAAATGCACAACTAATCTCTCGCACAAATTCTAATGAAATTTTCGTTTCCTTTTATTGTTAAGCCAACTATTCACAAATGCAAAAATGGTGGACTTGAGATGAAGCCTATGGAAGAAGTAACATAGCCAGGCTTCGCATTATTTCATGAATCCGATCAAAATTGCTTATTATGTTGGCCTTATAAAAGCCTCTTTGATTTTTAACCTCATTAGAGGAAAGAAGGAACACAGTTTTGGATCTTGGTTTAGTGGTATAATTGTTAGCTATTAAGAAACAAAAAGGGCATATGATTCCCCAAATATTGAAATTATGGTGCCTAATAGTCGATATTTCGATCATTTGAATCCATTGTAACTATCTATTCATAAAGGCTTAAGTTTCCGAAAGGACAAATTGAGCAACGAGGTACCTGGTATTTGTCCCTCTATCTCTGATTGTTTTGTGATATCTTCTATAGCTTGGCCTGCAATAGTATCTTGACCAACTCTGGGTCCATGAGAAGAAATTTCAACGACTAATCTTGCAATAATAATCGAAGCACCATAAATCAGAATCAAACAGGCAATATAATATCTAGATGTTGGGATAATAACATTAGAGAATTCCCACCTTTTGTTTCAGGAAACGCCCTCTTCTTTAATAGATCCCAGCTCTCTCGGTCCGATAAGCATTGAAGTTCATGGATCCCTTGAGGATTGATATACTTAGCTACATCTCTATTCCGGGTCGTTATCAATAGCTTGCTTTTTGTGTTCTCAACCCGGAATGCAACCCGAAGACTATCCCATGCCTCTTTGGTCCAAATATCATCAAGAACCACGATACAACTCTTTTCTTTCAGGGTCTCGTGTACTTTTTCAAACAATTCCCGACTTATCATCTTCTTAATATTCTCATTTTGATCAGGGATCAATTTAATGAGAATTCCCACCAAAATATCTTTCACGTCGTATTCTTGAGATACGCAAGCCCAAGCGAAACTAGTGAAATTTTTCTTCACTTCATCCTGAGCAAGGACTTTCCTAGCGAGTGAGGTTTTACCCACACCACCCATTCCCCATATAGAAATAACTCTATGCTGTTTTCCATCCTTCAACAGCTTTTCCACCAACTCTTCGATACTATCTTCCCTCCCAACAAAATCCTCCTCGAAATGGGAATAAGTACGTTTCCACGTCAAATATCTCCCCCTTTCGTGGTCGCCCTCATTCGCAGGTTGTGTGCCAAAAGCCAGCATGCTCGTTCTAAGATTGGAGATGCTGGATTTTAAGTCCTCAATCTCTGTCCCCACCACATGAACCTGCCTGCACGTGCACTTCGCCACGAGCCAAGCACACGCTCTGGTGATGTATTGTCCCTCCTTCGGCGTGGCTCTGAGGATGTATCTCTCGATGAGGTCCTCGGCATCATAGGCGAAGTCTCGGAGTTGTGCGACCAATTCGCCAACAGCTTCACTGTGCTCTCGTCTTGCATCCGCATCCCTCAGCAAGCCCTGGACCAGCTCCTTTTGTAGGTCCTCGACCTTGTCCTCCACGCCCCTCAAGAATTTGGCCTCGTCGACGAGCAGCTTTCCTATTGTCTGCCCCACGGATGAAACAACAGGCTCGGCCATTGGTATTGCACTACTTAGACTACGATCGGTGGAGATTATGACAGAGAATGACTTTGAGAATTCGCTTCTGATGCGTTAACGAGCTCTGAACATATAGCCTGTGAGTTGCGTAGAAGAGAGAAAAGGAATAAGTACTTAGAAAGTTGCTTGCTGCATTGACTATACCCAATCTATATCCGCCGATACAAGTAAATCGCCCGAAGAAGAAAAGAATGAGGTAACGGGGAAGTTTACAGACATATATTCACGCCGCAGGTAGAAGAAATGCTTTGTCCCTATAGTCACAGACGCAAGAGAATCAACCCCAACTGAATGTGATTAAATTTCTCGGAAAGGGTTATGATGATGCTTTCTTGTTTGAAGGACGAATCGTGAATCTGCTTGACCAGCATTCCCGAATACGATGCTTTCTTGTTGAAGCGGTATCTCGCAGCAATTACTTGCAGCTCTCGAAATCCCTAGAAGATCTTCTTCTTCTTCTTCTTCTTCATCCTCCCCAAATGCAGAAACCGCCCTCATGGATGAGGCTCCCACGAAATGGAACAGTCACCTTCACGAAGCACCTCAAGCAGAAAGCGCAAGGTCTACCGCGACGGCTTCCTCTCTCTCCACTCCTCCACCGCCAAGGTGCGTTCCCTCTCTCTCTCACTACTGATCTCCTCTGCCGTTCATGTCCTGCTCAACTCGATCGGCAAATTTAGTTACCTTCGGTTGATTCGGTTTGATTGACTTGTCTTTGTCAAAACTGCAGTGCTCATCGATCCGTTACCGTTTTTGTCTGTCACTGTGGATTGCTCTGTTCTGTGCTTTTGGTCGTTATGCTCTCCATATTAAGTAGCCAGTTACGTTCTTGATATTGCTGCGTATTTACTGCCTCCTTTTAGCTTGAGGTTACTGAAATAATGAAATCATTGACGGGTCCATTTCTATTCTTCAGCCATGTTCGACATGCCTGAGCATGTGATGTTCTTTTGTGGGCCATGTTCTCCCGCTGTTCTGCGTTTGTTTAACTGAGCATGTCCCACTTGGAGATTGACATTTTCCTGTCATGTGGAATGGCAGGTTTTGTACACGACACAAGTAACTCGAAAGGCCGAGAAATACCACGATGGTCTTTTGCAGCTTGAAGTTCGCGGATCCCTAGGGAGGCAGGTCGTTCCGAATCACTTTCAAAGACGTTTTCATCCTTAAGCCGCTGTTTTTCATTGAACTGGGCTGCCTGCTTTGTTTGCTGATGCAACATGAATCACTTCTGTTTTTTGGATAGTGGTTCATTATGTGCCCAAGTATCACACTAATTCAAGTGCATTTCACTACCCAAAGAAGTTAAAAAGCCTTTTGCACCCCTTATTTATAGGTCCTGGAATTACTTTTATGCTCATTGTTTTCTTCCCCTTGGATCATTCAGGTCACGCTGTATGATGCTAGTGTCATGGACTGGACCTGTGACACTAGCAGGAAAGGTTTGGTGAATAAATTTCCTAGGAAAGATGAAGTGTTGGGAACTGAAAAATTGCTGGTATTTGATTCTCGCTTGGTTGATATGGGGGAGCATGGAGTAAAAGAAAGGGTGCTGATAGGTTTGAATGATCATGAACCACATCTCGCTGCTGGAGAAATGAAGACAGGCCATGGGCAGGTGGATGGTGCTAAAGTTGATCAATCAATCTGTTAGAATATTTAAATAATAAATCATGCCTTCATCTATCAGCTTAAGCTTTTAGAACAGTTGGCAAAGGTCCCACAAAATCTTACATGGTATCAGAGCCACACTTTAAAAAAAAATTAAAAATAAAAACCCTAGCCGCCAGATTACCGGAGAACATTGTTCCGTCACTGGAAAAGGCCGCGCCTCCGGCCGGCAACCTACGACGTTGATCAGTGACCCCAGCCGTCATCGTTTGAGTCCCGCCTTGGGAACACATTGATCAGCCTTGTGGTTGTTGCTGCTCGTTTCCCATCATCGCAAATCCTTCTATCAAACCTTGCTGATGAGTCCCATATGAGAGTCCTCCGATGAAAATCTTAGAAGACGACATGCATCTTATGGTCTGGCCATGATGATGACCTTTGTGAACGGCTTTCCCTGCTAGAACCAATTAAATTTCCACGCTTTGTACTAGGCAAAATGACCAGACTAAGCGTGAGGGGGAGTGTTAGAATATTTAAATAATAAATCATGCCTTCATCTATCAGCTTAAGCTTTTAGAACAGTTGACAAAGGTCCCACAAAATCTTACACAATCAATCCAAGGAGGTTTGCAGCGTTATCGATTTATCCAATGCTATTCAGATGTTTCAATAAATTTATTGTATTCACTTGTAGTTTTCCTTGATGCACCCTGTTTGTCTAGCTATGTCCTAGTGAAGGACTGCAGCGGTTATTTAAGTGGCTCTTTGGGTATTAAGATAGACTTGTAAATGAATATGTTGAAAGAACATGTTAAGAGCGAGTTGCTAACTCCCTAACCAAGCAGGGGCACTTATATGAGGGATGTTATACACCTGATATGGTCACCTCAAGATGACTCAGAATTGGGGCATCTAATTCTTTCTTCCATAAATATTAATTCTATGTGCCTCAGTTATTTGATTCCTAACTCCTTATCTCTCGATATTACAGTACTCTGGCATAAATATGCGGACTAAACTTCAGGGAAGGTTCATCCAGCGAGAGATTCAGTTTCAAACAGTGGAATATCTAGCGTGAAAAAGCACAGATCGCGTCAGGAGAGTTCCCTAGACCAAGCCTCTATGCGATGGTGATTACTCTATGGAGAAATTTCTCTTTATGAGGATTGTCTTTGACCTTTTGATGTTACCATCTTTCGCACGTGAAGTTGGATTTAGGCACAATAAAAATAAATTTATCTTATTCAGGTGCATCAAGTAATTTACAGTAAGCTTTATAAAGACCGCAAAATGGATAGATTGTTCCATGGACCTGCTCTAGAAAGAGATTGTCATGCAATTAAGCTTTGGGATTGTTTTTATTGATTCTGATGCATCGCTCACTTTACTTTGCATTTCCTTCAAAGTTAACTCTCATGTTGATTGGAGGAACCTATGTTGTGTTACTTACTCCAGCTTGCAAATGATATCATGAAATCCACTTGATGCAGCCTATCAAATATTATCTGTCTTCTGAAAACCATTAGATCAAGTTACCATTGCCGAAAATTCATATGAAAGGAAGGCAACTTTTGCTTCACTAACGAAGGAGCTTCAGCATTCAGAGAAGTTTTATGATGGTACTCAAAGACTGAGCGCCAGCTGCTGAACTAGCTTCAGTGAGGATGTGGACACTGGAAATCTAACCGTTACTACTGACAATGAAGAGTTACCCGGTCTCATGAAGTCTAAAGGTTGGTTTTAGTGTGATTTCACTACCTGCAGCATTCTTTGAATGTTAGTGTTAGCTTTTTCGCAATATAAGTTTTCTCAGCTGACATTATGAAACATCATCAGACTCAGCCTCTCATTTCAATGAATCTCACAATATGAGGGGCTTTGCAATTTGCAATTGGCAACTCACGGGTATTTCATAGTTACTTGTCCTCCTCTGTTTATAGCAATCAATTCTTTGAGCTCTATTTTGACCCCTCTGTGGCAAGGTCGTGACTCTAAGCATCTTGAAAATCCATTGAACTTAATGAGTTTTGATGTTTGTCGAAACTATTTGGTCCGAATTACCAGACAAGCTGAATTAAAATTAGCAGCAGATAGCAACTGCTTGTAGGGAATTATCAGACTAGATGCATGAGGACCTGCTAAATTCTCAATTTCACTGAGCTTTGTATGACTAGCTTGTACATCTGCTGCAACTAACGTTTGCAGCCTTCTTATGAACAAGCTGACCCCAAATGCTGCAGCAGCAATCTTGTTTCTGAAGCATCTCTTTCACAAGGTTTTCATGGCAATGCTAATGATGAAAGTATAACCACTGAAGGAGATAGGGATTCACTGAAAGTGAAGGCTGAGTGTCCTAGTTTTGATCTTGGATTTTGAACCATGTCCATTGCTTGATCAACTATATTGCTACTCTCAAGAGTCTGGATGGAGTGTGCAAGAGTCTCATGCCTATCACATGAAATCTGTACGGTTGAGCTATTGTTTTTATGTTGAGTGTTCTAGTGCCAAGTTCATTTGCAGCTCTCTGATCTAAAACTTTTTTAGTTAAGCAACATAATCAATGTATTTCCAGTGATCTTCAACATATTGAGGTACACTTATGATGCAAAGAAACTGAGATATGGGTCTATCCAGTTTCCTTTATCCCCTGTTCTTCTTAGTTCTCATCCAAGAACTTGTATAACTTGCTGTCCTTTCTTGACTTCAGCATGCTAAGCAAGGCCTTGAAGAGATGTTTGTTTTTGCTGGAAAATAGCTCAATATCAGTTCTTCTGTTCCTCTCAACATGAGTAGACATTGAAGTGGATCTTCGGAGTTCCGATGGAAACTAGATGTTCATGTGGGCATATAAGAGAACTGGTCATAAGAGATCATGTCTGCAAGACATGTCCAAAAAAAGTAAAGTTTAAAAGCTAAGCCACACTGAAGTTCACTGATGCCTACTTGTCTTTTGGCATTAGAAGGGTTTGGAGATGTAGATCTATCGACAAGAGAACCCGAACGTGTGAGTTGAAACTGAAATGGGGAGGCACGTTTTTCTGGTTAGGAAAAGTGTGGCTTGCATTAAGAGCTTGTTTGACTACACGACTTATGATACAATCATGGGTATGAAAACATGATGTAAATGCTATGTATGGTAATCTGGAGCTTTCAAGTCGAGTGTGCTGACCTGCTTTTTTGTTGGATGGAGTACTCGTGAATTTAAAGGTGCCGGCTAGGGAGGATCGTGGAAACTGTGTTGCCGAATGCAGTCTTCTGCATTAGGTTCCACTGTCAGAACCGGGTCTTTTCAAAGCTAGGATGATTAGCACATATTCTGTCAAAAGTTACCTGGCAAAGATACAGGAGTCTATATTTCTTGGATATATGCCTTCGGAAAGAAAAAATGCTATTAGTACGTCAGTAGTAGCATTTGATATTATTCTGTGACTCGTGAACTTTTGACATCTATTAGTCCAATCTCGTTCTGTGCAATGTGCATAGTGGTAGCTAGACTAGAAAAAGAGTCATACATTACCTGCAGACATTTCGCCATATACTGCATTTGTCATGCAATATAGCAGATTCTTGCTATCTCCACCGTCTTTAGCTTTTGAAACTGAAAGAAAGTTCTTAAGCATGAGCCAACTCCAAACTTTTGGTCTGAATAAACCAACGACAAATCTTGTGATCAGAAGCATGCCCGGTAAGATATATCGCATGTGGTGCTTCGGAGTTCTTATTGCTAGTGACTGCTGAGAAAGGCCTCCATGGTCTATGAACATCTCACACATTCGTAGTCTCTAGAACACATAAGCAGGTTTGAAAATTATATTATTTGTGAGAAAAAAAGTCAATGGTACTTATCATTGAAGCAGGATACGTTATGCTGTTTAAATATCTTTTGCTCTTCTAGTACAATGTGAATGTGATATAATCCAGCCGGCAACGACATGGAGTTTATCTGGAGTAATTTCAGATTTTCAAAAACTTAGTTCTTCCTGCCGAGTTGCAATTTGTTAGACCCTGCACATGGCGAGTCAAAGGGTATGGAAGCCCTTCCCATCCTTAATGCTATAAGAAAAAGGACAGCCTAATTATATAGCACACCTGTCGAACACGACAATCTGAGCTCAATTGCAAATGCCTCCTCAATCTTGTCATCCAAGAGATAGTTGACCTTATAAGTCATGGTTCCCAAGTGATCCACGGTGTTTATGAAAGCTTTCGTCGCATAATCTTTCAATGTGTTCACCACTCTACAATTTTATCTAGGTCATTTAATTAATGCGCAACAGGAAAAAAAATGCTCATCCAGTACACGACAATGAAGTGAAAACCTATATGTCTCACATTTGTTTCTGATCGTGTCTGTTGTAAGACAATTCAAAATAATTAGCTGCTGAGTAGAACTGCTTTCTAAGATCCTTCAAGTCCTGACCAGTGAAAAATGCTACAATTAGCACGCAAGACAAATCCAAACCTTTTCACCTTGAAATTCGAACGTAGACTAGATCACGAGGAATTTTATCTAATAGGCCAAAAAAGTAGAGAAAAGTAACTTGTTCATAAGCAAAGACAAATATGAAAATGAGTACAATCGAATTTTAAGGTAAACCCATCTATGTAAAGTACCTTCAAGCTATCTGAAAAGTTGAAACTCTGTTTCATGTGGAACTCATCATAATGTGAAGCTGCCTGAGTAGCAGAAACTGAAGAAGGCAACTGGAAAGCATCCATCATACCAAAGTTTAGAGTATTTTCATCTATTACAGTGAAGAAGAGGTAATCAAATTCAAATTCACATCCTCGGGCACTGCCTATCATTGTCAATTTCCAAGACATTGTCTTGTCCTAGTTCTAATTTTCCTTCTAACCAAGAGACATTTTCCTTCACTGATCTCTTTCATCGTCCAGCCAAATTATGCAAACGTATTTTCTTCAAATTGATGTTCTTCACATATTCTTATCTCAACCATTTCCTTCCAACAAAGCCGAGGGTAAAATCCTGAGATATTGCAATGCTCACAGAGTTCTTCACGTGCCGATGACAACAATTCTTGCCAACGCAAGCGAACTTTTCTTTTTGTTTCGACAATTCACGGATCATATAGAGCATTGCCAAACCGCAAGTCCAAAAAGAACAAGAGAAAAATTATCAACAGGAGAGTAAAAAGCGTAGGCAGCGAATATGAAGCTGACATTACCTGCTCTTTTCCCTTTTTATCACAACACAATCCCAAGCCTTGTTCCAGCTCACTAACATTCCTCGTTAAGGAAAAAAAAGAAAAGAAAAGATATCCAGATGGCCATAACCAGAATTAGTGATCTTCACCTTAAATCTCAATAATTCTTAGTCACTGTTTTTGCCCATAAGCCTCATGTATATGAGCATTTACTTCCGTCAATTAATTTAAGCTTTTACATATTGGGCATAAAAGGTAGATTCTCGCCAATCCAATCACCGCGTCCGTTCATTTGGCTTACAAGTTATATCATCCATCGATTTCTACACAAGGGTGTAACACACACGATGTTACAATTACAAGTTATTCTTATGCAAAGATCAAGTGTAATGTCTCTTCTTGATTGGGGTAATACAATCCTCTTTAATCACTATCACCCACCGAAAACATTAAAGTTTTTCATTTGTGAAAGATGTTGTGTTGGCGTTGCATTTGGTACTACACAATAAGTCAATTATCTACAAAGCCACCATACATCAGCTGTCGCTTGATGTTGGCTCAAGTCTTTTCATCAATGGAGCCCCACTACATTAAGACAAAAAAAAAAAAAAAAAAAAAATTAGAAAAAAAGGACATAGTTCATTTAAAATAAAAGATACTATTTACCCACATAAAAATCATGTATGGGTTGGTGATTTATAATGACATCGCCGTTAAAGTCACTGGGAGTTCCATCTAATATGCTTGCTGATGAATTCAGTTTTATTCTTCCACAAAATTTGTCAGACCATGCATGCAAATCCAACCATGGTGTCCAATTCAAGGATGGGCTGATCACATTCATCGGCGTACACACGGTCGATTATGCAAAATAATAGTCATCAATGGACTCTTTTAAGAAGTTAGAAGATGAATGATCAACATTTAATCTAATATAGACCAGCTCTAACTTATTTACTACATTTTCTATAGAAGTCTTAAATATTCACTAGTGGTCGACTGTGCATGCAAATACAACCATAGTGAGATTTTGCAATAGATCATGTAAATCCCATTAAAAAGTGAGGTGGCAAAATCTTTGCATTCGTGAACTTTTTGGTAGTGCTGCCGTCAAGATAGGAGATCGAGCAAAGGCTACACGGTAAAATGGAAACAAAACGTGTTGGACAGCGTACTTGTAAAGAAACAACAAAAGGCAACAATAATTTAGAAAATAATGGAATAAACACGACAAAAATATCTAAGAAATTGGAAACAGATGAGGTGGCAGGAATTCCTTGTCAGACCTTTGGTTGTTACGTAATCATACGATATAATGAGATTCGTCCATGATTATCACATTCCAACAGCAATGACTCCGTACATCATAGCAAGATCATTTGGAAGAGGCGGAACCGTTGTTGGATACCCACCCACTAAACTCCTTCCTCTTTCCTCGATCCGTCGGAAGTATAAATTGAGCATATTAATAATAACTTTTGTCGTTCTCTTCCAGTCGGAGGAACATCAGTTATCAGATGGGGGTAACAGCATCTAGCGACGATTTTGCCAGCTAAATCATGGATCATGCAAGACTATGAAGTTGCAAACCCCCGAAACATTGATCCCTGCTCAGTACTGACAGCTTTATGCAGCAAATGTAGAACGCGAAACTGCATGTTCGCAGAGCTCCATCTGGAGTTTAGGGTAAAAAAAGGGAAAGGGAAAAACATAACCTGATTTTTCTATGCCGTGTCCTCTGAATACCAACAATCAAGAGATGCAGAAGCGTTTAGCTGGTGCGACAACTACTTCAACCCTACTGAACTAAAAGTTAATTGAACTGAACACAAGCAACCCAAGTTGGCCTATTCAATTGACGTCACCAACTGTGCATAGATTCAATTATACCATAGCAACAGGTTAAACCTAATTGTATCTTGGTCTACTCATATGGTTTGACTAAGAGCGACGTGTGCATTTCCCGAGTTGTCCATTTCCATGTGACAACACTGACTCAATATCTGCTTCTTCCAAGCAGGAAGACAAAGGATAATATCCTACTGACCAAATACGTGTTTGACAAAATGCCATGGATATGAGTACTAACATGATCGCTGAGATAAATCCATCATAAATAAAGTTACATGCATTAAAAAGAATATCAAGTCTCTCGAGATGCCATTAGCACAAGATAACCAATCTTTTAAGTGTGCAAATACAAGTGCAAACCACCACACATGGCAGAAGGTCCTCAACAGTCCACTCCAACTCTCTTGCGTTACTCAAAGTCTGATTGATAAGCTGCAGGGAAGGAACTTCTGTCGAAGGTGTAGATTACTTTGCCTTCTGGAAATATACAAACCCACTCTTAATCTCTCACTCAGGATGTTCTTGCATTCCAACAGATATTGAAATGTTCAGGATCCGCATTGTAGCTTTTTACATGGATAAATTCTTCAAAACACTATGAATCTACTGTTTTACTATCTGCACCAGCATTTTCACGAGCACGAGGTTTAAGTATTGAGCCTCCCTTGCCAAGTTTGACCCCAGCAGAGCGACAGCAAGGGCCAAATGACACGTAGATATGGCAAATGTAAGTTTCGTATTTGTCTGTGATCCCAAGATAGGATAAACTATCATAATCATTGAAAAGGACATAAACTTGCAACTCCATAGAAGAGGTTTTATGAGAACCTCCAAAGGTCTGAATTGATGCAGGAGACTATGTTATCCTACTGAATTAATTAGTCAATTAGAATAGAATTCCAGGAAGAGAAAGCTAAAGTCCTCTCATTAATTTTACCTCCTTGATATATTCCGCAAGTTCTTGGTAAGAGGAGCATAGCAACATTTGCCGTGCATCACTAATTGACAAATAGTCATATGCTTTCTTGCCACATCTAGCAATTTCATCTCTGTTGTACAAAGGGAAAGAATAGAGTAAGCACACATAAAAGAATCTTCAAGCATGACAATCTCACTATTTGACTAAAACCTTGAAATCTAGATGGGTCACACTTCATGCTTCTATTTGTATATTGTGATGGTTGATAGCAATTTGTACAGGCCATGTACTCTTGTATTTTAATATAAAAGCAACAAAAAGCCACACAAGTGTATGACTCAATCATCCCATCATGGAAGGGGGAAGTGTGGGGTTCAAATCCCCACGTTCTTAGGGGGGATGGGGTGGGGACGCATAAGTTTCAGGAGTGGGCTTCGACTCCCACGCCTTGCAAGAGGCAGGGCAAAAGTCTGAGAGTGAGTGTAGAATAGGAATAGAATAGGACTGACAAAAAAAAAAAAATCATCCCATCAAAAATGCTATACATTTCCAAAAACACCTTCCGTTGCAAATATAGGAAGAGACATCTAATTTTATTGATTACTGATCTAGTCGTATCCAGTTGAAGCTAACTTCAAATCTTTTGACCGATTTATCATCTTAACAACAAAGACACAGTAATTACCTGACTGCCTTGGCCATGTTGGAAGATATGCGGCTAGACAGAATATTTAATTGATTCTGATCCGATTTGTACAGATCAATTAGAATTAAATCTAGGATAGATTGATTTGTGGGATATTTTATTTCCTTGTTCATACATTCTCTTGTACTATATTTACAAAGGATGTTCATTAATACATCATTGAAGACATAGAATATACAGAAACTTCTCTCCACTCTCGTGTTCTTCAATTCCTTTTATTTTTCTCTTCATATTCTTACATGGTATCAGAGCGGTAGAAGATTATATTGCTTCCGTTTTCTTCTCTTCATCGCTTCTGTCGAGTCTTCCTTTATCATGGCTAACAATCCGCCTTCAGCCTCTGGTGGACATCCGCAGCATGAAGATCCCGCACAAATCATAGAAAGCCGGGACAATGTCTCCTCTGTTGATGTCGCCAGATCTTTCGAACAACCTGTTCAAACTCAAGAAAATCGAAATTTTTTGGCTCAGTCAATTCTGGGGCAACCCTACTCGGTTCAGCCCATTCCGGGCCAACCCGACGGCAGCCCACCAACCGTAAGCGGGGCAAGCATGACCGACGGGTCGGGTGGAGCAAATGCGGGGCAACCCGATGGATCAAGTGGTTCGGGCAATGGAGGAAATCCATACCCGACCAATGCGGGTTATGGAACCGGTTCGAATCCGGGCATGGGAGCGAATCCCTACCCGGGTTTCTCACCCGGATTTTTGTCGTTTCTAGGGTCAATCTTCACCGGATGGCCAGAATCCGGCGACCCTCTGTTCGTCTCCACCGCCGATGGACCTGAACTGAAATTGATCAGCCAGCAACTTACCGGGCATGAAAACTACTCCAGGTGGTCGCAGGATTTCCGGCGCGCGCTGGTTACTAAGGACAAAGATGGATTCCTCGATGGAACCATCCCTGTTCCTTCAGACGATCGCCTGGCGCGACACTGGAGGAAATGCAATCAACTCGTCCGAACCTGGATCGGCAATTGCATCTCCACAGAGGTTGTGGCAGGACTTCCACCCAAAGAAGACGCTCAAAGGATGTGGGAAAATGTCAAAGAAATGTACGGCAAACTCGACCGTGCAAAATTTTTTTCGCTCATGCAGGAATTGAGCAATTTAAAACAGGGAAACATGACGGTCACGGCTTGTTTCAACAAGCTATCGTCTTTATGGAACGAACTGGAAGCCGTGGAAGAAAAGCTCGAAGGCCCAGAATCAACATTAAAACAGTATCGTTCCATCAAAGAGAGGGAGAAGGCAACACGTTTTTTGCTAATTTTGAACGAAAATTACATCACCTTTCGCTCACAAATTCTGGCCATGGACCCTATTCCCCCGATCAGACGGATCTATCAGTTGGCTGTGCAGGAGGAGAACCAACGTCTCACGGAGCATGCAAGGAACGGCGAGAGCATCGCTCTTGCAGCCCGCGGAGAACGACGAGAGGGACCAACAAAAACCCTAAATCGAGAGAGAAGAGGCGGATTAGGGTTTGTAGGAGGAGAAGTCGCGCGGTCCTTTAAAAGGGACAGCATCAACGGCCGAGATTTGTTGCGCGGATCGGACGGATCGAATCGTGTATGCAGATCGAACGGGCTAGATCGTCCTCGCGGATTGGACGGTCCCCTTTTGCTTGAAAGCGCAGATGAATCCGACGGTGGATATGATTCCACGATTAAAGGAGTGGACGGCCAGATTCTTGCCACGTCATCAAAAAATTTTCGGAAAAATTTTAAAGCAAAGGGTAAAATGTTTTGCGATTATTGCAAACGTCCTAACCACATGATTGACAGCTGTTGGAAATTACATGGAAGGCCTGGCGAAAAGGAGAAGAAAATATCATCTGCCTATCAAGTGACTGGGCTCACCGGCAAAAATGCTGACCAACCTATCTCTTATGGTCAATATCAACAATTGATGCATGCTCTGCAGAAATTGGACACCTCCAACAAGGGAGGAAGCTTCTCAGGTATCTCACATTGCCTCATTAATTCAATTTCAAGAAAGGCATGGATCATTGACTCAGGTGCCAGCGATCACATTGTTTGTGATAAAGGATTATTTACCAGTCTAAATGGGAAATTAATTCTTCCTGTTTTCGTGCAATTACCAAATGGAAGCATCACACACGTGAATGTGACAGGAACAGTAAAGCTTAACGCTCAAATTACACTTGAGAATGTCCTTTATGTCCCAGAATTTCAGTTTAATCTTATTTCTGTCTCACGGGTATGCAAGGACAATTCATGCCGGGTATTCTTCGATATTGACACATGCTTCTTTCAGGCCCTTTCGACTGGCAGATTGATGGGCTTGGGTAAACTTTCTGAAGGCCTTTATTACTGGACTCACTTCCCAAGTAATTTCAATTTTTCTAGTACTCCTTTCAATAAGAAATCATTGTGTAATTTGACTACCAATGAAAGGAATTTCAATATGCATTTAAGGATGTGTCATAGTACTTTTTTTCCTTATGCACAATGTCCCATATGCCCCCTTGCCAAACAGTCACGCCTTCCATTTCCTTTAGGAAGTGCTCGTGAAAATGAAATATTATCATTGATTCATGTTGATATATGGGGCCCCTATCATACAATCAATCACGATGGGTCTCGTTATTTTCTCACTATAGTAGATGATTGTTCTCGTGCAACATGGATATTTCTAATGCAGTCTAAGGGTCAAGCTTATCCGAATTTGAAGAAATTCATTATCTTTTCGAAAAATCAATTCGGAAAATCTATTAAGAAGATCCGAACTGATAATGGAAAGGAGTTCTTCAGCCATGATTGCATTTCATTATTTTCATCTCATGGGATTCAACATGAAAGTTCTTGTATATACACTCCACAACAGAATGGGGTGGTTGAGCGTAAACACAGGCATCTTCTGGAAGTTGCTAGAGCTCTTAAATTTCAAGCAACAATTCCAAATGAATATTGGGGAGAATGCATTCTTACAGCAGCCTATCTTATCAATCGAATGCCCACTCGGGTCTTACATGGGAAAACGCCTTTTGAAGTACTATTTGGAAAGGCACCAGATCAAACACATCTCAAAGTCTTTGGATGTCTCTGTTATGCAGCTATAGTGGGGTCTCGCGACAAATTGGATCCTCGTGCACGTCGCTGTGTTTTCATGGGGTATCCTAATCTACAAAAGGGATACAGAGTCCTCGAGCTATCTACTAAGGAATTCTTTGTAAGTAGAGACGTTTTATTTCATGAAAATGTTTTTCCTTTCAATGAAAAAACTCTCTCTCATGAAGAATCCGATGCCTTGAGTGTTCCTCATCGGCTTGTGATGGATGATACAACACATCAGGATCTTAATTATATACCGGTGGCAGTGCCTACTCATGATCATTATGTTCAGATGAATCCCTCTGAAGTAGGACCAATTTCTTATGGGAATCAGGCTCCTACAGATATCTCAAGGAATCCACCTACAGATTCTTCTGTTAATGAAGAAATTGAAGAAATTCTTCCTACACCAACTGGGGAACCAACACCTCCACTTCCGAGAGTAGATCCTCCACGACGTTCTAGTCGAGCTACACGACCTCCTACTTGGACCAAAGACTATGTATGTGCTACTTTCGAATCTCCAGGTATCAAATATCCAGTTTCGTCCTATGTTTCATTCAATAATTTATCATCAGAACATAGGTGCTGTATAAGTAGATTATCTTAAGATAAGGAACCTGCTAGTTACAATGAAGCATCTGCTGATCCAAGATGGCAGAAGGCCATGGAGGCAGAATTGTAGGCCTTGATTGATAATAAGACCTGGGATCTTGTCACATTGCCAAAAAATTGTAAACCCATTGGCTGCAAATGGGTGTACAAAATAAAATATCGAGCTGATGGCTCCGTTGAAAGATTCAAGGCACGCTTAGTGGCCAAAGGCTTCACTCAACAGGAGGGATTTGACTATCACGAGACATTCTCACCTGTTGCCAAAGACGTCACCGTATGATCTTTTTTTTACAGTTGCAGCTATTCGTGACTGGTCTCTACACCAGATGGACGTCCATAATGCCTTTCTCCACGGAGATTTGGATGAAGAGATATATATGGAGGTTCCTCAGGGATTACGGAGACAGGGGGAGAAGAAAGTATGTCGTCTCCAAAAATCCCTTTATGGGTTGAAACAAGCTTCCAGGCAGTGGTATGCAAAATTTACAAGCGCCCTTACAACAGCAGGGTTCCAACAGTCCCGATATGATTATGCCTTATTCACACGGACTGAAGGTATGCGATCCATTTATCTGATGATATATGTTGATGATATTCTTATTATGGGAAATGATGAAGGAGCCATAGGGGATTTTAAGAAATATCTGCATGCAATTTTTCATATTAAAGACTTAGGAGCACCTAAGTACTTTCTTGGCATTGAAATTGCCCGTTCTGAACAAGGGATTTCGCTAAGTCAGCGAAAGTTCATATTGGAGATTATTTCAGAAACAGGTTTATCAGGTTGCAAGCCAGCTGTTATTCCCATCGAACAAAACACGAAATTGACCACAGCAGATTATGATAAGGGAATTTCTCAAGAAGATGACTTTATTTTGGAAGATCCATCGAGCTATCAAAGGCTTGTCGGAAAACTTATATATCTGACAATGACTAGACCCGACATCTCTTATGCAGTGCAGACTCTTAGTCAATTCATGCACAGTCCAAAGCAGTCACACCTGAATGCTCCATATAAAGTTGTGAAGTACTTAAAAGGATGTCCAGGTCTTGGGATATTAATGTCCAGAAGATGTAACATGGAGATAACAACATATTGTGATGCAGACTATGCAACTTGTCCCATGAGTCGAAGATCTCTCACTGGATATTGCATCAAGCTAGGAGATTCCTTACTCTCCTGGAAGACCAAAAAGTAGCCTACACTTTCTCTATCTTCAGCTGAAGCAGAGTATCGAGCTATGGCCAAAGCTACTTGTCAGATAGTATGGATTCGAGGTCTTCTTAAGGACCTTGGAATACAGGTACAAGGGGCAACAAAGCTGTTCTGCGATAACGATGCAGCTCTTAAACTTGCAACAAACCCTATTGTGCATGAGAGAACAAAGCATATAGAGGTTGATTGCCACTTTACACGAGACAAGATCTTAGAAGGAGTCATTGAAGCGAGAGGAATTGGAACAACTGAACAGCCAGCAGACATTTTCACCAAGCCTCTATGTTAAAGACAACATGTATATCTTCTGAACAAGCTAGGTGTCTTAGACATATACAAGCCACCAGCTTGAGGGGGAGTGTTGGAAGATATGCGGCTAGACAGAATATTTAATTGATTCTGATCCGATTTGTACATATCAATTAGAATTAAATCTAGGATAGATTGATTTGTGGGATATTTTATTTCCTTGTTCATACATTCTCTTGTACTATATTTACAAAGGATGTTCATTAATACATCATTGAAGACATAGAATATACAGAAACTTCTCTCCACTCTCGTGTTCTTCAATCCCTTTTATTTTTCTCTTCATATTCTTACAGGCCAGAAGATCCATAAAATAAACATAAGTCTCATGAGGCACCATCTGCCTAGCTCTCAAAACACGATTATAGGCCCTTTCCATGAAAGATTGCTCCAACTCAACAGCATGCTTGATGCAAGGATTCTCCAAGGCAGCATATGAAAGCAATTCAAGTTCGGTATGGAACTCAGCTATTCTATTCTGCACAAGGAGTCTCAACAGGTTGAGACCTGAAATAGGGTACTCTTGAGGACACTGTCCTAAAGTTGGGACGGACATCCTTTCTTGTAAATTCCACTACCTGACCAAGACCAACCTCCTCAGATGCAGGGGTATATACTTCCACAATGTCGTTAGATTCCCCAAAGAATATAATCGCAGCTTTTCTGAATAGGCAATGCGGAATTTATCAGAAAAATGGAGATACTCCAAGAGCATACAATACATCTCTTTATAAACCAATCTTTATAAGTGGAAGTTGTTTGTGAGAAAGAATTGGATGAATGTGATTCGCCTTCTCGATGAACATGCAAAGTACTCAGCTTTCGTTGCAAGTCATCAGCAAGAGTATATAATAATACATCCCTTTGTAAATCAATCATATCTTTAGCATTCTTCTTTAACTATAATAAAAACTCCAGGACCTTGCAAAGTAACAACTAGGGACCATAGGAAGAGTCAGCTTTGATAAAATAAGCTTACCCATTTAATTTTATAATTTTTATCGACGAAAAGTCTTAATGGGAACTTCATCAAAATTCTCGACATAAACACGAAGACATGACATATTTTTCACTGTACTAAAATGAAATGCAAGAGATTTCTCCTTACAAATTGAATTTTATGAATGAGTGCTTCAAAAATACTTGTTATGTATCCACTCAAAAAATATTTCATTTTACCATTGTTTTCTCATGTTATGTATCATTAGTACATTGAAAATGAAATTTTTTTTTCCTGTTAGGTATGATTAATAAGTATTGGGGATTGAATGTGTTAAGGTGAATCCTAACCATTCTAAGAAAATAACAATCAATATATTGAAATTGCGCAATCAACTATAATCGAAAACTAAAGCGCAAGCAGCAACCTAGCATCGTTTCTAAAAAAAGAATAAACGTGTCCAAAAATCTTATGGTGAAGTTTTAAAGGCTTATTCAATTGAATTTCAATTTTCTAAGAATTTTTCACCTTTTAAGAGAAAACTACTCAAAATGCTAAATTTTAAGATTTTTCCAAAGATATCTAAATTTTCTGAATTTTTATGAATTTCCGGATTTTTTTTAAAGAATTTCGTTTTTTTTTTTTTTTTATAGAATTTTTAATTCTTAATTTTAAAGGATTTATTCAGAAAATAAGGACTGGACCCGGCCCGAACGTAGGCTGAACTTGACTCTCGGGCTTGGGCCACGACATGATTGGGCTTGTTTAAAGCTAACCCATTTCTAAAAGAAAACCCATCCAGCCTATTTGATAGAAATTAAGCACACTAAGCCCATCTCGCTAAGCTCAGCCCAAGCACGTCTAAAGATAAAACCAGCCCGACTTTACCAACCCCAGCTCATTAAACCTATTTAAGCCCAAAGCCTATTAAGCCTAATTAAAACTAAATAAGCCCAACGTACTCATTCGTCACTCTCTCTTCAATTTCTCTTTTTTCCTTTTTGTTCTTTTTATTTCCCTTTTGCCTGCATCTTCTTCCCCATCGCAGGTCTCCTTCCCGAAGATTTCCTCACGAGACCTTCGCTCAAAGCCTCTCCACCGGTGAACGCCACACAAGAATTTCATCGCACGAACCCACGCCGGAGATCTAATCGATCCGACGTCAACACCTAACGTCGCCGACCATCACCATGTCATCTTTGCCAGTCACTATTCCGGCTAACGCCCCCACTCATTCCGGCGACAGTAAGAGCTCATCGGAAACATGCGTCAAGAAACAGACGCCATAGCAACAAAGAAAACACATATATGCACGCCGAGACACAAAAGAAAGGACTGGCTATAGCGGCCTCTAACCGCGGGCTCCTCCGGCGAAGGGTGTGGATTTTCCGACGAGAAGACGTTCATCCATGGCCGACTCGGGCATCAAACGGTACGCCACAAAATCAAAGGGAAACCCAGATTCAGTGATAATGCAACAATACTACAACAAACCGAGCGCGAAACGAAGAGTTCAAGCATCGATTTATGAACTCGAATTCGGTGCTTCATTCGAGCATTTTGTCAAACGGTTGATGTGCGATTCGGAATCCCATTTTCAAGTTCAGATTTAACATAGTTCGTGGCATAAAACCAGCATATTAAGCTCTAAATCAATGCTATTGGAAACAAATCAGTATGGGTTTTGTACAATTTGCCCAAAATCTCGTCGTTTCGGTCTCACGTTCTCGAACTTAATAAGCGAGGGAAAAGCGGAGCGTCTCCGGGGTTAGCTGGCTCGGGAGCTAGCTGCGGCGAACGGCGACGGGCGAATTGGCTTCTGCAGGAGGTCGAGGCGACTCAGACGAACCACCGGCGAAGGGGGAGAAAATCTCTCCCTCTCGGTCTCTCTCTCTCCGCTTCCTCTCTATCTCCAGTGAGCCCCCTCAGGCCGAACGTCCTCTCTCTCTTTTAACGACCTCCGGCAGGTGCGCATGGCTTCTGCCACCACCGGCTTGCCGTAGCCAGTTGATACCTGACCCAGAAATCGCGCTGCCATCCGCCCTGCTCGCGCCCTGCTCCTGGACGTCGCTCTGTGTTGCAGAGGCGTGGGAGAGATGCGAGGGAAGGAGGTGGCTAGACAAATCAAAGTACAGATGGATGGCTTGATCGGTCTGCAATAGTCAGCCCAATTCGGTGACAAGTGGGGTTTGGTTTGCTCGTTTTCAATCTTTCAAGGAGGTGGCTAGACAAATCAAAGTAGGTTGTGATGAATTCTTTTCTACTTTGGTTTAGAGATGGCTAAATTAGGACTATCGTTCCCTACAATCACGATCACATTTTATCGTCTATCATTTAGCATTCAATTGAAAATCCTTAGGAGACTTTACATCCCCAACAGTGTGAAGGTTTTTGCTCAATTATGCTTTGACCACTATCTTATGTTGTAGATGAAACATCTCAATATAAAGATAATTTTCGCGTAATGGAATCAAAGATGCAGATTTAGTTTATACGATATGCAAAATTAGTTGGTAATTTCCACTAAATCACAATGCAATAGGAAATTGTATAGGCAAAATCTCGATCAATCATGGCACAATTGGGAAAATTGCATTTATAGGATTGATGAAGCCTCGATATCTAGGAGTGTTGGAACCAAATCGAGAAATGAATCGAGCTGAACTGAAATTTCGTGCATTTTTTATTGGGTTCGATTTCTTATTCAAATAATGGTAAAAATCATATTTCTTGTTACCTGTTCAAATTGTATTGGTTCGATTTGATTTGGTTAACTAAATCGAACTAATAAAATATAAAATCACACTTATAGACAATAGTCTCTCTCTCGCTCGTCTTCTTCTCCGCTCACCAGGAGACGACGACGCTCTTCAACATCGTTCACATTCACCTCTCCACCATAGCCGAGGAAGTTGCCGTTTTTACCCTTTCGTGCACACGAGAGGGAGAGACCCGCGAAACTCGAGTTCGTCGAAAGAGAAAATCTCGCTCACCCTTCTTTCTCCCTAACCGCTCGAGAAGGGACGTCGCATTTCTTTCATTCGACATGGATCCGGGTTTCCTTTTACAGATTCTCTGAGGAAAAAAAAAACGAAAAATATTTCTGGAGTGGAAGAACAACTGGCAGAAACTGATTCGCGGAATGATTTCCGATGCTCTGAGAGATTGTCCGCTATATGGATCGTAGCCGCTTCATCGCCGGTACTGATTTGGTTCGTAGACAATAACTGAAGTTGTCTTCCTTGACTCGTAGCTTCGTCCCTTTTGCTCATATAACCAGGTTAAAATACTCGTAGTCTCCAAACCTGCGCTTAGCACGCGCGATTTCAGTCCCCAGAAGAACGCTTGCGATGTGTTTGATAAAATGCCCAAGCCAGCTTTTCACCGACCCATCCCAGCTCTCAGCAACCCCTGGAGCCAGAACAATAGAGTACCCAAGCTGAGGAGGAAGAACAAGTTTACCCAGCTGGAGATGAAGAACTAGAAGAGCAAGAACCGCCAGAACTGGAAGGAGTAGAAGGAGAAGAGGAAGAGAATGAGCAGAGTGTCGACGGTGTGTACAGTCAACTGAAGGAGAATCAGGTCAAGAGGACTGAGTCCAACACCAGAGAAAATATTGGGTGGTCCCGGACCTCCGCATCTCAAGCGAGATTATGCCAATGAGGAAGCTCCCGAGGAAGATGAAAAAATCTGCGAGCGTGTCTGCTTTTGCGGATTTCGAAGAAGACGACGTCGTGGAGGCGTGTCGACCAGTTACGGTGAGGAAAGAATTTGGTTCGGTTCAGCCAAAAAAAAGTGAGAAAAAAGAAGAAGGTTAAAATCGAAAATCCGAACTGAATCGCATTTGGTTTATATTGCATTGGGTTCGGTTTAGCCATTCGGTTCGATTCGATTTGATTTTTCAAGAAAACTAAATCAAACCAAATCATTGATATTCCTAGATATCTCTCATAAATAAATAAAAGCATGTTACTTAAATTAATTATCGTTTGGCTGTATTCCAATGAAAAGAATAGTTACGGCTACAAAATCAGAAGGGCGGCACTCACTAATGCTAGAGCTCAACAAAAAAGAGAGAATCATTGAATCACGCATGATTTATTAGTTTAAGCAAAAATCAACGGCCAGGATTAACTAATGGCTGATTGATGAGTGATGAAGATGGGTGGGCCATGTCAAATACCGTGGCGGGAAGCAACTGGTGCTCTTGCCATGATTTATCTTTAAATTTGTTATTATTTAATTAATAAAAACTCATATCATTCTTTTGACACATTCTAATCATCTATTCATGTTCATAAACATGTCACATAAGAGAGACATAATGAAATATTTTTTCTGTATTTCATAAATATTCCATCCAATAATTCTATTGCATATATAAAAAGGATAATCTAATGAAACATTTGCGGGTACCATACACAGAGACTCATTCCATTCAATTTATGCATCTAATGTACAATATATACTTTCATGTAATATATTTGATAAGATATATACCCGAGAAATTCTATAAAGGATTGCGATACAACCAATTTTAGCTAAAATATAGTGAAAAGATGATTTTGTGTTTTTCGTTTTCCGCATCTGCTATAATACAAGCCAACGCTCCCTTTTTCTCTCTCCTGGACGGCTAGGGCCACCCCGACCACCCACATTGGTGTCTCTGTGTGTCACCACCGGCTCTTCCAATGCTCATCATAAAGGTCACCAGAACATTCAATTGTGGGGACTCCTTGAGGTGCCCCCTTCAAGTCGGGACATTGCATGATCGCTAATCGAGAAAGATGAGGCATGGCTCCTTCAATGACCCTCCACTCCTCCAAATTATACAGATCACGGATAACTAAATGCTTAAGTTGAGGAAAGCCTCCTGTAGAGCAAACCATTTCCTTTCCCTCAAAAGCATCATATAATATGAGAACAATCAAGTGATGCAGGTTCCCCAATATTGGCATCGGATCTTCTTTGAGTTTGGAGCTAATTAAGGCCAGCTTCCTCAGTTGCTGGGGTAGATTTTTATATTCCGGAAACTTCTCTATATTTCCCCGTAGAAACAGTTTACAGGAATGACAACAGCTTGACATTATACTCAATTCGCTTTCGGTGAATAGAAAGCTAATGAATGTAAAAGATGAGGATTGAAGATGTTTCAAATTGAATTTAGCAAGTTGTGGAATTGTCTTCAAGTCATCAGTACCATACTCGCCGATGATAGTTAGTTTTTGTAGATTGGTCAATTTTCTTAAATCGTTCACATCACACATCTTCAAAAAAAAGTTTCTCAATATCAATAGGCTATTTAAAGTGTCCAACCGCAACTTCTTCTGATCCCCAAAGAATCTCTTCTTAACAGCTAAATAGAGAGGAAGACGGAGATACCTTAACCTTCTCATCTTCCACAACACATTTGGCACAATTACCTTTTCATATGGAACCACATGAATGTCCAAGAATTCCATATATACAAGGTTTCCCAAAGATTGTGGCAAGCCCTTGAAAGAACTTTCTGCTAAACTTAGGAATCTTAAATGGACCAGGTTTCCCACTGAATTAGGTAAATTTCCTCTCATATCATAAAGACGCTCGAGCTTCAAAACTCTGAGAAACTTACAGTTGGTGAAAAAAGGTTGAAGTTGCTTCCACTTCCCTCGACCAAATCCGAAGAACATGAGAGTTCGAAGGTTGAACATAGTCCTTCCTATTGGTTTTATGCTCGAAATCATGCTTCCTTTGCCACTCATGTGCAAATTGAGAGAAAGCCTTCGTGTTTTGCAAGTTGAATTGACTTCTCTAGCCATCGAAGAAGAACAATCCTCCATCTGATTGTCCTGTTGAATATTAAGAATGCCTAGAAAGCTCTCTTGCATAGCCTTGGAGATGCATAAGTCTTGCATCAAGTCATGGAGGTGGCAAGCTTTGATCTTTCCACTCAAATTGAATTGTACTTGAACCATCCCCCTATTAACCAACTCCATTAAATATTGTTCTGCTACATCTTTCATTGGAATTTCTCTCTCTTCCTCATATGCATTTAGTGACACAAAGCCTTCAGCAATCCACATGTGAAAAACCTTCATTGCAGGGATTTCTACATCCTTCAAAATGCTACCCAAATACAAGAAGCATGGCTTTAAATGCCATGGTAGGTCGTCATAGCTTAAGGCTAACACCTTTGATACATCACTCTTATCACTAAAATGCATATTGATCTTTTTGTAAACTGTCTCCCATTCATTGACTGCTAGAAGTCCACCAAGCACAATGATAGCCAAAGGTAATCCTCCACACTTCTTAAGGAGTTCATCTCCCAATCTCTTCATGTCTTGAGTGATTACTACACAATATCAGGCAACAAATTGCAACTCAACAATCATTGGAAAATGCACTTGTAATAAGAAAATTACTTCAAGGACACATATATGCTGCTTTTAGACAGATAAGTAAGATGCTATAGTTCTTTATAATTTACATTTCGTTCATACTTTTGTAAGGGAAAAATAGGGAACACAACAAACCTCCTATATCTGTCTCCATCTATGCTTGGAAGATCAAGAAACCTAAGTTAAAAAATTGAATGCATCGTTTTTGTCATATGTGGCTTGAATGAAGTGACCAAGCAAACGTAAAACAACAATAATCCTACTCAATGATAAAAGATGTAAACAGTGCAAGGATAACTCGAGTGATTCCCGTAACTTGAATGTGCTGCTAATCTCCTGCACAAATTCTAGTGAAATCTTCGTGTTGCCATTCTTTTTTGTTGCATAACGATTCACAATTTTACTAATAATCCTAGCTCTTATTGTTAAACCAACTATCCACAAATGCAACAAAGTGGACTTGAGATGAAGCCAATGAGAGAAGTGACATAGCTAGGGTTCACATTATTTAATATTTCCTATGGTAAAAGGACATCTGGAGTGCCAAAACTTGATATGAGGAACACTTAAATACCAAAAGTTACGAAAGTAACACTTAAATGTTAAATTAGAGTAAAATGGATCAGTTAACTGTCAACGGCAAAAAAATCCAGCAAAAATGCTAACGTTATGATTTCCTAGTGAGACAAGTGCAAAACAACGTCGTTTTGCTAACATGGTTATATAATTAATATAAATATAAATTAAATTAAATTTAAAATTAAATATATTTATATACTAATTTGAAAAAAAGAAAAGAGAGAGGAAGAAGACGAAGATTGTAGGTGGTGAGGGCTCAGCACTCGCCTTCTGCCTCCTCCACCTTTTTTTTTCTCTTTTTTTAATTAAAATTTTTGTAAATATAAATATTTTAATTCAATTAATATTTATATTAAAATTCAAAAAATAAAAAGACAAAACGACGTCATTTTGGTTCTTCATTCTTAGCTCTCCTCCACGTAAGTAAGTTATATTATTAAAAAATTATCATATAGGATTTCCAACTACAAAACACTCAAGTTTTTTTTTTTTTTTTTTTTTTTTTTAAAGTGGTACTTAAGTGTCACTTTCATTTTTTTTAGTATTTAAAAAGTTTTTTGTAAATATAAATATTTTAATTCAATTAATATTTATATTAAAATTAAAAAAAAAAAAAGACAAAACAACGTGAAATTTTTGGTTCTTTCGGTTTCTGAAATAGAAATAGAAATAGAAAATTTTTTTTCTCAACTTTTCAATTTAGTCCAAAATATTTTAGACTGAAATAGAAATAGAAATAGTTAATTTAGCTCTCCAATATTGATTGAAAATCTTACCATGTAAGTAAGTTATATTATTAAAAAATTGTCATATAGGATTTAACTATTTTTTTAATCAACTACTTTCATTTTTCTTTTATAAGGAAAAGAGACTTGACATGAAAATATAGATTTTGATAATAAATTTTTAAATAATCCTAGTGTTGATAATTTTGAAAAAAATTGGTGACGATTTTTGAACACGGTGAGGATATTTTTAACAAAATTTGGAAAGAAATTGGAATTAGACTTGAAGTTAGGATTTGGGGGAATAGAAATTGAGAAATTGATTTTGAAATCAATTTCTGTTTGAAAGTTTTGGCACTCTAGATGTCTGACACTCTAAATCTTATCAAAATCACTTATTATGTTGGCCATATGAAAGCTACTCGATATTTATCCTCATCAAAGGAACAAAGGAGCAATTTGGATGTTTGTTTAGAGGTACAATTGTTAGCTATTTAGAAACAAGAGGAGCATATGATTCTCCAAATATTGAAATTATGGTGCCTAATAGTCCATATATCAATAATTTGAATTTCACTGTAACTATCAATTCATAAATTGTTAAAACTTCAAAAATATCATACTGAAAGCAATGAAGTACCTGGTATTTGTACCTCCATCTCTAATTGTCTTGCAATACCTTCTACAACTTGGCCTGTAGTAATACCTTGACCAACTTCATCAGCCAATCCTGTGGTAATAACGGAGGTGCGAAAAATGAAAATCAAACAAGCAATATAATCTCTTGAAGCTATTGTACGTAAGGATAATAACCTTAGAGAAGTCCTACTTTTCGTTTTAGGAAACCCCCGCTTTATCAACAGCTCCCAACTCTCCTCGTTTGATAAGCATTGAAGTTCATGGAGAAAAAAATGAGGATCGATATACTCCGCTACTTCTTTGTTGCGGGTTGTTATCAATAGTTTGCTTCTTGTGTCCTTGATCGGGAATGCGGCTTGAAGACCGTCCCATGCTTGTTTGGTCCAAATATCGTCAAGAACCACGATACATCTTTTCTGTTTCTGGGTCATGTATAAAGTTTCTAACAATTCATCATCTCTCATCTTCATAACCATTTCTCTATTATCAGGGATCAACTTAACAAGAATTCCCTCCAAGATATCTCTAAGGTGGTATTCTTGAGATATGCAAGTCCAAGCAAAACCATCGAAATGGTTCTTCACTTCGTCATGAGTGAAGACTTTTTTAGCAAAGTGTGGTTTTACCCAAACCACCCATTCCCCATATAGAAACAACTCTTTGCTGTTTTCCATCCTTCAGCTCTTTCACCAACACCTTAATACTATCTTCCCTCCCAACAAGATCCTCCTCAAAATGGGCATAAGTACGTTTTGGTGTCGAAGCTCTTGACCGTTCCCGCTCGCCCTCTTTCACAGAGTGTATGCCATAATCCCGCATACTTGTTCTTATATTGGAGATGCTGGATTTTAAGCCCTCAATCTCTGTCCCCACCACATGAACCTGCAAGCACATGCACTTCGCCACGAAGCAAGCATATGCTCTGGCCATGTTTTGTCCCTTCTTCGGCACGACTCTGAGGGTGTATCCCTCGACGACGTCCTCGGCATCATAGGCAATGTCTCGGAGTTGTGCAACCCATTCTCCAACAGCTCGGTCGTGCTCTCGTTTTGTGTCCGCATCCCCCAGAAAGCACTGGATCAACTTCAGCTCCTTTTGTAGGTCCTTGATCTTGCCCTCCACTCCCCACAAGAATTTGGCCTCGTCGATGAGCAGCTTTCCTATTGTTTGCCCCACGGACGAGACAACAGACTCGGCCATTGGTATTGCACTACTTGATTATGATCACTGGAGATTATGACAGAGAATGACTTTGAGAATTCGCTGCCGATACGTTAACGAGCTCTGAACATATGGGCCCGCGAGTTTAGCAGAAGAGAGAAAAGGAATGAGTACTTAGAATGTTGCGTATTGCATTGATAATGCATAGTCTACATCCACCGAGGCAAGAAAAGCAACCCCAAGAAGAAAAGAATGGAGTAATGGGGAAGTTTACAGGCATATATTCTCTCCGCAGGTAGAAGAAATGCTTTGTCGCTATAGTTACAGACGCAAGAGAATCACCCCCAACTGAATGTAACTAAATTTCTCAAAAGGGTTATGATGATGCTTTCTTGTTTGAAGGACGAATCGTGAATTTGCTTGACCAGCAATCACGAATACGATGCTTTCTTGTTAGAGCGGTATCACTCTCGCGGCAATCACCCGCAGCTCTCAAAATCCCGAGGAGATCTTCATCTCCATCCTCCCCCAAATGCAGAAATCTTCTTCATGCTCCGACGAAATGGAACGTCACCTTCACAAAGCAACTCAAGCAGAAGCGCAAGGTCTATCGCAACGGCTTCCCCTCTCTCCACTCCTCCACCGAAAAAGGTGCGTTCCCTCTCTCTCTCACTACTGATCTCCTCTGCCGTTCATGTCCTGCTCAACTCGATCGGTGAATTTAGTTACCTTCGATTGGGCTTGAACGTGAGTCGGTTTGGTTGGCTTGTCTATGTCAAAACTGCAGTGGCAATCGATTCCCCTGATTTAGCTCGCTCGATCAGACTAGATAGCAACAGCTCGATGCTGCTTAGAATTTCGATTTTGACTGTCCTTGCGGATTGTTCTGTTCTGCGGTTTCAGTCATTGTGTTCTCCGTGATTGAGCTTGTTCTGAGTAGATTAGGCCATTTGGTGATTGATGGTTGGATGATTCAACAGGTCATGCTGTATGACGACAGCAAGCAGATGTTGGAATGCAGGATCTTGAAGAATGATGAAGTTGTTTGTTGTGGTGAGACACTGACGTTCAGTGCTTATTTGATTGACGTTGGAGAGCATGAAGGAGGGCAAAAGCCTCTAGATGATACTTATAGTCATGGACGGGGAAAGAAAGTTCCTAACCGAACAACTTCGCTTCATAGAAACAAGTTCATGAACGTATCTGATTGCGCCGGTATTGTCTGTTCTTCATGCTGGTGTCTCTATTGGTTTGATGTTTGACAACACATTCTAGTACATTCGCAATGTTGTGATCGTCTACAGGTGTTATTGTATAATCCACTTCGCTTACGTTTTAAGAAATGAGAAGATCAAAGTGGAGAAAGATAAACAGCAGACAATCAGCCTCAGCCCATCACAGAAAATTATTAGAGGTTGGCGATGAAATCCTACATAATCTCTCTTAATTGCATGTAAATACTGGGTACAACAACTCAGCATGCATTTTCTTTTCTTTTTCGATTTCCAGAATTCAAAAAGAACGAAATGAACAGGTATGGTATATTGCAGGCTAGTCTGAACTCAAGGACATCGAGTATGACAGTGAGTTTGGACTTTTGCTGACTCATCTATGCTTATGCCTGGCCGTGTCCTTCTCTTGATGTATCTCCTGGATTGTGAATCTGTTCTTGATTTTCTTTCGGGTACAGTTTCTGCACATCTTTATATTGCATACAGAGTCTTTTCAAGGTCAATAAAGATTCTCTCAACTCTGATGCTTTGTCCATCAAGTCTTCTCAATCAAGGTGGTTTCATATATTTTCATGGCTTCTCTTGAAAATCATTGGAGCTTTTTGGGATATATCCAAACTTCCCTCAGAAAACCGGTCTTGATGTTCTTTATGCAATTATATTCAAGAGTGTTATTGTTGTCTCAGCACTGCAGTTGATATGATATTCCTTTTGACGTGGATTGGTACGCCTTGTATCCAACTCAATTAACTCAAAAGTTGAAGAAATATCATGATGGCTTCTTACGTTGTACGAGCAGTGGATCTATGTCTCGGCAGGTCAAGCACTACAGTCTTCATCTCTTTCTGTTTTTCACCCTTAGATAATACCAGCTATCTTGTTGCTGGATTAAATTTCAGCTCTTCCTTCCTTTATTAGTTGGTTTTCCTCTTCATGACATATACCTTTCTCAGCAGATTAGTGAAATTTTTTTGTCAGGATAAATATGGCTCAGATTATTGAAACCTTATTTGGGTCTTTTACCAGGTTTTCTTGTATGATATGAGCTGGAAACATTTCGATGGCAGATTCCTGAACAAAGCTGAAGAAGCAAGCCCTGGGGAGATGATGGAATTTCCTGGTCATTTGGTTGAAGTTGGCAACAGTGAAGCAAACCATGAATCTTTGAGGGATCTAAATGCATGTGGAAACAGTTTCAATTCTCTTCGCAAATTAATACGCAAAAGCAGCACCATAATGTTACTAATATTAAATCCGCTTTAAAAGGTACCTGGAATACAGTTCAATTTGATCTATTTCCTTGTGTTCTATAAAGTGTTTATTTTTCCCGTTTAGTCTTTATATGAAGGTAATATGCCTTACCTCCTAGCCTAAAGTCTTGAACTTCCAATAGATTGTTAGCATTTTCTCCCTCATTGTTTATATCCCATCGACCCTATCATTCAGCTGCTCTGCAATTGATGTAATTGGGTGATACTCCATACTCGCCAAAATGATATTGCAAACACATCGTGATTCGGAGCTTTAAGGATGCAAGTCCAAGGGATGTTCATGAGATGTGGGATGATTTCCACAAGTCCTTGAACTTACAGATGCCATGAATCAATTCGCTGTTTTTATTTGAAGTTAATACTTTCTTCATTGACCAGATGAAGAGAGTTGACAATTGAAAATCATCATTTTATACATGTTATCTCTTTCTTTTATGTTGAGGAGCATGATTCCCTTCTCTTCATGTTTTGCATGATCTACAATAATTACCCGATTCTGTTTGTGATGCACTGAAACATGTATTCATTAGTACTCTTTCAGAAGGGAAAAGAAAATGGCCAGATGCATCAGAATGGGGCAAAGTTGAGTATATTAGATGCCAGAATATCAGGGGTAACAGGTCAGATTTTGTTTCATAATAGATAAAAGCTTCACCGAAAATACAAAACTATCTATTGAGTTTTCAGCTTTGTGCTTCAGAAATGGTCTGAGTGTGTCCATTCATTTGGAAAATCCATAATTCACCTTGATCGGTTACGTTCTTGAGATTTTCCTAGCTCTAGCACTGTGCTCTAGGTACTTAAGAATGACTCATAAGTACGAGAACTTCGTGCAAAAGAAGGAGGCAATGAACTGAGTTACATGGATTCCTCAGGATATTCCTTTATGCTTACATTTTCTTATGAAGTTTCCATTACTTAGCCAGTTGTTTGTTCTACTTGCTGATAGATTTTCTAATGAAGTTTCCATTAACTAGCCGACTACGTTCTTGATATTGCTGTGTATTTACTACCTCCTTTTAGCTTGAGGTTATGGAAATAATGAATTCAATAGCAGATTCATTATTTTTCTTCAGTCGTTTCTGACACACATGTTGGGGGCGGTGTCCTCCTGTTATTTGTGTTAGTTTAACTGAGCATGTCCTACTTGGAGATTGACACTTCCCTGTCATGTAGAATGGCAGGTTTTGTACACCACACGAGTAACTCAAAAGGCCAAGAAATACCATGATTGGTTTTTTCAGCTTGAAGTGCGCAGATACCTAGGGAGGCTGGTCATTCCGAAGCACTTTTGAGGATGTTTTCATCCTAAAGCCGCTGTTCTTTAAATTAAACTGGGCTGGCTACTTTCTTTGCTGATCCAACATGAATTGCTTCATCTGTTTTTCGGATAATGGTTCATTATATGACCCAAGCATCACACTAATTCAAGTGCATTTCACTACCCAAAAAAGTTATAAGGCCCTAAGCACCCCTTCTTTATAGGTCCTGGAATAACTTTTCTGCTCATTATTATATCCCCCTTGGATCATTCAGGTACCACTGTATGATGCTAGCAGGAAAGGCTTGGCAAATAAATTTCTTGGGAAAGACGAAGTGCTGGGAACTGGAAAATCACTGGCATTCGATTCTCATTTAGTTGATATTGGGGAACATGCAGTAGAAGAAAAAGTGCTGCTGGGTTTGAATGATTGTGAACCACGTCGCGCTGCTGCAGAATTTAGGACAGGCCATGGGGGGTGGATGGTGTTAAAGTTGATCAATCGTCCCCATGTTATAATCCTACCTATTGAGTGCCGGTCAAAAAACCTTCGAACTCGAGAAGCAAGGTTTCAATGTAAGTCGGAGGACAGCGAGAGTATGCTTTTTCTCCAATGCCACAGCATGAATATGCACCTGATGTCGTGATGAGTTGTGGGATTTTTCATTACATTCAAGTGACAGTCAAATAAGATGGGATTCATACTGATGAAATATGTCACATCATTTTTGTCATGTGGTGTAACAAGTGAAATGATTCATAGATGATTAATTTATTGGATAGAATACTTTTCCAGAGGAAGAGTTGTGCTCAGTGACAAAGCCTGTGCAAACCTTTTGCCTTTTGAGAGACCTGGCAGACCACTGTGGAAAAACTATGATGTGATTCAACAAATCCCATCTGCAGCAATTATTGAGGAGGAAAAAAAGGTGTAGATTGGAGGCTGCAAACTCTGTCTCATTCTCTACCTCACCAGTCCTCAGTTGCAAGTACGTCAACGTCCCTACCTTCTCTCTCTCTCTCTCCCTCTCTCCCTCCCAATCTCAGTAGCAGGAGTTACAGCTTCACAAGCTCAAAGGAAGTGGAGGAAAATGCTTAAAGTTGCTCTTTCTTCATTTGGAATATGTTGATGGAGTTAGCTGGATGTGTTTTGAGCGGTATGAAGGGCTTTTGATTGCATCGCCTTTGAGGTCCTGATGCTGTCCAATTATTTTCGCATCCATTGGTAGAGCCAGATTTCAACTATCTACTGCACTGGAGGTGATATCCCATTTCTGCCTTTGATCATTGTAACATAGTAGAATTGTATACTTTGAGAAGTTGATGTAGGTGATGAAATTTTTTACTAGGCTGAAATAAAAACCAATCTGCTCTTGTCGGGGGTCCTATTTAGACTTGCTGAAACGATCCGATTGGCGCTAGCACATGCCTTTGGATAAATAACAGACTAGGAATAAAAGAGCATCTTCAACTTTGCACATTCGGTTTGGTCTTATGTTTAAATGTAAATATATGCTCGTTAATTAGTGTGCTTCAATTGATGGGTAGGGTAAGGACTTACTGTTTCATATGTTTCCAAATTTGTCTCTACCTGCACCTTGAAGATCATCCATTCATCCATTTTCCATTTTTGTAGGTCGATTAGGTAGCCCTTGATGATGTGCATCATGTTATAAGAGATGGTGAAGAACAAGCGCCTCGAGTCAGATACTATAGCTCAACCGAAACAATTGAAGCTTATACTACAATTTGGTGTATGTCTAAATGGTGTTTACCCCTGCTTACTTGTGTATGTCGGGCGGGGGGATTTTGGTTTATTTGTCAGTATTATCACTATTTTCTTTTAGCTTTTAACTGAATTTAGTACCAAACATTTACATCTTCATGAAGGTGTTGATATCGATGCTGCCACCAAAATTGGAATAAAAGTAGCCAGAATTCCGGGTGACATCGTGGGAAATGCAGCATCATGTGCAGAGATGGCGATTTATCTGATGCTAGATTTACTCTGAAAGCAAGTATGTTTGATCACTAGAAAAATCTTTAGTAGCTAGGGTACTTCATGCGATTCATTCTTACACGCTAAGTCCACAGGTGTATGTCGTGCTTCTTTTTGTTCAGTCATAGGGAATGACAAGTTGAATATTCTAGCTGTAACATTTTCTGAAATGGGAATGAATCCCCTACCGTTTTGCATTCTCATCCTTTTCTCATTGAAGTTCCAAGTGAATGTTTAATCATCAATGCCAGTAAATTCTGTTTGAAGCCTATGTAGTTTCTTCTAAATGAAAGTGCGTGGGTGTTTATATCTTCATTGATATACTGGGAAATAGGAAAAAAATAGTTCAAATTATACCCCAACTTTCAAAACATAACTTAACATCCTGCATAAGGCCTACATCTGAATGAAAATGTTCATTTACAATTCAAGTTGACATAAGGCTTCCAATAAGGCTTCCTGTGTTGGCATGACACCACTTGACGTAGGGCTTCCTGCATTTGCATTCGTTGGCTGCATGCCGCTATTGCCAGCCATATTACTCATAGGTGCATCCATTGAAGGTGTCACCATCATGGTCGAACTTCCATTATGCGACAATCCAGGAGGTGGAATCATTGTTATGGTTGAATTAGGATTGACTAGATTTCGATTATTAGGAGAAGGACGCTTGATCAAGCTATGCACCCGGGACTCCAATGTGCCTAAATTCATGTACTCATCCTACATAATTGTAATTTTAAATTAGCAAAAGAATGTCAACTGTTATTCACCACCAAAAAAAAAAAAAAAAAAAGAAGAAGAAAAAGGAAATACTGATAATGACGAGAAAAAACAGGTGAAATCAGGCAAGAGAACTGAACAAATAATTGGCTTTCGCAAATGTAAAATGTGTAACAATAAAAAATAAAAATAAAAATAAAAAACCAATAAGTGGCAATCATAAGCCGCTTCTTGTACTTTTACAAAGAAGAAGAGGAGAGAAATGATGAGGAATGGGAAGACCTTTGAGCGAGAAGATTTAAAGAGACCTTCTTCCAGGCGTTTAACAATCTCCTTCAGCTTCTGCATTTGAGAGTCATTCATTTGCTGCAGATGCCGGTGTGCTAAGAGAACAAAGCTGAAAAGGGACAGTAAAAGGTTCAATCAGCAAACAAGAACTCAATGGAACTGTGGAGGTTAAAGTACAAGAAGAAGTGCTCTAGATTAGATTACATCTTCTCTTGCATATAGTTCCGAGCTCTAAGAAGATCCGTGTCCACGCTCAACGCAGAATGAGGGACACCACTGCCTGCAGCCACTGAATTCAGGACAACATTGCCACTTTGCTGGGACACCCCAGGCAACTGAGTGCCCGATTGACTAGATACATGCCCCGACGTATCTGCCTGTACATTCATCACATCAATCTACAAAAGCTCTCACTCTTCCTGTAATCATTCAAACTCGCTACACATGCCTGAGCTTGTGCCACATACATTAAAACTCTATTCACAGTGAACAAACCACACCCAATACCGCCAGGCACCGGCGCAGACAACCATAACAAGAAATTATAGAGAGCACATGCCTTTGGATAAATTCTGTTTGGCATAAGGCTTGACATAAGGCTTCCTGTGTTTGCATTTGTTGGCTGCATGCTGCTACTCCCAGCCATATAACTCATAGGGGCATCCACTGAAGATGTCGCCATCATGGTCGAACTCCCATTATGCGACAATCCAAGGGTTGGAATCATCACCGTCATTGCATTAGGATTGACTGGATTTTGATTATTAGGAGGTGGACGCTTGATCAAACTACGCAACCGGGACTCCAATGTGCCTAAATTCATATACTCATCCTACATGATTGTAATTTTCAAGTAGCAAAAGAATGTCAAGTACTATTTACCAAAAAGAAAGGAAATACTGATAATAACTAGAAAAAATAGGTGAAACCATGCAAGAGAAATGAACAGATTATTGGCTTTCGCAAATGTAAAATGTAAAACACTAAAAAAAACTCAATAAAGGGCAATCATAAGCTGCTTCTTGTACTTCTACAAAGAAGAAGAGGAGAGAAATGATTGGGAATGGGACCTTTGAGTGAGAAGATTTAAAGAGACCGTCTTCCAGGCGTTTAACAATCTCCTTCAGCTTCTGCATTTGAGAGTCATTCATTGGCTGCAGATGCCGCTGTGCTAAGAGAACAAAGCTGAAAAGGGACAGTAAAAAGTTCAATCAGCAAACAAGGACCAGTGGAACCCTGGAGGTTAAAGCACAAGAACAAGTGCTCTAGACTAAATTACATCTTCTCTTGCATATAGTTCCGAGCTCCGAGAGTATCCATGTCCACGCCAAACGCAGCATGAGAAGCGCCACTGCCTGCAGCGACCATATTTGGGATGACGTTGCCATTTTGCTGGGACACCCCATGCAACTGAGCACCCGACTGACCAGATACATGCCCCGACATATCCGCCTGAACATTCATCACATCATTCTACAAAAAGGGTCGACGCATGCCCGAGCCGGAACGACATACATATAAGATAAAAAAAAAAAAAAAAAAAAAAAGTGCAGACAGCCATAACGAGAGATTATAGAGAGCATCAACAAAACAAGCAAAAGCAGACGACGTTCCACATCACTCGCTCGAGAATCTTTCAAGCACAGGAAGAGGGAGAAAATTGGGAGAAATTCACACCCAGATGCAGCAAAAAAAATCAAATCTTTGATAACGGGAGACAGGTTGAAGGACTGGAGAACCGTCGAGTGCGAAACAAAAGAGGACGAAATCGGGACCGACGAACCTGAAGCGATTTGCGATTGGGGACGAGGAGAGCGACGGTGCAGTAGCAGTGATCTCAATTGGGAGCTCAATCGGATCGATCGCGACGATCGACGATCATCAATTCGGAGCGAGAATTTCCTTTACTGGAGAACTTCTTATTTTATTTTGATTGAATTTCCTATCTCGAAGGCCTTATCACTGCACATAAAGGTTTGACCGGTTTGAGTGCTCGGGACTCTTTCCTTTTGTATTGCGTACAGAGTGCGTTCAAAGGAGGGGCCTATATGTAAATTGCGGGGTGAGTGCTCCTTAATTCGCTTAGTACCGTGCGGAGCCAACTTCTTTCTTTTTCCCTAAAAAAAGAATTAAATGAATTTTCCCTTCAGGAGAAAAAAGAAATTGTAGAGTCGACTGCATTAATTATTGGAGTTGTCTAAGCCGAGCATGTTCCACATACTTTTCTTTAAATGTAGCTACACCCTTTTAACTTATTTTCTGAGTTCTTTGAGTTCTCTTCAAACTGACTATAGTCTGTTTGAGACCTAAAACAGGGTACTCTTGAGGAGATGGTGGAATATGGCCAGTGCTCAACCATAAGAATTTTCAAGTAAGTCTACATAAAAATGATGAGTGCAAAATGGTCAATAAAGCAATAAGGATGGGAAATCTTTCTCATAATCTAGCAATTCAGGTCTAATGCCTTATAGTGTCTGCAAATGCACGTGACATGAGTATGAACAAACAATTTTAAGCAACGCCATGACAAAAGTTACCCTACATCTGTATAATAAGGCTTCAGTTGAAAAAAATCTCGCTCAGGGGCATCTTGATCTTCCATCTTCACACTTATAATAACAGCACACTCATTAAGTACTAAAGAGTTCTTTAGGAAGGCAGGTGATGTGAGGCTTCCACATTCAATTCAGCAACTGAATGACATTTAATCTTTCTCACCATAAACCAACTCTAACTTATGTCATGCATCTTCTATATAAGTCTCAAGTCCATTGTGCATGCAAATCCAATGAAAGTGCAGTTTTGCAAAAGATCCTATAAACCCAATGAAAAGCAAGGTGGCAAAGTCTTTGCAATGTGGAGCAGAAGGACCTACTGAAAAGAAACAAGAAAAGCCAACGGTAATTTGAAAAAAAAAAAACGGAATGAATAAACAAGAAAATAAGTATTAAGAAATTGGAAACATTTGGGTGGTTGGGAATTCCTCGAATGTTCAGTATTACATCATCATAAGATATGACGAGATCCATCAATGATGGTCACATCCTAACAGCAAGGAGTTAATTCATCGTAACGTCATGATTCAGAAGAGGCGGACCATTATTGCATACCCACCCATTAAATTCTTCCTCTTGCTCTTTCCCGATCCTTCAGAAGTATCGATTAAGCAAACTAATGATGACTTTCATTGTTCTTTCGCAGCAGGAGGAACATCATTTATCAGAGAGGGGCAACAGCATTTAGCAATGATTTTACCATGCAAAGGCTACATCATGGATCACTCAAGACTCCACCAAATTGCAAATCCCAGATTCATTGATTCTGCTCAGTCTTGAGAGTTTTATGCAGCAAATGTAGGAAGCAAAATCACATGTTCACAGAGCTCATTCCAGAGTATAAGAAAAAATAAGGCGAAAAGAAATTTCTTATATGATTGTCCTATGCCGTCTCTTCGGAATACCATCATTCAGGAGCAAGCACAAGCCCACAGCTGGTGGCTGTTTCAACCTACTGAACTAAAAATTGAACTGGACACAAGCAACCCTAGTTGGCCTTCCTATGTCAATGCTTTGCAACTCTTTGACCAACGGAGACAATTGATGTCACCAAGTGTGCATATATTCGATTCTACCATAACAAATTAAACCTAATTGTATCTAGGCCTATTCATAGGGTTAGACTGATTAAGAACGACGTATACATTCGCCAAGTTGTCCATCTCCATGTGACTAGACTGATTTCGGTTTTTGGTTCTTCCAAGCAGGTAAACCAAGGAAAATATACTACTGATCAAATACAAAATTGTATTCAACAATGAAATGGATATGAATACTAAAAATAAGTATCAAATTTCTCAAAAAGAGCAAAAGGGATGAGATGCCATCAGCATAAAATAACCAATCTTCAAAGTGTGCAAATACCTTAGATAAAAAAAAAAAAAAAAAAAGTGTGCAAGTACCAGTGCAAACCACCACACACTGCCGCAGGTCCTAAACAATCTGCTGCAGCTCTCTTGTGTAACCCAATGTCTGATTGATAAGCTGCAAGGAAGGAATTTCCTTGAAGATGCAGATTCCTTGGCCTTATGAAAATATACAAACCCGCTCTTAATCTGCCACTAGGGATGCTCCTGCAATCCAACATGTAACATATGTAATTGTTCAATCTCCACAATACAGCTTTTATGTGGATAAATTCTTCCACACACATTCCAAAGCACTTTTTCAAGCACAAGGTTTCCATGCCGAGCACACCTTGCCAAGTTCGAACTTAGCAGAGCGATAGCAACGGTGAAATGACACATAGATGTTGTAAGCGTAAGTTTAACATCAGTCCTTGATTCCAGAAGAAGACAAACAATCGTAATAATTGAAGAGGACATAGATTAGCAACTCAATAGAACAGATTTTATGAGACCCTTCAAAGATCTGAAGTAATACAGGAGAGGATATTATCTTTTTGACTAAATTAGTCAATTGAGAACAGAATTCCAGGTAGAGAAAGCCAAAATCCTCTCATAATATTTACCTCCTTATGTATGCTGCAAGATCTTGGTCGCAGGAGAAGAGCAACATTTGCCGTGCATCACCAATTGACAAATAATCATATGCTTTCTCGCTACATCCAGCAATTTCATCACCGTCGTTCAAAAGGAAAGATTAATGTGAGCACACATGAAAGAATCTTTAAATTATATCTTGCAGCCTTTACACGTAGGAGACAGGGATACTGATAAAAACAAACAAAAATTTGTAGGAGACTGGGAGATGCAAAATGCACCATTGTATTTCTCGTCATCGTTTATCTATAGACAAAGAAATCAATTGCACAAGCCAAAAGCAACACGCCCATTTCAGATTGATGTACCTAGTTCCTACTCCACATCCGCATTTCGTCAAACATCTGACCAGCACTATGGAAATGATCGGATCTCCTCTCCCCTGCAATGCATCAGCTTCCACGATGATGTCTTCCAACTATTGAATTTAATCAAAGAGAAGAAGACACACAAGAGAATTGCTGCTGTAACTCTCATTACTATTCATCAAAACATAAGCCTATTAAATAGGTAGAACATCCAAACCACTTAGCAAGAAAATAGCTACAGAACAGCAACAACAAAGACCTACTAACATACCCCACTAACCAGAACATGTACAGAAACAAACTCCTAAAAACAAGCCACTTCCTATTGACTAGGACTCCACTATTACATTATTGAAGACACGTAAAAACTGAAAGCACATAAAAAAAACTCAAAGTTAACTACTTCAACACCAACACCACAAGTGATAGCTCTTATTTCTTCAGATGCCTCCCGTCAGCCGTCTTTTGGAGACGCATCGAATTCCCTCCTCCTCCTCACAGCGCTCGCGAGAACCTCGCAGTCTTTTATGAGCAAGGACGCTGAGTTCTCCCAACAGCAAGCAAAACAACAGAGTCCGGTTCCACCCCCCACTCAGGGATGAGAGGGAAACCGAAACGAATGATGATTTACGATGGAAAGAAGACATGGAAAATAATTTGTCGAGGAATGCCATAATACTCTATTTTCACTCATGATATATGAGATTATATATTTATTCTCGGGGCCCACCCCCCTAACAGCCCACAAGCTCATGCCCCTCTCCCTCCTCTCCCGCTGGACAGCTGAGGCCACCTTCTCAGCTCGTTGTATATTTCGTCCCCACCGTAATATGGAGAGACATGTGAAGGTACCACCCTCAAATTGGGACAATGCTCGATCCCTAATCGAGAAAGATGAGGCACGGCTTCTTCAGCGGCCCTCCACTCCTCCAAATTAGGTAATGTATAAAAAATTAAATGCTTGAGTTGAGGAAAGCCTCCTGCGGAGCAAACCATTTCCTTTCCCAAGAAAGTATAATATCCCAGCATGAGAAAAACCAAGCTTTTCAATTTTTCCAATATTGGCATTGGATCTTCTCTGAGTTGGGAACACATTAAGACCAGCTTCCTCAATTGTTGGGGTAGACTCTTATGTTGTGGTAGTTTCTCTATTTTTCCATTAACGATCAGCTTACAGGAATGGGGATAATTTGACATTTTATGCAGTTCACCTTCAATCCCTGGAATATAAGAATGCGCGAAATAAATAGTCAAGGATTAGAGATGTTTCAAATTGAATTCAGCAAGTTGTGGATCATACGAATCAACAACAATCAGTTTTTGCAGATTGGTAAGCTTGCCACATCATTCACATCACATTCCTTCATACTAAAGTTTCTCAATGTCCGTAGATTCTTTAAAGTGCCCAACCGCAACTGCTTTCGGGGCCCATGGAATTTCTCCTTAACATCAAAGTAGTAAGGAAGACGGAGATATATCAACTTTCTCATCTTCCACAACACATTTGGGATGGAAACCCCAATATATTGAAGCATAACCAAGTCCAAGAATTCCATGCATACAAGGTTTCCCATAGATTGTGGCAAGCCCGTAAACCCACTACGTGCTAAACTTAAGAATCTTAGATGGACTAGGTCTCCCACTGATTCAAGAAGACTTCCTACTTCCCCACCAAGATCGTCCAACTTCAGAACTCGAGAGAAACTTATAATTGATGAAATTGGGTTGAAATTGCTCCCAATTACATCCCCTAGATTGGAAGAACAAAAGAGTTCGAAGGTGGGGCATAGTCCTTCCTATTTGTTCCACCCTCATAGTTATGTTTCCTTCACCAATCCCATTCATAGTGAAAGAAAGCCTTCGTGTTCTACAAGAACTACCCTCCCTTTCATTGTCATGTTGAATTTTACGAAAGCGTAGAAACCTCTCCTGGCTAATCTTGAAGACACATACCTCTCACGTCGAGTCATGGAGGCAGCAAGTTCCAATATTTCCATTCCATTTGAATCGTACTTGGACCAACCCCCTCTTAACCAACTTCATGAAATATTGCTCTGCTACATCTTCCATTGTAATTTCTCTCTTTTCGTCATCAGGTAGCACAAAGCCTTCAGCAATCCACATGCGAAGGACTATCTTCACAGGGATTTCTGCATCCTCCGAAAAGCTACCCAAATAGAGGAAACATGGCTTTAATTGCCACGGTAGATCATCATAGCTTAAGGCCAACATTTTAACTAAAACACTCTCATCACTGAAAAGCAAATTGAACTTTCTATAAACCATCTCCCACTCGTTGCCCGCCAAAAGTCCACCAAGCACAATAATAGCCAAAGGTAATCCCCCACACTTCTCAAGGAGTTCATCTCCTATATTCTTCATGCCTTCAGTGATTTCTGCATAATATCAAGTAATAAATTGAAACTCGATAGTAATAAGAAGATGCAACTGTCATAAGAAGATAACTTTGAGGAAAAATAATTGCTTTTTGATATAGATGTTGTAGTTCCTTATGTTCTATGGTTCATTTATGCTTTTGTAAGGGGAAAAACTATAGAGACCCCAACAAAGCTCCTATATATGCCTCCATCTATGCCTGAAAGGCTGAAAGATCATAACTAATGGAATGTATTGTCATTGTTATCTGTTGCTTGAATTAATGACTTGAGCAAATGTATAACAATAATCCTACTCAATGAAGAAAAATGAAAGCAACGAGGGGATAAATCACCTGTGACTTGAATGTGCTACTGATTTCTCTCGAAATTCTAGTGAAATCTTCATGTTGTCACTCTATTTTGTCACATAAAGATTCACAATTTTCGTAACAATCCCAAGTCTTATTGTTAAGCCAATTATTCACAAATGCAAGAAAAGGTGGCCCTAAAATGAAGCCTATGGAAGAAGTAACATAGCTAGGCTTCATATTATTTCATAAATCCTATCAAAATTGCTTATTATGATGGTCAAATGAAAGCTTTTTCGATATTTATCCTCATTGGAGGACAGGAGGAGCAAAGTTTTGAATGTTGGCTTAGAGGTACAATTGTCAGCTATTGAGAAACAAAGGGTGCATCTGATTCCTCAAATATTGAAATTATGGTGTCTAATACTTGATATATTGATCATTTGAACTCCACCGTAACTATTGATTCATTAATTGCGAAAGCCTCCGAAAGGCCAAATTGAGCAATGAAGTACCTGGTATTTGTCCCTCCATCTCTGATTGTCTAGCAATACCTTCTACAGCTTGACCCACGGCAGTACCTGGACCATCTCCAAGTCCAACAGAAGAAAGTTCAACAACTAATCCGACAATAATTATAGAAGCGCCATAAATTAGAATCAAATAATCAGTATAATCCTTTGAAGCCACTATATATTGGGTTAATAACTTTAGAGAAGTCTTACTTTTCATTCCAAGGAAAGCCCAATTCTTTAGCAGAACCCAGCTCTCCTCGTGCGATAAGCACTCAGGTTCACGAAGAAAACAATGAGGATCAATATGCTCTGCTATTTCTCTATTGCGGGTTGTTATCAATAGCTTGCTTCTCGTGTCCTTGATCGGGAATGCGGCTCGAAGACTGTCCCATACTTGTTTGGTCCAAATATCGTCAAGAACCACAATACAGCTCTTCTGTTTTTGGGTCATATATAGAGTTTCTACCAATTTGTCATCGCTCATCTCTGTAACCCTTTCTTTTTCATCAGTGATCAACTTCTCAAGAATTGCCACCAAGATATCCCTCCGGTCATATTGTTGAGATATGCAAGCCCAAGCAAAACCATTGAAACGGTTCTTCAATTTGTCGTGATTGTAGACTTTCTGAGCGTGTGTGGTCTTACCCAAACCACCCATTCCCCATAGAGCAACAACTCTGTGTTTTCCATCCTCCATCTCTTTTACCAACACCTCGATACAATCTTCCCTCCCGACAAATTCCACCTCAACATGGGAATAAGTCTTTTCCGTCAAAACTCTCGGGCATTTGCCTTCGCCCTCATTCGAAGGTAGTATGCCATATTTCTGCATCTTATCACCAATATCAGAAATTCTGGATTTTAAGCCGTCGATCTCTGTCCCCACCTCATGAACCTGCACGCACGAGCACTTCGCCATGAAGCAAGCATACGCTTTGATGATGTTTTGTCCCTCCGTCAGCGCCGCTTTGAGGAAGTATCTCTCGATGACGTCCTCAGCATCATAGGCGAAGTCTCGGAGTTGCGCGACCCATTCTTCAACAACTTCGTTGTGCTCTCGTCTCGCATCCGCATCCCTCAGCAAGCCCCGGACCAGCCGCAGATCCTCGTGCAGGCCCTTGACCTTGTCCTTTACTCCCCTCAAGAATTTGGCCTCGTTGACGAGCAGCTTTCCTATTTTCTCCACCACGAACGAAACAACAGACTCGGCCATTGGTATTTCACTGCTCAGATTATGATCAGTGGATATTATGATAGAGAATGACTTGAGAATTCACTTATGATGCGTTAACAAGCTGTGAACATATAGGCCTGCGAGTTGCAAAGAAGAAAGGAAAGGAATTAAGTACTTACAAAGTTGCATATTGCATTGATAATGCATATTCTACATCCACCGACGCAAGAAAAGCACCCCAAGAAGAAAATAATGGAGTAATGGGGAAGTCTACAGGTATATATTCTCTCCGCAGGTAGAAGAAATGCTTGATAGCAACAGCTCGATGCTGCATAGGTTTTCAATTTTGACTGTCCCCACGGATTGTTCTGTTCTATGGTTTTGGTCCTGGTGCTCTCCGTGATTGAGCTTGGTCTGAGTGGATTAGGCCATGCCGTGATTGATGGTTGGATTTTTGACAGGTAATGTTGTATGATGACAGCAAGCAGTTGTTGGAATGCAGGACTTTCAAGAACGAAGTCATTTGTTCCAGTGAGACGTTCAATGCTTATTTGGTTGATGTTGGAGAGCCTGAAACAGGGCAGAAGCCTCTGAATGATACTTATATTCACAGCCGAGCAAAGAAAGTTCCTAAGAGAACAACTTCGCTTCACAGAAACAAGTTCGTCAAAGTATCTGATTGCGCCAGTATTGTATGTTCTTACATATTCGTTTTTCCTCATGTCGTTTTCTCTAATGATTTGAAATTTGACAACTCATACTTGTACATTCGCAATGTTGTGATTATCTGCCTGTGTTGTATAATCCATTTCACTTATGTTTTAAGAAGATGAGAAGACCAAAGTGGAGAAGAATAAACAGCAGACGATCAGCCTAAGCCCATCACAGAAAATTATTAGAGGTTGGTGATGAAATCCTTCATAATCTAACTCTCTTGATAGCTAGTAAATGCTGGGTACATAACTTAGCATCTGTGTTTCTCTTTTTCCAGAATTCAAGAAGAATGAAATGAACAAGTATGGCATATTACCAGGAGGTCCCAACTCAAGACATCGAGTATGGCAGGTGAGTTTGGACTTTTGCAGATTCATATATGCCATGCCTGGCCATATATCATTTCCTTTGATGTCTTATCCTGGATTGTGAATCATTTCTTAATTTCCTCTGGGTTTACAGTTTCTACTTATCTTCATACTACACACAGAATCTGTTCAAGGACAATAGATGTTCTCTCAACTCTGATGCTTTGTGTATCAAATCTTCTCAATCACGGCGGTCTTATGTTCACATTTTTCTCATGGCTTCTCTTGAAAATCATTGGGAGCTTCTTCGCATATTTCCAAACTTTCCTGCGGAAACTGGTCTAAATATTCTGCTAGTTATATTCTTAAGTTTGTTATTATGGTCTCAGCACTACAACCCAGTTAACTCAAAAGTCGAAGAATCATGATGGCTTCTTACGTTCTACAAGCAGTGGACCTATTACTAGGCAGGTCAAGCTCTACAGTCTACGTTTCCTACTGATCTTTAACCTTAGATAATACCAGCTTTCTTGTTGCTGAATTATCGTCTCTTCCTTCCTTTATTAGTTGGTTTTCTTCTTCTTGGTTTGGGCACTTTTCATCATGCTAGTGAGAAACTTTTATCAGGATAAATATGGCTTAGGATTGGGAACTTTTTTATGGGTGTTTTGCCAGGTTTTCCTGTATGATACGAGCTGGAAACTTTGGATAGCAGGTTCCTGAACAAAGCTGAAGAAGTAAGCCCTGGGAAGATGATGGAATTTCCTGGTCTTTTGGTCGAAGTTGGCAACCGTGAAGTCAACCGTGATCTTTAAGGGATCTAAAGCATGTGGAAACAGCTCCAGTTCTCTTCACAAATTCAATATGCAAAAGCAGCAGCATAATGTTACTACTGTTAATTCTGCTGCAAAAGGTAACTGGAATAGAGTTCAATTTGATTCTTTCATGGTGTTATATTAATTGATTTTTTTCCCTATTTGTTCTTCCTATGGAGTTAAATTGCCTTCCCACATGGCCTAAAATCATAACTGCCTATAGGTTGTCAAAATGTTCTCCTTGATTGTTTATATTCCCATCAATCCTATCATTGAGCTACTTTGCAATTGATATTATTGGGGGATACTCCATACTTACCAAAATGATATTTCACCACAATGTGATTCGAAGTTTTAAAGACACAAGTTCATGGGATTTTCATTTCCACAAAATCTTGAACCTGCAGATGCCAAGAGTCAATTTGTTTGTTTTTATTTGTGGCTAACACATTCTTAATTGACAAGATAAAGAGTGATGACAATTGAAAATCATCACCTTTACCATCGTATCTCTTATTTCTGTTAAGGAGCATGATTCCCTTCTCTCCATGTTTTGCATGATCTATAATGATCATCTGATTTCAAGTGTGATACACCGAAACATGTTTTCATTATTACTCTTCCAAAAGAAAAAGAGGACCAGATGCATCAGAGTAGGGCAAAGGGGAGTATACTAGATGCTGGAAAATCAAGTTGACAGGTGAGGGCAGTCCTCGCCTTGCCCTCACCTGCCCAAGGGAGGGCATTCCACGCTTGCCCAGGCAAGGGCAACCCTTGCTTGAGGCCCGTGAGGGCTCGCCCGATCCTTGCCAATTTAGGCCCAAGCGTCCCTTGCTTGAGGCCAATGATTGTGGTCCTCGTGTGAGGCTGCAGACCTTCGCCAGTTATCGAGGCCTGACGGTGACTAGTGGAGGGGAAAAGGGAGAAGGAAAGAAGAAAAAAGTAAAAGGAGGGAAAGAAGGAAACGAGAAGAATAAAAACAGAGGAAAAAAAAAAATTCAAAAAAATATCGACAGTCAACATATCATTAAAGATTGTCCAAGTCAGCAACTTCAAACTTCGACTAATATTGACTAGGTATACTCAATTGACAAAATATGAAGATTTTATGATTTATTTAGTAAAATTAAAAGGTTTATAATTGGATTATAAAAATATAATTTATTTACGACATTTTGACAATTTTCTCATGCATGTGAAAGTCACAGACCAAGGAAAGCTTCCACTTGTTGATAACAATCATTCTAATGATTGAAAGTTAGCATCAATGACTTATTGGAAGCAAGTGAACCATTATCTACATCAATCAAACGATCCAAGCAAAAAAAAAAAAAAAAAAAAACAGAATAAGCCACAGTCCACATCACTTTATAGAACACAAAAATAAAACATCAAAATATTAAATCAACATAATATTAATGCAATGACTATAACAATACTAAAGTAACTAAAACAAGCAAAAACTGGAAAAAGTAGAACGCATAGAGCAAAAACCAAGTATCAGTTAGCGACTCACAAGCTTAGTTGCGCGCTTTTCGTTCTTCTGAGCGTTAGTACCTAAAAACAATCCACAAAAAAACTTCAATCAAAATCAAACTAAAAGCAAAATGATTAAAGCAAAAGTCGAGTATCAATTAGCGAGTAGTCCACCGATAGTAGTCTATTGATGTTGATCTCTTCGAATGATCCGCTGCCACTTTTACGACCAAGCTTGAAACAATAATTCAAAATGATTATTGCTTGATAATAACACTAGGATTGGGACAAAGTGCTCATCATCACTCTCCACAGCTAAACTATATATAGGCGACAGGCACATCGGTAATGTCACATCAGCTAATAGCAATAGGTCTAAAGGAGTGGTTTAATTTATATTGGAAAATCAAACATGCCCATGACCGGGCCGTCAAAAGATTGGTTTCACACGGCCTATAAGCAATGATTCAGCATCGTATCTTTTGCTCTATGTGCCGTCAAAAGAAGATTGGTTTCGCCTGGGCCGACGGTAATAATTTAACGTCAATCATCATATTTTCGCTTTCTGTGACGTCAAAAGATTGCGTTCTCAGGGCCAATAACTTTATGTGCCGTGCATTGATCCATCATAATTTTGCTATACGTGTCGTCAACAAATTGGTTTCACACGAGCTAATGCCGATAGCAACTTGTTTTGTTTCACGTGGTGGGAAAAATGCACAACCGCAGATTATATCTATTGTAAGATATATCAAGGCTCGTACCACCTAATAAACATGTATACACACATCAATCAGATTCATCCATATTAACCTATTGCAAGATATACTAAGGCTCATACCACCTAATAAATACATATACACACATCAATTAGACTAATCCATGTTAATCAAATTCAACTTCTCAAAAACAAAGGTAAATTGCAATGATCGAACCGTATGACTAATTTAGAAATTTTATATATGCAATTCTCACATTCTAAAGATTTAGCAAAGTGCTATAATAATTTCATAGCGAGTTAATAATCAAATGTTTTGACTCTAAGTCTTTGTTCGTTTTACAAAAAAATACCGCATTTTTGGATAATATTTCTCAGGAAGTCATTTTTCAAAAAATTATCATTATTTTCCGCTATTCATCTAAAATCTAAAAATGAAGTGAAATTATTTTTTATTATTCAATAAGGAAAATCTTTTTTTCTCTGCACTTTTGTTAAATAAATTTATTATTCTTTTACTTTTAAAATAAATTTTAAAATTATTTTTTAGAAATCAATTTTTAATTAATTTTCTTTTCTTTCTTTTTATCTTCTTTTTCTTTTGCCGGTTACCAACCACGACGATAGCCGGCGATTGACCAAAGGCTAGCTTCCGTTGGCGAGCAGCGAGGGCGAGCTCGAGCTCGCCGACTTATGGCCTCTCCAAATCGGTGAGCTAGAGGCAAGTTGGCTTGCTAGAGATCAACAGGCGCAAGGGCAAGCCTTGAGCTTGCTGACCTCTGGCCTCGCCAAATCAACGAGCTAGAGGCTCATGCTCGTTGCTAGTTTGTCGAGTTGGCAAGCGGCGAGTAGCCAACTCGGGCTCGCCGCTCGCTAGAAATCGACAAGCCAAGCGAGGCCCAGGGCCCGAGACCAACAAGCTCAAGGCTCACCTTTGGTCAATCACCGGCCATAGCCGTGCTGGGGACCGGCCAAAGAAGAAGGTGGAAAAATAGAAAAACAAAAAGAAAATGAAAAATAATTAAGACAAGAAAAAATAAAAAGAAAAATAATTTAAAATTCGAATTATTAGAATAGAAAACGAGAAAGAAGGAGGCGAGTAAGGTATGAGATAAGAGAGAGAGAGCGAGTGAGAAAAATATATTTTCCAATTTTAAAAATGAAAAACATTTTATCCTTTTTTACAATACTTTTTTCCTTGATGGAAAATATTTTCCACAACTAATTTATTTTCATGAAACGAATATTGAAAGATTTGAAAAATGTTTTATTGGAAGTTATTTTTTATGAAACGAACAGATCCCAAAATATGTTGATATGACAGTAGAGATTATGATCCAAAAGTTTAAAAACAATTAGTTAGACGCAGAAAGACCGCATGTATAGAATGCCTATGAAAAACTCCACCATTGAATACTTTAACATGTGGCGGCAATATTCTATACACAACTTTACACTAACAGAGAGGATACAATACTTATTTTCTCAACTATTTTTAGACCTTGAACTGAAAGAAAATATCAAATAGTTAGTAGCCACCACATTATCAGCCTACATGGCGTTCATGAGAACAAATTGGTTACTTAAAATAGCCAATTTCAAGACTGGTCAACAGCCAAATTTAGCCCCAACTACACGATTGTTCATCTTAAACCTTGAAGAAATTGGAGTTCGACGCTAATTTTGATAATTTTCAAGAAAAATGCATTGCCAATGAACATCATAATAGAGCGAATTAAGATGGGATATATATGTTCTGGTTGGTTTGGTCTGGCAAAATCTAGTGAAAACAACAAATTTCGCTTTATGGTTCCAAATTTGATTTGACATGGCGATGCCAAACCAATTAATCTTCTTACGTTATTATTGTTTATTGTCACTGCTATTTAATTTGCAAAATGAGCAATTCACTAGCAAAATTATTTGCTTTCAAGAAATGTCGCTTTAAATTTGACAACGACACAGAGCAAGTAGCCAAGTATTACTCACATAGCGTTTCCATTTCTCCCTTTGACGTGGCTTCCCAACGGCCTCCATAATGTCTTCCTCAATGTTGCATACCTGGATTCCTTTGAATACGTCCTCAATTTGGACAAAGATGTGGCATGTCTCCTTTAGTGACTCTCCATTCCATTCCACGGCCCAACCAAGACCAACCTCCTCAGATGTAGGGGCATATACTTGTGTTCCGACATCTTCTTGGTTTGGCCATGTAAGTATAGTTTACAAGGATCGGATCGCCAGACATTCTACTTAAATCATTTGGACTGAACCCTTACCAAGAAGCGAAGAAACAAAGGGAGGCGAATTTGAGGCATTCGTAAGTTTATCAAGTTGTGGAATTATCTCTTGTTTTTCAGGAGGAGATGCATAGTCCTAACGAAGTAATTTTGTAATTTTGGCAAAATTGTCTCACATTTCTCTATACGAAATAAAAAAATACCATCACAACTTTTCTCAATCAACAAAGTGGCGAATTTATTTGGAAAGTAGAGATATTTTAAGAAAATATGATACATGTTGTATAAACAAATCTTGATATGTGAAAGTTTTTAGAGGAAAATTTTCTCATCTATCGCGCAACCAATATAATGAAGACAACAATATTTCTTTATTATACATGATTAATGAGTGCCATGAAAGACTCTTTAATAAGATTCTGATAAATTTATAAAAAGCCTTTAAATAGTATTGGGGGGTGGCTCATTCTCGCTACTTTCATTCACATATTTAGAGAAGGATTATCATAAGATTATGATGTGACCTCTCATCAACCAGATTAAACAATTAGTATCATAAGAGACGGAGAAAAAGTTTGTTAGATGTATGACAATTTTTGTAAAAATGACTTTTGCCCAGACAACTGTAAGAAAAGAAAATCTAAAGAAAGACCAACGCACCATGAGAGAGTAGTCAATTAAGAGAAATTGTTAAAAAAAAACAAAAAGAAAAATAAATGAGCAGTTGGAGCCAAAAATTCAACTCTACAAAGCATGGCGAAAGATGAAAGAGGTGGCTTCTTGCTTCGTGCTTCACGTTTTGACCCCCGGCGCTTTGTCTCTTTTCTTTTGTCTTTTAGGGTCCCCTTTGATGGACAACTGCACGAAAGATTGTAAAGAAGGATCGAAGCATGGGAGTTACTTTGTCGTATTTTTCATGTTGCTCGTCCTTTGATTGGTATTACGCTTTTTTGTTTTTCTCCTTCAATTTATATGTTACATCTCATCAGTAATCTAAATGCAAGAATTGAACTATACAAACTCAAAGCAACATGCCGTTTCTATTTCGTGCACTCAAACACTGTTTTAAATTATATAGGCAACATTTGAAAAATACTCAAATTATTGCAATCACCATCCCCACTCACTGCTGGAAATTGTTGGAAGATGATTTGATTCTTAAGGGTCCGTTCGTTTCATGGAAAATAGCCTATTTTTTTCAGAAGTCATTTTCTAGGATAATAACAATATTTTTTGGTGTTTGGCTAAAACCTCAAAATGTTTTGAAAAATATTTTCTAGTGTTCAGTAAGGAAAATATTTTCCGCTCTCCAGATTGGCAAGCATGAGCGTCAAGCTCGAGGCTCACCAGATCAACGAGCGTGAGCTTAAGATCGACAACCTTGAGGTACACCTGGTGACGGCCTTCAGTAGTCTTTTCAATTGTTGTTGCAAATTTCTTTGTGCAAAACAAATTGACACACCAGTTAGGAATTCATACCTTCAAACACCGTGCGCAAAAATCAAAGCAACAAATCAAGCAACAGCAACAGTGACCAAGAGATGATCTCACCTGTGGAGCAATCTTTCGACACAAACAATTTTCCTGAGAGTCTAGCTTCAGATCAGATTGACCAAACCCAGAATTTGGAGCAGCAACTTTCGGCTCCATTGCCCACATCTGTTCAACCCTCTGCACCAATCCAATGGCCACCAATGCAGTGGATTCCAGTCCCAGGCCCATGGGCCGTTGGACCCAATCAACAACAATGGGCTCCTTACAGCCCATCTGGAGAAGGTACGAATAATGGGCCCCAAATTGATGGATCGGGTCACAGATCTGAATCGAGTTCGACAGGTCATGGGATGAATCCCTACCTGGGATTACAGCCCGGTTCTACCCGTACCCCGTCCTCGGCACCGGCCACCGTCCAGAAGCTGGGGACGTTCTGTACACCTAGCCAGCTGACGGACTGGAGCTCCGAATCATCAACCCGCAACTTACGGTCCAGACAACTACAATGCATGGGCTCGAGATTTCCGGCGGGCTCTCATGACCAAGGACAAAGATGGGTTCCTTGATGGAACTGTGCCTGTTCCCGACGATGACCGTATGCGGCGACGATGTTGGCGGAGTTCTCTTAGATTACATCTTCTCTTGCATATAGTTCTGAGCTCTGAGAAGATCCGTGTCCACGCTCAACGCAGCATGAGGGACACCACTGCCTGCAGCTACCAAATTCAGGACAACATTGCCACTTTGCTGGGACACCCAGGCAACTGAGTGCCCAATTGACTAGATACATGCCCCGACGTATCTGCCTGTAAATTCATCACATCAATCTACAAAAGCTCTCACTCTTCCTGTAATCATTCAAACTCACTACACATGCCTGAGCTTGTGCCACATACATTAAAACTCTATTCACAGCGAACAAACCACACCCAATACCGCCAGGCACCAGTGCAGACAACCATAACAAGAAATTATAGAGAGCACATGCCTTTGGATAAATTCTGTTTGGCATAAGGCTTCCTGTGTCTGCATTTGTTGGCTGCATGCTGCTACTCCCAGCCATATAACTCATAGGGGCATCCACTGAAGATGTCACCATCATGGTTGAACTCCCATTATGCGACAATCCAGGGGTTGGAATCATCATTGTCATTGCATTAGGATTGACTGGATTTTGATTATTAGGAGGTGGACGCTTGATCAAACTATGCAACCGGGACTCCAATGTGCCTAAATTCATATACTCATCCTACATGATTGTAATTTTCAAGTAGCAAAAGAATGTCAAGTACTATTTACCGAAAAGAAAGGAAATACTGATAATAACAAGAAAAAAATAGGTGAAACCATGCAAGAGAAATGAACAGATTATTGGCTTTCGCAAATGTAAAATGTAAAACACTAAAAAATACTCAATAAAGGGCAATCATAAGCCGCTTCTTGTACTTCTATAAAGAAGAGGAGGAGAGAAATGATTGGGAATGGGACCTTTGAGTGAGAAGATTTAAAGAGACCGTCTTCCAGGCGTTGAGCAACATCCTTCAGCTTCTGCATTTGAGAATCATCAATTGGCTGCTGATGCTGCTGTGCTAAGAGAAAAAAGCTTAAAAGGGACAGTAAAAAGTTCAATCAGCAAACAAGGACCAGTGGAACCCTGGAGGTTAAAGCACAAGAACAAGTGCTCTAGACTAAATTACATCTTCTCTTGCATATAGGGCCGAGCTCCGAGAGTATCCATGTCCACGCCAAACGCAGCATGAGAAGCGCCACTGCCTGCAGCTACCATATTTGGGATGACGTGGCCATTTTGTTGGGACACCCCATGCAACTGAGCACCCGACTGACCAGATACACGCCCCGACATATCCGCCTGAACATTCATCACATCATTCTACAAAAAGGGTCGACGCATGCCCGAGCCGGAACGACATACATAAAAAAAAAAAAAAAAAAAGTGCAGACAGCCATAACGAGAGATTATAGAGAGCATCAACAAAACAAGCAAAAGCAGACGACGTTCCACATCACTCGCTCGAGAATCTTTCGAGCACGGGAAGAGGGAGAAAATTGGGAGAAATTCACACCCAGATGCAGCAAAAAAAATCAAATCTTTGATAACGGGAGACAGGTTGAAGGACTGGAGAACCGTCGAATGCGAAACAAAAGAGGACGAAATCGGGACCGACGAACCTGAAGCGATGTGCGATTGGGGACAAGAAGAGCGACGGTGCAGTAGGAGTGATCTCAATTGGGAGCTCAATCGGATCGATCGCGACGATCTACGATCATCTCAATTCGGAGCGAGAATTCCCTTTATTGGAGAAATCATTCGTTGATCAAATACGAAGAAAGAAATTCCACAATCTTTTCTTATTTTATTTTGATTGAATTTCCTTTCTCGAAGGCCTTATTACTGCACATAAAGGTTTGACCGGTTTGACCGCTTGGGACTTTTCCTTTTGTATTGGGTACGGTGTGCCTTCAAAGGAGGGGCTTTTATGTAAATTGCGGGGTGAGTGCCCCTTAATTCGCTTAGTACGGTGCGGAGCCAACTTCTTTCTTTTTCCCTAAAAAAAGAATTAAATGAATTTTCCCTACAGGAGAAAAAAGAAATTGTAGAGCCGACTGCATTTGTGGTTCAATCGGTCCTTGACCAATTCAGAAATCAGTTATCAATTGGGCTAAATTTTCCCTTCAGGAGAAAAAAGAAATTATAGAGTCGACTGCATTAATTATTGGAGTTGTCTAAGCCGAGCATGTTACACATACTTTTCTTTGAATGTAGCAACACACTTTGACTTATTTTTCGAGTTCTTTGAGTTCTCTTCAAACTAACTGAGACCTAAAATAGGGTACTCTTGAGGAGATGGTGGAATACGGCCACTGCTCAACCATAAGAACTTTCAAGTAAGTCTACATAAAAATGATGAGTGCAAAATGGTCAATAAAGCAATAGGGATAGGAAATCTTTCTCATAATCTAGCAATTCAGGTCTAATGCCTTATAGTGTATGCAAATGCACGTGACATGAGTATGAACAAACAATTTTAAGCAACGCCATGACAAAAGTTACCCTGCATCTGTATAATAAGGCTTTAGTTGAAAAAAAATCTCTCTTAGGGCATCTTGATCTTCCATCTTCACACTTATAATAACAGCACGCTCATTAAGTACTAAAGAGTTCTTTAGGAAGGCAGGTGATGTGAGGCTTCCACATTCAATTCAGCAACTGAATGACATTTAATCTTTCTCGCCATAAACCAACTCTAACTTATGTCATGCATCTTCTATATAAGTCTCAAGCATTCGCCGTGGTCCACTGTGCATGCCAATTCAGTGAAAGTGTAGTCTTTGCACTTGTCAGCTTTTTATTAGTAGTCATCTTGAAGATCAAGTAAGACTACACTGTAAAGATGGAAACAAAACATGCATTGTGGAGCAAAAGGGCCTACTGAAAAGAAACAAGAAAAGCCAAGGGTAATTAAAAAAAAAAAAAAACGGAAGGAATAAACAAGAAAATAAGTATTAAGAAATTGGAAACATTTGGGTGGTTAGGAATTCCTCAAATGTTTAGTATTACATCATCATAAGATATAACGAGATCCATCAATGATGGTCACATCCTATCAGCAAGGAGTTAATTCATCATAACGCCTTGATTCAGAAGAGGCAGACCATTGTTGCATACCCACCCATTAAATTCTTCCTCTTGCTCTTCCCCAATCCATCAGAAGTATCAATTAAGCAAACTAATGATGACTTTCATTGTTCTTTCACAGCAAGAGGAACATCACTTATCAGAGAGGCGCAACGGCCCTTAGCAATGATTTTGCCATGCAAAGGCTACATCATGGATCACTCAAGACTCTATCAAATTGCAAACCCCAGATTCATTGACTCTGCTCAGTCTTGAGAGTGTTATGTAGCAAATATAGAAAGCAAAATCACATGTTCACAAAGCTAAATCCAGAGTCTAGGAAAAAATAAGGGGAAAAGAAATTTCTTATATGATTGTCCTATGCCGTCTCTTCGGAATACCATCAATCAGGAGCAAGCACAAGGCCATAGCCGATGGCTATTTCAACCTACTGAACTAAAAATTGAACTGGACACAAGCAACCCTAGTTGGCCTTCCTATGTCGATGCTTTGCAACTCTTTGACCAATGGAGACAATTGATGTCATCAAGTGTGCATATATTCGATTCTACCATAACAAATTCAACCTAATTGGAGGTTGGGACACCTAGAGTGTCATAACTTGATACGGAGGGACACTTAAGTGCCATAACTTTAAAATGGTACACTTGAATACCAATATCGGAGTAAAATGGGACACTTAAGTGCCACTCCGGCGAAAATCCGACCAAATGGCTGATGTGGCCATTTTTCGGCGAGTTTGGTTCAAAACAACGTCGTTTTGCACGCTGACGTGGCCGAGAAAATGCAAAAACGACGCCGTTTCGTGTCTACGTATAAATAATAATATAAAAATTAATTAAATTAGATTTAAAAGTAAGAAAATTTTAAAATTCAAAAATTTTTTAAAAAAAAAAAATTTTTTTAAAAAAAATTTTTAAAATTTTTAAAAAAAAAAAAAAGGGGGGGGGAGGTCAAAGGGGCGGCCGAGGGCGGGCCCTCGCCGCCACCGCCTCCCCACCGTCGCCGGATGGGCCGGCGATGGAGGGGGAGGGTCGGCCGGGGTCGTCCGCCCCCGGCGACCGACGGGGAGGGCTACGAGCCCTCGCCGGATCGAGGCGAGGGCCGCGACCCTCACCCCGGATCCGGGCGAGGGCTCGCGGGCCCTCGCCGCCCGGTTGGCCAGCGTCGCCGGCTCTTCTCGGCGGCGGCGAGGGCCCGTGAGCCCTCGCCCGGATCCGGCAAGGGCTCGCGCCCGGATCTAGGGCGAGGGTCGCGGCCCTCGCCGATCCGGAAGGGCTCGCGGCCCTCGCCGCCCCGGAAGGGCCGGCGAGGGCTCGTGACCCTCGCCATCGGTCGGCCGGGGCCGGCGACCCGGCCGACCCTCCCCCTCCGTTGCCGGTCCTTCCGGCGACGGTGGGAGGCGCGGCGAGGCCTCGGCCCTCGGCCACCCCTTCGACCTCTCCCCCCCCCCCCAACCCCCTTTTTTTAAATTTTTTTTTTTTGAATATTTTAAATAAAATTAATTTTAAATTTAATTTAATTAATTTTTATATTATTATTTATACGTAGACACGAAACATCGTCGTTTTTGCATCGCCACGTCAGCGTGCAAAATGACGCCGTTTTGGGCCAAACTCGCCGGAAAGTCGCCACGTCAAGCCATTTGGCCGAATTTTCGCCGGAGTGGCACTTAAGTGTCTCATTTAACTTTAAAACTGGCACTCAAGTATACCATTTTAAAGTTATGGTACCTAAGTGTCCCTCCGTGCCAAGTTATGGCACTTGGGCTGTACTTCTGCCACCTAATTGTATCTAGGCCTATTCATAAGGTTAGACTAATTAAGAATGACGTATACATTCACCAAGTTGTCCATCTCCATGTGACTAGACTGATTTTAGTTTCTGGTTCTTCCAAACAGGTAAACCAAGGAAAATATACTACATACCAAATACAAAATTGTATTCAACAACGAAATGGATATGATTACTAAGAATAAGTATCAAATTTCTCAAAAAGAGCAAAAGGGATGAGACACCATTAGCACAAAATAACCAATCTTCAAAGTGTCACGCCCCAATCCTCGGGCATATGCCCATCCCTATATCAGAGAACGCATCGCTGACCCTTTCATTTTAATACGCATGCGGAAGTAGATAAGAAATCTCTAGACAATAAAACAATGTGATAGAAAAAGTGATGGCCATATTTTTCAAACCTGAAAAACCATAACCACACTTTTATACAAGCAAACCTCATAATATATATTATACTACTATTCACAAGTCAGACCTATCACACATTAGATCACAACTTAGAGTTTGCAAAACAGGATGGGGTCTCAATTTTCATCCGGGTCATACTCTGGATCCTCCTCGGGATCATCCTCCTCTTCTTCATCTTCAAGGTCTTCTTCAAGGTCCTTCTCTTCAGGTTCATTCTCAGGCTCCTCATTAGGTTCATTCTCAAGCTCCTCATCAGGTTCCTTCTCTTCGACGTCCACTCCTTCTTTGACACCCCAACTGGAGTCCATGTTAGAGTATACCGGAGATTCAGAATCGTCGAGCTGGGGATCCTTTGCATCCACTACTAACCCATCCTTAGGATATGTCGTCCCCTCTCCTAACACCTATTCTAGTACGTGCAAAGACATATCACTTTCTAGTATGGGACCCTCTCTTCGCCCATCATGGTAGTAACGGTACCATGATCGATATTCGTGGGGCATCTTATCGGGTTTATTCACGTCAACCCAGACGGTGGACTTGATCGGTACGTATTCCAGTCCTTCGGGGTGGCTATGTATATGGAAGTGGTATCTTATCTCTATGATCTCCTCGGGAATACCAAAATGCATGGGAGGACGAGGAGGTGGAGGTACTGCCATCTAAGAGCCTGAAATGTTATCCCACAATGAGGTGAGACAATATCTCAGCAAATTATACCCCTAAAACTCGATTAGGAAACCAATACGCCATAAGGGCTGCCTATGCACAACACGAGTCAGAGGACTTACCTTGACCTCAATTCGATCTTGCAAATCAATATCATTTACAGATACCTCAAATCACATCAACCACTCAATTCAAAACATCATATCAAAACATTGATCAATCGACCTAGTCAATTATATGTCACCATGACCTTTCTCCGGTGATACATTCAATACTATCTATAAGGTCCTATCAAATTAGGACCGCTCATCCAAAACTAAAAATATAGATAGTATAACTTGCCCAAAGTTGATAATATAGTATACTATGTATATGTTCACCCAAAGCTGATAGATTATGACCTCCAAACCAATTTAGTATACTATATATGCTCGTCCAAAGCTAATAATAAGTTGCTTGCCCAAAGCTGATATTATGGTATACTATTTATATGCTCGCCCAAAGCTAATAAAATAGGGTTCCCGGGCCATTATAGTGTGGCACCCCGAACCCCTCTTAGGTCGCCACAGGCACCAACGTTACACTTTTGACATCTCTTAGAAGAGGCGTCGTAAATAATAGACTTTTTTTTTTTTTTGAAAACGGTCCCAGTGCGACTCATTTAGCGGAAGCAAAATATAACATCGCCAACTCTCCCTCCATCAACCATGATACAATTTGCACACCACTAATCATCATAATAAAAGACAAAGCCATGACACTTTATTTACATATTTTCAAGATGGGTTTTCTTGGGTCGGTACATCAAAAGAAAGGCTAGGATATGAAGCCACACTCGGCCTAAACCCCAAAAAGAAACACTCGACCCACTACGACTAACAAGAAAGATCCCCCATCACTAGTGTTGATTATCCATCCCAAAAAGTTTCAGCTCCTACTTGTCACGCACGGGCCCTCACACCCATCCCGGTGCATCAGGCGATGGCGGCGGCATCATCCCTCGCATCACTCCGTCGCGACGAATGTAGATGGATATGAACTCCTGGACAACAGGGCCCCCAGCCGGGCCCACATCGTACATAACTAAACAACGCACTCGAATATACGTAAGACCAGGAATAGAGGGACAGTCAAACTCCTCGCACTCGACCTCTACATCGGAAGGTAGGCTGTAAAATACGCCTCGCGTGACAGCAGGGAGCGGCATCCTGCTAATTTTAAATGTTGGTCCCCGAAAGGGTGAGTACAATCACTCAGCAGGTAAATGAATCCAATAACCACTTAATGTATCATGCAATACAATCACAACATTATATATGCCATTAATGCATCCAAGCATACTTACCTTGAAGCCATGCATATACCATCATACATCCTCATCACAATCATATCACATACACGTCATCATACCATAGGTGATCATTATTATGTCACACACATGTATCATCATGCCATAGGTGATCACCATCACATCATACACATGTCATCATACCATATGTGGTCATCATCACATCATGCACATGTCATCATGCCATAGGTGATCATCATCACATCATACACGTGTCATCATACCATAGATGGTCATCATCACATCATATACAGGTCATCATGCCATAGGTGATCATCATCATATCATATCATATATGGATATCATCATGTCATAGGTGATCATCATCATATCATATCATATCATATATGCATGATTCAATTTTCACTTTTAACTTTCAATTCGATCACCACATCACTCTTTCTTAGGATCATCAATTTCATCTCATACTTTACACTCACACCCCATCCTGGCATCGCGAGAAAAACCTCCGACATTCAGCCATTTAAGGCCACCAGGCATCCGGCACCCCCACATTCCGTGCATCTCGCATCCCAACTGGCATCATGAGGCATCCCCTCGGGCAAAGACCTTCGAAGCTTCCGGCACCCAACCATTAAAGGCATCCTGATACTCCCAGGGCCATCTAGCCATGTATCTCTATACATTCGGGCATCCAGCACCCCCCATCCCGAGCATCCTGACACTCCCAGGGCATTATCATCCGCCATAGACAATTTCCTCATTTACATTTTATTCATGGTCACCCATTTATGTCTCAACTCAGCATGGCACATGGCAGACAAAATCACTTTCATCCTTCGATCTATACATGCATCATCAGTCATCATTGTGCATGCAGCAAGATGCAAAACAAAATTTATGGAATTCATACAATTTAGAATAATCCATTTATCATACCTTTTTGGAATTTATTTAAATTCCAGCTTATACCATTTTTGAAAATATTTAAATTAAATATCCATATGATTTCCAAAAATTATAAAATTAAAGCATGTGATAACCAAGACAATAAGGTAATAATTTCATGAAAAACACATGGCCAATAAAGTTCCACACCAAAGATATCATTCACACAATCACAACATGCAATTTCGGATAAAAACAGAATATGCAGTTTTTGAGATAATTCGATTAAAATACCCGAACGACCTCCGAAAATTATGAAACTTTACCAGGTTCTAGTTAAGACACTAAGGTAGATTTTTCATGAGACTTCTAGGCAAGATTCGTTTTAGATAATTTCCTATAGTCGTCCGAAGCTTCTGGTTCTCATACCGAAACATCCAGTGTAGTCATCTCCAAAATACCGAGTTTTTACCCACTTTTTCTTCTTCGTTTCCTCTGAAATTTGGATATGTTTTACATCAAGAGGTCCCATACAAATTTCATTAAGGTATCTAAGTCATATTTCCAAATAACAGTCACCATATGGGTCCATGAAGTCTCCGGTGTCCTGTACCGCGTCTCCAGATTTACCGTCTTCAAGAGTAAGTCGATTCACTAGGCTACACTTGCTCATTTTACTTCAAATTTGAGTATGTTAGTATTTAATATGTTCTATACAAGTTTTATGAAGAAGTCGAAGAGATATTCTTAGTAAAAATCAACATGCAACCACGAATCCACCGAAAGGTCAATGAAATCGTTCCAGATCTGGTGTCTCCGTAGGATGAGAGTTTGATCCCTTAAATCTCCATCATTTTGCACCAAATTTTAGTATGTTGTAGTTTAAGATGTTGGATACAACTTTTATGAAATAATCAAAGTCAAAATCGAACTCAAAACATGCATGCAAGCTCTCACAAGATTCTGGCTCAGGCGGTTCATGTGAAAACAGCAACATCACTCAAGAACAAGTCATTCTAGCTTCGGTTTCTCCCTCCTAACCACCCAAAATTCGACACTACTCTAAACATACATGCAACACACACATGCAAGAGCAGCAAAAGGACCCTAACTTGCCTCTAGACCGAGGAGGACGGCGGCACACGGCGGACGAACGGGCGGCATGCGGCGGCGACGGGCGACTCCTCCTCCCTCTCGGCTTCTCTTCTCTCGGCCTCCCTCTCTCTCGCAACCCTCTCTCTCTCTCTTTGGTTTTGGCTTGGACGGAACCAACCGGCCACTCTCTCTCTCCTTCCCTTTTGTTTCCCCAATTCCTCATCATTTGCAATCATTAGCTTGCCTCTCCACTAGCCAATGCATGAAGACCTCTTTGCCACTTGGCAAAGCCCATGCAATGGGCCGGCCACTCCTCTTCTTGAGCCTCCCTTGGGCCGGCGACAACCCCATCCGTGGGCTTCTATTGGGCCGACCAGCTTGGCCCATCTTAGGCCCATCCCTCTTGGGCCTAAGTCCCAAGCTTAATTAGCCCAAGTTCAATCCTTTTTAAAATTACTTAAATCCCTATTAAATTAAAGTACTAAATTACAAATTAAGATGACTATACACTTGGAATTATAATTCCATAAGTTCCAATTGATCACATACACATGGCCAAGGATAAAACTTCATTTCCCAAAATTCATCCATTTAAAGACTGGGCCACACATCTCATTGCAACTCATGGACTAGGAGGCTACAAAATACAAATAGTGGTACTTCTATCGCCTATCCATAGCTCATGGCATATTTATGGACTTTTATGAATTCCAGGATGCCACATATAGTATACCACTACCACCATACAATCAATTTATCATTTTTATCATACCCAATAAAAATAGTTGTGTGTGTGTACACGGTCGGCCTTAGCCAAAATATAATAATTTCACTTTTGATTCACCAACTCCTTTTAGCAGTCGAAAAATAGATTTTTAGTGCTATAGACCAACACCTAGTAATTTTTCAATTAATTACCAAAATTAATTAATTTATGAATAAATCATAAAATCACAATCAAATCAATTCAGCACAAATTAAAGCTCGAATAAATAAACAGACTGCACCACGATAATCAACATAAAATTTCGGTCATCAACTATCACGGTCTAATTTCTGAAAAATAAATAATTAATTAATTAATTACGAAAAATATTAAATAAATGCCAATAAATCCAATTTAGGCCCGTAATGCCTAATTGGATGCTCAAAACGGACCCGAAAAAATTTTGAGGTTCATTCAATAAATACTAAAACATATTTCCTTGTTAATTACACTAATCATTTGCTTAACATGCATGGATAAGGCACTAAATTAATCAACCTAATCTAATCTATCCACCTAATTGCACTTAATTAAATCTAATCAACCTCTAAATATCATTAACCCACTAAGCGAGGTTTAGTGAGTTAAACTCACTTGTTTTGAGATTCGATCGGATCAAATCGTCGGGAATGTCGCGGGGGACGGAAAACTCCAAAGTAGGCCTAGCCTTCAGGGTCGGAACCACCTCACAACAGGCCAAACAACATCTCTAAAACCCACTATTTTTCTGTTCTATTCTTACTAAAATAGAAGACCATAAGTTCGGTTTAGGCGGGGATTGATCGAGGAAGAATGTAAGGGCCAAACCGGGCCTTGGCGGGCACTCACGAGGGTCGGAGGTAGACCGGCGGAACAGAGCAGGAACACGCACGGCTGGGCGGTGGCTCGCATGGCACGCGGACGGGGGCAGAATCGGTGACGACGGCATGCGGCTTGCGGTCCGGTGGTGGTGCGGCTACTCTAGCTTCTCTCCTGCACCTCTGGTCTTCGCACAGCAGCTTCGATGGAGGAGGAAGAGGACTTGGACAGTGTATAAGGGAGAGAGGGAGAGATGGCGGACAATGGGGCTACTAAGGGCCATTTCTTCCATTCTCTTGTCTCCTTGACCATCCACCACCACCCATTTCTTCTTTGACTGCAATTCAACCAACCATGCACCCCTCACAACCTTTGAAATGGTCCAAAATGTGCTAGGCAATGGGGCATACGAATTTGACATGAGTTGGCTTCAATTGGACTTCATTTCTTTCTCAATTCAATCTCAATTGGCTCTCACAAATTCAATTGACACCTCAAAGATCAAATTGGTATTTTTCCTCACTAATTGATCCCACTTGCTTCCCAAATTCGCGATAAAAAATGATCCTCGGCTTTTTTTGAACAAAAATGGCCGTAGGTTGACTTTTTCCAAAAAAAAATCTTGGATTGCAAAAAAAATCTTCTGAGACTGAGTCGACATTCCTAGAATTTATTGTGACATGGCAGAATCTTTAATTTCTAAAATCAAACTCAAATTCACAGTTAATTTCCATTCGGCGCGTTTTTAGCATGACCTAAGCTACTGAGTAACTTTTAGAAATTTTTCAATGCAAATGACCCATGATCGATTTTCTTCGAGCCACAGTGAATCCACTCGACTCATTGGCGACTCTCGATTATTGTGAAAATCTCGAGGATTCAAATACGGATACAAGGCACCAAAATAATAAGAAAATCAGTTTAGTGTCGGTTGACAAGAATTTCCCAATTTAGTGGTGTCACCCATGATTAGCCACACATCTTAGTCGAACCAACTTATCTCTAATTTCAAATTGATTTTTAACTATATCATAATGGCTTCTAAAGACACGGTCGAGAAGTTGATTCATAGTCGAATTCTCAAGTCTATTGCCTTAAAATTCCTTAATGACTTCCCCAGATAGTTTAGTTATCTCGAGAGTGATCAGCTATGAGAATAGCCCTATAAAGCACATCAATGAAATGCCCGATTTATTCAATAGAAGACAAGACTGAAATCTGGAATGTCACACAAAGTGTGCAAATACCAATGCAAACCACCATGCACTATCGCAGGTCCTAAACAATCCGCTCCAGCTCTCTTGTATAACCCAATGTTTGATTGATAAGCTATAGGGAAGGAATTTCCTTCAAAGATGCATATTCCTTGGCCTTCTGAAAATATACAAACCCGCTCTTAATCTGCCATTGGGGATATTCCTGCATTCCAATAGGTAACATATGTCATTGTTCAGTCTCCACAATACAGCTTTTATGTGGATAAATTCTTCCACACACACTCCGAAACACTTTTTCAAGCACAAGGTTTCCATACCGAGCACAAATTGCCAAGTTTGAACTTAGCAGAGTGATAGCAACGGCCAAATGACATGTGGATGTTGTAAGCATAAGTTTAACATCAGTCCTTGATTCCAAAAGAAAAAAAAACAATCGTAATAATTGAAGAGGACATAGATTAGCAACTCAATAGAACAGATTTTATGACACCCTTTGAAGATCTAAACTAATACAAGAGCGGATATTATCTTTTTGACTAAATTAGTCAATTGAGAACGGAATTCCAAGGTAGAGAAAGCCAAAATCATCTCATAATATTTACCTCCTTATATATACTGCAAGTTCTTGGTCGCAGGAGAAGAGCAACATTTGCCGTGGGTCACCAATTGACAAATAATCATATGCTTTCTCGTTAGATCCAACAATTTCATCACCGTCGTTCAAAGGGAAAGATTAATGTGAGCACACATGAAAGAATCTTTAAATTATATCTTGCAGCTTTTACATGTAGGAGACATGGATACTAATAAAAACAAAAGAAAAATGTAGGAGACTGGGAGATGCAAAATGCACAATTGTATTTCTTGTCATCGTTTATCTATAGACAAAGAAATCAATTGCACAAGCCAAAAGCAACATGCCCATTAATGTACCCCAATTCCTATTCCACATTCGCATTTCATCAAACATCTTACCAGCACTAGGGAAATGATTGGATCTCCTCTCCTCTGCAATGCATCAGCTTCCACGATGATGTCTTCCAACTGTTGACTTTAATCAAAGAGAAGAAGACACACAAGAGAATTGCTAATGCTTGTTACTATTCATCAGAACATAAGCCTATTAAATAGGCAGAACATCCAAACCACTTAGCAAAAAAATAGCTACAGAATAGCAACAACAAAACCCACTAACATACCCCACTAACCAGAACATGTGCAGAAACAAACTCCTAAAAACAAGCCACTTCCTATTGACTAAGACTCCATTATTACATTGTTGAAGAAACATAAAAACTGAAAACACATTAAAAAAAAAAAAAAACTTGAAGTTAACTACTTCAACACCAACACCACAAGCGACGGCTCTTATTTCTTCAGATGCCTCCCCGTTAGCCGTCTTTTGGAGACACATTGAATTCACTCCTCCTCCTCCTCCTCACGGTGCTCGCGAGAACCTTGCAGTCTTCCATGAGCAAAGTTGCTAAGTTCTCCCAACAGCGAGTGAAACAATAGATTCAGTTCCACACCCCACTGGCTTGCAAGTCCTCAGGGATGAGAGAGAAACCGAAACGAATGATGATTTATGATGGAAACAAGACATGCAAAATAATTTGTCAAGGAATGCCATAATACTCTATTTTCACTCATGATATATGAGATTAGATATTTATTCTCGAGGGCCCACCCCCCTAACAGCCCATAAGCTCATGCCCCTCTCCCTCCTCTCCCGCTGGACAACTGAGGCCACCTTTTCAGCTCGTTAAATATTTCGTCCCCACCGTAATATGTAGAGACATGTGAAGGTACCACCCTCAATTTAGGACAATGCTCGATCCCTAATCGAGAAAGATGAGGTGCAGCTCCTTCAGCGGCCCTCCACTCCTCCAAATTAGGTAATGCATAAAAAATTAAATGCTTGAGTTGAGGAAAGCCTCCTGCAGAGCAAACCATTTCGTTTCCCCATAAAGCATAATATCCCACAATGAGAAAAACCAAGCTTTTCAATTTTTCCAATATTGGCATTGGATCTTCTTTGAGTTGGGAACATATTAAGACTAGCTTCCTCAATTGTTGGGGTAGACTCTTATGTTCTGGCAGCTTCTCTATTTTTCCATTAATGAATAGCTTACATGAATGGGGATAATTTGATATTTTACTCAGTTCACCTTCAGTCCATGAATTATAAGAATACGCGAAATAAATAGTCAAGGATTGAAGATGTTTCAAATTGAACTTAGCAAGTTGCGGATCATACGAATCAACGACAGTCAGTTTTTGTAGATTGGTAAGCTTGCCCACATCATTCACATCACATTCCTTCGGACTAAAGTTTCTCAATGTTAGTAGATTCTTTAAAGTGCCCAACCGCAACTTCTTCTGGGCCCCATGGAATTTCTCCTTGACATCAAACTTGTAGGGAAGACGGAGATACCTTAACCATCTCATCTTCCACAACACATTTGGGATGGAAACCCTAATATATTGAAGCATGACCAAGTCCAAGAATTCCATACATACAAGGTTTCCCATAGATTGTGGCAAGCTCGTAAACCCACTACGTGCTAAACTTAAGAATCTTAGATGGACTAGGTCTCCCACTGATTCAGGTAGACTTCCTATTTTCCCATCAAGATCATCCAGCTTTAGAACTCTGAGAAACTTATAATTGATGAAATTGGGTTGAAATTGCTCCCAATTACATCCCCTAGATTGGAAGAACAAAAGAGTTCGAAGGTGGGGCATAGTCCTTCCTATTTGTTCCACCCTCAGAGTTATGTTTCCTTCACCAATCCCGCCAATCCCGTTCATAGTGAGAGAAAGCCTTCGTGTTCTACAAGCCATTGAAGAACTACCCTCCCTTTCATTGTCTTGTTGAATTTTACGAAAGCTTAGAAACCTCTCATGGCTAGTCTTGGAGACACATACCTCTCGCGTTGAGTCATGGAGGCGGCAGGTTCCAATATTTCCATTCCAGTTGAGTCGTACTTGGACCAACCCCCTCTTAACCAACTCCATGAAATATTGCTCTGCTACATCTTCCATTGTAATTTCTCTCTTTGCGTCATCAGGCAGCACAAAGCCTTCAGCAATCCACATGCGAAGGACTGTCTTCACAGGGATTTCTGCATCCTCCGGAAAGCTACCCAAATAGAGGAAACATGGCTTTAAATGCCACGGTAGATCATCATAGCTTAAGGCCAAAACTTCAAATAAAATACTCTTATCACTCAAATGCAAATTGATGTTTCTATAAACCGTCTCCCACTCGTTGTCCGCCAAAAGTCCACCAAGCACAATAACAGCCAAAGGTAATCCCCCACACTTCTCAAGGAGTTCATCTCCTAACTTCTTCATGCCTTCAGTGATTTCTACATAATATCAAGTAATAAATTGAAACTCGATAGTAGTAGGAAGATGCAACTGTCATAAGAAGATAACTTCGAGGACAAATATTTGCTTTTTGATATATGAGTTGGATGTTGTAGTTCCTTATGTTCTATGGTTCATTTATGCTTTTGTAAGGGGAAAAACTATAGAGACCCCAACAAAGCTCCTATATATGCCTCCATTTACGCTTGAAAGATCAAGAACACTCATTTGACTAATGGAATGTATTGTCTTTGTTATTTGTTGCTTGAATTAATTGACTTGAGCATATGTATAATAACAATAATCCTACTCAATGAAGAAAAATGAAAGCAATGAGGGGATAAATCACCCATGACTTGAATGTGCTATCGATTTCCCTCAAAATTCTAGTGAAATCTTCATGTTGTCACTCTATTTTGTCACATAAAGATTCACAATTTTCATAACAATCCCAAGTCTTATTGTTAAGCCAATTATTCACAAATGCAAGAAAAGGTGGACCTAAAATGAAGCCTATGGAAAGTAACATAGCTAGGCTTCAAATTATTTCATAAATCCTATCAAAATTACTTATTATGATGGTCAAATGAAAGCTTTTTCGATATTTATCCTTATTGGAGGACAGGAGGAGCAAAGTTTTGGATGTTGGCTTAGAGGTACAATTGTCAGCTATTGAGAAACAAAAAGTGCATTTGATTCCTCAAATATTGAAATTACGGTGTCTAATACTTGATATATTGATCATTTGAACTCCACTATAACTATTGATTCATTAATTGTGAAAGCCTCCGAAAGGCCAAATTGAGCAATGAAGTACCTGGTATTTGTCCCTCCGTCTCTGATTGTCTTGCAATACCTTCTACAGCTTGATCCACGGCAATACCTCGACCAACTCCAAGCCCAACAGAAGAAAGTTCAACAACTAATCCGACAATAATTATAGAAGCGTCATAAATTAGAATCAAGCAGGCAACATAATCCTTTGAAGCCACAATATGTTAGGTTAATAACTTTAGTGAAGTCTTACCTTTCACTTCAGGAAATGCCCTCTTCTTTAGCAGAATCCAGCTCTCCTCGTGCGATAAGCACTGAGGTTCATGGAGAAAACAATGAGGATTGATATGCTCCGCTACTTCTTTATTGCGGGTTGTTATCAATAGCTTGCTTCTCGTGTCCTTGATTGGGAATGCGGCTTGAAGACTATCCCATGCCTGTTTGGTCCAAATATCATCAAGAACCACGATACATCTCTTCTGTTTTTGGGTCATGTATAGAGTTTCTACCAATTCGTCATTTCTCATATCCGTAACCTCTTCTCTTTTATTAGGGATCAACTTAACAAGAATTCCCTCCAAGATATCCCTCACGTGATATTCTTGAGATATGCAAGCCCAAGCAGAACCATCGAAATGGTTCTTCAATTTGTCGTGATTGAAGACTTTCTGAGCGTGTGTGGTCTTTCCCAAACCACCCATTCCCCATAGAGCAACAACTCTGTGTTTTCCATCCTTCAGCTCTTTTACCAACGCCTCGATACCATCTTCCCTCCCGACAAAATCCTCCTCCTGGAAATGGGCATAAGTCCGTTTCGGCAGCGAAGCTCTCGCGCGTTTGCGTTCGCCCTCATGCAGAGGTTGTATGCCATATTTCTGCATCTTATTACCAATATCGGAAATTCTGGATTTTAAGCCCTCGATCTCTGTCCCCACCTCATGAACCTGCACGCACGAGCACTTCGCCATGAAGCAAGCATACGCTTTGATGATGTTTTGTCCCTCCGTCAGTGCCGCTTTGAGGTAGTATCTCTCGATGACGTCCTCAGCATCATAGGCAAAGTCTCGGAGTTGTGCGACACATTCTTCTACAACTTCCTTGCGCTCTCGTCTTGCATCCACATCCATCAGCAAGGCCTGGACCTGCCTCAGCTCGCTGTGCAGGTCCTTGACCTTGCCCTCCACTCCCCTCAAGAATTTGGCCTCGTCGATGAGCAGGTTTCCTATTTTCTCCACCGCGAACGAAACAACAGACTCGGCCATTGGTATTGCACTGCTCAGACTTTGATCAGTGGAGATTATGATAGAGAATGACTTGAGAATTCACTTCTGATGCGTTAACAAGCTGTGAACATATAGGCCTGCGAGTTACAAAGAAGAAAGGAAAGGAATTAAGTACTTACAAAGTTGCATATTGCATTGCTAATGCATATTCTACATCCCCCGACGCAAGAAAAAGCACCCCAAGAAGAAAAGAATGGAGTAATGGAGAAGTCTACAGGTATATATTCTCTCTGCAGGTAGAAGAAATGCTTGATAGCAACAGCTCGATGCTGCATAGGTTTTCAATTTTGACTGTCCTCACGGATTGTTCTGTTCTGTGGTTTTGGTCCTTGTGCTCTCCGTGATTGAGCTTGTTCTGAGTGGATTAGGCCATGCCGTGATTGATGGTTGGATTTTTGACAGGTAATGCTGTATGATGACAGCAAGCAGCTGTTGGAATGCAGGACTTTCAAGAACGAAGTTGTTTGTTCCAGTGAGACGTTCAATGCTTATTTGGTTGACGTTGGAGAGCCTAAAGCAGGGCAAAAGCCTCTCAATGATACTTATATTCACAGCCGAGCAAAGAAAGTTCCTAAGCGAACAACTTCACTTCATAGAAACAATTTTGTCAAAGTATCTGGTTGCGCCAGTATTGTGTATTCTTACACGTTTGTTTTCCTCATGTTGTTGTCTCTAATGATTTGAAATTTGACAACTCATACTCGTACATTCGCAATGTTGTGATTATCTGCCTGTGTTGTTGTATAATCCATTTCACTTACGTTTTAAGAAGATGAGAAGACCAAAGTGGAGAAGAATAAACAGCAGACGATCAGCCTAAGCCCATCACAGAAAATTATTAGAGGTTGGTGATGAAATCCTTCATAATCTAACTCTCTTGATAGCTAGTAAATGCTGGGTACAAAACTTAGCATCTGTGTTTCTCCTTTTCCAGAATTCAAGAAGAATGAAATGAACAAGTATGGCATATGTGCCATGCCTGGCCATATATCATTTCCTTTGATGTCGTATCCTGGATTGTGAATCATTTCTTAATTTCCTCTGGGTTTACAGTTTCTACTTATCTTCATACTATACATAGAATCTGTTCAAGGACAATAGATGTTCTCTCAACTCTGATGCTTTGTGTATCAATTCTTCTCAATCACAGCGGTTTTATGTTCACATTTTTCTCATGGCTTCTCTTGAAAATCATTGGGAGCTTCTTAGCATATTTCCAAACTTTCCCGCAGAAACTGATCTGAATATTCTGCTAGTTATATTCTGAAGTTTGTTATTATGGTCTCAGCACTACAGTTGACGTAATCTTCCTTTTGATATAGATTGGCATGTCTTGTATACAACCTGGTTAACTCAAAAGTCGAAGAATCATGATGGCTTCTTACGTTCTACAAGCAGTGGACCTATTACTAGGCAGGTCAAGCTCTACAGTCTACGTTTCCTACTTCTTTTTGACAATTTTCTCATGCATGTGAAAGTCACAGACCAAAGAAAGCTTCCACTTGTTAATAATAATCATTCTAATGATTGAAAGTTAGCATCAATGACTTATTGGAAGCAAGTGAACCATTATCTACGTCAATCAAACGACCCAAAAAAAAAAAAACAAAACAAGTCACAGTCCACATGGCTTTATAGAACGCAAAAATAAAACATCAAAATATTAAATCAACAAAATATCAATGCAATGACTATAACAATACTAAAGTAACTAAAACGAGTAAAAACTAGAAAAAAGTAGAACGCACAGAGCAAAAACCAAATATCGGTTAGCGACTCACAAATTTAGTTGCGCCCTTCTCGTTCGTCTGAGTGTTAGTACCTAAAAACAATCCACGAAAAACTTCAATCAAAATCAAACTAAAAGCAAAACGAATAAAGCAAAAATTGAGTATCAATTAGCGAGTAGTCCACCGACGTAGATCTCTCCGAATGATCTGCTGCCAATTTTACGACCGAGCTCGAAACAATAAGTCAAAATGATTATTGCTCATTAATACACTAGGATTGGGACAAAGTGCTCATCATCACTCTCCACAGCTAAACTATATATAGGCGACAGGCATATCGGTAATGTCACATCAGCTATAGCAATAGGTCTAAAAGGAGTGGTTGGAAAATCAAACATGCCCATAACCGGACTTTCAAAAGATTGGTTTCACCACGGGCTATGAGCAATATTCAGCATCGTATCTTTTGCTCATATCTTTTGCTCTATGTGCCGTCAAAAGAAGATTGGTTTCGCCTGGGCCGACGGCAATCATTTAATATCAATCATCATATTTTCGCTTGACATCAAAAGATTGCTTTCTCAGGGCCAATAACTTTATGTGCCGTGAATTGATCCATCATAATTTTGCTTCACGTGTCGTCAACAAATTGTTTTCACACAAGCTAATGCCGATAGCAACTTTTTTTTTTTCACGTGGTGGGAAAAACGCACAACCGTAGATTATATCTATGGTAAGATATATCAAGGCTCGTACCACCTAATAAACACGTATACACACATCAATCAGACTCATCCATGTTAATCAAATTCAACTCCTCAAAAGCAAAGGTAAATTGCAATGATCGAACTATATGACTAATTTAGAAATTTTATATATGTACTTCTCGCATTCTAAAGATTTAGTGAAGTGCTATATTGATTTCACGGTGAGTTAATAATCAAACGTTTTGGCTCTAAGTCTTCGTTCGTTTTATGAAAAACACCGCATTTTCGGAGAATATTTTTCAGGAAGTCATTTTTCAAAAAATTATCATTATTTTCCGCTATTCGTTTAAAATCTAAAAATGAAGTGAAAAATATTTTTCATTATTCGATAAGGAAAATATTTTTTTATATGCACTTTTGTTAGATAATTTTATTTTTTTTTATTTTTAAAATCAATTTTAAATTATTTTTTTGAAATCCATTTTTTTTTTTTTTTTTTTTTTTCTTTCTTTTTATCTTCTTTTTCTTTTTTTGCTCGCCGCCGGCCACAACAACAGCCTAGTGACCGACCGGAGGCCAACTTTCGCAGCGAGCGGTGAGGGCAAGCTGAGCGGGCCGGCCTCTCTAGATTAGCAAGCCAGAGGCAAGTTGGCTCTCTAATGTGGCTTGCGGTGAGCGACGTGCCTTGAGCTTGCCACTCGCTAGAGATTGGCGAGCACAAGGGTGAGCCTCAAGCTTGCCGACCTTTGGCCTCACCATATAGCGAGCTAGAGGCTCATGCTCGCCGCTGGTTTGCCAAGCTGGCGACTAGTGAGCTTGAGCTCGCCAAAGGTCGGCAAGCCTTGAGCTCACCGCTCGCCAGAAATCGGCAAGCTAGGCGAGGCCCGGGGCCCAAGGCCAATGAGCTCGAGGCTCGCTTGTGGCCAGTCACCGGCTGTAGCTGTGTCGGGGACTAGCCAAAGAAGAAGGTGGAAAAAAATAAAAAGAAAAATAATTTAAAACTTGAATTATTAGAAAAGAAAACAAGAAAGAAGGAGGTGAGTAAGGTATGAGATAAAGAGAGAGAGAGAGCGAGTAAGAAAAATATTTTTCCCAATTTTAAAAATGGAAAACATTTTTCCCTCTTTTACAATATTTTTTTTCCTTGGTGGAAAATATTTTCCACAACTAATTTATTTTCCATGAGACAATTACCAAAATATCCAAAAAATGTTTTATTGGAAGTTATTTTTTATGAAATGAACACAGCTTAAAATACAAGTGTAGTGGATATGACATTAGAGATTATAATCCAAAAGTTTAAAAGCAATTAGTTAGATACAAAAAGACCGCATGTATATAATGCCTATGAAAAACTCCACCATTGAATACTTTTATATGTGGCGGCAATATACTATACACAACTTTATACTTATAGAGAGGATACAATACTTATTTTCTGAACTACTTTTAGACCTTACCGACCAAAAAAAAAAAACTATTTTTAGACCTTGAACCGAAAGAAAATATCAAATAGTTAATAGCCACCACATTATCAACCTACATGGCGTGCATGAGAACAAAGTGGTTTAAAATAGCCAATTTCAAAATTGGTCAGCAGCCAAATTTAGCCCCAACTACACGATTGTTCATCTTAAACCTTGAAGAAATTGGAGTTCGAGGCTAATTTTGATAATTTTCAAGAAAAATGCATTGCCAATATACAGCATAATAGAGTGAATTAAGATGGGATAAATATGTTCTAGTTGGTTTGGTTTGACAAAATCTAGTGAAATCAACAAATTTTATGGTTCCAAATTTGATTTGACATGGCAATGCCAAACCAATTAATCTTCTTACGTTATTATTGTTTATTGTCACTGCTACTTAATTTGCAAAATGAGCAATTCACTAGCAAAATTATTAGCTTTCAAGAAATGTCGCTTTAAATTTGACAACGACACAGAGCAAGTCGCCAAGTATTACTCACATAGCATTTCCATTTCTCCCTTTGACGTGGCTTCCGAACGGCCTCCATAATGTCTTCCTCAATGTTGCATACCTGGATTCCTTTAGATACTTCCTCAATTTGGATAGACAACGATCCCGACTAGAAAAAAGACGTGGCATGTCTCCTTTTGTGACTCTCCATTTCATTCCACGGCCCAACCAAGACCAACCTCCTCAGATGTAGGGGCATATACTTGTGTTCCGACATCTTTTTGGTTTGGCCATGTAAGTATAGTTTACAAGGATAGGGTTGCTAGACATTCTACTCAAATCATCTGGACATCTTCTTGGTTTGGCCATGAAGATAACAATATTTTTTTATTTGACATGATTAATGAGTGCCATGAAAGACTCTTTAATAAGATTCTGATAAATTTATAAAAAGCCTTTAAAGTAGTATTGGGGGGCGACTCGTTCTTACTACTTTCATTCACATGTTTAGAGAAGGATTACCATAAGATTATAATGTGACATCTCATCTACCAAAATAAACAATTAGTATCACAAGAGATGGAGAAAAAGTTTGTTAGATAGATGACAATTTTTGTAGAAAAAACTTTTGCCCAAACAGCTGTAAGAAAAGACGAACTCTCGCGATGTAGAGTTTCTCCCTACCAATATGGTAGTCGTCATCTTCCATCTAAACCCTAATTTTCAGAAATTCTCTTTTCTTTCAGACCTTCTGTCTAAACTCTAGTTTATCCGTCAATTTCACCCATGATTTGCTTGGATGGGCTCCATCTCCTCACCTTTGGACGTATTGACATCACATACTTCCTCATTTTGTGTCATCATCTTATCTCAAAACCCTCAACTTCCACTGTGTAGATTTCCAACCACCGTCTTCTCTAGTTCCGCATAGATTTCGCATGCATCCAACAAGCTTTCCATTACGCCACTTCCAAATTCTGCATGCAACCAATTTAGTAACCCACCTTGCCTGGTTTTCCATTTGAAGCTATTCCCATAATGGAGGATACGGATTCGGCTGAGGAGGCTCGATTAGCTGTGTTATGTAGTCGGTTAGGCCAACTTTGGTCAACCCAAGCAATTGAAGTGTGGGACGAAGCACCTCCTACAGAGAAAGTCGAAGAATGTAAGTTGATCCTTGTGGACAAACTTCTTGCAAACACATCTATTAACTTTCCAGCTTTTCAGCACACGATGAAAAAAGCTTGGTGTTCAGACCATGTTGATATTACTCAACAAGAAGAAGGACTTTATGTGTTCAAATTTAATTTGGAGGGGAAAAACAGCATGTTCTAGATAATGGACCCTGGTTATTCTCTAGCAATTTGGTTATACTCAAACCCTGGGTTCCTTACACGCCCCTGCACTGCTATAGCTTTACTACTTGTGCTTTTTGGGTGCAAGTATTCGGTCTACCATTAGAACGATGTACATAGTAGCTATTAAGTAAGGCAGTTTGGGATGTTGGCAAGGTTGTGGAAGTCAGAATTGAGGCGAAAAAAGGATCGACTTTAAGAGTAGGGAGAGTTAGAGTTGAAATTAATCTCAATGAACCTCTTAAACCGGGTAAACTCATTCGTGTGGAGGGGAAAAATATTTGGCTTGATTTCCATTATGAATAGTAGCCACATTATTGCTATTCCTATGGTGTTTTAGGCCACTATGCATCCTACTGTAAAGACATTCCATATGATGAGGCCAAATTTGAATGGCGGGACAAGATGTACCATGGACAATGGTTACGGGCTGAAGTTAGGGAACACAGCCCTTTCTGGCAAGCGTTCTATGAATTTAACACTACTTAAGAAGAATTTGAAGAAATGGTTTCTGAAACACCTTAACCTGGGTTGTCGTTACTCTCTGCTACACCTCACGATGTACACACACAACCAGCCTCTATGGATAATCAAACCATTCAGCATATCCATACCTCAACCGTAAACTTAATGCCCACTTCCCCTCTTGTTGACACTTCACAAGGCATTATTCCAAATAAGATGGAATCCGTTGCTTCCCCTATACAAGCAAACAAGACAGAGGTCAAAGCATTTACATTTGAAGCGTCATCATCCAAAAAATCCAAAAATCCTTGCTTGCAGGCTAAGATTACTCTTTTAAAGAAAGCAAAGAGAATTTCCACTTATGGGTTACATCCTATTCTGCTAGATATACTCGATGGAAGCACTCTGATGGGGACTTTAGTACTCCATGCCGAAAGGGCCAATGAGGGGGCTGTGGTGGCTTGCCTGAATAAGCCACCAATTGACAAATAAAGATCCTAAGTTGGAACTGTCAGGGACTGGGCAATTCCCTGACAATTCGAGCACTAAGGGCCGTAGTGGCTCAAGATAAGCCTGATATAATCTTTTTGAACGAGACTCGGAATCAAGAATCTGTTATTAACCAAATCCAACGGAGACTGAATTATAGCAAGAGTTTTGTGGTGAATCCTCAAGGTTTGGCTGGAGGGATGGTTCTTTTTTGAACTAACCAGATTTTACTTACTGTCAAGGCTCATACCTCCCATTTGATTGACACTTGTTTTGAAGATAGTGGTGTCACTTCTATGTGCCTTACTGTTTTGCATGCTCCGACCGTTTATCAACAGAGACAACTATTCTGGATAGAATTGAGGCAACTTAGCCACTTAAACACTCAACCTTGGGTGTGTTTAGGGGATTTTAATGAAGTTTTATATCACTGGGAGAAAGTAAGTAAGCGACCAGCTAAGCCTTATAGACTGCACTCCTTTCGGGAATTACTACATGATTGTGCTTTGATGGATCTAGGGACTAAGGGTTGTGCCTATACTTGGGTCAACAATAGAAGTGGGCAGGAAATGGTAAAAGAGAGATTGGACCGAGCTTTATGCACTATTGAATGGCGTTTAACTTATCCAGAAGCTAAAGTTGTGGCTTTACCTGCTATAGGGTCGGATCATAGTTCGATCATGTTAACTATCAATATCAAAACAAGTAGGAGGAACAAAGTTTTTACTTTTGAATCCTTTTGGCTTGAACATGAAGAATGCCGACAGGTGGTAGTGGATTCTTGGTCAGTATTTTCACTCAATAGCTCGTCAATTTCCTTGAAGATTCGGGCAATGACTAGAGCGCTGGCCAAGTGGAGTAAATCCACTTTCACAGAAGGTCATCGTCAAAGAAATCTTCTGCAGGAGCAACTTCAACAATACACTAATCACCCTACTTGCAATTATGACGAACATCGGGTTATATCTTTGAAGGAACAAATTCAGAAAATATGGTTACAAGAAGAACAATATTGGGGGATGCGTTCTAAGATTAAATGGATGCGATGGGGGGACAGAAATACGAAATTCTTTCATGCCACCATAGTACAAAGAAGAAAAGAAATAGAATCAGTATCTTGAAGGATGACAATGAAGAGTGGATCAGAGAACCAGATCAACTGAAACATAAGACTCTTTCTTTCTTTAAGAAGCTTTACACTTCAAGTGGTCAAAGAGCATTTGAACCTATTCTAATGCAATGTCCTTAGGTTGTAACAGAAGCTATGAACACGCACCTAATAGCTGAAATTACTTGAGAGGAAGTCAAGAAGGCAACATTTCAATTAGGAGCCACAAAAGCCCCATGACCTAACGGTTTAAATGGACTGTTCTATCATAGTTATTGGGATAATATTGAGGAAGATGTTTTTCAAATAGTCCAAAAAAATTTCATCACGGGAAGAATGCCAGCTGATATTAACAGAACAGCCATCTCCCTAATCCCTAAGATTCCAAACCCCGAGAGGTTAGATCAATTTTTCCCTATCAATTTATGTAATTTCATCTATAAGATTATTTCAAAAGTTTTGGCAAATTGCCCAAAGCCTTAGTTGCCAGATTTGATCTCTAAAGAATAAAATGCCTTTGTATCAGGCAGATAAATACAAGACAATGTCCTGATAGTTCAGGAGGTACTTCATTAGTTAAAGGTTCGAAAAAGAAAAAAATGATTTTAGGGGATCCTTAAATTGGATATGCAAAAAGCATACGATAGGGTGGAGTGAGACTTTTTACAAGCTTATCTTTGTCGAATGGTATTTAATGATTGTTGGGTAAATTGGATGATGCAGTGTGTTACTACGACCTCTCTAAGTGTAAAGTTCAATGGTGAATTTCTTACATATTTTCAACCATCGCGGGGACTCAAGCAAGGTGACCCTCTCTCTCCTTACTTGTTTATACCATTGGCTAATTTGCTCTTGAACCTCATCCAACAAGCTGTTGACATGGGTAATCTATGGGGTATCAAACTTAATAGATGATGTCTAACTTTATCCCATTTATTCTTTGCCGATGATGCTATCTTCTTCATTGATGGTAGAATCCAGGAATGTCAAAACTTAACAAGCCTTCTAACTCAGTATTGCCTATCTACTGGTCAAAAAATCAATAGGAACAAATCAAGTTTGTTTCTTAGTAAATATTGCCCTCAGCTTCTTAAGACAAACTTGGCTAGAGAATTAAGGGTACCACTGTTGGATAAAATTGGCAAATATCTAGGCATACCTTCTGATTGGGGATCATCAAAAAAGGATATGTTTGCTTGGATTCTAGGATGAGTCAATGCTAAATTGGAGGGATGGAAAGAAAACCTAATTTCTAAAGGCGGGAAAGAAAATCTGTTGAAATTAGTGGTTCATGTTTTACCTCAGGATGCTATGATGATATTTAAAGTTCCAATTTCTATATGCAAATCTGTTGAGCAAAAAATAGCTCGGTTCTGGTGGCAAAACAATAGTAACAGAGCTAGTATTCACTGGAAAAGTTGGGACTTTCTGAAAGAGAGTAAGGAGAAAGGAGGGATGGGATTTAGAGACCTAATATCCTTCAATAAAGCCCTTTTGGGGAAGCAAGCTTGACGTCTTTTTCAAAACCCTTCATCTCTATGGGGCAGTGTTTTTAAAGCTTTATATTTTCACTCTACATCCTTCTAGCAAGCGGATAAGGGGACTAGACCTTCTTGGGGATGGTAGAGTCTTCTACTTGGCAGAAATTCTATTTTAGATAGATTTAAATGGTCAGTTGGTAACGGTAAATCAATCAGTGCTAGAGAGGATAAATGGTTGAATATGGGCATTCTCGGTGGGCCAGCGAATAGGGAGGAACCGAAATCAGTAGCAGATTTTATTCTTCCTGAGTAGAATGAATGGAATGTTAGCTTCTTAATCACACATTTTAGCCACAAATTGTCAAGGAAATTCTAACTATCAAGCTATGGACAACCTCATCTGAAGATAAACTCCTATGGACAGCCACACAAGATGGAAATTATACTGTTAAGAGCGGCTATCATTACATCAAACAATCAGCATCTGGCAAGGTAAATTCTCATGCATCCTCTTCTTATATTCCACCTACAAAGCTATGGAAGCAGATCTGGAAAACACAAACAGCCCCAAAAATTCATACCTTCCTCTGGTCTTTATGCCAAAATGCGTTACCTACTAAAGATAATCAATTTCGACGAAGGATTACCCCCGACCCATTTTGTAAACTATGTTCATCTAACACCCCTAAAACCCCTGAACATCCGTTTCTCTTTTGTCCCTCCACACGTTATCTTTGGAGCCACCCCAAAGTGCAAATCAACATTTCAAGTTATACAACAAACCGCATAGATGCATGGCTTGCAAATATTATCGAGTAGAAGGGGAACATACCAGATTTTGAGATCATTGCAGCCCTTTTATGGCAGATTTGGAAGGCTCGGAACCAATTTATCTTTTGCCATCAACGTACCCATCCGGATATTCTTGTGGACACAGCCCTAATTCTAGCCCAGTTTTGTCTCAGATCTTAAAAGCAGGAATCACTCACATGGACAACTAGGCTGAATCCTAATCGAATCTAGCAACCACCGAAGTGAGGGGTTATTAAGGTAAATATGGACAACGCCTTTCTTAACACTAATCACATGGGTGTGATCGCAAGTTTAGCTCGAGATCACACCGGTAGATTGATCGATGGATTTACACACAACATTCACGCATCTACAGCACTTGAAACGGAGACCCAGGCACTCTTGTATACGCTTAAGGACCTATTGCATAAAGGAAAAACCGATTCTCACCTGCTGCTTGAATGTGATAATCTCATACTTGTTGAGACCATTAACTAGAGCCGCATGCCGCCATGGGATTGCCGTGCTCTGTTCGCCGAATGTGCAGCCCTAATGCTATATTTTTCCAACCTCTCAGTGAAACACTGCTGACATGAGCCAAATGCCCTAGCCAATTGGGCTGCGAAAGCCCGCGGGCGAGGCCTCCTTCCACCAAATTGGGTTCATTCTCCTCCTCAAGTTATGTTGGATATAATATGTACTGATGTCCTAGTTAAGGGTTGTTCTTTATTTCCTACTTGAATATAAATCTAGCCTTTTTCGACCAAAAAAAAAAAAACAGTTGTAAGAAAAGAAAATCTAAAGAAAGACCAACGCACCATGAGAGAGTAGTCAATTAAGAGAGATTATTAAAAGAAACAAAAAGAAAAAGAAATGAGCAGTTGGAGCCAAAAATTCAACTCTACAAAGGATGGCGAAAGACGAAAGAGGTTGCTTCTTGCTTCGTGCTTCACGTTTTGACCCCCAATGCTTTGTCTCTTTTCTTTTGTCTTTTGGGGTCCCCTTTGATGGACAACTGCACGAAAAATTGTAAAGAAGGACCGATGCATGGGAGTTACTTTGTCGTATTTTTCATGTTGCTCGTCCCTTTGATTGATATTACGCTTTTTCGTTTTTCTCCTTAAGTTTATATGTTACATCTCATCATTAATCTAAATGCAAGAATTGAACTATACAAACTCAAAGCAACATGCCGTTTCTATTTCGTGCACTCAAAATCATATAGGCAACATTTGAAAAATGCTCGGATCATTGCAATCACCATCACCACTCACCGCTGGAAAGTGTTGGAAGATGATTTGATTCTTAGCTCCGATTCTGATCACGGATGTTGACACCTAAATTTTGGCTTCACATTTAGTCATTTCTTGCATAAGAAAATTAGGGATCCAAACCAATCTCTAAAAAAATATAAATATCATTTTTTACTTTGCATGTTTAGTTCTTGTAAAGCATGTCCGCATCCAATAAATTCATATGAGCTAGCATTATTATGCTTGAACTCAAGAAGCCATGAACATGCTCCAAGTTAGCACACAGATTAACAAATCCTTAGAACATGCTCGATTATCAATTACGGGTCACAATTTCCGCAAAGATGAGGATACCGGAATGCACAAGAGGAAACAAATATGTGGGCTGCAAAATCACGAGCAATTTTGTCAAACCATAAGTTGAGGGAAATGAATTAGAAAAAGGAAAAGAAAGATAAAATTTTCATGGAATATTCTCCACGACTTTGGCCGAGATATCCCAAGTCCAAAAGCTCAACCCCACCAAGTCTCACGGATCATCTTTCGCATAATAAGAGGAGTTGATCTTGGCAAATCATCAGCAAAGCAATGTCACGTTTTCAGCTACTGGTCATGGAAAGATCAGGAGCTCGGAGTGACGAGGACGGACCGAATTCCCATCCCTTCGTAGTCACCTCCAGCTTGCTTGGGATTCTTTCGAAAAAAATTGAAATTATGAGGGGAATTAATGGGATTTGTCCAGCAATATGGAAAAAATGGACACTCACTCGAACATTGGGTGTTCATGTGCAAGTGAGTGAATCTGGACACGTTCGCGGCAATATAAATGAATCAAAAAAAGGAAAAGATTGCGAAAGGAGGTGAGGGACGCATACTTGAGAGATTTATGGTGACAAATCAGAGCTAAGATTTGGCAATCCCCACATCAAAGGAGCACGGGTTCTGACTTTCCAATGTTAAATGGAAGTCTTATGCTATAAAAGGGACATATCGAGTCATTAAAAGGGAGAAGGAGGTACACACCCCCGGAGATCTCATGTCCACCATCTCAAGAATTCTCCGATTGGTCGATTGTGTTGGCAGTCTTGCTTTGTGGATATTGACGACAAGTATAAAACTAAGTCAAGCATTTTTAGTTTGATTATGTGAAATTCTATTTCGCTATTTAAATTATTCCTTTATTTATTTTAGTGTTTTTGCTTGCTGTCCAGGTTCAGTCTCCCAGTCATCGTGAACTTTCATGCCTATTCTACACCAACACCCACAACTTCCGCATGATCAAGATCGATCCCACGAAGCTTTGGTGTTTGTTATGTCTTGCAGGTTTCCGGGCGAGTTCCAGCAATAATTCTGCAGTTTTATTTGTCTCCGCTACAACGACACATCAGCCTTCGACGACCTTTGCAGCCTTCAAGCGAAGCCCAACAGCAATTCCAACGATCTTTCAGTCCAACGGTCATCTAGTGACGCCAGCCAGCCCAATCATGCGAAGCTCTTCATCGACGCTTCAAACGAGTCCTGCACCACCCGCCATAGCATTGCTGGATGTAGGGAATAATGGATTCCTTAAAACCAGTTTTGATACTTAATAAAACCCCTAAAACGAACGCAGAAGACGAGCCCAGAAAACATATGTATCACTGATCAAAGATATACTACGGAATCGAGTGTACTTATTTGTTACAGATTAAACACCAACATTGAAGTTCGAGGAAAAATCCTGATCCTATTCTACCGAGGAGAATACCCTATTAAGGGGAGGTACTGTCCTTTTGGGAGGGAGAGAGAACTTCAAACGTACATACATTGGTATGTTCCCTTTTTTGTTTTTTTCCTCAACGCATCATTTCATATTTCAACTCTTCATTGGGTCGGGTTCTTAGGCCCATCAAATTATAGAGTAAACCCATCACCGGAGGCTCTCCATCAATGACCAAGGGCACTATTGGCGAGCGCAGATTCTCTCACATATCTTCTCTAATATTGTTTGTTTTATTTGAAGGAAATCCTGGACTTAGTTGAAGACCACCTTCAGTCAACATAGCAGCAAGGGTGACGTGCACAGAATCATGGAAAATTCTATTAATGAGCGGTCACGTTCACACAAAACAAGAGGCAAAAGCGATGAAAGGACTTAGAGAGCGATGCACTGAAGCGGTGAAATTTGTCTTCTTCTTGAATAATCCACACGTGGGAAGCAAAAGTTTCTCAAACGATCCTGCCATTTAGCAAACCCCGGTCTCCATCCGAAACTAGTGAAGTCTCTTGCGACGATTTGGTAGCGGTTCGAGCCCGCTGCCACTGCCGCCCTCCTATCGAGCATCATCCATGACCCGCGACCCAGCTGCTCCTCGCCAGTCACCGACGCCGCTCTTCCCTGCAGTTGCTGCTCCCCAGTCGCCGACGCCAACCAACCTGCTGCCCCCCTTTCCTTAGGTTGCTTACTTTTCTTTTTATTTTTATTTTTCATTTATTTTATGTTATTTTATTTTATTTACTTTTTTAAGTTTTGCTATTATTGTACCAATTGGAACATTGGGAGTTGATTTTCGTTTTATTGCAGTCATTATCCACAGGGGTTTTGCCCAAAATTATTTTAATTATTTAATTTAATTAAGTAAGGCGATCGGATCATTTTTTTTAATTATATTCATTTTTGGTGCATTGCGATAGTATTTTAATTGTTAAATCATTATAATTATTAATTTGATTCGTAAAACTTCAGATCAAATTTTTAATTATTTTGAATTTTTATATTTGTTGTGATATTTATGGTTAAAATAATCGTTAATTTTGATAATTTTCAAGAAAAATGCATTGCCAATATACAGCATAATAGAGTGAATTAAGATGGGATAAATATGTTCTGGTTGGTTTGGTTTGACAAAATCTAGTGAAATCAACAAATTTTATGGTTCCGAATTTGATTTGACATGGCAATGCCAAACCAAGTAATCTTCTTACGTTATTATTGTTTATTGTCACTGCTACTTAATTTGCATAATGAGCAATTCACTAGCAAAATTAATAGCTTTCAAGAAATGTCGCTTTAAATTTGACAACGACACAAAGCAAGTCGCCAAGTATTACTCACATAGCATTTCCATTTCTCCCTTTGACGTGGCTTCCGAACGGCCTCCATAATGTTTTCCTCAATGTTGCATACTTGGATTCCTTTAGATACGTCCTCAATTTGGATAGACAACGATCCCGACTAGAAAAAAGACGTGGCATGTCTCCTTTTGTGACTCTCCATTTCATTCCACGGCCCAACCAAGACCAACCTCCTCAGATGTAGGGGCATATACTTGTGTTCTGACATCTTCTTGGTTTGGCCATGTAAGTATAGTTTATAAGGATAGGGTTGCCAGACATTCTACTCAAATCATCTAGACATCTTCTTGGTTTGGCCATGAAGATAACAATCTTTTTTTATTTGACATGATTAATGAGTGTCATGAAAGACTCTTTAATAAGATTCTGATAAATTTATAAAAAGCCTTTAAAGTAGTATTGGGGGGCGACTCGTTCTTACTACTTTCATTCACATGTTTAGAGAAGGATTACCATAAGATTATAATGTGACATCTCATCTACCAAAATAAACAATTAGTATCACAAGAGATGGAGAAAAAGTTTGTTAGATAAATGACAATTTTTTTAGAAAAAACTTTTGCCCAAACAGCTGTAAGAAAAAGATGAACTCTCACGATGTAGAGTTTCTCCCTACCAATATGGTAGTCGTCATCTTCCATCTAAACCCTAATTTTCAGAAATTCTCTTTTCTTTCAGACCTTCTGTCTAAACTCTAGTTTATCCGTCAGTTTCACCCATGATTTGCTTGGATGGGCTCCATCTCCTCACCTTTGGACGTATTGACATCACATACTTCCTCATTTTGTGTCATCATCTTATCTCAAAACCCTCAACTTCCACTGTGTAGATTTCCAACCACCGTCTTCGCTGGTTCCGCATAGATTTCGCATGCATCCAACAAGCTTTCCATTACGCCACTTCCAAATTCTGCATGCAACCAATTTAGTAACCCACCTTGCCTGGTTTTCCACTTGAAGCTATTCCCATAATGGAGGATACGGATTCGGCTGAGGAGGCTCGATTAAATGTGTTATGTAGTCGGTTAGGCCGACTTTGGTCAACCCAGGCAATTGAAGTGTGGGACAAAGCACCTCCTGCAGAGAAAGTCGAAGAATGTAAGTTGATCCTTGTGGGTAAACTTCTTGCAAACACATATGTTAACTTTCCAGCTTTTCAGCACACGATAAAAAAAGCTTGGTGTTTAGACCATGTTGATATTACTCAACAAGAAGAAGGACTTTATGTGTTCAAATTTAATTCGGAGGGGAAAAACAGGATGTTCTAGATAATGGACCCTGGTTATTCTCTAGCAATTTGGTTATACTCAAGCCCTGGGTTCCTAACACGCCCCTGCACTGCATAGCTTTACTACTTGTGCTTTTCGGGTGCAAGTATTTGGTCTACCATTAGAACGATGTACAGAGCAGCTATTAAGTAAGACGGTTTGGGATGTTGGCAAGGTTACGGAAGTCAGAATTGAGGCGAAAGAAGGATCGACTTTAAGAGTAGGGAGAGTTAGAGTTGAAATTAATCTCAATGAACCTCTTAGACTAGGTAAACTCATTCGTGTGGAGGGGAAAAATATTTGGCTTGATTTCCATTATGAACGGTTGCCACATTATTGCTATTCCTGTGGTGTTTTAGGCCACTATGCATCCTACTGTAAAGACATTCCATATGATAAGGCCAAATTTGAAGGGCGGGACAAGATGTACCATGGACAATGGTTATGGGTTGAAGTTAAGGAACAAAACCCTTTCTGGCAAGCGTTCTATGAATTTAACACTACTTAAGAAGAATTTGAAGAAACGGTTTCTGAAACACCTCAATCTGGGTTGTTGTTACTCCCTGCTACACCTCACAATGTATACACACAACCAGCCTCTATGGATAATCAAACCGTTCATCATATCCATACCTCAACCGTAAACTTAATGCCCACTTCCCCTCTTGTTGACACTTCACAAGGTGTTATTCCGAATAAGATGGAATCTGTTGCTTCCCCTGTACAAGCAAACAAGACAGAGGTCAAAGCATTTACATTTGAAGCGTCATCATCCAAAAAATCCAAAAATCCTCGCTTGCAGGCTAAGATTACTCCTTTAAAGAAAGCAAAGAGAATTTCTACTTATGGGTTACATTCTATTTTGCCAGATATACTCAATGAAAGCACTCTGATGTAGACTCCAGTACTCCAGGTCGAAAGGGCCAATGAGGGGGCTGTGGTGGCTTGCCCGAATAAGCCACCAATTGACAAATGAAGATCCTAAGTTGGAATTGTCAAGGACTGGGCAATTCCCTGACAGTTCGAGCATTAAGGGCCGTAGTGGCTCAAGATAGGCTCGATATAATCTTTTTGATGGAGACTCGGAATCAGGAACCTGTCATTAACCAAATCCAATGGAGACTGAATTATAGCAAGAGTTTGTGTTGAATCCTCAAGGTTTGGCTGGAGGGATGGTTCTTTTTTTATCTATCCAGATTTTACTTACTATCAAGGCTCATACCTCCCATTTGATTTACACTTGTTTTGAAGATAGTGGCGTCACTTATATGTGCCTTACTGTTTTGCATGCTCCGATTGTTTATCAACAGAGACAACTATTCTGGATAGAATTGAGGCAACTTAGCCACTTAAACACTCAACCTTGGGTGTGTTTAGGGGATTTTAATGAAGTTTTATATCACTGGGAGAAAGTAAGTAAGCGACCAGCTGAGCCTTATAGACTGCACTCCTTTCGGGAATTACTACATGATTGTGCTTTGATGGATCTAGAGACTAAGGGTTGTGCCTATACTTGGGTCAACAATAGAAGTGGGCAGGAAATGGTAAAAGAGAGACTGGACCGAGCTTTGTGCACTATTGAATGTCGTTTAACTTATCCATAAGCTAAAGTTGTGGCTTTACCTGCTATAGGGTCGGATCATAGTCCGATCCTGTTAACTATCAATATCAAAACAAGGAGGAACAAAGTTTTTACCTTTGAATCCTTTTGGCTTGAACATGAAGAATGCCGATAGGTGGTAATGGATTCTTGGTCAGTATTTTCACTCAATAGCTCCTCAATTTCCTAGAAGATTCGGGCAACGACTAGAGCGCTGGCCAAGTGGAGTAAATCCACTTTCACAGAAGGTCATCGTCAAAGAAATCTTCTGCGGGAGCAACTTCAACAATACACTAATCACCCTCCTTGCAATTATGACAAACATCGGGTTATATCTTTGAAGGAACAAATTAAGAAAATATGGTTATAGGAAGAATAATATTGGGGGATGTGTTCTAGGATTAAATGGATACGATGGGGGGATAGAAATACGAAATTCTTTCATGCCACCACAGTACAAAGAAGAAAAAGAAATAGAATCAATATCTTGAAGGATGACAATGAAGAGTGGATTAGAAAACCAGATCAGCTGAAACATAAGACTCTTTCTTTATTTAAGAAGCTTTACACTTCGTGTGGTCAGAGAGCCTTTGAACCTATTCTAATGCAATGTCCTCAAGTTGTAACAGAAGCTATGAACACACACCTAACAGCTGAAATTACTCGAGAGGAAGTCAAGAAGGCAACATTTCAATTAGGAGCCACAAAAGCCCCAGGACTTTATGGTTTAAATGGACTGTTCTATCATAGTTATTGGGATATTATTCAGGAAGATGTTTTTCAAATAGTCCAAAAAAATTTCATCACAGGAAGAATGCCAGTTGATATTAACAGAACAGCCATCTCCCTAATCCCTAAGATTCCAAACCTTGAGAGGTTAGATCAATTTCGGGCGAGTTCCAGCAATAATTATGCAGTTTTATTTGTCTCCGCTACAGCGACACATCAGCCTTCGACGACCTTTATAGCCTTCAAGCGAGGCCCAACAGCAATTCCAACGATCTTTCAGTCCAACGGTCATCTAGTGACGCCAGCCAGCCCAATCATGCGAAGCTCTTCATCGATGCTTCAAACGAGTCCTGCACCACCCGCCATAGCATTGTTGGATGTAGGGAATAATGGATTCCTTAAAACCAGTTTCGATACTTAATCAAACCCCTAAAACGAACGCAAAAGACGAGCCCAGAAAACATATGTATCACCGATCAAAGATACACTACAGAAGCTAGCGTACCTATTTGTTACAGATTAAACACCAACATTGAAGTTCGAGGAAGAATCCTAATCATGTTCTACCGAGGAGAATACCCTCTTAAGGGGAGGTACTGTCTTTTTGGGAGGGGGAGAGAACTTCAAACGTACGTACACCAAAAGGTACGTTCCTTTTTTGTTTTTTGTTTTTTTCTCAAAACATCTCCTCCAATGGACACAACCCCTCAATGCATCATTTCATATTTTAACCCTTCATTGGGTCGGGTTCTTAGGCCCAACATGGGCAGACGGGCCTACTTAGGCCATCAAATTATAGAGTAAACCCATCACCAGAGGCTCTCCATCAATGACCAAGGGCACTATTGGCGAGCGCAGATTCTCTCACGTATCTTCTCTAATATTGTTTGTTTTATTTGAAGGAAATCCTGGACTTAGTTGAAGACCACCTTCAGTCAACATAGCAGCAAGGGTGACGTGCACAGAATCATGGAAAATTCTATTAATGAGCGGTCACGTTCACACAAAACAAGAGGCAAAAGCGATGAAAGGACTTAGAGAGCGATGCACTGAAGCGGTGAAATTTGTCTTCTTCTTGAATAATCCACACGTGGGAAGCAAAAGTTTCTCAAACGATCTTGCCATTTAGCAAACCCCGGTCTCCATCCGAAACTAGTGAAGTCTATTGCGACGATTTGGTAGCGGTTCGAGCCCGCTGCCGCTGCTGCCCTCCTGTCGAGCATCATCCATGACCCGCTACCTAGCTGCTAGCCTGCTACTCGCCAGTCACCGACGTTGCTCCTCCCTGCAGTTGCTGCTCGCCAGTCACTGACGCCAACCAACCTGCTGCCCCCCTTTCCTTAGGTTGCTTACTTTTTATTTTTAATTTTCATTTATTTTATGTTATTTTATTTTATTTACTTTTTTAAGTTTTGCTATTATTGTACCAATTGGAACATTGGGAGTTGATTTTCGTTTTATTGCAGTCATTATCCACAGGGGTTTTGCCCAAAATTATTTTAATTATTTAATTTAATTCGTAAGACGTCGGATCATTTTTTTTAATTATATTCATTTTTGGTGCATTGCGATAGTATTTTAATTGTTAAATCATTATAATTATTAATTTGATTCGTAAAACTTCAGATCAAATTTTTAATTATTTTGAATTTTTATATTTGTTGTGATATTTAGGGTTAAAATAATCGTTAATTTAAGCCGTGAGACAACGGATCATTTTTTTGATTATTTTAATCATTTATTTGATGAATGTCTTGATTAGTTTAGATATAATGTTTATTTGATAATTGCTTGTCTTGGAAAAACACTAAAAAAAAAAAAAAAAATCAAAGTCTTGCATCGGAGCATATAGGTTTAGTAAATTAGGATTGCATTTTTAGGATTACATACTTTTAGGATTGCACTTTTCGATAGATAATTTTTGTAATAAATTAGGATTGATTTTCTTTTATATATAGACAAACTTTTAAATAATGTTGGCACATTTGATAATCTCTTTTTTCTAAAAAAATAGCTTTCTAATATAGGATGGGGTTTAGGTCAAATTAACCCCTAAAATAAATTAGAAAATTATTCATTGTAGATAGTTTAATTAGGGTTTTTATTAATTCCGAATTTAAAAAAAAATACAAAAATATTAGGCGCATGTAAATTAGTTTGCATAATAGGTTCATTTAATTAGAATTTCTTTATTAATATAATTAGGTCATGTAGTTAAAATGCATGTTTTATAAAAAAAAATCTAATTTTAAGAAAAACCCAAAAAATAATTGCTTGCTTTGTGTGCTTAATTCTTTTGAATGTTTAATAGTGGATGAACATCCGTTTGGTGACAATTCAAGTTAAAATAAATCTTAATTGCTTGCAAAAACATTTTTTAAAAAATAAAATAAAACGGTACCGAAATGGTATTAGAGAAATCTAGTATAATCAAGTCCCCATATCCAAAATCTCTGGTTCGTAGGAGTAAAATAATTCTCATATTATTTCACTTAGGTGTTTAATTGACCTACCATAAACTGATTAGTGATGACTCTAGCTAATAATCTTTGGCATGCTAAATATTTGAACCGTAAGTCGTAAATTAGTATGAGTTTGGGAGAGCCCGAGCTAAGTTTCAAATTTAATAATTCATTAGCCTAAACTAGGTGGTGCACCCGAAATTTTAGGTCGTGACAACGGAGATTGTGGGATAATTGATTCGATCACAAAATATTGTCACAATATTTAGAAGATATAATAGGAATTGTAATATTATTTGATTTCCTTTTGTATTATAAATATGGGCACGTACATGTACGAAATACAGAAAAGTACAATCACAATTTCCTCCATTTTCTTCATTTCTTGTCATGGTATCAAAGCAAAGCATTCTGACCTAGCTTTCGCAAATACCCTGAATTGCCTTCGGTAGTCTTTTCAGTTGTTGCAAATTTCTTTCTGCAAAACAAATTGACACGCCGATTAGGAATTCATACGTTCAAACACCATGCCCAAAAATCAAAGCAACAAATCAAGCAGCAGCAACAACGACCAAGAGATGATCTCACCTGTGGAGGAATCGTTCGACACCAACAATTTTCCTGAGAGTCTAGCTTCAGATCAGATTGACCGAACCCAGAATTTGCAGCAGCAACTTTCGGCTCCATCGCCCACATCTGTTCAACCCTCTGCACCAATCCAATGGCCACCAATGCAGTGGACTCCAGTCCCAGGCCCATGGGCCGATGGACCCAATCAACAACAATGGGCTCCTTACAGCCCATCTGGAGAAGGTACGAATCATGGGCTCCAAATTGATGGATCGGGTCACAAATCCGAATCGAGTTCGACGGGTCATGGGATCGGGTCACAGATCCGAATAGAGTTCGACGGGTCATGGGATGAATCACTACCCGGGTTCTACCCGTACCCCATCCTCGACGCCGGCCACCGTCCAGAAGCTGGGGACGTTCTTTACACCTCGCCAGCCGACGGACCGGAGCTCTGAATCATGAACCTGCAACTTACCGGTCCAGACAACTACAATGCGTGGGCTCGAGATTTCCGGCGGGCTCTTGTGACCAAGGACAAAGATGGGTTCCTTGATGGAAATGTGCCTGTTCCCGACGACGACCGTATGCGGCGACGATGTTGGCGGAGGTGTAATCAGCTCGTGCGCACCTGGATCGGGAACTGCGTGGCCGCTGATATCATCGCCGCCAGCCCTCCACCGACTGAAGATTCGAAACAAATGTGGGACAACATCAGAGAAATGTATGGGAAGTTGGACAGAGCGAAGCAATTTTCGCTCACTCAAGCTCTGTCGGATCTGAAGCAAGGGAACCTATCGGTTACCGCTTGCTTCAACCGACTCTCCTCTCTCTGGAATGAGCTCGATGCTGCTGAGGTAGAGCTCAAAGGACCCAAAGAGACTCTCGAGCGGTACAGACGGATTAGAGAGAGGGAGAAGGTTACCCGTTTTCTGTCGATTCTGAATGAAGGCTTCTCAAGGACATCAAGCATGACAGGTGAGTTTGGACTTTTGCTGACTCATCTATGCCCATGCCAGGCCGTGTCTTTCTCTTGATGTATCTCCTGGATTGTGAATCCCTTCTTGATTTTCTTTGGGATACAGTTTCTGCACATCTTTATATTACCTACAGAGTCTTTTCAAGGTCAATAAAGATTCTCTCAACTCTGATGCTTTGTATATCAAGTCTTCTCAATCAAGGTGGTTTCATATATTTTTGTGGCATTGGAGCTATTTAGCATATATCCAAACTTCCCTTAGAAAAATGGTCTCAATGTTCTCTCTGCGGTTATATTCGAGAGTGTTATTGTTGTCTCGGCACTGGAGTTGACATGATATTCCTTTTGATGTAGATTGATACGCCTTGTATACGACTCAATTAACTCAAAAGTCGAAGAAATATCATGATGGTTTCTTACGTTGTACGAGCAGTGGATCTATGACTAGGCAGGTAAAGCTCTACAGTCTACATCTCCTTCTGATTTTTACCCTTAAATAATACCAGCTATCTTGTTGCTGGATTAAATTTCAGCTCTTCCTTCCTTTGTTTGCTGGTTTTCCTCTTCATGACGTATACCTTTCTCAGCAGATTAGTGAAAAAAATTTGTCAGGATAAATATGGCTCAGATGAATGAAACCTTATTTGGGTCTTTTACGAGGTTTTCTTGTATGATATGAGCTGGAAACATTTAGATGGCAGGTTCCTGAGCAAAGCTGAAGAAGTAAGCCCTGGGGAGATGATGGAGTTTCCTGGTCATTTGGTTGAACGTGGCAACAGTGAAGCAAACGATGAATCTTTGAGGGATCTAAACGCATATGGAAACAGTTTCAATTCTCTTCAAAAATTAATATGCAAAAGCAGCAGCATAATGTTACTAATGTTAAATCTGCTTTAAAAGGTACCTGGAATACAGTTCAATTTGATCCATTTCCTCGTGTTCTATAAAGTGTTTATTTTTCCTGTTTAGTCTTTATATGAAGGTAATTTGCCTTACCTCCTAGCCTAAAGTCTTAAACTTCTAATGGATTATGAACATTTTCTCCCTCATTGTTTAAATCCCATGGACCCTATCATTCAGCTGCTCTGCAATTGATGTAATTGGGTGATACTCCGTACTCACCAGAATGATATTGCAAACACATTGTGATTTGGAGCTTTAAGGATTCAAGTCCAAGGGATGTTCATGAGATGTGGGATGATTTCCGCAAGGCCTTGAACTTGCAGATGCCATGAATCAATTTGTTGTTATCATTTGAAGTTAATACTTTCTTCGTTGACCAGATAAAGAGAATCAACAATTGAAAATCATCATTGTTATCCATCTTATCTCTTTCTTTTCTGTTGAAGAGCATGATTCCCTTCTCTTCATGTTTTGCATGATCTACAATAATTACCTGATTGTGTTTGTGATGCACTGAAACATGTATTCATTAGTACTCCTTCAGAAGAAAAAAAATGGCCAAGATGCATCAGAATGGGCCAAAGGTGAGTATATTAGATGCTGGAAAATCAGGGGTAACAAGTCAGACTTTGTTTAGATGCATATTCAGTTTGCCACTAGTGTTTACTAGTTGCCTTATCTCTACGTTTGTTGCATGTTCTAATGCAATTGTGATCTCAAAAATATTGTGGTTGATGAAATCAAAGTTGCCTGTTAGGAGACTTTGCTGCACTTTTCATAGGCAGGACATTATGCTGCTTAACCAGATGGATTCTTAAAATTCCTTACATATGACAGAAATCACACTTTAGTTCAAAAAGAGAAATTCATAATAGATAAAAGCTTCATCAATAATATAAAACTATCTATTGAGTTTTTGGCTTTGTGCTTCAGAGAAGGTCTAAGTGTGTCCGTTCATTTGAAAAATCCATAATTCACCTTGACTGGTTACGTTCCTGAGAATTTCCTAGCTCTAGCACCGTGCTCTAGGTACTTAAGAATGAGTCACAAGTACGAGAACCTCGTGCAAAAGAGGAGGGCAATGAACCGAGTTACATGGATTCCTTAGGGTATTCTTTTATGCTTACAATTTCTCGCGAAGTTTTCATTACTTAGCCAGTTGTTCGTTCTACTTGCCGATAGATTTTCTAATGAAGTTTCCATTGACTAGCCAACTACGTTCTTGATATTGCTGTGCAGTTACAGCCTCCTCTTAGATTGAGGTTATGGAAATAACAAAATCAATAACAAGTTCATTAATTTGCTTCAGTCATTTCTGACACAAGTTCAATCAATCACGTATGAGCATATGAATGTTCTTTTGCGGGTGGTGTCCTTCCGTTATTTTTGTGTTAGTTTAACTGAGCATATCCTACATGATATTGACACTTCCCTGTTATGTAGAATGGCAAGTCTTGTACACCACACAGATAATTCAAAAGGCCAAGAAATACCATGATGGTTTTTTGCAGCATGAAGTTCGCGGATCCCTAGGGAGGCAGGTCATTTTGAAGCACTTTCAAGGATGTTTCCATCCTTTTGCCACTGTTCTTTGATTAAACTAGGCTGGCTACTTTGTTTCTCGATCCAACATGTATCACTTCTGTTTTTTGGATAGTGGTTCATCATGTGACCCAACCATCACATTACTTCGCATTTCACTACCCAAAAAAGTTATAAGGCCCTAAGCATCCCTTCTTTATAGGTCCTGGAATAACTTCTGCTCATTATTGTATCCCCTTGGATCATTGAGGTCCCACTATATGATGCTAGCAGGAAAGTCTTGGCAAATAAATTTCTTAGTGAAAGATGAAGTGCTGGGAACCGGAAAATCACTGGTATTCGATTCTCACATAGTTGATATTGGGGAATATGGAGTAGAAGAAAAGGTGCCGCTGGGTTAGAATGATTGGGAACCACATCGCGCTGCTGGAGAAATGAGGAAAGGCCACGGGGAGGTGAATGGCGTTAAAATTGATCAATCATCCTGATGTTATAATCCTACATAATGAGCTCTGGTCGAAAAACCTCCAAACCCGATAAGCAAGGTTTTGATGTAAGTTGGAGGACGATGAGAATACGCTCTTTCTCCAATGCCATAGCATGAATATGCACTTGATGTTGTGATGAGTTGTGGGATTTTTCATTCCATTCAAGTGACGTCGAATAAGATGGGATTCATACCAATGAGATAGGTCGCATCATTTTTGTCACGTGATGTAATGAGTGAAAAAATTCATAGACGATTAGTTCATTGGAAAATACTTTTCCAGAGGAAGAGTTGTGCTTAGTGACAGAGTCTGTGCAAACCTTTTGCCTTTTGAGAGACCTGGCAGACCTCTGTGAAAAATTATGATGTGATTTCACAAAACCCATCTGCAGCAATTATTGAGGAGGAAAGGGAGGTGTAGATTGTGGAAACTGCAAACTCCGTCTCATTCTCTACCTCACCAGTCCTTAGTTGTAAGTACGTAAACATCCCTGCCTTCTCTCTCTCTCTCTCTCCCCCCTCTGTAGCAGGAGTTACAGCTTCACAAGCTCAAAGGAAGTGGAGAGAAATGCTTAATGTTCCATTTTCTTCATTTGGAGGTGGTCTGTGGAGTTAGCTGGATGTGTTTTGAGCGGTAAGAAGGGATTTGATTGCATCACCTTTGAGGTGTCGATGCCATCCAATTATTTTTGCATCCATTTGTAGAGCCATATTTCAACTACCTAATGCACTGAAGTGATATCCCATTTCTGCCTCTGATCATTGTAAAATGGTAGAATTGTATACTTTGAGGAACTGTTAGGTGATGATATTTTCTTGGCTGAAATAAAAACCAATCTGCTCTTGTTGGGGTCCTACTTAAACTTGCTGGAACGATCCCATTGTCGCCAGCACATGCCTTTGGATAAATAACAGACTAGGAATAAAAAAAGCATGTTCAAGTTTGCACATTTGATTTGGTCTTATGTTTAAATGTAAATATATCCTCGTTAATTAGTGTGCTTCGGTTTATGACAGTGTAAGGGCTTATTGTTTCATATGTTTCCAAATTCATCCATCTGTTTTCCATTTTCTTAGGTCGATGAGGTGGTCCTTGATGACATGCCTCATGTTATAGGAAACTACCATATTTGTGTTGTGAAGAGCGAGCGCCTCAACTCAGATACTATAGCTCGAGTGAAACAATTGAAGCTGATAATGCAATTTGGTGTCGGTCTAGACAGTGTCCGCCCCTGCTTGCTTATGTATGTCGGGCTGGGGGAGTTTAGTTTATTTTGTCGGTATTATTACTATGTTTCGTTAGATCTTAATTGAATTTAGTACTCAACATTTACATCTTCATGAAGGTGTTGATGTGGACGCTGCCACCGAAAATGGAATAAAAGTTGCCAGAATTCCAGATGACATCACGGGAAATGCAGCATCATGTGCAGAGATGATGATTTATCGGATGCTGGGTTTACTTTGAAAGCAAGTATGTTTGATTGCTAGAAAAATCTTAAGCAGCTGGGGTACTTCATTTGATTCATTCTTACATGCTAAGTCCACAGGTTTGTCGTGATTCTTTCTGTTCAGTCATAGGGAATGACAGGTTGAATATTCTAGCTGTAACATTTTCTGAAATGTGAATGCATCCCCTACTGTTTTGCATTCTCATCCTTTTCTCATTGAAGTTCCAATTGTATGTTTGATCATCAGTGCCAGTAAATTCTGTTTGAAGCCTATGTAGTTTCTTCTAAATGAAAGTGCGAGGGCGTTTATATCTTCATTGATATACTGGGAAACAGGAAAATCGTCCAAATTATACCCAACTTTCAAAACATAACAAAACATCCTGCATAGGGCATACATCTGAATAAAAATGTTTATTTACAATTCTAGTTGACATAAGGCTTCACATAAGGCTTCCCGTGTTTGCATGAGTCCACTTGACATAAGGCTTCCCGTGTTTGCATTCGTTGTTGCATGCTGCTCTTGCCAGCCATATTACTCATAGGTGTATCCACTGAAGTTATTGCCATCATGGTCGAACTCCCATTATGCGACAATTCAGGAGTTGGAAGCATCGTTGTCATTGAATTAGGATTGACTAGATTTTGAGTATTAAGAGATGGAGGCTTGATCAAACTACGCAACCGAGACTCCAATGTGCGCAGATTAATATACTCATTTTACATAATTGTAACTTCAAAGTAGCAAAAAGAATGGCAAGTCCTATTCACCAAAAAAAAAAAAAAAGAAGGAGGAAATATTGAATATCCCAAGAAAAAACAGTTGAAACCAGACAAGAGAATGAACAAATTATTAGCTTTCACAGATGTTAAATGTAACACACTAAAAAAAAAAAAAAAAAAAAAAAACCAATAAAAGGCAATCATAAGCCGCTTTTTGTACTTCTACAAAAGAGAGGAGAGAAAAGATGAGGATGGGAAGGCCTTTGAGTGAGCAGATTTGAAGAGACCCTGTTCCAAGTGTTTAACAATATCATTTAGCTTTTGCATTTGAGAGTCATTAATTGGCTGCAGATGCCGCTGTGCTAAGAGAACAAAATTGACAAGGGACAATAAAAAGTTCAATCAGTGAAAAGGACCAATGGAATTGTGGAGGTTAAAGCACAAGAAAAAGTACTCTAGATTAGATTACATCTTCTCTTGCATATTGTTCTGAGCTCTGAGAAGATCCATGTCTACGCTTAACGCAGCAAGAGGGACACCACTGCCTGCAGCTACTAAATTCAAGACAACATTGCCACTTTGCTGGGACACCCTAGGCAACTGCGTGCCCGATTGACTAGATATGTCCCGACATATCTGCCTGTACATTCCTCACATCAATCTACAAAAGCTCTCACTCTTCCTATAATCTTTGAAACTTGCAAGGGGTCTACACATGCCTGAGCTTGTGCTACATACATAAAAACTCTACTCACGGTGAACAAACCACACCCAATATGGCCAGCACCAGTGCGGACAACCATACTAAGAAATTATAGAGAGCACATGCCTTTGGATAAATTCTGTTTGGCGTAAGGCTCGACATAAGGCTTCCTGTGTTTGCATTCGTTGGTTGCATGCTGCTACTCTCAGCCAAATAACTCATAGGGGCATCCACTGAAGATGTCACTATCATGGTCGAACTCCCATTTTGCGACAATCCAGGAGTTGGAATCATTGCTGTCATTGCATTAGGATTGACTAGATTTGGATTATTAAGAGATGGACGCTTGATCAAACTATGCAACCAGGACTCCAATGTGCCTAAATTCATGTGCTCATCCTACATAATTGTAATTTTCAAGTAGCAAAAGAATGTCAAGCACTATTTACCAAAAAGAAAGGAAATACTGATAATAAGGATAAAAAGCAGGTGAAACCAGGCAAGAGAAATGAACAGAGTATTGGCCTTTGCAAATATAAAATGTAGAACGCTAAACCCAGTAAAGGGCAATCATAAGCCGCTTTTTGTACTTTTACAAAAGAGAGGAGAGATGATGAAGATGGGAAGACCTTTGTGTGAGAAGATTTGAAGAGACCGTCTTCCAAGCGTTTAACAATATCCTTCAGCTTCTGCATTTGAGAATCATCAATTGGCTGCCGATGCCGCTGTGCTAAGAGAAGAAAGCGGAAAAGGGACAGTAAAAAGTTCAGTCAGCAAACAAGGACCAATGGAACCGTGGAGGTTAATGCCGACCTCCGAGAGTATTCGTGTCCACGCCAAACGCAGCATATGAGGCGCCACGCAGCTACCATAATCGGGACGACATTGCCATTTTGCCGGGACACTCCAGGCAACAGAGCACCCCATTGACCAGATACACGCCCCGACACATCCGCCCATCAACCTACAGAAAGTTTTGATAACGGGAGACAGATTAAGGACCAGAGAACGTCGAGTGCGAAACAAAAGAGGACGAAATCTGGACCGACGAACCTGAAGCGATGTGCGATTCGGGACGAGAAGAGCGACGGTGCAGTAGCAGTGATCTCAATTCGGAGCTCAATCGGATCGATCGCGACGATCTACGATCATCTCAATTCGGAGCGAGAATTCCCTTTACTGGAGAAATCATTCGTTGATCAGATACGAGGAAAGAAGTTCCACAATTTCTTTTCTTTTTTTTTGATTGATTGAATTTCCTTTCTCGAAGGCCTTATTACCGGTTTTGACTGCTTGGGACTCTTCCTTTTGTATTGCGTACAGAGTGCATTCAAAGAAAGGGCTTATATGTAAATTGCGGGGTGAGTGCCCCTTAGTTCGCTTAGTACGGTGCGGAGCCAACTTCTTTCTGTTTCCCTGAAAAAATAATTAAATGAATTCGTTTAGTGCATGTACAGCTTTTGATATTAGCGATTCGGTCGGTCCTTGACCGATTCAAAAAAATCAGTTACCAATTGGGCAAATTTTGTCCTTCAGGAGAAAAAACAAATTGTAGAGTCGACCGCATTAATTATTAGAGTTGTCTAAGCTAAGCAGATTGCACATACTTTAAGCTCATGATGTAGTTGCACACTTTAACTTATTTTGCGAGTTCTTTGAGTTCTCTTCAAACTGACCAAGATCCTGCAGCCGAACATAATCATCTATTGATTTTTATTCGTTCAAGATCATCTTAATGTGGGCTTCGAGTCACGCATACAAACAAAAAATGGAAAGTTCCTTATGGAAGGCTAAGTGCTGCAGCTCGTTAATTAGATCAATACTGAGATCGAGTGCTGAACTAACAATTTGGTACTTAAGATATTGGTTGGAGATAGTACAGTTGGCCACAGCTCCCAAATCCCGCAAACTGTTGACTTTCCCTTAAGCCAGCTCTAGCCGACAGACTAGGCCTGTCATAACGCCACTAAATATAATCTTCTCTTTTAAGTGTAGGGAAGAAATCTTAGTAAAGACACAAACTTAGTTCAATCTCTGTTGATGCTCATTTAGATATTGTTCTGGGAAAGTAGTGCCTGAAAGGCTTGTCGTTAGCATGAGATTGTGGCTCTATCGGCAAACACACTGGTGGTCCTGAAATCAAACATATCCTATGCACCAACAATCAAGAGTATGCAGAAGCCCGCAGCTGGAGCAACAACTACTTCAATCCACTGAACCCAAAGTTAATTGAGCTGGACACAAGCGACCCTAGTTGGCCTATGCAATTGATATCAGCAACTGTGCATAGATTCGGTTCTACCATAACAACGGGTTAAACCTAATTGTATCTTGGTCTACTCATAGGGTTTGATTAAGAGCGACGTGCATTCTCCGAGTTGTCCATCTCCATGTGACAACACTGATTTCAATGTCTGCTTCTTCCAAGCAAGCAAGACAAGGATAATATCCTACTGACCAAATACAAAAACGTGTTTTAAAAAAATGACATGGATATGAGCACTAACATGATCGCTGAAATAAATTCCATCATAATGATCAAATAAATTTACAGACATTAAAAAGAATATCAAGTCTCTCGAAATGGGCAAAAGGTAGGATGGCATTAGCACAATATAACCAATCTCTGAAGTCTGCAAATACCAGTGCAAACCACCATGCACGGCAGAAGGTCCTAAACAGTCCGCTCCAACTCGCGTAACTCAAAGTCTGATTGGTAAGCTGCACGGATGGAATTTCCTTCAAAGGTGCAGATTCATTTGCCTTCTGGAAATACGCAAACCCACTCTTAATCTCCCACTCAAGATGTTCTTGCATTCCAACGGAGATAGAAACGTTCAAGCTCCACATTGAAGCTTTTTACATGGATATGAATCTACTGTTTACTATCTACATCAGCACTTTTACAAGCACGAGGTTTTAGTACTGAACCCACCAGCCAAGTTTGACCCCACCAGAGTGACAGCAAGGGCCAAATGACAAGTAGACGTGACAAGTGTAAGTTTTATATCTATCTATGATCCTAGAATTGGATAAATTATCATAATCATTGAAAATGATATAAACTAGCAACTCCATAAAAGAGGTTTTATGAGATCCTCCGAAGGTCTGAACTAATGCAGGAGAGTATATTATCCTACTCACTTTATTAGTCAATTAAAATAGAATTCCAGGCAGAGAATTCCAGCTAAAGTCCTCTCATTAATTTTGCCTTCTTGACATACTCCGCAAGTTCTCGGTCAGAGGAGCATAGCAACATTTGCCACGCATCACCAATTGACAAATAGTCATATGCTTTTTCGCTACATCTAGCAATTTCATCTCTGTCGTACAGAGGAAAAGAAAAGAGTAAGCATGCAAAAAAGAATCTTTAAGTATGACAATCTCACTACTTGACTAAAACCTTGAAATCTAGATGGGTCACACTTCCCGCTTCTATTGGCATATTGCGATGGTTGATAGCAATTAGTACAGGCCATGTAATTTTATATTCTAATTTAAAAGCAACAAAAAGCCACAGAAGTATATGACTCAATCATCGCATCAAAAATGCTATACATTTCCAAAAATACCTTCTGTTGCAAATATAGGAAGAGACATATATCTAATTCTATTGATTTATGATCCAATCGTATCCAGTTGAAGCTAACTTCAAATCTTTTGACCAATTTAGCATCTTAGCAATAAAGGCACAGTAATTACCTGACTGTCTTGGCCAGAAGGTCCATAAAATAAACATAAGTCTCATGAGGCACCGTCTGCCTAGCACTCAAAACACAATTATAGCCCCTTCCATGAAAGATTGCTCCAACTCAGCAGCGTGCTTGATAAAAGGATTCTCTAGGGTGGCATATGAAAGCAATTCAAGTTCGGTATGGAACTCAGCTATTCCATTCTGCAAAAGGAGTCTCAACAGGTTGAGACCTAAAATAGGGTACTCTTGAGGAGATGGTGAAATATGGCCACTGCTCAACCAGAAGAATTCTCAAGTAAGTTTACATAAAAATGATGAGTGCAAAATGGTGGATAAAGCAATAAGGATGGAAACTCTTTCTCATAATCTAGCAATTCAGGTCTAATGCCTTATAGCATCTGCACAATTGCATGTGCCCATGAGTATAAAAAAAAACAATTTTAAGCAATGCCAGGACAAAAGTTACCCCGCATTTGCATAATAAGGCTTCAGTTGAAAAAAATCTTGCTCAAAGGCATCTTGATCTTCCATCTTCATACTTATAATAACAGCACGTTCATTAAGTACTGAAGAGTTCTTTAGGAAGTCAGGTGATGTGGGGCTTCCACATTCAATTCAGCAACTGAATGACATTTAATCTTTCTCACCAAAACCAACTCTAACTTATGTCGTGCATCGTCTACATAAGTCTAAAGCATTCGCTGTGGTCCACTGTGCATGCAAATCCAATGAAAGTGCGGTTTTGCAAAAGATCCTGTGAACCCAATGAAAAGTGAGGTGGCAAAGTCTTTGCACTTGTCAGCTTTTTATTAGTATCGTCATCTTGAAGATCAATAAAGAGATGGGCTCAACGGAGAGGGGGAAAAAGTGGGCCAAAAGGAACAAATGAATGGGAAGATGGGCTTAACTTTTGAAAGGGCCGAAAATTCATTGGAAGCCTACTGGACCGACTTTTCATTCTATTACATTCATTTTTTTTTCGAATTTCTATTTTTTTTCTTTTTACCTTTTTATATATTTTTGCAAAATAAATTGATATTTAAAACGTTGACAAAAATTCGAGGGTCAACAGAAATTACAAATTGTATCTATTTTATCTAGTCAATAATTTGTCATCTCGTGCGCTCATGGCACCTTTATGTTTACCGATCTAAACCGTGCCAGATCAATTGTGCATTCACAAGACTGGATCAGACGCATATTGTAAACCCATTCGGGAGTCATGTAACCCATTGTTCCTCTGATTCTCGAGAAACTTGTATTCTTAAGGCCCTCTCTGTTAAATAGCTTAGAGAGCCCAAAATCCGCCACCTTTGGTCGGTAATCAGAATTGAGGAGTATTTTCTATGGCTTCAAGTCACAATGGAGAACCACTGGGGGTTCGCCCCAGTGGCCAACCTTCCAACATGGAAGGGGGAGGTGAGGGGTTCAAATCCCCACCTCCTCAGGGGGTGATGGGGGTAGGGACGTGTAATTTTCGAGAGTGGGTTGCGACTCCCACGCCCTGCAAGAGGCATGGTGCAAGTCTGCAAGTGAGTGTAGAGTAGGAATAGAGTAGGACTGACAAAAAAAAAAAAAGAAGTCACAATGGAGAACCCATTCCAAGCACTCTTCGTGAAGATAAGCAAGCCCCTTGGCTGATCCCACTGCGATCTCATACCTCTTCTTCCAGTTGAGTTGATCGAAAGAAAGGTTTTCTGCTAAGGAACCATGATTCGTGATCGGAAGAAGGGTTTTATGTATATTTACAGGGTTCATGTTACAATTGAACCAAAGTAGAAGGGTGTCTAAGCAAAGACATTCTAGTGTAGAACAAATCAATGTATTAATGAGACCAAACGAAGAGAGAAAGAGTTGCAAATCGAAATCGAAATGAAGAGGAAATTAGAAGAGATAAAAATTAATAAAGGTGATCTTATTCCATCCAAATCACGACATGGCAATTCGCCACATCATTTTTCTCCATCATACATTCATGTAAGAGGTTTTCTCCCCATCTGTGAAGGAGGATTCCAAGGAGAACATTTTGTGAAACCTCCGGTCATCTTATCAAGCAAATAAGGACCATTGGGCGAAATCTTCCCAATACAAGTGGAGCATTGCATTTCGTCCCTGTTTTGGTCATATATGTCGAAAATGAAATTGACCGGGCCATGGAAAGCTACAAAGAAAACAACGTATTCCCAAAGAAACTGGGTGTGAATGAGAAACTCCAGCTCCTCGTCGTCGTAACATCATGGAATCCGAGATCGTCCTGCTTCGATTTGCAATGAACTCTCACAGTAATTCCATCCGCCATATTGCTCTTCATCTCGACATAGGTCTTTTTCCAAATGCTTTTTCCGACACATCCAGTTACAAATAGGGAGCAAATAAATATGAGCGTAGTTAATGTCTTCATTGTGGCGTAAATTGCTTCCATATCAAAACCATTAAGCTATTTAAAGATGAAGAATGGGGCATATCAGATCTATTACCTTTTATTTTTCTTCCATTTTACTTTGGGACAGGAATTGCGACATTAGTATTATTATTCCTTATTTTTTTCCACTTATCGAAGTTTCCTTTGTGGCAGACGCCACTATGGGAAAAGAATTGCAATATTAGCTCTTTTATTTTATTTTTTTTCCTTCTTTTATAGTTTGGGATAAGAATTCCCATATCACATTTTCCGTTCCATCTTATTTTTTATATTCTTTCGTTTTTACACTGGTATAAAAATTGTCACATGAGATTAACTACATTGCTCCAATATCATCGTCATTCAGATATTTAAAGATGGAGCATATCGAATCTTGCCAGCTTGCCGCAACCATCTTTTACCTTTTATTTTTCTTCTTCTTTTCTGGGGAGGAGAATTGTGATATCAGTTTTGTTTTTTTCCTTTTTGGCAGACGTCAGTATGGGAAAAGGATTGCTATATGACCTCTTTTTTCTTTCCTTCATTTATAGTCTGGGATAAGAATTTCCATATTACCTTTAAAATTCTTTCCTTTTTACTCTTGCATGAGATTTGCCATTTCTTCTTTATTACTTTTAGATAAGAATTGCCAAATACGATCAGCTAAAAATCAAGTATAATATCTCATGCATAGCTTAATTAAATGAGAGAAAACGCAAACAACTTTGTGATAATTAATGTCTATTTTTTTTTCTCTCATTAGCATCTTTGGATTTGCTTGGAATGATGTTCATTTTTAACTTGTCACAGATTTTTTTTTTCGAACTTTACACCACGCTCAATTAGAATTTTATTTAACTCAGTACAAAACTTTTAAATATACAATACAATGTAAATTAACATAAAATTCTTTTTGTAAACTTTTATAAGAAAGGGCATAATTGTCAGTTCATTATAATACTTGAATAGCCTTTTGTTTCTTGTGAAACTGACATCCTCAGGCTTAGATTAGATGTGGTCCACTTATGGTTCTGAGCAATGGTTACCTTTTAGCATTTAAACAAGCCAATTACTGTTTATCAATCTCTAATTGCAAAAGATTTGGCATAAAATGATCATTTTGATCAATTTTTTCACAAAATCAAAATGAGATTGTGCAATGGTTTCCTTTTGGCATTTAAACAAGCCAATTACCGGTTATCAATCTTCATTGCAAAAGAATAGGCATAAAAGGATCATTCGATAAACTTTTCCACAACTCAATGCTTCAGATTTATTAGAAATCAAATAGGCATATCCGAATCGAGTATAATCATCTATAAAAGTGATGAAATAAACAGCCCCATGCCTTCTTCTCACATTCATTGGACCACAGACGTCAAAATGGATTAAATGCAGAGGAAATTTAGCTCTTTTACCTTTTCCAAATGGTTTCATTGTCGTTTTCCCTACTAGGTAATGCTCATATATGGGCAAATCGACTTTTTCAATGTTGCTCAACAAGCCATCTTTTGCTAGTTTATTCATACGTTGTTGGCCAATATGACCAAGTCTAGCATACCACATATTCACATCATTATCATATGAAGTGGAAGACATGAAAAAAAAAAAAAAGGGAATAACTAATATTGACATCACCACAGTCAACATTTAGTACAATAAAACCATCCAGAAAATGACCACAACTATAATAGTTTGTATCCAAATACAAATCTACACATATATTATGGAAGTTCACACAAAAACCAAGCTTAACCAACACAAAAACAGACACTAAATTTCGACGAATTTTCGGAGCATATAGAACATCATATAGGAACAAAGTGCGTCAACCACGCATGTTCAATTGGCAGGTGTCAATCCCTTTAACTTCATCTTTGGAGTTATATCTCGCATAGATCCACTTAATTCCAGTTGGTACTCGTCGGAATTCCACGAAGGATTCTCTATCCTTCGCTACATGGTCTGTTGCTCCTGAATCTACATTCCACAAAGGATTGGATTCAGCCAATAATGTAGAACTTGACACATAAGCAAAGTTCTCAAATGTACAAGAGGTGTTTACCTTTTTTGGCTCACAACAGTTGCAAGCATAGTGACCTTTCTTGTCACAATTGTAACACCTCACCCTTGACATTTTCTTCACTTGAGGACGTTTTCCTCTCTTATGTTGGTTAACTCTTGATTTCTTGCAATAAGGACTTGATCATTTGCATTCCCGCATATTGAACGAATCAATACGCTTGCGCTTATAGCTCAAAGCCCTTTTTGAGCTAGAACCAGCATTGCAAATATCTATTTTTGGCTCAAATGCCGTTAAACAGTTCTCTACTAGCTCAAGGTGGCACACGGCATTCTTAAGATCTTCCATAACATGGTCAAGAGCTTCTAGTGCTTCTTGCTTTTCCAGCATATATTGAATCTTCATATTCAATATTTCACAATTGTTGCCGTTCATATCAGCAATTACGTTCTTAGTTGTTGAAATCATCGATCTAAACAAATCAGACATATATACACGAATAATTAATGTCTATCATTTATGCATTTACTTTGCACAGACCCATCATATCAATGAACAATTTCAAGTAAGGTTTCAGAATCAAAATGTCACTATGTTTCCAATCATCCTCCAAAAATCCTAACTTAAAATTATTATTAATATAATTGTTTTATGCAAAATAAATTTTATGAAGTTACAAAAACTTCTATGAACTACCCACAGCAGCCAACAATGACAAAAAGCAAATAATATTTGACATTCAATAGAATAATAATGCTTTCACATAATACAACTATTCACTACACTAAGTAATATATACAGAAGAAAACATCAACATAGAAAGAGATATTCACACCCAAAAGCATCTCAAACTAATCTAAGAAATAAATAGAGAATGTCCATTCTAATCTATTAGTCAAAATATCTAAGAAATCTGAAGGCACATTTGCCAACCATAGAAAAACTTTTGGAGAGCTTTCATGTTGCCTCCAAGACGCATTTACTCTGCGCCATGTGGCGCTCAATCTAAGGATTGAAGTTTTGGTTAACTCAATCATGTAGTACTCTCTTACAAAAGCTACTACTAGCCTCCTATAACCCAGGACCACGTTGACTTCCCATAGGCGATCTAACACTGCTTGCCATTCAGGTGGAAGAGTGTTCATTAAGGCCGGCACCTTCTCAAAATCCGGCATAAGATAACCATTCCAAATGATTTCATATATCATCTGATTGACCCTGACCACATGTGATACTAAATCACCATCATGCCACCGGTAACTAGCTAACTCTGTCATCAGCCTTTTAAGTCTTGCACTTCCTTCGTCCGTTCTCGGGATTGCAGGTATCCATGCATAACGCATCATAGTTTTTTTTTTTTTTTTTTTTTGTGACCCAGGGAACCTCGCACAGCTGACAATTGCGTAAGTAAACCCTGGGGAGGCACGTAGGAAACCACCATCCACGTACCCCGGGTATGTCGCCAATGATCCGCCTGCCTCCCTGCAACTTGCGTTGCAGGGGCTTCAAACGACCTTCAGCGTGGAAGTCATGGAGCCTACCAGCGGAGCCACCACGGCGAGTGGTCATAACGCATCATAGTTCTTGCAACAAATGCAGAACTAAAAATGGATCACTTATAATTCATAATGAACATAAGGGAAAATACATAATTTTCCATGATTCATGTAACAAATGCAGAATAAAAAATGGATTACTTATAACACACATAGACATAATTGAAAAAGAAACATATTTTTTTTCTTCTGGTCAACGGTCAACAGTCAAAGTCAACGGTCAACGTCGGAGTCAACGGGCGGCGAGTCGGACCGGACGAGCCGGTTGGGCTGGGTCGGACCGACCGACCCAGCACGTGCGGCACACGCCATCGACGGCCCCCGCGCACGTGCGTCGCACGTGTGTTGCACGTGCGTCGCACGTGCGTCGCACGTGGATCGCACATGGGTCGCACGTGCGTGTGTCGGCTCCGTGCACGCGTGCAATGCACACGCCTGCATCTCCGTATCAGCGTGTGCGTTGTAGGAGCCAAAGATGCAGGTTCGTCCGGCTGCACGTGGGGGCGCATCCGGTGGCCTTTGGCGGCATTCCGCCATTGGGCACACATGGCGTTCTCGTTGCATCGGGCCTCGTCTCTTGACTGCACGTATATGTCAAAGCGTTCAAACCATCCGGGCCACGAAAAGCCGCAAAAGAATAAGGTTCTATCGAGGAGGCTGGGTTTGAAGGAGAACTCCTAGCTGTCCTTCACCTGATGGGTTCCCAGATCATCGTCCTTCGATTTGCAGTGGACGGTGAGAGTGGTTCCGACCGGCAAACCATTCTGGATCTCCACGTGCGTCTTCTTCCAGGTGCCTCCGAGGCAGCTACTCATGAAAAAGGAGCAAACGAGCAGGAGCACAACCAATGGCTTTGTCATTCCGGCGGCGGGCGGCGACGAAATTGAAGGCACACCCCTCTGCCCCTGTTTCTCCCCCCTGTTTTTCTTCCCTTGCATATCTCAAGCTCCAAACGCCGTGGGAATGCTCTCTTAAATGTCTAGAGTTGGAGTCCCTCCTCAACCGTAGTCTAACTTTGGATGCCATTTTTGCACTTACTTGTAGAGAAAACCTCTGCAAGTCCAAAAATGGCTAACTTTAACTTAGGCTTCCCGAATGAGAACTTGGTGGAGAAGATGGGAGAGAGATGGAGTGGAGTTTAAAGCCCGTCAACTTCGATTCTTCTTTTTAAGGAAAAAAATGATGACGCGTTTTTTCATTGAAAAAATTAAGCTTCTACATATTCATTATCTGATGACTAACCCCCATCCAAAACTGAGCAATTCCGTACTTCCATCACACTAAATGAATCCGCACATGGGTTGCTTTGTGAGACTAAAACCTATGACATACGACTTGCAACTGCAAAATAAATGAATTTGTCAAAACTACAAACAAACATAGTATTATATATGCTAATAATTCCTTAAGAAGAGAGCATAACCTAGGGTTGAACGTTGCTGGAAATTCAAGATGAAACCGATACTCAGTTTTTCAATTGAAAATTTGGTAGCAAATTAAAGCGAGCCGATGTGGTCATACCAATCGGCATTTAGTGTCTCACTACTTCTTCAGTGATTGAGTCATTTGCAATTGATAGAACGCTAACTTTCCCGATAGGTGGCAGCCGGAACTCAATGCACCATCCAGTCAGCATCAATGCCTTTGCCGGTGGAGCCGTGATAATGGATGAGAGACCTGTTAAGGCCAACAGAATTGCGGGGATGTTTACTGGAATGTACGGGGCTGTCGTTGCCTGTGGCCTTGCAAAAAAAAAAAAAAAAATACATACTTGATGTACGAGGAAGTACCGAAAAGAAATCGTACCTTCCCGTTCTTCTGTCCGCGCCTTAACCTCTGCTTTTCTCTTTCGTCACGTTGATGGGATAGGGCAGACTTGGGGCTACGCGACGAGGGGAAAGCAAGGCCACGTGGCGTCGCCCCTCCACCCGCCGGTTCACTTTCGACGGTTGTGATGGAGCCCCTCCCCGCAGCCTCGAAAATCACTGCCCTCAATCTGTGTGTCTCCATGCTCTGACTGGATGTGGATCGCTAGGGGTGGGGTCCATGGAACTAATTTAAGAGCGTATCACTGAGAGAGAGAGAAGACGAAAAGGTTGCGCTTCTTAAGTGATGGGGGCAACAAATCAGATCTCAATCGAAGAGAAGAAATGCGTCTGCATTTTCCAGTGGGTCCCTTTATTGTTTAGGAGAAAAGAGAGAGAGAGAGAGAAAAGAAAAAACATAGGACCGCGTGTGAAATTTAATGCGTTATATATTTAATTTAATATGTGTATGGATTATCTTTCGTGACACGCGACCGCGTAAATGTTTTTTAATGACTATTTATAAATTTTGTGCGAAGTTTGAGAATTAAATCAATAAAATTTGAATGTTTAGGAAATTTGTATCAATTGAGTTTGCGACATATTAGATAATTTTTAGCTTTTTTTGTGTTGCCAAAATCTTTAAAAATTTGTATTGCTGTGATAAAAAAAAATAAAAAATTGAGGGGTTTGATTGTAAAAGATTTAGGACATTGGTGTCATTTTAGGGTTTTTAGATGGTGTTATTTTCCAAAAGATAATGCTAACATAAAAACCAATTGAATCGGATGAGCTACAACTGGTGAATATGGAAACAACGTATGAACAGATGAGAGTGCGGGGACGGAGCGATTATCATTATAGCGTGTCGGGGTACACTTATCCCGCTCTCTCCTTTTTCACTTTTTTTTTTACCTTTTTTCAATTCTTTTTTAAATATAAAGTGAAATTTTATAGCAATACATTAATAAATATATTGAGTGGCGATCCTAACTAAATGGTCTTTTTCAAATATATTTAGGTCGAGTTCGACGAAACTGACGTTGAATCTATAAATTATTCAGAAGGAAAAAACCCCCCAAGTTTTGCCTCCATTGGTGGCATGATTGGCCAACACGTCACATTTAATGAAGGGTTAATATCATAAAAAAATATTAATTCGACATATCATCAAAAATCCCAAACTAATATTTTTATGATAAATTGATCACAAATTAATTAGTATTAGATTGAATTAATATTATGAAAAATTATAAACCGGTACACCTATAATAAATGGAGTGTAAGATATATATATATATATGTCAATTACCAAATGTTATCCAAATCATCAATTTGATGATAAAATTTAACGAGAATTAACAATAGATAAATTTGTCATAAACGTACTGATTTGAGTTTAGTCAATTTCTTTTTAAGAAAATTTACGTGACATTAAGCATATAATAAATGACAAAATTCGTACATAGATAAAGATCACATTCATATTAATCAAATAAGTAAAAAAAATCATAAAATTATTGTAATTGTATCCAATTTTCTTCAAAAATCATTAGTCATGGATGTGGGCTATTCTAGAAGGCACGGCTGACATTATATTTTTAATTATTTTTCTGATTTTTTTTTTTTTTTGGTCCTTCATTCCCTACTGTCGCCATTTTCTTTATATATGGCGATTTTTTAATTTTTTTTATTATATTTCAATTTCATTTTGATTTTGGTGAGGGAGACGGTCCCTTCCTTGTGGGCGTTGGTCATTGGTGCACGGATGGAAAAGTCGTCGTCCAGAACGATGGAGCTTGCGGGCGGCGGCGGCGCCACGTGTCCGCGCTTGCAAGAGGACAGAAGGCGTTGCACGTGTGCGTGAGTGGGGTCCAGAACGCAGGTGGGCCCCACGCATCACCAAGCCCAGACGCGGTGGGAGATGTCGTTTTGGAGATCGCCGTCCCCGAATTTGCCATCGCGTGTTAAAGAACATTCGACGACGACCAATTAACATCTCCACTTTTCAGGAACATTAAATACGAACACACGAGTTTTTGTTTTAAAAGGCTTTGCTTCCTTCACATTAATTATCGGTGCATCTTTATTTACTAAAGTGTCGTTTTCTGTAAAAAGAAGAATTGTCCAAACGTGAAATCCTAAATTTTTCACACCTATCCAAAATGCTTGAAACCAATAAAAACCAAACCCCCCCTAAACTATAGATACTAAAATAAATTTACAAGAAAGGAGCGATTTGATTTTTTTTCTTTTACTTTTTAGGTTTTGCTTGAAGTCTATAAAGGGTATTTACCAAAAAAGAGGTAAGTAAATTATCATTGATTCAAACATGAGGTGTGTTTTTTTTTTTTTATTATATTTTTCGCTTTATAAGAGCGAATCAATCCGGATGTATATAATTGAGAAAAGAAAAAAAAATGACGTTTATAGATCGAAGAAATATCGAGTTTCGATATATATTAATGGCCAAGTCCCATTTTCTTTGGATTTGGTTGCGATACGGAGGGGATGCCACTCTTTGGTTGAATTAAAGAGATATCATGCACCTAATCAATGATTTATCGGTGCAATTGTACACAAGTAGAGAATTAATGGGTAAGCCAAGGGCATATGTGTCCTTTGACCGGGGATCGACCCTCGTGGTTTTCATCTTTCCGTGGGGGGGAATAACGGAAAACGAGACGGAGGGGTTAACGTTTCTCGTGACATGAGAACAACCATTGGATCCACAGTGCATGTGATGAATGTCTGCTTCTTTCTCCATTTATTACTACTGATTTTTCCGTGGATTATAATTATCGGATTATTTATTGTAGATCATGGGCGGACTCCCCTGACAATATTAGTCAAGCAACGTCCATCTTTGATTACAAAAAACTGATTTATATCTGGACCGAATATGATAATTAAGGATTTGTGAATTATTTCTTGAACAATAAGAGCAATTGGAACAATCCCACTCCAAATATTCATTTTATTGATAAATATACCAGAGCTAGCTAAAGTGAAATTGATTTTCTTCAAGTAGATCTGATTTAGTCCAATGGAAAAAAAATACACTGAGTAAATAAGTTCAATTAGATTGAGAAGCAACCCAATTTTAGTAAATTATTGCTAGTTTATAGCTGGATTAGTTAATTTTATACGAGGATATTAAATCAATATCGGGATTAATTTGTAAGTCCCTTTAAGCTTTACAAATCAAATTACGGCATTCCTTGTGGGCGTTCGGTACTCTTCTCAGCTTCGATATGAAATAATTAAACTAGAAAAGATTACGTTGCGATTTGGTTAAAAAATAGATAATTTGTCATTTTCCTTCTTCTTTTTAATGTTTGAATATGGCTTTCCTTAATGTAATTGAATAAAAGGTATATGATAGAAAAAATTATTTCACCACATAGATGAACCCATTGTGTTTCATAATATATACTAAGGGAAGTTAATAAGGCTTATACGTAATAGTACCTAATATCAACTTCATTCGATTTGAATGCGTATGTGTACGCAATAATTAATACATTATTTTAATTTTTTTCCTTAAATAAAGTGATTTTAAATTAACAGCTTTAAATACTGATTGTATTGATTAAAATTCATATAATTTGATTAAAAAAGAAGTAGACAGATGCTTCTACCTTTTATCTCGTGTTTGGTTGTGGAGGTTGGATGTCCCTATTCCGGGTCAAGCAAATCTGTTTGGAAGCAAGAGCATACGTGAGATTAGCACAAGGCGCGCGATAGTAAGTTTGTATATTTTAGGATTAACCTTAGAGCATAGAGAGCAAAGAATTGTTAAGGAGCAAGATTTGTAATATTAAATGTCTAATCTATAATCGAACTTGAATTTTATCTCACTAGCAAGGTAATCCTTTCTGCACATTATCATGATCAGTTCGACAAAAATAAAGTTCCATGTGATTTTCTTTTTCTTCTATGTAAAATAGAAGCAATTTGCATTTGAACCTCTATCCATCTTATTTAGAACATTACTTGAGAGTTTCGTTTTAGTTGAACCAGCTAGGAATACGAGTTTTAAATGGTTAAAATATAATCCTCAACTTGCTGACCAGAAACCATTCGGCAATAAGCTTCATAGAATATTTCGTGAAATGGCTCCTTTAGTTAAATCGGAAAAGTTGTGGTGCGGTTTGATGCGGTTGGTGCATATGTTTTTCCTTTGCACAAATGCCCTCGTCGCGGATTGAGTAGCGGTGAAAGGGGTCTTTCTATTTCAAAAAAAAAAAAAAAAAAGAATATGTTGGAACCTAAAACCGACACTGGAACCTGTGACAAGGTAGGTTCAGGTTCTTGTTTCTAACGGGTAGGTTCGTTAAAAAAAATGAGAAACTTGTACTCGAGGGTAGATTCCGGGTTTCAAACGGAACCAAACTAAAACTAGGAACCACTCACCCCTAGACTAGCCTTGTTGCCTCTAGCCTTTTTGAGGTCGACTAGAAACTAGTAAGATACGGGAGAATATCTTATCATTTACACAATCAAAGATTCTAGATTCAACCACTTTATTATGTTAGTTCTAAGACTAACCCCTTTTGGTACTTGACTAGATCATGTGCTAACAAACACCATAGTAGCCTATTCAAAAGAAACCCAAGGTTTGTGCTAACCATTCTAGATCAAGAAAGTAACACCCAAAATATTGAAATGCGCAATTAATTATAACTGTAAAAAAAAAAAAAAAAAAAAAAAGCACACAAGCATCCTAATATCATCCCTAAGAATAAAAAAAAAAAAATCCAAAACAAAGAATCCTATCGTAAAGCCCTAAAAGCTTGTCCAATTTTCAAACTAAAACTAGGAACCACTCACCCTTAGACTAGCCTTGTTGCCTCTAGCCTTTTGAGGTCGATTTAGAAACTAGTAAGATACGGGAGAATATCTTATCATTTACACAATCAAAGATTCTAGATTCAACCACTTTATTATGTTAGTTCTAAGACTAACCCCATCAATGGTTTTTGGTACTTGACTAGATCATGTGCTAACAAACACCATAGTAGCCTATTCAAAAGAAACCCAAGGTTTGTACTAACCATTCAAGAAAGTAACACCCAAAATTTCAATTAATTATAAATGTTTATGATTTTTAGATTCAATTTCTAATTATGATTTTTAGAATTCGATTTTTATAATTCGATTTTGAAATTTTTAATTATTTTCTAGATTTTCAAATTCTTTTAATGATTTTTTGAAATCCTATTTTTTATTGATTTTCGAAATTTCATAATTTTTTATTATTTCCTAAAATTTTCAAAATTTTTAAAATTTTTTAATTTTTTTAATATTTTTTAATTTTTAATTTTATTATTATTATTATTATTATTACATTTGGAACGGGTTCGGACTGGACATACGTCGACCCGGATTCGACGGAAAAAAAAAAAACCGAAATTTTTCTATTTTTATATTTTAATGAATTTTCTATATTTCTTCCTTCTTTTTCTCTTTTGTATTTTTCCTTGTTTCGTCCTTTTCCCTCTTTTGTCTTCTTCCCCTGCACTCCCTCTTCAACCTCCAGAAGTGCTCCTCCCTCCCCCGAGTCTTTTTCTTTCACCCTGCACTTACCGAACCAAAGACCACGCGCCTCGACACCCCGCCATTGCTCCGGCCGCGACCGCCAGCGCCTACATCACCGCCAAACTAACTCTCTTCGCCGGTCATCCACTCCGACCGGCAACCCACCCCCCAACTCCAACCACTCATTCCGGCGACCACAGCCATGAACAAAAATGCCCATCCGAAGCTAATCCCTTCCATCCTAGCCTTTCTAACAAGCAAACAATCACCAGTACACAACAAAGCGAAGAGATAAACTGACCGGGTAGTTTTGAATCGCAAACCTCGCCGGCCAGAGGAGACATCTCTGACGAACAGCTTCCAGGCATGGGGATATATATATACACGTTGAACTCGAACATGGGATTTTGACATGCGTAAAAAACACAGAGAAAACACTAATTTTAGGCCAGATTCAACCTATACAGAAGCAAAAGCAAATCGATCTTAAGATTCAACAACGAATGAGTTTTAGCCTTCTCTCAAGCATTTCATCAAGCGACTGATGTGCGATCTAAAGGATGTGTTCCGGAGAGAGATTCGATGCAATTTTCGAGCCAAAAACAATGTACAAAGGCATGGTTAAACATATTTCATGTCGACTCAGTCTTGGATCATCAGGGCTCCCTTGAAACTTTCCATTAGATTTCGGTGTTCTTGAGTATTATGTATTTCATTCGGACAATAAGTCGAACCGATGGCACGCATTGAAGGACACGAGCTTCAGACTTAGATTTACAACATCCGTTAGTCCAAACATGGCATATTGACATCCAAACTATCACGCATATATCATGGGCATAACGCGACTTCGCTTGATGCCTTCGAAAATCCAATGATTCAATTCGGTAATATCACGTTGCTAGGACAGGACAGAACAGAACAGGGCTTCAGCGAGGGGATTTACCCGGGTCGGGAGGATGTTTTGCTGGGAGGTTGCTTGTGAATCGTGAAATGGTGGAGTCAACGAACGCCGAGTTGCATGTCAATACGAGGAAAAGCGCCGACGTTGCTGATCGAGCAAAAGAGTTTTGAGTTGCTGGGCTCGTGTCTTTGTCCCTGCAAGGAACCAACTTGTCTCAGCAATGAAGGCTCCAGGGAAGGTGCAGGAACACCAAGAAGATTAAGAGATTCGCTGAGGCGGTTGGCGATGCGATGGAAGCCAGCAACATCGACAGATCCGAAATGTGACCGGGCGGAGCATACGGGGTCGTGGACGACGGTTCACAGTACGACGGTTTCTTGATAATCTAGATCTCTTGTAATTCAGTAGGTCTCAGATGAGGAGTCCTTTGAATTCTCTTGCCATGTGACGGGGACATCTGGGGCCACTGGCTCTCTTCTTCTTCTTCGTGGTCTGGTACACTAGCTTCCCACCCACCAGAGGTTTTGAGGACCCTCTGCTGATTGGACTTTGGGTGGCGTAGCTGTGCCGTTTCCTGTACGTGAGACGCTGCACCATTTCTCTCTCTCTCTCTCTCTCTCTCTCGGCGATCAGATTTTCCTTACGCCCAAACACCAGGTGGAACTCCTTCTCTCTAGTTCTCGCTCTCTAGCCCAAACTTTGCCATTGCTCTCTCCAAATTACCAGGTGAACTCCTCTCTAGTTCTCGTCTCTCCTCCTTCTGTTATGCGAACAGGATCCTCTTCAGGCGAGCATCCTTTCCGTCGAGCCGCCGCCCTCATCTTTTTCTCTCGGATCAGCACGCTCCCCTTGCCTCACCGATCGAATCCTTCTGTCACTGCTCTCGCCCGCCAGCTAGCATTGGTTCTAGAAGGCGCTGGCTCAGATCCCGTCGCAGCTTTGTCGCGCCTCCTTCGCTCACCGACCCACGCTTGGCCTTCTTTCTTCCTTGCGTCACAGACGCTGGGCCTGGGCTTTCTTTTGTTCGGTTCTATTATGGGCCAAAGGAAATACAAGAGGAGATGGGCTAAATAAGAAATAAAGAGAGTCTTTTCAAAAATGAGTTAATATGGTGCCCTCCTCGGATTCACCTATATAAGCCGCGGCTAAAGTTGTAAAAATAAGAACTCGAAGACCTCTTGTAAATACTCCAAGGAACATGACAGGTATAGGAACCGCTAAATGTACTAAAGAAACAATAAAAAAAACAACTACCAATTCATCAGCAGCTAATATATTTCCACAAAGTCTAAAACCAAATGATAAAGGTTTTGTGAAAAACGATTGGAGTTCACTTCATTTTTTTTCTTTTTCCTTTTTTTTTTCTGGTGAGATTTGCATAAAGATACGCCATCGACATGAGTAAAGTTCAAGCAACGGTAGTATTTATGTCATTCATGGGTGCAACCCCATGAGGTAACTCTATGATTTTTTTACGGTGCAAGAGCACTTGATCAATTCCAAACATAAATAAATAGAAACATGGTTCCAATAAAAGGAAACCATGGATCATATTTGTCTCCTATATGAGTTTTGCTAACATCTCGAACGAATTCAATGACATATTCGAAGAAATTCTAACTATCATTCTAAATTGTTTGTGGATTCCGAATATCTATACTAGTTGAACCTAATTAGATAGCAATTACAACCCAAGAAGTAATGAGGACCTGGCCATGGACTTGAAATCCTCCTATTTGGCAATAGAAATGTTGGCCTACTTCCACACCTAATATATCGTATTACCCTTTTAGTGTGTTGATGGAACACGATAAAACATTCATGTTGCCCTCTAATAGATATAGAACTTTGAAGGGAATAATTTTGATTCAACCATCTCTTTTTCAACTTGCTTGGTTGAATTCTATTTTGGATACAGTTAATCACATGATATCTATAGTAATTTGGATCTCTTTTATGCAATTCAAGAGTATCAACCACTTCTAGAAATTTATGAAGTTCAAAAGATAATTCATTTACCTTATTATTAATCAAGGAGCGCCATCATTTGTTGTAATTAACATATCTGCAAGATCTAGATTGCAATTTGAATTGATTAAACAAATTGTTGAAATTCCCAAAGTGATACAGTCTTGAAGAGTTGTATATTCTTCTTGTTGATCAATTATAATTGCAATATTAGGTAACCCTATCAAATGTTTAATCCCGCCCAAATATGTTTGCAAGTGAGATAATTGTCTCTTCGACATAGCTGTGTCTCTTTTGAATATATGATCGAGTCTTCTTGCCTTTTATTCCGTTCTCAAGTCCCCGAAATTATAAAGTCTCGTTTCTATAGTGGGCTAATTCCTTAACATACCATTGATCTGCTTTTTATTAACATAATGACACTTAGCCCATATTATAGCCTGTGCTATTGAATCAACTACTTTACTCTTAGCACAAAAATTAAAGACTGTTTTCACCTACTTACTTGCTACATGAAAAACTAAATCACAACTTGGATGAGCAATCTTAGTAAGATTTATGACATCAAGACCTCTACACTTGATAGAAATATAAGGTATTATCCAGGATTTCACTTTCTAGGAGACAAAACTATATATGAAGCACCCACTCCCTATTCTTTTGTATTTCATTCATTGACTTTCCTTTAATTAAGATGAAATTCTATAAAATAAAATAAAAAAGAAACCCCTACCTTCTTTAAATTATCATAAATAGTTCCGTAGGTTGAGTTTTCAAGAAAAATAAAAGTAGGATTTGATTATTTATCGGATCATAAAAACCACTTTCCGAAGATCTCTTCTTTCTCTTTGGGATCAAGCATCAGTTGCAACAATTCAATAAATGACTCATTGGGATGGACACAGATAAACTAGAATCCCCTCTTCCCTCCACCCCCTTCGAAATATATATGATGCCTTCGCTTCGTGCAGCTCAATCAATTAGAAGATATGTCTATGTATATAATTATAATGTCAAATAGATCTATAAAAAAAAAATTCTCATATGATTATTTAATACTTTTTTTCTTATTTTCTTTATAAAAAATCATTTGTATTCTCAAAACTCAAGTTGAGTAACACTGAAATATGAAATAGCATAACAGAAAACTCTTAGGTATTTTATTTTATGAGTGGTCTCTAACCCCTTTTTTCTTTGTCTCCTTTAGAATGTATTTGGACTCCCTATTTTTGGTCTAGTTGTCAAGACAATTAAAAAAAATGATATTTCCTTGTTCCAAAATATTTAATCTTTGCCTTGAATCATTGGGTTTAGACACTAATTAGGTGATTTTTAATGTTTCAAAATGGCAGCAACATGGCCCTTTCTCTATTTTATTTCTATCAAAGAATCATAAACGGTTAGAGACCACGAAAGTAAAAGAGATTTGAACGCTTAATACGAAAAGCTCGTGCAACGGATTAGGAATATGATGCTTTAGTCCACTCAGCCATATCTTCAAATTGAAAGAGGATAATTAGTATCTGACGTTACACAAAAAGAAAGGCTTAAAAAAAAGTAAGGCTTGAAAAAAAGCCTTTCATTTCTTTATCTGTCTTTATTATTTTTCCCTATATTGGTGGATACAACTTTGATATTTACTAATTTTATATGCAATCCCATTTAGATAAAGAAAACGTTATGAATAAAAAAGCGAGAATACATCTTCTTCTAAAAGAGCTTTTTTTTTTCTTTTCTTTTTTTTCCTTCCATGGCGTAGCCTGCTCAGTAAATAGCTAGGCCAATTTCTGTTCCATTCCAAATCATAGATAAAATGATTTGCTTGAAAACAAAAATGCTTATTATTGATTATTGAAACAACAATCAGGAGACGGGATCTTTCCATTCCTATGATATGGAATTTCATTCTATAGAAGCAAAGTGTCATTTTTATTATATTATGATCTTTCTTTCTTTTTTTCTTTTTTTTTTCCTTTATGGAAAAAAAAAAAGGAACTACGGCTTATTGTGCAACGCATTCTTATTTCATAACATAAATAGTTTTAATGGAGCCCTATTTGTTTTGTTAAAAATCCACTGACATATTTTTATTTTGAATTAAGAGCGCTCTTTTACTAATCTGATTAGGTTTACTGACAAAACCAAAACAACATGCCAATGCTATAATTTTCATTGTTATTTTGTTGTGGATCCTATCTTGATTACACCAGATCACCTTTTTTTTGGTCAGCAAAATTTTTATTTATATACAATAATCACATTGTAATGGATATAATTCAGTGATAAAAGTGTGATTTGTTTTATTAATCCCCTTTATAGTTAAGGGATCCCTCATTTGGATTTAATTTAATTCATATTCAGAACAAATTTTTTTTTCTTAAAAGGATTTAATCCTTTACCTTTGAATGAAGGATTTTAAGAAAAAATATACATTTTCGTGGTTTGTATCCAAGGATCAATCAAAAATTGGAAAATTGGATTATCTACATGCGAAACATATTTTTTATCTTTTTTAATGGGATCGATACTTCCAATTTAATAAATATCAGTAAAGAATCCATGGATAAATATAGAAAAGCACATTTCTAATCGCAACTAAATCTTCCATTTTTTTTCTTTCGATAGGAAAGATTGAAGCAAAATATTTATAAATTGATGAAATTAAAGGATGATGTCAACTTACTAGAGGCACGGTATATTATATTTTTAGCTCGGCGGAAACAAAATACTTTTCCCAAGGATTTTCTCAAATAGTAATAGAGAATGAAGTAACAATAGATATTGTTGGAATACCCTATTCCCTATTTTAGATGGATTGTCTAGAAAGTGATTTTTTTTTTTAAATTTAAATGCGTTCAAAAAGGAAAAGCTGACGTAGATGTTATGGATTATTTATTTATTTATTTCGTTCATGTCTTAGTTTAGATATATTGATGTTTGTGAATTTATCCATCTTTTAATGAAACCAAAGATTCATGTTCGGTTTTGAAATAGAGATGTTAAAAATGATAATCAATGTCTGCTATAACCCTTAGCCTTCCAAGTTAATGATGCGGGTTGGATTCCCGCTACCCGCTCTGGTCTATATATACATATATATTTATATGAATATAAATATTGTGCAAATTAATATTTTGAATTGGATTATTTAATTCTATTCTATTATTAATCCATCTTTGAATTGAATATGCAATTCCTAAAATTCTCAGTCTTAACATAGTTTTTTTCCCGAGCAAGAGAATATGTAAGGGAGGGATATGAAAGTTAAAAAAAAGAAAAAAAAAAGTGTCCATTGTCTAATGGGTTTAACAGAGGCCTTATGAACCTTTGGTGTAGGTTCAAATCATATCAGACGCACTCTTTTTTTTTTTTTTTTTTTTTGGGGGATTTCCATCTCAAGAAGGATATTGATAACCGTGAAGGAATCAACTAGAGCCATTGGATCAAAAGTAGGGTGGAAATTAAATTTTATCTTTTTGAATTTCCCTGTAATTCTATTGGCTTTCTTCCTTCGAGGCACACAAGGGAGCAAAGATTGGGTCGGATCATTTGGTTTTCCCTCAAAAGATTGAAAAAGCGAGGCAAGAGGGGGGCTCGGATTTTGGGGGATTTTTCTTTTTTCTCTCTCTAAAGCCAAAATCTCTCTCTAGGTTGGGGACTTACCGCCAACTCTCTCTCTCTCTATCAATTCTTTCTCACAAGATCTCCACGGATTCACACTCTCGGCTAGTGATAGCAGAGCCTCATCATTCGTCGTCTCTCTCTCTCTCTCTTTCACGATTTCTCCATTACTTCTCTCTCATCTGTCTCCTTGCTCGGCTGAATAGAGAACATGGGAACAAAATCGAGATTTATGGAAGCTCTTCAAGATTTCTATCTCTCCCTGCAACTTCTCCACTAATTCTTAGTTTTCTCGGCTTTTGCTTTTATATTTGTTGCGATCAAATCCTTATGTCAGCAGCTTTCATTGATTTTTATTGAAGAAGAAGCTTAGAAAACGCTTCCACATAGCAACTTCAAAGAAGTGGTCCTGGTCTTCAAGTTTGTAGCCGAGCCGTCCATTGACGAACCTCATAAATTGAAGTTTGCAGATGGGCGTCGAAGTCTGAAATTCTCTACTAAAGGGAGGCTCTCGCTTGGCAAAGGGGGTGGTCTGTTTTATGTGGAATCGTCGGCCAGGAAGGAGTGGCCGAAAAATCTCGCTGAAGAAGAATTTTCACCGAGAGAGGGAGAGGAGAGTGTTCTTGGTGAGTGTGGGACATCAGGAAAAAAAGCGGAGCTACAGAGCTTTGCTGAAGAAGAAGTGGGGAGAGATCGTTGGCTAATGGTGCTAGTTTTGGCCAGAAGGGAGAGAGGGAGATAAGGAGGAGGATCACCATATCTGGCCGAGGGGAGCCTTGCGGGTCAGAAGCTGAACATCGTTGAAGCTCAGTCCTGCTCTCGGTAGGGTTCCATCGGACATCGCATCTGTCTGTGGTGGAGTGACGAATAACATAAAAGTTTGCCGGCCATCCTTTTTGAGCTTCCTTGGCGAGAGAGCAACAACTGCACGCCACTTCCGATCAGGTAAAATCCTTCCTCTTCAATACCCTGTTTTTTTCTTTCTTCACCCTATTCTGGAACCGAGGGCATAAATTTAAATCGATGAACTTGTGGCCTGATCTCGTGATATCGAGATATGTTCATGAGAGATGACAATGTTAGGAATTTGATATGTCACGTTCTGGTTAGAAATCACGTTGATCATGCGTCGAAAAACTCGCATCTCACATCACGTGTTTCATAAGATGATTAGGAGAGGGCCGATTGTTAACTCGTGTCGAAGCTTGATATCGATCCATTCTTGCTTCCGTATATGCTGAACCACGGCTGACATTAGCATTTTCTTTGTGCTTTCTCTATGAATGGGTGGAAAGTTTCGTGTCCGAGTCATGGATCCTCCCCTTGCTGAAACCAACCTTCCCATGCCGGCGGCTATTACGGTTCGAGGCCGTTCAAGTCAGCTCTGCTCCTTATTTTAAATGGGTTCATATTGTTTGATCATTAATGATGCTAGGGTTTAATAGTGTTAGCTTCGGTTTGAAATACTTTATTTGTTTTGCGGTCATCGGAGTATGTGACTGGAGGTGCCGGACCCCGTTCCGATTAAACAACCGGCGTTGGGAGGTGATCTGTGGCGGTGTGAAACATCAGTGTCAATGGAGAACGGCACGGTTTCAAGGCAGAAAAGGACAAAATAGGGAAAAGAGAAAAGGAGGGACAAAAGAAAGAAAAATAAAGGAAAAATTTAAAAAATTTAAAAAGAAAATAAAAATATTGAAAGATCGGTTTTAATCCGACTCGGGTTGGAACCGGGTCGAAGGGTCGGGTTAGAGAGTCGGATTGGGTTTACACGATCTGAACCCATTTCCTGAATATAATTTAAAAGAAACCATTTAAAAAATAATAAAATAAAAATGATTAAAAAATAAAAATAATAAAAACTTAGAAAGCCTTCAAAAATTAATAAGATATTTTAAATTCGAAAAAAAAATATAAAAATCCAAAAATATATAGGAAAATCCAAAAATATAAAAAAAATGAAATTTATATAAAACAAATAATTAGTAAAAAAAAGTTCAAAAAGAGAATTCGGAAAAGCATTAAAAATTAAGAAATAAAAATAAAAAAATCCTGAAAATTTGAAATTTTTTTTAAAAAATTAAAATCTAAAATTGGATAAGCTTTCAGGGTTTTACAATAGGATTTCTTGTTTTGGATTGTTCCTTTTTTAAGAGACAATAGTAGGATGCTTGCGTGTTTTTCTTTGTGATTAAATTTGGTTATGCACCTCAGTAACTTGGATGTTATTTGCTTTAAAATAGGTAGGACCAAACCTCCAATTCTTCAATAGAATGTCATGGCATTAGTTAGCATTTAATTAAGTTAGGAACCAAAGGGGCATTAGTCTTAGGACTAATGTAATTAAGTCTTTAAGTCTAGAGTCTTTGCTTGGAAATAATAAGATATCCTCCTATATTTTACTTCGTTTCTAGTTGGCTGAAAATGGCTAGTGGCAACTCCTTAGTTGAAATTCAAACGCCCCATTGTCGTGCAAGGTAGAGATTGGGAGAGCCCAAGTCAATGAAAGGCTGTTAGTCCGAAATTGACATTACCCCCAAAGCTAATCCCCCCTCCCTAGTCGAAGGGGTTAGGTTGCGACAACTTGTGCCGAAATGCTGAGTGAGTCAAAGGTAAGTGATCTCTAAACTCTCAAGTTCGATGAAGTGAGCTCTCGATATTGATTTTTGGATCAATACTCATAAACCGGGGCTATGACTTACATTTTGATGCTTCTAAATGTCTCAGAATGATGATTGTTTGAGCTGAAATTATTGTTAGAAGCTCCTTTATGCTATAACTTGCATGACCATTTTTCTGGAATTCGCATATCATTTTGAACCGAATTTCTGGTTTGGCTAATACGAGCTCTTAGATCTTAAAATTTTGCTGAGTGTGCAACTGATGAATGCAAGTATACTCTCTGAGCTTTCCTTTGATATATTATATGCTTGATTTGGACATCGGTCGCCCTGTCAAAATTCCCTCACAATATTGTGTTTGGAATACTAGATTACTCTGTTTGTCTTTCCAATTTTGGCGACCTCCGTAGCTTCCTATTTTTTACAAATTTTTGACATGAGATTTTGGAGTGGGTATCTTCATGAGAATTATTCATCACATCCAGATCTATTAGGCATAACATTTTCACTAAAAAACAAATGCTGTTTGGTTGGTACGATCAGCCTCTCATTGAACGTTTTTGTCTCCGAGAATAGAACTTCCAGATTGACCATCATCTGTTCTTCGATTTTTATAAAATCGTGTGATCGGAATTTGATGTTGATGTTTTTAGAAGATGCAAATGTCATTTGCTATTTTTAATGATCTTCACAAAGTTGCAGTGTTGTGCTGGAAACTGCTTTCCAGAACTGACTTTCAGTCATTCTCGGATTTTTACAAATTTTGTGATGAATATTTCGTAACATGTTCTTCATGAAAGTTTTAAAAGACATATTAAGTTTCATTTTGACATTAATTTCATTGAACTTGAAGCTCATTAAGATATCCAACAGATCTGATCAGAGAGCCGAACATGCCACGCCCAGATTTTTCTCGAGTGTGTGAACTGTGAATGTGTAATTTCAATGAAGTAAATGTCTTCCTTTGAAGTTTTGCAAAACACGACAGTTAAAAGGTAATGGTATCAGCTTTCACTTGACCCCGATTTCATTGAATCAATGCAGCTTTGGTCGTTTAAAAAAAATTATAAATATGTATTTGATTTTTTAGCATTATTGTCGAAATTTATATTTAAAAAGTTGCATATATTATTTTTTTTTCAATTTTAAGCAATTAAAAATTAACAAATTGCGATGAAGGGTTTGGTTTTTTTTTTTAAAAAAAAATTATATATGTATTTGATTTTTTTAGTATTATTGTCAAAATTATATTTAAAAAGTTGTATACATTATTTTTTTCAATTTTAAACAAATGAAATTAAAAAAAAAATTAATCGTCCAAGTGTTTTTTCAAATATGTTTTCTACTAAACAACATTTCTCAAAAAGTTGCTTCTCAAAGCAAAGTTTACCAAACGGCTTTTGCATTTGTTTAAAATTCTTTAGGTCAAACTACTTTGCATTTTCTTAATGGGCTTTTAAAATACTGAACTAAACACACCCTCAATCTCACCTGTTGTGGTAAGTCCCTGTTGTTGAGATCACGCCTCTTTGTTCTGGTGATCATTGCTTCAACCTAGCGAACCTCGCACGATGACGGTGTCATTGTCGCTTCCTTCCAAGTCCCTCCATTGACGACGTTCTCTGAATTTCCCGGACAAATGGCAATCCATTTCTTCTCCCCAAGCCTTGCACCAATGACGTTGAATCTCTGCTCAACCTCTCACAAAATGAAAGATTAGGAAGACTTGGGAGAAATCTATTTTCTGTATTGAATGAATTGTCCTTTACAAATATACGCTTCTATTTATAATACAATAAATGTGTGACTAAAGAAGGAATAAGATCCGATATATGAAATCAAATAATAGATCAATTATGATCCCAAATTGATCTTCGCATATCCTGCATATCTCCAACACTCCCAACTGGTGTCTGATATATATATCAAATACGCCTAACTTGCTCAGTAGATGTGCATGTTGCCTTCCACACATTGGCTTGAAGATATCAATAGATTGTTCCATGGTTCTAATCCCATTTGCCTTTAGTACTCCTTCCTCCATCTTATCTCAAGTGAAGTTACAGTTCACTTCAATATGCTTTGTTCTCTTATGGACTATAGGATTTGCTGCAAGTTTAAGTACTATATGATTGTCACAAAATAAGTTAGTCGACCCTAGGTCCAAAAGTAGTCTTCATAAGCATACTATTTTGCAAATAGTTTTGGCCACAGCAATTCCCCAATTTAATGCAAAAACCAATGACAGATCTTTGACTCATGGGACATGTGGCATAATTTGTGTCATAGTAAGCTATCATTTCCAAATTTCCAACTTGCAGTCTTGAGAAAGAAGTATCCCAAGTGCTAGACATTCTTTTAAATACCTTACAATCTATGCTAGACATTCTTTTAAATACTTTACAATCTTCAAGGTAGTGTTCATGTGAGACCTTTAGTTTTTGCATGAGTTGACTAAGTGTTTGTGCCACATAGCATATGTTAGGTCTTGTCATGGTAAGATATGTGAGTTTCCCTACAAGCCTATGATAGATGGACGGATCTTCAAGCAAAGGATCTTTAGTTTGAGAAGATGATCTATTGTCATATTTAGCCGTGGTTAACTTAATATTATGTTCAATAGGGATGACAGCCGGTTTACATCTTGGTTAACTTAATATTCCGTTCAATAGGGATGACAGCTAGTTTACATCTTGACAATCCATCTGATAGTGTCTTCATTCCCTTGTGACTCCGATTAGGTCGGGACAAGCTCGCAGGTCGTCACACCAACCGTCAAGTCTAGCTTGAAGAATCAGACCTCGACGATGCTATTAGAATGAGAACATGTGGTTTCATTGGTGGCATTAGTGAGTTTTATTTGTTAATGCTGTAACAATTAAATGTGCTATTTTCTATATATCCTATTGAGGATTAGGAGTAATCTTAGAAATGAGGTGTCTGGTCGTATCCCAGCCCCAGCCCATGTTGAGGATGTGGAAGAGATGGGAACTGCATTAAACTGAATAACAATAATTAAATATCAAAATCATTGCAAGCACTGCGTTATTTATTTATTTTTTTAATTCTATAAATAAATAAAGATTGCCTTATAATGTCCACCTAACTTCGACCTTTATTATTGTTTTTTTTTTTTTTGCCTTAATTTACGAAATGTGAATACTCCTACTAGACTTGTAAGTTTTTGGAGTAATGGACTATTGACTCATCTTAACATTTTTATTTTTATTTTTATGTTTATTTTTGGGCAAAACGAAGAGAACAGGTGAACGGTTTCTGAGGAGTTCCACACCAACATGTAATGCTTTGTATGGGACGGGAGGAATCCACACCCAGCATGGACCACCTCGGCCAGGGCAAAATTTTCTCCGTGAAAATGCCTCCTTAATAGTTGAACCGGAGTTATCCCATGCCATGACATAGTTGAACCTACGCTACAAACGGACCAAGGCTTAACCCCGAGGTCAAGGAGCATCTGAGGGATATTTCGGAATTGTAACTGGAGAAGTCTCCAAGCCACTTTGAGGCAAACTCGACATTACCAACTAGCATCCAGAAAACTTCATCCGAAACAAAAGGAACAAAATCGTGGGAACGATTTTTTTTTTTTGCCCCCAAAAAATATAAATGACAAAAAAAAAAAACCTCTACGTTATTGTGCCAACCGTCGGAATTATTAGAATGTTACGCCGATAAGTATCCGACAAGTAAAGATCCATTAATTCTCCCCTACGAGGAACAATTCCACTAAACAAACAAAATCAACCAACATATATGATTCCAGCCAAAATCTTAAAATCAAGAAAGGGAAATAGATGTTGGAATCAAATGTTCGAACAGACAGACCAAACAACCTAAAACACAATCTAAACCAATGGTTCGCATTGGAAAAGTTGTCTTCCTTCTATTTGTACGAAGTGTCCACTACTCTATCGACTTCAGGGTGCTTCAAGTTCCCCATAATAACAGGGAAGAAGCAAACGGCACAAAGCTCTCATCGATGGCTGCTTCAGCAAAGACTTAATTTCGAAAGCTAAATCGCCTCAACATATAACTCGCTTGGGCAGTATGTGCAAGACGAAGCAGGATCGACAGTGATTTTTTGGTAGAGAAGTGATCAAAGACGATCAATCCAAATCTGATGGGGAGATCTATTGGCAATGATAGTAGGGCACCGGCGAGACGTCAAGCAGATTCAAAGAAAAAAACTTGTGGTGTCCCTCGCGTGTAGAGATTGAGAGAGAATCATAGAGTTGCGACCCAAGAAAAAGGGAGGGGAGGAATTTAAAAAAAATTCCCCAATTTTTCATTCCTTCACTTTCTTTATTTTTATTTTATCAGTATTTGCAAGCAATGGGAAAAGTACCAAAATAGTCCTAAACCTTTTACAATTTTTTTTTTTTTTTTGGTAAATGGTAAGAATTATATTAACTAAAGCCAAAGAGAAGCAAGAAGCTATACAACAAGAACTCAGCACCAAAAACTTACACTCACGAGGACAAGAGCAGTCAGAGTGAGTGGAAGGGTGCCAAGATAAAACAAGGCCACCTGCATAGGAGCAAAGGAAAGCCAAAACAGAGGCAAAAGCAAACCAAACAGCCTACAACAACACAATTGCAGAGTGAAGAACCCCATGGTAAGATTGGTAGTAGAGTGATCAGTTCGCCAAAATGGAAGGGTTTATAGACCAGCATTGTAGCAACCTGAAATTCGTGGTGTTGGAAGGGACCTGTTTAAAAGACAATGTTTGTCTCTGACAACCTTCTCCAATCGCACCTTCATAGCTAAGAGGGATGGTGGCCTACCCTTGAAGATAATATTATTCCACTCCTTCCAAATGATATTGCATAAGGCTGCAAAAGCAAACCGGCCAAGGGTGGAACGGAAAGAATTCCCAGATTTATACTTGATCGCCTAGTGCAAGTTATCCACCCAAGATTGGTACCAATTCAATCCATCCGGCTAATTTAAGTCGGAAATTGCTAACGTGGCCGTCAGCGGTCTTATGTGGCGTTACGTGGACAAATTTTATAAATTTTATATATTTTTTCATATTTTTAAAATTATTTTTTATTTTTTTCCTTTTTCCTCTTTTTATTTTTTTCTTTTCTCCTTACGCCCTTGGCCAGTGAGGTCGCCAACTGGCCAACCATCGCCGACCACAAGCTGTTCGGGGTGAGGGGCCTCGCGCTCTCGCCGACCATAGGCGAGGGCCGAAACCCTCACTCGTTGGTGGGCAAGGGTCAGTGGCCCTCGCCCAAATCCAGGCGAGGGCATGGCAGCCCTCGCTCATGGCGGGCGAGCACCGTGGCGAGGGTGTGGCAGCCCTTGCCCGCCCTCGTTTGGATCTGGGTGAGGGCTGCCGCGCCTCGCCCGTCACGAGCGAGGGCTGCCACGCCCTCACCTGGATCTGGGCGAGGCGGTGGCCCTTGCCCACCACGAGTGAGGGCTGCCACGCCCTCGCCTGAATGTGGGCGAGGGCCGCCGCACCCTGCTCGCCACGAGCGAGGGTGCAGAGGCCCTTGTCGGCCAACGGATGAGGGTTTCGGCCCTCACCTGTGGCCGATGAGGGCGTAGTAGCCCTCGCCAGTGGCCGGCGAGGGCGCGGGGCCCCTCGCCCCGACCAGCCTGTGGCCAGTGATGGTCGGCCGGCCGGCGACCTCATCGGCCAAGGGGGTTAGGGAAAAGAAAAAAAAAAAAAGAGAAGAAAAGGAAAAAAATAATTTAAAAATCTGAAATATATATATATATATATAATTATAAAATTTATCCACGTGGCGCCACATAAGACCGCTGGCGGCCACCCTGGCAATTTCCGGCTTAAGTTAATTGGATGGACTAAATTGGTACCAATGCAAAAAGTTTAGGATTATTTTGGTACTTTTCCCTGCAAGCAATCACTATGGGAAAAAATGAGTAGATAATACCTCTTATTTTAAATCTCATAAACATTTATTTTTAAAAAAAAAATTGTCCAAATTTTCCTTGTCCCATATCCCCCAAAAACATTACAATATCTAGTGTCCCGAAGTAAGAGCTTCTACTGGTAATATACGCCTAAAAATAATATAGTGTCAAATGCACACAACCAAATTTCCTTAACAAATAGCCTCAACATCATCATAATAATTTACTCGTGCTTTGAAGGGCATGCCTATAATACTAAATTTTAATAATCAGGATTTTATTGACCCGGGACATGATGTAAAAATAAAAAAAAAAAAAATCTTATGATGTATTTTATAACTCTGTAGAATGGCATCATACTTTATCATATACGTGACAAAGAAAACTCTATAATGTTGAGTTTTCTCAATAAAAATATATATATACAAGTGATTTTTTAGTGTATAATGAGGAAAGCCAAATTTGAAAGTTAAAAAAAAAAAAAGAGGAGGAAAATTAAAAATTATATATATTTTTACTCAAATCGCAAGGTAAGAAAACACTATCGTTGTAATATTAAAGCATAAAGGATTTATAAACTAATCCTGATATTGATTTAATAACCTCATATAAATTTACTATTCCGGCCATAAACTAGCAATAAATTACTAAAATTGCTTTACTTCTCAAACTAAGTGAACTTATTTACTCCGTTTATTTTCTTCCACTAGATTAAATCAGATTACTTGAAGAAAATCAATTTCACTTTAGCTAGCAATAGTATGTTCATCAAAAACATGTATATTTGGGGGTGGGGTGGGATTATTCCAGTTGCTCTAATCGTTTTAGCAAGAGGAAACGAGGTAAAATCAAGAAATAATTCGCAAATAAGTATTAATAAACGAAGAAAGAAGCAGACATTCATCACATGCAATGTGGAGTCAGCAACAATCGGTGCTCAATCACGCCCTTAATGAAACAGTCAAGAGTAAACAGATCCAACGGCTGTTCCTGCACACGAGAAACGGCAAACTCCTCCAGCTCGTTTTCCGTTATTTTCCCTCCACAGAAACATAAACCCCACCAGGGTCGATCCCCAGTCAAAGGACACATATGCCCCTAGGCTTACCTGTTAATTCTCTCCCAGTGCACAATTGCACCCATGAATTATTGATTAGGTGCATGATATCTCTCTAATTCAACCAAAGAATGACATCACCTCTACAATGCAACCAAATCCAAAGGATGGGGTCTTGGCCTTAGATAAAAAGTTCATATTTAAACCTGTTTGATCTATGAACCTCATCTTTTCTTTTTCTCAATTATACAGAAATCAAGATTTCTTATATGCATGTAAGGGCAGCCCCCTTGCCTTTTCGTATCTTCTTTAGTAAATTAAAAATTGCTTATATATAAGACATAATTAGATCACATGAGTGATTTAAGACGATGTGTGGTATGAGTGAGATCAGGAAGCTATATAAAAATTATTGTGATGGACACAATCCTCTCTAATTCTTATTTGATCATACGGCCCTCTTCAATTCTGATTACAACATTTTCTAAGTCTATTTTGTTTTTGGGAAAACTTTTTGGGCGAGCACGTGCAATGCTACCATTAGGAAGACATCACATGTCCACTGACTTCATTGGATCTAAAGAGTATGGTTACATATTCCAAAACAGACATATTTATTGTGTAATTTAACAAAGAAAAAGAGAAGAATTTCTACTTGAAGCAATGACTCAAACTTGTCGAGGCACGTTTTATACACGTAGATCAGTTCGTTGTTCGTAAAATTCTAAACGCAAGTGCACGTATCGAACAAGTAATATAATGATGAGAAAAAGTATCGTCCCACGGAGATCGATGATTAATAAACTAATTAAATACTAAAATAGATTAATTCTAAAATTTATCTAACAAATCAAAATATAATTTAGAATAAATTAAAAACAAAAATTGAAGAATAAATGCAGTAAAATCAATCAGATAAATATGTTAGAGCATCCGATTTCACCATAACCACTAGATATGAATTTCAGATTGTTGTGAATACAATAACAATATCAAACATGTGATAGCAGAATTTCCTAATCTATTTACTATCCTATCTCTAGGTATAGCAAACATACTCAGCTTATTAATCCACTATATCTCTATGTGAATTAAAATAAACATGAGTGCATTAAAAACTATGAATATTCCGGTTTACAATAAGTCTTTTGGATCACCTTATCACCGAAAGCTACACAAATAACGCGGTATATTTCTATCCACGTTTAATTCATGGTTATATATTATAATGAGCAATTGCATATTATCACCTCTCGTCTCAAACATGCACATCGGATCATTCAAGTGGTGGCCAGTCACTCAAAAGCATTAAACGCAATAATATATAACTCACATGAATGAAATCAATTGTAAAACATAAAAATCATGAAATTCATATCATCATGGTTAGGTTACATCGTAGCCCTAACAAAAGAAAATTAGAACATAGTAGAAGAAAAAATATAAATATAAATCAAACCCAGCATCTTGAATCAAATAACAAGAATTCTGTCACCACTTTTGTCTTCTCTTCAAAATACTTGAAAAATCTCTCAGAACAATGGAAAAAGATCTAACCCCCTCTAGCTGCTCTCTCTTCCTATTTATAGGAAATCTAAAATATCTACTTGTAGATAACATTAGGGAACAAAATCAAGAATTTCCTGATTTGATATCCATCTTCCATCGCTGCTTTTATTTGAATTCCTAATAATTGCCCTTCTTTTCCTTATCTTCTCCATATCTCATTATTCTGCATAAACAAGGAAAATTTAAATAATCAGAAGGAAATTCAAATATTTTCTCATAGATAATGCATTAATTGTTGCCTAGAATAGGTAAAATAACTCTATTTTTATAGAGTTATCAAACCCCCAAACTTAACATTTTGCTAGTCCTCGAGCAAAATCAAGACATAACACATACTCAAGCTAACAACCTCATCCATGACATCTTTCCATAATTGCTCAAATTCACAATTCAAAGAAAAACACAAATTTCATCCAAACATTGAAATCGATTTATAAGTTAAGACCAATTCTAACTATATGATCCAAGTGTGTGTGTGAGAGTCCTCATCTTTTTCGAATTATATGCAATCCAAATAAATTCACATTAACATGCAACCTCTAAAAAATTCTCAATAATTATGACCAAATCTCATAGGTTTGCTTTTCATTCCTCTCTCCACTAATGTAAGCTAATTATCCAATCAAAAATCAATAGGACTTTTCTCGGGTTGTAATGTAAGGCTGGGCTAAAGGTGAGATAACGGGAATTTTAAGCTCAAATCACCCATCAACACGTTGATTTCAAGGATCTAATTAGAGCCAATGTCACTGTCCAATTTCACTCCTTCAAGATAATTTTTCTGCCGCCATATATCATCACTCTTTCTTTTTTTTCTCTTTCCTTTTCTCTTTCTTTTTTTTTTTTTTTTTTTGAATTGCTTTATGGTGGAGTTTCTCCCAAAGTCCCTTCAAATATAACATAAAAATTTCCAACCCATTGAGTATCCAAAAGGCTCACTCAATTGAAAGTTGGATAGGGAACCATAAAAGCAATTTTTTTTTGACAATACACCCCAAACAACCACTGCAATCACTTTTTTTTTTCTTCTTTTTACTCCATCATTCCTCCGAAATTTCTATCAAGCTCAAATAATTTATTTTTTTTTATCCCAAAAGAAAATCAACGTGTTCATAGGGCATGGGATAAGGATATAATTTGATCACGGCTAGGCTAAACATATATGGATGCCAATGAAAGATTTGGTAATAATTAAGGCTCAACGGGTTGCCTAGGGATAAATAAATAGGGTTGGCTTGAAAGGCTCAATCGATCCAAAACTGCCTATATCATTTTCTCAATTAGATTTAGCTTAGGATTTCGCCTCAAGAGAAAATCAAACAAATTCTAAGATTTGGATGAAATCTAAGAAAATCACATATTTCACATGAATGTTCTCTAGATTTACACATAATTCAAAAAGTAAGGACTTTTAGTGCTCAATAAGTGGATCAACATAATCAAAATTAAGATTAACTCACACCTCAACTGCAAGTTTAAATAAAATTTAAATTTTCCTAAGAATTGCAAAAATTCACAACCAGGAAAGCAATAATGATAAAAAAAATTATCTAAAAATTTGTCTTCCCCCCAAACTTGAATGAAGCAGTGTCCTCAATGCGAAAAATAGAATAGGAAGAAGAAAACTTCCTTGGTTGTAGGATAAGTCCATAGATGATCTTGATGATTAAACTCTTGAAAGGTGCTCCCTAAAAATTAACCTTAATCTTTTTTTTTTTTTTTTTTTGCAAAACATAAACTTAAAAATAAATAAAAACATAATTAAAATGCTTGGGTTGCCTCCCAAGAAGCGCTTGCTTTATAGTTTTCAGCCAAACTATCTCAGATGTCGCTATTCTAAAGGATGAAGTTTAATGGTGGTCTTCTGCTTGTTGTAACCACCTTTAAAGTAGGGCTTCAAACGTTGACCGTTCACTTTGAATGTGCCCTCAGTGTCATGCGCAACTTCAACTGTTCCATATGGGAATACCTGTGTAACTGTAAAAGGACCAAACCATCTAGATCGCAACTTTCCTGGAAAAAGTTTAAGACGAGAGTTATAAAGTAAGACTTTTTGACCAATTTTAAACTCTCTTCTGAATATGTGCTTGTCATGCCATCTTTTTGTACGCTCCTTATACAACTTAGAATTTTCATAGGCCTCATTGCGAAATTCCTCCAATTCATTCAGTTGCAATAATCTTTCTTCACTGCATCGCATATCAAAATTCAGAAATTTCAATGCCCAATATGCTTTATGCTCTAATTCCACTGGTAAGTGACAAGCCTTTCCAAACACTAGCCTAAAAGGAGACATCCCAATTGGAGTTTTGAACGATGTCCTATAAGCCCAAAGTGCATCATCAAGTTTTAGGGCGCGTTTGGTAACGATTCTGTTCCCGGGAGCTGATTCTGACTAGAAATGATTATTTTTGATTATGTTCCCGGGAACTGATTTTAAATAAAAAAGCGCGTTTGGTAACTGTTCAAAATTTTTGATTCTGGAATAGAATTGCGTTTGGTACCGTAGTAATTGATTATGTTCCAAATTAATTTCTTTTGATTTTTAAATAAATTTTAAATAATTTCTTTACTTTTTTCTTTTTCTTTTTTCTTTTTTTCCCCTTTTTTCCTATTCTTCTTCTTCTTCATTTGGCCGGTGACGCTCACCGGAGTGTCGCCGGCCCTCGGCGAGGTCGGCCTTCGTCGGCCGAGCCTCGGCGGTAACCGGGCGAGCCTCGCCCGCCGGCGAGGCTCGCCTGGCCACCGGCGGGGCTTGCCCAGCCCCGCCGGTGGCTGGGCTTGCCTCCGGCGAGTTCGTCGAACCTCGCCCTGGCCTGGCGAGCCTCCGGCGACCTTGCTGGACCGGCGACTGGCGGCGGACCGGCGGAGGCGGCGGCGGCGGACGGCGGCGGGCGATGGCGAACGGCAACCGAGATGTTGAAAGTGAAGAACAAGGGTTTTACCGTTTTGATTCTTTTTATGATTCTCGGACATAGAATCAAATTTTTTTTTATTCTCAAATCTTGTCCAAAATCGTTCCCGGGAACAAAAAGTTTATCAAACGCGATTCTCATCCCAAACTGATTCTAGGAACAAAAAATCAGAATTTGGCACTGTTTGGCAAGTTGCCAAACAGGCCCTTATTGACCAATCTTTCCTAGAGGCATTCACTGTTTTTTCTAAAATTCTCTTGATTTCCCTATTTGAAATCTCTACTTGACCACTAGTCTAAGGATGATAAGGGGTTGCAACCTTATGTGTGACTTCATACTTACTCAAAAGTGCTGCAAATTGCTTGTTGTAAAAATGTGTCCCCCTATCACTTATGATTGCCTTAGGAGTGCCGAATCAGGTAAAAATATTTTTCTTCAAAAATTTCACCACAACTTTAGCATTATTTGTTGGTAATGCTACAGCTTCTACCCACTTAGACACATACTCCATAGCCACTAAAATGTATAAATTTCCATAAGAAGATGTAAAGGGTCCCATGAAATCAATACCCCAAACATCAAATAATTCACACACAATAATGTTGTTTAAAGGCATCTCATTTTTTCTTGAAATATTTCCAGTTCTTTGACACCTATCACATGAAGCTACATAGGAGTATGCATCTTTAAAAAGTGTAGGCCAATAAAATCCAGATTATAAAATCTTAGCTGTAGTTTTTGTGGCACCAAAATGGCCACATGTCTCTCCATCATGACAATGATGTAGAATGTTTGCCTTCTCTTCATATGGAACACATCTCCTTATGACTTGATCTGCACATACTTTAAACAAGAAAGGTTCTTCCCAAAAATAATTTTTAACATCATAAAAGAATTTTTTCTTCTGTTGATATGATAATTCAAGAGGAAGAACATTACTTACCAAATAATTTACAAAGTCAGCATACCAAGGAATTGACTTGATGGAAAAATATTTCTCATCAGGGAACTCTTCCAAAATTTGTCTTACCTCTTCCTTTGAATTTGGAATTCTTGATAAGTGATCTACAATTAGATTTTCCGTCCCCTTCTTATCTTTGATTTCCAAATCAAATTCTTGCAGCAATAGAATCCACCTGATCAACCTGGGTTTTGATTCTTTCTTTTCAAGCATATACTTAAGAGCAGAGTGGTCAGAATAAACTATAACTTTTAAGCCAATTAAATAAGAACGAAATTTATCAAAAGCAAATACTACCGCCAAAAGTTCCTTTTCTGTTGTTGAATAATTCAATTGTGCACCTGACAAGGTTCGACTGGCATAATATATGGTTCGAAAAATTTTATTCTTCTTTTGTCCAAAAACAGCTCCTACTGCATAATTGCTAGCATCACACATCAGTTCAAAAGGTAAATCCCAACTTGGTGCTGCCATGATTGGTGCTGAAATTAACTTCTCCTTTAAAGTGTTAAAAGCCTGCATGCATTCAACAGAAAAATTAAAAGGAGCATCCTTTTCCAAAAGATTAGAAAGAGGTTTAGCAATTTTTGAAAAATCTTTTATAAATCGTCTGTAAAATCCTGCATGCCCCAAAATCCTCTGACAAGTTTCACAGATGTTGGCGGAGGTAATTTTGCAATGACTTCCACTTTGGCTCGATCGACTTCTATTCCGTTTCGAGAAATTTTATGCCCGAGCACTATTCCTTCCTGCACCATAAAGTGACACTTCTCCCAATTCAAAACAAGGTTAGTCTCCTCACATCTTTGTAAGACCAAAGCCAAATTATTTAAACAAGAATCAAATGATAGGCCAAAAACGGAAAAATCATCCATGAAAATATCAATATATTTTTCAACCATATCAGAGAAAATAGCCATCATGTATCTTTGAAAAGTAGCTGGCGCATTACAAAGACCAAAGGGCATTCTTCTAAAAGCAAAAGTACCATAGGGACAAGTGAAAGTAGTTTTCTCTTGATCTTCTGGTGCAATAGGAATCTGATTATACCCCGAATATCCATCCAGAAAGCAATAAAATTCATGCCCTACAAGTCTTTCGAACATCTGATCAATAAATGGTAAAGGAAAGTGATCTTTTCTAGTGGCATCATTTAATTTTCTGTAATCCATACACACACGCCACCCAGTAACTGTTCTAGTTTGAATCAATTCATTATTGTCGTTTTTCTAAACAGTCATACCACCTTTCTTTGGCACAACTTGTACAGGACTTACCCAAGAACTATCAGAGATAGGATAGATGATACCTGCATCAAGTAGCTTAATTACCTCAGTTTTCACTACTTCTTGCATCTTCGGGTTCAAACGCCTTTGAGGTTGGATAGTGGGTTTATATTGCTTTTCCATCAAAATTTTGTGCATGCAAATTGAAGGACTAATTCCCTTGATATCAGCTATTTTCCATCCAATTGCACATTTATGCTCTCTTAATACTCTGAGCAATTTCTCCTCCATCAAATCTGTCAAAGAAGAAGATATAATTACCGGTAAAGAAGAAACTCCATCTAAATAAGCATATTTCAAATGAGAAGGTAAGGGTTTGAGTTCAAGAATTGGAGGCTCTTCAATTGATGGTTTAGGCTTTGTAATGTGTTGTCCCAACTCTTCAAATTTAATTGCTTTTTGCCTTGAATATGGTGGAATTGCCTCCATGAAATTTGCGTACTCCTTTATCTCCTCATTATGAATATCTTTGTCCCTTGGTTGAATCAGACATGCTTCAAGTGGATCTTCAAAAATATTTTCCTGGAAAACCTTATTCACCAACTTGTCAACTGTCTCAACTCTAAAACAAGAATTATCATCCGATGGATATTTCATTGCTTTAAAAACATTAAATGAAACAAGATCATCTTGAACTCTAAGGATCAACTTCCCCGTTGTACATCAATAAGAGCTCTTCCTGTTGCTAGAAAAGGTCAACCTAAGATAAGTGGTACCTCAAAATCTTCCTCCATGTCAAGAACTATGAAATCTGCAGGAAAGATAAATTTGTCAACTTTTACCAAAACATCTTCCACAATACCTCTCGGATATTTAATTGATCGATCAGCCAGTTGAAGTGACACTGTGGTTGCTTTTACCTCGCCCAATCCTAATTTCTTGAAAACAGAATAAGGCATCAAATTAATACTTACACCTAAATCACATAATACTTTTTCAAAGTAAGAATCCCCAATAGTGCAAGGAATAGTAAAACTCCCTGGATCTTTTAATTTCGGAGGCAATTTATTTTGTAGGATGGCTGAACACTCCTCATTTAACTTCACAGTTTCATAATCCTCCAGTTTCCTTTTGTTTGCCAAAATCTCCTTCAAAATTTTTGCATAACTAGGCATTTGCGCTAAAGCATCTGCAAAAGGAATGTTAATGTGCAATTTTTTAAATACATCAAGAAATTTAGAAAATTGCTTATCTATTTTGTGCTGCTGGAATCGCTGAGGGAATGGAATTGGCGGTACATATGGCTTGGGATTATCTGGAAAAAGTTTACTCTTACTTGTCTCCGTTGATTGTTTATTGATCACCTCTTCTTTGTCTCTGGAAATCTCTTCTTCTCCTACTTGTTTACCACTTCTCAGGGTAATAGCCTTTATGTTTTCAATTGGATTTTTCTCTGTGTTGCTCGGCAAAGAACCATGTTGCCTTCCTGACATCCTGCTTGCTAACTGACCCACTTGCATCTCCAGATTTCTGATTGAAGCCTCTTGGTTTTGAAATCTCACATCCGTGCTTTTGATGAAGTCATGAGTTGTGTTAGCAAGTTTGGTGACTATATTTTCCAAATTTGACTTTGTCTCTTCTGATTGTTTGAATCCAGGTGGTCTCGTCACATTCTGATTGTTCCATGAAAAATTTGGATGATTACGCCATCCCGGATTGTACGTGTTGGAGTAGGGATTATTCTGTGACCTGTTAAAATTCCCAACAAAGTTAGAATTTTCATGAGATTGTTTGAAAGTATTACCTACCTGACACTCTGTGCTAACATGTCCCCCACCACAAAAATCACATGTCAAAGTGTGAATTTTCATGGCTGAAACACTCATATTATCAAGCTTTTTGTTGATTGCTTCAAATTGTGCAACAATTGTAGCAAAAGCATCCACTTCATGAACTCCGCTAACTTTTTGCATTGGTAATCTCTCAGTAGGCCATTGATAATTATTGGACGCCATCTCTTCTAATAAATTGTAGGCTTCTTCTGGTGTTTTATTATTTAAAGTCCCCCCTGCAGCTGCATCAATCATAGAACGAAGATTTGCACTAGAGCCATTATAAAAAGTTTGTACCTGCATCCATACGGGTAGTCCGTGATGTGGGCATCTCCTAAGAAATTCTTTGAATCTTTCTCATGCTTCATATAATGATTCATTATCCATCTGCATAAAATTAGTAATATCGTTACGCATCTTCACAGACTTTGCAGGTGGAAAGAACTTACCAAGAAATTTCTAAGCCATATCATTCCAGATAGTAATTGATCCCGCAGGAAGAGAAGAAAGCCAACTCTTAGCTTTGTCTCTAAGAGAGAATGGGAATAATCTCAATCTAATAGCATCATCTGTAACTCCATTATATTTAATGGTATCACAAATTTCAAGAAAAGCATCGATGTGAGCATTTGGATCATCGCTTGGTAGCCCACTGAATTGCACCGATTGTTGAAGCATCTGAATAAGTGACGGCTTAATCTCAAAGTTGTTTGCTTGAATTGCAGGTCTTCTGATACTTGATGTGGTGCCTTGAACTGTTGGCGCAACATAATCTCTTAAGAGTCTACGTGGATTTTCATTCTCACCGTCTGCCATCTTAGTGTGATTTTTCTGTTCTTTTAGTCGCCTTTTGAATGTACGCTCGATTTCTGGATCAAGCTCAACAAGTTCCCCTTGTTGGCTACGTGTCATAAATTAATGTACACCCTGAAAAATAAAAAAAACGAAAGCTAGATTAAATTTAGAATTATCTGGTATCGATATTAATTAGTATTAAACAAACGATCCCCGGCAACGGCGCCAAAAACTTGTTCCCCACCACAAAAACGTCGTTGTAGTATAGTGGTGAGTATTCCCGCCTGTCACGCGGGTGACCCGGGTTCGATCCCCGGCAACGGCACCAAAAAATTGTTCGTAAAATTCTAAACGCAAGTGCACATATCGAACAAGTAATATAATGATGAGAAAAAGTATCGTCCCACGGAGATCGATGATTAATAAACTAATTAAATACTAAAATAGATTAATTCTAAAATTTATCTAACAAATCAAAATATAATTTAGAATAAATTAAAAACAAAACTTGAAGAACAAATGCAGTAAAATCAATCAGATAAATATGTTAGAGCATCCGATTTCACCATAACCATTAGATATGAATTTCAGATTGTTGTGAATACAAGAACGATATCAAACATGTGATAGCGGAATTTCCTAATCTATTTACTATCCTATCTCTAGGTATAGCAAACCTACTCAGCTTATTAATCCACTATATCTCTATGTGAATTAAAAGAAACATGAGTGCATTAAAAACTATGAATATTTTCGGTTTACAATGAGTCTTTTGGATCACCTTATCATCGAAAGCTACACAAATAACGCGGTATATTTCTATCCACGTTTAATTCATGGTTATATATTATAATGAGCAATTGCATATTATCACCTCTCAGTCTCAAACATGCACATCAGATCATTCAAGTGGTGGCCAGTCACTCAAAAGCATTAAACGCAATAATATATAACTCACATGAATGAAATCAATTGTAAAACATAAAAATCATGAAATTCATATCATCATGGTTAGGTTACATCGTAAGCCCTAACAAAAGAAAATTAGAACATAGTAGAAGAAAAAATATAAATATAAATCAAACCCAGCATCTTGAATCAAATAACAAGAATTCTGTCACCACTTTTGTCTTCTCTTCAAAATACTTGAAAAATCTCTCAGAACAATGGAAAACGATCTAACCCCCTCTAGCTGCTCTCTCTTCCTATTTATAGGAAATCTAAAATATCTACTTGTAGATAACATTAGAGAACAAAATCAAGAATTTCCTGATTTGATATCCATCTTCCATCGCTGCTTTTATTTGAATTCCTAATAATTGCCCTTCTTTTCCTTATCTTCTCCATATCTCATTATTCTGCATAAATAAGGAAAATTTAAATAATCAGAAGGAAATTCAAATATTTTCTCATAGATAATGCATTAATTGTTGCCTAAAATAGGTAAAATAACTCTATTTTTATAGAGTTATCATTCGTTCTTCTAAAGTGGAAAATATATATATAAAACATGTCACTTGGAATCAATAACCACTTACTTGCCTCTATTTTTATAAATACCATTTATATACGTCGAAGCAAAACCTCAAATTGAAAAAGCCAAATCACTCATTTCTTGCAAATTTACTTTAGTATATATAGCTCTGATTTGGGGGGTTTGGTTTTTAATTTATTTTAAGCATTTTGGGTAGGTGTGAAAAATTTGGGATTCGGGGTTTGGGCAATTTTTCTAAAGAAAATGACAACTTAGTAAATAAAGATATGTGGACAATTGATGTGAAGCGGCAGAGCCTCTAGATGTGAAGTAGCCCTAGTCGGCCTATTCAATTGATCTCACCGACCGTGCATAGATTCGTTCCACGGGATAAGTACACTAATGGTGCCATAAGTTGTGTACGGCGCTCACTTTGTTGCCAAAAGTTTCCGCCGGATCACTTAAGTGCCAAATCGGAGGAAAAACGATCACTTTGGTGCCACCGATGACAGATTCTGGCCAAAATGATTACGTGGCTTTTATATTTTAAAAAAAAAATCAAGAAGCCTTTTAAACGACGTCGTTTTCCATCTTCCTTAAGAAAACGACGTCGTTTTGCCATCCTACATGGATAGCCTCATAAAAACGACGCCGTTTTGTTAATTTTAGTTGGAGATTGAAATTAGGGTTTTTTTGTCCACCATTGCTCGTCCACCGTCGCTCGGCCGCCGTCCCTCAGCCACCGTCACTTGGCCGCCATCCCTCGGCCACCGTCACTCAGCCGCCATCCCTCAACCTCCATTGTAGTTGCTTGCCATAGCAAGACAAAAGAAATAAAGAAAAAAAAAATGAACAGAAAATCCCGAGAAAGAGGGAGTTGTCGACGATGAGGGCGGAGGAGGGGATGGCAGGGCCACGGCCGCCGCCTTCATAGCAGCTGGCTTTGCCGACAACCTCCGTGGTGTGCCAGATTTTCGCGGCTACCATTGGCCGAATCGTTCTCCGCTGCTGGTGTTGTTGGTTTGGTGCTGTTGGTGTTGCTGGATCTGTTCGAGGAAGAAGATGAATCTGCTCGGGGAAGAAGACGACACAAAATGGCGTCGTTTTGGTATTAGGATGCAAAACGACGTCGTTTGAAGGCCTAAGTGATCTAATGGAAACTCCGGCGAGCCACATCAGCATAAGAAATTAATAAAAAAAAGGCCACGTCAGATTTCCGGCCGATCAGATCGGCGTTGGCACCAAAGTGAGCGTTTTTCAAATTTTTTGACACTTAAATGATTCGACAGAAACTTTTAGCACCAAAGTGAACGCCGTACACAACTTATGGCACCATTAGTGTACTTATCCCCGATTCCACTATAACAACGGCTTCCTCTCTCTCCACTCCTCCACCGCCAAGGTGTTTTCTCTCTCTCTCTCTCTCTCTCTCTCTCTCTACTGATCTCCTCTGCCATTCATGTCCTACTCAATTCGATCGGCAATTTCAGTTACCTTCGATTGGCGTCGGTTGTGATTTGGTTTGATTGGCTAGTTCATGTCGAAACTGCACTGGCAATCGATTCCCCGAATTTAGCAGGCTCGATCAGACTATAGATAACGACAGCTTGACGCCGCTTAGGATTTCGATTGTTTCTGTTTCTGTGGTTTCGGCCGTTGTGCTCCCCGTGATCGAGCGTGTTCTGAGTGGACTAGGCCATGCCGTAATTGATGGTTGGATGATTCGACAGGTCATGCTGTATGACGACAGCGAGCAGATGTTGGAATGCAGGATCTTGAAGAATGATGAAGTTGTTTGTTCCGGTGAGACACTGAGGTTCAGTGCTTATTTGGTTGACGTTGGAGAGCCTGAAGGAGGGCAAAAGCCTCTTAATGATGCTTATATTCGCAGCCGAGCAAAGAAAGTTCTTAAGCGAACAACTTCGCTTCACAGAAACAAGTTCGTGAACGTATCTGATTGCGCCGGTATCGTCTGTTCTTCATGCCGGTGTCTCTATTCGTTTGATATTTGACAACTCATTCTTGTACATTCGCAATGTTGTGATCGTCTACTGGTGTTATTGTATAATCCGCTTTGCATACGTTTTAAGAAATGAGAAGACCAAAGTGGAGAAGGATAAACAGCGGACAATCAGCCTCAGCCCATTGCAGAAAATTATTAGAGGTTGGCGATGAAATCCAACATAATCTAACTCTCTCTTGATTGCATGTAAATGCTGGCTACAACAACTTAGCGTGCGTTTTCTTTTGTTTCTCGATTTCCAGAATTCAAAAAGAACGAAATGAACAGGTATGGCATATTGCAGGCGAGTCCGAACTCAAGGACATCAAGCATGACAGGTGAGTTTGGACTTTTGCTGACTCATCTATGGCCATGCCAGGCCGTGTCTTTCTCTTGATGTATCTCCTGGATTGTCAATCCGTTCTTGATTTTCTTTGGGATACAGTTTCTGCACATCTTTGTATTACATACAGAGTCTTTTCAAGATCAATAAAGATTCTCTCAACTCTGATGCTTGGTATATCAAGTCTTCTCAATCAAGGTGGTTTCATATATTTTCGTGGCTTCTCTTGAAAATCATTGGAGCTTTTTAGCATATATCCAAACTTCCCTTAGAAAAATGGTCTCAATGTTCTCTATGTGGTTTATTCGAGAGTGTTATTGTTGTCTCGGCACTGGAGTTGACATGATATTCCTTTTGATGTAGATTGATATGCCTTGTATGCAACTCAATTAACTCAAAAGTCGAAGAATTATCGTGATGGCTTCTTACGTTGTACGAGCAGTGGATCTATGACTAGGCAGGTCGATCTCTACAGTCTTCATCTCCTTTCTGATGTTTACCCTTAGATAATACCAGCTATCTTGTTGCTGGATTAAATTTCAGCTCTTCCTTCCTTTATTAGTAGGTTTTCCTCTTCATGACGTATACCTTTCTCAGCAGATTAGTGAAAAAAATTTGTCAGGATAAATATGGCTCAGATGATTGAAACCTTATTTGGGTCTTTTACCAGGTTTTCTTGTATGATATGAGCTGGAAACATTTAGATGGCAGGTTCCTGAGCAAAGCTGAAGAAGTAAACCCTGGGGAGATGATGGAATTTCCTCGTCATTTGGTAGAAGTTGGCCACAGTGAAGCAAACCATGAATCTTTAAGGGATCTAAATGCATGTGGAAACCATTTCAATTCTCTTCACAAATTAAATATGCAAAAGCAGCAGCATAATGTTACTAATGTTAAATCTGCTTTTAAAGGTACCTGGAATACAGTTTAATTTGATCCATTTCCTGGTGTTCTATAAAGTGGTTATTTTTCCTGTTTAGTCTTTATATGAAGGTAATTTGCCTTACCTCCTAGCCTAAAGTCTTGAACTTCCAATAGATTGTTAACATTTTCTCCTCATTGGTTATATCCCATCAACCCTATCATTCAGCTGCTCTGCAATTGATGTAATTGGGTGATACTCCATACTCACCAAAATGATATTGCAAACACATTGTGATTCAGAGCTTTAAGGAGACAGTCCAAGGGATGTTCATGAGACGTGGGATGATTTCCACAAGTCCTTGAACTTGCAGATGCCATGAATCAATTCATTGTTTTTATTTGAAATTAATACTTTCTTCATTGACCAGACAAAGAGAGTCGACAATTGAAAATCATCATTGTTATCCATTTTATCTCTTTCTTTTCTGTTGAGGAGCATGATTCCCTTCTCTTCATGTTTTGCATGATCTACAATAATTACCCAATTCTGTTTGTGATGCACTGATACATGTATTCATTAGTACTCTTTCAGAAGAAAAAAAAAATGGTCAAATGCATCGGAATGGGGCAAATAGATAAAAGCTTCACCGAAAATACAAAACTATCTATTGAGTTTTCAGCTTTGTGATTCACAGAAGGACTGAGTGTGTCCATTCATTTGGAAAATCCATAATTCACATTAACCGGTTACGTTCTTGAGATTTTCCTAGCTCTAGCCCTGTGCTCTAGGTACTTAAGAATGACTCATAAGTACGAGAACTTCATGCAAAAGAGGAGGGCAATGAACCGAGTTACATGGATTCCTCAGGATATTGCTTTATGCTTACATTTTCTTATGAAGTTTTCATTACTTAGCCAGTTGTTCGTTCTACTTGCCGATAGATTTTCTTATGAAGTTTTCATTAACCATCCGACTATGTTCTTGATATTGCTGTGTATTTACTGCCTCCTTTTAGCTTGAGGTTATGGAAATAGCGAATTCAATAACAGATTCATTATTTTTCTTCAGTCGTTTCTGACACACATGAGAATGTGAATGTTCTTTAGCAGGCGGTGTCCTTCCTTTATTTTTGTGTTAGTTTAACTGAGCACTTCCTACTTAGAGATTGACACTACCCTGTCATGTAGAATGGCAGGTTTTGTACACCACACAAGTAACTCAAAAGGCCAAGAAATGCCACGATGGTTTTTTGCAGCTTGAAGTTCGCGGATCCCTAGGGAGGCAGGTCATTCCGAAGCACTTTTAAGGATGGTTTCATCCTTAAGACACTGTTCTTTAAATTAAACTGGGCTGGCTACTTTGTTTTCTGATCCAACATGAATCACTTCATTTGTTTTTCCGATAATGGTTCATTGTTTGACCCAAGCATCACACTAATTCAAGTGCATTTCACTACCAAGAAAAGTTATAAGGCCCTAAGCACCCCTTCTTTATAGGTCCTGGAATAACTTTTCTGCTCATTATTATATCCCCCTTGGATCATTCAGGTCCCACCGTATGATGCTAGCAGGAAACTCTTGGCAAATAAATTTCTTAGGAAAGACGAAGTGCTGGGAACTGGAAAATCACTGGTATTCGATTCTCACTAAGTTGATATTGGGGAACATGCAGTAGAAGAAAAAGTGCTGCTGGGTTTGAACGATTATGTGTAAATTGTGGGTTGAGTGCCCCTTAAATCGCTTGGTACGGTTGGGAGCCAACTTCTCTCTATTTCCCTCAAAAAAAGACTCGAATGAATTCGTTTAGTCCATGTACAGCTTTTGATATTAGTGGTTCAGTCGGTCCTTGACCGATTCAGAAATCAGTAACCAATTGAGCTAAATTTTTCCTTTAGGAGAAAAAAGAAATTATAAAGCCGACCGCATTAATTATTGGAGTTGTCTAAGCCGAGCAAATCATACATACTGTCAGCTCATGATGTAACTACACACTTTAACTTATTTTCCGAGTTCTTTGAGTTCTCCTCTAATTGACCAAAGATCCCGCAGCCGAACATTAATCATATATTGGTTTTTATTCATTCAAGATCATCTTAATGCGGGTTTTGAGTCACGCATGCAAACAAAAATTGGAAAGTTCCTAATGGAGGGCCAAGTGCTGCAGCTCGTTAAATTAGACCTTTACTGAGATACTAATCTCGAGTGATGAACTAATAATTTGGTACTTCAAATATTGGTTCAAGATAACACAGTTGGCCACGGCTCCCAAATCCTGCAAACTGTCTTTTTCCCCTTGAGCCAGCTCTGGCCGACATACTAGGCTTGTCATGACACCACTATACATAATCTACTCTTTTAAGTGTAGGGAAGAGATCTTAGTAAAGACATAAACTTAGTTCAATCTCTATCTATGCTCATTTAGATATTGTTCTGGGAAAGTGGTGCCCGAAATGCTTGTCATTAGCATGAGATTGTGGCTCTATCGGCAAACACACCGATGGTCCTAAAACCAAACATATCCTATGCACCAACAATCAAGAGTATGCAGAAGCCCGCAGCCGGAGAATCAACTACTTCAACCCGCTGAACTCAAAAGTTAATTGAGCTGGACACAAGCAATCCTAGTTGGCCTATGCAATTGATATCAGCAACTGTGCAAAGATTCAATTCTACTATAACGACGGGTTAAACCTAATTGTATCTTGGTCTATTCATAGGGTTTGATTAAGAGCGATGTGCACTCTCCAAGTTGTCCATCTCCATGTGACAACATTGATTTCAATATCTGTTTCTTCCAAGCAGGCAAGACAAGGATAATATCCCACTGACCAAATACAAAAACGTGTTCGAAAAAAATGACATGGATATGAGTACTAACATGATCGTTGAGATAAATTCCATCATAATGATCAAATAAATTTAAAGACATTAAAAAGAATATCAAGTCTCTCGAAATGGGCAAAAGGTAGGATGCCATTAGCACAATATAACCAATCTTTGAAGTCTACAAATACCAGTGCAAACCACCGTGCACGGCAGAAGGTCCTAAACAATCCGCTCCAACTCTCTTGCGTAACTCAAAGTCTGATTGGTAAGCTGCACGGATGGAATTTCCTTCAAAGGTGCAGATTCCTTTGCCTTCTGGAAATATGCAAAACCACTCTTAATCTCCCACTTGGGATGTTCCTGCATTCCAATGGAGATAGAAATGTTCAAGCTCCACATTGCAGCTTTTTACATGGATATGAATCTACTGTTACTATCTACATCAGCACTTTTACAAGAATGAGGTTTTAGTACTGAACCCACCAGCCAAGTTTGACCCCACCAGAGTGACAGCAAGGGCCAAATGACAAGTAGACAAGTGTAAGTTTTATATCTGTCTATGATCCCAGAATAGGATAAATTATCATAATCATCAAAAAGGATATAAACTAGCAACTCCATAGAAGAGGTTTTATGAGATCCTCCGAAGGTCTGAATTAATGCAGGAGAGTATATTATCCTACTGACTTGATTAGTCAATTGGAATAGAATTCCAGGCAAAGAATTCTAGCTAAAGTCCTCTCATTAATTTTACCTTCTTGACATACTCTGCAAGTTCTTGGTCAGAGGAGCATAGCAACATTTGCCATGCATCACTAATTGACAAATAGTCATATGCTTTTTCACTACATCTAGCAATTTCTTCTCTGTTGTACAAAGGAAAATAACAGAGTAAGCACGCAAAAAAGAATCTTTAAGTGTGACAATCTCACTATTTAACTAAAACCTTGGAATCTAGATGGGTCACACTTCCTGCTTCTATTGGCATATTGCGATGGTTGATAGCAATTAGTACAGGCCATGTACCCTCGTATTCTAATTCAAAAGCAACAAAAAGCCACACAAGTCTATGACTCAATCATCCCATCAAAAATGCTATAAATTTCTAAAATTACCTTCTGTTGCAAATATAGGAAGAGACATATATCTAATTCTATTGATTTCTGATCCAATCGTATCCAGTTGAAGCTAACTTCAAATCTTTTGACCGATTTAGCATCTTAACAACAAAGGCACAGTAATTACCTGACTGTCTTGGCCAGAAGGTCCATAAAATAAACATAAGTCTCATGAGGCATCGTCTGCCTAGCACTCACAACACGATTATAGGCCCCTTCCATGAAAAATTGCTCCAACTCAACAGCATGCTTGATGCAAGGATTCTCTAGGGTGGCATATGAAAGCAATTCAAGTTCGGTATGGAACTCAGCTATTCCATTCTGCACAAGGAGTCTAAACAGGTTGAGACCTAAAATAGCGTACACTTGAGGAGATGGTGGAATACGGTCACTGCTCAACCAAAAGAATTCTCAAGAAAGTTTACGTAAAAATGATGAGTGCAAAATGGTCAATAAAGCAATAAGGATGGGAACTCTTTCTCATAATCTAGCAATTCAGGTCTAATGCCTTATAGCATCTGCAATTGCACGTGCCCATGAGTATGAACAAACAATTTTAAGCAACACCAGGGCAAAAGTTACTGTGCATTTGTATGATAAGGCTTCAGTTGAAAAAAATCTTGCTCAAAGGCATCTTGATCTTCCATCTTCACACTCATAATAACAGCACGCTCATTAAGTACTGAAGAGTTCTTTAGGAAGTCAGGTGATGTGAGGCACTAAGGCTTCCACATTCAATTCAGCAACTGAATGACATTTAATCTTTCTCACCAAAACCAACTCTAACTTATGCCGTGCATCTTCTACATAAGTCTCAAGCATTCGCCGTGGTCCACTGTGCATGCAAATCCAATGAAAGTGCGGTTTTGCAAAAGATCCTATGAACCCAATGAAAAGTGAGGTGGCAAAGTCTTTGCACTTGTCAGCTTTTTATTAGTATCGTCATCTTGAAGATCAAGTAATACTACATTGTAAAGATGGAAACAAGACATGCATTGTGGAGCAGAAGGGCCTACTGAAAAGAAACAAGAAAAGCCAACGATAATTTAAAAAAAGAAAAAGAAAAAAGGAGGAGGAATAAACAAGAAAATAAGTATTAAGAAATTGGAAACATTTGGGCGGTTGGGAATTCCTCAAATGTTCAGTATTACATCATCATAAAAGATGATGAGATCCATCAATGACCATCAATGATGGTCACATCCTAACAGCAAGGAGTTACTTCATCATAATGCCATGATTCAGAAGAGGCGGACCATTGTTGCATACCCAACCATTAAATTCCTCTTGCTCTTTCCTGATCCATCAGAAGTATCAATTAAGCAAACCAATGATGACTTTCATTGTTCTTTCGCAGCAGGAGGAACATCATTTATCAGAGAGAGGCAACAGCATTTAGCAACGATTTTGCCATGCAAAGGCTACATCATGGATCACTCAAGACAATATCAAATTGCAAACCCCAGATTCATTGATTCTGCTCAGTCTTGAGAGTGTTATGCAGCAAATGTAGAAAGCAAAATCACATGTTCACAGAGCTCAATCCGGAGTGTAGGAAAAAATAAGGGGAAAAGAAATTTCTTATATGATTGTCCTATGCCGTCTCTTTGAAATACCATCAATCAGGAGCAAGCACAAGCCCACAGCCGGTGGCTATTTCAACCTACTGAACTAAAAATTGAACTAGACACAAGCAAACCTAGTTGGCCTTCCTATGTCAATGCTTTGCAACTCTTTGACCAATGGAGACAATTGATGTCACCACGTGTGCATATATTCAATTCTACTATAACAGATTGAACCTTATTGTATCTAGGCCTATTCATAGGGTTAGATTGATTAAGAACGACATATCATTCTCCAAGTTGTCCATCTCCATGTGACTAGACTGATTTCGGTTTCTGGTTCTCCCGAGCAGGTAAGCCAAGGAAAATATACTACTCTGATCAAATACAAAATTGTATTCAACAACGAAATGGATATGATTACCAAAAATAAGTATCAAATTTCTCAAAAAGAGCAAAAGGGATGAGATGCCATCAGCATAGAATAACCAAACTTCAGAGTGTGCAAATACCAGTGCAAACCACCACACACTGCCACAGGTCCTAAACAATCCGCTCCAGCTCTCTGGTGTAACCCAATGTCTGATTGATAAGCTGCAGGGAAGGAATTTCCTTCGAAGATGCAGATTCCTTGGCCTTCTGAAAATATACGAACCTGCTCTTAATCTGCCACTGGGGATGCTCCTGGATTCCAACAGGTAACATACATAATTGTTCAGTCTCCACAATACAGCTTTTATGTGGATAAATTCTTTCACACACACTCCAAAAAACTTTTTCAAGCACAAATGACACATAGATGTTGTAAGCATAAGTTTAACATCAGTCCTTGATTCCAGAAGAAGAAAAACAATCATAACAATTGAAGAGGACATAGATTAGCAACTCAATAGAACAGATTTTATGAAACCCTTGGAAGATCTGAACTAGTACAGGAGCAGATATTATCTTTTTGACTAATTTAGTCAATTGAGAACAGAATTCCAGGTAGAGAAAGCTAAACTCCTCTTATAATATTTACATCCATAATGTATACCAAGAGTTGTTGGTCGCAGGAGAAGAGAAACATTTGCCGAGCGTCACCAATTTGACAAATAATCACATGCTTTCTCGCTACATTCAGCAATTTCATCAACGTCGTTCAAAGGGAAAGACTAATGTGAGCACACACGAAAGAATCTTTAAATTATATCTTGCAGCCTTTACATGTAGGAGACAAAGATATTGATAAAAAAAATGTAGGAGACTGGGAGATGCAAAATGCACCATTGTATTTCTCGTATTTGTTTATTTATACACAAAGAAATCAAAGCCAAAAGCGACACGCAGATTTCAGAATAATGTACCCCAGTTCCTACTCCACATCCGCATTTCTTCAAACATCTGACCAGCACTATGCAAATGATCGGATCTCCTCTCCTCTCCTCTCCAATGCAGCAGCTTCCAACGATGACTGTCTTCCAACGCCACGACAAGCGATGACTCTTATTTCTTCAAATGCCTCCCCCCATCCATCCAGCGTCTTTTGGAGAAGCAACAAATTCGCTCCTCCTCCTCCTCCTCCTCCTCCTCCTCACGGTGCTCGTAAGAAATTTGCAGTCTCCCATGAGCAAAGTCGCTGGGTTCTCTCGACAGCGAGAGAAACAACAGATTCCAGTTCCACCCCACGCTGATTGGGAAGTCCTCAGGGAAGAGAGGGAAAACGAAACGAATAATGACGATTTATGATGGAAAGACGACGACATGGAAACTAATTTGTCAAAGGAATGCCATAATACAATACTCTCTATTGATATATGAGATTAGATATTTATTCTGGGGGGCCCACCCCCCTAACAACCCACAAGCTCACGCGCCCCTCCCTCCTCTCTCGTCGGACTGCTGGGGCCACCCTTGGCCACCCACTTCAATATCCCACTCTCAAATAACGCCGTTCTTCCAAGTCTCCTTGACTATTTCGTCCCAACCGTCGTATCTAGAGACATGTTGAAGGTACCACGCTCAATTTGGGACAATCGAAGATCCCTAATCGAGAAAGATGAGGCACGGCTCCTTCAGCGGCCCTCCACTCCTCCAAATTAAATAATCCATAAAAGATTAAATGCTTGAGTTGAGGAAAGCCTCCTGCAGAGCAAACCATTTTCTTTCCCATGAAAGCCTGATATCCCAGCATGAGAACAACCAAGTGAGGCAATCTCTCCAATATTGGCATCGGATCTTCTTTGAGTTCAGAATATAGCAACACCAGCTTCCTTAATTGTTGGGGTAGACTCTTATGTTCTGGTAACTTCTCTATTCCTCCGACAATGGCCAACTTATGGAGATGGCCATAGTTTGACATTTTACTCAATTCACCTTGAGTGAATAAATGAGTAAATCTTTTGAAATAAAAGGATGAGGATCGAAGATCTTTCAAATTGAATTTAGCAAGTTGAGGAAATATCTCCAACTCAATAGGATCATCGTGGAGAATCACAATCAATTTTTGCAGATTGATAAGTTTGTCTATATCGTTCACATCACATTTCTCCATACTAAAGTTTCTCAGTGTCCGTAGATTATGTAAAGTGCCCAACCGCAACTTCTTCTGGACTTCATGGAATTTCTCCTCGACAGCAAGGTGGTAAGGAAGACGGAGATACCTCAACCTTCTCATCTTCCACAATACATTTGGCATGGAAACCAGAATAAGTCTACTTGTAAGCAGGTCCAAGAATTCCATACGTACAAGATTCCCCATAGATTGCGGCAAGCCCCCAAATTCACTTCTTGCTAAACTTAAGAATCTTAGATGAACTAGGTCTCCCACTGATTCAGGTAAATTTGCTATCACACAATTAAGATCGTCCAACGCCAGAACTCTGAGAAACTTACAGTTGATGAAAATAGGTTGAACTTGCTGCCACATCAATTCAGTAGTTATCCCATACGGGAAGAACATAAGAGTTCGAACATGGGGCATAGTCCTTATTTGTTTCAACCTTGGAGTCACCTTTCCTTCACCAATCTCGCGCATATAAAGAGAAAGCCTCCGTGTCTTGCAAGTTGACTCAACTTCTGTTGCCATTGAAGAAGAACTACCCTCCCTTTCATTGTCCTGTTGAATGTTATGAAAACTTGGAAACTTCTCCTGCCTAGCCTTGATGACACAGAACTCTCGCATCACGTCATGGAGGAGACGGGTTTTGATATTTCCAATCAAGTTGAGTCGTGCTTGGACCAGTCCTCTCTTAACCAACTCCATTAAATATTGCTCTACTACATCTTCGATTGTAATTCCTCTCTCTTCGTCATATGCATCAGGCGGCACAAAACCTTCAGCAATCCACATGCGAAGGACTCTATTCGCAGGGATTTCCACATCCTCTGGAAAGCTACCCAAATAGAGGAAGCATGGCTTTAGATTCCATGGTAGATCATCATAGCTGAAGGCCAACACTTTGAATACATCACTCCCATCACTAAAACACAAATTGATGTTTCTGTGAACTGTCTCCCACTCGTTGACGGCCAAAAGTCCACCAAGCACAATAACAGCCAAAGGTAATCCCCCACACTTCTTAAGGAGTTCATCTCCTAACTTCTTCTTGTCTTCGGTGATTTCTACATAATATCAAGTAACAAATTGAAACTCGATAGTAACATGAAGATGCAACTGTCATAAGAAGATAACTTCAAGGACAAATATTTGTTTTGTGATATATGAGTTAGATGTTGTAGTTTCTTATGTTATGTGGTTCATTTATGTTTTTGTAAGGGGAAAAACTATAGAGACCCCAACAAAAAAGCTACTATGTATGCCTCCATCTACGCCTGAAAGATCAAGAACACTAAATTAACTAATGGAATGTATTGTCTTTGTTATATGTTGCTTGAATTAATTGACTTGAGCAAATGTATAACAACAATAATCCTACTCAATGAAGAAAAAAGAACGCAACGCAGGGATAAATCTGCCGTGACTTGAGTGTGCTACTGATCTCCCTCAAAATTCTAGTGAAATCTTTATGTTGTCACTCTATTTTGTCACATAAAGATTTACAATTTTCGTAACAATCCCAAGTATTATTGTGAAGCCAATTATTCACAAATGCAAGAAAAGGTGGACCTGAAATGAAGCCTATGGAAGAAGTAACATAGCTAAGCTTTACATTATTTCATAAATCCTATCAAAATTGCTTATTATGATGGTCAAATGAAAGCTTTTTCAATATTTATCCTCATCGGAGGACGGGAGGAGCAAAGTTTTGGATGTTGGCTTAGAGGTACAATTGTCAGCTATTGAGGAAAAAAAAAAAAAGGTGCATCTGATTCCTCAAATATTGAAATTATGGTGCCTAATACTCGATATATTGATCATTTAAACTCCACTATAACTATCGATTCATTAATTGCTAAAGCTTCCGAAATGCCAAATTGAGCAATGAAGTACCTGGTTGTCCCTCCATCTTTGATTGTCTTGCGATACCTTCTACAACTTGACCCACTACAATACCTCGACCAACTCCAAGTCCAACAGAAGAAAGTTCAATAGCTAATCCGACAATAATTATAGAAGTGCCATAAATTAGAATCAAACAGGCAATATAATCCTTTGAAGCCACTATATGTTAGGTCAATAACTTTAGAGAAGTCTTACCTTTTGTTTCAGGAAATACCTTCTTCTTTAGCAGATCCCAGCCCTCCTCGTGCGATAAGCACTTAGGTTCATGGAGAAAACAATGAGGATCTATATGCTCCGCTACTTCTTTATTACGGGTTGTTATCAATAGCTTGCTTCTCGTGTCCTTGATCGGGAATGCGGCTTGAAGACTGTGCCATGCTTGTTTGGTCCAAATATCGTCAAGAACCACGATACATCTCTTCTGTTTTTGGGTCACGTATAGAGTTTCTAACAATTCGTCATCTCTCATCTTCGTAACCCCTTCTCTTTGATCAGGGTTCAACTTAACAAGAATTCCTTCCAAGATATCCCTCACGTGGTATTCTTGAGATATGCAAGCCCAAGCAAAACCATCAAAATGGTTCTTCACTTCGTCATGAGCAAAGACTTTCTTAGCGAGCGTGGTTTTACCCAAACCACCCATTCCACAAATGGAAATAACTCTCTGTTGTTCTCCATCCTTCAACAGCTCGTTCACCAACACCTTGATACTATCTTCCCTTCCGACAAAATCCTCCTCCTCGAAATGGGCATAAGTCAGTTTCCGCGTCGAAGCTCTCGCGTGTTTGTGCTCGCCCTCATTCAGAGGCTGTATGCCATAATCCCGCATACTCGTTCTAAGATTGGAGATGCGGGATCTTAAGCCATCAATCTCTATCCCCACCTCATGAGCTCGCACGCACGTGCACTTCGCCATGAAGCAAGCATACGCTTTGATGATGTTTTGTCCCTTCTTCGGCGCGACTCTGAGGATGTATTGCTCGATGACGTCCTCAGCATCATAGGTGATGTCTCGGAGTTGGGCGATGCATTCTCGAACAGCTTGATCATGCTCTTGTTTCGCGTCCGCATCCCTCAGTAAGCGCTGGATCAGCTTCAGCTCCTTTTGCAGGTCCTTGACCTTGCCCTTCACGCCCCACAAGAATTTGGCCTCGTCGACGAGCAGCTTTCCTATTGTCTGCCCCACGGACGAAACAACAGACTCGGCCATTGGTATTGCACTGCTCAGACTATGATCAGTGGAGATTATGATAGAGAATGACTTGAGAATTCACTTCCGATGCGTTAACAAGCTGTGAACATATAGGCCTGCGAGTTGCAAAGAAGAGGAGGAAAGGAATCAGTACTTGGAAAGTTGCGTGTGGCATTGATAATGCATATTCTACATCCACCGACGCAAGAAAAGCACCCCAAGAAGAAAAAGAATGGAATAATGGGGAAGTCTACAGGTAGATATTCTCTCCCCAGGTGGAAGAAATGCTTTCTAGCTACAGTCACGGATGTTCCAAGACATTACCACCGATGTGCAAGTAAGTTATCACTCATGATAAGCAAAATAAATAAAAAAATCTCAAGACCAGCATTGATTACATAATCAGTCACATTATCCCGCAGGAAATGTACCGACTGCACATGTGAGAGTCATGTGAGGGAAGAAATTCAGCATTGGATGTCAAAGCTGAAAAAAAAACGATTGATGATATTGGATGTCCAAAGCTTAAAAAAAAAAAGATTGATAATTCTTACTTGGCACACAATTCAGTGGCATGGCTGAAACTTTTTGCGTACATGTGGGTCCAACGATATCATCGATGGACACTCCTCGGATCTTTTCCCCCCAGCAGAATGCGATTAAACTTCTGCAAAGGGTTACGACATCACTCTAAGAAGATACAAAGCTTTCTCGATTAAGGGACGAATCATGAGTTTGCTTGATGCTATCGTGTTAAATTTATGATGCTTTCTTGTTAAGAGGGTTTCTTGTTTTAGCTCACCGTGAGTTAATATCGAATCAAAAGTTTGTTTTCCTCCACATCTGGGAACGAAAGAGAGTCACGGGAGTGTGGCTCCGTAGTTAAGTGACATATATTAATGATTCATCTCCCGCCATGACTATTTAAGCTCTCAAAAGGCGCTAACTATCCCTCCCTCTCCCAGCAATCTACTTACTTCGCAGCTCTCGGAAATCCCTAGAAGATCATCTTCTTCTTCCCCCGATTGCAGAAACCGCCATGGATGAGGCTCTGACTAAATGGAACGTCACCTTCACGAAGCACCTCAAGCAAAAGCACAAGCTCTATTGCAACGGCTTCCTCTCTCTCCACTCCTCCACCGCCAAGGCACATTCCCTTTCTCTCACTACTGATCTTTGCCGTTGATGTCTTCTGCCTTTTGATGTTGCTACCTTTCGCATGTGTACTTAGATTTAGGCAAAATGAAAATAAATTTATCTTATTCAGGTGCGTCATGTAATTTACAATAAGCTTTGTAAAGCCCGCAAAATGGATAGATTGTTTCATGGACCTGCTCTAGAAAGAGAATGTCATGCAATTAAGCCGGGGAATGGTTTTACTGTTTTTGATGCACACGCTTCATTTTTAATTTCCTTCAAAGTTTACTCTCACGTTCATTGTAGGAACCAATGTTGCGGTACTTAGTCCAGCTCGCATATGATCTCTTGTAATCCAATTGATGCAGCCTATCAAATATTATCTGTCCTCTGAAAACCATTAGATCAAGTTGCCCTTGCTGAAAATTCATATGAAAGGAAGACAACTTTTGCTTCACTAACAAAGGAGCTTCAGGATGCAGATAAGTTTTGTGATGGTGCTCAAAGACACAGCGCCCGCTGATGAACTAGCTTCAGTGGAGGATGTGGACACTGGAAATCTAACCGATACTACTGACAATGAAAAGTGACCTGGCCTCATGAAGTCCAAAGGTTGGTTTTAGTGCGATTTCACTCACTTCAGCATTCTTTTAATGTCAGTGTGAACTTTCTTGCAATATATGTTTTCTCAGCTAACATTGTAAAACATCATCAGACTCAGCCTCTAATTTCAATGAATCTCACAATACAAGGGTCTTTGCGATTGGCAACTCACGGGTATTTCACAGTTACCTGTCCTACTCTGTTTACAGTAATCGATTCCTTCATCTCTATTTTGACCCATCTGTGACAAGGTTGTGACTCTAAGCATGTTGAAATTCCATTAGAACTTAATGAGTTTTGATGTTTGTTGAAACTCTTTGGTCCAAACTACCAGACAAGCTGAATTAAAATTAGCAGCGGTTAGCAACTGCTTGTAGGAAATTATCAGACTAGATGCATGAGGACCTGCTGAATTCTCTAATACATCCCAGTCCAACTGCTAAATTCTCTAATACATCCCAGTCCAAAGTCTTGTTCTTTATTTACCTTGAGGACATTCCCAATTTCACTGAGCTTTGCATGACTAGCTTGTACATCTGCTGCAATTAACGTTTGCAGCTTTCTCATGTACAAGCTGACCCCAAATGCTGCAGCAGCAATCTTGTTTCTGAAGCATCTCTTTCACGTGGTTCTCACAGTGATGCTAATAATGAAAGGATAACCCCTGAAGGACATAGGGATCAACTGAAAGTAAAGGCTGGGTGTCCTAGTTTTGATCTTGGATTTTGAACCATGTCCATTGCTTAATCGACTGTAATGCTACTGTCAAGATTCTGGATGGAGCGCACAAGAGTCTCATGTCTATCACACACGAAATCTGTAGGTGTGAGCTGTTGTTTTTATGTTGAGTGAGTGTGATCGAAATGTTTTTAGTTGACAAAATCAATGTATTTCCAGTGATCTTCAACATTCATTTGCGGGGAGGAGGGAGCTCGGTCTGCGCAAGGAAGGGATCCTTGTCCCACATCGCTTAGGGGGAAATGTTTTTAGTTAGACGACAAAATCAATGTATTTCCAGTGATCTTCAACATATCTGTTAAAGGGGAGGTGCGCGGGGAGGAGGGACACTTATGATGCAAAGAAACTAAGATATGGGTCTATCCAGTTTCCTTTATCCCCGGGATGTTCTTAATTCTCATCCAAGAACTTATACGACTTGCTGTCCTTTCTCGACTTCCGCATGCTAAGCAAGGCCTTGAAGAGATGTTTGTTTTTGCTGGAACGTAGCTCAATACCAGATCTTCTGTTCCTCTCAACATGAGTAGACATTGAAGTGGATCTTCGGGGTTTGGACGGGTACTGGATGTTCATGTGGGCATACAAGAGAATCAGTCATAAGAGATCATGTCCGCAAGACAAGTCCAATAAAAGTAAAGTTAAAAGCTAAGCCGCACTGAAGTTCATTGATGCTTACTTGTCTTATGGGATTAGAAGGGTTTGGAGAGCAGTTCTATTGACAAGAAAACTTGAAGGTGTGAGTTGAAATTGAAATGGGGAGGCGCGTTTTTCTGGTTAGGAAAAGTACAGCTTGCATTAGGAGCTTGTCCAACTACACGACATATGATACAATCATAGGGTATGAAAACTTGATGTAAATGATAGGTATGGCAATCTGAAGCATTCGAGTCAAGTGTGCTGACCTGCTTTTTTGTTGGATGAAGTACTTGTGAATTTAAAGGAGCCGGCTGGGAAGGATTGTGGAAATTGTGTTGCCGAATGCAGTCTCCTGAATCAGGTTCCACTGTCAGCATCGGGTGTTAACGAAGCTAGGATGATTAGTGTTAGGAGTAAGAAGGGTAAATTAGTCTTTACCACTTTTAGGGTTTAGTTTTGATGTATATATATTAAAGTTTATTGAATAATACAAAGTAACTTTCCTCTACATGGTATCAGAGCCTAGGGTTTAACCCTAGACGCCGGAGCAGCCGCCAGCCGCCGTCGACTCGCCGGACCGCCGTCGACTCGCCGGACCGCCGTCGATTTGCCACCACCGTTCAGCGGAATAGAGCCTCTCCTTCGCGGGGCTCGAACCGCTCGCGCGGCTCACTCGGCTCGCTCGCGCGGCTTGCTCGCAGGGCTCACTCGCGACGCTTGCTCGCGCGGCTCGCTTGCGGAGCTCGCTCGCGCAGCTCGCTCGTGGGGCTCTTTCGTGGGGCTCGCTCGGCTCGCGCCGCTCGCGCTGCCCGCACGGCTTGCTCACGCGACTTCCGCGCACTCACGCTTGTGCGATTTGCTGGCCTATTGACGACCCTATGCTTGTTGGATTTGGTGGTGTAGCTGCTGCAGCTTCTTGAGGCGGAGGCAGGTGTTGTGGCACGATCGATCACGTAGCGGAGGAACTCGTGCGCTTCTTGTACGTGAGGTCGGTGAAGGAGAGGGAAAACCCTAGAGAGAGAAAGAAGACAAGTTGAAGTAGCGACAGAGTGCAATAGCACTCATCGGGATGATTTTGTGGGTTAGAATTTGCTTTAAAGTTGCTGATTTGGCTGATTAATGAAGCAAGTTGCTGCTTGGGTATAGTGCAAGTATTTATTTGATGATTTGAAAGTTGTATGGTAGCTTCTGTCAGTTTATTTGGTAGTGGTAATATTGGGTTATTGAATTGTTGAGGCTGAGTTGTTTGACGGAAGCTAAGGTTAGAGTTTGCTTATTCTTATTTGAAAAATGGGTGATGAGAAGAATAATACTTGTGATGAGTGAGGTGATTTCCTCTTCATCTAATCGAATTACGATAAGAAGCTCACGGGTATTGCTAACTTCCATCAATGGAAGAAAATTGTGAAGCTTACTTTGACAGCGGGAATCAACATAGACACTTAACCGAGTTAAAGCCCGGAGATGATGTAACTTGGGATGGTGTTGATGCACGCATTCTTAGTCAAATGTTGAATTCTATGGAGAGTAATATAGTTGACATGGTAACTCATGTTGATACAAAGTCGAGAGAACTATGGGAGTATTTGAATGTGCTGTATTCTCGGCAAAGATAATTTGTCACGGATTTATGAGCTATCGCAGGAGTTTTATCGATTTGAAAGAAAGGGGCGTTCTATTACTCAATGCTTTGTAGACTTTAAGAGATTGTATGAGGAGTTGAATGATGTTCTCCCTATTTCAGCTGATGTTCAACAAATGCAACGTCAAAGGGAACAATTGGCTGTAATGGGATTCTTAGGATGTCTTGGTTATGAGTGTGAAAATGTTAGGTCTCAGATTCTTGGAGGAGAGAATATAGCATCACTCACAGATACATTTGCTCGAGTTCTTCGAGTATCTCGTGAGTCCTCTCAGGATACATCATCAATGGTGGGGAGTTCAGCCCTTGTGTCCCAGACTCGAACTGGTAGTGGTAATAGGAGTGATGGAGGAATCCGTGGTGGGTATAGTGGGCGTGGTGTCCGAGGAGGAGGCCGAGGTATTGGAATAGGGAGAGGTCAAGGTAATCAGCATCCTTATGGACAATTCCATATATCTACTGATAATTCGGGAACTACACGAGTTTGTCATTACTGTGGCAAACCCGGTCATATTCAAAAATTTTGCTACAAGCTACATGGGAGACCAGGGCAGCAGCATCAGTTTGCTAATACGGCATCTAATATTAACCCTACTCCACAATCATCTGAAGACAAGGTGGTGGTTATGTCTGGTGAGGAATATGCTCGGTACACACAGTCTCAAATCTCACAGCCTGTTTCTTCTTCGATCGCTACTTTGGCTCGACAGGTAATGCTACTACATGTCTTTCGGCTACTTCTCATCCTTGGATCATTGATTCAGGGGCTTCTGATCACATGTCAGGTCTTTCAGGTATATTTTCCTCTTTTTCTCCATCTTCGTCCATAGTTACTCTAGCCAATGGGTCACCTACACATGTTAAGGGAATTGGCACAGTTAACCCAAGTCCTTCGTTACCTTTGTCCTCAGTGCTTTATCTTCCACAACTTCCATTTAACCTAATGTCTCGTTAGTAAGTTAACCAAAAACTTTCGGTGTTCAAGTAACCTTTTATCCCGATTCTTGTGTCTTCCGGGATCTGGCTACGAAGAAGACGATTGGTAGAGGACATGAGGAAGGGGGGCTGTATGTACTTGAAGATGCTTCTTCAGTTGCTTGCACAAGTGTTGCGTCCCCACATCAAATCCATTGTCATCTTGGTCATCCTTCTCTACGTAGTCTTCAAAAGTTAGATTCTAGTTTTCAATCTCTTTCTAGTCTAGAGTGCGAGTCATGCCAACTTGGCAAATTACATGGTGTTAGTTATACACCTCGATTCGTTAAACGATCAGCATCTCCTTTTTTATTAGTTCATTTAGATATTTGGGGTCCATGTCGTGTGGTTTCCAATTCAGGTTTCAGATATTTTGTTACTTTTGTCGATGACTATTCCAGAGTTACTTGGTTATATTTAATGAAAGATCGTTCATAATTATTTTCTATTTTTCGTGCATTTATATTTGAAATTTATACTCAATTTGGCATACGTGTTAAAGTTCTGCGTTCTGATAATGCTAAGGAGTATTTTTCCACATCCTTTTCTGATTTTATGATTCAACATGGTATGATCCATGAATCTTCTTGTCCTGATACTCCACAACAAAATCGTATTGCTGAACGGAAGAATAGGCATTTATTGGAAGTTACTAGATCCATGTTATTTGAGATGAAGGTACCGAAAATCTTTTGGTCTGATGCTGTTCTAACTGCATGTTATCTCATTAATTGCATGCCTTCTTCTATTCTGCAAGGTGGTATTCCTTTTTCCACCTTGTTTCCTAGTGAACCACTGTTTATCTTACCACCCCGTATCTTTGGTTGTGTCTGTTTTGTTCGTGATCATCGACCCGGAGTATCAAAACTTGATCCCAAGGCACTCAAGTGTATGTTTATGGGTTATTCCCGCACTCAAAAGGGATATCGTTGTTATTCTCCATTACTGAGAAAATATTTTGTAACATCTGATGTTTCATTTTTTGAATCCACTCCTTATCATAATGTTCCAATTGATGTGTCTAAATTAGATGAAGACTTGTATTTCACCATCATTCAGTCTACTATTCCCAATGTTTCACCAGTATCTACAAAGAAACCACCTCCACTCCAGGTTTATACACGGCGTCATCGTGATGCTACTACTGCTCCCCCTGCTCCTCATGTCACTACTACGTCGACTTCAACTCCAGATCCGCCATTAGCTGTACCTCCTCTTGTATATGATCTTGATCTTCCTATTGCTCATCGCAAAGGTACACGTACTTGTACTCAACATTCTATTGCAAATTTTATTTCTCACTCTTCTGTGTCTCCTACTTTTCGAGCCTTTTTAACTACTGTTGAACAATATCCTATCCCCAAGTCTGTTGCTGAGGCGTTACAAAGTTCTGGTTGGAGGACAGCAATGGAAGAAGAATTACAGGCTCTTGAGATTAATGAAACTTGGGACTTAGTACCACTTCCTCTAGGCAAAACTGCTATTGGTTGTCGATGGGTGTATGCTGTAAAAGTCAACCCCGATGGTTCTCTTGCTCGTTTAAAAGCAAGACTTGTTGCAAAAGGGTATGCTCAGGTGTATGGGGTTGACTATCTAGACACATTTTCTCCTGTTGCCAAACTTACTTCTGTTCGTATTTTGATCTCTCTTGTTGCAACGTATAATTGGCCTTTATTTCAGCTTGATGTTAAGAATGCTTTCTTAAATGGCACTCTTCATGAGGAAGTTTATATGGAGCAACCTCCAGGGTTTGTTGCTCATGGGGAGTCTGGACTAGTTTGCAAATTAAAAAAATCTTTATATGGTTTGAAACAATCTCCACAAGCATGGTTTGGAAGATTTTTTGAGGTTGTATTGTCTTTTGGGCTATCAAGATGTGGAAATGATCATTCTTTCTTTTATAAACAATCAAGGGGAGGCAAACTATTCTTGATTGTGTATGTTGATGATATTATCATCACGGGAGACGACTTGGTTGGTATAGCTGAGCTAAAAGCCTATCTTCAGCAACAGTTTCAAACTAAGGACTTAGGAAAATTGAAATATTTCCTAGGAATCGAAGTGGCACAATCACAAAAAGGTGTTGTTCTATCACAGCGAAAATATGTCTTGGATTTGCTCACTGAGATAGGTATGTTGGGATCAAAGCCTCTTGATTCACCCATGGAACAAGGGGTTAAATTAGTTGCTGATGGAGGAGAAATTCTTAATAATCCCGAGAGATATAGAACGGTAGGTAAGCTGAATTATCTTACAGTTACTCGACCAGACATTGCTTTTCCTATCAGTGTAGTAAGCCAGTTCTTGTCTTCCCCTCGTACATCTCACTGGGATGCAGTTATTCGGATATTGAGGTATTTGAAGAAAGCTCCGGGAAAATGAGTTCTCTACCAAAACTATGGTCATAACAGAGTTGAAGGTTTTTCTGATGCTGATTGGGCTGGGTCTCCAGATGATAGAAGATCAACTACTGGATATTGTACCTTAGTCGAAGGAAATCTGGTATCATGGAAAAGTAAGAAACAAAGTGTTGTTGCTCGCTCTAGTGCCGAGTCGAATACGAGCCATGGCACAAGTGACGTGTGAATTAGTGTGGATTCGACAGTTATTGACTCGAGTTAGGCTTTAAAGATTTAGTACCCATGACTCGTGGTGCGATAACAAAGCTGCTGTGCATATAGCTTCCAACCCCGTGTTTCATGAGAGAACAAAACACATTGAGGTTGATTGTCATTTTATCCGAGAGAAGTTGCAAAGTGGAGTAATTCTTCCCAGTCATGTTCGAACCAGTGAACAACTTGCAGACATCTTTACTAAGTCCTTGGGTAATGGGAGGATAGAACATATTTGTAACAAGCTGGGCATGATTAATATTTATGCACCAGCTTGAGGGGGAGTGTTAGGAGTAAGAAGGGTAAATTAGTCTTTACCACTTTTAGGGTTTAGTTTTGATGTATATATATTAAAGTTTATTGAATAATACAAAGTAACTTTCCTCTACAATTAGCACATATTCTATCAAAAGTTACCTGGCAAATGATACAGGAGTCTCTATATTTCTTGAATATATGTCTTCGGAAAGAAAAAAACTATTAGTACGTCAATAGTAGCATTTGATATCATTCTGTGACTCGTGAACTTTTAATATCTAGTAGTCCAATCTTGTTCCGTGCAATGTGCATAGTGGCAGCTAGACTAGAAAAAGAGTCATACATTACCTGCAGGCATTTCGCCATTTACTCCATTTATCATGCAGTATCGCAGATTCTTGCTATCTCCACCATCTTTAGATTTTGAAACTGAAAGAAAGTTCTTAAGCATAAGCCAACTGCAAACTTTTGGTCTTAATTAACCAATGACAAATCTTGTCAATGGAAGCGTGCCTGGTAAGATATATTACATGCGGTGCTTCGGAGTTCTTATTGCTAGTGACTGCTGAGAAAGGCCTCCATGGTCTATGAACATCGCACACATTCGTAGTATCTAAAACAAATAGACGGGTGAAAATTATATCCACTATTTGTGAGAAAAAAATCGATGGTACCAAAGATAGTTGTTCTCTATGCATTATTCCATATCATCATTGAAGCAAGATAGGTTCTGCTATTTAAAATATCTTTTGCTCTTCTATTACAATGTGATATACTCCAGCACGACATGGAGTTATCTGGAGTAATTTCAGATTTTCATAAACTTAATGCTTCCTGGTGAGTTGCAATTTGTTAGACCCTAGACATGGCAATTCAGAGGGTATGCAAGCCCTTATATAGCACACCTGTCGAACACGAGAATCTGAGCTCAATTGCAGATGCCTCCTCAATCTTGTCATCCAAGAGACAATTGACCTTATAAGTCATGAAGCCCAAGTGATCCACATTGTTAATGAAAGCTCTTGTGACACAGTCCTTCAATGTGTTCACCACTCTGCAATTTTCTCAAGGTAATTAACAAATGTGCAACGGGAAAAAAATGCTCAACCCAGTACATGACAATGAAGTGAAACCCCATCTATCTCACATTTGTTTCTGATCGTGTCTGTTGTAAGACCATTCAAAATAATCAGCTGCCGAATATAACTGCTTTCTAAGATGCTTCAAGTCCTGATTAGTGAAAAAGGCTACAATTAGCTGGCAAGACAGATCCAAACCTTTTCACCTTGAAATTTGAATGTACACTAGATCTGGAGGAATTTGATCTAATAGGCGAAAAAAGTAGAGAAAAGTAACTTGTTCATGAACACAGGCAAATATAAAAATGGATAAATGTGGACATAAAGCAACATCAATCGAATTTTAAGGTAAACCCATATATATAAAGTACCTTCAGGCTATCTGAAAAGTTGAAACTTTGTTTCATGGAGAGCTCATCATAATGTGAAGCTACCTGAGGAGTGGAAACTGAAGAAGGCAACTAGGAAGCATCCATCATACTAAAGTTTAGAGTATTTTCACTTGTTACAATAAAAATGAGGCAATCAGATTCAAATTCACATCCTCGAGCACCGACTGTCATTATCCATTTCCAAGACATTGTCTTGTCCTAGTTCTAATTTTCCTTCTAACCAAGAGAACATTTTCCTTCACTATTCTCTTTCACCGTCCTGCCAAATTATGAAAACGTATTTTCTTCTTCTTGATGTTCTTCCCAATTCTTATCTCAACCATTTCCTTCCAACAAAGCCAAGGCTAAAATCCTGAGATATTGCAATGCTCACGGAGTTCTTCATGTGCTGACGATGACAGTTATTGCCAACGCAAGCAAACCTTTGTTCTTGTTTTGTCAATTCACCGATCACATAGAGCATTGCCAAATCGCAAGTTCAAAAGGAACTAGAGAAAACTTCTCGGTAGGGAAGCAAAAAGCACCTGCAACGAATATGAAGCTGACATTACCTACTCTTTTCCCTTTTTATCTACAACTACACAGTCCCAAGCCTTGTTTCGGCTGACTAACATTCCTCAGTAAGGAAAAGAAAAAAATATATCCAAAAGGCCATGACTAGAATTAGTGAGCTTCACCTTAGACAATGAGAGAGGGAGAAAGAGCAGAAAGATCATCTTGCAAAGATGTGTCACCGCCATGTTTCATAGTGAGGCAGTGATGACTCTTGCTGAAGATGAGCTTTAGATAATTGTTTGTGCAATTTGAGCCTTCTGCTTCTGTCACAAGGTTGTTTGAGTCTCTGTTGGGAAGAGTAATAATTGGGGTATGACGAAGGCTACACTGTACTAACAAGGACAAGAAGGGCACCGAGTTTTTTGGAAATAAGTACCGAAAGCGATACACATCCAAACAGAAAACTACCAAAGTGAGACATCCAATAATAGTAAAATCTCGATAATTCTTAGTCACCGTTTTTGCCCATAAGCCTCATGTTTACGAGCTTTTTACTTCCGTCAAATAGTTTGAGCTTTTACATATTGGGCTCGCCTATCCAACCACCGCCCCCTTTCATTTGGCTTACGAGTTATATCATCCCTCGGTATCTACACAAGCGCGTAACACGTAAGAGAAGGTGTTACAATTACAAGTTATTCTTATGCAAAGATCAAGTGTAATACCTCTTCTTGATTGGGGTAATACAATCCTCTTCAATCACTATCACCCACCAAAAACATTAACGTTTTTCATTTGTAAAAGATGCTAGTGTCGGTGTGGTATTTGGTACTACAGAATAAGTCAATTATCTACAAAGCCGACAAACATCAGTTGTCGCTTGATGTTGGCTCTAGTCTTTTCATCCATGGAGCCCCACTACACTAAGACAAAAAAATTTATAAAAAAGGGACATAGTTCATTTAAAATAAAAGATACTATTTGCCCACATAAAAATCATGTATGGATTGGTGATTTATAATGGCATAGCGTAAAGTCGCTGGGAGTTCCATCTAATTTGCTCGCTGATGAATTCAGTTTAATTCTTGAACAAAATTTGTCAGACTCTGCATGCAAATCCAACCATATCGTCCAGCTCATCGATGGGCCGATCGCATTAATCACCTGCACAGGGTCGATTATGCAAGATGACAGTCATCAATGGAATCTTTCGATTATGTGCAAGATGACAGCCATCAATGGAATCTTTCAAGAAGTCAAAAGATGACTCATCGACATTTAATCTAATAAAGACCAGCTCTAATTTATGTACTATATTTTCTATATACGTCTCAAGGATTCGTCGGTGGTCCACTGTGCATGCAAATCCAACCACAGTGAGGTTTCACGATAGATCATGTAAATCCAATTGAAAGCGAGGTGGCCAAATCTTTGCACTCGCGAACTTTTAGGTAGTGCCGTCATCAAGATAGGAGATCGAGCAAAGGCTCGATGGTAGGATGGAAACAAAACCAGTAAGAGGGCCTACTTGTAAAGAAAAAACAAAAAGGCAACAATAATTTAGAAAATAATGAAATAAACACGACAAAAATGTCTAAGAAATTGGAAACAGATGAGTGGTTGGGAATTCCTTGTCAGACGTTTGGTTATTACATCATCATATCATACGATATAATGAGATTCGTCCATGACTGTCACATTCCAACAGCAATGAGTCATTCATCATAGCAAGATCATTTGGAAGAGGCGGAACGTTGTTGGATACCCACCTATTAAATTCCTCCTCCTTGCTCTTTCCCCGATCCGTCAGAAGTAAACATTGAGCAAATTAATGACTTCCATCGTTCTTTCCCAGTCAGAGGAACATCAGTTAACAGAGAGGGGTAACAGCATTTAGGGACGATTTTGCCAGCTAAATCATGGATCATGCAAGACATTATGAAGTTGCAAACCCCAGAAACATTGATCCCTGCTCAGTACTGAAGCTTTTTGCAGCAAATGTAGAACACGAAACCACATGTTCGCAGAGCTTTATCTGGAGTTTAGTTAAAAAAAACAAGGGAGACGAAAAAACATAACCTGATTTTTCTATGCCGTCTCCTCCGAATACCAACAGTCAAGAGATGCAGAAGCCCGTAGCTGACGCGACAACTACTTCAACCCTACTGAACTAAAAGTTAATTGAACTGGACAAAAGGAACCCTAGTTGGCCTATTCAATTGATCTCAGCAACTGTGTATAGTTTCGATTCTACTATAACAATAGGTTAAACCTAATTGTATCTTGGTCTATTCATAGGGTTTGATTAAGAGCGACATGTGCATTCTATGACTTGTCTATCTCCATGTGACAACACTGATCTCAATATCTGCTTCTTCCAAGCAGGTGAGAAAAGGATAACATCCTACTGACCAAATGCAAAATTGTGTTCAACAAAATGACATGGATATGAGAACTAACATGATCGCTGAGATAAATTCCATCATAATGATCAAATAAAGTTACAGACATTAAAAAGAATATCAAGTCTCTTGAAATGGGCAAAAGGTATGATGCCATTAGCACAAAGTAACCAATCTTTGAAGTGTGCAAATACCAGTGCAAAGCACCGTGCATGGCAGAAGTCCTAAACAATCCGCTCCAACTCTCTTGCGTAACTCAAAGTCCGATTGATAAGCTGCAGGGAATGAATTTCCTTTGAAGGTGCAGATTCCTTCGCCTTCTGGAAATATACAACGGAGATAGACATGTTCAGGCTCCACATTGCAGCTTTTTACATGGATAAATTCTTCAAGACACTATGAATATACTGTTTACTAACTACATCAGCACTTTTACAAGCATGAGGTTTTAGTACTGAGCTCACCTGCCAAGTTTGACCTCTGCAGAGTGACAGAAAGGGCCAAATGACACGTAGATGTGACAAGTGTAAGTTTTACATCTGTCTATGATCCAAGAATAGGAAAAATTATCATAATCATTGAAAGCGATATAAACTAGCAACTACATAAAAGAGGTTTTATGGAGACCCTCCGAAGGTCTAAACTGAAGCAGAGAGTATATTATCCTACTGACTTAATTAGTCAACAAGAATAGAATTCCAGGTAGAGAATTCCAGCTAAAATCCCCTCATAATATTTACCTCCTTGATATATTCTGCAAGTTCTTGGTCGGAGGAGAATAGTAACATTTGCTGTGCAAGTTCTTGGTTGGAGGATGGGCTTGATCTCATTCATTAGCCTACACGGGGTAGATCTATCACATTTAAAATGTGGATTCAGTCAAATTCCCAACTCAATTTGCATTCATCTGAAAATTTATTCGGTACCAATAAAGTAAAATGGCATCGTCATTGGATAGTTGTGCTTAATTTAGTTGACAATAAAGTGATCTTTTTTTCTTTTTTTTGGATATAATCAATTTGTACAAGAGACAATGGACTTTTTTTAGGAAATCGGGTGATGCGGGGCTTACACATTCAATTCAGCTACCAAATGACATTTAATCTAAAAATAGACCTACTTTAGCTGTGCATGCAAATCCAATGAAAGTGAGGTTTTGCCAAAGATCCTGTAAACGCAATTAAAAGTGAGGTGGCAAAATCTTTGCATTTGTCTACTTTTTATTAACATCATCATGTTGAAGATCGAGCAAGATTCCATGGTAATGATGGAAACGAAACGTGCGCTTTGGAGCAGAAGCGCCTACTTGAAGAGAAACAAGAAAAAAGGCAAGTCATTTGAGAAAATAATGGAATGAACACGACATAAAAAGTCATGGATTTGGAACATTTTGGGTGATTGGATAATTCCTTATCAGACTTTTATGATATGTCATTGTACCATATGATGAGATTTGTCGATGATTGTCGCAACCCAATAGCTATGAGTCAATCAATAATGACTTTCATTGTTCTTTCCCAGTAGGAGGAACATCAATTATCATAGTCAGGCAACAGCATTTAGCGATGATTTAACCACGCGGAGGCCAAATCATTTATCATGCAAGACTCGATGAAATTGCAAACCCCACAATAATCGATTCTGCTCTGTCCCGAGGGCTTTATGCAGAAAATGTAGAAAGCAGAATCTCATGTTCACAGAGCTCAATCTGGAGTCTAGGAGAAAATATAGGGAAAAAGGAAAATCCGACACGATTCTCCTATGCGACTCGTCCGAATCGATCTTAAAAGATGGCTTCTGAATACCAACAATCAAGAGTAAGCATGAGCCCGCGGCTGTGCAACGACTATTTCAATGCTCTGTGACACTTCGACCAATGAAGACAATTGCCGTCACCGAGGGGCGAGGGTCCATTAGTCAATTTATGAGAGACACTTCCGAAGGCCTGAACTGATGCTGGAGAGTATATTGTCCATCTGAGTAAATTAGTGAATTTGAAAACAGAATTCCAAGTAGAGAAAGCTAAAATTCCCTCACCGCAGGAGAACAGCAGCATTTGCCGTAAGTCGGCAATCGACACATAATCATTTGCTTTCTCGCTACCTCCAGCAACTTCATCTCTGTATATCAAAAGTTAAAGAATAAAGTAGGCACACATAGAAAAGAATCTTTAGATATACAAAGAATTGAATTTACTCATTCCACGAGCAACATGCCGATTTCGGCTTTTAGCCACCCCAGTTTCTACTCTCGCCCGTGCATTTCGTCAGACATCTGACCAGCGCTAGGAAACGCTCGGATCTTCTGCCCTTTCCATTGCAGCTTTCGTGGCGACGATTTCAACACCACGAGCGACGACTCTCGTTTCTTCATATGCCTCCCATATAGCGTCTTTTTGGAGAAGCGTGGAATTCGCTCCGGCTCCTCTCGCGTGCCCTTCGCCCTTCACCTTTGCCCCTCCCGGCGCTCGGGAGAACTTCGCAATCTTCCATGAGCAAGTCGCGAGTTCCTCTCCTCTCCACAGCGAGCGAAACGACGGAGTCCCCCCGAATTGAAGTCCACGAGGATGAGAGGGAAAACGGAAAATGAAACGAACAGAATGTTACAAAATTGCAGAATGGATGGAATTTTTGATAATGAATACGTCATGTCAGCTTCGAAACGATTACACACAGACGGCTGGAAAGATGTAGTCTAGTGTTCTTGCATATAATCCAAGGGTGCGTTGACTCAATGGAGAAGACTAAAGCGTGAAATAAAGAAATATATGAATTCGATTAGTGCGCGTGCGGGTACGGTTTAACTTAATATTGCACAATATATACGAAATTATTATAAGAATCGAGGAACAACTTTGGACAAATGAATTAGCAAATACCATTGATATTATTGCCATCAATATATTATATTATTTATATATTTAATAGAATAAAATGAAAGTCTCTTTTCACATGAAGGAGCTACAAAATGGATAGACCGTGTCATGAACCTGGTCTTGAAAGAAGAACGTCATGCAATTAAGTTTGGGAGCGGTCGTATCAATGTTGATGCATCGTTGTCCCCTTTATTTTGCATTTCCTTCAAAGTTAACTCCCGTGTTTATTGGAGGAACCTACATTGTGTTACTTACTGTAGCTGCAGAAAACCATTAAATCAAGTTGCCACTGCAGAAAGTCATATGAGAGGAAGGTAAGTTTTGCTTCACTGACAGAGGAGCTTCAGCATTCAGATAATTCTTCTGATGTTGCTCAAAAACAAAGAATGCCGGCTGCTAGACTACCTTCAGTGGAGTATGAGGCATCGGAAATCTAGCTGACAAGGTTGGCTACGAAAAGTTACCTGGTCTCATGAAGTCGAAAAAGGTAGGTTTAGTCGTGATATCTTTCAATTCAGCGCTCTTTCAAATTTTAATGTTAGTTTTCTCATAGTTTATGTTTCCTTGTCTACATTGTAAAATTTCATCAGAATCATCCTCTGATTTCAATGAATTTCACTCTACGGAAGGGCTTTCAAATTGGCATCTCTCACCTATTCCACGGCTACTTGTCCTGTTAAATTTAGGGTAATCAATACTTTGGGCTCCATTTTTGAGCAATTGGTGGCAAGGTTGTGACAAATGACAATAAGCATCTTGAAACTCCATTAGAACTTCATGAGTTTCAATGTTTGTTGAAACTTTTTGCTGCAAACTACTATAGAAGCAGAAACAAATTAGCTGCAGGTAGCAACTGCTTGTAAGAAACCAAAGTCTAGTTCTGCATTTACTTAGTGGGCATTCTCAATTGCACAGAGCTCTGTATGACTAGCATACACATCTGGTCCAATTATCGCTTCCCGCCTTCTCCCAAGCAAGCTGACCCCAAATGTTGTGGTAACAAGCCTTGCTTCCAAAGCATCTCTTTCAAGCAGTTCTTGTGGCGATGCTAATGATGAATTGAAGACCCCTGAAGGAGATAGGGATCAATTGAAAGTGAAGGCCGAGTGTCCCAGTTTTGATCTTGGATTTTGAACAATGCTCATTGCTCAATCGACCGTATTGACTACTATAAGAATCTGAAATAGTGTGCACAAAAATCTTGTGCCTATTGCATATGAAATTCGTACAGTTGAGCTCTTGTATTTATGGGGAGTGTTTTAGTGCCCAGTCCATTTGCAGGTGTCTGATCTGAAACCATTTTAGTTATACAACATAATCAATGTATTTGCAGCGACATTCAACATATTGAGGTACACTATGTTTACATATCGAAATGGAAAGAGGCCACCCGTGTCAATCTGAGATATTAGTTAAATTAAAGACAAGTGAAAGCATGGTGAAGAAGTTCAGCTGAGGAAGCAGAAATAATTCTGTGTCTTCTCATGTCTTCAAATATTTATATGGCAGGACAAAGTTGCATCATAGACCGTTCGTTTGTACACAACACTCGTTTGATTCCTATCGAAAGAGATGCTCAGTTTAGATACTTCATTAGATAACACATATCGATCCATTGAAGGTAGCTTAAGCTACCGTAACAAATACAGCATAGGTCATACTTGCGGTGCAAAGAAACCGTGATACGGGCCTATCCGTTTGGGCCTATCCGTTTTCTTTCATCCCCTGTTCTTCTTAGCTCTCGTCCAGGAACTTCGATAACTTGCTTTCCTTTCTTGACTTCCGCATGCTAAGCAAGGCCTTGAAGAGACGTTTGTTTTTGCATGAATATAGCTCGATATTAGTTCTCCTATTCCTCTCAGCATGAGTATATATTGAAGTGGATCATCTGGTTCCGATGGGTACTGGATGTTCATATGGGGATATAATGGCGATTCAAAAGAGAATCAATCATAAAAGATCATGTCCTCAAGACATCCGAAGAACAAGAAAAGTAGTTCTATAACTTGTGAACTTTCTTCACATAATGAACCAATCTTGTTATGTGCAATATGCATATGGTAGTTAAACCAGAAAATGGGTCATACAACGTTAGCATTTGGACATTTTGCCATTTAAGCCACTTGTCATGTATTATCGCAGATTCTTGCCGACTTCCTCGTCTTTAGCTTTTGAAACTGAGAGAAAGTTATGAAGCATGAGCCAACACCAACTTTTTGGTCTTAATAAAACAACAGATAAATCTTGTGAAGGGAAGCGTGCCTGGTAAGATATATCACATGAGGTCCTCCAGAGTTCTTATCGCTAGTGAGTGCTGAGAAACCTCCATGGTCTATGAGCGTCTCAGACGTCAATAGTCTCTGAAACACAATAACATTGTTGAAAGTTTTATTTGTTACTTTGTGATAAATAAGTTGATAGCACAAGAGATGGTTGTTTGTAATTTTCCATACTTTGGTCGAAGCAAGATTTCTTCTGCTATTTAGAATCTCTCTTGCTCTAGTAATTAGTTTGTCACAATATGATATAATCTGGCACATTATGGAGTTTATCTAGAGCAATTTCAGATTTTCAAAAACTTGATTCTTCTTGATCAGTTGCAATCTATTAGACCCTGCACGTGGTAAATCAGAGGGTATGCAAGCCCTTCCCATCCTAAATACTACAAAACAAGGAAAACCTAATTTTATTGCACAACTGTCGAACGCAAGAAAATATGAGCTCAACCGCAGATGCTTCCTCAATCTTGTCAGCCAGGAGACAGTTGGCCTTATAGGTCATGGAGCCCAAGTGATCCACATTGATTATGAAAGCTTTCGTCGCAAAATCTTTTAATGTGTTCACCACTCTACAATATTGTCAAGGCAATTTACCAGATGTGCAACAGGAAGAAATGCTCAACCTGGTACAAGACAATGAAGTGAAAACCTATTTATCTCACATTTGTAGCTACGTATTGAAGAAAACTATAGGTGTATTATGAAGTACCTTCAGCTATTCGGAATGTTCAAGCTCTCTGTTTCATGGAGAGCTCATCATAATTCGAAGCTTCCTGAGGAGTGGAAACTGAAGAAGGCAACTGGAAAATCCATTATCTTCACCTGTTACAATGAAGATGCAGCAAACAGATTCAAATTCACACCCTAGTGCATTGACTGTCATTATCCATTTCCATTGAAAATATACAGACCCACTCTTCATTTGCCACTTGGGATGCTCCTGCATTCCAAAAGATAACATATGTAATTTTCAGGCTCCACAATACAGCTTTTACGTGGATGTATCCTTCCACACAGTATGAAGCCCTTTTTAAAGCACGAGGTTTCCGTACTGAGCACACCTTTCCAAGTTCAAACTCAGCAGAGCCACAGCAAAGGCCAAATGACACATAGATGTGGTAAGTGCAAGTTTAACATCAGTCTGTGATCCCAGAAGAAGATAAACAATCATAATAGTTGAAGAGGACATAGATCAGCAACTCAACAGAAGAGATTTTATGAGACCCTTCAAAGTTCTGAACGGATACTGGAGCAAATATTATCTTTTTGACTTAATTAGTCAAGTGAGAACAGAATTCCAGTTAGAGAAAGCCAAAATCCTCATAATATTTACCTCCATGATATATACTGCGAATTCTTGGTCGCAGCAGAAGAGGAACATTTGCCAGGTGTCCCCGATTGACAAATAATCATATGCTTTCTCGCTACGTCCAACAATTTCATCGCCGTTGTTCAAAGCGAAAGAGTAATGTAACCACACGTAAAAGAATCTCCAAAGTATATCTTGCAGCCTTACATGTAGGAGACGGGGACACTGATAACAACAAAATATACAGGAGACTGGGAGATGCAAAATGCACCGTCGCATTTCTCGTCATCGTTCATCTATATACAAAGAAATCAATTGCACAAGCCGAAAGCAACACGCCCATTTCAGATCAATGTACCCCAGTTTTTACTCCTCATTCGCATTTCGTCAAACACCTGACCAGCACTATGGAAATGATATCCTCTCCTCTCCAAGGCAGCAGCTTCCAACGATGACTGTCTTCCAACGCCACGACAAGCGACGACTCTTATTTCTTCAGATGCCTCCCCCCATCCATGCTCTTTTAGAGAAGCCACGAATTCGCTCCTCCTCCTCGCGGCGCTCACGAGAACTTTGCAGTCTTCCATGAGCAAAGTCGGTGGGTTCCCTCGACAGCAAGTGTGAAACAGCAGATTCCACCCCCACACTGATTGGGAAGTCCTCAGGGATGAGAGGGAAAACGAAACGAATGACGATTTATGATAGAAAGACGACATGGAAACTAATTTGTGAAGGAATATGCCATAATAAAATACTCTCTATTTTCACTCAATGATATAATGAGATTAGATTATTTATTCTGGGGAGCCCACCCCCCTAACAACCCACAAGCTCACGCGCCCCTCCCTCCTCTCCGGCCGGACAACTGGGGCCACCACCCTTGGCCACCCGCATCAATATCCCTCTCTCACCAGGGTACCTTTTCGATCTCCTTCCATATTTCGTCATAACAGTCATATGTAGAGACATGTGAAGGTACCACCCTCAAATTGTAACAGTCGTAGATCCCTAATCGAGAAAGATGAGGTATGGCTCCTTTAGCGGCCCTCCACTCCTCCAAATATATTAATCTATGAAAAAGTAAATGCTTGAGTTGAGGAAAGCCTCCTGCAGAGCAAACCATTTTATTTCCCAAGAAAACGGAAAATCCCAGCATGAGAACAACCAAGTGAGGCAATTTCTCCAATATTAGCATCGGATCTTCTTCGAGTCGAGAATGTAGTAAGACCAGCTTCCTCAATTGCTCGGGCAGACTCTTATGTTCTGGTAACTTTTTTATTTTTCCTCTAATGGACAGCTTACAAGAATAGCAATAGTTTGACATTTTACTCAATCCATCTTCGGTCCAAAAATAGTTTCTGAGATAAAAAGACGAGGATTGAAGATATTTGAACTTGAATTTAACAAGTTGCGGAAATATCTCTAGCTTAATAGGATCATCCCAGGGAAGCACAGTCAATTTTTGCAGATTGATAAGTTTGCCTATATCGTTCACATTACATTTCTTCGGACTAAAGTTTCTCAATGTCCGTAAATTTTGTAAAGTGCCCAACCGCAACTTCTTCCGGACCGCATGGAATTTCTCCTTGACAGCAAAGTTGCAAGGAAGACGGAGATACCTCAACCTTCTCATCTTCGACAATACATTTGGCATGGAAACCATAGTAAGTCCACTTATAAACAGGTCCAAGAATTCCATACATACAAGGTTCCCCATAGATTGCGGCAAGCCCTCAAATTTACTTCTTGCTAAACTTAAGAATCTTAGATGGACTAGGTATCCCACTGATTTAGGTAAATTTCCTCTCACACAATCAAGATCATCTAGCGCCAGAACTCTGAGAAACTTACAATTGATGAAAATAGGTTGAACTTGCTGCCACATCTGTTTGGTAGTTTTTCCATACTGGAAGAACATAAGAGTTCGAATGTGGGGCATAGTCCTTATTTGTTCCAACCTCGGAGTCACCGTTCCTTCACCAATCTTGCGCATATAAAGAGAAAGCCTCCGTGTCTCGCAAGTTGACTCAACTTCTGTTGCCATTGAAGAAGAACTACCCTCCCTTTCATTGTCCTGTTGAATTTTATGAAAGCTTAGAAACTTCTCCTGCCTAGCCTTGAAGACACATAAGTCTCGCATCAGGTCGTGGAGGTGACAGGTTTTGACATTTCCAATCAAGTTGAGTCGTACTTGAACCAGTCCCCTCTTAACCAACTCCATTAAATATTGCTCAACTACATCTTCAATTGTAGTGTCTTTCTCTTCATCAAATGAATCGAACAGCACAAAGCCTTCAGCAATCCACATGCGAAGGACTCTCTTTACAGGGATTTCCACATCCTCCGGAAAGCTAGCCAAATAGATGAAGCATGGCTTTAGATTCCATGGTAGATCATCATAGCTGAAGGCCAAAACTTTAAATACATCACTCTTATCACATAAATACAAATTGATGTTTCTGTGAACCGTCTCCCACTTGTTGACGGCCAAAAGTCCACCAAGCACAATAACAGCCAAAGGTAATCCCCCACACTTCTTAAGGAGTTCATCTCCTAACTTCTTCTTGTCTTCAGTGATTTCTACATAATATCAAGTAACAAATTGAAACTCGATAGTAACAGGAAGATGCAACTGCCATAAGAAGATAACTTCAAGGACAAATATTTGTTTTGTGATATATGAGTTAGATGTTGTAGTTCCTTATGTTATGTGGTTCATTTATGTTTTTGTAAGGGGAAAAACTATAGAGACCCCAACAGAAAAGCTACTATGTATGCCTCCATCTATGCCTCCATCTATGCCTGGAAGATCAAGAACACTAAATCAACTAATGTAATGTATTGTCTTTGTTATATGTTGCTTGAATTAATTGACTTGATCAAATGTATAACAACAATAATCCTACTCAATGAAGAAAAAAGAACGCAACGCAGGGATAAATTTGCCGTGACTTGAGTGTGGTACTGATCTCCCTCAAAATTCTAGTGAAATCTTCATGTTGTCACTCTATTTTGTCACATAAAGATTCACAATTTTCGTAACAATCCCAAGTCTTATTGTTAAGCCAATTATTCACAAATGCAAGAAAAGGTGGACCTGAAATGAAGCCTATGGAAGAAGTAACATAGCTAAGCTTTATGTTATTTCATAAATCCTATCAAAATTGCTTATTATGATGGTCAAATGAAAGCTTTTTCAATATTTCTCCTCATCGGAGGACCGAAGGAGCAAAGTTTTGGATGTTGGCTTAGAGGTATAATTGTGAGCTATTGAGAAACAAAAGGTGCATCCGATTCCTCAAATATTGAAATTATGGTGCCTAATACTTAATACATTGATCATTTGAACTCCACTATAACTATCGATTCATTAATTGCTAAAGCTTCTGAAAGGCCAAATTGAGCAATGAAGTACCTGGTATTTGTCCCTCCATCTCTGATTGTCTTGCAATACCTTCTACAGCTTGACCCACAACAATACCTCGACCAACTACAAGCCCAATAGAAGAAAGTTCAATAGCTAATCCGACAATAATTATAGAAGCGTCATAAATTAGAATCAAGCAGACAGCATAATCCTTTGAAGCCACAATATGTTGGGTTAATAACTTTAGTGAAGTCTTACCTTTCATTTTAGGAAATGCCCTCTTCTTTAGCAGAGCCCAGCTCTCCTCGTGCGATAAGCACTGAAGTTCATGGAGAAAACAATGAGGATTGATATATTCCGCTACTTCTTTATTACGGGTTGTTATCAATAGCTTGCTTCTCATGTACTTGACTGGGAATGCGGCTCGAAGACCGTCCCATGCCTGTTTGGTCCAAATATCGTCAAGAACCACGATACATCTCTTCTGTTTTTGGGTTGTGTAAAGATTTTCTAACAAATCGTCATTTCTCATCTCCCTAACCTTTTCTCTTTTATCAGGGATCAACTTAACAAGAATTCCCTCCAAGATATCCCTCACCTGATATTCTTGAGATATGCAAGCCCAAGCAAAACCAGTGAAATGGTTCTTCAATTTGTCGTGATTGAAGACTCTCTTAGCGTGTGTGGTCTTACCCAAACCACCCATTCCCCATAGAGCAAAAACTCTGTGTTTTCCATCCTTCAGCTCTTTTACCAACTCCTCGATACCATCTTCCCTCCCGACAAAATCCTCCTCCTCGAAATGGGCATAAGTCTGTTGCGGCGTCAAAACTCTCGCGCATTTGCGTTCGCCCTCATTCAAAGGTCGTATGCCATATTTCTGCATCTTATCACCAATATCGGAAATTCTGGATTTTAAGCCGTCGATTTCTGTGCCCACGTCATGAACCTGCACGCACGAGCACTTCGCCATGAAGCAAGCGTACGCTTTGATGATGTTTCGTCCCTCCGTCAGCGCGGCTTTGAGGAAGTATCTCTCGATGACGTCCTCAGCATCATAGGCGGAGTCTCGGAGTTGCGCGACCCATTCTCTAACAGTTTCGTTGTGCTCTCGTCTCGCATCCGCATCCCTCAGCAAGCCCTGGACCAGCCCCAGCTCCCTGTGCAGGTCCTTGACCTTGCCCTCCACTCCCCTCAAGAATTTGGCCTCGTCGACGAGCAGCTTTCCTATTGTCTGCCCCACAGACGAAACAACAGACTCGGCCATTGGTATTGCACTGCTCAGACTATGATCAGTGGAGATTATGATAGAGAATGACTTGAGAATTCACTTCCGATGCGTTAACAAGCTGTGAACATATAGGCCTGCGAGCTGCAAAGAAGAGAGGAAAGGAATCAGTACTTGGAAAGTTGCGTGTGGCATTGATAATGCATATTCTACATCCACCGACGCAACAAAAGCACCCCCAAGAAGAAAAGAATGGAGTAATAGGGAAGTCTACAGGTAGATATTCTCTCCACAGGTAGAAGAAATGCTTTGTAGCTGCAGTTACGGATGTTCCAAGACATTACCACCGATGTGCAGGTAAGTTATCTCTCATGATAAGCAAAAGAAAAAAAAAATCTCAAGACCAGCATTGATTACATAATCAGTCACATTATCCCGCAGGAAATGTGCCGAATACACGTGAGAGTCAAGTGAGGGAAGAAATTCAGTATTGGATGTCCATAGCTAAAAAAAAAAAAACGATTGATAATATTGGATGTCCAAAGCTATAAAAAAAAAAGATTGATAATTCTTACTTGACGCACAATTTAGTGGCATGGCTGAAACTTTTTGCGTATATGTGGGTCCAATGATATTATCGATGGACACTCCTCGGATCTTTTCCCCCCAGCAGAATGTGATTAAACTTCTGCAAAGGGTTACGACACCACTCTAAGAAGATACAAGGCTTTCTCGATAAAGGGACGAATCATGAGTTTGCTTGATGCTATTGTGCTAAATTTATGATGCTTTCTTGTAAAGAGGGTTCTTGTTTTAGCTCACAGCGAGTTAAAATCGTATCAAAAGTTTATTTTCTTCCACATCTGGGAACGAAAAGAGAGAGTCACGGGAGTGTGGTTGCATAGTTAGACTTATATATTAATGATTCATCTCCCGCCATGACTATTTAAGCTCTCAAAAGGTGCTAACTATCCCTCCCCCTCCCAGCAATTTACTTACTTCGCAGCTCTCGGAATTGCCTAGAAGATCATCTTCTTCTTCTTCCCCCCATTGCAGAAACCGCCATGGATGAGGCTCTAACTAAATGGAACGTCACCTTCACAAAGCACCTCAAGCAGAAGCGCAAGCTCTATCACGACGGCTTCCTCTCTCTCCACTCCTCCACTGCCAAGGTACGTTCCCTTTCTCTCACTACTGATCTTTGCCATTGATGTCTTCTGTCTTTTGATGTTGCTACCTTTCGCATGTGTACTTAGACTTAGGCAAAATGAAAATAAATTTATCTTGTTCAGGTGCGTCATGTAATTTACAATAAGCTTTGTAAAGCCCGCAAAACGGATAGATTGTTTCATGGACCTGCTCTAGAAAGAGAATGTCATGCAATTAAGCCGGGGAATGGTTTTACTGTTTTTGATGCACACACTTCATTTTTCATTTCCTTCAAGGTTTACTCTCATGTTTATTGTAGGACTTATGTTGTTTTACGTACTCCAGCTCGCAAATGATCTCTTGTAATCCAATCGATGCAGCCTATCAAATATTAGCTGTCCTCTGAAAACCATTAGATCAAGTTGCCGTTGCTGAAAATTCATATGAAAGGAAGACAAATTTTGCTTCACTAACAAAGGAGCTACAGGATGCAGATAAGTTTTGTGATGGTGCTCAAAGACAGAGCGCCCGCTTCTGAACTAGCTTCAATGGAGGATGTGGACACTGCAAATCTAACTGATACTACTGACAATGAAAAGTGACCTGGCCTCATGAAGTCTAAAGGTTGGTTTTAGCGCGATTTCACTCACTTCAGCATTCTTTTAAGGGAAAATTCCAAAATAACACCGAAGTGTCATCTTTTTCTCAAATAAAGGTCCGAAGTGAATATTATTTCAAATAGGGACCCGAAGTGCCATCACTATTTCAAATAAAGACTTGAAGTGGATGTTATTTCAAATGAGGACCTAAAGTGGTTATGTTTATTTCAAATAAGGACCTAACTTTTCGGCGATCAAGAATATTTTTGTCTTTCCATTTTCCGTCTTTTTTTTTTTTTTTGGTTCTTCTTCTTCCTCTTCGCTAGTGGCCAGCTGACCACCGGCGATGCCCACAGAGGGCTAGGCGAGACCGCCCACGCCGGTCCTTACTAGTAGCTAGCGAGGGCCAATCTCGTCGATGGCCCCTAGGTGAGGGTCGCCACGCCCAAGCGACGCCATCCCTCACTTGTGGCTAGCGTGGATGGCCCTCACTAGCGAAGGCGACCCTCACCCAGCCCTTTGTGGGCATCGTCGATGGCTGGCAACCATCGACAATGAGAAAGAAGAAGAACCAGAAAAAAAAAAAAAAAAAAAAAAAAAAAAAAAAAAAAAAAAGGAAAAAAGGGAAAATGCCAAATAATGAAAATACCATTGACCGGTCGAAAAATTAGCTAGTCGGCAACCGGTGAGGTGGGGTCCATATTTTGAAATAACCAAAGCCACTTTAGGTTATTATTTGAAACAAAGTCCACTTTGGGCTCTTATTTAAAAAAAATAAGGGCACTTTGGGTCATTTTTTGAAATTTTCCCAAAAAAAATAAATAAATAAAGAGGAAAGAAAAAAGGCAAAAAATCACAAAAGACAAAAATACCTTGATCACTGAAAAGTCGTCAGGTCCTTATTTGAAACAAACATAACCACTTTAGGTCCTCATTTGAAACAACATCCACTCCAAGCCCTTATTTGAGAAAATGATGGCATTTCGGGTCCCTATTTGAAACAATGTTCACTTCAGACCTTTATTTGAGAAAAAGAAGGTACTTCGGGTCCCATTTTGGAATTTTCCCTTCTTTTAATGTCAGTGTGAACTTTCTTGCAATGTATGTTTTCTCGGCTAACATTGTAAAACATCATCAGACTCAGCCTCTGATTTCAATGAATCTCACAATACGAGGATCTTTGCAATTGGCAACTCACGGGTATTTCACAGTTACTTGTCCTACTCTGTTTACAGTAATCGATTCTTTCATCTCTATTTTGACCCATCTGTGGCAAGGTTGTGACTCTAAGCATCTTGAAATTCCATTAGAACTTAATGAGTTTTGATGTTTGTTGAAACTCTTTGGTCCAAACTACCAGACAAGCTGAATTAAATTTAGCAGTGGATAGCAACTGCTTGTAGGGAATTATCAGACTAGATGCATGAGGACCTGCTGAATTCTCATATACATCCCAGTCCAAAGTCTGGTTCTTTATTTACCTTGAGGACATTCTCAATTTCAATGAGCTTTGCATGACTAGCTTGTACATCTGCTGCAATTAACGTTTGCAGCCTTCTCATGTACAAGCTGACCCCAAATGCTGCAGCAACAATCTTGTTTCTGAAGCATCTCTTTCACGTGGTTCTCACGGTGATGCTAATAATAAAAGGATAACCCCTGAAGGACATAGGGATCCACTGAAAGTGGAGGCTGGGTGTCCTAGTTTTGATCTTGGATTTTGAACCATGTCCATTGCTTAATCAACTATAATGCTACTGTCAAGATTCTGGATGGAGCGCACAAGAGTCTCGTGTCTATCACACACGAAATCTGTAGGTGTGAGCTGTTGTTTTTATGTTGAGTGTTCTAGTGCCAAGTTCATTTGCAGCTCTCTGATCTGAAATGTTTTTAGTTAGACGACAAAATCAATGTCTTTCCAGTGATCTTCAACATATCAAGGTACACTTATGATGCAAAGAAACTAAGATATGGGTCTATCCAGTTTCCTTTATCCCCTGTTCTTAGTTCTCATCCAAGAACTTATACGACTTGCTGTCCTTTCTCGACTTCCGCATGCTAAGCAAGGCCTTGAAGAGATGTTTGTTTTTGCTGGAACGTAGCTCAATACCAGATCTTCTGTTCCTCTCAACATGAGTAGACATTGAAGGGGATCTTCGGGGTTTGGATGGGTACTGGATGTTCATGTGGGCATACCAGAGAATCAGTCATAAGAGATCATGTCCACAAGACAAGTCCAAAAAAAGTAAAGCTTAAAAGCTCAGCCGCACTGAAGTTCATTGATGCTTACTTGTCTTATGGGATTATAAGGGTTTGGAGATGCAGTTCTATCGACAAGAGAACTCGAAGTTGTGAGTTGAAATTGAAATGGGGAGGCGCGTTTTTCTGGTTAGGAAAAGTACAGCTTGCATTAGGAGCTTGTCCGACTACATGACATATGATACAATCATAGGGTATGAAAACTTGATGTACATGCTAGGTATGGCAATCTGAAGCATTCGAGTCAAGTGTGCTGACCTGCTCTTTTGTTGGATGAAGTACTTGTGAATTTAAAGGAGCCGGCTGGGGAGGATTGTGGAAATTGCGTTGCCGAATGCAGTCTCCTGAATCAGGTTCCACTGTCAGCATCGGGTGTTTACGAAGCTAGGATGATTAGCACATACTCTATCAAAAGTTACCTGGCAAATGATACAGGAGTCTCTATATTTCTTGATTATATGTCTTCGGAAAGAAAAAAAAAGCTATCAGTACATCAATAGTAGCATTTGATATCATTCTGTGACTCATGAACTTTTAATAGCTAGTAGTCCAATCTTGTTCCGTGCAATGTGCATAGCGGCAGCTAGACTAGAAAAAGAGTCATACATTACCTGCAGGCATTTCGCCATTTACTCCGTTTATCATGCAGTATCGCAGATTCTTGATATCTCCACCATCTTCAGATTTTGAAACTGAAAGAAAGTTCTTAAGCATAAGCCAACTGCAAACTTTTGGTCTTAATTAACCAATGACAACTCTTGTCAATGGAAGCGTACCTGGTAAGATATATTGCATGTGGTGCTTCAGAGTTCTTATTGCTAGTGACTGCTGAGAAAGGCCTCCATGGTCTATGAACATCACACGCATTTGTAGTCTCTAAAACAAAGAGACAAGGTTGAAAATTATATCCATTATTTGTGAGAAAAAAGTCGATGGTACCAAAGATAGTTGTTCTCTATGCATTATTCCATATTATCATTGAAGCAGGATAGATTCTGCTATTTAAAATATCTTTTGCTCTTCTATTACAATGTGATATACTCCAGCACGACATGGAGTTATCTGGAGTAATTTCAGATTTTCAGAAACTTAATGCTTCCTGGTGAGTTGCAATTTGTTAGACCCTAGACATGGCAATTCAGAGGGTATGCAAGCCCTTATATAGCACACCTGTCGAACACGAGAATCTGAGCTCAATTGCAGATGCCTCCTCAATCTTGTCATCCAAGAGGCAGTTGACCTTATAAGTCATGAAGCCCAAGTGATCCACAGTGTTTATGAAAGCTCTCGTCACACGATCCTTCAATGTGTTCACCACTTTGCAATTTTGTCAAGGTCATTTAACAAATGTGCAACAGGAAAAAAATGCTCAACCCAGTACACGACAATGAAGTGAAACCCCATCTATCTCACATTTGTTTCTGATTGTGTCTGTTGTAAGACAATTCAAAATAATCAGCTGCCCAGTATAACTGCTTTGTAAGATGCTTCAAGTCCTGATTAGTGAAAAAGGCTACAATTAGCAGGCAAGACAGATCCAAACCTTTTCACCTTGAAATTTGAATGTAAACTAGATCGTGAGGAATTTGATCTAATAGGTGAAAAAAGTAGAGAAAAATAACTTGTTCGTGAACACAGACAAATATAAAAATGGACAAATGTGAACATAAGGAAACATCAATCGAATTTTAAGGTAAACCCATATATACAAAGTACCTTCAGGCTATCTGAAAAGTTGAAACTCTGTTTCATGGAGAGCTCATCATAATGTGAAGCTTCCTGAGGAGCGGAAACTGAAGAAGGCAATTGGGAAGCATCCATCATACCAAAGTTTAGAGTTTTTTCACCTGTTACAATAAAGATGAGGCAATCATATTCAAATTCACATCCTCGAGCACTGACTGTCATTATCCATTTCCAAGACATTGTCTTGTCCTAGTTCTAATTTTCCTTCTAACCAAGAGAAAATTTTCCTTCACTTTTCCCTTTCACCGTCCTGCCAAATTATGAAAACGTATTTTCTTCTTGATGTTCTTCCCTATTCTTATCTCAACCATTTCCTTCCAACAAAGCCAAGGCTAAGATCCCGAGATATTGCAATGCTCACGGAGTTCTTCATTTGCTGAAGACAATAGTTCTTGCCAACTTAGGCAAACTTTTCTTCTTGTTTTGTCAATTCACGGATCACGGAGAGCATTGCGGAATCGCAAGTCCAAAAAAAAACTAGAGAAAACTTTTCAGTAGGAGAGCAAAAAGCACATGCAACGAATATGAAGCTGACATTACCTGCTCTTTTCCCTTTCATCTACAACAACACAGTCCCAAGCCTAGTTTCAGCTCACTAACATTCCTCCGTAAGGAAAAGAAAAGAAAGATATCCGAAAGGCCACATCAGAATTAGTGATCTTCACCTTAAATATTGAGAGAGGGAGAGAGGGCAGAAAGAGCATGTTGCAAAGATGTGTCACCGCAAATTTCATAGTGAGGCAGTGATGACTCTTGCTAAAGACAGGCTATAGATAATTGTTTGTGCAATTTGTGCCTCTTACTTTTGTCACAAGCTTGTTTGAGTGTCCCCATGGGGGAGAGTAATAATTGGCGGATGATGAAGGCTACAATGTAGTAACAAGGACAAGAGAGGCACTGAGTCTGTTGGGAATAAGTCCTGAAAAGTAGTGCACATCTACCAGCAAAGCTAAACATCCAATAACAGTAAAATCCCAATAATTCTAAGTCACTGTTTATGAGCATTTTATTCCGTCAAATAATTTAAACTTTTACATATAGGACATAAAAGGTAGATTCTCGTCGATCCAATCACCGCTCCTATTTATTTGGCTTACGAGTTATATCATCCCCGTATCTACGCAAGGCATAACATGTAAGAAGTGTTACAATTACATGCGAGGATCAAGTGTAATATCTCATCTTGATTGGGGTAACACAAGGGGAAACACTAACCTTTTTCTTTTGTGAAAGATGTTGTGTTACAATTACATGCGAGGATCAAGTATAATATCTCATCTTGATTGGGGTAACACAAGGGGAAACACTAACCTTTTTCTTTTGTGAAAGATGTTGTGTCGGTGTGACATTTGATACTGCACAATAAATCAATCCTCTACAAAGCCAACACACATCAATTGTCGCTTGATGTTAGCACAAGTCTTTTCATCAATTGAACCCCACCACATTAAGACAAAAAAATTTTAAAAAGGGACATAGTTCATTTAAAATAAAAGTTACTATTTGCCCACATAAAAATCATGTAGGGGCTGGTGACTTATAATGGTATCGCCATTAAAGTCACAGGGAGTTCCGTCTAATTTGCTCGCTGATGAATTCAGTTTAATTCTTCAACAAAGTTTGTCAAATGTGGTGTATAACTCAAGGATGTACTGATCTCATTCATCGGCCTACACAAGGTCGATACATCTCAGTTCTAACTCTTGTATTCGCCAAAAAAAAAATATTCCAGATTCGATTATGCAAAATGAGTCATTAATGGACTCTTTTAAGAAGTCAGAAGATGCGGGTCTACGACCATCCATTCACTAACTGATCGACATTTAATCTAACGTAGGCCAGCTCTAACTTATGTACTATATTTTCTATATACGTCTCAAGGATTCGCTGGTCGTCCACTGCGCATGCAAATTCAACCATAATGAGGTTTTGCTATACATCACGTAAATCCCATTAAAAGTGAGGTGGCAAAATCTTTGCATCCGTTAACTTTTTTGCAGTACCGTCATCAAGATAGGAGATCAAGCAAATGCTACAAGATAAGATGGAAACAAAACGTGTGGGGCGGCCTACTTGCTGGGAAACAACAAAAAGGCAACAATAATTTAAAAAACAATGGAATAAACACAACAAAAATGTCTAAGAAATTGAAAACAGATGAGTGGCCGGGAATTTCTTGTCAGAGATCCGACCATGATTGTCGCAACCCAACAGCAATGAGTCAATTCATCATCGCACCATCATTTTGAAGAGGCGGAACCATTGTTGGATCCCCCACCCATTAAATCTCTCCTCCTTGCTCTTTCCCCGATCAGTCATAAGTACAAATTGAGCAAATTAATGGTGACTTTCTTCGTTCTTTCCCAGTCGAAGGAACATCAAACAGAGAGGGGTAACAGCATTTACCCACGATTTTGCCGGCTAAATCATGGATCATGCAAGACTCTATGAAGTTGCAAACCCCAGAAACATTGATCCCTTCTCAGTCCTGAAAGCTTTATGCAGCAAATGTAGAAGACGAAACCACATGTTTGCAGAGCTCCATCTAGAGTTTAGGAATAAATAACGTAAAAGGACAAACAATTCTCTATGCCGTGACCTCGGAATACCAACAATCAAAGAGTATGCAGAATACCAACAATCAAAGAGTATGCAGAAGCCCGCCGCTGGTGCGACAACTTCTTCAACCCTACTGAGCTAAAAGTTGGGTGAACTGGACAATAGCAACCCTAGTTGGCCTATTCAATTGATCTCACCACCGTGCATAGATTCGATTCCGCTATAACAACGGGTTAAAACTGATCGTATCTAGGTCTATTCATAGGGTTTGATTAAGAGCGGCATTCTCCAAGTTGTCCATCTCCATGTCACAACACTGATTTTAATATCTGCTTCTTCCAAGCAGGTAAGACAAGGATAATATCCCACTGACCAAATACAAAATTGCGTTCAACAAAATGACATGGATATGCGTACTAACATGATCGCTGAGATAAATTCCATCATAATGATCAAATAAAGTTACAGACATTAAAAAGAATATCAGATCTCTTGAAATGGGCAAAAGGTAAGATGCCATTAGCACAAAGTAACTAATCTTTGAAGTGTGCAAATACCAGTGCAAAGCACCGTGCATGGCAGTATTCCTAAACAATCCGCTCCAACTCTCTTGCGTAACTCAAAGTCTGATTGATAAGCTGCAGGGAAGGAATTTCCTTTGAAGGTGCAGATTCCTTTGCCTTCTGGAAATATACAGACCCACTCTTAATCTCCCACTCGGGATGGTCCTGCATTCCAACGGAGAGAGACATGTTCAGGCTCCACATTGCAACTTTTTACATGGATAAATTCTTCAACACACTATGAATCTACTGTTTACCATCTACATCAGCACTTTTACAAGCACGAGGTTTAAGTACCGAGCCCACCTGCCAAGTTTGACCCCAGCAGAGTGATGGCAACGGCCAAATGACACATAGATATGATGAGTGTAAGTTTTATATCTGTCTATCATCCCAGAATAGGATAAATTATTATAATCAGTGAAAATGATATAAATTAGCAACTCCATAGAAGAGGTTTTATGAGACCCTCCAAAGGTCTGAACTGATGCAGAGTATATTATCCTACTGACTTAATTAGTCAATTAGAATAGAATTTCAGGTAGAGAATTCCAGCTAAAGTCCTATCGTAATATTTACCTCCTTGATATATTCCGCAAGTTCTTGGTCGGAGGAGAATAGTAACATTTGCCGTGCATCGCTAATTGACAAATAGTCATATGCTTTCTCGCTACATCCAGCAATTTCATCTCTGTTGTACAAAGGGAAAGAATAGAGTAAGCACACATTACAGAATCTTTAGGTATGGCAATCTCGCTACTTAACTAAAACCTTGAAATCTAGATGGGTCACATTTCATGCTTCTATTTGTATACTGTGATGGTCAATATCAATCCAGTACAGGCCATGTACTCGTAATTTTAATTTAAAAGCAACAAAAAGACACAAGTGTGGAGTCAATCACTCCATCATACATTTCCAAAAATAATTTCGTTTGCAAATACATGAAGAGCCACACATCTAATTTTATTGATTACTAATCCAGCTGCATCCAGTCAAAGCTCACTTCAAATCTTATGACCAATTTAACATCCTAACAACAGAGGCACACTGATTACCTGACTGTCTTGGCCAGAAGGTCCATAAAATAAACATAAGTCTCATGAGGCACTGTCTGCCTAGCACTTAGAACACGATTATAGGCCCCTTCCATGAATGATTGCTCCAACTCAACAGCATGCTTGATGCAAGGATTCTCCAGAGCAGCAGATGAAAGCAATTCAAGTTCGGTATGGAACTCAGCTATTCTATTCTGCACGAGGAGTCTCAACAGGTTGAGACCTAAAATAGGGTACTCTTGAGGAGATGGTGGAATACGGCCACTGCTCAACCACAAGAATTCTCAAGTAAGTTCACATAAAAATGATGAGAGGAAAATGTTCAATAAAGCAATAAGGATGGGAAATCTTTCTCATAATCTAGCAATTCAGGTCCAATGCCTTATAGCATCTGCACCGGTACACGCAAATGAGTATGCACAAACAATTTTAAGCAGCTACAGCACAAAAGTTTACCCTGCATCTGTATAATAAGGCTTCAGTTGAAAAAAATCTCGCTCAAATGCATCTTGATCTTCCATCTTCACACTTAGAATAACAGCATGCTCGTAAATATCTCCTGCAGAATGACAGAGCAAAAAAAATAGAAGTATTGTTATAGGCACCCATCTTATACGCAATTAACCGAAATGAACAGGCCAACTATAAGTTCTCAACATTATTTTCAGAGAACATTTAATTGATCCCTCAAATAGAGACATTTATAAAGCATGAGACTCAGCAGAAGAAATTTCTTGTCCACTTTTAACACAAAATATGACTATAGAGAAGGAATTTGCAGTTTCCAGGAAAAAACTCAGATTTCTCCACTTCCATTTGCATACCACTAAAGCATCATTCTAGGCCCACAACAAGGAGAAAGAATCAAATACAATAAAGAGTAAACTCGATCTTACTTGCAAGAGTCAATTCATGGACAGCATTGGGTGTTTCCTCAAACAGCGGAGGAAGACTATTGAACTCTGTCAGCAAAACCTGTACGGTGAACATTTCTCTTCTTATTGTGTACATACAATGACACATACATGTATAAGAAAGAAAGCACAATTTAAAGCAGGGGCCTCAGTCAATACTCTTCTCTACACAATAAATTCAGCAAGCAAACTCTCCATACGGTAATTATTGTACAGAGCGAAATCCACTATGATTAGAAATCACACAAATGAAGACCTCCAATATGTTCTCCACTCAAACCTCGCCCTAAATGCACAGAATCTGCGGGCTTCAAGCATCAACAGAACGCAACTCATGCCAGAGGAGGCCTTCCTAAACTCAACCGGTTCAAAATACGCACATCGCATACTGTGAATCGGATTCAATCCTCCACAGAACACCGGCAACACTTCTGGGTTCGATCGGTCATAACAAAAATCAAAACTTTTGATTCAATCTCGGCATACCCGATCATCAATCGAGCCTCATAACATCTACGCTCATTCACTTCCACATCCACTCCCGACCCAGCCACATTCAGGATAAAGCTATCTATCTCTACAGCCGAAACTCAGAAGCGCCAAAGAACAAAACGAAAACGATTCCTGCAACGATCAGGGCACAAGAATCCCATTCCTCTCGGAATCGGCGAGCACCGCAAGTGCGAACCAAATTCTCGAAGTCGGACACCAGCATCGACCCCGAAACGACGAAAAACATCCGCATGAAGAGGCGTCCCAGAGAACGGCGATTACCGGGATCGATCGCCGAACGGGAAATCACGAAACGGAAAAGAGAAAACGCCCAAAAAACAAGCGGAAAAAACCGAAAACGCATCCGGTCGCGGAGCTCGCTGCGCAAGCCCGGACGGACAAGCACCGAACCAGCACTCGCCATCGCGAAGCAGCTCAAAGAAGGGGAGGCCAAATTAGGGTTTTTCCGAGGGTCGCGTCGGGTGTCTAACCTTGAGCTGCGAGAGGAGGTTGGTGCAGGTGGAGAAGTCGTTCCTGACGAGGGCGGCCTTGAACCGACCGAACTGCTGCGACACCTCCGTGAGCTTCGGATCCATTGCTTCTTCCTCCTCTCTTCCTCTTTTCTCTCTCTCCCCGTCGCTCGGTCTTGCTTGCTGCTTGTCTTTGCCCAGAGCTTGTTGCTTGCTTGCTTGCTTGCTTTCCTGACAAGAAAAGAGAAGCAGGAGGGTGCCGCCAGCGTGGGCCGAGATTGGGCTGGGCTCGAAACGTTATGATGGGCCCGAAGGTAGTCCAGACGAGAACGGGCTCGATGATCGGGAATATGATTTCTTTGAAGGAGCCATCTCGATCGTCACGGGCTTATAAAAGGGAGAATTGCTCGATCTTTTTCCCAGAATGCCCTTGACATGTACCGGGTGAGTCATTTTCCTATATGGCTTCTCGAACGCTCACCAAAATCTTGCTCTGCGTTAGATTAAAGTTTCCATGAGGTTCGAAAATGTACCGGAACGAAGCTTTGGTGATTTTCAGGGTTTATTGCTTAGTGTAAGCATCGACGAATCTGTTTTAGGTGTTTAATTGTGATTTCCCGCTTGCTAAAATCATAAGATGAGCTACCCTTCTTATCTATATGATCGAGTCAATTTAATGCCTTTTCTTTTTGTCTCTAGATAACGCGAGAGATAACTTATGACTTTGCCATATGATACTAAAGTCATCGCTTCTTCATCGGATGTGAGGCGCCACGTAGCTGGAGAGCACGGGAACCTCAAATTATTCAAGATGATTGGAGAAGTTGAAGTTGCAACTAGTTGCATGCAATCTCTTACGCAATGTTTAATAAAATAGTCATGTTCTTGGAAGAGACGTGAGGTGAAAGCCAGATTTCATCCTCCATGAAACAGCCGCAGAAAAGTATTTTGTTGGGTTGTGATGCTATAGATAAGGACTTAGCAATTGTCTAGTACAAGCATGAGACGCGGTCTAGTTTAAAGAGACACCAAGAAGGAAGCTCAAAAGAGGCACAAAAAATTAGCAAAAAACAAGAAACAGCATGACACATGCAACAAAATTGAAAGCTTCAGCAATCTAGATGGAGAGACTCTTTGATAGACAAGGGGCTTAGATGAGGAAAATTGTCAGAACTCAATCAGCATCAAATGAAAAGAGTTATGACTTAATTAATAAAATTGAAACGCTTAAAACTAAATTTTGACAAAATTGCAATAATTTTACAAATCTTCAGACAATTTTCTCGACTTTGGTATGTCTAGGAGAAGTTTCACACAATCACATATCTACCCATGGGCCCGAAGTCTAATTGAAGGACAAACAAAAAGCAAAGAGGACTATAACGATTTCCCCGCATTGCATCCTTCGAGCGACAGCGATGGATTTGATTCTTTTACGGGCAGCCCAAGCAGGATGAGGTTTGCAATAGTGCATCCCGTAAAGAAAAATTAACCACGAAACCGAAGAAACAAAAACTAATCTTAACAACTTTTAAGTCACTAACAACGATCATTGTACTGTCACAAGCAATATTTACAAGTACAAAGAGACGAGACCCCACGACAGAAGCTCAACCTGGTAGAGAAATTGAAAGTATTCACAGACTCTAGCGCTCCACTCTTATGGCATTAAACTCCCTCCAGCCCTCGAACTCACTTAATGAGGTTCATTTGGGAAGTTAGCAGCTCCTAAAATCGAGCTACGGATGTCCGGTTACATTACTGTCCAAACTAACAACATCCCTCTAAATAAATGTCAAACCAGCTCCCTTTAGTATGAACGAATCGAACAACAAAACGGAATGACAACTAGAAAAGAAAGTGACAAGGGAAAGAGAGAGAGTGAGCCCCTCGTTGATTCAGTTGTCTGCTGATTCTGAGCTTATTACAGTGCCTTCCTCTTGTACTGAGGATACAGGGAGCTTGTTTTTGGCGCTCATCTTCTTCACATCCTGGCTCGAGCATATGAAAATCCTTCTCACCATGTTACAAAACTCCCTGAAAAAAAACCAAGATCGCACAAACAATTTAAGTCAGTAGAAGCAATGTGGGGAAACTTCAGCACAAAGTTGAAATTGGGTAGCTCAGTAGAATGCTTACGGCCAGGGATCGTCGCCCATGAGCATCATATCGCCTTCATCATCAGTAAAGACAATCTCCCACTTATCTCGAGACTGAAGCTGTCCTTTGAGGTCAAACATCTCTTCTAGCTCGTTCATCAATTGACCGTACCCTTCCAACATGGTCAAGTCCACAGCACGACCTACAGCCATTCCTTGCATTTGAACCTTCATAAAACATGAATCCACCTTTGAGATTGAATTCTAGAAATTGACCAAGGGCGTGAAGATTTTGAGACATACCTTTGTACGACTTCTAGTAGAGCAAATTTGCTTAGTTTGACCCTCTTTCCCTAGATTCTGCATCTGTCTTTGTTTTACTTCCTCAGAAGCCTTCTGAATATCACATTTCTGATCAGAATCGGCTGTTGACAAGGCCATTTGAACATGTCCTTCAGTTGTAGCAGTTGATACGCACATAGATTGAAAAGGTCCCTTGTCCGAAGGAGGTGAACTTAAAGTGTGGTTAATCAGATCAATACCAAACAGTCGGCAACTAGAAGTTGGCTCGACTTTTTTACCGTCCTCAGCTGGGTTGGGCATCAGTTCATTATTCAAGCTTGATGGATGCGCTATTGAGTGCCTGCAGGGCACAGGCAAAGCAGAGACGCTCTTGCTGTCATCCACTGCATCAGGTAGAATATTCGGAGAAACACTTAAGCATGGAGAAGGCAGCCACCCCCCTTCTGTTTGCACCCTTGTTATAGAACTGCTGCTGCTGTTAACATCGGCCATCTTGTAATTCCACATAAAATGATCACTACTTTTTCCCTCATCAGTAACTCTCAGTTGTTTCAGATCATGGGTCTGTGTATATCCAGAATTCCAGATAGCAGGCGCAGCAGTAGCATCTAGAACACATAATGACATTGAGGATGTCGGAATGCAACCTTAATATGTAGCACAAAACTAAAAGGTTAAACCAAATAGGACAGCAAAACAATATGTCCAACCTGCAGGGACTTCAGAGGATGGACGGGGCCTCTTGTTCTTCGTTGTTGATTGAGGGATGTTTGCAGGCACAGAAGCCACAAAGGGTTCAATTTCCCAGGGTGATACCCTGTCAGGTCTAGGGATGGACGCATGTTCGTCCCAGTGAACCTGAGCAAGAGGGATACTTGCAATGAGATTCTCTCTCAATAGTAATTTACTCTTATAAAGAAGTACAGCAGAACAAAGTAGTACCTTCAATGATCGCCAACTTGAATTATCCCATTGAGGTGAGAAATCTTCCACCCCAACAATTGTACCAGAAAACCTATTGGAACAGAATACACGACATATAAAACACAAGGAAAAAAAAAGTTGAATCACAAGGATCTTAAAAGAACAGTCATTCTTATATTCCAATACCTTCTCTCTGGAGAATCCTCACCCTCAAATCTCATCTTGAATCTCATTCCAACTGTGAATTTATTGTTAAGAGCCTCCAAATATTTGTTCAAGCTTATGATGAATTGACTAGTCCTGATTGAAAAGGGCAAGTTTTTATCAAATGCATAATTAAGCAGCAACAATCATACAGCGATACAGGACATTGATTTGGCGTATCAAACCTTGGCTTGTAATAAACTACAAACAGAGTTTGAGTCATGACAGCATGGGAGGCAGTTGCAAGAACTCCAAGGTGCATGCTCTGACTCGAAATCACTGAGGAAGGCATACTGCTCTGCTGACGAGCAACTCGTTTCACTCCAACACGCAATTCGCCATTGTCCCCCCTATCACATCACATACTGATCTTTAACTTCCAAAGAGAGGACAAAAAAAGAAAAGAAGAGGAAAAAAAAAAGCAAAAAGGTTCCCATATAGGGCAAGGAAACTGATGTCTAAACAGAAAATCATGAGATGAAACACCTTAAGAACACGAACGAGTCACCAGCAACCAATCTCTTCGATGTGACAAACGTACTCCATCCTGTCGTAAGCAAATGCCTTCGTGGTTGACCTGTCAAGTTTCAGGCCAAAATAAAAGCACAAGTGATGCCTTTTAGTATCAATACATTCAATATGAAACATACGAGAAGATATCACTCCATATAGAAAAGGATTGAGCAAGCTACACACCTCTGAATATATGCTTAAATTTCCATTCATATCCATGAAGATCCTTGGCAACTAACTCCTGGGTCGGGGTTGCCTGTTTCATGTCCTGACAAAGACAAGGGGATAAGGCCCAAATCACAAAACCAAACAAAAGTTTGAGGAGAGCCTGGTTGTTTGAGTTTCACAATCAATTACCAAGGGGGGAAGACATTCGGTCGCATGTTTCCTGAGAACAGAAAAGCCACCGTGTGTGCTGGTATCAGAGGCAGTTAGAACCTTGCAGAAAGTATGAACTCTTGTTCTTGGAGTTTCCGCAGAGACTGGATCGGGACTTGTAGGCTCCGTTAGCTAAATAAGAGATAACATCCCCAAATTATTTGAGTTGATCACAATATGCAATCACCACTTAAAAAGGAAAACACCTCAGGACGTGGAACCTTACATTTGCCGCTGGAATTAGAGTAATCTGTGCATAAACCTCATCCGTTTCTTGCTCCGCCTAAAAATAAACAAGAAAACAAACCAATTAATATCAAAGCTTCCAAGAGCCCAACCAATGCAACCTTCCAGTCGTCAAGAATTCTAATTACAAGGCAAAAGCCTTGCTGCGAAGCCACTGATGTAGTTCCTCTCCACTGATTAGAAAAATCGAAACCCTAACTGCCACCAAATTCACCAAGCGCCTCTAGCAGTTTATCGTGACTATAAATATAAACGGTGAACATCGAAATTTGACTTAGCTCAGTGAGCTGATCCTTAAAACCAGGCAATTTACCCAACAAAAAGGAGAAATAAGAACATCAATTCTCACGAAAACGATGAAGATTTGAGGAAGCATACCAGGAGCTGGACGTTCACGACCTGGCAAAGGATTTTGGGAGGGAGGTTGAAGAGCGGAATCCTCTGATTCAGTTCCTGATTTGTCGATGCCTCCAGCTACAAAGCAACAAAAAGAACACTCAATTCCCACTACCCAAAAAAGAAACAGCATCCACCGCATGGGAACAAAGCTCGAGCGATTGAGAAAAAGCATAGACGAAAGAAATTCTCGAACCGATCTAACATTTTCGGAACCGAAACCGCTCACCTGTTCCATGTGCCCTTGCGGGAAATAGTAGACCCTGTCTCCATGGCGAGGAACGTCGACCAGCGGTCCCGCACAGGCCTTCCACAGCTCCGCGTAGAGGTCATCTCCGCCTCCGCCTCCACGACCTATCATCGTCGACGACAGAAGCCGGAAAAGGGTGAGAACAAAAAACGAAGCTCCTCGCATTTTTTCCTCCCAAAACGAACAGAAACCGCGAGAAGACGACAACAGAGGCGGAGGAGGAGGAAGAGGAACGCGAAGCGAACTCACCTTCAGCTCGATTCATCATCATCTCCGCCCCCACGCCCCGAGTCAACGGCTCCGAAGCTCCTACCACCGCCGGCGGCCCGAAATCACCGAAGAAAGGCCACGAGCTAGCTAGCTAGTTCCCGTCCGTACGGGAGAGAGAGGAACCGCCTCCTTATGCAACCGCAACAATCGCTAAGCCAAGCCAAAGCTCACAGCAGCTCGCGAACTGTGAATGCGATTCACCTCCTTTGCCGGAGAGAGAACAAACGGGAAACGTAACAACGCCAGAGAAACCCCCGGCACCGCCGTCCTTCCTCCCCGCAACCACGACAGCCGTCACGACCCGCGCCACCGCCACCGCCGCTACCTCCGCCGCAGCCGCCGCCTCCTCCTCCGTGGGGCTCGCCAGCACCAGACCAAGAACCAGCTTCCTCTTCCTCTGGCTTCTCTCTCTAGTTTCTCTCTCTAGAGCGCCCCTCGCTCTCTCTCTCTATCTCTTGATGGGAGAGAAATGAATCACAGAGAAAACGCCGTTCGAGAGAATCAACGAAACCGCTTTGCTCCACTTATTATACGCGAAAAGCTCCCCCCATCCCTCCCCCCATCCCTCCCCCACTTTATCGCCCTCTCTCTCTCTCTCTCTACTGTTCTCTCTCTCTCTCTCTCTCTCTACTGTGGTCTCTCTCTCTCTCTCTCTATCTCTATCTCTATCTCTCTCTGCGCGTGTCGTGTGCATTGCTGTGCGATGCCATTGGTTAACTTCCCTGCTGTCGCCCCTGCGCGGACGCTAACCGCGGCTTAACCGGAGGCCCGGGTTAGCGCTCACGGCGACGGTGACGGCGACGGAAAGGGGGAGGAGGCCCAGTAACGGCGAGAGGTTTTTTTATAAAAAAATTTTATAAAAAAAAATGAGCGGAGCCCGAGTATTTAAAAGGGAGTGTTGGGTGGTGGGAGGCCTGTACGGACCGGGGTGGCATCGGGATGCGATCGCGAGGGTCGCAGGTGGTCCAGGCTAACGGAGGCCCTTCGCCGTCGGGTCGCCGTTAAGGAGGGCCGTCCCTTGTGTTGTCTGCTTCGAAGCAGGCAACAGGGTTGGCTAGAGTTAAACCGGCAGAATTTCGGGGGACTCTCTCTTTCCATTTCTTTCTTTTTTCTTTTTTCTTTTTTCTTTTTCTTTTTTCTTTTTTTCCTTTTTAATTCGGGGAGGTTTCTTTTTTCCTCTTTTTTTTGACCTTTTTTGGTTTGAGGTTTTGTTCATCGCTCGTAGTTTGACCCCCGCTTTCACCGCATATTACGGGTCGTGCCATCGTCCTCCCCGCGCGGAGGCCGAACGAGGAGGAGTCCTTGTCCCCGTCCGCTCGGAAATAGGGAGGCTGGACTTGGTCATGCGTTCATGGGATTCTTATTTTTAATAAATTTCCCAATATTCATACGTGGTTAATAATATAAAAATCATAATATTCTTTATTGACCGGTCCAACAATTTTCAACTACAAGCGCTAAAACCTATCTACCCGTGAGCATGATTGCGAGAGCCCATGTCATCAAACATCCCGAATTAATAAATTCACGCCCCATTTATTGGGAAGTAATTTTCAGGTCATGAAAAATCTCAAATAAATTATACATGTCACATTTATCCCAAACAAATTATTAATTAACAAAAATTTTAAAATAGAGGAGCCAGCCCACCTATTAACTTTGCTTCGAGAACTCTGCCAAATTCTAAATTTTCACGGCACGATTATTAATCTGAGGGAGGCAAAAGCGGCACGGCGTATTGGGTCGAGATTATTTCTTCTCGACACGAAAGTTAATACTCGGATGGGGATCGTTAGCGACCTGTCCACCCTAATAATTATGATAAATGCTTAATGACTTAGTATCATCAACTTGCAAGAGGAGAAAAAATGATTAGAGAGATGGCCATGCACGTGTAAATCATTTTTCGCGTACGTGGTCGAGCCGGACTCCATCCATCCCCCCCGATGAAACACGCCATGCACCAAGACATCACCGGTCAAAACGATCCGCAGGTGGGTCACGCGGGCAAAGCCACGACCGGCAGGACACCTCGGCGAGTCTTGTCCTCCCCGAACCGGTCAAACGGTCGGGACTATATTCGCCCGCCCACGAGAATCCCGACGGTGTCGCCCCAAAAGAAAAGAATAATAATAATAATTTTCTTTCCTTTTCTTTTTCTTTTCTAATTTTCCTTTTAACTGCCCCCTTTGTGCAAAAGGGCCTGTTGTCCCCAGGCGAGTCTCCTCGTTGGGGGAACTATGTAGTCAGTGTTGGGGCTCTGCTGTCCGAATTCCGACGTCCCCACACGAATCGGTGGTCCAGGGGAGCACACGTCATCACGGGCGCGGAAGGGTTCGCCTGGCGAATCCACGTGGGTAGGTCAGATCGGGTCTCTGGGACCACGCATTACCCTGCGACGCACCCGCACTGTAGCAAAACCCTCGCTCCCTTTTTTTTTTTGGGGGGTCAGAAGATTTTCGGGGGGAGGGGGTTGATGGTGACGCGTCCCGGAACGAGGGACCCTTTTATGGGGGAACGTACAGGAAATGATGACGGAGGACTGAGCAGGTTTTTTTTGGCTCGGCGAGTGCCCGCTTCAGATTGCACATGCGGTTGTGCGGGGGGGACAGACGGTGATCGGACGAGGGGTCGGGGGGCTCAATGATTTCGTACTCGGGCTGCGTTTATCCTCTCGACTTTAGTTTCGAATTCGAACTCGTGATCAATTATCTGGCATCGATTTGAATAGTCGAGGGGATATTCGTTAAGGAATCGGTCGACAAATTTTTACGATTTCTGATGAATCGATTATCTTTTTGCCATGTATATGTTGATTAGTGTCTTGAGAATTCAATTGTTAAAAAGGGCACTCGTTATTAGACCATTTGAGACATACATTTTTGATATAAAAAAAAATTATGCAATTAGCTTTATGTATCATTCGAATGTTTTATGGTAAATCGAAAACAAATTGCATGACTCGGTAAGACTATAAAATATTAAAAGGATTAAATATGGACATCATCCCCCAATTGATTTGCTCTCCTTTTGATGACATTTACAATATATCATAATGGCTTGAAATAGTCGTGGTAATGGTAAAACATTTTATGTTTGAATAAAGAACTGTTATATCGGTGGGGCATTACTCAAAACTCATTTTTGTGTAACAATAAACCTCAAAATCAACCTTACTAACTCGTTTCTTGATCAATACATATAAAGGTATTCAGTTCCAAAATCCAACCTTATTAATATATGATTAAGCCATCTATTCATGTTAAAAATGGAATTCGTTCTCAATATCAAAAAACTCTCAAACAATTCACAAATATCTCGTCTTCTTGCTAAGAGTTTATGTTCGGACAAAAAATTCAGTATGGCATTGATGTATCGATTTAAATTTTAGTGTGATAAGACAAATAGTTCGGGATAATTATGACATGAGCATAATGATTCGTAATTTTTTTTAACACAAAAGCTTAGTGAGATCAAACTTAAGAATAAAAAAGGATACACGTAAGAGAGAGAAAATAGAATTTAGGTAGAAACGGATTTTGGGGGGGAGGCATTAACCTAAAAGTAAAGCGTTTTGGTCGGGCGAAGCAGCAAGCCGAGGTGTCCGACCTTATTACACAACACCACGTCGATCATCAATCATCCATCGTCCGTCTCATGAACAGTACGGCCTGCGGATTTTGTAATCCGCGCGTTCCGAGGTCAGCATAAAAAGGACTAGACCCACCCTGGCAAATTGGACTAGCACTCCCAGATGGAAATTATTGCTATTCTCCTCTACATTATTGTGGCGATGAGTTGTAAAAAAACCGGTGAAAAAAAAAAAAAAAAGCGAACATGTCTTGGGGCAGGACGAACCTCCTTTTTCTCCTATCTTCCTTCCTTCCTTCCTTCCTTCCTTAATCCTGGAAGACAGCCTTAATCCTGGAAGACAGCATAAAGGAGGGGCCGCCATTTGTTTAGGACCTAACTTTTACCTAAATTAGTCATTTATCGATGGAATGATTTGATTAAGGGCCTTTTTGGTAACCATCCAAACAAGTCTTGCCAAATTCGATTCTTTGTTAGGAATCGGTTTGGTTTTAGAATCGCGTTTGGTAAAATTTTTGTTAAGGAACAAATTTGTTCCGGGACAGATTAACGTAATTAAGAATCAAAAAATAGTTGATTCTTGTTCCGAGAATCAATTTGAGAATCAAAATCAATAAATTTTCTTCTTCCCTTCGCCATCTCACGACCGCCGTCCCACCGCCGCCGCCACCATCCGCCATCCGCACCGCGTCCACCGCCGCCCGCCGCGTCCGCCGGCCCGGCGCGAGCTCGCCGGAGGCAAGCCAGCCACGGCGAGCTCGCCGGAGGCTTGGCCCGCCCACCGGCGAGGCTCGGCCTCCCAGATCCGGCGAGGCCGAGCCTCGCCGTGGCCGGCGGGCCTCGCCGGGCCGGGCGAGGCCTCGCCGGGGCCCAGGCGGGCCGGGCGAGCCTCGCGACGCCCGGCCGGTGGTGGCGGGCGAGGCTCGCCGGCCACGCCGGCGAGGCTTCCGCCCGGCCCGCCGGTGGCTCGGGCGAGCCTCGCCCAACCCCGACGAGGTCGGCGGCCCCGGCGGGCTCGGCCCGCGGATCGGCTCGGCCGAGCCTCGGCGGGGCTAGGCGAGCCTCGCCGTCGGCCGCGAGGGTGCCGGCGAGGCTCGGCCGACGAGGGCCGGCCTCGCTGAGGGCGGCGACGCTCCGGTGAGGTCGCCGGCCCTCGTCTGGCCGTCGCCGGTCCGGCGGCCGGCCGAAGAAGAAGGAGAAGGTGAGAAAAAGAAAAAAAGGAAAATGAAAAGAAAAAATGAAAAAATGAAAAAAAGAAAAGAAGAAAAGAAAACAAAGGAAAAAGTAAAAAAAAATTATTTAAAAATTAAAAGAAATTGATTTGGAATTAATTAATGAATACGGTCAAACGCAATTCTATTCCGAATCGAAATTTTGGATAGTTCACAAACGGCAAAATCTTAGAATCGGTTCTAAGTAATCAAAAAGAATCGGTTCGATCGAATCGCTCCGGAACGAGAATCGTTACAAACGCGCCCTAAGTCTATGGTTCGCATTCCCGCGGTAGCTTTGCGCCTTTTCTTTTATGGCATTATGGCTAATCCCGGTGTCCCCATTGGGGAATGTCCAAGATGCTCGCTTACCCAGTAGCCACCCTAGATGCCTTTGTTCTTGACGATCAACCGATGGGGATTACATCGTATTCCGATTCCAATCTGATATAGTAGTTTATGCGACGCATCCCCAGAGGCACTCCCCCGAATTCGCGGCGGGCGAGGGGAATTTCTCCCGCCCCTTTGCATCCGAACCGGTAATCCGAATCCCAATCTCGTTAGATGGGCGATTCTCCACGATCGAAAGGCACGGTTGTGCCAAACCCGAAGTCGTACCCGACCTAGAATCAATCATATGGTGACGTTGGTTGCGTGTGAAATCCGAGGATCGACTCTGGCCACCTAATGGGAAATTTTATTTTTTTTGTCAATTAATGATGGGGCAACTATCACACTTGCAAAAAAAAAAAAAACCATGCACCGTCCCATCTTTATTGAGTCCACGTCGGCATTGCTCTTTGCTTGATAATTTACCAAATTATTATTTATTTATTTTTAAGTGGGGGGGGCGTGGATAAGCATCTCTCTCTATCACGCTTAGAGGTTGCTAAAAAACCCTTTGAAGTTTGCTTTTTAATCAGAGGGAAGGGGGGGAAAGAAGGGAGGGAGGAAGGAGGGGAACAAAAGGACAAACCAATCAGTGCTTGGATTAGTGAGGTTTTGTCTGTCCTCTATGCATAATTAAGGCAAAATTTGATAAATTTTTGTTTGAGCACAGCTTTATGGGTCGACACCTGTCCCATTTTTTTGGCTATTATAAGTGAAACTGAGCTTTATCGCAGAATTTTGGCCTTTGCCCCCTCTCAAAAGCTGTATCATACTGCCCCCTGTGCATGATTTTGAAATTGAACGAGAGCTTATGGTAGGAAACGGTTGTTCAATTGATTTATTTATTTGTTCGCTTTCGGAATGCTTTTGGGTATTATTTGGTTATATAGAAAGCGAGGGTTTTGCATTCTCAAAAAAAAAAAAAAAAAAAAAAAATGAGGGCGGCAAGAGAATTTTCTCTTATTCCAAACAAGTTATGATCCGAGCGACAAATAAATTTTGAGGTCGGAAAGAAGGCATCAGTAAAGAGAATTATGTTTACTCAATAGAGCAAAATAATTGAGAGGAGGGGGTGGCAATCAAAGATACATTTCCATCGTTCTTCACGACACGAAAGAACGATAAGCATGGGTTATCGATTGAGACATCTAGCTTTTACTTTTGTGGATACTAATTTAATGTCGTGTTGGTGGATCTCTACAAGCGACGTCAGTGCATGCACCTGCGAATGCGAAATAAACTAGGGTAACTTGACTATTATAATATGTTAGAAACTCCAACAAAAAAAAAAAATACGCTTTCTAATAGAAGGAGATTATATATAGAGACAAAGTCACAAAAAAAAAAACCCAAATTCTGTTCTCTATAACATTTTTATCCTGAACTTTTTTTGTGACATCAAAAATCTTAAACTATACTTACCGTGATACATGTACCCTCAATTCTTTTTCCGTAACATTAAAAATCCAATTTTATACTTTTACCCATCCGCCAATATTCCATCAAATGATATTCTACCCAAAACAACATCATTTTAATTTCATCCGAGTCACGTGAGTGCCATGTCAACACCACATGTCGTCATTATTCCATATAGATAGATTTTTAATAGTGCTCATGGACAGAATTTGGACAAAGGGCAACTTTATCACACTGGTATAGATTTGAAAGTTTTGGCATTATGAAAAAAAAAAAAGTTAGGGCAAATGTTTCATAATGGACATAATTTGGGGCTTTTGGTGATTTTTCTTATGTATATAAAAAGTATATAAATCTCTCAGACGAACAATGTTGACATCGACGTGTGATAAAAAAAAATTAACTTGTGGACATAACATCCTTAACTATTGATATAATGTAACCAAATAATGTTACTCTCGATCAATTTTTAAAGTGGCAGAGGAGAGTACTTAACTTAACTTTTTATTGGTTTAATTTTTGGTGCATGTACCATACACGAGAAATAAACTAGACAAAACTTAACTCCCATATCATGTTAGGAAGTCTAACAAAAGAAATTTGTACTTTCCAAAAGGAGATTACGTATTGGGAAAAAGTCACCAAAAAAAAAACCCTAAATTTATACTCATTGTGACAAATTTATTCAAAACATTTATCTTGTGAAATAAAAAACCCCAAACCATGCTTACTGTAATATATTTATCCTCAACTTTTTTTCGTCATATCAAAAATCAAAATTTGTACTCGTGTGACATATTTATTCTTTGCTGATGTTCCATCATATGATGTTATAACTAGAACGACATAATTTTAATTTCACTTAAGCCACTTGGGGCACTATGTCAACATTACTTGCCTTCATCCTTCATATAGGTAGATTTTTATCAATGCTCATGGATAGAATTTGGACGAGGGAACCATGTCACACAGGTACAAATTAAAAACCTTTGGTGCTATATATATATAGCAATTTTCTTATGTATATAAAAAGTATATAAATCCGCAAACAAACAGTGTAAACATTTTTGACATTGACGTGATAAAAAAAAAATAACTAATGGACCTAACATCCTTAATTATTGATATAACGCGACAAAATAATGTTACTCTCAATCAATTTCAAAAGTGGCGGAGGAGAGCAGTTAATATTGTCTAAATTATGTTTTTGGTTGTCTTTTTATTGGGTTAATTTAAGGGAGAGCATCGGTGCATGCACCTGCACATAGGAAATAAACTGAACAGATTCAACCCTTATATTATGTTAGGAAGTCCAACAAAAGAAATTTACGCCATCCAATAGAAGGAGATTATATATTGGGAAAATCCCACAAAAAGCCTTAAAATTACGCTCGTCGTGACACATTTATCTTGGACCTTTCTTTATAATATAAAAAACCCAAAACCATGCTCAATGTGATACAATTACCCTAAACTTTTTTCTCATGACATAAAAAACTCAAATTTGTACTAATGTGGCACATTTACTCTTCGCCGATGTTCCATGATATGACATTATAACCAAAACGATGTCTTTTTTATTTCATTCAAGTCACATGAGGTGCCATGCCAACGCCACTTGCCTTTATTCATCCATATAAACACTTTTGACATCAACGTATTTGTGATAAAAAAAAATTAGCTAGTGGACCTGACATCATTAACTATTGATACAACGTAACAAAATAATGTTAATTTTATCTAACTTATGTTTTGGTTGTCTTTCTATTGGGTTAATTTAAGGGAGAGTGTTGGTGCATGTACCTGCACATAGGAAATAAATTGGACAGATTCAATTCTTATTAGAGGTGATTGGATCCAGGGCGGATAGGGTCTAGACTTGGATTCCGTACTTGAACCTGTTATAATCGATTCTCATTTTTTGGACCTTATACCTAACTCTGTTTGTATTAGACCCTATATCCGACCCACCATATTTTTTTGGTCCGGTTCCAAGATCAACCCTGTTTCCATTAAAACTTGTTTTGCAATTTCCTGATATTCTATATAACTTTGAATTTTATATTAATATATGAGAAAATAACGCAATCCTCATAATTTGTATTGAAACATACGTGAACCTTTTGACTAAATAAAAAATTAAGGATCCATAGGGCTAATTATAATAAATAAATTCATAAGGCAAATGATTAGCAACAAACACATATCTAATATTAGTTTTATTTCCACAATTAATACATGAAGCTACTCATTTATGCAAGTATAAATCCTACTACAAAAGAGAAATTAGGCTAGCCAATCTACGTGATACACAATAATTTGGCGGCGACGAACGTTGTCCATCCATCGGACGATGCGTGAGGGAGCCAATGAGGGAGGGAAGCAAGTGAGGAAGAGGAACAACGAATGAGGAGTGTCATGCATGTTTGAGAGAGCAAGAGGAAAAATATCGTGTGAGTATGGGAGTAAAAATAGAAATAAGGGAAAAAAAAGAGAGGGTTTTGGAGCTATATTTACAAAATCGGTTCCAAAACCAGTCCGGGAACCATTTCTTGGGTGGGTAATCAATCGGACCCAGTTCCAAACCGGTTTAAATCGGTTTCGAATTTTGGGAACCGGTTTCAACAGGAACCAATTCCTGACCCTATTTTCCAAGTGGGCCAGTTCGGTTCCTAAGTATACCCAATTTGATTGCACACCCTTAATTCTTATATCATGTTAGGAAGTCCAACAAAAGAAACTCATGCTTTCCAATAGAAGGAGATTATATACTAGGAAAAAACCACCAAAAAAACGTCAAAATTATGCTCACCGGAATACATTTATCTTGTATTTTTTTTTTACATAAAAAACCCCCAAACTGGGCTCAATGTGATATATTTACCCTCAATTTTTTCTCGTGACATCAAAAACCCAAATTTGTACTCATGTGGCATATTTACTCTTTGCCAATGGATGACATTATAACCAAAATGACATCGTTTTTATTTCATTTAAGTCACATGAGGCGCCCCCTCAACACCACTTGCCTTTATTCATTCATATGAGTAGATTTTTTACGGCGCTCATGGACGGAATTTGGATGGAGGGCAACCGTGTCATATAGGTACAAATTTGAAAGTTCTGATGTCACGATAAACAAAAAAGGTTAAGTTAAATGTGCCACAATTGGCATAATTTGGGGGTTTTGGCGATTTTTTCCTATATATGAAGAACATATAAATTTCACAAATAAATAATACAAACACTTTTGACATTGACGTGTTTGTGATAAAAAAAAAATTGGCTAGTGGACCTAACATCATCAACTATTGATATAATGTAACAAAATAATGTTACTCTCGATCAATTTCAAAAGTAGTGGAGAGTACTCAATCTTATTTAACTTATGTTTTGCTTGTCTTTTTATTGGGTTAATTTAAGGGAGAGCATTGATGCATGTACCTGCACATAGGAAATAAACTGGACAGATTCAAGTCATGTATCATGTCATGAAGTCCAACAAAAGAAACTTATGCTTTCCAATTAAAGAAGACCATATATATACATATATAAGGAAAAAGTCACAAAAAAACTCAAATTATGCTTGTTATGAGTTATGACATAAAAGATCAGAAACCATACTTACTATGATACATCTATTTTCGACTTTTCTCTCATGATATCAAAAACTTAAATTTGTACCGTGCGACATATTTACTCTTTGCCAATGTTGCATTAGATGATATGTCAAGTAAAACAACGACATTTTTATTTCACTTAAACCACATGAGTGCCATGTCGACATCGCTTGATTACTTTCGTCCATAATTTTGATGGAGGGCAAATACGTCACGTATAGACTTAAAAGTTCTCATGTTGTGAAAAAATATACGGATAAATGCGTCGTCATGAGCATTATTTATTTTTTGATGCTTTTCATTCGTGAAACAAACAATGCGAACACTTTTAATACACGTCCATGACACGGACGCGCTTGCGATTTTAAAAGGAAAAAAGCACGACTAGCTAGTGGACCCAACATCTTTACCCATCGATATGACGTAACAAAATAGCGTTACTCTCAAGAGTCAATCTCGAGAGCGGTGGAGGACAGTGTTTTAACCATTTTAAATTATCCTCTCGGTTGTCGTTTCGAATTGGTCAATTTAAGGAAGGGCATTGTTTCAGAAGGCCGCAGTTTTTTGGCCGGCGATGATTTCTTAAAAAAGACTCTTCTCCTTTTTTTTCTTTATTTTTTTTGGTCCTTTTTTTCTTAAATGACTAAGGGGGAAGTAGCGGCTGAGCTGTTTCCGCCGTCCCGGCCCGGCCTGGCCTGACCTGACCTCATCCTCCTCCTCCGAGGGACAGTGCACTCAATAGTCCCCCAACCGACCCCTCATTTTGAACGGCCCCGATTTAATCTCTCTCTCTCTCTTTCCTTAACGTCACCGTTTGGTGTGAAGACGACATCTTTCCCCCTTGTTTATTTCAGGAAAGGTCGCGGCGGTTTCTGGACGTTTCGCACGTGCGCCGGCCCACGTGCACACGCGTGACGGTAGTTGTGACTTAAGATATTCTTGTTTTTTTTTTTTTTTTTTTTTGCTTTCTATTTTTGTCGATATATAAACAAGTGGATATTCGTATACGATCCCTTTGGAGAGATGATCTTTCTCGAATGAGATTGTGGTTATCATTGTCGCATGAATATTACCTTACATTGTTACAAATATTCAGATCCCCCGTGTCCAAGTGAAAATACTCTTCTTCTTTTTTCTTCTTTTTTTTTTATCTTGATGGTGGGACAAAAAATTCCTATATCTATTATACCATCAATTTGGTTATAAGCTTTTTAATATAGGCACTTCTATCCTAAATATTTAGACTATTTTGCCATATAGTCCTTTTAGCCATTTTTGGCCTAAAATTATCGACATGGATATTGAGCGAACATTTTATATGACACGGTTAGCACTAACATTGATGATTTTAACAATTTTTGTAGGTCAACAATGGAAATAGAAAATAAAAGAAACAAATTAAAAAATTAAAAGAAATTCATAAGTTTTTTTAAATGACATTAAAAAAATTGTCAGGCAAATTTTCTACCAAAATTGTCCACAAGAACTACATTTGAAAATCATTAAAAATTTTAGCATTAAATTGACCAAATTATAAAAATTTAATACTTAATTAACTGCCGCACAATACATTTAATACTTTTTAAATAGCTGCAAAATACGTCTATGACTTTCTAGGTAATTAATCCCATTAATGATTATTGTAGCCAAGAGGAACTCATAACTAATGGCATCGGATAAAAGGACAATCCAATTTGACATAATGATATATGAAAAGCATATGTGACTTATATAGGATATTATCGTGCGAAAACAGGGAGAACCTTATACTTTTAAGAGATCTCCTTGTTTTTTCCAATTTTAAAATCCTCATTTGCTTATTTTGCAATTTTTTATTAAGGAATAAATGTGTTAATAATTGCTAATTTTCTTTTAATTCTCATAAGCCTCAATATTAAAATTTATATTTTTTATCCGACAGCAATGTTGTTCGAAGATTTCAAATTTTGAAATATCTTTATCTTCTTACATACATGTATATGATAATTTCTTTTTTCTTGCATATTCTGTCCACAGTTTATTCCATTGACAATTTCTAATAAGGTGGTTCTGCTTAATTGCAAAGTGAACTTTTAAATTAGCTGCCCCGTACTTACAAAAATCTCCTTGATTTTTCTATCCTCAATTATTTCGTTGAGATCTATTATTATTATTATTATTATTATTATTATTATTATTATTATTATTATTATTATTATTATTATTATTATTATTATTATTATTATTATTATTATTATTATAAATCAACCTCTTATCACCTTTCAAAAAGATCAAAACGATTAGAGAAATGTGTCACTCATCCACTAATTCAAAAATTGATAACCACATACTAATTGCATTACACTGATCCATTAATAATGAAAAAAAAAGATGATAAGTACCCACAATGTTTTGTTAGGTCCCTTTGGATAGTTGCTGCCACTACATGCTAACTGTTGACTCCCCACAGAATTGCACATAGAGTGTACTCGAGAGCTAGCTTTTCCAAAGTCAAATTCCTGCATTACATGCATGCCGTGTGCACGTTTGCTAGTATATATATAAGCGATTCCAACACGGAAGTAATCTATAACATTGAATGGATATGTGACGGCACAATTATCAAAGGGCAGGAAGATAGCAAAAGAGAGAAAGGAATAAGAATCAAAGACGCAATAGGAGAAAATTTACGTGAAGATTCAATTACATTTTTGATGATTTAATTTATCCAATGACAAGTCAATCAAAAAGAGCAAATTAACTGTCCCAAGCTAACATTTACCATAGAAAGAAAAGGCAAAGTAGAATAGGTTGTTCGAGTGATTGATATTTCGAGAAGAACAAATACTATTATCATTATTTAACAAGTTTGGCATCATGCAACAGAAACATCAAATATATCGAAAGAATTTTAAAATCCCGGTATCGCTAGCTGTACGTATCACAGCAATGACGAATACTGTCGTCTGTCTTACCTAATTTTTCCAGTTTGATTGATCGGTCAATATCTTACTAAATCAAGCCATCGGTGTTATGAAAAGACACACAACCCACGAAAAAAAGTATAGAAAAATCAAAGCTTGATTTTAAATATTGACTGTGAAAGAAAAGAGATGGGAGGACCACTCAAAAAGGCAAATAGTGAACGATGAAAAATCAAGTGGGTTGGGGGGGGGGGGGGGGTTAAAGTATAAGGTTGTGTGTGCAACCGTGCACTGTATGATTGGGAGAACTCATGACGCAATGAGGGCACTAGCCCCATGTGGAGACCAAATTTGGTTGGTCTTCCTTGGCTTTTTGCCCTAATTACCCTCTTCCCCCACAACTACCAAAGCCCCCGCAAGTTGCAGCTGAACCATCCCCCCTTCCCCTCAATTTCTACACACAAGTCTAGCCATTTCAACATCTCTCCCCATAAACTAATTATTCCGTGGGGTAGCCTAACGAGAAGAAGAAAAATACTGGCTAATCGCCATTAGGGTTTTCATTATATGAGGCTCGAAGCTACACACCGCATATAAATATTCATCCGCCCTTTTGTGTTGGAATCCATGTGAAGACAATCATGGTGACATTATACTATAATCAAATCCACTTTCTCCCCCGTATTTTTCTGTGGGTGGTGGGCTATTGAGTTCGTTTCTTCCTTGTAGGCATGTGCAAGAATGGATCAATGATAAGGAGAGGCTTCAACCGAGGGTTTGGAGGGGCATCTTGGTCCCCCTCCTCGTAAGGTAGGAAGAGAACAAGTTTGACCCTCCTTTTGACCTGAATTTGAGGCTCTCGACCGCCGTTGGATCGTCCACGTCGGACGCTCTTTATTGGGTGCTTTGTGCGGATGTCGACTTCTTAGTCCACAGTCCAAAAATCTCGAGTACGACTGGACCCTTAATTTCGTGCTCCTCCCTTGTGTTGTTTTTTTTCTTTTTTTCCCCCTTCTTTATGTAATTAAAGTCAAAAGCATATAAATCATATTGTCCTTCGTGGAAATAGCCAATCGGATTCATAAAATGTTTAAATGGAACCGTGTGCCCGCCCCTAATGTCTTGTCTTATAGTAGAGGAAAAAACAAAAAAAACCAATGTCATAGTTTTTATAGGGCTCATAATTTATTTATACTTTCTCAGTAAGAGTTTATTTACCATCTCAATCAAAGGTTTGTTTAATTACAATAGCATTTTATGACAGAGCACAACAGCTAAAAATGATTGGTCAGATAATTCGATGAAATAATCTAGTGAGTTATAATTGGGAATTGCCCGACATTCACTTAATTTTGTATTCGAATGGAATGATGATGGAGTTAAAAGTACCATTAGAAATGAACTCGACTTTGATTTTGGGCCACAAATTTTCAAAAAAGTCATGAGTATTAGAGAAAGGGTTGAAGAGGAAGCGACATTGGATGAGCGGTAAGCTGGGCTAAAGTCACGTTAAGGGCAGGTCTCACAAGCCAAGAGATTTGTGAGGTTGAGATCAATCCTTACTTTTTTGTTAAAACCTAATAAAAATCCCCACAAATCACATCTTACGATGCTAATCAAACCAACAAATTATTCATTAGAATATCTCAGGTTTGGTCAAAACCGAGCAATTATCACAAAGCCTCCATGTTACCATTCTCTAATTGGATGCTCAAAACCCTAAAGTGGATTTATTCAGGGCTAAATTGTCATCTAGCTTGATTCAGAATGAACTAAGGTAGTTTTAGTCAGCCAAAGGAGATGAAAATCGTTGCTATGAGATTAAAGAAAATTATGAAGTTGCGGACCTACAGAGCTATTGGGCTACATCAATATTCAAATTTAATTAGCCTTTTTCATAAGGAGAGCTTAATTATTTCGTCATCGCGTGAGTAAGGCTCCTAGTAGCAAGGTCACTAAACTAATCCTCCGATCCCTCCAACTTGTCGTCCTGCCTTTTGGTCAGACTCCATTTGGTTTTGCCAAAAGAAGCCAACAATTCCTAATTTTGCACTTGCAATTGTCCTGAAAAATAAGTTAATGGAAAATATTCTCCTACCCAATAGAACTTTATAGGCATACGTGGTCATCATTAATAAAAATATATTATTTTTTGACTCATTCTTCTAAACGAGAAAATAATCAAAATCAATAATTATTTTAATCAAATTGTTGTTTTGTTTTTTGTGAAATCATGGAGTTCTCTCTGTCATAAGTTAAGGCCATTGTCTATTGTCTGTACGGAATTAAACTGGAATGCTGTGGTTACTGGAGTAGATAATAAGTCGACATACCATCTTGTAACGTTTATCTTTTGCCGAGCTATACTTTAAAGTACAAATTTCGTATTTTTCCTGTCTTTAAAAATGAAGAACCAACTTTTTATCCCTTTGGTACTAAGGTATCATTTTCCTCGCTTATCTCTGAATCTATGTTGCAAATTCATTTGCTCATCCGTAGAACTGCGTTCATTGCATATGCATTTCAAATTTCTACAACTGACAATTTTATTTAATGCTTTATTTAGGTCTTAGACTCTCTGAGTTTTTCCTTCTTATTTTTTGGTTAATTTTGTGATTTTATCTATATAATAAACGAATCTAATTGTTTGCATCATTTGATATTTAAGGGTACAATTTCCTTGATTTTCTCTGAATCTATGAACAATGGATGTCAAGCTTGAGCTCAGGTATGCTCTTCTATGGGTCGATGATGATCCTCATTCAAGTTGAGAACTAGTTAAAATTGACCGGTCATATCTTATAAGAGAACCGGCTCTTCCCTTGGGTAGTTCTTGATCTGATCTTTGGAAGAGGCGGGCACTACTTTCGCACCACCAAATTGGGCAATGGCCATTGTGAGAGTTTGCATTTACTTACACTTAGTTCTTGAACTTTCGACCGGTGCTTAGCCTTTTGACCTCGTAAAGTTTTCTTCCCGAGATTCATGGGCATTTCAGTTGATGATTGATTGTTTGCATGATGAACTAATTTCCTAACTACGAAGCCAGATCTAAGATATTGATAGCAACAAGTATTGACGGAGAGAACAACTAAAGCTTACTTGAGTCCACAATCACAATCTAGCCTTAGCAAGGAATATTCTATGGATTGCCGGCCTTTGCTTTAGAGAGAGAGGGTGATGTAGAACAATGGACAAATGCTTACATGGAGGCATTGGAGAATTATAAGAGCGACTCATAAATAAAAAAGAATTACGGGATCTTCGATATTATAAATTGGTTATAATATTTGATTTCAAATTTACGCGTTTTTGTTGATTTCAGGTACGTCAAAGACTTTGAATGTGATTGTTATTTGATTTTAATTATTTGGTTATTTCTTAAATAATGACCTTTCCATAAACATGCGCCTAAAATATTATAATTTGCACTTCATCATTCAAAACAAACACTATCTTTTAAAATCCTTTTCCAAGCGTATGTTTCTGTGCGTGAAAGTGAGCTAGAGCTTTCTCGGCCTGTTGACTTTTCGTAATTTCTCTTTTTAGCTCTAAGGAACGATGGAGAAAGATCTCGTCGACGGCTTCCTTGGGTTGGGCTGAATATGCAAGGCAAGTTGGTCAACGGACGACTTGAATTTTTGCTTGTTTTATTTGCTGACTCCGTCGGATCATTGAATGCATGCACCTCGCTCCCTAAATCCTTTCCATCGACAGGTTTTCGAGGGGAGTTGACTAAAAACAGGCCGGCGGCTCTACAACACGCGGTACGGCCCCTTTCAGTCCGTATACATACGCTTATATGGTCGTAATGCTTAACCTTTAAATAAGCCATCCCGCCGATTGGGTGGAGATCTTCCATCTTGTGGGCGTGTTTCAACCCGTATCATGCGCATCTAATTGCATCACAACTATATCCTTGATCATACGGTACTAAAATTGGATAGTCTGAATATGTATTGAGACACATTTTCAAAGTGATATAATTCTTTCTGGACACTAATTTAATGATGGGGGATGGAGATCTTCCATCTTGTAGGCATGTTTTGATCCGTGTCAATCACGGTATCTCCTCGATCATATAGTACTAAAACTGGACGGCACGAATGCGCACCGAAATACATTTTATTTCTTTGTGGACACTGTTTTGATGATGGGGTTTTTCTCAATCCGAGCTTTTTCCTTTCTGCCTTTTCGTTCGGTCAAATGGGGTCGTCTGACCATTCGTCGTCGATTTTTGTTTGGGCAAAGTCTACTAGGTCAACGGAAGGTCGACTCCAACCTTTGAACCTAACTTAATGCATTTAGAATCTTAAAAGAAAAAAACCACAATTTCAAACTCTTTTCACGCGGATGCTTTCCAGGACTACTGTTTCTGTCTGTCCCTAATTTTCAGGGACGGATGTCTTACAATCCTAACAGGAAAAGGGCTATTATCATAATGAAAAGGGTTGTTATTTTCTTGTCTAGAAAGACACATTAGGAATGCCTTATAATAATTGAGTAGAATATAATATTTCGCTGGCATTTCGAAAATTAGACTGCTGATAAATTTAGATAAATCTGTTTTTTTTTTTTCACCCCTCATGAAAAGTTTAACCCTAACGTGATTGAAGATTGAGTATTATGATAACTAGTTATTTTTTTCCACCGCCCCATCTCGCTCGAATCATCGTGCCCCTCTGTTTTTAGCTTAAGCGTGACTGATATATATTGCACAAATTGGAAAAACCAACACAAGCTCGAATGCCGACAACAGTTGTATATGTTCGCAGGTCGTGCCTAAATATAAGAGGCACGCTAGCTAGCGACGTCTAATTTATACAAAATTTTCCAATTTCGCAATTCAAATCCTGCTTTAAAATTATATAGCTTCGAATCTTGCATCTAAGGACAAGCATCGATAATGGTACGATGTAAGAAAATGATTGCATAAAATATAGTATGAACGCGTGAGTTGAAAATGCAGTCTCAAGAAGTTGCATCATTGTGATTCTTCAACGTGTTGCCCAAGGTTTCGTTAGTCTTGGATCGCATTAACAAGAAATTACTCAATTACTAAGAACAACTTGCAATTAAATAATGCAATCTCATAATTTACATTTTTAAATTGCAAAACATCTCAAGGACTGGACTTTCTTTTTTCCTTGGGTGGGCAGAATCTCAAGGACTGATATGCTCAATGTTTTCTTTCAATGGGATTGTGAGCACGCACTTGTGCCGGGTCCTACGTGGTACTTTCTTCTTTTTTTCTGAGTTCATTTTGTGGGGGAGGAGCATAAAGAATTCTTCAATGCAAGCACTCTAAAAAGAAAAATGATTATCCAAGGTTTAGGTGTTGCGTACCTACTGATTTTTTTGGTTCATCGAGGACTAAGATCCACTGATCTTGAGATTGGTTGCTGCATGCACGATTGAGTGGGGGGGCCTAATTGTGCATACTTCCCAAGAGGCACTTAACAATGTTATGATCCCCCACTTCTACGTTAAAGAAAAATTTAGGGTATTCGAGCTGTCCGAGGATTCGACCGATCTTCACTAGACGAGTCGGTGTTCTCATCTCGACACATTGATAATTGCGAAAGTACATAAACATGTTTGTTAGGTAAGATTGGAAGGAAAAAAATGTCCATACTATTACTACTAGGTTTTTTCTTCATGTCCCCATGCAATGCATCGTTTCAAAGTTTTTGAAGGCCATGTAGCTCATTAGTTCAATTGACAAGACTTATATTATATCTTCTCAAGATGCGATGAAGATCAATCTTAGATTTCGTGACTAGAAACAACGAAATAGACTTTGCCCACGAGTTTGGAAATGTGACGTGTTACATTTCGGTGGCTCTCCAAACACGTGATCAAGAGAGTGAATTAATGTGGACCTCATGTCATCCCCACCTTCCTCCGGTATATTGCCGGCAATCCCTTGTGAATGCGGGCATGCACCTTGTTTTTTTTTTTTGTTCCGAAGCCATTTTGGTGGGACATACTAAATCCCGGTTTTAAAGAGTATAGGCCCCAGATTCCCATTAAAGGATTCCTCCTAGTTTTCTTCACTTCTCAAGGCTTTGGTCCTGTTGCTACTACTTCTGATTCACCAAATAAGCCCCTATTTCTGTATTGGGTAATTGAGGAATCCTCGTTAATAGTCTCTGCTTGCCCAAGAATTCCCCAGCCATTCAAAATTCCATGGACATGTAGGAAAGAGATGATAGCTTTTTCTTGTTCAATTAACGGCTAAGGTCAAATATGGCATAAAATAGAATCTTTAAACAATAATGGCGCTCTTTGGCAAGTGATGTGAAATAAACTATGGGGTCAAATCGATATATGAAGCAAATTCCCCAAAGATAAAATAAGTTTTTTTTTTTTTTTTTTTACAATTTGAAAGGAATATGAGGCCCGTGAAGAAACTTGTGGGTCAAAATTCGATTTTCTTGATCTTCATTAGTTGGCCTAGACCCTATAGTTAAGCAAAATTATTCGCATCATCCTTTAGGACTTGACTATTTCCATTCTTACACATCTTTTCCTTCCATCTAAAGCGTCAACAAAAATAATGATTTTACTCTCCTCTGCTTTGACTCCCCATTTCCCCTTCTCTCCCCTCAATTAATTCAGTTATCGAGGGCTCACGATTAAAATAATCTAACTCCACATGAACTTATACATTATGCTTTATACGTAGTTCATCATGAGCTATCGGCGTAAGCATGATCGATCCATGACGTGTCGCCTAAACTTAATTATTTTACTTAATCATTGATTAGCGAAAGAGGCAGCGCTAGTAGAGAGGGAAAGTCCGTGTTGGTAGGTCTGCTAAATAGCGTTATCTTGTACCAAGACCACCGAGTTTTTAACCTATGTTATCTCAATGATCGACTCCGGATTCATCATTGCAAACCCCATTATAAGATCTGCGCACGCCTTTTGGTACCCGCTATTGTTTTATAATCGAGTTCGAGATCGAGGTGCAACCAGAACTCTTTTTTGTGGGATCTCAAAGACACGAAAGTATTAGGGATTCGATGGCGCGCTTTTTTGCTCGTGGATAGATTAAATTTGCATTTGAGAACACGAACTGGGTCGTTATCGAGTGGTGATCTTGACCCTTGCGGGATCACCTTCGTATTCTTTTGCATAGTTAGTTAGTGGACGGTTCTTTGCCGAAGCTAATGATGTTTTTGTGTCGATGGTGGCCCTATCAAAGTAGGGTTTGGCTTTTTATGACCAGAGAAGTTAAAGTAGGGATCGGAACCGTCCTTTAGTCAACTGGGGCCAATGGACCACAAATCTCCTTTCAGGTTTGAACATAGGCCCCTCATAGCATCCCATGGCATACAAATCAAGTGAATTGCTATAGTTTAGGAACCCTTTAAAGATGGGATATCGGGTCGTAGTATATTATGTACGGACTCGTTTCAGACTCTCTGAACTATATATGGTTTGTTCTCTATGTTTCTTTTCTCAGTTTCTTTTGCTATTTAGGTTTTTGTCCACGTGAAATCGTATTAGAAAGGAATGAAGAAAAATATATAACATGGTAACACGAGAACTTAAAATTTCTCTCTCTCTCTCGTTTTTGGGCCAAAGAGAACTGAAGATGAGTTCACCTGGGCCAGTAGTGGGTACAAATTCTCAGCGAGAAAGAGGTTTTATGAGATGGACATGGGCTCTCCCGAATCCGGAACCTATTGGACCCAGAGCCCATGATTTGAATTGGGCCAATTTGTCCGAACAACGAGTAACGAGAGCTTAAAAGCCTCTTCCCGTTAAGGAATAAGATTTGACCTTTTCGAACTCGGTTGTAACCAGCTTCGGACACTATTCGATGAATTATAGGTTTATACGTAGAATGATGCTTCTTTTATTGATAGAATCATGATCTTTTCCAGTTCTCTTAGAAGGCCCGATTAGTCCCATTTCATCGTAGCAAGCAATTCTTTTTCCTGCGTTAGCTCAATAACTATCGGCGGAGGAGGCCCGGAAGGCAAGTGCTCATCGGAAAGTTATCTTCACGGGGCATTGATGGGCGTCGGCGGCTCTCGAGAACCTATCTGACGACCCTTCATTTATCCCGCTTGATTTCACTAACTAAGCTATAGGCATGGACAATTACAACGTCGATCGTCGAACGCTACATTCCCCGGATTGTCTTCTTCTTCTTTGACTGGACAGGCACGGGCTACTATCCGACATCTTTTCGTTCGCGACATGTTCATCCAGTCGAGGCGCGTCTAGAGACAAATTCAAGCGTGATGGAGCAACAGAAGATACACCGCAATCGGTACAAAACGATCGTCACATGGGTCTACTGTTCAACCGATGCAGAAGGAGTCACTCGAGATCACAGGCGCACATGCCTCCAAGATCTCTCTCAACGTCAACAAGATTTGCAGGACGAAGGAGGAGAACCCAAATCGAGCTCCAACTTCTCCAACCGTCCACGATCGTTAGGATCTCCCCACTTTACGCCTTGTCGAGAAGCGGATCCGCTCAGTGTAACGAGGAAAAACGGAGGCCACTTCGAACCCCGACTTTTCACGAAAGTCCAAGAACTGCCGGGACACCCAGCCCCACCACTGTCTCCGCGGGCGGAAAAGCCGTTGATTGCGGGGCGCTGTGTCCGAACGAGACGGTCCATTTCAGCACCATCGCCGTGTGCCGACAAGCGCCTTTTTTTTTTAAAGAGGATCTCGAATCGATTCACGTGGAGATATCGTCCGTGAAACCGAGATGTTTTCTGCTGGGTGCGCTGAATCGTTCACGACACAGCATCTCGCTTCGTAGAACGGTGTTTTTCCTTTCCTCCTTTTCTCGAAATACGTACCGACGGCGGGCGCATCGAGAAAATTTTCGTCACCTTTTCAACAGCGCGGAGAAAGAAAGGGCGAGATCTTGAACGCACCAATTCCGGCACGGACCGTGGAGTCCGACCCGAAATCTGCACTAGCCCCGGGCACACGTGTACGGCCAGCGTTCCGTCTCGTCGAGAAGGGTGTGGGGCCCCTGCTTCGGGTTCTTCGGGTCAAACTCCGTGGCCGGGCAGAAGAACCGCGCGACTTGGCTCCTTCTCCACCATGCACAGTGAAGTGCGTCACGCACGACGTCAGCCCCGCACGTGTGCCGCGCTGAACACTTCAACGAAACGAAAAGTACTCCGCACCGAATCGACGCGTGTCGCGTTGGTGCGTGGCGCGATCCTGCGCCGTCTGATCTGCCGGGGCTAGGGAAGACACGGACATCGGATCCTGAAGTGTGGTGGGCGGCCAAAATCTTAACTTTAACCCGGAATCCGATCTTAATTGAGACGTATAACCGCTATTAAAAAGTTTAATTCAAAAATTTAAATTTATATGCGGAACAAAATCATATGAACATACAAAATATTTAGCATTCGTTATCAAGTAATGTGGGATAATATTTCAATATTCTCTTTCACGCGTAAATTAGATTAAGAACGAAAAGAAAATAGATGGCGCCCCAGTGGTGGGTTTTGGGCTAGTGCCGTCCTTAGTTTATCTCGTTGGCTGTAGGCTGTACGAGAGTTTTAGGATCATAAAAAAAAAAGAAAATGGATAGCATTATCTCCGATACCATGTTAGAAAGTGAGATCACTGTCAATTGATTTATAAATTTAAACTAATAAGTAAATACGTTGAATAACCCCCTCTCATATTTAATTTGATTTTTTCACTTACTACTAACTGTGAAGAGATTTAATTGATGAGGCAATATGGACTTGAACTCAATATCCCATGTTTTGATACCATATGAGATTTGTCAACGTTTAGGCTCTGCTTCTGCTTTCAAGCGAGGTAGGATACCATTTTCATAATTGCGAGAAGAGAATTGAAAGCAAGTTAGATTGAGGAAAAAGTGGTGGGAAAAGGAGGAAATTATTGAGGGGAAAATGACCATGCAACCGCGCTGACGTGTATATCGTTAAAAAATTGTAAGGGGAGGAAGGGGAGAGGGGGCTTCGGAATCTTAGGGCCTAAGGAAAAAAGAGAGGGGAGCGACTGAACAATGTGAACTCACGGAAAGAAGTGTGAAAATCCGCTGGTGTCTTCTAGAAACCCACGCTGTTGATGCATACACGTGACCGCCAGACGGGACAAGCTCCGCTTTGTGGACTTCACCCCCAAGTCATCACTCCACTCACATGAATTTCCGGTGAGTCAGCCTTTGTCTCGACTCAAAATCACCCCGAAACAAATGTAGGCAAAAAGGGTTTATTAAGACTATAATGACCTTTCGATTTTTAGATTAATGTTACGAAAAATTCTAAATTGATATCCCAACTAATTTTGTTAATGTCAAAAAACTTTAAATTAGTACGCTCATAACAAATCACCAAAAAATTTAAATTGATATATTTGTAATAAATATATATTTTATGATAAAATCTCGAATTAGGCTACATTTCACATAACTATTTAAAGAAAATTAATGATGGTTAAATTTGATTTGACACAAGTGTATCAATTTAAGATTTAGTTTGGGGTAAATTTAGGTGTACCAATCATGATATTAACTCTGACCAAAAAAGAAAAATTATGATATTAACTCTTAATTTTTGTGAGACAATTTGGATCGATCAATTTGAAAGCTTTGTGTGGCATCAACCCATAATTTTTACAAGACACTCGAATCGAAACACGATCAATTAGGGTTCGAAAAGTCTGAATAGATGAACCCATCATCGGAGTCAGACGAAGATGCTAGTGGTTAAAAAATCTAAACATGGACGTCGAGATCGAAAACGAAGCACCTGCCGACAGTCATGGACCGCGCCGATCGAGTCTCGCGACCTCCCACCCGCAGAGCCGTAGATTACATGGGCGTCGATGGAGCCCCCCCGATTACCAATCAGCGTGACGAGTAAGACTCGAATTTAAAGTTCTCAAGTGCTTCCCCGGGGACACCACCCCCACCAACCCACCCAACACTGACATCTCCATCCCCCTCTCCTCTCCTGCTGCTGCCACGTCACCCGCCCCCCGCTCCACCTTCACGCGTTTTCAGCCGTCATCGCCCTCGCTCTCATTCGCTCAACCGCATCATCAATCCTCTTCCTAAGCCAATTCCCCCCCCTCTCTCTCTCTCTCTCTCTCTCTTCCCCCATTTTTTTAATGCATTGAGGATTCAAAATTTGGCTTTTCAATTGTAAATGAAAAAAATCGACCAAAAATTTTATAATCAACATTATCTTTACAATTCTTTATCTCTCTTTTGTATGACTCGAGAGAGATTCTTTGATTTGGGCCGAAGCCTCACTTGATCATTATTAAATTGATCATAATCTTTTTCTAGTTCATACTGCTTTTTTTACTTATAACATACGGAAAAACAATAGTTGGTCAAAATTATTAATTTGAATCACCAATGATACTTCGATTACTCTGCTTGATTAGGATGAATGAACAAAGAAATACCAAGTCGTTTCATATTGAATCTCAACCATTGATTCTTTCCGGAATTTGTGCTATTACTTGCTAGCTATCTTTGCACCCCTAGCCCCCATTTAGGGGCAAAAATGACAATCTGATTCTATCAGTGCACGCTTATTTGGGAAAAGAATCCAAACTCCATATTAATTCCTATATACTTGTTATAATCTCTTGAAATCGAATCATGAAAAAGAAAGAAAAAAAAACCTGTTTCCCGGGGGGTCGATCTATTGAACTTCAGTGATTGGGCAATCCATTTAATTAGTTAAATTAATCCTTACTTTCTTTTTTTGGTCTGAAAATTAATCCTTACTTAACGCCGAAGAAAAAATGGGGTAAATAAATGGAAAGAAAATCTTGCCCCCGTTAAAATCGGACACGGTTTGGTCCCACTCACTTTCCAAAACATCCTTTGACAAATCGACACGCCAAAAAAATAACCTTATCTCCCCTCCCCCTGCTTTTCCTCGCCTTCTTAGGAATTTCCTCCCCCCCCAATTTTTTTAATGGCCGCCCCTATATAATGGTCGCCCTGCTTTATTCAACCACCACCATCTCACTTCCACCACTCTCTCTGTTTTTTGCTCTGTTTCTGCTCTGTTTTTGGCTCTGCATTTTCACGTACAGCCTCACTCGAGAAGCGCCGTCGAGCTTAGCCTCGCGACGGGTGGTTCCTTGAAGATGGAGAACAACCAGCAGTCCTTCTGGCAGTTCAGCGACCAGCTCCGCCTCGGCAACCTCTCCCTCAACGACTCCATCTGGGGCAACGACTTCGCCGCCTCCAAGCTCCCCGACGAGCGCCGCAACTTCGACTCCCGGGTCGGAGGCAAGATCGCCCCCGCCCCCGCCCGCGCCAACTACAACTACGACAACAACAGCAACAACAACAACGATTCCAACATGGGCATCAGCGCCGGCTACAATCCCCTGAGGAATCCGGTCAACGACGGCTGGAACGCGGCGGGCGCCGTGGCCAAGAGCCCGACCCAGCTCGACGACCCGCTCGGCCTGCCCGACGACGTCGTCTCGGGCGACTTCAACGGGTTCAACTTCGCGTGGAAGCTCGGGGGGTCCGGCGCGGGCGCGAACCTGAACGATCTGAACCGGTTCGACGACGGATGGAAGGTCGGCGGGACGCGGGTCAACGGCCCCATGAACGGCGGGTACAGCAAGGCGGCGATTTACGGGGAGCAGCAGCCGCTGGGTTACCCGTTCATCGGCAATTTCGCGAGCATGAAGGGAGGGAAGCCCAAGATGGAGGGCGGCGAGCACGGGGGCAAGCTGGGGAAGAAGAGCGGGGGCGGATACAGGAAGAACGACAACGGCAACAACGCCCACGGCTCCGAAGGTAGAGAGGGCAAGAGCGACAAGAGGTTCAAGACGCTGCCGCCATCGGAGTCGCTTCCGAGGAACGAAGCCGTGGGCGGGTACATCTTCGTGTGCAACAACGACACCATGCACGAGAATCTCCAGAGGGAGCTCTTCGGTATGTCCTATTGTCTTCTTGTTGATGAGATAAAGTTCTAGTCTTTAACATAGGCAAATCTGAATCAGATGATTTAGCAACTTCAGTCATCTTTATTGGTGATTTGTAGATGATTGCGAACTGTAAAGATCGTTTTGAGCTGTGAATATCGATGGTTCTGATGTCTTATGTTTCTTGTTCTGTCGGTTTGTTTTGGCAGGCTTGCCTCCAAGGTACAGAGATTCTGTGAGGCAGATAACGCCGGGGCTTCCTCTGTTTCTGTACAATTACTCCACCCACCAGCTCCATGGCATCTTCGAGGTGGGTCTATCGTGGATTTTGTAAACCAAGCATGACCTTTCTCTTATCTAATTAGCTAATGAGGACCCGGTTGTGGATTTGATGAAAGTAACTAGAAAAGAAGCATCTTTGGTCTGTGGATTGGATGATTTCCGAGGTTGCTTATGAGGGAATTTGATGTGTTGCAGGCTGCTAGTTTTGGAGGGACTAACATAGACCCGACGGCCTGGGAGGACAAGAAATGCCCCGGCGAATCGCGCTTCCCCGCTCAGGTATTGCCTTTTGATCGTGCTATTTGTGCTAGCGGGTGCTGTTGATTGAGTGTCATATGGTGGCTGGGACATGAATTAGGGGCTTAACGCATGTTGCTTCACATGGGCAGGTTCAAGTGATCACGAGGAAAGTTTGTGACCCGTTGGAAGAGGACTCGTTCCGCCCGGTCCTGCACCACTATGACGGGCCCAAGTTCCGCCTGGAACTGAATGTGCCCGAGGTAGAGGCTCGCATTCTCTTTGATAGTTTTAAGCAGAATTTGTGCAAGAGATGTTCTTGCACTTGGAATTGACAAATCATAAACATGCCATGCCTAATCATTTGAAATTTGGGGATTTATTGCAGGCACTGTCTCTCTTGGATATATTCTTGGACCAAGAACCTTGAAAACACTGACGAACGAGCAGGCGGGGGCTTGAAGATACAGGAGCTTATGCAAAGAATTTAGGAAACAGATAGTGTCATACCTATGGAGACGAGGGGGGGATGATATATTTAGTGATGTTAGGAAAAATCTTACAGAAGTATAAAAGCTTGTCTTGATCTATGGGATTGTAAATTTTTGTGAGGGCGGGGTTTGTTTTCTGATTCTGCTCGTTGCTCCCTCAGTTTGGATGTTATATTATAGGAAACATTGATCAGAATTTGCAAAACAGACTTGTGAAGGCTAAAATGAGAAATACTCATTTGGTTTAAACTCGTAAATCTCAAGGAACTGAGTAACATGTACCGAATGTATGTTGGCGAGAACTTTGAGATGCAAAATGGTCGTCTAGGGGTTATCCTATCCTAACATCTGAGTGAATATTAACTACTTGTTAGTAGATCACTTTGGTGTGCCTAGGGGTTTCTAGCTTTGAATTAGCTCTGAAGTTATAAGGTGAACTATGGGGCGAGAGATTCTTGCGAAGCTCGAGTTCTACCCAGCTCGATCTCACTCGGTGTCCCGTTGCGATCCACTCGCCCCGCACGTCGGTGTCCTGGGACTCGAGTGATCATGCTGTCTGAACCTCCTTATCTACGTCGAGGGTTTCACAATGTACCTCAGAAGGATCATACCCAAGACCTAACCAGACCCTCGTGCCTGCAACTATCGGTACTCCCCAGACGTAAATAGCACGGCCTAGTTGTCACCCATCGATTAGAAATCTGCATTTTGGCCTCTGATCATGGAGGTCGGTCGATGCCTCAAAACTCATGGACAACGACTAATTTAACATCAAGCGCGGGGGAATCTCGATCATGAAATAGAAGCAAAAGATGCTAGTGTTATGAAGCTTATCCATTGAATCGATTCTCAAATGATGTGGGACTTGGAATAGATACGTTTGTAAAGCAAGTCCGTCGTTTATCATCAGTGTTCCTCAAGCAGAGCATAAAAGTGGGGGTCCTTGTGGAGCTCTGATTACGACAGTTCTACATGATTGAGGTTTGCTAGTAATGGTCAGGGACATCCTGTGCATTCACCGAAAGTGGTTGGGAGTTTGGTGGGCAATGGTTGAGAAAACTGTCGATGCAGCAACACCTCAGTCGAACGGCAGATGGAATTCGTCATCATCATCATCGTTATTTATCATTGTTGTTATTATTACTATTATCTGGAAAGTGGTTAGGCCATCAGTTATTGCAAAGCCCCCAAGCTTGGAGCCGAAGTGATATTGGGTGGTGCCATGCCCCCATCGATCTTCCACCACATCTCTTCACCTACGCAGCTTTGACTGCTTCAAACGCGAAACCCCATCATCACAACAAAATTTTCACCTAACGTTTTGATGTTTTTCTACCTCCTTTGCACGTCTTCTCCGCCACGCTGGCCTACCGCAAAGAAGCCCCGACACCACATTTTCAAGGGATCGCAAGAAAGTGCGCGGCTTCGAATGCATTCTTACTATATCGACTTGGATCTCTTTCACTTTAAGAGTTGAACTGATAAGTTAAAAGTCGACTAAATATTATTAACTGACTTTGCACTATATCAATTTATGAATGTAAAATTAGATTTGTCTAGTATCCTTGCAGGTATGTCTTAACAAGTAAGAGACAATATCATGACCACGGAAGGTTTATAATTTTTTCATTTGCAACGATGGCGATACTTATTTTAGGGAGGTAAACAGCAAACCCGAATCTTGTAATTCTTTTTCGACTTTTGCTAGGTAATGCACCTCATTGATATGTGCAGTCCTGTACCTCAAATTACCTAGAGATAAGAGTCGCATCTCCCGCATCCTTCTTCTCGAAGAGGAGTGGTAATATCCAGCGATGATGATGACCATTTGGAGTTAACGTGATGTATTTCATTTAGCCCGCATGCTCTAACGCATGGTTTCTCTATTCCAATTGTGAAAGGGGGTCTTGCTATTTTCATTTTATGGAGGAAGAAATGTCAAGGAAGAGAGAGAGCTAGAGAGGTGGCAATGCAGAAAAAAAAGATGATTTTTGCTTGTTGACATGATTATCTTTCATGGCGTTTTGAGATGATTTATAAGGGTTTCGATACAAAATGCCCTCTAAACACTCATTAAGCAACCAAATAACTAAAATATAGCAATTTCCAATGCACCGACCATATTCGTAATCTACATTATCGGTCCTCTTTAAAAATCAATTTTTTTGAGAATAAATGTAGCTAACAAGTACTTTGAGGATATTCATTAATTAGTCTGAATTTACAAAATCTACTATTTAGATCATTGGTTCACGGGGTCACTTCTGTTGTCGTAGTGCCGTATTGACTAGGGTTCGAGGCATTGAATCTGGCAAAAGAGAAGGCCATTTGGAGAGGCGAGCTTTTATTGTATAATTCGTATTATAATCAATGACTTTGTCGAGAGTTGTTGAAAGGGCAAAGAACCTATTTTCTCCACTTTGTTCTTTTCTTGCACTCTTCACATGTCGATTGTTCATTTCCGGTGGTTGGCCGACGAGAACAGATAGGCCTAGCTTTATACCATTGCTAGTTGCAAAACTCAAGTAATTGGTCATCCGATCAGTGTCCATCCACCGCTCTCTATTTTGGCAGAACAAGTTAACAACGGAATTAGCAGTTAAGTTTCGATCATGGTGGATCCATTTTTCCAAAAGGGATGAAGAAATTTGACAGCACCCTGTTGTAAAAGCATAAACATGCCTTAGTCATATGAAGAAGCGGATGGTCAAAAAGCAACATGGGGCGTTGAAAACGGGTGCGGCAGAGACGGGAATGATTAATCTTATGCGTGACCTGATTGTAAGTGAAATTATTAAGATATTGATGATGGGTGTGGCATCGGTGAAAGTGCGAGTGAATTTTCGATAATGGTTTTGATATATGGGACGATCATCTTGGGATCTGTTGTTAAGAAGAAGCCATTTAACAGGAAAAGGGGAGAGCTTTAAAAGGCTGTGAAGATAGAAGATAAAAAAGACTCTTACAGGAATTCATACTAAATAGAATAAGGCTTGATTATCGTACTTTATTTTTCGGTTCATAAAAGATTAATCTTATTTTCCTAAAGTAAAAATGTCAAAAGAGCGTCTTTAGTGAGTTAATAAATCTTATTAATTGTTCTAGGAAAACACAAATATCTCTATTCAAAGTATGTGACTTTTTGGAGATGTGTTGGTGCTCAATTTTCAAAGTCTTCTTATATGTATCATTTTTATTTCAGTAGTCTTAATTAATGCTATTGAGACACTCATTAATAAAATGCCTTTCTGAAAAGCCGACAATAATCATAAAAGTGGGAATTCAAAATTATATTTTCTAACACTAATGAGGAGAAGAATAGAAATTCATAAAAAGGTAGATTGTTTCTTCGTTCAATTTTTTCCTAGAATGAGAGTAAAGCAATAAAAAAGACGATAGAATGGCCAGCCTTCAGAAATTTTATTTGACGCTCAACTTTCAATGGGAGGAACTTAGGAAAGGCAGTGAGATTTCTTGGGAAAAATAACCAAAACTGAAAATCTAGAAGCTCGAAAGTTGAAAAGCTCTATCACCATCTTTCCCTTTCCTTTTTTAGGTTGTAGCAATGAATCGCATCCTGAATCAATTCTTGCTCATCGGGTTAAATTCACATCTTCAGCCAAGTAAAATGCAGACCATCCATCCTAAGACTAGGGCTTCATTTGGAAAGTGAGGAAAAGTGGAGTTACTGATAATTTTGATGGGAGATTTTGAAAATTTAACATTTTTTTTTTTTGAGATGGAAGAGGTACGAAAATTTGAATTTTGACAACATTCCTTACCAATTTCGATCACTTCTTGCTCCCCACAAAGCATAAACCCTCACATCTACGAGAAATTACTTCATTTTTTGTTGAATTCCGAGTGATTATACATAGTAAAAAATCACATGGGAGACCTCATGCTTCCGGAGATGCAGGATCCTCGACCATTTCAACACTCGACCTGGACCATCTAGGGTTCATAGAACTGTCCTTCCATGGACTCAGGTCGCCTTGTTGATTAGAGGTAACTGATGAGCAGGCTAGACGATCCAAAACCTAAACCCTCACATGTAATTTGCTGTGCTTGTTTTTTTGCTTCCATCCTCCACATCCTTGACGAATAGGTTGTCCAAACTAGTCGTTGCGAAATTGATGCACTGAACCTGCATCCCATCCGACACTTTTTTTAAATCACTGACACCCTCTTACAAAAACTTAAAATTTTCACTGAAACCGAAAGCAGATACAATAACTAGGAAGCAGCACCCCGTAAAGGACGCACCTCCCAAGCCACGGACTCTTGTACTGGAGTGAAATTTCGTAACTTTTTTAGATTTATCTCTTTTGGGTACACTCCAAGAAGAATAATGTTTCAATTCAGTCCCCCCTAATATTGAATTAAGAATTCCACCTCTTCCTCCCTGTTCTCCCCCGGGATCACCGCAAAGAAAAACTGTGCCTTTGTAATAGACACAACGGTCTTCGGTCACATGGCGCCTCTAGCCTTGTTTTCAAAAAAGTTGAGGGACTTAAGGTGGTCTTGTTCAGTCACTAAATTCCATTAACTCGTACCTGCTCTCTCTCCTTTTCAAGATTCTTGCAGTTTAAATAAAGGGTGACTGACTTTTGATCTCTTTTGAGTTTTAGTGTTGGAAAAGTTGTAAAGGGTCTGCGGCTTTTCTTGGCTTGGGATGGGGAACTGCTCAATCAAAGGGGATGCTGAGAGGAGCCCCTCCACCAAGAAGAGCGGCAACTTCCGGGTGCTCACCGATGCTGGGGTGGTCGTCGAGTTCCAGGGCCCCAAGATAGTCCAGGACGTGCTCGATCACTACCCCGGGTACGGCGTCTACAGGCAGGGCCGCGCGTCGTCTCAGTTGCCTTGTGATGAGCGTCTTGCTGGCGGCCAATTGTATTACCTTCTTCCACTGCAGAAGGAGCAAGGGCAGGAACCAGGCGTGCAAAATGAGTGTGAATTAGAGGTGAAAGAGGATGTCAGCCCGGCTGCTAGGTCAGAGGGGAGATCTTTGGTTGCCGGGTCGGATCTCGTCGAGAACTTTTCTGGGGGACTGGGCCCAGCGATGGAGGTGCTGCCGCGGGACGGGAACGGGATGTGGAAGGTGAAGCTGGTGATGGATACAAAGCAGCTGGAGGAGATATTGTCTCAGCAGGTCAATGTGGAGGCCCTGATAGAGCAGATGAGGATGGCCGCAAGTTCGGCTACCCTCCCGCCGAAGAGAGCAAGGGGTTCATGGGGGGTCGGCTGGAGGCCAGCTCTTTCTAATGTGTTCAAAGTGGGGTTTGATGATGGGAAGTGAAAGCAAGCAGAGAGGGCTTTGGCTTGACAGCCTGCTCAAGTGGGAAGGACTAGGGAAGGTGTAGTGAGTGACTTTCTAGTATCCATGTGAAACGGCATGATATGTCTGATTATCATGCGTGTATATACTGATCTTTAGCTTGACTTACCATTCCAATTTTGGGTGGCAACTTTGTAACTTGAGTGATCTGGATTTTGGCTTTCATGTCTCTCTTGAATTTCTTAGAGTTTGGACCTTTTCTTTTTCCAAAAATCATGCACCATATGCACTATTGTGCCCTAAGAAAGATAATGGGCAAACATAATCTCTACATGACTCATCAATCAGATTGGGGGCTTCTGGCCAGGAATACATTCCCAGAATGCTATCTTGAAAGTGAGGCTAAGCTTAAGAAGATCTGAAATAACGAATATTAAATTCAGAGCGGCCAGAAACATTAACCAAAACCGACTGGAGGTGGGGAGAGCATACGAGAACTCTCAATACGATTAGAAAGACCTAACTCACAGCTCACTTAATCGAAAGGGATGCTAGTAGATTCCTGAATTCATAAAATCTTGGTTATTACCAAGCTGATAAATAAGTCTTATGCTGCATTATTATGATGAAACATCGTTGCACTTGGTGAAAATATGAGACAGCACCACGGATATTGAGTTGATGCAAAATTTGACATCAAGAAAACAACTAAACCCCGCAATCCAGAGCTGGATCTTGGTTAGATCACAAAACTCAAACAGTTCAAGATGTCCAAGGCTCTAGGATGGTGCCAATGTATTCAAAGGAAATCAACTCTCACATGGCGTTTGACTCCAGCTTCTTGATGGCTTTCTCTACAGCAGGTACATTCTTTCTTAAGACAGACCATTGTTCCTCTGTCAAGCTTATGCCTGAAATGCAACAAAAAAATAATTGTGAGTTCAATACCATGCATAGAAAGAAAACTACGAGGAGGACAGGTGTTTTATTGCAAACTTGCAAGCATTAAACAGTGATTGCTAGTGTATGAGGACACAAGCTAGTGAGCTAATGGCAGAAAAAGCAATTCAGAATAATCCAACCGTATAAATTAAGTAGATCGAATCATTTGGACCGAGGTTCCTCTTTTCGCATACTGTTACCATCTCTTAGAACCCATAACTCTCATATAAGAGCTATAAAGCAAAATTCTATTAGACAGGAAATAGAAAAGCAGCTTTCTTTTTTAAACATAATCACTCAACACCTTTGGGCAGTGTCTCAAATTCGAGAAACTCGGAAACTTCATCTGTGGAGTGAAGGTTGCAGTGAGTAGTGTTAAGAGAAATCTCTTTTGCTGCTTGATTCTACAAAGCAAATACTAAACAATAGGTGCATCTGTTTTCATATGCGATACTGATCACCATGGATCAAGCTCCAAACTTCGTAATTGCCTAAGCTTTACTCTCCTGCCTAAATGATATGCAAGGCTCTATCAAAGCAATCTCCATGGTACATCTGATAGAAGTGAGAATGACCAAGGCTCGTTGCTAGAACATGATGCAAGACCAATACTAAAATGTTGAAAAATAACTTGATCCTGCAGAGGCAAAGAGCAAATAAAGATGACAACCTATTGATGCTTCAATGTCATCACCTCACATCTCAACCGCACGTCATCAGGGTAAATTCTAATTGCAAAAACTTGCACGATCGCACAGATCTGTTTAACACCTTTAATTATGAAGGCTATCAACAATTTGAAGCGAATTAGTACACTGCAGTAGTTACAAATAAGAATCAGCAATCCAATTCAAAGGGTTTGGGTATCACTGATCCTCATCCTTTATTCTGAGTCGAATGATTCAAAAACACTCTAGAGCAGAGATGAAAGTTTCCGCCTGTACCAGTGAGCTAATCATCCAACAGATTCAGTACCAGTTCCTTACACTCCTAGCTCCATACATTATTAAGAATTTGGAGGCAACTGAATATCTTTTCTATGGTTCAATTTCTATTTCTTTTCAAATCGCGCTGTGCTAACAACTTATGAACCCACTTGAATTCCAACCCCACAGGTTATTAAGTTTCACTGATGATCCCTTCTGATGGAGCCATGTTGAGAAGTCAAAGATCAACTTTAGTCTTTTCCCCTAAGCAGACAATATAACTATCTACCTTGCAATGCTAGTGAAAAAAGGGCAAACCAGATACAAGCATAAAAGAGGCACTCTCTGAGATGTGAAGCAGAAGAAGGTGAATAGCTACGAGCAAGAATTTACCTTTTGAAGTAGGGAATTCCTTGCCTCCTTTCTTGAAGTACTCCCTAATTGAGAGAAGGGGTTTGCCTCGAAACTCTTGCATTGTCGCCTTTCTCTTTTCTGATAACTGCATCAAAAGAACCCAAAAATATCAGCAACGATCAAAGCAAAACAAGCCACCGACCTTCTCTAAAGCAAAATACATATTGTAACACGGTTTCCCCCATTAAAGTCAGAACAAAATCCATGCTCTAACTCCTAATAACTTTCCAAAGATCCATTTTTCCTTCTCAAGTCGGGGATATCATTTGTTTAGCCACAATTAGTGACCACTGACACCTGACTACATTGTCGTTAAAAACATTAAACCAAGATATACAGACATTAAGGACACAAGCACTTTTGTGAGGACGGCAAATAAGCTTCTTATTGGTGGAAGGAGATCACAAGGATATAAAGAGCATATAAATTCCAAATGAACGATATCTAACGCCCCTCTCACATGCAAGCCTGATAGACGCCCGGATGAATGATATTTAACGCCGAACGATATTTAGCGCCCCTCTCACGTGCAAGCCTGATTAGATGCCCGAATGAACGACAGTTAATGCCCCTCTCACAAGTGAAACATACTGGGACACAACCTGGCAGTTCTTTTGATATGATCCAATCCGAAAGTTCAAATTTTTACGAGGAGACCACATGCATACATAGACAAGCGACATGGATACTTTGATAACTTGCATTAACTTTCCACTACACAGCGGATCACATAAAACCCTAGATAACCAAAATCGTTCTCAAATTCTGCAATTCACATCCCTCCACACAGAACACATCCCAAATTCCTCAGCAAATCACCTCTTTCGAAACCCCCCTTCTCTGCGCTCTCACGCACTTCCGCAGCAACAAAACAGAAAAACTCAACAAACAGCAATTCCAAAGAAATGGGTTAAAGCAAAAAACGAAAAGCAGAATCGAAGGAAAGCAAGAACCTTGCAGATGATGAGGTCGCCGTCCTCAGTGTACTCCGCATCCCCGCCAGACTTCTTCCCGGTCTCCTCCTCCTCCTCCTGCTCCTCTTGCTCTTCCCCCTCTTCCTTTCCCATCGCATTCTGCTCCTCCCTCGCCTTCTGCTCCTCGAGGAAGGACTCCACCACTTGCCTCACGATCGCCTTGTACTTGGGCTGGGACAGGTCCATGCCGAGCCGCTCGGACGCCAGCTTCCGCACCTTGTACTCGGTGGTGTTGTTCATGTCCGATTCCTCCAGCACCTCCCGCACCGTCGTCCCTATCCTCCGCCCCACGTCAGAATCCATGGCTGCTGGTTCTGCAACAACACTTTCTCCAACCGACCCTGAAAATCTAAAGCTGCCAACAAAGAAGGAGAAAGGAGCGTGCTTTGTCAATTTAAGGTACGAGGTTTGATAGAGTCATTACTTACCCATTTGAGGAAATTTAGATGCCGATTATATAGAACTATGGAAAAAAAGAGGTAATTTTCTTCTTTTGCTAGTAGAAATTATGATACTTACATGACTACTTGTGGAAAGTTCGTTAATTTTTGCAGTTTTCCAATCGAGAAAGGAATTTCCGAGCCAATAAATTATTTGTTTTAAGGGGGGGGGGCGGGGGGTGTATTTAAGGGCCAATATGCAGGTCTTTTTTGTCATCTTTGAAAAGGTATGGTAATCTTAAAAAGTCTAAAAGGAAAAGATAAGACCATCTTAAAATATTATGTTGTTCTTAACGAATTTGAGATGGTATACTTATTGGGGAAACTTGAACATGGCCAACCCTAAGAGAATTTTGCAGCTTAATCCTTAACTGAAACTAGCCTAAATGGTCGGTAGTCGAAATAAGATCCGTTTAAGGCATAAGCCAAATTGAAAGCTAAGGAAAATCAAGAGAGGGAGAGAGAGATTATGTGGAGGCTTAGGTTAAGTGGGATGGTTATACTTCTAGCTATGTTAACATTGCTCATTCCATGGCTAATTAGAGAGAGCACTCGGCGTATGTCTTCTTTCAGAAGATGGTGGTCTCAAATTGCTGAAGAAAATATCTCGACTTCAATAACAATCATACTTTAGTCATGTCGGACTGATGTGCACGTACCCTTTGCATTGCTCTTTTCTGCTTAGTGGGATTATCCACCTCCTTCACTTCATGACTCATGTAGAATCGACATTAACTCGAGTCAAAATATTTAAGACCTATTTAAGCTTAAGTAAGCTGGGTACAACTGATGCTGTCGGAACTTGGAAGCCCACACATATAAAGATCAAATTAGAGGCGTAATGATAGAGCTACCAGCATTAGAATAATGAAACTAGAGCTGAAGACATTGGATATATAAGACATGTAGGACATACAGTTCCATGCAACTTAAAAGCACCATTAATATCATGATCCGCATATTTTCAACCCATATTTGGCATGTAACATAGCTCTCATTTGATTCACGCCAAACTTGACCAGTATGTTCATCCCTCAAAAATAATCTCATTGCTATCATGTATGTACTTTCACATGTTGAGCAAGACTATACAGAACAGAACAAGAAGAAACACTGTCACATGGATGGGAAAGCAAGACAGCCTTCATGTACCAGACTCACCCACAGAAAGGTTGGGGGGAAAAATTATGGAGTACCCCTTGACAAAATCATAGATAATCTTTCCTTTTTTCAAATCCTTTCCTCCTACAGACTAGTTACCACTATTTCTCCAGCGACCGAGATTATGATCTTCATTCTCAGCAACTATCCATTCATCCATGAATGTTTTGTTGATCCAAGTCTCCATCAATAAGCATCACCGAGCTATGGTGGTGTACCATGTACCACCGTCCATTATGAAATTCAAAGACATTAGTCATGTTAAAAGGCCCAGTATCCATGTCAACAAAAGTTTTCATGGAGACCCAAGCCATGTCTCTCAGCACTCGGACACGAACATCACGGACCTGGAAGTCAACCCCTTGCTCCCAGTTAAATGCAAGTTGCCAACTTTGTATAACAGCATTGTACCTGTAAACAAGTGTCAGCCACTTCCAATTGTGTAAACTATGGTTTTACCAGCCCACTAGAAAGGAGATGCAACGTAGCTTGACTTTGGCCAAACAGCTAGAAACTTATACAGAAAGAAGGATTATCAACCTGTTTAATCTTTATCAAGAAAAGGCACGAGATATGAGAGGACATCATTAAGCTCAAAACACAGAGGCTACCCTGATGTTATGAATTCAGATTGAGGTGCACAGCACAACCGCAAAGTGCGGTAGGTAGATCAGATGGGAGCCTGAGCAGTCATGGGAAGCAGACTAGGAAAGCTAGCAACAGGGTCAAGCTATCAGACCAAGGTAAGTGAATGATTAAATGCCTTCTCCAAATGGAAAGACTAACAAAAATCTTACATACACAGGGAAAAGAACAAAAAGGTTAACAATAACAAGCATGCATGTCCACACCTCATGTCTCCTTTAATGGTGAAACCATCCATGAGGACTAATAAGAAGTTATCAACATTAATGAAGAAGAAAAAAGAACAAAAGCATGTGTTTGATCAGAGACTTCCAATTATTGCTTTCAATATATACATGAAAATGCTTGAAAAATAACTTTGGCAGTCTGCCTTGCTTCTTCTCAACTTTCTGGAATCAGACATCAATTTTCTGAAAACTAAGAATGACATAAGTTTTTTCTGATATTATCTAGCAGAACGAAAAGGAAAAGAATTTCCGAAGATGACAAAAATGACCTGCATTTTTAGGTATCATACTCCGCCAGTAAGATAATGTGCAGACATTTCAAACAGTTGTTTCCAACTGAATAATTACTACATAAGATACTTCACAATTATTGCGCTATTTCTAAGTTATCAAATATCCATCATTCACAAAATGACTTCATGGGGCTATATTGACTGGTAAAGAGAGACACCCAACCTTCATATCAAGAGAGTACATGCCGACTCTAAGACTCCACAATCCAAGTATAAAACAAAATCTTAGCACACGTTGGAATTCTGAAGATATAGACAGGAATTCATACCCGGAAAAGAGTTCCCCCGAAGCATGAACACACTTGACATAATCTGCATTGAGCCAAAGGCGGCTCATTGATTGAAGGGACCTCTCCCTGATGATGTTAAAGAATTCTAAATTAATATTCACAATAGCCCTTGTAGCCGCATAGTAGGCTTTCCACCCATTGACTGGTGTGACACCATCTTGCTCCAGAGTAAAATCCTGAAGAAATAAAACGAAGGCATAAATATTTGAATAAAGCAGAGAATAATTCATTTTTTTTGGATTTTCACTTTGATAAATGAAACAAAAAGGTTCTAAGCATAAACTAAGGTACTTTCCATCAGAATTCAAAATCTAGAGATCAAGGTCGAGAACAAAGGAAGAAAATATACACTCTGATAACTTTGCCACTCCCGAAACCTTTGCATGTAATCAAGTACGGAACACATCATATCGCTTCAGTTAAACACTAAACCCTAAAACCAAAATTATAAGCAATTATATAAAGTTTGAATGGGACATAGAGGTATCAGTACAGTGACAGAACAAAAACTTATGCAGGGTCTATTGCAACAAACTGAGCTGATAGGAATGTATGAGACCGTCATCAGTGCTGCTTTTATGGTCCGAACTTGATCAAAAACATACCAACGAACCAAAATCGTGAAGCAAAACTCTATCAACTACTTTGCTTCATTATGTCAAAATTAACAAGAATATGAGCATATGAATGACATTAAAGGCAGTATAAACCAATTGCACAAGCCACGTTGTAACATACAATTGTGAACATCACATCTTAGATTACCAGTAATAAGAACTAAAAGAATTCTAAAATGACCTAACAGCCCACAGTTAGTGCAATATCAATAAAGGACGCATCATCTACTCATGAGAAAACATTGGAATGGTACATGCACAAAAGAGATGCGCATGGATACACTTAAATGTTTTGATACAAGTTAGAATGTACAGGTTTTTTGCTAGTGTATTTTGCACCAGTAACTACGGCATTTCCTCTGATGAGGTAATGTGACAGCTATCTCTCGTGAATGATAATTCTCCTCCTAAACCACTAACTCTCCTAACTTTACATACTTCTCTAGAGTCATAAATTTCCTAAGGAAGTTTCTTAATTTCGTAGTAACATCTACCAAATCATAGAAAACTACTGATAACAGAAAGAAGCCCTTCCTCCCCAAGACATGGAAGGGCCTTAGGAGGAAAAATGATCATTCATGAGGTATAGCTATCATATAGGGTATTATGATTTATTTTTTCTCCCACTACAACAGTCTTTACTTTCTTCCGTGACTTGGGGAGGAAGGGCTTCATTCTGTTATCAGGTGTTTTCTATGGTTTGATAGGCATTACTACAAAATTAAGAAAATCCCATGCTGAAATTTATGACATTAGAGAAGTACGTAAATTTAGGAGAGTTAGTTATCTAGCAAGAGAATTATCATTCGTGAGGGATAGCTATCAAATATGGTATAATAGTCTATCATTTAGTAGGAGTTACTACGAAACTAAGACACTCCCTAAGGAAATTTATGACATTAGAGAAGTACGTAAAGTTAAGATAGTTTTTAGGAGGAAATTTATCATTCACGGGAGGTAGCTATCAAATATGGCATAGTAGTTTAGTTTTGCTCCCACAATGGTGGTTTTTGGTTTCTTCTATGACTTGGGGAAGCTTCTTAATATTGTAGTAACGCCTACCAAATGATGAAGAACTCCCGATGATGGAAAGAAGCCCTCCTCCCCAAGTCACAGAAGAAACCAAAGACTGCCGTAGTAGGAGTGAAACTAAACTATTCTACCATATTTGATAGTCACCTCTTGTGAATGATAATTTTCCTCCTTTACATACTACTCTAGTGTCATAGGTTTCCTTCAGAAGTTTCATCATTTTGGAATAACTTCTACCAAATTACAGAAAAATCTTGATAACAGAAAGAAGCCCATCCTACCCATGTCATAGAAGAAACCAAAGACCACTGTAGTAGAAGTAAAACTAAAGTATTATACCATAATGATAGCCATCTCTTGCGAATGACGATTTTACTTGTATATCACTAATTCTCCTAACTTTCCGTGGTTCTCTAGTGTTTGCGAATGATAATTTTCCTTGTAAATCCCTAATTCTCCTAATATTAAGTACTTCTCTAGTGTCATAAATTTCCTTAGGAAGTTCTAAATTTTGTAATAACACCTACCAAGCCATATAAAACTCCTGACAATAGAAAGAAGCCCTTCCTCCCCAAGTCACAGAGGAAACAAAAGTCTGTTGCGGTGGGAGCAAAACTAAACTATCATACCATATTTGATAGCTATAGGAACGATAATTTTCCTCCTAAATCACCGATTCTCTAATTTTACGTATTTCTGTATTAATTTCGCAGTAACGCCCACCAAACCATAGAAAACGTTTGATAATGGAAAGAAACCCTTTCCTCCCCAAGCACGCAGAAACCAAAGACTGCCGTAGTGGGAGCAAAACTAAACCATTTTACCTCATTTTATAGCATATGCTACACAGGATCATTGAGAAAACAAAGAGTACAAATTCATAACTTCTTAGAGAAGCCATGGCAAGTTCCAAGTTCCAACTCCTATGAAAAGTACAAATTCTTGTCAAATTTGATACTTTAGCTCCATTTGACAACTCTTCTCAGCTTACATTTCTAAAGCAACTACATTCAGAAACCCAAGCAAACAGCATGCTATAAAAAATAATCCAACAGCTAATACACATGAATCCACTTTCTAACGCTAAATTCTACAAACCATCTGCGAAGACGAATCAAAACCTCACCTTATGATAGAGCGCCTTCCAGGCATTGTCATCGTTAGCCGCCTTCCGCATTAAGGAATTAGTCATTGAAAGCCGGCACAGGCTCGGGTAATCCAGGTAACTCAGCGCGTGCGTCGTTATCTCTGGCACGAGCTGCTCCATCATCGAGGCGCCGCTCTGCCTCTCCGCAGCCGCAACCGCCGCCGCGGCAGCCGCGGCCGCCTCCACGGCGCCGGCGCCGCCGTTCACGTACGTCGCTCCGACGGCCATCGGGGCGGAATCCGAATCCGGCGCGCTCGGGCCGCAGGTGCACGCGCAGGCGCAGGCCTTCGAGCCGGCCGGCTGCTTGTTGGATGTGGCGGAGGAGGGCTTCTTCTTCGATTTCAAGGGGGCGAGGGCGAGGAGGAGGCCGGCGAGGGCGAGGAGCAGGCAGAGGGCGGTGGCGACGCCGGCTACGAGGCGGGGACCGGAGGCGAGGGAATCGGCGGCGAAGCTAGGCTGTATCTCCATTCACAAGACATGAAAGCCGCAGCAAACATGAAATGAAGGGGGAAAATATAATAAAAAACCCTAGACGGAGACGGAGCCCTGCCGGAAATGACGAAGAGGGCGCGGCGTCGCGAGGGATCTTCGAGGGAGGAGGCGGAGGCGGAGGAGGAGGAGGGTTTTCTCGCTCCGGCGAGGGCTCGGGCCGGGGCTCGGTGGCCCTAGCGAGGTTCGAGCGGCGGACGGCCGGAGCTAGCCGGCGGCGGCGGCGGCGGCGGCGGCGGCGGCGGCGGCGCGGAGGAGGGAGGAGGAGAGAGAGAAGGAGGAGAGAGAAGGAGAGAGATAGGCGACATTGGAGAGAGCTGGTCCGACTCGTAACTGACCTGGGAAGAGGGACCCGAACGCGTTCCTGGTCAGAACCGTAAATACCAGGAACTTGGAGGGTAATTTCTGCCGTTGCCATTTTCCTTTTTCTTTTTTTTCTTTTCCTTTTCTCTTCTTTTTGTTTAAGGTTACGTCAATCAATGATCAATACTAGCGTGAAGAATGTGGCCTAATGGAATACTTTAGCAAGGGTAGAGAAAAAAAGAGATTTATCTTTTTTTCGTGCCCAATAGAAATTGTGATTTGATTTGGAGATACTGTCCTGTTAGAGATTTAGAAAGAAACACGAATGCGGCGATGGGATTTTACTTTCTCAAAGAATCATATCGAAAAATGATACAATATTGATATTGCAAGGTAAAATATCAAATCGGAAAATTTGATTAATCAAAATACTCCAATGGAGTGTGGATAGACTCGACTTGGAGCAACCCTTCCAGCATGGGTGAATTCTAATATATTTTTATTATTTATTTTTTAAGATAGAGGTCAACAATCTCTAGATAAAACATATAGGAGAAAATCAATGCTTGATTTAAGGAGCTAAGTATCGAGTATTGCTTAGTAAATTGAGCATAACTTTCTTTAGAAGGCTCCAAATAAGCATCAAACTTGCCGAATAAGAAAATTGACATATCCAACTTTCTAATCATGTACGGTGAGGCTTAATTTATAAGAAAACAAAAATAAGAACTCCTTTATCTAAAGGTACCACCAGGAAAAAAAAGAAAAGAAAAGTGACTTTGAAAATTCCGACAATAGAACTGTACTCGTCCCGTGGCTGGCTACCCAGCAAATTGAAATTGGCTGTTGAAGCATGTGATAATCAATGTTATCAACTTGATTTATAATGATTGAATAAGACCAAATCCGCCGACGGGAGTACGTGTCACACTCATTGAGTATTTTCTTTTCTTCAATAATAGTACAAATTTCTAAGCTATTACTCGATGCTCTCTCCTGCCCAAAAGATAAAAATTTTGATGACGCAAGTCGTGTCGCATGTAGTTTTGTACTAGAAAATTAAATTGATGCGCTTTTAGCCGCTGACATAGTGTATCACTGATCAAAAAGTCATTCGCCAGTGGTACCAATGTCCCGCCGACATGTGCTGATTTCGGGTTTATGGTGTCCCGTGGTTTGTACTTTACGCTAAAATTGATTTTCCTAATCAATTTACAGCTTTGCTTTTTTCTGATTTTCATCAAGGTTTCTTTTTATTATGCTACTAAGGTCCACAGATTGTAAATCCTTCATCAAATCAATTGCTATATTTTCCAGTGTATGACGGCATTAACGATTGGTCATGCTGTTCTCATGGAAGTCTGAATCTCATCAACGTGGAAGCAAAAGGATTAGCAAAAAGCTTCCCAACAGAACCATTTCTGAGAATGAGAGCTTGTAATTACATGGGGAAAGAAGTCCTATCCAGAGCTGAAAGAAGTCAGGGACTAGCTGTAGAATAAGGGGATACACATTGTCATGCTGCTGCTAAGTAATATCAGGAGCCACCCTCGACTCGTGTGGACTGCTCTGTCGGGGCGAGAGGGTCGAAAAATTAAGGAGGGCCGTGCCGAAACTAGCTTGAGAAGCGCGCAGCAGAAGAAGAAAAAACTCACGGCCATCACGGCGAGCTCCTTGTTCTTCAGACTCGCCTGATCTCTAGAGACATTCTGGATGTCCAACCTGTAATGCCATCAGTGAAAGGATCAATAAAGTGAGGAGAGGATTTTGATGGGTAGAATTCTGGAGACTCTGAAAAAACATGATCACAGTATCAAGGCGACATTGGGTAATGCGGACAGGGAAGTCGGGAGAAAGAAGAGAAAAAGATAAGAGAGAATGGGAAAAATCAAGAGAGCCCACAAGAAGGGGAAATTGAAGTGGTAGAAACTTCGGCGGAAGTTAGATTCAAGGTGAAGGGAGGATGGAGTGTATAGAAAGCAAAACACTATTTCAATTCACAGGGCACATGTACAAACACAACCAAAAGCAGGATCTTAAACAGTCTTCTGAGTCAATGAAAAGAGGGACATGTATTCGGTTTGGTAACGTAAACAACATAGGACTTCGAAAAAGGTCTGGATGCATACACCTAAAATAGGTTAGACTTAATAAAGTCAGGATGATCTAGCACTATTAAATGAGACAGAGTCTTTGCAACTACAAGGGAGAAGTGAAAAGTCAAGGGGACTGGTCACAGCAGATGGCTCTAATCAGGTCCATACACAAGTTACTCCTGAAAAAAAGTTGGGGTCAGTTTTCTTTCCTTGATGCCGTATAAGTTTCGGTTTTAATGCTAAAAAGCAAGACAAAGAGGAAACCAAGCAAAATCACAAGAAATCTAACCTCAGCACGGTGTTTTCTTTACTGAGCACATCCACTTGTGACGAGACAACAGACTTCCATAACACAAGATCCTTATGTCCTTTTTCCTTCAGGAAGCCAAATGTTAGACAAATAAGGTGATTGAGAGAGAGAGAGAGAGTAGCTAAGGAGCAGATAAGCTATACCATAAGTTCCTTCCACTCCAGGAGATCTCGAATCTCTAATTTTCTTTTCTCCACAAGGACCAACATCGCAGATACCCGTTTCTCGAGTTCGGGGAACATGTCCCCTTGCCGTCGGTTCAATTCTTTGACATACTCCTCCAACAACAAGAAGTTCTGCTCAAGAGAGCGAACTTTCTGCATCAGGATTTTAAGAACAGTGTCACCAGGAATTCTGCCATTTAGCATTTGCCTCACTTCCTCAATGGGATCAGGAACATTTCTTGTAATGTCACGATCAGTTGCCTCATGAGCTTTTGCATTTTGTGCTTGATCAAAAGCTTCAGTTGCCACCGTGGCTGTCTCAACCGTATTTTGACTTCTATCACTGCTATTAAGTTCCACAGGAACTGAATCATGTCTCGGCAGGCTTGTTCCCGTCACATTAGGCTTTGCAAGATCACCTTGACTAGGTTCTTTAGAAGGCACAAAGAGATCTTCGAGCATCCGCTCTATTGCATCGATTCCATTCACCTCCATGACGCTTAGCGTGCAATAGAACTCTGATCCGTAATGACTAAGCAAATTCAATTTCAAGTACCTCAACCATTTCGGCTCAGGCAGCTTGAAGGTTTGAATATGCTTCACGTTTTTGGCAACGAACTTGCCCAGTGGGGCCCATGTTTGCGTAGGGTAACTCAAACTTCCAGACAACTCGAATTCCTTAAAATTGGAAGAGTAGTGCTCAAAGTTTGCGATTTTGACTGCATCGACCAGAGTTTCCTCTGCAAGCTCAATCACAACAAACTTCTCTTTGATAGAACAGGGGTTTCTCAAGTACTTGTCATGGTCTTTTCCGAGTATGTTGGTTGCTCCTTTCGCTTCTTTGTTATGAGCAAGAACCTTGGCTCCCTTTGATGCAGATGCATAGTTGTACTCGGTTCCATCCGGTTCAAGCCGGTGTGTAATGTTGGCAAGCCAAGTGGGTATTCCCAACTCCTTTTCTCGCCTTCTCGAGTTTCGAAAATCATCAAGATTGAGATAAGAAGGACTCGGCTGGTCTGGTTGACGTGCTTTTCTTCCTTCTTCTGATTGTATTTTACATACTGGAGCAGCATAACCTAATAAGTGCCAAAGGACTTCTTCATTTACGTTGATCTTGGGAAGCGGATGCTCAAAATCCCTGCGTTCTCGAGGGACATTCAACCGGTCACAAGCTGTACGCCTTGTGGATTCTGAATTCAACTGATTTGCGCTACCAGTGCCGATGAAATATGCACTTCCGTAAAGCTTACTGTTCTTGCAAACACCTGAAAAGGGGAAGCTTCAATTTAGCTAACTGCAGGACAAATATGATCAAACGACAACAATTTAACACTCGGCCCGAAAAAGAAAACAGCAGAGGACCAATTTATTTCCGAAAGGTCATCCTGCCCCAGAAACAATGGGCCTCCAATTCACTAGTAAATATCTTGAGTAAGCATCATCAGCAGGAAAGAGCAGACCAAATCTTGAGAACAAACGGGCACCAAGAATGGGAATCTGAATGTATTCTTAAATGGTAAACTTCAAGGAAAAATCAGATAAATGAAGAAAGAAAGCATCTTTTTTGCGCTACTCTATTCAAAATTAGAAAGAACTGATCTTGACTCATCCCCATTAAATGGCACATGCGCAAAACTCATTAAACTCAAGAGCAACCACCTCACGCACAGTTCAAGAGAAAGGAGCGAACTTTATGACGGAAACCGGGCAAATTCTTCACCTTTAGTCCCCCGGCCAAGCCCGGGTTCGGCGTGGGAAAAGAAGACGGAGCACCAGACCCAGAAGAAGATCAACGACGTCGAGACGAGCTGACGGGTCCTCCTCCTTCCGCCGCTGCACTCGCATTCGCCGCCCTCGCTTCGGGTCCCGTCGCTACCGCGCTCCATGCGGCCGGACATGATCATGGCTCATCTGGGCGAGCGCCGGAGCGGAGGGAACGACGACGACGACGACGACGACGACGACGGGGCGAGGAGAGGAGGAATTCGTGCATGTGGGTTTCCTCTGCTTCTCCTGAACATACACGTATGGAAAGCGACAACAGCCATCGTTTTGGACTTTCCTTAGGAAGGAAGGAGGCCGGGCAATTATTTGGGGATTTGGTTAAGTGAATTTAATGCGCATTTTCGATTTGGCTTGAGGTTCCGCCATTTTGTTCGGGTCGTTTTTTTCCACCATGTGATTCGCGTGTCTATTTCGGGACCAGTTCTAAAGCGGAAACAGCTTATTGACTGTTTGGTATGTATGAAGGAATAGGGCATTTTTTCATTCTAATGTTTGGTACGTGAATGAGGTGGAATGCCATCTACCACGCAGGTTTCGTAATTGGTTTCTGGACCATAATAAATCTTAAGATGCTAATGAAATATAGTTTGTAGCTTTTGCAATGACTTTTTATTAAATTATATATGATTAGAGCCATGAACAATTCAAATATCTTTATATCAAGAATGGAATCAAATTCAGACAATTGCACAATTTCCAATATACAAACTTGTGTTGCACCATATGGAATCGAAGATTAAAAAGTAAAATTATGTTAAATTTGGTATGCGCTTAAATAAGTACCTTAAGAATACTTGTTTAACATAACACTCTCATTAAATATAGTCAATAAGTTTCATGGCGTTGGTTAACATCATCCTTAACTATTTAACATGGTTAAGAGTTCCTTTTTCTTTTTCCTACCTTGGGATAATGACTAGAATATCTAACCGTGCAAGAATTATAGAACAGCAAACTTGGTCGCCTTCAAGATAATGACTTCCATTGACAGTAGCTATTATCTCGCCAGCAACAACTTTTCGTGTGCAGCTTTGAGGGAACAATCTTAGCACATTTGCTAAGCATTCCCGAAGGCCCCGTGCTTCCAATGCATCTCAACCAGAATCGCAAATTTTAACACCTTCCATATCTCAAATTTTATATATTCCCTCGATCGATATTCATGGTCGTGGCGCATGATAAAAACTCAGTTTCATGGGCAAAAAATTGGGTCATCCTCATTTTCAGCCCTACCTCCAACGAAGGAAGAGCTGCCTTCACTGATAAGGATTAGACTCTCCTGATAGATCGTCCAGTTGTCTATATGTACAATGCCTGGACAAGAACCATGCTGAGAAAGACGAAAGAGAATAGCTGTGAAAAAGCTTCCAAGTTGAGCATGGAATGATGTTGAAATTGTTAAAAAAAAAAGGGCGGGGAGATAAACACGGTTACTACGATGGGTCAGTTTTTCCCCTCTGTTGAGATGCCTCGACGTATTGCTCCGCAAGTCTCTTCACCTTCTCGCCTTCTTTAATGAGGAAGTTGGCATTTTTAGCTTTGTGATGGTATTTCATAACCTTCTCTACAGATTTTGCAACCGCCCAACGATACTGTTCAACTGAGATTACACCGCTCTTGCATAGTGGCCTTATGTGTTCCTTGATGTATGCTTCCACCTGTGCAAAATTGAGACAATTGAATTTTGAATGAGAATTTTCCACATAAAAGGAAGAAAATAGGAAGCTTGGGCACTTGACATGCTAAAGGTAACATCAGATTGATTTCTTGCGAACTAAAAATTTTCCGCAATTGCAGATTTTTATCTGTTTTTATATCATGCTACAACAAACGAGAGAAGAAAGTCAAATGTGACATAACGGTGTCTTCGGAAGAAATAGGGATGGCTAACCTAAACCATTGTTGCTTTCTTGAATTGATATAGTGAACCTCATTATAATGGGATGGTTTCCATACATTGATATTTCAAATAGTTTCGGTTGTTCCCGAACCTTTAATTGTCAGATGGAAACCTTGAACCTTATTTCATGCAAAAAGTATGAGAATAAGAGGAACAAGAGTCATGAATCGAGTTAAGTACCAACCTTTTTCTTTATGGATTCGGCATCATCAGACCACTCTTTGTCATGTTTCTCCCTGTCCTCTTTCTCAAATTTACCATCTTGAGAAATACTACTAGATTCGTTTCTACCAAAAGACTTGTGATGCATCATGACTCCAGCTGATTGTTCTACCTCCTGGCTTGGCTCGCAAGTCTTAACATCTCCAGGAACTGCTATTCCATTTCGAGATTCTGTATCAGTCAGATCACACTCCGTGCCTCCTATTTCCACAGAAAGTTTGTTCATTAAGGGTTCTATATCTGGACCACATAATTCTTCACATTTTCGCACTGAAGGCGGCTCCCCAACATGATCACATGACCATTTATGAGAGTCACTACATTCATTGCCCACATCCTCCACAGGAGATGTTCTCATCCTTGCACATTCACAACACTCAGACAAGGGAACCCCAGAAGGTTTGACATCAAAAGCATGATCCAAATTTTCAGGATTTGAAGACGAAAAAACCCCTTTCATTTTAGATGAACCTTCTTCTTCTTCTGGTTGCTCAGAGACTTTCATTGAACCATTGCCAACATAATCTGTATCTCCCAGGTTATGCTCAAATTGACCATAAATTTCTATTTTAGAATCACGACCCGCTTCGGTAACTTTATCACACACTACTCCAGCTTCTGCAGAGGGATCCATTTCCTCACCTGGGACTCCAATAGTAAGACTTGGAGTGTTTGGAGGAGAATCTGATAGAAGACCAGCAGCTCTTAATGCTACTTCAACCTCTGGGTCGGAGTATTCTTCCGTTCCTTGCTCTGGTTTTTCAGTAGGAACAGCTAATGGAGACGGAGGAGGGGGTTCAATTGTTCCAGAGGACTTGCTATATTCTGTAAAGCGCATTATCTCTTGAGAACATAGATTCAAATAGACAAGCTTACTATTTGACTGATCTGCAGCTTCCCTTTCAATATTGATGGCATCTGCAACAGCCAACTCCGTCTCTGCAGTTCTACATATTGTTTGCAAATTTGCATTTCTCAAGAAGTGCTCGGTCAAACGATACAGCTGTTTCTGCAGAGCAACCATTTATGAATTCAAAAGCTGGACAACCTCCAGAATCGTGTTTAAAAGCATACAAATAACACAACCTTCAGGACTATATTAAAAAAGCAATATTGAACCACTTTGAAATTTGGTGATGAATGAATGCTCCTCTCAAGCAATTCTTTCTCCGTTGAGGATGCAAGTTTTTTTAAAGTTGAATGTCACTCTTATCATATATTAAAAAAAAGAATTAAAATGACTAACTAGTAATTGTTGAATTCTCATTTTAAGAAGATAGCATATTCTAAAACAGTTAAGTATAGATTTCTTCATCTGGCTCCTTCAGTAGTTTACATAATCATGACGGAGAGGTTGAGCTCAAATTCTTACCATTGATCACCCAACTTGATCTCGTAAATATGACAGAACATGTGAGAGATTATCTCTATACAGGGGACACTCATAATAGGATGTAACTATCCAACATGGAACTGTTATTATGTCCATCCTTAAATAGAGAGCTTTAATAGTTTGTTTTCTGAATGCTTGAATCACATACGGTGGCAGGGCCTTGAGTAAGGGCAAAAAATCAATGGTGCAGTGGTTTGGTCTAGGGACAAAGGTAAGAAAAAATTTCCAAATACAAATTCTCTCTCTTCTTATTTATATGTTTCACAGAAGAAAATTAACAAAAAACAGAATGATCCAAATGTTTATGTCTAGTCTGTCTATGAAGACAGCATTAGGCAGTGCATACCTGTCTTACTGACTTAGGAACCTTGTTATGGCGAGTAGAAGCCAAGACTGGTCTCATATCTTTTGGCAGTTGAGCCTGCTCAATACAAATAATTGACTCCATAATCAGTTGCATCTATGCAAAGATAGCACAGCTTAAAGTAATCTCTAGAAGGTTGCACGCACCAACAGTGGGAAATTTCCTTTAGGTATGGCATTGTCTTCATGTTCATCAGAAGTAGCACCTTTACCTGCAGAAGCAGTTTTCCTAGCAAGAATCTCCAGGGCCCACTTTCTTTTATCCCTCTTCAAATCATCCGATTCACTAACCATGTCCTTCCATCTACCACAATTTGGACTATTCATATGGGAAACTGAAGATCGTTCTGGGTGTTTACCAGGTACTTTGGAATCAGAAGCATTGTGTTTTGAACTTGGCACTTTACCATGTTTAGCAGAAGAACCTGAATTATATGCATCCTTATTGGATTCTACGGATTTCACAGCATGATCCACACTCTTTCCCCCGGGGATAATTTGCTCCTTTTTCAGCTCAGAATCGCCTTCAAGATAAGAGAGAGGCTTTATGTCATCCTTTCGAGGTAACACAGAAGTATCTGCTAAATACAACCTAGAAAGGATAGAATCTGCAAAGGGCTGATCAGGCTCCTGCATTATCTCCAAATTCGTTGAATTCCCTTTAAGGAGATCAAGGACTGACTTCAGGGTCTCAATCTTTTCAGGCTTTGTTCCTGTCATGCAACGATTCTTCCAAAATTCGACCGCACAATCACGGTCCCATGCACGTTTTCTTCTTCCATTAGATGTTCCATATATTTTCTTTGTCAAACTTTCGCGTACTTTCCCCTTCTGCAACAGTGACTTCTTTGTCTTGACAGCCAAAGGTGATAACTTTTTATCAGGTTCAACTGTGGGTCCGGCAATCACAGCTCTAAAGGCAGCAAGAAGTTTAGCATCAAAGAGATTTTCCTCAAGATCTTTTGAGGATTTATCTCGAACAGCTTCTCTTATTTCTTTTCTCAGCTTCTGGACCTCGTTTGATGATTCCTTGTCCTTACCAGCCGTCCTCATGATCTTCTTAATCCTCAAGCCACCTGCATTTTCTCCTCTTGCTGAAGGCTTATCTGTGATAGAGGACTTTCGTTCTGTTCCCTTAACTATATTCATTATATCTGGAGGCGTTTCTTGATTATTACTCAACTTATCCTCTACCTCCGCCAGGATGGTGCACTTTTTAGTATCATCAGAAACTAATGTGTCAGTCTGGTCCTTGAAGCAACCAACTTCAACCTCATCTTCCGCCCTCCTTTTCTTTGGGACAACTTCAGTCTCTATCTCTGCTTCGGGTTCCGCAGCATCCCCGATCACAGGCATGACAACACTAAGAAGATAGTGCCCAAAGATTACAGAAAAGTAACTTGAGTTAGAATCTTCATTTCTCATGCCACAAAGATTGTCTCTTAGGCATTATGGACTGGTGCACTTTACCGAAAAAAGATTGTCTCTTAGGTAACGATATCAATAACCGACATGCACATAGCAAACAAAGTACCCAATCACGCATTCCTACAACTATCTGATGGTGAGTTACAATTAAACCACTCCTCAAAGTCATAAAGCAGAACCACAATGAAAAATTTAAAATGACACTTTGACTAAAAATAAGCTGATCGGACTATTTGTCTTCTCATCTTCTCAAAGAAAATTTAAGCACATATACATAAGGTTCTCCCTAAACCAAGAAAAGTTCTTTTCCCATCACATATCTGTGATATAATAAATAATCTGTCAGCAAGTAGCAGTGTTAGTGAAAGGAATGATGACACATCACGATTAATGGACAGTTAACTGGAGAATTTAACCATGAGAGAGAGAGAGAGAGAGAGAGAGAGAGAGAGAGAGAGAGAGAGAGATGGACACTGGACAGGATTGAAAAATAAGAAGCATCATAAGAAAATGAGGCCCAAGTGCCACCTAAAACAATAGACATTTGTGGGAAATTACCAGGAATTCATATGCTGTCTCTTTGCACCAATCTGTATTGCAGGAACTTTTTCAGCACCAGCTGCAGTATTATATACTGAAAACAAATCAATAATAAGAAACTCTAAAAGCAATCCTCAAAAGCCCTAAAGGAGACAAACTTTCCATACCGTCTAGTGCAGAATCTTCCATAAGAGTTGTCTGGGAAACATCTCGACCAGTTTGATTATTAGTTGCATCCTCTGTTTCAATTTTTGTCAGATCAGTGTTTTGACCTACAAGCAGAGGGGGGAGAGAGAACATTGATCATACTTCTACTTGTGAAATTACCTGGTGAGAAAGAGCCAATAGAAAGAACAAGGTGAAAACCAATATTAGACTTACATTCAGATGTCTTCATTCCAAGGTGGGATTCACTAAACAACTTGCCCATAACATCTTGAGAGCCACTAGTACTCGGTTCTTTAGCTGCATTCTCATCATTGCTAGGCTTCAATTCACTGAAAGCAAAGGAAGTGGGGGGCATAACTGAGAAGGTATCCTGTGATAAGGAAAGGGCCACATTTTGTGTAGCTGATTCTGGATCAGTAGCTCTATTTTCCACTGTTTCAGTTTCCACCTTTCTGATATCAGCATCAGAAACTAACACCATGCTTTCCCTTTTTATGGCCTCATCAAATTCAACATTCAAAGGACTCTCATTTTGCATTTCAGTCTGCAGATCTCTTGGAACCATGGAAACAACTATTGCCGTCTCTCCAGCATCAGCAACAGCAACAGACACCTTCCCACACAAGGCATCCTCAACCATATAGTCACAACCCACATTTCCAGGGCACAGGTTGCCAGACTCTTGTAATGAAGCTAACCTTTGATGAGCCACACATCTGCAGAAAACCCCAATGAAATAGTAAATAAAAATGGTGGAATGAAAATAAGGTTTATATGGTGGTATGGTCAGCTAACTAATGTATACTAGGAATGCACTTTTAACATCTTCAAGGGTTGGAAAGATAGAATACAAAGGCAACTCTAGGTTTTATCTAGAAGACAAGTATACCAGCAGTATCTATGCTCAAGAATATACATCCAGTGTCCTAAAATTTTGAGATGTTAAAACCATTTGCCAACCCATGCTTCTCAGCCCACAAACTTCCAAGAGCATAAAAACTCTCAATTAAATTTCATAAACAGGGCTTGAAATTTACAGTTCTTACAGAAGTACTGTGCTAGGATAATTCATTATGAAATAACCTCTACAACTGTCTATTTCTTAGCAAACGAACAAAAAAAATGCAAATATAAGATGAACACTAGGTAACATTCTATTAAATTGCACCTTGGAACCAAAATCACTGTGGATGAAACAAAGGGACAAATGGACTATGATTGATGAGGTGAAAACAACTCTTGCACAAACCTGGGGCATAACCATGTATTCTCTAATGTGCCCTCAGGATCAAATCCTACACAGGAAGCATGATACCTATTTCAATGCAAGTTGAAGATATAGTTAGTAACAGACAATGTAATTAATCAAAGGAAATTGTGTTCTAGGAAAACAAATGAGAACAAAAATAACAAGGGGAAGGATCCACAATTGATCAAACATGCATGTCAATTTCAAGAAGACAATCATTTTCTGTAAGGTGTTTCATACTTCAGAAATTTTACCATGCCTTACACTACAACAGCTTCTAATCTGATTCTCTCCTTCAGTTAATTAAACATGTGCTATGAGCAAAGCATGCATCATTGTCAAAATTAAGACACCTTCAGCAAAAGCCACATTGGATCTAATGTATGTTAAATCCGTTTAGAGAGAATGGAGACCTCCCTAATAAACTGAGTAAGTTACACAACTATCAGATAAGCAATCTAGTGTAAGCATATACCAATTTGTATTTACAAATCAAACGAGTCAGGTTTCTTTCCTTTACCATATGTCACATGAATCGCAAGCAATTGATGTATCAAGATAAGAGTCATCCTCAGCACTCGTTGATCCACTGCGAACTTTGCAGCCATCCCCATCCAAGCAGACAACTGCCTAAAAAATGCCATTTTCATAAGGATGGATTATGAGAAAATAAAAATGCAAACCAAAGACAAATCTAAGACATGAAACTCCAGCTTGTGACTATTTAAACAATTTCTATCGTGATCGTGCTGATGCAAAAGGTCAAATTCTTGTATATGATCGAAATCATTCAACTTGCCAAGGGGGAAGGGGAAGGTAGGACACAATTCTAAGACCCCTGGACCAGTAAAGATGCATGAAGACCTCTTTTTAACTTCTGCTACTCTATTTTAACATAGATAACTCGACCACAGAGGTGTAATTGTCTTCTTCAACAAGTTCACAAACATTCAGAAGCCTAAAAAGGAAGAAAGGTTGGGCCAAGAACATCATATTATTCCACATAAAGGATAATTACATTTTCATCAATGTAGTATGATTGAAAAGACAGAGTATTATTCTTCCCTTCAACGCTCCAATCATCTTCCCTGCATTATTATAATAGGAAAAGACAAGAAAAATAGCACATTAGTTGTTGCTGCATAATCTTTGATTAAAGAAAGATACCAAAGTATTTACTTGAATTTCAATCCTTTCAATTTTATCGACACTTTAATCATCAGTAATTCCAAAAAACTAGCTTTCTCTAGTAACAGAATGATAAAAAGAAAACTGCAATCATATGGAACATTACAGTGACAAGTTAGGTTCTCACTAAAATACTTGTGCAGAGAGATGACATATTAAAGTACCTTGAGACTGGCTCCTCTTCAGACTTGCTGCTTCCAATAGTATCGTATACCTTCAGTTTCAATTAAAGCCAGTATTTAATGTTATATTATCTAAAATCTTTGAAATATAGTCCAAATGACCAGCCAAATGTTTTAAACAAAATGGTGAGATAGAGAATTAGGAGAAAATGCAAAAAAATATAGGGTAGCAAAAATTGGAAAAAAAGAAAAGGCTATAGCCTGAAAATTTAGAGTCACTCACTGGAACACAAGTGATCAACTGAAATTCACTTTGGCAAAGCGGACAAAGGTTGGTGATGGTAGCCCAATTGTCAATACATGTGAAGCAGAACCTGAAAAGCCAACAGATGCATCATGTCAAACTCAAAAAAGTATTGCATTGAATAACATACACAAAAAAAAAGATTGAAGCTCATTCCTATGTCCATATAGATGAATCAAATAGTAATTGTAACATAATAAGCAAGATGGCCGTAATGGCAATGTCTCAGCAGAATAGCAACAGTTCTAATCGTTCTACCATGTTAGTTCCTTCCTTATACAACAAACAGGTTTATCAAGATGCTAAAGGGCATTGTGAATAAGTGTACCAGTGCTGACAGCAGTCTAAGACCCCTCTGTCGATGATGAGATCCATGCATAGCCCACATCTCTCACCCTCAAAATTAGCAGTGTCCTGCATGTGCAAAAAATTATACAACTACTCAGTTAGATAAACATCAAAGCAACAGAAGGCTAACCTCAATTATTTACCTATATGAACATATGTCGAGCACGAAGCAAAGATTCCATAAAGTTCACGTTTTTGACAGGGAATGAATTAAACACAAGTAGAATTAGATATATCAAGCCTCAAGTTCGTTGACAAGAGCCTTTGTTAAGTTTGAGAAAGCAATCAAATAATCAACTTCGCATATACAAGAAGAAATAGCCATTACTCCTCATAGTCTCCTTGACCTTACAGTCGCTTCCGGTCACCAAGAACTAAATTTCCAAAACCATGGTAACGGAAATCTCTTGAGAAAGTAAATTCGTCATAGAGAAGCAGCATTCATTCTTCGAAAGATTCGACTCGCGTATCATCGAGATTTGCACATTCCAAAAGAGATATACATTGCCGCCGCCGCCCCAAGCCGGGAAGCAGCCCAGAAGAGAAGAGACCATTTTCTGGACTCAACCGATTCTTCGCGTCAAACATTCATTCGCCAAAACCAAAATAAGACCACCTACCCGGACCAAATCACGGCACACCAAAGCAACAGAACTTACAGTAACGACGAGGTCAGCTTCGAGGATCTCTTCGTCCGACATAGCCGGCGGGACAAAACCCAGCTCCATATCGTCGAACAACGACATGGGCGCCGGAAAAATCAACACTTTGTAGGCTCGCGTATGATGCCCGGGCGATTATTCGAATCGGAAACGAGATTGGAGCGGAGAAAATTCATGTGATTCAGCTCCGACCAATGCCCTTCGAAACTGATGAGAATTCCGAAGCGAGAAAGCTTGGAACTTGGGGAAGAACACGAGGTTTAAGCTTCGGAGAATTGCATCGGATGATCGCTGCAAGTGGAGATGGCAGCTGAAGAGAGGAAGGTGGAAGGTCCAACGGAGAAGATGGCTTGCGCAGATTGAATTTCCTCGCCTGAAAAGGGGGCCAAAACGAAGGGGAAAAAAAATTCCTTTTCATTTTTCCTTTTATTTAACTTTCTAGATATTTTAGCTGTAATAAAATTGTAAAATACATTCTTACCTTTACCTTTTTGCCTTTGTATCTTTTGATTTGGCTCCCTCTCACTCTCCCTATTCTCCCGCAGCTATAGTGTGAGCTTTGGCTCCAAATTCTTGTATTTTTATCCTTTGCTTAATATATTCTTACCTTTACTAAAAAAGAAAAAAATTATAAAATACAGAAAAAGAATATTATTTTTCGCATTTACGACTTATGGTTCTGCTAAAAAGTAAGAATTTTCAAATATTTCCAATTAAATAATAGTAATTCCAATTAAAAAAATCTACAACAAGCTAAAATGTAAAAATAAATACCTCGAGTGATTTATAGCTCACTTTTTCCGATATTATGACTTTCATAATATTCATTTTTATTAATAGAAAACAATTAACATAAATGTTTTACGATGTATAAAAATTGGCATGTAGAATATGATATCTTTTTGGACAGTTTTTTTAATAGGAATACATCTCGTTTTCAAATTGTAAAGGAAAGGTAATTTTTATTCGATGGTTTTTCTTCTTGTTCCATTTCCGTAAACTCTCTTGACATCTCTAAAAGTGGCAAATATTAAATTAGAGGAGAGAAAATAAAAACTCAAATTAGTTGCAAAAGTTCCTAAATTTATATGTTGGTATCATTAGATACTTTCTGTTTGAGATTTGTGCTGTTTTGACAAACTTATTTCTTATGAGAGTTGTTAAAAACTTGATTTGTATATCCAAAAATGCCAAGAAAATTCATTTGGTGAGAAAAGCACCCACCGTCGTTGCCCAACCTTTCTTATATATCCAAACTGGATCCGACTAGTCTAGACTCTAGCATGCATCATGACAATTTCGCAAAGGGGTCGAAGGCTCTGTCTACTCCCAACCACAACAAATGGCAGATAACATCGCTTCGATCTCCAAACTGAAAAATGACAAGAGGACCGACTCTCTCCCACACACAGAGACAGACAAACTGAAAGCACACCTGTCACTTCCAAACATATGAAATGCAGTAAAAGAAAATGCGCCACGCAACAGGTCAGGCAACATCAGTCCGCACACGAACAATTCAGCACACGGAGAGCAACAGAACTGCGTATCCAATGGCTTGGGCAAGTTCAATCACGTCATCAGATCCAAGCGCATAAGCGACGAGAAATAACAGTCCAACGATACCGCCTATACTAATACTCGTACTTGTAAACTTCGGACTCCAGCTCCAGGTCCAGCTTCCACCATTCGCTGATACTATGCGCCCTCAGGAAACACTTCGGCGGCTTTGAATTGACTGTGAGATTTGCCGATGGGATGAGGTGCAAAGGCTCTACCTGTGCCCCATTCTCGCTCATGAACAGCATTGATCTCACAGAATACTGACTAGCAAAATTGGCGAAATCTTCTAATCCGTGCTTTCGCGTCCACTTTCGGTACTTGAAATAGCCAATGTATCCCGAGCAGACGAAATCTTCCTTATTGACAAACAGTTGAGGAACCCAAGGGGACAAAGCCGCAAAAGAACAGGCGGATTGTTTCCGCTGTTCTGGAGACTGCTTAGCTACTGCCACTAAAGCACGTGCCCCGCTTTTGGCTAAGTGGCAAGTCCGCTTCACTGTCTCGCTCTTGATCTTCTCGGTTGAGACAGATGGATAGGGCGGACTGAAGAGGAGAGACTCGAGATACACTCCCTTTTTGGCCATGTTCTTTCCAGCTTGCAGAGCAATGGCAGACCCCAGGGAGTGGCCAGCTAACCAGACCACCTTAGAATTGCCGGCGGCTGCAACCAAGCGCTCTACCGCCTGCATGGCAGTCTTGCAGCGAGACGAGGAGTGGAGCTTATTCCGGATAAACTGAACATCCAGCTTAATATCTTCATGGAACGATTCTTCCTTGATCAAGGTGCCTCGGAAGGCGACCACAAAACGCGGTCCATCTGCTGAGTGGTTACTGGAGGATGGTGGAGGCTCATACTCGAAGATGGCACCGAAGATAGAAGAGTCAGCCTCATCTACGAGTATGCGCTCCAACTGAAAACCGAAAGTTTCCCACCAAGGAGGTGCAAGAGCCTGGGAACCTTCACCTCTCCCCTGGCGGTCCCGCTCTAAGACATAGGCACCTTGAACCAAAGAAGCAACAACCGACCTCACATGATCTGCATTTTTCCTATGTTACAAGTCCAAAGAAATGTTAGTTTCGTCGGTATGTTTGCTGATAAGAAACTCTGTAGCTAGACTAAGCTAAATACTCATATCATCGCTTCACGCGAAAAGAAGAAAAGGAAACATCGGGCTCGAGAGAAGTTTAAATTGCCATATTTTCGAAAAAGCTTCTCATGCGGTCTGAACTCGGTGTAGAACGAAAGTTGGCACTGCACACGTGGCTGCTTCTGTCCAAAAACTACGAACTGGATGTGGCCATGAACCAAATAGAGTTTTATATCACATGGCAACCGTGGAGGATGAATTTATAATATGTGGTGGATATTGCGGGCAAATAAACACTACGATGAAGTAATCGGAGATATGCGTCCAAGGGGGGAGACAAGTGCCCGTGGCCCATTAGGGAAGTTCGTCCGTTGAGAAACAAACTAACTACAGAAATAGATGGAAGTTATACCATAGATGCACCTTCTTAGTCAGGTTTTTTTCTTTTTCTCTAACTATAAACCACGCTAGTCCATGTTAAGTTATGGAAAAGTTGAATAGCTAGGACAGTGCTTAGCTCTTTGCATGTTTAAAAAGTCCAGGATCACAAGGTAACTAGCTATCGCCAAATAACTGAGACAAAGGTGAAGGGAACTTAAAAGGCATGACTTAGGCCTTTTGTTCTATGAGGAAAGAGAGAATTTGAGGTCTTACCAGTCAACGCGAGTAAGGCTCCGAGGCCCTGAAAGGTAAAAAATTTGATCCTCAAAGGCCATGATCCCACAGGTTCAATCAAGACTTCTCCTTTGTGACCCTGAAAGTAAAAGCTGCTCAGAATGGGAAAAGTACTAAAAAAAAGTCTTAAACCTATTATATTGATATTAAATTAGTCAACCAATTTTAGCCTGCTGGCGTTGACGCGGACACTGGTTGGTGGCGAACCATAACGTGGCAATTTTTAATATTTTTTTATTTTTTCAGAGTCTTTTATCAATTTTTTATTTTATTTTATTTTTTCCCTTTTCCTTTTCTTTTATCTCGCGGGCCACCACGAGTATAGGTCAAGGAGGAAGAAGAGAGAAAAGAAAAGAAAAAAAAAAAGAAAAGGAAAAAATTAATAAAAAATTGGAAAAAAATAATTAAAAAATTGCCACGTCAACATTCGACCACCGACCGGTGTCCATGTCAGCATTGGCTGACCAAAATTGATCAGATGAACTAAATTGACACTAACGTAAAAATGTTTAGAACTGAATCGATTCAATTGAAAAGTTTAGGATTAATTTGGTACTAATACAATAGGTTTATGACTTTTTTAGTACTTTTCTTGCGTAAAATTGAACCATTCCATATGGCGGTTAGTAAATGACAATGGCTAGTGTTGTGTACATAACTGTGCATCCATATTCATACTCGGCTAATTCAATCTATGTACTACAAGAAGAATCAACCGTGGATCTTTTTCATCAACAAATGCAACTATTTAAAGCTAGCTTGTGAAGTTTTGAGTTCCATCCAGTTATTATGCATCGGAGACCTTATCTTTTCTTCAATAGCCACTAAAAGTGTACCTACAAAAAAAGGTTCGGGAGCGAGTTCAGTTGGCCCAGATGATTCGGAGAAATCTTCCCTCTTTAGATTATGCCCTAATCTACATCCTATCAACTTCCACTTATCCCAGAAAGATCGAGCAGATTATTACGCAACAAAAGTCCACAAAAACACCGAGGAAGAAAAAAAGTGGAAATTTGGTAATATAAAAGATCCTCCCCCATCCCCCCAAGCTATGATTCTTCCGGAAGAAAATTCAAATTACTCCAAGGAGAGAACTAGCATTGGATTGTCCGTAATGACATCCAATTCATTCCAAACAATCTCACAATCCACGTGCATACGGCAATGCGACAATAGATTAGAATTCAACTAAATGGATGGAAGCGGGGTGGACCGACCCGATCAAGCTTGAGTTTTTCTAACTTGGCTTAAGTTGATATGGATTTTTTATTAGATGTATTTGCGCTCTTTTACTAGACGGATTGCTAGGTCATAGGTCGAACTGGATTTTGTATAGCAATAACCATGTGTCCTCGAGATAATCCCGTTTTTAAACATTGGAAATGTGTTTCGATCAAAAACAAATCATAAAAAAAAAACATTAGAAATGTGGTTTTGAACATTGGTTTCGTCTTTTGTGCCTCTTAATATATTGATGACCAAGCAGGTAGACAGAGATCCTAACGAAGAGGGAAGATAAACAAAGCGTGATGACCTCCAAATTCAAAAAGAAATCCAGCATACCTTATCTTTTCAATGAAAAGTAACGCCCATCTCTTCGTTGGCTCATACAAACTTTTTTTTCTTTTTATTTTCAAATTCAACCGATAGTGTGCTTCTTATTGTTGTCACCATTGATTGTTATCATAAAAGAGGTATCTCTTGGTTAAGAGAAGATATGACTCTTGATTAAAGAATACGTGACTCTTGGTGACTTGAAGAGTGATGACGGTTGAGAATAAAAAGAGGTAACTTTTTGCCCTAAAAGAAAATTATGGGTAGTTAGTAGTTATGAAAGAAAGTTATCCTTGACATGAAGAGTGATGATGGTTGAGAATAAAATACCTATTTTCAAGAGATATGTTGATTAGTTGTCTGTGAATAGAAATCAATTTACATATTGTTTATAATAACCCCAACTGTTCATGAATACTTCTTTAGAACTCTTTTTTTTTTCTTTTCATACAAGTAACTTTAACACATTCAAGATGAAATTCCTAAAGAGAATTGGGTAATTGTTGAACTCGACTATGTGCGGCATTGGTGCATATCTTTGAGGTATATTAATTCTAAATCCGATATCAACAATAGTGAAGACAAATAATACCTTAAGGATAGTAATTATCATTGCACATCAAAGCAACAATAATATACTACTACTTCTCTATCTACATCAGCAATCAAATTTCGCCAACAATTGCCACATTAGCCAAGTACATCAGCACTAGAAAACATGTATAGACAAGACCTGAAGAAGGCACATGAGCACTCAAGCAGGCATGCAAACACACGTCCTACAATGCTACTCTTCCTTTTTATTTATCATTATTCCACATGTATATAATCCACATGGATGAATGCATTAGGTCAAATAATTGAATAGCATAGGTAAAAATATCAGTATTGCATCGATTCAAAAGTAAAAGTTCGTACCATTTGTTATTCATATATTCTTAAGAATTACCTTCTCGTCAAGAGCTGAGCGCTTGCTCAACCTTAGATCTAGAATCTAAAGCCCAATTTTGCCGGCCGAGCTCAATCTTGATGACGGAGGACTGAAACGGCGGCGAGATGGATTGAGATAGCGGTGGAATCGTGGTGGTGATGGTGGTGGGGCGTATGTGCCGGAGTAAAAAAAAAAAAAATAAAGAAGAAAAAATAAAGAAAAAAGAAGAGGGGAGGGGTGATAGAGAGAAGAAGAAAAAAATGAAGGAAAAAGAAAGAGGGGGAGAGAAGAAGAGAGGGGGAGAGAAGGAAGAGAGAAGCGAGACCGTCACGTGAGGGAGACTTCTAGTGCGATGGGCCTCGGGCGACATGGGTGGAATTTTGACACGCTGAAATCTAAGCCCACTTTGAAAAAATATTAGCTGTATTTAATATGCCAAGTAGGATATGTAACAAACCATTCAAGAATCGACATGCGGCAATGTGGCCCACCAAAATTTTATCTCGTTCTCCCTCGCTCGCGCGCTCTGCCCTCCATCTCTGTAACCCCACACCCAATCCAACCCAAAGGCCCCCACCCCTCGCAGTTGCAATCGGCGACCTTGACGACAGTGAAGAAGCACTCCTGAATCTCGCAATCAATTCAGAAGCTTCTGTGGTTGGTTTATAAGCCGAAAACCAGCTCGACCCCAGCAATGCACCAATATCGATCAGTACTTGCGCGTCGTTGGCGAGGACGACAGGTTCGACGTTGTGTATGACAAGTCCGACACACTGATCACAATTCCGGAGTCCCCAGAGGTCAAATACCTCGGGAAGTTGCCGTCAGAGATGGATCAGAGGCGGTGGCGGTGACGTGGTTCGTCGGACTAGAGAGAGCAAAGCTAGTCATGAGTTGGGCATGAGCGAAAGTTTTGGAGAGAGAGGGGGAAGGATTGGGCGTTGAGTTGCAGACATGGAGAGAAGAACCCGAAATTTGGGCGGCCTCGATCGTCACCTGTCGACTCCCGGGTGACTTTTTACTTATCCTACCTGCCCGACGCACTTGGGTCTTTGTCACGTCTTGGTCGAGTCAAAAGCAACTCTTCCTTTGCATGAATATTTTACTGGGATCCGGGAAAACGCCGTTGTTTGACACGTCTCCTTCGGGCGAGTCGTCGGCCAGAGTCTTAGTTTAAGGCATTTTCGCTAGGCTCTGAATGGAACAACGCACGGCCAATTTTGCCCCCATTTCTCTTCTCGCCTCATTGGTGGCTGAAGAGAGCAAAACAACTTGAGTACCCCAGGCAAAAATGTCCTTCATTCACTTAGAATAATAGGTTTTGCAATACTTTTTCTAGATTTGATTAGGTCATTAATGATTAGTTATATTCTGATTTGTGTATTTAAGATGAGCACATGCAATTGCAATTATTCTTTTCGTACTTGTTTAAATTATGTCTCAAGTTTGAGTTCATAAATAAACTAGAAAAGTTTTGATGGGATTTGGCACATGAAAATAGGAAATAAATTCTTGTTCCCTTCAGTTAGAAATTTCCTCGGACAAATCACAGAAGGAAGTTTTATTCTTAAGTATCATTGGCCAAAACTTTCTTTATCGGGGCTCACATTCTTTTATTTTATACTTTATATATAGGGAAAATTCTAAATAAGAGCTTAAAATATCATCATTTTCTCAAATAAATGATTAATGTAAACATTGTTTTAAATAAGAGCATGAAGTGTCATTTTTTTAAAAAATAAGGATTTGAAGTGGACTTTATTTCAAATAAGGGCATGGAGTGTTATGTCAATCTCAAAAAAGGGCTTCTTACCAAATGATTGCGAAAATTTCCGTTATTTACTTTTTCCTTTTCTTTTTCTTTCCATAAAAAACTCAAAAAAGAAAAATAAAGTTAAATCTTTAAAAAACACAAATAATAATAAAAAATAGGTGGGTGGGTTGGCTCTCCTGCCTATGGCTACTACCCCATTGCCAGTGGGAGACAACCATGGTTAGTGGGGTCGTCAACAATGGGGCGACGGCCATAGGCGGGAGAGCTAGCTCTCCACCCTTTTATTTGTTCAGTTTTAACTTTACTTTTCTTTTCTTTTCTTTTCTCTTTTATGGAAAAAATAGAAAAAGCATAAAAAGAAAAGAAAAAAAGAGAGACTAAATGATGGAAATGCCCTCAATCATTTGGTGAGATCATACCTTCTTTGAAACTAAAATTACATCAGATGGTAGCTGCAAGTGAAAATGGCGGTGGAAGGGAGGATGGAGGAAGGTCTTGACGGAGAAGATGGCTTGCGCAGAACGAATTTCCTCGCCTGAAAATGGGGCCATAACGAAGGGGAATAAAGAAATTCCTTTTCATTTTTCTTTTATTTTCCTTTCTCGATATTTTAGCTGTAATAAAATTGCAAAATACAGAAAAAAGGTTATTTTCACATTTACGACTTATGGTTCTGCTAAAAAATAATAATTTTCATAAAATTGTGAAACAAAATTTTATGAAAATATTAAAAGTTTCAAATATTTCCAATTGAATAAGAGTAATTCCAAAAAATCTACGAAAAGCTAAAAAGTAAAAGTAAATGCCTGGAGTGATATTCATAGCTCACTTTTTGCAATATTATGACTTTCATAATATTCCTATTTATTAATAGAAAGCGATTAAAATAAATGGTTTTATAATGTATAAAAATCGGCACACAGAATATGACATCTTTTTGGATAGCCTTTTAAATTTGAACACGTCTTGTTTTCAAAATTGTAAAACAAAAGTGATGATAAAACTTAAAAGTTGACCTGGAGATTTCCCTGAACTCTCTCGACATCTCAAAAGTAGCAAATGTTGAATCAGAAAAGAAGAAACAAAAACCCAAATAAGTTGCAAAGTTTCCTAAATTTATATGTTTGCATGGTTAGATGCTTTTCGTTGGAGATTTGTGCCGTTGTGACAAACCTATTCCTTATGAGAGTTGCTAATTTCTTGATTTGCATCTCAAAATATGCGAAGAAAAGGAACTTCACTCGGTGAGAAAAGCACCCACGGTCGTCGCCCAACCTTTCTTATATTTCCAAACTGGATCCGACTTATAAACTGGTGGGTCTAGCATGCATCATGACAATTTCACGAAGGGGTCGAAGGCTTTGTGTACTCCCAACCACAACAAAAGACAGACGACATTGCTTCAACCTCCAAACTGAAAAATGACGAGAGGACCCTGACTCTATACACAAACTGAAAACCCACCTGTCACTTCCAAACGTATGAATTGCAGTTAAAAAGGAAATGCGCCACACAACAGGTCCAGGCAACATCGATCAGCACACGAACAATTCAGCACAGGGAGAGCAACACAACTGTCTATCCAATGGTTCGTCCAAGTTCAATCACGCCATCAGATCCAAACGCATAAGCGACGGGAAATAACAGTCCAACGATACCGTCAATACTCGCACTGGTAAACTTCGGACTACAGCTCCAGGTTCGGCTTCCGCCATTCGCTAATACCATGCGCACTCAGGAACCACTTCGGCGGCTTTGAATTGATTGTTAGATTTGCCGATGGGATGAGGTGCAAAGGCTCTGCCTGTGCCTCTTTCTTGCTCATGAACAGCAATGATCTCAGAGAATACTGACTAGCAAACTTGTAGATATTTTCTAATCTGTGCTTTCGCATCCAATTTCCGTACCCGAAATAGCCAATGTATTCGAAGCAGACGTAATCAGCCTCGTTGACAAACAGCTTAGGAACCCAAGGGGACATAGCCGCAAAAGAACTCTCGGATTGTTTCCGCTGTTCCGGAGACTGCTTAGCTACCGCCACTCCAGCATGGAACACGCTTTTGGCTAAGTGGCAAGTCAGCTTCAATGTCTTGCTCTTGATCTTCTCAGTCGGGACAGATGGATAAGGCGGATTGAATAGGAGAGACTCGAGATACACTTCCTTTTTGGCCATGCTCTTTCCAGTTTGCAGAGCAATGGCAGACCCCAGGGAGTGGCCAGCTAACCAGACCTCCCTAGAATCGCCGGCAGTTTCAACCAAGTCTTTTACCGCCTGTATGGCAGTCTGGCAGCAAGATGAGGAGTGGTGCTCATTCAGGATAACCTGAAAATCCAGCTTAATATCTCGAACCAACGATTTTTTTTTGAACAAGGTGCCTCGGAAGGTGACCACGAAATGCGGTCCACCTGCTGAGCGGTTGCATGAGGATGTTGGAGGCTTAAACTCGAAGATGGCGCCGAAGATAGAAGGGCCGAAGATAAAAGGGCCGAAGATAGAAGGGCCGACGTTATGTTCGAGTGTGCTCTTCAACTTAAAACCGAAAGTTTCACACCAAGGAAGCACAAGAGCCTTGTCACCTTTACGTTTCTTCTGGCGGTCCCGCTCCAGGACATAGACACATTGAACCAAACAGGCAACAACCGCCCTCACATGAGCTGCATTTTTCCTATTTCAGAAGTCCAAAGAAATGTTAGTATCGTCATTATGTTTGCCGATAAGAAACTCTCTAGTTTCGCACGAAAAGGAAAAAGGAAACTCGAGAGCCAAACATTGCATTTGAGAGAAATTTAACATGCCATCTTTTAAAAAGAAAAAGAGCATCTCATGCGGTCTGAACTTGGCGCAGAACGAAAAGTTGGCACTCCAGACATGCTACTTCTGTCCAAAAACTACGGACTGGATGCGTCCACGAACCAATAGAGTATTGTACTACATGGCAACCGTGGAGGACGAAGTTACAAAATGTGGTGCATGTGCGGGCAAATTCAACACTTAGCAATAACAGCTTACGACATATAAAGGTCAAATATCTAGCAAAACTCCTTTTCGGCTTAGTATCCGTCAAAACTCTACGATGAAGTAGTCGGAGATATGCGTCCCCTAGCTTAAATGAAATGCAAGGGGGAGACAAGCGCCCGTGGCACGCTACGGAAGTTTGCCTGTTGAGAACACAATTGACTACAGGAGTAGATGGAAATCACATCATAAATGCAAGTTATGAAAAAGTTGAACAGCTAGGACAGCGCTTAGTTCTCTGCATGTTTAAAAAGTCCAGGATCACGCTGGAACTAGCTATCGCCAAATAACTGAGACAAAGGTGAAGGGAACTTAAAAGGCATGACTTAGGCCTTTTGTTCAATGAGTAAAGAGAGAATATGAGGTCTTACCAGTCAACGCAAGTAAGGTCCCGAGGCCCTGAAAGGTGAAAATTTTGATCTTCGATGGCCATGATCCCACAGGTTCAATTAAGACTTCTCCTTTCTAACCCTGAAAGCAAAAGCTGCTCAGAATCGAACCATTCCATATGGCAGTTAGTAAATGACAATTGCTAGTGTTGAGTTCATGACCGTGCATCCATATTCGTACTCAGCTCGCTTCACTATAATTAAATTCATGTACTACAAGAAGAATCAACCGCGTATCTTTTTCATCAACACATGCAACTACTTTAAGCTGGCTCGTGAAGTTTTAAGTTCCATCCAGTTATTATGCATCAGGGACCTTCTTTTTTCTTCAATAGCCACTAAAAGTGTACCTTCAAAAAAGGTTCGGGAGGGAGTTCAGCTGGCCCAGATGATTCGGAAAAATCTTCCCTCTTCAGATTATGCCCTAATCTACATCCTATCAACTTCCACTTATCCCAGAAAGATCGAGCAGATTATTACGCAATAAGAATCCAGAAAGACACAGAGGAAGAAAAAAAGTGGAAATTTCGTAATATAAAAGATCCTCCCCATCGCCCCAAGCTATGATTCTTCCTAAAGAAAATTCAAATTACCCCAAAGAGAGAACTAGCATTGGATTGTTCGTAATGACATCCAATTCATTCCAAACAATCTCACAATCAACGTGCACATGGCAATGCGACAATAGATTAGAATTCAATAAATGGATGGAAGCGGGTCGTGAGAGGTGGACCGACCCAATCAAGCTTGAGTTTTTCTAATTTGGCTTAAGTTGATACAAATTTTTTATTAGACATATATGCGCTCTTTTACCAGATGGATTGCTAGGTCACAGGTCGAACTGGATTTTGTATAGCAATGACCGTGTGTCCTCCAGATAATCCCATTTTTAAACATTGGAAATATGTTTCAACCAAAAACAAAACATAAAAAAACATTAGAAATGTGGTTTTGAACATTGTTCTTGTCTTTTGTGCCTCTTAATATAGTGATGACCAAGCAGGTAGGAGATCCCGACGAAAAGGGAAGATAAACAAAGCGTGATGACCTCCAAATTCAATAAGAAATCCAGCATACCATATATTTTCAATGAAAAGTAACGCCCATCTCTTCGTTGGCTTATACAAACTTTTTTTTCTTTTGACTTTCAAATTCAACCCACAATGTGCTTCTTATTGTTGTCACCATTGATTGTCGTCATAAAAGAGGTATCTGTTGATTAAGAGAAGATATGACTCTTGATTAAAGAATACGTGACTCCTAGTGATGAAAAGATGTGACTTTTCGCCTTGAAAGAAAGTTATGGGTTGTTAGTAGTTATGAAAGAAAGTTATTCTTGACATGAAGAGTGATGATGGTTGAGAATAAAATATCTATTTTCAAGAGATATGTTGATTAGTTGTCTATGAACAAAAACCAATTTATATATTGTTTATAATAACCCTAATTGTTCATGAATACTTTTTCTTTAGAACTTTTCTTTTTCTTTTTATACACGTAACTTTAACACCTTCAAGATGAAATTCCAAAAGAGAATTGGGTAATTGCTTAACTCGATTATCTGCGGCGTTGGTGCATATCTTGGAGGTATATTAATTTTAAATCCGATAGCAATAATAGTGAAGGCAAACAATACCTTAATGACAATGATTATCATTACGCATCAAAGCAACAGTTATATAATACTACTTCTCTATCTACATCAGCAATCAAATTTCCCCAACAACCGCCACATTAGCCAAGCACATCAGCACTAGAAAACATGTACAGACAAGACCTGAAGAAGGTACATGCGCACTCAAGCAGGCATGCAAATACACATCCTGCAATGCTACTCTTCCTTTTTATTTATCATTATTCTACATGCATGCAATCTACATGGACAAATTCGTTAGGTCAAATAATTGAATAGCATAGGTAAAAATATCAGTATTGCATCGATTCAAAGGTAAAAGTTTGTACCATTTGTTATTCATATGTTCTTTAGAATTACCTCATCGTCAAGGTCGAGCTGAGCCCTAGATCACAAATTTAGGGCTCACTCAACCTTAGATCCAGAATCTAAAGCCCAATTTTGCTAGCCGAGCTCGATCTTGATGACAGAGGACTGAAACGGCATGAGATGGATTGAGACAGCGGTGGAATGGTGGCGGCTTTGGCGGCGGCGGCGGTGGTGAAAAGAAAGAGCCACTCTTCTTCCGCAGTTGCAATCGGCGATCTTGACGACAGTGAAGAAGCACTCCTGAATCTCGCAATCAATTCAGGATCTGCTGCGGTTGGTTTATAAGCCGAAAACCAGCTCGACCCAGCAATGCACCAATATTGATCAGTACTTGCGTGTTGTTGGCGAGGACGACAGGTTCGACGTCGTGTATGACAAGTCCGACACACTGATCACAATTCCGGAGTCCCCGGAGGTCGAATACCTCGGGAAGTTGCCGTCAGAGATAGATCAGAGGTGGTGTGACGTGGTTCGTCGGACTAGAGAGAGCAAAGCTAGTCATGAGTTGGGCATGAGCGAAAGTTTTAGAAAGAGAGGGGTTGCAGACATGAGGAGAAGAACCCGAAATTTGGGCGGCCTCGATTTCACCTGTCGATTCCTGGGTGACTTTTTACTTTTTCTACCAGCCATGTTAAATGCAGTCCCCATTTTCTCATATTTACTCGTCGCGACGCACTTGGGTCTTGTCACGTCATTGCCGAGTCAAACGCAAGTCTTCCTTTGCATGAATATTTTACTGGGATCCGGGAAAACACCGTCGTTTGACACGTCTCCTCTTCGGGCGAGTCGTCGGCCAGAGTCTTAGTTTAAGGCATTTTCGCTAAACTCTGAATGGGACGAGGCACGGCCAATTTTTGGCCCCCCTTTCTCTTCTCGCCTCATTGGAGGCTGAAGAGAGCAAAACAACTTGAGTATCCCAGGCAAAAATGTCCTTCATTCACTTAGAATAATAGGTTTTGCAATACTTTTTCTAGATTGGATTAGGCTATTAATGATTAGTTATATTCTGATTTATGTATTTAAAATGAGCACATGCAATTGCAATTATTTTTTTCCTACTTGTTTAAATTATATCTCAAGTTTGAATTCACCAATAAACTAGAAAAGTTTGGATGAGATTTAGCACGTGAAAATAGGAAATAAATTCTTGTTCCCTTCAGTTGAAATTTCCTTGGACAAACCATAGAAGGAAGTTTTAATCTTAAGTATCATCGGCCAAAACTTCCATTATTGGGGCTCACATTCTTTTGTTTTATATTTTATATATATAGGGAAAATTCCAAATAAGAGTTTGAATTATTATCATTGTCTCAAATAAAATTCTAAAGTGAATATTGTTTTAAATAAAAGTATGAAGTGTCATCTTTTTCTAAAATAAAGATCTAAAGTAGATTTTATTCCAAATAAGAACCTAAAGTACCATATCAATCTCAAAAAAATGGCTTGACCTTACCAAATGACTGCGGACATTTCCATCATTTACTTTTTTACTTTTTCTTTTTTCTTTCCATAAAAAACTCAAAAAAGAAAAATAAAGTTAAAACTTAAAAAAAAAAACACAAACAATAATATAATAAAAAACAGGCTGGTGGGCTAGCTCTCCTACCTGTGGCCGCCGCGCTATCACCGATGAAGTGGCAGCCATGGTCGGTGGAGTCGTCGACAATGGGGCGACGGCCATAGGTGGGAGAGCTAGCCCTCCCACTATAAAATAGAAAAAGAAAAAAAGGAAAGAAAAAGAAAAAGAAAAGAGAGTAAATGATAGAAGTGCTCTCGATCTTTTGGTGAGGTCAGACCCTTCTTTGAAACTAAAATTGCATTAGATGATCGCTGCAAGTGGAAATGGCGGTGGAAGAGAGGAACGAGGAAGGTCTTGACGAAGAAGATGGCTTGTGGCTTGCGCAAAACAAATTTCCTCACCTAAAAAGAAGGGCTAAAATGAAGGAAAAAGAAACTCCTTTTCATTTCTTTTCCTTTGTTTTCCTTTAAATAGCAAAATATAGAAAAAGGCTATTTTCACATTTACAACTTATGGTTGAGCCAAAAGATATATGGGAAAAATTCAAAAAAAGTGCCCGAAGTGTCCTCATTTGAGGATTTGAAGTAGACTTTATTTTAAATAAGTGCTCGAAATGCCATTATTTTCTCAAAATAAAAGCTTAAAGTGGATTTTATTTCAAATAATGACATGAAGTACGTATGTCTAATTCAAATAAGGGCCTCACTCTCCGGCAATCAAAGACATTTTCGTTTCGACCAAAAAAAAAAAAAAAAAAAAAAAAAAAAAAAAAAAAAAAAAAGACATTTTCGTCATTTACTCTTTTTTGAATTTTTTCCTCTTTTCTTTCTTTTTCCCTTTTCGTGGTTGTCGCGACCAATTTTTCGGGGTTTGGACCACCTAAGGTTTGGCTAATGGATTGTTAAGCCTAGACTTAACGCGGGCTCTCCCAAGCCCATACCAATTCGCAACTTAGATTCAAGTTTTTAACATGCAATTGATTTTCAATTAGGAGTCGCCACTAATCTATTTTTGGTGAGTCAATTAGAAACCCAAGTAAAGTAATGGGAGTTTTACTTTACTCCTACGAACCAGAGATTTGTGAGTTCGGGGACTTGGTTACGTTAGATTTTCCTAACGCCCTTTCGGTACCTTTATCTTTTATTTTAAAAAAATTGTTTGGCAAGCAACTTGAATTGATTTTAATTCCTTAACATGTGAGGTGACCCTGTAGGTACGCAAACCACCAATTTAACACTCAAGAAAGCAAATGAATAAATTGCAGAACTTACCTTGTAGCAACGAAAGCATCTGCGTTGTTAGTTTAGAATTCATATCAGCAATCCTAAATATGATTTCTAATTAACACGCAATTTTTGTTTTGTTTTCACTTAATTAATGAAAATCATGCAATATGCAATGCATGCCACTAATTTAACATGAAATGATATGACATGGTAATATGACTTAGCTATATGACGTAAGTTAAATGCAATCTCTCCTAATGAATGAAATTGATTTATTCTAAGGCGATTTTTTGTATTTTCCATGAAATTTGAAATTAAAGAAATGCAACAATTAAATATGCAATCTAAATTAATCAAATGACCTAATCCTAATGACAGGTAATGTGATGCAATGACATACTGAAATGACATGCAACATGTAATTTAGTATGCGGGTTATATGTCACGCGACATTTATTAAATGACTTAGTCTAATGACGAGGAAATTCTAATTAAATGAACCTAATAAAAACTAAATGACGTGCATTTGATATTTTTATTTAAAATGCAAAAATGATCTAGCTAGATTAAAATTCTAAACTAAGGATCAAGTCACATTAAATCTCAATTTAAACTAAGATATTATCTTAATCTAACATGCAATTTATCTAATATGCGATGACGTGCAAAAATGCCCTAATTCAACATGATATATGCATGATGACATTTTGTGCTTTTATTAATTTCGAAATTAAAATTTCACATGCAATTAAATGATGATAAAACTAACATCCTAAATGATTGTGCTTTCTTTTTTTTGGTTTTCTTTTCCTTGATTCAAAATAAAATTATTATTCTAAATATAAAAGATAAAAAACCTAATCCTAATTCAACATTTTTTTTGGATTTTTTTATTTAAAATTCGAAATAAGATTGCAATTTTAATCCTAAAGCAAATCTAATCCTAACTCGAATTTTTTTGGAATTTTCTTTTACGAAAATAAGATTGACTCAACCAACTTGACGATAGCAAATCAAACAAGATAAAATTGATATCCTAAAATTGGTGAACCATATCTTGCGCATGAGATCGGGTTGGCCAATTTTAAATTAAATCGCGAATCGAATCTCGGGCTTGAGATTGGATTGTCGATTTTTGTAAGGATTGAGTCGGATTTCGGGCGTGAAAATCGGACTGTCAATCCCTAATTTGAGAGCTCCTCGAATATCACGCTAGGGATTTCAATCATGTGCATCAACGAATATATCACATAAGAAAACGGAATTTTCGGAAATTAAAATAGACAATTTTTTTACCTAATCCGAATATTGGCTTCCAAATTTGGACTTTGTGCAACCGGACCGGGATCGCAATCGGGAATGATGGTGGGTGATCGGCTCACAGCAGCGGCTGTGTTGGTCTTAACACCTCATAGGAGATGCTTACGTCAGGGCTCCACGGGCAACACGGCAACGTCGGACTTCGTGGCTCAGGACAACGGGGACGCCATGGGATAGCGACTCAGTCATGGAGGAGTAACAACGATGATCCTCAACAATCCACGGTGCAAAGATGGTGTTCGTGGACCTTGGCTCTAGATCAAATCGTGGTGATGGATCCGGCACGGATGACAGCGTCTTAGTTGCGACAACGACCTGATTAGAACCTGCAAGGTTGCTGCAGAGATGCCCTGACGGTGGAAAATCTCCGATGGTAATTCGTCGTTGAAGCAATAGCAGCAGAATCGTTGCAACCGAGGACTTATTCGTGAATTTCCTCAAGAGAAAAAACAGATAAGAGTGGGATGGAATATGGGCGTGAACTCCACAATTTGACTTTGAAGACTTCTTATGCGATGGGACGTTCGGACTCTCCAAGTGCAAGTCTCCTCCTTCAAGATTTCTCCTTCATGTGCAGAACATCCGCTCTCTCTCCTTCCCCTCTCAAAAAGTGTCGTCTCCTTTTTTTCGGAATTGTGGCCGTTTGTATCGATTGTGTGGCCCTCACTCACGTTTTTCTCTGTGAATTTTTTTCCTTTCGATATGACCGAATGTCTCAATTGCATGGCCTCCTCTTAAACCCTACGTATGTTTACTTATTTATAGGGCACGGATTAGGGTTTTTAAAATTTTCCAAATCCATATCCATGATGATTTCTTTTCGAAACGCGATATTTGTTTTTTTCCAAACGTAATATTTGCTTTTGAATTGAAATCTCACAAAGATAAATCCTTAAAATATCTCTAAGGATACGGGCTTGGACCGATTTGCTTTCTTCGTGGGCTTAGCCTTACTCATCAACTTAAAGTTTCCGAACCATCAATTCGAATCCATCCGTTACTAGCCTAATGTAAATGCAAATAAAAAAATAAATGCACCTAAAACTATATGCTATGCGATTAACTATTTTTTTTTAGGAATAAAATTAACCCCTAATTTTTTAATGCAATAAATGACTAAGCGCGTCGCCAAAATTTAGGTGTCAACAGTGGTTTTTCTTCCTTCTTCCTTAGTGGTGATGCACAAAGAGGGCTAGGTGAGTGTGGCCTAGCCCATGGCTAGGGTGAAGTTCACCTCGCTAATGGCCAGAAAGGGATGGCCTTGCCTTAGGTGTGGCCACCCTCGCTGGCCCTTGCTAACGGCTACGACCCATGCCAGAAAAGGAAAAAAAAAGAATATTTGGATGAAAACGCCCTTGATCGATCGAAATATTTAGACGACTAGCGACTAGTGAGGTCAAGCTCTAATTTGATACAATCATAATCACTTTAAACCCTTATTTAAAATAACCATTACCACTTCGACCTTTGTTTGAAATAAAGTCTACTCCGACCCTTATTTGAGAAAATGAGGGAAGAAGTATATCCCAAGTGTCAAAACTTGGTACAAAAAAGACATTTAAGTGCCAAAAGTTAGGAAAGTGACATTTAAGTGTCACTTTTTTTTAAAAGTGAGACACTTAAGTACCACCTTCGGCGAACCCTGCCGGAAATCCTACGTGGCAATCTTTTATTATTTTTGCTCACCTATGTGGCTCACCGAAGAGCTAACTCAGCAAAGAAATGCAAAAACAATGTCGTTTTGGTACGGATGTGAATTTTAATAAACTATTTTTTTATAATTTAATTTAATTAATTTTTATATTAATTATTTACCATGTTAGCAGTAAAACAACATCGTTTTTGCATTTGTTTAATCATGTTAGCATACAAAACAATGTCATTTTGTACTTATCTCGCCGGAAAATTACAATGTTAGCATTTTGATAGGATTTTCTCATTATTGGCATTTAAGGCCCTATTTGTTAAAAAATGTTTATGTTCCCTAAAACACAAATTTCTGTTCTTTTGTTTCGGGGAACAAAAAAAGAACAAAAACGTGTTTGGTAAAAATTTTGTTCTCGAGAACAATTTTTTTGTTTTTGTTTCGGGAACAGATTTTGGAGCAAATAAGAAGTAAAAAAAAAGTTACTTCTTATTTTCAGGAACAATTTCGAGATAATTTTTCTCTCTCTTATTTTTTCTTCTTTATTTTTTTTCTTCTTTCTTTTGGCCAGTCGTCAACCTTGGCCATGATCAACAAGGGCCGGCAACGCTAAGCCTTGCTGGGCCACCACCAGGTCGGCGTTGCCCAGTGGTGGATCGGCGAGAGGCTCAGCCTTGCTAGGCCAGGGCGAGGCTAACCTCTTGTCGCCTGGGCGAGGTCAAGCCTCGCCGGTCGGGGCGAGGCTCGGCCGAGCATGGCCATCGAGATCACCGGTGAGGCTCGACTGAGCGTGGCCACCGAGGCCACCAGCAAGGCTCAATCAAGTGTGGCCACGATGTGACATCCTGAAATTCAGGTTCTGATTTTGATTGAAATAGTTGGGCATTTCATCGACGCACTTATAGTTCTTTTCTCTGAACTGATCACTCATATGATAACTAGTTTATAAGGTGAAGCCGTTAATGAATTCTAACGCATTAGACTTGAGAATTCGACTAGGAAACGACTACTCGACTGTGCAAATCTACAAGAGATCATTACGACACAGTAAAATCGATTAGAAATCGGAGATAGGTTGACTCGACAAAGGTATGTGATTAAGTGTGGGTGATTCCACCTAATTGGACAATTCTTGTCGATCGGCATTAGATTGATTCTTCTGTCGTTTTGATACCCCATGTCTGTATTTGAAACCTTAAAATTTTTACGACAACCGAGAGTCGCCAATGTATCAAAGATGTACTTCGTGGCTTGACAATAATCAATCACATATTAAATGCATGGAAATTTCCTAAAAACTACCCGGTAGATTAGGACGCGCTAAATTCGTGCCAAATTGAAATTAATTGTGAAATCGAACCCGAATTCAAAAATTGAGAGTTTTGTTGTGTCACAAATCATTTTTGGATCATTGACTCATCTTTAGAAGATTTTTCATGCAATCAGAGTTTTTTTTAGCAAATTAATCAAATAATGGCTAATTTGGCTCGATAAATTAGTAGGCCTGCATTTGGTCATGCTTTTGGGACTTAAGTGGGTTTTATGGACAAGTGAAGATATTAATTGAAGTGTGGCAACATTGGATTAAATTTTATGGACTTCAATTTGGCTTAATTGGAAGTGGATTGAATGGAATTGAAGAAATTGATGTACAAACTTTAGAAATTTGTATGCCATGGTGGATGAGCCAAATTGGACCCATTAGAAGCATATTGTGGGAGTTTTGACTGAGTGGAAGATGACCTCATATGAGGTCATGGTGGGCCATTTTTGGGGGATTAAAGAAAGAGGAAAATGTGAGAAGTGGTCTCCCTTAAGAGAGAGAAACCGGTTCCTCCCCCCCTCTCTCTTCCATTGAGCTTCTTCCTCTCTCCATCTTCTTCTTCTTCGAAACCCAGCAAACCGAAGGAGTTGAAGACCAGCGAAGCCGGAGCTGCTGTCGCCGCCTCTTGCCACCGTTCGCCGTTGCATGCTGTTGGAGCAGCCGCACCTCTGCCTCTCTCTTTTCCCCTGCGTTGCCATTGTCCCTCTTTTCTCCATCTTCAGTTGTTGCTCGATGAAACCCAGCAACCCAAGGAAGCCGAAGACCAGTGAAGCTAGGGCAGTCGTCGTCGCCTCACGTCGCATGCCGTCACCATTTGTTGCCCTCCTCGCACGCGCACGCCATTCACTGCACGTTGCTGCTCTGCCCGTCGTTCGCCTCCAGTCGCGTCGTCCCTGCATCTCTATTCGTCTTGGTCACTGTTAGGAGTCGTCAGAGCTCCTTTCGACTGCGGTGCACCCCTGCCTTAGCCGCCGGAGCTCCGCCTAGCCCTTGCTGCCCTTGCTCGCCTAAATCAGCCACCGATTCCCCCTCCTTCGGTCTCAACCGCAGCAAGCAAAAATGGGTATGGTAGCAGCTTCATGGCCTATTTTGGCAGGCTTCCTGAACTCGGAAGCTAGGCCCGCCTTGGAGTGAATCGATCCCCTCGGCGTCCCCATCGTTTTGAGCTGCTCGGATCGCTAATTGGGTGAATTTAACTCACTAATCCCCGCTTAATAGGTTAATCACGCTTAAGGGGTGTTTAGATTAGACTAAGCAGGTTTAGGTGATTAGATTAATTTATTTAAATGTTAAGTGGATTAAGGGATGCGATTAGTTTAGTGGATAATTAATTAATGCTAAGTAAATGTTTGGATTAAAGTAATCTTGTTTAAGCCTTAATTAATTATTTTAGAGTAAATAATTATTTCAAATTTATATTATTATTTATTATATTATAATATTATAATATAATATTATTTAATTTAATTTTCGGAATAAATTTAATTATTTATTATATTCCGGAAATTTTGACCGGGATAGCCAATGACCAGAATTTTATGCTGGTTATCGTGGTGCAATCCGTTTATTTATTTGAGTGTTAATTTGTGCTAAATTGAATTAATTGTGAATTTAGGATTTATTTCGAAATTATTTGATTTTGATTATTAATGGAAAAATAACCGGGCGTCGGTTGACAATGCCAAATAATAATAATATTTTGGTGGACTACAGAAAATGGTGGGATTTGTAGAAGGAAATTCTAGTATTTTGGCTAAGGCCAACCGTGTACTCACACACGGCTATTTTATCGAGAATGATAAAAAGATGGAATTGATTGTATGAGATAGTTGTATACTATAATGGTCATGGGGCCCTAAATTATCAGCTTTGGGTGAGTATATAAATGGTATACCATAATATTAGCTTTGGGCAAACATATATAGTAAACTAACTTAGCGTGGGGGCCCTAATCTATCAGTTTTGGACGAGCATGTGACGCCCCGATTCTCGGGCACGCACACATCCTTCTACTTGGTCGATTTTAAAATATAATATCCCAAGACTATATATCGCCGACCCTTTCATTTATTAAGCACATGCGGAAGCAGTTATAAATCCCCAAACAGTAAATCGATGGGATAGAAAAGTAGGGCCATATTTTTCATATTGAAACTTATAACCAAACTTTTATACAAAATGCAAACCAAAATACTTCACAATTATTCACAACTTTTTACTTTACTCTAATCATATCAAAACATGATTCCCAAAAGAAGATGGAATCTCAGTCCATTCGGGTCATACTCAAGATCCCTCTCGGGATTATCTTATTCTTCCAAAGTTTTTCTTCTCAGGTTTTACCCCAAAGTTCTCCTTGTCCAACTCTTCCTTCTCAGCTCCTTAGCGGGGTCCTGAAATGTTTTTCCCAAATTGGGATGAGACTACGTCTCAGCGAGTTCTACCCCACTAAGGCCCGATTAGTAAACCATTATACTATAGGCTGCCTAAACATGACAGGGCAGAAGACTTACCTTGGCCTCAGATTTCACCTGCATATTAGCACAGTTCAAATAGACACCCAAGCAATCACATCACTGATTGAAACATCGATCAAATCGACCCAGTCGATTACACTTCAACAAGACCACTCACAGTCATTTCCATTCAATCAAGCAATTCATAACATCAGATCAAAACAATGATCAATCGACCTAGTTGATTACATGTCAACAATGACCCTTCCCCAGCCAATTTAGTTCAATCAGTCAATCCATGACAAACAAATCAAATCATATCCGTGATTCCATCTATACTCGATAATTAATCTCAACATACTGATTCAACATTCCCACTCAAATATAGGCTCAAGGCGCTAGAGGTGACGCCAACACAAAGTTTCGTCATCGTGCGGTACTTAGTCCTTGACCACAAATAACAGTAGTATAAGGCGCTAGAGGTAACTCACACGAAATCTCGCTATCGTGTAGTACTTAGTCCTTCACTACAAAATGCAATAGGGTAAGGCGCTAGAGGTGACTCACATGAGATCTTGCCATTGTGCAGCACTTAGCCATTCACTATGCATAACAATGCTGCAAGGCACTAGAGGTAATTCCCATGCGACTCAGGTCACCCTGTAACACTTAGCCCTTAACTACAATAAGCAATGGTATAAGGCGCTAGAGGTAACTCATACAAAGTCTTCTACTTGTGTAGTACTTAGTCCTTTACCTACTCATGATCCATTGGTTTCTCTCAACACAACACACATCACATCAACTTCCAATAATCATCTTGCTTCAACTATAAGCCAACACACGATTAATCCCTCACCGCCCAATGACATTGTGCCTCGCACTTAACTTCCTCAATTAAAGTAATATCTTGGCCTCATTTCTTCGTATTAAAAATATCCAATAAAATATCATGCGTGGGCACACGGCTGGCCTTAGCCAAAATCTAATATTTTCCTTTCCATAACTCCCACATTTTCTATAGTCCGCTCAAATAGTTTTGGCATTATCAACCGATGCCCGGTTATTTTTCAATTAATAACCAATGATTTTCCAATTAAAGAATAATTCCCATCCTTCGCAAATAATTCAATTCAACACCAAATAAAGCTCCATTAAATAAACGGACTTCACCATGACGATTGTCACGAAATTTCGGTCGTCGACTAACCCAACCTTAATTTCCGAAAAATAAATAAATAAATAAATAAATAATTTCGAAAATTAATAATTAATTACAATAAATCCAATTTAGCTCAAAGCCCAATTAGATAAACGGATTGCACCACGATCATCAGCATAAAAATTCAGCCACTAGCCATCCAAGTTGAATTTCTGAAAAATAAATAATTAAATAATTAATTTCGAAAATTAATATTTAAATACAAGAAATTCAATTTAACTTAAAATAAAGTACGATTAAATAAACGGAATTTGCCACGGTCATCAGCATAATATTCCAGTCACTGGCCATCACTATTGAATTTTCAGAAAATAAATAAATAAATAATTAATTAATTTTGAAAAATAATATTTAAATGCCAAAAATTCCACTTAGGCCACGACTTATCAAATTGAAGCCCAATTAGGGTTGGGAAAAATCTCAGGCTACCCTCAATAAATAGTAGACCACGTCTACTTGCTAAATACACATTCAATTTGTCTAATTTGCATCACAATTGATTAATAAACACTAATCTAACAACTTAAACCTAATTAAATAAAACTAAACAACTAATAAGTGTAATTAGTCTACTAAGCAAGGATTAGTGAGATTACTCACCGGAATCGCGTGCAAATTAGATCAATCTGACGGGGACGGCGCGAGGAACGATAAACCCCAAAGAACGGCTCGGCTTCGGGGCCTGGAAACAGCCCAAAACGGCCCACGAACCGGTTGGAAACCCACTTTGTGGGTTGCTGGTTTGGCTGCGAAACAGAGGAAAACAGAGATGGTTAGGGGAGGAGAAGGTCGGGAAGGCAAGTGGTGGTCCGGTGAGGTCGCATGGTGGCTCCGGCGGCTTGCTCGGCCGCTCACAGTGGTTGGACGAGGTGGATGAGGGCTGGAGATGCATGGGGAAGGACGCCTGTGCGGTGGAGAGGGCAGGCAGTGAGTGGTGGACGCACGGGTGTGCAGTGCGGGCGGCGGAACGGGCGGTTTGGCGCCGCGGACGAGCCGTCTTTTCGGGCTCAGTTTCTTTGGTTCGCACGCGAATAAAGAAGAAGAAGAAGAAGCTAGTTCGATCACGAGGAGTGGGGGAAAAAGAGGAGAGAGAGAGAGATAAGGCTTTGACTAGTAAAAAGAAAGAGAGAAAGGGAGAGAAAAGTGAGTCGATGGGGGGGGAAAGAATTCGCACGAGGGGGAAGGGGAGAGGAGAGAGAAGAGAGACAAAAAGGGAGAAAAGGGAGAGAGGGAAAAAGATAAACTTATAATACTTTTCTTATTTCTTTTCTTTTTCTCTTTCCCTTTCCCTTTCTTTTTTTTTTTTTTTTTTTTGTCTTCGATTTTTCCTCCGATAATTTCTTTCCCGAAATTTCGGACTCGTCAATAATTTGACGAACGATGAGACAAGATCCTAAAAATGAATTGTGACACGGTCGAATATTCGATTCCCGAAATCGAATTCAATTTCCTGGTTATAATCGATCAAACGCGATTTTAGTCCAATCTAACTAATTAGGTAGCTTTTAGGAATTTTACCGCGGATACATCCCTTAATGGCTTCACCCAATAGGTTAGTTAATTCATGAGTGATCAGCTCAGAGAAAAATGACTATAGGCACGTTGACGAAATGCCAATTTCACTTTATCGAAACGGGGTCGAATTTCAGGATGTTACAAGCATATATAGTATACTAAATTGGCCTGGAGGCCCTAATCTATTTACTTTGTATACTATATTATCAGCTTTGGGCAATCATATATATAGTATACTATATTATTAGCTTTGGGCAAGCATATATATAATATACTATATTATTAGCTTTGGGCGAGCTATACTATCTATTTTCAGCTTTGGGTGAGCATTCCTAGACTATGGTCGGACTTTATAGATAGTATTGAATGTACCGACCGGGGAAAGGTCGTGATGACATGTCTGTGTTAGCTGGATGCTAGAATTGCTTGTTGATTGAATCGCTCTGTTTCTAATTCAGTGTTGAATTGGAAGCAGGTGTCAGTAGATAAAAGCGATACCATGAGCAATCATGAGCCGAGAACTCCTAGGCAGAGGACCTTATCCTCATTGACTCGGGCTAGAACGCCGACTAGAGGTGGTGCCTGAGGCGGTCATGGTAAAGTGCCAATTATGGCTAGCGCTAGTGGTGAAGCACCACCTCCTATTGGTGCTGGGGTAGAAGCCCCTGGTGGTCCTAGGTTTGATGGAATCATGTGTGTATTGGAAGCAATGAGTACAAGGTTAGATCAGCAAGCCGCTACTGTTGAAGCCGTCGCTTAGGCCTCCGCAATCGCCACTGTTGCCGCCGCCACTGGAGCTGCCCCTGCTGCCCCACCTGCCGTTGTTCCCGTCGCTGTGAATGTTGAAGGTCCACCGGAGATTTTGGTCGCTGCAAGATCAATCCATAAGCTGGTGGAACAATTCTTGAAATTAAACCTACCATTGTTCATCGGGACAAGAGATCCCAAAGCTGCGTCTTCATGGATTCAGAAGCTCGAGAAAGTGTTTGCACTACTAATGTGCAACGAGACTAAGAATGTAATCTTAGCAACTTACCAGCTAGAGGGAGTTGCGAACACTTGGTGGATGACTACCCGTGAAACTATCTTCCCACAAGGCGTTGTCCAGGAGTGGAATACTTTCCTTAATGACAAGTACTTCTCTGAGATTGCTAGAGAGGTAAAGATGGCTAAATCTCAACGTCTTCGCCAGGGTTCCCAAACTGTCGATGAGTATGAGGCGAAGTTTGCTGAACTTTCGTGATATGCCTTAGAGCTGATTGAGAACCCAGTAAACTGAGTGAGAAGATTTAAGGATGGGTTTAGACCAGACTTAAGGAGCATACTAGTCTCCCTAGATCCGAGGACTTACAATGACATATACCGGAGAGCTTAGAAGATTGAGAAGGATCATAACGAAAGAACCGCCTCGTTTGGATCGAGGTTTGTTCCAAGTAGAGATGCAATTCGTCAGGGAAAGAGACCCATGACTGGAGGTAGATTCTAGATCCCGCCCAACAGGAAGGGTGGAATCGGAAAATCAGGGCCGAGTCAGAATGGCTAGTGTTTCCTTTATGGAAGACGGCATGGTACATCGCTGTGTCCTCGAAGGTTGGGTGTTTGTTTTGGATGTGGCCAACAAGCCCACATGATCAGAGATTGTCATAACTGACTAAGAGGACAACCACAATTTTTGCCACCACCACCATTGGGTCAAAATAGGGGGTTCGCGCCGTAGATTGCACCGCAGGGTGGACTGAACAGACCACCAACTCAGGGAAGGATGTATGCCATCATGAGAGGACAGGCTGAGGATGCGCCTAATGTGATTATAGGTATGGTTTTATTGAATGACCATGCTGCTTATGCTTTGTTTGACCCTGGTGCCACTCATTCCTTTATAGCTGAGCAGTTTGTTAAGCTGATAGGATTAAGTCCTGAATTGTTGGAGTCAGTGGTTAGCATATCTACACCGTTGAAAGATAAGGTGTTAATTGCATTGGGTTGTTCTGGTTGCAAGTTAGTGATTGGTGAGCGAGAGGAGAAAATAAATCTGATAGTACTAGTTATGTATGATTTTGATGTGATAATTGGCATAGACTGGTTCACAAAGTAATGAGCTAAGATGAACTATTATTGTAAATCGATTTAGTTTAACTCGTTAGGGGTGAAAGTTTCGAGTTTACTAGGAGTCGAGGAGGACCCTCGATTGCCTTGATCTCGTCGCTTGAGGCAACCCATTTGTTAGACGAGGGTTGTCAAAGTTACTTGGCAACTGTCATAGACACGATGGTTGATGAGCTGAAGATCGAGGATATCTTAGTGGTTCAAGAGTTTCCAGATGTGTTTCCTAAGGAGTTGCCAGGTTTGCCGCCTGAGAGAGAGATTGAGTTTGTGATTGAGTTAGTATCTGGGACGGAGCCAATCTCTAAGACCCCCTATCGAATGGTGTTATCAGAGTTGAAAGAACTGAAGGTGCAGATGCAAGAGTTACTGGATATGAGATTCATACACCTGAGTGCATCGCCTTGGGTAGCACTAGTTCTGTTTATGAAGAAGAAGGATGGTTTATTGCACTTGTGCATCAACTACCAACAACTCAATCAAGTGACGATCAAGAACAAGTATCCACTGCCGAGGATCGACGATTTGTTTGATCAGTTGCAAGGAGCGTCGATATTTTCTAAGATTTACTTGAGGACAAGGTATCATTAGTTGAGAATCAAGAAGGAGGACATACCGAAGTTGGCATTTCGTACTCGATACGGCAATTATGAATTTACTGTAATGCTGTTTGGCTTGATGAACGCCCCAGTTGCTTTTATGGATCTGATGAACCGTGTATTCAAGGAGTATTTGGATCAGTTTGTGATCGTGTTCATTGACAACATCCTGGTGTATTCAAGAAGTCCAGAGGAACATGAAAGACAATTGAGGATAGCGCTATAGACTCTGAGGAACCATGAGCTGTATGCCAAGTGCAGTAAGTGTGAGTTTTGGTTAACTTGTGTGGCATTCCTAGGTCATGTTATTTCAGGCGAAGGAATTTCAGTGGACCTAAGCAAAATAGAAGCCGCGATCAATTGGCCGAGACCGACGACAGTGACAGAGATCATAAGTTTCTGGGATTGGCAGGTTATTACAGACGGTTTGTGGAAGGTTTCTCATCGTTAGCGTCACCCCTGACAAAGCTTCTAAAGAAGGAAGAAAAATTCATCTGGACATACAAGTGCCAGAATAGTTTTTAGGAGCTTAAAGAAAAGCTGACTACCGCACCTGTGCTGACAATTTTATTTGGCCCTGGAGGATTTGAGATCTACAGTGATGCGTCATTCAGAGAATTGGGTTGCGTGCTTATGCAACATGGTAGAGTCGTTGCATATGCCTCCCGTCAGTTGAGACCTCATGAGTAGAACGATCCGACGCATGACTTAGAACTCGTGGCGATCATCTTTGCCCTGAAGATTTGGAGACACTGTTTGTGCGGAGAAAGATTCCAGATCTTCACTGACCATCAGAGACTCAAGTATCTGTTCTCTCAAAAGGAGTTGAATATGAGGTAACGCCAATGGATGGAATTTCTAAAAGACTATGACTGTGATATTTTGTATCACCTTGGAAAAGCAAATAAGGTCACTCATGCACTGAGTCGGAAGTCTTCAATCACTCAGATGGTGCTCAAGGAGTGGAGCTTACTTGAGAACGCTTGAGATTCGATTTTTAAATTTGAAGTAGGCCACCTTTTGAACCTTATGGCCACCCTCAGAATTGAGCCAGAAATGCAGATCAGAATCAAGACGCTTTAGTGGACAGATCCCGAGATTCAGAAGATTTTGCATGAGAATACCGAAAAGAAGAATGCTGACTTTCAGATTTCTAAAGACAGAACACTGAGGTTCCAAGGACGATTGTGTGTACTTGACGATGTAGAGCTTAGAGAAGAGATTTTATCAGAGGCTCATCATAGCAGTTATAGCTTTCATCTTGGCAGTACGAAGATGTATCAGAATCTGTGTCAACACTATTGGTGGTTAGGTATGAATGCGGACATTGCCAAGCATGTCGCCAAGTGTTTGACGTGTCAGCAAGTAAAAGCTCAGCATTGCAAGCTGGGAGGGCTTCTGCAACCTCTAGAGATCCCATAATGGAAATGGGAGCATATCATGATGGATTTTGTGACCGGACTACCGAGGAGTCAGAGAGGTAATGATTCGATTTGGGTGATAGTCGATAGATTGACAAAGTTAGCTCACTTCATTGTAGTTCGAAAGGACCTCAGTTTGGATAAACACGCAGATTTGTATGTATGACAGATAGTTCGTATGTATGGAGTGCCGGTTACGATAACTTCAGATAGAGACCCGAGATTTACTGCTCCTTTTTGAAAGAGCTTGCAAAGTGCTCTAGGTACAAAGCTTCAGTACAGTACGGCCTATCATCCTCAGACAGATAGCCAGGCTGAGAGGACAATTTGACTCTCGAGGATATACTGAGAGCTTGTGTAATAGACTTTAAAGGAAGTCGGGAAGATCAGCTTCACCCGGTGGAATTTGCCTACAACAATAGTTATCAGCAGAGCATCCGGATGACTCCATTTGAAGCGTTGTATGGCAGAGCATGCAGGACATTAGTGTGTTGTGATGAAGTTGGGGAAAGGAAGATAACAGGCTCAGAGTTGGTTCAGCAGTTAGTAGATGCCGTGGCAGTGATCAAAGGCAGATTAAAGACCACTTAAAGTCGTCAGAAAAGTTATGCAGACAAGCGTTAGAGATTGTTGGAATTCCAAGTTGGTGATCACATTTTTTTGAAGGTGTCACCAATGAAGGGAACTTCGCGCTTCGGCAAGAAGGGAAAACTAAGTCCAAGGTACGTAAGTCCGTTTGAGATTCTTGAAAGAATTGGGAACCTAACGTATTGTCTTACATTACCGCCGAGATTGGCGCAAGTGCATGACGTATTTCACGTGTTGATGTTGAGAAAGTATGAGCCTGACCTGACCCACGTGTTCAATTTTGAAGAATTGGACGTGGATGACCGTGTGTCATACGTTGAAAGCCTGATTTAGATTGTGGATTGGAAAGAGCAATTTCTGCGTATAAAGACTATCCCATTGGTCAAAGTGGTCTAGCAATACCATGGTATTGAAGGAGCGACATGGGAGACTGAAGAGTTGATGAGAGAATTGTACCCCTACCTTTTTGCTTAAGTATTGTAAGGTTTAAATTTCGAGTATGAAATTTTTATAAGTGGGGAATAATTGTGATATCCTGGAATTCAGATTCTGATTTCAATCGAAATAGTTGAGCATTTCATCAACGCATTTATAGTTCTTTTCCCTGAACTGATCACTCATGAGATAACTAGTTTATCAGGTGAAGTCGTTAAAGAATTCTAACGCATTAGACTTGAGAATTCGACTAGGAAACTGTGACATCCAGATTTTTTGAGTTCTAATTTCGATTTAGATAAATATGACCGTTTTTGTTCAGTTGAAGCCATGGATTGTGAAATTGGGATGCAAATGGGCTACTTTGGTAAAGAAAAGTATCAATTTGATTGACGATGTGTTGAATGAATTTATGGGAGTCAATTTGATTTGAATCAAGAGGGATTAAGGTTCAATTAGGAGGAAAACCTAGCAAAAATTCGAATGCCTAATGGACTATGTATTTTGACCTACCTAAAGGCTTCTAGAAGGGGCAATTTTGTCTAGAAAAGGTGGGTAGTGGACAGCTGGTGGCTGACCTAAGAGAGAGAGAGAGTGAGGGAAAAGAAAGAAAAATTGGTTTCTCCTTCCTCCCCTTCTCTCTACCTGTCGCTGTCTCTCTCTTCCCCCATCTTCTTCTTTGGTTGAGCGACACCATGGAAGCGGAAGACCAGCGAACCCGAGACCGACGGCGGCGATTCCTCTCGGCGTTGTCACGGCCAAGCAACCGGAGCCGGGTGGTCGCCGCCGTTTGCCATCTTGCTGCCTCGCGCAGCTCCGCCTCACCCTCTTCCCTCTCACCTTGCGAACCGAGAGAAGATGAAGACGGAAGCACCTCGCCCGGGTTCGGCGCGGCTCTCCGTTCTTGCCGCACACCACATGCCACACGCCGTTCCGGCCCGCGTCGCCTCGCCGTTCGCCGTCTCGTGCTCCGCCGCCTCGGCCTCCCCTCGCTCGGCCCTCTATTCCGCCGACGTTTTAGATCTCGGTGGAGCTCCGCCGGAGCCGTCCACCCCACCTCCGGCCACCGTGAAGCCTCGCCTAAGTTCGGTTTGGCCCCTCCGTCCATTTCCGACCCAACCCAGCTCCGGATCCGCCCTCCTTCGCCCTTATCCAGCCGTGCACAGAGAGTGCAGAAAATGGGTTTGCAGTGAGGTTTTGGCCCGTTTTGGGCCATTTCCAAGCCCCGAACCCGAGGCCCGCTTTGGAGTTTGTTGTTCCTCGCGTCGCCGCCGTCGGATTGATCTGATTTGCGCGCGATTTGGTGAGTAATCTCACTAATCCCAAATTAGTTGGCTAATTATGCTTAGAGTTGGTTTAGTTTTAATTAATTATGTTTAGGTTGTTAGATTAGAATAAATTAGCAATTATTAGTCAAATGTGATGCAATTTAGATAAATTGATTGCGCAATTAACAAGTAGACGTGGTCTACTAATTATTGGAAGTGCCTCGGGATTTTTTTAGACCCTTAGTGGGTTTCAATTAGGCTTTTTGGGCCTAAGTGGACTTTTTAGTATTTAAATATTAATTTTCGGAATTATATTAAATAATTATTTATTTTTCGAAAATTCAACTGAGATGGCTTGATACCGGAATATTATGCTGATGAACGTGGTGAAGTCCATTTACTCAATCGGGCTTTATTTTGAGCTAAATCGAATTTTTAATATTAATTATTTAATTATCAAAATTAATTAATTAATTATTTAATTTCCGAAAATTCAATTGAGATGGTAAATGACCGGAATATTATGCTAATGACCGTGGTGAAGTCCTTTTATTTAATTGGGCTTTATTTTGTGTTAAATTGGATTTTTAATATTTATTAATTAATTATTTTTCGGAAATTAAGGTTTCGATGGCCGACGACCGAAATCTCGTGCTGATCATCGTGGCGTAGTTCATTTATTTATTTGAGCTCTACGTTGCATGGAATTAAATAAATTGTAATGTTTTAGGGATTTACCCTAAATTGATTTGAAATTGATTGAGATTGAATGATTGATTGATAGATGGTCGAGTATGTTTGTTTAGCATTTATAATGCTTTGATTGAGTTGTAAAGTGGATGGAGTTATGAGAGAATTGGAAATATTCTGGGATTGAACCAATCAGACACAGTGTATGGACCTACGTGGTTCGGTGATTGGGACATCACTGGCGAAAACGGCGCCTTAAAGTACGCACGTATCGGTCAGTATATACATTATTGTGGACCTACGTGGTTCGGTGATTGGGATATCACTGGCGAAAACGGCGCCTTAAAGAACGCACGTATCGGTCTAGTACTCATATTATTATAGGCTTGTATAGTTCGGTGATTAAGGACATCACTGGCGAAAACGGCGCCTTAAAGAACGCATACACTTGTCTATTAAATACATTGTTATAGGGATGTGTGGTTCGGTGATTTGGGATATCACTGGCGAAAACGGCGCCTTAAAGAACGCACACAATTGTCTATTTAGTACATGGTTATAGGCATGCGTGGTTCGGTGACTAAGGATGTCACTGGCGAAAACGGCGCCTTAAAGAACGCACGCAATTGTCTATTGAACAGATCATTGTAGGCATGTGTGGTTCGGTGATTTGGGATATCACTGGCGAAAACGGCGCCTTAAAGAACACACACAATTGTCTAGTGAATATGTACTTTGGCGAACTTGATGCCCGAGAGTATTGACCTAGAATGGTCCGTCTGACATGTAATCGACTAGTTCGATTGATTAATGAATTGATCCGATTATTGTGAAATGATTGATTGAATGGAAATGACCGTGAGTGGTCTTGTTAGTGTGTGATCGACTGGATCGATTGATCGAGATATCGATATGTGATATGATTACTTGGGTGCCTATTATGAATTGTATTGACTTGTAGGTGGGATCCGAGGCCAAGGTAAGTCCCATGATCTGTGCGTATTTAGGCAGCCTATAGTATAATAGTTTACTAATTGGGCTTAGTGGGGTAGAACTCGCTGAAACGTAGTCTCATCCCGGTTTGGGGAAAAACATTTCAAGACCCCGATGAGAAGCTGATGAGGAGTCTGAGAAGGAGAGCTCGGAGGTGAAACTTGAGGAGAAAGATTTTTGGGAGAAGAAGATAATCCTGAGAGGGGCCTTGAGTATAGCCTAGATTTTTGGGAAAAGCAGTTTCCCCATTCAGGCGACCATAGAATGGTACGGGTCCTGAAAAATCAATTTTCCGTCAAGGCGACCGTAGAATGGTACGGGTCATCGACAACACCTATTCCCTATTTAGGCGACCGTAGAATGGTACTGGTCCTAGAAAGTGAATCCCGTTTAGGCGACCGTAGAATGGTACGGGTCCTAGACAAAACTTATTTCCCTATTCAGGCGACCGTAGAATGGTATAGGTCTTGGAAGGTAAATCCCCGTTTAGGCGACCGTAGAATGGTACGGGTCCTAGACACAACCAAACACTGTCGTACCGGGCGACCGTAGAATGGTACGGGTTCTGGGAAAGCAGTCTCTTTGTAAAGTTATGTTACTATTTTAGACGACCGTAGAATGGTACGGGTCTTGGACATGTAACACCGACTGCCTAGAACTACTCTATCCTTCTTGAAGGTAGGTTATTCCAGGTGCTTGGGATCTAATGAGAGTTCTAAATCTCTAAAGACTTTGAGCCATTCAATTATCTGAAGAGATTTTCAAATGTTTGTCAGGTCTTATAAGAATCATTTTACACCTAATAATACTTTTCTGAATCTTCAGATAAGTATGTCAGGTACGTGTTCATCTTTGCATTTGCATTTCATTGAGCATGGACACATAGAAATATATGTTCTTGATCAAATCATTGCATTTACATGGCACTCTTTGACCTTACATTTATTTGAGCCCATTTCTTTAAAAAAAAAAAAGTCATTACAATTAGCATTTGCATATTTATTGCATATTCATTTTGCATGGTTTAAATTTAGGTGTCATTTATCTTTGAAGGAAATCTACGAGCTTCCCTTCAAAAGAGGCAAGCTTGTTGACACCTAATATTTTAAAAAAAATAATAAATTAAATAAAATTCGGTTTTTGAAAATCTTTGTTGTTGAAAATATATTCTCATTTCAAAATTAAAAAAAAAAAAATTAACCGTTTGATTTTTGGAGCCATTTTTTTGTTGAGAAGATGAGTAGATATCGGGAAATCTTCAACGATTTTGAGTCTTTCCTCTATAAAAAGAGGGCAAGTTTTCAGAACCGGGGGAGCTTCTCTTCGTCTTTGGTCGAAAGAGAAAAAAAAAATAGAAAAGTGAAAGAGAGAAAAGAAAGGAAAGCTCTAGTTTGCGGAAAAGGAAAGTGTACAGGGGGCGTCCGTGGGATCTTTGAGAGAGAGAGAAGAGAAAGTCTTTTGCAGAAAGTACAGAGGTAGAGACGTGAGGAGAGAGGGAGAGAAGAAAAAAAAAAAAAGGAAAAAGTTGACAAGACCCCTACTGTTCACCTTCTTCCCCATTTCGCTTCTGCTCTACAAGGTGTTGCTGCTCGTCCACCACCACACCACCAGCGCGCGATCAACGCCGTTTGAAGCCCAACGATTGCCCACTCCACTGCACCTCTGCACCAGCGAGCTCGCCCCGACGCTCCACCCTTCGCGAGTAAGCCCGAGCCGTGCCACAGCCAAGCCGTCTTCCCCGCGCCGACGTAGCCGCTGATCTCCGTCTGCGAGCCCCGACGTCCGCGCACCCCTTCCTCCCACGAAGCTCCGCCGCGCCTCAGCTTGTCCCCGAAGCCCTGCAACTCGCGCCCAGCAACACAGTGGTCTTCCTCCACTCAGCCGATGCCACCGCACCAGCACCTCTGCTCAGTCCCCGCACTCGCTCGGAGCCTAATCTACCGCACCGAAGCACCGATCTCGCTCCCCGGACGTCCTGTTGACCCGCGTCGCTCGCCGCCCCAAAGCCAGTCGCAGCCGCCGCGCCGCTCTGAGTCCCCGACGCCTGAGTCTTCCTCCGCCCGAGCGTCTGCCGATTACCATTCGCAAAGCCGACGCCGGTGGCTGTCCGCCCACACGTGATTCGTGCGCCGCATCCCTCTGTTGCCGTCGGCTCACTGGCCTACCTTAGCCGGAGCTCTGAACGCAAACGACCCAACCTCCGGTGATCCACCGAAGCCGCTCAACCGTAGGTGAAGAAAGCAGGAAAAGAAAAACAAAAACAAAAGAAAAAGAGAAAAGCAAATTAGGTAGTTTGTTTTTTTTATTTTATTATTTATTCATTTTAAATTTTGTTATTATTGTTTAAGTTAGAATATGGTTTGTCAATATTAATATTTGTGCATTTTGTAGGCATTATACGTAAGGATTTTGTCGAACTTATTGTAATTATTAATTTGATCCGAGAGATATCGGATCAATTTTTTTAATTATATTAAGTTTCAGGCTTTTTGATGGTATTTTGGTTGTTAAATCAATGTAATTATTAATTTGATCCGTAAGACTTCGGATTAGATTTTTAATTATTTTGAACTCTTTGTCGTGATAATTAGGTTTAAAATAATTGTTAATTTAACCTGTGAGACAACGGGTTATTTTTTCGGTTATTTTAATCATTTATTTATTGAATATCTTGATTGTTAGATTTAATGTTTAGTCCGATAATTACTTGTTTTGGAAAAACACTAAAACACTAAAAAAAAATCAAAAATCAAAATCTTGCATCAAAGCATGTAGGTTTAATAAATGTAGGATTAGGTTTATGAAATTTTCATCATCTAGTAATTATTGCTAAGTTCATTTAGTTAGAAATTGCTCGTCATTAGAATTATGTCATTTAATTAATTTAAATTGCATATTTAATCGTTGCATTTCTTTAATTTTGAATTTCATAAAAAATACAAAAAAATAGAATAAACTCATTTCATGCTTTAGGATAGATTGCATGCTTATTCATGTTATATATTTTAGGTCATATTGCCACGTCATATCATTTCCTTGGTTAGTTAATAAATTAGTTTACAATTGATCATATTTCATGTCATCATTGTTAGTGTAGGTTGCATATGTGTAATAAAAAAATCGTTAAAAAATCATAAAAAGAACATGTATATAGAATTCGACGTCATACAAGCATATGCATTTTAGGGTTATGTAAATTAGATTGTATACATATTGTAATGATTTAAATCATGTCACATGAATTGCATCTCATATGTCATTAAAGTAAAACTCATGCATATCAAATTTAAATTAAGATTGCACATAATTAATATTTTTAAAAGAAAAAGAAAAAGTAGGTGTCTTGTCATTTAGAAATCATGTTTAGGACATGCATTTTATTAGTATTTATTTATTTATTTATTTGAATGTTATTTTATTGATTGTGCACCTGCATGACCACCATTTGCATGTTAGTAGCTTAGATTAAAATTAATCAACATTGTCTGCTAAATATTTTTGAAATTAAAATAAAAGGTACCGAAAGGGCGTTAGACTAATCTAGCGTAATCATGTCCCCCGGATTTATTGAATCTCTGGTCCGTAAAAATAAAGTATTCTCCCATACTTTATTTGGGTTTCTAATCAAACCCTAATTGATTAGTGGCGGCTCTAAATTGAAATTGCATGTTTAAATGAATTAATTTCTATCAAGTCGCGATTGGTAGGACTAGGGAGGGTCCGTGCCAAGTCTTCGGACTTAGTAATCCATTAACCTAAACTTTAGGATTGCCCTGAAAATTTAGGTCGCGACAGACACAGTTCGATTAGAAATCGGAGATAGGTTGACTCGACAAAGGTATGTGATTAAGTGTGGGTGATTCCACCTAATTGCACAATTCTTGTCGATTGTCACTAGACCGATTCTTTTGTCGTTTTGATACCCTGTGTCTGTATTTGAAATCTTGAGATTTCTACTACAACCGAGAGTTGCCAATATATCGAAGATGTACTTTGTGGCTTGAGAATAATCAACTATAGGTTAAATGCACGAAAATTTTCTAAAAGCTACTCGGTAGATTATGACGCACTAAATTCGCGCCGAATTGAAATTATCATGAAATCGAACCTGAATTCAGAAATTGAGAGTTTTGTTGTGTCACAAATCATTTTTGGATCATTGACTCATTTTTGGAAGATTTTTCATGCAATTAGAGTTTTTCAGCAAATTAATCAAAGAATGGCTAATTTGGCTCGAGAAATTAGTAGGCCCGCCTTTGGTTGTGCTTTTGGGACTTAAGTTGGTTCTATGGACAAGTGGAGATGTGAATTGAAGTGTGGCGACATTGGATTAAATTTTATGGACTTCAATTTGGCTCAATTGGAAGTGGATTGAATGGAATTGAAGAAATTGATGTACAAACTTTAGAAATTCGTATGCCACGGTGGAGGAGCCAAATTGGACCCATTAGAAGTATATTGTGGGAGTTTTGAGTGAGTGGAAGATGACCTCATGTGAAGTCATGGTGAGCCATTTTTGGGGGATTAAAGAAAGAGGAAAATGTGAGAAGTGGTCTCCCTTAAGAGAGAAATTGGTTCCTTCCCCCCCCTCTCTCTTCCGTCGAGCTTCTTCCTCTCTCCATCTTCTTCTTCTTCGAAACCCAGCAAACTAAAGGAGCTGAAGACCAGCGAAGTCAGAGCTGCTGTCGTCGCCTCTCGCCGCCGTTCGTTGCTGCACGTCGTCGGAGCAGCCACACCTCCGCCTCTCTCTTTTCCCTTGCGTTGCCATTGTCCCTCTTTCTTCTAGCTTCAGTTGCTGCTCGACGAAACCAGCAAAGCCATGCAGTTGTTGTCGCCTCACGCCGCACGCCATCGCCGTTTGTCGCCCTCCTTGCACGCGCATGCCGTTCGCTGCACGCCGTTGCTTTACTCGTCGTTCGCCTCCAGCCGCATCATCCTTGCATCTCCGTTCGTCTTGGTTGCTTTTAGGAGTCGTCGGAGCTCCCTTCGGCCGCTGTGCACCCCCGCCTCAGCCGCCAAAGCTTCGCCTAGCCCTTGCTGCCCTTGCTCGCCTAAATCAGCCACCGATTCCCCCTCCTTCGGTCTCAACCGTAGCAAGCAAAAATGGGTATGGTAGTAGCTTTGTGGCCCGTTTTGGCCGGCTTCTTGAACTCGGAAGCTAGGCCCGCCTTGAGGTGAATCGATCCCCTTGGCGTCCTCGTCGTTTTGAGTTGCTCGGATTGCTAATCAAGTGCGTTTAACTCACTAATCCCCGCTTAGTAGATTAATCACGCTTAAGGAGTGTTTAGATTAGACTAAGTAGGTTTAGGTGATTAGATTAATTTATTTAAACCTTAAGTGGATTAAGGGATGTGATTAGTTTAGTGGATAATTAAATAAGGCTAAGTAAATGTTTAGATTAAAGTAATCTTGTTTAAGCCTTAATTAATTATTTTATATTAAATAATTATTTCGAATTTATATTATTATTAATTATATTATAGTAATATAATATAATATAATATAATATAAATATTATTTCGGAATAAATTTAATTATTGATTATATTCCGGAAATTTTGATCGGGATAGCCAATATTTGGAATTTTATCTTGATTATCGTGGTACAATCTGTTTATTTACTTAAGCGTTAATTTGTGCTGAATTGAATTAATTGTGATTTTAGGATTTATTCCTAAATTATTTGATTTTGATTATCAATGGAAAAATAACCGGGTGTCGGTTAACAACGCTAAAAAAAAATTTAAAAAAATAATAATATTTTGGTGGACTACAAAAAATGGTGGGATTTGTGGAAGGAAATTCTAGTATTTTGGTTAAGGCCAACCGTGTACCCACATACTGGCTATTTTATCGAGAATGATAAAAAAAAAATGGAATTGATTATATGAGATAGTGGTATACTATAATGGCCATGGGGCCTTAAATTATCAGCTTTTGGCGAGCATATAAATGGTATACCATAATATCAGCTTTATGCGATAATATATAGTATACTAAATTGGCCTGGGGGCCCTAATCTATCAGCTTTGGGCGAGCATATACATAGTATACTATATTATCAACTTTAGGCGAGCTATACTATCTATTTTCAACTTTGGGTGAACAGTTCTAGACTATGGTCGGACTTTATAAATAGTATTGAATGTATCAATCGGGGAAAGGTCGTGGTGACATGTAATTGATTAAGTCGATTGATTGTTGAGTTGATATGATTAGTGGAATGTGATTGATTGCTGTAGTTATCAATATTATTGATTGAACTGATGTGTACCAGAATCTATCTCTGAACCAGACCCAAAAAAGCATGTCCGACACTTCAATGGTGATGGACATCCTGTTCATTACTATAAAGATAATTATGGTCATTGTTTTTGGGATCCTTTTTGCCAGTGTTCTCACTGTATAAACTCTCATGACGAGGTAGATCCTCTTGCAAGATCTCCACCTTGACGGAAAAAGCCAAAGGATAAGATGTACCAAAGGTACTTGAACGGAGATTCCTCCATTGATACTCTTGGTGAGTCTGACAAATACCAGTTCATGGTCTCTTATGCACCACCTCCACCACCAGAGTTCGTACTATGTCCCAAACCCCACAAGATCCACCAAAATCACCTCCACCTTCTCCTCCCCAGGAAAAACAAGCTCTTTCTCCATTCTATAAGCCAATCCTCAAATGGGCCAAGAAACACTCTTACCCACTTGAAGTCCCAACAGAAGTACCACCCACTTCTTCTATTGCCATGTTTCAAGGTACTGACTTTCCTCCACTTGTCAAGGAAAGTTCTAAACTCTCATTCCCAGCCACTGAAGAGTTTATTGATCCACATGGTAGATACCGCAATGTTCCTAAAATTCCTACCCCACCGATGTGGATGAACATGGAAGACAGAAGAAAACCCCTGCGGCTGAAGCTGTTTTGAATTGGCAATCAGAGACTCTATTGGCACAAAACAATGCCTTCAAGGCTATTGATTCCAAAATTGGAAACGTGCAACAAGATCTCCGAAGATACGATGAGGGTACCAAGAAGATACTTTCTGAGTTCCAGAAAAGGCTTCAAGCCTTGGAATCAGGACAACATCTTGGGTACCATTATCTTGAAAATCCAAAGCCAGAGATAGACAAACTCAAGAAGCAAATTCAACTTCTTGAGGAAGGAAAATTCAGACCCTTCGATCCATTGGCACCACCTGTTCAAACTGGGTATGCATCCCCAGCACCACAAGTGTCTGTTTTTGCCAATATCCCACAAGATCTCTCCAGAAGAGATTCAGATATACGAAGCCGTCTTAAAGCCTTGAAAAAGGAAAAGGGAAAGAGAAGACACCACCTACGAATCAAGTTCAATTGTTATAAGAGAAAGGCCGGACCGGATGATGTTATCAAATCCATTAGAATCCTTTTTGAAGGATTTGGGTAAGCAAGAGATTAATCCTAGTACCCAACAGCCTGAGCCTGATCCTGTTATCCCAGAAAAGCAGATTCTGCAAGCCGCACAAAATTCTTCTACTACATCAGACTCAGCATCCCTCTCCTCTTTCTCATCCTTTTCAGATCACACAGTTGATTCTCCCCCTGTTGTTCCACCAACCTCACAGATATTCATGGCTGGCACTCCTCCAGACTATGATTATGAAATGGAGATGGAATCAAACTATTCGATCCGGATGGACAAGTAATCCCACTAGAACCAATCTGCTAGGCATGTGTCTATGGCATCAAAACAATTCTTCTCAATTGTGATATCCCTTATTCGCAATGGCCACATAGACTTGAAGAGTTTCATACTTGGTTGAGTACACAATCCATCACCAACCATGATATGAATGATGTCATTTACAATTTTGTTACAAGGTTCACAGGAAGCCTCAAATTTTGGTGGCAATCACTCACGGAACAAGACCAGCTTACGTTTCTACTGTCACCAACTTACAGCCATGCCCTTATTTACCTATATAATGTTTTTGTGGGAACACCGGAGATCTCAAAGAGCTCAAAAGAAGAGAGTTCTTCGAAAGAAGATTTGCTCCCTTCGAAAAAAGCATCTTGATAAGCATTATAGATTAATGCTTAAGCTCTTTTACCAAATTGGCGCAGATCCAAATCTTAAGCATGTTTTTCTTACTTCTACCCCTAAAGATTTATCACAGATGGTTGAAGGATCTTTCTTTGGAAAGCAAAGAAGGATACAAGACGTTCCCATGGGAGAAATCCAGCAAGAAGTCCATCTATGTCTTGAAGAATTATGCTTGAAGCGCCGAATGGTCCAAACATACATCACAGATGACAAGCGGCTTGAAAATGGCTTGTTCTCATCGAAGCTAAAAATCAAATGCTCCGAGACAAGATTGTGATGGTACTTGCGGCCATTATTCACGGAAGAAAAAGCACTACAAGAAGTATTCCGTAAAGAAATCCAGACATGGCTCTAAGCATTTCCGGAGAAAGAAGAAATGGCGATACCTACGCAAAAGAAAGGATCGCACGAGGCCATAAGAAATCAAGCCGTTGCTACATACGCAACAAGAAAGGACATTTCGCCAAAAATTGTCCTCGGGCGAAAAAAGGTCGAATCATCTCATAGAAAATGAAACAGGTTTTTCACTTGAAAATGATGATATTGAATCTTTATTCTCGCGATGACGAACCAAGCGAACAAACATTTTGTGTCATCCCTTTTTATCAAACTTCCGGTGAAAGCGAGTCGACTCGGAATCTGAAGACATTTTTCATATATCTCCCACATCTTCAGAGCCAAATCTTGACATATTCTCAAGCCATACACACTGTCCCCATTTCCCTGTGAAAATTCTCACCTCGAAGTTTGCCAAACCAATCAATGTTATTGCTCTCATTGATCGGAGCAAGTTGTTCGATTCTAGATACTAAAATTCTACCCGAAGAATTCTCGGACTCCGCATCCGATATTTCAGTGCTTCGGGAGATACTTTCTCCACAAATGTCGAACCACTCCATTCACCATCCAGTTTTTCCTCGGTGTTCCATAACGACAAAGATTTTTGGATCAAACCTTCCCAATAAAGATCGATAATTGGGTGGGATGTCATGACTCAAATCTCTCGGCTTCGCATTATTCTGGAAAAGGTCTTAGATATAAAGACCAATTCTCGAGTTTGTCAATATTCGGAGACTCTTTTCCATTGAGATGAGTTTATTAGATCCAATCATGCAAAAGTTGCTTGAATCTTGTTGAGAATCCCATTCGAATTCACTCAAAAATGTTCTCATCCCTTATGGAAAAATCCTGAGTTCTTTGTCGCCTTCCCTTCAAGAAAAATGAAGATATCAATCCAACCAAGGCGAGTCATACGGGAATGAACCAGAACATTTGGCTTTAGCTCAAAGGGAATGCTTAATTATTACAAAGCAATGCCTCATTGAAACCTATGATTCTCAATGGGCCCGTGAAGCTTTTTATGTCAATAAACGTCTTTGAGCAAAATAGAGGAAAATGAGACTGGTAATTAATTATCAACCCCTCAACCTTTTTCTCCAAGATGACAAATTCCCTTTACCATCCAGAGATTCTCTCTTTCTTGGTTTAACCAAAGCCCACATCTATTCCAAATTTGACCTCAAAGCCGGATTTTGGCAATTGGGTATCCATCCTGAAGACGAGACCCAAAACAGGATTTCGTATCCCGAACCAGCACTTCCAAAGTGGAAAGTTCTTCCTTTCGGCCTAAAGGTAGCCCCATCCTTGTTCCAAAAGGCCATGTGTCGAATTTTCCAACAAATCTTGCCAAGTGCAGCTGTATACATCGACGATATTCTGCTCTACAGTCCTGATGAGCAGTCACACTGTCAACTTCTTGAGCAGTTATCAGAAATAGTAAGAAAGCATGGCCTTATGCTTTCTCAAAGAAAAATGAACATTGCCCAGGACAGTAAATTGAATTTCTTGGTATGCACCTCAACAAAGGTACATACTATCCCGGGCCACACATTGCTCAAGAATTATTGAAGTTTCCTATGGACAACTTCACGACAAAACAAGTTCAGCAATTTCTAGGGATAATTAATTATCTCAGAGACTTTGTCCCTAATATTGCAAAACTCCCGATTCCTTTGCAATCTATCTTTGAAGAAGAACTCCCCACCTTGGGGAAAAATTCAAACCAAAGCGATCGGCGAACTCAAGGAGATTATGCAAAATCTCCCACCATTGCAAATACCTTCAACGGGCAAAAGGATTCTCCAAAGCGACGCCGTGATGAATCTCGGGCATCCGTCTGTTCGAAGAAATTGATGGTAAGAGACTTCCTTGTGCTCACAAAAGTGGAAAGTTTTCTCAAGCTGAAATGCACTACCATTCCACTTTTAAAGAAATCTTAGCAGTAAAAAAGGGAATCAAAAAATTTGAGTTTCATCTCATTGGCCATCATTTCCTAGTAGAATTAGACATGGCATCTTTTCCATGAGATGACCAAGTTTAAACAAAAGCAGATTCCAAATTCTCAATTGCTACGATGGGCTGAATGGTTTTCAAAATATTCTTTTGAAACCAAACACATTCCGGGGAAAAAGAATGTGCTTGTTGACTTCTTGTCAAGACCCAAAGCAACAGCTGAAATCAACATGTACATCAAAAGGCCTACTTTCCATATGCTAAATCATGGAGTGAAATACAAGATTGAGAAGATCAGAGATTTGCCAAGCTAGAAATATCCCGAAGAAATTATCCAGCAAATCCAGAATGACAGTCTTGCCGAAAATCGGAGAATCTCATGTGGCAATGTCACACGGACCTATTCGATTCAATGGAGGTTCGATTCTTTATCCTTTCGGGTTAAATCTGAATTATCCTTTCATTCATCCTCTTATCGGAAAGAAGATGATTTCCCGACCAGCTCAAAATGCTGTTATGGTACTTGACTAATAAGTACTTGATAGCTTTTGAAATCCCCACCGAAGATTCGTTGCTAATCTCACCGGGATATTCTTGCTCGGAAGAAACATCGAAAAAGAATGTGATAGAAATCTTTTAGATTTTCTAAATTGGTTTTATCATCCTACATGCTGGAAACAAGACTTGGAAAAAGAACCGAGAACCATGACACCGAATCCGAAGTCCATACCATCCCGTTTTTCCGACGTCCATGGAATTTCTGCAGAAATAATGGTAGTATTCTTGATGCACCACTTGAAATAGGAACCACATCCTATAAGCCTAACTTGAACAATCGAGAAGCTAGGATTCACAAATCTTATCCAAGATCGTCGAGATTTTGTGAAAACGAGTATCGAGAACTCCGGAGAATCCTATGCCAAGAAAACAAAACCATTCCCTGAAGATATTTGGAATAGTGCACCCACTACGTGGGATTATTATGACCTAGCACCGAAGCTAAGGAAGCACTCATGCAATACGGACAAGCTGCATCGTCCCAAGAGCATGAAATGACAAACGAAGATGACATTGTCCAGTCTACTCAAGATCCCTATGCACGCTTTGGAGGTCCCTCGTCCCGAGAATCCCTACGAACAAGGACCTTCGTCCTCATCCCAAAACATGGACACATCGTACTATGCACAGGCATCAAACTGGCCTCAGCCAAGCATTCCTGCTAGACGACCTACAAGCGAAGAAACAAATTGGGCAGAAGAAGAAGCATCACATTGGGCTCATGAACAAGCATCCTCATCAAGAAGGCTAAATCGATTCTCTCACCGAAGATCTTGAAGCCCTCCGGCCAAGTACGAAGCTCATCTCCTAGAAGACAGCTCGGATGACTCGGACTCATCCGTAGCTACAATGCCCGCGACGGACGAGACCGTTGAGTCCGTACACTTTCACCGTAGCAAAGTCAATGTTCACTTTCTTGTAGCACTAGGCTAGGGAATGTATTGTTCACAGTACAATTACTGTTCATAGTGTGCGAATAATTCCCGTTGCCCCCTGTTTGTACCCGGACCCGTGAGCTTGGTCTTTGTTTGTTGCTTTGTGACCTCATTTGCCTATATAAGGCCATGATGATGTATTGTGTTGGGCAGAGTCCCTTGAAGTAAAGTGTGTGCTTTGTGAAAAACTCTCCATGGCTTTCTAAATTCCTCTTCTTCTCTAGCCTGGTAGGATCCTTCGAGAAATGCAGCTTGGGTAGGTTAGAAACGTTTCCATCCTGAAATTTTTGGGTGTCTCTAGGCTCTGAATTAAAGGGCTGAGTGGTTTTCTGCTAAAAGGCTATCCCTGAAGGGCTTGAACGAGAGTTGTTCGCCCAATGTGGGATGCATACCTACATGAAATTTACTCTCCTTCCCTGGTTCTAAGTCTAGGTCCATTCATGGCGTATTGGCTTGCTAATCAGGTTTTAGTGGGGTAAAATTTGCTGAGACATAATCTCATCCTGGTTATGGGATAATATTTCAAGTCCCTAGATGACGATCGTGGAGGACCGAAAGTCTTGGAGTTCGGAAGGTGGAGGCTGAAGAATCGGCAAATGGGTCTGACTAGTGGATGTTAAGATAGTCCCATTTTTGATAAGCCGACAATTTTGCAGACAACCTAAGTTTGTAATTAACAAATTTGTTTATAAAGACTTGTCTTGGTTTGAAATGATCCTACTTTTCTATCCCATTGTTTAATTGTCTGAGGATTTTATTAAGCTTTTGCATGCGTATATAAATGAATGGGTTGGCGACCTTCCTGGGACGTTGCAAATAAGTCGACTAATTAAGGGAAGGGTGCGCGCTCGAGGATCGGGCGTGACAACCGAGGCCACCGGCAAGGCTCAATTGAGCGTGGCCACGAGGCCACCGGTGACAAAGGAGGAAAAAGGAAAAAAAGGAAAAATATAATATAAATATTGAAAAAAATAAAAGAAATAATAAAATTATACAAGTTTGCCAAACGCATTTTTATTCATGGGATAGAAATTTTTGCAATTACCAAACGCGTTCTTATACTTAGAAATTGTTCCGGAGCAGAAACAAAAAAAATTATTTATGTTAAATTTTTTTCCCGGAACATAAACGTTACCAAACGTGCCATAAGTGATCATTTTGCTCCGATCTTGGCACTTAAGTGTCATTTTTCTAACTTTAGGCACTTAAGTGTTCCTCCGTGCCAAGTTTTGGCACTCAGTATCCGACACTCATAAAATGAGGATATTTCGGGTTCTTTTTTGGAATTTTCCTAAAAAAAAGAGTTTTACGTATGACTTTCCCTTTGAATTTTTTTTAAATATATATTATTTCAAAATTATAAAATTTTTCAAGTGTTTTGAATTAAATAGAGATTCCAATGAGAATTCCTAAAATTTTTAAAAAAACTATAAAGTAAAAAATAAATGCCTCATGTGATATTTATAGTTCACCCTTCACGATATTTTGACTTTCATAATATTGCTTTTCCTCAATGGAAAATGATTAAGATAATTGTTTTACAATGTATAAAAACCTGCACATGGAATGTGACATTTTTTGCACGGCTTTATAAATTCTAATACGTTTCGTTTTTCAAAATCATGGAGGAAAAGTGACGATGAAACTTAAGCATCAATAGGAAGAACTATCGGATCCCTTTTCTTCTTCTTCTTCCATTTCTGTAAACTCTCTCGGCATTTCAAAAGTGGCAGATAACGAGTCAGATGAAAAGAAACAAAAAATCAAATTAGTTGCAAAAGCTCCTGAATTCTTATACCGACGCCATTAGATGCTTGTAGTTTGAGAATTGTGCTGTTTTGACAAATCTATTTCCTATAAGAGTTGTTAATCACTTGGAAAAAGTTTGAAGAAAAGGAACTTTTTCATTTGGTGAGAAAGGCACCCCGGTTGTCACCCGACCATTCTGGCAATTCTAAACTGGATCCAACTTATGCTGTTTTAAAAAAATGTTGGGTTTGGCGTAGTACATCATGACAATTCCGTGAAGGGGTCGAAGGCTTTGTGTACTCACAACCACAATAAAAGGTAGATAACATTGCTTCAATCTCCGAAGTGAAAAATGACAGAGGACTGACTCACTCTCGCACACAGACCACAAACTGAAAAACCCATCTGCAACTTTCAAACAACATGAAATGCAGTAAAGAAGAAATCAGCACACGAGCAGTACGGCACAGGGAGAGCAACACAACTGTCTATCCAACGGCTTGGGGAAGTTCAATCACGCCATCGGATACGAATGCATAAACGACGGGTCATAGTAGTCCAACAACACCGCCGATACTAATTGTCGTACTTGTAAACTTTGGACTGCAGCTTCTGGTCCGGGTTCCACCATTCGCAAATAGCATGCGCTTTCACGAATTCATTCGGCGGGTTTAGATTGATTGTTAGATCTGCCGACGGGATGAGGTGCAAAGGCTCTGCCTGCGTTCCGTTCTCGCTCAGGAACAGCGATCCCAAAGTATGCTGACTAACAACCCTCTGGATAGCTCTTGCTCCCATGTTTTGCATCCCGGCTTGGCGCTCAAAATAGCTAATGTATCCCGAACTGACATAATCGACCGCATTGACAAACAGCCGAGGAACCCAACGGGACAAAGCCGCAAAAGAATCGGCGGATGGATTCAGCTCTTCCACAGACCTGTTAGCGAACGCCCCCACAAAAGTGGCCACGCAGATGCCTACCTGGATAGCCTGCTTCAATTTCTGGCTCTTGATACTCTCGATCGGGGCAGATACATAAGGCGGATTGAAGAGGAAAGACTCGAGTTTCGATCCCTTTTTGGCCATGTTCTTTCCAGCTAGCAGAGCAATGGCCGACCCCAGGGAGTGGCCAGCTAACCAGACCCTAGAATCGCCGGCGGTTGCAACCAAGTTTTCTACTGCCTGCATGGCAGTCTCGCAGCGAGACGAGGAGTGAAGCTCATTCCGGAAAAACTGCAAATCCATCTTAATATCTTGAACGAATGATTCGTCCTCGATCAGGGTGCCTCGGAAGGCGAGCACGAAGCGCGGTCCATCTGCTGAGTGGTTGCACGAGGATGGCGGAGGCTTATACTCGAAGATGGCACCGAAGATAGAAGAGTCAGCCTTCTCTACGAGTATGCGCTTCAACTGAAAAACGAAAGTTTCCCACCAAGGAGGCGCAAGAGCCTGGGAACCTTCACGTTTCCCCCGGCGGTCCTTCTCTAAGACATAGGCACCTTGAACCAAAGATGCAACAACCTTCCTCACATGATCTGCATTTTTCCTATGTTAGAAGTCCAAAGAAATGTTAGTTTCCTCGGCATGTTTTCTGAAGAGAAACTCCGTACCTAGACTAAGCTAAATACTCATATATCATCAAGAAGAAAAGGAAACATCGGATTCAAGAGAAGTTTAAAATGCCATATTTTCAAAAGAGAAATGATCGTGTGACAATCTTCAATGTACTGTGAGAATAACGGTCTACTCTTGACTAACAAAAATCCAATCACAAATAATTATAAATTGTTGTGAGACCAATTTCTTAAAAAATCTGTGATTCACAACATTTTCACAATAGCACAAGAACCGTTATACTAGTAAAACCCTTTTTCGAGAAAGCATCTCATGCCGTCTTAGGTTGGTGCGGAATGAAAAGTTGGCACTCCACACGTTGCTGTTTCTGTCCAAAAACTACGAACTGGATGTGTCCGAATAGAGTATTATATCACACGGCAACCGTAGAGGATGAAGTTACGATATGCGGTGCATCTTGCGGGCAAGTCAGCACTCGGCGATAACAGTCTATGGCATATTAAAGGGTCATATATCTAGCAAAATCTCATCCTTTTCGGCTTAGTATCGAGCAAAACTCTAGGATGAAGTCAACGGAGATATGCGCCCCCCTAGCTTAAATGAATTGCAAGCGAGGAGACAAGCGCCCGTGGCACATTAGGGAAGTTCGGCCGTTAAGAACACAAATTAACTACAGAAGTAGATGGAAATCACACCATAGACGCACCTTCTTATTCAGGTTTTTATTTTTCTCTAGCTATATAACACCGCTAGTCCATGTTAAGTTATGGTAAAGTTGAATAGCTAGGACAATGCTTAGTTTTGCATGTTCAAAAAGTCCAGTATCACATAGTAACTAGCTATCGCCAAATAATTAAGACAAAAAGGTGAAGGAAACTCTCAGGGAATTTCAATAAGGACACAGTCGAAACTTGAAAGGCATGACTTGGGCCTTTTGTTCAATGACAAATAGGGATGATCGGTTTTAAGGTGGATAGGTTTCAGAGTCGGAGCCGGAACCTAGAACCTACCCTATTATAACTAGTTCTTAGTTTTTGGACCCTAAAACCTACTCCATTTGCTTGGAACCGGTTCTATCTCGTTTTTTTGATATAGTTCTGGGGTCTACCTGAAAACCAATTTTATTTTTTTGTTCCTTTTGTTTGGTTCATTTTTTACAGCAAAATATATGAGACTGTGAGTAATGAATGATTTAAAATAAAAGATGAATAATAGAAATCCTAATCCGCCAAAAACAACAATTCATAAGATAGATATATAGTCACATATAATTATAAACAATAAAAAGTTGAAACACCTAACATAAAGCATAAATTATAAAACTCTCATCCATAAAAATTTAGGGAAAGAGGAATGACAAATGATGGAGTACTAAGATTAGAATTTAGTTTTAAAGAGATTAGGGTTTTGGTGTTTTTGCTTATAAAACCGGTTCCAAAATAAGGCTGTCCAGTCTAATTTCTGAGTGGGCATTCACTTGAAACTAGTTCTCTGACTGGTTCCAACACGAATCGATTCTTGGACCCAATTTTCAGGTGATCCAATCTTATTTCTGTATAGAACTGATTTGGTTATACACCCTTAACAGGGAAAGAGAGAATCTGAAAGTCTTACCAGTTAATGCCAGTAAGGCCCGTGGGCCCCGAAAGGTGAAAAATTTGATCCTTGGTGGCCATCATGATACCACAAGTTCAATTAAGACTCCTCCTTTGTAACCCTGAAAGCAAAAGCTGCTCAGAATCAAACCATTCCATATGGCAGTTAGTAAATAACAATGGCTAGTGTTGCGTTCATAACTGCGCATCCATATTCGTACTCGGTTCCCTTCGGCATAATTAAATCTATGTGCTACAAGAAGGATCGACCTGTGTATCTTTTTCAACACACAACTATTTTCTGAAGCTACCTCGTGACGTTTTAAGTTCATCCAAACTATTATGCATCGGGGACCTTCTTTTTTCTCCTTCAATAGTCAGTAAAAGTGGACCTACAAAAGAGGTTGTGAGAGGGAGTTGAGCTGGGCCCAAATGATTCGGAATAATCTTCCCTCTTTGGATTATGCCTTAGTCTACATCCTATCGACTTCCACTTATCCCGAAAAGATCGAGCAGATTATTATGCAATGAGGATCCCAAAAAACACCGAGGAAAAAAAATGGAAATTTGATTATATAAAAGATCCTTGCCATCCCCAAGCTATAATTGTTCAAGATGAAAATTCAAATTACTCCGAGGAGAGAACTTGCATTGGATTGTTCGTAATGACATCCAATTCATTCCAAACAATCTCACAATCAATATGCACACGGCAATGCGGCAATAGATTAGAATTCAACTAAATGGACAGAAATGGATCGTGAGAGGTGGACCTACCAATCAAGCTCGAGTTTTTCTAACTTGGCTTAAGTTGATACGGAGTTTTTATAAGACACATCTACCCTCTATTCCCCGATGGATTGCTGGGTCGCAGGTCAAACTGGATTTTGTACAGCAATGACCATGTGTCCCGAGATATTCCCATTTTCAAACTTTGGAAATGTGGTTTTGACCACCAAAAAAATAGTAATAATTTGGAAACGTTGTTTCGAACATTAGTCTCGTCTTGTGTGCCTTGGTAATATAGTGATGACCAAGCAGGAAGAAAGAGATCTCAATGAAAAAGGAAGAAAAACAAAGTGTGATGACATCCAAATTCAAAAGCAAATCCAGGATACCATATCCTTTTCAATGCACATCTCTTCGTTGTCTTATACTTTTTTTTTTTTTTTAATTTACTTTCAAATTAGACCCACGGTGTGATTTTTATTATTGCCATATTAACCAAGTGTCACACCCTAAAACCATCAAGAATGGGCATGACATGGCCATCCTTTCGCCTGAAGGACACATAGTCTCAAACCACCAAAAATTCATCTCCCCAAAAGTCTCATCATCGCTATCGCTCTTGTACTACTCATCACTAGTTGAAAAACCTGAAAAGATTTGGAAAAATAGAGGGATGAACAACACAACTCATAAGTAGTGCATATCTCTTTTAAGTAGATTGAGCAACTTTATAAAACCAAACCATAACTCATTTAACCTAAATGCAGAATATAATATACATACTAGATAAAAATAGGTTATATTGCTTTAATATAATCATATACATAGCAGAACATATTTGTTAAATCAATAATATCATAACTAATATCAATAGTTCAACCCATTGATCAATTTCATCAATTCACACGCCAATGGTCCATTTCATTGGTTAATCTCATACTACACATCAATGATCTATTACATCGATTCATCTCATATGAAATCACACATCAATGATTTATCTATCAATCAATATTTTGCTTAATATCAAACCATTGTCACGACACAATGTTTGATGACAAGACAATCAAGATTTCCCCATTATCAAGGTCTCCACCTATTATTAGTTGGTGGCTCGGCCCACAAGGATATGCACATACCCATAAGCCCATTACTGGGCTTATAGCGATATTGAGCACTAAGCCCACATCATCCAATATCCAGAAATTCATTCCACAATCAATCTCATTTTCCACAATATATTTAACAAACCAATTTCTCCGATAGAAATACTTTTTTTTTTTCGCAAAACATTTCTCATATCATATCATAAAAATTCACAATCAAAATCATAATCACATAACTCGATTTCACAAACCAAATCGAATCAACTTTCGCAACTCAATTTATCGAACAAAATGTGTTTCTTTCATGAATTCATACCCATAAGTTTTGGCAATTCCTTCACAAAGCATTTATCAAGGCATTAACAAATAATCATTTCAAGTTATTTCAAATAATGCCTTTTCCAATTCCTCACAAACCCAAATGTATAACATCTAACTAAAGAATTCTTCTCATAAAGAATTTCGTCCATGCATCACATAATAATTGACTCATAAGCCATTTCCAAAGATGCTTTACTATGCCACTTCAAAATCAACAATGTAGTAAATGCTTGATCGACTTTTGTATAATAACAATGCCATTTCGTAATTCATAATCCATAGTAATTATGAATATGAGTTTTACAAATTCAAAGAAGAGATAGCATCACTCATTTGGATATGCCACAAACCAAATAATAAGGCTCACTCGAATCAATAAACTCACATTCCTATCATATAAGCAAGAAATAGTATCAAAACCAAGTAAAATGCTATCTTAACTAATGGCTTGATTAAATTATGCATAAAACAATGCTTACATGCAAAAAAAAAAACCGCATATCCAAAGCAATTATTTAAGCCATTCACAATGTAGGGCCTAAGCGCAAAACTTTGTCACTTCATAACTTTCTACATGGAACCCTGTTCCAAACGTTCTTATAGTTAGTTGAAAACTCTTTCAATATACGACAAGGACCCCAACTCAACCGTTCCAAAATCAAGCTGGAAACTGACAAATTACGGCCTCGAAATTGTTGGATGCACATTGTTCATTGCTTAGGAGAAATTTTGAAAGTTTGTTTCGGAGAAACCATAAACTCAAATCAAGTTCCATAAAATCCCATGACTTCACAACATTCTAAACTTTGATTTCTGTATATATACGCAATTTAACAACTCAAAAATCAAATTTCGCAACTCAATTTTCACATAATTCTAAATTTAAGTCCTAACTTTGAAAAATAATCCAATTAGAAGAATGATAGGCACGATTGTTTACCAAGAGTTGTAAATCGAAGTTGAATCGGCTTGGCGAGGCGTCTATGACCAGAATCCACTCTCTTTTCTTCCTCCTCCTCCTCCTCCTCCTCCTCCTCCTATTCTAAATTTAAGTCCTAACTTTGAAAAATAATCCAATTAGAAGAATGATAGGCACAATTGTTTACCAAGAGTTGTAAATCGGAGTTGAATCGGCTTGGCGAGGCGTCCGTGACCAGAATCCACTCTCTTTTCCTCCTCCTCCTCCTCCTCCTCCTTCTCCTCCTCCTCCTCCTTTCCCTTCCTTCTTTCCCTTCCTTTCTCTCCTCTCTCTTATTTTCTTCTACCCAAATGTGCTTATTCTTTTCCTTTTATCTCCTCCCTTCCCTTTTTCTTTCTTTCTTTTTCCTCTCTCTTTCCTTCTTTTCCAAATGCTCTCAATTCCTCCTCGTCCTTCCTTCTCTTTTTTCTTCTTTTCTCCTCTTTCCTTCTTTCCCTTCCTTTCTCTCCTCTCTCTTATTTTCTTCTGCCCAAATGTGCTTATTCTTTTCCTTTTATCTCCTCTCTTCCCTTTTTCTTTCTTTCTTTTTCCTCTCTCTTTCCTTCTTTTCTGAATGCTCTCAATTCCTCCTCGTCCTTCCTTCTCTTTTTTCTTCTTTTCTCCTCTTTTCTTCTCTGACTTTTCAACCTTTCTTTTCCTTTTTTTTTTGGTTTTTGCAGGGTCCCACAAATGCCAATATTACACCAAGCACGTCACACACCAAAAAACATGTATAGACCAGAACCGAAGAAGGCACATTTGCAGTCAAAGAGGCGCATAAATACACATTACATAAATTCAACTCTTCTTTCTATTAATTATTATTCTGCATGTATAGAATCTACATGAATGAATTCGTTAGGTCAAACAATTGAATAGCATCGGTAAAAATATCGGTATTTCATCGATTAAAAGCTCATTTTTTATTTATATATTCTTTACAATTATCTTCTTTTCTTTGTTTCTATATAAATTGGCCAACCAGGAATTTTAGGAAAAAAGATTTTTTTTTTTTGTCGGACATATTCTATTCCTATTCTAACACTCACTCTCAGACTTTTGCTCTGCCTCCTTGTAGGGTGTGTGAGTCAAAACCCACTCCGAAACTAAATCTTCCCTAACCTAACCCTCCTGAGAAGATGGAGATTCGAACCTTCCACCCCCTTCGAAAAAGGATTTTAGATCTCTTTCCCTTTTTCTTTTCTTTTTCACAATTTCCTAAATAAAAGTATCATATGATCTATTTTCCTACTCGTGTGTGCATTGAAAACTATATTATATATACTAGTCGAACGTTGAAAACTGATATGAATTTGATGAAAAACTACCGACCTCTATTGCGGCTTATGAATATAACTGCCTCATCTCAAAAGGGGCATAAACATACGTGAAACCTAAACTATTCACAAATAATTCAATGACAAAACCCCATCAAAGATTTTAACGAGGTTATGAACAATTGCTTTCCCTATTAGCCAGAGAAAGAGAGAGAAATTCCACAAAATGCTATGACATACCCAAAACCCCACAAAAATAAAATGCATAAATACATTAGAAGTCCTAAAACTTGTCAATAAAATCCAATTTTTAGTTCTAAAATTTATTATGTAGGTACAATCAAGTTCTAAAATTCTAAAAAAATATATATAATCAAGTCCTAAAATTTGTCAAATTGATCAAATTGGTCAAATCAAGTTTTTTTTGTTGATAGCACATTTTAAGATTTTAACTCAATTTTATTTTCGAGATTGACGAGGCTACAAATTGGTCAAATCATGAATTCTTTTTTTTTTTTTTTTTTTAATGATGCTTTGCATGAATTCGAGAGAGAGAAGAAGACAGGGAGGGAGTAAAGAAAGGATTGTAAAATGTGGGCTATCTTTTGGAGGCACTCCATTCTCTCTTAGTTAATGATGGGACATTGCCGCACCTTTCCCATCCTAATGTCCTGACTTAAAATGGAGTTACTAAGGGCGCGTTTGATAACATTTCTATTTAAAAATTGTTCCAGAGAACATAAATAGAAAAAAAAGTGTTTTTGTTCCGAGAAATAATTTTTGAATAAAAAAACGCGTTTGGTAAACTTGTTTCGAGAATAAAAATGAACAGAAACACGTTTGGTAAATTTGTGTTTTTTTTGTTTCTTCTAATTTTTTAATATTTTTATTTTTATTTTTATTTTATTTTTCTTCTTTTGGCCGGTTGCTGGCCTTGGCCATGGCTGGCGATTGGCCGATGAGGGCCGGCGGCCTCGCCTAGCCTTGCCCCGTGCCGGTGAGGCCGGGCCACCGCCGGACTGGCGAGCCTCACCGGTGGTTGGGCGAGCCCGAGCGAGCCTAGCCAAGGCAAGCTCGAGTCTCACCAAGGGCCGGCACGCTCGGCCTCGCCGGGGCTGGTAATGCTCCAGCAAGGTCGCCAGCCCTCGACAAAGATCGCTGACCCTCGACGGCGTTGCCGACCCTCGACGGCCGGTCGCCGGCCAAAGAAAAAAGAAAAATAAAAGAAGAAAAAGAGAGGAGAGAGAAAATTTATTTTTAAAAATTGTTTCAGAAACAAGAAACACGTTTTTATTATTTCTTGTTTCTGTTCCAAATGTGTTCCTAGGAACAAAAAAATAGATTTGGAACAAAAACGCAAATAAACGGGTTTCTGTTCTTTTTTTTGTTTCCTGAAACAAAAATACAAAGGTTTTGTTCATAAACAGAAACAAAGAACGTTAACAAGCAGGGCCTAAATGTAATTGTCGAGATCTTCTTGAAACCAATTGTGCTCTTTTATTCTCTACTTCAATTCCTACCAAGTTCTGGGCTAAGGCTCTTCTCACTGCAGTTTATCTTCTTAATTGCCTTCCCTCCCTTATTCTTCATCATGATACGCCCTTTCAGCAACTTCATTCCAGTTCTCCTACTGTTGGGAATAACGGATCCCTGAAAACCGGATTCGACACTAAATTGAACCCTAAATCAATGCAGAAGACGAAGCCCGGGAAAACACGCATCACCGATCGTAAAGCACACCACGGATTCGAGCGTACCTTGTTAGCCACAGATTAAACACCAAACGCTGAAGAAGATGAAGAAATTCTGATCCGATGATGTCAATTTGCCTTGAAAGGGAAACGGCGTCGCCTTGAGCGTTTGGAAGAAAAGAGAGCGTTTTTCTTTTCTTTTTCTTGGAGGGAGAGAGGGAGAGGAACGTACGTACGTTCTGATTTCCCAAGAGTTGTGTTCTCTCTATCTCTCTCCTCCCTTTTATACCTTTCCCCATCCACGGGCCCTATTCCCGTGGGCCGGGCCTTTTTGGGCCCAACTTGAGCGGATGGGCCTTAAGTCCATCTCATAAATCCATCATCTCCCACTCACACATGGTGGTGCAAAACCAACATGGGCGGACAGGCCCTACTCAGTCCCATTAGAGAAAAATTCATCATAGACTCTCACTTAACATGGTGGGTCGAACATAATTCTCTTTTCCTCTCTTCAACATTCATACCGGTGAATAATCCGTGCGACCAGCATACTTTGAGAGCTCGTTGCCATACATCTGTTAGGAATATATAGTAGCTCATAATGTGCATCATATCCTGAGTAGATTTAGTATGCAGTACCCTAGATCGATCGATCACATTTATATCTCTCTTGATCTCTTTTAAATAATGATATATATATATATATATATATATATATTGTATTCACAATTATGATTATCACAAAGACAGTCATAATTGGTTAACCGGTGAATACAAAACTACAATGTGATTCTCCAAAAACGATATTCCTCTTTCCTTCAAACTCTCAATTTCAGTCCAGCTTGCTTTTCTAGAAATGCCCAATTAGATCGAATCAAACTCATGACCATTGGCAACATCCTAAGATAGCAAACACTAAATAGAAATCTTGAGAATAAGTAAGAGTCATGAGGGGACTAAGAAATTGAGGAACTCTCTTCCTCAAGAGTCTCACACGACATAAAAGTTGAGATCAAACTTTTGCCACTCTTATTGGTTGTCTCATGCATACGTAGTATGAAATACGTATTACGGTATTAACTCCTTTCCCATGGAGCGTATGTCTATACCTTTCAATACCGTACAAATGATAGTTTAGACATACCCAATGTCTAACTTGAGTTCACGTATCTACTTATTCACAAAATTCATCAGAACTCACATCTGGCATCTTAGACAGATAAAGTAAAACATGTGGGGTATTTTTTTTTTTTTTTACTTTCGGACATAGTAAGTATTATATCCTCATCTTAACACTCAGTTAAGGCGACATACGTGTTTTAAGCTTGAGCTCTCGATTATCACCTAGATAATAAGCTTAAAAACAGTCTCATCTCTATTTATCACACAGTAAACAGAGGTGATTACCCATGTGAGTGGGCTAATCTTATATCTGTCCGACATACTTCTCAACTTAAAGTAATGCACTAAGCATTAAGATGCATAAGGATTAAATAAAGATTCATAGGCATTAATGATGAAAACACAAATTCATCAAATTGTGAACATTTAGGGAAATTACAATATTCAAGTACATCGTCTCTACGCAATCCTAGAGATTTCATATGGCCACAAAACACATCTCTAGGTATTGGCTTTGTCATAGGATCTGCTACCATTCCATGCGTAGTATGTACTCTAAGTTCATATCTTTTCGTGCAACCATATCCTTGACAAGATTATACTTGGTATCTATATGTTTGGTCTTGCCATGATATTTTGGATCTTTGTTATATGCTTTTGCTGCTTGGCTATCACAGTTAACCAACAATTAATCTGCAGCACTTCCAATAACACCTAAAGGATCCAAAAATCTCTTAAGCCAAACACTTTCTTACACTGCTGCTGATAATGCCACGAACTTAACTTATATCGTGGACAAGGCTATACACTTATGTTTCTTACTGCTCCAACATATGTTGCCATTATTCAGTAAGAAAACAACTCCAGAGGTAGATTTCCTTTCATTTAAATCTCCCCAATCAGTATCACAATAGCCTTTGAGTTGCAGATCCTTTCCTTAATGACTCAGCGTATAATCAGCAGTTCCCTTCAGACACCTCAGTATTCTTTTAACGGCTTTCCAATGTGCTTGACTTGGATTGGATTGGTAACTACTCACCATTCCAACTGCAAAGCATATGTCGGGTGTTGTAAACATCATAGCATACATCAAACTCCCAACAGCACTAGCATAAGGAACATGTTTCATTTGTTCCTTCTCTTGTGGAGTCTTTGGACACAGATTATGGCTCAATCCTTCACCTTTTTGCAATAGGAGTGTCTATGGATTTACAATCACATATCCTTCAACTCAAAGTTGGAAGACAACCATCTCTTGACAGTATTAATTAACTCCATATTGCTTCCGGCAATCAGTATATCATCAACATATAATGATATGATCACAAATTGATCATTGGATCTTTTGATATATACACAATGATCCTCATCAATCATTGTAAACTCATATGCCATTATGGCATTATGAAAACGCATATACCATTGTCTTGACGACTGCTTAAGGCCATATATCGACCCCCAAAGTCGACATACCTTTTCTTCTTGGCCTTTCACTATGAAACCAGCAGGTTGTTCCATATATGTTCATTCCTCTAATTCTTCATTGAGGAAAACAGTCTTTACATCCATTTGATGTAACTCAAGATCCATACTAGTCACTATTGCCAGAATAATGCGAATCAAGGTAAATCTCACTATAGGAGAAAATGTATTTTCATAATCAATTTCTTCCTGTTGATTATACCCTTTCACCACAAGGCGAGCCTTATGCCTTTCTATTGAGCCATCAGCCTTTCGCTTTATTTTGAGAACCCACTTGTTCCCAATAGCTGCGTCCCTTTTGGAAGATCAACCAGTTCCCGAGACTTTGGTTTGATTTCATTGACTCCGTTTCCTCTTTCATTGCATGAATCCATTTTTTCTTATTAAGGCAATTTAGAGCCTCATTCATATTTCTTGGCTCATCATTATCTTGTAGAGTAACCATAAAACTTTCCCTTTCAATGTCAAAACATCGACGGGGAATACTTTGGCGACTTGTTCACCGTATGGGAGATTGTACACTTAGCACATCATTCCCCATCATGCTCCCACTTGGATTAGGTAATGATGATATCGTCACATCAGGTGGTTGCAATTGAGAATGAGTTGAATTCAATTCATTACATCTCATATTACTCCCACTTGGACGAACTCCACTAATATCATTATCTTGATCCAAGGTCTCAAATAGGGAGTTATTTTCCCTTATTTTGCCATTCTTAAGAAATTCATCCTCTAAGAATGTGACATCCCGTAATTCAAATTCAGTTATACTCCCACTTTTCTGCTCACCTATGAACACATACCCTTTTGAGTGTTCAGAGTATCTCATTAAAATACTATTCTTTCCTTCGGGACCCAATTTCCCAAACTTGTGAGAGGACTTATGAGTATAGGCAGCACAACCCCATGGCTTAAGAAAACTTAAGTCTGATTTTCTAACTGTCCATAACTCATATGAAGTGGAAATAACTGATTTGGAAGGCACCCGGTTAAGTATATAGGCAGCAGTTAACAACACATCACTCCAAAAAGTGATAGGTAAGTTAGCATGCACCATCATGGACCTAACCATTCCAGTAGGGTTCTGTTTCTTCTCTCCGCAACACCATTTTGTTGAGGAGTATATGGAATAGACAACTATCTTTCTATTCCTTTTTCATCACATAATTTTCTGAACTTATCAAATAAATATTCTTAATCTCGATCGGATCTAAATACCTTTATTTTCTTGTCTAATTGATTTTCTGCCAGGTTCATAAACCTCCTGAAACAACTTATGCTTCAGATTCATGAGAAATCAAATAGACATATCCGAATCAAGTAGAATCATCTATAAAAGTGATGAAACAAACAGCCCATTGCCTTCCGCTCACATTCATTGAACCACAGATGCCCAAATGGATTAAATGCAGAGGAAATTAAGCTCTTTTACCTTTTTCAAATGGTTTCCTTGTCATTTTCCCTACTAGGCAATGCTTATTTATGGACAAATCGACTTTTTCAATATTGCCCAACAAGCCCTCTTTGGCTAGTCTATTCATATGTTGTTGGCCCATATGACCAAGTCTAGCATACCACCATATTCACATCATTATCATATAAGGTAGAAGATGTGAAACAAGGGAATAACATATTGACATTATCACAGTCAACATTTAGTACAATAAAACCATTCAGTAAGTGACCACAACCATAATAGTTTGTATCTAAACACAAATCTACACCTTTATTATGGAAGTTCATACCAAAACCAAGCTTAACCAACACTAAGACAGACACTAAATTTCGACGAATCTCCAGAGCATATAGAACATCAAGATGCGTCCACCATGCATGTTCAATTGGCAGGTGCCAATCCCTTTAACTTCAGCTCTGGAGTTATTTCCAATATAGATCCACTTAGTTCCAGTTGGTATCATCATAATTCCATGAAGGATCCTCTATCCTTTGCTACATGGTATGTCGCTCATGAATCTATATTCCACAAAGGATTGGATTCAACCTATAATGCAGAACTTGACACATAAGCAAAGTTCTCAAATGTACAAGAGGTGTATAGCTTCTTTGGCTCACGATAGTCGCGAGCATAGTGACCTCTCTTGTCACAATTGTAATATCACACCCTTGACATTTTCTTCACTTGAGGACGCTTTCCTCTCTCTTGTTGGTTAATTCTTGATTTCTTGTAATAAGGACTTGATCCTTTGCATTCCCACATATTGAACGAATCAATACGTTTGCGCTTAGAGCACAAAGCCCTTTCTGAGCTAGAACCAGCATAGCAAATGTCTATTTTCGGCTCAAATACCGTTAATCGGTCCTCTACTAGCTTAAGGTGGTGCACGACACCCTCAAGATCTTCCATAATGTGGTCAAGAGCTTCTAGTGCTTCTTGCTTTTCTAGCACATATTGAATCTTCATATTCAATATTTCACAATTGTTACCGTTCATATCAGCAATCACATTCTTAGTTGCTGAAACCATCGATCTGAACACATCAGACATATATGCACGAATAATTAATGCCTATCATTTATGCATCCCTATTTGCATAGACCCATCATATTAATGAATAATTTCAAGTAAGGCTTTGGAATCAAAATGTCACTATGTTTCCAATCATCCTCCAAAAATCCTAACTCAAAATTATTATTAATATAATTATTTTATGCAAATAAATTCTATGAAGTTACAAAAACTTCTATTACTACCCATAGCTAATTACCCACAGCAACCAGCAATAATGAAAGCAAACAGATAATTGACATACAATTAAAAACAATAATGCTTTCAATTAACACAATTAGGTAGTAATCATTACATAATTAATCAAAGAAATAAATAGGGAATGTCCCTTCTAATCTATCAGCCATAATATCTGAGAAATTTGAAGGCACATTTGCCAATCATGGAAAAACTTTTGAAAAGCTTTCATGTCGCCTCCAAGGGGCATTCACTCGGCGCCATGTGGCGCTCAATCTAAGGGTTGAAGTTTTGGCCAACTTAATCCTATAATGCTCTCTCACAAAAGCTTCCACCAGTCTCCTATAACCCGGGACCACGTTGACCACCCATAGCTGATCCAACATTGCTTGCCATTCAGGTGGAAGAGCGTTCATCAAAGCCAGCACCTTCTCAAAATCCGGCATAAGATAACCATTCCAGATGATTTCCTGTATCATCTGATTGACCCTGACCACATGTGATACTAAATCACCATCATGCCATCGATAATTAGCTAATTTTGATATCAGCCTTTTAAGTCTTGCATTTCCCTCGTCCGTTTCTGGATTGCGTGTATCCTTGCATAACGCATCATAGTTCCCGCAACAAATGCAGAATTAAAAATGGATCACTTATAATCCATAATTAATATAAGAGAAAATACAAAATTTTCCAAAATTCATGCAACAAATGCAGAATTAAAAATGGATTACTTGTAATCCACATAGGCATGAATGAAAAAGAAACAAATTCTTTTTTTTTTTTTTTTTTTTTCGGATCAACGGTCAAAGCCAACGGTCAATAGTCGGTAAACGGTCAACGGGTCGGGTCAACGGCGCGCTGGTCGGACCGGTCGGACCGATCGCGACGGTCAAATCGGCCGAACCGGACAGTAGGGGTCGGACCGCTCGCCGGACCGACGCATGTGTCTCGCGTGTAGGGGATGACGTCACGAAGACGTCATCCGGCACGTGCCGGGCGCGTCCTCGTCCGCGAGTCGGGTCGGGTCACCGGTCGGGTCGAGTCGCGCCGGTGGATCGTCCGGCGAAATGTCGTCGGCGATGACGTCATCGGTGTCGTCGGCGATGACGTCATCGGTGACGCCAAGCACGCTGTCGGTCCGCGGACCGGCGCATGCCGGTTCGCCGGCCGCCGGCGTGCACGCGTGCGGTTCGCCACCGGCGCGTGTGGCGACGCTGGGCCGGTGAAGCTGGGCGCTTCCAGCGCATCGCGCCACACGCGCAGCCGGCCGGCCGCGCGTGTGGGCACGTCTTGATGTCGTGACGGCGGCGTGTGACTAGCCGCCGGACTTGTCTCGACGCCTCCTTTCTCCCAGTGCCTTCAGAATTTGATTTCGACTTACGAAAACTCAGAAAAATGGCCGAACAACGCTCAGGTGTCGGGATTTCTCGCCCCGATCCGTACGGCCGAAAGTTTTTTGCTAAAAATCAATCAAAATACATCAAATTGATCGGGAAAATGTGAAACTAGGGCTCTGATACCAATGTTGGGAATAACGGATCTCGAAAACCGGATTCGACACTAAATCGAACCCCTAAATCAATGCGGAAGACGAAGCACGGGAAAACACGCATCACCGATCGTAAAGAACACCACGGATTCGAGCGTACCTTGTTAGCCACAGATTAAACACCAAACGCTGAAGAAGAGGAAGAAATTCTGATCCGATGATGTCAATTTGCCTTGAAAGGGAAACGGCGTCGCCTTGAGCGTTTGGAAGAAAAGAGAGCGTTTTTCTTTTCTTTTTCTTGGAGGGAGAGAGGGAGAGGAACGTACGTACGTTCGATTTCCCAAGAGTTGTGTTCTCTCTCTCTCTCCTCCCTTTTATACCTTTCCCCATCCGCAGGCCCTATTCCCGTGGGCCGGGCCTTTTTGGGCCCAACTTGAGCGGATGGGCCTTAAGTCCATCTCATAAATCCATCACCCACCTATACACATCTTTGAGTTTTTGGGTGCACGTGCTTCGTGCTTCTCCCTCCCACTGAACGCATGAAGTTGACTGCTCGATCCATATCGTGTGCATTCTTGTGCTATAGCACCGAGGACAAGGGATATCGTTGTTACGATCCAATTGCTTAGCGCATTCGTATCTCTTGTAATGTCATTTCTCACCAATATATTCCTTCCTTCTCTACTACCATTACACCTTCAGTGTTTACTCGTATTCCTTTCATATACTTCCCAATTGATCCATGCCCTGACCACCTCCTGCCCTTGCTTCTCCTCCTCTAGATATATTTAACCCTCCTTCTTTGCCTGGACTACCTCCTGCTATTGTTCCTTTTATTTTCCTTACCACCGACGATTCTACCCCTCTAGAGCCGCATCGTAATCCTCCTTGGAATGGTCATCCCCTGGTCGATATGTTGTCGCTACTTCTTATTCCATTGAGTTTAGTTCTTTTTTGGCTGCCATCCATGATGTGCAAGAGCTTACTAACTACTGCGAGGCTGTACAATATGATGAGTGGCATCAAGCCATGGCTGAGGAACTTTTTGCCTTACGGAGTTCTAGTACTTGGGAACTTCTCCCTCTTCCATCAGGTCGAGACTTGGTATCATGTCGTTGGTAAAGACTTGTTTTGATGGCAAGATTGAGCATTACAAGATGCATTCGGTTGCACGAGGTTTCTCACAGGAATATGGCATTGACTATGAGGAGACTTTTGCTTCAGTAGTAAAGATGACTTATGTTCATACTCTTCTAGCAATTACCTTCGTTTGCAACTAGCCTCTCTATCAGCTCAATGTGAAGAATGCTTTTCTTCATGGGGATCTTCAAGAAGAAATTTTTATGCAGCCATATCGGTTCGCTTTGGTCGGGTACCCCCCAAGCTAAGGGCCAAGCCGAGGAGACCAATAGGACAATCTTACAAAACCTTAAGACAAGACTTGATTGAGCTAAAGGATTAGGGGCGAGGAGTTCTAAAGTTTTGAGTATATCGCACCACTAGCAGGACCCACCTGGTCTTGCCCACGCCCCTAGCCAGGTTTGTCATCTTCGACAAGCTCTTTATGGCCTCAAACAAGAACCCTATGCTTGGTTTGAGAAGTTTGCGATTATTATGCGTTCTGCGGACTTTGTTCAGAGTGAGTCTGAGCATGCTATATTTGTTCATATTTCGTCTTTTGGTTATATTATCATTCTTCTTTATGTGGATGACATGGTCATTACTAGCAATGAGTCTAATTAAATTGCGCATACCAAGAGGCATCTTCGGCGACATTTGCCATGAATGATCTTGGTCCATTGTGTTATTTTCTTGGGCTTAAGATTGCTCATAGTTCTTGTGGTATTTTTCTTTCTCAACAAGAGTATGCCACCAATATTCTCTCTAGGACTGCTCTTTCCGATTCACGTACTGCGGTCACTCATATTGAGTTGCATCAAAAGCTTCGCTTGATGACGGGGAGCCTCTTTCTGGCGTGACTTGTTATCAGACTCTGGTTGGTAGTCTTGTGTATCTCACCATTTCATGGCTTAACATTGCTTATGCAGTTCGTGTTATCAGTCGGTTTGTTGATGCCCTTCAGTTGACTCATTATACTATTGTTTTGTGAATCATACGCTGCCTTTGGGGCACTTTGGCATGGTCTTTGTTTTTGCCGTCCTCTTCTCCTCTCGAGTTGTGTGCTTATTCCAATGCTGACTGGGCTTTTGATGTAACTGATCGTCGGTCCATCACAAGATTGTGCATTTTCCTTTGCAATTCTCTCATTTTTTGGCATGCCAAGAAATAGCAAATTGTCTCACACTCCTTTACTAAGTCTGAGTATCGTGTTATGGCCGACACTACTGTTGAGATTGTATGGCTTTGTCGTTTGCTTGCTGACATGGGCATCTTGCTCCAAGATCTCACTCCTCTATATTGTGACAACAAACGCGCCATCCATATTGGGGCTAATCCTGTTTTGAATGAGCACACCAAACATATTGAGGTCGACTACCATCTTACTCGTCATCATCTCCAACCTCGCACCATCTCTCTTCTTTTTGTTGGAACTATGGACCAATTTAGCTAATGGTTTTACAAAGGCTCTTCTAGCACCACGTATTCAATGTCTACTTTCCAAACTCTCTTTGTTTGATCCTGTTAGGTGAATTGCAAGTGCGCAATATGTACCAATAAAAGTGATGAGTGAGTATCATTTCCACCATAATTGTTTCTAATTATTCATTTACTTATCAAAGGTGATCAATCCAAAAGTTTAGTTAACCAAGTCAAAAAGGCAAGTAAAAAGTGAACTGAACTAATTAAAGGATCGAAATATAAAAGAGCCAAAACTTAAAGGATTCAAAAGCTAATTCAAATTGCAAAAAAAACTTAATCTAATGTAAATTGAAAATTGGCAAGGCAAATTTTAAGATCTTAACTAAGATCACAAAGCATTAGTGCATCCAATTTCACTTAACCAATCATAATCAATTCTCCTAACCTGTCATGCAATAAATTAATTCCAATTGTGTTGGTGAAATTTCCCTAAGTTAGATTACAAGCCAACCTCGATTTAATGATCCCTAGTTTAACCCACACTAACCTTAGGTGAATTTAAACCACTTAAAAGCATTAAGTTCTTCCGTAAATTTCCATATTTAATGTAAGTAGTCCCAACCTAGATCTACTACCACAACCACACAAACAACCTAGTGTACCTTGACCTAGATTTAAGTGCTTTTGCATGCAATCTCCACCCGGTATCATGCATACATTAAAAATCATGTAAAAGTTGGCCAAACTTCTAAAAACATTAAGATCATGATAGAAAATGCCACAATCAAAACAATTTTATTACATGAACAAGTCTTAAAAATCAATCAATCATGATTAAGATCCATTGTAGCTCTAACAAAATAAATTTAGGACATAATTAAAGCTAAACTAACAACAAAATTTAAAAAAAAAAAACATAATGCTAAATAAAAACAAGTTCACCAACTTGAGTCACAAACATGTTCGGGTTTGCCTCCTCCTTCTCTCCTTGACATGCGCCAATTCTACTAATAAATAGAAGCATAAAAGCTAAATAAGAACATAAAATCCAGTGGCAGCTTCAAGGCTCCTCTCCCCTCTCCAATATGTGGCATAAGAGTGGTTTATATAGGCCTCCAAAAATCTACCCGAGGTCAGCCTCCCATTGGGTTTTGGCTGGCTTCTTCTTCAAGATAGCATATTTGGGAAGATGCTGAGATATTCTTAAAAATATTGAGATACTCTTAAAGTTATTAAAATATCCTTAGAGATATTGAAATATTCTAGAAAATATTGAGGTGCAGGGACTCCTCTGTAAATCCAGCATAGACACATGGGAAAATTACGCATTGGTCCTCTCGTCTTCTGCAAATGAAGTGCACGGTCCCTTATAAATCTAAAAGTCGTTTTTCCTACAAAATTCAATAAAATTACATGAATAGCAGATAAATTCACCCAAAATTTATCAAAACTTAGCAAATATCAAAGTTAAATCAGTAAAAATACTCTATCTAAAATAAAGTTATTAGATCCATCTTGAGTTTGAAGGGAGGTGTTAAAATATCTCAGGGATCATATACATATTCTAGGATATTCTAGAATTATCCTTTGTATATTCTCTGGAATTGTTCCCCTAAAATATGTTGTAGATTAAGTTTCATTGTACTTATTTATCTTGGCATTGTGCCTTAATACCAATCCAGATAGCTTTTTTCTAAACCTTTCCTCTTTAACACACTTACCAGCGAGTGTAAAAAAAGAAGTGATTCCTAATAGATAAGTGGAATCCTCCAAGTGTGTCAAAAAGGAAGATTCCTAGTAGGATAAAAGAAGTGATTCCTAATAGTTAAGTGGAGTCCAGCGAGTGTGTCAGAAAAGAAGTGATTCCTAAGAGGAGAAAAGTAAGTGATTCCTAAAAGGAAAGTCATTGCTCCTTCGTCTTCCTTATGGCACAAGGTTTTGGACCATGAATAAGGACAACGACACTCACATATATATTCTTTGAACAAGTGTCTTCTTCACCGACTTGTATAATCTTCTCGACTTTCTTGTGGATTTCTATGGAGGTGCCTTTCATTGGTGGAAGATGGTGATCGTGAAAGCGATGTGGTTCTGTCAGCGACCAATGCCGTGCCTTTGATTTCTTGCTTTGTTAGGAGGGGCATCATCGACCATAATGGATTGTTGCTCAGCTGTCATTTCTGTACTAACTTCTTCTTTTAATCTTTTTTAAAGTATTACATGCTTATTAGTAGATACTCAGTTGCCTATTAAGTTGAATCGGTGTAATGCAACAAGTGGAGTTCGGATCCAAGGTCATAGATAAAAGAATAAAGATAGTAAAAAGTCTAGCATTTCCCATCTTTAGAAGTGTAAAAGCGTTTTGGTTGTCTACTCGCTATAATATCCCGGAGTTAGGATGCCAGTATGGAACTCTTCACCAAGAATCTTCAAGACTCCACATGAGCAATGTGCCTTCTACCATATTTAAAATTGTGAATACTTTAGTGCGTGAAAGTTGACATGAATTATCATGTTACAAGATAAACGTTTCTGGAACACTTTTTTATTTTTTGTTCCGGGAACAAAAAAAGAATAGAAACGCGTTTGGTTGCGTTTTTATTCTTTTGTTCGGAACACAAAAAGAACAAAAAAACTTACTTCTTGTTCCAGAAACAATTTTGAAGAAACGTTTCTTCTTCTCTCTCTTCTTCTTTTCTTCTTCTTTTTTTCTTCTTTTTTCTTTCGCCGGTCGCCGGCCTCGGCCATGGCCGGCGACTGGCCGTCGAGGGCCAACGACGCCGTCGAGGGTCGGCGACCTCGCCGGAGCCTCGCCGGCCCCGGCGAGGCCGAGCCTCGCTTGGCTGGGCGAGCTCGGCTCGCCGGATCCGGGCGAGCTCAAGCTCGCCTAGCCATGGCGAGGCTCGGCCCCGGCGAGGCTCGGGCTCGCCGGGGCCGGCGAGGCTCGGGCTCGCCGGGGGCCGGCGATGCTCGGGCTCGCAGGCCGGCGATGCTCGGGCTCGCCCAGCCAAGGCGAAGCCGAGCCCGCGATCGGCCGAAAAAAAGAAAAATGAAAAAAGAAAGGAAAAATGAAAAATAAAATAAAAATATTAAAAAATTGGAAGAAACAAAAAAAAGAATAAAATTTACCAAACGTATTTTGTTCATTTTTTATTTCCGGAACAAGTTTACCAAAGCGTTTTTTATTCAAAAATTATTCCTCGGAACAGAAACACTTTTTTTATTTATTCTGTTAAAAGGAATGTAAAAGGAACAGAAATAAAAACATGCGCGCCCTTAGAGATACTTTCCTAAGACCACCTAAGTTTTTTTTTTTTTTGGGGGGGGGTCGAAAAGAACCTTTTTTTTTTTCATTTATGAAGCAATACTGGAAGAACATAATTGATAAGTATTTAAACATAACAAATCCCAAAGATTACGTTTAGTCATTTAGAATTCTAATCAGGATAGGATTGAATAAGATGTGATATAAACTTAACGGATTTTACTATATTACCATTGTTCGATGAATTGCAATAATAAAACAGGATATTTTTATGTCCTATCATGTCCATTATATGGTGTTTACGACTCATTAGTGTAAAATAAACATGAAAATTCAAAAATGAAGATTGTAAAAATATCTTGTAGTTCACTGTCAAATTTAGTAAGAGAGAAGATACAATCGTTCACTTTTGCAATTACAAAAAATATACTACTTTGGCTTTCTCGTTACTTTCATGAAACTTCAACATGAGTAACAAAGTTATGAAGGGAGAAGGAGTTTCCACTCTCTTGCTACTTTCATGAACTTCTTGACATGAACTAGAGAGCTATGAAGGAGGAGCTTCAACTTTCTCACCATTCTTGTGGAGCTTTGATGTGAACTAATAAACTATACATGAGTTGTGAAATTTCAATATGAACCAAAGATATAGAAGAGAAGAAGAGGGAGATGGTGGTTTTTTTTTTTTTTTTTTTGGATAAATTTCATTTAAAATATGGGTTCTTCTACTTCATTTTTGTTTTATTATTATTTTTATTATTTTTCCATATATTTTTAAATATTTTAATTCTCTAAAAAAATTATTACTATTATTCTGATAATACATGATAATATAGATACTAAATATATATTCAAAATATATATTATAGAGTAGAAAAAGTTTCAAATATATAAATAATAATAGGAATTAATGCAAACCAAATTATTTTATTGGTCATTTGAATTATTTAACATTAGAATTTCAAATAACATTTATATTTTATTATTATTTTAGTTTATTACTTAAGAAGTTTGTTACTTTGAGAAAGATAGCTTTTATGTGATGAATATCAGAAAACATATCTATTTTTATCGTGGCTCATTCATAGGATAATTTTATCTAGATATCACTTTATATCCGACTTTATTTTCTTTTAAGAATGAACCATATACAATGTAGGAAGGGACGCTTTCGCAATCTAATCGCCATTTCGTTGGCTTGAAAGACTACTGTAACTCCTTTTAGCTGGGCCAGATAATTGCTGCATTCACCGAACAGATTCTGGAGAGCCCAAGGGCTGTATCCGCGATCGTGCTTAGGATATCTAATTCACATAACTGTTTCTCCATAAACTTTCTGGATGCCAGAGATTGATCATCATTCATTTGGGTTTGACCGTTGCGGCTGTTCTCTTCTCTCATTAATTTCTTGACTCAATCTTTTACGGCTTTGTCACTCGGCAGACATGAATGGTTCTTCTTCTTTTAATTTCCAGCTAAGTTCGTACTTTCCATCTAAATTTCTCGACGGCTTGGGGACATCAATGGGGAATGCGTCGTCCATGCTGACCCAATATGATATTGAAGAAGTTCAAGACCGCTGTAATAATCTTTGTGAGTTTCTAGTTCTATTATGGTTTTCCCCACCTTCAACTGGCTCTTTTCTAATTAATCTGGATTCATCAATCGATGTTCTTCTGGTGTTGGTTCAGTTTCCCAGCAAGACTGTGTCGTTGCACAAGAGATTCTGCCAACTTGATCGGAATGCAAAAAGGTTTATCTGAGCGGATGAATTCTTATCGATTCCGGAGTTTGCAATGAACCCACTTACTCGGGTGGTGTCCATAACTGTTGCTATGAGGAGACGGATCAGATTTCATCTGTGAGTGGCATGCTCATACTGCGTTCTTTCTTTACTGACAAAGAGGCTGCTTAAGATGGTGGACGGCTTGAATTTTAGGGATTTTGTGGCATTTTTGTCTGCTTTTAGTGCCAAAACCAAAACTAGCAAACAGCAGAAGATTGAATGTAAGTTTACTCAGACTGACCCCGTGTGAAAGTTGCCATCTTTCGACACTTTGTTCTGAAATGAGCTTTGTCGGACCGGTTTAATTTGTGAAAAAACTTTCTACTCTTTGAAAATCACATAGAAGACAAGAAGCAAAGTTGTGTCGGTATCTGTATAAAAGAAATTGATTGGCTTATTTAAGCAGCTCTTCGCATTATATTCATATTGAAGCAATCAAAAAGTTGGAAACCAGCACTGGTGTGCCTCGTAACATACCCAATCCTGGCAGTATAATTCCTTAGATGTGGGAATAATGAAACCAACTGGAGGCGAGACCAGTAAATGAGTTCCATTACAATCGAACTGTTTCGAACCCACAAAAGGAAACGAATCCGGCGGTTGAAAGCTTTTGTTTGCTTCGTCTTTTTGGGATTATGAAATTATCTGTGGTTGAAGTTATGTTTACGAGTTTTAATCACGTATTGTGAAGCCATAAATTATATTTAAAAATGTAAATTTTTAGAGACCCATCAGCTTCGGTGGGATGAGTTGCCTGATGTTGTAAATCTTCCCTTCCTGCAGTGATTTTCAATTTGTATGATTCGGACTGTAACGGAAATGTGTCTTTCCATGACATTTTGGAAGCTTTGCAGAATTTAAATATTCTCCTTTCAATATTGTTAGTCTTTTAAGTTGCCCCAAATCGGTTATAAAAGAGGCAGATGGTCAGTTTATAAATGTAAAGGAAAGTCTCGTATTTTGAGTTAGCTTTTGAGGTGAAAGGCCCAAAACCACTCAATCGAGAGAGATTGTTGATGTTGTCCCACATCCATTATGAAAGGGAATTGTGGTCAATTTGTGAGAGATGCTCTCATCTTTTGAATTAGTTTTGGGAGTGAAAGATGCCCAAAACCACCCAATAGGTCTATCCTGACAATATTCTATATAGGACATTGCTAACTTGCATTTAGGCATCTTCCAATATGGTATAGATGTGTTGGTCAAACCTCATATGTCCAATTCTCATTTGTGATTGTTCCCGTGGATTTGAATGGTTTCTAAAGCAACATTTTATAGTGCACCTTGTTTATTTTTTTTAAGGTTGATGCTTTATGGCTCTCATCTACTTGCTTGTGTACTTTCGAGCTGGTGCCGTAAACATTCTATAGCAAGTTGTTCAAGTGTTTAAGGTATGAGTAGCTCTTTTTATACGGATGGTAAAGGTTAATGCTAGGTACGACCAATGGATAGTTTGGCTTGACAGTTTTCATTATAGTACCATGGACCAGCAGTAAGTTTTGACTCCTTTTCATTCAAAGAAGATAAAATTATCATAAAAATGGATTGAGATATTGCCAAGTTGTTTCTACATGATAATGTAATGTTAGAATATTGCATACATGATTTTTCTCAAAGCGAATTATCGAGTCTCATCTACCATCACTGGAGTTAATTAAAAGAATGGTGGAAATTCTAGGATAATCTATTTTTCTCAAGAAAAGAGTATTTATAGCATAGTATCTCTTGTACCGTCCTCATATAAGTGATGCTTTTGCTTGACACTTTGATGCAATCATAATGAAACATCCTTAATTGTGTAATTGAAGTCAGTAAGAATGCATATTTAGTTTCAAATTGATTGCACCGACTCAAAGTTTCCTACCCTCTAATGATGATGGAGTATCGGATATCATGACGTACTGCCTATCACGTGATGACCAACAAATAGTTGAACATTACGATGGCTTAATGATGATATATTGCCCAATCGCTCATCATACTAGGAGTCTTTTCTGTATCTTTATGATGGCTTTAGCGTGGATATTCTTAGCACGTCAGCTGATCCACGCTTGATGAACGTTGAACCAAACTTTTTTATGTTTTTTTTTTTTTTTTTTTTTTCGTGTCAAGGCTTGTGAAGCACCCTACAATACTAGTAAATGTAAGGGTATTATAATCAACTGCAATGTGTCATCCAACTCAATAATTTAATGATAAAATTTGACGGAAGCTAATGGAGAGTGAACGTGTCATGTGTCTACCAATTTAGGATTTTTGGTAACTCAAAAATTAACTTTTGGTAAATTTATTATAAATATACTAACTTAAGGTTTTTTGTGGTATTAAACGAAAGATTAAAAATTGACTGGAAGAATTATCCAATCCTTTGTCTTCCTTTTTCATTTTCATAAACTCTCTCTACGTTTCAAAAGTGGCAAATATTAAATCAAATAAAAAGAAATAAAAACTCAAATTAGTTGCAAAAGTTCATGAATTTATATCTTGGTATTGTTAGATGCTGCCATTTGATATTCATGTTGTTTGACCAAAACTATTTCCTATAAGAGTTGTTGATCACTTGATTTGCATTGGAAATATGTGAAGGAAAAGGACTTTCCATTTGGTGAGAAAGCACCCATGATCACCCAACCTTTCTTAACGTTCTAAATTGGATCTGACTTATGCTGTAAAATGGTGGACTTGGCATTTCCATCAAGGGGTTGAAGACTCTATATGCACAACCACACAAAAGATGGCATGGCATTTCTCCAAACTCTAAACAGAAAAATGACAAGAGGACTCTCTCTCTCTCTCTCTCTCATATAAACTAAAAACCCACCTGTCACTTTCACACCGACGGTATATTTTGGATTGCTGATGTTCTCTTTAGGGATCACCTGAGTAGTTTGACCTTTTTCCATTATTGGTGGACTAAATTGTGTCCTGAGTTCAGTGAGCCAAAGTTAGAGGAAACCCCATATGAAATGCAGTATTCTTTCTAGTTTTGACACCAGAAAGAAAATATGCCATAGAGCTCAATCTGGCATCTCTACAGGTCCAGATTACTTTGCAGACAAACAACTCAGCACAGGGCGAGCAAACCACTGCCTATCCAATGGCTTGTACCATCAGATATGTTGAAAATATGTCTCGATTTGAGCCCGTTGAACGAGAATATGTGAACTCAACCACATGCGAGTCCGTAGAGAATGTGAATTGGCCGAAATTGAAGAAGAAAATCGCATGCGGATCTATGAGACGCAAGCGTGAAGAACGAAGAGAGCGTGCAGCTGCGAGAGGGGAAGACCATTATTTTATTCAACCTCTTTAATTGCATGCACATGGACGTGCATGCATGGTGAATGGACGTGGAAGCCTAAAGTGTGGGCTTGTTTTGTCTTCTTCCTTTAACTCCTTGCTTCTTTCCTTTCTTATTTTATTCATCTGCAGACAACCCAAAGGAAAGAAGGAATAAAATATTACTTGAAGGAGTTGAACGTCGTGGAGATGGTCTTGGAAGACGGCGGCCATCCTTCTTTCACGCTTGGATTATGGGCGCAAGTTTTCTGCCTTATTAAATGAGTCCCATGCATGCATGCGTGCCGTAAATTTTGGTGGGCGTCGGTGCTGATTGCGGGCGCCTGAATGGCTTCACATTTTCTGTCTTACTTCGTCCTTAAAAGGCAGAGGAGCGAAGGAGAAGACGGCGCCGAGCTGAGTTATTTCGGTGGCCGAAGAGAGAGCTGAAGAGAGAAGTCGTGAGGCTTCAGAAGCTCTCGGTAGAGAGAGATTTTTCTCGTTGAAATTACATCCGAGTGTTTTAGCCAGTTAAATTCTTGTGAGTAGAATTTGTTTAATTCTTTGAGTAAGGTTTCACTAGGAATTGTGAGGGGCTAAACACCGTGTGAGTTATTTGGGTGTAATTTGGGGCTGGGAAACACGAGTGTGTTTGAGTGCTCGAGTGATTGTAATCTCCGGTGTATCGCTTGTTTCTATAGTGGAATTCCGTGCTACTCTCCCCGTGGACGTAGGTTCCGATATTCGGACCGAACCACGTAAATCCGTGTCTCGATTTCCTTTCCTTCATTATGACTATTTTATCCGATTCGCTTGGTCCGTCTATATTCCGCACGCGCAACAACAAGTGGTATCAGAGCCTGGTTTGGCTGACGTGAAGCGAATCGGTGACTATGGAAGAAGGAAAGGTGAGAATCGACCGATTTGATGGGAAGGATTTTGCTTTCTGGAAGATGCAGATTGAAGATTGTCCGTACGGAGAAATTTGCATTTGCCTTTATCTCGGGAGAAACCAGACTCGATGAAGGATGCCGGGTGGGAATTGCTGGATAGACAAGCGATGGGTGTTATTCGGCCGACGTTGGCTCGTAACGTTGCATTTAACATCGTGAAGGAGAAAACCACCTGCTGGACCGATGAAAGCCCTGTCAAATATGTACGAGAAACCCTCTCGCGATTAATAAGGTCTATTTGATGCGACGTCTGTTTCACTTAAAGATGGGCGAAGGTACGTCGTAGCTGAACATATCAACGAATTCAATGAGGTAGTTAACCTATTGAGTTCGGTTGAGATTAACTTTGAAGATGAGGTACGTGCATTGATTTTATTATCCTCATTGCACGATAGTTGGAATACTACTTTATCGCTGTTAGTAATTCCTCCGGGTCAAGAAGTTTGACGTTTGATGAGGTTCGCGATTTGATTCTGAGTGAAGACATTCGTAGGAAAGAATCTGGTGAACCCGTGTCTACTGCTTTAGTAGGTGAAGGTAGAGGAAGAACTAGCACACGTGTTAGCAGGAACATGAACAGACGAAGTCAGTCTAGGATCGGTAGGATTATCGTTGGAATTGTGGCAATAGTGGGCATCGTAGAAGAGACTGTTTTAAGCTGAAAAATGAAAAGGGTAAGGGAATTAGAGAAAATGTTGCTGCTGTAGCTGAGAATGATTCCGATGGTGTCGATTGTGTCTTGTCGTCACTTTGAGGATTCTTCATTTGACGGATGGATAATGGATTCTGGTTGTTCATTTCACGTTACACCAAATAGGAACTGTTTTATCACTTATCGATGCACGGGTAGTGGTAAAGTCCAGTTAGGAAACAACGCCGAGTGCGATGTTGTGGGTGTTGGTGATGTTAAAATCAGAATGCATGATGGTATTGTGAGGACATTGACTGGAGTAAGACATGTTCCGGAATTGAAAAAGAACTTAATTTCCTTGGGTGCCCTAGATTCAGCTGGTTGCAGGTATTCTTCAGAAGGTGGAGTTCTGAAGGTTGTTCGAGGTGCCCTGGTGATAATGAAAGGAATCAAGCACAGAGGCCTGTATAAACTTCAAGGTGAGACAGTGACAGGTTTTGCCCCTGAGACGTTGGATGCATCTGTTCGAGAGTCTATTGACTGCTCGAGGAAGACCTGGGTGTTTGTGCCAATGCACAAGTTTGATGCTGGTGTCAGGATCACGCGATCGAAAGCTTTGATCGAGACGGAGACTGGTAAGTCGATCAAGCATGTGCGGACTGACAATAGCATGGAATTCTGCTCGGAGCTGTCAAATAAATTCTACATGAAAGAGGGCATAGTGAAACACCGCACTAGTGCCAGTAAATCACAACAATTTGCAGAATTGATGAGCAGAACATTACTAGAGACGGCCCGTAAAATGATCTCTAGTGCTGGTGTTGCTAGGAGAATCCTAGCTGATGTGCTTAGTACGGTAAGCTGCCTGGTGAATAGATCCCCATCAATTGCTATTGAATGGCGGACTCCTGAAGAAGTGTGGTCAGGTAACGTTGCTGGTTATTCTATTTTTAGAATGTTTGGTTGCCCATGTTATTTTCGAGTGAGTGATGGTAAGCTCGATGGGAGGGCAAGGTGCATATTCCATGGCTATGCACATGGTGAATGGGGCGATCGGTTGTGGTGCCCGGATATAAATTCACTGTTGACAGCAGAGAAGTTACCTTTGACAAGTCTCCGATTTCCGGATAGGAGTGTTTGTGGCGGTGTTAATACGGATCGGGACGGTGTTCAGCTCAAGGTGGAGTTGCAACCGAAACTCCGAGGTAGCGGGTACTAGCGAATAATCGACATAGATGATGCTTGTAGCGAGGTGGAGCCAATAGAGCCAACGGTTGCTGTAGCTGCTGAATTTGACAAGGTGCGTGTTCGACCTTCTGTCAGATATGGAAGCAATGATGGTTTTGCTTTATCTGTGATACAGGAGGTTATGTCGGAAAATCCTTGTGGAGTAGCTAATTATGCAGGTGGAGTTGGTATCTTGATGAGGTCCACGATTATGGGAAAGTTCAAGCACGGCTTGAACTTGGAAGCACTATGTGACGGTTGAGCCCGTTGGGGCTGTGGGAGAGTAATAGCAAGGTGTCCCCGAAGCGATTATGATTTGGCTCAAACGTCGAGCCAAGGTGGAGATTGTTGAAAATATGTCTCGATTTGAGCCCGTTGAACGAGAATATGTGAACTCAACCACATGCGAGTCCGTAGAGCATGTGAATTGGCCGAAATTGTCAGAAGAAAATCGCATGCGGATCTATGAGCCGCAAGCGTGAAGAACGAAGAGAGCGTGCAGCTGCGAGAGGGGAAGACCATTATTTTATTCAACCTCTTTAATTGCATGCACATGGACGTGCATGCATGGTGAATGGACGTGGAAGCCTAAAGTGTGGGCTTGTTTTGTCTTCTTCCTTTAACTCCTTGCTTCTTTCCTTTCTTATTTTATTCATCTGCAGACAACCCAAAGGAAAGAAGGAATAAAATATTACTTGAAGGAGTTGAACGTCGTGGAGATGGTCTTGGAAGACGGCGGCCATCCTTCTTTCACGCTTGGATTATGGGCGCAAGTTTTCTGCCTTATTAAATGCGTCCCATGCATGCATGCGTGCCCGTAAATTTTGGTGGGCGTCAGTGCTGATTGCGGGCGCCTGAATGGCTTCACATTTTCTGTCTTACTTCGTCCTTAAAAGGCAGAGGAGCGAAGGAGAAGACGGCGCCGAGCTGAGTTATTTCGGTGGCCGAAGAGAGAGCTGAAGAGAGAAGTCGTGAGGCTTGAAGCTCTCGGCAGAGAGAGATTTTTCTCGTTGAAATTACATCCGAGTGTTTTAGCCAGTTAAATTCTTGTGAGTAGAATTTGTTTAATTCTTTGAGTGAGGTTTCACTAGGAATTGTGAGGGGCTAAACACTGTGTGAGTTATTTGGGTGTAATTTGGGGCTGGGAAACACTGAGTGTGTTTGAGTGCTCGAGTGATTGTAATCTCCGGTGTATCGCTTGTTTCTATAGTGGAATTCCGTGCTACTCTCCCCGTGGACGTAGGTTCCGATATTCGGACCGAACCACGTAAATCCGGTGTCTGATTTCCTTTCCTTCATTCTGACTATTTTATCCGATTCGCTTGGTCCGTCTATATTCCACACGCGCAACAACAAGATACAAATGCATATACAACATCAAATGGTCCAACAGTACCACCAATACTAACTGTACTTGTAAACTTTGGATTGCAGGTTCAGGTCGTGTCTCCACCACTGGTGAATACCATGCGCCCTCTTGAACTCCGGCAATGGATTTAAATTGATTGATAGATTTGCAGAGGGGATTTGGTGCAAAGGCTCTGCCTGCTTCCCCATCGCACTCATGAACAGCGATCCAATAGAGTGCTGAGTAGCTAACTTCTCGATAGCTCCTGCTCCGATCTCTTCCATCTTGTTTCGGTGCTCAAAATAGCCAATGTACTCTGAACAGACGTGATCAGCAGCATTGACATACAGTTGAAAGACCCAAGCAGATAAAGCGGCAAAAGAATCAGCAGATGACTCCTGAGACGCGGAGCCTTCATGGCTAACGTGAGCCCAGCTGTGATCACGCTGGTGGTGAAGCGAATACCAAGCTTCACTTTAGTATTCTTGATCTTCTCAACCAGGGCAGACACATAAGGCGGATTGAAGAGGAAAGACTCGAGAAACAATCCTGTTTTGGCCATGTTCTTTCCTGCTAGCAGAGCAATGGCAGACCCCAGGGAGTGGCCAGCTAACCAGACCCTAGAATCGCCAGCAGTTGCAACCATATTCCGTACCACCTGCATGGCAGTCTCGAAGCGAGACGTGGAGTGGAGTCCATGCTGGAGCAAGAGAAGACCCAGCATAATATCTCGAGAGACCGATTCTTTCTTGGTCATTGTGCCTCGGAAGGCGACCACGACATGTGGTCCATCTGCTGAGTGGTTACCTGAGGATGATGGAGGCTTATACTCAAAGATGGCACTGAAGATATAAGAGTCGATGTTATCTACGAGTTTGAGCAGAAACTGAAAATTGAAAAATTCCCACCAAGGAGGAGCAGGAGCCTGATGATCTTCACATTCCTCCTGGCGGTCCCGCTCTAAGATATAGACACCTTGAACCAAACAAGCAGCCACTGACCTCCGATGATGCACATTATTCCTATTTTACAAGTTCAAGATGTCATTTTTGTCAATATGTTTGCTGATAAGAAACTGTAGCTAGACTAAGCTAAACGCTCATATCTTCGTTTCACGTGAAAGGAAAAAGAAACTCGAGAACCAAACATTGGATTTGAGAGAAGCTTTAAATGCCATATTTTTGAAATAGCTTCTCATGCAGTCTGAACTTGGTGCCGAATGAAAAGATGGCACTCCCATTCTGCTTCTGTCCAAAAACTACAAACTGGATGGGTCCATGAACCATGTCAACTGTGGAAGATGAAGTTGCGACGTGGTGCATGTGCGGGCAAACCAACACTTAGCGATAACAGCCTATGACATATAAAGGTCACATGTCTAGAAAAGTTCCTCCTTTTTGGTTTAGCATCTAGCAAAACTCTATTATGAAGTAACTGGAGATATGTGTCCCTCAGCTTAAATAAATTCCAAAGGAGACAACTGCCCGTGGCACATTAGGGAAGTTCGTCCGTTAAGAACACAAACTAAATTCAGAAGTAGAGAGAACACACTCTTTTTCGGTTTATTCTCTTACTATAAACCCGCTAGAACAGTGTTTATTTTTGCATGCTAAAAAAGTCCAGTATAACAGCAATTAACCATCACCAAATAATCGAGACAAAGGTGTAGGAAACTTTGGGAATTTTGATAAGAAATGATGGAAACATAAAAGCTATGACTTGAGCCTTTTGTTCAATGAGTAAAGAGAATCTGAAGGTCTTACCAGTCAACGCAAGTAAGGTGCAAGGGCCCTGAAAGGTAAAAAAAATTTCCTCTCAGAGACCATAATCTCACAGGTACATTTAAGATTTCTTCTTTGTATCCCTGAAAGCTGCTCAGAATTGAAAATTCCATGTGGCAGTTAGTAAATGACAATCGCTAAGTATCGTGTGCATAACAGCACATCCATATTTGTACTCGACTCCATTCACTGTAATTAAATCTATGTACTATAAGGATCGATTGTGTATCTTTCTCAGCACACACGACTATTTTAAGTGATTAAGTTTTAAGTTCCATACAATTATTATGCATTGGGAACCTTCTTTTTCTTTAATAATCATGTAAAGTTCAGGGAGAAAGTAATGCGCTGAGACACTAATAATTTGGACAGTCGAAGTATGAGCGTCTATGTCAACGTGTCCAGACCAGTAGATCCAGTCACTAAAAAGAGTAACAACAGAGAGGTCTGGGAGCAAGTTGAGCTGGCCCAAATGATTCTGAATAATCTTCCCTCTTCAGATTATGCCTTAGTCTACATCCTATCAACTTCCACTTACCCCAAAAAGATCGAGCAGATTATTATGCAACAAAAATCTGAAAAGACATTTGAGGAAAATATTTCTTTTTGCAACTTCTAAGTTGTAACAAAATGGTCGAACAGATTACCAAATAGGAAAAGGAGAAAAGGTGGAAGTTTGATTACATAAAAGATCATTACCATCCCCAAGCTATAATTCTTCACGAATAAAATTCAGATTACTCCAAGGAGAGAGCCTGCACTGGATTGTTCGTAATGACAATCAATTCATTCCAAACAATCTCACAATCAATATGCCCTCGGCAATGTAACAGTAGGTAGAATTCAATTAAATGAAAAGAAATGGGTCATGAGAAGTGGAACGGCTAAGCTTTATTTTTTCCAACTTGGCTTAATTTTATACAGATTTTTTATTAGACATATCTGCCCCCTTTTACCAGATTTTTGGGTCGTAGGTCAAACTGGAGTTTGTTTAGCAATGAACATGTGTCCCAAGATAGTCCCATTTTTAAACACTGGAAATGTGGTTTTGAACATTGGTCTTGTCTTTTGTACCTTGTAATATGGTGATAGCCAAGCAGGTAGAAAAAGATCCCAATGAAAAAAAAAGGGCAGAATAAGATAAACAAAGTGTGATGACATCCAAATTCAAAACAAATCCAGCATACCATATCTTATTTCCAACAAAAATAATGCACATCTCTTCGTTGGATTATACAAACTTTTTTACTTTGAAATTCACCCCACAGCGTGCTTCTTATTGTTTTCTTATTGTTGCCATATTAAACGACCACAACGCGCACCAGAAAACACATACACAGACCTGGAAAAAAGTACACGCGCAATCAAACAGGGACGCAAACACACAAACTGTGGACGCCATCACAGGTGCATTGAAAACTTATATGAATTTGACCAAAATTACTAAACGTTTGACCTCTATTGCAGCTTCCTAATAGAACTGCCTTATCTCAAAAGGAGCATAAACATACGTGGAACCTGACCTATATACACAATAATTCAATGAAAACCCCATCAAAGATTAACGAATTTCTGCACAACTACTCCACTATCAACCAGAGATAGAGAGAAATTTCTCAACCAGCGGTGACTTATGCAAAGCCCCACAAAAGGACTAAACCGAACCTCGTCCATTATAATTACTTAACACTCACAATACGAACCATCACACCCATTGTGGCATTTCGACGAAGTTCACTCCTTGCACTTTCTGACCTCAAAAATCGATCATTAGGAATAAAAAATTCAATGTCCCCAAGGCAAAATCACAACCCCAATGCGTACAAGAGAGAAAGCATTCACAGATACAAATGCAACCCAAAAACAAAAAAACCCAAGAAAGGATACCTCAAAGAACCATGCAGAGAACGGATCTGATGAGGGGCAAGAAAGGGTCAAGAGGGTAGAAGATCCAGAACTCAGATTCGCTCACTCGTTGCGACAAACTTCGGCCTTTATCAAGTCTTCGTCAAATGAAATTCTTCCGTTGCAGGAGTTGCATGGATGTTCTACCTACGCGAGAGCATAAGGCAAGAATCTAAGAAAAATAGCACATTAGTTGTTGCTACATAATCCTTGATCAAGAAAAGATTCCGAAGTATTTACTAAAATTTCAATCCTTTCAATTTTATCGAGGCTTTAATCATCACTAATTCCAAAAATCTATCTTTCTCTAGCAACGGAATGATAAAAAGGAAAACTGCAATCATATAGAACATTTAAGTGAAAAGCCAGGTTCTCACTAAAATACTTGTGCAGAGAAAAGATATATTAGGGCCCGTTTGGTTCAGCTTTGGGGAAATGCTCTTGAGAGAATGCAAATACCTTTGAGAGAAATGAGTTTTCTGAAATGCTAGACTGTTTGGTAAACTAAAACTGAAAAGTGTTTTGGGGAAATGCAAAACTGTTTGGTAAACTTGCATTTGAAAAGCCAACCATTTAAAATTAAGTGTTTTCGTTTTAGTTTTTTTAAAATTGCAAAAAAAGAAACAATGGATATATAACATTTTACATTTTCATGTTGAGAGTAATATAAAAGATACATATTAGTAAAATTACATGTTTTTACATGAGAAATACTTACTAAGTTCATCATTTCGTCTGATCATAAGTTCAGAAGAAATTAGATTGCTTGAAAAGAACTCGGAGACTGTCATTCTTGTTAAGAATTGAGACCGATTGATGTCCCAAAACATTCATTGAGATGCTTAAATGATGATTTCTTGACGGTTTATCATGAAATTTCTATGGTTGAACATTTGCCGCCCTTGAATTTTTTTGGTAGAAAAAAAGAAGAAGCATTTTTTGCCCTTGATGAGCGGTAAAATTTCTTCAGATTTTCTCGGAACCCCAACCGACAAGTTGTTCTTATTTTGATGCACATCCTGCACATGCAGGCATTGCTGCTCAAATTGTCCTCTATAGACCATGATGGCCCGGTTTTAGATGAAAAGCAAAATCTACAAGATTATTATGTCGGTGACTTTTTGCAATTAGTTCATCAAATCTGCTGTAGAATCTGATTTTCAGCTAAGATGCAATTGAAATAAGAAAACAAACTCTTCAATGTTAATTGTTTTGGTGACACGGATCCTCCACCGTTGCATTCAATTGCCCGTGAAATTGGCATGATCAGATTTCGGGTCAATGAAGTTAAATTACAATATATAACGCTTATCTGCAGGAATGGCACTCTTAATTCTAATGTTATTGCAAGGAACAATTGTTACAATCTCGAGGAGTAAGCACCTTCCTCTCATCTTCCAAAAATGTCTCGACCATGTGGCCTTCTATTTCTGAAGAAACAAACCAAGCAAGATACAAATCAAAGAATTGACAAAAAGAGACCGGAAGAATTGCTTTTCACAGTTGAGAGGATGGTATGGATGAATCCTGTTTTTATTATAGTAAAGGCTCCTACTCGCTGGTCAAAGCCTCAAACTGGTTTCGCTACTTTTGCATCTTCACTAATAGCCTGTTTGAAGTTGAAAAGGCCGAAAGGCCTCGTCCCTTGGCAAGTTGCTCAAGCTCTTCAAGTTTTTGCTTAAGAAGTTCCACCTCATTCTCTAAAGCTTCATCCCTTTGCCTCATTGCCTACAAGTGGATGATTTGCAACCATTAACAGTACTGGATATGAACTTTGAAAAAACTATATTTTCTAATCCTGATAAAAGCAATTAAGCAGAGAACTATCAACTTCTTGGACTGATGATATTCCTGTTTTGACTAAATCAATTTTCTGAAACTTTTTGACCGCAAAATGTAATTGCTGCAGAAGGATTCCAGTCAACTTTTTAGGAAAATGATGAAAAACATAATGAACTGGATTTGGTCATTCACAATACGCACATGTATATATATGCATCCTAAGCCCCATGTTGCCTGAAATTAACTGAAAACAACAGCTACATCAAACTTCCCATGGCACAGTACTAGACAAATACCGTGAACTACTGCTGTCTTCAAGCTGAATAAGCTGAAAGACAATTCATCTCGTCTGAAAGCAACTAGGTGGTTCTGCAGTAATTATCTGGCATTTGGGCTCATTCTATTGGATCCTAATCAATCCATCTTAGGAATCCAAGAAGCCAAATCATTGGATTTTCCATCTTTTCGGTATAAGAGAAATCTTGCCAGGAAAAATTATGAAGATGAGGCAAGATATACAACCCTAGCATGAGGAAAATACTGGTTTCATTTTTATTTTTTTTTCCTAGTTATGCATTAAGCTTGGTACCTGGAAGTACCTATTGAACTTTCAGTACCCATTGAACTCCTATAAGTAAAGGAAACTGAAGAAACTGTTACACATCTCCATTTTTTGTGCAATTCAAGCCTAGCATAGTCCACAACATCAGTGTTGAGTGATCAAGCCAAGAGACTGCATGGGTGGGTTGATTATGTTGGAAAAAATATTAGAATACATAAAATAATAATAATAATAATTGCTGGAAATACATTACAATAGATTAGAAAATAAAATGAAATGTCTGAGGCGTGCAAACACTGTCCTTAAGGATAATTCCGCCCCTCGAAGTACGAAACTCGGTGTGAAAGGCTTCGGCGGCTATCCTCCCAAGATACAACAGACCTTCTTCTATACTCCGCACTGAATATTAGAAGGAAACAGAACAACTTTTGTGTATAACCCATCAAAAAGGAAAAGGAAAGTTGTGAGAACATATTGTATCTACTAAGATTGTGGTCTGAAGTTTAATTTATATTTAAACAAGGAAAAGAGAGCCGTTAGGAGATTATCATAAATCAATTAGTAATTAAAAAGATGACCGTTATACAATCATTAGAAAGCCGTTATATGACCGTTGAAAAAACCGTTACAAAAATGATGACTTTCATGACGATCATAATTTCTAATAAATATTTCAAAACTACTGAAATATCCAACATATTATCACCCAAATTGAGAGAGAGAGAGAGAGAGAGAGAGAGAGAGAGAGAGAGAGGAGGGTAAATTCTAGTTCAGACTTGATTAGACAATAAGATAGAAGAGAAGGGAGGGGATCTATTCTGTACAAATTGATCATTAGAATATCTGAACGTATTAAGAAGCCTGTTTGATCAAGCAAAAGCAACCATGCAATGTGGTAATATCAAAGAAGTAGTATGGTGCGGTTCCCACAACCAATTCAACAGATTTTTTCAAAGAAAGTGCAATAGTTTGACAGAATTCATCATAAGTGACTGCTTCATGTTTGCTAACCCAACAATAATGATAACTCATAAGCACATTCAACCCCAATACAAGAAATTTATGAACCGTCAGTGTTAACAGAAACTCACCACTGAATTTTCAGTTATAGCTGAAAGCTGTGATTAATTTCAGTTTAAGAGAACATTAGGAAATACAGGTGACAAAGTTCAATGTGGGAATGAAAACCAACAAAAGATGGTAAAATATGACTAGGATCTTACAACATACCTCCAGTTCTTCCCTGCGTTTTTCCTCCTTTCTAGCTTCTGATTTAGCACTTCGTTGCACCTCAAAGATCACAACAGCTCCGTCGAGGTAACGAGAGTTTACAGGGATCCAAAACCGAGAAGGACTGCTGTCGACGAGTTGCAGGGAGAGAGAGAGACAGAGAAGAAAGCCGTCGAGTTGCAGGGAGACAGAGCGACGAGGAAGAGAGTGTGGTGTGAGAGAGCGTCGCGTGAGAAAAGCTTCGAATAAGTTAGGGTTTGTTTTGTATAGGATAAAATTGGACTTTTGATAAAATTTTGAGGGTAAAATGGGTAATAAGCAAAAATTCATTAATCCTCCCATCTGCATTCTGAAAATGCTGAAATGCCCAGAGTAGGTCCCCACCTGCTTTGGGCATTCAGCATTCCAAATGCAAATATTTTGCCAAAGAGCATTTGAAAGCCGAACCAAACACCCTTTAATTTTTCCCAAGGGGCTTTGGGGGCTCAAAGCCCCTTGGGAAAGCTGAACCAAACACCCAGTACCTTGAGACTGTCTCCTCTTCAAATTGCTGCTTCCAATAGTATTATACACCTTCAGTTTCAATTAAAGCCAGTATTCAATGTTATTTATACAAAATCTTTGGAAACAAGTCCAAATAGCCAGTCAAAATGTTTTAAACAAAACAATGAGATAGAGAATGAGCAGATAGTGCAAAAAAATATAGGTAGCATAAATTGGAAAAAAAGAAAAGGCTATATAGCCTGACGATTCAGAGTCACTCACAGGAACACAAGTGATCAACTGAAATTCACTTTGGCAAAGCAGACAAAGGTTGGTGATGGTAGCCCAATTGTCAATACATGTGAAGCAGAACCTGAAAAGCCAACAGATGCATCATGTCAAGTTCAAAACAGTATTGCATTGAATAACATACACAAACATAAAATATTGAAGATGCATAAAAATGAGCTCAATCCTATGTCCACATATATTAATGAAATAGTAAATGTAACATAATAAGCAAGATGGTCATAATGGCAATGCCTCAGTAGAACAGGAACAGTTCTAATCGTTCTACCATGTTAGTTCCTTCCTTATACAACAAACAGGCTTATGAAAATGCTAAAGAGCATTGTGAAGAAGTGTACTAGTGCTGGCAGCAATCTAAGACCCCTCTGTCGATGATCTATATAGCACGGACACTCTCCGGAAGTCTTCGTGTCGTGTCCGACACTCCGACACGTGTCCGACATGCTCCGACACGTCCCGACACGCTCCGACACGTGGTCAATTCTTTCCGACACGCTCCAACATGCGAGTCCAGAATTCCGACACGCGATTCCGACACGCACGGGGTCAATTTTAAAAATTTCTAATACTTGAGGGGTCAAAATATAAATATACACAAAAGAAGTAATAAAATAAGTAATAAAATTGTTATAAATATACATGCACAGGGTCATTTTTTTCAGTTTTTTTTTTAGAATTGTTTTTTTTTTTTAAAGTCTTTTACTATGAAAGAAGTAATAAAAAATGCTATATATGATAAATATAAATAAATTTAAAATATCATTTCAGCATTTTTCTTTAAACAATGTTTTTTCCTCTAAGTTTTGTGTATTATTGTAACAAATTAAAATAATGAATGATATTATTTAATATTTTTCGTGAAAATTAATTCTATGCTATTTTTATTATTATTTATTTATGTATTTATATATAAAAATATATTTAATATATAACGTGTAAATTCTCTATTTCTAAGAAATGACGTGTCGCATGTCACGTGTCCGTGTCGGTGCTACATAGTCGATGATAAGATCCATGCATAGCCCACATCTGTCGCCCTCAAAATTAGCGGCGTCCTGCATGTGCAAAAATTTATAAAACTAAGTTACATAAACATCAAAGCAACAAAGGCTAACCTCAATTCTTTACCTACATGAACATATGTCTAGCAGCAAGCAAAGATTCCGTAAAGGTCATGTTTAAGTATACGATTGTCAAAAGATGTCGGTCATCTTTTGAAGTATAGCTGAGTATAGAAGACTACGGATTTTGGTGTACCAACTAAAGATATCCATATAGTTTTATGTAAATAAAAGTGTTCGGCTTATTACCTATGAATGTGTTTAATTGGTGTGCATCATTTAAAATACAGGAAGGGAAATTGATGGATGCACTTCCGCCATGCTTTTGTGTAGGGACCAATCAAGTATATGAAAGAACCCCTTATGACTTCTTGGAAGTCCATTGAAAAAAAAAAAAAAAAAAAAAAAGGGATATCCAGGTAGAGGAAACAATGTAGTGACCCTAATGGATTGGGGCCGTCGAGAGGTGCCACACAAAGATTCCGTAAAGTTCATGTTTTTGACAAGGATGATTTAAACATAACAAGAATTAGATATATCAAGCCTTAAATTCGTTGACAAGATCCTTTGTTGAGTTCCAGAAAGTAATCAAATAATCAACTTCGCATATAAAAGAAGAAATGGCCATTGTTCCTCATAGTCTCCTTGACTTTACACTCGCTACCGGTCACCAAGAACTAAATTTCCAAAACCATGGTAACGAAAATCTCTTGAGAAAGTAAATTCGTCATAGAAAAGCAGCATTCATTCTTCGAAAGATTCGATTCGAGAAATATCGAGATTTGCACATTCCGAAAGAGATATACATTGCCGCCGCCGCCCCAAGCCGGGAAGCAGCCCAGAAGAGAAGAGACCATTTTCTCGACTCAACCGATTCTTCGCGGCAAACATTCACTCGCCATAACCAACATAAGACCACCTGCCCGGACCAAATCACGGCACGCCAAAGCAACAGAACTGACGGTAACGACGAGGTCAGCTTCGAGGATCTCTTCGTCCGACGTAGCCGGCGGGACAAAACCCAGCTCCATATCGTCGAACAACGACATGGGCGCCGGCAAAATCAACGTCTTGAAGGCTCGCGGATGATGCCCGGGCGATTATTCGAATCGGAAACGAGATTGGAGCGGAGAAAATTCATGGGATTCAGCCCCCGACCAATGCCCTCCGAAGCTGATGAGAATTCCGAAGCGAGAAAGCTTGGAGCTTGGGGAAGAACGCGAGGTTTAAACTTCGGAGAATTGCATCGGATCATCGCGGCAAGTGGAGATGGCAGCGGAAGAGAGGAAGGTGGAAGGTCCGACGGAGAAGATGGCCTGCGCAGAACGAATTTCCTAGCCTGAAAAGGGGGCCAAAACGAAGGGGAAAAAAGAAATTCCATTTTTCCTTTTATTTAACTTTCTAGATATTTTAGCTGTAATAAAATTGCAAAATACAGAAAAAAAAATGTTATTTTCACATTTACGACTTATGGTTCTGCTAAAAAATAATAATTTTCATAAAATTTTGTTTCAAAATTTTATGAAAATATTAAAAGTTCAAGTACTTCCAATTAAATTAGAGTTGATATGAGAATTTCGAAAAATCTACAAAAAACTAAAAAGTAAAAGTAAATGCCTAGTATGATATTTATAACTCACTCTTTGCAATATTATGACTTTTATAATATTCCTATTTATAAATAAAAAGCGATTAAGATAAATGGTTTTACAATGTATAAAAATCAGCACACAGAATATGACATCATTTTGGATAGCTTTTTAAATTTAAACACGTCTCATTTTCAAAATTGTAAAGAAAAAGTGTTGATAAAACTTAAAAGTTGACCTAGAGAATTGCCCGATCCTTTTTCTTCTTTTTCCATTTCCATAAACTCTCTTGACATATCAAAAGTGACAAATGTTGAATAAGAGAAAAAAAAAACAAAAATCCAAACAAGTTGCAAAGTTTCCCAAATTTATATGTTTGCATCGTTAGATGCTTTTTGTTGGAGATTTGTGCCGTTTTGACAAACCTATTCCTTATGAGAGTTGCTAATTACTTGATTTGTATCTCAAAAAATGCGAAGAAAAGGAACTTTTCATTCGGTGAGAAAAGCACCCACGGTTGTCGCCCAACCTTTCTTATATTTCTAAACTAGATCCTACTTATAAACTGGTGGGTCTAGCGTGCATCATGACAATTTCACGAAGGGGTCGAAGGCTTTGTGTACTCCCAACCACAACAAAAGGCAGAAAACATTGCTTCAATCTCCAAACTGAATAATGACGAGAGGACCCTGACTCTATACCCAAACTGAAAACCCACCTGTCACTTCCAAACGTATGAAATGCAGTTAAAAGAAAATGCGCCACACAACAGGTCCAGGCAACATCGATCAGCACACGAATTACACGAACAATTCAGCACAGGGAGAGCAACACAACTGTCTATCCAGTGGTTTTGCAAGTTCAATCACGCCATCAGATCCAAATGCATAAGCGACGGGAAATAACAGTCCAACGATACCGTCGATACTAGTACTTGTAAACTTCGGACTCCAGCTGCAGGTCCTGCCTCCACCATTGGCTAAGACAATGCGCACTCAGGCAACACTCCGACTGGTTTGAAAAATTGATGTTAGATTTGCCGATGGGATGAGGTGCAATGGCTCTGCCTGTTCCCCAGTCTCGCTCATGAACAGCATTGATCTCACACATTGCTGACTAGCAGAATTGACGAAATCTTCTAATCCGTACTTTGTCATCCTCTTTCGGTACATGAAATAGCCAATGTATCCCGAGCAGACGAAATCTTTCTTGTTGACAAACAGCTGAGGAACCCAAGGGGAATAAGCCGCAAAAGAAATGGCGGATTGTTTCCGCTGTTCTGGAGACTGCGTAGCTAGCGCCACTACAGTACGTAACACGCTTTTGGCTAAGTGGCGAGTCCACTTCTCGGTCGGGACAGATGGATAAGGCGGATTGAAGAGGAAAGACTCGAGATACACTCCCTTTTTGGCCATGTTCTTTCCAGCTTGCAGAGCAATGGCAGACCCCAGGGAGTGGCCAGCTAACCAGACCACCTTAGAATTGCCGGGGGCTTCAACCTCGTCTACTACCTTCTGCACGACAGTCTTGCAGCGAGACGAGGAGTGGAGCTTATTTAGGATCAACTGAATATCCAGCTTAATATCTTCAAGGAACGATTCTTCCTTGATCAAGGTGCCTCGGAAGGCGACCACAACACCCGGTCCACCCGCTGGCGGAGAGTTACACTCGAAGATGGCACCGACGATAGAAGGGCCATCTAAGAGTGGTTTCTTCAACTGAAAACCAAAAGTTTTACACCAAGGAGGCGCTAGAGCCTCATCTCGACGTTTCTCCTGGCGGTCCCGCTCGGAGACATAGACACATTGAACCAAACAAGCAATAACCGCAATCACATGAGCTGCATTTTTCCTATTTGAGAAGTCCAAAGAAATGTCAGTTTCGTCATTATTTTTGCCAATAAGAAACTCTGTAGTTTCGCGCGAAAAGGAAAAAGGAAACTCGAGAGCCAAACATTGCATTTTAGAGAAATTTAACATGCCATATTTTAAAAAGAAAAAGAGCATCTCATGCGGTCTGAACTTGGCTTTCTCTGGCGGAGAACGAAAAGTTGGCACTCCAGACATGCTACCTCTGTCCAAAAACTACAGACTGGATGCGTCCACGAACCAATAGAGTATTGTATTACATGGCAACCGTGGAGGACGAAGTTACAAAATGTGGTGCATGTGCGGGCAAATTCAACACTTAGCAATAACAGCTTACGACATATAAAGGTCATATATCTAGCAAAACTCTTTTTCGGCTTAGTATCTGGCAAAACTCTACGACGAATTAGTCGGAGATATGCGTCCCCTAGCTTAAATGAAATGCAAGGGGGAGACAAGCGCCCGTGGCGCGTTACGGAAGTTTGCCTCTTGACTACAGGAGTAGATGGAAGTCACACCATAGATGCAAGTTATGAAAAAGTTGAACAACTAGGACAGTGCTTAGTTCTCTGCATGTTTAAAAAGCCCAGGATCACACTGGAACTAGCTATCGCCAAATAACTGAGACAAAGGTGAAGGGAACTTATAAGGCATGACTTTGGCCTTTTGTTCAATGAGGAAAGAGAGAATTTGAGGTCTTACCAGTCAACGCAAGTAAGGCCCCGAGGCCCTGAAAGGTGAAAAGTTTGATCATTGATGGCCATGATCCCACAGGTTCAATTAAGACTTCTCCTTTCTAACCCTGAAAGCAAAAGCTGCTCGGAATCGAACCATTCCATATGGTAGTTAGTAAATGACAATTGCTAGAGTTGAGTTCATGACCATGCATCCATATTCATACTCGGCTCGCTTCACTATAATTAAATCCATGTACTACAAGAAGAATCAATTGCATATCTTTTTCATCGACACATGCAACTACTTTAAGCTGGCTCGTGAAGTTTTAAGTTCCATCCAATTATTATGCATCGGGGACCTTCTTTTTTCTTCAATAGCCACTAAAAGTGTACCTACAAAAGAGATTCGGGAGGGAGTTGAGCTGTGGCCCAAATGATTCGGGATAATCTTCCCTCTCCAGATCATGCCTTTGCCTACATCCTATCAATTTCCACTTATCCCAAAAAGATCGAGCAGATTATTATGCAACAAAAATCCGAAAAGACACAGAGGAAGAAAAAAGTGGAAGTTTTATTATATAGAGATCCTCACCATCCCCAAGCTATGATTCTTCCTGAAGAAAATTCAAAATACTCCAAGGAGAAAACCTACATTGGATTGTTCATAATGACATTTAATTCATTCCAAACAATCTCACAATCAATATGCACACAGCAATGCAACGGTAGATAGAATTCGATTAAATGGACAAAAACAGACCGTGAGAGGTGGACTGACCGATCAAGCTTGAGTTTTTCTAACTTGGCATAAATTGATACGGATTTTTTTATTAGACATATGTACCCTCTTTTCCCATATGGATTGCTAGGTCACAGGTCAAACTGGATTTTGTAGAAGAAAAAAACAAAGCAACGCTGGAAATGTGGTTTTGACCATTTGTCTTGCCTTTTGTGCCTTATAATGTAGTGATAACCAAGCAGGTAGAAAGAGATCTCAATGAAAAAGGAAGATTAACTAAGTCGTGATGACATCCAAATACAACGACGAATCCAGCATATCATATCTTTTTCAATCAAAAGTAACGCACATCCCTTCGTTGGCTTAATACAAACTTTTTTTCTTTTTTATTTTTACTCTCAAATTCGACCCATAGTGTGCTTCCTATTGTTGCCACATCAACCAAGCAAGAAGCCCAGAAAACACTGCATAGACAAGACCAGAAGAAGGCGCATGAGCCCTCGAGCACCTGTTCACGAATAATTCAATGACAAAACCCCATAGAAGATTTTTACGAGGTATCCGCCACAGAGAGAGAGACAGAGACAGAGAAAGAGAGAGAGAGTCCACAACCTGCACCCACAACGCCCATGGCATCTTGACCAAGCTCGCTCCTTTCACTTTTGAACTCCAAGAAAATCGATCATCGGGAATCGGAACTTCGCGCACACAGATGTGACCCCCAAGTCAGAGAAACAGAGAAAGAGAGAAAGCATGCCTCAGAGAATCTGCACAGAGCTCGGTGGCGACGAGGTGCGAGAAAGGAAGGGTCCTAGCGAAGATGCAGATCTCATGTACATCTTGGGCTTCTTCGTCACGTCTTTGTAAAATGCTAATCTTTTTTGCATGAATATTTTTCTGCTTTCGTATAGATTAGGTTATAATTGGTTCGTTGTTTTAGTTGAGTACATACAATCACAATTACTTTCCTTACTTTTTCACTTATATCTCAAGTTTGAACTCATAAGCAAGCCGAAAAAAGCTCCGATGGATGGCCGATGGGATTTTTTTAGCATAAAAACAGGAAATAAATCCCTGTTACTCTCGGTTGAAATTCCTTCGAGACATCACACAAGCCTCTTCCCACGGATCATCGCCGACACTTCTATAATTGGGGGCTGACATTTTTTTTTTGTATGATGAACATTAGTCAACGGAGTCCAGTAAGTGTGTCAGTAAAGAAATGATTTATACTAGGGCAAGTTGGTGCTCCTCCGTCTTTCTTTGGCGCACTAGGTTTTTTACCGTGGTATAAGAACAAGGACGCGCATATTCCTTGAACGACTGCCAAAACTTCATTATTGGATTGCTGAACCAAAATGCGCCCGTCGCGGTTCCCATGACAGTAGCTAACATGAATCGGGAAGAGATGACTCCTCATTTCTCTCTGTGATTGTGCCCAGGGTGGAGAATAAGCAAATAGGAAAGATGTAAATTTGAAATAAAATCTGCTCCCTTAGAATGTAATATTAGACAAAACAACGAATATTTTGTATCTTTATTTTTGTCCTCTCTCATGTATGGACATGGATCGATCCATTACCCGTAAGTTATTACCTGCAATTTTTGTTTGTTTATTGGGTTGGCACCTCTTTTAATATTGGCGGTGGCGTTCTCATTTCTTTATTGTTGATTGGGAGTATGAATGCTAGGGCTCTTCTGTGGTCTCCAATCTCTTGCCACTCCGTTGCATGCAACCTCTTCAGCGTCAAATCATACGCACAAGTACTTGAAAATGTTCAAGAATATTCATTTGCATTGTGTGACGTCTTACGAAAATGAAGCGAATATGGAAAAATTTATGTTAAGTGGTCGTGAAAGTAAAGTAACTTCATGGTATAATCTGATGGAAACTATTGTAAGGTGCACAGAGAGACTAAGGACCCGTGAACGTCAAAGAGGTTAGAGATGCAGGGAGAGAGAGAGAGCGCGACTTCCAGGATGGCAAGGACCAATGCAGAGATCGAGGACGCTCGTTTAAGGTTAGGGCGGCAAAACAAAAAATAAAAAATAAGAAAAGAGGAGGGGGACACGTGGAAGGACCCTAGAATTTCTTTTTTCCTCTAAGAGAGAGAGAGAGAGAGGGTGAAAGGCGTTTCGGGGTACGAAAGGACAAAAGAGGAGGAGGAGGAAAAAATATTGGGTGGTCCGGGACCGCCACGTCAGTGTGGTCCCGGACCACCCACACGGCGCCACATGTATGGGGAAGCCAGACAAAGGACGAAAATCGGGGCCCACTTCTCTAACGCTCTCTCTCCTTTTTCTTTCTTTTGTCTCCTCCCCTTATATGTGGCGCCATATGAGTGGTCCGGGACCACGCTGACGTGACGGTCCCGGACCACCCAATATTTTCTCGGAGGAGGAGGAGGATATCCGCGTCCTCGTCTCACGGTACCAACCGAGGGCCCTCGAGATGGAAAGATTCCTTGAATCTTGATGCGCACGACATTGCTTGGCGTGGTGATCTCCCCTTTATTGCTTTTTTGTTCACTCCAGGGGACAACGACGGCCGTACTTGTGCGGGAGATGATGGCAGATCGAACGGGAGGGAGAATAAGCAGGAGGCTAAGTAGCACCGATATGTAATACGAACACGCGACATGACATGATACATCGACACATCATTTCTTAAAAATAGATAATTTCGACACGTTAGAATACGTTATATATTAAATAAATATTTTTATTTTTAATTAATTTTATTCAGATTCAATATTTTTATTTTTCAAAATTATTTTTTAATCTCATTTGTTTTTTTTATTAAAAAAAAATCCCCATTAGGTCCACCCCCTCTCTTCTTTCCCTCGTCCATTCCCCCCTTCCCATCACCCCCAACCCACCCAAATTTATTTTTCCTCCCACCATCGTATTCCCCCCCCCAACGACCCAAATTTATTTTTCTTTCCCTCCTACCATTAGGGTGAAAGCGTGATCAGGGTTGACACCAGACCCGATCCTGGACCTTGTTGGCAACTGTTGGTCGGTCCAGGTTAAAGGTGGATTGGGTGGTCATGTCTGGTCCAAACCTGGGACCAACACTCTATGGGTTGGTCCCGATCCAAAGTTTTGGGTTGGTCAAACCCGATCAACCCTATATATTATATCATATTATATATAATTCTTTTATATATTCAAATCTAAGTAAAATGCCTGTTATATTATATTATATTGAAATGTTCTATCAATAACACTAATAGTAATTTCAATTTAAAACTTTTGTTGAATATTAATTATGTGTCATTTGTTTTGTTTTCAGGTGTTTAGAAGTTCAAGTAAATTAACAAGATGTGAAGTTATATATTCATCATTTATATTAAATATTTTGAACTTTTTATAGTTTAATTGTATTTTACTAATGAATTTCAGCTGCACTTTGCTTTTCAATTTGCATCAAATGGTAGAAGTTTTTGAAAAGTAGTGCTACGGTGATTTGCTAGTCAAGTGGTGTGAAGCTCATTTTTGGTTGGGTGGACTCTATATGATTAAATGCAGGAAAATGCTTTTGCATATGGTGTTATGAATATTAAAGATAGATGATTACAAGAACTTTCCATCTTGTCCCATATCTCGATGAGCGGTTAAAAGTACGAAATTTCTATTGTGTCATCTTAAATTTGCTAAATATGTATTGGTATTTATAATTTAGTTGCACAATGCCACATTGTCAATGGATGTATAATTTGAATTTGTAGGTTTGCTTTTTAGGGAGTATAAAAAATAAGACAAAAAAATTATCGATCGGTCTCCGGGTTGAACACGAACCGGACCCAACCCATGGGTCGGTCCAGTCTTGGTGCTCAATAGGTCGGTCCTCGTCCTAAAAATTGAGGACCGACACTGTACGGGTTGGTCCTAGGTTAGAGGGTGGCGGACCAACCCGACCATGCTCACCCCTACCTACCATCGTATTCCCCCACCCCCAACGACCCAAATTATTTTTCTTTCCCTCCCACCATCGTATTCCCCCCCCCCCCCCCCCATGACCCAAATTATTTTTCTTTTCCCTCCCCCCACCCTCAACCCACCCAAATTTATTTTTCCTTCCCTCCTCACCACTGATAGGCAGGCTGTCCCTGTCATTTTCCCTCCCCCCAAAATACGTGATGGCCCATCAAAAACCCTAACTCCTTTACATTCTCCTTCTCACCGCTGGCCGCACGATCGCCTTCCTCTCCTCTCCTCTTCCTCTCGCCTTCGGCCCTTTCTTCCTTGCAATTGCAGCCTCGTCGGATCCATTGCAGCATCACTCGCCTCAGTCTATGCTCTTTCTCTAGCCGTCTATCACCGTTGCAAGCTCACTATCGCTTGCTGCCTCGTCTATGCTCCCTCGCCATCATTCCACCCTCTATAGTCTTCCAAACATGCGTGTCGAAACGTGTCGGGCAAAAGTTGACCATGTGTCGAAAAATCCGACACGCGTTGACCGTGTCCAAACATGTCGACGTGTCCAACACACTCCGACACATGTCGGACACAACACGAAAGTACGAGCAATATAGGCGGGAGGTGGCATTGCAATGCCCTAGTCTCCTAGATGAGGGGGAGATTTGAGAAGTGTATGGTAACTTCGCTATATAGTTTGATGGAAACTAAAGTAAGCTAAATACATCACGCAAATATCGGTTTGAAATTTTTGATGATCCAAAAATTAGTTAGAGATAAATTTATTATAAATATACTAGTTTGGAATTTTTCTTGATATCAACCTTATGATTTTCCACATGGATATGTCACATCAACTATCATGTGTTATTCAACTCAGTAATTTAATAGTAAAATTTAACAGGAGCTAAAAGAAAATAAATGTGTCACGAGTACACTAATTTAGAGTTTTCAATGATCCAAAAATTGGTCTAGGGAAAATATTTCATATTTATACTAATTTAGGGTTTTTTTGTGATATTAATCAAAAACTTAAAAATTGATTAGAAAGATTATCCAATCTTGTGTCTTCTTTTTCCATTTTCGTAAACTCTATCAAATTTTCAAAAATGGCAAATATTAAATTAAATGAAAAGAAATAAAAACTCAAATTAGTTGCAAAATTTCTTGAATTTATATTTTGGTATTGTTAGATGCTACCATTTGAGATCTGTGCTGTTTTAACAAAACTATTTCCTATAAGGGTAGTTAATCGTTTGATTTGGTTTCAAAAAATGTGAAGAGAAGGACTTTCCATTTGGTGAGAAAGCATCCATGGTCACCCAATTCTTTCTTGATGTTCTAAACTAGATCCGAGTTATGCGTTAAATGGTCAGTCTATCATCATGACAATTCCATCAAGGGTTTAAAAACTTTGCGGATTCACTCACAACCACCAAAAAGGTGGCATTGCTTCAAACTCCAAACAGAAAAATGATGAGGACTCTCTCTCTCTCTCCAAACTAAAAACCTTCCTGTCACTTTTACACCGGCGGCATATCTTGTACTGTTGACGTACTCTGTAGGGATCACCTGAGCAGTTTGACCTTTTTCCATTATTGGTGGACTAAACTGTGTCCTGAGTTCAGGAGCCAAAGATAGAGGAAACCCCACATAAAATCCAGGAGTAATACCAGTTTTGACACCAAAAGGAAAATGTGCCATAGAACCCAATCTGGCATCTCTAAAGGTCCAGATTACATTGATCTACAGACTGTTAGAAATGGTGATCCATTTTCTAGAATATCTAGAGTTGCTAAACTTCTAGAATTCCCTAGATGAAGTTTTTGGAAGAAAGATAAAAATGTAGAAGCACATGTGTAGATCTCTTTAGAAGAAGAGAGGATAAATTACAATCTAGAACTCTCTACATTAAGCCAAAGTGGACAACATTCTACACAAATCTAGAATGTTGGTAGAGTACCCTATAAATAGGAAAGAGTGGAGAGCATAGTAGAACAAAAAATGTAAAAGTGTGAGGGGATAACCCTCCACCTTGTGTGTGAGGTTTATATCTCCACCGATGTGGAGGAGTAGAGCTAAGATAGTTTCTATATCATGAAATATTCCTCCATTACCAAAACATATTGTATTATCCATTTCCATCAACTAGATAAATTATATCCCATGTTCTTTATCCTTTAATTATCCTATCTTGTCAATTTCCCATCCTCTATAAACTACACCATACACTTGCACATATCACTAACAAAAAACTATAACTAATACCAAAACCATGCTTCCACAGCACACACATCCAAAATATTTTTATCATGGTATCAGAGCCAGGCATATCGGATGGTTATGGGCGTTTGTCCTCACCATCCTCAACTAAAAAGGCCAGAGCCCAAGCGAGAGCCAACATAGCTAGAGCCGGAGCCAGAACCAGAACCAAAGCCGAAGCCAGAGCTAGAGCCTATGAGAACCAGAGCCAAAGCCCGAGCTAACAACTACAACTAAGAGCATTTTGATGTCCCAAGACATATGGGACATCGTTGAAGAAAAGTCATGTGTGTTCAAAGGCAAGTGCAAGTGGTTCAATAAGAGAATGCAAGGGATCATGGACGAAGAGGGAATAAAAGACATGGGACAAACTACAATATCCGAAGTATCCCGAAAATGGATCAGGGGAGTGTTGGAAATGGTGATCCATTTTCTAGAATTTCCTAGAGTTGCTAAACTTCTAAAATTCCCTACATGAAGTTTTTGGAAGAAAGAGAAAAATGTAGAAGCACATGTGTAGATCTCTCTAGAAGAAGAGAGGATAAACTACAATCTAGAACTCTCTACATTAAGCCAAAGTGGGCAACATTCTACACAAATCTAGAATGTTGGTAGAGCACCCTATAAATAGCAAAGATGGGAGAGCATAGTAGAACAAAATATGTAAAAGTGTGAGGGGATAACCCTCCACGTGTGAGGTTTATACCTCCACCGGTGTGGAGGAGTAGAGCTAAGATAGTTTCTATATCATGAAATATTCCTCCATTACCAAAACATCTTGTACTATCCATTTCCATCAACTAGATAAATTATATCTCATGCTCTTTATCCTTTAATTATCCTATCTTGTTAATTTCTCATCCTCTATAAACTACACCATACACTTGCACATATCACTAACCAAAAACTATAACTAATACCAAAACCATGCTTCCGCAACGCACACATCCAAAATATTTTTATCAAAACAACTTAGCATAGGGAGAGCAAACCGCTGCCTATCCAATGGCTGGTGGAAGTTCAATCACACCATCAGATTCAAATGCATATACAACATATAATAGTCCAATAGTACCACCAATACTAACTGTATGTGTAAACTTTGGACTGCAGGTTTAGGTCATGTCTCCACCATTGGTGAATACTATGCACCCTCTTGTATTCCGGCGACGGATTTAAATTGATTGATAGATTTGCGGACAGGATTAGGTGCAAAGGCTCTGCCTGCTTCCCCATCGCACTCATGAACAACAATCCGATAGAGTGTTGAGTAAGAGTGCTGAGTAGCTAACTTCTCAATAGCTCCTAGTCCGATCTCTTGCATCTTGTTTCGGTGCTCGAAATAGCCAATGTACTCTGAACAGACGTGATCGGCTGCGTTGGCATACAGTGGAGGGGCCCAAGCAGATAAAGTGGCAAAAGAATCAGCAGATTGATTCCTGAGTTGTGGAGCCTTCATGGCTAACATGAGTCCAGCTGTGATCATGCTGGTGGTGAAGCGAATACCGAGCTTCACTTTAGTATTCTTGATCTTCTCAACCAGGACCGGCACATAAGGCGGATTGAAGAGGAAAGACTCAAGAAACAATCCCGTTTTGGCCATGTTCTGTCCTACTAGCAGAGCAATGGCAGACCCCAGGGAGTGGCCAGCTAACCAGACCCTAGAATCGTCAGCGGTTGCAACCATATTCCGTACCGCCTGCATGGCAGTCTCAAAGCGAGATGTGGAGTGGAGCCCATTCTGGAGCAAGAGAAGACCCAGCATAATATCTCGAGAGTCCAACTCTTTCTTGGTCATGGTGCCTCCGAAGGTGACCACGAAATGCGGTCATGTGGAGTGGAGCCCATGCTGGAGCAAGAGAAGACCCAGCATAATATCTCGACGAGAGACCGATTCTTTATTGGTCATGGTGCCTCGGAAGGCAACCACGAAATCCATAAAAATCGGCACGTAGAATATGGCATTTTTTTGGACAGCTTTTTAAATTTGAATACGTTAAGTTTTCAAAATTGTAAAGGAAAAGCGAAGATAAAACTTAAAAGTTGACCTAGAGAATTATCCAATTCATTTTCTTCTTCTTCCATTTCCGTAAACTCTCTTGACATCTCAAAAGTGGTAAATATTAAATTAGAAAAGACGAAATAAAAACTCAAATTAGTTGCAAAAATTCCTAAATTTATATGTTGGCATCACTAGATACTTTCCATTTGAGATTTGTGCCGTTTTGACAAACTAATTTCTTATGAGAGTTGTTATATCACTTGATTTGCATCTCCAAAAATGCGAAGAAAATGAACTTTTCATTTAGTGAGGAAAGCACCCACCATCGTCGCCCAACCTTTCTTATATTTCCAAACTGGATCCGACTAGTCTAGCAAGCATCATGACAATTTCGCAAAGGGGTAAGGCGGATAACATTGCTTCAATCTCCAAACTGAAAAATGACAAGAGGACTCTTTCTCCAACACACACGGACACAAACAAACTGAAAACCACCTGTCACTTCCAAACATAAGAAATGCAGTAAAAAGCAAATGCGCCACACAACAGGTCCAGGCAACATCGATCCGCACGTAAACAATTCAGCACACGGAGATCAACACAACTGTGTATTCAATGACTTGGGCAAGTTCAATCACGTCATCAGATCCAAGCGCATAAGCGACGAGAACTAACAGTCCAACGATACCGCCAATACTAATACTCGTACTTGCAAACTTCGGACTCCAGCTCCAGGTCCAGCTTCCACCATTCGCTAATTTTATGCGCCCTCAGGAAACACTTCGGCGGCTTTGAATTGATCGATAGATTTGCCGATGGGATGAGGTGCAAAGGCTCTGCCTGTGTCCCATTCTCGCTCATGAACAGCAATATCACAGAATAACGACTAGCAATCTTGTGGATACCTTCCAATCTGAACTTTCGCATCCACTTTCCGTGCTCGAAATAGCCAATGTATCCCGAACAGACGCAATCAGCCTTGTTGACAAACAGCTGAGGAACCAAGGGGACAAAGCCGCAAAAGGGGACAAAGCCGCAAAGCCGCAAAAGAATCGGCCGATTGTTTCAGCTGTTCCGGAGACTGTTTAGCTAGCACCGCTGCAGCACATAACCCGCTTTCGGCTAACCGGAAAGCCTGCTTCCAGATCTTGCTCTTGATCTTCTCGATCGGAACAGATGCATAAGGCGGGTTGAAGAGGAAAGACTCGAGATAATATCCCTTTTTGGCCATGTTCTTTCCAGCTTCCAGAGCAATGGCAGACCCCAGGGAGTGGCCAGCTAACCAGACCACCTTAGAATTGCCGGCGGCTGCAACCAAGTCTTCTACCGCCTGCACGGCAGTCTTGCAGCGAGATGAGGAGTGAAGCTCATTCCTTAAAAACTGAACATCCAGCTCAATATCTCGAAAGAACGATTCTTTCGTGAACAAAGTGCCTCGGAAGGCGACCACGAAACACGGTCCATCTGCTGAGTGGTTACATGAGGATGGCGGAGGCTTATACTCGAAGATGGCACCGAAGATAGAAGTCAGCCCCATCTACGAGTATGCGCTTCAACTGAAAAGCGAAAGTTTCCCACCAAGGAGGTGCAAGAGCCTGGGAACCTTCACGTTTCCCCGGCGGTCCCGCTCTAAGACATAGGCACCTTTAACCAAAGAAGCAACAACCGACCTCCCATGATCTGCATTTTTCCTATGTTAGAAGTCCAAAGAAATGTTAGTGTCGTCGGTATGTTTGCTGATAAAGAAACTCTGTAGCTAGACTAAGCTAAATCCCCGTATCATCGCTACACGCGAAAAGAAGAAAACGAAACATCGGATTCGAGAGAAGTTTAAAATGCCATATTTTCGAAAAAGCTTCTCATGCGGTCTGAACTCGGTGCCGAACGAAAAGTTGGCACTCCACACGTGGCTGCTTCTGTCCCAAAACTTCAAACCGGATGTGTCCATGAACCAAATAGAGTGTTATATCCATGAGAAAATTGTCCAAAAAGTTCTAAACCTATTGCACTTTTGCTAATTTAGTCTTAAATATTTTAATATTACTAATTCAGTCATAAATCTTTTTACTTCTTGTAGATTCAATCCATCTAGCCAATTTTAGCTGAAAAATACTAACGTTGACAATTTTAATAATATTTTAATATTTTTTTGAATTTTTATTATTTTTTTATTTTTTATTTTATTTTCTTTTTAACTTTCTTTGCCTTTTCCAGTAGTTGGCCACTAGCCACAGCCAGCCGGTTAACCTCACCTGCCCAGGCAACGACGACGTTGGGTGAGGCCGCCTTGGCTTGGGTGAGGGTTGGCCTCACTAGAAGGGAAGCCCTCGCGAAGGCTTGCCCTCACCTAGGCGAGTGTCGACCGGCCAAGGGAGAGGGCCGGCCTCGCCAGATCTGGTCTAGGCGAGGCCTACACTCGCTTGGGAGAGGGTGAGCCTTGGCGAGGGCTCCCCTTGCCAAATCTGGCGAGGTTGGCCCTCACCTAGGCTAGGGTGGCCTTGCCCGACGTCGCCATCCCTCGGTCGATGCCCAGCGAGGCCTCCCTAGCCTAGGCGAGGGTTGGCTTTACTCAGGCGTGGGCGACCCTTGTTGGGTTGTGCCTGGGCAAGGGCTCCCCTTGCTATGGCTCCTCCTCACCTGGCCGAGCCTCGCCTATGGTGGGCGAGGCCAGCCGTCACCTGTGGCTAGTGGCCAGCCACCAGAAAAGGCAAAGAAAGCCAAAAAGAAAAAAAAGAAAAGAAAAGAAGAAGGAAAAAACAGAAAAAAATAATAATTCAAAAAATATTAAAATATTATTAAGAATTGTCCACGTCAACGCTGTCGGTCCTATGTGGCATCGTTGCGTCCATGTTAGCATTTTCCAACCAAAATTAGTCAAATGGACTAAATCAACAAGAAGTGAAAAAGTTTATGACTAAATTAGCAAAGTTAAAATGTTTAGGATTGAATTGGCAAAAATGCAATAAATTTATGACTTTTTGGACAATTTTCCCGGCAACCGTCGAGGACAAAGTTATAACATGTGGTGCATGTTGCGGGCAAATCAACACTTGGCAATGACAGCTTATGACAGATTAAAGGTCACGTGTCTAGTAAAACTCCTTTTTGGCTTAGTATCGAGAAAAACTCTATGATGAAGTAATCGGAGATAAGCATCCAAGGGGGGAGGCAAGTGCTCGTGGCCCATAAGGGAAGTTCGTCCGTTGAGAAACAAACTGACTACCGAAGTAGATGGAAATTACACCATAGATGCACCTTCTCAGTCAGGTTTTTTTCATGTTTTTTTTTTTTTTTTTTTTTTGACGAGAGGTTTTTTCCATGTTAAGTTATGGAAAAGTTGGACAGCTAGGACAGTGCTGAGTTCTTTGCATGTTTAAAAAGTCCAGTATCACACGGTAACTAGCTATCGCCAAATAACTGAGACAAAGGTGAAGGGAACTTAAAAGGCATGACTTGGGCCTTTCGTTCAATGAGGAAAGAGAGAATTTGAGGTCTTACCAGTCGATGCGAGTACGGGCCCGAGGCCCTGAATGGCGAAAATCTTGATTCTTGAAGGCCATGATCTCACAAGTTCAATCAAGACTTCTCCTTTGTAACCCTGAAAGCAAAAGCTACTCAGAATAAGTAAAGTATCAAAAAGTTCTAAACCTATTATATTGATACCAATTCAGTCATGAATTTTTCAATTAGACCAATTTAGTCTTAGACCATTTCATATTGGTACCAATTCAATCCATCTAGCCAGTTTTGGTTGGCCGACGCTAACATGGATATCAGTCAGTGGTTGAACGATAATGTGGCAATTTTTAATATTTTTTTCAATTATTTTATTAATTTTGTCCTTTTCTTTTTCTTTTTTCTTTTTGTCCTTTTTCCTTCTCGTTGGTCATCGAGAGTATAGTTCAAGGAGGAAGAAGAGAGAAAAAAAGGAAAAAAAAAGAAAAGGAAAAAATTAATAAAAATTTGAATATATATTTAAAATTTGCCACGTCATCATCCGACCCAGCGTCGATCGCCCAAAATTGACCGGATGAACTAAATTGATATTAATGTAAAAAAATTTATGACTGAATTAATTTAATTGAAAAGTTTATGACTAACTTGGTACTGATACAATAGGTTTAGAACTTTTTTTGCTCATAATCGAACCATTCCATATGGCAGTTAGTAAATGACGTGCATAATTGTGCATCCATATTCATACTCGGCTCGCTTCACTGTAATTAAATCTATGTACTACAAGAAGAATCAACTATGTATTTTTATGGGAGAATTAAAAAAAAAAGTCATAAATCTATTGTAATTGTTCCAATTCGTCATAAACGTTTTCTTTTAGCCAATTTAGTCCTAAACCTTTTACAATTGTGTCAGTTTGGTCCATCCAGTCAAAATTGACCGACCAAGACCGACGCGGACACTGGCCGTTCAACAAAAGCTGACATGGCAATTATTAAAAAAGTTTAATATTTTTTGAATTTTTAATTAATTTTAAATAAGTTTAAATAATTTTTGAATTTTTAAATTCTTTTTTTTTTTTTTTTTTTCACTTTCTCTTTTTCCTCTGGCCGGCAAGGCCAACCTGACCGGCCAATGGTGAGGCCGCCGTCACCGGATTTGGCAAGGAGCCTCGCTGGCCATTAGCGAGGCCAAGCCTCGCTTTGGTTTGCAGGGCCTCACTTTGGCTAGTAGGGCCTTGCCCAGCCAAGGCGAGGGTCCACCTCGCCAGTTTGGGGCTGGCGACCTTCTTGAGGTTGGGCGGGGCTGAGCCTCCCCAAAGCAACAACGAGGTCGGCCTCGCTAGATTTGGCGACGGTAACCTCCCTGAGGCTGGGCAGGGCCGAGCCTTGCCTAGCGACGGTGAGGCTAGCCTCACCGGCCCGCCTCGGTTGGTGTCGGCCGGCCAGAGGAAAGAGAAAGTGAAAAAAGAAAAGAAAAAAAAGAATTCAAAAATTCAAAAAATATATAAAATTTCGAAAAAAATATTAAAAATTGTCATGTCAACTTTCACCGGACGGCCAATGTTCACGTTAGCGCTAGCTGGCCAATTTTGGCCGGATAGATTAAACTGGCACAATTGTAAAATGTTTATGACTAAATTGATTAAAAAAAAGTTTATGACTGAATTGGCATAATTGCAATAAGTTAAGGACTTTTTTTTTTTATAATTCTCCCATATATTTTTCATCAACAAATGCAACTATTTAAAGTTGGCTCGTGAAGTTTTGAGTTCCATCGAATTATTATGCATCGGGGACCTTCTTTTTTCTTTAATACCCACTAAAAGTGTACCTACAAAAAGGGTTCGGGAGGGAGTTCAGCTGACCCAGATGATTCGGAAAAATCTTCCCTCTTTAGATTATGTCCTAATCTACATCCTATCCACTTCCACTTATCCCAGAAAGATCGAGTAGAGTATCACGCAACAAGGATCCAAAGAGACATCGAGAAAGAAAAAAAGTGGAAATTTGGTAATATAAAAGATCCTCCCATCCCCCCAAGCTATTATTCTTCTTGAAGAAAATTCAAATTACACTGAGAGAACTAGCATGGGATTGTTTGTAATGACATCCAATTCATTCCAAACAATCTCACAATCAATGCACACGGCAATGCGACAATAGATTAGAATTTAACTAAATGGATGGAAGCGGTTCATGAGAGGTGGACTGACCCAATCAAGCTTGAGTTTTTCTAACTTGGCTTAAGTTGATATGGATTTTTTATTAGACGTATCTGCGTTCTTTTACCAGATGGATTGTTAGGTCACAGGTTGAACTAGATTTTGTATAGCAATGACCACGTGTCCTCAAGATAATCCCATTTTTAGACATTGGAAATGAGTTTCGACCCAAAAAAAAAAAAAACATTAGAAATGTGGTTTTGAACATTGGTCTTGTCTTTTGTGCCTTGTAATATATTGATGACCAAGCAGGTAGATAGAGATCCCGATGAAAAGGGAAGATAAACAAAGCGTGATGACCTCCAAATTCAAAAACAAATCCAGCATACCATGTCTTTTCAATGAAAAGTAATGCCCATTTCTTCGTTGGCTTATACCAACTTTTTTTCTTTTTACTTTCAAATTCAACCATAGTGTGCTTCTTATTGTTGTCACTACTGGTTGTCATCATAAAAGAGGTATCTCTTAATTAAGAGAAGATGTGACTCTTGATAAAAAAAAAAAATGTGACTCTTGATGATAAAAAGAGATGACTTTTCACCCTAAAAAGAAGTTATGGGTAGTTTAGTAGTTATGAAAAAAAGTTATTCTTGATATGAAAAGTGATGATGGTTGAGAATAAAATACTTATTTTCAAGAGCTATGTTGATTAGTTGTCTATGGATAGAGATCAATTTACATATTATTTATAATAACCTCAACTATTCATGTATACTTCATCTTTAGAACTCTCTTTTATTTTCTTTTCATACACGCAACTTTAACACATTCAAATTAAAATTCCAAAAGAGAATTGGGTAATTGCCGAACTCTACTACTTTTCTATCTACATCAGCAATCAAATTTCCCCAACAATTGCCACATTCGCCAAGCACATCAGCATTAGAAAACATGCATAGACAAGACCTAAAGAAGGCACATGCGCACTTAAGCAGGCACACAAACACATGTCCTGCAATGCTACTCTTTCTTTTTATTTATCATTATTCTACATGTATACAATCTATATGGATGAATTCGTTAGGTCAAATAATTGAATAGCATAGGTAAAAATATCAATATTGCATCGATTCAAAGGTAAAAGTTCGTATCATTTGTCATTCATATGTTCTTTAGAATTACCCCATTGTCAAGGTCAAGCTGAGCTCTAAATCACAGATTTAGGGCTTGCTCAACCTTAAATCCAGAATCTAAGGCCCAATTTTGCCGGCCGAGCTCGATCTTGACAACGGAGGACTGAAACAGCTGCGAGATGGATTGAGATAGCGGTGGAACGGTGGCGGCGGTGGCGGTGGTGGGGCGTCCGTGTTGGAGTAAAAAGGAATAAGAAGAAAAAAGAAGAGGCGAGGGGAGGGGGGATAGAGAGAAGGAAGAAAAAAAAAGAAAAGGGATAAGGAAGAGAGGAGGAGAGAAGGAAGAGAGAGGCGACACCGTCACGTGAGGGAGACTTCTAGCGTGATGGGCCCCGGGCGACACGGGTGGGATTTTGGCACGCCACATTGAAAAAATATTAGCTGTATTTAATATGCCAAGTAGGATATGTAACAAACCATTTGAGAATCGACACGCGGCAATGTCGCCCACCAAAATTTCATCTCTTCCTCCCTCTCTCGCCCGCTCTGCCCTCCATCTCTGTAACCCCACACCCAATTCCTCCCCCCACTCTTCTTCCGCAGTTGCAATCGGCGACCTTGACGACAGTGAAGAAGCACTCCTGAATCTCGCAATCAATTCGGGAGCTGCTGCGGTTGGTTTATAAGCCGAAAGCCTGCTCGACCCCATCAATGCACCAATATCGATCAGTACTTGCGCGTTGTCGGCAAGGTCGACAGGTTCGATGTAGTGTACGACAGGTCCGACACACTGATCACAGTTCCGGAGTCCCCGGAGGTCGAATACCTCGGGAAGTTGCCGTCAGAGATGGATCAGAGGCGGTGGCGGTGACTTGGTTCGTCGGACTAGAGAGAGCAAAGATAGTCATGAGTTGGGCATGAGCGAAAGTTTTAGAGAGAGGGGAAAGATTGGGCGTGGGGCTGCAGACATGGAGAGAGGAACCCGAAATTTGGGTGGCCTCGATTGTCACCTGTCGATTCCTGGGTGATTTTTTACTTATCGTACCTGCTGCGTTAAATACAGTCCACATTTTCTCACATTTACTCGTCGCGACGCACTTGGGTCTTTGTCACGTCTTGGTCGAGTACAACGCAAGTCTTCCTTTGCATGAATATTCTACTGGGATCTGGGAAAACGCCGTCGTTTGACACGGCTCCTTCGGGCGAGTCGTCGGCCGGAGCCTTAGTTTAAGGCATTTTTGCTAGACTCTGAATGGAACAACGCACGGCCAATTTTGCCCCCATTTCTCTTCTCGCCTCATTGGAGGCTGAAGAGAGCAAAACAACACGAGTACCCCAGGCAAAAATGTCCTTCATTCACTTTTTTTTTTTGAACGAATCCTTCATTCACTTAGAATAATAGGTTTTGCAATACTTTTTCTAGATTGGATTAGGTCATTAATGATTAGTTATATTCTGATTTGTGTATTTAAGATGAGTACGTGTAATTGCAATTATTTTTTTCGTATTTATTTAAATTATGTCTCAAGTTTGAGTTCATGAATAAACTAAAAATTTTTTGATGGGAAATGGCACGTGAAAATAGGAAATAAATTCTTGTTCCCTTCACTTAAGATTTCCTCGGAGAAATCACAAAAGGAAATTTAGTTCTTAAGTATCATTAGCCAAAACTTCCATTATCGGGGCTCACATTATTTTATTTTATACTTTTTATATAGGGAAAATTCTAAATAAGATTTTGAAGTATCATCATTTTCTCAAATAAAGGACTAAAGTAAACATTGTTTTAAATAAACGTGAAGTCTTGCCATCTTTTTTTGAAATAAGGATTTGAAGTAGACTTTATTTTAAATAAGAACTTGAAGTGCCATGTTAATCTAAAAAAAGGCTTGATCTTACCAAATGATTGCAAAAATTTCTGTCATTTACTTTTTTCCTTTTTTTTTTTTTTTCTTTCCATAAAAAACTCAAAAAAGAAAAATAAATTTAAATCTTTAAAAAACACAAATAATAATAAAAAAAATAGGTGGGTGGGTTGGCTCTCCTGCCTATGGCTACTACCCCATCGCTAGTGGGGGCGACAGCCATGTTAGCGGGGTCGTCGACAATGGGGCGACGGCCATAGGCGGGAGAGCTAGACCTCCACCCTTTTTTTAGTTTTAACTTTAATTTTCTTTTATTTATGGAAAAAATAGAAAAAGCAAAAAAAGAAAGAAAAAAAAAAGAGAGTAAATGATGGAAATGCCCTTGATCATTTGGTGAGATCGGACCCTCCTTTGAAACTAAAATTACATTAGATGGTTGTTGCAAGTGAAAATGGCGGCAGAAGAGAGGAAGGAGGAAGGTCTTGACGGAGAAGATGGCTTGCGCAGAACGAATTTCCTCGCCTGAAAAGGGGGCCATAACGAAGGGGAATAAAGAAATTCCTTTTCATTTTTCTTTTATTTTCCTTTCTTGATATTTTAGCTATAATAAAATTGCAAAATACAGAAAAAAAAGGTTATTTTCACATTTACAACTTATGGTTCTGCTAAAAAAATAATAATTTTCATAAAATTTTGTTTCAAAATTTTATGAAAATATTAAAAGTTTCAAATATTTCCAATTAATAAGAGTAATTCCAAAAAATCTACGAAAAAGCTAAAAAGTAAAAGTAAATGCCTGGAGTGATATCCATAGCTCACTTGCGATATTATGAATTTCATAATATTCCTATTTATTAATAGAAAGCGATTAAGATAAATGGTTTTATAATGTATAAAAATCGGCATACAGAATATGACATCTTTTTGGATAACTTTTTAAATTTGAACACGTCTCGTTTTCAAAATTGTAAAGGAAAAGTGATAATAAAACTTAAAAGTTGACCTGGAGAATTATTTGATCCTTTTTCTTCTTTTTCTATTTCCCTGAACTCTCTCGACATCTCAAAAGTGGCAAATGTTGAATCAGAGAAGAAGAAACAAAAACCCAAATAAGTTGCAAAGTTTCCTAAATTTATAAGTTTGTATTGTTAGATGCTTTTCATTGGAGATTTGTGCCGTTTTGACAAACTAAAAGAAGACGAAGGCAAGGAAAAAGAGAAGAGAGCATTGGGGAAATTTTCTATATTTCTGTGTATACATCTCAATTTACAATTGTGAATATATAATACAAATCATGTATAAGAAAAGGAAACCAAATAATCTATGAATCAGATCTAATATTAATTGATCATATTAATTGATCCCAATGGTATCTAGAAGATATTGCATATCTTCCAACACTCCCCCTCAAGCTGGTGGCTTGTAGATATCTAAGACACCTAGCTTGCTCAATAGATACGCATGTTGTCTCTAACATAAGGGTTTGGTGAAGATATCTGCTGGCTGTTCTTTTGTTCCAATTCCCTGTGTTTCAATCACTCCTTGTTGGATTTTCTCTCGAGTGAAATGGCAATCCACTTCTATGTGCTTTGTTCTCTCATGAACAATGGGATTCAACGCAAGTTTGAGAGCTGCATCATTATCGTAGAATAATTTAGTAGGTCCTCTAACTTGTATCCCAAGGTCCTGAAGTAGGCCTCACAACCAGACTATTTCACAGGTGGTCTTTGCCATGGCTCGATATTCTGCTTCTACTGAAGATAATGAGACAGTTGGTTGCTTCTTTGTCTTCCATGAAAGTAAAGAATTCCCCAATTTAATACAAAAACAGGTGACAGATCTTTTGCTCATCGGACACGTCACATAATCCGCATCACAATATGCAGTCATACTCATACCACATTTTTTTGGAAAGAAGAATCCCAAGACTAGGACATTTCTTCAAATATTTCACTACCTTCAAAGCTGCATTCATATGTGACTGCTGTGGCTTGTGCATAAATTGACTGAGCATCTGCATTGCATAACTTATGTTTGGTCTGGTCTAGTCATAATCAGATATATGAGTTTCCCAACAAGCTTCTGATAACTCAAAGGATCTTTGAGAACAGGATCATCTTCTTGAGATATTCCAGCATCATAATTTGCTGTAGTTAGTTTAACATTTTGCTCAATTGGAATAGCGGCTGGTTTGCATCCTAATAGACCTGTTTCTGATATGATTTCCAAGGCAAATTTTCTTTGGCTGAGTGAAATCCCTTGGTCTGATCGTGCAATCTCAATTCCAATGAAATATTTGGGTTGACGCAAATCCTTTATATGAAAGGCAGAATGCAAATATTCCTTGAAGTTTTTTACAGCTACTTCATCATTGCCCATAATAAGTATATCATCTATATATATCATCAAATAGATAGACGACGTACCTTTGGTCCATGTAAAAATAGCATAATCATATTTGGATTGATGAAAACCAACAATTATCAAGGAGTTTGCAAATTTGGCGTACCATTGTCTGGAGGCTTGTTTAAGGCCATACAAGGATGTGTGGAGACGACATACTCTATCCTCCCCCTCTCCGTAAGCCCTGCGGCATGTCCATGTAAATTTCTTCGTGTAAATCTCCATACAAGAAAGCATTGTGGACATCCATTTGGTGTAAGGGCCAATCCTAAAATGCCGCCACAGAATGAAAAGAACAAGCAATAACATCTTTGGCCACATGGGAGAAGGTTTCGTGATAGTTGAAACCCTCACGTTGTGTGAAACCCTTGGCAACTAATCATGCTTTGTATCTTTCTACTGATCCATCTGCTCAATACTTAATCTTGTATACCCATTTGTAGCCAATTGCCTTTCTATGAAGCGGTAATGGGACAATTTCCCATGTCTGATTGTCCACTAAGGCTTGGAGTTCTGCCTCCATAGCCTTCTGCCATCGCGGATCAGTGCATGCTTCATTATAAGTGGATGGTTCTCGCTCTTCAAATATGCGAGTGATGCAACATCGATGTTCCGGAGATAATTGATCAAAAGAGACATAGGAAGAGATTGGAAATCTAGTACCTGGCGGGTTCCATGCACCACATATGTAATCTCGAGTCCAAGTTGGCGGGCGTGTAGCTCGTCCGGAACGTCTCGGTTGATCATTCTTTGGAGCTTGAGTCTGTGACTGAGAAAATTCATTTGTATCCCCTTCATTGGAGTCTTGAGCCGTCACTTCCATAGGAGGAGTCACTTTACCAGGGGATGGAAATCCTGGAGAGTTGTTTGTATATTTGGAGAAAGGGAAGAAAGCATATTCCGGATGATTGGAGACCTCCTCGATATGGGTAACAGAAGAGTGTACTTTATCAATTGTTGAGTCTTTAGTAGCAAAAGTAAAAACAAATTCCTGGAACACGACGTCTCTACTTACAGAAAACTCTTCTATTAATGGATCAAACACTCGATATCCCTTTTGAAGAGTAGGGTATCCCATGAATATGTAGCGGCGGGCACGAGGACCCATCTTATCTCTAGGGCCTACTATTGTGGCATAGCATAAACAACCAAAGACCTTAAAATGACTTAATTGTAGTTTCTTGCCAAAAAGTAACTCAAAAGGAATTCGTCCATTGAGTACCTTAGTTGGTGTGCGGTTGATCAAGTATGCTGCAGTCAATACACAATCACCCCAAAATTTGTTTGGAACTGAAGCTTGAAATTTCAAAGCTCGTGCAACGTCCAATAAATGGCGATGCTTCCATTCTACCACACCATTCTGCTGTGGTGTATAAGTGCATGAACTCTCATGCAAAATCCCTTGAGAAGAGAATAGTGCTGCATAGTCATGATTAAAAAAACTTCGTGCCATTATCTGTCTGGATTCGTTGCACAAATTTCCCAAATTGAGTCTTTGACAAAGAAAGAAAATTTTTCAAGTTCAATGAAACTTGACTCTTAGATTGCATGAGGAAAATCCATGTGGCTCTAGAATGATCGTCCACAATTGTGAGAAAAAATCAAGACCCATCATGGTTTGGAGTATGATATGGTCCCCATACATCAATATGAAGTAATGAGAAAATACTGTTTGCACGATTTTTGCTTATGGGAAAGGGAACATGTGATTGCTTTGCAAGTGGACAAACATGACATTGAGGATAAGGGAATGAAGAACTATGACCCATTCTGGAATGCATAAGACAATTTTCATCATCGGTGGTCAAATTACACAATGATTTTTTTATTACAAAGGATATTAGAAACACTAAGTTCCTTGGATGAATTATTCCAAAAAAATAAACCTTCATGGAGGCTACCCCAAACCATCAGTTTGCTAGTCGAACAGCCCTGAAAAATATAGGAATCAGCATTGAAAAGAACACGACATGAATTGTCCTCACATGCTCTAGACACATAAATCAGGTTAAATTGAAAACCTAGAACATAGAGAACATTTTTAAGGATAATCTTAGGACTAAGCTGGACTGTTCTTGTTATGGTGACATGAGTGGTGTTTTTGTTTGGTAATTGGACAGTAATGGGATTATCCAACTTTTCATGAATAATGGAAAACAAACTTTTGTCACATACAATATGATCGCTGGCTCCAAAACCAACAATCCAAGTACTTCTCGATATCATATTTATTAGGCTATGAGAAATACCTGTGAAGTTGCCTCCTTTGTTGGGGGTCTCCATTTTTTGTGGGGCATGTAACAATTGTTGATATTGTCCATAATTGATGGGTTGAGTGAAATCTGCTGATCCATTAATTTGATAAGCAACTGCTGCTGATGATTCTTTTCCCTTTTTTCTCCAGGCCGATCGTGTAGTTTCCAGCAATTTTCGATTGTATGGTGGAGCCTTTTGCAAAATTCATAATACAATTTCCCTTTATTTTTTGAATTTTGCCCATAATTCTTCGAAAAATAACCACCATTGGATCCCTTTGATGCTGAACCATCTCGGCCGTTCATCATCTAAAAGTCGCGGGCGCCTCTGGGACCTTCAGATGATGAAGAGCGATCGTGGCCATCGAAGCCAGAAGCCTTAAATACGTGCGGATCCGTGGGGAACCCTAGTGCCGCACGTCTTTCTCCTTTCTCCTCTTTGTCTAGGGTTTTCAAAACCCTTTCTCCCCTCGTTGCCAGTGCAATACTTTCGACGCCTTTGGTCTCCAACGAGGTAAGACATTGGCTTTCCTCCTACACCGCCAACTGGAAGATCCGGCCAAGAGGCGGTGCAGGCTCCATCGCTAATATCTATGACCTGAAACCAAGGTAAGAGTCATTTAAGATCAATAGAAACCAAGTGGCTTGTTCTCGGTCTTTCATGTTTTTGTACTGTTGAAGCGTTTCCTCTGGCCTGTCTAGTTTCTCCTCGGCCGCTTCCAGCTCGTTCCACAGAGCTGAAAGCTTGTTGAAACATGCTGTGATGGTCATGTTTCCTTACTTTAGTTCTGTGAGGGCTTGGTGCAGCAAGAAGATCTTTGCTCGATCTAGCTTCCAGTACATTTCTTTATTGCTTTCCCAAATAGTCTTCGCTTCTGTGGGGGGTAAGCCAGCGGCAATTTTGGGGCTTATACAATTTCTTACCCAAGTTCTCATTAACTGGTTACATTTTCTCAACTATCGTGCCAATTTCTCATCGGTTGGGATGGGTATGCTACCGTTGATGAAGCCATTTTTGTCCTTTGTGACCAGGGCTTGGCGAAAATCCTATGATCAGCTTGAGTAATTTTTTGGTCCTATGAGAAGGTGGCTGATGAGCTGCAACTCCGGTCCATCGGTGGTGGAGATGTATAGCACGTCACCGGGTTCTAGATGACCCATGGCGGCCGCGAACGGGAACGGCAGGAAACCGAGTGTTACTCCCGGGTAGGGATTTGAGTTTTGGCCCGAATTTTGACCGGTGTGACCTGCCTGATGCCTCTATGTTTGATTCGCCAACCCCATTGGGGTCTGTATTCACATAAGACGACCCGAATCCTTCTGTTGTGCCCGCCCCATTTGTGGCTGGTGGGCCGTCATCTTGCGCGCCTGAGTTCCTAGAAAAGAAAAAATTGAGTTGTTCCCATAATACATCGCATTGGCACCCACTAGTATGGAAAACCTGAAGTAGGTTGCCCCGGATTGGGTTGCCACTGAATCAATGGCCCTGTAATAGTTGATTTTGAACTCCACTAGCTGCATTCTGCATAAGGTCTTGCACCTCCGAGGTAGGTATTTGCTCATCGGCCATGGCGGTGGTAAGATCTTTTCCTTCCTTCGTTGGTTTAGAAAACCAAATTCAAGTTACTGATTGCCACGCCGGAGTGCTAACGATGTTTTGCAGGTTAGTCTGTTCTTGCGAGTAGCCAATCAGAGAGAAAAAAAAGGCGGAAGCGAAACACAGAAGCACGACTGTGCTCTGATACCATGAAAGAAGACGGAGGCAAGGAAAAAGAGAATAGAGCGTTGGAGAAATTTTCTATATTTCTGTGTATACATCTCAATGTACAATCATGAATATATAATACAAATCATGTATAAAAAAGGAAACCAAATAATCTATGAATCAGATATGATATTAATTGATCCTATTAATTGATGCCAATGGTATCTAGAAGATATTGCGTATCTTCCAACACAAACCTATTCCCTGTTCAAAAAAAAAAAAACACAAACCTATTCCTTATGAGAGTTGCTAATTACTTGATTTTGCATCTCAAAAAATGCAAAGAAAAGGAACTTTTCATTCGGTGAGAAAAGCACCCACGGTTGTCACCCAACCTTTCTTATATTTCCAAACTGGATCCGACTTATAAACTGGTGGGTCTAGCATGCATCATGACAATTTCACGAAGGGGTCGAAGGCTTTGTGTACTCCCAACCACAACAAAAGGCAGACGACATTGCCTCAACCTCCAAACTGAAAAATGACGAGAGGACCCTCACTTTATACACAAACTGAAAACCCACCTGTCACTTCCAAACTTATGAAATGCAGTTAAAAGAAAATGCGCCCCACAACAGGTCTAGGCAACATCGATCAGCACACGAACAATTCAGCACAGGGAGAGCAACACAACTGTCTATCCAATGGTTTGTGCAAGGTCAATCACGCCATCAGATCCAAACGCATAAGCGATGGGAAATAACAGTCCAACGATACCGTCAATACTCGCACAGGTAAACTTCGGACTCCAGCTCCAGGTTCGGCTTCCACCATTCGCTCATACGATGCGCACGCAGGAAACACTTCGGCAGCTTTGAATTGATTGTTAGCTTTGCCGATGGGATGAGGTGCAAAGGCTCTACCTGTGCCCCATTCTCGCTCATGAACAGCATTGATCTCACAGAATACTTGTTAAGAACCTCAGAGCACAACCTACAAGAGCATACTCTGCACAAACATGCTCTGTTGCAGCTTCAACGAAGGAAAGGAATGAAGAAGTTGCTGCTGTGACAAAGATCAAAAGAAGTGAAGCACGCAAGTCAGTAAACAAGTTGTTGACCGTGCCAGCCACGTATGTGCATGACGTTCAGGATCAATCAACTGGGAAAGCCACGAAGTCTGGGAAAGCCATGGAGTCGGTGATGAAACTTCCAAGTTCCACGTGTTCAACTTTAAGTGGAGATCCTTTGCTGAAGAACTGTTATTCTGTTTTGGCGTGTCTAACAGAATGAGCAACAGTTTTCTCTTCTGTTTGTGTTAGTCGGTTTTTCCATTTTATTAGTTAGTTTTCTCTTCTTCGTCAAGCCCATGTAATATAAATAGGAAAACAGAGCAAGCCATTGAGTGAACGAGCTCTCAAATGAACATTCGTGCCTTGAATACAGAGAGAAGAAAGTCCAAAATTTCTTGTTCATTTTCATCGTTCTCTCTTATTTCCATTATGTTCATCTTCACATGGTATCAGGCTATTCCATTCCAGCAACCGATCGCTCGAGAAATCCAATCGAAGATGCCGAAGTCGTAGCAGATCGAAGCTGTTCCCAAGCTTCACTGATCGCATCTCTCCATTTTGCTCTATTTGTTGTTCGGAGATCTCGAAGTGCCTTGCACTTGCTTAATCCTTCTTTGTCAGATCCGATCATCATCGGTGACCCGCCTAGGACTCTGTCTTGTAAGTTCAACAGGTGATCACGACTGCAATCGCACATCATCAAGGCTCTGAGAGCATGAAAATGGCAGCAACAACACAGAAATATCCGTTTCCAATCCATGTTAATATCTCCAACTTCGTCACAATCAAGCTTGCTGAAGACAATTTTCTTCTTTGGCAAGCACAATTTCACAGATTCCTGCGAAGCGAAGACCTTTTTGGTTTCATTAGTGGTGAAACTCCATCACCTCCTCAAACATTACAGGTTGAAGTTGAAGGTTGTGAAGCTAAAGTTGTGAATCTTGATTACACAGATTGGACAAGAACTGATCAGCTTGTATCATTATGGATCAGTGGAGCCGTATATGAAAACATCCTAAGTTTGATCATTGGCTTAGAAACATCATATGAGGTATGGCAAATGCTACTTAATTGTTTCACACAAAAATCAGTAGCTAGAGAATTTGAACTAAGAGGAAAGCTACAAGCTTGCTAGAAACAAGATCGAGCTTTATCTGTACATCTCAGAGAATACAAATCAATTTGTGATCAGCTAAATGCAATGGGGAAGCTTGTAGACGGGATAACCAAAATGTTTGGTGTTCTAGAAGGATTAGGATTTGAATATGAAAATTTTTGAACCACTATGTACTGCTTGAAACCTCAACCAGAATATGATGAAGTAATATCACAACTAGAAAGGTTTGAAACAAGGTTGCAAAGCTATTCATCAAACCGGTACAATCCTAATCTAGCCTACTTTGGACAAAGAAAATCTGAGATTCAACAGGAAGGGGACTTTGACAGAGAATATGTTCACTGGAATTCTAGTTTTGGAGGTCAAAGAGGCAATAATCGTGGAGGACGTAGCTATGGTCGAGGGCGTGCAATTAACAATAGGGGACGTGGTTATGGATATCCTAGAAGAAGCCATAATTACAAGCCAAATAACTTGAGTTAAGATCAAGTGGATCAGCGATTTAAGCAGAGCAATGATTTGCCTGGATCTGGATAGGGATTTTGACCATATGCAAGTTATTCACAAAGGTATCAAGATACCAAATCTTATCCATCTTTAAATTTAACATTTAATAAACACTTGCAGGATGAGAAAACAATAGAAAACGCTCGTCTGGAGTGCCAAATTTGTAAACGTCCAAGACATAATGCACTTCGTTGCTAGTATCGATTCGATAACTCATACCAAGCTGAAGAAATTCCAACAGCATTGACAACAATGCATCTTGAGGATCCAAAAGGCAGTGAGTGGTATCCAAATACTGGTGCAACAACTCACATCAGTGCAGATTCAGGTATTCTTCATAACCTCTCTAAGTACAGTGGAACTGATACAGCCATGATAGGAAATGGTTCATGCCTATCTATTGCTTATATCAATGATACTTTGTTACATACTGAAAACAACTCATTACCTCTAAATGATGTACTAATTGTTCCTGAAATTAAGAAAAATCTTCTCTTAGTTTCAAAACTAAGAGATGACTATCCCTGCTGATTTGTCTTTGATAAATATGGGGTCTATATAAAGGACAATCACACCAATACAACTGTGATGCTCAGAAGGAAAGTTAGAGGACTCTATCGAGTGGATTCACAAACTACAGAAGCATTCTTCACTCAAAGACACAAAGCTGTAGCAGAAGATGTGTGGCACCAGAGATTAGCTCACACCAACTTTAAAAAATCGAAGTATCTGCAGAATCAGCAATTGATTCGTTGTAATGCAAAAACCCAAACTATATGTAGAAGGTGTCAAGTAGCAAAGAGCATTACCTTTTCCCTTGTCAGAATCCGTATCTACTATTCCTTTATAAAAGATATACTATGACATTTGGGGTCCTTCACTAGTTAGTTCTTTTCAGAACTTCAAGTACTATGTTATCTTTGTAGACAATTTTTCCCGTTACAGTAGGATTTATCCAATGAAGCTGAAGTCAGACTTTTATGACATCTTTGTCATATTTCAGAAACAAGTAGAGAATCAATTTGATCATAAAGTTAAAAATTTTCAATGTGATGGTGGAGGAGAGTTCACGAGCAACAAATTTCAGAATCATTTATGGAACAGTGGCATAAAGCAATATATTTCTTGTCCACATACACCAGAACATATGGAATTCCAAAAAGGAAACATTGCCATATAGTTGAACTGGGCTTAGCTATGCTGTATCATGCTAGAGTTCCTTTGCAATATTGGGTGGATGCCTTTATGACAACTAACTACATTGTTAATATCCACCCAATATTACAAATTAACTCGCCTTACAACAAAATTTATCAACAACAGCCAAGCTATGAACATCTAAGAGTCTTTGGATGTGCTTGTTATCCATGTCTTAGACCATATGCATAACATAAATTCGATCCAAGATCTCTCACGTGTGTATTTTTGGGATATAGTGAGCGTCATAAAGGATATCGTTACCTTGTGCCTACTGATGATCGTATATATATCAGTCGACATGTGGTGTTTGATGAAAGTTTCTTTCCCTTCACTAAGAAATTGACAACTGAATACAATCAGTATACTATTATGTTTAAACGATGGGCATAAGAAGTTAATCTTCTAGATTCTACAAGTATAGAACAAATGGAAAATTGCTCAAATGGACACGGAACATATTTACAGAATAGTAATATTTTGGAAGATGATCATTCTAATGCATCGTATCATGTTGTTGTGCCACAAACCTCATCCTCCTTACAATTGTAGTCTGACTCAATTGTTGAAGAGCAAATAGTTCTTCCTTGCACAACCGAAGCACCAGCTGGGAATCATCATTGATCAAGCACCACAAAATTCTTCATCTAATTCTCAAGGTACTCATTCTGTCCACCCTATGCAAACTCGACTGATGTCTGGTATCATAAAGCCAAATCCCAAGTATGCATGTTTGGCTGAATATAAAGTTCCTCTGGAACCACGATTAGTTAAATCAACCTTGGTTGATGAAGGTTGGTACAAAGCAATGAAGGATGAAATGGATGCTCTACATGAAAATCAGACATGGTTACTGGTTCCCCGAACTAACCAGATGAATGTCATAAGCTGTAAATGGGTGTTTAAAACTAAACTAGCACATGATGGAAGTCTTGACAGACTGAAGGCTCGGTTAGTAGCTAAGGGATTCCATCAAGAAGAGGGAGTTGATTTTACAGAACAATTTAGTCCCGTTGTCAAACATGCCTCTGCGGCAATGATGAAGAACTAGCCAATACATCAACTTAATGTTAAAAATGCTTTCCTACATTAAACATTGAATGAGACAGTATAAATGGAGCAACCACCTAGTTTTACACATCCTCACAAGCCTCAATGTGTATGTCTTCTCAAGAAGTCTCTATATGGCCTTCATCAAGAGCCGCTTGCCTGGTTTGATAATTTTAGTGACTTTCTTCTTGGAAATGGCTTCTTTTGTAGCACAACTGATCCTTCACTCTTTGTGCTTCACAATGGATCAGATACAGTGTTGCCGTTGCTCTATGTAGATGACAATGTGTTAACTGGAAGCTCAGATCGGTTACTAGCTAAACTGATCAAGTTATTGAGTCTTCACTTCCACATGAAAAATCTTGGATATCTCCACTATTTCTTAGGAATTGAAGCCAAACGTGACTCTCACGATCTTCTTTTTTTTTTTTTTTTTTTATGTCAAACCAAGTATGCAATTGATCTACTTACTAGAGCCAACATGACATAATGTAAACCTATTTCAACTCCTCTACAACTCAGATCAGTTGCCATGACAAATGATGATATTCTGCTTGCCAATCCACTTGTATACAATAGTCTAGTGGGTGGTCTTCAATACCTCACAAATGATGATTTTCATCTTGGGATTTTTATTCATTCTAACAGTTCAATGACTCTATATGGATTCTCCAATGCCGATTGGGCTGGCTGTGTTGACACCAGATGCTCCACTACTGGATTTTGCACCTATCTTGGCTCTAACATTCTCTCATGGTCAGCTAAGAAACAACCCACTGTATCTCGCTCTTCCATAGAAGCTGAATATCAAGCACTTGCGTCTACTACTGCTAATCTTACATGGATTAGCTTTGTTCTACGAGATATTGGTAGATATCTCACATCACCAACACTTTTGTTCTGTGATAATAAGTCTACTATCTCTCTTACGGCTAATCCTATTCTACATGCTCGCACCAAACATATTGAAGTTGACTTCCACTTTGTTTGAGAAAAAGTCTCCTCAGGGTCACTAAGTGTTCGATATGTTCCCAGTAATTTTCAGCTTGCTGACATTTTTACCAAGTCATTATCGTGTTTAGCTCATTGTACTATTAGAACCAAATTGGGTATGGGCTATCTACCCTTTCCCAATTTGCGGGTGGATGTTAAAGAACCTCATAACACAACCTACAGGAGCATACTTTGCACAAACATGCTCTATTGCAGCTTCAACGAAGGAAAGGAATGAAGAAGTTGCTGCTGTGACAAAGATCAGAAGAAGTGAAGCACGCAAGTTAGTAAACAAGTTGTTGACTGTGCCAGCCACGTATGTGCATGACGTTCAGGATCAATCAACTGGGAATGCCACGAAGTCTAGGAAAGCCAAGAAGTCGGTGATGAAACTTCCAAGTTCCACGTGTTCAACTTTAAGTGGAGATCCTTTGCTGAAGAACTGTTATTCTGTTTTGGCGTTTCTAACTGAATGAGCAACAGTTTTCTCTTCTGTTTGTGTTAGTCGGTTTTTCCATTTTATTAGTTAGTTTTCTCTTCTTCGCCAAGCCCATGTAATATAAGTAGGAAAACAGAGCAAGCCATTGAATGAGCGAGCTCTCAGATGAACATTCGTGCCTTGAATACAGAGAGAAGAAAGTCCAAAATTTCTTGTTCATTTTCATCATTCTCTTTTATTTCCATTCTGTTCATCTTCACAATACTGACCAGCAAAATTGTGGAAATTTTCAAATCCGTACTTTCGCGTCCACTTTCCTTGCTCGAAATAGCCAATGTATTCCCAGCAGATGTAATCATCCTTGTCGACAAACAGCTGAGGAACCCAAGGGGACAAAGCCGCAAAAGAACTGGCGGATTGTTTCCGCTGTTCCCGAGACTGCTTAGCTAGCGCCACCGCAGCATGTAACCCGCCTTTGGCTAAGTGGAAAGCCTGCTTCCATTTCTTGCTCTTGATCTTCTCGATCGGGACAGATGGATAAGGCGGATCGAAGAGGAAAGACTCGAGATACAATCCCCTTTTGGCCATGTTCTTTCCAGCTTGCAGAGCAATGGTAGACTCCTGGGAGTGGCCAGCTAACCAGACCACCCTAGAATCGCCGGCAGTTGCAACCAAGTCTTCTACCGCCTGTATGGCAGTCTCGCAGCGAGATGAGGAGTGGACCTTATTCCAGATAAGCTGAGCATTCAGCTTAATATCTTCAGGGAGCTATCTTTTCTTGATCAAGGTGCCTCAGAAGGTGACCACGAAATGCGGTCCATCTGCTGAGTGGTTACCGGAGGATGGCGGAGGCTTATACTTAAAGATGGCACTGAAGATAGAAGACTTGACGTTATCTACGAGTTTGCGCAGCAACCAAAAATTGAAAAATTCCCACCAAGGAGGAGCAAGAGCCTGGGGACCTTCACGTCGCTTCTGGCGGTCTGCTCTAAGACATAGACACCTTAAACCAAACAAGCAACAACCGACCTCACATGATCTGCATTTTTTTTTTTTTTTTTTTTTTTGTGGGTAAAGGATGATCTGCATTTTTCCTATGTTAGAAGTCCAAAGAAATGCTAGTTTCGTCAATATGTTTGCTGATAAAGAAACTCTGTAGCTAGACTAAGCTAAATACCCGTATCATCGCTTCACGCAAGAAGAAGAAAAGCAAACATCGGATTCGAGAGAATTAAAATGCCATATTTTCAAAAAAGCTTCTCATGCGGTCTGAACTCGGTGCAGAACGAAAAGTTGGCAATCCACACGAGGCTGCTTCTGTCCAAAAACTTTGAACTGGATGTGTCCATGAACCGAATAGAGTATTATATCACATGGCAACCGTGGAGGGCAAAGTTATAATATGTGGTGCATGTTGTGGTCAGATCAACACTTGGCAATAACAGCTTAAGACATATTAAAGGTCACGTCTGGTAAAACTCCTCCTTTTTGGCTCAGTATCGAGCAAAACTCTACGATGAAGTAATCGGAGATATGCGTCCAAGGGGGGCGACAAGTGCCCGTGGCCCGTTAGGGAAGTTCGTCCGTTGAGAAACAAACTAACTACATAAGTAAATGTGTCGCAACCTACCCTCGGGGGGAGGGAACATGTTTATGGGTATTGCCTAAGGATGAGTCTAAGGCCCATGATTAGGCACGAGCTCTCCCAAGCCCATACCCCTCGTGACATTGGGATATTCTTAAGGAATTTTGCACAAAAGGAGTCGCCACTAGCCTATTGGGGTCGGCTAGAAACCAAGTAAGGCATGAGAGTGTGCCTCACTTCCTACGCAACCAGAGAATCTAGAATCGGAGACTTGATTACACTAATTAACCAATTAGTGCCATTTCAAGCATACCTAATCTTGTTCGTTTTAACAAAATGATGTTTGGCAAGCAGTTTAGATTGATTTTATACCATGTGAGGTGATCATGCAGATACGCAATCATTAAAATAACAATCATGACTACCAAAATCCTAATTGCAGTCAAATTAAACACGTACAATTAAACATAATTAGATACGTAAATCAAACATGCAACATAATTAATATGCGAGCAAATAAATGCCTAATTATACTAACATGGCAAGATATAGCAATTCCTAACCAAATCCCATCATTTTTGGATTTTCGAAATTTTTTTAATTTTTTAGTTTTTTTTAATAATTAATTTTTTAATTTTTTTAAAAATAATTTTTAATTTAAAAAGGGGCGAACTAGGTCATGAGACCCGACCCAACTAAATAGACCCGAACCATATTGGTGTCGCGTTAAACTAAAAACATTAACCCTAAAAGGCCGCTTGGAATTAAATATAAAAGCTCATGAATTTTTTAACTCTTTTTTCGGCCCACATTGGAAATGAGCCCAGCCCACAACAGAACATCCGAGCCCACAACAGAAAACCCTAGCGCACTTTTCACATTCTTTTCTTTTTATTTTCTTTTAATTCTTTTCTCCTTTTTTATCTTTTTCGATTTTGTCTTTTTGTGCTGCACTCCTCTCTCCGCATTCTTCCTTTCTGAAGCAAATTTTTGCTTTCTTTTTCTCTATTTTGTTTTTGTTTTTTTATTTTTTCTATATGTCTTTTTCTTTTGTTTTGTTTTTCTCTTCCCCTTTGGTCTCCTTCCCCTTCGTGCGTTCTACTCCTCTACGTCTTCTTCACCGAACGTCTCCTCCGTCTGCAATTTATTTCTACGAACTAAAACTCTTAACACCAACATTTCTTTGGCCGTCGACTGATATTCTACACAGGGTATTGACGATGAAAGTCCAGCGACAACATTGGGTTTGGCCCGCCGACCCACCTTGCGACCCCGCGGCCGCAATGCACCGCCACGACGAAGGTGGTACCGTAGCAAGATGCCGCGTTTCGAGTCCAACCGAGCGTGACGGCACCGCCTTGACCAAGCCGAGCCTAATGCTCAACTCTCGTCCGACCGGAGGTGGCTCGATGGCCACGAGAGCCGCCACCTGTGCCCAAAACAAAAGAGATCCGCGGCATTCGTGTGTCACAACAAGAGCAGCCGCGGGTCGAGTGGCGTGGCTACGTCTGAGACGCTAAAAAAGATCACATGAAAACCTCGGCTAGGTGGGATGGTGCCTAAACAACTCGACTCCGGTTCAAAACGACGAAACAAGACTAGATCTCATTCAGACATTTTACCGAACAGGTGGAGTGCGATCCGGAATCGCACAGTTTCTAGCCCAACCAGGACCCGAACCCAAACCGAGACTCTCACCAACAAACAATAAGACATACAACAACCAGAGAGGGAGTGGAAGGGGTCGGAGTTCACGCAAACCAGTCGATCACAAACTTCGACCCGGGATGCACAGAACAGGGTGAAAACAGGGCGCGAGGACCTACTGGATTCAACTTGAGGACGTTGGCTGAGGGGTCGTCCGGCGGGGCTCGCATGCAGCTGAAACGACGGCTGAAACTCCCTTGCTCTCCCTTAGTCGCTTCCTCGCTCGAACTTCTTCTCCCTCTCAGTTTCTCCTCAGCTCCAGAAGAAGGGGGTCAAGAAGTGGGACTCGAGCCCTTCTCTTGCTCCAGCTCTCTCTCCATTCTATTCCTTCCTGTTTTTTTTTTGTTTTGTTTTGTTTTTTTTTTTACCGAGCTCTTCACGATCAACGGTTGGTGTGTCTCGTTCTTGCCTCGCAAGCCTGTCGACCGGCTCCGCTCCCGACCCGCGGATCGCGCCGGACCTCGATCTTCTTGCTCTCGCTGTGCTACTGCAACTTCTGCTACTCTCTTTTTTTTTTTTTTCCTATTCTTGCGGGTCTTTTTCAATGAAGACAAGCAGGAGGGGGGAAGAAAGCTGGGCATGAGCCGAGCCGAGGAGAAAGGAAGAGGGGCCGCACAAGGGCCCATGTGTGGGGGAAAAAAAGAGTGAATGGCCTCTCTCGTTTTCGTTTTTTTTTTAATTAATTAATTTTTTTGTATTTTCTTTTGTTTTGTTTTGTTTTTTTTTTTAGTGGCTAATTCATAATCTTGTACATGATTAAGTCTTAAATAAAATTGTAAAATTTAGGTGTCAACAGCTGCCCCTCTTTGAATGGGAGCTCAAAGAGGTTCCATTCAAAGACAAAAGACACCTAAATTATTTTGGCGACAGAGAGACTTTAGGTGCACAAGCACGCGTTAGGTCTACAAAAAGGACTCATAATTATGGAAGCGCGTCTTGTCAATAAGAGGAAGAAAGACTTCGGGCTACGAGAAACCCACCGAGTCATAAGAAGGGGGTTGAAGGACTCCGGGTTACGGAAAGCCCACCGGGTCATAAGAAAGGGGTTGAAGGACTCCGGGCTACGAAAAGCCCATCGGGTCATAAGAATGGGGTTGAAAGACTCCGGGCTACGGAAAGCCCACCGGGTCATAAGAAGGGGGTTGAAGGACTTCGGGCTACGGAAAGCTCACCGGGTCATAAGAATGGGGTTGAAGGACTCCGGGTTACGGAAAGCCCACCGGGTCATAAGAAGGGGGTTGAAGGACTCCGGGCTACGGAAAGCCCACCGGGTCATAAAAATGGGGTTGAAGGACTCCGGGTTACGGAAAGCCCACCGGGTCATAAGAATGGGGTTAAAGGACTCTGGGCTACGGAAAGCCCACCAGGTCATAAGAATGGGGTTGAAGGGCTCCGGGCTACGGAAAGCCCACCGGGTCATAAGAAGGGGGTTGATGGACTCCGGGCTACGGAAAGCCCACCGGGTCATAAGAAGGGGGTTGATGGACTCCGGGCTACGGAAAGCCCACTGGGTCATAAGAAGGGGATTGAAGGAAGACTCCGGGCTACAGAAGCCCACCGGGTCATAAGAAGATGACATGGTTTAAGGTTGACCATGAACCTTGTGGTTTAAGGATAGTCCCACGAACCGTGTGGTTTAGGAAAAGCCACCAACCCCGTGGTTTAAGGATAAACCCACTAACCTTGTGGTTTAAGGATAAACCCACGAACCCTGTGGTTTAGAAAAGCTACCAACCCCGTGGTTTAAGGATAAACCCACGAACCCTGTGGTTTAGGAAAGCTACCAACCCCGTGGTTTAAGGATAAACCCACTAATCTTGTGGTTTAATGATAGACCCACGAACCATGTAGTTTAGGAAAGCCACCAACCCCGTGGTTTAAGGATAAACCCACCAACCGTATGGTTTAAGGATAGACCCACGAACCGTGTGGTTTAAGGATAGACCCACAAACCTTTGGAGATGGCATGGTTTAAGGCTGACCATGAACCTTTGGAGATGGCATGGTTTAAGGTTGACCATAAACCTTTGGAGGTGGCATGGTTTAAGGCTGACCATGAACCTTGTGATTTTTGGGGAAGCATTCACTCACCCCTTGAAAACTGCATGGCTTCACTAAGGAATCCTGTGAAACTCAACTTGGGCAAATGTCATTAGGGACATCGTATTAGAAATATTGCAGCATTAATTGAACAAGCTAATCAAGCTAAGTCCGACTGCTTTGGAAAAACATTTTATTTCAATCAGCATCATGTGGTGCAAAATTTTCATCTTGCTTGTGGATACATCATTAATCATCAAATTCTCTATGAGTCAAGTTCTTACCAGAATGATTTCTATTCATGAAAAAAAACTCATTAAGCATGCCAAACTGGAGCTTTTTAGTCAGAAAGGGCTTCTCACATACTCTCGATAAAAATGGCTACTTGATCCCATCCATTCACGTGAGAAGTAATTGATTGCTAAAAGTATCTCACATAGCCTATGTCGAAGGCTTTCGGAAACATTCGCAACGAGCACAATCTGATCGATCAAAAATGTCTTTTGAAAGGACCGCAATATAGGCTTGGTTAGGGCTTACACAAAGGAATGATTGTTTTGAGGCCAATAAAGGAACATTTGTCGCTATCTTCATTGGGTTTACGAGTCGAGGACTTGGAAGATAAGATAAGATAGAATTATTTCCACTCCTTCAAGCGAGCTTCTTTGTGGTATTCTCATTTTCACTCAAATCATCCCAATCAGAAGAGGTTTCGGAAAACGGTTATAATGTTGGCTCGGGAAAGGCTCGAAAGGCTTAAAATTTTCAAGAGGGTCTTTAAGAGTCAGTGATCATCATGGCATCATGACTGGGTCACTTGACCTTTCGAAAGCATTTGGCTTTTGAAACACAGCGCATCTCGAGAGTTCATTCACTAATCATTTCTGCATGAGAACTTTGCTCTTTTCTCTAATTTCCTTTGTCCTTTGCAATGATTTTTTTTTTCGCAGGCACTTGGATTTTGATCATTTTTCTTTCACATAAGATGTGGCCTTTTGGCTCTTTTTCTTGACGGACATTGGTCTTGCTTTTACCGGCACATCGCTTTTTCATGCCCCCTAGTTTGTCGAGCTTTTTGCTCTTTGAACTTTGGTAGCTTATGACTTTCGAGATGCCTTTCACATTTTCTTGTGATTGTCAATTATATTTGGTCAATTCTTATGCCTTTTGAGTGAAGGGAGATGATCATCGCTTGGGATTCAAAAATGAATAATCAGGCCCAAATTGGTTATAGCAATGGGTATCGTGTTTGAGTAGAGAAGGAAATGCTCTTCTTCACCTTGGGATGAGTTAAGCTCTGATGAGAATTCCTCTGAAGCTATCACAAGAAGATTGATGTAAGTGAAAGTAATAGAATCTTTATCAACCTTTCGTTTTACAACACGACCGTAACCACCTATGTTGCCCCTAATGTAGGGTCGTTCTCGATAGGGGTACTTTGAAGGATCATCTTTTTTTTTCAGCCCAAAGGGGTAACAAGAGATCAGTGCAATGCTTGGGATTGATGAAGGCAATGCCTTTATCATTTCGATTTTTGCGCTCAATGTGAATGAATCATTTGTCCTAAGAGAATGTCTCTTTTCACTCAACTCTCAAAAGTGTTTGAATAATGCTCAACTCTCAAAAGTGTTTAAAGGATGTGTTTGGAAATGAGCTTGCCTTTCTTCATCATAAGCACTTCTTGTTTGGCATGGTTAACATTTCCATTTCACTCTGCCGAGATCATTCGAGTATATCAATCTCCATAGGGAATTTTGATTGAAAATGAATAATCCACAAGACAAGAAAATAATTTTGAGATAGAAAGGATGCTCAAAAGGTTTGTAATTTTTTTCTCAATTATTATTCTTTTTTTTTGTCTCTAGGAAAGCCCAAAAGTTCTCTTTTGTAATGGAAATTCTCTTTTTTTTTTTACTTTAAAAAAAAAAAGACTGAGAAGAAGGGTACTTACCTGCAGCATGACGACCCGATAATCCTGTAAAGAATGTAAAAGAATATGTTAGTGCAAAGCTCCTTAGGGATTGAAATGTTGGAAACGATACATTATTACCCTTCACTCGCTTTCATCATTTTGGCGCTAACATCTCTTGGATTCACCTTCATGGATATTTAGTAACTCAACAATACCCTTCCCTTGTATTTGCCTTTAAGTGTTTGATGTTTTCCTGATTCCTTGGTAGAAGGCGCCGGTTCTACGGTTAGGTGCAACCCTTTTTTTTTTTTTATCACCCTGTAAGAAAGGGAGATGAAATGAGTTATATTTATTCTTAGTTAGGTTCAACTAAGGAACGATACATCCTTCTTGATGAATTTGACAATGTTGTTCCAGCACACTTTGTTTGTGGGGAGATGAAAGATTTTTTTTTTAAAATCAAATGTTGCTCTGCCACTCTTTATTTGACAATCCTTTGTTATGTTCGAACCCATCTTGTATCAAAGAAAAGGACATGTCATTTTTTATGTTGAAGAGAATCAAGTTTAGGAACGAGATACATCCTTTTCAAAGTCAAGTGATCAACATCCCAATGTATCTCTCATGGAGGAAGGGATAATATTGCCCCTTTGTTTCATCATTTGAATATTTCTTTGTTTAAGATGAACATGACTCAATAATGCTCCATCGCATTTGTTGGAATGTTTCAAAACTTGGTACTCTTGATGTCTCCTTGACAATGAAAAGAAAATCAAGTCAGAAACGGTATCGAAATGAATAATTGAAATCAATACAGTTTACTCTTCCTTCGAATTCGCCCTTTTAGATATTTGGCAACTCCTTTCATTTGTCTCAGCATACAAAGTGGACGAGATCGATGGGCTCTTTTGGCACCTAAGGCATCTCCAAATAAAGAAACTTCCTTGAACGGAGTTCCATTCCGTTCCGCCTCTATTGGAAGATTGGCGCCAATGAAGCATCGACGCAATCTTGCTCCTTGAGTTCCATGAGCCCCAAAAAAATGACTACGTGAAGAGAGGGCATTAAACAAATTTTTCTTGAGATTCATTTTGGAAGATAAATGTATAGGTTCACTTAAAACACTTCTGAATTTGCTCTTTTTTTTGTGTTTTTTTTTTTAAAATGATGATTTCCGAATTCTATCATTAAAAATGTGAGTCGCACGATTTATAAGAGCATCAATTGGATTTGCAAATCAAAACCCAAAATGGAAAACATGTTTCTTAACAAGAATAAAGACTGATAAAATACAAGAGACTCTTTTATAGATGAAAGTAAAAAAAAAAAACAACTCTTGTCCTTGCTCTAGAATTCACTTCCTTGAATGGTCACCATGAGAATGTCAAAGAGCATCGCGCATAACCTGCAAAAAGACGACAATGTCAATATGTGAATAAGAGAAAATGATATTTTAATGACGTCGCTTCTTATAATAAAATCGAGGCGACGATACATGCCCCACAATCTTTATTACAGGACTTTAGTATTTCGCCAAGATTTTATCATAAGAGAAGATATCATTAAAATTATCAATCCACGGCCATCAATCGAATGTCCACTTTTATTCCAAAAGTTTCGTATGCAAAAGTGTTATTGATTTTTGAAAGATTGATTTGTATTTTACCCAAAAAAAAATTTTTGAAGTGGTTTCTATTTTGAGGAATTTGTACACAAAATGATTTGCATTATAGTCCCAAAATATGAGAACGAGAAAATTCGATAAAAAAAACGCAATTTCAATTTCTGTGCCCCAATATAAAATCACAACTTGAAAGTTTTTTTTTTTTTTTTCAAAATGATTTCGAGCCGATAACTAGAAATTTAAACAAAACCATGTGTTCAACATGGCCAAATCAAAATGTTTAGAACTTGCATTCAAATGCTCACTTGTCAAAAGTGATTGCCAATTTTTCAATCATAAGCTTGCATCACCAAGGGCATTCGATTGATTTCAACGAATTTCAAGATGAAAATGCAATACAAAATGAACAAATAAAAAGGAAAATGACACTTACAATGGGTGCCGACCTTTGTCTTCTTTTTTTCTTTTTTTTTTTACATAGACATGCACATGAGATGTGGTTTGATTTCTACTATATATGGCCCAAAATGGAGACATGGGATCACTGGACTGAACCGGCAAGGTCGCGGCTAGGTCGGGTTACCCATGACTCCGGCTTCGTCAAAGAACCAACCCATGTCGCGCGGTTGCAGACTGGGGTGGATACCTTTGACGTGAAGAAAGAAATTTCGGGGTAGAGATGGGCGACTCGTACTACGCAGTTGTAGTCGGAGTGGTATCCACCTCAACACCATCCTAAGTGATCCTATGTGGCCCAGGTCCGACGGCAGGTAGTGTGTGCTATAGTGTAGTGCAATGCAAGGGATGCAGGCATGACAATTTATAAATAATCAGCATTTCATACATGAAAAATAAACCATACATTCCTACACCTCCCTGCAAGACAAAGGTGAGCAAACACTTCCCCTTATACCTCCCATTCTGCAAAAACATTTAACACCTATAATGTTATGGACGTCCCTGGAATCCTCGCTGCCAAACAAAATATTTTTGAACAAAATTAATTTTGCCTTAAGTCCTCTAAGGTTTAAAACCAAGTCCTCAGCGGATTCGCCTAGCTGTCGCGACCTACCCTCGGGGGGAGGGAATAGGTTTATGGGTATTGCCTAAGGACGGGCCTAAGGCCCATGATTAGGCACGAGCTCTCCCAAACCCATACCCCTCGTGACATTGGGATATTCTTAAGGAATTTTGCATAAAAGGAGTCGCCACTAGCCTATTGGGGTCGACTAGAAACCAAGTAAGGCATGGGAGTGTGCCTCACTTCCTACGCAACCAGAGAATCTAGGATCGGGGACTTGATTACACTAATTAACCAATTAGTGCCATTTCGGTACCTAATCCTGTTCGTTTTAACGAAATGATGTTTGGCAAACAGTTTAGATTGATTTTATACCATGTGAGGTGATTATGCAGATACGCAATTATTAAAATAACAATCATGACTACCAAAATCCTAATTGCAGTCAAATTAAATACGTACAATTAAACATAATTAGATACGTAAATCAAACATGCAACATAATTAATATGCGAGCAAATAAATGCCTAATTATACTAACATGGCAAGATATAGCAATTCCTAACCAAATCCCATCATTTTTGGATTTTCGAAATTTTTTTTTAATTTTTTAGTTTTTTTTTTTAATAATTAATTTTTTAATTTTTTTAAAATAATTTTTAATTTAAAAAGGGGCGAACTAGGTCATGAGACCCGACCCAACTAAATAGGCCCGAACCATATTGGTGTCGCGTTAAACTAAAAACATTAACCCTAAAAAGGCCGCTTGGAATTAAATATAAAAGCTCATGAATTTTTTAACTCTTTTTCCGGCCCACATTGGAAATGAGCCCAGCCCACAACAGAACATCCGAGCCCACAACAGAAAACCCTAGCGCACTTTTCACATTCTTTTCTTTTTATTTTCTTTTAATTCTTTTCTCCTTTTTGTCTTTTTCGATTTTGTCTTTTTGTGCTGCACTCCTCTCTCCGCATTCTTCCTTTCCGAAGCAAATTTTTGCTTTCCTTTTTCTCTATTTTTTTTTTTTTTTTTTTACTTTTTCTATATCTGTCTTTTTCTTTTGTTTTGTTTTTCTCTTCCCCTTTGGTCTCCTTCCCCTTCGTGCGTTCTACTCCTCTACGTCTTCTTCACCGAACGTCTCCCTCCGTCTGCAATTTATTTCTACGAACTAAAACTCTTAACACCAACATTTCTTTGGCCGCCGACTGATATTCTACACAGGGTATCGACGACGAAAGTCCAGCGACAACATCGGGTTTAGACCGCTGACCCACCTTGCGACCTGCGGCTTCGCAACAGACCAGTCACGACGAAGGTGGTACTGTAGCAAGATGCCGCGTTTCTGAGTCCAACTGAGGCGTGACGGCACCGCCTTGACCAAGCCGAGCCTAATGCTCAACTCTCGTCCGACCGGAGGTGGCTCGATGGCCACGAGAGCCGCCACCTGTGCCCAAAACAAAATAGATCCGCGGCATTCGTGCGTCGCAACAAGAGCAGCCGCGGGTCGAGTGGCGTGGCTACGTCTGAGACGCTAAAAAAGATCACATGAAAACCTCGGCTAGGTGGGATGGTGCCTAAACAACTCGACTCCGATTCAAAACGACGAAACAAGACTAGATCTCATTCAGACATTTTACCGAACAGGTGGAGTGCGCTCCCGAATCGCATGGTTTCTAGCCCAACTAGGACCCGAACCCAAACCGAGACTCTCACTCAACAAACAATAAAACATACAACAACCAGAGAGGGAGTGGAAGGGGTCGGAGTTCACGTAAACCAGTCGATCACAAACTCCGACCCGGGATGCACAGAACAGGGTGAAAACAGGGCGCGAGGACCTACCGGATTCAACTTGAGGACTTTGGCTGAGGGGTTGTCCGGCGGGGCTCGCACGCAACTGAAACGACGGCTGAAACTCCCTTGCTCTCCCTTGGTCGCTTCCTCGCTCGAACTTCTTCTCCCTCTCGGTTTCTCCTCGCTCCGAAGAAGGGGTCAAGAAGTGGGACTCGAGCCCTTCTCTTGCTCCAGCTCTCTCTCCGTTCTATTCCTTCCTGTTTTTTTTTTTGTTTTTCTTTTTTTTTTTACCGAGCTCTTCACGATCAACGGTTGGTGTGTCTCGTTCTTGCCTCGCGGCACTGTCGACTTGCCTGCTCCCCGACCCGCGGATCGCGCCGGACCTCGATCTTCTTGCTCTCGCCGTGCTACGCAACTTCTGCTACTCTCTTCTTCTTTTTTCTATTCTTGCAGGTCTTTTTCAGTGAAGACCAGCAGAGGGGGAAGAAAGCTGGGCATGAGCCGAGCCGAGGAGAAAGGAAGAGGGGCCACACAAGGGCCCATGTGTGGGGAAAAAAAGAGTGAATGGCCTCTCTCGTTTTCGTTTTTTTTTTTTTTTTTTTAATTAATTAATTTTTTTGTATTTTCTTTTGTTTTTTTTTTTTAGTGGCTAATTCATAATCTTGTACATGATTAAGTCTTAAATAAAATTGTAAAATTTAGGTGTCAACAAAATGGAAATTACACCATAGATGCACCTTCTTTGTCAGGTTTTTTCTTTTTATCTAACTATAAACCCCGCTAGTCCATGTTAAGTTACGGAAAAGTTGAACAGCTAGGACAGTGCTTAGTTCTTTGCATGTTTAAAAAGTCCAGTATCACACGGTAACTAGCTATCGCCAAATAAGTGAGACAAAGGTGAGGGGAACTTAAAAGGCATGACTTGGGCCTTTTGTTTAAGGAGGAAAGAGAGAATTTGAGGCCTTACCAGTCAACGCGAGTAAGGCCCCGAGGCCCCCAATGGTGAAAAATTTGATCGTCGAAGGCCATGATCCCATAGGTTCAATTAAGATTTCTCCTTTGTAACCCCAAAAGCAAAAGCTGCTCAGAATCGAACCATTCCATAAGGTAGTTAGTAAGAGCGCGTTTGGTAACGATTATGTTCCCAGAAGCTAATTCTGACTAGAAATAATTATTTTTTATTCTATTCCCGAGAATTGATTCTGAGTAAAAAAACATGTTTGGTAACTGTCCAAAATTTTTTATTATGGAATAGAATTGCATTTGATACCGTGCTAATTGATTATGTTCCAAATTAATTTCTTTTGATTTTTAAAAAAAATTAAATAATTTTTTTACTTTTTTTCTTTTTTTTTTTTCCTATTCTTCTTCTTCTTCATGTGGCCGGTCATCGGAGCGTCATCGGCCCTCGGTGAGGTCAGCCCTCGTTAGCCGAGCCTCGCCGGGTAGTTGGGCGAGGCTCGCCCAACCCCACGAGGCTCGGCCTCGCTAGATCGGGCGAGGCCGAGCCTTGCCGTGGCTAGGCCGGCCTCGCCCAACCTCGCAAGGCTAGCCTAGCCACTGGCGGGGGTTGGGCGAGCCTCGCCCAGCCACCGGCGAGGCTCAACCTCACCCGATTTGGCGAGGCTCGCCCGGCCACCAGCGAAGCTCGCCCAGCTCTGCCGATGGCCAAGCCAACTTCGCCGAGGCTAGGCGAGGCCGGCCTGGCCACCGGCGATGGGTTTGGGCGAGCCTCGTCGGTGGCTGGCGAGCTTGCAGGACCTCGCCCTGGCCTAGCAAGCCTCCGGCAAGCTCGCCGGACCGGTGACCGGCGGCGGCGGGCGGTGGTGGGCGTTGGCGGACGACAATCACGAGATGATGGAAGAGAAGAATGAGAGTTTCATTGTTTTGATTCTTTTTTTGATTCTCAGACAAAGAATCATATTTTTTTTTTATTCTCAATTCTCAATTCTCTTCAATCTGTTCCCGGGAACAAAAATTTTACCAAACGCGATTCTCGTCCCAAACTGATTTTATGAACAAAAAATCAGAATCATGCATTGTTTGGCACGTTGCCAAACAGGCCCTAAATATGACAATGGCTAACATCGCATACACAACTGTGCATCCATATTCGTACTCGACTCCCTTTACCATAATTAAATCTATGCACCACAAGAAGGATCAATCGTGTATCATTTTCATCAACACTTGCAACTATTTTGAAGCAGCCTCATGAAGTTTTAAGTTCCGTCCAATTATTATGCATCGGGGACCTTTTTTCTTCAATAGTCACTAAAAATGTACCTACGAAAGAAGTTCGGGAGGGACTTCAGCTAGCCCAAATGATTTGGAAAAATCTTCCTTCTTCAGATTATGCCCTAATATACATCCTATCAACTTTCACTTATCCCAGAAAGATTGAGCAGATTATTACGCAACAAGAATCCGCGAAGACACTGAGGAAGAAAAAAAGTGGAAGTTTGGTAATATAAAAGATCCTCCCTATCCCTCCCCCAAAGCTATGATTCTCCGTGAAGAAAATTCAAATTACTCCAAGGAGAGAATTGGCATTGTTGTTCATAATGACATCCAATTCATTCCAAACAATCTCACAATCAACATGTACACGGCAATGCGACAATAGATTAGAATTCAACTAAATGTATGGAAGCGGGTTGTGAGAGGTGGACCGACTTGATCAAGCTTGAGTTTTTCCAACTTGGCTTAAGTTGATACGGATTTTTTTATTAGACATATATGTGCTCTTTTACCAAACGGAGTGTTGGGTCACAGGTGAAACTAGATTTTGTATAGCAATGACCATGTGTCCCTGAGATAATCCCATTTTTAAACGTTGGAAATGTGTTTCTACCAAAAACAAAACATAAAAAAGAAAAGCATTAGAAATGTGGTTTTGAACATAGGTCTTGTCTTTTTTGCCTTGTAATGTAGTGATGACCAAGTAGACAGAGATTCCAATGAAAAGGAAAAATAAACAAAGCGTGATGACCTCCAAATTCAAAAACAAATCCAGCATATCATATCCTTTCAATCAAAAGTAACGCACATCTCTTCATGGGCTTGTACAAACCTTCTTTTTTTCCCCTCACTTTCAAATTCAATCCACAGTGTGCATCTCATTGTTGCCATTGTTGAAATAGTTTTTTATTATAGGGATATGTGCAACACAAGTCCTAAAACTTACAAGGAAAGTGCAATTGAGTCCTAAAACTTACAAAAAGTGCAATCAAGTCCTAGAACTTGTCAAATTGGTTCAATTGAGTCCTAAATTTAATACCATCAGATTTACTAACGGAAAATGCTGACGTGGCGCTGACGTCATATTTTAAATGAATTTATATTTTCCATGTGGCTTTTTAAAATTATTTTTTATTCAAAAAGTTTAAAAAATAGATTTAAAAACTAAAAATGAAAAACTAAATTTATTTAAAAAACAAAATTGTTATAAAAAAAAAAATGGCACCAGCGGCATTTCCACCGCAGCCCCCGCCCATCGCTGGAGCGGCCGGCGATCGTTGCTGGCCCCAGGCGAGGCTTGAACACCCCCACTAGGTCGGGCAAGGACGCCCGGATCTGGGCACACCGGCCCTCACAGGGAGCCAGCGACCCTCGCCCTCCCTGTGGGAGGCCTCACCGACCCTTGCCAGGGGTTGGCAATGCTCGCCCAGATCTGGGCGTTTCGATTTAGCTCTGTCGCACTCCTGATGCCGTGCCCCGACGTTGTCCAGATCTGAGTGAGTGGGTTCCGAAGGGCAAGGATTCCGTTGCTATCGCTGCATTGAACTATTGCCGAGCCATGCCGCCGTAGCCCTGACGCCGTCCCCAGCAAACCAGCCGTGACCCTTTACGGTGCTAGGCTGCTACCGTTCCCGACATCCTTCCGCTGATCCCCCTGACACCATCACTGCACCGGACTACCATCGTCGCCTAGCCGCCATCGACGACTCCACCCGATCCCACGTCGAGGACGCCCAAATTTGGGCAAGCATCGCTGACCCTAGGCGAGGGCCGGCGAGGGCAGGCCACGCCGCCCAGGGCCAGCGACCATCGCCGGCCACTCTGGCGATGGGCGGTGGCGGAAGCACCACCGGTGCCTTTTTTTTTACACAGTTTTGTTTTTTTAAATAAATTTAGCTTTTCCTTTTCTGTTTTTAAATCTAATTTAAACAATAATAAAAATAATGTTAAAAGCCACGTGTATAATAAAAAATCATTTAAAATGCCACGTCAGCGTTTTCTATTAGTAAATCTAACGGTGTTAAATTTATGACTCAATTAAACCAATTTGACAAGTTTTAGGACTTGATTGCACTTTCTTTATAAGTTTTAGGACTTGTGTTGCACATATCTCTTTATTATAAAAGAAGTGTCTGTTGATTAAGAGAAGACGTGACTCTTGATTAAAAGAAGACGTGATTCTTGATGATGAAAAGATGTGACTCTTTACCCTAAAGGAAAGTTATCAGTAGTTAGTAGTTATGAAAGGAAGTTATTGTTGACATGAAGAGTGATGATAATTGAGAATGAGGTACCTATTCCCAAGAGTTGCATTGATTGATTGTTTATGAATAGATGTCAATTCACATATTATTTATAATAACCACAATTGCTCATAAATGCTTCTTCTTCAGAACTCCATTTTCTTTCCTTTTCATTTATAAATACTTCTTCTACATGCCGTCGCCCATCCCCATGCTCCACGGGCGATGGGGCGACGGCCACTGGTGGAAGGGCTCTTCCCTCCCATTTTTTTTATTTTTTATTTTTACAAGTTTTAGTTTTTTTAGTTTTTCTATGGAAAGCAAATAAATAGAAAGAAGAAAGAAGGAAAATTTTAACAAACTAAAAGATGAAATTGCCCTCACCAGACAATGAGTTCAAACTTTTCTTTGAGACCGATATGACCACTTCTAACCCTTATTTGAAATAAGATGCACTCCAAGTCATTTTCTGAGAAAATAAGGGCACTTCGGGCATTTATTTGAAACAATGTCCACTTCAAAATCTTATTGAAAAAATGATAGCACTCCACACATTTATTTGAAATTTTTTCATAAAATTGCAAAATACAAAAAAGAAGGCTATTTTCACATTTGGTTAAGCTATTACAAATTTATACACACACATATGGGTTTACATATGACAACTTTCCCTTTGGATTTTTAAAAAAAATAGATATATATTATTTCAAAATTAAAAAATTATTAAAAATTATTAAAAATTTCAGATGTTTTGAATTAGATAAATAGCCTATATGAGGATTACGAAAAATCTAACAAAAGCTAAAATATAAAAGTAAATGCTTCATGTGATTTTTATAGCTCACTCTTCGCGATATTTTGACTTTCATAATATTCCTTTTCCTCAAGGGAAATCATAAATGATTAAGATAAATTGTTTTACAATGTATGAAAACCAGCACATGGAATTTGACATCTTTTTGCACGGCTTTATAAATTCTAATATGTTTCGTTTTTTAAAATCGCGGAGGAAAAGTGATGATGAATCTTAAGCGTCGATCGGAAGAACTATTGAATCCCTTTTCTTCTTCTTCTTCTTCCATTTCCGTAAACTCTCGGCATTTCGAAAGTGCCAAATACTGAGTCATATAACAGCACCGTTAGATGCTTTTTGTTTGAGATTTGTGCTGTTTTTACCAATCTATTGTTGAGAAGATCACCGCCTCTCTCTCTCCTAGAACTCTCCAGATCTCTCTTTCTTTACTCGTCCGGATCTCTCTCCACTTCTCCAGACTTTTCTTTCTCGACAATTCTTCAGCTTCAGCCGCAATTGTTGACCCAACAACTTGCAATAAAATAATAGAAAGATGGTGTGGGAAGTCGGTGGATGTGCCGACTTTGTCCCCTATAAATAGGGGCTCTTGCTCCGTGAGTGTGTGTGTAAACTGTGAGGGGATGTTGTGTAGAGTGTAGGGGTCTTGTGCGAGAGGTGTTGTGTGTGCGAGTGAAGTGTGTACGTGAGAGTGGGTGGAGTAGGTGACGTGAGTGTAGAGTGATAGAGAGTGAGTGGGTGTGTGCAAAAAAAGTGTGTTCATGTGAGGTGTGAGAGGTGTATGAGAGTGGTGCTGTGTAGAGAGTTTGTAATATTGTTTATATAAAATCAAGTGATTATTTTACTTGCACATCCACTTGACTTCTCAACAAGTGGTATCAGAGCAGGTCGTCGGAGGCCGTGCGAAGACAGTGATCGGGGACCATTGTAAGTGAGCAAGACGATCAGGGATCGTCGAGCCAAGGAGCAAAGAAGCGAAGGACGTCGAAGTTCTGCCAGTGCACAATCTGGGATTGTGAAGTCGGTTGGTCCGGGACCAGGCTTACTTGGTATAGTGCGGGGCATTATATTCAAGTCACGATGGCGGATTTCTCGAGTCCGGTGAATGGGATGGAGAAGCTCAATGACTTTAATTATAATAATTGGAGTACCCGCATGCGGTATTATTTGCTTGGACAAGATTTATGGGATATTGTTTGCGGCAACAACACCACACCACCCACAAATGATAGTGATTTAAGAAAGTGGAACGTCAAGTCAGGTAAGGCTCTTTACGTTCTTGCCGTGACTGTTGATGATGAATTATTACCACACATAAAGAGTGCAAAGACCCCGAAGGAGGCCTGGGATAACTTGGCAACGCTGTTTGCAAGGACAAACGATGCCAAGTTACAATGCCTGGAGAACGAGCTCCTCTCAATCTCGCAACAAAGTATGACGGTAAGTCAATACTTTTCTAAAGTTAAATCTATTTGTGAAGAAATTTCAAAATTAGATCCCGATAATGCCATCTCTGAGACAAGAATGAGAAGAATAATAATTCATGGGTTAAGGCCAGAGTATAACGGTATTGTTACGGCCACTCGTGGATGGGCAAATGAGCCAACTCTAACTGAGTTGGAAAATATATTGGCCAATCAAGAGGCCTTAGATAAACAAATTCCTAAGATCACAATTAAAGATGATGAAAGTGCCCTCTTCAATAATAAAAGAGGGTTCAAGCGTCAGAATAGAAATAGAGCAGGTGCAAGAGATGGCAAACCATGGAAAAATCATGAAGATTGGCGGAGGCAACCCGAAAAGAAGGGTTATCAGCCAGGGGGAGCTCATCAAGATCGTGACGACGATGATGATGAAGACAAGAGCAATAAAAGGCATAGCAAACGGTGCTACGTTTGTGGTAAGGTAGGACATATTGCTAGATTTTGTTGGTACAGACAAGAAGAAGGAAATGTCGTCACTTCTTGCAAGAAGGAGATTGAAAGTGAAGAAGAATGGGACTTTCAAACACCTGTTGCAATGAAGGAACGAGAAGAGCTTGCAACAGCTTGTATAGTTGAGTTGGATAATTCGATAGGTTGTATCACGACCCCGAATAAGAGCAAGCCAAGGGAGAACTCGAAGAAGCAACTAACAATGCCAATAAGCAGTCGTGAAAAGAAATTGCAAGAGATGCAAGATATGATAAAGAAGCTGAAAGTTGAGAAGGCAAAGATGGAGAATATGTTGAAGAAAAGGGATGAGATGATAAGGCAGAAGGATCGAGAGCTCAAGGCAAAAGAAAGGGAGCTAGAGAAGTTCCGATGTGAGTTCAAGAAGCCGCAAAAGCTTCAGGACCTCAAGCCCACTATGATGTTCCGAATTAATCATATCGGAAGAGACAATGAGCAAATGAAGGAGAAAAAGAAAGTTTTCTTTGAGAAAAGGAATCCATCTACACCCTACATCCCGTGGTGTAAGGATCGGTGGAATAAGATCAAGGGGAAGAAATTTTATGAGGAAAATGATCAAGAGGTCTACATTGAAGTGCTTCGGATGGGATTGAATCGGTTGAAGCACGAAATGAAAGTCACAAATGAGAGGCTTGATCGAATGAGTTCTAATCTCAAAATTCTTAGAGGAGATATGCTAAATACGAAGACTGAATTGAGTAAGAAGAAGGAAAAGGAGACTAAAGGGCAGAATGAATTGGTATTGCAAAAGTTCAAGGATCACAAAACTCTGTGGAAAGACACAGCAGGAGAAGCAACAGAAGATGGAGCCATAGAGCCATCCACATATGAGGAAGCTTCGCAATATGCTGAATGGAGGGAGACAATTAAAGAATCCAAAAGCAATATCAATACGGCTGCTATATCTAAATTAAGAGAGAGTAGTCGGTGAGGGGGAGTGTTGAGAAGATCACCGCCTCTCTCTCTCCTAGAACTCTCCAGATCTCTCTTTCTTTACTCGTCCGGATCTCTCTCCACTTCTCCAGACTTTTCTTTCTCGACAATTCTTCAGCTTCAGCCGCAATTGTTGACCCAACAACTTGCAATAAAATAATAGAAAGATGGTGTGGGAAGTCGGTGGATGTGCCGACTTTGTCCCCTATAAATAGGGGCTCTTGCTCCGTGAGTGTGTGTGTAAACTGTGAGGGGATGTTGTGTAGAGTGTAGGGGGTCTTGTGCGAGAGGTGTTGTGTGTGCGAGTGAAGTGTGTACGTGAGAGTGGGTGGAGTAGGTGACGTGAGTGTAGAGTGATAGAGAGTGAGTGGGTGTGTGCAAAAAAAGTGTGTTCATGTGAGGTGTGAGAGGTGTATGAGAGTGGTGCTGTGTAGAGAGTTTGTAATATTGTTTATATAAAATCAAGTGATTATTTTACTTGCACATCCACTTGACTTCTCAACATCTATTTCCTGTAAGAGTTGTTAATCACTTGGAAAAGTTTGAAGAAAAGAAACATTTTCATTTGGTGAGAAAGGTGCCCAAGGTCATCACCCAACCTTCTTGCATTTCCAAACTGGATCCGACTTATGCTGCAGTACAAATTGGTGGGTTTAGGGGACTTTGTTAGCATAATAGTGTTTAGGTTACTGTGAGAATAACAATTTATTATGACACCACAAATTTTTGAATGAGTGAGTCATATAATAATTTATAATTATTTTATTAATTTTTTTAGAATAGATTATTATTCTAACAGTTAAATACTGTCACATAACCATTTCGTATGCATAATTACAATTCCATAAAGGGATCGAAAGCTTGGTGCACTCACAACCACAAACAAAAGGAAGATAACATTGCTTCAATCTCCAAACTGAAAAATGACAGAGGACTCTCACTCTCGCACACAGACCCAGAAACTGAAAAACCCACCTGTCACTTTCAAACACATGAAATGAAGTAAAAAAAAAAAAAAATCAGCACACAGACAGTACAGCACAGGGAGAACAACACAACTGTCTATCCAACGGTTTGGGGAAGTTCAATCACGCCATCAGATACAAATGCATGAACGACGGGGAATAGTAGTCCAACGATACCGCCAATACTAATTATCGTACTTGTAAACTTTGGACTTCAGCTTCAGGTCCTGCTTCCACCATTCGTTAATAGTATGCGCTTCCAGGAACTCCTTCGGCGGGTTTAAATTGATTGTTAGATCTGCCGACGGGATGAAGTGGAAAGGCTCGGCCTGCGTCCCATTCTTGCTCAGGATCAGCGACTTTACAGAATGTTGACTAGCAATCCTCTGGATATATCCTAATCCGATCTTTCGCATCCACTTTCCGTGCTCGAAATGGTCAATGTATCCCAAGCAGATGCAATCGGCCGCGTTGACAAACAGTCGAGGAACCCAACGGGACAAAGCCACAAAAGAATCGTCGGATTGTTTCAGCTGTTCCGGAGACTTCTTTGACGCCCTTAGAGAACTGGCCACGTTGGTGCATAACTGGAGAGCCCTCTTCCATTTCTTGTTCTTGATACTCCCGATCACAGATAAATAAGGTGGATTGAAGAGGAAAGACTCGAGTTTCAATCCCTTTTTGGCCATGTTCTTTCCAGCTAGCAGAGCAATGGCAGACCCCAGGGAGTGGCCAGCTAACCAGACCACCCTAGAATCGCCGGCAGTTGTAACCCAGTTTTCTACCGCCTGCATGGCAGTCTCAAAGCGAGGCGAGGAGTGGACCTTATTACAGATACACCGAGCGTCCTCAATCACATCTTGAACGACCGTTTCTCTCTCGAATAAGGTGCCTCGGAAGGCGACCACAAAACGCGGTCCATCTGCTGAGTGGTTACCTGAGGATTGCGGAGGCTTATACTCGAAGATGGCACCGAAGATAGAAGAGTCGGCCGCATCTACGATTGGGTTCTGCAACTGAAAACCGAAAGTTTCCCACCAAGGAGGAGCAAGAGCCCCAGGACCTTCACGTTTCTTCTGGTGGTCCCGCTCTAAGACATAGACAGCTTTAACCAAACAAGCAGTAACCGACCTCGCATGATCTGCATTTTTCCTATGTTAGAAGTCCAAGAAATGTTAGTTTCTTCAGTACGTTTGCGGATAAGAAACTCTGTAGCTAGACTAAGCTAAATACTCATATTATCGCTTCACGCGAAAAGAAGAAAAGGAAACATTGGATTTGAGAGAAGTTTAAAATGCCATATTTTCGAAATAGCTTCTTATGCGGTCTGCACTCGGTGTAGAACGAAAAGCTGGCACTGCACACGTTGCTGCTTCTGTCCAGAGACTACGAACTGGATGTGTCCATGAGAGTATCATATCACATGGCAACCGTGGAGGACGAAGTTATAATATGTGGTGCACGTTGCGGGCAAATCAACACTTGGCAATAACAGCTTATGACATATTAAAGGTCACATGTCTGGTAAAACTCATCCTTTTTTGTTTAGTATCGAGCAAAACTCTACGATGAAATAATCAGAGATATGCGTCCAAGATGGGAGAGAAGGACGACTAGGATGAGAAAATATTGGGTGGTCCGGGACCGCCACGTTAGCGTGGTCCCGGACCACTCACACGGCGCCACGTGTGAGGGGAGGGAGACAAAGAAGAGAAAGAGGAGAGAGAGCGTCAGAGAAATGGGACAGGGGCAGGTGCTTTGGTTCCCTCCCCTCACACGTGGCGCCGTGTGAGTGGTCCAGGACCACGTTAACGTGGCGGTCGTGGACCACCCAATATTTTTTCCGACTAGAAGTGCTTGCCACACATTTATATATTTTATATATATGTGGGCGAACGTGGATCTTCCCAAAGGAAAGAAAAGAGGAGCCACCGCACAAGCCTTGAACACGATCAAGAAGAAGCCACTGTACGTAAGAGAAAATGACAAATGTGCTAAGTTCTATTTTATGCGTACATAGATGGCTTGAACACTTGAAAGATTTTGTGCTATGAGTTTATGTCCAATTGAATTGTTTATTTGTAAATTCGTTGGGTTTGAGCTTAAATTTAAGTATAGGAAACACTCGAGCGTGTGAGCGATTGTAAATTATGATTCTCCGATTAAAGTTGATTATTTGTTGCTAGTTCTTCTCGTGAATATAGGTACCGATACTCGAACCGAATCACGTAAAACTCTAGTGTCCTTATTATTCATAGTTTATTTCTTTGGTGATTTCACATTAACTTAATTTGCAAGATCCTATCGTTTCTGCGTATTATATTTCAATGATTGGTATCGGGGCTTGGGATCATATTTCTTGATTGTGATTTGGGGCTTTTGCTTGTTTGATTATTATTTGTAAATTATGTTATAGCAATTATGTTTAAGGCGCAAGCTAAAATTGAGAAGTTTAATGGAATGAATAACTTTGGGTTATGGAGCATCAATTCATGCACTATTTGACAACCCAAGGTTTGGCCAAGGCACTGGACGGTAAAGAAGGGTTGCCGCTTATAATGAAAGCCTCTGATAAGGCAGAACTAAAGGAAAGAACAAAGACCACAATCTTATTGAACTTGTCGATGAGGTGTTAATAGAGGCAGCCAAAAAAAAAGGATGCCACAACATTATGGACAAAACTTTAGGCACTCTATGTAAAGAAGGGTTTGAACAATCACTTGTATATGTTGAAGAGAATGTTTCAGTTTAGATATACAGAAGGTACGTCTATTAGATCCCACTTGAATGAATGCACTAAACTCACAATGGATTTGAAGAATATTAGTAAGATACTTGATGATGAAGAACATGACATAATGTTGTTAGCTTATTTACTAGAGTTATGGGAGTATTTTACTGATTCACTATTGCTAGGGCATACTACAATTACCTCGGAAGACGTAAAGTCCACTCTATTCTTTAAGAAGTGGCAGAAAAAGTTGCAAGATGATGGTATGACGCAAGGGGTAGTACAAGCACTAACAATTTGGGGTAGATAACAACACTAAGGGCGTAGTGGCAACAGAGATACAAGCAAATTGAAATAATGTCATAGAAAGTCCAATGGATGCATAAAGTGCTTTGAATGTCACGAGGAGAGGCACATCAAGAGAGATTGTTCAAAGCGGAGGAATAAATGTATTAGACAGAATGTCACAAGCAGTATACCAAATGTTGCTGAGGGGAGGAATAAAGGTGATAGGTAGAATGTCATAAATAATGTGGCGAACGTTGCTGAGGGAGCATGATGCAAATATTGTTTTATGTGTGACTAATAGTTCGTTAGGAGATGAATAGATGCTAGAGTTAGAGTGTTCTTATCATATGACGTCTTATAAGAATCAATTTACTACTTCCCAAACTGTAGATGGTGGTAGAGTTCTTTTGAGGAATAACATAGTCTATAGGGCTATGGGGATAGGGACGAATTAGATTCGGATGCACGATGGGGTAGTACTCACATTGACGGATGTGAGGCATATCTGGAGCTAAAAAAGAATCTTATTTCTTTGTGGACACTCGATGAAATCAAGTATAGGTACATTGCTGAAGGTAGAGTATTGAAGATCTTGCAAGGTGTTATGACATTGATGAAGGGAAAGAAAGTAAATACTATCTATCATCTATTGAAATAGACTATAATCGAAATTACTACAGTTTCATTAGATGAGCTAGACTTTGACTTGACTCAATTATGACATATGCGTTTAAGGCACATGAATGAGGCACATGACAATACTGAGTGAGAGAGGGTTATTGAAGGGTCAAAAAACAGGGGAGCTAGACTTATGTGAGGACCGTATCTTTCGGAAGAAGCACCGAATTAAGTTAATTATTCATTTAGACATTTGGGGCTCGTCTCCAATTCCTTCAAAAGGAGGTGCTTGATATATGTTGACATTTGTCAATGGCTATTTGAGGAAGGTATCTATATACTTTTTGAAACACAAATATGATGTGTTCGATTGGTTCAATAAATTTAAAGTATTGATTAATAAATCAAGTGTCTGAGAACCGATAATGGCATGGAGTTCTGTGATAAAGATTTTACTGAGTTTTGCGAGAAAGAAGAGATTGTGAGACACCACACAATACTTGGAACACCATAGTAGAATGACGTAGTGGAATGGAATAATATAACTTTACTTGAGTGAGCTCGATACATACTTTCGCATGCAGGACATGGCAATGAATTTTGGGCCAAAGCAGTGAACATGGCATGTTACATGATTAATCGATCTCCATCATTTTCTATTGATTGGAAGACTCATTAAGAAGTATGGTTGGGGAAACCTGTTGATTATTCCAAATAATGTATATTTGGATGTCTTACAATTGCTCATGTGAATGGTGGTAAACTTGAGCAGAGGACAAAAAAGTGCATATTTCTAAGTTATGCACATGGGGTGAAAGGCTACCGACTGTGGTGCACTGATTCAAATCACCCGGTTTTCTAATCAACGGAAAATGTAATCTTCTATGAGACTACAATGCTTCAACAGAGGAATTTAAGACACAACCAGTAGAGCAAATAGATCATGGTGTCATTAGTGAGGTAGGGCTTCAAGTGGATACTCTAACGACCTTATGGGTAACAGAAGTTAAGACTACATATGAGGCCATAGTTCTTAAAGTCGGTGATAATGAACGACTGGCACAGCCACAAACCAATAGAGAAGACAAATTAAATTACCAGTACATTATGGTTATACAGATATTGCTTATGCATTGAATGTAGATGACAAGGTGGAGACAAATTAACCTTTATCTTACTCTAAGGTGATAACTAGTTCAGAGTCGTCGCAATGATTAAGAGTTATGAGTGAAGAGATGGAATCACTCTATCGAAATCAGATATGGGAGCTAGTCAAAGTACCAAAGAGTCAGAAGATTATTGGAAATAAATGGGTCTTTAGACGGAAGGAAGACATTCCTAGTGTCAAGATAACGTGGTATAAGGCGAAACTTGTGACGAAGGGGTATATATAAAGTGAGGGCATTGACTACAACGACGTGTTCTCTTTTGTAGTGAAACATACTTTTATTTGTGTTTTACTTGCCTTAGTAACTTCATAGGATCTCGAGTTAGGGTAGTTAACTGTGAAAATTGCATTTCTTCACGATGAGTTGGATGAGCAGATTTACATGAGGCAGTAAGAGGGATTTGCTATTCCGGGTAAGAAAAATCATGTTTGCTTGTTAAAAAAATCTTTTTATGGGCTAAAACAATCCCCTAGGTAGTGGTAAAAGCATTTTGGCTAATCAAGACTATTTGAAAAGTCATATGAATAACTGTGTTTACTTTAGAAGATTGGATGATGGTTCTTTAATTTTATCTATTACTATATGTTGATGTATTGATAGTGGCTAAAAATATATATGATATTAATATGCTGAACATGCAGTTAAATGCTAAATTTGAGATAAAAGGTTAAGGTGTTGTAAAAAAAATTAGGTATGGAGATTTTATGCGACAAGGTTGCCTGGGTTTTATGTCTATCTTAAAATAAATAAATTAAGAAGATTGTAGTACATTTTAACGTGCGGTCGACGAGATCTATAAGTACACTTTTAGTAAAGCACTTTAATCTTTTAGATAAATTATCATCGTAGACTGAGGAGGAAGATGAGCATATGTCCCATGTTCCTTATTCTAGTGTTTTGGATGGTATTATGCATATTATGGTATGCACTAGGCTTGATATTTCATAGGCTATAAACATAGTTAATCGTTATATGAAATGTCCTGATAAAACTCATTGCGAAGCTATGAAGTGAATCATTATATATTCGAAGGGGACAACAAATATGGGTATAGTGTACCGAGAAAACAGTAATGGTAGTGAGACCACTGATTTTGTGGATTCGGATCCCGCCAATAACTTAGATGATTGCAAATTTTTAGTAAGGTATGTGTTTACGCTAGCGGGTGGTTTAGTTTATTGGAAAGCATCCTTGCAGGATAACGTTGCCTTATCTTCGACTGAGGCAGAGTACATAACACCAACCTCCTAAATTGTTGGAAAATTGTTAAATTAATATTTCAAGTTTGAATTTGGATTATAATTTGTTAAATCGAATTTGTTGAGATATATTTTCCAAAATGGATTAGATTTTTCATTCTTGAAAAAGTTTCCTAAATTGAATAAAGGAAGGAGCACTAAAGGATAAAAGACAAGCACACTATCTTTTATTATATCTATGTAACTTTTAGAGGTAGAGAGGTCTTTTGCCAGAAAAAAAGGAAGCCTATCTCCTATCTCCTCTTGAAGAAGGGGTAGACTCCTCAAATAGGAGTGCTTGCCACACATATATATTTTATATATGTGGCCGAACGTGGGTCTTCTTAAATGAAAGAAAAGAGGAGCTATCACACAAGCCTTGAACAAGATCAAGAAGAAACTGTCATATGCAAGAGAAAATGACGAATGTGCTAAGTTCTATTTTGGGCATACATAGAGGGCTTGAACGCTTGAAAGATTTTGTACTGTGAGTTTACATCAATTGAATTGTTTATTTATAAACACTTTGAATTGGGCTTAAATTTAGGTGTGAAAAACACTTAAACGTATGAGTGATTGTAAAGTCTAATTATCCGATTATATTGGATTATTTACTTATGGCTTTTCCCATAAATGTAAGTACCGATACTCGGACCGAACCATGAAAATATCCGGTATCCTTATTATTCCTCATTTATTTTTTTGATGATTTCGTATTAATTTAATTTGCAAGATCCTATTGTTTCCACGTATTATGTTTCGATAAGTGCTTAGTTCTTTTGATGTTTAAAAATCCAGTATTGACTTGGGCTTTTTGTTCAATGAGGAAAGAGAGAATTTGAGGTCTCACCAGTCAACATGAGTAAGGCCCTGAGGCCCTAAAAGGTGAAAATTTTGATTCTCGAAGGCCATGATCTCACAGGTTCAATTTAGACTTCTCCTTTGTATCCCCTGAAAGCGAAAGCTGCTCAGAATCGAACCACTCCATAAGGCAGTTAGTAAATATGATAATGGCTAACATCACATGCATAACTGTGCATCCATATTCGTACTCGACTCCCTTCACCGTAATTAAATATATGCACTACAAGAAGGATCAACCGCGTATCTTTTTCATCAACACATGCAACTATTTTGAAGCTGCCTCATAAAGTTTTAAGTTCCGTCCAATTATTATGCATCAAGGACCTTCTTTTTCCTTCAATTGTCACTAAAAATGTACCTACGAAAGAGGTTTGGGAGGGAGTTCAGCTGGCCCAAATGATTCGGAAAAATCTTCCCTTTTCAGATTATGCCCTAATCTACATCCTATCAACGTCCACTTATCCCAAAAAGATTGAGCAGATTATTTTGCAACAAGAATCTGAAAAGATACTGAGGAAGAAAAAAAGTAGGAGTTTGGTAATATAAAAGATCCTCCCATACACCCCCCCCCCCCAAAGCTACCCCCAAAGCTATGGTTCTTCGTGAAGAAAATTCAAATTATTCCAAGGAGAGAATTGGCATTGGATTGTTTGGAATGAATTGTAATGACATCCAATTCATTCCAAACAATCTCACAATCAACGCACATACGGCAATGCGGCAATAGATTAGAATTCAATTAAATGGATGGAAGCCGGTCGTGAGAAGTGGACCGACCCGATCAAGCTTGAGTTTTTCTAACTTGGCTTAAGTTGATATGAATTTTTTATTAGATGTATCTACGCTCTTTTACTAGATGGATTGCTAGGTCACAGCTTAAAGTGGATTTTGTATAGCAATGACCATGTGTCCCGAGACAATCCCATTTTTAAACATTGGAAATGTGTTTCGACCAAGAACAAAACATAAAAATAAAATAAAAATAGAAATGTGGTTTTGAACATTGGCCTCATCTTTTGGGCCTTGTAATATAGTGATGACCAAGCAGGTAGATAGAGATCCCAAGGAAAAGGAAAGATAAACAAAACATGATGACCTCCAAATTCAAAAACAAATCCAGCATCCCATATCTTTTCAATCAAAACTAACGCACATCTCTTCGTTGGCTTATACAAACTTTTTTTTTAAAAAAAATTTCAAATTCAACTCACAGTGTGCTTCTTATTGTTGTCAATGTTGAAATAGTTTATTATCATAAAAGAGGTGTATTTGGGTGAAGAGAAGATGTGACTCTTGATCAAAAGAAGACATTACTCTTGGTAACTAAAAAGGTGACTCTTTGCCCTAAAAGAAAGTTATCTATAGCTAGTAGTTATGAAAACAAGTTATTCTTAACATGAAGAGTGGTGATGATTGTTGTGACCTAACCTTCTCGCGGGGGAGGGAGTTGTTAGGTTTAAGAGCATTGTCAACTTCATGCCAAATACCTCACGCAACATCAGCCGTTCACAATTTTGATCAATTAAGCTTTTGCAAATTTTAACAAAAGAGTCGTCACTAGCCCTTAGAAACCAAGTAAGATACGGGAGAATATCTTATTATGGGAGTTTATTACATTAACCCTGATAATAATGCCCTTTCGGTGCCTAACCTAATCATAAGCTAGTTAATGCCATAGCAACTTATTCAAAAAAGTCTAAGGTTTATCGTAACCATTCTAAAGCAGGAAAATAATACCCAAAAAATTGAACTACACAATCAATTATAATCATGAAAGAAAGCACACAAGCATCCTAATGTTGTCTCTAAAAAACAGGACACCGCAATATTGTAAAGCCTTAAAAGCTTGTCCTATTTTTGGGTTTCAATTTGTAGGACTTTTTTTTAAAAAATTTTTGAATTTTTTTATAATTTTTATTTTCTGGGTTTTCTTTTTTTAATGATTTTCTGAATTTTCTAAATTTTCATGAATTTTCTGATTTTTCACTTAATGTTTTTCCGAATTTTCTAATTTTTTCAAATATTTTTTGAATTTTTAAAATTTCTAATTTATTATCATTATTATATTCAGGGAATGGATTCGGAATGGGTTTACCCAATCCAAACCGTTGAACCGCCCTAAACCCATATCTTAACCATTCGAATAATCTATTTTTTATTAGCTTTATTTTTCACAAAATATTTATAATAATCACAACTGTTCATAAGTGTTCTCTTTTTTTTTTTTTTTCTTTTCATACATGTAACTTTAACACATTCAAGGTGAAATTCCAAAAGAGAATTAAGTAATTGCTAAACTCAATTGCTTTAATGTATATCTTGGAGATATATTTATTCTAAATCCAGCAGCAATAATAATGAGGCCAAATAATACCGGTGATCTTTATTACGTATCAAATGCATCAATGATCTACTACTACTTCTCTATCTACATTAGCAATCAAATTTCCCTAACAATTACCACATTAGCCAAGCATATCACGCACCAGAAAACATCCATAGACAAGACCTGTAGAAGGTACATGCACACTCAAGTAGGCACGCAAACACATGTTGCGTCAACATTACTCTTCCTTTTTATTTATCATTATTCTACATGTATATAATCTACATGCACATTCAAGCAAGCACGCAAAAATACATGTCGCGTCAATGCTACTATTCCTTTTTATTTATCATTATTTTGCATGAATACAATCTACATGAATGAATTCATCAGGTTAATTAATTGAATAGCATCGATAAAAATATTAGTACCACATCGATTCAAAAGTAAAAGTTCGTACAATTTGTTATTCATATGTTTTTTAGAATTACCTCCTCATTGAGGTCGAGGTGAGTCCTAGATCACAAATTTAGGGCTCACTCAACCTTAGATTCAGAAATTGACATCCAAGTTTTGCCAGCTGAGCTCGATCTTGATGATGGAGGAGTGAAACGGCGGTGGGGTGGTGGATTGAGACGATGGTGAGGTGGTGGTTGTGGGGTGTTGTCCCCTCAAAGTAAAAGGGAAGAAGAAGTAAAAGTAAAGGAAAAAGAAAAAAAGAAGAGAGGGGCACAGAAGGAAGGAGAAGAAAAATTAAAGGAAAAAGGAAGAGAGGGGGAGAGAGGGAAGAAGAGGGGCAGAGAAGAAAGAACAAGAAAAATTAAAGGAATAAGGAAGAGAGGGGGAGAGAGAGGCGACGCCATTAGATGAGGGAGGTTTCTGGCACGTGGGGTCATTGGCGACACGTGTCGCCCGGTAAGTGAGGTGAGATTTTGACACATTGAAATCCCATCTCATATTGAAAAAGTATTAGCTATATTTAATATGCTAAGTAGGATATGTAACAAATCACTCAGAATCCGACACGCAGCAACGTAGCCCACCAAAATTTTGTCTCTTTCTCCCCTCTCTCACGTGCTCTGCTCTCCATCTTTCCAACCCTACATCCAATCCTCTCCCCTCTCTCCTCTCTCTAAAACCTTTGCTCATGTTCTGACACGCCATCTTCGATTCATCTCTCCTTCGAGCTCGATTCTGTGATCTCTGCCCGCACCCCATCCATCCCTCACCTCCTTGACCCTCGAGCCTTCTCCACCTTCTCTGCAATCGCAACCGGCGACCTTGACAACGGCGAAAGAAGCACTCCCGAATCTCGCAGTCAATTCAGGAGCTGCTGCGGTTGGTTTATAAGCCGAAAACCAGCTCGACCCGGCAGTGCAACAAAATCAATTAGTACTCGCACGTCGTCGGCGAGGATGACAGGTTCTACATCTTGTACGACAAGTCCAACGCACTGATCGTAATTCCGGAGTCCCCGAAGGTTACCTCGGGAAGTTGTCGCCTAAGACGGATTAGAGGTGGTGGCGGTGACGTCGAAATAGAGAGAGCAAAGCTAGTCATGAGTTGGATATGAGTGCGTTAGAGAGAGGGGAGGGAGACAGAATCTTGGTGGCCCTCGATTGCCACGTGTCGACTCCTGGGTTATTTTTTTAACATATCCTACTTGCCATATAAAAAAACAGCTCATATTTTCTCATATTTATTCGTCGCGACTCAATCGGGTCTTTGTCACGTCTTTGTCAAGTCAAACGCAAGTCTTCCTTTGCATGAATATTTTACAGGGATCTGGGAAAACGCAGTTGTTTCACACGTCTCCTTTGGGCGAGTCGTCGGCCAAAGTCTTAGTTTAAGGCGTATTCGCTAAACTCTGAATGGGACAAGGCACAGCCAGTTTTGTCCCCATTTCTCTTCTCTCCTCGTTGGAGGCAGAAGAGAGCAAAACAACTTGAGTATCCCAGGCAAGAATGTCCTTCATTTACTTAGAATAAAAGGTTTTGCAATAATTTTTTCTGGATCGGATTGGCTCATGATTGGTTCATTATTTTCTGATTTGTGTATTTAGGAGGACTACATCCGATTGCAATTATTTATTCCTTACTTGTTTAAATTATATCTCGAGTTTGAAATTTCATGAATAAATTAGAAAAATTTTGATGGAGAAAATAGGAAATAAATTCCTATTCCCTTCGGTTGAAATTTCCTCAGAAAAATGACAGAGGGAAGTTTTCTTTTTAAGTATCATTGGCCAAAACTTTCATTATTGGGGCTCACATTCTTTTATAGAGAAAATTCTAAATAAGTACTTGAAGTACCCTTATTTTCTTAAATATAGACTTGAAATAAACCTTATTTTAAATAAAGATTTGAAGTGGACATTATCTTAAATAAGAGCTTGAAGTGCCATGTCAATCTCAAAGAAAGGCCTAGCCTCACCAAATGATCAAGGGTATTTTTGTTATTTACTTTTTTTTCTTTCTTTTTTTTTTTCTTTTTTTCTATTTTTTTCCATAAAAAATCTCAAAAAATAAAAATTAAGTTAAAAATCAAAAAAAAACACACACACACACACACAAACAAATAATATTTTAAAAAAAAAAAAAGGTAGGTGGGCCGGCTCTCTTGCATTTGGTTGCTACGCCGTCGCTGGTGAGGCGGTGGCTAAAGGCAGGAGAGCTAGCCCTCCCACCTGTTTCTTTTTATTTTATTTTTTGTGTGTGTGTTTTTTTTTAGTTTTAACTTTATTTTTCTTTTTTGAGTTTTTTATGGAAGAAAAAATAGAAAAAAGGAAAAAGAGAAAGGAAAAAAAAAAAGAGACAGTAAATGATGGAAATGCCCTCAATCATTTGGTTAGGTTAGACTTTTTTTAGACTAATATGACACTTTAAGCTCTTATTTAAAATAAAATTTATTTCAAGCTCTTATTTGAGATAATGATGGCACTCTAAAAACTTATTTAAAACAATATTCACTTCAGGTCATTATTTTTTAAAAAAAAAACGATGGTACTTTAGGCCCTAATTTGAAATTGTCTTTGTCCCTAACATGTAAAATCTTTTACCACCTTTGTCGTGGATTTCCATGGTGGGAAGGATGGTGACCAAGAAAGCAATGTGGTTTTTCTTGGGTTTTGTTTCGACAAACAAGAATACGTGCATAGGTAGAATAGAATCAAAGTTTTATTCGTAGAAGAAGGAAAAACGTCCATACATGTATTTCCTTAATATTGTTCATGCATTTTAGTAAAAGCACATAGGAGTAATAAAGAGGTTAATCATATTATCCTTGTACCGTGTTCAAAAATTTGGTTGTGATGTTCTTTAGATTCTAATCACAAACATCTAATGTCCTCGTAGCATGGTTCTGACGTTATTCAGATTCTGACTACGAACATCTGGTCTACTGGTAACACTAATTCCGACATTCTTATGATGTGTTTGGATTCAAAACGCAAACGCCTGGCATCTTCGTAATGTTGGTTTTGACATTCTTCAGATCCAAGCCACAAACATTTGATCTCCTTGTAACGCGGGTTCTGACGTTCTTCAAATCCAACCCCACAAGTGTTGAGGCTCTAGTTCAGACACACGATTAGTCTTGCATCAAATAGTAGAGAGAAATTGAGAGAGCTTACCATGATAATCATGCTAGTAATTGCTCTCGTGTCTGATTATTTGATTGATTACTATGATCTCCTCAATCATTGATCATTTTATGATAGCTCTCTCAATAACCTTTTTATAACCAATCCCATATCTCATTGAAATTGGGTCATTGACTCTAAAACCATTTTAGATAATTAATTCGATCATAACATTTGAAGGATGTAAATTCTAATACCATTTCAAACACTAATTTGGGCATTAGTTCTGTAACTAGAACAAAGTATTATTCCAAGCATTAATTTGTAACCGTTACAAGTCTTTATTTTGGACATTAACTTTGTAATTGTTACAAAACTTTAATTTGACCGTTACACCTAAAACAAAACATTAATTATTTTGAGATCATTTCAAATCATTAAGGCCCTGTTTGGTAACCGATTAAATAGTAAAAAATTATATTTTTTTGTCCCCGGAAGTAATTTTGGAACAAAATTGTATTTGATAAAATTTTTGTTTTGAGGAATAAATTTTTATGTTTTTGTTCCTAGAAGTCGATGTGGAACAGAATCAAGAATAAAAAAAGAAATTTTGATTTTTGTTCTTGAAAACAATTCTAGAATCAAGCCTATATTTTATCTTTTTATTTTCCTTTTTCTTGTTCTTCTTCCCTTTTCTTCTTCTATATCTAGCGCCACCGCCACCGCCGTTTGCTGCCCACTTCGCCGTTTGCCATCCGCCACCCACCGCCGCCAGTTGCCGGCAACCGGTCCGGCGAGCTTGCCAGAGGCAATCCTAACCACTGGCGAGGCCGAGGCTCGGCCGACAAGGGCCGGCGATGCTCCAATGAGGTCACCAGCCACTTGAAGAAGAATAATAGGAGAAAGAAAAAAAAAAAGAAAAGGAAAAGGAAAAAAGTAATAAAATTATTTAAAAATTAAAAGAAAATGATTTGGAGTATAAATTTTGAACACAAGATCAAACGCAATTTATTCATTACAGGAATTGAAATTTTGGATAATTATCAAACGGTTTAAAATCTTTAGAAATTGTTAGGGAATAAAATAAAAAATATTTATTTTTTATCATAAATTATTCACGGGAATGAAAGCGTTACCAAATGCGCCCTTATTGCTCCTCCATCTTCCTTATGGCACAAGTTTTTGGACCATGCATAAGGACAACGACACACACATATATATTCTTTGAACAAGTGTCTTCTTCATCGAGTTGTATAATCCTCTCGACTTGCGCCCTTATTGCTCCTTCGTCTTCCTTATGGCACAAGTTTTTGGACCATGAATAAGGACAACGACACACACATATATTCTTTGAACGAGTGTCTTCTTCATCGACTTGTATAATCCTCTCAACTTTCTTGTGGATTTATATGGAGGTGCCTTTCATGGTGGAAGATGGTGATCGTGAAAGCGATGTGGTGCTGTCAGCGACCAATGCCGTGCCTTTGGATTGTTGCTCAGTTGTCATTTCTGTACTAACTTCTTCTTTTTATCTTTTTTAAACTATTACATGCTTATTAGTAGATACTCAGTTGCCTATTAAGTTGAATCGGTGTAATGCAACAAGTGGAGTTCGGATCCAAGGTCATAGATAAAAGAATAAAGATAGTAAAAAGACTAGCATTTCCCATCTTTAGAAGTGTAAAAGCGTTTTGGTTGTCTACTCGCTATAAGATGCCAGGATGGAACTCTTCACCAAGAATCTTCAAGACTCCACATGAGCAATCTGCCTTCTACCATAATTAAAATTGTGAAACTTACTTTAGTGCGTGAAAGTTGACATGAATTATCATGTTACAAAATATGATAATATTCATTGTGTTGAGAGTATTTTAGAGATACTTTCCTAAGACTACTTAATTTTTTTTTGGATCAAAAAGAACTTTTTTTTTTTTCATTTATGAAGCAATACTGGAAGAACATAATTGAAAAGTATTTAAACATAACAAATCCCAAATACTACATTTAGTCGTTTAGAATTATAATCAAGATTGGATTGAATAAGATAGGATATAAAATTCCTAGATTTTACTATATTACCATTGTTGATGAATTGCAATAATAAAGCCGGATATTTTCATGTCCTATCTTATCCATTATAAGGTATTTACGACTTATTAGTGTAAAATAAACATGACAATTCAAAAATGGAGATTGTAAAAATATCTCGTAATTCACTGTCAAATTTAGTAAGAGAGAAAATACGATTGTTCACTTTTGCAATTACAAAAATATACTACTTTGACTTTGTCGTTACTTTCATGAAACTTCAACATGAATAACAAAGTTATGAAAGGAGAAGGAGTTTCCACTCTCTTGCTGCTTTGGTGAACTTCTTGACATGAATTAGAGAGCTATGAAGGAGAAGCTTCAACTTTCTCACCGTTCTTGTGGAGCTTTGACGTGAACTAATAAACTATACATGAGTTGTGAAATTTCGATATGAACCAAAGATATAGAAGAGAAGAAGAGGGAGATGGTGTTTTTTTTTTTGAGAAATTCCATTGCCTCTCATTCTTCAAGAATTAGAACGATCATTTTCAAATTTTAATTTGTTCATTTAAAATATGGATTCTTCTACTTCATTTTTGTTCATTATTTTTCCATATATATATTAAAATAATTCTCTTCCATCATTTGTTAAAATTTTTTATTACGATTATTCTGATAATACATGATGATATATATATACTAAATATATATACAAAATATATATTATAGAGTAGAAAAAGTTTCAAATATATAAATAATAATAGGAATTAATGAAAACCAAATTATTTTATTGGTCATTTTATTTTTTTAACATTAGAATTCAAATAACATTTATATTTTATTTTTATTATTTTAGTTTATTACTTAAGAAGTTTGTTATTTGAGAAAGATAACTTTTATATGATGAATATTAAAAAACATATCCATTTATCCTGGCTCATCCTTTAGATAATTTTATCTAGATTATATCACTTTATATCCGACTTTATCCTCTTTTGGGGAGGAACCAAATACAAAGTAAGATAAATATTATCCTATCCCGACCTTAAAAGGAAGGGACGCTTTCGCAATCTAATCGCAACTTAGTTGGCTTGAAAGACTACTGTAACTCCTTTTAGCTGGGCCAGATAATTGCTGAATTCACCAAACAGATTCTGGACAGCCCAAGGGCTGTATCCGGGATCGTGACTGGGATGTCTAATTTTGTTTTTTGTTTTTTTTAACAGCACTGGGATGTCCAATTCACGTAAGTGTTTCTCCGTATACTTTCTGGATGCAAGAGGTTGACCACATCCGAGACAGTTAATTTATCATTCATTTTGGTATGACTGTTGCGGCTGTTCTCCTCTCATTAATTTCTTGACTCGATCGTTTACGGTTTTATCACTCGGTAGACACGAATGTCTCTTCTTCTTTTAATTTCCAGCTTAAGTCCGTGCTTTCCATCTAAATTTCTCGACCGCTTGGGGACATCAATGGGGAATGCGTCGTCCATGCTGACCCAATATGATATTGAAGAAGTTCAAGACCACTATAAAAATCTTTGTGAGTTTCTAGTTCTACTATGGTTCAAATTGCACCTTGGAACCAAAATCATCACTGCGGATGAAGCAAAGGGACATATGGACTATGATTGATGAGGTGAAAACAACTCTTGCACAAACCTGGGGCATAACCATGTATTCTCTAATGTGCCCTCAGGATCAAATCCTACACAGGAAGCATGATACCTATTTCGATGCAAGTCGAAGATCGCTTGCGGCTTGCGCGAACTGAATTTTTCTCGCCTAAAAAGAGGGGCCAAAATGAAGGAAAAAGAAACTCGTTTTTGTTTTGTTTTGTTTGTTTTTTTTTTTTTTGCTTTTATTTCCCTTTCTCGATATTTTGGCTGTAATAAAATTTCAAAATACAGAAAAAAAAAAGTCTTCTTCTTCTTTTTTCACATTTACGGCTTATGGTTCTGCTAAAAAAAAATAATTTTCGTAAAATTTTGTTTCAAAATTTCAAAAAATTAAAAGTTTCAAGTATTTCCAATGAAATAAGAGTTAATATAAGAATTCCAAAAAATCTACAAAAAGCTAAAAAGTAAATGTATATGCCTCGTGATATTTATAACTCACTCTTTGCGATATTATGACTTTCATGATATTCATTTTTATTGATAAAACTGATAAAGATAAATGGTTTTACAATGTATAAAAATCGGCACATGGAATATGACATCTTTTTGGACAGCTTTTTAAATTTGATACATCTTGTTTTCAAATTGTACAGGAAAGGTAATGACTTAGAGAATTATCCGATCCTTTTTCTTCTTGTTTCATTTCCATAAACTCTCTCAACATCTCTAAAGTGGCGGTTATTAAATTAGAGGAGAGGAAAAAAAATTCAAATTAGTTGCAAAACTTCCTAAATTTATATGTTGGCATCATTATATACTTTCCGTTTGAGATTTGTGCCGTTTTAACAAACTTATTTCTTATGAGAGTTAATCACTTGATTTGCATCTCCAAAAATGTCAAGAAAATGAACTTTTCATTTGGTGAGAAAAGCACCCACCGTGGTCGCCCAACCTTTCTTATATTTCCAAACTGGATCCGACTAGTCTAGCATGCATCATGACAATTTCGCAAAGGGGTCGAAGGCTTTGTCTACTCCCAACCACAACAAATGGCAGATAACATTGCTTCAATCTCCAAACTGAAAAACGACAAGAGGACTGACTCTTTCCCACACACACAGACAAACAAACTGAAAGCACACCTGTCACTTCCAAACATATGAAATGCAGTAAAAAGAAAATGCGCCACACAACAGGTCCAGGCAACATCAATCCGCACATAAACAATTCAGCACACGGAGAGCAACACAACTGTGTATTCAATGACTTGGGCAAGTTCAATCACGTCATCAGATCCAAGCGCATAAGCGACGAGAACTAACAGTCCAACGATACCGCCAATACTAATACTCGTACTTGTAAACTTCGGACTCCAGCTCCAGGTCCGGCTTCCACCATTCGCTAATTTTATGCGCCCTCAGGAAACACTTCGGCGGCTTTGAATTGATCGATAGATTTGCCGATGGGATGAGGTGCAAAGGCTCTGCCTGCGTCCCATTCTCGCTCATGAACAGCAATGTCACAGAATAACGACTAGCAATCTTGTGGATACCTTCCAATCTGAACTTTCGCATCCACTTTCCGTGCTCGAAATAGCCAATGTATCCCGAACAGACGCAATCAGCCTTGTTGACAAACAGCTGAGGAACCCAAGGGGACAAAGCCGCAAAAGAATCGGCCGATTGTTTCAGCTGTTCCGGAGACTGTTTAGCTAGCGCCGCTGCAGCACATAACCCGCTTTCGGCTAACCGGAAAGCCCGCTTCCAGATCTTGCTCTTGATCTTCTCGATCGGAACAGATGCATAAGGCGGGTTGAAGAGGAAAGACTCGAGATAATATATCCCTTTTTGGCCATGTTCTTTCCAGCTTCCAGAGCAATGGCAGACCCCAGGGAGTGGCCAGCTAACCAGACCACCTTAGAATTGCCGGCGGCTGCAACCAAGTCTTCTACCGCCTGCACGGCAGTCTTGCAGCGAGACGAGGAGTGAAGCTCATTCCTTAAAAACTGAACATCCAGCTCAATATCTCGAAAGAACGATTCTTTCGTGAACAAAGTGCCTCGGAAGGCGACCACGAAACACGGTCCATCTGCTGAGTGGTTACATGAGGATGGCAGAGGCTTATACTCGAAGATGGCACCGAAGATAGAAGAGTCAGCCCCATCTACGAGTATGCGCTTCAACTGAAAAGCGAAAGTTTCCCACCAAGGAGGTGCAAGAGCCTGGGAACCTCCACGTTTCCCCCGGCGGTCCCGCTCTAAGACATAGGCACCTTTAACCAAAGAAGCAACAACCGACCTCCTATGATCTGCATTTTTCCTATGTTAGAAGTCCAAAGAAATGTTAGTGTCGTCGGCATGTTTGCTGATAAAGAAACTCTATAGCTAGACTAAGCTAAATACCCGTATCATCGCTACACGCGAAAAGAAGAAAACGAAACATCGGACTCGAGAGAAGTTTAAAATGCCATATTTTCGAAAAAGCTTCTCATGCGGTCTGAACTCGGTGCCGAACGAAAAGTTGGCACTCCACACGTGGCTGCTTCTGTCCCAAAACTTCGAACCGGTTGTGTCCATGAACCAAATAGAGTGTTATATCACTGGGAAAATTGTCCAAAAAGTTCTAAACCTATTGCACTTTTGCTAATTTAGTCTTAAGCTTTTTAATTTTACCAATTCAGTTATAAATTTTTTTACTTCTTGCAAATTCAATCCATCTAGCCAATTTTGGCCGAAAAATACTAACGTGGACAATTTTAATGATATTTTAATATTTTTTTGAATTTTTAATATTTTTTTTGTTTTTTCCTTTTCTTTTTTTTTTTTTTTTTATTTTCTTTTTAGCTTTCTTTGCCTTTTCCAGTGGTTGGCCACCAGCCACAGCCAGCCGGCTAACCTCGCCCGCACAGGCGACGACGACGTTGGGCGAGGCCACCTTGGCTTGGGTGAGGGTCGGCCTCACTAGAAGGGAAGCCCTCGCCGAGGCTTGCCCTCACCCAGGTGAGTGTCAACCAGCCAAGGGAGAGGGCCGGCCTCACCAGATCTGGTCTAGGCGAGGCCGACACTCGCTTGGGAGAGGGCTACCCTTGGCGAGGGCTCCCCTTGCCAGATTTGGCGAGGCCGGCCCTCACCTAGGCCAGGGTGGCCTTGCCCGGCATTGCCATCCCTCGGTCGATGCCCAGCGAGGCCTCCCTAGCCTAGGCGAGGGTTGGCCTCACCCAGGCGTGGACAACCCTTGTTGGGTTGTGCTTGGGCGAGGGCTCCCCTTGCTATGGCTCCTTCTCGCCTGGCCGAGCCTTGCCTATGGCGGGCGAGGCCAACCGTCGCTTGTGGCTAGTGGTTAGCCACCGGAAAAGGCAAAGAAAGCCAAAAATAAAAGAAAGAAAAGAATAAAAGGGAAAAAACAGAAAAAAAAATAATTCAAAAAAATATTAAAATATTATTAAAAATTGTAAAATGTCAACGTTGTCGGTCCTATGTGGCATTCATGCTGCATCCATGTTAGCATTTTCCAACCAAAATTAGCCGAATGGACTAAATCGACAAGAAGTGAAAAAGTTTATGACTAAATTAGTAAAGTTAAAATGTTTATGATTGAATTGGCAAAAATGCAATAAATTTATGATTTTTTGGACAATTGTCCCGTTATATCACCTCGCAACCGCTGAGGACAAAGTTATAACATGTGGTGCATGTTGCGGGCAAATCAACACTTGGCAATGACAGCTTATGACATATTAAAGGTCACGTGTCTAGTAAAACTCCTTTTTGGCCTAGTATCGAGAAAAACTCTATGATGAAGTAATCGGAGATAAGCGTCCAAGGGGGGAGGCAAGTGCTCGTGGCCCATAAGGGAAGTTCGCCCGTTGAGAAACAAACTAACTACCGAAGTAAATGGAAACTACACCATAGATGCACCTTCTCAGTCCGGTTTTTTTCATTTTTTTTTTTTTTTTTTTTTGACGAGAGGTTTTTTCCATGTTAAGTTATGGAAAAGTTGGACAGCTAGGACAGTGCTGAGTTCTTTGCATGTTTAAAAAGTCCAGTATCACACGGTAACTAGCTATCGCCAAATAATTGAGACAAAGGTGAAGGGAACTTAAAAGGCATGACTTGGGCCTTTCGTTCAATGAGGAAAGAGAGAATTTGAGGTCTTACCAGTCAATGCGAGTACGGGCGCGAGGCCCCGAACGGTGAAAATCTTGATTCTTGAAGGCCATGATCTTGCGGTGAAAATGTTGATTCTTGAAGGCCATGATCTCATAGGTTCAATCAAGACTTCTCATTTGTAACCTTGAAAGCAAAAGCTACTCAGAATATGAAAAATATCAAAATGTTCTAAACCTATTACATTGGTACTAATTCAGTCATGAATTTTTCAATTAGATCAAGGGAAAATTCCAAAATATGACCCGAAATACCATTTTTTCAAATAAGGGTCGAAATGAACATTGTTTTCAAATAGAGGCGCGAAAAGTCATCACTTTCTCAAATAAGGGCCGAAGTGAATGTTGTTTGAATGAAGGCCAAAAGTGATTATGTTTGTTTTGAATAAGGACCGACTTTTCAGCGATTAAGGGTACTTTTGTCTTTTGCCATTTTCCGCTTTTTTTTTCTTTCCTCTTTTATTTTTGGTTCTTCTTCTTCCTCTTCGCAGTGGCTGGTCGACAATAGGTGAGGTGGGGTCCATATTTTGAAACAACCAAAGTCACTTTAGGTTCTTATTTGAAACAAAAAGTCCACTTGGTCTTTTTGAAATTTTCCCAGAAAAAAAAAAGAAAGAAAAAAATGCAGAAAAAGGAAAAAGACAAAAATACCCTTGATCACCAAAAAGTCAGGTCCTTATTTAAAACAAACATAATCACTTTAGGTCCTTATTTGAAACAACATCAACTTCAGACCCTTATTTGATAAAGTGATAGCACTTTGGGTCCCTATTAAAACAATGTTTCTTGCACTTTATTTTGAAAAAGAGAAGACTTCTTGGTCCCATTTTGAAATTTTCCTTAGATCAATTTAGTCTTAAACCGTTTCATATTGGTACCAATTCAATCCATATAGCTAGTTTTGGCTGGTTGACACTGACATGGACATCAACCGGTGGTTGAACGATAATGTGGCAATTTTTAATAATTTTTTTTTCAATTTTTTATTAATTTTGTCCTTTTCTTTTTCTTTTTTCCCTTTTCCTTCTCGTTGGTCATGGGACAGTATAGTTCAAGGAGGAAGAAGAAAAAAAGAAAAAAAAAAAAGAAAAGGAAAAAATTAATAAAAATTCGAATATATATTTATAATTTGCCACTTCATCATCCGACCCGCATCCACGTTAGTGTCGGTCACCCAAAATTGACCGGATGAACTAAAAAAAATTATGAGTGAATTAATTTAATTGAAAATTTTATGACTAACTTGGTACGATACAATAGGTTTAGAACTTTTTTAGTACTTTTTTTCGCTCATAATCGAACCATTCCATATGGCAGTTAGTAAATGACGTGCATAACTATGCATCCATATTCATACTCGGCTTGCTTCACTATAATTAAATCTATGTACTACAAGAAGAATCAACTATGTATTTTTACGGGAGAATTACAAAAAAAATTCTAAACCTATTGCAATTGTTCCAATTCAGTCATAAACTTTTTTTTTTTAGCTAATTTAGTTCTAAACCTTTTACAATTGTGTTAGTTTAGTCCATCCAATCAAAATTGGCCGGCCGGCACTGACGCAAATGCTGGCCGTCCAACGAAAGCTGACATGGCAATTATTAAATATTTTTAATATTTTTTGAATTTTAAAATAATTTTAAATAATTTTTGAATTTTTAAATTCTTTTTTCACTTTCTCTTTCCTCTGGCCGGCAAGGCCAACCTCATCGGCCAATGGTAAGGCCGTTGTCACCAGATTTGGCGAGGAGCCTCGCTGGCCGAGCCTCGCTTTGGCTAGCAGGGCCTCGCTTTGGCTAGTAGGGCCTCGCCAAGGCGAGGGTCCACCTCGCCAGATTTGGGGCCGGCGACCTCCTCGAGGTTGGGCGGGGCTAAGCCTCGCCCAGCGACAGCAAGGCCAGCCTCGCTAAATTTGGCAACAGTAACCTCCCCGAGGCTGGGCGGGGTTGAGCCTTGCCTAGCGACTATGGGGCTAGCCTCACCGGCCCTCGCCTCTGGTTGGCATCGACCGGCCAGAGGAAAGAGGAAGTGAAAAAAGGAAAAAAAAATTTAAAATTTCGAAACAAAAATATTAAAAATTGTCATGTCAGCTTTCGCCAAACGGCCAATGTCCATGTCAGCGCTGGCCAGCCAATTTTGGCCGGATAGATTAAACTGTCACAATTGTAAAATGTTTATGACTAAATTGACTAAAAAAAAAGTTTAGGACTGAATTGGCACAATTGCAATAGGTTAAAGACTTTTTTTATAATTCTCCCGTATCTTTTTCATCAACAAATGCAACTATTTAAAGTTGGCTTGTGAAGTTTTGAGTTCCGACGAATTATTATGCATCGGGGACCTTCTTTTTTCTTTAATACCCCCTAAAAGTGTACCTACAAAAAAGGTTCAGGAGGAAGTTCAGCTGGCCCAGATGATTCGGAAAAATCTTCCCTCTTTAGATTATGTCCTAATCTATATCCTATCCACTTCCACTTATCCCAGAAAGATCGAGCAGAGTATCACGCAACAAGGATCCAAAGAGACATCGAGGAAGAAAAAAAAGTGGAAATTTGGTAATATAAAAGATCCTCCCATCCCCCCAAGCTATTATTCTTCTTGAAGAAAATTCAAATTACACTAAGAGAACTAGCGTGGGATTATTTGTAATGACATCCAATTCATTCCAAACAATCTCACAATCAATGCACACGGCAATGCGACAATAGATTAGAATTTAACTAAATGGATGGAAGCGGTTCATGAGAAGTGGACCAACCCAATCAAGCTTGAGTTTTTCTAACTTGGCTTAAGTTGATACGGATTTTTTATAAGACGTATATGCGTTCTTTTACCAGACATTGGAACAACCACGTGTATAGCAACGACCACGTGTCCTTGAGATAATCCCATTTTTAGACATTGGAAATGAGTTTCGACCAAAAAAAAAAAAAAAAACATTAGAGATGTGGTTTTGAACATTGGTCTTGTCTTTTGTGCCTTGTAATATAGATGACCAAGCAAGTAGACAGAGATCCCGATGAAAAGGGAAGATAAACAAAGCGTGATGACCTCCAAATTCAAAAACAAATCCAGCATACCATGTCTTTTCAATGAAAAGTAACGCCCATTTCTTCGTTGGCTTATATCGACTTTTTTTCTTTTTACTTTCAAATTCAACCATAGCGTGCTTCTTATTTTTGTCATTACTGATTGTCATCATAAAAGAGCTATCTCTTAATTAAGAGAAGATGTGACATAAAAAAAAATGTGACTCTTGACGATAAAAAGAGATGACTTTTCACCCTAAAAAAAAGTTATGGGTAGTTTAGTAGTTATGAAAACAAGTTATTCTTGATATGAAAAGTGATGATGGTTGAGAATAAAATACTTATTTTCAAGAGCTATGTTGATTAGTTGTCTATGGATAGAGATCAATTTACATATTATTTATAATAACCTCAACTATTCATGTATACTTCATCTTTAGAACTCTCTTTTATTTTCTTTTCATACACACAACTTTAACACATTCAAATTAAAAATCCAAAAGAGAATTGGGTAATAGCCGAACTCTACTACTTTTCTATCTACATCAGCAATCAAATTTCCCCAACAATTGCCACATTCGCCAAGCACATCAGCATTAGAATACATGCATAGACAAGACCTAAAGAAGGCACATGCGCACTTAAGCAAGCACGCAAACACACGTCCTGCAGTGCTACTCTTCCTTTTTATTTATTATTATTCTACATGTATACAATCTATATGGATGAATTCGTTAGGTCAAATAATTGAATAGCATAGATAAAAATATCAATATTGCATCGATTCAAAGGTAAAAGTCCGTATCATTTATTATTCATATGTTCTTTAGAATTACCTCATTGTCAAGGTCGAGCTGAGCTCTAAATCACAGATTTAGCGCTCACTCAACCTTAAATCCAGAATCTAATTGCCGGCTGAGCTCGATCTTGACGATGGAGGACTGAAACAGCGGCGAGATGGATTGAGATAGTGGTGGAACGGCGGCGGCAGCGGTGGGGCGTCCGTGTTGGAGTAAAAAGGAATAAGAAGAAAAAAATAAAGGAAAAAGAAAAAAGAAGAGGCGAGGGGAGGGGAGGGGGGATAGAGAGAAAAAGAAAAAATAAATAAAGGGATAAGGAAGAGAGGAGGAGAGAAGGAAGAGAGAGGCGAGACCGTCACGTGAGGGAGACTTCTAGCGTGATGGGCCCCGGGCGACACGGGTGGGATTTTGACACGCCACACTGAAAAAATATTAGCTGTATTTAATGTGCCAAGTAGGATATGTAACAAACCATTCGAGAATCGACACGCGGCAATGTCGCCCACCAAAATTTTATCTCTTCCTCCCTCTCTCGCCCGCTCTGCCCTCCATCTCTGTAACCCCACGCCCAATTCCTCCCCCCAGTCTTCTTCCGCAGTTGCAATCGGCGACCTTGACGACAGTGAAGAAGCACTCCTGAATCTCGCAATCAATTCGGGAGCTGCTGCGGTTGGTTTATAAGCCGGAAGCCTGCTCGACCCCATCAATGCACCAATATCGATCAGTACTTGCGCGTTGTCGGCAAGGACGACAGGTTCGATGTAGTGTACGACAAGTCCGACACACTGATCACAGTTCCGGAGTCCCCGGAGGTCGAATACCTCGGGAAGTTGCCGTCAGAGATGGATCAGAGGCGGTGGCGGTGACGTGGTTCGTCGGACTAGAGAGAGCAAAGCTAGTCATGAGTTGGGCATGAGCGAAAGTTTTAGAGAGAGGGGAAAGATTGGGCGTGGGGTTGCAGACATGGAGAGAGGAACCCGAAATTTGGGTGGCCTCGATTGTCACCTGTCGATTCTGGGTGATTTTTTACTTATCGTACCTGCTATGTTAAATGCGGTCCACATTTTCTATTTACTCGTCGCGACGCGCTTGGGTCTTTGTCACGTCTTGGTCGAGTACAACGCAAGTCTTCCTTTGCATGAATATTCTACTGGGATCTGGGAAAACGCCGTCGTTTGACACGGCTCCTTCGGGCGAGTCGTCGGCCGGAGCCTTAGTTTAAGGCATTTTCGCTAGACTCTGAATGGAACAACGCACGGTCAATTTTGCCCCCATTTCTCTTCTCGCCTCATTGGAGGCTGAAGAGAGCAAAACAACTTGAGTACCCCAGGCAAAAATGTCCTTCATTCACTTAGAATAATAGGTTTTGCAATACTTTTTCTAGATTGGATTAGGTCATTAATGATTAGTTATATTCTGATTTGTGTATTTAAGATGAGTACGTGCAATTGCAATTAATTTTTTCATACTTGTTTAAATTATGTCTCGAGTTTGAGTTCACGAATAAACTAGAAAAGTTTCGATGGGAAATGGCACGTGAAAATAGTAAATAAATTATTGTTTCCTTTGGTTGAGATTTCCTCGGAGAAATCACAGAAGGAAGTTTTATTCTTGAGTATCATCGGCTAAAACTTCAATTATCAAGGCTCACATTCTTTTTATTTTATACTTTATATATAGGGAAAATTCTAAATAATAGTTTGAAATATTATTATTTTCTCAAATAAAGGCTTAGAGTAAATCTTGTTTTAAATAAGAGCCTGAAATATCATCTTTTTTTTTAAAATAAAGACTTGAAGTTAACTTTATTTCAAATAAGAACCTAAAGTGCCATGTCAATCTCAAAAAATGGCTTGATCTTACCAAATGATTGCAAAAACTTCTGTCTTTTACTTTTTACTTTTTACTTTTTTTTTTCTTTTCATAAAAAACTAAAAAAAGAAAAATAAAGTTAAATCTTTAAAAAAAAAACACAAGTAATAATAAAAAAAGGGAAAATTTCAAAATGGGACCCGAAGTACTTCTCTTTTTTCTCAAATAAAGGGTGCGAAGTAAACATTGTTTGAATAGGAACCGAAGTCTTTATCACTTTATCAAATAAGGGTGCGAAGTTGATGTTGTTTCAAATAAGGGCTAAAGTGATTATGTTTGTTTTAAATAAGGACTGACTTTTTGGTGATCAAGGGTATTTTTGTCTTTTTCCTTTTTCTGCATTTTTTTCTTTCTTTTTTTTTTAAGGAAAATTTCAAAAAGGACTCGAAGTGGACTTTGTTTCAAATAAGAACCTAAAGTGACTTTGGTTGTTTAAAAATATGGACCCCACCTCGCCGGTTGTCGACCAGCCACTGGCGAAGAGGAAGAAGAAGAACCAAAAATAAAAGAGGAAAGAAAAAAAGGCGGAAAATGGCAAAAGACAAAAGTACCCTTAATCATTTGAAAAGTGGTCCTTATTTCAAAACAAACATAATCACTTTAGGTCTTCATTTGAAACAACATTCACTTCAGGCCCTTATTTGAGAAAGTGATGGCACTTCAGGTCTCTATTTGAAACAATGTTCATTTCGGACCCTTATTTGAGAAAAAGATGGTATTTCGGGTCATATTTTGGAATTTTCCCTAAAAAAAATAGGCGGATGGGCTGGCTCTCCTACCTATGGACGCTATCCTATCACCGATGGGGCGACAAACCATGGTCAACGGGGTCATCGATGATGGGGCGATGGCCATAGGCGAGAGAGCTAGCCCTCCCCACATTTTTTTAGATTTAACTTTATTTTTATTTTTTATTTTTTATCGAAAAAATAGAAAAATCAAAAAAGGAAAGAAAACAAAAAAAGAGAGTAAATGATGGAAATGCCCTCGATCATTTGGTGAGATCATACCCTTCTTTGAAACTAAAATTACATTAGATGATCGCTGCAAGTGAAAATGGCGGCGGAAGAGAGGAAGGAGGAAGGTCTTGACGGAGAAGATGGCTTGCGCAGAACGAATTTCCTCGCCTGAAAAGGGGGCCATAACGAAGGGGAATAAAGAAATTCATTTTCATTTTTCTTTTATTTTCCTTTCTCGATATTTTAGCTGTAATAAAATTGCAAAATACAGAAAAAAGGTTATTTTCACATTTACGACATATGGTTCTGCTAAAAAATAATAATTTTCATAAAATTTTGTTTCAAAAATTTATGAAAATATTAAAAGTTTCAAATATTTCCAATTAAATAAGAGTAATTCCAAAAAATTTACGAAAAGCTAAAAAGTAAAAGTAAATGCCTGGAGTGATATTCATAGCTCACTTTTTTGCGATATTATGACTTTCATAATATTCCTATTTATTAATAGAAAGCAATTAAGATAAATGGTTTTATAATGTATAAAAATCGGCACACAGAATATGACATCTTTTTGGATAGCTTTTTAAATTTGAACGAAGTCTCGTTTTTCAAAATTGTAAAGGAAAAGTGATGATAAAACTTAAAAGTTGACTTGGAAAATTATCCGATCATTTTTCTTCTTTTTCCATTTCTTGAACTCTCTCAACATCTCAAAAGTGGCAAATATTGAATCAGACAAGAAGAAACAAAAACCCAAATAAGTTGCAAAGTTTCCTAAATTTATATGTTTGCATCGTTAGATGCTTTTCGTTGGAGATTTGTGCCGTTTTGACAAACCTATTCCTTATGAGAGTAGCTAATTACTTGATTTGCATCTCAAAAAATGCGAAGAAAACAAACTTTTCATTCGGTGAGAAAAGCACCCACGGTCGTCGCCCAACCTTTCTTATATTTCCAAACTAGATCCGACTTATAAACCGGTGGGCCTAGCATGCATCATGACAATTTCACGAAGGGGTCGAAGGCTTTGTGTACTCCCAACCACAACAAAAGGCAGAAAACATTGCTTCGATCTCCAAACTGAAAAATGACGAGAGGACCCTGACTCTATACACAAACTGAAAACCCACCTGTCACTTCCAAACGTATGAAATGCAGTTAAAAGAAAATGCGCCACACAACAGGTCCAGGCAACATCGATCAGCACACGAACAATTCAGCACAGGGAGAGCAACACAACTGTCTATCCAGTGGTTTGTGCAAGTTCAATCACGCCATCAGATCCAAACGCATAAGCGACGGGAAATAACAGTCCAACGATACCGTCAATACTCGCACAGGTAAACTTCGGACTCCAGCTCCAGGTTCGGCTTCCACCATTCGCTAATACCATGCGCACTCAGGAACCACTTCGGCGGCTTTAAATTGATCGTTAGATTTGCCGATGGGATGAGGTGCAAAGGCTCTGCCAGTGCCCCAGTCTCGCTCGTCAACAGCATTGATCTCACAGAATACTGACTCGCAAAATTGTGGAAATCTTCAAATCCGTGCTTTCGCATACACTTTCTGTCCTTGAAATAGCCAATGTATCCCGAGCAGACGTCATCATCCTTGTTGACAAACAGCTGAGGAACCCAAGAGGACATAGCCGCAAAAGAACTGGCGGATTGTTTCAGCTGAGGAACCCAAGGAACCCAACGGAACCCGCTTTTAATTAAGTGGCGAGTCCCCTTCACTGTCTTGCTCTTGATCTTCTCGGTCGGGAAAGATGGATAAGGCGGATTGAAGAGGAGAGACTCGAGATACACTCCCTTTTTGGCCATGTTCGATCCAGCTTGCAGAGCAATGGCAGACCCCAGGGAGTGGCCAGTTAACCAGACCTCCCCAGAATCGCCGGCAGTTGCAACCAAGTCTTCTACCGCCTGTATGGCAGTCTGGCAGCGAGATGAGGAGTGGAGCTTATTCAGGATAACCTGAACATCCAGCCCAATATCTCGAAGCCACGATTTTTTTGCCAACAAGGTGCCTCGGAAGGCGACCACGAAACGCGGTCCACCTGCTGAGTGGTTGCATGAGGATGTCAGAGGCTCACACTTGAAGATGGCACCGAAGATAGAAGAGTCAGCCTTATCTATGAGTTTGCGCTTCAACTGAAAACCGAAAGTCTCACACCAAGGAAGCGCAAGTTCACGTTTCTTCTGGCGGTCCCGCTCGGAGACATAGACACATTGAACCAAAGAAGCAACAACCGCCCTCACATGAGCTGCATTTTTCCTATTTTAGAAGTCCAACGAAATGTTAGTTTCGTCATTATGTTTGCCGATAAGAAACTCTGTAGTTTCGCGCGAAAAGGAAAAAGGAAACTCGAGAGCCAAAAATTGCATTTGTGAGAAATTTAACATGCCATATTTTAAAAAGAAAAAGAGCATCTCATGCGGTCTGAACTTGGCGCAGAACGAAAAGTTGGCACTCCAGACATGCTACTTCTGTCCAAAAACTACGGAGTGGATGCGTCCACGAACCAATAGAGTATTGTATTACATGGCAACCGTGGAGGCCGAAGTTACAAACTGTGGTGCATGTGCCGGCAAATTCAACACTTAGCAATAACAGCTTACGACATATAAAGGTCAAATATCTAGCAAAACTCTTTTTCGGCTTAGTATCTCGCAAAACTCTACGACGAATTAGTCGGAGATATGCGTCCCCTAGCTTAAATGAATTGCAAGGGGGAGACAAGCGCCCGTGGCACGTCACGGAAGTTTGCCTGTTGAGAACACAAATTGACTACAGGTATTAGATGGAAATCACACCATCGATGCAAGTTATGAAAAAGTTGACCAGCTAGGACAGTGCTTAGTTCTCTGCATGTTTAAAAAGTCCAGGATCACACTGGAACTAGCTATCGCCAAATAACTGAGACAAAGGTGAAGGGAACTTAAAAGGCATGACTTAGGCCTTTTGTTCAATGAGGAAAGAGAGAATTTGAGGTCTTACCAGTCAACGTGAGCAAGTTTCGGAGGCCCTGAAAGTTGAAAAATTTGATCTTTGTTGGCCATGATCCCACAGGTTCAATTAAGACTTCTCCTTTCTAACCCCGAAAGCAAAAGCTGCTAGGAATTGAACCATTCCATATGTCAGTTAGTAAATGACAATTGCTAGTGTTGAGTCCATGACCGTGCATCCATATTCGTACTCAGCTCGCTTCACTATAATTAAATCCATGTACTACAAGAAGAATCAGCGGCGTATCTTTTTCATCAACACATGCAACTACTTTAAGCTGGCTTGTGAAGTTTTAAGTTCCATCTAGTTATTATGCATCGGAGACCTTCTTTTTTCTTCAATAGCCACTAAAAGTGTACCTACAAAAGAGGTTTGGGAGGGAGTTGAGCTGTGGCCCAAATGATTTGGGATAATCTTCCCTCTCTAGATTATGCCTTCGCCTCAATCCTATCAACTTCCACTTATCCTGAAAAGATCGAGCAGATTATTATGCAACAAAAATCCGAAAAGACACAGAGGAAGAAAAAAGTAGAAGTTTGACTATATAGAGATCCTCACCATCCCCAAGTTATGATTCTTCATAAAGAAAATTCAAATTACTCCAAGGACAGAACCTGCATTGGATTGTTTGTAATGACATTTAATTCACATTCCAAACAATCTCACAATCAATATGCAAATGGCAATGCAACGTTAGATAGAATTCGATTAAATGGATAGAAACAGATCATGAGAGATCAAGCTTGAGTTTTTCTAACTTGGCATAGATTGATACAGATTTTTTATTAGACATATGTACCCTCTTTTCCCATATGGATTGCTGGGTCGCAGGTCAAACCGGATTTTGTAGAAGAACAAAACAAAACAATGCTGGAAATTTGGTTTTGAACATTGGTCTCGTCTTATGTGCCTTGTCATGTAGTGATAACCAAGCAGGTAGAAAGAGATGGGTTCTCATAACAATACGGTCTATACTATGATAAAACTTTCAGTCCAGTGGCAAAGATTACAACCGTACGTGTCCTGCTAGCGCTTACAGCAAGCAAGTCCTCGAAGTTGTGGTAAATGGATGTGAAGAATGCTTTCTTACATGAAGAATTAGATCGAGAAATTTACATGGAGCAGCCACAAGGGTTCGAGAGTAAAGCTCACCCTGATTACGTGTGAATTCAAAGTGGATATTTAATGGCACTTGCATATTTCAGCCTATTTGTTAAGCTCTCTCAATGACAAATGAAGATTAACTAAGTTGTGATGACAACCAAATTCAATGACAAATCCAGCATATCTTATCTTTTTCAATAAAAAGTAACGCACATCCCTTCGTTGGCTTATACAAACTTTTTTTCATTTTTCATTTTACTCTCAAATTCAACCCACAGTGTGCTTCTTATTGTTGCCACATCAACCAAGCAAGACGCCCAGAAAACACTGCATAGACAAGACCAGAAGAAGGCGCATGCGCCCTCGAGCACCTGTTCACAAATAATTCAATGACAAAACCCCATAGAAGATTTTTACGAGGTATCCGCCGCCACAGAGAGAGAGAGAGAGAGAGAGAGGGTCCACAACCTGCACCCACACGCCCATGGCATCTTGACGAAGCTCGCTTCTTTCACTTTTGAACTCCAAGAAGATCGATCATCGGGAATCGGAACTTCGCGCATACAGATGTGACCCCCAAGTCAGAGAAACAGAGAAAGAGAGAAAGCATGCCTCAGAGAGTCTGCACAGAGCTCGGTGGCGACGAGGTGCGAGAAAGAAAGGGTCCTAGCGAAGATGCAGATCCCATGCGCGCCTTGGGCTTCGTCGCCTTTCGTCAGACCCGAATCTTTTTTGCATGAATATTGTTCTGCTTTCGTATAGAATAATAGGTTTTGCAATACTTTTTCCTAGATTCGATTACGTTATAATTGGTTTGTTGTTGTCCATACAATCACAATTACTTTCCTTACTTGTTCACTTATATCTCGAGTTTGAGCTCATAAACAAATCAAAAAAAAGGTCCGATGGTCGGTGGGATTTTTTTAGCATGAAAACAGGAAATAAATCCCTGTTACTCTCGGTTGAAATTCCTTCGAGACATCACAGAAGGGTCGTTTTCTTCCCACGGATCGTAAGCCGACACTTCTATAATTGGGGGTCTCATTTTTTTTCTTTTTGTATAATGAACATTAGTCAACGGAGTCCAGTAAGTGTGTCAGTAAAGAAATGATTTATACTAGGGCAGTTGGTGCTCCTCCGTCTTTCTTTGGCGCACTAGGTTTTTTTACCATGGTATAAGAACAAGGATGCGCATATTCCTTGAACGATTGCCAAAACTTCATTATTGGATCGCTGAACCAAAATGCGCCCGTCGCGGTTCCCATGGGAGTAGGGAATATGAACCGGGAAGAGATGGCTCTTCATTTCTCTCTGTGATTGTGCCCAGGGTGGGGAATAAGCAAATAGGAAGGATGTACATTGGAAATAAAATCTGCTCCCTGAGAATGTAATATTAAATAAAACAACGAATATTTTGTATCTTTATTTTTATCCTCTCTCATATATGGACATGGATGGATCTATTACCCGTAAGTTATTACCTACAATTTTTGTTTGTTTATTGGGTTGGCACCTCTTTTAATATTGGCGGTGGCATTCTCATTTCTGCATTGTTGATTGGGAGTATGAATGCTAGGGCTCTTCTGTGGTCTCCAATCTCTTGCCACTCTGGCACACGCAACTTCTTCAGTGTCAAATCATACGCACAGGTACTTGAAAATGCTCAAGAATATTCATTTGCATGGTGCGGCGTCTTACGAAAATGAAGCGGAGATGGAAAAATTTATGTTAAATGGTCGTGAAAGTAACTTACAAAATTCCATGGTTAAAGTTAGAAAAGGACAATTGCCATAGGAAATTTGGGGAGTGTATAGTAACTTCACGGTATAATCTGATGGAAACTATTATAAGGTGCACAGAGACTGTATGATAACTTCACGGGAAGTAAGAACATGAAAGAGGATAGAGGCGCAGAGCGTCGTCAAGAATGGCAAGGACCATTGCAGAGATCGAGGATGCTCCATCTATTGCCAACTATGTAGCACGGACACTCTTTGAAAGCTTTCGTGTCGTGTCCGACACTCCGACACGTGTCCGACACGCTCCGACACGCGAGTCCAGAATTCCGACACGCGATTCCAACACGCACGGGGTCAATTTTAAAAATTTCTAATACTTGAGGGGTCAAAATATAAATATACACAAAAGTAATAAAAGAAGCAATAAAATTGCTATAAATATACACGCACGGGGTCATTTTTTTCAGTTTTTTTTAGAATTGTTTTATTTTTTTAAAAAAAGTCTTTTAATATGAAAGAAGTAATAAAAAATGCTATATATGATAAATAAATAAATTTAAAAATATCATTTCAGCATTTTTCTTTAAACAATGTTTTTCCTCTAATTTTTGTGTATTATTGTAACAAATTAAAATAATGAATGATATTATTTAATATTTTTCATGTAAATTAATTCTAGGCTATTATTATTATTATTTATTTATATATAAAAATATATTTAATATATAATGTGTCGGAACGTGTCGAAATTCTCTATTTCAGAAATGACGTGTCGGTGTGTTGTGTCGTGTCGTGTCGCGTGTCACGTGTCCGTGTCGGTGCTACATAGATTGCCAATAAGGGTAGGGGGACAAAATAAAAAATAAAAAATATAAAAAAACGAGGGAGTTGGGACACGTGGACGTCAAAGAGGTTAGAGATGCAGAGAGAGAGAGAGAGAGAGAGAGAGAGAGAGAGAGAGAGAGAGAGAGAGAGAGAGCGACTTCCAGGATGGCAAGGACCAATGCAGATTGCAGAGATCGAGGACGCTCATTTACCAGGGGGACAAAATAAAAAATAAGAAATAAGAAAAGAGAGAGGGGGAAACGTGGAAGGACCCTGGAATTTCTTTTTTCCTCTAAAAAAAAAGAGAGAGGGTGAAAGGTGTTCTAGGGTACATAAGGACAAGAGGAGGAGGAGGAGGATATCCGCGTCCTCGTCGCCTCGTCTCATGGTACCTAACCGGGGGCCCCCGAGATGGAAAGATTCCTTTAATCTTGATGCACACGACATTGCTTGGCGTGGTGATCTTCGCTTTTGTTGCTTTTTTGTTCACTCCAGGGGACAACGACGGCCGTACTTGTTCGGCAGCTGATGGCAAATCGAACGGGAGGGAGAATAAGCGGGAGGCTAAGTAGCACCCACACACAATATGGACACGCGATCGACGTACGCGTTGGCGTGTCGTTTTCTTAAAAATAGACAATTCCGGCGTGTTAAAGTACGTTATATATTAAATAAATATTTTTTAATTAATTTAATTCAAATTCAATATTTTTATTTTTCGAAATTATTATTTTTATCTCATTTGTTTATTTTTTTATTAAAAAACAATCCCCATTAGGTCCACCCCACTCTCTTCTTTCCCTCGTCCATTCCCCCTCCCATCACCCCCAACCCACCCAAATTTATTTTTATTTCCCTCCCACCATCGTATTTTCCCCCCACCCCCAACAACCCAAATTTATTTTGTTAGACGCAAATTGCATAACCTCAAGATCTCTATAACTAGAACAAGAACATGCATAATTAAGTAGAAAGATTAACGCACCTACTTTAGGATTCATTGTTTTTGAAGCGGAAGCGGAAACACAATGTTCCACGCGCAAGTCATTCTTCTCTATTACCCTCCGTATCACTGGCTCAATGAGACGGCCCCCTCACGTGTAGCGTTAGATAAACGCCCCTTAGGTGAGGATACATGTGAGAATTAGGGTTAGAGGAGAGACTTGAGCACTATTTATAGAGTTTTCAGCCAATCCCCATTATTACAGGCCAGGCTCAACTCGGTTCACACTAACCAACCCATATTAGACTAATTAAGAAATCTCTATCTCACCTTAGACCAAACCCCGTAAAACGGTAAACGTTAAACGGTAAATTACAATATCAATTAATGTAGTCCACAATTAGAAAAACTCTTACATTCTCCTACTTGGACTATATTAATTGAAATCGTACCTTATGTGCACACATTGGTCTAGAGATAATTATTTATAGTCAATCATATCCCATAAAATTTTAAACACCGAATCATGGCGGTAACTGTATGTATACACACAAAGCCTTCCATGGTCACGAGTGCTCTCAACTTTATTGATATGAATTCAATATGGTAGTGTGGGAAATGGATAACATCTCTCATAGAGAGATCCCATTTGTCAGTCACCATTATCTTAACTTTAGGCGTCACAAAAACTTGTGTCACTAGAGAATGCTTTATAGTTCCAATGAACCCACATATGTCTTGTCCTTACGGTTAACCTTTCTTTATGCATCACAAGACATATGCATAAAGCTAATAACCGGATGCCCGGATGCCCCTAGCCTTCACTCAAGATTTAAGCAATACATTGAGACTTTCAATAAATATATATATATATATATATATATATATATATATATATATATATATATATATATATATATATACATGTCAAAGTGTTATTGAATAGTAACAAAACAGATGTAAACTTTATTCAAAGAATGATAAAATACAGCTCCCACTAAATAACAACATCCCAAGACGCTCCTAGACCCATACTAATGACATGTTGATCAAATACACACAGGCGTAAGCCTTTAGTTAGTAGATCTGCAACCATATCATCTGTATGAATATAATCTACTACAACATCACCATTCTGCATTGATTCTTTTATAGTAAAAAACTTGACCTCTATGTGTTTAGACCCATTGAGAATTCTGTTGTTATTAATAAACAACACTGTAGAGTTATTGTCACAATATAACTGTATGGGTTTATCTACAAAATAAAAAACTGATAACTCCTTAATGAGGTTTCGGAGCCAAATAACTTGAGTAACAGTTGAAAAACATGCTACAAACTCCGCTTGCATGGGAGAAGAAGATATGGATTTCTATTTTTCTCTCTTCCATGATACTGCACCTCCTGCCAATATAAATATGTATCCTGTCGTTGACTTCTTATCATCTTGACAACCGGCAAAATTTGCATCTACATAGCCTGCTAGTTGCAAGTCTAGAACATGTCTATACATTAGCATATAATATTTTGTGCTCTTTAAGTACCTTAAAACCTTCTTGGCAGCAACCCAGTGATCGTGTCATGGATTTGATTGATATTTGCCTAGAAGTCCTGTTGCAAAAGCAATATCTGGCCTAGTGCAAACTTGAGCATGCATGATACTTCCAAGTACACTAGCATAAGGTACATCCTTCATTTGAGCTTTCTCAAAATCTAAATTAGGGTATTGTGAAAGACTCAATTTATCACCCTTAACAACATGAGCAATTCCTGGTTTGTAATCCTGCATATTGAATCTTTCTAAAACGCGATCAATATACGCTCTTTGAGATAAACCCAATGAACAGCGTGAGCGATCCCTATGGATCTTAATGCCAAGAACAAAAGACGCATCACCAATGTCTTTTATATCAAAAATTTTCGATAACATCCGCTTTGTCTCATGTAGTAAACCAATGTCACTACTAGCAAGCAAGATATCATCTACATAAAGTATGAGAAAAATATATTTCCTCCCGCTGACCTTGGTGTATATACACTGATCTACTTTGTTTTCAATAAATCCGAATGAAGTAACAACACTATGAAACTTGAAATACCATTGTCTAGAAGCTTGCTTAAGGCCATAAATAGACTTTTTCAATCTACAAACAAGCTTACCTGAGTCATCTGCTACAAAACCTTCGGGTTGCGCCATATAAACCTCCTCATCAAGGTCTCCATTTAGAAAAGTAGTCTTAACATCTGTTTGGTGTAACTCCATATCGTAATAAGCTACCAATGCCAATATCACTCTAAAGGAATCTTTAGAAGAAACTGGAGAAAATGTTGCTTCATAATCTATTCATTCCCTTTGAGTGAAACCCTTAGCTACTAGTCTGGCTTTAAACTTTTCAATCTTTCATTTGGAATCCCTTTTAGTCTTGAATACCCATTTGCAGCCAATAGGTTTATAACCTTTAGGTAATTCAATAAGCTCCCAAACACCATTGTGTTTCATAGATTGCATCTCATCTTTCATCGCATCTAGCCACAAATCTGATTAAGGACATGAGATGGCATCCGTATAAGTTACCAGATCAACAACACAACCAATATCATAATCATATTCTTCTAGGTAGACAATATAGTCTGGTGGTATAGTTGAACGTCTTTCTCTAGTTGATCTTCTGAGTGGAGCTACTTCAACCTCATTATGAATTTGAGGGGCTTAAGGAATTTCATCAGGAACTGTCTCAACAATAGGATCATGTACCACAACAGGCTCAATTTGTGGCGCAAGAGACTCCATAATTGTCTACACATGATGAAACGGGGATCTAGTAATCCCCACCATACTATCATCTTCGATAGCTTATAAGCAGCTACCATTTTCAGATACATCAAATTCCAGAAATTTTGCAGTCTGAGATTCCACAATTCTTGTACCTATATTAAGGTTATAAAATCGATACCCCTTTGAATGATCTGGGTAAGACACGAAGTAACACCGAGTATTTTTGGAATCCAGCTTACTCAATGTTGGATTATATAACTTCACTTCTGCTGGGCATCCCCAAACTTTAAGATGATTCAAGCTAGGTTTACATCCAGTCCACAACTCAAAAGGAGTCAATGGAACGGCTTTAGTAGGAACGCGATTTAGAATATAAAGAGCTGTTTTCAAAGCTTCTCCCCATAGAAAAGTAGGTAAATTGATCCTACTAATCATACTTCTCATCATGTCCATAAGAGTACGATTCCGTCTTTCAGCTACACTATTTTGTTCAGGACTTTCGGGCATAGTAAACTGACCTATTATCCCATAATCTTTTAAGTATTTAGCAAACTGCCCTTTAAGTTGGCCAGCATCACTGTGCCTACCAAAATACTCACCACCACGATCAGATCTGACAATCTTAATAACTTTTCCCAACTGTTTCTCCACTTCAGTCCAAAAAATCTTGAATTTATCAAGAGACTCGGACTTTTCTTTAATCAATTATAAGTATCCATATCGGGAATAGTCGTCAATAAATGTGATGAAATAAAAATTTCTGCACAAAGTAGCCGTGTATGGTCCATTAATATCAGTGTGAATAACCTCTAACAATTTTGAATTTCGTACAATAGATTTCTTCTTTATCTTAGTCATCTTACCTCTGTAACAGTCTACGCAAGTCTCTTAATCATCTTTAAGAGTAGGTAAAATATCAACCTTTATAAGCCTTTCTACTCTATCTTTAGAGATGTGACCAAGATGTTTATGCCACAATGCATAAGACTATTCCTTAGGTAGAGGCTTTTTGGAAACAACATTTTCAGCGGAATAAATAACGTATATGTCGTTGGGAGATAAGCTCAATCGATATAATCCCTCGGATAGATTGCAACATCCAATCTTATTTGAATCATAAAACATGGAAATAGTATTACTCTTTATTTCAAAAGAGTATCCACACATGTCCAAACAAGACACAAAAACTAAATTCCGCCTAAAAGAAGGTAAGCAAAAAGTGTTTCTTAACACCATGCGAAAACCAGAATCTAAAATCAAAATAACATATCCCATGAACTCAACGTCAACTCCAATGTTGTTTCCAACAGTGAGCTTTGATTCATCCTGATTTGCGTCCTTCGGTTTATGAACCCTTGAATGGTAAATGTAACATGATTAGTTGCACCATTATCTAACTACTATGAACTGGTAAGAACTTTAGATAGATTGGATTCATAAACAAATGTCAAAGAATCATTACCTTTAGGCTCTTCTTATTTCTCTTAGACAACTAAGCCTTAAACTTGCTGCAACGTTTCTTCACGTGTCATCTCTCCCTACAAAAGTAGCAAATAACACAATCCTTCTTGGTGAATGCTTTCTTAGGACCCAGAGTGTTAGAAGGACCTGTACCTTCAGAATTTCCTTTGTTGTTAGAAGGACCAGCAACTTCTTAATTGCCTTTGTGGGTATAATTCTTCAACTTCTTACCATTGTCACTAGCAGAACTAGAAGCATAAAGAGCAATATGTAATTTATCTTTCTTCAATTTCTCTTCCTCTGCCACCAACCTTGCAATCAGGTCATTAACAGACCATGTTTCATCTTGGGAACTATAATTGGTCTTGATAATTCCAAAAGCAGGAGGAAGAGTATTTAGAGCTTGATGGACAATGCAAGCAGTAGGAATTTCAACATTGAGAGCCTGAAACTTTGTTTGTAAATCAACCATCCTTAGAACATAATCTCTAACTCTACCAGAACCATCATATGTCATAGTAAAAAGTGTTTGCATGTGTGTTCCTATCTTAGCATTAGGTGAGACATGGTTTCTAGCCATCAAAGCTTCCATCATCTGCTTAGCATTGTAGTCAGCGAGCAAACCACTTTTCAAGTGTTCATGAATGGAACGCTTCATGGACAGTAAGCAAATTCTATTGCTTTTTTCCCATGCAGCAAAATTTACTTTTTGAGCCTCTATACTCTCGGTAGTCAAATATGCCGGTCGATCAGTAGTAAGAGCCATATAAACATCTGCCATCTCCATAGCAAACAGAAAATCCTCTCTCCATCTCTTAAAATTTGAACCAGCAAGAACCTTAATGGTGACGAAGTCACCATTTACAGAAAATGTAACTGAAAAACAAGCAGTATATATAATTAGTATCATGTGAGTATTGTGTAACTTGACATACAAGTACACATCTAGAGAATTACATGCAAAATTACATAATTACATTTGGGTAGAATACATGACATGTAATTGTACACTCCCCACATGATAAGGGTTATGAGAATATATTCCAATCTTTGTGAATTCATTACCTTTGGGCATATGAACCATTAGGATCGATCACTCTTCCACCACACTATCATGTATCCCTCAATGAACTAATACACAATCGCATTCTTTGGAAGTATAACTATGCATTAGACTAGGAGACATTCCAATTAAATATACGAGATCGAAATTTCTCAAACCCAATCAAGTGTGCCACTTTGGCGATCACAACTCAATTGAATCTTTGAAATTCTCTTATACCAGGGATATAATCTTTACATCTCACATACACCATATACACGTGATTTAACTTTAGTGATAGGGGCATCATATCACTCAAATCACATGCTATGCTAATTACACTGCCTTATTCATTAATAAAATACAATAAAATTTAATTTTTATTAATGAATCACACTTTTATAATGTTTATGTGATAACATATCAGTAACCCAACACATGTATTTCCAAAAACACAGAGAATACAAGAAAAATACGCAAAAATACACTAAAAAATCACGTATTTAGGGCTTTACATGTATTTTCACTTTCATAAAATCATCAAACATGCAAAATAAATACATCATAACGTAGAGAATAATCATACGAGTCCATCGCCGCCGGCCACGCGCGAATCGGAGCCTCCACGCGCTCGCACGCGCCGCCTGAGTGCAGGGTGCATGGAGCACATGCGCGGCGTGTGTTCGACGCCCAGGCGGCACGTGGCCGCACGTGGGGGCGTGTGCAGCCTCCTCCGGCGACACGCCGTCTATGGCTTTTTTCGTCTTGTCGAGCCCAATCCGAATATATAATTTAATTTAATTTGTATTGAAAGAAAAATCTCGAAAATCTTAAATTATGGCAAAATCCTTTGCGTTCGTGTTCTAGGGTTATAGAGGCTCTGATACCACATGTTAAACGCAAATTGCGTAACCCCAAGATCTCCATAACCAGAACAAGAACATGCATAATTAAGTAGAAAGATTAACGCACATGTTTTGGGATCCATTATTCTTGAAGTGGAAGCGGAAACACAATGTTCCACGCGCAAATCCTTCTCCTCTATTACCCTCCGTATCACTGGCTCAATGAGGCGGTCCCCTCATGTGTAGCGTTAGATAAACGCCCCTTAGGTGAGGATACAGATAAGAATTAGGATTAGATGAGAGATTTGAGCACTATTTATAGAGTTTCCAGCCAGTCCCCCTCATTATGGGCCAGACTCAACTCGACCCACACTAGTCAGTCCATATTAGACTAATTAAGAAACCTTATATCTCACCTTAGACCAAACCCCGTAAAACGGTAAACGTTAAACGGTAAATTACAATATCAATTAATGTAGTCTACAATTAGAAAAACTCTTACATATTTTTCTTTCCCTCCCCACCATCGTTCATTCCCCCCCACCCTCAACCCACCCAAATTTATTTTTTCCCTCCTCACCACCGATAGGGCTGTCCCTGTCATTTCCCCTCCCCCAAAATACGTGATGGCCCATCAAAAACCCTAGCTCCTTTACCTCCTCCTTCTCGCTGCTCGTCGCACGACTGCCTTCCTCTCCTCTTCCTCTCGCCTTCAGCCCTTTCTCCCTTGCAGTTGCAGCCTTGTCAGATCCATCCCAGCATCACTCACCCCCAGTCTATGCTATTTCTCTAGCCGTCTCTCGCTGTTGCAAGCTTGCCATCGCTCGCGGCCTCATCTGTGCTCCCTCGCCGTCGTTCTACCCTCCATAGTCTTCCGGACACGCGTGTCGAAACGTGTCGGGCAAAAGTTGAACACGTGTCGAAAAATCCGACATGCGTTGACCATGTCCAAGGGTGTCGACATGTTCAACACGCTCCGACATGTGTCGGACACAACACGGAAGCATGGGCAATATAGGCGGGAGGTGGCATTGCAAGGCCCTAGTCTCCTAGACGAGGGGGAGATTTGAGAAGTGTATGGTAACTTTGCTATATAGTTTGATGGAAACTAAAGTAAGCTAAATACATCACGCAAATATGGGTTTGAAATTTTTGATGATCCAAAAATTAGTTAGAGATAAATTTATTATAAATATACTAGTTTAGAATTTTTCGTGATATCAACCTTATGAATTTCCATATGGATATGTCACATCAACTGTCATGTGTTATCCAACTCAGTAATTTAATAGTAAAATTTAACGGGAGCTAAAAGAAAATAAACGTGTCACGAGTACACTAATTTAGAGTTTTCAATGATCCAAAAATTGGTCTAGGGAAAATATTTTATATTTATACTAATTTAGGGTTTTTTGTGATATTAATCAAAAACTTAAAAATTGATTAGAAAGATTATCCAATCTTGTGTCTTCTTTTTCCATTTTCGTAAACTCTATCAACTTTTCAAAAGTGGCAAATATTAAATTAAATGAATAGAAATAAAAGCTCAAATTAGTTGCAAAAGTTCCTAAATTTATATTTTGGTATTGTTAGATGCTGCCATTTGAGATCTGTGCTGTTTTAACCAAAACTATTTCCTATAAGGGTGGTTAATCGTTTGATTTGGTTTCAAAAAATGTGAAGAGAAGGACTTTCCATTTGGTGAGAAAGCATCCATGGTCACTCAAATCTTTCTTGATGTTCTAAACTAGATACGAGTTATGCGTTAAATGGTCGGTCTGTTATCATGACAATTCCATCAAAGGGGTTAAAAAATTTGCGGATTCACTCACAACCACCAAAAAGGTGGCATTGCTTCAAACTCCAAACAGGAAAATGACGACGACTCTCTCTCTCTCTCTCTCTCTCTCTCTCTCTCTCTCTCTAAACTAAAAACCCTCCTGTCACTTTCGCACTGGTGGCATATCGACTGTTGACGTACTCTATAGGGATCACCTGAGCAGTTTGACCTTTTTCAATTATTGGTGGACTAAACTGCGTCCTTAGTTCAGGAGCCAAAGATGGAGGAAACCCCACATAAAATCCAGGGGTAATTCCAGTTTTGACACCAAAAAGAAAATGTGCCATAGAACCCAATCTGGCATCTCTAAAGGTTCAGATTACATTGATCTACAGATAAACAACTCAGCACAAGGAGGGCAAACCGCTGCCCATCCAATGGCTAGTGGAAGTTCAATCACACCATCAGATTCAAATGCATATACAACATATAATAGTCCAACAGTACCACCAATACTAAATATACGTGTAAACTTTGGATTGCAGGTTCAGGTCGTGTCTCCACCACTGGTGAATACTATGCGCCCTCTTATATTCCGGCGACGGATTTAAATTGATTGATAGATTTACGGATGGGATTAGGTGCAAAGGCTCTGCTTGCTTCCCCATCACGCTCATGAACAGCAATCCGATAGAGTGCTGAGTAGCTAACTTCTCAATAGCTCTTGGTCTGATCTCTTGCATCTTGTTTCGGTGCTCGAAATAGCCAATGTACTCTGAACAAACGTGATTGGCTGCATTGACATACAGTTGAGGGGCCTAAGCAGATAAAGTGGCAAAAGAATCAGCAGATTGATTCCTGAGTTGTGGAGCCTTCATGGCTAACATGAGTCTAGCTCTGATCATGCTGGTGGTGAAGTGAATACCGAGCTTCACTTTAGTATTCTTGATCTTCTCAACTAGGGCCGGCACATAAGGCAGATTGAAGAGGAAAGACTCAAGAAACAATCCCGTTTTGGCCATGTTCTGTCTGGCTAGTAGAGCAATGGCAGACCTCAGGCAGTGGCCAGCTAACCAGACCTTAGAATCGCCAGCGGTTGCAACCATATTCCGTACCGCCTGCATGGTAGTCTCGAAGCGAGACGTGGAGTGGAGTCCATGCTGGAGCAAGAGAAGACCCAAAATAATATCTCGAGAGACCGATTCTTTCTTGGTCATAGTGCCTCGGAAGGCGACCACGACATGCGGTCCATCTGCTGAGTGGTTACCTAAGGATGACGGAGGCTTACACTCAAAGATGGCACCGAAGATATAAGAGTCAATGTTATCTACGAGTTTAAGCAAACACTGAAAATTGAAAATTCCCACCAAGGAGGAGTAGGAGCTTGATGATCTTCACATTTCTCCTAGCAGTCTCGCTTAGGGGTGTGCAACGGGAACCACCCAGACCGGACCAGACCGGTCGGGGTGACTATCAGCTATTTGATTCCTAGTTCCTAATCTTGGAACCAGCAATTGGTTGGTCCAGTTCCAACCTTGGAACCGGACCATACCGATATATATATAATATAATATAATATAATATGTAAACATTATATATAATATATGACCATTATATGTAGAACTTATTGCAATTGGAATTGCAATTGAGGTAACAACCTCTTGTGTGGCAAGAGACCATCAAAACTCTTATTGTTATTATTTGTTTATAGAGAAAAATTTTGATGGTTTTAATTGGTGATGGGCTTAAGGCCCGTCCGCCCATGCTGGGCCCAAAAGGCCCGGCCCACGGGAATAGGGCCCGTGGATGGGGGAACGTATAAAATGGATGAGAGAGAAAGAGGACGCACCCTTTGGCGCATAACGTACGTACGTCCTCTCCAACGCTCTCTCTCCCTCCAAAAAGAACAGTAAGCACAAGGCTACTGTTTTCTCCCCTTCAAGGCGTTATCGGATCGAACATGATTGAACATGGCCAAATTCTCTTCCTCTTATCAGCATCGGTGTCTAATCTGTGGCTAACAAGGTACGCTTGAATCCGTGGTGTGCTTTACGATCGGTGATACGTGTTATTCCCGGGCTTCGTCTTCCGCATTGATTTAAGGGTTCGATTTAATGTCAAATTCGGTTTTCGGGGATCCGTTATTCCCAACATTGGTATCAGAGCCCTAGTTCACGTTTTCCCGACCCCTTTGATGTTTTTTGATTGAATTTTCGCGAAGAAAATCGGCCAGCACGGATCGGGGCGAGAAATCCAGACACCCGAGCACTGTTCATCGATTTTTTATGAGTTTTCGTAAGTCGAAATCGATTTTTGAATGCATAGGGTGAAAGAGGACGTCGAGGCGAGTCCGGCGACATGTCGTGTGCCGCTGGGAGACGCCGCACATGCACACACGCGCGGCTAGAAGCCACTGCGCGTGGGCGCGACGCGCCCGGAAGCGCTGGCTTTTGCCAGTGCGTGCGCGCCGTCGGCCGGCGAACCGGCACCGTGACGTCACGGTAACCGCCGTGATGACGTCATCGGTGACGTCATCGCCGACGACCGTTGGCCAGCCGTCGATCCGACCCGACCCGACGGCGGCCCGACCAACTCGCGCGGACGCCTAGCACACGCGCGGCACGTGCTGGCTGACGTCTGCGTGACGTCAGCCAGCGCACGCACGCGGCACGTGCAGTCGGTCCATCTGACCCAGCCCGACCGGCGCGACCGGTCCGACGATCGACGACCTGACCATTGACCCGTTGACCGACGACATTGACCGTTGACTTTGACCTTTGACCGTTGACTTTGACCGTTGACTCGAAAAAAAAAAAAAAAGGAATTTATTTCTTTTTCAATTATGTCTGTGTGGGTTAGAGGTAATCCATTTTTTATTCTGTATTTGTTGCTTGAATCATGGAAAATTATGTGTTTTATATTTTGTTTATTGTGGATTATAAGTGATTCATTTAAGTTCTGCATTCGTTGCAGGAACTATGATGTGTTATGCACGGATACCTGCAATCACGAGAATGGACGAAGGAAGAGCTAGACTGAAAAAGGCTGATGAAAGAGTTAGCTGATTATCGGTGGCTTGATGGTGATTTAGTATCCCATATGGTCAAGGTCAATCAGATGATACAGGAAATCATCTGAAATGGTTATCTTATGCCGGATTTTGAGAAGGTGCCGGCTTTGATGAAAACTCTTCCACCTGAATGGCAAGCAGTGTTAAGTCGGCTATGGGAGGTCAACGTGGTCCCGGATTATAGGATGCTGGTGGAAGCTTTTGTAAGAGAGTACTATAGGATTGAGTTAACAAAAACTTAAACCCTTAGATTGAGCGCCACATGGCGAAGAGTAAATGCGCCTTGGTGGCGACATGAAAACTCTTTAAAAGTTTTTCCATGGTTGACAAATGCGCCTTCAGTTTTCTTAGATGTTTTGACTGATAGATTAGAAGGGACATTCCCTATTTATTTCTTAGATTAATTATGAGATGTTTTGTGGGTGTAAATATCTTTCTATGTTGATATTTTTCTCTGTATATATTAGATATTATTTGCTTTCTATTATTGTTGACTGCTGTGGGTAGTTGATAGAAGTTTTTGTAACTTCATAGAATTAGTTTTGCATAAGACAATTATATTAATAATAGTTTTAAGTTAGGATTTTTGGAGGATGATTGGAAACATAGTGACCTTTTGATTCTGAAGTCTTACTTGAAATTATTCATTAATATGATGGATCTATGCAAATAGAGATGCATAAATGATAGGCATTAATTATTCGTGCATGTATGTCTGATGTGTTCAGATCGATGTTTTCAGCAATTAAGAACGTAATTATTGATATGAACGGCAACAATTGTGAAATATTGAATATGAAGATTCAATATGTGCTGGAAAAGCAAGAAGCCCTAGAAGCTCTTAACCATATTATGGAAGATCTAGAGGATGCCGTGCGCCACCTTGAGCTAGTAAAGAACCGTCTAACGGCATTTGAGCTGAAAATAGACATTTGCAATGCTGGTTCTAGCTCAGAAAGGGCTTTGAGCTCTACGCGCAAGCGTATTGATTCGTTCAATATGTGGGAATGCAAATGATCAAGTCCTTGTTGCAAGAAATCAAGAGTTAACCAACATAAGAGAGGAAAACGTCCTCAAGTAAAGAAAATGTCGAGGGTGAGGTGTTACATTGTGACAAGTAAGGTCACTATACTCGCAACTGTAGTGAGCCGAAGAAGGCATACACCTCTTGTACATTTGAGAACTTTGCTTATGTGTCAAGTTCTGCATTATAGGCTGAATCCAATCCTTTTGTGGAATGTAGATTCAGGAGCGATAAACCATGTAGCAAAGGATAAAGGATCATTCGTGGAATTCCGACGATACCAACTGGAGATTCGTCAAAATTTAGCATCTGTCTTAGTGTTGGTTAAGCTTGGTTTTAGTGTGAACTTCCACAATAGTGGTGTAGATTTGTATTTGGATACAAACTATTATGATTGTGGTCATTTTTCTGGATGGTTTTATTGTACTAAATGTTGACTGTGGTAATGTCAATATTTTTTATTCCGTTTTCACATCTTCTACTTCATATGATAATGATGTGAGTGTGTGGTATGCTGACTTGGTCATATGGGCCAACAACGCATGAATAGACTAGCCAAAGAGGGCTTGTTGGGTAACATTGAAAAAATCGATTTCCCATATGTGAGTATTGCCTAGTAGGGAAAATGACAAGGAAACCATTTGGAAAAGGTAAAAAAGCTGAATTTCATCTGCATTTAATCCATTTGGACGTCTGTGGTTCAATGAATGTGAGAGGAAGGCAAGGGGCTGTTTATTTCATCACTTTTTTTTTTTATAGATGATTATACTCGAGTCGGATATGTCTATTTGATTTCTCATAAATCTGAAGCATAAGTTGTTTCATAAGGTTTATGAACTTGGCAGAAAATCAATTAGACAAGAAAATAAATGTATTTAGATCCGATCGAGGTTGAGAATATTTATCTGATGAGTTCAGAAAATCATGTGATGAAAAATGAATAGAAAGACAGTTATCTATTCCATATACTCCTCAACAAAATGGTGTTGCAGAGAGAAGAAACAGAACCCTACTGGAAATGGTTAGGTCCATGATGGCGCATGCTAACCTACATATCACTTTTTTGTAGTGATGCGTTGTTAACTACTGCCTATATACTTAACCGGGTGCCTTCCAAATCAATTAGTTCCACTATATATGAGTTATGGATAGGTAGAAAACCAAACTTAAGTTTTCTTAAGCCATGGGTTGTTCTGCCTATACTCATGAGTCCTCTCACAAGTTTAGGAAATTAGGTCCCAAAGAAAATAAGAGTATTTTAATGAGATACTGCGAACACTCAAAAGGGTATGTGTTCATAGGTGAGCAGGAAAGTAGGAGTATAACTGAATTTGAATCAAGGGATGTCACATCCTTAGTAGATGAATTTTCTAAGAGGGGCGAAATAAGGGAAAATAACTCCCTATTTGAAACCTTGGATCAAGATAATGATGTCAGTGGAGTTTGTCCAATTGGGAGTAATATAAGATGTGATGAATTGAATTCAACTCATTCTCAATTGCAACCACTTGATGTGACGACATCATCATTACCTAATCCAAGTGGGAGCATGATGGGGATTGATGTGTTAAGTGTACAATCTCCCATATAGTGAACAAGTCGCCAAAGTATTCCTCGTCGATGTTTTGACATTGAAAGGGAAACTTTTATGGTTACTCCACTAGATGAGGATGAGCCAATAAATATTAATGAGGCTCTAAAATGCCATAATAAGGAAAAAATGGATTCATGCAATGAAAGAGGAAATAGAGTCAATGAAATCAAACCAAAGTCTGGGAACTAGTTGATCTTCCAAAAGGACACAAAGCTATTGGGAATAAGTGGGTTCTCAAAATAAAGCGAAAGGCTAATGGCTCAATAGAAAGGCATAAGGCTCGCCTTGTGGCGAAGGGGTATAATCAACAGGAAGAAATTGATTATGAATATACATTTTCTCCTGTAATGAGATTTACCTTGATTCGCATTATTCTGGCAATAGCGACTAGTATGGATCTTGAGTTACATCAAATAGATGTAAAGACTACTTTCCTCAATGGAGAATTAGAGAAAGGAACATATATGGAACAACCTGCTGGTTTCATAATGAAAGGCCAAGAAGAAAATGTATGTCGACTTTGGGGGTCGATATATGGCCTTAAGCAGTCGTCAAGACAATGACATATACGTTTTCATAATGCCATAATGGGATATGACTTTATAATGATAGATGATGATCATTGTGTATATATCAAAATATCCAATGATCAATTTGTGATCATATCATTATATATTGATGATATACTAATTGCCGGAAGTAATATGGAGTTTGAAGAATCCGTTGTCTTCCAACTTTGAGATGAAAGACATGGGTGATGTTGCATACATTCTTGGAATTAAGATTTCAATATTGTAAGCCCATAGACACTCCTATTACAAAAGGTGAAGGGTTGAGCCATAGTCTGTATCCAAGGACTCCACAAGAGAAGGAACAAACGAAATATGTTCCTTATGCTAGTGCTGTTGGGAGCTTGATGTATGCTATGATGTGTACAAGACCTGGCGTATGTTTTATAGTTGGAATAGTGAGTAGATACCAATCCAATCCAGGTCCAGCACAATGAAAAGCTGTTAAAAGAATATTAAGGTATCTAAAGGGAACTGCTGATTATACGCTGAGTCATTAAGGAAAGAATTTACAACTCAAAGGCTATTCTGATACTGATTGGGGAGGAGATTTAGATGAAAGAAAATCTACCTCTGGCTTTGTTTTCTTACCGAATAATGGCACTATATGTTGGAGCAGTAAGAAACAAAAGTGTATAGCCTTGTCCATGATGTAAGTTGAGTTTGTGGCATTATCAGCAGCAGTGTAGAAAGTGTTTGGCTTAAGAGATTTTTTGGATCATTTAGGTGTTATTGGAAGTGCTGCAGATTAATTGTTGGTTAACTGTGATAGCCAAGCAGCAAAAGCGTATACCAAAGATCCAAAATATCATGACAAGACCAAAAATATAGATACCAAGTATAATCTTGTTAAGGATATGGTTGCACGAAAAGATGTGAACTTAGAGTACATACTACGCATATAATGGTAGCAGATCCTATGATAAAGCCAATACCTAGAGATGTGTTTTGTGGCCATATGAAATCTCTAGGATTGCGTAGAGGCTAATGTACTGAATATTGTAATTTCCCTAAGTGTTCACATTTGATGAATTTGTGTTTTCATCATTAATGCCTATCAATCTTTGTTTGATCTTTATGCATCTTAATGCTTAGTTCATTACTTTAAGTTGAGAAGTATGTCAGATAGATATAAGATTAGCCCACTCACATGGGTAATCGCCTCTATTTACTGTGTGATAAATAGAGATGAGACTGTTTTTAAGCTTATTATCTAGGTGATAATCGAGAGCTCAAGCTTAAAACAGGTATGTCGCCTTAACTAGGTGTTAAGATGAGGATATAATACTTACTATGTCCGAAAGTAAAATACCCCACATATTTTACTTTATCTGTCTAAGATGTCAGATGTGAGTTTTGATGAATTTTGTGAATGAGTAGATACGTGAACTCAAGTTAGACATTGGGTATGTCTGAACTATCATCTGTACGGTATTGAAAGGTGTAGACATACGCTTCATGGGAAAGGAGTTAATACCGTAATACGTATTTCATACTACGTATGCATGAGACGACCAATAAGAGTGGCAAAAGTTTGATCTCAACTTTTATGCCGTGTGAGACTCTTGAGGAATAGAGTTCCTCAGTTTTAGTCCCCTCATGACTCTTACTTATTCTCAAGATTTCTATTTAGTATTTGCTATTTTAGGATGTTGCCAATGGTCATGAGTTTGATTCGATCTAATGGGGCATTTCTAGAAAAGCAAGCTGAACTGAAATTGAGAGTTTGAAGGAAAGAGGAAGATTGATTTTGGAGAATCACATTGTAGTTTTGTATTCGCCGGTTAACCAATTATGACTGTCTTTGGGATAATCATAATTGTGAATACAATATATATATCATTGTTTAAAAGAGATCAAGAGAGATATAAATGTGATCAATCGATCTAGGGTACTGCATACTAAATCTACTCGGAGTGTGACGCCCATTATGAGCTGCTATATATTCCTAATAGATGTATAGCAACGAGCTCTCAAAGTATGCTGGTCGCACGGATTATTCACCAGTATGAATGTTGAAGAGAGGTAAAGAGAATCCTGTTCAGCCCACCATGTGTGAGTGGGAGATGATGATTTTAATTGGTGATGGGCTTAAGGCCCGTCCGCCCATGCTGGGCCCAAAAGGCCCGGCCCACAGGAATAGGGCCCATGGATGGGGGAACGTATGAAAGGGATGAGGGAGAAAGAGGACACACCCTTTGGCGCATAATGTACGTACGTCCTCTCCAACGCTCTCTCTCCCTCCAAAAAGAACAGTAAGCACAAGGCCACTGTTTTCTCCCCTTCAAGGCGTCGTCGGATCAAACAAGATCAAACAGGGCCAAATTCTCTTCCACTTATCGGCGTCGGTGTCTAATCTGTGGCTAACAAGGTACGCTTGAATCCGTGGTGTGCTTTACGATCGGTGATACGTGTTATTCCCGGGCTTCGTCTTCCGCATTGATTTAGGGGTTCGATTTAGTGTCGAATCCGGTTTTCTAATCCGGGATTCGTTATTCCCAACACTCTTACTCTCGATCTTCTCGGTCGGGGCAGATGCATAAGGCGGATTGAAGAGGAAAGACTCAAGATACAATCCCTTTTTCGCCATGTTCTTTCCAGCTTGTAGAGCAATGGCAGACCCCAGGGAGTGGCCAGCTAACCAGACCACCTTAGAATTTCCGGCGGCTTCAACCAAGTCTTCTACTGCCTGCATGGCAGTCTTGCAGCGAGACGAGGAGTGGAGCTTATTCCGGATAAACTGAACATCCAGGTTAATATCTTTAACGAACGTGTCTTCCTCGATCAAGGTGCCTCGGAAGGCGACCACGAAATGCGGTCCATCATCTGAGTGGTTACTGGAAGATGGCGGAGGCTCATACTTGAAGATGGCACCGAAGATAGAAGGGTCAGCCTCATCTTCGAGTCTGCGCTCCAACTGAAAACCGAAAGTTTCCCACCAAGGAGGCGCAAGAGCCTGGGAACCTTCACCTCTCCCCGGGCAGTCCCGCTCTAAGACATAGGCACCTTTAACCAAAGAAGCAACAACCGACCTCACATGATTTGCATTTTTCCTATGTTAGAAGTCCAAGAAATGTTAGTTTCTTCAGTATGTTTGCGGATAAGAAACTCTGTAGATAGACTAAGCTAAATACTCATATCATCGCTTCACGCGAAAAGAAGAAAAGGAAACATCGGATTTGAGAGAAGTTTAAAATGCCATATTTTCGAAAAAGCTTCTTATGCGGTCTGAACTCGGTGTAGAACAAAAAGCTGGCACTGCACACACTGCTGCTTCTGTCCAGAGACTACGAACCGGATGTGAGAGTATCATATCGCATGGCAACCGTGGAGGACGAAGTTATAATATGTGGTGCATGTTGCGGGCAAATCAACACTTGGCAATAACAGCTTATGACATATTAAAGGTCACATGTCTAGTAAAACTCCTTTTTTGCTTAGTACCGAGCAAAACTCTATGATAAAAAAATCGGAGATATGCGTCCAATGGGGGAGACAAGGACGACTAGGAGTGCTTGCCACACATATATATTTTATATATTTGCGGGCGAACGTGGATCCTCTTGAAGGAAAGAAAAGAGGAGCGGCCGCACAAGCCTTGAACACGATCAAGAAGAAGCCATCATACGCAAGAGAAAAGGACGAATGCGCTAAGTTTTATTTGGGCGTACATAGATGGCTTAAATGCTTGAAAGATTTTGTGATGTGAGTTTACGTCCAATTGAATTGTTTATTTATAAGTTCGTTGGGTTTGGGCTTAAATCTAAGTGTGGAAAATACTCGAGCATGTGAACAATTGTAAACTCTTATTCTCCGATTAAATTGGATTATTTGGTGCTGGCTCTCCCCAGGATATAGGTACTGATATTCGAATCGAATCACGTAAATATCTAGTATCTCTCGTTTATTTCTCTGGTGATTTCACATTGACTTAATTTGCAAAATTCTATCATTTCTGTATATTATATTTCAACGATTGGTATCAAGGCTTGAGATCATATTTCTTGATTGTGATGTGGGGCTTTTGCTTGTTTGACTATTATTTGGAAATTTTATTATAGCAATTATGTTTGAGGTGCAAGCTAAAATTGAAAAGTTTAACGGGAGGGATAACTTTGGGTTATGGAGCATCAGGATTCAGGCACTACTAACAACCCAAGGTTAGGCCAAGGCACTGGACGGTAAAGAAGAGTTGCCGCTTATAATGAAAGCCTATGATAAGGCAAAACTAATGAAAAGAACAAAGAGCACAATCCTATTGAACTTGTCGAATGAGGTGTTAATAAAGGGGCCAAGAAAAAGGATGCCACAATGTTATGGACAAAACTTCAGGCACTCTATGTAAAGACGGGTTTGAACAATCACTTTGTATATGTTAAAGATGATGTTTCGGTTTAGATACATCGAAGGTACGTCTATCATATCTTACCTGAATGAATTCACTAAACTCACAATGGATTTGAAGAATGTCAGTAAAATACTTGATGATGAAGAACGATGCATGATGTTGTTAGCTTCTTTACTAGAGTTATGGGAGTACTTTATTGATTTACTATTGCTGGGGTATACTACAATTACCTTGAAAGAAGTAAAGTCCGCTCTATTTTCTAAGGAGTGGGAGAAAAATTTGCGAGATGATGGTCTGACACAAAAGGTAGTACAAGCACTAATGATCTAGGGTAGAGAACAACATTAAGGGCATAGTGGCAGCAGAGATAAAAGCAAGTCGAAATCATGCCATAGAAAGTCCAAGGGATGCATGGAGTGCTTTGAGTGTCATGAGAAGAGGCACATCAAGAGAGATCATCCAAAGCGGTGGAATAAAGGTAATAGGCTGAATGTCACAAGAAGTGTGGCGAACGTTACCGAGAGGAGGAATAAAGATGATATGTAGAATGTCAAAAACAATGTGGCGAATGTTGCTGAGGGGAGCATGATGCAAACATTTTTTTATGTGTGACTACTAGTTTGTCAGGAGATGAATGGATGTTAGAGTTAGGGTGTTCGTATCATATGACGCCTCATTAGAACCGATTTACTACTTTCCAAACTGCAGATGGTGGTAGAGTTCTTTTGAGGAATTACACAGTTTACAAGGCTATGGGGATAGGGACAATTTAGATTTGGATGCATGATAGGGTAGTGCACACATTGACGGATGTAAGGCATATACCAGAGCTAAAAATGAGTCTTATTTCTTTGTGGACACTTGATGAAATCGGGTATAGGTACACCGCTGAAGATGGACTAATAAAGATCTCTCAAGGTGCCATAACAGTGATGAAGGGAAAGAAAGTGAATACTCTTTATCATCTATTGGAAGAGACTGTAACCGAAATCGCTGCAGTTTCATTAGATAAGTCAGACTCTAACTTGACTCAATTATATCATATGTGTTTAAGGCACATGAATGAAGCATGTATGACAATTCTAAGTGAGAGGGTTATTGAAGGGTCAAAAAACAAGGGAGCTAGACTTATGTGAGGGCTGCATCTTTTGGAAGCGGCACCGAATTAAGTTAATTACAGATATTCATTCAACCAAGTGACTAGTTGAATACATTCATTTAGACATGGGGCCCGTCTCCGATTCCTTCGAAAGGTGCTCGTTATATGTTGATATTTGTTGATGACTATTCGAGAGAGGTATATGTAAATTTTTTGAAACACAAATATGATGTGTTCGATTGGTTCAATAAATTTAAAGCATTGATTAATAAATCAAGTGTCTGAGAACCAATAATGGCATGAAATTCTGTGATAAAGATTTTACCGAGTTTTGCGAGAAATAAGAGATTGTGAGACACTGCACAGTACTTCAGACACCACAGTAAAATGACGTAACAAAATGGAAGAATAGAACTTTGCTTGAGCGAGCTCAATACATACTTTTGCATGCAGAACTTGGCAAAGAATTTTGGGCCGAAGTAGTGAACATGACATGTTACTTGATTAATCGATCTCCATCATTTTCTATCAAGTGAAAGACTCATGAGGAAGTATGGCTGGGGAAACCCGTTGATTATTACAGACGTATATTTGGATGTCTTACATATGTTCATGTGAATGATGATAAACTTGAGAGGAGGGCGAAAAGTGCATATTTCTAGATTTTGCACATGGGGTGAAAAGCTATCGATGATGGTGCACTGATTCCAAATCACCTGGTTTTCTAATTAACGGAGATGTAATCTTCTACGAAACTACAATGCTTCAACAGAGGGGTTTTAAGACACAACCAGCAGAGCAGATAGATCATGGTGTCATTAGTGAGGTGGGGCTTCAAGTGGATACTCCAATGACTTTAGGGGTAACATAAGTTAATACTACAAATGAGGCTACAGTTCCTCAAGTCGGTGATAGTGAAAGATCGGCACAACCGCAGACAGATAGAGAATGCAAATTAAATCATCGGTACATTATGGTTATATAAATAGTACTTATGCATTGACTATAGATGACAAAGTGGAGACAAATGAACATTTATCTTACTTTAAGCCGATGGCTAGTTCAGAGTCGTTGCGGTGATCAGGGGCTATGAGTGAAAAGATTGAATCATTCTATTGAAATCAGATATAGGAGATGGTCAAAGTACCTAAGAGCCAGAAGATTATTGGAAGTAAATGGGTCTTTAAATGGGAGGAAGACATTCTTAGTGTCTAGATAGCGTAATATAAGGTGAGACTTGTTGCGAAGGGGTACATATAACGTGAGGGCATTGTCTACAACAATGTGTTCTCTCTTATGGTGAAACATACTTCTATTTGTGTTTTACTTGCCTTAGTAACTTCATAGAATCTCCAGTTAAGATAGTTAGATGTGAAAATTGCATTTCTTCACGATGAGTTGGATGAGCGAATTTATGTGAGGCAGTTAGAGGGATTTGCTATTCTAGGTAAAAAAAATCATGTTTGTTTGTTTAATTTTTTTTTATTGGCTAAAACAATCTCCAAGGTAGTGGTATAAGCATTTTGATGCTTTTATGACTAGTCAAGACTATTCGAAAAGTCATATGGATAATTGTGTTTACTTTAGGAGATTGGAGGATGGTTCTTTAATTTATCTATTACTATATGCTGATGATGTACTGATGGTAGTTAAAAATATGTCTAATATTGATGTCAAGAAGGGGCAGTTAAGTGCTAAATTTGAGATAAAAGATTTAGGTGTTGCAAAGAAAATATTAGGTATGGAGATTTTATGTGACAAGGCTGCCCGAGTTTTATGTCAATCTTAAAAGAAATATATTAAGAAGATTGTGGCACGTTTTAACATGCGGTCGACGAAATCTGTAAATACGATTTTAGCGAAGCACTTTAAACTTTTAAATAAATTATCATCGTAGACTGAGGAGGAAGAGGAACATATGTCCCATGTTCCTTATTCTAGTGTTGTGAGTGGTATTATATATATTATGATATGCACTAGACCTAATATTTCATAGGCTATAAGCATAATTAGTTGTTATATGAAATGTCCTAGTAAAATTCATTGCGAAGCTATGAAGTAGATCCTCATATATTCAATGGGGACAACAAATGTGGGCATAGTGTATCGAGGGAATAATAATGGCAGTGAGATCACTGATTTTGTGGATTCGGATTATGCTGGTGACTTGGATGATTGCAAATCTTTAGTAGGATACATGTTTACGCTAGCAGGTGGTTCAGTTTGTTAGAAAGTATCTTTACAGGATCGCGTTGCCTTGTCTTCGACTGAGGCAAAGTACATGGCATTAACCTTTGTAGCAAAGGAGGTGATATGGTTAGGAAGTTTGCTCTCAAACTTTGGGTATTAGAAAAGTGTTAGTATATACTATAATGACCAATGTGTGATATTTTGTGTATAATCCAGTCTATCATGAGCGGACGAAACATATCAATATAAGGTATCACGTCATTCAAGATGTCTTGATTAAGGGTAATGTTATGATGAAAAAAATTGCTACACCAAATAACTTGGTAGACATGATAACTAAGTCTATTCATTTTGACAAAGTTCAAGCTTTGCTTAAGTTCTATAGGCGTATGTAGAGAGTGAGTGCCCGTCGAGGTGTTAAGAGAGCAGCATGGATGATAAACACTAAAACTTGACTTTAAACAATGAGCCAAGATGGAGAATTATTAAATTAATATCTCGAGTTTGAATATAGATTATGATTTGTTAAATCGAATTTATTGAGAAATATTTTCCAAAATGGCTTAGAATTTTCGTTTTTGATAAAGTTTCCTAAATTGAATAAAGGAAGGAGCACTAAAGGATAAAAGTCAGGCACACTATCTTTTATTATATCTATGTAACTTTTAAGGGTAGAGAGGTCTTTTGTTAGAAAAAAAGGAAGCCTATCTCCTATCTCCTCTTGAAGAAAGGGTAGACTCCTCAAATAGGAGTGCTTGCCACACATATATATTTTAGATGTGTGTGGCCGAACGTGGGTCTTCTTGAAGGAATGAAAAGAGGAGCCGCCGCACAAGCCTTGAACAGGATCAAGAGGAAGCCGTCATATGCAAGAGAAAAGGATGAATGTGCTAAGTTCTATTTTGGGCATACATAGAGGTCTTGAACGCTTGAAAGATTTTGTGCTATGAGTTTACATCAATTGAATTGTTTATTTATAAACACTTTGAATTGGGCTTAAGTTTAGGTGTGAAAAACACTTGAGTGTATGAGCGATTATAAACTCTGAGTATCCGATTATAATAGATTATTTACTACTAGGTCTCTCCATAGATGTAGGTATTGATACTCGGATCGAGTCACGTAAATATCTAGTGTCCTTATTATTCCTCGTTTATTTCTTTGATGATTTCATATTGACTTAATTTGCAAGTTCCTATTATTTTCGTGTATTATATTTCGACAAGTGCTTAGTTATTTGGATGTTTAAAAATCCAGTATCTCACGGTAACTAGCTATCGCCAAATAATTGAGACAAAGGTGAAGAAAACTTAAAAGGCATGACTTGGGCTTTTTGTTCAATGAGGAAAGAGAGAATTTGAGGTCTTACCAGTCAACGTGAGCAAGGCCTCGAGGCCCTGAAAGGTGAAAATTTTGATCCTCGAAGGCCATGATCTCACAGGTTCAATTGAGACTTCTCCTTTGTATCCTTGAAAGCGGAAGCCACTCAGAATCGAACCACTCCATAAGGCAGTTGGTAAATATGACAATGGCTAACATCGCGTGCATAACTGTGCATCCATATTCATACTTGACTCCCTTCACCGTAATTAAATCTATGCACTACAAGAAGGATCAACTGTGTATCTTTTTCATCAACACATGCAACTATTTTTAAGCTGCCTCATGAAGTTTTAAGTTCCGTCCAATTATTATACATCAGGGACCTTCTTTTTCCTTCAATAGTCACTAAAAATGTACCTACGAAAGAGGTTCGGGAGGGAGTTTAGCTGGCCCAAATGATTCGGAAAAATCTTCCCTTTTCAGATTATGCCCTAATCTACATCCTATCAACGTCCACTTATCCCAGAAAGAATGAGAAGATTATTTTGCAACAAGAATCCGAAAAGACACTGAGGAAGAAAAAAAGTGGGAGTTTGGTAATATAAAAGATCCTCCCATAGCCCCCAAGCTATGATTATTCGTGAAGAAAATTCAAATTACTCCAAGGAGAGAATTGGTATTGGATTGTTTGTAATGGCATCCAATTCATTCCAAACAATCTCACAATCAACGCGCGCATGGCATTGCGGCAATAGATTAGAATTCAACTAAATGGATGGAAGCCGGTCGTGAGAGGTGGACCAACCTAATCAAGCTTGAGTTTTTCTAACTTGACTTAAGTTGATATGGATTTTTTATTAGATGTATCTGCGCTCTTTTACCGGATGAATTGCTAGGTCACTAGTCAAACTGGATTTTGTATAGCAATGACCATGTGTCCTTGAGACAATCCAATTTTAAAACATTGGAAATGTGTTTCGACCAAGAACAAAACATAAAAAAAAAATTAGAAATGTGGTTTTGAACATTGATATTGTCTTTTGGGCCTTGTAATATAGTGATGACCAAGCAGGTAGACAGAGATCCCGATGAAAAGGAAAGATGAACAAAGCGTGATGACCTCCAAATTCAAAAACAAATCCAGCATCCCATACCTTTTCAATCAAAACTAACGCACATCTCTTTGTTGGCTTATATGAACCTTTTTTTTTTAATTTCAAATTCAACCCACAGTGTGCTTCTTATTGTTGTCAATGTTGAAACAGTTTATTATCATAAAAGAGGTGTCTCTTGGTGAAGAGAAGACGTGACTCTTGATCAAAAGAAGACATGACTCTTGGTAATTAAAAAAGACTCTTTGCCCTAAAAGAAAGTTATTGGTAGCTTGTAGTTATAAAAAGAAGTTATTCTTAACATGAAGAGTGGTGATGATTATTGTGACCTAACCCTCTTGCGACCTTCTCGCGAGGGAGAGAGTTGTTATGTTTAGGAGTATTGTCAACTTCATGCCAAATATCTCACACAACATTAGCCATTCACAATTTTGATCAATTAAGCTTTTGCAAATTTTAACAAAGGAGTTTTCACTAGCTCTTTTTAGATTAACTAGAAACTAAATAAAATACGGGAGAATATCTTATTATGGGACTTTATTACATTAACCTTGAGAATAATGCCATTCCGGTACCTAACCTGATCATATGCTAATTAACAACATAGCAACCTATTCAAAAAAGTCTAAGATTCATCGTAACCATTCTAAGGCAAGAAAATAATACCCAAAATATTGAAGTTCAATTTGTAGGACTTTCTTCTCTCTTTTTTTTTTTTTTTTTTTGAATTTTTTTATAATTTTTATTGTCTGGGTTTTCTTTTTTTTTTCTTTAAATGATTTTCTGAATTTTCTAATGTTTTTTAATGATTTTCCGAATTTTCTAATTTTTTTCAAATATTTTTTGAATTTTTGAATTTATTATTATTAATATATTCAAGGAACGGATTCAGAACATGTTTACCCGATCCAAACCGTTGAACCACCCTAAATTCATATCTGACCCGTTCGAATATTCTATTTTTTATTAGCTTTATTTTTCATATAATATTTATGTTAATCACAACTGTTCATAAGTGCTTCTTCTTCAGAACTATCTTTTCTTTTCTTTCCATACATATAACTTTAACACATTCAAGGAAAAATTCCAAAAGAGAATTGTGTAATTTCTAAACTCAATTCTCCATTGCTTTAATGTATATCTTTGAGGTATATTTATTCTAAATCCAGCAGCAATAATAATTGGGCCAAATAATACCTTAAAGACAGTGATCTTCATTACGCATCAAAGCATCAATGATCTACTACTACTTCTCTATCTACATTAGCAATCAAATTTCCCTAACAATTACCACATTAGCCAAGCATATCACGCACCAGAAAACATGCATAGACAAGACTTGTAGAAGGTACATGCACACTCAAGCAGGCACGCAAACACATGTCACGTCAACATTACTCTTCCTTTTTATTTATCATTATTCTACATGTATACAATCTACATGCACATTCAAGCAAGCACGCAAAAATACACATCATGTCAATGCTACCATTCCTTTTTATTTATCATTATTTTGCATGAATACAATCTACATTAATGAATTTGTCAGGTTAATTAATTGAATAGCATAGATAAAAATATTAGTACCGCATCGATTCAAAAGTAAAAGTTCGTACAATTTGTTATTCTTATGTTTTTTAGAATTACCTCCTCGTTGAGGTCGAGGTGCGTCCTAGATCACAAATCTAGGGCTCGCTCAACCTTAGATTCAGAATTTGACGTCCAAGTTTGCCAGCCGAGCTCGATCTTGATGACGGAGGAGTGAAACGGCGGCGAGGTGGTGGATTGAGACGATGGTGAGGTGATGGTTGTGGGGTGTTGTCCCCCTCAAAGTAAAAGGGAAGAAGAAGTAAAAGTAAAGGAAAAAGAAAAAAAAGAAGAGAGAGGCAGAGAAGGAAGGAGAAGAAAAATTAAAGGAAAAAGGAAGAGAGGGGGAGAGAGGGAAGAAGAGGGGCAGAGAAGAAAGAACAAGAAAAATTAAAGGAATAAGGAAGAGAGGGGGAGAGAGAGGCGACGCCATTAGGTGAGGGAGGTTTCTGGCACGGGGGGTCATTGGCGGCAGGTGTCGCCCCGTAAGTGAGGTGAGATTTTCACACATTGAAATCCCATCTCATATTGAAAAAATATTAGCTGTATTTTAATATGCCAAGTAGGATATGTAACAAGTTACTCAAAAATCGACACACAGCAATGCGGCCCACCAAAAACCCAGCAGGGTAACAAAATCGATTAGTACTCACACGTCGTTGGCGAGGACGACAGGTTCTACATCTTGTACGACAAGTCCGACACACTTATCGTAATTCCGGAGTCCCCAAAGGTTACCTCAGGAAGTTGTCGCCTAAGATGGATTAGAGGTGGTGGCGGTGACGTGGTTCGTCGAACTAGAGAGAGCAAAGCTAGTCATGAGTTGGATATGAGTGCGTGAGAGAGAGGGGAGGGAGACAGAATCTTGGTGGCCTCGATTGCCACGTGTCGACTCCTGGGTTATTTTTTTTTTTACATATCCTACTTGCCATATTAAAAAACAGCTCATATTTTCTCATATTTATTCGTCGCGACGCAATCGGGTCTTTGTCACGTCTTTGTCAAGTCAAACGCAAGTCTTCCTTTGCATGAATATTTTACCGGAATCTGGGAAAACGCAGTTGTTTCACACGTCTCCTTCGGGCGAGTCGTCGGCCAAAGTCTTTGTTTAAGGCGTAGTCGCTAAACTCTGAATGGGACAAGGCACAGCCAGTTTTGTCCCAATTTCTCTTCTCTCCTCGTTGGAGGTAGAAGAGAGCAAAACAACTTGAGTATCCCAGGCAAGAATGTCCTTCATTAACTTAGAATAAAAGGTTTTGCAATAATTTTTTCTGGATTGGATTGGCTCATGATTGGTTCATTATTTTCTGATTTGTGTATTTAGGAGGACTACATCCGATTGCAATTATTTATTCCTTACTTGTTTAAATTATATCTCAAGTTTGAGCTCATGAATAAATTAGAAAAATTTCGATGGAGAAAATAGGAAATAAATTCCTATTCCCTTCGATTCAAATTTCCTCAGAAAAATGACAGAGGGAAGTTTTCTAAGTTTTCTTTTTAAGTATCATTGGCCAAAACTTTCATTATTGGGGCTCACATTCTTTTATAGAGAAAATTCTAAATAAGTACTTGAAGTACCCTTATTTTCTTAAATATAGACTTGAAGTAAACCTTATTTTAAATAAAGATTTGAAGTGGACATTATCTTAAATAAGAGCTTGAAGTGCCATGTCAATCTCAAAGAAAGGCCTAGCCTCACCAAATGATCAAGGGTATTTTTGTTATTTACTTTTTTTCTTTTTTTTTTCCTTTTTCTATTTTTTTCCATAAAAAATCTCAAAAAAGAAAAATTAAGTTAAAAATCAAATAAAAACACACTCACACACACACACACAAACAAATAATATTAAAAAAAAAAAAAAGTAGGTGGGCCGGCTCTCTTGCATTTGGTTGCTGCGCCGTCGCTGGTGTGGCGGTGGCTAAAGGCAGGAGAGCTAGCCCTCCCACTTGTTTTTATTTTATTTTATTTTGTGTGTGTGTGCCTTTTTTTTAGTTTTAACTTTATTTTTCTTTTTTGAGTTTTTTATGGAAGAAAAAATAGAAAAAAAGGAAAAAGAGAAAGGAAAAAAAAGAGACAGTAAATGATGGAAATGCCCTCAATCATTTGGTTAGGTTAGACTTTTTTTTAGACTAATATGACACTTTAAGCTCTTATTTAAAATAAAATTTATTTCAAGCCCTTATTTGAGATAACGATGGCACTCTAAAAACTTATTTAAAACAATATTCACTTCAGATCATTATTTAAAAAAAAAAATGATGGTACTTTAAGTCCTAATTTGAAATTGTCTTTGTCCCTAACATGTAAAATCTTTTACCACCTTTGTCGTGGATTTCCATGGTGGGAAGGATGGTGACCAAGAAAGCAATGTGGTTTTTGTTGGGTTTTGTTTCGACAAACAAAAATACGTGCATAGGTAGAATAGAATCAAAGTTTTATTCGTAGAAGAAGGAAAAACGTCCATACATGTATTTCCTTAATATTGTTCGTGCATTTTAGTAAAAGCACATAGGAGTAATAAAGAGGTTAATCATATTATCCTTGTACCGTGTTCAAAAATTTGGTTGTGATGTTCTTTAGATTCTAATCACAAACATCTAATGTCCTCGTAGCATGGTTATGACGTTCTTCAGATTCTGACTACGAACGTCTAGTCTACTAGTAACACTGATTCCGACATTCTTATGATGTGTTTGGATTCAAAACGCAAACGCCTGGCATCTTCGTAATGTTGGTTCTGACATTCTTCAAATCCAAGCCACAAACATTTGATCTCCTTGTAACGCGGGTTCTAACGTTCTTCAAATCCAACCCCACAAGTGTTGAGGCTCTAGTTCAGACACACGATTAGTCTTGCATCAAATAGTAGAGAGAAATTGAGAGAGCTTACCATGATAATCATGCTGGCAATTGCTCTCGTGTCTGATTATTTAATTGATTACTATGATCTCCTCAATCATTGATCATTTTATGATAGCTCTCTCAATAACCTTTTTATAACCAATCCCATATCTCATTGAAATTGGGTCATTCACTCTAAAACCATTTTAGATAATTAATTCGATCGTAACATTTGAAGGATGTAAATTCTAATACCATTTCAAACACTAATTTGGGCATTAGTTCTAAGCGAGAACAAAGTATTATTCCAAGCATTAATTTGTAACCGTTACAAGTCTTTATTTTGGACATTAACTTTGTAATTGTTACAAAACTTTAATTTGACCGTTACACCTAAAACAAAACATTAATTATTTTGAGATCATTTCAAATCATTAAGGCCCCGTTTGGTAACCGATTAAATAGTAAAAAAATTATATTTTTTATTCCCGGAAGTAATTTTGGAACAAAATTGTGTTTGAAAAAAATTTTGTTTTCGGGAATAAATTTTTATGTTTTTGTTCCTAGAAGTAGATGTGGAACAGAATCAAGAATAAAAAAAGAAAAGTTGATTTTTGTTCTTGAAAACAATTCTAGAATCAAGCCTATATTTTCTCTTTTTATTTTCATTTTTCTTGTTCTTCTTCCCTTTTCTTCTTCTATATCTACCGCCATCGCCGTTTGTTGCCCACTGCTGTCTGCCATCCGCCACCCACCGCCGCTAATTGCCGACAACCGGGTCAAATGAGCTCACGGAGGTAATCCTAACCACCGGCGAGGCCGAGGCTCGGCCGACAAGGGCCGACGATGCTCCAATGAGGTCACCAGCCACTTGAAGAAGAATAATAGGAGAGAGAAAGAAAAAAAAAAGAAAAGGAAAAGGAAAAAAGTAATAAAATTATTTAAAAATTAAAAGAAAATGATTTGGAGTATAAATTTTGAACACAGTACCAAACGCAATTCTATTCTAGGAATTGAAATTTTGGATAGTTATCAAACGGCTTAAAATGCTTAGAAATTGTTCCCGAGAATAAAATAAAAAAGAATTATTTTTTATCATAAATTATTCACGGGAATGGAAGCGTTACGGAATGTGCCCTTATTGCTCCTCTGTCTTCCTTATGGCACAAGTTTTTGGACCATGCATAAGGACAACGACACACACATATATATTCTTTGAACAAGTGTCTTCTTCATCGACTTGTATAATCCTCTCGACTTGCGCCCTTATTGCTCCTTCGTCTTCCTTATGGCACAAGTTTTTGGACCATGAATAAGGACAACGACACACACATATATTCTTTGAACGAGTGTCTTCTTCATCGACTTGTATAATCCTCTCGACTTTCTTGTGGATTTCTATGGAGGTGCCTTTCATGGTGGAAGATGGTGATCGTGAAAGCGATGTGGTGCTGTCAGCGACCAATGCCGTGCCTTTGGATTGTTGCTCAGTTGTCATTTCCGTACTAACTTCTCCTTTTTATCTTTTTATCAGTAGATACTCAGTTGCCTATTAAGTTGAATCAATGTAATGCAACAAGTGGAGGTTCGGATCCAAGGTCATAGATAAAAGAATAAAGATAGTAAAAAGACTAGCATTTCCCATCTTTAGAAGTGTAAAAGCGTTTTGGTTGTCTACTCGCTATAAGATGCCAGGATGGAACTCTTCACCAAGAATCTTCAAGACTCCACATGAGCAATCTGCCTTCTACCATATTTAAAATCGTGAAACTTACTTTAGTGCGTGAAAGTTGACATGAATTATCATGTTACAAAATATGATAACATTCATTTTGCTGAGGGTATTTTAGAGAAACTTTCCTAAGACTACTTAATTTTTTTTTTTTTTTTGGATCAAAAAGAGCTTTTTTTTTTTTTTTCATTTATGAAGCAATACTGGAAGAACATAATTGAAAAGTATTTAAACATAACAAATCCCAAAGACTACATTTAGTCGTTTAGAATTCTAATCAAGATAGGATTAAATAAGATATGATATAAAATTCATGGATTTTACTATATTACCATTGTTTGATGAATTGCAATAATAAAGCCGGATATTTTCATGTCCTATCTTGTCCATTATAAGGTATTTACGACTTATTAGTGTAAAATAAACATGAAAATTCAAAAATAGAGATTGTAAAAATATCTCGTAATTCACTGTCAAATTTAGTAAGAGAGAAAATGCAATCGTTCACTTTTGCAATTACGAAAAATATGCTGCTTTGACTTTGTCGTTACTTTCATGAAACTTCAACATGAATAACAAAGTTATGAAGGGAGAAGGAGTTTCCACTCTCTTGCTGCTTTGGTGAACTTCTTGACATGAATTAGAGAGCTATGAAGGAGAAGCTTCAACTTTCTCACCGTTCTTGTGGAGCTTTGACGTGAACTACTAAACTATACATGAGTTGTGAAATTTCGATATGAACCAAAGATATAGAAGAGAAGAAGAGGGAGATGGTGGTTTTTTTTTTTTTTTTTGAGAAATTCCATTGCCTCTCATTCTTCGAGAATTAGAACGATCATTTTCAAATTTTAATTGTTCATTTACAATAATTCTTCTACTTCATTTTTGTTTAATTATTTTTTATTATTTTTCCATATATATATTTTAAAATAATTCTCTTCCATCATTTTTCTGATAATACATGATATTATATATACTAAATATATATACAAAATATATATATTATAGAGTAGAAAAAGTTTCAAAAATATCAATAATAATAGGAATTAATGAAAACCAAAAACATTAGAATTCAAATAACATTTATTTTTTTATTATTTTAGTTTATTACTTAAGAAGTTTGTTATTTGAGAAAGATAGCTTTTATATGATGAATATTAAAAAACATACCCATTTATCCCGGCTCATCCATAAGATAATTTTATCTAGATTATATCACTTTATATTTGACTTTATCCTCTTTTGGGAGGAACCAAATACAAAGTAAGATAAATATTATCATATCCGACCTTAAAAGGAAGTGACGCTTTCGCAATCTAATTGCAACTTAGTTGGCTTGAAAGACTACTGTAACTCCTTTTAGCTGGGCCAGATAGCTTCTGGAGAGCCCAAGGGCTGTGTCCGGGATCGTGACTGGGATGTCTAAGGCCCCGTTTGGTTGGACTTTTCCAAGGGGCTTTGGGCCCCGAAAACCCCTTGAGGGACAACTTTTGCGTTTGGCAAAACTTTTGAATGCTCATTGGTGGAATGTGGACATTTCACATGCTGAAAGCCTAATGCTGGAGTAGGGCTGCTTTTAGCTTTGGTATTTCCAAAATGCTTGAGAGTCATTGCTCATTCTTTTTCCCCACCATATTTTTCCCCGTTCAGTTCTTCTTCCCCCGCTTGAGAGTCGGCCGAGTTTCGCGGTTGATGGCGCTCAGCCACAAGCGGGCTGCTAGGATACCTCGCTTGAGGTTGCGCAACCTCAGGCGAGGTGGCCTAAGGTCGGGTGACCTCAGGCATCGCCTGGGTCAAGCGACCAGTGCGACGCCGCTCGAGGTCGAGCGACCCAGCGACGCCCTAGGTTGGGCCCGAGGTCGAGCGACTTAGGCAACGCCACCTCGAGGTCACGCAGCCTCGGGCGGCGTCGCTTGGGTCACGTGACCTCGGGCGGCATTGCTTGGGTCGCTCGACCTCGGGCGACGCTGCCTGTGGTCGTGTGACCTCGAGCGGCGACGCCCGGGTCGTTGGACCGAGGCGGCGTCGCCTAGGTCGGCACCACCTAAGGCATCGCTAAGGCGACCTCAAGCAAGTTGCTCCCCGCCACCGCCACCGCCTCCCCACCACCACTAGCGCCACCGCCACCAGCCACCCCCACCCCCACGATCACCAGCTGCATTTCCTCCTCCCTTTTCTTTTTTTCATTTTTCATTTTACTTTGAAATAGCTTTGCAAAACATACACAAAAAATTGGTTTCCAAACACACTTCCCTTCCCAAAATGCTCATTCTCTCAAGGATACTTGGGGAAATGCAAAGTCATTTCTCAAAAGTTGAACCAAACGTTGCCTAATTCACGTAACTGTTTCTCCGTATACTTTCTGGATGCAAGAGGTTGACCACATCCGAGACAGTTAATTTATCATTCATTTGGGTATGACTGTTGCGGCTGTTCTCCTCTCATTAATTTCTTGACTTGATCGTTTACGGTTTTATCACTCGGTAGACACGAATGGCTCTTCTTCTTTTAATTTCCAGCTTAAGTCCGTGCTTTCCATCTAAATTTCTCGACGGCTTGGGGACATCAATGGGGAATGCGTCGTCCATGCTGACCCAATATGATATTGAAGAAGTTCAAGACCACTGTAAAAATCTTTGTGAGTTTCTAGTTCTACTATGGTTCAAATTGCACCTTGGAACCAAAATCATCACTGCAGATGAAGCGAAGGGACAGATGGACTATGATTGATGAGGTGAAAACAACTCTTGCACAAACCTGGGGCATAACCATGTATTCTCTAATGTGCCCTCAGGATCAAATCCTACACAGGAAGCATGATACCTATTTCGATGCAAGTCGAAGATCGCTTGCGGCTTGCGCGAACTGAATTTTTCTCGCCTAAAAAGAGGGGCCAAAATGAAGGAAAAAGAAACTCGTTTTTGTTTTTTTTTTCCTTTTATTTCCCTTTCTCGATATTTTGGCTGTAATAAAATTTCAAAATACAGAAAAAAGTCTTCTTCTTTTTTCACATTTACGGCTTATGGTTCTGCTAAAAAAATAATAATTTTCGTAAAATTTTGTTTCAAAATTTCAAAAAATTAAAAGTTTCAAATATTTCCAATTAAATAAGAGTTAATATGAGAATTCCAAAAAATCTACAAAAAGCTAAAAAGTAAATGTAAATGCCTCATGATATTTATAACTCACTCTTTGCGATATTATGACTTTCATGATATTCATTTTTATTGATAAAACTGATAAAGATAAATGGTTTTACAATGTATAAAAATCGGCATGGAATATGACATCTTTTTGGACAGCTTTTTAAATTTGAATACATCTTGTTTTCAAATTGTAAAGGAAAGGTAATGACTTAGAGAATTATCCGATCCTTTTTCTTCTTGTTCCATTTCCGTAAACTCTCTCAACATCTCTAAAGTGGCAATTATTAAATTAGAGGAGAGGAAAAAAAATTCAAATTAGTTGCAAAACTTCCTAAATCTATATGTTGGCATCATTAGATACTTTCCGTTTGAGATTTGTGCCGTTTTAACAAACTTATTTCTTATGAGAGTTGTTAATCACTTGATTTGCATCTCCAAAAATGTCAAGAAAAGGAACTTTTCATTTGGTGAGAAAAGCACCCACCGTGGTCGCCCAACCTTTCTTATATTTCCAAACTGGATCCGACTAGTCTAGCATGCATCATGACAATTTCGCAAAGGGGTCGAAGGCTTTGTCTACTCCCAACCAGAACAAATGGCAGATAACATTGCTTCAATCTCCAAACTGAAAAAACGACAAGAGGACTGACTCTTTCCCACACACACAGACAAACAAACTGAAAGCACACCTGTCACTTCCAAACATATGAAATGCAGTAAAAAGAAAATGCGCCACACAACAGGTCCAGGCAACATCAATCCGCACATAAACAATTCAGCACACGGAGAGCAACACAACTGTGTATTCAATGACTTGGGCAAGTTCAATCACGTCATCAGATCCAAGCGCATAGGCGACGAGAACTAACAGTCCAACGATACCGCCAATACTAATACTCGTACTTGTAAACTTCGGACTCCAGCTCCAGGTCCGGCTTCCACCATTCGCTAATTTTATGCGCCCTCAGGAAACACTTCGGCGGCTTTGAATTGATCGATAGATTTGCCGATGGGATGAGGTGCAAAGGCTCTGCCTGCGTCCCATTCTCGCTCATGAACAGCAATGTCACAGAATAACGACTAGCAATCTTGTGGATACCTTCCAATCTGAACTTTCGCATCCACTTTCCGTGCTCGAAATAGCCAATGTATCCCGAACAGACGCAATCAGCCTTGTTGACAAACAGCTGAGGAACCCAAGGGGACAAAGCCGCAAAAGAATCGGCCGATTGTTTCAGCTGTTCCGGAGACTGTTTAGCTAGCGCCGCTGCAGCACATAACCCGGTTTCGGCTAACCGGAAAGCCCGCTTCCAGATCTTGCTCTTGATCTTCTCGATCGGAACAGATGCATAAGGCGGGTTGAAGAGGAAAGACTCGAGATAATATCCCTTTTTGGCCATGTTCTTTCCAGCTTCCAGAGCAATGGCAGACCCCAGGGAGTGGCCAGCTAACCAGACCACCTTAGAATTGCCAGCGGCTGCAACCAAGTCTTCTACCGCCTGCACGGCAGTCTTGCAGCGAGACGAGGAGTGAAGCTCATTCCTTAAAAAATGAACATCCAGCTCAATATCTCGAAAGAACGATTCTTTCGTGAACAAAGTGCCTCGGAAGGCGACCACGAAACACGGTCCATCTGCTGAGTTGTTACATGAGGATGGCAGAGGCTTATACTCGAAGATGGCACCGAAGATAGAAGAGTCAGCCCCATCTACGAGTATGCGCTTCAACTGAAAAGCGAAAGTTTCCCACCAAGGAGGTGCAAGAGCCTGGGAACCTTCACGTTTCCCCCGGCGGTCCCGCTCTAAGACATAGGCACCTTTAACCAAAGAAGCAACAACCGACCTCCCATGATCTGCATTTTTCCTATGTTAGAAGTCCAAAGAAATGTTAGTGTCGTCGGTATGTTTGCCGATAAAGAAACTCTGTAGCTAGACTAAGCTAAATACCCGTATCATCGCTACACGCGAAAAGAAGAAAACGAAACATCGGATTCGAGAGAAGTTTAAAATGCCATATTTTCGAAAAAGCTTCTCATGCGGTCTGAACTCGGTGCCGAACGAAAAGTTGGCACTCCACACGTGGCTGCTTCTGTCCCAAAACTACCAACCGGATGTGTCCATGAACCAAATAGAGTGTTATATCACTGGGAAAATTGTCCAAAAGTTCTATACCTATTGCATTTTTGCTAATTTAGTTTTAAACCTTTTAACTTTGCCATTTCAGTCCTAAACATTTTTACTTCTTGCAGATTCAATCCATCTAGCTAATCTTGGCCGAAAAATACTGGCGTGGATAATTTTAATAATTTTTTAATATATTTTTTAATTTTTTATTATTTTTTCCCTTTTTTTTTTTTCTTTATTTTCTTTTTAGCTTTCTTTTCCTTTTCCAGTGGTTGGCCACCAGCCACAGCTAGCAGGCTAACCTCGCCCGCCCAGGCGATGACGACGTTGGGCGAGGCCGCCTTGGCTTGGGTGAGGGTTGGCCTCACTAGAAGGGAAGCCCTCGCCGAGGCTTGCCCTCACCCAAGCGAGTGTCGACCAGCCAAGGGAGAGGGCCGGCCTCGCCAAATCTAGTATAGGCAAGGCCGACACTCGCTTGGGAGAGGGCAAGCCTTGGTGAGGGCTCTCCTTGCCAGATCTGGCGAGGCCGGCCCTCACCTAGGCTAGGGTGGCCTTGCTCGACGTCGCCATCCCTCAGCCAATGCCCGGCGAGGCCTCCCTGGCCTAGGCGAGGGTTGGCCTCACCCAAGCGTGGGCGACCCTTGCTGGGTTGTGCCTGGGCGAGGGCTCCCCTTGCTAGGGCTCCTCCTCGCCTGGCCAGGCCTCGCCTGTGGCGGGCGAGGCCAGCCGTCGCCTGTGGCTGGTGGCCAGCCACCAGAAAAGGCAAAGAAAGCCAAAAAGAAAAGAAAGAAAAGAAAAAAAGGGAAAACACATAAAAAAATAATTCAAAAAAATATTAAAATATTATTAAAAATTGTCCACGTCAACGCTATCCATCCTATATGGCATCACTGCGTCCATGTTAGCATTTTCCAACCAAAATTAGCTGAATGGACTAAATCGGCAAAAAGTGAAAAAGTTTAGGACTAAATTAGCAAAGTTAAAATGTTTATGATTGAATTGACAAAAATGCAATAAGTTTATGACATGTGGTGCATGTTGCGGGCAAATCAACACTTGGCAATGACAGCTTATGACATATTAAAGGTCACGTGTCTAGTAAAACTCCTTTTTGGCCTAGTATCGAGAAAAACTCTATGATGAAGTAATCGGAGATAAGCGTCCAAGGGGGGAGGCAAGTGCTCGTGGCCAAGGGAAGTTCGTCCGTTGAGAAACAAACTAACTACCGAAGTAGATGGAAATTACACCATAGATGCACCTTCTCAGTCAGGTTTTTTTCATTTTTTTTTTTTTTTTGACGAGAGGTTTTTTCCATGTTAAGTTATGGAAAAGTTGGACAGCTAGGACTTGGACAGCTAGGACAGTGCTGAGTTCTTTGCATGTTTAAAAAGTCCAGTATCACACGGTAACTAGCTATCGCCAAATAACTGAGACAAGGGTGAAGGGAACTTAAAAGGCATGACTTGGGCCTTTCGTTCAATGAGGAAAGAGAGAATTTGAGGTCTTACCAGTCAATGCGAGTACGGGCCCGAGGCCCCGAACGGTGAAAATCTTGATTCTTGAAGGCCATGATCTTGCGGTGAAAATGTTGATTCTTGAAGGCCATGATCTCATAGGTTCAATCAAGATTTCTCCTTTGTAACCTTGAAAGCAAAAGCTACTCAGAATAGGAAAAGTATCAAAAAAGTTCTAAATCTGTTATATTGGTACCAATTAAGTTATGAATTTTTCAATTAGACCAATTTAGTCTTAAACCGTTTCATATTGGTACCAATTCAATCCATCTAGCCAGTTTTGGCTGGCCGACGCTGACATGGACATCAACCGGTGGTTGAACGATAATGTGGCAATTTTTAATAATTTTTTTTATTCTTTCAATTTTTTTATTAATTTTGTCCTTTTCTTTTTCTTCTTTTCTTTTTTTCCCTTTTCCTTCTTGTTGGTCATCAAGAGTATAGTTCAAGGAGGAAGAAGAGAGAAAAAAAGGAAAAAAAAATTAATAAAAATTCGAATATATATTTAAAATTTGCCACGTCATCATCCAACCCATGTCCACGTCAACGTCGGTCGCCCAAAATTGACCGGATGAACTAAATTGATATTAATGTAAAAAAATTTATGACTGAATTAATTTAATTGAAAATTTTATGACTAACTTGGTACTAATACAATAGATTTAAAAAAAATTTAGTACTTTTTTTCGCTCATAATCGAACCATTCCATATGGCAGTTAGTAAATGACTCCATATTCGTACTTAGCTTGCTTCACTGTAATTAAATCTATGTACTACAAGAAGAATCAATTGTGTATTTTTATGGGAGAATTACAACAAAAAAAAAGTCTTAAACTTATTGCAATTGTTCCAATTCAGTTATAATTTTTTTTTTTTTTAGTCAATTTAGTCCTAAACCTTTACAATTGTATCGGTTTAGTCCATCAAGTCAAAATTGACTAGGCAAGCCTGATGCGGACGCTGGCCGTCCAACAAAAGCTAACATGGCAATTATTAAATATTTTTAAATAATTTTTGAAATTTTAAATAATTTTTTTTTCTTTTTCTTTTTTCACTTTCTCTTTCCTCTGGCCAGCAAGGCCAACCTCACCGGCCAATGGTGAGGCCGCCGTCACCAGATCTGGCAAGGAGCCTCGCTAGCCATCAGCGAGGTCGAGCCTTGCTTTGGCTGGTAGGGCCTCACCCAGCCAAGGCGAGGGTGCACCTCGCCAAATCTGGGGCCCGCGACCTCCTTGAGGTTGGGCAGGGCTAGGCCTCGCCCAGTGATAGCGAGGCCAACCTCACTAGATCTGGCGACGGTAACCTCCTCGAGGCTAGGTGGGGCTGAGCCTTGCCTAGCGACGGTGAGGCCAGCCTCATCGGCCCTCGCCTCTAGTTGGCGCTGGCCAGCCAGAGGAAAGAGAAAGTGAAAAAAAGGAAAAAAAAAAGAATTCAAAAATTAAAAAAGTATTTAAAATTTCGGAAAAAAAAATTAAAAATTGTCATGTCATCTTTCACCGGACAACCAACGTCAACGTTAGTGCTGGCTGGCCAATTTTGGCCGGATAGATTAAACTGGCACAATTATAAAATGTTTATGACTAAATTGACTAAAAAAAAAAATTTAGGACTGAATTGACACAATTGCAATGGGTTAAGAACTTTTTTTTTATAATTATCCCGTATCTTTTTCATCAACAAATGCAACTATTTAAAGTTGGCTTGTGAAGTTTTGAGTTCCATCGAATTATTATGCATCCGGGACCTTCTTTTTTCTTTAATACCCACTAAAAGTGTACCTACAAAAAAGGTTCGGGAGGGAGTTCAGCTGGCCCAGATGATTTGGAAAAATCTTCCCTCTTTAGATTATGTCCTAATCTACATCCTATCCACTTCCACTTATCCCAGAAAGATCGAGCAGAGTATCACGCAACAAGGATCCAAAGAGACATCGAGGAAGAAAAAAAAGTGGAAATTTGGTAATATAAAAGATCCTCCCATCCCCCAAAGCTATTATTCTTCTTGAAGAAAATTCAAATTACCTAAGAGAACTAGCATGGGATTGTTTGTAATGACATCCAATTCATTCCAAACAATCTCACAATCAATGCACACAGCAATGCGACAATAGATTATAATTTAACTAAATGGATGGAAGCGGTTCATGAGAGGACCGACCCAATCAAGCTTGAGTTTTTCTAACTTGGGTTAAGTTGATACGGATTTTTTATGAGACGTATCTGTGTTCTTTTACCAGACGGATCGTTAGGTCACAGGTCGAACTGGATTTTGTATAGCAATGACCACGTGTCCTTGAGATAATCCCATTTTTAGACATTGGAAATGAGTTTCGACCAAAAAAAAAATGTAAAAAAAAAACATTAGAAATGTGGTTTTGAACATTGGTCTTGTCTTTTGTGCCTTGTAATATATTGATGACCAAGCAGGTAGATAGAGATCCCGATGAAAAGGGAAGATAAACAAAGCATGATAACCTCCAAATTCAAAAACAAATCCAGATACCATGTCTTTTTAATGAAAAGTAACGCCCATTTCTTCGTTGGCTTATACCAACTTTTTTTCTTTTTACTTTCAAATTCAACCATAGTGTACTTCTTATTGTTGTCACTACTGGTATCTCTTAATTAAGAGAAGATGCGACTCTTGATAAAAAATAAAAAATAAAAATACATGACTCTTGATGATAAAAAGAGATGACTTTTCGGCCTAAAAGAAAGTTATGAGTAGTTTAGTAGTTATGAAAAAAAGTTATTCTTGACATGAAAAGTGATGATGTTTGAGAATAAAATACTTATTTTTAAGAGATATGTTGATTAGTTGTCTATGGATAGAGATCAATTTACATATTATTTATAATAACCTCAACTATTCATGTATACTTCATCTTTAGAACTTTCTTTTATTTTCTTTTCATACACGCAACTTTAACACATTCAAATTAAAATTCCAAAAGAGAATTGGGTAATTGCCGAACTCTACTACTTTTCTATCTCCATCAGCAATCAAATTTCCCCTACAATTGCCACATTCGCCCAACACATCAGCATTAGAAAACATGCATAGACAAGACCTAAAGAAGGCACACGCGCACTTAAGCAGGCACGCAAACACACGTCCTGCAATGCTACTCTTCCTTTTTATTTATCATTATTCTACGTGTATACAATCTATATGGATGAATTCGTTAGGTCAAATAATAGAATAGCATAGATAAAAATATCAATATTGCATCGATTCAAAGGTAAAAAGTTCGTATCATTTGTCATTCATATGTTCTTTAGAATTACCTCATTGTCAAGGTCGAGCTGAGCTCTAAATCACAGATTTAGGGCTCGCTCAACCTTAAATCCAGAATCTAAGGCCCAATTTTGCCGGCTGAGCTCGATCTTGACGATGGAGGACTGAAACGGCGGTGAGATGGATTGAGATAGCGGTGCAACGGTGGCGGCAGTGGTGGCGGCGGTGGTGGTGGTGGGGCGTCCGTGTTGGAGTAAAAAGGAATAAGAAGAAAAAAATAAAGGAAAAAGAAAAAAGAAGAGGCGAGGGGAGGGGGGATAGAGAGAAGAAGAAAAAAAAATGAAGGGATAAGGAAGAGAGAGGCGAGACCGTCACGTGAGGGAGACTTCTAGCGTGATGGGCCCCGGGCGACACGGGTGGGATTTTGACACGCCACATTGAAAAAATATTAGCTGTATTTAATGTGCCAAGTAGGATATGTAACAAACCATTCGAGAATCAACACGCGGCAATGTCGCCCACCAAAATTTTATCTCTTCCTCCCTCTCTCGCCCGCTCTGCCCTCCATCTCTGTAACCCCACGCCCAATTCCTCCCCCCACTCTTCTTCCGCAGTTGCAATCGGCGACCTTGACGACAGTGAAGAAGCACTCTTGAATCTCGCAATCAATTCGGGAGCTGCTGCGGTTGGTTTATAAGCCGAAAGCCTGCTCGACCCCATCAATGCACCAATATCGATCAGTACTTGCGCGTTGTCGGCAAGGACGACAGGTTCGACGTAGTGTACGACAGGTCCGACACACAGATCACAATTCCGGAGTCCCCGGAGGTCGCATACCTCGGGAAGTTGCCGTCAGAGATGGATCAGAGGCGGTGGCGGTGACTTGGTTCGTCGGACTAGAGAGAGCAAAGCTAGTCATGAGTTGGGCATGAGCGAAAGTTTTAGAGAGAGGGGAAAGATTGGGCGTGGGGCTGCAGACATGGAGAGAGGAACCCGAAATTTGGGTGGCCTCGATTGTCCCCTGTCGATTCCTGGGTGACTTTTTACTTATCCTACCTGCTATGTTAGATACAGTCCACATTATCTATTTACTCGTCGCGACGCACTTGGGTCTTTGTCACGTCTTGGTCGAGTACAACGCAAGTCTTCCTTTGCATGAATATTCTACTGGGATCTGGGAAAACGCCGTCGTTTGACACGTCTCCTTCGGGCTAGTCGTCGGCCGGAGCCTTGGTTTAAGGCATTTTCGCTAGACTCCGAATGGAACAACGCACGGCCAATTTTGCCCCCATTTCTCTTCTCGCCTCATTGGAGGCTGAAGAGAGCGAAACAACTTGAGTACCCCAGGCAAAAATGTCCTTCTTTCACTTAGAATAATAGGTTTTGCAATACTTTTTCTAGATTGGATTAGGCCATTAATAATTAGTTATATTCTGATTTGTGTATTTAAGATGAGTACGTGCAATTGCAATTATTTTTTTCGTACTTATTTAAATTATGTCTCGAGTTTGAGTTCATGAATAAACTAGAAAAGTTTCGATGAGAAATGACACGTGAAAATAGGAAGTAAATCCTTGTTCCCTTCAGTTAAGATTTCCTCGGAGAAATCACATAAGGAAGTTTTATTCTTAAGTATCATCAGCCAAAACTTCCATTATCGGGGCTCACATTATTTTATTTTATACTTTATATATAGGGAAAATTCTAAATAAGATTTTGAAGTATTATTATTTTTTCAAATAAAGATCTAGAGTAAACCTTGTTTTAAATAAGAGCCTGAAGTGTCATGTTTTTCTGAATTAAGAGTCTAAAGTTGACTTTATTTCAAATAAAGACTTAAAATGACATGTCAATCTCAAAAAATGGCTTGATGTTACCAAATGATCATGAAAACTTCTGTCTTTTACTTTTTTTATTTTTTCCTTTTTCTCTTTTTTCTTTCCATAAAAAAATCAAAAAAGAAAAATTAAATTAAATCTTAAAAAAAATACAAATAATAATAATAAAAAATAGGCGGGTGGGCTGGCTCTCCTACTTGTGGACACTTCCCTATCGCCAATGGAGCGACGGCCATAGGTGGGAGAGCTAGCCCTCCCCCCTATTTTTAGTTTTAACTTTAATTTTTCTTATTTAGTTTTTTATGGAAAAAATAGAAAAAGCCAAAAAAGGAAAGAAAACAAAAAAGAGAGTAAATGATGGAAATGCCCTCGATCATTTGGTGAGATCATACCCTTCTTTGAAACTAAAATTACATCGCTGCAAGTGAAAATGGCGGCGGAAGAGAGGAAGGAGGAAGGTCTTGACGGAGAAGATGGCTTGTGGCTTGCGTGAAACGAATTTCCTAGCCTAAAAAGAAGGGCTAAAATGAAGGAAAAAGGAACTCCTTTTCATTTTTTTTTTTCTTTTTTTTTTTCCTTTGTCAGTATTTTAGCTACAATAAAATAGCAAAATACAGAAAAAAAAATGCTATTTTCACATTTACAACTTATGGTTGAGCCAAAAGATATATAGGGAAAATTATCTGAAGTGTCCTCATTTAATAAAATTTAGGCCATGTTTAGTAACCATCCAAGCGAATCCAAATTCTGATTTTTTGTTCCCGAGATCAGTTTTGGAACAAAATCATGTTTGGTAAAATTTTTGTTTCCGGTAACAAATTTATTTCCGAGAAAGATTGGGAGTAAAATCAAGAATAAAATATATATATATATATATGATTCTTGTTCGAGAATCGAAAAAAAGAATTAAAACCAACTATTTTCTTCTCTTTTCTTCTTCTTCAATCGTGCGGTTACTGTCTGCCATCGTTCGCCACCGTCCGCCGCCATCGCCGCTGGTTGCCATCGCTAATTGCTGGCAACCGGCCTAGCGAGCTCGTCGGAGGCAAGCCCAGCCACTGGCAAGGCTAGGCAAGTGTCGCAACACCCAACCCCACCGGTTGCCAAGCGGGCCTCGCCCAGCCCCATTGGTGGCCAGGTAGGCCTCACCCGGCCTTGGCGAAGCTGGCCGGAGGTCGCCGGCCCTCTACTGGCGACTAGCTTGAAGAAGAAGAAGAAGAATATGAGAAAAAAGAAAAAAAGTACAAAAATTATTTAAAATTAAAAGAAATTAATTTGGAACAGAATCAATGAGCACGGTACCAAACACAATTTTATTTCAGAATCAGAAATTTTGGACGAGTTACCAAATGATTTAAAAGGCTTAGAATCTGTTCCCGGAAACAAAATAAAAAAAAAAATCATTTCTGATCAAAATCTACTCCTAGGAGTAGAATCATTACCAAACGCGCCTTAAGAGCTCAAAATAGATTTTGTTTCAAAAAGGGCATGAAATGTCATCATTTTCTCAAAATAAGGGCATAAAGTGGATTTTGTTTTAGATAAGAGCATGAAATGGGTATGTCTATTTTAAATAAGGGCCTAACTCTCCGAAGATCATAGACATTTTTGTCATTTACCCTTTTTTGATTTATTTTCCTTTTTATGGTTTTTTCTTCCTTCTTCCCTAGTGGCAATGCACAAAGAGGGCTAGGTGAGGGTATCCTTGCCCATGGCCAGGACAAAGTTCACCTCACTAATGGCTGATGAGGGATGGCCTCGCCTTAGGTGGGGTTGCCCTCTTCGGCCCTTGCTAGTGGCCGCCAACCCATGCCGAAAAAGAAAAAAAAGGAATATTTGGACAAAAACGTCCTTCATCGGTCGGAATATTTAGGTGACTAGTGATTAGTGAGGTCAAGCTCTTATTTAAAATAATCATAACCACTTTAGGTTCTTATTTGAAACAACTATTACCACTTCAGGCCCTTATTTGAAATAAGTTCACTTCGCCTTACTTGAGAAAATGAGGGTATTTCGGGCTCTTTTTTGGAATTTTCCCGAGAGAGAGAGAGAGAGAGAGCTAGTTTTACGTATGACTTTCCCTTTGAATTTAAAAAAAAAAAAAAACATGTATTATTTTAAAATTATTAAAAATTTCAAGTGTATTGAATTAAATAAAGATTCCAATGAGAATTCCTAAAATAAAAAAAAAAAAAAAAAAGCTAAAAAGTAAAAGGTAAATGCCTCAAGTGATATTTATAGCTCACTCTTCACGATATTTTGACTTTCATAATATTGCTTTTCCTCAATGGAAACGATTAAGATAAATTGTTTTACAATGTATAAAAACCGGCACATGGAATGTGACATATTTTTGCATGGCTTTATAAGTTCTAATACATTTCGTTTTCCAAATCGCAGAGGAAAACTGACCATGAAACTTAAGCATCGATAGGAAGAACTACCGGATCCCTTTTCTTCTTCTTCTTCTTCCATTTCCGTAAACTCTCTTGGCATTTCAAAAGTGGCAAATACCGAGTCAGATGAAAAGAAACAAAAAATCAAATTAGTTGCAAAAGCTCCTGAATTCTTATACCGACACTATTAGATGCTTGTAGTTTGAGATTTGTGCTGTTTTGACAAACCTATTTCCTATAAGAGTTGTTAATCACTTGGAAAAAGTTGGAAGAAAAGGAACATTTTCATTTGGTGAGAAAGGCACCCACGGTTGTCGCCCGACCTTTCTGGCAATTCTAAACTGGATCCAACTTATGCTGTTTTAAAACAATGGTGGGTTTAGCGTGCATCATGACAATTCCGTGAAGGCATCGAAGGCTTTATGTACTCCCAACCACAACAAAAGGTGGACAACATTGCTTCAATCTCCGAAGTGAAAAATGACAAAGAGGACTGACTCACTCTCGCACACAGACCACAAACTGTAAAACCCATCTGCCACTTTCAAACAACGTGAAATGCAGTAAAGAAGAAATCAGCACACAAGCAGTACGGCACAGGGAGAGCGACACAACTGTCTATCCAACGGCTTGGGGAAGTTCAATCACGCCATCGGATACGAATGCATAAACGACGGGTCATAGTAGTCCAACAATACCGCCGATACTAATTGTCGTACTTGTAAACTTTGGACTGCAGCTTCAGGTACGGCTTCCACCATTCGCAAATAGCATGCGCTTTCACGAACTCATTCGGAGGGTTTAGATTGATTGTTAGATCTGCCGACGGGATGAGGTGCAAAGGCTCTGCCTGCGTTCCGTTCTCGCTCTGGAACGGCGATCCCAAAGTATGCTGACTAACAACCCTCTGGATAGCTCTTGCTCCCATGTTTTGCATCCCAGCTTGGCGATCGAAATAGCTAATGTATCCCGAACTGACATAATCGACCTCATTGACAAACAGCCGAGGAACCCAATGGGACAAAGCCGCAAAAGAATCGGCGGATTGATTCAGCTCTTCCACAGACCTATTAGCTAACGCCCCCACAAAAGTGGTCACGCAGATGCCTACCTGGATAGCCCGCTTCAATTTCTGGTTCTTGATACTCTCGATCGGGGCAGATACATAAGGCGGATTGAAGAGGAAAGACTCGAGTTTCGATCCCCTTTTGGCCATGTTCTTTCCAACTAGCAGAGCAATGGCAGACCCCAGGGAGTGGCCAGCTAACCAGACCCTAGAATCGCCGGCGGTTGCAACCACGTTTTCTACTGCCTGCATGGCAGTCTTGCAGCGAGATGAGGAGTGAAGCTCATTCCGGAAAAACTGCAAATCCAGGTTAATATCTTGAACGAATGATTCGTCCTCGATCAGGGTGCCTCGGAAGGCGACCACAAAACGCGGTCCCTCTGCTGAGTGGTTGCATGAGGATGGCGGAGGCTTGTACTCGAAGATGGCACCGAAGATAGAAGTGTCAGCCTTATCCACGAGTATGCGCTTCAACTGAAAACCGAAAGTTTCCCACCAAGGAGGCGCAAGAGCCTGGGAACCTTCACGTTTCCCCTGGCGGTCCTGTTCTAAGACATAGCCACCTTGAACCAAAGAAGCAACAACCTTCCTCACATCATCTGCATTTTTCCTATGTTAGAAGTCCAAAGAAATGTTAGTTTCCTCGGCATGTTTTCTGAAGAGAAACTCCGTAGCTAGACTAAGCTAAATACTCATATATCATTAAGAAGAAAAGGAAACATCGGATTCAAGAGAAGTCTAAAATGCCATATTTTCGAAAGAGAAATGATTACATGACAATTTTCAATATATTGTGAAAATAACAGTCTATTCTGAATCACAAAAAATAAATCATAAATAATTATAAATTGTTGTGGAATCCACATTTTTAAAAATTTATAACTCACAATAGATTGTTATTTTCACAATAATCCAAAAGCTAGTATACTAGTCAAACCCTTTTTGAAAAAGCTTCTCATGCGGTCTGAGCTCATTGCAGAACGAAAAGTGGGCACTCCACACGTTGTTGCTTCTGTCCAAAAACTAGAATTGGATGTGTCCATGAACCAAATAGAGTATTATATCACACGGCAACCGTGGAGGATGAAGTTACGATATGCGGCGCATGTTGCGGTCAAGTCAGCACTGGGCGATAACAGCCTATGGCATATTAAAGGGTCATATTCTAGCAAAAACTCATCCTTTTCGGGTTAGTATCGAGCAAAACACTAGGATGAAGTCATCGGAGATATGCGCCCCCCCAGCTTAAATGAATTGCAAGACAAGCGCCCGTGGCACATTAGGGGAGTTCGCCCGTTAAGAACACAAATTAACTATTAACTACAGAAGTAGATGGAAATCACACCATAGATGCACCTTCTTAGTTAGGTTTTTATTTTTCTCTAGCTATATAACACCGCTAGTCCATGTTAAGTTATGGCAAAGTTGAACAGCTAGGACAATGCTTAGTTTTGCACGTTCAAAAAGTCCAGTATCACATAGTAACTAGCTATTGCCAAATAATTGAGACAAAAAGGTGAAGGAAACTCTCTCGGAATTTCGATAAGGACACAGCGGAAACTTGAAAGGCATGACTTGGACCTTTTGTTCAATGACAAATAGAGATGATTGGTTTCCAAGTGGGTAGGTTTCAGATTCGAAGCCGGAACCTAGAACCTACCCTATTATAATTGGTTCTTAGTTTTTAGACCCTAGAATCTACTCTATTTGCTTGGAACCGGTTCTATCTCGTTTTTATGATCTGGTTAGAACCTATTTTATTTTTTTGTTCGTTTTTTTGGTTCATTTTTTACAGCAAAATATATGAGACCATGAGTAATGAACAATTTAAAATAAAAGATGAATAATAGAAATCATAATCTGCCAAAAACAACAATTCATAAGATAGATACATAGTCACATATAATTATAAACAGTAAAAAGTCGAAACACCTAACATAAAGCATAAACTATAAAACTCTCATCCATAAAAATTTAGGAAAAGAGGAATGACAAATGATGAAGGAGTACTAAGGTTAGAATTTAGTTTTAAAGAAATTAGGGGTTTGGCGTTTTTGTTTATAAAACCGGTTCCGAAACCGATTCCAAAATAAGGCTGTCCGATCTAATTCACTTGAAACTAGTTCTCGGACCGGTTCCCACACGAATCGATTCTTGGACCCATTTTTGAGGTGATCCAATCTGATTTCCAAATAAAATTGATTTGGTTATACACGCTTAACAAGGAAAGAGAGAATTGAAGGTCTTACCAGTTAATGCCAGTAAGGCCCGAGGGCCCCGAAAGGTGAAATATTTGATCCTTGGTGGCCATCGTGATCCCACAGGTTCAATTAAGACTTCTCCTTTGTAACCCTGAAAGCAAACGTTGTTCAGAATCGAACCATTCCATATGGCAGTTAGTAAATGACAATGGCTAGTGTTGCATTCATGACTGCGCATCCATATTCGTACTCGATTCCCTTCGACGTAATTAAATCTATGTGCTACAAGAAGGATCGACCCGTGTATCTTTTTCAACACATTCAACTATTTTCTTAAGCTGCCTCGTGACGTTTTAAGTTCATCCAAACTATTATGCATCGAGGACCTTCTTTTTTCTTCTTCAATAGTCAGTAAAAGTGGACCTACAAAAGAGGTTCGTGGGAGGGAGTTGAGCTGGGCCCAAATGATTCGAAATTATCTTCTGAGCCCAAATGATTCGAAATTATCTTCCTGGCTTATGCCTTAATCTACATCCTATCGACTTCCACTTATCCCGAAATGATCGAGTGGATTATTATGCAACGAGGATCCCAAAAAACACTGAGAAAGGAAAAAAATGGAAATTTAATTATATAAAAGATCCTTACCATTCCCAAGCTATAATTGTTCACGATGAAAATTCAAATTACTCCAAGGAGAGAACTTGCATTGGATTGTTCGTAATGATTTCCAATTCATTCCAAACAATCTCACAATCGATATGCACATGGCAATGCGGCAATAGATTAGAATTCAACTAAATGGATAGAAACGGGTTGTGAGAGGTGGATCTACCAATAAAGCTCGAGTTTTTCTAACTTGGCTTAAGTTGATACGGAGTTTTTATTAGACGTATCTGCCCTCTTTTCCCCGATGGATTGCTGGGTCGCAGGTAAACTGGATTTTGTACAACAATGACCATGTGTCCCGAGATATTCCCATTTTCAAACTTTGGAAATGTGGTTTTGACCACCAAAAAAATAATAATAATAAATTGGAAACGTTGTTTCGAACATTGGTCTCATCTTCTGTGCCTTGGTAATATAGTGATGACCAAGCAGAAAGAAAGAGATCTCAATGAAAAATGAAGAAAAACAAAGATGACATCCAAATTCAAAAACAAATCCAGCATACCATATCCTTTTCAATCAAAAGTAATGCACATCTCTTCGTTGGCTTATACTTTTTTTTTATTATTATTTACTTTCAGATTATACTCACGGTGTGATTTTTATTATTGTCATATTAACCAAGTGTCACACCCTAAAACCACCAAGAATGAGGATAACATGGCTGTCCTTTTGCCTAAAGGACACAACCTCAAACCACCAAAAATTCATCTCCTCAAAAGTCTCATCATCGCTATCACTCTCATACTAGTGATCACTAGCTGAAAAACCTGAAAAGATTTGGAAAAATAGAGGGATGAGCAACACAGCTCATGAGTAGTGCATATCTCTTTTAAGTAGATCGAGCAACTTTATAAGACCAAACCATAACTCATTTAACGTAAATCCAGAATATAATATACATACTAGATAAAAATATGTTATATTGCTTTAATATAATCATATACATAGTAGAAAATATTTGTTAAATCAATAATATCATAACAAATATCAATAGTCCAACTCATTGATCAATCTCATCAATTCACACACCAATGGTCCATTTCATTGGTTAATCTCATACTACACATCAATGATCTATTACATCGATCCATCTCATATGAAACCATAAGTCAATGATCCATTTATCAATCAATCTTTTGCTTAATATCAAATCATGGTCACGACATAATGCCTTATGACAAAACAATCAAGATTTCCCCATTAACAAGGTCTTCACCTATTATTAGTTGGTGGCTCGGCCCACAAGGATATGCACATACCCATAAGCTGGTTATTGGGCTTATAGCGATATTGAGCACTAAACCCACATCATCCAATATCCAAAAATTCATTCCACAATCAATCTCATAATCCACAATATATTTAACAAACCAATCATATAACCTTTTATAACTTGATTTCTTTGATAGAAATACATTTTTTTTCCGCAAAGCATTTCTTATATCATTTCACAAAAATTCACAATCAAAATCATAATCACATAACCCGATTTCGCAAACTAAATCGAATCAACTTTTGCAACTCAATTTATCAAACAAAATGTGTTTCTTTCATGAATTCATACCCATAAGTTTTAGCAATTCCTTCACAAAGCATTTGATCAAGGCGTTAACAAATAATTATTTCAAGTTATTTCAAATAATGCCTTTTCCAATTCCTCGCAAACCCAAATGTATAACATCTAACAAAAGAATTCTTCTCATAAAGAATTTCATCCATGCATTGCATAATAATCGACTCATAAGCCATTTCCAAATATGCTTTACCGTGCCACTTCAAAATCAACAATGTAGTAAATGCTTGATCGACTTTTGTGTAATAACAACGCCATTTCATAATTCATAATCCATAGTAATTCTAAATATGAGTTTTACAAATTCAAAGAAAAGATAACATCACTCATTTGGATATGCCACAAACCAAATAATAAGGCTTACTCAAATCAATAAACTCACATTCCTATCATATAATCAAGAAATAGTATCAAAACCAAGTAAAATGCTATCTTAACTAACGGCTCGATTAAATTATGCATAAAACGATGCTTACATGCTTAAAAAAATCACATATCCAAAGTAATTATTTAGTCCATTCACAAGCCTAAGCGCGAAACTTTGTCACTTCATAACTTTCTACACGGAGCTTTGTTCCAAATGTTCTTATAGTTAGTTGAAAACTCTTTCAATATACGACAAGGACCCCAACTCAACCGTTCCAAAATCAAGCCGAAAACTGATAAAATACAGCCCTGAAATTGTTGGGTGCGCATTGTTCATTGCTTGGGAGAAATTTTGAAATTTTGTTTCGGACAAATCATAAACTCAAATCAAGTTCCATAATATCTCACGACTTCACAACATTCTAAACTATGATTTTTGTATATATACGCAATTTAACAACTCAAAAATCAAATTTCGCAACTCAAATTTCACATAATTCTAAATTTAGGTCCTAACTTTGAAAAACAATCCAATTAGAAGAACGATAGGCGCGAGCGTTTACCAAGAGCTATAAATTGGAGTTGAATCGGCTTGATGAGGCGTCCGTGGCCAGAATCCACTCTCTTTCTCTCCTCCTCCTCCTCCTTCTTTCCCTTCCTTCCTCTCCTCTCTTATTCTCTTCTCCCGAATGTGCTTCTTCTTTTCCTTTTATGTCCTCCCTACCCTTTTTCTTTCTTTCTTTTTCTCTCTTTCCTTCTTTTCCGAATGCTCTCAATTCCCCCTCGTCCTTCTTTCTCTTTTTTCTTCTTTTCTCCTCTTTTCTCCTCCGACTTTTCAACCTTTCTTTTCCTTTTTTTTTTTTTCTTTTTGGTTTTTGCAGGGTCCCACAAATGCCAATATTACACCAAGCACATCACACACCAAAAAACATGTATAGACAAGAACCGAAGAAGGCACATTTCCAGTCAAAGAGGCGCATAAATACACATTACATAAATTCAACTCTTCTTTCTATTAATTATTATTCTGCATGTATAGAATCTACATGGACGAATTCGATAGGTCAAACAATTGAATAGCATCGGTAAAAATATCGGTATTTCATCGATTAAAAACTCATTTTTTTATTTATATATTCTTTACAATTATCTTATTTTCTTTGTTTCTATATAAATTGGCCAACCGGGAATTTTAGGAAAAAGGATTTTAGATCTCTTTCTTTTTTTTTTTTTTTCACAATTTCCTAAATCAAAATATCATATAATCTGTTTTCCTACTCGTGTGTGCGTTGAAAACTATATTTTATACATACACACACACATATATATATGCTGGTTGAACGTTGAAAACTGATATGAATTTGATGAAAAACTACCGACCTCTATTGCGGCTTACGAATATAACTGCCTCATCTCAAAAGGGGCATAAGCATATGCGAAACCTAAACTATTCACAAATAATTCAATGACAAAACCCCATAAAAGATTTTAACGAGGTTCTACACAACTGCTTTCCCTATTAGCCACAGAGAGAGAGAGACAGAAATTCCACAAAATGCCATGACATACCCAAAACCCCACAAAAATAAAATGCATAAATACATTAGAAGTCCTAAAACTTGTTAAAAAATCTAATTTAGTCCTAAAATTTATTATATAAGTGCAATCAAGTTTTAAAACTATAAAAAAATATAATCAAATATTAAAATTTGTCAAATTGATCAAATCAAATCTTTTTGTTGATAACATATTTTAAGGTTTTAGAACTCAATTATATTTTCGTAATAAGTTTTAGATTTTTTAATTAAAAAAAAAAAAGACTTGGACTGAAACTCCTACATTGCAATTACTTATTCAACATGTCATGCAGGACAACACCTCTCACATTCATGTCATTTTTGACGAACTCATTCCTCTCACCTCTTGAGCTCAAAAATCGATCATCGGGAATCGGGACTTCAATGCCACCAAGGCATAAAAAGGCACAGCCACCTCGACACGTTCGTTCGCGCATACAGATGCGACCACCCCGAGTCAGAGAACCAAAGACAGCATTACCTCAAAGGTTCTGCGCAGAGAACGGACGCGGCGAGGTGCGAGAAAGATTCGCAGGATAGAAGAAGATACAGGTCTAATATTTGCTCGTCGCTATGCACTCGGGTCTTCGTCGCGATTTTACAGGGATCTGGGAAAACGCCGTCGTTTGACACGTCTCCGCTGGCCACTCGCAGGCCAAAATCTTGGTTTAAGGAATTTCGCTAAATTCCTATTACTTCTCGATCAAAATTCCTTAGAGATATCGAGTAAGGAAGTTTTCTTACTGAGTTCCGATTGGTGGGCTCTCGATATATATGCATATATACGTGTGTTCTTGTCTTACTCACGAGCCAAAATCTTGGGCCGTAAGGAAGATGGAAGAGCAACAACTTTCCTATTAGGAGTCACTTCCTTTTTCTATAAGGAATCACTTCCTTTCTGATATACTCACTAGACTCCATTTTGTTAGAATGTCTTAGGGATTCTATATATATTATAGGATATTTTAGAATTATCCTTTGTATATTCTTTGCGATTGTTTCTGTAAAATATCTTATAGATTAGGCTTAATTAGACCTATTTATCCTAGCCTTTTGCCCTCATACTAATGGAGATAGCTTTTTTCTAAACCTTTTCTCTCTAACATGGTGTCACAGCAATTGCTCTAGGTTTTTAGTTTCTTTGTTGTGATGTATGTTGTCACTACGCTTTTGAGCACTGTTGTATCATTGCCAGTCAAGTTCACCATGGTTTGACACCGCCACTCGAAGGTCAGGATTCTTCGCCATTGTGTTCTTGTGGTTTCATCGATTTGACAACAGCACATTCATCGTCTCGTCATCGGTGACCTCCCACACTTCACACTCCACTACTCGATGAAATCTCAACGCATGCACTCTCACGGATCGTCGTTATCGGTACTCTTGAGTTTTTGGTTGTTTTCTATGGTATGGGATTTGATATGGGTGATTTAGGTGACCGAATTGATGTCAAACTCAATAGCTCCAATTATGCTCTTTCGCAGTTATCGGCTATGACTGCACTTGTTTATCGAGACTTATTTGGGCATGTTGAGGTGTTTGCATCCATCCTACCCAACTCAAGAACGTTGAGCAATCCAAACTCTTCTAAGGCGATTGCTCAGCATAAATATAACATTTGAACCTAGACTGTTGCTAATTGAAGGGCCTAGGCCATTATATTCAGCCATCTTGATCACGCCCTTCGCCCACAGTTTGCTCACATCACGAGTGCAAAGAATTCTTGGGATCAACTTGCTGACGTGTTTACTCAAACCAGCTCTATATGCGTCTACCAATAATAGTAGGAAATTGCTGTAGCTGCTTAGGGCACTCGATCTATCTATGAGTTTTATAATTATTTGAACTCGCTTTTGAATCAGCTTGATGTTCCATCTCCCATTTCTGCTCCACATGTTAGTCTTCTCGACTATAGATACAAGATTGCTTCCGACTTTATGATTTTCTTATGAAGCTCCAACCTGCTTTTGAGGGTGTTTCTTGTCAAATTATTTATCGGAATTTTCCACCTCTCTTCTTGATTCTGTCAAGGAACTTTAGTCTAAGGAAACCCAGTTGGGTCTTCTCTCATCTTTTGTTGTGCCTCATCCCCTTGCCATTCTCGCTCCTACTCCTCGATCCACATCACCATCTCCTACTTCAACTCAAAGTTCTTAATGATTTCTTTGGTGTTTTTACTACCATCAATGTGGTCATATCGAGTCCCGCTGTAATAAGAAGTAGTGCGATGGTCTAAGCTTTTCTTGAACTCCACCTGCTCTTAAGCCAACTTAGTATGTTTCTCTTGCTTCTCCTTTTGTGGATGAGCAATTTCCTACTCTTAAGGCTCAACTAGCCCACCTAAATAAGTTACAGCTTAGCTCTCATTCGTCCAATTTTGCCATTTTAGTTACTGTCACTCCTGTTGATTCTTCTATAGCTACTGCTTCCTCATCAAGTGGCTCTTCTTCTGCTTAGTTTCTTAACTTAGGAGCCACCAAACACATGTCTGCTTCTGCTGCCTATCTCACTAAGCTTTCTAAGCTTAAGTCTCTAGCACAGTTCTTTACAACTGATGGTTCTCCTCTTATGTTTGGCCAACAGGGGACTCTTGTCTGCCCTCGGGCTTTTTGTGTTCCTGATGTGTTGCAGGTCCCTTCTATGACACTCGATTTATTCTTTGTTGGCTAGCTTACTGATGCCGGTTGCATTGTGAGTTTTACTAATCGTTTTTGCTTAATGTAGGATCATTCGAGTGGCAAAATGATTGGCAAGGGCAATAGGCATGGCAAGTTGTACACCATGCAGTCTCTCCACCTTCCATCCACCTCCACTTCCTCTCCTCATCCTGTGCTAGCTACCATGGATCTTGTGCGATGGCATCAGCGTCTTGGGCACGCTTCCTCTTCTCGCCTTTCTATCCTTTGACAATATGGGGTGCTCTTGGCCCTGTGCTTTACCTCTCTGTTCTATCCATCCTTTAGCAAAACATCATGCTCTACCTTTTTCTACAAGTACTTCCAACTCTGATGCTATTTTTTATCTTGTTCATTCTAATGTATGGGACCCTATCCCTATTCCATCCAAGAGTGGCTTCAAATATAATGTTTTGTTTGTTGACGATTTTTGTGACATCCTGATTTTCTAATTTTGTTTTCGATTAAATAAGTTAGACTTTTCATCAACACACCTATAGTTCTTTTCTCTAAGCTGATCACTCACGAGATAACTAATCTATTAGGTGAAGCCGTTAAGGAATCTAAACGCAATAGACTTGAGAATTCGACCAAAAATCGACTACCCGACCGTGTTAATCTGCAAAGGTCAATACGGCACCGTCAAAATCAATCAAAGATCAGAGATAGGTCAATTCAACTGAAATATGTAATTAAAGTGTGGGTGATTCCACCTGATTGCAAAATTCTCGTCGAACGGCACTAAACTGATTTTTCAGTCATTTCTGTACCATGTGCACGTATTTGAAATCTCGAGATTTTCACAATAATCGAGAGTCACCAATGAGTCGAAGATGTACAATATGGCTTGAAAATAATTAATCACGGGTCAAATGTGCTAAAAATTTCTAAAAACTACCCGATATGTTAAGTCACGCTAAAATCGCGTCCGGTTGAAATTAACCATAAAATTAAACTCAATTTCAGAAATTGAAAGCTCTGTAATGTCACGCTCTATTTCAGGAACATCGACTCATCCTCCAAAGATTTTTTTGCAAACCCGAGTTTTTGGTGAAATTCCAAAATTATGCGTTTTTGGATCGGGAAAATTAGAGGACCATTTTTTATTGCATTTTTGGCATTCAAGTTGGACTAATTGGCAAGGAAAAATGTGAAATATGATGTGGACACCTTGGCTGAATTTATGGGCACAAATTTGGGTTGATTTGAGTTGGAATTGAATGGAATTGGAAGGGGAATGTCCAAATTCGTAGGCCTTAGTGGGGTGCAACATTTCAGCCCTCTCTTGGCTTACTAAGAAAGCTTTGAACAAGGAAAATGGGCAAAGGATAGGGCTGGACATGGTGGGGGCATGTGATGAGTGTTTGAGATATTATTTGTGGACTTTGGAGGCCATTTGGGTCCCCCCTTCTTCCTCTTCATTCTAGCCCCTTTCTCCATTATTGTGCTAGTTGAGAGCTTAAGAAAACCAGAGAAGACCAACCAAGTAAGCAACAGCCGAGCCAGCCCCGTCCAAACACCGCTCGAGCAGGCGCACGCCCGCCGGAGCCGTCGCACCGTCCCCCGCACCTGCGCGCTCACCCGCACGTCTAGGCCGCTGGTCTTGTCTCCTGCTCGCTGCCCCGCGCCCGTACGTACACCGTCCAACCACTTACCGTCGTCATCAAGCTTCCCCGCTGCTCGTCCAAGCCGCCATTGACCCCTGCAGCACCACTTGGTCCCGCCTTGCCGTTTCCAACCGCCGGAGCCAAGCCGACTAGCCCTTGCAGCCTAAGATCAGAACCGAACCTCACAGCCAAGTTGTGAGCTTCGTGAGCCTTTTCCGAGCCCGTTCGGATCTCGTTTGGTGTCACCGCAGGTGTGTTTGTTGCTCGCCTTCGCATTGCCGTCACCGTGGGCTAGCTAATTCAGTGAGTTTACTCACTAAACCTTGTTTAAAAGGTTAACGATACTTAGTAGGTAATCATATTAGGCTAAGTATGGCTTAGGTTGTTAGTTAGTTGTAATTAGTGATTTAGTTGGTTAATTAGGATTGTTAGGTGGTAATTAAGGGCTAGATAGATTGTACTATGTATGTGGATAGGTGCATTATTTTTTAGGCCTGTTTATGTGGTTAAATTAGTATTTTCGGCCTAAGTTTGCATTTATTTAATTATTTTTGCAATTTATTTAATTATTTAATATTTTTTGAAAATTATATCGGGATAGTCGGTGACTGAAATTTCGTGTTGATTGCAGTAGTATGCTTAGTTTATGCAATTGAGTGCAATTGAGTGGTGATTGTGATTTTTGAGTTATTATTTTAAAATCGTGAAATTTTGGTATTTAATTAGAAAATACCGGGTGTTGGGTTTTGACACCGGAAATAGTTTTAAATATTATATCAAATAGTGGGATTTTAAAAAGGAAGGATATTAATTTTCAAAGTTCGATCTGACCGTGTACCCACACACGATTATTTTCATTGGATGTTTTAATATGAAAAAAATAGGCTAAGTGCATTATCTTAATTGAGACATTTGAGTGCAATGCACGTTGTCTTTGGCATCGAGTGACGTTGCCCCTATATAGGATGCCCTAATAATGGATGGATCGCGGTAAAGGCCAAACTGAAGCTCCTTTGGGAATGCCATCCCCAATGTGTGTCGGGTGGACGTTGCCACGCTCAAGGGATAAGGTGAAGCCTGGCTACACCAAAGGACCGATGTGTATCGGGTAAAATTGCCTATGCAGGTAGTAAGCAATTGGAACGTATGATTGATTGAGATAGACACGTCGGATCATGGGACAAAATTGTGTGGCACGAAATAAAACGTATCATAACGATTTGGCCCTATAATCAAGACCCTTGTGATTGATTGAGATTGAATGAGACGTTTCAATTGATATGTACATTTATTATATGCATCTGTGATATGAACTGTGCTAACGTGCAGGAAGAAACTGAGGCGAGGTGAGTCTTGATTAATGTGTGGTTAGATTACCTCTATGCGTATTTTCTTCCTAATCAGGGTTTAGGGAATAGACTTGCTGAGACGCTATCTCACCCCGTCGTGAGCTTAAACATTTTCGGATCCTTAGATGACAGTCCCTCCAGAACGTTTTGGTCAGCCTCGGGGGGTTACTGAGTAAAGCATAGACATCCCTGTCCCCGGGAGCCATTGGGTCTATGAGCTGGTTGTAACCACTGTCTGGGTCAATGAGGGCCTACCTCAAATGGTACCTCATCGATTCAGGACGTGGTTTCGCCATGGACTCAATGGGTATAGGGTAGGTCCCCTTCAGGGATTTGATATCCCCGCCATTACGATCAACGTCGCTTTAGGCGAGGATGCAGCTGACCCTCCTGATGGAGTTGTAGAGGACCCAAAGCTCCTGGAACCTGTGGAGGTGAAGTTCGAAAGATCGGTGAATGTGTCAGACTAGTAGGTTATAGGACAACTTTTTTTTTTTTTAAAGCCGATCTTTTTGTAGACATACTAGTTTGTTTATAAAAGTGTGGTTTGTAAATTTTGTTGTCCTACTTTACTATCACATGTGATGTGTTGTCTAGGGTTTGTTTATTCGTTTGCGCATGTGCAATAAAATGAATGGGTCGGCGACACGTCCTGAGACGTCACAATTTTATCAACCACCAAAGGATATGCATTAGTATTGTGATTTTCTTACTATTTATCAAACCTTTACTACCATGATATCTACACAATTTTAAAAGAAAAGCAAGGTTTTTCACTCTAACTCTTTTTTTTTTTTTTTTTTTTTTTTTTTTTTTCGGGGAATATCTTTTGGAGGCACTCCGTTCTCTCTTAGTTATTGATGGGACATTGTCGCACCTTTCCTATCCTAATGTCCTTGCTCAAAATGGGGTTACTTAATGTAATTGTCGAGATCTTCTTGAAACCAATTGTGCTCTTTTATTCTCTAGTTCAATTCCCACCAAGTTCTAGGCTAAGGCTCTTCTCACTGCGGTTTATCTTCTTAATTGCCTTCCCTCCCTTATTCTTCATCAGGATACGCCCTTTCAGCGACTTCATTCCAAATCTCCTACCTATACACATCTTCGAGTTTTTAGGTGCACGTGTTTCGTGCTTCTCCTTCCCACTAAACGCGTGAAGTTGACTGCTCAATCCATATCGTGTGCATTCTTGTGCTATAGCACTGAGCACAAGGGATATCATTGTTACGATCCAATTTCTTAGCGCATTTGTATCTCTTGTAATGTCATTTCTCACCGGCATATTCATTCCTTCTCTACTACCATTACACCTTCAGTGTTTACTCCTAATCCTTTCATATACTTCCCAATTGATCCATGCCCTGACCACCTCCTACCCTTGCTTCTCCTCTTCCAGATATATCTAACCCTCCTTCTTTGCCTAGACTACCTCCTGCTATTGTCCCTTTTTATTTTCCTTACCACCGACGATTCTAATACTCTAAAACCACATCGTAATCCTCCTTGGGATGGTTGCCCCCTAGTCGATATATTGTCGCTACTTCTTATTCTTTCGAGTTTAGTTCTTTTTTGGTTGCCATCAATGACGTGCAAGAGCTTACTAAATACCGCGAGGCTGTACAATATGATGAGTGGCGTCAAGCCATGGCTAAGGAACTTTTTGCCTTACAGAGTTCTAGTACTTGGGAACTTCTCCCTCTTCCATCAAGTCGAGACTTGGTATCATGTCATTGGCTCTACAAAGTAAAGATTTGTTCTGATGGCAGGATTGAGTATTACAAAACGCATTCGGTTGCATGAGGTTTCTCACAGGAATATGTCATTGACTATGAGGAGACTTTCGCTCCAGTAGTAAAGATGACTTATGTTCATACTTTTCTGGCAATTACTTTTGTTTGCAACTAGCCTCTCTATCAGCTCGATGTGAATAATTTTTCTTCATGGGGATCTTCAAGAAGAAATTTTTATGTAGCCATACCGATTCACTTTGGTCAGGTACCCCCAAGCTAAGGGCCAAACCGAGGAGACCAATAGGACGATCTTACAAAACCTTAAGACAAGACCTAACCAAGCTAAAGGATTAGGGGTGGAGGAGTTCTAAAGTTTTGGGCATATCGCACCACTAGCAGGACCCACCTGGTCTTGCCCACACCCCTAGCTAGGTTTGTCATCTTCGACAATCTCTTTATGGCCTCAAACAACAATCTTGTGCTTGGTTTGAGAAGTTCGCTACTATTATGCGTTCCGCGGACTTTGTTCAAAGTGAGTTTGAGCATGCTATATTTGTTCATATTTCGTCTTTTGGTTATACTATCCTTCTTCTTTATGTGGATGACATGGTCTTACTAGCAATGAGTCTGATTAAATTGCGCATACCAAGAGGCATCTTCGGCGACATTTTGCCATGAAGGATCTTGGTCCATTGCGTTATTTTCTTGGGCTTAAGATTGTTCGCAGTTCTTGTGGTATTTTTCTTTCTCAACAGAAGTATGCCGCCAATATTCTCTCTAGGATTGCTCTTTCTGATTCATGTACTACGGTCACTCATATTAAGTTGAATTAGAAGCTTCGCTTGATGACGGGGAGCCTCTTTCTGGTGTGACTCGTTATCAGACTCTGGTTGGTAGTCTTGTGTATCTCGCCATTTCATGGCTTAACATTGCTTATGCAGTTCATATTGTTAGTCAATTTGTTGCTACCCTTCAGTTTACTCGTTATATTGATGTTATGTGAATCCTACGTTGCCTATGGGGTACTTTGGCATGGTCTTTGTTTTTGCCGTCCTCTTCTCCTCTCAAGTTGTGTGCTTATTCCAATGCTGACTGGGCTTTTGATGTGACTGATCATCGATCCATCACAAGATTGTGGATTTTTCTTTTGCGATTCTCTCATTTTTTGGCATGGCAAGAAATAGCAAATTATCTCATACTCCTTTACTGAGTCTAAGTATTGTGTTATGGCCGACACTACTATTGAGATTGTATGGCTTTGTCATTTGCTTGCTAACATGGGCAATTTGCTCCAAGATCCCACTCCTCTATATTGTGACAACAAATGCACCATCCATATTGGGGCTAATCCTGTTTTGAATGAGCACACCAAACATATTGAGGTCGATTGCCATCTTACTTGTCATCATCTCCAACCTCGCACCATCTCTCTTCTTTTTGTTGGGACTATGGACCAACTAGCTGATGGTTTTACAAAGGCTCTTCTAGCACCACGTATTCAATATCTACTTTCCAAACTCTCTTTGTTTGATCCTATTAGGTGAATTGCAAGTGCACAATATCTACCGGTACTAAAGTGATGAGTGAGTATCATTTCCACCAAAATTGTTTCTAATTATTCATTTACTTACCGAAGGTGATCAATCCAAAAGTTTAGTTAACCAAGTCGAAAAGGCAAGTAAAAAGTGAACTGAACTAATTAAAGGACCGAAATATAAAAGAGCCGAAACTTAATGGATTCAAAAGCTAATTCAAATTGCAAAATAAACTTAATCTAAAGTAAATTGAAAATTGGCAAAAGATCTTAACTAAGATCACAACACGTTAGAGCATCCAATTTCACTTGACCAAACATAATCAATTCTCCTAACTTGTCAATAAATTAATTCTCAATTGTGTTGGTGATATTTCCCTAAGTTAGATTACAAGTCAACCTCAATTTAATGATCCCTAGTTTAACCCACACTAACCTTAGGTGAATTTAAACCACTTAATAGCATTAAGTTCTTCTGTAAATTTCCATATTTAATCTAAGTAGTCCAACATAGATCTACTACTGCAACAACACAAACAACCTAGTGTACCTTGACCTAGATTTAAGTGCTTTTCCATGCAATCTCCACCCGGTATTATGCATACATTAAAAATTATTTAAAAGTTGGCCAAACTTCTAAAAACATTAAGATCATGATAGAAAACACCATAATCAAAACAATCATATTGCATGAACAAGTCTTGAAAATCAATCAATCATGATTAAGATTTATTGTAGCTGTAACAAAATAAATTTAGAACATAATTAAAGCTAAACTAACAATGAAAATTAAAAAATAATAATAATGCTAAATTAAAACAAGTTCACCAATGAGTCACAAACATGTTCGGGTTTGCCTCCTTCTCTCCTTGACATGCGCCAATTCTACTAATAAAATAGAAGCATAAAAGCTAACTAAGAAAACATAAAATCCAGTGGCGGCTTCAAGGCTCCTCTGCCCTCTCCAATATGCGGCATAAGAGAGGTTTATATAGGCCTCCAAAAATCTACCTGAGGTCAGCCTCCCATTAGGTTTTGGCTGGCTTCTTCTTTGAGATAACATATTTGGGAAGATGCTAAGATATTCTTTAAAATAATGAAATATTATTTAAGCTATTAAAATATCCTTAGAGATATTGAAATATTCTAGAAAATATTGAGGTGCAGGGACTCCTCTGTAAATCCAGCATAGACACATGGGAAAATTACGCATTGGTCCTCTCGCCTTCTGCAAATGATATGCACGGTCCCTTATAAATCTAAAAGTCGTATTTCCCACAAAATTCAATAAAATTACATGAATAGCAGATAAATTCACCCAAAATTTATCAAAACTTAGCAAATATCAAACTTAAATCAGTAAAAATACTCTATCTAAAATAGAGTTATTAGATCCATCTTGAGTTTGAGGGGAGGTGTTAGAATATCTCAGGGATCATATACATATTCTAGGATATTCTAGAATTATCCTTTGTATATTCTCTGGAATTGTTCCCCTAAAATACATTGTAGATTAAGTTTCATTGTACTTATTTGTCTCGGCATTGTGCCTTAATACCAATCCAGATAGCTTTTTTCTAAACCTTTCCTCTTTAACACACTTACCAGCGAGTGTAAAAAAAAAAAGTGATTCCTAATAGATAAGTGGAATCCTCCAAGTGTGTCAAAAAAGAAGATTCCTAATAGGATAAAAGAAGTGATTCCTAATAGTTAAGTGGAGTCCAGCGAGCGTGTCAGAAAAGTGATTCCTAAGAGGAGAAAAGTAAGTGATTCCTAAAAGGAAAGTCATTGCTCCTTCGTCTTCCTTATGGCACAAGGTTTTGGACAATGAATAAGGACAACGACACTCACATATATGTTCTTTGAAGGAGTGTCTTCTTCACCGACTTGTATAATCTTTTCGACTTTCTTGTGGATTTCTATGGAGGTGCCTTTCATGGTGGAAGATGGTGATCGTGAAAGCGATGTGGTGCTGTCAACGACCAATGCCGTGCCTTTGATTTCTTGCTTTGTTAGGAGGGGCATCATCGACCATAATGGATTGTTGCTCAGTTGTCATTTCCGTAGTAAATTCTTCTTTTTATCTTTTTTAAACTGTTACATGCTTATCAGTAGATACTCAGTTGCCTATTAAGTCGAATTAGTGTAAAGCAACAAGTGGAGGTTCGGATCCAAGGTCATAGATAAAAAGAATAAAGATAGTAAAAAGACTAGCATTTCCCATCTTTAGAAGTGTAAAAGCGTTTTGGTTGTCTACTCGCTATAATCTCCCGGAGTTAGGATGCTAGGATGGAACTCTTCACCAAGAATCTTCAAGACTCCACATGAGCAATCTGCCTTCTACCATATTTAAAATCGTGAAACTTAAGTGCGTGAAAGTTGACATGAATTATCATGTTACAAGATATGATGCCATTCATTTTGCTGAGAGTATTTTAGAGATACTTTCCTAAGACTACCTAAGTTTTTTTTTTTAAGGTCAAAAAGAACCTTTTTTTTTTTTCATTTATGAAGCAATACTAGAACATAATTGATAAGTATTTAAACATAACAAATCTCAAGACTATGTTTAGTCATTTAGAATTCTAATCATGATAGGATTGAATAAGATATGATATAAAATTCATAGATTTTACTATATTATCATTGTTCGATGAATCACAATAATGAAGCCGGATATTTTCATGTTCATTATATGGTATTTACGACTTATCAGTGTAAAATAAACATGAAAATTCAAAAATGGAGATTGTAAAAATATCTTGTAATTCACTATCAAATTTAGTAAAAAAGAAATTACGATCGTTCACTTTTGCAATTACGAAAAATATATTGCTTCGACTTTCTCGTTACTTTCATGAAACTTCAACATAAATAACAAAGATACGAAGGGGGAAGGAGTTTCCACTCTCTTGCTGCTTTCGTGAACTTCTTGACATGAACTAGAGAGCTATGAAGGAGGAGCTTCAACTTTCTCACCGTTCTTGTGGAGCTTTGACGTGAACTAACAAACTATACATGAGTTGTGAAATTTCAATATGAACGAAAGATATAGAAGAGAAGAAGAGGGAGATAGTGGTTTTTTTTGAGAAATTTCATTGCCTCTCATTCTTCGAGAATTAGAACAATCATTTTCAAATTTTAATTTGCTTATTTAAAATATGGGTTCTTCTACTTCATTTTTGCTTAATTATTTTTTATTATCTCTCCATATATTTTTTAAATTTTTTAATTCTCTTCCATCATTTGTTAAAAAATATTCATTACTATTATTCTGATAATACATGATAATATAGATACTAAATATATATATACAAAATATATATTATAGAGCAAAAAAAAAAGTTTCAAATATATAAATAATAATAGGAATGAATGAAAACCAAATTATTTTATTGGTCATTTGATTTTTTTTTTAACACTAGAATTCAAATTATTTTATTGGTCATTTTATTTTTTAACATTAGAATTCAAATAACATTTACATTTTATTATTATTTTAGTTTATTACTTAAGAAGTTTGTTATTTGAGAAGTATAGCTTTTATATGATGAATAATATTAGAAAACATATCCATTTTTATCTTGGCTCATCCATGGGATAATTTTATCTAGAATATATCACTTTATATCCGACTTTTTTCTCTTTTTGGGAGGAACCAAATACAAAGTAAGATAAATATTATCCTATCCCGACCTTAAAAGGAAGGGACGCTTTCGCAATGTAATCGCAACTTAGTTGGCTTGAAAGACTACTGTAACTCCTTTTAGCTGGGCCAGATAATTGCTGCATTCACCAAACAGATACTGGAGAGCCCAAGGGCTGTGTCCGCGATCGTGCTTGGGATATCTAATTCACGTAACTGTTTCTCCATAAACTTTCTGGATGCCAGAGATTGTGATCATCATTCATTTGGGTTTGACTGTTGCGGCTGTTCTCTTCTCTATTAATTTCTTGACTCAATCGTTTACGGCTTTGTCACTCGGCAGACATGAATGGTTCTTCTTCTTTTAATTTCCAGCTAAGTTCGTGCTTTCCATCTTAATTTCTCGACGGCTTGGGGACATCAATGGGGAATGCGTCGCCCATGCTGACCCAATATGATATTGAAGAAGTTCAAGACCGCTGGAATAATCTTTGTGAGTTTGTAGTTCTATTATGGTTTTCTCCACCTTCAACTGGCTCTTTTCTAATTAATCGGGATTCATCAATCGATGTTCTTCTGGTGTTGGTTCAGTTTCCCAGCAAGCTGTGTCGTTGTACAAGAGATTTTCCCAACTTGATCGGAATGCGAAAGGGTTTATCTGAGCGGATGAATTCTTATCGATTCCGGAGTTTGCAATGAACCCACTTACTCGGGTGGTGTCCATAGCTGTTGCTATGAGGAAACGCATCAGATTTCATCTGTGAGTGGCAGGCTCATACTGCGTTCTTTCTTTACTGACGAAGAGGCTACTTAAGATGGTGGATGGCTTGAATTTTGGGGATTTTGTGGCATTTTTGTCTGCTTTTAGTGCCAAAACCAAAAGTAGCAAACAGCAGAAGATTGGATGTAAGTTTACTCAGACTGTGACCCCGTGTGAAAGTTGCCATCTTTCGACACTCTGTTCTGAAATGAGCTTTGTCGGACCGGTTTAATTTGTGAAAAAACTTTCTACTCTTTGAAAATCACATAGAAGACAAGAAGCAAGGTTGTGTCGGTATCTGTATAAAAGAAATTGATTGGCTTATTTAAGCAGCTCTTCGCATTATATTCAAATCGAAGCAATCAAAAAGTTGGAAACCAGCGCTGGTGTGCCTCGTAACATACCGAATCCTGGCAGCATAATTCCTTAGATGTGGGAATAATGAAACCAACTAGAGGCGAGACCAGTAAATGAGTTCGATTAGAATCGAGCTGTTTCGAACCCACAAAAGGAAACGAATCCGGCGGTTGAAAGCTTTTGTTTGCTTCGCCTTTTTGGGGTTATGAAATTATCTGTGGTTGAAGTTATGTTTACGAGTTTTAGTCACGTATTGTTAAGCCATAAATTATATTTAAAAATGTTAATTTTTAGAGACCCATCAGCTTCGGTGGGATGAGTTGCCTGATGTTGTAAATCTTCCCTTCCTGCAGTGATTTTGAATGTGTATGATTCGGACTGTAATGGAAATGTGTCTTTCAATGACATTTTGGAAGCTTTGCAGGATTTAAATATTCTCCCTTCAATAATGTTAGTCTTTTAAGTTGTCCCACATCCATTATAAAAGAGGCTCATGGTCAGTTTATGAATATAAAAGAAAGTCTCATATTTTGAGTTAGCTTTTGAGGTGAAAGGCCCAAAACCACTCAATCAATAGAGATTGTTGATATTGTCCCATATCCATTATGAAAGGGACTGGTGGTCAATTTGTGAGAGATGCTCTTATCTTTTGAAATAGTTTTGGGGGTGAAGAAAGCCTAAAACCACCCAATAGGTCTATCTCTGACAAGATTCTATATAGGACATTGCTATCTTGCATTTAGGCATCTTCCAATATGGTATAGATGTGCTGGTCAAACTTCATATGTCCACTTCTCATTTGTGATTGTTCCTGTGGATTTGAATGGTTTCTAAAGCAACATTTTATAGTGCATCTTGCTTATTTTTTGTAAGGTTGATGCTTTATGGCTCTCATCTACTTGCTTGTGTACTTTCGAGCTGGTGCCGTAAACATTCTATAGCAACTTGTTCAAGTGTTTAAGGTATGAGTAGCTCTTTTTATACGGATGGTAAAGGTTAATGCTAGGTACGACCAATGGATAGTTTGGCTTGACAGTTTTCATTATAGTACCATGGACCAGCAGTAAGTTTTGACTCCTTTTCATTCAAAGAAGATAAAATTATCATAAAAATGGATTGAGATATTGCCAAGTTGTTTCTACATGATAATGTAATGTTAGAATATTGCATGCATGATTTTTCTCAAAGCGAATTATCGAGTCTCATCTACCATCATCGCTGGAGTTAATTAAAAGAATGGTGGAAATTTTAGGATACTCTATTTTTCTCAAGAAAAGAGTATTTATAGCATAGTATCTCATGTACCATCCTCATATAAGTGATGCTTTTGCTTGACACTTTGATGCAATCATAATGAAATATCCTTAATTGTGTAATTGAAGTCAGTAAGAATGCATATTTAGTTTCAAATTGATTGCACTGACTCAAAGTTTCCTACCCTCTAATGATGATGGAGTATCGGATATCATGACGTACTACCTATCACGTGATGACCAACAAGTAGTTGAACATTACGATGGCTTTATGATGATATATTGCCCAATCGCTCATCATACTAGGAGTCTTTTCTGTATCTTTATGATGGCTTTAGCGTGGATATTCTTAGCACGTCAGCTGATCCACGCTTGATGAACGTTGAACCAAACTTTTTTATGATTTTCCTTTCTTTTCTTTTTTTCTTTGTTTTTTCGTGTCAAGGCTTGTGAAGCACCCTACAATACTAGTAAATGTAAGGGTATTATAATCAACTGCAATGTGTCATCCAACTCAATAATTTAATGATAAAATTTGACGGAAGCTAATGGAGAGTGAACGTGTCATGTGTCTACCAATTTAGGATTTTTGGTAACTCAAAAATTAACTTTTGGTAAATTTATTATAAATATACTAACTTAAGGTTTTCCGTGGTATTAAACGAAAAATTAAAAATTGAGTGGAAGAATTATCCAATCCTTTGTCTTCCTTTTTCATTTTCATAAACTCTCTCTACGTTTCAAAAGTGGCAAATATTAAATCAAATAAAAAGAAATATAAACTCAAATTAGTTGCAAAAGTTCATGAATTTATATCTTGGTATTTTTAGATGCTGCCATTTGATATTCATGCTGTTTTACCAAAACTATTTCCTATAAGAGTTGTTGATCACTTGACTTGCATTGGAAATATGTGAAGGAAAAGGACTTTCCATTTGGTGAGAAAGCACCCATGATCACCTAACCTTTCTTAACGTTCTAAATTAGATCTGACTTATGCTGTAAAATGGTAGACTTGGCATTTCCATCAAGAGGTTGAAGACTCTGTAAACACAACCACACAAAAGATGGCATGGCATTTCTCCAAACTCTAAACAGAAAAATGACAAGAGGACTCTCTCTCTCTCTCTCTCTCTCTCTCTCTCTCATATAAACTAAAAACCCACCTGTCACTTTCACACCGACGGTATATTTTGGATTGCTGATGTTCTCTTTAGGGATCACCTGAGTAGTTTGACCTTTTTCTATTATTGGTGGACTAAATTCTGTCCTGAGTTCAGTGAGCCAAAGTTAGAGGAAACCCATATGAAATGCAGTATTCTTTCCAGTTTTGACACCAGAAAGAAAATATGCCATAGAGCTCAATCTGGCATCTCTACAGGTCCAGATTTGTCACGCCCCGATCCTCGGGCATGCACACATTCTTCTACTTGGTCGATTTTAAAATGCGATATCCCAGGACTATGTATCGCCAACCATTTCATTTATTAAGTACATGCGGAAGCAGTTATAAATTCCCAAATAGTAAATCAATGGGATAGGAAAGCAATACCATATTTTTCATATTGAAATTCACAACCATTCTTTTATACATAACATAACTTAAAGTATTTCTCAAACTATTCACGACTTTTTAATTTCACTCTATTCACATCCAAACAAGATTCCCAAAAGAGGATGGGACCTCAGTCTTCATCCGGTCGTACTCAGGATCCCTTTCTGGATCATCTTCTTCTTTCTACAAAAATCTTTCTCCTCCTCAGGTCTCACTTCAGTGTTCTTCTTCTCCGAATTCCTCCTCCTCGGGTTCATCTACGGGCATGAAATGTTGTCCTACAACCGGGATGAGACTACATTTCAACAAGTTTTACTCCACTAAGGCCCGATTAGTAGACCATTATACTATAGGCTGCCTAAACATGTACAGGTTAGAGGACTTACCTTGGCCTCAGATCCCACTTGCAAGTCAGTACAATTCATAATAGGCACCCATTTACTCAAAACAAATCGAACCAATCGATTACTTGTCACAAATCATTTCCCACTGTGGAATATCTAAAAGCTAGGCCACGTGCATTTTCCAAGACGACATCCCAAGTCTCCGAGCCATGTGTCTCAAACCTTGGGCCCATGTGCATTCTCTAAGGCGACCTCTTCGCCAATGTGGTACATCAAGTCACTGAGCCATGTGCCCTTTTAGATGCTATTCCCAAATACTAAACCCACATGCATTCTCTAAGGCACTAGTTCGTCAAAGTGACGCATCAGATCTCCGAGTCACGTGTCCATTTTACGATGCCTGGGCCCACGTGCCTTCTCTTAGATGCTACCTCACCAAAGTGATGCATCAAATCACCGAGCCCACGTGCCCTTTTTACGATGCCATACACTGTCACCGAGCCACGTGTATTCTCTAGGAGGACATACCGAGTCTCCAAGCCACATGCATTCTCTTAGGCGACCTCTTCGCCAAGATGACATATTCAACCATTGAACTCACATGCATTCTCTAGGTGATATTCCAATTCACCAAGTCCACGTATTTTTTTTTAGGTGACTACCAACTTACTTTCGATATTGACAACCAATGCCCAACGATTTCTCAATCAAATAATCAAATCAACTCAATAATGACATACCCTAAAATTAACAATTTAAATCAATTACATACAATTTAAAGCTCAATTAAATAAACGGACTGTGTCATGACAATCAGCATGAAATTCCGGTCGTCGGTCATCTCAGCCATAATTTCCGAAAAATAATTAAATAATTAAATAATTTCGAAAATTAATTAATAAATATGTAAAATTCAATTTAGCTCAAAATAAAGCCCAATTAAATAAACGGACTTCACCATGATCACCAGCATAAAATTCCGGTCTTTGGCCATCCCAATTGAATTTCCGAAAAATAATTCATTAATTAATTAATTTCGAAAATTAATAATTAATTACTAAAAATCCAATTTAGGCCCGAATTGCCTAATTGAAGCCCGCTAAGGGTCGGGAAAAATCCCGAGATGCTTTCAATAAATAGTAGACTACGTCTACTTGCTAATTGCACAAGCAAAATATCTAACATGCATCCCAATTGTCTAATAATTACTTATCTATTCTAATTTAACCACTCAATTGCATTTAATTAAACCTAAACAACCCATAAGTATAATTAGCAAACTAAGCAAGGATTAGTGAGATTATTTACCGGAATCGCGTGCAAATCGGATCAATCCGACGGAGACGACTTGAGGAACGATAAACCCCAAAGCGGGTCTCGGGTTCGGGGCTTGGAAACGGCCCAAAACGGCCCACGAGTGTGCTGGAAACCCACTCGGTGGGTTGCTGTTCTTGGCTGGCCGGAGCTAGTCTGGTGGCCAAAACAGCGAGGCGAGGTCGGCGGAGGGTGAGGGGGATGCCGGGGAGGTCGAGTGGTGGTCGGATGGAGCTAGGCGGTGGCCGGAGGTGGTCAGGCCAAGCTGGGCAAAGGCAAAACAAGGCTAGGCGGCGCACGGCAGGGACGGCGAGGCACGAAGGGGACGGTGGCGAGCGGTGGTTGCGCGGGCGGGCGTCAAGCGGACGGAGGTCCAGCTCCAGTGCGGCGACGACGGGCGGCTGGTTGCTGCTTTTGCTTCGGTCCTCTTCTGTCTTCGCACAAACCAGAAAGGAGAAGAAGAAGAAGTCGGTCCGTGGGAGTGGGGGAGAAGTGAAGGTGAACGGTGAGCGGCGGAGCACACGGGCGACGTGCGGGTGGCGGAGACGGCGAGTCTTCAGGCAAGCTGCTATTCTGCTTTGCTGGTTTTGGGCTGGTTCGCCGAGCGTCGTGCGAACAAGGGGAAGGAGAGAGAGTGTCGAGAGAGAGAAGGAGAGATGAGAGAGAAGAAGGGATAAGAGAGATTGACTAGTCAAAGGAAAGAGAGAGAGAGAGAGAGAGAGAGAGAGAGAAGCTAATTTGAAATTGGCAAGGGCATTCGGTCGGTGGGGAGGGGAGTCGAGAGAAAAGAGGGAGAGAAAAAGAGAGAAAAAAGAAATAGAAAAAGGACATAGTACAAGAATAAGAAATTTACCTTATTCTTAAAATTACTATTATTTTCCATTTCTCTTTCTCTTTTTTATTTTCCTCCGGTCTTCGATTTTTCTTCCGATAATTTCTTTCTCAAAATTTCGGATTTCGTCAATAAATTGACAGACGACGATGAGCGGTTAAAAATGAATTGTGACACGTTCGAATATTCAATTCCCGAAATCAATTTAAATTTCATGGTTAGAATCGATCAGACGTGATTTTAGTCAAATCCAACCAATTAAGTAGCTTTTAGGGATTTTACTGCAGATACATCCCTTAACGGCTTCACCCGATAGGTTAGTTAACTTGTGAGTGATCAGCTTAGAGAAAAAAGACCATAGGCACGTCGACGAAATGCCCATTTCACTTTATCGAAATAGGGTCGAATTTCAGGATGTCACAAGATTACATTGCAGACAAACAACTGAGCACAGGGCAAGCAAACCACTGCCTATCCAATGGCTTGTGGAGGTTCAATCACACCATCAGATACAAATGCATATACAACATCAAATGGTCCAACAGTACCACCAATACTAACTGTACTTGTAAACTTTGGATTGCAGGTTCAGGTCGTGTCTCCACCACTGGTGAATACCATGCGCCCTCTTGAACTCCGGCGATGGATTTAAATTGATTGATAGATTTGCGGAGGGGATTACGTGCAAAGGCTCTGCCTGCTTCCCCATCGCACTCATGAACAGCGATCCAATAGAGTGCTGAGTAGCTAACTTCTTGATAGCTCCTGCTCCGATCTCTTCCATCTTGTTTCAGTGCTCAAAATAGCCAATGTACTCTGAACAAACGTGATCAGCTGCATTGACATACAGTTGAAAGACCCAAGCAAATAAAGCGGCAAAAGAATCAGCAGATTGACTCCTAAGACGCGGAGCCTTCATGGCTAACGTGAGCCCAGCTGTGATCACGCTGGTGGTGAAGCAAATACCGAGCTTCACTTTAGTATTCTTGATCTTCTCAACCAGGGCAGACACGTAAGGCGGATTGAAGAGGAAAGACTCGAGAAACAATCCCGTTTTGGCCATGTTCTTTCCTGCTAGCAGAGCAATGGCAGACCGACCCCAGGGAGTGGCCAGCTAACCAGACCCTAGAATCGCCAGCAGTTGCAACCATATTCCGTACCGCCTGCATGGCAGTCTCGAAGCGAGACGTGGAGTGGAGCCCATGCTGAAGCAAGAGAAGACCCAGCATAATATCTCGAGAGACCGATTCTTTCTTGGTCATGGTGCCTCGGAAGGCAACCACGACATGCGGTCCATCTGCTGAGTGGTTACCTGAGGATGACGGAGGCTTATACTCAAAGATGGCACTGAAGATATAAGAGTCGATGTTATCTACGAGTTTGAGCAGAAACTGAAAATTGAAAAATTCCCACCAAGGAGGAGCAGTAGCCTGATGATCTTCACATTCCTCCCAGCGGTCCCGCTCTAAGATATAGACACCTTGAACCAAACAAGCAGCCACTGACCTCCGATGATGCGCATTATTCCTATGTTACAAGTTCAAGATGTCATTTCTGTCAATATGTTTGCTGATAAGAAACTGTAGCTAGACTAAGCTAAACGCTCATATCTTCGTTTCATGCGAAAGGAAAAAGAAACTCGAGAACCAAACATTGGATTTGAGAGAAGCTTTAAATGCCATATTTTTGAAATAGCTTCTCATGCAGTCTGAACTTGGTGCAGAATGAAAAGCTGGCACTCCCATGCTGCTTCTGTCCAAAAACTACAAACTGGATGGGTCCATGAACCAATAGAGTATTAAATGTCACTTGTGGAGGATGAAGTTGCGACGTGGTGCATGTGCGGGCAAACCAACACTTAGCGATAACAGCCTATGACATATAAAGGTCACATATCTAGAAAAGTTCCTCCTTTTTGGTTTAGCATCTAGCAAAACTCTATTATGAAGTAACTGGAGATATGTGTCCCTCAGCTTAAATAAATTCCAAAGGGAGACAACTGCCCGTGGCACATTAGGGAAGTTCGTCCGTTAAGAACACAACCTAAATTCAGAAGTAGAGAGAACACACTCTTTTTCGGTTTATTCTCTTACTATAAACCCGCTAGAACAGTGTTTATTTTTGCATGCTAAAAAAGTCCAGTATAACAGCAATTAACCATCACCAAATAATCGAGACAAAGGTGTAGGAAACTTTGGGAATTTTGATAAGGAATGATGGAAACATAAAAGCTATGACTTGAGCCTTTTGTTCAATGAGTAAAGAGAATCTGAAGGTCTTACCAGTCAACGCAAGTAAGGTGCAAGGGCCCTGAAAGTTAAAAAAAATTTCCTCTCAGAGACCATAATCTCACAGGTACATTTAAGATTTCTTCTTTGTATCCCTGAAAGCTGCTCAGAATTGAAAATTCCATGTGGCAGTTAGTAAATGACAATCGCTAGTGTCGTGTGCATAACAGCACATCCATATTTGTACTCGACTCCCTTCACTGTAATTAAATCTATGTACTATAAGGATCGACTGTGTATCTTTCTCAGCACATACGACTATTTTAAGCGATTAAGTTTTAAGTTCCATACAATTATTATGCATTGGGAACCTTCTTTTTCTTTAATAATCATGTAAAGTTCAGGGAGAAAGTAATGCGCTGAGACACTAATAATTTGGACAGTCGAAGTATGAGCGTCTATGTCAACGTGTCCAGACCAGTAGATCTAGTCACTAAAAGAGTAACTACAGAGAGGTCTGGGAGCAAGTTGAGCTGGCCCAAATGATTCTGAATAATCTTCCCTCTTCAGATTATGCCTTAGTCTACATCATATCAACTTCCACTTACCCCAAAAAGATTGAGCAGATTATTATGCAACAAAAATCTGAAAAGACATTGAGGAAAATATTTCTTTTTGCAACTTCTAAGTTGTAACAAAATGGTCGAACGGATTACCAAATAGGAAAAGGAGAAAAGGTGGAAGTTTGATTACATAAAAGATGATTACCATCCCCAAGCTATAATTCTTCACGAATAAAATTCAAATTACTCCAAGGAGAGAGCCTGCACTGGATTGTTCGTAATGACAGTCAATTCATTCCAAACAATCTCCAATCAATATGCCCTCGGCAATGTAACAATAGGTAGAATTCAATTAAATGAAAATAAATGGGTCATGAGAAGTGGAACGGCTAAGCTTTATTTTTTCCAACTTGGCTTAATTTTATACAGATTTTTTATTAGACATATCTGCCCCCTTTTCCCAGATTTCTGGGTAGTGTATTAAGTGTGACTCAGGGGTGGTGGGTCCTCCTGCTTAAGTGTCACTTGGGAGTTTACGGTGCGGCTGTAAGCCGGTTCCTCCAATACCAAAAAAGAAAAAGAAAACATGTGTCCCAAGATAGTCCCATTTTTAAACATTGGAAATGTGGTTTTGAACATTGGTCTTGTCTTTTGTACCTTGTAATATGGTGATAGCGAAGCAGGTAGAAAAAGATCCAAATGAAAGAAAGGGCAGAATAAGATAAACAAAGTGTGATGACATCCAAATTCAAAACAAATCCAGCATACCATATCTTTTTTCCAACAAAAATAATGCACATCTCTTCGTTGGCTTATACAAACTTTTTTTACTTTGAAATTCACCCCACAGCGTGCTTCTTATTGTTTTCTTATTGTTGTCATATTAAACGAGCACAACGCGCACCAGAAAACACATACACAGACCTGGAAAAAAGTACATGCGCAATCAAACAGGGACGCAAACACACAAATATTGTGGACGCCATCACAGGTGCATTGAAAACTGATATGAATTTGTGCAAAATTACTAAACGTTTGACATCTATTGCAGCTTCCTAATAGAACTACCTCATCTCAAAAGGGGCATAAACATACGTGAAACCTGACCTATACACAATAATTCAATGAAAACCCCCTCAAAGATTAACGAGTTTCTGCACAACTACTCCACTATCAGCTAGAGATAGAGAGAAATTTCTCAACTAGTAGTGATTTATGCAAAGCCCCACAAAAGGACTAAACCGAACCTCGTCCATTATAATTACTTAACCCCCACAACACGAACTATCACACCCACCATGGCATTTCGACAAAGTTCACTCCTTGCACTTTTTGACCTCAAAAATCGATCATCAGGAATAAAAAATTCAATGTCCCCAAGGCAAAATCACAACCCCAATGCGTACAAGAGAGAAAGCATTCACAGATACAAATGCAACCCAAAAACAAAAAAACCCAAGAAAGGATACCTCGAAAAACCATGCAGAGAACGGATCTGATGAGGGGCGAGAAAGGGTCAAGAGGGTAGAAGATCCAGAACTCATATTAGCTCACTCGTTGCGACAAACTTCGGCCTTTATCAAGTCTTCGTCAAATGAAATTCTTCCCTCGCGGGAGTTGCAGGGATGTTCTACCTACACGAGAGCAGAAGGCAAGCATCTGAGAAAAATAGCACATTAGTTGTTGCTGCATAATCCTTGATCAAGAAAAGATTCCGAAGTATTTACTAAAATTTCAATCCTTTCAATTTTATCGAGGCTTTAATCATCAGTAATTCCGAAAATCTATCTTTCTCTAGCAACGGAATGATAAAAAGGAAAACTGCAATCATATAGAACATTTAAGTGAAAAGCCAGGTTCTCACTAAAATACTTGTGCAGAGAGAAGATATATTAAAGTACCTTGAGACTGTCTCCTCTTCAAACTGCTGCTTCCAATAGTATTATACACCTTCAGTTTCAATTAAAGCCAGTATTTAATGTCATATTATACAAAATCTTTGGAAACAAGTCCAAATAGCCAGTCAAAATGTTTTAAACAAAACAATGAGATAGAGAATGAGCAGATAGTGCAAAAAAATATAGGTAGCATAAATTGGAAAAAAAAGAAAAGGCTATATAGCCTGACGATTCAGAGTCACTCACAGGAACACAAGTGATCAACTGAAATTCACTTTGGCAAAGCAGACAAAGGTTGGTGATGGTAGCCCAATTGTCAATACATGTGAAGCAGAACCTGAAAAGCCAACAGATGCATCATGTCAAGTTCAAAACAGTATTGCATTGAAAAACATACACAAACATAAAATATTGAAGATGCATAAAAATGAGCTCAATCCTATGTCCACATATATTAATGAAATAGTAAATGTAACATAATAAGCAAGATGGTCATAATGGCAATGCCTCAGTAGAACAGGAACAGTTCTAATCGTTCTACCATGTTAGTTCCTTCCTTATACAACAAACAGGCTTATGAAAATGCTAAAGAGCATTGTGAAGAAGGGTACCAGTGCTGGCAGCAGTCTAAGACCCCTCTGTCGATGATAAGATCCATGCATAGCCCACATCTCTCGCCCTCAAAATTAGCGGCGTCCTGCATGTGCAAAAATTTATAAAACTAAGTTACATAAACATTAAAGCAACAAAGGCTAACCTCAATTCTTTACCTACATGAACATATGTCTAGCAGCAAGCAAAGTGTGGCATCCGGATTTTTGTCAGACCTCCAATAAGTAACGGCTCGTCACGGGTTGATAGGAGTGTCGACAGACTACATCATTGGCACCATTTGCAGACACTATTTAGTCATCGTCATCGTTGGTATAGCATTAGGCCATCATTTCATCACCAACGTTCGTTCCGAAACATCAACTTTCGGAAAGAAATTCCCATGCACGGCCATGCAAATGGCCTCACCAACGGCCACGTTTTCTTTTATTTCTTGGGCCGGTCAACCATGCACGTCCTTTGACCCATGAAACCCACGTATGTGGCCTATACGGATGAAGACCATGGAACCGAAATGCTCATGCACCCGCCGAATGAGGAATCAACAAAGCAATGAAGAAGTTGACTAAATGCCACGTCTTGCATGCAACATGCAAAGTGGCGAGGGGTAATGAATCCGACGGTCAACTAAAGGGAGAATTTGACCGAGATGAAGCCACGTCCAATGTATGAAGGGTTGAGCTGGCGTGTGCATGCGTGAGCTACGGTCAACAAATCACGCCAGAAGTATACACCCACGGAAGCCACACATCAACTCCTTTTGCGCTGGCAATAGAAGAACCGAATGATGGCCACCTGATCCCCCACCTGTCTTCGCCTCCCTCTGCCACGGAAGCTTTCATTTGTTGACTGGTTTTTGTCAACAAAACCAGTGAACAAAATAACAAGCGGACGAGCAAGCTGAGAGAGCAAACCGAGAGAGAATAGAGAGCGGCAAGCGAGTGAGAGAGAGAGACCGAGAGAATAGTGAGCAAGAGAGTGAGCAGCGACAGAAAGAAAGGGATCGTTCCCTTCGCCCGTGCACGCGCGCTGCCGACACCGACGCCGCTTGCACTTGCTGTTGCTGAGCCGTGTCCGTGACCGAGAGACCTCAGCTTGCGCCTCACCGCACACTGTTGTCGCCGTCATCGATTCTCCTCGCTTCGACTATAGCTTGTAGCTTACGGTCTGCTCACCGTCAACGCCGTAGAACCTAAGACAAGTTGAAGTCTACTAATCTATGTTGTGTAGTGCTGTTGCTGTCTTAGAAAGTGCATTGATAGGCTGGATTGTTGGATTTTGATGCTGAATGATGATTTATTGAGCGACCAAGGCTGCTTTGGCTAAAGGGTTGAGGAAATGTTCAGATTTTTCATATCTGGTTTTGATTTCTTTGGACTTTATCCAAAACAGATTTTATGACTATGAAATCTTGAAGAACTCGGCCACTGATTTGATTTGAAAAAGAAAAACCTCCCGATCAGTATTTGAAGTTTTACTTACCACGGCACCGGCCTAAATTGTTTTAAGAAAATGTACGGTACTTTCATATTTGAAATTCTGTATCAATTCTTTTAAAACCATTAGAGATCAGGTTGACATTTCGGTCTTGCTATACAAGTTTTAAACTCATTTATCGTTTTGAACAAAACCTGGACGTAGTCCAATTTGGAAAACCTCCCAACTCGTATTGAAATTTTTACTTACCGAGGCGCCGTTCATCCATGATTCGAAAAAGGAAAAGAAAATATTTTTGGTGCCCTCGAAATTTCAAATCTTTGCACGAACCAATCTTTGAAAATCTTGAAGTCGGGAGTGTAGCTTCGAATTACCAATGTGCTGAATTCAATCTATTTGTGTTTGATAACTCTTTTGGAATTTGGCCGTGAAGCACGAGTGCAACCCGAGATTTCACACATGAATTCTTGAAATGCTTTGAAGTTGAAATGTGGAAATGGATTTATGAACTGATATTATGTTGCTAAGATTTTGTGAGTGGATTTCTTTGACATAGAAATGGCATATGATTTCAAAGCATGTTGTTGCATTGAAAGTGTTTTGTTATTGAAATAAATTAAGATGTTAATGTTGCCGTTGGACCCTCAGGTCAACGATGCCCCGGGAGTCGGGATGCCCAAAGAATCGAATGAGTCGATGCCTTGTGGATGCCTAGTTGTATTTTGAATACATGCCCAGAGGTTTTTCCCCGGGAGCATCGGGATGCCCGGTTGTATGCTTGTTAGTACGTAAATCCAGAGGGTCGAGGTAACCATTTTCATGGCATGCCCTGAAGGTTCCTCATGATGCCAAGTAGGGTGTGAGATGCTTGGAAGTGTGACGTAACACGCTCTGGATGCCTGGTGGCCCTGTGTGGTTGAATGCCGGAGGCTTTCGTGACGCCAGGGTGGGTGCGAAATCTCGGAAGGACACAAACATTGGTCCTCTGGGGGGTGAAACCTTTTTGGAATATAAAAAATGATGGCTCTACTAAGTGTGTGTGTGGTCTGGTTATGGGACTAAATTGTATAGCATGGAATGAGACATGTCATAATAGTTTGGCCCTATGATCCGGACTTGTGTGACTGAAATGATACATTCTGGTTTTGAAACTACATTACCGTTGCTTTTCAAAAGTCTTATTGATTTGATGCCCACTCGTTCTTTGATTACCTGTTTTATCTATCTTGCATGGACTTGGATTGTGATTGCTTGCATAGTATAGCTTGGTAGATCTTCAACTGCTGGGTGGTTGTACTCACCCTTTTTTAGGGACTAACATTTCAGACTAGACAAATTACCTCTACTGCCATCGCCACCAGCAGATGGACTGAGTGGTTGGATATGACTGCGAGGAGGAGGACAGCAGAGGAAGGAACTTTTGGACGCCAATATTGATCGATGAACTTTAAGTATACGACTGTTGCAAAAGATGTCGGTCATTTTTTGAAGTATAGCCGGGTATAGAAGATTACGAATTTTGGTGTACCGCTAAAGATGTCCATCTAGTTTTATGTAAATAAAAGTGTTCGGCTTATTACCTATGAATGTGTTTAATTGGTGTGCATCGTTTTAAATACAGGAAGGGAAGTTGATGGATGCGCTTCCGCCATGCTTTTGCGTAGGGACCAATCAAGTATATGAAAGAACCCCCTTATGACTTCTCGGAAGTCCATTGAAAAAAAAAAGGGATATCCAGGTAGAGGAAACAATGTGGTGACCCTAACGGATTGGGGGCTGTCGAGAGGTGCCGCACAAAGATTCCATAAAGTTCATGTTTTTGACAAGGATGATTTAAACATAACAAGAATTAGATATATCAAGCCTTAAATTCGTTGACAAGATCCTTTGTTGAGTTCCAGAACGCAATCAAGTAATCAACTTCACATATAAAAGAAGAAATAGCCATTGTTCCTCATAGTCTCCTTGACCTTACACTCACTACCGATTACCACTCTCAAGAAGATCCCAATTCCCAAATTTTATCCAGAACTAAATTTTCCAAAACCATGGTAATGAAAATTTCTTGAGAAAGTAAATTCCTCAAAGAAAAGCAGCATTCATTCTTCAAAAGATTCGACTCGCGTATCATCGAGATATTAACATTCCAAAAGAGATATACATTGCCGCCGCCACACCAAACTGGGAAGCAGCCCAGAAGAGACCATTTTCTCGACTCAACCGATTCTTCTCGGCAAACATTCACTCGCCATATCCAAAATAAGACCATCTGTTCGGACCAAATCATGCCACGCCAAAGCAACAGAACTTACAGAAACGACGAGGTCAGCTTCGATGATCTCTTCGTCCGACATAGCCGGCGGGACAAAACCCAGCTCCATATCGTCGAACAACGACATGCGCGCTGACAAAATCAACGTCTTGAAGGCTCGCGGATGATGCCCAGGCAACTATTCGAATCGGAAACGAGATTGGAGCGGAGAAACATGGGATTCAGCTCCGACAAATGCCCTCCGAACTTGGGGAAGAATGCGAGGTTTAAAATTGCAAAATACAAGAATTTCCTTTTCATTTTTCCTTTTATTTCCCTTTCTCGATATTTTAGCTGTAATAAATTTGCAAAATACAAGAAAAAAAAAAGTTATTTTCACATTTACGACTTATGGTTCTGCTAAAAATAATAATTTTCATAAAATTTTGTTTCAAAATTTTATGAAAATATTAAAAGTTTCAAGTATTTCCAATTAAATAAGAATTGATATGAGAATTTCGAAAAATCTACAAAAAGCTAAAAAGTAAAAATAGATGCCTCGTATGATATTTATAGCTCACTCTTTGCAATATTATGACTTTCATAATATTCCTATTTATTAATAAAAAGTGACTAAGATAAATGGTTTTACAATGTATAAAAATCGGCACATGGAATATAACATCTTTTTGGATAACTTTTTAAATTTGAACTAATCTCATTTTCAAAATTGTAAAGGAAAAGTGATGATAAAATTTAAAAGTTGACCTGGAGAATTATCCGATTCTTTTTCTTCTTTTCTCAAAAATGGCAAATGTCGAATCATAGAAGAATAAACGAAAGCCCATATAAGTTGCAAAGTTTTCTAAATTTATATGTTTGCATCATTAGATGCTTTTCGTTAGAGATTTGTGCCGTTTTGACAAAACCTATTCCTTATAAGAGTTGCTAATTACTTGATTTGGACCTCAAAAAATGTGAAGGAAAGGAACTTTTCATTCGGTGAGAAAAGCACCCACGGTGGTCGCCCAACCTTTCTTATATTTCCAAACTGGATCCGACTTATAAACTGGTGGGTCTAGCATGCATCATGACAATTTCACGAAGGGGTCGAAGGCTTTGTGTACTCCCAACCACAACAAAAGGCAGAAAACATTGCTTCAATCTCCAAACTGAAAAATGACGAGAGGACCCTGACTCTATGCACAAACTGAAAACCCACCTGTCACTTCCAAACTTATGAAATGCAGTTAAAAGAAAATGCTTTGTGCAAGTTCAATCACGCCATCAGATCCAAACGCATAAGTGACGGGAAATAACAGTCCAACGATACCGCCAATACTAGTTTTTGTAAACTGTGGACTCCAGCTGCAGGTCCTGCCCCCACCATTTGCTAAGACTATGCGCAATCCGGAAACACTCCGACTGGTTTGAAAAATTGATTGTTAGATTTGCCGATGGGATGAGGTGCAAAGGCTCTACCCGTGCCTCATTCTCGCTCCTGAACACATTGACCAGCATTGATCTCACAGAATACTGACTAGCAAATTTGGCGAAATCTTCTAATCCGTACTTCAGCATCCCCTTTTGGTACTTGAAATAGCCAATGTATCCCGCGCAGACGACATCATCCTTGTTGACAAACAGCTGAGGAGCCCAAGGGGAACAAGCCGCAAAAGAACTGGCGGATTGTTCCTGCTTTTCTGGAGACTGCGTAACTAGCGCCAGTCCAGCACGTAGCGCGCTTTTGGCTAAGTGGCGAGGCCACTTCTCGGCCGGGACAGATGGATAAGGCGGATTGAAGAGGAAAGACTTGAGACATACTCCCTTTTTGGCCATGTTCTTTCCAGCTTGCATACCAATGGCAGACCCCAGCGAGTGGCCAGTTAACCAGACCTCCCTAGAATCGCCGGCAGTTGCAACCAAGTCTTCTACCACCTGTATGGCAGTCTGGCAGCGAGATCTGAAGTGGAGCCTATTCAGGGCAATCAGAATATCCAGCCAAATATCTCGAGTCAACGTTATTATTTTTAACAAGGTGCCTCGGAAGGCGACCACGAAACGCGGTCCATCTGCTGAGTGGTTGCATGAGGATGGCGGAGGCTTATACTCGAAGATGGCACCGAAGATAGAAGAGTCAGCCTTATCCACGAGTGTGCGCTTCAACTTAAAACCGAAAGTTTCACACCACGCTAGAGCCTTGTCGCCTTTAGGTTTCATCTGGCGGTCCCGCTCGCAGACATAGACACATTGAACCAAACAAGCAACAACCGCCCTCTCATGAGCTGCATTTTTCCTATTTCAGAAGTCCAAAGAAATGTTAGTTTCGCCATTATGTTTGCCGGTAAGAAACTCTGTAGTTTCGCGCGAAAAGGAAAAAGGAAACTCGAGAGCCAAAAATTGCATTTGAGAGAAATTTAACATGCCGTATTTTAAAAAGAAAAAGAGCATCTTATGCGGTCTGAAGTTGGCGCAGAACGAAATGTCGGCACTCCAGACATGCTACTTCTGTCCAAAAACTACGGACTGGATGAGTCCACGAACCAATAAAGTATTGTATTACATGGCAACCGTGGAGGACGAAGTTACAAAATGTGGTGCATGTGCGGGCAAATTCAACACTTAGCAATAACAGCTTACGACATATAAAGGTCAAATATCTAGCAAAACTCCTTTTCGGCTTAGTATCTGGCAAAACTCTACGACGAAGTAGTCGGAGATATGCGTCCCCTAGCTTAAATGAATTGCAAGGAGGAGACAAGTGCCCGTGGCGCGTTACGAAGTTTGCCTGTTGAGAACACAAATTGACTACAAGAGTAGATGGAAATCACACCATAGATGCGAGTTATGAAAAAGTTGAACAGCTAGGACAGTGCTTAGTTCTCTGCATGTTTAAAAAGTCCAGGATCACACTGGAACTAGCTATCGCCAAATAACTGAGACAAAGGTGAAGGGAACTTAAATGGCATGACTTAGGCCTTTTGTTCAATGAGGAAAGAGAGAATTTGAGGTCTTACCAGTCAATGTAAGCAAGTTTCGGAGGCCCCGAAAGTTGAAAAATTTGATCTTCGATGTCCATGATCCCACAGGATCAATTAAGACTTCTCCTTTCTAACCTGGAATGCAAAAGCTGTTCGGAATCGAACCATTCCATATGGCAGTTAGTAAATGACAATTGCTAGTGTTGAGTTCATGACCGTGCATCCATATTCGTACTCAACTTGCTTCACTATAATTAAATCCATGTACTATAAGAAGAATCAACCGCGTATCTTTTTCATCAACACATGCAACTACCTTAAGCTAGCTCATGAAGTTTTAAGTTCCATCCAGTTATTATGCACCGGGGACCTTCTTTTTTCTTCAATAACCACTAAAAGTGTACCTACAAAAGAGGTTCGGGAGGGAGTTGAGCTATAGTCCAAATGATTCGGGATAATCTTCCCTCTCCGGATTATGCCTTTGCCTACATCCTATCAACTTCCACTTATCCCGAAAAGATTGAGCAAATTATTATGCAACAAAAATCCGAAAAGACATGGTGGAAGAAAAAGGTTGAAGTTTTATTAAATAGAGATCCTCACCATCCCCAAGCAATGATTCTTCATGAAAAAAATTCAAATTACTCCAAGGAGAGAACTTGCATTGGATTGTTCGTAATGACATATAATTCACTCCAAACAATCTCACAATCAGTATGCACACGGCAATGCAACGGTAGATAGAATTCGATTAAATGGACAAGATCGGATCTTGAGAGATGGACTGACCGATCAAGCTTGAATTTTTATAACTTGGCATAAATTAATACGGATTTTTTATTAGACATATGTACCCTCTTTTCTCATATGGATTGCTGGGTCGCAAGTCAAACTGGATTTTGTAGAAGAAAAAAACAAAGCAACGCCGGAAATGTGGTTTTGAACATTGGTCTCGTCTTTTGTGCCTTGTAATATAGTGATAACCAAGCAGGTAGAAAGAGATCTTAATGAAAAAGGAAGATTAACTAAGTCATGATGACATCCAAATACAACGACAAATCCAGCATATCATATTTTTTTCAATCAAAAGTAACGCTCATCCCTTCGTTGGCTTATACAAGCTTTTTTTCTTTTTTTCTTTTTACTCTCAAATTCAACCCAGAGTGTGCTTCTTTTTGTTGCCACATCAACCAAGCAAGACGCCCAGAAAACACTGCATAAACAAGACCAAGAGAAGGCGTATGCGCCCTCGAGCACCTGTTCACAAATAAGTCAATGACAAAACCCCATAGAAGATTTTTACGAGGTATCCGCCAGAGAGAGAGAGAGAGAGAGAGAGAGAGATAGACTCCACAACCTGCACCCACACGCCCATGGCATCTTGACGAAGCTCGCTCCTTTCACTATCGGAACTTCGCGCATACAGATGTGACCCCCAAGGCAGAGAAACAGAGAAAGAGAGAAAGCATGCCTCAGAGAATTTGCGCAGAGCTCGGTGGCGACGAGGTGCGAGAAAGAAAGGGTCCTAGCGAAGATGCGGATCTATAATTGGGGGCTGACATTTTCGTTTTATTTTTGTATAATGAACATTAGTCAACGGATTCCCAGTAAGTGTGCCAGTGAAGAAATGATTTATACTAGGGCAAGTTGGTGCTCCTCCGTCTTTCTTTGGCGCACTAGGTTTTTTACCGTGGCATAAGAACAAGGACGCGCATATTCCTTGAACGACTGCCAAAACTTCATTATTGGATTGCTGAACCAAAATGCGCCCGTCGCGGTTCCCATGGGAGTAGCGAACATGAACCGGGAAGAGATGGCTCTTCATTTCTCTCTGTGATTGTGCCCAGAGTGGGGAATAAGCAAATAGGAAAGATGTAAATTTGAAATAAAATCTTCTCCCTTAGAATGTAACATTAGACAAAAACAATGAATAATTTGTATCTTTATTTTTGTCCTCTCTCATGTATGGACATGGATTGATCCATTACCCGTAAGTTATTCCCTACAATTTTTGTTTGTTTATTGGGTTGGCACCTCTTTTAATATTGGCGGTGGCATTCTCATTTCCGCATTGTTTATTGGGAGTAGGAAAGCTAGGGCTCTTATGTGGTCTCTAGTCTATTGCTACTCCGGCGCACGCAACTTCTTCAGCGTCAAATTATACGCACAAGTACTTAAAAATGCTCAAGAATATTCATTTGCATGGTGTGACGTCTCACGAAAATGAAGCGAAGATGGAAAAATTTATGTTAAATGGTCTTGAAAGTAACTTACACAATTCCATGATTAAAGTTAGAAAAGGACAATTGTCACCGGAGATTTGGGGAGTGTATAGTAACTTCACAGTATAATTTAATGGGAACTATTGTAAGGTGCACAGAGAGACTGTATGGTAATTTCACGCGAAGTACGTGAAAGAGGACACAGGCGCAGAGCGTCGTCGAGGATGGCAAGGACCATTTCAGAGATGGAGGACGCTCCATCTATTGGCCAATAAGGAAAGGGGGAAAATATAAAATATAAAAAGAGTGGGAGTTGGTACACGTGAAGGTGAAAGAGGTTAGAGATGCAGAGAGAGAGAGAGAGAGCGCGACTTCCAGGATGGCAGGACCATTGCAGATTGCAGAGATCGAGGACTCTCATTTACTAGGGGGACAAAATAAAAAATGAAAAATAAGAAAAGAGGGAGGGGGAAACGTGGAAGGACCCTCGAATTTCTTTTTTCCTGTTAAAAAAAGAGAGGGAGGGTGAAAGGCGTTTCAGGGTACGAAAGGACAAAAGAGGAGGAGGAGAACGATATCCGCGTCCTCGTCTCACGGTACCTAACCGGGGGCCCCCGAGATGGAAAGATTCCTTTAATCATGATGCGCACGACATTGCTTAGCGTGGTAAATACTAATCTTCCCTTCATTGCTTTTGTTCACTCCAGGGGACAACGACGGCCGTACTTGTGTGGGAGACGATGGCAGATCGAACGGTAGGGAGAAGAAGCGGGAGGTGGCAATGGCATTGCAAGGCCCTAGTCTCCTATACGAGGAGGAGATTTCGGAAGTGTCTGGTAACTTCCCCGTATAATTTGATGGAAACTACATAAAGCTAAATACACCACGTAAATATCGATTTGAAATTTTTGATGATCCACAAATTAATTAAAGATAAATTTATTATAAATATACCAGTTTAGAATTTTTCGTGATATCAACCTCATGAATTTTCACATGGATATGCTACATAAATTGTCATGTGTTATTCAATTTAATAATTTAATAATAAAATTTAAGGGGAGCTAATAGAAAATAAACATGTCACCAGTACACTAATTTAGAGTTTTCAATAATCCAAAAAATTGGTCTAGGGAAAATATTTCATATTTATACTCATTTATAGTTTTTCATGATATTAATTAAAAACTTAAAAATTGACTAGAAGAATTATCCAATCTCGTGTCTTCTTTTTCCATTTTCCTGATTTTAATCAACTTTTCAAAAGTGGCAAATATTAAATTAAATGAAAAGAAATAAAAACTCAAATTAGTTGCAAAAGTTCCTGAATGTGAAGAAAAGGACTAATTTTGGTATTGTTAGATGCTGCCATTTGAGATCTATGCTGTTTTAACAAAACTATTTCCTATAAGGGTTGTTAATCGTTTGATTTGGTTTCAAAAATGTGAAGAAAAGGACCTTCCATTTGGTGAGAAAGCATCCATGATCACCCAATTCTTTCTTGATGTTCTCAGGGGTGGATGGGGTGAGGACGTCGCCTGTTTCGGTTTTGCTGATGCTTGGACTTCGAAAGAGTGCGGATTGACGTCCTTGTGGTTTTTCGGTGGTGTTGGTGTCTCTGGAAGGGTGGGTTTCACGCTTTGAAGGAGATTAGATGGTCGGAGAGGAAAGATGTGAAGTTTCTGCCCGTTTGTCTCCGAAGTTGGGAGGAAGCGATTTGTGGGCTCGGGGAATTATTTAGTTGTTTTGTAGTAGCATCAGTTTGCTTCCTCTTTTTTGCCCAAATGGAAGGAAGTATTCTCATAGATTAGAGTGAGTGTAAAGTAAGAATAAAGAAAACCGAAAGCAAAATATATGATCGACCAAAAAAAAAAAACTAAATTCGAGTTATGCGTTAAACGACCGGTCTGTCATCATGACAATTCCATCAAGGGGTTAAAAACTTCGCGGATTCACTCACAACCACCAAAAAGGTGGCATTGCTTCAAACTCCAAACAGAAAAATGACAAGGACTCTCTCTCTCTCTCTCTCGCTCTCTCTAAAGTAAAAACCCTCCTTTCACTTTCACACCGGCGGCATATCTTGGACTGTTGACGTACTCTATAGGGATCACCTGAGCAGTTTGACCTTTTTCCATTATTGGTGGACGAAACTGTGTCCTAAGTTCAAGAGCCAAAGATAGAGTAAACCCCACATAAAATCCATGAGTAATTCCAGTTTTGACACCAAAAAGAAAATGTGCCATAGAACCCAATCTGACATCTCTAAAGGTCCAGATTACATTGATCTACAGACAAACAACTCAGCACAGGGAGAGCAAACCGCTGCCTATCCAATGGCTAGTGGAAGTTCAATCACACCATCAGATTCAAATGCATATACAACATATAATAGTCCAACAGTACCACCAATACTAACTGTATGTGTAAACTTTGGATTGCAGGTTCAGGTCGCGTCTCCACCACAGGTGAATACTATTCGCCCTCTTGTATTCCGGCAATGGCTTTAAATTGATTGATAGATTTGCGGACGGGATTAGGTGCAAAGGCTCTGCCTGCTTCCCCATCGCGCTCATGAACAGCAATCCGATAGAGTGCTGAGTAGCTAACTTCTCAATAGCTCCTGGTCCGATCTCTTGCATCTTGTTTCAGTGCTCGAAATAGCCAGTGTACTCTGAACAGACGTGATCGGCTGCATTGATATACAGTTGAGGGGCCCAAGCAGATAAAGTGGCAAAATAATCAGCAGATTGATTCCTGAGTTGCGGAGCCTTCATGGCTAACATGAGTCCAGCTGGTGGTGAAGTGAATACCGAGCTTCACTTTAGTATTCTTGATCTTCTCAACCAGGGCCGGCACATAAGGCGGATTGAAGAGGAAAGACTCAAGAAACAATCCCGTTTTGGCCATGTTATGTCCTGCTAGCAGAGCAATGGCAGACCCCAGGGAGTGGCCAGCTAACCAGACCCTAGAATCGTCAGCGGTCGCAACCATATTCCGTACCGCCTGCATGGCAGTCTCGAAGCGAGATGTGGAGTGGAGCCCATGCTGGAGCAAGAGAAGACCCAGCATAAATATCTCGACGAGAGACGGATTCTTTCTTAGTCATGGTGCCTCGGAAGGCGACCACGAAATGCATAAAAATCGGCACGTAGAATATGACATTTTTTTGGACAGCTTTTTAAATTTGAATACGTTAAGTTTTCAAAATTGTAAAGGAAAAGTGAAGATAAAACTTAAAAGTTGAATATCCAATTCATTTTTTCTTCTTTCATTTTCGTAAACTCTCTCGACATCTCAAAAGTGATAAATACTAAATTAGAAAAGACGAAATAAAAACTCAAATTAGTTGCAAAAGTTCCTAAATTTATATGTCGGCATCACCGGATACTTTCCATTTGAGATTTGTGCCGTTTTGACAAATTAATTTCTTATGAGAGTTGTTATATCACTTGATTTGCATGTCAATGAACTTTTCATTTGGTGAGAAAAGCACCCACCATCGTCGCCCAACCTTTCTTATATTTCCAAACTGGATCCGATGGTCTAGCATGCTTCATTACAATTTCGCAAAGGGGTAAGGCGGATAACATTGCTTCAATCTCCAAACTGAAAAATGACGAGAGGACTCTTTCTCCCCCACACACGGACACAAACAAACTGAAAACCACCTGTCACTTACAAACATATGAAATGCAGTAAAAAGCAAATGCGCCACACAACAGGTCCAGGCAACATCGATCCGCACATAAACAATTCAGCACACGGAGAGCAACACAACTGTGTATTCAATGACTTGGGCAAGTTCAATCACGTCATCAGATCCAAGCGCATAAGCGACGAGAACTAAAAGTCCAACGATACCGCCAATACAAATACTCGTACTTGTAAACTTCGGACTCCAGCTCCAGGTCCAGCTTCCACCATTCGCTGAGACGATGCGCCCTCAGGAAACACTTCGGCGGCTTTGAATTGATTGTTAGATTTGCCGATGGGATGAGGTGCAAAGGCTCTGCCTGCGTCCCATTCTCGCTCATGAACAGCAATCTCACAGAATAACGACTAGCAATCTTGCGGATACCTCCTAATCTGAACTTTTGCATCCACTTTCCGTGCTCGAAATAGCCAATGTATCCCGAGCAGACGCAATCAGCCTTGTTGACAAACAGCTGAGGAACCCAAGGGGACAAAGCCGCAAAAGAATCGGCCGATTGTTTCAGCTGTTCCGGAGACTGTTTAGCTAGCGCCGCTGCAGCACATAACCCGCTTTCGGCTAACTGGAAAGCCCGCTTCCAGATCTTGCTCTTGATCTTCTCGATCGGAACAGATGCATAAGGCGGGTTGAAGAGGAAAGACTCGAGATAATATCCCTTTTTGGCCATGTTCTTTCCAGCTTCCAGAGCAATGGCAGACCCCAGGGAGTGGCCAGCTAACCAGACCACCTTAGAATTGCCGGCGGCTGCAACCAAGTCTTCTACCGCCTGCACAGCAGTCTTGCAGCGAGACGAGGAGTGAAGCTCATTCCGGAAAAACTGAACATCCAGCTCAATATCTCGAAAGAACGATTCTTTCGTGAACAAGGTGCCTCGGAAGGCGACCACGAAACACGGTCCATCTGCTGAGTGGTTACATGAGGATGGCAGAGGCTTATACTCGAAGATGGCACCGGAGATAGAAGAGTCAGCCCCATCTACGAGTATGCGCTTCAACTGAAAAGCGATAGTTTCCCACCAAGGAGGTGCAAGAGCCTGGGAACCTTTACGTTTCCCCCGGCGGTCCCGCTCTATGACATAGGCACCTTTAACCAAAGAAGCAACAACCGACCTCCCATGATCTGCATTTTTCCTATGTTAGAAGTCCAAAGAAATGTTAGTGTCGTCGGTATGTTTGCTGATAAAGAAACTCTGTAGCTAGACTAAGCTAAATACCCGTATCATCGCTACACGCGAAAAGAAGAAAACGAAACATCGGATTCGAGAGAAGTTTAAAATGCCACATTTTCGAAAAAGCTTCTCATGCGGTCTGAACTCGGTGCCGAACGAAAAGTTGGCACTCCACACGTGGCTGCTTCTGTCCCAAAACTACTAACCGGATGTGTCCATGAACCAAATAGAGTGTTATAGCACTGGAAAAATTATCCAAAAAGTTCTAAACCTATTACACGTTTGCTAATTTAGTCTTAAACCTTTTAATTTTACCAATTCGATCTTAAATCTTTTTTCACTTCTTGCAGATTCAATCCATCTAGTCAATTTTGACCGAAAAATACTAACGTGGACAATTTTAATAATATTTTAATATTTTTTGAATTTTTTTCCTTTTCTTTTTTTTCTTTATTTTCTTTGTAGCTTTCTTTGCCTTTTCCAGTGGTTGGCCATCAGCCATAGCCAGCCAGCTAACCTCACCCACCCAAGCGACGACGGCGTTGGGCGAGGCTGCCTTGGCTAGGGTGAGGGTCGGCCTCACTAGAAGGGAAGCCCTCGCCGAGGCTTGCCCTCACCCAGCGAGTGTCGACCGGCCAAGGAGAGGGCCGGCCTCGCCAAATCTGGTCTAGGTGAGGCCGACACTCGATTGGGAGAGGGCGAGCCTTGGCAAGGGCTCCCCTTGCTAGATTTGGTGAGGCTGGTCCTCACCTAGGCCAGGGTGGCCTTGCCCGGCGTTGCCATCCCTCGGTCGATGCCCAACGAGGCCTCCCAACCTAGGTGAGGGTAGGCCTCACCCGGGCGTGGGCGACCCTTGTTGGGTCGTGCCTAGGCGAGGGCTCCCCTTGCTAGGGCTCCTCCTCGCCTATGGCAAGCGAGGCCAGCCATCGCCTGTGGCTGGTGGCCAGTCACCGGAAAAGGCAAAGAGAGCCAAAACGAAAAGAAAGAAAAAAAAAAAAAAAAAAAAGGGAAAAAACAGAAAAAAAAAAAATAATAATTCAAAAATATTATTAAAAATTGTCCACGTCAATCTTTGTCGGTCCTATGTGGCATCGCTGCGTTCATGTTAGCATTTTCCAACCAAAATTAGCCGAGTGAACTAAATCGGCAATAAGTGAAAAAGTTTAGGACTAAATTAGCAAAGTTAAAATGTTTATGATTGAATTGGTAAAAATGCAATAAGTTTATGACTTTTTGGATAATTTTCCCATTATATCACATGGCAACCGTTGAGGACAAAGTTATAACATGTGGTGCATGTTGCGGGCAAATCAACACTTGGCAATGACAGCTTATGACGTATTAAAGGTCACGTGTCTAGTAAAACTCCTTTTTGGCCTAGTATCGAGAAAAACTCTATGATGAAGTAATCGGAGATAAGCGTCCAAGGGGGGAGGCAAGTGCTCGTGGCCCATAAGGGAAGTTCGTCCGTTGAGAAACAAACTAACTACCGAAGTAGATGGAAATTACACCATAGATGCACCTTCTCAGTCCGGTTTTTTTCATGTTTTTTTTTTTTTTTTTTTTTTTTTGACGAGAGGTTTTTTCCATGTTAAGTTATGGAAAAGTTGGACAGCTAGGACAGTGCTGAGTTCTTTGAATGTTTAAAAAGTCCAGTATCACACGGTAACTAGCTATCGCCAAATAACTGAGACAAAGGTGAAGGGAACTTAAAAGGCATGACTTGGGCCTTTCGTTCAATGAGGAAAAGAGAATTTGAGGTCTTACCAGTCAATGCGAGTACGGGCCCGAGGCCCCGAACGGTGAAAATCTTGATTCTTGAAGGCCATGATCTCGCGGTGAAAATGTTGATTCTTGAAGGCCATGATCTCACGAGTTCAATCAAGACTTCTCCTTTGTAACCCTGAAAGCAAAAGCTACTCATAATAGGAAAAGTATCAAAAAGTTAAACCTATTAAATTGGTACCAATTCATCATGAATTTTTTAATTAGACCAATTTAGTCTTAAATCGTTTCATATTGGTACCAATTCAATCCATCTAATCAGTTTTGGTTGGTTGACGCCAACATGGGCATCAGCCAGTGGTTGAGCGATAATGTGGCAATTTTTAATAATTTTTTTATTTTTCAATTTTTTATTAATTTTGTCCTTTTCTTTTTTTTTTTTTCTTTTTTCCCTTTTTTCCCTTTTCCTTCTCGTTGGTCATCGAGAGTATAGTTCAAGGAGGAAGAAGAGAGAAAAAAAGGAAAAAATTAATAAAAATTAGAATATATATTTAAAATTTGCCACTTCATCATCAACCCGCATCCACGTTAGCATCGGTTGCCCAAAATTGACCGGATGAACTAAATTGATATTAATGTAAAAAAATTTATGACTGAATTAATTTAATTGAAAATTTTATAACTAACTTGGTATTGATACAATAGGTTTAGAACTTTTTTAGGACTTTTTTTCACTCATAATCGAACCATTCCTTATGGCAGTTAGTAAATGACGCGCATAATTGTGCATCCATATTCATACTCGACTCGCTTCACTGCAATTAAATCTATGTACTGCAAGAAGAATCAACTGTGTATTTTTACGGGAGAATTGCAAAAAAAGTTCTAAACCTATTGCAATTGTTTCAATTCGGTCATAATTTTTTTTATAGCTAATTTAGTTCTAAACCTTTTACAATTGTGTTAGTTTAGTCCATCCAAAAAAATTGGGACGGCACGCGGCGCGGCCATCCAACGAAAGCTAACATGGCAATTATTAAATATTTTTAATATTTTTTGAATTTTTAAATAATTTTAAATAATTCTTGAATTCTTGAATTCTTTTTCTTTTTTCACTTTCTCTTTCCTCTGGCTAGCAAGGCCAACCTCACCAGCCAATGGTGAGGCCACCATCGCCAGATCGGCGAGGAGCCTCGCTAGCCATCGGCGAGGCTAAGCCTCACTTTGGCTGGCAGGGCCTCGCTTTGGTTGGTAGGGCCTCACCTATCCAAGGCGAGGGTCCACCTCGCCAGATCTGGGGCCGGTGACCTCCTCGAGGTTGGGCGGGGCTAAGCCTCGCCCAGCGACAGCGAGACCAGCCTCGCTAGATTTGGCGATGGTAACCTCCCTGAGGCTGGGCGGGGCCAAGCCTTGCTTAGCGACGGTGAGGCCAGCCTCACTGGCCCTCGCCGGTTGGCGCAGGCTGGCCGGAGGAAAGAGAAAGTGAAAAAAGGAAAAAAAAAAGAATTCAAAAATTCAAAAAAAAATTAAAAATTAAAAATTGTCATGTAAGCTTTCGCCGAATGGCCAACATCCACGTCGGCGCTGGCCGGCCAATTTTGGCCGGATAGATTAAACTGGCACAATTGTAAAATGTTTATGACTAAATTGACTAAAAAAAAATTTAGAACTGAATTGGCACAATTGCAATAGGTTAAGGACTTTTTTTTTTTTTTTATAATTCTCCCATATCTTTTTTTATCAACAAATGCAACTATTTAAAGTTGGCTCGTGAAGTTTTGACTTCCATCGAATTATTATGCATTGGGGACCTTCTTTTTTCTTTAATACCCACTAAAAGTGTACCAACAAAAAAGGTTCGGGAGGGAGTTCAGCTGGTCCAGATGATTCGGAAAAATCTTCCCTCTTTAGATTATGTCCTAATCTACATCCTATCCTCTTCCACTTATCCCAGAAAGATCGAGCAGAGTATCACGCAACAAGGATCCAAAGAGACATCGAGGAAGAAAAAAAAGTGGAAATTTGGTAGTATAAAAGATCCTCCCATCCCCCCAAGCTATTATTCTTGAAGAAAATTCAAATTACACTAAGAGAACTAGCATGGGATTGTTTGTAATGACATCCAATTCATTCCAAATAATCTCACAATCAATGCACACAGCAATGCGACAATAGATTAGAATTTAACTAAATGGATGGAAGCAGTTCATGAGAGGTGGACCGACCCAATCAAGCTTGAGTTTTTCTAACTTGGCTTAAGTTGATACGGATTTTTATAAGACATATATGCGTTCTTTTACCAGACGGATTGTTAGGTCACAGGTCGAACTGGATTTTGTATAGCAATGACCACGTGTCCTCGAGATAATCCCATTTTTAGACATTGGAAATGAGATTCGACCAAAAAAAAACATAAAAAAAAAAAGAAAAAAAAACATTAGAAATGTGGTTTTGAACATTGGTCTTGTCTTTTGTGCCTTGTAACATATTGATGACCAAGCAAGTAGACAGAGATCCCTATGAAAAGGGAAGATAAACAAAGCGTGATGACCTCCAAATTCAAAAACAAATCCAGCATACCATGTCTTTTCAATGAAAAGTAACGCCCATTTCTTCGTTGGCTTATATCGACTTTTTTTCTTTTTACTTTCAAATTCAACCATAGTGTGCTTCTTATTGTTGTCACTATGGATTGTCATCATAAAAGAGTTATCTCTTAATTAAGAGAAGATGTGACTCTTGATGATAAAAAAAATACGTGACTCTTGATGATAAAAAGAGATGACTTTTCGCCTAAAAGAAATTATGGGTAGTTTAGTAGTTATGAAAAAAGTTATTCTTGATATGAAAAGTGATGATGGTGGAGAATAAAATACTTATTTTCAAGAGATATGTTAATTAGTTGTCTATGGATAGAGATAAATTTACATATTATTTATAATAACCTCAACTATTCATGTATACTTCATCTTTAGAACTCTCTTTTATTTTCTTTCCATACACGCAACTTTAACACATTCAAATTAAAAATCCAAAAGAGAATTGGGTAATTGCTGAACTCTACTACTTTTCTATCTACATCAGCAATGAAATTTCCCCAACAATTGCCACATTCGCCAAGCACATCAGCATTAGAAAACATTCATAGACAAGACCTAAAGAAGGCACATGCGCACTTAAGCAGGCACACAAACACACGTCCTGCAATGCTACTCTTCCTTTTTATTTATCATTATTCTACATGTATACAATCTATATTGATGAATTCGTTAGGTCAAATAATTAAATAGCATAGGTAAAAATATCAATATTGCATCGATTCAAAGATAAAAATTCGCATCATTTGTTATTCATACGTTATGGAGAATTACCTCATTGTCAAGGTCGAGCTGAGCTCTAAATCACAGATTTAGGGCTCGCTCAACCTTAAATCCAGAATCTAAGGCCCAATTTTACTGGCCGAGCTCAATCTTGAGGACGGAGGACTGAAACGGCGGCGAGATGGATTGAGATAGCGGTGGAACGGCGGCGGCGGTGGTGGTGGGGCGTCCGTGTTGGAGTAAAAAGGAATAAGAAGAAAAAAAAAGGAAAAAGAAAAAAGAAGAGGCGAGGGGAGGGGGGATAGAGAGAAGAAGAAAAAATAAATAAAGGGATAAGGAAGAGAGAGGCGAGACCGTCGCGTGAGGGAGACTTCTAGCCTATGATACACGGACACGTCCCACATGCCTCCGTGTCGTGTCCGACACGTGTCGGACACCTCGACACGCTCGGACACGCTCGGACACGCTCGGACACGCGGTCAACGCGTGTCGGATTTGTCGACACGCGGTCAACTTTTGTCGACACGCTTCGACACGCGTGTCCGAAAGAGAATGGAGGGCGGAGGAGAGGGAAGTAGAGATGAGGCCGCGAGCGAAGGTGAGCCCGTGACGGCGAGAGACGGCCAGAGAAAGAGGGCGAGGGCCGTGAGAAGAAACTTTAGGAGGGAGGCGCGCGTGGGGGAGGGCGGTGTCGTCGAGTGGGGCGGCGGCGGCAGCAGCAGCGGCGAGGGGAGGAGAGGAGGAGGAGGAGTTCGCGGCGGTGTGCAGCCTCTCGGCGCACAGGGACCGCGCGTTCCGTCTTCTTTTCCGATTCCTTTTCACTGAAACTTTTTCTGGATTACTCCCTTTTCCGCTCCTTCGGCGAATGCTGGTGCGTTTCTTGATCGAGTCTTTGATGCTTTCGGAGATAGGCGTCGTGCGGCGAGGAGGAGGAGGCGAGGAGAGGAGGAGGAGAAGAAGGGGCCGCGCTGCTAGGGTTTTGAACTTTTGAGAAGGAAAATAATAAAAAAGGATGCGAGGAGGAGGAGAAGAAGGCGCCGTTCCGCGCTGCGAGGGTGTTGAAAAGAATAAAAAAAAGGCTTGGCGTGTTGGACCGGAGGGGAAAGTGACAGGAGGGAGGGGGAAGTGATGGGCTGTCAGGTGGTGGGGAGGAAAAAAAAGGTGAAAAAAAGTTGGGGGCAAAGAGATGAGGGAAGTTTGGGTGCAGGGGTAGATTCAAAAAATAAAAGTAAATTTGGGGAGGGGGAAATTCGAAAAATAAATGTAAATTTGAGATAATGAAATTTTAAAAAAAAGTGTTAGATTTATTAATATTATTAGTATAAATTTATTGTAAACTTTTTATTTATTTATTTGTAAATTTGAATTAAATTAATTAAAATTAAAAATATTTATTTAATATTTAACGTGTCGGAGCGTGTCGGAATTTTCTATTTTTTTGAAAAATGACGTGTCGCGTGTCGTGTCGTGTCGTGTCGCGTGTCGTGTCGCCGTGTCTGTGCTACATAGCTTCTAGCGTGATGGGCCCCGGGCAACACGGGTGGGATTTTGACACGCCACATTGAAAGAATATTAGCTGTATTTAATATGCCAAGTAGGATATGTAACAAACCATTCGAGAATCGACACGCGGTAATCTCGCCCACCAAAATTTTATCTCGTTCTCCCTCGCTCGCGCGCTCTGCCCTCCATCTCTGTAACCCCACACCAAATCCAACCCAAAAGGCCCACCGCCCCCCCCCCCCGGGGCAAACTCTTCTTCCGCAGTTTCAATCGGCGACCTTGACGACAGTAAAGAAGCACTCCTGAATCTCGCAATCAATTCAGGAGCTGCTGCGGTTGGTTTATAAGCCGAAAACCAGCTCGACCCCAGCAATGCACCGATGTCGATCAATACTTGCGCGTCGTCGGTGAGGACGACAGGTTCGACGTCGTGTATGACAAGTCCGACACACTGATCACAATTCTGGAGTCCCCGGAGGTCGAATACCTCCGGAAGTTGCCGTCAGAGATGGATCAGAGGCGGTGGCGGTGACTTGGTTCGTTGGACTAGAGAGAGCAAAGCTAGTCATGAGTTGGGCATGAGCAAAAGTTTTAGAGAGAGGGGAAAGATTGGGCTTGGGGTTGCAGACATGGAGAGAGGAACCCGAAATTTGGGTGGCCTCGATTGTCACCTGTCGATTCCTGGGTGACTTTTTACTTATCCTACCTGCTATGTTAGATACAGTCCACATTTTCTATTTACTCGTCGCGACGCACTTGGGTCTTTGTCACGTCTTGGTCGAGTACAACGCAAGTCTTCCTTTGCATGAATATTCTACTGGGATCTGGGAAAACGCCGTCGTTTGACACGGCTCCTTCGGGCGAGTCGTCGGCCGGAGCGTTAGTTTAAGGCATTTTTGCTAGACTCTGAATGGAACAACGCACGGCCAATTTTGCCCCCATTTCTCTTCTCGCCTCATTGGAGGCTGAAGAGAGCAAAACAACTTGAGTACCCCAGGCAAAAATGTCCTTCATTCACTTAGAATAATAGGTTTTGCAATACTTTTTCTAGATTGGATTAGGTCATTAATAATTAGTTATATTCTGATTTGTGTATTTAAGATGACTACATGCAATTGCAATTATTTTTTTCGTACTTGTTTAAATTATGTCGGAGTTTGAGTTTCATAAATAAATTAGAAAAGTTTCGATGGAAATGGCACATGAAAATAGGAAATAAATTCTTGTTCCCTTCAGTTGAGATTTCCTCGGAGAAATCACAAAAGGAAGTTTTATTCTTAAGTATCATTAGCCAAAACTTCCATTATCGGGGCTCACATTATTTTATTTTATACTTTATATATAGGGAAAATTCTAAATAAGATTTTGAAGTATCATTATTTTATCAAATAAAGGCCTAGAGTAAACCTTATTTTAAATAAGAGCCTGAAGTGCTATATTTTTCTGAATTAAGGGTTTGAAGTTGACTTTATTTCAAATAAAGGCTTAAAGTGCCATGTCAATCTCAAAAAATGACTTGATCTTACTAAATGATTGTGAAAACTTCTGTCTTTTACTTTTTTATTTTTTTCCTTTTTCTCTTTTTTATTTCCATAAAAAAAACTCAAAAAAAAAAATTAAATTAAATCTTAAAAAAACACAAATAATAATATTAAAAAATAATAGGCGGGTGGGCTGGCTCTCCTACTTGTGGATGCTTCCCTATCGCCGATGGGGCGACGGCCGTGGTCGGCCAGGTCATCGATGATGGGGGCAACGGCCATAGGTGGGAGAGCTAGCCCTCCCCCTTTTTTTTAGTTTTAACTTTAATTTTTCTTTTTTTAGTTTTTTATGGAAAAAATAGAAAATGCAAAAAAAGGAAAGAAAACAAAAAAGAGAGTAAATGACGGAAATGCCCTCGATCATTTGGTGAGATCATACCCTTCTTTGAAACTAAAATTACATCGCTGCAAGTGAAAATGGCGGCGGAAGAGAGGAAGGAGGAAGGTCTTGACGGAGAAGATGGCTTGTGGCTTGCGTGAAACGAATTTCCTAGCCTAAAAAGAAGGGCTAAAATGAAGGAAAAAGGAACTCCTTTTTCATTTTTTTCTTTAATTTTCCTTTCTCAATATTTTAGCTGCAATAAAATAGCAAAATACAGAAAAAAAAAAAAAAAGAGAGGCTATTTTCACGTTTACAACTTATAGTTAAGCCAAAAGATATATAGGGAAAATTTCAGAAAAATATCTGAAGTGTCTTCATTTAAGAAAATAAGGGCTTGAAATAGATTTTGTTTCAAAAAATGGCATGAAATGTCATCATTTTCCCAAAATAAGGGCCTAAAGTGGATTTTATTTCAAATAAGAGCATGAAGTGTGTATGTCTATTTTAAATAAGGGCCTAACTCTCCGAAGATCAGAGACATTTTTGTCATTTACCCTTTTTTGAATTTTTTTCCTTTTTATGGTTTTTTCTTCCTTCTTCCATGGTGGCAATGCACAAAGAGGGCTAGGTGAGGGTGTCCTCGCCCATGGCCAGGACAAAGTTCACCTCACTAATGGCTAATGAGGGATGGCCTCGCCTTAGGTGTGGCCGCCCTCTTCGGCCCTTGCTAGCAACCGCTAGCCCATGCCAGAAAAGAAAAAAAAAGGAATATTTGGACGAAAACATCCTTGACCAGTCAGAATATTTAGGTGACTAGTGATTAGTGAGGTCAAGTTCTTATTTAAAATAATCATGACCATTTTAGGCACTTATTTGAAAAAATTATTACCACTTCAGGCCCTTATCTAAAATAAGTCCACTTCGCCTTACTTGAGAAAATGAGGGTATTTCGAGAGATCGAGAGAGAGAGAGAGAGAGCTAGTTTTACATATGACTTTCCCTTTGAATTTTTTTAAAAAAATATGTATTATATTAAAATTATTAAAAATTTCAAGTGTATTGAATTAAATAAAGATTCCAATGAAAATTCCTAAAATTTTTAAAAAGCTAAAAAAAAATTTCAAGTGATATTTATAGCTCAGCCTTCACGATATTTTGACTTTCATAATATTGCTTTTCCTCAATGGAAAACGATTAAGATAAATTGTTTTACAATGTATAAAAACCGGCACATGAAATGTGACATATTTTTGCATGGCTTTATAAATTCTAATACATTTTGTTTTCCAAATCGCAGAGGAAAACTGACCATGAAACTTAAGCATCGATAGGAAGAACTATCGGATCCCTTTTCTTCTTCTTCTTCCATTTCTGTAAACTCTCTTGGCATTTCAAAAGTGGCAAATAATGAGTCAGATGAAAAGAAACAAAAAATCAAATTAGTTGCAAAAGCTCCTGAATTCTTATACCGACACTATTAGATGCTTGTAGTTTGAGATTTGTGCTGTTTTGACAAATCTATTTCCTATAAGAGTTGTTAATCACTTGGAAAAAGTTTGAAGAAAAGGAACATTTTCATTTGGTGAGAAAGGCACCCACGGTTGTCGCCCGACCTTTCTGGCAATTCTAAACGGATCCAACTTATGCTTTTTTAAAACAATGGTGGGTTTAGCGTGCATCACGACAATTCCGTGAAGGGGTCGAAGGCTTTGTGTACTCCCAACCACAACAAAAGGTAGACAACAATTGCTTCAATCTCCGAAGTGAAAAATGACAAAGAGGACTGACTCATTCTCTCGGACAGACCACAAACTGAAAAACCCATCTGCCACTTTCAAACAACGTGAAATGCAGCAAAGAAGAAATCAGCACACGAGCAGTACGGCACAGGGAGAGCAACACAACTGTCTATCCAACGGCTTGGGGAAGTTCAATCACGCCATCGGATACGAATGCATAAACGACGGGTCATAGTAGTCCAACAATACCGCCGATACTAATTGTCGTACTTGTAAACTTTGGACTGCAGCTTCAGGTACGGCTTCCACCATTCGCAAATAGCATGCGCTTTCACGAACTCATTCGGAGGGTTTAGATTGATTGTTAGATCTGCCGACGGGATGAGGTGCAAAGGCTCTGCCTGCGTTCCGTTCTCGCTCTGGAACGGCGATCCCAAAGTATGCTGACTAACAACCCTCTGGATAGCTCTTGCTCCAATGTTTTGCATCCCAGCTTGGCGATCGAAATAGCTAATGTATCCCGAACTGACATAATCGACCTCATTGACAAACAGCCGAGGAACCCAATGGGACAAAGCCTCAAAAGAATCGGCGGATTGATTCAGCTCTTCCACAGACCTATTAGCTAACGCCCCCACAAAAGTGGTCACGCAGATGCCTACCTGGATAGTCCGCTTCAATTTCTGGTTCTTGATACTCTCGATCGGGGCAGATACATAAGGCGGATTGAAGAGGAAAGACTCGAGTTTCGATCCCCTTTTGGCCATGTTCTTTCCAACTAGCAGAGCAATGGCAGACCCCAGGGAGTGGCCAGCTAACCAGACCCTAGAATCGCCGGCGGTTGCAACCACGTCTTCTACTGCCTGCATGGCAGTCTTGCAGCGAGATGAGGAGTGAAGCTCATTCCGGAAAAACTGCAAATCCAGGTTAATATCTTGAACGAATGATTCGTCCTCGATCAGGGTGCCTCGGAAGGCGACCACAAAACGCGGTCCCTCTGCTGAGTGGTTGCATGAGGATGGCGGAGGCTTGTACTCGAAGATGGCACCGAAGATAGAAGAGTCAGCCTTATCCACGAGTATGGGCTTCAACTGAAAACCGAAAGTTTCCCACCAAGGAGGCGCAAGAGCCTGGGAACCTTCACGTTTCCCCTGGCGGTCCTGCTCTAAGACATAGGCACCTTGAACCAAAGAAGCAACAACCTTCCTCACATGATCTGCATTTTTCCTATGTTAGAAGTCCAAAGAAATGTTAGTTTCCTCGGCATGTTTTCTGAAGAGAAACTCCGTAGCTAGACTAAGCTAAATACTCATATATCATCAAGAAGAAAAGAAACATCGGATTCAAGAAAAGTCTAAAATGCCATATTTTCGAAAGAGAAATGATTACATCACACTTTTCACTATACTGTGAAAATAACAGTCTATTCTGGATCACAAAAAATAAATCATAAATAATTATAAATTGTTGTGAAACCCATTTTTTCAAAAATTTGTGACTCACAATAGACTATTATTTTCACAATAACCCAAGAGATGTTATACTAGTTAAACCCTTTTCGAAAAAGCTTCTCATGCGATCTGAGCTTGGTGCAGAACGAAAAGTGGGCACTCCACACGTGTTGTCTCTGTCCAAAAACTAGAACTGGATGTGTCCAGGAACCAAATAGAGTATTATATCACACGGCAACCGTGGAGGATGAAGTTACGATGTGCGGCGCATGTTGCGGTCAAGTCAGCACTGGGCGATAACAGCCTATGGCATATTAAAGGGTCATATTCTAGCAAAAACTCATCCTTTTCGGTTTAGTATCGAGCAAAACACTAGGATGAAGTCGTCGGAGATATGCGCCATCCTAGCTTAAATGAATTGCAAGACAAGCGCCCGTTGCACATTAGGGGAGTTCGCCCGTTAAGAACACAAATTAACTACAGAAGTAGATGGAAATCACACCATAGATGCACCTTCTTAGTCAGGTTTTTATTTTTCTCTAGCTATATAACACCGCTAGTCCATGTTAAGTTATGGCAAAGTTGAACAGCTAGGACAATGCTTAGTTTTGCACGTTCAAAAAGTCCAGTATCACATAGTAACTAGCTATCACCAGATAATTGAGACAAAAAGGTGAAGGAAACTCTCTGGGAATTTCGATAAGGACACAGCACAAACTTGAAAGGCATGACTTGGAACTTTTGTTCAATGACAAATAGAGATGATTGGTTTCAAGGTGTGTAGGTTTCAGAGTTGGAGCCGAAACCTAGAACCTACCCTATTATAACTGGTTCTTAGTTTTTGGACCCTAGAACCTACTCCATTTGCTTGGATCCGGTTCTATCTCGTTTTTCTAATCTTGTTAGAACCTATTTTATTTTTTTTTTTCCTTTTTTTGGTTCATTTTTTACAGCAAAATATATGAGACCATGGGTAATGAACGATTTAAAATAAAAGATGAATAATAGAAATTCTAATCTGCCAAAAACAACAATTCATAAGATAGATACATAGTCACATATAATTATAAATAGTAAAAAGTTGAAACACCTAACATGAAGCATAAACTATAAAACTCTCATCCATAAAAATTTAGGAAAAGAGGAATGACAATGATGGAGTACTAAGGTTAGAATTTAGTTTTAAAGAAATTAGGGTTTTAGTGTTTTTGTTTATAAAACCGGTTCCGAAACTGGTTCCAAAATAAGGCTGTCCGATCTAGTTTTTAAGCGGGCATTCACTTGAAACTAGTTCTCGGACCGGTTCCAACACGAATCGATTCTTGGACCCATTTTTGAGGTGATCCAATCTGATTTCCAAATAAAATTGATTTGGTTATACACGCTTAACGGGGAAAGAGAGAATTGAAGGTCTTACCAGTTAATGCCAGTAAGGCCCGAGGGCCCCGAAAGATGAAATATTTGATCCTTGGTGGCCATCGTGATCCCACAGGTTCAATTAAGACTTCTCCTTTGTAACCCTGAAAGCAAAAGTTGCTCAGAATCGAACCATTCCATATGGCAGTTAGTAAATGACAATGGCTAGTGTTGCGTTCATGACTGCACATCCATATTTGTACTCGGTTCCCTTCGACGTAATTAAATCTATGTGCTACAAGAAGGATCGACCTGTGTATCTTTATCAACACATTCAACTATTTTCTTAAGCTGCCTCGTGACGTTTTAAGTTCATCCAAACTATTATGCATCGAGGACCTTCTTTTTTCTTCTTCAATAGTCAGTAAAAGTGGACCTACAAAAGAGGTTCATGGGAGGGAGTTGAGCTGGGCCCAAATGATTCGAAATTATCTTCCCTCTCCGGATTATGCCTTAGTCTACATCCTATCGACTTCCACTTATCCCGAAATGATCGAGTGGATTATTATGCAACAAGAATCCCAAAAAACACTGAGGAAGGAAAAAATGGAAATTTGATTATATAAAATATCCTTGCCGTCCCCAAGCTATAATTGTTCACGATGAAAATTCAAATTACTCCAAGGAGAGAACTTGTATTGGATTGTTCGTAATGACATCCAATTCATTCCAAACAATCTCACAATCGATATGCACATGGCAATGCAGCAATAGATTAGAATTCAACTAAATGGACAGAAACGGGTTGTGAGAGTTGGACCTACCAATCAAGCTCGAGTTTTTCTAACTTGGCTTAAGTTGATACAGAGTTTTTATTAGATGTATCTGCCCTCTTTTCCCCGATGGATTGCTGGGTCGCAGGTCAAACTGGATTTTGTACAACAATGACCATGTGTCCCGAGATATTCCCATTTTCAAACTTTGGAAATGTGGTTTTGACCACCAAAAAATAATAATAATAAATTGGAAACGTTGTTTCGAACATTGGTCTCATCTTCTGTGCCTTGGTAATATAGTGATGACCAAGCAGGAAGAAAGAGATCTCAATGAAAAATGAAGAAAAACAAAGATGACATCCAAATTCAAAAACAAATCCAGCATACCATATCCTTTTCAATCAAAAGTAATGCACATCTCTTCGTTGGCTTATACTTTTTTTTTATTTATTATTTACTTTCAAATTAGACTCACGGTGTGATTTTTATTATTGTCATATTAACCAAGTGTCACACCCTAAAACCACCAAGAATGGGGATGACATGGCCGTCCTTTTGCCTAAAGGACACAACCTCAAACCACCAAAAATTCATCTCCCCAAAAGTCTCATCATTGCTATCACTCTTGTACTAGTGATCACTAGCTGAAATACCTGAAAAGATTTGGAAAAATAGAGGGATGAGCAACACAGCTCATGAGTAGTGATATCTCTTTTAAGTAGATCGAGCAACTTTATAAGACCAAACCATAACTCATTTAACGTAAATCCAGAATATAATATACATACTAGATAAAAAAATATGTTATATTGCTTTAATATAATCATATACATAGCAAAAAATATTTGTTAAATCAATAATATCATAACAAATATCAATAGTCCAACTCATTGATCAATCTCATCAATTCACATGCCAATGGTCCATTTCATTGGTTAATCTCATACTAGACATCAATGATCTATTACATCGATCCATCTCATATGAAATCATACGTCAATGATCCATTTATCAATCAATCTTTTGCTCAATATCAAATCATGGTCACGACACAATGTCTTATGACAAGACAATCAAGATTTCCCCATTAACAAGGTCTCCACCTATTATTAGTTGGTGGCTCGGCCCACAAGGATATGCACATACCCATAAGCCGGTTATTGGGCTTATAGCGATATTGAGCACTAAACGCACATCATCCAATATCCAGAAATTCATTCCACAATCAATCTCATAATCCACAATTTATTTAACAAAAATCATATAACCTTTTATAACTTGATTTCTTTGATAGAAATACATTTTTTTTTCCGCAAAGCATTTCTTGTATCATTTCACAAAAATTCACAATCAAAATCATAATCACGTAACCCGATTTCGCAAACTAAATCGAATCAACTTTTGCAACTCAATTTATCAAACAAAATGTGTTTCTTTCATGAATTCATACCCATAAGTTTTGTCAATTCCTTCACAAAGCATTTGATCAAGGCATTAACAAATAATCATTTCAAGTTATTTCAAATAATGCCTTTTCCAATTCCTCGCAAACCCAAATGTATAACATCTAACAAAAGAATTATTCTCATGAAGAAATTTCATCCATGCATTGCATAATAATTGACTCATAAGCCATTTCCAAATATGCTTTACCGTGCCACTTCAAAATCAACAATGTAGTAAATGCTTGATCGACTTTTGTGTAATAACAACGCCATTTCATAATTCATAATCCATAGTAATTCTAAATATGAGTTTTACAAATTCAAAAAAAAGATAACATCACTCATTTGGATATGCCACAAACCAAATAATAAGGCTTACTCAAATCAATAAACTCACATTCCTATCATATAATCGAGAAATAGTATCAAAATCAAGTAAAATGCTATCTTAACTAACGGCTCAATTAAATTATGCATAAAACGATGTTTACATGCTTAAAAAATCACATATCCAAAGCAATTATTTAACCCATTCACAAGCCTAAGCGCGAAACTTTGTCACTTCATAACTTTCTACATGGAGCTCTGTTCCAAATGTTCTTATAGTTAGTTGAAAACTCTTTCAATATACGACAAGGACCCCAACTCAACCGTTCCAAAATCAAACCGAAAACTGATAAAATACGGCCATGAAATTGTTGGGTGCACATTGTTCATTGCTTGGGAGAAATTTTGAAATTTTGTTTCGGACAAATCATAAACTCAGATCAAGTTCCATAATATCTCATGACTTCACAACATTCTAAACTATGATTTTTGTATATATACGCAATTTAACAACTCAAAAATCAAATTTCGCAACTCAAATTTCACATAATTCTAAATTTAAGTCCTAACTTTGAAAAATAATCCAATTAGAAGAACGATAGGCACGAGCATTTACCAAGAGTTGTAAATCGGAGTTGAATCGGCTTGACGAGGCGTCCGTGGCTAGAATTCACTCTCTTTTCCTCCTCTTCCTCCTCCTTCTTTCCCTTCGTTCCTCTCCTCTCTTATTCTCTTCTCCCGAATGTGCTTCTTCTTTTCCTTTTATCTCCTCCCTACCCTTTTTTTTTCTTTCCTTCTTTCTTTTTCTCTCTTTCCTTCTTTTCTGAATGCTCTCAATTCCCCCTGGTCCTTCTTTCTCTTTTTTCTTCTTTTCTCCTCTTTTCTCCTCCGACTTTTCAACCTTTCTTTTCCTTTTTTTTTCTTTTTGGTTTTTCCAGGGTCCCACAAATGCCAATATTACACCAAGCACATCACACACCCAAAAACATGTATAGACAAGAACCGAAGAAGGCACATTTCCAGTCAAAGAGGCGCATAAATACACATTACATAAATTCAACTCTTCTTTCTATTAATTATTATTTTGCATGTATAGAATCTACGTGGACGAATTCATTAGGTCAAACAATTGAATAGCATTGGTAAAAATGTCAGTATTTCATCGATTAAAAACTCATTTTTTTATTTATATATTCTTAACAATTATCTTCTTTTCTTTGTTTCTATATAAATTGGCCAACCAGGAATTTTAGGAAAAAGGATTTTAGATCTCTTTCCCTTTTCTTTTCTTTTCTTTTTCACAATTTCCTAAATCAAAATATCATATAATCTGTTTTCATACTCGTGTGTGCGTTGAAAACTATATTTTATACTCACACACACATATATATATATATGCTGGTTGAACGTTAAAAACTGATATGAATTTGATGAAAAACTACCGACCTCTATTGCGGCTTATAGGATATTTTAGAATTATCCTTTGTATATTCTTTGCAATTGTTTCTGTAAAATATCTTATAGATTAGGCTTAATTAGACCTATTTATTCTAGCCTTTTGCCCTAATACTAATGCAGATAGCTTTTTTCTAAACCTTTTCTCTCTAACATGGTGTCACAACAATTGCTCTAGGTTTTTTGTTTCTTTGATGTGATGTATGTTGTCACTACGCTTTTGAGCACTGTTGTATCATTGGCAGTCAAGTTCACCATGGTTTGACATCGCCACCCGAAGGTCAGGATTCTTCGCCATTGTGTTCTTGTGGTTTCATCGATTTGACAACAGTACATTCATCGTCTCGTCATCAGTGACCTTCCACACTTCACACTCCACTACTCGATGAAATCTCAACGCACGCACTCTCACGCATCGTCGTTATTGGTGCTCTTGAGTGTTTGGTTGTTTTCTATGGTATGGGATTTGGTATGGGTGATTTAGGTGACCGAATTGATGTCAAACTCGATAGCTCCAATTATGCTCTTTGGTGGTTATTGGCTATGACTGCACTTGTTTATCGAGACTTATTTGGGCATGTTGAGGTCTTTGCATCCATCCTACCCAACTCAAGAACATTGAGCAATCCAAACTCTTCTGAGATGATTTATCAGCATAAATATAACATTTGAACCTAGACTATTGCTAATTGAAGGGCCTAGGCCATTATATTCTATTGCAAAAGGCGAGCGATAAAACAATAATATAGACAGAAGAAGAAAATAAATCGGACACCGGATTTACGTGATTCGGTCGTAAAGACTACGTCCACGGGGAGAGCAGCAGCGAATTTCACTATAGATCAAGTAATACAATGATATTACACACTCGAGTCACTCAAGCACTCTATCGGTGTTTCCCAAGCCTCAATTGCATCCAATAACGCACGCAGTGTTTAGCCCCGAAATTCCTCAAGAAATAATCTCTCAATCTCATGAAGGAATTACACACAAATCTTACCACAAGATTTAATTGGCTTGAACACTAAATCTTCTTGGATGTAATTCATGAACATGAACGACAAAGAAAAATCCCTCCCAAGCACTCGACAACGAGACAACGCTTCAAGACCAATTCTTCATGATCAACCCTCTTTCATCAACAGCCACAAGTCTATATATATATACTTTTTATTCTTTTGCCAACTTCTCATAGGATTCTATTTCCTAACTTGCCTATTTTAACCAAAATATGTCTCTATATATTTTAAACAAAATCCAAATCCAAGTGAAAGTTGGACTTTCCTATTTCAGTGGCCAACTCTCCAACGCAAATTCGAATTTTGGGAAGTTGATCTTCGGATCTTCTTTGCTCAATTTCGAACATCCGCAACATATCCAATTTGGAATATTCGTAATTTCACATTGGGCTCAAACTCGAGACATATTTTAACATATTCGGCCATCTTGATCACGCCCTTCGCCCACAATTTGCTCACATCACGAGTGCAAAGAATTTCTGGGATCAACTTGCTAACGTGTTTACTCAAACCAGCTCTATCTGCGTCTACCAATAATAGTAGGAAATTGCTGTAGCTACTCAGGGCACTCGATCTATCCATGAGTTTTATAATTATTTGAACTCGCTTTTGAATCAGCTTGATGTTCTGTCTCTCATTTATGCTCCACATGTTAGTCTTCTCAACTATAGACACAAGATCGCTTCTGACTTTATGATTTTCTTATGAAGCTCCAACTTGCTTTTGAGGGTGTTTCTTGTCAAATTATTTATCGGAATTTTCCACCTCTCTTCTTGATTATGTCAAGGAACTTCAATCTAAGGAAACCCAATTGGGTCTTCTCTCATCTTTTGTTGTGCCTCATCCCCTTGCCATTCTCACTGCTACTACTTGGCCCACATCACCATCTCCTACTCCAACTCAAAGTTCTTAACAAAATCTTTGGTGTTTTTACTGCCATCACCGTGGTCATATCGAGTCCCGTTGTAATAAGAAGCAGTTCAATGGTCAAAGCTTTTCTTGAACTCCACCTGCTCTTAGGCCAACTTAGCATGTTTCTCTTGCTTCTCCTTTTGTGGATGAGCGATTTCCTACTCTTAAGGCTCAACTAGTCCACCTAAATAAGTTATAGCTTAGCTCTCATTCGTCTAATTTTGCCATTTTAGTTACTGTCACTCCTGCTGATTCTTCTGCAGCTACCACTTCCTCATCAAGTGGCTCTTCTTCTGCTTAGATTCTTAAGTTAGGGGCCACCAAACACATGTCTGCTTCCGCTGCCTATCTCACTAAGCTTTTTGAGCTTAAGTCTCAAGCACAATTCTTTACAACTGATGGTTCTCCTCTTATGTTTGGCCACCAAGGGACTCTTGTCTGCCCTCGGGCTTTTTGTGAGTTTTACTAATCACTTTTGCTTTGTGTAGGATCATTTGAGTGGCAAAATGATTGGCAAGGGCAATAGGCATGGCAAGTTATACACCATGCAGTCTCTCCACCTTCCATCCACCTCGACTTCCTCTCCTCATCCTGTGCTGGCTACCATGGATCTTGTGCAATGGCATTAGCGTCTTGGGCACGCTTCCTCTTCTCACCTTTCTATCCTTTGACAGTATAGGGTGTTGTCAGCCTTGTGCTTTACCTCCCTGTTCTATCTATCCTTTAGCAAAGCAATCTGCTCTACCTTTTTCTATGAGTACTTCCAACTCTAGTGTTATTTTTTTTATCTTGTTCATTATGATGTATGGGACCCTATTCATGTTCCATCCAAGAGTGGCTTCAAATATTATGTTTTGTTTGTTGACGATTATTGTGACATCCTGATTTTCTAATTCTATTTTCGATTGAATAAGTAGAGTTTTTCATCGACGCGTCTATAGTTCTTTTCTCTAAGCTGATCACTCATGAGATAATTAATCTATCAGGTGAAGCCGTTAAGGAATCTAAACGTAATCGACTTGAGAATTCAACCAAAAATCAACTACTCGATCATGCTAATCTACAAGAGTCAATATAGCACCATCAAAATTGATCAGAGATCAAAGATATGTTGATTCAATTGAGGTATGTAATTAATGTGTGGGTGATTCTACCTGATTGCAAAATTCTCATCGAACGGCATTAAACTGATTTTTCTGTTATTTCTATACCATGTGCCTATATTTGAAATCTTGAGATTTTCACAACAACCAAGAGTTGCCAATGAGTCGAAAATGTATAATGTGGCTAAAAAATAATCGATCACAGGTCAAATGCACTAAAAATTCCTAAAAGCTACCCGGTAGGTTAGGTCATGTTAAAATCGTGTCTGGTTGAATTAACCACAAAATTGAATCCGATTTTAGAAATTAAAAGCTCTATCATGTCACACTCTATTTTAGGAACATCGACTCATCTTCGGAAAATTTTTCTACAAACTCGAGTTTTTGGCGAAATTCCAAAGTTAGGCGTTTTTGGACTGGGAAAATTAGATGACCATTTTTTATTGCATTTTTTGGCGTTCAAGTGGACTAATTGGCAAGGAAAAATGTGGAATGTGATGTGGGCACCTTGGCTAAATTTATGGGCACCAATTTGGGTTGATTTGAGTTGGAATTGAATGAAATTGGAAGGGGAATGTCCAAAATTCGTAGGGCTTGGTGGGGTGCAACATTTCAGCCCTCTCTTGGCTTGCTAAGGAAGCTTTGAAGAAGGAAAATTGGCAAAACATGGTGGGGGTATGTGATGAGTGTTTGAGATATTATTTGTGAACTTTGGAGGCCATTTGGGTCCTCCCTTTAGCTGTTGCCTTCTTCCTCTTCATTCCAGCCCATTTCTCCATTGGTGTGCTAGTTGAGAGCTCAAGAAAACTAGAGAAGACTAGCCAAGCAAGCAGCAGCCGAGCCAACCCCATCCGAACGTCGCCCAAGTATTCGCACCCCCGCCGAAGCCACCATGTCGTCCCCCGCACCCAGCGGGCTCTCCTATGCGTCCAAGCCACTCATCTCGTCTCTTGCTCACTACCTCACACTCGTACATACGCCATCCAGCCACCTACCGTCACCATCGAGCCTCCCCACCGCTCGTCCAAGCCGTTGTCGACCCCTGCAGCACCACCTGGTCCCGCCTTGCCATTTCCAGCCACCGAAGCCAAGCCAACCAACCCTTGCAGCCCAAGATCATAACCGAACCTCACAGCCCAGCTATGAACTTCGTAAGCCTTTTTTGAGCCCATCCGAATCTCATTTGGTGTCGTCGTAGGAGTGTTTATCGCCCGCCTTCGCGTTGCTATCGCCGTAGACTTACCGGCCCACTAATCCGGTGAGTTTACTCACTAAACCATGCTCATGAGGTTAATGATGCTTAGTAGGTAATTAGATTAGGGTAAGTGTGGCTTATGTTGTTAGTTAGTTGTAATTAGTGATTTAATTGGTTAAGTATGATTATTAGGTGGTTAGATTAGATTAATTAAAGGCTAGATAAATTGTACTATTTATGTGGATAGGTGCATTATTTTTTAGGTCCGTTTAGGTGGTTAAATTAGCATTTATGGCCTAAGTTTGCATTTATTTAATTATTTTTGTAATTTTTGTAAGTATTTAATATTTTTCGAAAATTATACTGAGATAGCTAGTGACCAGAATTTCATGTTGATTACAGTAGTGTGCTTAGTTTATACAATTGAGTGCAATTGAGTGATGATTGTGATTTTTGAGTTATTATTTGAAAATCGTGAAATTTTGGTATTTAATTAGAAAATACCAAGTGTCGGATTTTGACACCGATAATAATTTTAAATACTATATCAAATAGTGGGATTTAAAAAAAATGATATCAATTTTTAAAATTCGATCTGACCGTGTACCCACACACGATTATTTTCATTGGGTGTTTTAATACAAAGAAAACAAGCCAAGTGCATTATCTTAATTGAGACATTTAAGTGCAATACACGGTGTTCTTGGCCCCTATATAGGATGCCCTAACAATGGATGTCGGATCGCGGTAAAGGTCGGACCGAAGCTACTTTGGGAATGCCGTCCCCGATGTGTGTCGAGTGGATGTTGCCACACTCAAGGGATGAGGCGAAGCTTGGCTACACCAAAGGACCGATGTGCGTCAGGTAAAACTGCCTATGCGGATAGTAAGCAATTGGAACATGTGATTGATTGAAATAGACGCGCCGGATTATGGGACAAAATTGTGTGGCACAAAATGAGACATGTCATAATGATTTGGCCCTATAATTAGGACCCCTATAATTAATTGAGATTGAGTGAGACGTTCCAATTGATGTGTACATTTATTATATGCATCCGTGATATAAACTGTGCTAACGTGCATGAAGGAACTAAGGAGAGGTGAGTCTTGATTGATGTGTGGTTAGACTACTTCTAAGTGTATTTCCTTCCTAATTAGGGTTTAGGGAGTAGACTTACTGAGACATTGTCTCATCCCATCGTGGGTTTAATATTTTCAAGTCCTTAAATGGCAGTTCTCTCCTGAATGTTTTGGTCAACCTCGAGGGCTTACCAAGTGGAGCACAGATGTCCCTGTCTCCAGGAGCCATTGGGTTTATAAGCTGGTTGTGACCACTATCTAGGTCGATGAGGGCCTACCTCAGAGGGTACCTCATCGTTCAGGGCGTGGTTTCGCCATGGACTCAATGGGTATTGGGTAGGTTCCCTTTAGGGATTTGATATCCCCCCCCCCTCTCTGGACGAGGGTGTAGCTGACCCTCTTGATAGGGTTATGGAGGACCGAAACCCCCAGAGCCTATGGAGGTGGAATCCGAAGAATGAGTGAATGTATCCGACTAGTAGGTTGTAGGACAGCTTCTTTTTGAAAGCCAATCTTTTTGTAGATAAACTAGTTTGTTTATAAAAGTGTGGTTTGTGAATTTTATTGTCCTACTTTAGTATCCCATGTAGTGTGTTGTTTGGGGTTTGTTTATTCTCTTCCGCATGTGCAATAAAATGAATAGGTCGGCGATACGTCTTGAAACGTCGCAATTTTATCGACCACCGAGGGATGTATGCACGCTCGAGGTTCAGGGCATGACAATTATTCTTGCTATACTTGGTTCTATCTTATGCGTCAGCATTGTGATTTTCTTACTATTTATCAAACCTTTACTACCTTGATTTCTACACAATTTCAAAAGAAAAGAAAGGTTTTTCTAACTAACTCCTTTTTTTGGGGGGGGGGGGATATCTTTTGGAGGCACTCCGTTCTCTCTTAGTTAATGATGGGACATTGTCGCACCTTTCCTATCCTAATGTCCTGACTCAAAATGGGGTTACTTAATGTAATTGTTGAGATCTTCTTGAAACAAATTGTGCTATTTTATTCTCAACTTCAATTCCTACCAAGTTCTGGGCTAAGGCTCTTTTCATTGCGGCTTATCTTCTTAATTGCCTTCCCTCCCTTATCCTTCATCAGGATACGCCCTTTCAGCGACTTCATTCTAGTTCTCCTACCTATACACATCTTCGAGTTTTTGGGTGCACGTGTTTCGTGCTTAAATGCATGAAGTTGATTGCTCGATCCATATTGTGTGCATTATTGTGCTACAGCACTAAGCACAAGGGATATCGTTGTTACGATCCAATTGCTTAGCACATTTGTATCTCTTGTAATGTCATTTCTCACCGGCATATTCCTTCCTTCTCTACTACAATTACACCTTCAGTGTTTACTCCTAATCCTTTCATATACTTCCCAGTTGATCCATGCCCTAACCACCTCCTGCCCTTGCTTCTCCTCCTCCAGATATATCTAACCCTCCTTCTTTGCCTAGACTCCCTCCTACTATTGTCCCTTTTATTTTCCTTACCACCGACGATTCTAATACTCTAAAGCCACATCGTAATCCTCCTTGGGATGGTTGGCCCCTGGTCAATATGTTGTCGCTACTTCTTATTACGTCGAGTTTAGTTCTTTTTTAGATGCCATCCATGATGTGCAAGAGCTTACTAACTACTGCGAGGCTGTACAATATGATGAGTGGCGTCAAGCCATGGCTAAGGAACTTTTTGCCTTATGGAGTTCTAGTACTTGGGAACTTCTCCCTCTTCCATCAAGTCGAGACTTGGTATCATGTCATTGGCTCTATAAAGTAAAGATTTGTTCTGATGGCAAGATTGAGTATTACAAGAAGCATTCGATTGCATGAGGTTTCTCACAAGAATATGGCATTGACTATGAGGAGACTTTCGCTCCAGTAGTAAAGATGACTTATGTTCATACTCTTCTAGCAATTACTTTTGTTTGCAACTAGCCTCTCTATGAGCTCGATGTGAAGAATTTTTCTTCGTGGGGATCTTCAAGAAGAAATTTTTATGCAACCATACCGATTCACTTTGGTCGGGTACCCCCAAGCTAAGGGCCAAGCCAAGGAGACCAATAGGACGATCTTACAAAACCTTAAGACAAGACTTCTCCGAGCTAAAAGATTAGGGGCAAGGAATTCTAAAGTTTTTGGCATATCACACCACTAGCAGGACCCACCTGGTCTTGTCCATGCCCCTAGCCAGGTTTGTCATCTTTGACAAGCTCCTTATGGCCTCAAACAAGAACCCTGAGCATGCTATATTTGTTCATATTTCGTCTTTTGGTTATACTACCATTCTTCCCTATGTGGATGATATGGTCATTACTAGCAATGAGTCTGATTAAATTGTGCATACCAAGAGGCATCTTTAGCGACATTTTGCCATGAAGGATCTTGGTCCATTGCGTTATTTTCTTGGGCTTAAGATTGTTCGCAGTTCTTGTGGTATTTTTCTTTCTCAACAAAAGTATGCCGCCAATATTCTCTCTAGGACTGCTCTTCATGATTCACATACTACGATCACTCATATTGAGTTGAATCAGAAGCTTCAATTGATGACGGGGAGCCTCTTTCTGGTGTGACTCGTTATCAGACTCTGGTTGGTAGTCTCGTGTATCTCACCATTTCATGGGTTAACATTGCTTATGCAGTTCATGTTGTCAATCTATTTGTTGATGCCCTTCCATTTACTCATTATATTGCTGTTATGTGAATACTACGCTGCCTTTGGGGTACTTTGGCATGGTCTTTGTTTTTGCCGTCCTCTTCTCCTCTTGAGTTGTGTGCTTATTCCAATGCTGACTAGGCTTTTGATGTAACTGATCATGAGTCCATCACAAGATTATGCATTTTCCTTTGCGATTCTCTCATTTTTTGGCATGGCAAGAAATAGCAAATTGTCTCACACTCCTTTAATGAGTCTGAGTATCGTGTTATGGCCGACACTACTGTTGAGATTGTATGGCTTTGTCATTTGCTTGCTGACATGGGCATCTTGCTCCAAGATCCCACTCCTCTATATTGTGACAACAAATGCGTCATCCATATTGGAGCTAATCCTGTTTTGAATGAGCACACCAAACATATTGTGGTCGACTGCCATCTTACTCGTCATCATCTCCAACCTCGCACCATCTCTCTTCTTTTTGTTGGGACTATGGACCAACTAGCTGATGGTTTTACAAAGGCTTTTCTAGCACCATGTATTCAATATCTACTTTCCAAACTCTCTTTGTTTGATCCTGTTAGGTGAATTGCAAGTGCACAATATCTACCAATACTAAAGTGATGAGTGAGTATTTGCACCAAAATTGTTTCTAATTATTCATTTACTTACCGAAGGTGATCAATCCAAAAGTTTAGTTAACCAAGTCGAAAAGGCAAGTAAAAAGTGAATTGAACTAATTAAAGGACCGAAATATAAAAGAGCCAAAACTTAATGGATTCAAAAGCTAATTCAAATTGCAAAATAAACTTAATCTAAAGTAAAATGAAAATTGGCAAGGCAAATTTTAAGATCTTAACTAAGATCACAACGCGTTAGAGCATCCGATTTCACTTAACCAATCATAATCAATTCTCCTAACTTGTCATGCAATAAATTAATTCCCAATTGTGTTGGTGAAATTTCCCTAAGTTAGATTACAAGCCAACCTTGATTTAATGATCCCTAGTTTAACCCACACTAACCTTAGGTGAATTTAAACCACTTAAAAGCATTAAGTTCTTTTGTAAATTTCCATATTTAATCTAAGTAGTCCAACCTAGATCTACTACCGCAACAACACAAACAACCTAGTGTACCTTGACCTAGATTTAAGTGATTTTGCATGCAATCTCCACCCGGTATCATGCATACATTAAAAATCATTTAAAAGTTGGCCAAACTTCTAAAAACATTAAGATCATGATAGAAAACGCCATAACCAAAACAATTATATTACATGAACAAGTCTTGAAAATCAATCAATCATGATTAAGATCCATTGTAGCTATAACAAAATAAATTCAGAACATAATTAAAGCTAAACTAACAACAAAAATTTTAAAAAATAATAATGCTAAATTAAAACAAGTTCACCAATGAGTCACAAACATGTTCAGGTTTGCCTCCTCATTCTCTCCTCGACATGCGCCAATTCTACTAATAAAATAGAAGCATAAAAGCTGATTAAGAAAACATAAAATCCGGTGGTGGCTTCAAGGCTCCTCTCCCCTCTCCAATATGCGGCATAAGAGGGGTTTATATAGGCCTCCAAAAATCTACCCGAGATTAGCCTCCCATTAGGTTTTGGCTGGCTTCTTCTTCAAGTTAACATATTTGGGAAGATGCTGAGATATCCTTGAAAATATTGAAATATTCTTAAAGCTATTAAAATATCCTTAGAGATATTGAAATATTCTAGAAAATATTGAGGTGCAGGGACTCCTCTGTAAATCTAGCATAGACACATGGGAAAATTACACATTGGTCCTCTCGTCTTCTGCAAATGATGTGCACGGTCCCTTATAAATTTAAAAGTCGTATTTCCTACAAAATTCAATAAAATTACATGAATAGTAGATAAATTCTCCCAAAATTTATCAAAACTTAGCAAATATAAAACAAAAATCAGTAAAAATACTCTATCTAAAATAGAGTTATTAGATCCATCTTGAGTTTAAGGGGAGGTGTTAGAATATCTCGAGGATCATATACATATTCTAGAATTATCCTTTGTATATTCTCTGGAATTGTTCCCCTAAAATGTATTGTAGATTAAGTTTCATTGTACTTATTTATCTTGGCATTGAGCCTTAATACCAATCCAGATAGCTTTTTTCTAAACCTTTCCTCTTTAACACACTTAACAGCGAGTGTCAAAAAAGAAGTGATTCCTTATAGATAAGTGGAATCCTCCAAGTGTGTCAAAAAAGAAGATTCCTAATAGGATAAAAGAAGTGATTCCTAATAGTTAAGTGGAGTCCAGCGAGTGTGTCAGAAAAGAAGTGATTCCTAAGAGGAGAAAAGTAAGTGATTCCTAAAAGGAAAGTCATTGCTCCTTCGTCTTCCTTATGGCACAAGGTTTTGGACCATGAATAAGGACAACGACACTCACATATATATTCTTTGAACGAGTGTCTTCTTCACCGACTTGTATAATCTTCTCGACTTTCTTGTGGATTTCTATGGAGGTGCCTTTCATGGTGGAAGATGGTGATCGCGAAAGCGATGTGGTGCTGTCAGCGACCAATGCCGTGCCTTTGATTTCTTGCTTTGTTAGGAGGGGCATCATCGACCATAATGGATTGTTGCTCAGTTGTCATTTCCGTAGTAGCTTCTTCTTTTTATCTTTTTTAAACTGTTACATGCTTATCCGTAGATACTCAGTTGCCTATTAAGTCGAATCAGTGTAAAGCAACAAGTGGAGGTTCGAATCCAAGGTCATAGATATTTGGAAAGATGCTGAGATAGTAAAAAGACTAGCATTTCCCATCTTTAGAAGTGTAAAAGCGTTTTGGTTGTCTACTCGCTATAATCTCCCGGAGTTAGGATGCCAGGATGGAACTCTTCACCAAGAATCTTCAAGACTCCACATGAGCAATGTGCCTTCTACCATATTTAAAATCGTGAAACTTACTCTAGTGCGTGAAAGTTGACATGAATTATCATGTTACAAGATATGATACCATTCATTTTGCTAAGAGTATTTTAGAGATACTTTCTAAGACTACCTAAGTTTTTTTTTTTTTTTTTTAAGGTCGAAAAGAACCTTTTTTTTTTCATTTATGAAGCAATACTAGAACATAATTGATAAGTATTTAAACATAACAAATCTCAAGACTATGTTTAGTCATTTAGAATTCTAATCATGATAGGATTGAATAAGATATGATATAAAATTCATGGATTTTACTATATTATCATTGTTCGATGAATCGCAATAATGAAGCCGGATATTTTCATGTTCATTATATGGTATTTATGACTTATCAGTGTAAAATAAACATGAAAATTCAAAAATGGAGATTGTAAAAATATATTGTAATTCACTATCAAATTTAGTAAGAAAGAAAATACGATCGTTCACTTTTGCAATTACAAAAAATATATTGCTTTGACTTTCTCGTTATTTTCATGAAACTTCAACATAAATAACAAAGTTACGAAGGGAGAAGGAGTTTCCACTCTCTTGCTGCTTTTGTGAACTTCTTGACATGAACTAGAGAGCTATGAAGGAGGAGCTTCAACTTTCTCACCGTTCTTGTGGAGCTTTGACGTCAACTAATAAACTATACATGAGTTGTGAAATTTCAATATGAACGAAAGATATAGAAGAGAAGAAGAGGGAGATGGTGGTTTTTTTGAGAAATTTCATTGCGTCTCATTCTTCGAGAATTAGAAAAATCATTTTCAAATTTTAATTTGTTCATTTAAAATATGGGTTCTTCTACTTCATTTTTGTTTAATTATTTTTTATTATTTCTCCATATATTTTTTAAATTTTTTTAATTCTCTTCCATCATTTGTTAAAAAATATTCATGACTATTATTCTGATAATACATGATAATATAGATACTAAATATATATACAAAATATATATTATAGAGCAGAAAAAGTTTCAAATATATAAATAATAATAGGAATTAATGAAAACCAAATTATTTTATTGGTCATTTTATTTTTTTAACATTAGACTTCAAATAACATTTATATTTTATTATTATTTTAGTTTATTACTTAAGAAGTTTGTTATTTGATAAGGATAGCTTTTATATTATTCATTTTTATCTTGGCTCATCCATGGGATAATTTTATCTAGAATATATCACTTTATATCCGACTTTTTTTCTCTTTTGGGGAGGAACCAACTACAAAGTGAGATAAATATTATCCTATCCGAACCTTAAAAGGAAGGGACGCTTTCGGAATCTAATCGCAGCTTAGTTGGCTTGAAAGACTACTGTAACTCCTTTTAGCTGGGCCAGATAATTGCTGCATTCACCAAACAGATTCTGGAGAGCCCAAGGGCTGTGTCCGCAATCGTGCTTGGGATATCTAATTCACATAACTGTTTCTCCATAAACTTTCTGGATGCCAGAGATTGATCATCATTCATTTGGGTTTGACCGTTGCGGCTGTTCTCTTCTCTCATTAATTTCTTGACTCAAATCTTTTACGGCTTTGTCACTAGGCAGACATGAATGGCTCTTCTTCTTTTAATTTCCAGCTAAGTTCGTGCTTTCCATCTCAATTTCTCGACGGCTTGGGGACATCAATGGGGAATGCGTCGTCCATGCTGACCCAATATGATATTGAAGAAGTTCAAGACCGCTGGAATAATCTTTGTGAGTTTGTAGTTCTATTATGGTTTTCTCCACCTTCAACTGGCTCTTTTCCAATTAATCGGGATTCATCAATCGATGTTCTTTTGTTGTTGTTTCAATTTCCCCGCAAGAGACTGTGTCGTTGTACAAGAGATTTTTCCAACTTGATCGGAATGCGAAAGGGGGTTTATCTGAGCGGGTGAATTCTTATCGATTCCGGAGTTTGCAATGAACCCACTTACTCGGGTGGTGTCCATAACTGTTGCTATGAGGAGACGCATCAGATTTCATCTGTGAGTGTTATGCTCATACTACGTTCCTTCTTTACTAACGAAGAGGCTGCTTAAGATGGTGGATGGCTTGAATTTTGGGGATTTTGTGGCATTTTTGTCTGCTTTTAGTGCCAAAACCAAAAGTAGCAAACAGCAGAAGATTGAATGTAAGTTTACTCAGACTGTGACCCCGTGTGAAAGTTGCCATCTTTCGACACTTTGTTCTGAAATGAGCTTTGTCGGACCAATTTAATTTGTGAAAAAACTTTCTACTCTTTGAAAATCACATAGAAGACAAGAAGCAAGGTTGTGTTGGTATCTGTATAAAAGAAATTGATTGGCTTATTTAAGTAGCTCTTCGCATTATATTCAAATCAAAGCAATCAAAAAGTTGGAAACCAGCACTGGTGTGCCTCGTAACATACCGAATCATGGCATTATAATTCCTTAGATGGGGGAATAATGAAACCAACTGGAGGCGAGACCAGTAAATGAGTTCAATTAGAATCGAACTGTTTCGAACCCACAAAAGGAAACGAATCCGGCGGTTGAAAGCTTTTGTTTGCTTGGCCTTTTTGGTATTATGAAATTATCTGTGGTTGAACTTATGTTTACGAGTTTTAGTCACGTATTGTGAAGCCATAAATTATATTTAAAAATGTTAATTTTTAGAGACCCATCAGCTTCGGCGGGATGAGTTGCCTGATGTTGTAAATCTTCCCTTCCTGCAGTGATTTTGAATGTGTATGATTCGGACTGTAATGGAAATGTGTCTTTCAATGACATTTTGGAAGCTTTGCAGGATTTAAATATTCTCCCTTCAATAATGTTAGTCTTTTAAGTTGTCCCACATCCGTTATAAAAGAGGCTCATGGTCAGTTTATGAATGTAAAGGAAAGTCTCATATTTTGAGTTAGCTTTTGAGGTGAAATGCCCAAAACCACTCAATCAAGAGAGATTGTTGATGTTGTCCCATATCCATTATGAAAGGAACTGGTGGTCAATTTGTGAGAGATGCTCTCATCTTTTGAAATAGTTTTGGGGGTGAAGAAAGCCTAAAACCACCCAATAGGATGTGGGATGCATACCTGCAGGAAATTTACTCTCCTTCCCTGGTTCTATGTCTAGGTCCATTCATGGTATCAGAGCCATGATTTCGTTTTTAATACTATCCATTATATGCGCTTGATAGGTGAATCCAGTGCTGAGAAGATCTTTTCTCATCATGTCTACAGAACCAGAAATCCTCGAAGCACCAGTTTCCCTTGCACCTTCTTCATCATCAACCCCTCCAGAATTTCGTGTTTCCAATGCTTCTAAGATAGATTATCTTTATGAAGTCTCTCTTAGTGATGAAACCAAGATCTCAGAAACTCAGCTTCCTCTTATGAACCCTTATTCCGCTTTTGCCAAACCCACCTCATCATTTTCACCCATCCGTTCTATTCGCCAACTGATTCACCAAACTCCAAAGCAAGTAAAGGAGTATGTCCAGTCTTCCAAATTTGACCAGCATCCTATTCCTGCTACAGAGAAAGAGTACTTTGTTACTCTCCAGATCCCTCCAGAATTTCCCAGACAATGAGTTCAACAGGGATATTCTCATGTCCATTATGGAGCTGTTCGTCTTGCTCTTACCTTCCATGGTCGTAAAGGTTTGCCCGTTGTGGCAAGAATAGCATTGTTGGATACCAGGTTTTTACAATACCAGCATGCATGCATTGGTACTGTCCAAACCACTTTAAATGCTGGAACCGTTTTTGTGACTTTGTATCCAAACTTCAATATCGCTCTATCAGATCCCCAGCTACTTTCTTTTTTGAAAGTCCAAGTTCAGCTCACTGGAGCTCCTCAGACTGCTGACTCCGTAGCCACAACTCTACATTACCAGATGGTTTACCGAGTGCAAAACCATGCCCTCGACCTCAACTTCAATAATGGTAATGAAGATGCGTTGTTCATCTCTATGCAGAATGATCAGGCGTCCTGCATCCATGTTCTAGGCAGATCCCAAAGGATACGTTGGCCAAACTCCTTCCAGAAACTTGGATCACCAACTATGAAAAGCTACACCAGCACAACAAACATTTCCAGTCTACAGACTCAGAGTTTGTAAGAAAAAAAGATGGAACTGTTTCCATCAAATTTGGCAAAGAAAAGGAAGAAAGTCCATCTATCTTCCAGACCCTCTTCATGATTGAACCATGTGTTCCAGAATCCATTTCTGAACCAGACCCAAAAAAGCATGTTCGACACTTCAGTGGTGATGGACATCCCGTTCATTACTATAAAGACAATTATGGTCATTGTTTTTGGGATCCTTTTTGCCAATGTTCCCACTGTATAAATTCTCCAGACGAGGTAGATCCTCTTGCAAGATCTCCACCTCGACGGAAAAAGCCAAAGGATAAGGTGTACCAAATGTACTTGAACGGAGACTCCTCCGTCGATACTCTTGGTGAGTGTGACAAATACCAGTTCATGGTTTCTTATGCACCACCTCCACCACCAAAGTCCAGTACTACGTCCCAAACCCCACCAGATCCACCAAAAGCACCTCCACATTCTCCTCCCCAGAAAAAGCAAGCTCTTTCTCCATTTGATAAGCCAATCCTCAAATGGGCTAAGAAACATTCTTACCCGCTTGAAGTCCCAGCAAAAGCACCACCCACTTCTTCTATTGACATGTTCCAAGATACTGACTTTCCTCCACTTGTCAAGGAAAGTTCTAAACTCTCGTTCCCAGCCACTAAAGAGTTTATTGATCCACATGGTAGATACCGCCATGTTCCTAAAATTCCTACCCCCACTGATGTGGATGAACATGGGAGACAGAAGAAAACCCCTACGGCTGAAGCTGTTTTGAACTGGCAATCAGAGACCCTGTTGGCACAAAACAATGCCTTCAAGGCTATTGATTCCAAAATTGGACATGTGCAACAAGATCTTCGAAGATATGATGAGGGTACCAAGAAAATACTTTATGAGTTCCAGAAAAGGCTTCACGCCTTGGAATCAGGACAGCATCTGGGGTACCACTATCTTGAAAGCCCAAAGCCAGAGATAGAAAAGCTCAAGAAGCAGATCCAACTTCTTGAAGAGGGAAGGTTTAGACCTTTCGATCCATTAGCACCTCCTGTTCGAACTGGGTATGTACCCCCATCACCACAAGCGTCTATTTTTGCCAATATCCCAGAAGATCCCTACAGAAAAGAAACAGATATGGCAGAAATATGAAATCGTCTCAAAGCTTTGAAGAAAGAAAAGGGGAAAGAGAAAACACCACCTACAAAATCAAGTTCAATTATTATAAGAGAAAAGCCAGACCAGATGATGTTATCAAATCCATTAGAATCCTTTTTGAAGGATTTGGGTAATCAAGAAATCAATCCTATTACCCAACAGCCTGAGCCTGATCATGTTATCTCGGAAAAACAGATTATGTCTGCTGAACAAACTTCCCCTACTACATCAAATTCAGCATCTCTTTCATCTTCTTCATCCTTCTCAGACCAAACAGTTGTTTCTCCCCCTATTGTTCCACCAACTTCACAAATATTCATGACCGACACTCCTCTAGACTACGAAATGGAATCAAACTATTCTGATCCAGAATTTGGACAGACAAATAATCCCACCAGAAACAATTCTAATAGGCATGTGTCCATGGCATTAAAACAATTCTTCTCCATTGACGACATTCCTTATCCAAAATGGCCAGAAAGACTTGAAGAATTTCATACTTGGTTGAGTACACAGTCCATTACCAACCATGATATGAATGATGTCCTTTACAATTTTGTTACAAGGTTCACAGGGAGCCTTAAATTCTGGTGGCAATCACTTACAGAACAAGACCAAATTATGTTTCTAATGTCACCCAATTTCAGCCATGCTCTTACTTATCTATATCATGTTTTTGTGGGAACACCCGGAGATCTCAAAGAGCTAAAAAGAAGAGAATTCTTCGAAAGAAGATGCTGCTCTCTTCAGAAAAGGCATCTTGATAAGCATTATAGACTAATGCTTCAGCTCTTTTATCAAATTGGCACATATCCAAATCTAAAGCATGTCTTCCTCACTTCTATCCCTAAAGAGCTATCACAGATGGTTGAAAGATCTTTCTTTGGAAAACAAAGAAGGATACAAGACGTTCCATTGGGGGAAATTCAGCAAGAAGTCCATCTATGCCTTGAAGAATTATGCTTAAAGCGCCGAATGGTCCGAACATACATCACAGATGACAAGCGTCTTGAATCAGCTTGTTCCCACCAGAAGTTAAAGATCAAATGCTCCAAACAGGATTGTGATGGTACTTGTGGCCAGTATTCCCGGAAGAAGAAGCATTACAAGAAGTACTCGATCAAAAAATCCAAACATGGCTCCAAGCATTTCCGGAAAAAAAAAAAAAGAAAAAAAGAAATGGCGATACCTACGCAAAAAGAAGGATCGCACAGGCCATAAGAAATCAAACCGTTGCTACATTTGCAACAAGAAAAGACATTTTGCCAAAAATTGTCCTCAGGCGAAAAAAAGGTCAGAATCATCTAATAGAGAATGAAACAGGTATTTCACTTGAAAATGATGATATTGAATCCCTATTCTCTGCTAATGATGAACCAACTGAACAAACTCTTTGTGTCATTCCTTTTTACCAAACTTCCAGTGAAACCGAGTCTAACTCAGAATCTGAAGACATCTTTCACATATCCTCCACATCTTCAGAACCAAATCCTGACATATTTTCAAGCCATACTCATTGTCCCCATTTCCCTGTAAAAATCCTTACCTCGAAGTTTGCCAAACCGATCAATGTCATTGCCCTTATTGATACAGGAGCAAGTTGTTCCATTCTAGACACAAAAGTTTTACCTGAAGAATTCTGGACTCCTTACATCCGATACTTCAGTGTTTCAGGAGATACTTTCTCCACGAATGTCAGAACCACACCAGTCACTGTCCAATTTTTTTCTCAGTGTTCCATAACCACAAAGATTTTTGGATCAAGCCTTCCCAATAAAGATTTGATAATTGGGTGGGATATTATGACTCAAATCTCCCAACTTCAAATCATTCCTGGAAAAGGTCTTAGATTTAAAGATCAATTCTCTGAGTTCGTTAATATCCAGAGACTATTTTCCATTGAGATGAGTTTATTAGATCCAATCATGCAAAAGTTGCTCGAATCTTGTTCAGAATCCCACTCAGAATTTGCCCAGAAATGTTCTCATCCTTTATGGAAAAACCTTGAGTTCTTTGTCCGCCTTCTCTTCAAAAAGAATGAAGACATAAATCCGACCAAGGCAAGTCATATGGGAATGAAGCCAAAACATTTGGCTTTAGCTCAAAGGGAATGCTCAGAATTATTACAGCAATGCCTTATTGAAATCTCTAATTCTCAATGGGCTTGTGAAGCTTTTTATGTCAATAAACGTGCTGAACAAAATAGAGGAAAAATGAGATTGGTAATTAATTATCAACCTCTCAACCTCTTTCTTCAAGATGACAAATTCCCTTTACCATCTAGAGATTCTCTCTTTACTGGTTTAACCAAGGCCCACATCTATTCCAAATTCGACCTCAAAGTCGGATTTTGGCAATTGGGCATTCATCTTGAAGACAGATCCAAAACAGGATTTTATATCCCAAACCAGCACTTCCAGTGGAAAGTTCTTCCTTTTGGCCTGAAGGTAGCACCATCCCTGTTCCAAAAGGCCATGTGTCGAATTTTTCAACCAATCTTGTCAAGTGCAGCCGTATACATCGACGATATTCTACTCTCTGATCCCGATGGCAGTCCACTGTCAACTCCTTGAGCGGTTGCAGAAATCGTGAAAAGGCATGGAATTATGCTTTCTTAGAGAAAAATGAATATTGTCCAAACAGAAATTGAATTTCTGGACATGCATCTCAACAAAGGAACATATTATCCAGGGCCACATATTGCTCAAGAACTATTGAAGTTTCCTAAAGATAACTTCACAACGAAACAAGTTCAGCAATTTCTTGGGATAATCAATTATCTCAGGGATTTTGTCCCACATATTGCAAAGTTTCTGATTCCTTTGCAATCCATGCTGAAAAAGAATTCCCCACAGTGGGGAAAAACTCAAACTAAAGTAGTCGCTGAACTTAAGGAGATTATGCAAAATCTCCCACCATTGCAAATACCATCAACAAGCAAAAGAATTCTCCAAGATCGATGCCGGTGATGAATCTTTGGGCAGCCGTCTGTTTGAAGAAATTGATGGTAAGAGACTTCTTTGTGCTCACAAAAGTGGAAAGTTTTCTCAAGCCGAAATGCACTACCATTCCACTTTCAAAGAAATCTTAGCAGTAAAAAATGGAATCAAAAAATTTGAATTTCATCTCATCGGCCATCATTTCCCAGTAGAATTAGACATGGCATCTTTTCCACGAGATGACCAAGTTTAAACAAAAGCAAGATTCCAAACTCTCAATTGCTTCGATGGGCTGAATGGTTTTCAAAATACTCTTTTGAAACCAAACACATTCCGGGGAAAAAGAATGTGCTTGCGACTTCTTGTCAAGACCCAAAGCAATAGCTGAAATCAACATGTACATCAAAAGGCCTGCTTTCCATATGCTCAATCATAGGGTGAAATACAAGATCGAGAAGATCAAAGATTTGCCAAGTTGGAAATATCCCCAGGAGATTATTTAGCAAATCCAGAATGACAGTCTTGCGGAAAATCTGGAGAACCTCATGTGGCAATGTCACACAGACCTATTCAGATTCAATGGAGGTTCGATTTTTTATCCTTTCGGGTTAAATTTGAATTATCCTTTCATTCATCCTCTTATGCGGAAAGAAGATAATTTCCCGACCAGCTCAAAAAATTTGTTATGGTACTTGATTAATAAGTACTTAATAGCTATTAAAATTCCCACCAGAAGATTCATTGCTAATCTCACCAGAATATTCTTGCTCGGAAGAAACATCGAAAAAGAATGTGAAAGAAATCTTTTAGATTTTCTAAATTGGTTCTATCATCCTACATGCTAGAAACAAGACTTGGAAAAAGAACTGAGAACCATGACACCGAATCCTGAAGTCCATACCATCATGTTCTTCCGACGTCCATGGAATTTTTGCAGAAATAATGGTAGTATTCTCGATGCACCACTTGAAATAGGAACCACATCCTATAAACCTCACTTAAATAGCCGAGAAGCCCGGATTCACAAATCTTATCCAAGATCTGTTAGATTTTGTGAAAACGAGTACCGAGAACTTCAAAGAATCCTATGTCAGGAAAACAAAACCATTACTGAAAACGTTTGGAATAATGCACCCACTATGTGGGATCATTATGACCTAACATCATAAGCTAAGGAAGCACTCATGCAATACAAACAAGCTGCATCGTCCCAAGAGCATGAAATGACAAACGAAGATGACATTGTCCAGTCTACTCAAGATCCCTACGCACGCTTTGGAAATCCTCTGTCCCAGAATCCCTATGAACAAGGACCTTCGTCCTCATTCCAAGACATGGACACATCTTTTTATGTACAGCCATCCAATTGGCCTCAGCCAAGCATTCCTGCTCAACCTACAAGTGAAAACACAAACTGGGCAGAAGAAGAAGCATCACATTGGGCTCATGTACAAGCATCATCATCAAGAAGGCTAAATCAAATCCTCTCACCAGAAGATCTTGAAGCCCTTCAGCAAAAATACGAAGCTCATCTCCTAGAAGACAGCTCAGATTACTCAGACTCAGTCTGTAGCTACAATGCCTGAGACGGACGAGACCGTTGAGTCCGTATAATTTTCACTGTAGCAAGGTCACTGTTCACTTTTACTGTAGCACTAGGCTAGGGAAAGTACTGTTCACAGTACAGTTACTGTTCATAGTGTGCTAATAATTCCCTCTCGGAAAGTTTCCGGTGCCTTTGTTTGTATCTGGACCCATGAGTTGGTCCATGTGTTTGTCCTTGTGACCTCTTATTGCCTATATAAGGCAAGGAGGGTGTAATGTTTTGGGCAGAGTCCCCTGAAGTAAAGTGAGTGCTTATGAGAAACCTCCCTATGGCTTTCTAAATCTCTCATCTTCTCCAGCCTGGTAGGATCCTTCGAGAAATGCAGCTTGGATAGGTTAGAAACGTTTCCAGGATGAAATTTTTGGGTGTCTCTAGGCTCTGAACTAAAGGGCTGAGTGGTTTTCTGCTAAGAGGCTGTCCCTAAATGGCTTGAACGGGAGTTGTTCGCCCAATGTGGGATGCATACCTGCAGGAAATTTACTCTCCTTCCCTGATTCTAAGTCTAGGTCCATTCATGTTAGATTCTATATAAGACATTGCTATCTTGCATTTAGGCATCTTCCAATATGGTATAGATGTGTTGGTCAAACTTCAAATGTCCACTTCTCATTTGTGATTGTTCCTGTGGATTTTAATGGTTTCTAAAGCAACATTTTATAGTGCATCTTGTTTATTTTTTGTAAGGTTGATGCTTTATGGCTCTCATCTACTTGCTTGTGTACTTCCGAGCTGGTGCCGTAAACATTCTATAGCAAGTCGTTCAAGTGTTTAAGGTATGAGTAGCTCTTTTTATACGGATGGTAAAGGTTAATGCTAGGTACGACCAATGGATAGTTTGGCTTGACAGTTTTCATTATAGTATTATGGACCAGCAGTAAGTTTTGACTCCTTTTCATTCAAAGAAGATAAAATTATCATAAAAATGGATTGAGATATTGTTAAGTTGTTTCTACATGATAATGTAATGTTAGAATATTGCATGCATGATTTTTCTCAAAGCGAATAATCAAGTCTCATCTACCATCACTAGAGTTAATTAAAAGAATGGTGGAAATTCTAGGATACTCTATTTTTCTCAAGAAAAGAGTACTTATTGCATAGCATCTCACGTACCATCCTCATATAAGTGATGCTTTTGCTTGACAATTTGATGCGATCATAAAGAAATATCCTTAATTGTGTATTGAAGTCAGTAAAAATGCATATTTAGTTTCAAATTGATTGCACTGACGCATAGTTTCCTACACTCTAATGATGATGGAGTATCGGATATCATGACGTATACTACCTGTTGCGTGATGACCAACAAGTAGTTGAACATTACGATGGCTTTATGATGATATATTGCCCAACCGCTCATCATACTAGGAGTCTTCTCTGTATCTTTATGATGGCTTTAGCTTGGATATTCTTAGCACGTCAGCTGATTCACGCTTGATGAACGTTGAATCAAACTTTTTTATGATTTTATTTTCTTTCCTTTTTTCGTGTAAAGGCTTGTGAAGCACCCTACAATACTAGTAAATGTAACGGTATTAAAGTCAACTACGATGTGTCATCCAACTCAATATTTTAACGATAAAATTTGACAGGAGCTAGTGGAGAGTGAACGTGTCATGTGTCTACCAATTTAGGATTTTTGGTAACTCAAAAATTAACTTTTGGTAAATTTATTATAGATATACTAACTTAAGGTTTTCCATGGTATTAAACGAAAAATTAAAAATTGACTGGAAGAATTATCCAATCCTTTGTCTTCCTTTTTCATTTTCATAAACTCTCTATACATTTCAAAATAGGCAAATATTAAATCAAATGAAAAGAAATAAAAACTCAAATTAGTTGCAAAAGTTCATGAATTTATATCTTGGTATTGTTAGATGCTACCATTTGATATTCATGCTGTTTTACCAAAACTATTTCCTATAAGAGTTGTTGATCACTTGATTTGCATTGGAAATATGTGAAGGAAAAGGACTTTCCATTTGGTGAGAAAGCACCCATGATCACCCAACCTTTCTTAACGTTCTAAATTAGATCTGACTTATGCTGCAAAATGGTGGGCTTAGCATTTCCATCAAGGGGTTGAAGACTCTGTATGCACAACCACACAAAAGATGGCATGGCATTTCTCCAAACTCTAAACAGAAAAATGACGAGGACTCTCTCTCTCTCTCTCTCTCTCATATAAACCCACCTGTCACTTTCACACCGACGGTATATTTTGGATTGCCGATGTTCTCTTTAGGGATCACCTGAGTAGTTTGACCTTTTTCCATTATTGGTGGACTAAATTGTCCTGAGTTCAGTGAGCCAAAGTTAGAGGAAACCCCATATGAAATGCAGTATTCTTTCCACTTTTGACACCAAAAAGAAAATATGTCATAGAGCTCAATCTGGCATCTCTACAGGTCCAGATTACATTGCAGACAAACAACTCAGCACAGGGCGAGCAAACCACTGCCTATCCAATGGCTTGTGGAGATTCAATCACACCATCAGATACAAATGCATATAAAACATCAAATGGTCCAACAACACCACCAATACTAACTGTACGTGTAAACTTTGGATTGCAGGTTCAGGTCGTGTCCCCACCACTGGTGAATACCATGCGCCCTCTTGAACTCCGGCGATGGATTTAAATTGATTGATAGATTTGCGGAGGGGATTAGGTGCAAAGGCTCTGCCTCCTTCCCCATCGCGCTCATGAACAGCGATCCAATAGAGTGCTGAGTAGCTAACTTCTCGATAGCTCCTGCTCCAATCTCTTTCATCTTGTTTCGGTGCTCAAAATAGCCAATGTACTCTGAACAAACGTGATCAGCTGCATTGACATACAGTTGAGGGACCCAAGCAGATAAAGCAGCAAAAGAATCGCCAGATTGATTCCTGAGATGCGGAGCCTTCATGGCTAACGTGAGCCCAGCTGTGATCACGCTGGTGGTGAAGCGAATACCGAGCTTCACTTTAGTATTCTTGATCTTCTCAACCGGGGCAGACACATAAGGCGGATTGAAGAGGAAAGACTCAAGAAAAAATCCCGTTTTCGCCATGTTCTTTCCTGCTAGCAGAGCAATGGCAGACCCCAGGGAGTGGCCAGCTAACCAGACCCTAGACTCGCCAGCAGTTGCAACCATATTTCGTACCGCCTGCATGGCAGTCTCAAAGCGAGATGTGGAGTGGAGCCCATGCTGGATAAAGTGAAGATCCAGCCTAATATCTCGAGAGACCGATTCTTTCTTGGTCATAGTGCCTCGGAAGGCAACCACGAAATGCGGTCCATCTGCTGAGTGGTTACCTGAGGATGATGGAGGCTTATACTCAAAGATGGCACCAAAGATAGAAGAGTCGACATTATCTACAAGTTTGCGCAGCAACTGAAAATTGAAAAATTCCCACCAAGGAGGAGCAAGAGCCTGGGGACCTTCACGTTTCTCCTGGCGGTCCCGCTCTAAGATATAGACACCTTGAACCAAACAAGCAGCAACTGACCTCCGATGATGCACATTATTCCTATGTTAGAAGTTCAAGATATGTTATTTTCGTCAATATGTTTGCTGATAAGAATTGTGGCTAGACTAAGCTAAATGCTCATATCATTGTTTCACGCAAAAAGAAAAAGAAACTCAAGAGCCAAACAGTGGATTTGAGAGAAGTTTAAAATGCCATGTTTTTTAAAAAGCTTCTCATGCAGTCCAAACTTGGTGCAGAACGAAAAGCTGGCACCCACATGCTGCTTCTGTCCAAAAACTACGAACTGGATGTGTCCATGAACCAATAGAGTATTAAATGGCAACTGTGGAGGATGAAGTTACAATATATGGTGCATGCACGGGCAAACCAACACATAGCGATAACACCCTATGACACATAAAGGTCACATATCTAGCAAAGTTCCTCCTTTTCGGTTTAGCATCTAGCAAAACTCTGATGAAGCAACTGGAGATAAGTATCCCTCAGCTTAAATAAATTGCAAAGGGAGACAAGCGCCCATGGCACATTAGGGAAGTTTGTCTGTTAAGAACACAAATCAAATTCAGAAGTAGATTGAACACATTCTTTGTCGGTACTATAAACCTCCTTGAACAGTGCTTAGTTTTGCATGCTAAAAAAGTCCAGTATGACAGTAATTAACCATCACCAAATAATTGAGACAAAGGTGTAGGAAACTTTGGGAATTATGATAAGACATGATGGAAACATAAAAGCTATGACTTGAGCCTTTTGTTCAATGAGTAAAGAGAATCTGAAGGTCTTACCAGTCAACGCAAGTAAGGTGCAAGGGCCCTGAAAGGTTAAAAACTTCCCTCTCAGAGACCATAATCTCACAGGTTCATTTAAGACTTCTTTGTATCCGTGAAAGCTGCTCAAAATTGAAAATTCCATGTGGCAGTTAGTAAACAACAATGGCTAGTGTCATGTGCATAACAGCAGACTCCCTTCACTGTAATTAAATCTATGTACTATGAGGATCAACTGTGTATCTTTCTTAGCACATGTAACTCTTTTAAGCTGCCTCATGAAGTTTTCAGTTCCACACAATTGTTATGCATTGGGAACCTTCTTTTTCTCCACTAATCATGTAAAGTTCAGGGAGAAAAGTAATACGCTGAGACACTAATAATTTGGACTGTTGAATTATGAGCTTATATGTCAACATGTCCAGACCAGTAGATCCAGTCACTGAAAGAGCAACTACAAAGAGGTCTGGGAGGGAGTTGAGCTGGCCCAAATGATTCTGAATAATCTTCCCTCTTCAGCTAATGCCTTAATCTACATCTTATCAACTTCCACTTACCCCAAAAGATCAAGCAGTTTATTATGCAACAAAAATCCGAAAAGACATTAAGGAAAATATTTCTTTCTGCAACTTCTAAGTTGTAACAAAATGGTCAAACAGATAAACAAATAGGAAAAGGAAAAAAAGTGGAAGTTTGATTATAGAAAAGATCATTGCCATCCCCAAGCTCTAATTCTTCACAAATAAAATTCAAATTACTCCAGGGAGAGAGCTTACACTGGATTGCTCCTAATGACAATCAATTCATTCCAAACAATCTCACAATCGATATGCACATGGCAATGTAACAATAGATAGAATTCAATTAAATGGAAAGAAACGGGTCATGAGAGGAGGAACGGCTAAGCTTGATTTTTTCTAACTTGGCTTAAGTTGATACAGATTTTTTATTAGACATATCTGCCCCCTTTTCCCAGATTTCTGGGTCACAGGTCAAACTGGAGTTTGTTTAGCAATGAACATGTGTCCCAAGATAGTCCCATTTTTAAACATGGGAAATGAGGTTTTGAACATTGTTCTCGTCTTTTGTACCTTGTAATATAGTGATAGCCAAGCAAGTAGCAAGACATCTGAATAAAAAAGGGCAGAATAGGATAAACAAAGTGTGATGACATCCAAATTCAAAACAAATCCAGCATACCATATCTTTTTCCATCAAAAGTAATGCACATCTCTTCGTTGGATTATACGAACTTTTTTTTACTTTGAAATTCAACACACAGCGTGCTTCTTATTGTTTTCTTATTGTTGCCACATTAAACAAGCATGACGTGCATCTTTACCAAAAAAAAACAAGCATGACGTGCACCAGAAAATGCACATAGACAGACCTGGAAAAAGGTACATGTGCGCACTCAAACAGGAACGCAAGCACACGAATACTGTCGAAGCCATATCGCGTGCGCTGAAAACTGATGAATTTGAGCAAAATTACCCTACTGCAGCCTACTAATAGAACTGCCTCATCTCAAAAGGGGCATTAACATACGCAAAACCTGACCTATTCACAATGATTCAATGGAAACCCCCTAAAAGATTAACAAGTTTCTGCACAACCACTCCACTATCAGCCACAGAGATAGAGAGAAATTCCACAACCCTAGTGACATATGCAAAGCCCACAAAGAAAAAGGAGTAACCGAACCTCGTCCATTGCAATTACTTAACACCCACGACGCGAACCATCACACCCGCAATGCCATTTCGGCAAAGTTCGCTCCTTTTCACTTTCTGACCTCAAAAATCGATCATCACGAATCGGAAATTCAACGTCCCCAAGGCAAAATCACAACCCCAACGCGTAAACAGAGAGAAAGGTTTCGCGGATACAAATGCAACCCAAAATCAGAAAAAACCCAAGAAAGCATACCTCGAAGAGCCACGCCGAGAACGGATCTGATGAGGCGCGAGAAAGGGTGAAGAGGGTAGAAGATCCAGAACTCGGATTCGCTCGCACGTCACGTCAAACTTCGGTCTTTATCAGGTCTTCCCTCGCAGGTGTTGCAGGGATGAGAAAAACGCTGTCGTTTGGCGTGTTCCCGTTGGCAGCCGTCGAATGCAACGGCCCCAAGCGGGGGCCGAAACACGTTGTATTGCTTACGGGGAAGGGTTTGAAGTTAAAGCGACATCTTTTCCTTGTCTAACATATAAGATTAGTTTGAGGCATTTTGGTAAACTCTGAATGAGACAGGAATAGACAATTTGCTTGTCTTTGCATTTCCAAATCATGAAAAGATGCTCATTGGCTTTTGAATTAGTCTTTTTCGTTCGATACAAATTACAAAGACGGGTCTTGCCCGCTTTTCTTGTTACTTTTTCCCCTACTTCTTTCTCCCGTCATTTTCTAGATTGGATTAGAGTCGATATTGGTTGGTTATTTTATGGTTTATGCAAGTATCCAATTACAATTGCCTCACCTACTAATGGATTTAATAATAATTGAACATTTCAGTCTTTCGGACGATACAGATTAATGTATCATTGCACACATTACAGACAGGAAGGGATTCAGTGTGGGAAAAAAAAAAAAAAATCGTCTTCAGCGCCAGACCAACAGCCGTGCGGATCAGGTGTTCATTCTTCGACATGTGTGATTGGCCACAATGACAAGTAGAGCCGATCCCCCTATTAAATTACTCGAGCGAAAAGAGAAGCTTTACTTAGACCAAGCCACCGCGTCGATTTCGGTTTGAGCACTCCTGTACAACTCGAGTCTCTTCGCAAGGGCAGAACGTCGTTCCATGACTGCCGGATCCTCATTCAATAACGATGAAAGACGCTTTTGCTGCAGAGAATTTTTAGATTCAGTACAATAATGACTTGATGGAAAAGAATATCAGGAGAAATGGTTCCGTTCTCACCTCCATTGCACCAAGTTCAGTGAAGAAACGGTCGAGGAGGCATCGTTTGGCTTCCCTTACTTGACAGTGCACAATCGATTTAGGAATGGAGTGGCGCAGGGTTGCACAGACCATATTGACGTAAGACAGAACTGTCGATCCTGTTTTTTACATTTCGTGAAAAGGAACTTCAACAATCAGTACAAAGGTAACATATTATTCTTAGACCGATCGTCGTAGTTTCATCATGAGAATGGATTGACAAAGAGGAATTCCACATATCTCACCTATCCTCCTGAGATACGCATCGTTGTATCTGTCGAATAGTGAATGCGTTGGGTTGCCACCCTTCTCGACATCTTGAGGGAGCTTCCGGAAAAAGTCAACAGTTAGGTAACTACATTCCATGTCGACCAGCTTAAGCGTTGCTTTCTTGCTCTCGTCCCTCATTCTCTCAAGCGAATCACAAGCTGCGTTTGTGACTTCCACTCTGAGACCAGGATACTGCTTTAGCTCCTGAAGTAGAGGAAAATATATATAGTGTTAGCCATACTGCCTGTATATGGGCAGGTGACTTCCACTCTGGTCTTGATATATGTTAAAGGTTTATGTGATGCTTACTAATTAAAGAGAAGTGACAATAGAAATTAAAATTGTGCTTTAAAAAAGCAAGAATTGAGAATGAAATTATTAATCTTCTATAACAACAAGATGCTCAAAATGCAAATTAAATTCGGTGTGTAGAGACCAGTAAGTATGCACCAGAAATTATTAAAACAACCAGGGAATCTAATTGGGAAAGCGAACACCATCCAACATCAAAAGCAATTCTCCAGAAGTTGCTTCATAAGCCCAATTCTATTATTTCCCTTCTTAAGGTTGAAAATTGAAGGTTTTGCTTCAAAACAATAGAGGCATAGATGCTCCTAATATTCAAGATGCTCAAGACCCACTTGATTTACGATTGTTTCCATTAAGAACGTAGAAAACAGGGCAGTGGATTCTATGATAATTGCGGACCCCTCAGAAGGAATACCTGATGAAGTAATTAAGTTCATTATTATCAGGTTTGCACAAAATGAAACACTATCTCTATCCCTTGATATTAATAAGGTATCAAAATTCCATAATGCTTTGTCGTTCTCAACTTTAGCAAAGCTCTCTTTATCCTCAGGCGTCTTAGTGACCCAAGTCCCAAAAGGGTTAAAGAGTCCAAAATGTGATACTGGAGTTTAAGATCCATCCCCAGTTATTGGCAAGTATTCTCTAGCCCATGTGTCTGGCTCTGGTCAAATTATATGGTGTTTCAAATATTCACAATAGGCATTCAACAACGGAATGTGTGAGAACATGCTGTATCTGTATTGAGAACCCAGAAAGGGGCAACAGTGCTTTATATAAGCTTTGTGCACTAGGTGCTTCAGTAGAAACTTGAAAGAAATATAGCTCAGTAGAAAATGTACCAGTGTTTCACTAATAGCCTTGTGCACTAGGTCCTTCAGTAGAGAATGAACCTGAAGAGAAGCAAAAACATGGGTGACCATATTCAGTGTTTTATGCTTCAGCCAAAAATATTCAGTGTCCATAGCAAACACTGCTACACACTCATAAGCACCTCCAGTATAACACAATATAATAGGCAAATAATGAAATAAAGCTTCATATTTTGTTTTGTGAAACTATAAAACATATTGTAAATTACTCAGTAATTCCAAAAAGTGACACAGAATCATGTGGAGTATCTGTTACTCTGAAAATTCAAACCAAGTTTCTGATTCACCATCATAAAACCATGTCTAAGATAATTCTGATGAACAATAAACCACATCAAGTTTTGCACTCAACGGTTCTTCACATTTTGATCACAAGACAAACTGACAAGACTACCGTATGCATTTCAATACCAATTATTTTATGTAAGCTTCTAGGTGTTAAAGCATACCGCATCAACAGCAGCCTCAGCAGGACCTCTGATAGTTATTAAAGAAGACTCGATCAGACGGCGATATCCTTGTTCAGGAGCTATTAAATGAGGTTGGTATCCATCAGCTTCTGTAATGAGCTTCTTTATATTTTCCATGGAAAGTTGTTTGTCAAATTGCAGCCTCTTAAGAGCAGCAGGGAGCTGATTATCAAAAACATTGTAAATCTTATCACCTCCAGAGCGCCTGCACAAGAAAATAACATCATCTTTCACTTTCATTATTACAGATATGCATAAGGAGAAGGTGGTTAGGCCAAGAAGAATAAACTATGATACATACACGCCATCTAGATGCTCCTTGTAAATTTGATCAAAAAGACGACATATCTCCATAATTGAATATAACTTTCCCTGCATTATAGTGAGATCTTCATCAGTAATACTTCTTGCAGCATATGAACTTGAGGTGTATAGTCATGCTATTGGCATTCCCTGCCTAAGTGAAAATTCCAACCCGCGAATAGTGTAAAGCTAGCAATGGGATAGTTAGTCTTCATAAAAAGAACCAGTAGAATGCAACTGATAAACTAATCTAGCATGGGAAATAAATAAGATACATACTCCTGCATCTGAAGCTATAGGCTTGCCAAGACGATTCAACTCAGTCTCAAGCTCAAGAATTGTTTTGTTAATAAGGGACTGGATGCCCGGTATTTTGGTCTTGATCACATTCTCCAATTGCTGCAATGAACATGACAGAATTAGCAGATGAAGTTGAATAAATGGTTGCACAAAGAAATGATTATGATTTTCCAACCTTCGAAAGCATTTTTGCTAAATGCTCAGAACCCATTCTGTGTGCAAGATGCTTGTATTCAGGAGTACCAGAGAAATATTCTCGCTCTCTGCGGCGAGCAGCCATCATGTCGACATTCTTGTTAATATCAGCTTGGGACCGGTTTACTACCCCAATCCAAGGAAACTTAAGTCGATATGCTTTCCCTTCTAATATCTAAGAAGCCAAAGTACATCAACATCGGTAGTTAGAATGCATCAAAAGGAGGTGCTTATAATTGCAAAAAGAGCACCTAAAATATAAGCCAACATAATAGAGATCTTAAAGCATCAGGACAGTTATGGTTTTTCAACTTACTGCACTCAGATCATCATTATGTTGATTAAATGAAAACTAAATGCAGAGAACACCAAAATATTCCCCATTAAGAGTAATTAATAGAAATCAGTATTTTTCTATAGAAAATATACTATTCAACTTACATCCACAGCATCTGTTCCCTTATCCATTAGATCAATCTTTGTCAAGACTCCAAATGTCCTCTCCCCTAAAAAAATCATCGGAGCAACTTAGTTACTAGAGAGAAAAAAAAAATGCATGGAGATGTAGATAGAATGCTGCAAAGACGGACTTTCATATTTGCACATCCCTGCGAGAGTTACATTGTAGGAGATCTAACGGGAAAACAGGTAACAAGTCCAAGGACCATACACAAACATGAAAATTCAATCATGGAGAGAAGGAAAATTGCGCAGGGAAAGAATAAAATAGAAATTTTACCTGTAGGATCTACTTCACGAGAGATCTTAATTGCATCAGATGTAGCAAGATCTTGATTTGCAGGTGAAATGGCAAGAATTATACAGTTAGGCTGCATAAAGAATCAAGAACTAATAAATTATTTGTTGTCTTCTTTGGATAGTTCCCAAGATAGTCATCGTGATGCCAAATAGTATGCCTATTTAAGGAGACAATAATTTAAAATTTCAATCATAAAAATCATGAGGGAACAAACTGTTCGCTTATGATCAAAAATCATAAGTATGCTATAACTTCAATAAAGTACAAATCTAAACATTATGAAGCTGAGAGGCCAAAGTATTTCTTTCAAATACCAAGAGGCCCTTTTAACACTAAACCAAAGTGAACTCTGAACAGGTGCTGCAAAATCTAAGCATTTGGATGCCTCTCCGAATGACAGAAAACAAGTGCTGCAGAAGGCTGCATAAAACTTTCAAACAACAAACTTCACCCTTATGCTATCCATGAGAGGTTATGCAGGATAAATGAAATCAAAATAAAAAATAAAAAATAAAAATACTTCTGTTCTTTCTCATGGACCCAAAAACAATTCTTATAGTTGATAGCCAGAAGTGTCTTCCAAGCATTTGCTCAAAATTCACCAGCTTATAAGATCAACAATCAGTTGTATGGATGAGAATCCTTATGTTTAGCTAACCTGTGAAACCTTCTAGTAATAAAAAAGCATATTGCAAAGTAAATAACAGATAAAGTATGATGCACAATACCTTCTCAATGTATGAGCGGACCATGTTCTCAATTTCTTGTACAATGCTGTCCGGTTGGCCCTCTTATTTTCCAAAGACATCAATTGGAAGAGACCAGTTAGTTTATGATGAAAACAGTGTAAGCTATTTATGTTGGCATAAATGAATCAAAGTATATGCAGCAGAACAAAAGATGGTGTATGGTTTCTAATATCAGTTCACAGATGAAATTCAGCACAAGAACTGCGATGACCAAATGGACTTGTTGTATTCTTACAGGAACCAAACTTTTCGACTCTAGGGACCATCAAGTTATGGAGAAATCTCAATTCAACTAGCAAAAGGAAAAGAAATTTGCAGCTGAGATAAGATGTGACTTACCAACGGCAACCTTTGTGAGCCCAGGAAGATCAATCAAAGTCAAGTTGACAACTGCCAAAGATAAATGATGCAATAAGCACTACAAACTGATCATGAAAATAAAGGCTATAAAACAACAAGACCTGATTTGAGTACAAGAAGTTGTAAGAGATATGTCATAGCAATTGGACAGAAGTAAAACAAGTTGTTACAATATAATGTCGTAGAACAATAAAAACACAACCTATAATTAGGTGTTTGGCCAAGGAAAGACATACCATTAGGTGAATATATACTAAGATGGATTGGAACACTTGAAATTTGCTTTGAGCGACCAGTCTCTCGATCAGTTTCATCTGCGATCTCCTTTCTCACAGCAGCTGCATAATTTCAATTGACATTGGCATGTAAGCATCTAGAAACAATTTTCTCCACCCAAATGAATCTCTCGTTTTGTGTGAGTGCGTGTGTGCATGTATGCATGTGCACATGTGTAGAAGTACCAACATTGGGGTAAAAAATGTGTGGAAGTACTATGTCTACATGCCTCAATTTGTATCCGCAATTCATGATTATGACACTACTCATGCAAATAGCCAGAAATATAAGCCGGGCTGAGCTCACAGACTGGTGCAATCAGAAGCATGATGCTGTGTATAATAACGCTCTGGGAAACTGGCATTCTGTAGATTCTAATATCCCCACAACCAAGTGAGTCAAGTGCAGTGCATGAGAAATGAAGTCTGTATGAGCAGTAAAATCCAACCAAATGCATATGGTTAATGAACTTGAAATTTATCATGAAGAACTCACAGAAATCAGTGAATCTCTTTCGGGGAAGGTGAAGGAATTCCGCATATTCTCTGCTTCCTTCTTCAATCTTGTGAAGCTGCAGGACAAGAGGACGTCTAGTAACAATACCTGCACAAATCATTCACGCATCACTTCCCAAATTATGGTCTTACGAAGAAGTAAATACCAAAGGTAAGAAGAAGAAGCTGAGGTGCCATTGATTACCAGAGCCACGAGGTAAGAAATCCTTGCCGACGACACTCTCCAGCACCGATGACTTCCCCGAACTCTGCACGACATCACAAAGCGAATCAGAGCAGATGCAAAATGCTGGAATTTGGGAAAGAAGATTGCTTTATCATCAAATTTATGTCCTTTAAGCCTCTAACAACGTCGCAAGGGGGAAATACGTATCGGGTAGTATAGTATAGCGCCTAGTTCCTACTCCGGACAAGAAGAAATCTCGACTAAAAACTCCAACTTCATCGGACGTCATTTTCTACAGTCCTAGCCAGCACTCGACAGCAGCGACCAAAAACACACGAGACACGCGGACGAGGAATCATTAAACTCGAGCGACAGATCGCCCATGAAACGACTGAGAAACCAGCTCTTCACACATCAAATTGAAGCTAAAGTCAAGCCCCCATACGAAACAGCGTTCGCGCGAATTCAAACGCATACAAAAAAGCAGAAGTGAACGGCTCGACAGAAGAAGCCCCGCGACAGGAGCGAGCGATTCGCGCGACGAACAAGGGCGAGGAAACATCGCCAGATCGCCAGACCACAAGCAAACGAAATCGCCAGCGTAAGGGAAACGCGGCTCAACCGGATGAGCCACGAGCTGAAACGAAGCTCGTCACCCAACGGCAGCGAGAGAAACAGAGAGAGAGAGAGAGAGATCCGGAGGGGGGACCTGGCCGCCGACGACGGCGATGGTGGGGAGGGAGTCCCAGAGGGTGGGGAGGGCGCTGGTGTCGCCGTGGTCGCCGAGGGCGGTGCAGGCCCTCTGTATCTTGTTCACCAGCGAGATAAGGTTCTCCATCCCCTCCTCCTCCTCCTCTCGGTGCTCGACGGGCCGGATCCGGATCCGGCGGCGGCAATGGCGTCCGGGAGGGGGTCGAGATCGGCCTGGATCCGCGCGACCGCGCTCCGCCGGCGACACCGAGCAGTTCTAGTGAGAGAGAGAGAAGAGAGAGAAAGAGCTTCGCGTTTTTTGAGTTTGAAAGTGTAGATGAGAAGCTGAGGGGAGTAGTAGTAAGTGGAAAGGCTCGATTTTGAAGTTGAAAATTCGGACGGAGATGAAAAGAGACTTCGGAACGACTTGTAAAGCGGGTCAAGTCCGGTCTTTTTATAGGGGGAACTGAACCACGAGTTTCTCGGCACTTCTTTAGTTCTTACACCTCGCTTTGTAAACTCCGTTAAAAGTCTTGACACTCGAATGCAACATACTAATCATAGGTTCTACTACAAATGGAGACAATATAGACATCTACTACTTTTTTGAGTCAGATGGTAGTAGACCCGTCTACCGTCTATCAGATCAAAAATAATTTGACCCGAATTTATCCATTCTTGACATATTTCCATACAATACGAATTCAGTGATTCGTACTCAATCCAACCCGTATTAGTAAATTGTTTTCGTATTTTAACTCAATGTGGACAATCCATACCTAAAGTGAGGCGAGAGCTTGAAATGAGCGAGCACAAGCAAGAGTGTAGAGATAATCATTCAGATGGATTAGATATGTGTAAAGTATGAACTAATGATTTAACACTCAAACTATTTTGAGTTTTATCATTCTAAATTCATTTATGACCTACTTATGAAAAAAATCAACTCTTATAATAACTCAGTTAATCAAATATGGGTTAAAAGATGGGTCAAAATGGTAGACAATATTATAGTTGTTGAATTTTTACCCGAAATCTTTTTTTTCACTTAAATTGAAATTAATCGGAAGTCTTACTTTTATTTTTCAATCTAATCGTTCTATTAAAATGGACGAGACTGCCAATAACTCATATGAGGTCAAACCTGATTATAAAGATATGATGGCATTGGTCGAAATTGGCTTGATGAAAAAGAAAATTGAAAACTAGAAAGCATAGACATATACATAGAGAGGGGGTCGAGCGGAGATTAGTTTTGACATCTGTTCCGCGATTGAGGGGTTGCTAGACATCAACGAAAGAAAGATGAAGCGTACTTGTTGATGGCTAGGTCGATGGCGGATTGAAAGGATCGCAATTAGGTTACTCTGGTCAAGAAAAATAGTTTTTACTTATCAACAGTGTTATGAGACGTAAGAAAATGCAAAGTTCAAGAGGGCAAAATGCAATCGATGTGCAATGGCTCAAAGCTGCCAGCAGGGTAAAATCATTCTATCCCCAAAAAAAATACAAAAGACGATTCAAAAAGACTTAATTAAACTGAAAAAGAAAAAGAAATAAAGCTGTGACGATGTTGAACAACGGCTAAAAACAGCACAGCGGCTCCGGAGACTTTAAGAGACTTCATGTTGGCCGGCTCTGTTTGGAGCCGCTTCGCGGTTGTATTGTATGCATGTGAAGCGCAATCTGGCGAGCATTCACACGTCGTGAAGATACAACAACAACTGCAGAAGTCGCTGTCTACCGGACTGATGCGGTGCGTTCGGGCATGGAGTTTGGAGGTTCTTTCTTCATCGAATTCTCCAATCCGCACTGCGTGTTCTTGGACTAGCCTTGCACTCGAGAATCGAATGTGTGATGTAAAAGTCGCTTATCGCGCCGAGCTCGCTTTATGCATCCCATTCTTTGTCCTTTTAGAATACCGTTGCTTTCGCCAAAAATAATTTCCCAGAAAAATGATAATATTTTCGGTGTCCGGTTAAAACCTGAAATTTAATTGGAAAATATTTTCCATTATTTGGTATATAAAATCTAATGTGATTTGATTTTTCTAAATAAACATGTACCATTCGGGTACAATGCACTAGTGGCTTGCGCTTGGATAGCCCGGAAACACAGCAATAAAGTCTCGAACCTGGCCTTGATAGACCCTAATTAAGGTGTTGGGGATCGAGGCACAGGCACCTTGGTCTTGAGCTTGGCCTTGATGGACCTAAGTGCAAACATAATGTCTAAGGGTTGGCCTCGATAGACTTGGACACAACCTTTGTAGACCAAGCCCCCGATGTTGGGGATTTGACCTTCGGTATCAAGATCCTACACTCAGTCTTTGTGGACTCGGGCCCAGGTGCCAAGGCATTAGGCACATGCATCGAGACCTTCGGTCTACCTTGATAGACCTAAGCACGAGTGCAAGCATAGGCACGAAGGTCTCGAGCCCAAGTATCAGCAGCCTAGTCTTGGATACCAAGGACCTGAGAACCAACATTGGATTTCCATATCCAAGTGTAGAGTTTCAAGTTTAAATGTTGATACCTAATCATATTTTGAAAAATGATGTCTAAGATTTCTAATTTTTAAAAGAGATGATCATTTTTGTTAATTTTTGTTAACTAAATCTCAGGTTTTTTTTTTTAAAATCATTTTATGCCAACTCAATTTCATAAACAAACTCAACGTTGCAAAATGACTTATTTCCCTAAATTATCATTTGTCCACGGCAACAATTTATACCTAAAAATTATTATGAATGATGAAAATATTTTTTATTAATTTATCTTTATAAGTAATAAATTTATTAATTTTAAGAATATATTTTTCAAATAATTTTTAAAATCATTCTTTTCTTATCCTATTGAAATAAAGGGATTGATATGATAAGTATGATGGATGATTTCTATGTCATTGGACTTGAATTTAACCAGAAGAAGAAGAAAAGAACTACCAAGATGACGAATATTTTTAACGTGTGATTTCAAACTTCGTACTCTGCGATTAGGATTAACACGCGATCGCGAAGAAAAAGTTTGATAAATCCGCCACTCTGCTGCTTAGTCAAATCCATGCGTCTCTTCACCCCCAACGGCACACGAATGACGCAGAATCTGTGGGTTGTAAAGTAGAAAGAAAAAGGAGAGAGGGAAGGAAAAAAAATAAATAATTGAAGCCCTTTGGAATGATTATGGTGAGGAGAGAACTGCACTGTTGTCTTTCCACTTCGCCCTTTCTCCCTCCTCCTCCTCCAATCAGGAGAGAACCGTTGCGAAGTTCGAACGCGTGGAATTTCAAAAATTCAAACGAGACATCATCTGACTACGGATGAAGGCATTACCGACCAATTGGAGCGGAGGGGGTCATTCATCATCATCGATATCTCCGAAACGACAGCTTCGTGGACATCCCAGGAAAAGACTTTCGGACAGCCATGCCGTCGAGCTCTCGTGCGTCTCCCAAGCGTCGGAAATGGGTAATAAAGTCAACGGAGTGCCCATCCGGGGCAAACCCTTTCGTCCGCACGCGTTGACTCGGCTGAGCTGTAAGGAACGAGGCATGGCAAATCGATTCGTCCGGCTATTCCGATGCGAAAGGCAAGTCCCAATCTGGGATTGCGACGTTCTTGTTTTCCCCTATTTCCAACTTGAGTCAACGAATCATAGAGTACCAGTCCCGCATATGACAAGGGAGGGGTCGCATTCATGGTAGAGGTCACGACCACGAGGGTAGTACCAAAAGCAACCTGAACGACACGATGAAGGGCAAATTCAATCCGCCATTCCTATCATTCGATATCTTATCGCCAGCACATTCTGACCATTTGGAGATGATGTTAACATCTGTTTGTTTAATCATTCCAATTAAGGCGAAAGATTTGGCCCGATGCCTTACGAGTCTGTACAAACAATACCCATCGATGCCATCTCACTCATCACGCGTCATCACTTGACAATCGTAAAAAGCATGTCACGATGACAAAATCCTTTTAGCAAATGCATGTCAGCGGGTTGATCACAATGAACACATGATAGAGGAGATTTTCCCTCCATTCCTAGTATTCGATATCTTATACCTGACATATTCTGACCATTTGGGGATGATGCAAACATCTCTTTGTTTAATCATTACAATTAAGGGCGAAAGATTTCCCCCGTTGCTTTATGGGGTCGTATAAACAACAACCATCAAGGTCGTCCTCTCAGTCATCACACGACATCACTTGGCAATCGTAAAAAGCATGTCCCGATGACAAAAAGCTGTTAGCAAATGCCATTTGATCAAAATGAACACATGACAGAGGAAATTTTCCTTCGTAGCGTAATCGCTAGGAGATTCTTATTGCATGCCGTATCAGGAATTATACATCAAGTCACCAACATGACATAACAGGTTAAGGAGACGCTTCAAGCTAGAGCAACTGACTATCTCAAGGGCTTATTCCGAGCATTTTCATCTTCTTTTTTCTTTTTTTTTTCCTCTAGCCTAATTTTGTGCCCATTCTAAGACTCGATAATTGGTGACCTTTTTGTACACTGAAGACTAAATTCAGCAATACCTAATACGAGAATGCCAAAATCCTCAGCTATCAGTCAGTTGAGTTGGGGGATCCATAGCCATAAGGGTTCTTGCTGGCCCAGTTCCATTGATCTCGGCACATCTCCTCAATGCCATATTTGGCCCTACAACGACAGTCAAACCAATGTATGAGATAAGGAGTGTAATAATTAATTATCTTTCACAGAAATCTAATTGCTGGGCTTCGTTTTTCACAGTTCCAGAGACTTCTTTCACAGATATTTGAAAATTTATCTCAAAGTAAAGATTGAAAAGCCATTTCAATTAACAGGATAGCTAGAATGACAGTCAAGCAGCAGATGCAATTCATTCAATTGGCACTAGAGCAGACATAATGCTTCCTAAAAGTAAGTAAAATCATAGGTCACCAAATACATTCATAAAACCAACAGGAATCCCTGGATGGCATTCTTTTCCAGAGTCAGACTCAAGGAGGCATAGAGCATAATTCAAGCCAGCCCATTTCCCTCTTGATTGTGGTATTCACAAGTAGAGGTCGACATTAGTAACACTAACCTATAAGCTATGCATAGCAATATTAACTCACAAACTCTTTCATGCAGCTATCATATGGCCCAATTACTTACTTCCAGTTCAATTCGAGTTCAGCCTTTTCTGTTGATGCATATACAATTTCAGCATCACCTGGTCGGCGCCCAGCCATAACAAGTGGAATTTTCTGGAAAAGGAGAAAGGAGAAAACATCAATGCGATAAACAAGTCGATGGAGAAATCAAGTCATCTCAAAAGGAATTGCTGAACAAGGAAGACATGATGAAGGTGGAAACCGAGAAGGGATCAGGCTCACAATCAGCTTGGATGATTGAGAGTGTTATCAAATATGATGATGTAAATACATATAAATTTGTATGGGTTCTGCTGCATCTCCCAATCGACTGAAACATACCTTTCCAGATGCCTTCTCAAATGCAGCAACCATCTCCAAGACTGAAGTTCCCTTCCCTGTTCCCAGATTATACACCTCACACCCTGACAACCAAATATGACCAGGAGAAAAGATTAACGAATTGACCTTTCAAGTCAAAGCACAGAATCTAAAAAGAATCAAATTAACGTGTGGATAGATTGTGTGGTGAAACGTTCTCGCACCTCCTATTTAGGGCACTTACATGAAATGTTCTGGTTGTGAAAAAACTTCATATTCAAATAAAAATCCTTGCAAATCATGTCATAATTTGTCTTATGCACGGTTTTGAATCTAATTTGTGTGGAGGGACGTTAAGTAACGCCCTATTTGTGGAGGTGACAAAGGATAGTCACAACCATGCAGACACATCACAATCAAATTTCGAGTGGCCAGCCACTGAATAGAAGCGGTACTTCAAATATAAAAAAAGTACAAGTTCTCATACCTATGCCGGGTTCTTCAAGCTTTTGTAATGCAGCAATGTGTCCATCGGCTAGATCAACAACATGGATGTAATCACGAACCTGAGAAGACACACCCAGACTTGGAATCAGTATGTAGAATAGATGATGCATCAAGAATAAAATTTTTGCTTGTTACTTTCTGCAGATGACATGAGCAAACTCAAATAACAATAAACAATTAAATCAGGAAGACTCTGCATCAAAAACTTGAGCACAGCAAAGATCAGTTGTGTACATCTGTTCACTTATATAAATGAGATTGACTCCTATCATTAATGAGGTGCATGAACAAGTTATACAACTCATTATAGACCTCATAAGTCATACTAACCCAAGGGACAAAACCATGGCATGAAAAGACTGCATTAGAGTAATTAAGAACAGCTAATACCATACCCCAGTACCATCCTTCGTTGAATAGTCTGTTCCATAAACTGTCAAAGCAGGTCGTCTTCCGACAGCAACTTGCTGCACAAATGGCATTAGATTGTTTGGGATCCCCCTGGGATCCTCACCAATGGAGCCACTAGGATGTGCACCAACTGGATTGAAGTATCTCAACAACATTATCTTCCATTCAGAATCTGCCCGGTAAACATCACGGCATATTTCTTCAATGAAAAGCTGGAAGAAAGGCAATCACGCATGTTTTAGATGTACCAGAAATCAGGCAACCAAAAAAGAAGTTGGAATAATTCCCCAATAGTAAAGAAACCATACTTCTTTGTCCATTTTCATGTCTGTAAGGGACACGGCATACATCTTCCATTGAGGGTCGTTGAATTTTATTTTATAAATATTAGTTAAGTAACTAGGCTTTTTGGGTGTCGCTTATACTCTATAACTAGAGCCATCAATACACTCTTTCATCATGCGATTTAGTAAAATTGTAGCCTCTGAGTATCTCTCTCCTCTCTTTTAAAGATTCTAAAATACTTATACAGTATCAAAGCTCCCAAGAAAGAGGGACTCCAGTCAAAACCTAGCTTTATCTTTCTTCTTGATGTCAGTCTTAAAAAAAAAATAATAATAATAATAAAGCACCCTCATTCCAGCTATTATCTTTTCTACTTTGGCACTAAGACCACTAGCATTCGTCATTCCAAATCTTCTTTTTTGTCCACTGGTCTTCATCCTCCAGAGCAGCCACAACCGGATATCTTCAAGAGCAGCATTGTCGTCCTTTGCAGTCTCAGATCTGCTCCGGCTGTCTCGGAAGGCAATTCCATTTCGTGAGCCACTCGTCTCCCCATCGTCAGAGGCAACTGTCACCATTCACTGTGGTGTAATCAATCCTGTCACCAGCATCCTAGTGCTAGTGAAGCCTACCACAAGTCAAGCCACTCTGCTCTCTAGCTTCATTCCACTCCGCATCCTTCTCAATTGTGGTAATTGGTTCTGCTTCTCCGTCAAAATCAAGCTACTATCCTTACTACTTTGCTGGTCTTGGTCTTAATTTTCTTTTTCTTGTTTTCTATTCTTCTCAAACCCCAAAGAAGGAAAAAAAAAAAAAAACACTTTTAAGGGGCCTCTTAGTGCTCCAATCTGCAGCACCTCGACTTCAGAAACTTCCTATAATTCTGGTCCTCTAAAATCTCAACAAGCCTACTATGGAGTCTGGCATACCTTCATCGAGCTATTAAAGTCGAGCACCATAGGGTGATGTAATTCTGTTTGCCATAATTCATGGAGTCATGTTCTCACGCGATTTTATCTTTGTCGTCCATGAAAAGAAGGGTGTCAACTTTCCGGACTTGATTTGTCTTCTCAGCGCTTTTGTCAAATCCAGAGTTGACATGAATTACATTCAATTTGTCGTGTAAGGTCCAACTTCCACAATTATCTCAACTTTGATATCCACATCATTATTTAGTGTGAGGTTCAACTTACATGGCACTTAGGTCACATCCTATCAACTGCAAGCTGGATCCTCCAGCTTGAGGAGAGTTTGAAGTACATATAAAATATCCCTCAGGAGTTAATAGGTGATTCTAAATTAGGTAATAGGTTCTTGGGGGTCTCTTATGCTCTCTGTATAAAGTCATCTATGTACTCTTCTATTGAGTCATTTCGTAAGGATATGCCCATCGAGTTTTTTCTATCTCCCTCTCTTTAGAAGATTCTAGAATATTTACGATTTGTTTAAGTTCTTTCCCTATAGTGCAAAAAAAACACCAAAAAAACTTACTAACCCGCTAATTTATCAGTCTTTTTGTTCATGTGCCATTACATAATTGTGCTATTTGTATGAAAGAATATCTTTCACTCACCTTGGTTCGTCCATATGGATTCGTGGCAGAAACAGGGAAGTCCTCTGTACATGGGACCTCCTTTGGCCAACCGTAAACAGTAGCAGATGAGGAAAACACAAGCTGCAATGTTTCACAAAAACCATAATTTGGTTAATTGAAGTGAGAGATCATACAAGCGTGCATCTCTAAACTCACAGATCATGCACTTCGAGTGTGCAGAGATGTGGGTGAGACAGAAAGAAAAAGAAGAGAGCAAAGGAAACTTGCACAATAGCTTAAGATTAAGTGAGGACCGCACATGAAAACCTAATTCAGTACTTCTCTCCACATCACAGCCAGCATACCAATAAATTCTAGCATATCAAATACCCTAGAAGGTAGCACTTCAGTTTGTACGTTAACACGAAATCACTTGCCTCTCGAAAGTTTTCAACCAAAATAACAATAGCCTAACAACCAGATTTCTTGAACCACAGTACAAGATAAGGCATACAACTGAACCCCAAAAAAGGAAAAAAAAAAAAAAAACGATGAAATGACGCATGGTCAAGATAATCGAAGTACCACACCTTCTTACATCCCTGAGCAGCCATGACTTCTAGCAAGGTGATGGTCCCATTGAGGTTATTGTTGAAATAAAGCAGTGGCTTCTGCACACTTTCACCTACCGCTTTCAATCCAGCAAAGTGTATGACAGCATCAAATCTGGACAAAACAGGACCCGACCACAGTCAAAACAAGCAACACTAAGGAGGAGCAAAGAAGGCGCCTTTCCAGTCCTCTATCACTTCAAATCTCCTGAATTACATGAATCAATTGATACGGTTCTACTCTAAGACCCAAATTCGAAGAATAACCTGTGTCGAATTCTAAGGGGCCAATGAGAAATTACATACTACGCGCATGGCATGGAGGTTCCGGAAACGGAACCGAAACGATAAATAATCGCAATGTCATCTACGGTTCATACTTGGTAGAGGAGAACAACTTCTCCAGCGCCGGTTTGTCTCGGAGGTCAACCTGCGGATGAAGAGCAGCCACTAAAGTCAGAAAGCCAATCGCTATCATAAATTCAACAACCGCCGTTCGCATGAAACCACATCAAGGACGAGTTCCCCGTCATAATCAACGATCAAACGACAACGACTCTACCAGTCACACTCACGGCCTCGCGCACGTCCGAACCGCGAAAATTCAAAAAAAATTCCTCGAAAAAATTGCGACGAAAGACCGGAGAGAACACGACGCGGCGGAGCCCAACCGTAACGCTTTTTTTCCCGAACTTAAAAACGGCCGCGCTGGCCGAAACACAGGCACGCACGACGTCGTTTTGCGAAGGAACGGACCTCGCGGAAGGAGAGGTTGCGGCCGCGCTGGCCGGCGAGGTCGCGGACCCGGTCGAGGGCGGCGGGGGAGGAGTTGTCGAGGTTGTCGACGACGACGACGCGGTAGCCGCCGAGGAGGAGCTGGAGCACGGTGTGGCTGCCGATGTAGCCGGCGCCGCCCGTCACGAGCACGCTCTTCGCCATGTGCGCCTAGAGATAGAAAGAGAGAGAGAGAAGGAAGGAAGGAAGGAAGGGCCGAGAACTAGAAGGGTCGAATTTGGCGTGTGGAATTGCAGTTAGCGTTAGCAGTGGAGACGAGACGAGAAGAGGAGGGGGAGAGCGGATTAAATTGAAAGCGAAAACCGTGAGAAAGTAAAAAAGGCGTTTTTCCGCCTAGAGAGAGAGAGAGAGAGAGAGAGAGAGAGCGGGAGAAGATGACGGGTGGCCACGTGGAGGTCGGGCTTTTCTTTGTCGGGGGCGGGAGCTGGTGGGGCCGGGAACGTGACGATTCTCTCTCTCTCTCTCTCTCTCCCCACTTTCGTCTTCTTCTTCCAGCGCCCGCCCAGCGCGGCCGGTCGGTCGGGGTGACCGAACTTTCTCTACTCTTTCCTACTTTAAAAAGGGGCGGTCCAATCGTTGATTTTCGACGTTAGGAAATCTTTGACCGAGGTGGGCGTGGAAATTTACAGACGGATAATGCACTCCTAGACTTTAGTTTAACGCGTAACATGGTCTCCAAATCCTTTAATCTTAGTTGAATATTCAATATGATCTCTAAATTTTAAATTAATTCAATATGATCAATTAGTTTTTGATGCATGTTTAATATAGTTCTTGAACTTATAAAAATGTTTGATATTATCATTCCATTAATTGAACGACAATAAAAACATTAATCTTCTTTAAATACTTCAATGATTAAATTTAATATATATCAAAAGCTTACGAATCACATTTAATAAATTAAAATTTTAAGGACTGCACTGCAAATGAGTTAACATTCAAGAATTGCATCATATAAGTTAAAAATTCATGGGCCATATTACACATTTAGTTAAAGTTTGAGAACCATGTATGTCATTTTCCTTTTATAAACTGGTGTCAATCATAGGCCATTAAAAAGATTGGCACAAGTTTATTCACTTATGTTCACAAAAAAGAATTTATGTCATATTGTATCATGTCTTGTTACCTACACATCTTCCTAATTCATAAATAGTCATGTCATGTATCTCTCCGACATTTGGCAACAAATCCAACTCAATTCGATTTAGGTGAAAGAGGGCATTTATTCACATGTCCTGTCTTCTCTCCGGAGACGAGCAAATCATTCATGTCCTACTTTCTAAACCTTATTTTTCACCCTCGTAATGTTAGCTTATCACGCAACTTTCACCTTCGTGCACGCCATAATTTCCATTTGAACTAGTCGTTCGGTACCTTCATAATTGATACGAGAGACTAGACGTGTTCGCGAGTCAAGCATCTACCTTAAAGTAGGGCTCGGCCGGAGTTTCTGCGCCATGGGGGTTTCGCTCGCTTTTTACCCGGAATCGAACTTTCCTAGAAAGAACGAAAATCGCGGGGGTTCAATTTTCATTTTATTCTCGATCTCAGAGAACTTTAGTTAATCTGCAAATGACGGATTTGGGTTTTTACCCTTTTGGCAGTTGACGCTTCATTGGCGCCTCGAAATTGAACATTTCAGGAGTGACAGAGAAGTGTTTGAACTCAGTTCAAATCCTTTTCAAGAGGAAAAAAGATAAAGGAAAGGTCCCAAAAAGGGGATGCTTTTTTCCTTATTCTGTACACCTTTATTCTCGTGGGGTGGAAAGAGCCAGGACGGAAGAGCAAGCGAGGGTGCCACGGGATTTGTCCCTTGTTTTATATGCAAGAGGGGTTTGTACTTTGGAATTTTGATGGAGTCTTTTTAGCTTTATTGAAAAGGGAGAATGAAGTGCCCTGAAAAAGAAGCAGGGGGAAAGAAATTAAAAAAAAAAAAAAAGAAAAAAACTAAAGCCGTGCACTTTCAGTCTATCACGTAACTGCCCTCCGACGCTATGTTCCCCTTTCTCTCCTTTTGCTTCAAAGTCACCACCACTTTCTTTTTCTTTTATTTTTTGGGCATAAAGTAAGGCTTTTTTTTTGCTTGGATTGGATTCCTCCCCCCGTGGGAGACGTCGTCGTTTCCTCACCTTTCCTTCTACTTCTCGTGTCTTTTACCCGCGCCAAATCCGGTCCACATCCGACACCCCATTTGTCTTCGCTTTCGTGTCTTGTTATCCTAACGGAATCGAGGGGCGGCTCCGACAAATTTTGACGTGGACGTGCTCATCTGGAATGAGTGACGAGTTCACGTGGAATGGATTCCACCTGAAGATTCGCGTTTTTGGCTCATCATCCCGAGCTTGGGTTCCCATAAAATAAAAGATAGAAGGGAAAAACAAAAAGATAAAAAGAATTAAAAAAAAAAAAAGCGATAGCGTGATGGAGGTGCGGGGAATCGAACCCCGTGCCTCTCGCATGCGAAGCGAGCGCTCTACCATATGAGCTACACCCCCGTGACGACTTTCATCTCTTAATTTTATATAATACTAAATAAACTATATTATCCGCAACAACCTTTTATTACTACGTTTTACATTCTTGTACGTATATGATCTAGATTTCTCGGGCTAGAATGATCCCAACCCCTTTCGCGAGCATCGAAGGCCGAGCGAATTAAAAGCCTACACCACGTCGAATATACCCCGGTATATTACTTTCCCAGTTTTAAGGGAATTTGGTGCGTAAATTGTGGACGCGATGCTTATTTTCTCAGCCTTTTCCAGGCCGCAATTGGGGGGACCCGTTAAACACGGCGTTGCCTTAAAAATTTTGTAAATGGTTTAAGACAACACCGGTCATTGCACGGGCCAAGAGCAGTGACTCCTTAGGGCCTGTTTGTTAAAAAAAAAAATTTATTCCCCAGAACAAAAAATTTTATTCTTTTTTTTTTTTGGTAAAAGGAAGAATAAATTTTTTATTATTTCGTTTCATGAAACAAAAAATTAATAAAAACATATTTGATAAAACGTTTGTTATCGGGAATAAATTTAGAAAGAAAAAAAAAAGTAGAAAAAATAGTTTTTTGTTCGGGAAAATAATTTTTGGAATCAATTTTTTTTCTATCTTCTTTTTTTCTTCTTTTTTTCTACTTCTTTTTCTTTCTTTTGGCCGATGTTGGCGGCCAACCTGGAGGTTGGCAACCCCCGGAGACACTAAGCCACGACAAGGCTCATTGGCTCGAGCCTCCCCCGTGACTGGGTGAGGTTGACCTTGCCCAAATCGGCAAGGCCAAGCCTCGCGCGGCCCACAACGAGGCTGGGCCTCGCCAAGCTAGGGTGAGGCCGACCTCGCGCCGCCAGTGGCTTGGTGAGGCTTGATGGGGCTAGGTTGGCCTCCGACAAGCTCATCGAACGTCACTCTGCCGGTTGCCGACCAAAAATAAGAAAAAATAATAAAAGAAGTAAAAAATTAAAAGAAATAAAAAAAAAATTAAGAATCTTGCTAAACATATTTCTATCTCGAAAATATAAATTTTGGAAAGTTATCAAATGCGTTCTTTTGCAAAGAAATTATTCCCGATAATAGAAACAAAAAACATCATTTCTCATAAAAAATTATTCTCTGAAATAAAATCGTTATCAAATGTACCCTTATTCACCGGCATAAGGCAGTTATTCATTCTAAATTAGTTGAAAGGAACGGAGGAGAGAGAGAGCGGCCTGGCAAATGAAGTTCGACGAGAGATCCAGCCCGCTCAGTACGGAAAATTAACGTGCTCTTTTCTAGTCGACCGTGATAGGCTACACACAGCACCAGCTCCACGTTCGAGCTCGCAATCTAGGACCCGAAATGCATAAGTGGGTCATCGTTCTTTGTTCAGACAAGGCACGATGCACGATAGGTCGATTGACGCAGCAACATAGCAATCCAGTTTGTCACTGGCTCGAGGAGGTCTACATACCTCAAGCGTAAACAAAAGCAAGACATGGACACGCTTGCAAAGGGGGAATGATAAACGGAACCGCCATCAAATGAATCAATTCGAAAATCCGCGACATAAATTATTGCTAGAGCTCCGGCCATGTCGATTGTTTATGGAGATCGATGTTGGCACTCTGCCGCGACAGAATTATTAAGTTTATTCTCTTATCTTATGATTCTAATCCCCCTCTTCACGTGGCATCTAAATGCCCGGGAAACAAAATAAGGAAAAATCCGATTTAGTTCTCTCCATAGATCCACTTCTCCGCGTTGCTAGTGTAATTAACCAGTTCCTCTGGCTTGAACCACAAGCTGATCTCGTCCTTGGCTGTCTCCGGGCCATCACTTCCGTGGATGATGTTCCTGCATTGGACAGCCGCAAACGAAGTCATTTTTTGGCGATGAAACAATGCCAACGACACAATCCAAACAGAAATTTCAGAGAGAAAAGGTAACGATATTTCTCTGTAATGGCACACGGGCAGAAAGCGGGTACGTCAGCAAAGTCCGCCAAATCCATGCCCATACCTTCCAACTACGACCGCGAGATCCCCTCTGATCGTGCCTGGCTCTGATTTCTGGGGATCGGTCGCCCCTATAAGTTTCCTGCCATACTTTATGACTCCCTCACCTTCCCAGACCTGCACAGTCACAAGATGGAATCAGAAAATGATAAACAAGATGACGAGACGATTGGGTTAGTAAGCTCAGAGCATTTGTCTAACCATAGCAATAACAGGGCCGGAGCTGAGGAAGTCGCAAAGCCCATTGAAGAACGGCCTTTCTTTGAGATCATGATAATGCTTCTGTGCAAAGTCCTTTGTGGGCACAACAACTTTGATGGCAACTAGCTTAAATCCTTTCCTCTCAAAACGTGAGATGATCTCAGAAATCTGGAAAAAAAGAGAATCATTTGTATTGGAAATAATGGCAGAGTCGTCATTCCAAGCAAAAAAACACATTTCAGATAGAAGAGCTTGTGAACACAGAAACCAGCATATAGAGATGGAATTACGTAAATGCTGAGCCTATAAGTGGATTTTAAACCAATAAACTCACTGGGATTTTAATACACCAACATGAATACAGCTTTTAAAAGTTATTCAACACAGCTCGCAGTTGGAAAAACAGTCTGGAAGAGATTCTGCTGAAGCATAGTTCATAGGAACAAACTACAGATGAAGTGGTTATATTACCAGCCCCCTCTGTACTCCATCGGGTTTGATAGCAATGAAAGAGCGCTCCAGCTGTGTCCAAATCAGAAGATTTCATCTCAGGACTAATAAAGAAAGCAAGAGATTCAAGATGCTCCAAAATTGAAATCAGAGATAGGATCAGATGGTTATTACATACCTCAGCAGCATGAGCCTCCTGCTCCTGGAGCATGTAAACTACAAAATAAAAATAAAAATGGAAGAACAAAAAGTGAGATGCAATCTCCTTTGTTAGAAAGCATCAAAGGATTCTATAGCCAGCGCACACAGCCATTCAACAGTCGAAAGCCATTAACTCTGTGTATGCCCCTGCAACGACTCCCTAACAATAGAAATCCCACCACATTACCACAATATGCAGACCAGAGACAGAGAGAGAGGAATGGATTGAAAGAGGGAGTAGGAAGTTAATTGCAAAATGCAACTGATCCAACATGGTTATGTAATGAGCAATGACGATACAGATTTCGGATAAATGTCAGGAGATTATAAAATCCATCAAGCTAAGAATATATGGAGTTTCCCAGCTTGACGTTGTCATCCTGGTTACCATGCATGAGCACAACAATATTAATGTGGAAGAGGTTCCGGATGCCAGTTGCCAAATCTCCAGCAACAGACAAGGCTCCTCTTCCTAATTCCTCGAATACCTAAACAATACTTTGCCACTTGAAACACTCGGTTTGACTTACATAGCAACAGAACAGCGAAGAAGCAACGAAGTAGGGAGTTGATGAATGAGTTCAGTGAGGAAACCTGCAGCAGGGAGTGCAAGAGCTCCAGTGATCCATCCCCTAGATGCATTTGCCGAACCAGCCCGGGCAAAAGTTGAAGATAAGATCGATGACTTCCCAGCAATTGTGACTGCCGCAGCTGCCGCAGCTGCTCTTCCCTCTGCAATGGAATCAAGTATGAGTACAAGTAAACACGAATGCACAAAAATTACATGGATCTAGACATCATGTAGCCATACAACAAGTTATGGAATTTGCTTATTATGCAAGCCGGCCCGTTTGAGGAGCAATGGAGCTAGAAAATTTGGGCAGTGGGTGTAAATTTTTAGCACTCAATACAACACCCGGTCAAATTGGGGAGTCCATGTCTAAGATGGTGGGGTCAGATCAGCAGTTTTAATAGAATCAAGTACACAAAAAAAGAAGAATGACCCATCCGGGCGGGGGCCACGTTTCAGTCACCTAACAAAGCAAGCGTTTGAGTAAATTCCACAGCTTTTTCATCCCATGAAGCAGCAAAAAAGAATGCCGCTCATCAGCTCGGTCATTAAAATTCAAAGAAGCGAGGCGAATCGCATAAAACCTGAAAAAAACGGCAGAGCACAAAATTCCACAAAGGTTGGATCTTTCATCACTCCGCAATAAAATCTTCGCTACCCATAGCAGGAATCCAGATTGCCTCCAACTCTAACTCAACAGCTCGCAACGACAAGACAAACCCACGAACCCAACATTCGTTTCCGAATCAATGCCACGTAAAAAAGCCTCTCTTTGCAAACGCCAAACGCCCATACAAACGACGAATCATAATCCCGCCGGCATCCCCATAATTCACCACAAAAAACACGTCAAACTTCACCTATCTACAGTACAGCCACGGCAGATTCACGGGTTCGCCTCCGAAAAAGCTAACAACCCACCCATCCGAGAGAAAGACAAAGAGCGAGCCAAAGCAGGGAGGGCGGGCGAGAAACCGGTACCGGAGTAGAAGCGGGCCTGCTTGGAAGCCGAGAGGAGGGTCCTGGCGGCCCGGGAGGCCGATCTGCATATCTGGGAGCTCATCCTCGCCGGGAGCGTGGGCCGGGATTCGAGCGGCGACGGCGAGAGATTCCGCTTAGATTCGTTACGAGCGACACTGAGGAAACGAGAGTGATGATGATAATATGATGGGAAGAGAAAGAGAGAGAGAGAGAGAAATGAAGGGGACAAGGGGAGGTTGGGTTTTATTTATGTGTGGTCGAGTCAAACCCTAGACCGATCTGATGGGAAGGGGAGATGCGATCTTGTCCGTCCAAACTAACTACCTGTGCTTCAAGCTTCAAGCTTACCCGCCCGCTGACTGTCCAGTTTGCTCGGTTTCGGATGCTCTCTTCCTACTTTCACCAACGAATCCGAGACATTGGAATAAAGTAATATTGGATTATATTATAGGAATTGTCTTTTGTACGGGGGAAATTTACTCAAAAAAAATCTTAAACTCATTATATTTATATCAATTTAATCATCATAAATTTTTAGATAATTTGCTAATATAATCTTTCTGATTGATTTTAATTGGAAACCGATGATATGGATGTTGTCAATTTACACGGTATAATATTGACAATCTATACAATTTTTATAAATGTTTTCATAAGTTTTCTCTTTTTTCCTTTTTTTCGTGTTTCCTCTACTAAGTTTAGAATGATTGGCATTAACATCATCAATTTCTAGCTAAAATTGACCGGAAAAACTATATCGACAAATTATCAAAATGTTTATAATTTAATCGATAAAATTAAAAGGTTCATGACAACGGAATAAATTTAGGACTATTTTGGTAAATTTCCTTTTATAATATTTTCCCATGTAAAAAATATTTTAAAAGGGCGATGTACCTGATACAAACCCCGCATTTTTTTTTTCCTTTTGAGGATGTTAAAAGGGAGTGACGGAACGTGTGCGGGCGAACAGGTCAAGTTTGAATTCTTACAGATTCTTGCCGCTTTGGGCTTTGGGTTTATCAATTTCCGCTTCCATGAACATTAAGTCTGCGTAAAAAATCGTCTATCCGGTTGGTACAGTAGATCCTTATTGCTCCTTAAATACAAGTTAATCGTTTTTAATATTCGACAGATCATGTAAGATATAAACTTTATAAATCAAGTTTCGTGTGGCTAGCATTACATGTCACTCTATTTGGTGCACCTCAAGTCCCTTATCATTACAATTATCGTTACTACTATTGCTATTATAACATCATCATCATCACTATTTTGACGATTAAATTCATGCACATGCTATTTGCATGTTAATACTTTCACCATTAGTTCATTATTCTTTTTATTTACTGATTGTTTTGAAATTTCTTAATTACACCTTTGTCTCTCTTCAAATATGATTTAACAAAATCCTAGAGCCGATCCTTTTCTTCTATGAGAATCTTGTGAAATATAAAAGCTTCTCCTCTCGTTACTTAAGGAATCAATAAAAAGGAATGAATTTGTTGCTAAACTCGTTTACACTAAACAATTATATAATGAGATGCTGATTATTCTTGTGAAAAATCCTAATCGATACTTTGAAAGTCGATAGGGGTTTGGTGATTGCGAATGAGTTATTTTCATTGGAGTTTGATGATTACAAATCCTGATCTTTCTGCTAAATCTCTAGCTCACGCGTTGCACATTACATGAAAAAGCATGTAAATCGTAAAGTGATCAAAGCGAACTGTTCCTTAGTGTCCCACCTCAGATGAACAAGATCACCGAGGCGAGGCAAGGCAAAGCTGATTCGAGCGTGTTTTGAGGAGCAGCGTGCGTGATCATCATGTTAAGTTACACCTAGGTCTATTGTCATGTTCCACGATGCTAACGAACATAGAAGCACTTCTCATCAGAAGAGGAAGCGATCCCGTATCGGCAATTTTTCCGACCATTCGATCGTTATGCAAAACTCGTTTGCAGATGCTGCTAACACCAGAGCAAGATGAGAGAAACCCGAGATACTTCAGATTGGAAAACCGTTTTGCTGTCAATTACAAGCCGCAAAACGGCAACTTTTGAGTATAAAACAGAGTAAGCATCTCTTTATTATTGTGCTGCCACCCAAGCTAATTTGTGTTCTGTCAAGGAGCACAAGAAAGGGAGCTAAAGAGATAAACTGTTTCTTTTGTATTGAGGGCACTTCAAAATTGGAATCAGATGTCTGAGGAGATATACAATTAAACAGAGAGGGAAAAAGAGTCCCGTGTCAACAGTCCAGCAGCATTTGAAGGTGGAATTCCTTGCAAAGAGGGATGTGAATGGCTTCTAAAAAGGCCTTATTATAGATTTGCTTAATCGACAAACAAGAATGCTATCTTATGTACACAAATGCAATACACGTCCTAAGTTACAAGCATTAGACATTGGACTAGAGGTACGACTGTCAATTTTGAGCTATATGTACAGCTTGTTGCAGTAGCATCACGAATGATCTCCATTGAGAAGCTTCGTATCGGGCTTCGTATCGGACTTCGACTTGCAGTCGGCTTGTAGGGCAGTCAACCAAGAGTCCACCTGACAACATGAAAGAACCACTGGTCAAGCTATTTATGGCAACATGCTGACGAGTTCTGATGGCCAAGATGCTTTTTACTTATAGTCTAATGAATAGAATAGATAAAAACAATTTCGAGCTTCGCCTGTCCCCACCTATTTACTTGTGCATGAATCAATCGCAAAACCTCGGGACAGCTAGCTAGTGGAGGACATCAGATTGTCTAACTGAGACTTTCTATTTAATCAAGCAGAGGAAAGAATATGCTTTACCCCACTAACCTTTTTCTCTCCACCCAGAGGTGGAGATATAAATAACTAGAAAAAGCAGATGCACTATTTTTGTTTAGTTGAGAGCTCATCATTCCAGACCTAATCCAAATTATATCCACCATGCTATCTTCTTCAATCTTTGTTGAATTTTATGTACTTGCCGTGCCCTTTTAATCTCCTAATAATAACTCAGGCTTTTTAGAAGGGGAAAAGAAAGATTATCTGAAACTTCAACATGCTTCTTTGTGTTGCATTAAATGTTCTTATGCTGCCAATCGGGGCATTATACACTGAATATTCACCAACAACTAATGAATCTGATATGAAGGGAGCACCCATATCTGAACTCAGGGAATTGCAGGGAAAAATGCTCTAAATACCTGTATTTTGGAAGCACTTGAGCACTCGTATCTCAACCCTTGCCTAGTCAATATGTAGAAGGAGTATTGTGTATCGTCTTCTCTTATGAAGCACGGCAAGGAATCCACTTCAACAATATCAGATAGCAGAGCGGAGTCCTGAGGACTTAAATCTGCATAAAGTTTTGTTCAGCGTTGTTAGAGAACAAGATTTATGAATACTATTGAATCCCTCATTTATCTTCTTTCTAGTTTCCACTATAAATCCAAATCTAGATTGTTGTGATATGTCTTAGCCTATTGTGAACTGAAATTCGAAGGGCACAGCGGGATGCGGCACAAAGACACAAATCGACTATTATCATACATAGACATATGGATGTGAAATCACAAGCCGTGTCCAGAAAGAAGACTAGTGAAGTATGAAGTATCATCCCTTAAATACAATGGTAGCAGTGAAGAATTTTGAGCATTTGAATCTCTCTAATATGTTTACTTAAACATTCATAACATAACAAATTTACATTTTAGACTGCAGGAAGTAAAAAGGCGTCTAGTAACTATCATTTCAAGGGGGAAGAAAAAAGTAGCAGTGCTAAATCATGTGCTTATGATTGTTCCATGAGTGGAACAAGAGCAATGCCTTTTAACGGGATTGCTCAGTCTCTCTACTGGATGTATCAAAGCCAGAGAATTTGTCAAAGAATAGGTGTAACATATAAGATAGCATGAAGGCCTTATCAAAACCATTCACTGAAAATGGACTTAATATCCCTGAACAGGAGAAGAATATGACACCGTACCTGTACAAACCATATAAAAAAAGATGCATGTTCCGTGGAGAACAACAAAGCGTGGAAGCCAGTCATCAACATCTGTATCATCAATAGGAGGAGGTTCTCCTGGCAGTGGCTTCCATCTCTGCAAGAAATAAAAAGGGTTATTAAGAAAGCCTTTAACTGCCACCAGGTCAAACTAGTAAGTAGCACTTTTATCAAATCTACAAATGCTGGGAGTTGTTAGTACAGTTCGGATATGCAGGTAGCCAGACAGACGAGCAAACCGTAATATCTCATCTACATGTTCCAACCTGTGTAACAAAGAAGAAATCTCGGTCACATACTAAATTATAATAAGTATTGAGGAATGTTTAATTTCTAGCTTCCAGAAGTGCGATGCCAGCATTTACGCATGACTTAGTGGGATGAACTTAAGAGCATGGTGATTATATAGAAGAAAATACAATACAATGGCCATGACATAGAGAATGCCCAAATGATGAAAGTCTAAGTTTGGTTCGCCTTACTGTGCTTTCAAGTGGGCCTCCCTCTCTTCTAAATCGGCGAGTTGTGTTCTAAGTGATTCGAGTTCAGCAGCAGTTAGCTCAACCTGCATATACAGTTGCCAGTGAAATTCAGGTTCTTCATGATTGCTAACTGCCTACCCTGGTAAGAACTCATACCTTTTCCTGACCATCCGCACCAGACCCCCATGGCAGGCCCTTTAGATTCAACAAGTTCAACATGAAACCCGCACCTCTCAAACGTTTTTTAGGCCAGAGATAGCTGTCGGACCTATGCTAAATCAGAATAAGAAAGCTGAAACTAAACTGAACAGATCATAACCTTTTCTATTTTTCCAAATTCTTTCCCTGTTCTAATTTAAATGGATGTACCTCAAACAATTTTCCGTCCTTGGTGGCAATTTGACTGGAGGATTGTTTGGAGGAGAAGAATCTTCACTTGTTGACGGCTGGAAATAATCTGGGATAACCTTTATTTTCCCAATATCATCATCCATCAAGCATCAGATATTTCCACAATAAGGTAAAGTCCAGACGACCTGAACCAGAAGATAACAAGCAAAAAATGAGAAAAGTCCTTTCACAGGACATAAGCCATTTCCCACTTTGCTTTAAACTGCCAATAGTTCAACCAAAACCACATTGTTGACTCCTCACTTCAGCAAAAACTCTAATGTGGATGTGATGAATGGGGAGTTGAGAAAAGCAGATTCCAGAGGACTGAGGCATTTGAACGTGTGGCACCATGTCGTACCCAAAAACTAGATTTATCCCTCGAGGTTTAGTAAGTTGGTCCCATTTCCATTTATAGCATTAACCTTGAAAATCATCAGTTAGACTTAATTGCCCCACACTTCTGCACACAAGATCTGTCATTATCATTTATAGCATTAACCTTGAAAATCATCAATTCCCCCTCTCAGGACGTAAATGAGTAAAAGGAGTCGCATGATAAATCATGCTAGATTGAGCTCGAGTATCTAGCCATGCATAATTGCCTTGAGTTGAGCTTGAGTATTAATTTGCTTCAACTCAATACAGATCATAATACAACTTCAGCAGCATTCACTGATAGTTCCAATGCTGGAATTCTTTCTAGTGAAGTTATCCAGTATAGGTTTGCAGATAATAAAACCAATAAGCTATCATGTCCACTGATGGACCCAAAGGGAGCTGGCACATCCATCACCCCTGTATTACTAGGTTCTACAAATTATGAAATCTCAGGTAATATTTCTCTGCTTTAAACCCACCCCTCCTCTCAACTGGCCGTGAAAGCTAAGGAAAATTGGGAAGAAAAGCACGTAGATATCCTCAGGTTTTTATCTCCCTCCCCCGCTCAGCAATCTGAGTTTCTGCATCCGCCCGATCTAATTCTTTTAGATCATCAAAAAACACCAAACCTTCTGCAATCTATGCATTTACCATATGAGTCTTTTTCTTTTCTGATCCACAATCCTACATTGTCATCGCCCATCGGACAATTAAGTACAGCACACCAACGAAGCAAATTCCGCACGATACCTTATCATTAGAATAGAGTTTCACGAACCGAGCAAATGAGAAAAGAATGCAATCCTCGTTCCGAGAACCAAATCCGTCAAATCGCTTCAACGAAATTAATAGCGCCGCACTAATTCGCCAGTAATTAAAGATGAACTTCAAGGGAACATGAACTCAACTAACATACCAAACACAGCTCATCAGCAAGTGCACGACTTGACAAAGGTAAAGCGCAAATCACGACGGGAAAGAGCGGATACATAAAGAAAAGAGCGATCGACAAACTCACAGGAACATCAGCAGCAGAATCCTCCCCCGGCAGCTCACAACTCACGACTTGACCCGATCGGCACCGAGTTGAGATCAATCGGCAGCGACCCACGATCCGGAAACCCCTGGATCGACAGGAAACATCGAAAAGATATCACCTTGCCGGCGTGAAGAGCTGGGAAAACGTGATCCGTAAGCAAGACACTCGCACCAGGACGAGACGAAACCCAGTAATTTCACGCAAGGCAATAAATCCAACTGGAAAAAGAGAAGAAAACAGGGACAGGGCGAACAGGGATAAGGGGGACCGTCGTACGAGCTGAAAGAGACCACTTTTTTCACCGCGGCGGCAGCGAAAGGCGAGCTGAAGAGAAGAAAGCGAGAGAGAAAAAAGTTGGGCCGTCTGAAATTTCCGGGAAAGTGGATTGACACGACCACCCGCGAGAACGTGATGGAAAAGCCGCAACCGCAGGTGGACTGTTCGGTACAGTAGTTTACGAGGTTTTTCCCCATTGGCCCGTGCGAAATGACGGGCGTGCCCCCGACCAGGCCGTGCCTGCCCGACCCAAATCGGATGCGACACGTCGTTTTCCGGTCCCGGCTTTGGAATCGGAGGGACTGAGGATTACGCGCATCGGGATGAGAAACTTCGCAACTACGGATGACGAATTTTGTCGTTATCTATAATAATAGTAATAGCATATGTGTGAATATTTTTGCGAGCTAATTTTTAAAAATTTGATAGACTATCCAAAACTTAAAAAAAAAAACATTTGTTTTTAGATTGTTGATTTTCTCTGAAACGAATGGAGTTTGGATAGATAAGGGAATCAATTGTTTTTGTGATTGGCTTTTGAAAATTAGATTATTCTTTATTAAGTAGTTTTTATGGTATTATAAAAAATTTGTTAAGAAGATCTTCCTGAGAATATTATGATAAAATTATACCTATGAGAACACCAATGCCGTGTACCAAGAAGAAAGCCTGAGGCAATCATTGTAACTCGTCACCTGTCACTTTTTGGTTGATTTGTCTCGTCTCTCAATTTTCTCGTTTTCATTTTTTATATTAAGTTTGTAAATAAAGTGAGAAAAAACGAGAAGTGGTCCAGTTCCCTCCGGTCATTTTGTTATTTTTGTTCCTTTTCTTCGGTTTTTTCTTTTTGCAAATCTGTTCCTTTTTAAATACAAAGTTTTACCCTTATATCATGATTTCATTATATCCGCTCCACTAAAAATCTCACATTCCTTTATTGATATTTTACAATCAAATCCAAATATGAAAAATCCATTCCATTTTTCTCGATTCTCTTTACTATGTGAAAGTCAAATAACAAAAAGAATACTTTAATGTTATTGCATAAATATAACTAATATAGAACTAATCTTTATCCTAATTGATTTGTTCTCACAAATGAGTGTGCCTAGGAGGGGTTGCCACCTATCGTGCCACATCCTAGCATTGCTAACATATATTTATGAAGATAATGTTCATATTTTTGGCAAGATTAGTTTTATTTCTCATCAAATTGGTTCGTTTATACCGATAATCCTCAATCGAAAATTTTCGACAATCGGGTCAACCCGCAGTCCGACCCATACAGAAGCGGGTTGATAAAACACCAGTACACGCGTGGCTCTCGTACTGGTGGGTTTTTTCTGATAGCACCACAGAAAATCATCCAATCACGCAGGCAACCTCTTGTGGCCAGGATTTAAAAGGGACAAAGCCTTCGCCTATCTCTGTCCTGTTTTATCAACAATGGCTTCCACTCTCCCAAACCTCCACCCTCCTCCTTCCCTCCAGTCCGCATTCCTCGGCCGCGGTGCCACCCGCCTCCACAAGCCGTCGGTCGCATTCTCAAGGCACGGCCCGTCGGCGATCCCCTCAAGGCCGTGCGCCAAGTTCGACCTCTCTGAGATACTCGGTGGGCGAGGCCTTTGCAATGGCGAGAAGGGCATTGAGCAGGAGCTCAAGCGAACCGTCGGAGAACCGTCCCCGTCGTCTGATGTTGAAAAGCCTGCGGAAGCCGAAGAGCCGTCCCTGGCTTTGAGCAGTGGAAAGCCTGCTGGAGATGCGGTGGCATCGGCGGCGGAAACCGTCCCTGAAGACGCTTTCGACAAGGAACTCATGGGGTTGACCGGAGGATTCCCTGGCGGCGAGAAGGGACTGCAGTCTTTCATCGAGAAGAATCCGCCGCCGCCAAAGAAACCAGCTGAGAAGGCGAGCGCAGCAGCAGTGCCGAGCTTGAAGAAGCCCAAGGCACCGGAGCTGCCGATTCTGATGCCCGGAATGATCGCACTCGTGAAGAACCCGAACAACCCGTATTACATGTACTGCGGGATCGTGCAGAGGATCACTGATGGAAAAGCCGGGGTGCTGTTTGAAGGAGGGAATTGGGATCGGTTGATAACTTTCAATTTGGACGAGCTGGAGAGGAGAGAGAAAGGACCTCCCATGAAGAATCCTAGGTCTGTGATCATTGAGAATCTCCTTAAAAATGAACCTTGAATTCAAGTCCTTTTAACCTCTCCACTTAAGTACGTATTGTATGTATACTACTGAGAATCCGATGTAGTTCTTCGCTGTTCAAACTTGGAAATATATATTCGTCTCCGACCGTTCGCAAACATCATGCCAAGAGTTAGAGAAATGGTTTTAAGGAACTTTATGAATGATGATTATTCAATCGTTCAGCTGATGAGCACATCACTGGATCATTGAGGAACCCTATTGTACGAACCAGAATGAACATCGTGCATGATGGGCGTATCCAAATTTCGACGCTAATGAGATGAATTTATCAAGTCATCTATGTTGCGTCCACATCCGAAATTGCCACTGGGTGTTCTAGATATCACAAACAACAGAAGATGCAAGTACCAACCAATGGAAAGTACAGGATGACGCATTAATCATCAAGAATTAAATTCCAGCAACATCAGCAGCTCTCTGCCAGCTCCATTTTGCGATCAGAAGGAGCCACCCAACTGCCAAAAAGGCATTCGCAGAAAATTTCTTATCAGCCATCCGATAATAAAGAAAAAAGATCAAGGAATTAAATTGAATCACTTCTTAAATGGGATGCGAGAAAGGTCATGGCACATGAAGATGTGCAGTAGATGGAAAACTGTGCTGCACTTCCTGTTGGACCAGAAAACAGGGGTTGCATAAAACAAGACAAATTCAAAAAGGGCAAGTTTTCAATCAGTTTGCTTCTCTTTTCAATCCAGAGAACACAATGTCTTCATTTGCTTTCTTTGGGGTTGGCTTACTCTGTTTAGCTTGGTAAGTTGTCAACAATAACTTTTGACTGTAACATGGGAGTCATTTTCAGGCACCACTTCATTATTAGAGCAGCGACTATTAGCCACATGCAGCTCTCACTGAACAAGGTGCTATGTAATGTCAGAACGCATTTCAACTTGTGAATTATGATTTGGAATACTTCAAACAGAGCAAGTCCACTATCATGGCAGGAAGATGGAACACATCCTACCATTCACGATTGACCAATGAAGAATGCGTCCCAAAATTTGCTCTCTTCTTGAGCATCTAAGCAGCAAGTTCACCAAACATTTATGCATAAAGCATTGCCACGTTAACACAACTATTCCAAGAGGCTTTGCTATTTCCTAAATGCCTCTGCAAAATAAAAGTAGGTAACTGTTCTTTCTCCATTCATCGATTTCAGCAAAGGAACTTGTAGTACATTTTCACAATCAATCACCTGAAGAACATTTTAAATAGTCGCAATCTGTATCTCACTAAGATTTTGAATTGATTACTCAAGAAAAGACCACTAACTAAAGTGTCGCTGTTTCTTCTCGTAGCTTCTTTCCATTTATGGTGATGGATGCAGTTAAAGATTATATAGATCACTTGAAAGGCAACTGAATTGTTATGTTCTGAGGAGAAAAAGAATTTAACTGACCAAAATAGCCTCGATCTCCTCCTGGGACACAGCTGTTCGTTTCGGCTGAAGCGAGGCCTTTCCTCCGGTAGATGCTGAAACCTTTGAATTCGCAAAGAATGTTTGAACAGAGGGAGCAGCAGATGCAGATTTAGGCTCGGATACAGTACCTGCAATTTATTAGGTCAATAAATAATGTTCAGTCATTGTCCAGAAATAATGCTCAAAATTATTGACAATGGAAAAAGAAGCCACAAGTCTGCCTATGTACAAGGACACAGGTAAGTGGGGCTACTAAGATGCAGCCAGAAGGATTCAGACTCGAATATTTGAAGGGTGATGCGATATACAAGGATTTAAAGATAGCATTGATGAACCACCATTTGATAGATGTCATGAAGTAAGCAAGACATATAACAAACAAAAAGAATCCACACAAAAGACTACACATGCAGGAATAACACATCATGAGCCAGAATATAAACTTTAAACAACTAAAACTGAGGCTGTATTTAAGGTGGAAATGAGCAGTTTGCACATTAAAATGTAACTTCGACATGTTAAATATTTGATAAGTTCGTTGTACTATTTTAAGGAGTAGGAAATATCTAGTTTTTGATCCTATACTCACGTTTTTTTCTAATCAAGTCCTTGTATTTTTACTTTGTCTAATTAAGTTCTTCCACTTTCACTATTTTCCTAATCAAGTCCCTTTGACACTAATTCTTGCCAAATTCAACTAATGTGGCCGTCGGATGACATCATAGTGTGACGTGGACAAAAGTTTTCCAATGTGGGTCCACGTAGGCATCCACATCGGCTGAATTTTATCCACATCATACTCCACATATGATATCCATGTTATACTTTCACATTATCCTACAGCCACATCAGCTGAATTTTGTTGGATATGATGATGAAAAAATTTGTGAATGTACAAGGACATGATTAGCCAAGTTAAGAGTACGAGAACTTGATTAGAGAAAACAGGAAATTACATGGAAGAAAAGAATAATTTTCCTAACGAGTAAGACAGTTGTGATTATATGGACTATGAAGCGGCCTAATGCCAGCAGCAATCGAGCTGCAAGGGGCAGCATTAATACTGATGAAAATAGGTCAACATGGAGCTTCCAACCAGACAATAATGATGGAGGTTGAAGAAGCATCGGAAAGGGCAGTAGATACTAAATAGCAGTGCAAGGACTTTACACGGATAGATGGACAAGTAGCCATTCAGCGGGAGCATGTATCTGCAGTTACTAGCAAAAACCAATCAAGTGGATGACACAGCGACTAATTCATCAAAGAAATCGCATAAAGACACAAGCCAGATCATCGTTCCATATAAAATGCTCAAGTGACCAATACAACAAGCAACATAAACTTCACACACAACAGCTCAAAAAAGACCAACGCAGATTAAAAATCTCGGGCATTCCGAGGAGCAAAAAAGCTAGCACTCAGGCATTACGGGAGAGGCAGTATCCTACGATGGCTTTGTCTAATAAAAAGATTCTGCACAAAGAGGCTGCCTCCTAAGCTACCAAAAAATTCTAGCCATGTAAAAAACCAGTTGGCTACACAACCCAGCTTTCAGCAGCACCCCTATCTCTTCTTTGATGTCAAGGTAAAAGCCATGAATAGTTATCGACTCCCCAGAGACTTTCCTTTGGCAACAGAACTTAAGGCAGCTGCATTTCTCCATAATGCAATCCAAGCATTCCCAATTCATTCTTCGAGCTAGCCATTGCATCCAGAAGCCGCAGCTTCATCCGATCCCAAGCAGTTCTGACCATCTTCAAGCAACGGCAGAGCTCGATCACCTCATTTAAGCATCTAGCCTACTTCTCCGCCCAACCTAATTTCCCACCGCCCATCACGGCTTCCGCCGCTCGATCGCTCTCGCGCCCCATCACCAATCAAAGTTGCGGAAAACTAATCACACACACACACACACACACACACACACACACACACACACACAGAGTTCCCCACAATCAACGCGCGCGTCATCTTCATCGAGCGACCCGCAGACCGAACGAAATCGACGTGCCCTACGGGGCTCACTTCGCAGCGATGCCGAGGCTGTAACGGGCGCGAAACGACCGGATTGAAGGAGGCGACGAGAAGGCGAGAAAAGAAGAAAAAGCGAAACGAGCCGAGGCGAAGGGAGTCGGAGGAAGGAAGGGATTGGAGATTACCGGAGGGGTTCGGCCGCCGCTGCGGGAACTTGATCCTGGGGATCCGCTTCAGCGCTTGGCCTCCGGTCATCTCTGTCTTCTCTCTCTTCCGCTCTCCTCTGTCGCTCTGAAAGTTCCTGCCTTGCGGGAACTCCCGACGGCGGGGACGGTAGGAAGAAGACGCCATCGTTACGGGCCGAGCGGGCTTGGCCCAGGCCCGGAGAACTTGTGCATCATTGGGCTGATTTGTTTGGGTTCTCTTTTGGGCCCGTGCTTGTTGTATGGGCCAAACTTTCAGCCCGCCCACAAGTTTGTAAAAGGAATTATTTATTTGACCGTCGAAATTTCTAAACCCTCTCTTTTGTATAGTGCAATTCTTCAAAAAAAATTTATTTAAATTTTACCAGTTTAATTTTAGTTCCGTCCATGACCATCTCCATTTTCATGGTTTGCGTACTTTCTTTTCCAAATATTAAATTCTCACTTTTTGGACAAGACTATTGCAGACGCATCCTTATGTACGGTTTATTTGTCTAGCCTTAGCTTGCTTGTGCTTTTTGATCGACGAGCCTGGATGCTCGACGGAGCCCGTGACTTCCATCCAAAGGCCCCCACTACGCAAAATTTCGAGCTTGGCTCGAGCCCGCCTTGAGTCCCCCTAACGGTCAGGTCTAGATGGAGTTGGGACATGAAGTCGACTCAGCGTCCATTCGTACTATCTTTATGCTGAAATCCCAATGGTCTTTCGTATGATTAGACCATTAAGATGGGTTATTGGCTTGTTTCTTATGGTTAAATAGATTATAAATCGGTTTAAACATAATATGGATGCTAAATAGGTCATAAATGAGTTTACAACTTACTTTAACTCAACTCACTTTTATGGCTCACTCTTTAGTTTTTATTGCCCTCACTCGATCTTGGAGACACTCTCATGTTAGTATGTGTATGATTTTTCATAGATTGGGTTCGATATGAAAGTATTTTAACAATATGAGGATGTGTTTGGTTAGACTTTTGTAAAAAGTCCTTAAGAAAATGTAAATGACTTTAAGTTAAAGGAGTTTTTCAAAATGCAAATTACATTTGGTGAATTGTAATTTAAGAGTTCATTCCGAAGTAGCCTTGAGCAAAATAGTGTTTGGATAAGTTATATTTACAAAATCTTTATTATTTAAAAAAAAAAAATTGTCCGGGGAAGGGCAGCGGCCGACAGTTACTGTCATTGGAGCTTACGATTGTTGTTGAAGGTTGCTAGACCTTAGGTGGCCCCTAGAGACCATCGGCTAGGGCCACTTAAGGTCAGATGACCGCCGACGGGGGTTAGATGACCGCTGGTGACCCAGGCGAGACCTCGCCTAAGGTCTCGCGGCCTTGGCAAGGGCCGTCGGTGGTTGGGTGACCCTCGGCGATGGTCACGTGACCCTTGTCGGGGTCACCCTTGGCGAGGGTCTCACTTGGGTATCGCGATCCTTGGCGAGGGCCTAACCACTGGCGGCCCTTGCTAAGGCTGTGACCTCGAGCGAGGGTCTCGCCTGGGTTGCGTGACCCTCATTGGGGGTTGTGCAGCCTAGATACCTGCTAGAGGTTGTGTGACCCACTAGCAACGGTCGCCGTGATTGTTATTGGCCTCTCTCTAATCTATCACCCACCCTCCGCAACCCTATGCAATTTGAACATCCGCCTCAATGAAGAAGATGAATAGTAGAAACAATGGCTGAACCAAAGGGTGAAAGCCCAAGGCAGCCCAAGAGGTGCCCTAGGCTTTTAGCCTTCAAAAGGCCAACTTTCCCTTAATGGGGTTTTTAAAATCTTTCTCAAACACCTAATATTTGGCCAAAAGGCCTTTAGGTGTCAAAAGCCCATTGGAAATGCATATTCCAAATAGCCCACACTCACGCTAACGTCTACTCGTTCTCCCTCGTTTGGAGCTCTCCTCTACCGATTGTGTAGCCATGGCAGCCCCAATCCTCACCTCTTCAAACCCTAAACCCCCACCATAATATAGCCCACACTCCCATAAAAAGCAGATCGTCAATCACTCCACCTATTTCACTCCACAACTCTTTTACACCGTCTTATTTATTTCCCATAGACCCAGGATGGCTTCATCGTGCGTGAGAGGTGTCCTTCTCGAGGGAGCTTTGCCTACCATTTCAGCGAGTTTTTCATCTTGCATTCTAGGTTTAGCGAGATTTTCATCTCACATTCTAGGCGGTTTCTCTCGGATTGGAAGATCGGAATAGGGTCGTTAGTCAACAAACCCTAGAAGCTGATCCTAGAGACCATGGTAGAGGAGGAAGAAGTAGTTGGTCGTCTCGCTTGTCTCTGCAATAAATTGGGTAAGCTGATGTATGAGAATGATATGATTGTCTTGGATGAGGAAATCTTTGAAGAAAAAATACAATAATGCCGTTTCTCCCTTGTGGGGCAACTATACAAAAACCCTAGTGTTAATTTTCAAGCACTTGCAACAACGATAAAAAAAGCCTGGAAAAATGATAATGTAGAAGTCAAACCATTAGAGAATGGGAAAATCAGCTTTCTCTTTAGTAATAAAGGGGATAAGAACCGAGTACTCGAGGGAGGTCCTTGGTCTTTTTCTAATCATTTACTAATGTTGAGGACTTGGGAGCCGGATACCCCTCCACACTGTTATGAATTTAAAACTTGTGCCTTTTAGGTTAGAATTTTTGTCACGCCCGAACCCCGAGCGCGCGCACATCCCATTACAGTCGATCAAATATGCGACATCCCAGGATACGTCGCCGACTCATTCATTTTATTACGCATGCGGAAGCGAAATAAATCCCCTGACAACATTTAACTTGGGATAGAAAAGCAGGCAATCAATCACAATACCAAACACTCATTTACAAACACATAGGTTTAAATACAACACTGGACTATCTACAAAATAAACCAGCTCGATAAAAAGGGAACTATCCTAAAACCAACTAGCAGGACATGTTCACCGATACTTCAGTCACCACCTTTCTAGACTTAGGGCTTCGGGTCCTCCACGACCGCCATCTAGGGACCTGAAATTTTAATCCCAAAACTACGATGAGACAATGTCTCAACAAGTTCAACCTCCTAAACCCCTATTAGAAAGAAAATACACCCCGGGTGGCCTAGCCACATCACACAGAAGACTTACCTCGCATAAGTTCCTTCCTGCAGGTTAGCACAAATCAAATTACTCAATCACAGATAGTAAGAGGAACTTAAGGGTGTGCTAAGAAATGTTTCCGGAACACTTCTGTATGGATTTTGTTTTCGGGAAAAAAAAGAACAGAAACGCGTTTGGTTGCGTTTCTGTTTTTTTGTTTTTTTGTTTCTGGAACAAAATAAGAACAAAAAAAGAAAACAACAATTTGTTGTTTCTTGTTCCAGAAACAAAAACGAAGAAACGTTTCTTTCTCTCTCTTCTTCTTCTCTTCTTTTTTTTTTTTTTTCTTATTTTTTTCTTTCGCTGGTCGCCGCCTCGCATGGTCGGCTCGGCCATGGCCGATCCGGGCGACCGAGCGCCCGCCATTGAGGCTCGGCCTTGTTGGATCGGGCGAGCGAGCTCGGCAAGCCCGAGGCTCGCCTAGCCAAGCGCCCAACCACGGCGAGCCTCGCCGTGGCTGGGCGAGGTGCGGCCCCCGACGGTCGCCGGAGACTCGGCCGAAAAAAGAAAAAATAAAAAAGAAAGGAAAAAATGAAAAATAAAATAAAAATGTTTAAAAAATTAAAAGAAACAAAAAAATAATAAAATTTACCAAACGTATTTTTGTTCATTTTTTATTCCCGGACCAAACGTTACCAAACGTGTTCTTTTGTTCAAAAATTGTTTAGGAACGAAACACTTTTTTTTTTCTATTCCTAGAACAAAAAAAGAATAGAAATGTTACCATTCGCACCATAAACAACCGGAACGTATTCACTTTCATATAACCAACAACCGCGGGGGTCTTGATTATAAGACTAAATCGTTATGACACGTCCCATTCCATGCCACACAATTCCGTCATATAATCCGACACATCAACAACACTCAACATGTATTCCAATTGTTATTCACTGCCACACAAGGACATAGCCTACTCGCAGTTCGCTATCTACTGGCATATAGCCAGGCATCGCCTCCCCCCATGAAGCACGCTTCATCAGTACATCGACGACATTCTTGAAGGAGCATGGGCCTAGAATCAACTGCGACCCGCATCCACCGTGTGGGCATCCCACATAGGAGCAAGTCTGGCTCAACAGCCCAGGATGATTCATCTTAGTTATCACACAGCCAAAACATACTCGGCCCCATGACACTTTATATTTCACTCAATGCTTTCACTTAAAATAGTGATCCCGACCATTTTTCTTCATATTAAAAATATTTCAGAAATTACTCACGTGTGTGGGGACACGCTAATTTCAAATCAAAAAGCCAATATCTCACTTTTTCAAACCCAACTATTTAATATAATCATTTAAATTCAATTTTTGCATCAAAACCCGACACTTGGGTTTTTATGAATAAAATCATTATTTACCACAATGAACACTCAATTTGCCACATTCATTCATCAAATTCAAATTTTAAATGCACAGCAGTGATCATCACGAAATTCTAAGAAAATAAAATTCCAAAATAATTTTCAGAATTTATTAAATAATTAAATTTATTCCGAAAATTAATTAAATAATAATATCCATATATTTCACGATCCACGCTCAATTTATAATATCCAATCATCAATTTCAAAAATTGACTACACAGCAGTGACTGGCAGACGAAATTCTGAGAATTTAGAGTCGACAAAATTCTAGGAATTTAATAAATAATTAAATTTATTCCGAAAATAATTAAATAATAATATTTAATAATTTCGAATAATAATATATTATTAAATTATTTAATAATTTCGGGACCTTTAAATAAATCAAAAGTAAATTCATTTATATCACATCAAGGTTTATTATTAAATAAACTCTCTTAACCTTTAATTAAACATGCTTTAAATTAAACAAACCTCTTAATCTAAATCACAATTAAATAAATTAAACTAACTACATAAGCTTAATTAACTTAAGTTAAGCATTCCTAAAGTATAATTAACCCTCTAAGCGAGGTTTAGTGAGCTAAACTCACAAGATTAGCGAGTCGAGCGGACTAAAATGATGGGGACGCCGAGGAGAACAACTTTCCTCAAAGCGGGCCGAGCATCCGGGTTCGGGAAGGCGGCCAAAACGGGCCAAACACGGGCTGCCATACCCATTTTCTACAGCTGCTGGTTGAGGTCGAATGGAGGTGGTTCGGCGGCGATTCGGGCGGAGGAACAGTGGAGGAGGATCGGCGGCTGCTCGGGCGGTGACTGGCGGTAGCTCCGACAACGTACAGCGGTGTTGGGCGGCTGCGGGATGGCGGGCGACGAGCTGGAACAGGCGGACGAAGGCGACAAGCAGGCGAGCTGACCGGCGGAGCGGCGTGCGGGCCTCCTCGCACGGACGAGCGACGATCGCGACGGCTCCAGCGAACGGCGACGGCTGCGACGGATGGGCGGAAGGGGGCGTCGGGCTGGCTGGTTCAACCGGTCAAGCTCTTCTCTCTCTCCTCTTTTTTTCAAACTCCAACAAGCTCCCTTGATTCAAGGAAGAAGATGATGGTGATAGCCCACCTTTCCAAGAGCAAATCCTCACCCTCCACTTGACAACATCCTATCCACTCTTGCCCCACACCAAGTCATGCTCCACTAACTCAATTCTCCACAACCATTTCCAATAAGTGCAAATTTCATTTTCCGCCGAGGCATAAAATCTTGTACATTAATTTCTTTAATTCCATTCAATTCTCTTCCATTTGAGTCCAATTGAAGTCAATAAAATTAATCCAATGTCACCACACTTCAATTTACATCTTCACTTGTCTATAGAACCAACTTAAGTTCCAAAAATACGACCAAAAACCGGCCTACTTATTTCTCAAGCCAAATTAGCTATTCTCTGATTATTTTGCTGAAAAGCTCGGCTTGTATGAAAAATCTTCTGAAGATGAGTCAATATTCCTAACATGATTTGTGACACACCTAGACTTCCAATTTCTGAATTCGATATCAATTCCACGGTTAATTTCACTTTGGCACGATACTAGCGCGGCCCAACCTACCGGGTAGCCTTTAGAAACTTTCGTGCATTTGACATGTGGTTGATCATCTCAAGCCACAATGTACATCTTTGAAGCATTGGCGACTCTCGGTTGTCGGGGTACTCTTAAGGTTTCAAATATGAACACATGGTACCAAATCGGTTGAAAAGTCGGTCCAGTGCCGATCGACAAGAATTATGCCGATCGCCGTAATGACTCTTGCAGATTAGCTCGGTCGGAAGGTTGCTTCCTAGTCAAATTCTCGAGTCTGATGCATTAGAAACTCTTAACGGCTTCATTCGATAGACTAGTTTTCACATGAGTGGCCGATTCAAGGAAAAGAACTATATGCGTGCCAATGAAATGCCCGTCTCAATTTATTGAAAATAGAATTGGAAAATCGGGATGTCACAATTTTTAGCCTCCCTTTGGAATGGAATTTTGAACGGATGATAAAGAAGATAGCCAGTTCAATGGGGATAGTGATGGAGGTTAAAACAGATGCTAGAGGCCTTGCTTTTCAGAAAATTGGGAAGGCAAGAGTGGAGATAGATGTCGAAGCTGAATTGAGAGTGTGACAATTGATGAGTCATGGGGATAAGAAAGTTTGGATGAACTTTAAATATGAACGGTTGTCATTTTACTATTACTCTTGTGGCAAAATTGGGCATTATGCCAACTACTGTCAAGACATACCTTATGATAAGGAAAAATTCACAACTGAGCTGGGAGGATGTTTTGGAAGTTGGATGAAAGCAAAAACTTATGAACACAGCCCATTCTGGAAGGTGTTCTATCATGAAGTACCATTGGCAGCAAATGCAGAAGAGGTTGTTCCCGAAACCCCTGAACAACAAAGACAAACTGAAGTTATGGAAGTTGGTTAGCCTATTACTCAAATTATTAATCAGCATTTTCAGCAAGGAGGACCTAACCACAGCATCACAACTGAGGTGCCTATGCACAACTCTGGGAAAAGAATACTTATGCTTACCGGGCCGGAGCATTTGCATAAGGGATAAGTGTTCCAGAAGTCCTAAAACTTGTCACAAAAATGTATTTCAGTCCTAAAACTTGCAAAAAATGTATTTAAGTTCTAAAACTTGTTAAATTGTTTCAAACGAGTCCTAAAATCGACGCCGTTAGCCTTTTCTATTAAAAATATTGACATGACATTTTAAATAATTTTCCGGGTGCATTTTTTTAATTATTTTTTATCCATTTTTTTTTAAAAAAATTAGATTTAAAAACTAAAAAATTAAATTTATTCTTATCTTATTTTCAACAAAAAACTAAAAAGAAAAGTTAAAAATTTATTTTTAAAATTGTTAAAAAAAAAAATCAGCGTAGCTCTTTCTCCCGTCGCCGCTGCCCATCATCGGAGAGGTCGGGCGACGGTTGCCGGCCCTGGGCAGGGGTGGCTGGGCCTCGCCAGCCCCAAGCGAGGGTCGATGAGGCCTCACCCAGGGCCGGCAACAACTCCCAATGCGGGCGACGGCCACCGGCCCCCCGCGAGGGCCGACGGGCCCAGATTGGGGCACCCTCGCTTAGCTTTGGCGCGGGTGCCTAGATCTGGGCGCCTCGCGAGATTGCCCCCCGGGGCAAGCCCGCCGGCCCTCACGGGGGGTTGGCGACCATCACCCGCCTTGAGCGAGGCCTCGTTGGCCCTCACTCGGGGCCGGTGAGGCTTGCCCAGCCCTCGCCTAGGGTCGGCGAGGCCCGGCCACCCCCGCCCAAAGCCGGCGACTATCGCCTTGCCCCTCCGGCAGTGGGCGGCGGTGGGGGAGAGGAGTCGCTGCTTTTTTTTTTTTTTATAATTTAAATAAATGTTTTAACTTTTTTTTTAAAATTTTTTTGGTGAAAATAATATAAAATGAATAAATTTGATTTTTTTAGTTTTTAAATCTATTTTTTTAAAAATGAATAAAAAATAATTTAAAAAATCCACGGGGAAAATAAAAAATTATTTAAAATGCCACGTTAGCATTTTTAACGGAAAAGGCTAACGACATCGATTTTAGGACTCGTTTGAAATAATCTGACAAGTTTTAGGATTTAAATGCATTTTTTGCAAGTTTTAGGACTAAAATGCATTTTTATGACAAGTTGTAGGACTTCTGGAACACTTATCTCTTTGCATAATACATATTTAAAGCTAGCAACTACCTTTGAAAGTAGCAAAAAGAAAAGCCTATCCCAACATAAAACCCACTCTTTCAAGAAACAAAGAAAAGGCAATGCTCAGATTACAAGTACTCTAGTTCAAAAAGTGCTGGATGAGACGCAACTTCTGGAGACTCCCATTCTGATGATTGAAGAAGCGGCAGTATGGACTGTGGTGGCTAACCCTAATAAGACACCAAATGAAACATGAATATACTAAGTTGTAACTATCAAGGGTTAGGCACGCCTTTGACAATTTGAGAATTGAGAGCCATACGACTCAATTTAGGCCATCTTTGGTTTTTTTAATGGAAACAAAAAAATAAAACTGAAGTTGTGTAGAGAGTGAGGAGAAGACTTTAATTTCAGAACTGTTTAGTAGTTGATCCAGTGGGTTCGGTGAGCGGTTTGGCTCTTATGTGGGATAATCGGATTACAGTGGAAGTAGATTCAATGGCTGAAAGCTTTATCAATCTAAAATGTGAAGAGGGGGTTAGGGGTAAAAAAATGTGGATTATCTTTGTTCATGCGCCATATACATACTCAAAGAGGTTACAATTGTGGGACATCTTGTGACGGATAAGCTATATTAATACTCTACCTTGGGTGTGCTTGGGAGACTTCAATGAAGTTCTTTTTTATTGGGAAAAAGTGGGGAAGAGGATGGCTGAAAATTTCAGAATGACAGCGTTTTGGGATTGCTTGGATGCGTGCTCTCTAATGGACATAGATAGTAAGGGATGCACGTTTACTTGGTCTAATAACAGGGAAGGACAAGAATATGTGAAAGAACGACTTGATAGAGTGGTGAGTACCTTGGAATGGCGGCTGATGTACCCTGAAGTTGAAGTTTTTGTCCTTCCAGCAGTCGGCTCAAACCATAGTCCCATTATCCTGTCTCTTCAATTGAATCAAAATAGAAGGAAACGAAGATTCAAATTTGAGGCTTTTTAGCTTGAAAGTGCAGAATGCAAGGAAGTGGTGCTAGAATCATGGGCATCTAAAACTCAACACCAAACCAAATTAGTTGGTAAACTTCAGGCTGTTCAAAAGGGACTATCCAAGTGGAGTAAACAGAAATTCGTGAATGGCAAGAAGTGAATTAGCCTATTAAAGTAGGAACTAGAAGGCCTTACTAATAATAGCTCTGATGTCTATAACAAGACACTCTTTAAAACGTTACAAAGTGAAATTGACGAGCTTGGAAGACAAGAGGAAATGTACTAGGGGTTAAGATTGATAATTAATCGGCTGAAATGGGGAGATTGGAACACTAAATACTTTCATGCGATGACTATACAAAGAAGGCAAAGAAACATAATTTATATGTTGCAAAACACATAGAATACATGGCTGGTTGAACAAAATCAATTGAGAGAACATACTGTGCAATTCTTCAGGGAGTTATATCAGTCCAATGGACCCCGGAATTTTGAGCTAGTGATAGACCAACTACCTACAATAGTAACAGATGATATGAACAGACAATTACTTGCTGAAATCACTATTGATGAAGTTATTGAGGCTGCATTTCAGCTAGGAGCTACTAAAGCCCTTGGCCCAGACATCTCCCTTATCCTGAAGGTTCCGCACCCGAAGAGATTGGATCGGTATCATCCAATTATTTTATGCAATTTTGTCTATAAGATTATCTCTAAAGTGCTAGCTAATCGACTCAAACCCCTCATAACAGAAATTATAGCCCCAGAATAGAGTGCTTTTGTTGGAGGGGGCAAATCCAAGATAATATCTTTATTGTCCAAGAAGCATTGCATCAAATTAGAATCAGGAGCATAAAAAAGAAGTTTCAAGCAGTTCTAAAATTAGATATGAAGAAGGCATATGATTGAGTGGAATGGGATTTTTTTGAGGTGTGCCTTTTAAAAACTAGTTTTGATGAGAAATTTGTGAAATTTGTGATGCAATGTGTTACTATGGTCACATTTAGCGTCATATTTAATGGCGAATCCCTGCAGTACTTTCAACCTTCAAGAGGATTCAGGCAAGGGGATCCCTTATCTCCATATCTTTTTATTATTGTAGCAAATGTTGTATCCTCTCTGATGAAGCAAGTTGTAGAAAATGGCAGCATTATAGGAATCAAGCTAAACATAAACTGCCCTACACTTTCTCACTTATTATTTGCCGATGATTCGATCTTTTTCATGGATAGTACCATCCTAGAATGTTAGAACCTGGCTATGATTTTGAATCAATATTGTCTAGTTGCTGGACAAGAGATTAATTTGAACAAATCGGGCATATTCTTTAGTAAGGGCTGCCCTCAAACATTGAAAGATAACATGGCAAGGGAATTGAGGGTTTCTATTATTGATAAAATCGGCAAATATCTGGGTATGCCCTCGGATTGGGGAGCGTCGAAAAAACAAATGTTTGCATGGGTACTCGGGAGAATTTGTTCAAAATTAGAAAGCTGGAAGGAGAAGCTATTATCTAAAGGTGGAAAAGAAGTCCTGCTGAAAACAGTGATTCAAACACTTCCTCAATATGCCATGTTAGTAATTAAAATCCATGTATCTATTTGCAAGACTATTGAATAGAAAATTGCTTCATTTTGGTGGAAAACTAATGAAAAGAAAGAAGGCATTCATTGGAAGCGATGAGATTTATTGAAAACAAGGAAAGATAGAGGTGGTATGGGTTTTAGAGATCTTCTCTCCTTTAATAGAGCAATGTTAGGGAAACAGGCACAGTGACTGGCACAACAACCGGATTCTCTTTGGAGCAGATTATTCCAGGGGTTATACTATCCAAATACGGATTTTTGGCATGTAGTAAATGGCATTTGACCTTCATGGAGATGGAGAAGCCTAGTCCTAGGGAGAGAGTCTATAGCACCCAAAATCATGTGGAAAGTAGGGGATGGATCTAAGATCAAAATTAGGGAGGATAAATGGCTGCACAGAGGTATTATTGAGGGTCCAGTGCATGTCAATGAACCTTCTCTAGTCTCAGAAATCATAGACAAAGAGCAAGGGAGGTGGGATGAAGTTAAAATAGCAGCACACTTTGATGAACAGTTAGCTGAAGAAATTCTGACCATTCCTATCAAGCCCCAAATAGAAATGGATCAACTTGTATGGACTGGCATGCAGGCAAGCAAATATACAGTGAAAAGTGCGTATAACTACATCAAGGAGGACAAAGCACACATTCAGGAGAATTAGGCTACAACTTCTTTTCAACCTCCCCCCTCACTATGGAAAGACATCTGGAATTTGCACATCCCACCCAAGATAAAGATTTTTATGTGGAATTTATGCAACAATGCTCTCCCAACAAAAGATAACCTGTATGGAAGGAAAATATCACCTGACCCTATGTGCCCATTGTGCAACTTGGAGAGGGAAACGGTTGAACATTTGTTCCTGCTGTGTCCGTGGACAAGACAAATTTGGGACACTGAGCTGAAAATCAAAATTTCACGTTAGGGCTTGACAAGGATAGAAAAATGGTTTTGTCAACTCAAAGAGAAGACAACGAACCCTTCATTCCTGCAGATGGTGGCTGTAACGTTGTGGAATATGTGGAAGGCTAGAAATCAAGCAGTCTTTCGGGGTAGAAAACCAGAGGCTTTGGCAATCATTGATGCAGCACAAGCGCTCCTTAAAAGCTATCATAGATGGAATCCAAAAAAGGGTGGGTCCAGAGATGATGGAGAAGCCGAACCTGGAAATAGAGAAATCAGTACAACAATAAGCGAGACCAATGCAGAGAGAGACAAGGGAATAGAGAATTGGGTGAGGAGCAACATCCTATGACTTGTATGCAAGAACACATCGCATAGGATGTTTTGCGAAACAAGGGAAAGGAATGGAGAGGAAACCTGAGATCAAGGTTGGGAACAGGAGTGGAAGACAGCAGCGCACGACAGCGAGACAAGTACCCTTGGCCCAGCACCTCTGACCCTAAAATTATTGGTGATAACGGGTGCGAAGGAAGGGAATCGCTGCAATTCCGAACTCGACGGGAGGACGCCCAAGAGAAAGAGAAATTGACTAGGAGGCAGAAGGGAGAGTGATCCCTTCAAAGATCTAACACCCGAGAAGCCACAAGTTGGAGGACCCATGAAGTCGACGGCTCTGAAGCTTGAGAAAGCAATCCCTCTCAACTCGGAAGCGGTAACCATTGCATTATTGAAGCAGAGAACGAAGTAGATGACTTAACGATCAGTGGGCCAAACCCCCGACCAGAGGAAGCTGGGAAAAATGGTAGATCTGGAAGAAAATCAAGTGCGGAGCATGGAGAGTGGCGCCCTAAACCGAGAGATGAGCCGAGACAGCTCTACCGAATGCTGGAAATGGATGGATGCGTTGGTGCAGGGGGTAGCGTAAGAAGCTTTGAAAGTCGAGAACAAGCTCCAACGAAAACCAGATCTGCAACTTGAGAAAACACCCCATCTCAGAAATGGATTCCACGGAAAGAAGGAGCCTTGAAGATAAACCTAGATGGAACATTCTTACCTGGTTCGGTGAAGCATTCAATAGCCTGCATCTGCCGTGATTCGGAGGGGAGGATGGTGGGTGGAGTGGCTAAAGCAATCAGAGCCTCCTCCCCCTTAATGGCCGAAACCCTAGCACTTTGGGAAGCCATCAACTTTTTCTACCCTAAAAGACACGAAGTACTTCTCTTTGAGTTAGACAGTTCGCAACTTGTTAAAGTAATGACCAGTTCTCAGCAGTTCAGTTGGGAAGTTCAACCTATTGTCAGCAAATGCAAGGAAAATATGCAGGCCGTTTCCAACGTGAAGATAACCCATTGCTCTAGAGAGGCTAATTGTGTTGCAGATTGGGTTGCTAAAGCCCACAAGAACAACTATTTATCTCTGAATTGGGTTTCATCACCTCCACAAACTTTATGGGACCTATTATGTAATGATGCCCATGTACCGGGCCTCTCATCTTTGATCACTAAATGAAATGCTTTACCTTTTGACCAAAAAAATAAAATAAAATTGGATTGGGTATAGGTCACTATATTCACGTTACATGTAGATAAGTCAAAATTTGTTAAATTAATCTATTTGGATTGAACCATTTTGGAACTTGACCCCAAACCCGACTTGACTCATCTATTTGATGAATCTAGATATGATGCCAAAAATGACTTATTCATATGAACACTAAGGTACGTGCATCGGGTTCATATAATAATTCATGCTCTCGAGAATAATTTGAGAGTTAGCATATCACCGGAGTAAATATGTTATATCTTGTCCTGGACAATTGAAGGAAAAAAAAGAAAAAGATTATCCAATTTGAACTTCGAACGACGGTGCATGCACACCATCCACTATCGAATAATAGTCATATCGATGGATTTCGTTTTCGTTCGTCTTTTTTTTTTTTTTTTTTCAAAACTCTTTTGGGCTTTGATTGACCGATTCCAAATTTTATGTGATTCAAAGAAGGCATGTGGTAGTGAGATGACGAGCCTATGATTTTTTTTCTTTTTTTTTGGTGCCTTGAGGTGGCCGTTTCCTGATCTTTACTACATCGAGAACGGGACAGATCAGTGTTCTACGCATCCCTCGGACCAAGTCAAAGTCTCCGCTCCGTCTGTCCAAAAGAGAGACGATTAGAATAAGATCGAACCTCGATTCAATGGGAAAGATATGGTTATCGCTCCGTCGATGAATTCAACTGTTATGTTGCCGTCCCGTTCCATCTGCCAAACGTTTTTTGCGGTCTCACAATTCGCTTGACTCAATTGCCGCCGCCGTCACTATCGTCGCGAAGTCCATCGGCGATAGTTCGTGGTGGTCGGAAACCTCCAATAGTCGTGGGGGAGAACGTTGCCGGGTGAGGACAAGCGCGGTGTCGGTGGACCAAATGCTTTACTTAAACGAAGGAGAGATATCATGGAGAACCGGAGCTTTGACTTTCTAATTTGCGTTCCGACGTTTGAATTTTCCTTTTGGTTTTAGGAGTCCCAAGCTCTGGGAGAAGCTTCAGAGGAGGGCCCGGAGAGAGAAGAAGGAGAAGCTTTGATCAAAAGTCTACTACATGGTGTGTAAAGAATCGGATATTTCATACACATTTTTAGGAAAATGTTTTTTAGTAAAAATCATAAACATAATTCAGTAGCCAATTTCAGTTCCAAACTTTTTAATTTGACCAAGTTAGTTTTTACACATTTTGACGATTTGCCAATTTAGTCTTTCTGATCAATTATACTCGCAAATCAATGATGTGAACGCCGGTTGTCGTACATGATACGATATGTGTTAACGTGGATAATTTTTGCAATTTTTTTTATAATCTCCTATCATTCACACATTAGAATTTTGTGGGTAGAGATTCTCGAGCATATGTAGTTTCGTAGTCTTACGGTCTAACGATCAACGTGGATCTTACGTTAATGTGTTGGAGAATAAGTATGTCGTTCCTAACTTTAGACTAAGTCCGGCATAAATAGAAATCTTTTAGGCTGTCACCTTCTTCTAGTAAAGTGAAGCCAATTAACGTAAGAGAATGGCCATAGACCAAGAATTTAAATATGGTGCATCTCAATTGAAATCAACGGTGAGGAAGTGCTATTAAAGAATGTTCTCCCTTAGGGCCAGGGTGGTTTTTTTTATAATGGAATTGTTGTCAATGAGTGGCTTTGATTAGAAGAAGTCTTCTTTTTGCTTGATCTATTTTGATGTAGTCAGTTTTACTTTTTGAAAACCGTTCCGAAAACTGAGATTATAATGACACCAATGAAAAAAGGGTGAGAATACAGAGGATTTATAAGATGGATTTACTGAAAATGTAGTTTTATCCATGATAAATCCTCAAATCAATAAGCGCGCCTTCATGGATCAAATGACATGCAAATCGAAGTCCAAGTGAATTAGCGTTAAACGAGGAAGGGTTTGCGCTTGATGTGGAGTGGGGAATCGAGCATGCGTTCCACGCCCAATGCATACTCACATTTTGATGACTACCCCTAAACCTATCTAATGAGATTAGGACAGCGAAAGTTCGGTAATTAATAGCATCTTGTCTATTTGTTCTTAAAAAAAAACCTGCAAGTTTTGACTGATTCACCTCCCAGTAGCCTCCCCATTATTTAGAGGCTGACTTAGACAAACTTATTTTCTGTAATGTCATTAGAATTGTTTGACTTATCAGACCCGCAAAAAATGTCCTTATGACCCGCAAAATGGTAGCACCGTATCGGAAGCTTTTCATGTTCGCACCAAAGGTCATCCGGTTATAGTTGACAAAGTTGGGTATGCAGCGTTTTTTGTTTTTCGTTTTTTTTCCCCTCTAAAAGTATAAACTGTCAGAAGAATGGCACAAATTATATTTCAAACTTCAAAAATCATAAGCTAACTTTCTAGTACTGAATTATCTTAATCTTGCGGGATTAGATTATTCGTGCCGCATCTCTGAGTTCGCTGAAAATGGTGGCACCTTTGATTTTATTTCGTTCTTTTTATTTTGGGATTGATAAGCCAATTTAGTGTGCTCCAAACTCATTACGAAAATGATAGCACCATTAAAATTTGGCCCATTTTTTTTTTGGTCGGTTAATTTGGCCAATTTAATCATAATTTTTTTTGACGATTTACTAATTTAGTTATTATGACATTTTTTACTTGGAAATCGATGATGTGAACTAGAGGTGAGTATGGTCCGGACAGGTGGTTCCCACCTAGGAACTAAAAACCGTTCACTAATGATTGGTTCCAAAAAAATTGGAATCGAGGGCCGGTCCCCAATCCCTACAAATTACATTCATCAATTGATATCATGGTCAGGGAACATTGTTTCTATTTAGAGCACCAAAGCTTGTTCGACCTTAAAATAGAGTTGAATTGTGAGCCATCAATTTTGATTAACGATTGAAAACTATAAGATGGAATGAATGGACAATACTCGTTAGTTAGGAACTTAATTTCTTCGAATGTCATGATATAGTCCTCTTGATTTCCCAACATCAGGAATATGTGGAAAGTTAGACTCTATGTTAGAAGTCCTAATTTTCACAAAAGTTAAAACATTAATCACTTAATTTATCTTTTATTAACGTCAACCTAATTTAATTATAAAGATGGCTAAAGAGAGACCTAATTATGCTCTTAAAATGAGCCATTGGCTCTTAATTTTATATCATGATGACAAAGTACGGCAATATTTATGGACATCTCTAATCGATCCTCTCCTTCCTCTTTGTTTGTTTATTATTTTTTGATTGAGAAAACAAGTAAATAGATTATTAGAATGAAAAAAAAAAATAGGGAGTTAATTCTATTACATACCCGAGAGACAAAATTATTCAATAATGTCCAATAACTACAAACATATAATATATACTTGTCGAAAAACTACAAAATAAATAAGCAATTGAGATGGAATTCTTTTTTTAAAATATATATTTATTGATCAAGTCCAGGTGGGCGGTACATGTTTATAATAGAGAATTGGACCGAAACTCAACGATTCTACTAAATTGGAATCGGAAATTGGAATGATCTCCATGGGAACAGCCAATTCTTGGGAGGTCCGGTCCGATTTCGGGTAGTTAAACGCCAACTGTCCAATGGGGCACAACATGCACTGACGTAAGTCATTTTCACAATTTTTTCTTCTGGACTTTCATCATTCACGCCTTAGAATTCTCTGTGTGGAGACTTTTGAGCATATGTAGCATCTTCGTCTTACATTCAAACGTTCAACGTGGATCTTACGTTAATGTTTTGGAGAATTAAGTATGTCGTTTTCAACTTTAGACTAGACCCGGCACAAGAATAAATCTTTTAGACTATTACCTTTTTCTTATAAGGTAAACTAACATAAGAGAAAGGCTATAGACCAAGAATTTAAATGAGATGTATGTTAATGTAATTTTTTTTTTGGTCGGTGTATGTTAATGTAATTCAAAGGTGAGAAAGCGCTATGCAAAGCATGTTGTCCCGTAGTGCCATGGTGGTTTTTTTTTTTTTTTTTAATGGGATTGTAGTCAATGAGTTGCCTTAATTAGAAGAAATCTTCTATTTGCTTGATCTATCTCGGTATAGTTTGATTCTTTCTGAAAACTAAGATTATAACGATGCTAATGAAAAAACAGCAAGAGAATAGCGGATTTGCAAGATGAATTCGATGAAAATGGAGTTTTATCTATTGCAAATCCTCAATTCAATAAGCGCGTTTCATAAAGCAAATGACATGCGAGTTGAAATCTGAGTAGATCAACATTAAGCAAAGAACGGTTTGGCTTGATGTGTGGTGGTGGAGAATCGAAATGTGTTCCGCTCCTAATCCATACTCACATCTTGTCTATTTGTTTCTAAACAAGCCTTTCAATTTTTGACCACTTCACCTCCCAGCAACTTCCACATTACTTAGAGGTTGACTTAGACAAACTTATTTTCTGTAGTGTCATTAAATTTGCTTAACTTATCAGATCCACAAAAAATGTTCTTGCGACTACACAAGTTGTATCCAAAGGTCTTCGTGTTCGGGTCAAGGGTCAGTCAGTTATAATTGTCGAAGTTGGGGGTGCAGTTTTTTTTATCTAAAAGTGTAAACTATTAGAAGAATGACACAAATTAAATTTCAAACTTCAAAATTCATAACAAGCTAACTTTCTAGTACCGAATTATCTTAATCTTGCAGGATTGGATTAGTCATGCTGCGGCTATGAAATCGCTGAAAAAGATGGCGCCTTCAATTTTTTTCCCTTCTTCTTTTGGGGATAAGTAAGTCTAACTTGGTGCGCTCCAAACTAGTTATGGCAGGAGGACTATTGCTCGCTTTCGGCGGCATTTAATGTTCTTTGGCAAGAAGCTCCGACGGTCGCATTCGCTCCTGGTCATCATCATCTTCAAAGGAGGAGAGGGGAATCTGACGGCTGCACATAATTCCAATGACAGGCCGAGCACCAGTAAAGAAATCTCGAGGAAAATGTTAGCTGGGTTCACTCCTATGGAGGAAGTTTCATCGATGAGTTAGCCCAAAAAGCGCTGAGCCCATATAATAAGTTATATGAGGAAATATTTCTCACTATTTATATAAAAGAGTAAGTAAAGCAGAAAAGGAAATAAGAAAAGAGAAAAGAGAAAGCAGAAAATCGGGGTTTGGGGCAATATCGATTTACATCAAGCTGGCGTTGGAGGTCGATTCGTGGTCCGATTGAGCTGAAATTTTGTCAGCATGTTCGTGGCGCAATTTTATCGAATCTGAACGGTTTGATTTTTGTTTGAAGCTCCCTACATCAGGTTTTTCGTGGATTGATCAAAACTTGCGTTTTTGGTCGATTTATCCTTGATCTCTTGTGAAGTTCATGTGTATTGCCAAGAATTATGTTCTTGAGGTGTTTGCTGCTATGTACCTCTAGTATTTACTAGAGAAGAACAATTTTATTAATAGTGAAGATTTTCGTGGACTCCGGTCCCGTGGTTTTTTATCTCCTCACATCGAGGAGGTTTTCCACGTAAAAAAATCATCTTGTGTTCGCGTGCTTGGTTATTTTACTCTACTATATCGATTCCTATTAGGTTTACACAAGAGGGGAGATTATTTTATTCCGCTGCGTTGATTCGATATTGTTCGAATTATTACCGTTCTCCCATCAGAGTGGTATCAGAGCATCAGGTTATTGCTTGATTTTTCTGCCTTGTGTTGAACAATGGAAACGAATATGAGTAGAATGGTTACACTGAATGGTTCGAATTATCATATTTGGAAAGGGAAGATGGAAGATCTTTTATATGTGAAAGATTTTTATTTGCCCGTATTTGCCGAGGAGAAACCAGAGAATAAAACCGATGTTGAATGGTCTATATTTCATCGTAAAGTGTGTGGTTATATCAGGCAATGGGTAGATGATAATGTTTTGAACCATATTATTGAGGAAACACATGCACGCAGTTTATGGGATAAGGTCGAACAGTTATATGCGCGAAAGACTGGGAATAATAAATTATATTTGATAAAACAAGATGATGGCTTTGAGATATCATGATGGTACTGTTTGATCGATCATTTAAATTCTTTTCAAGGAATTATAAATCAGTTGGCTGCGATGGGAATCAAGTTTGATGATGAGATACAAGCATTATGGTTGCTTGGTACTTTGCCGGACTCATGGGAGACGTTTCGAACATCTTTGTCTAATTCTGCCCCGGATGGTACAATTACCATGGATTTAGCCAAGAGTAGTATTTTGAATGAAGAGATGAGAAGGAAGACACAGGATCATCCTCTTCACATTCTCGATGCCTTGGTTGTTGAGAAAAGGGGAGAAGTGAGTCTCGAGGTCCGAGAAATAGAGATAAAAGTCGAGACAAAAGCAGAGGTAAGTATAATAAATTTGCTAATGTTGAGTGCCATTATTGCCATCGAAGGGACATATTCGAGGTTTTGTCGCGTTAAAAAGGGACAAACAAAAGGAGAAAGGTAAAGAAAAGAAAAGTGATGATGAGATGATGACAATCGTGTTGCTGCACTTAAAGAAGACTTTCTCACTATTTTTGATGGTGATGTGGTGAATTTTGTTTCTCATGAGACCAGTTGGGTAATTGATAGTGGTGCATCCGTTCATGCTACGTCTCGTAGGGATTTCTTTACATCATACAGTCGTGTGACTTCGGATCCGTGAAGATGGGAAACAATGGACTAGCTCAAGCTGTAGGCATCGGTGATGTGTGCCTAGAAACCAGCAATGGCACAAGGTTAGTATTGAATAATGTTAAACATATACCTGATATCCGCTTGAATTTGATTTCTACAGGCAAGTTGGATGATGAGGGGTATTGCAAAGACCTTCGCAATGGTCAATGGAAACTTACCAAAGGTTCTCTTGTTGTGGCTAGAGGTGAAAAATATTCTTCGTTATACATTATGCAGCAAAGTTGTCTACGTACAAAATTAATGCAAGTAGATAGCGAAGATGTTGCTGAGTTATGGCATAAGAGGCTCAGTCACATCGTGAGAAGGGTTTGTCAATATTGGCCAAAAAGAAGCTCCTTTTAGGATTGAAAAGTTCAGCGCTAAAGAAGTGTGCTCACCGTTTAGCAGAAAAAGAACAGAGTTGCATTTAAAAGCTCCTCCTTCAAGAAAGTCGTATACTAGATTTAGTGCATTCTGATGTTTGCGGTCCTATGAAAACAAAATCACTTGGTGGCTCTCTTTATTTTGTTACCTTCATAGATGATTTTTCAAGGAAAATTTGGATTTATACCTTGAAAACTAAAAATCAAGTGTTAGATGCTTTTAAACAATTTCAGGCTTCGCTTGAGAGACAGATCGGAAAGAAATTGAAATGTATCGAACCGATAACGGGGAGAGTATATTGGACCTTTTGATGAATACCGCAGACAACAAGGTATTCGACATCAAAAGACACCTCCCAAGACGCCTCGCTTAAATGGCTTAGCCGAGAGAATGAAAGAACATTGGTTGAAAGGGTAAGATGCTTACTTTCACAAGCCAAAGCTATCCGGATCCTTTTGGGGTGAGGCTTTAAGTACAGCTTGTGCATATATTAAATCTTACTCCATGCGTTCCTTTAGAGTTTGATGTTCCTAATAGAGTTTGGACAGGCAAAGAAGTTTCTTATGATTATTTGCGTGTATTTGGGTGCAAAGCATTTGTGCATGTTCCCAAAGATGAGAGGTCTAAACTTGATGTGAAAACACGACAAAGGCATATTTATTGGTTATGGACAGGATATGCTTGGCTACAAATTTTATGATTCACTTGAAAAGAAAATTGTAAGAAGCAAGAGACGTTGTGTTTATGGAAGATCAAACAATAGAGGATATTGAGAAATCAAAGATGATTTCAGCACCACAAAGTTAGTGATAATCTGTTGATTTAGATCCAGCTTCCTCTTACAAATATCCCTACACAAAGTTGATGAAGAGCAGCAGGAAGTCAATGTTCCAAATAATGCACATGTTCCCCGAACATGTTGAGATAGATAATACTATTCCCGAACCGTAGGCTCAATTAGATGTTCCACCGGATGTTCCAACCGGGAGATCCATTAGAGACCGACGACCTTCCACCAGGTATTCGAAGATGAGTATGTATTATTGATCGATGCGTGTGAACCAGAGTGCTATGCAGAAGCAATAGAAGATGAGTACAAAAACAATTGGTTCGATGCTATGCAAGATGAGATGCAGTCACTTTATGATAATCATACTTTTGAGTTGGTGAAGTTACCTAAAGGTAAAAGAGCTTTGAAGAACAAGTGGGTATATAGGTTGAAGCAAGATGAACATACTTTACAACCACGGTACAAAGCTAGATTGGTTGTTAAGGGATTCGGTCAGAAAAAGGGTATTGATTTTGATGATATATTTTCTCCGGTAGTAAAAATGTCTTCTATCCGTGTGGTACTAGGTTTGGCAGCTAGCCTAGATTTAGAAATTGAGCAAATGGATGTTAAAACAGCCTTCCTACATGGTGACTTGGAGGAAGAGATATACATGGAACAACCCGAGGGTTTCAAAGTGAAAGGGAAAGAGGATTATGTGTGCAAATTGAAGAAAAGTCTCTATGGCCTAAAACAAGCACCGAGATGCTGGTATAAGAAATTTGCGCGCTTATGACAGAACAGGCTATAAGAAGACTTCCTCGGATAACCGTGTGTTTGTCCAAAATTTTTTTGATGGTGACTTTATTATTCTCTTGCTTTATGTTGATGATATGCTGATTGTTGGCGGTGAATGCTTTAAGAATTGAGTTATTGAAGAAACAATTGAGCAAGTCTTTTGCCATGAAAGACTTGGGCTCGGCGAAGCAGATTCTTGGCATTAGAATTACCCGAGACAGAGATGCTAAAAAGTTATTTTTATCGCAAGAGAAATATATCGAGAAGATCCTTCGAAATTTTACATGGACAAGGCTAAAGTGGTTAGTACTCCTCTTGCTACCCACTTTAAGTTAAATATGATGCAAAGTCCTACAACGATAAAGAAAAGAAAGATATGGAAAGTGTTCCATATGCTTCACCGTAGGAAGCTTAATGTATGCGATGGTATGTACACGCCCGCACTTGGCGCATGCGCTGGCGTTGTTAGTCGCTATTTGTCAAATCCAGGTAGAGAGCACTGGAATGCAGTGAAGTGGATTATGAGGTATCTTCGGGGAACTTCAAATTTGAAACTCAGTTTCGGGATCGGGAAACTTGTGTTAGTTGGATACACAGATTCTGACTTCAAGGTGAGATATTGATACTCGTAAATCTACTGGGTTATTTGATTTCTTTGCGGGTGGAGTCGTGTCATGGAAGTCAAGATTGCAGAAGTGTGTTGCACTTTCTACAACAAGCTGAATTTATTGCAAATGACGATGAAGCTAGTAAAGAGATGCTATGGATGAAGAAGTTCTTAGAAGAACTTGGGTTCAAGCAAAAGAGGTATGTGCTATTTTGTGATAATCAAAGCGCAATTCATCTTGGTAAGAATTCATCTTTTCATTCTAGATCGAAACATATTGATGTTAGATATCATTGGATAAGGGATGTTCTAGATGAAAAGTTGTTGGAACTTGAGAAAATTCATACGGATCATAATGGCTCCGATATGATGACGAAGACTCTACCAAGAGAGAAGCTTGAACATTGCCGTTTGATAGCAGGGATGGTGAATCCCTCCACATTGTCGTGAGGGGAGATTTGTTAATTTGGGTTCACTCCTATGTGGAGGAAGTTTCACGAGTCGTAAGCCTAAAAAGGGCTTGAGCCCATATAATAAGTTATATGGGGAATATTGGTTTCTCACTATTTATATAAAAGAGGTAGCAGCAGTAAAAGGAAATAAAGAATAAGAGAAAAGAGAAAAGAGAAAATCCGGGGTTTGGGCAAGAATATCTCGATTTACATCAAGCTGGCGTTGGAGGTCGATTCGTGGTCCGATTGAGCTGAAATTTTGTCAGCATGTTCGTGGCGCAATTTTATCGAATCTGAACGGTTTGATTTTTGTTTGAAGCTCCCTACATCAGGTTTTTCGTGGATTGATCAAAACTTGCGTTTTTGGTCGATTTATGTTTTTTATCTCCTCACATCGAGGAGGTTTTCCACGTAAAAAAATCATCTTGTGTTCGCGTGCTTGGTTATTTTACTCTACTATATCGATTCCTATTAGGTTTACACAAGAGGGGAGATTATTTTATTCCGCTGCGTTGATTCGATATTGTTCGAATTATTACTTTTCTCCCATCAGAAAACCCATCAGCCCCAAGTGCCCCGTCCCCCAAACATGGACCGTGAAGCACATTTAATCTCCTCAAACGTAATTGGCGAAGGCAAGATGCTGGCGTGAAAGCGTCTGGGCAGCCTGTGCTGCATCACATCAGTCGATCGAGGGAGAGAAACAGCAGAGCGATCAGGGTCAGGAGAGCCTGCGAGGCCCTTGGAAAAGGACGTTGCTTCCCTCGGTCAGTTCTTGTACCGTCTGCAGAGAGCAGGAGGACCCTTGGGGCGTTCCTGGAAAATCCCAAACCCTCGAGAGATCTAAGCCATTTTACTGCTTGTGTCCTGGTTAAAAAAAAAGACCGAATGGGAACGCGCAACGCCCTCCCCGTTTTACCACATTCGACCCGCTCGCTGCATTCATTTCTCGCCGCGTTTTCCATTTGCCGTGCGGGACGCAACGTTGCGGTTATGCCATGAAAAGATTTCTAGACCACTCGACCTTCGATGCACTTTCGTTCGGCGCTGACCGCTGTTCATAGTCGTTTCGCTCACCTGTACCGCCCCGTCGCTTTCTTGGCCCTCTCCAATCAAAACCCGCCACGGCACAAGCCCGCCTAATCGTGATTAATAAACATTAATTACAAACCAATTCTTGTCCCTAAACAAACGCTCCTTGAATCGCTGTTAGTCAGTATTTGAAGTCGGGCGACTTTTCTATAGCCTCCTTAATCTCTCTCCCGTCCTCTCTCCTCTCTCTCTCTCTCTCTCTCTCTCTCTCTCGCTGTAGCTAAGTTTTAGCTATCAACTTCCTCAGTATAGACTCGTCAGAAAAACCAACACGATGCACGCTTCGGGACCCTTGTTCTTAATCTTTCTTCTTAGATTCGTTTCGGCTCAGAAGACAACGGCCGACCATCCCTGCCCTTCATCGTGCCTTGGGAGCGACCTCTCCGTACAGTTCCCGTTCCGGTTCACCGGGAGCCGCTGCGGCTACCCGGGGTTCGACCTCTCCTGCAATCCCCAGCGCCAGACCATCCTCAACTTCCCTCTCTCCGGCGGCTTCGTCGTCCCGAACATCGACTACGCGGCCCAGTCCGTCTTGCTCAACGACGCCGGCAACTGCCTCCCGAGCCGGCTCCTGAACTTCACCCTGGAGGGCTCCCCGTTCAAAGCCCTGTCGACCAAGAATTACACGCTCGTGAACTGCTCCGGCGTCGCCGCGCCGGCGGCGAGGGCGGCGATGCCGACGATGCTGGAGATCGGGTGCATGAGCGGCGAGGACTACCGGGTCATGTCGGTGGAGAGCCAGTTCTACCTCGGGCCCCGGTCGCACGGGTGCCGCGAGCTCAGCACCGTCAGCGTGCCGGTGGCGTGGCCGGCCGCGTCGGATCTGCACGAGGACCTGATGCTCGTGTGGCGAGAGCCCGACTGCAGGTCGTGCTTGGCGCGCGGCGGGACGTGCGGCTTGAGGGACGGCTCCGGTTCGGAGATCGCCTGCACGAATGTTCCGAGCACCGGTAAGTACTCCGATCTCGGGGTGACACCATCGTTCTAGTTTTAACTCCTAAAGTCATTTGAAGTTACGTGAATATCTTCGAAATTCAACACAATTTCATCTTTGACGTAACGATCTTAAAAGACTAATAAGTAAGTACCGCATGGAGTGAAATTAATGAAAACGATGCTAAAATTATGTCGGGAGTACTTTACAATAAGTGCACATTTATTTTTTCCCTTAACTTTAGTAATAAAAAGTCTAGCATCTAGATTGTCGTGAACTTTGATTAAGTCAAATGTACCATTTTTGGTGCGTTTTTCTTTGAGTTTCTTCTCTTTGTATATGCATAATAAAGTTTGTCACGATCAAAGCGGTGCTTAAATTACTTAAATTCTCGTCCGCCCACAGACTTTTAAATAATCTGGCATGTAAGCATGGAGATCGGCTACCTAAAAACCCTTTAAATTTTACATATATTTTTAAGAAGTTTCACCTGAATTTAACCGCTGTCATTTAAGTCCAATGTTCACAAGAATTCTTCATTTATGGAAGACTTGTGAAGGAAATAGTTGGGACGGTACGCGGTAAAAGACAACGCCTTTTCTTTCTTCCTTACAAGGTCGGAAAATAACGTTTGAAAGAGAAGGCAAGAGGTCCCTTTCCTTCTGAAGATGCTTTCGTGGCAATTGGACTAATGACTCGGTACGTGATTTTAGGCTTAGACTTCGGGGGCCGTGATGCGAAAATAATTATTTTCAAGTCCTCAAGGTGAAAATTCCTCGAGTTTTTGTCCTTAATCTCAAAACTCAATGTGGGATCGTCAAATGATCATCATTTCCAGAAAAATGGGTTCGACATTTTCAACTTAGTTTGACTTCTTCATACGCGAGTATACATCGTCACCTTTGATCTTGGGTGATTCTTTGAACATACAAGTCAAGGATTTCTGCACTTTGTATGGAATTTTTCAGGTCTTCCAAGAAGTGCCAAATACGGCATAATCATCGGCCTCGGCATCCCGGCCGTCCTGTGCCTCATTGGGCTCGCCGGCTACGTATGGGGCCTCATCAGCAATTACAGCCGGCGGTGCCGGCACCGGCACCGGCACCGGCAGGAAGAAACTAACACAGAGTTCCCCACCATCATCTTCCCGCAGTCTTTCGTCATGACGGGGCTCGACGGGCCGACCATCGAGTCCTACCCGAAGACGCTGCTCGGCGTGAGCCGCCGCTTGCCCAAGCCCAGCGACAACACTTGCCCGATATGCTTGTGCGAGTACCAGCCAGAGGAGGCGTTACGGACCATACCCGAGTGCAATCACTATTTCCACGCCGACTGCATCGACGAGTGGCTCAAGATGAATGCCACATGCCCCTTGTGCCGGAACTCGCCGGAGGGGTCCGTTTTGTTCACGCCATCGGTCGTGTCGCGAGCATCGTCATCGTCTTCGCCTTCGACACCAGCTTAGGATGGAATGGAGCTCGCCGTCTGTATATATCGAGATCGCTATGGTATGGGGGTTCTCGCGTTCTTTCAATCATTGTGTTTCTTGTATTTCAGATTTTGGTGAGATTTTTATTTTTGGATATCATCTTAGAAACATAAAATCTTGTTCTTGATCTCTGTATGTTTTGATATCGTTTGCATTGATCCGACCCGATTCCCATGTCCAAGTTCCTAAAAAAATACCCACATGATGATTTTTTTTCCTCTCTCTGCCAATCTTCTCTTACACCCGGTTTGGAATTAGGAGTGCCGTAGACCACCGATTTTACAATTCATTTGCCCAAAGAACAAATTTCTTTTTGTTCCGCTAGATTTCTAAAAGACTCCGCAAGTATGAAAAAATACCCCGTTAGTGAAAAGATTACTAATTATTCAGTTTCTCGATAATTTGTTGGTAACTTGTCTATACTTTCATGGATTCCCAACTCTTTGTGACCGTTACCAATGACCAACTTTTACCATCTTTTGATCAAATTTTGTTTTTTTTTTTTTATCACTCACACAAACTTGTCAAGTATTATACAAATTCACAAGTTTTAATTTGAGTGCTTATTATTTTTTTGACTAATTACCAACTAGTTTTGGGTGTTTAATCAATTACTTACCAATGTTTATTTGGCTTTTTTTTTTAAAGTTTATCAACTATTGTTTAAGAATTTTTATATGTTTTTCTTGCTTATAAACTATTTTTGTAATTAAATTATCAACTAGATTGTATTAATAACTCTTATTTAAATAACAGATAAAAAAACTGCTTTTTAAGTGAATTATCAACTGGGGGTTCGCCCTAGTGGCCACCCTTCCAATTTGGAAGAGGGAGGTAAGAGTTCAAATCTTTACCTTCTCGGGGAGATTGGGTGGGGGACGATTTCATTTCAGGAGTGGGTTTTGACTCCCACGCCCTGCAAGGAGGTAGGGCAAAAGTTTGAGAGTGAGTGTTAGAGTAGGACTAGAGTAAAACCGACCAAAGTATATATATTTGGTATTGCCAAATTTTCTTATTTCTAACAAATAAAAAAAAGGAGAAAATTCGGTAACCTTTAATTTACCATTATTACCAATACTTTAAATGTACTAACTATTATATGAAATCATAAACCTTTTATTGATGTTTCTTGGGGAAGTGATTATATTTATCGGCTGTATCAGCAGAAGGCTCTGATGTTTTTCTCACCATTAACGTAGACACCAGTCCTTGATGTTTGACTTGTTGTTTCCTAAGGGAGTAGTTGCCGTAACATGTTCATATTATAAAAATTGCAACATGAACATTTTTTCCATAAAACTCAAGAATTTTTTGACGTATAATGGATTTCCTCTTAATTAATCTTATTCCTGATGAGTTGATATCACCCAAACATTTGACACAATTTAGACTCCAAGACGGTTAGAAATCATTTTTAAAAATGATGATGTGATTTAGGTGACTAATGACCAGATAATGCATCACGATTTCAAGAGATTAAGAAGATTTCGATCTTATTTCGGCCCATTGATAATTAATATTGCCAATGATTGTCTTTAGTATGTTCTGTTTTGACCTTTTGCTGTAGCATTGGTTGCATACACTTTTCCTAGGAAGCTCCATCGTCACATCCATATTGCTCTGGAGAAGAAAACTAAGCATTTCCGCTGGTCCTCACTACTAAAAACCTTGTATTCTCCAACTCGCTCACCTTGTGATCTTCTCAAATGATCTCCCATGGCTCCCTCACCATTCTCTTCCATGTCCTTATTTTTCCTTCTCTTCCTCCAAGCAATAACCAGCAAAACCACCAGCGCTAAGGCCTGTCCGACCGAAAAATTGTTCGACTAGCAGACCCGAGATTCGCTTCCCGTTCCGAATTAGGGAAGTCCAAGGCGAACACTGCGGGTACGAGGGGTTCGAAGTCTCGTGCGACAGGCGAAACCGAACGATCCTCCATTTGTCTGAAGCAGTGGACTTCGTCGTGGACAGTGGACACCATCGATTATGCCCATCAGCACATTCGAATGAAGGACCCGGACGATTGCCTCCCGAAACGGATTCTGGAGGACCGCTTCCTGAGCCCATCCTCGCCCTTTGAAGCCCGAGACTACGAGTACTTCACGCTGGCGAACTGCTCGTCCACGAATTCCTCCACTGTCGGGCCAGTAAGCAGCATCGCGCGGCTCGACTGCCTCAGTCCGGCACGGGACATGGTGGTGGCCCTGGTCATAGACGATGAGCTCGCCTTGTCATGGTTGATGCAGCATGAGTGCAACCTGTCGATGATCTCGGTCCCTCGGCGGGGGAAACATCCGACGAACATAATCGAAGGCATGTGGTGGAGTTGGTTTGAACCCGATTGCATATCATGCGAAGCGGCCAAGGGGAGATGGGATCAGAGTATATTTGCATAAGCAAACACATATTACATGTAGTGTATTTTTTGAGGAAAATTACCAAAAGAGTCTTAAACCTACTGTAATTGTGCAAATTCAATTATAAACTATTTTTTGGCCAATTCAGTCCTAAACCTTTTATATTTGTGCCAATTTAATCTATCTGGCCAATTTTGGTGGGGTAGTATCGATGTGGAAGCCCATTAGCACAACCTGTGAGCCAATGGTGGGTGAGCCTCACTAGTGGCTAGCAAGGTCGACCTCATCGGCCCTAGTCTCTGGCTGGTCCTGCAATCGGCTAGAGAAAGAAGGAAATAAAAATCAAATAAAGAGAGAAAAAAATGAAAAAGTACTTAAAAAATTGTCACATTAGTGTCGGCTGGATAGTCGACGTCCATGTTAGCACTTGCCAGAAAATTAGTTGGATGGACTAAATTTGTATAAATGTAAAAGGTTTATCATTGAAATGACAAAAAAAAAAAATTAAAATTGAATTGACACAATTATAATAGATTTAAGACTCTTTTCGTAATTTTACCTCAAAATTCAATGTGGTCCTTGAATTTTTATATTCAATCTAATCTTTAAACTTTCCAAGTTCACTCAATTTGTTAAAAAAAAAATTCTAAAACATATAGGAGATTTGATTATCATTTCTGTTAACTTGATGTTAGATTTATCATATTGGCGTTTACATGGGTTTCGTATGACCTCTTTCTCTATTTTGGGCCTAACATAACAAAAGAATTACATTGAGCAATTTTTTAAAAGTTTCGAAATTAGATTGGGAAAAAGGAATTCCAAAGGTCATATTGAATGACTATTAATGTTATTGCCCGTGAATTTTGTTTAATAATGAATGTTACCCAAACTTTCAATTAGACTAATAGTACGGATAATTTATCAGTTTTTACAGAGATGCACGCTATTTTCAGACCTGAAAGAACAGTGGACGCAGCTTGAGCTTCAAAAAGACTGAACATTCTTGTTCCCTTCTTCTTTGCGGAGTTCTTGCTCACATTTTTATGGCATCTCCTATTTTCTTAGGCTTATCAACGGTCGCCCGGATCGCCACGGCTTCGCTCTTCGTGTTACCATGGTCAATGTTCATCTATGGATGCATATGCTTCTTAAAGGTTCAGGTCTTCGTCCGTCCCCGTCTCGATCGAAATTAGCTCCAACCGCGTCCCAGGTTCAGCTCCACGGAACGCGGTCAGCGGGGAAGCCGTCGAAATGGCCTGAAGCAAAGCTGTTGGCGTGATGGGCATCAGCTCGCCCACCGTCGAATCTTATCCGAAGACTCGAGTCGATGACCTGGGGCAATTGCCTCGGCCCGACGATGACGTTTGCGCGATTTTCCTGTCAAAATATGAGTGGAACGAGATGATCCGGACTATTCCCGGGTGCGGACATTATTTCCACACGTTTTGCATCGACCAAAGGCTCCGGGAAAATGCTTCTTGCCCGTTGTGCCGCAATTACAAAGGGTAATCTATAATTCTCTCAACTTTGTCATCATTTTTGTCGTTCAGGGTTTTGGTATTTGAGGTCTCAAAAGTACCATTCAAACAAAGATTGGCTAGTCTAGATGATCAAGTACGATCTAAAACGATAGTGCATCAGCTTATGATGGATGGTACATAAGCCGTCCCTGCATGCTCTCAATTGAGGTGGCCGCTCCGTCCTTGATGACCTTTTTCTTTTTTTCAATTTCTTTTGGAGGGATTGAAATTAATGTCTACAATGGGACAATCAACAAAAGATTTTAAGAAAATTTGAGATCTTGATAGGTTCCTTTGTTCACATCATCGATAAATATGAGTCTACTTTAGATTATGTCTTGTTCCCGATTGTTGTAGATTAACTTCCGATCGAGTCCATCAAGCAGCTCGATTTCGAGTAAAGAAAATGAGATCTGAATTGTTCACTTACCCGCTTTGTTCCGCTTTGGTCGCGCAGTTATACTAAGACAGAGGTCACAAGTAACTGAAGTTTGAAAGCTTGCGCTCGGCACAGAAACAGTTAAAAGCGACCTTTGCTTGCTAATTCGCAGGAAGATTTCGTCCCTCAAGATCTGGACGTGGTCGGTTCGCTTACAATTTGCTGAGCGCTATCAGGTCGACATGTTTAATCAGCGGTTGAGGGGGATAAAAAAAAGTAGCGAAAAGAAAAAGGTGGAAAAGAGAAAAAGAAAAAGGGGAGGGCCAGAAAATGCAAACAAAAGTTTTCTTCCAGCGGTCGTGTGTTGGACACAAGGGTAATTGTCTTATCAATTGTAAATGTATTGTACATATATTAATTTAATCATAAGTCATTCAATTTTATCAATTTAATCATAAATATTTATACCAAATTCCTATGTAGTTGTTTTGTCTAATTTGGCATGGGATGGCCAGCGATGACTAAACCGCTACATGAGCAAATTTCCTGTGAAAATTGACTGACAAACTTACTTTAGAATTTCGTGTAAAGATTTGGGATTAGATTAGCAAAGTTGAATGAATTGACATATTGATTGATTAGGTAAGTCTGCTATTGTACTTGTGTGTATACACATGTGCAATCTAATATATATTGAGATTATTTGGAACTGAAATTAGAAATTTACTAAAGAAATTACAAAAAAGGTCATAAACTTATTACAAGTATATCAATTCGGTCTTAAATCTTTTGCAATTGTGCAAATTCAGTCTATTTGGCTAATTTTAACTATTCGGTTGATGTCAATGTAGACAATTATTAATAATATTTTTTTGAATTTTTTTTGAATTTTTTTTCTTTTCTTCCTTCTTTGCTTATTTTCCTCATATTGGCTGGTGAGCATCTAGAGAGGGCTGTGAACTCCAGGAGTTCAAGACTTGCTCCCAAGTGGTTTGGAGATGTCTTGAGGTGGGGTTTGAATTTTATCTTGACTGTCAAACACAGCCCTAGTTCATATGTAAATAAGCGTGGGATTGAGTGAGATTATAGCTTTGGATGCGTAGGCATTGCGGTTGGGTTACAGTGACGGACTCATAATCTCTGCACATTGCACGTGTGAGAATTCTAGTTGATTTAAATAAGATATTCGGTGTTAAGGGTGAAAATCCTATTACAACACTCAAGGGAAGCTATTAAAACTTGTGACCCTTCATACCTTAGGCTTAAACTTTTTAATTATATCAATTAAATTTTAAGCATTTTGATGATTTGCCAACGTAATCCATGTGGTCATTTTAATCGGAAATTGCTGATATGAATGCCGGTGATCCTACATGACACAACCGACATCACACAGACAATTTTTAAATATTTTCTATTATTTATTATTATTATTTTGACAACTCTGAGGCAGCGAGATTGCTAGCCAACCATTGCTAGTCCCAACAAAGGGCTAGCAACCCTTGTTGGCTAACGGGGAGGGTTGCAATCCTCTCCCCATTTCTATATCTTTCATAAATAAATAAAAATCCCATTTATTCTTTTTAAATACTTTGATTTACCCTTTTTATGCACGCCTTATACTACCAACTATTTTATAAATTACCAACATTTATTTGAGTGACTTACTAATCGTTATCCGCTTTAATTTATAATTTGTTCTGGTCACTAACTTTCATTTGAGCCACCTACAATTGTTTATTTGTCTTGGTTAAACGGACATTCTCTTAACAATAGTCTTTTGAACATTTAACGACACTTGTTAAAATTTACTGTGGCTTGACTTGCAAGTGCAAATATTTTATATATTGTAAAAGTTTGTTTTGTAGACCTAGAACTTTTGAAGAAAATTAGAAAAGAAAACTGTCTATTGATGAGTAAATGTTTCGATGGGAAAGCGACTATATCTATCTGCTGCATAAGCAAAAGATGCTGATGTTTTTCACCTTGAACGTAGTAATGCCAGTCCTTGTTGTTTGACCGGTGGTCTCTTAAAAGAGTAGACTTTGTAACAATATGATCATATTACATATTTCGTAACATGGCCATATTTTCATAAACTTTGGAATTATGTTACTATACATGCAAAAGAACACTTCAAGTACCAAAAGTTGGCACAAAATGATACTTAAATACCAAAACTTACAAAAGTGGCACTTACAAAAGTGACACTTAAGTGCCACCTTTTATGAAAAATGAGACACTTGAGTTCCACATTCGGCGAGCCTCGCTAGAAATCCTACGTGGCATTTTTTATATATTAATTTTCTCGCTTACATGACTTGGCGGAATGCCAAATCAGCAAAATACACAAAAAAATGACGTCGTTTTGACATAATTTTGATTTTAATATAATATACAAATTAATTAAATTAAATTTAAAACAAAATAATAATAATAATTTATATTTATTAATAAAAAAGAACGAAGGAGGAGAAGGAGGAAGGCAGCCGGCAGCAATGGCGGCGAGGGATAAGCCCTCGGCCACCGGCTGCCTCCCTCCTCCTCCTTCCCCCTTTTTATAATTAATTTTTTAAAATTTAATTTAACTAATTATTATATTAAAATTCAAATTATACCAAAATGATGTCGTTTTGATATTGTTTAGCCACATCAGCATACAAAGTGACGTCGTTTTGCGCGCAACTCGCCGGGAAATTGCCACATCAGTGTTTTGGCCGGATTTTCTCGCCGGTGGCAGTGCTCCATTTTACTTTGATTTTGGCACTTAAGTGTCACTTTCGTAACTTTTGGCACTTAAGTATCCATTTTTGCCAACTTTTGGTACTCTAGGATCCGAGTGTCCATTTTCTTTAAAACTTCATTCCTAGTAAGCCCACGTCTCTCAAACATTCGACTCTAATTAGATTTCAACACAATTACAAATCATTTCGACAGAAGATAAGACAATCGAGACGACTCATGAACAGACGACATGTCCTGATCTCAAGATAATTAATTCAACCGACTTACTTTTCATGAATCAAGAAGATCACGATCTTTTCTCGGCACGTCCTTCCAACAATTGTCCCGAATAATATTCTATTTCGGGGATCAAACAAGAAGGTGTTACTTGGTCGCGTACGCTCTTCCTAGGAAGCTCCATCGTTCCCATCCATCTTGCTCTGGAGAAGAAAACTAAGCATTTACCACCAGTCCTCAATACTAAAAGACCTCGAATTCTCCACTCCCTCACCTTGCGATCTTCTCAAATGATCTCCCATGGCTTCCTCACCAGCTTCCTCTTCCATGTCCTTATTTTTCCTCCTCGTCCTCCAAGTAATAACCAGCGAAACCGCCAGCGCTAAGACCTGTCCGATCAGACAATGTTCGCCAAACGGACCCGATGTTCGCTTTCCATTCTGGATTAGGGAAGGCCAAGGCGAAGAGTGTGGGCACCGGGGGTTCGAAGTCTCGTGCGATGACCGGAGCCGAACGATCCTCCATATGTCCGAAGTGGCGGACTTCATTGTAGACGCCATTGATTATGGCAACCAAACCGTTCTAGTGAAGGACCCGGACGACTGCCTCCCGAGACGGCTTCTCGAGGACGAGTTTGTGAGGTCGTACTCACCCTTTCCAGCCCCGGCGTACAAGAACTTCACGTTCGGCAACTGCTCGTCCGAGTACTCCTCCCTGATCTCACCTGGAAGCGGCGTCCAGAGAGTCAACTGCCTCAGCCTGGGGCGCGGCAGCATGGTGGTGGTCTCGGTCGCGGACGATGATATCGCCAGGTCGTGGATGTCACAGCACCAGTGCGACACGTGGACGGCCTTGATCCCCTGGTGGTGGCAACCTCCTACGATCCTAGGCGAAAGCATTTGGCTGAGATGGGACGACCCCGATTGCAAAACGTGCGAAGCGGCCCATGGGAGATGCGTGCTCCAGGATTCTAAGAAGGGCCCGAAGCTTGTATGCGCACACAAACACGGTAATGTCGTATGTCCTTGTAGCATATCCTCTCCCCTTTCTTTTTCCGTTCAAATCTAATTTTGGTAATCTAACCTGAAATCGGGTCCGCCTTATTCCTCTAGGACAAATATACCCTGGCTTTTCGAAAGCTCGAAAGTTACTTAGGAACTTCTTTTCGAGGAACACTAATGCTCACCGTTACATTTTCCATCTAAGAAAACTTTAAGTGGCACATGGCCTGATCAATAGCGACGTTTTGGAGATAAAAGTTAGAAGTGAAAAGAGCTGTATCGATCTCTTCAAACGTCCATGAAGCAGATTGGACCCGGTTAAAAGGAATTAGAAACGGCGACGTCTTAGAGTTGGAAAATGGTACGATACACTTATGCGCTAAGATGTCGTCATGAATCAATGTAGTATATTTATCTGGTAGGGTCATGAGTTGGAAGATGGTGCAATAGATTATTCCTAGAAATGGCACTAACTTGAAAAAGACGGTATGACCAAAAAAAAAAAAAAAAAAAAAAAAACTTAAAAAAGACCCTATGCCCTAAAAGTATTTTCCAAGTAGATGAAACTTTTATAGTGCATAGAAGTTTTTACTTTCCTAACGACGATTTAATGACCTTGCGATGCTAATTAATTCACAATCAATTGTAACAAAGATATTCTTCCATGAAACTTCTTGATAGCAAATGCAGTAATTTGAATAGACAAGAGTTAATTCATATATATATTTTTAGGATAATGATGAAATGATTCTTGATCTTTTTTTATCGTTCAATTTCGTCCTTGAATTTATTTATTTTTTATTTAGTCTTTTAACTTCCCAAATTTATTCAACTTTTTAACAATCCTAAAAGGAATAGCTGACGTGACTACCATTTCGCCTAACCTTGACATTAGATTTATCTTTGCTGGCGTTCACATGGCTCTCTCCCTCCCCCCTCCCCCCCCCCCCCCCCTTTCTCTCTCTCTCTCTCTCTCATTGTTTTAGCCCAAAAAGAACAAATTCACTGACGTGGCAATACAAGTTAGAAATGATGTGGTGACACTATTAATGAAGGAACATATTAAATAAATTATTAAAAGTTCACAGCTATAGTAATTATTGAAGAAAATTCAACGAGTGTATTCGAACATTTGATTAGAATGATCATAAGAATGCGTAATATGTCGATTTTACAATGATGTAGCTAATTTTTTTTTATTAACATAGTGTATTCGAACATTCGATTTACAAACGAGCTATTTTCAGACTTCAAATAACTGGGGACGCAACTTAAGCTTCAAAATGACTGAATATTAGTAATTTCTTCTTCTCTGTGGAATTTTCCCTAACATTTAATGGTACCTCCTATGTTCCTAGCCTTTTCGACAAGCACCCAGTTCGCCATAGCTTCGCTCTTCATATTGCCATGGTTGACGTGCATCTTCGGATTCATATGGTTCTTAAAGGTCCGGGTCTTCGTTCGTCGCCGTCTCGATCAAATTAGCTCCAATGGCGTCCCAGGTTCAGCTCCACCGAACGGCATCAATGGAGAAGCCGTCGAAATGGTGCGGCGCAATGCAATTGGCGTGATGGGCATCGACTCATCCACCATCGAATCTTATCCGAAGACTCAGATTGACGACCTAGGACAATTGCCTCGGCCTCACGACGATGTTTGCGCGATTTGCTTGTCGAAATACGAGCGGAACGACATGATTAGGACCATTCCGGAGTGCGAGCATTACTTCCACATATACTGCATCGACCAATGGCTCCGGAAGAATGCTTCTTGCCCGCTGTGCCGCAATAATAAGGGCTAATGTATACTTCCCTCAACTGCGTCGTTATTTTCGTCGTTCGGATTTTGATATCTGAGGCTCAAAAGAACCATTCAACAAAGATTGATTAACTTGAACGATCAAGTACAGCATAGAACGCTGGTGCATCATATTTTGAGGGACTAGACATAAGCCAGCCCTAAATATTACGTTAAACCAACATATATGACAATTCAAATATCATGAATTCATTTGTCTTACACAATCTACAATGTTTGTTGTACTACAGACAAAAGAAATCATTTCTGTTTTTTTTTTTTATATTATATATTTATAGAGTACATTCGGTGTTCATGATTACATACATACATACATATATATTTCACAGTAAAGTCTCATTAAATAATTTCGACAATTGTATGTATTCCGTCTATTACAAGATATATTATTTGATAAAGATCCAACTTGTTCTGGATTCTACCACATACTCGTTATACTATTATATTGTACGCATTTCCTCTATCCCCCATAACATAATGTCTATAGTTGAGTATGATTTTCGTATCCCATATCAAAGGATGAATTGTAGGATTCAAATGGGCTTATTCATTACCAGAGTTATGTATGTATGTATGTATGTTATAGATATTATCTTAACTTAGATATTTCAATTAAAAAATTATAAAAGAATGACGGACTCATTTTAACAAAACTTCCATCAATTCTGTTAAAGACATAGGACTATATACAGAGAAGGAATGAAGTGACAAAGAAAGTAAGTACCATTGCGATGTCAATAGATTGAAACTTCATCCCTCCAACGATTGTCGTCAATATATTCCATTTTGGGGACCCAAAAAAAAATGTGTTACAGTCACCCTTGCCCAAGTTCGAACTTTAACTGCATACACTCTTCTTAGGAAGCTCCATGGTCCCGACCATCCGACCATCTCATTCTGGGGAAAAATACTAAGCATTGCCACGAGTCCTCACTACTAAAACCTCGCATCCTTCAATTAACTCGCTGCGTGATCTTCTCAAACGATCTCGCATGGCGTCCTCACCAGCCTCCTCTTCCGTGTCCTTGCTTTTCCTTCTATTCCTCCTAGTAATAACCAGCAAAAAGCACTAGCGCTTAGTCTGTCCGATCACGAACTGTTCGCCTACTGGACCGAGATCCGCTTCCCTTTCCGAATTGGGGAAGTGCCAGGCGAGCACTGCAGGTATGAGGGGTGCAATGTCTCGTGCGACGACCGGAGCCGAACGATCCTTCATCTATCCTACGCAGGGAACTTCGTTGTGGACTACATCAATTATGCCGAACAATACATGGACCCGGGCGATCGCCTCCCGAAACGGCTTCTTGAGAACGAGCTCAAGGGCCCGTGCTCGCCCTTTCTAACCGCATGGTCTGAGAACTTCACATTCGCGAACTGCTCGTTGGATCGTTCCTCCATGATCCCATACAAAAGCGGTGTCACGCCAGTCGACTGCCTCTGCCTGGCGAGCCAAGTGGTGGCGGTGGTCACGGCCCAGGACGATGACTACGCCCTGCGGCGGCTGTCGGAGCTCAGGTGCCACATGTGGACGGCCTTGATCCTGTGGGCGTCGCAACATCCGATGAGCATAAGAGAAAGCATTTGCCTGAGATGGGATCGACCTGACTGCGGATGGTGCGAAGCGGCCAACGGGAGGTGCAGGCTCAAGGATTCGGAGTCGGGCTCGGAGCTTGAATTCATACACGAAGCCGGTGCGTTATAGTAGAACGTTGTTTCTCTCCTTTCTATTTCTATTGAAGTTTGTACTTGGAAATTCAACTTGAAATCATCCCGACATTTCAAATGATCGAAAACCACCTAAAATCTCCTTGAGAAACATAAATATACACCGTTAATTTTCCGTCTAAGAAAATCGAAAGAGCATATGATATGGCTAATAGCGATGTTTTAGAGAAAAAAAAAAAGGATAATAACATGAATTGTCCATGAACTTTGTCTTAATATATAATACGATCCATGAACTTTTTGGTAGTGATATATTAATTTGAAAGGTTGAGGGTTTTCTCTTTTTTGTCAAATAAACGAGTGTTTAAATTGCAATCAATTTATTTTAATTTTTGGGATAATGATATCAGTATGCTTCTTGAAATTTTTTCTTTCTTCAGTTAAGTCCATGAACTTCTTTCCATTCGATCTAGTCCTAAAACTTTAAAATCCAATCCATGTAGTCATTTTGTTAAAAATTGTCACACAATTAGTTAACATGACCATCAAATCTATTAACTTGACGTTAGATTTGTCATGCCGGCATTCAAGTAAAAAATATGTAGCTTTCCCGTCCTCTCTCCCTCTCTATTTTGGCTCGAAAAGAACAACGGATGTGGCAGTACACGTCAGAAAAATGCAAATGACATGGCAACATACTGAATGAAAGCACTGCATTGGGTTGATTTAAAAATTTCAATGATCAAATTAAACAACACAAAATTTAGGGATCGCATTAAGTTGCAAAGAAAGACGGACTATCCATGTATAATTTCTGGTGTCCGAACTTCCGATTATACTCATTATATGGATGCATAATTTTTCATTTTTACAAATGTGGGAGCTATTTTCTTCTCCTTTGTGGAGTTGTACTAAATGTCACCTCCCATTTTCTTGGGCTTTTCAAAGGCTGTCCAGTTCGCAATAGTTGGGCTCTTCTTGGTCCAGCCGAGTGAGGGCCGCAACCCTCGCCCGGTCGGGCCAAGGGCCACTGCCCGCTGGGGGGTCACCTCAGTGGGTAGCAGCCCTTGGCCTGGCCTAGCGAGGGCCGCGGACTCTTGGCAGATCTGGGCGAGGGTTCCAGGGGCTGGCGACCCCGACCAACCCTTTCCCCTCCATCGCTAGCCCTTCCCAGCGGCGGCGGTGAGGGCTAAGCCCTCAGCCACCTTCCTTGCCCTTTATAAATATTCTTATTTTTATTTTTAAAATTTTTAAATAAATTAAATTAAATTTTATATTAATTTTTTACCACGTCGTACCAAAACAGCATCGTTTTTGCATTATCTAGTCATGTTAGCATGTAAAACGATACCGTTTTGCACTTACTTTGCCGAAAAATTGTCGCGTTAGCATTTTGGCTAGATTGACACTTAAATGATCCATTTTTCTCCAATTTTGACACTAAAGTGTCACTTTCCTAACTTTTAGGACTTAAGTGTCTTTTACGCCAAGTTTTGGACACTTCGGGTGTACTGCTTCCCTCTCAAATGTGACATGCTAAAAGAGTCCAAGGCTAATTTTGCTAACAAATCAAGAAAATCACTTTCACCGTTTAATTTAGAAGTCAGCCACAAGGTTTCCTTATTTAGTCCGAAATATATATTTATATTCAATCTTGGGTTTTGGTCTTCATGCCGCTAGTACATAATGGCGTGCCTTGCGTGTGTAATGGTTTTGGTCTTCATGCCACTATGAAGCAATCCGAGAGCGTTGAAGGGGTAAAATTTTTGTGAGATTAAGAGAGATTATTTCCCGAGTAGTTGTGATGGCCAAATAGTGTGCAAGTTATTGGGTAAAACTGGGGATTGGAAAATACTAACGATATTAGAGTTGACTCGAGTATGGATATAATCTCCATCATATTGCTTGATTTATGGAGAAATCCTATATTGCTCTTTCCGTGGAGGTCACACCAAACTACGTAAATGCAACGTTTGATTTATTTCCTTTCTCTGTTTATTCTATTGATCGATGGCGTATTTTTCGCAGCAACTTGCTCTTATTATAAATTCAGCATAGTGACAAGAAGAAAGACGTTTCCTTGGGGCGTTCACAGAAAACATAATCCGGCCGAAATAAAAGCAAGCTTCATCAGTTTGGTTTTGGCTGGGGAGTAAAAGGAATAAACCAATTGGTTTGGCTTCGTTGTGGTTTACTTTTCCCCATTTCAACCAGAGCAATCTTAAACAGCCACGGACATTTGAGCGTTTGTATGGGTATATGATCATTTTTATGAAGAATATGTGTTGCACGAAGCGACCGATATACTCTAACTTTTACTTAAAAATGTTACTTTCTATTAACGGTACAACGCTAAACTTGTTCATAGAAGTGCATGGGATCGTAATGATATTAGAAAAATTGAGCAGCTTGAGTTTTTGGGGAGGGACACTTTTAACAATGTGCAATCAATGCAGAGAAGCAACGCTCGGTTACGAGAAGTAACGAAACAAATGTGGAAGCAAAGTGAGGTTTGCAATGGAATTTGCCCGGAGGAGCCTCATCTTTTGCCGGCCCATTCTGTTTTACGGCAGTGGTTGTAAAGGTTCAGCGACCATTTGGAACTGTTCACTCAAGTCAAGATGTACCATCATTAACCAAACCAAGGTGACGAGTTCTCCTCCTTGACTAAGTCGTTGAACATGCATGTACGGTCGGCAATGAATCGCCGCATACCCCAGCAATTCCACCCATACTTCACTCATGATCTTCCATTTGGTCTCCTTGAATTTCCCCAACTCTTTTGCGAGATTACACGCCTCAAATAGCACAGATTTGATTCTGTCTCCTTCCTTATCAGTTGGCTTTTCTTTTGCATTATCACTGAGGAGGCTTTCGCAGGCGCTTTCCTTGGTTATTTTCATTTTGCTCCCATCAGAGATATATTTCTTGAGTAACCGGTCCATCTCAGTGCAAGTGCATCGGAACCTTATTTCGCCAAACCCAGCCACCGTAGACATCATACCAGATTGTTTGATCATGAGGTGAAGCATATAGTTTGACAAGACCTTACTGGTTTTGCGGTTTTCTCCTCCACTTTTATCAGTGTTGTAACAGAGTTCAGTGGCAATATGCCACAGCAAAAGGCTCTCACCATAATCAACATCACGGATGAATGGAAACAAGTCTTTGCAATCTCGCATTGTTTTAGTTTTCTCCAGAGCCCATTCACCTCGAGCAGCACACATCTTCATCCTGCTTTCCAAATTGTTTGCATCATAACTCTTCCGTCTCAGCTCACGGAAAATCAGTTTACCTAAATTGTCGCTATACGGTTCTACCCGTTCAGATTTCAAGATCCTAAGAAATTCCCTTAGACGGAAGAGTACAAGGAGTTCCTCAATCCATTTTGGCCACATTCTCAGTCGAGAATCTATCAAACTGTCTATCAAACTGTACTGGCAGATAGATTTAGACCATCTAGCATGGAGTATATGCAATGCAAACGATGAATCTTCAGATTTGAATTTGAGGAACTTAAGGAAATACCAACGCATAGCAATTGCCCAGTCAGAGAAAATGAGCATAATAAGAGCTACAAATTCCAGGCCAACAGCTCCAAGGAGCAAGGTGTATGTAATCTTTATATCATATTCGTGAAAACCATGCTTGTTCAGGACATAGAAAAGTGCAAAAGCAGTAATGACGGAACCAATTGAGATAGCTCGGAAAAGGTACCCTACTGAACAGTGAACCACGGCAGCCTTGGTATAAAGAGCATCATAAAAGAAGTTGAGCTCAGCCTCAATGATCCGAAGAAAACCCTTTGTGGTTACTGAGCCGAGAAGTGTGCAGTTCGTTTTAAGTTCCCCGAAGCTGAGGGGGAGATCCACAAGGAGCCCTTTGAAGGTTTCGAAGAGAAATTTTGCGACACGTATCTGTTTTCTGCCATCTGTATCTAATTCAACAAAATCAATCATTTCAAGTTCCGGAAGTTCGACAGACTTTAGCCCAGCACCAAGAAACGTTAGCAAGGACTCCCGGAATTTACTGAAGCTTGCGATATACAGAGCACGTGTTCTCTCTATGTATTTTGTGGTTCCACCAATAAACATGAGGATGGTTGGGACAATCAACTTGTTACTGGGGAGTGATTGATAAAATACATAGCCCGCAGCGCCTAGCTGGAATAAGAGATTAAGCAAGTGCCTACGCCACAGCTCATTGTCCTCGAGTGCGAAAGCTGTGATGGTATCGGGTCCTCCGAGGTGTAGCAGAAGAAATGGAACCCAGAATGCCAAAAGGTTACCATATGCATCAGCCTTGGATTCTGAAGTAACACCAGTGAATTGGGCTTTGGCAATGAGTCCAAGGGCATAGTCAGCGACCAAGTCAGCAGCCAAGTAAGCTGACCAGGTGAGCATCACGAGCCACCTGTTTGAACACCTCTTTCGAATGGGTGCGAAAAATATGAGAAAGACTTGCAGAGATACGCTCGTAAGGATCGCCCCCCGGACATTGAGTTTCATCCACAAATTCTTGACTTCTGCAAGAATTTGCATATTGCCCATTTTATCCTAACTCTCTCACCAGATCCTGGAAAGCAATCTTTTAGACAGCATGAGTATTACAGTAAGGCAACAAGAATAGATATGCAAACTGGAGAACATAATAACAGAAAAGGTGCCCATTGATTGCAGAGAGTCGTTAATACCTTGAAATTTGTTTTAGATCAGATAGGAGCAGACGTCCTGCTTCAGGCAACCGAAAGTCAAGCAATGCGTGGCTATAAAGGAGCTAGAAGCAGCAGGACTCGAGCTGAGGTCAGTAGGAGCAGAACTGGATTCAGCGAGAGTGCAAATTAAATTAAGAGAATGAAAGGCAGAGAGGTTTTAACTGTTTTTCGTGACGTACATTCTATTCTTTACCTCGCTTCAGCCTTTCTTCTTTCTCTTGAACCACTCTTCCCATTCAAGCATCGTCAGCGCACCTGTCACACTGCACCACATCCTGAGGAGATGATCTACCGGTTTGAAGTCAGAGAGAGAGAGAGAGAGAGAGAGAGAGAGAGAGAGAGTCTTTTGTTATTTGGTGCTTCTTGCTTTCCAGCTTTAACACTGTTTGTTTCCAATTTTAGCTTTAGCCTCATTCACATTTCTCTCTTTTTCATTGTCCTGCTGGTTCTCATCTTCCATACGAAGCATAAGAAGAACTAAAGCCAAGGCTCACTTTAAACAGGAGGCCTCACAAGTACTCTTCAGACATTGACAACTTAATATCGTAAAGCATCACACAGTTAACAAAGTTCAGAACTATTGGAAGTAATAGGTTTGAGAGAGAAGAAATAGTTGCTTGAAGTATTATACCAAGAGACGTCAAGTTTGGAACGCTCAACAGTGTTACCTCTAGCGTAGGGAAACCCTAGAGTTTTTATATGAAAGTTATTGGGCTTCGCCCATATGGACACAAATAACCACTTTATTGGGCTTGTATGTGAACATATTATTTTGGACTATATTAATAATATATCCAACAATCTCCTCCTATGTTCACCATACAGCACAATCCAATAAGGTGGTCAATGTAATGTTCAAATAAACATGAATCATCCACATTCAGTCCAAGATAATCAATTTGGATCAGTTAAAGAGTATTCCAGCAGTAAAGTATTAAACTAAATCATCATATGCAATCTAAATAAGTGAATAATTCTCATCATGAATCTGTTCTGAGATTAAAAATCCAAATCCCAAAATAAATCTTAGATTCAGTTCACAACCAATATATGCATATTAATCAAGTATAAGTAGGCTAGTCAAAATAGTCTAAGGCCTTACAAATATAAGAAACAAGCATAATAATGTTCACAAAATAGAAATAGTAAAATGTAAGTCTCAAGTAAATGACTTTATCAAAATAGGCAATAACAGGTAAATTGTCAAGTCCCCACACGCTCTAAGTGATATATATTCATTCATCAAGTAGGTCATCCTGGTCAGGATCCCACTCATTAAGCTCTCCTCCATCTCTACCATCCCCTGTAGAATGTCAAATATGAATTTCATATTATCATGAATTCAATCAATTGAATAAAAATTTAGCACCATTCCATCAGGCAGAGAAGAACATATATTGATGTCATAAAGTATCATAATATCATGTCATAAGCATCAAGTCAGTTTCATAAATTATGAACAAGACCTAAACAATGTGATTTACAAAGAGCCATCAACTTAAGTTTATTTGTAGGAGAATAACTATTGTCTAGTTTCAAAGAACAAGACTAATAGTCAAGTCACTTACTATAACCTAGTCATGTAATATCAAGTTTCAATTAAGAACAAGACAAATATGCTTCTTATGTAAACAATTGTTTCTATGTTTCAATTTGGAATGTCACAATTACTGATTCCTTAAAGTCAAATAATCTAGCATCAAGTTTGGAATGAGATTATTTAACCAAAAAGGATAGTCCAATCTAGTTGAATTGTATCATCAAGTTTGGAATGACACAATTTTCCCAGATAGAACATTTGAATTAGGTTAAAGTCATCTTCGTCCAATATCTGAGCATCATGAGGCATCAAAATATCCATCCACAGTTGGAGGATAATTAGAATAATAGAGAGCATAATCTTTAGTACCTTTAAGATATTTCATTAGCCTATTGAGGGCATCCCAATGCTCTTTACTAGGATTACTAGTAAAACGACTCAGCATGTCAACTGTAAAGGCTATGTCGGGTCTAGTACAACTCATAGCATACATGAGACTACCAATCAGTTTTGAGTACTTTAACTGATCCACGCTGGTCCCTTCATTAGGACACAGTCTATATTATAATCACAGGATGTCTCACTTGGTTTACACTTATCGTATCCCAAAGTAGAAAGTAGCTGCTCAATATAATGAGTCTGGCTAAGGGAGATGACTTGCCGTTCAAAGCTTACTTCATACCAAGAATGATATTAGCAATACCAAGATCTTTTATGTCAAATTCTTTAGCTAAAGTAGCTTTCACGTCACTCACTACAGAATGATCGGAACTAAGAATTAACATGTCATCAATATACAAGCAAATGATGACTATTTTATTTGACATAGAATAATGGTAAATGCATTTATCTGAATAACTAGACTGAAAGCCATAACTCTTTATCACTTCATCAAATTTAAGATGCCACATCTTAGGTGCTTGTTTAAGACCATATAGGGATTTATTTAATTTACAAACTTTGTCCTCAAAACCTTTCATAACATATCCTTCCGGTTATTCCATGTAAATTTCCTCATTTAAATCCTCATTTAAGAAAGCTGTTTTTACATCTATTTGATGCATTACAAAGTGTTCAATAGATGCCAAAGCAAGAAGAATTCTTATAGTTGATAGATGACACACAGGTGAATAGACATCAAAATAGTCTATTCCACTCTGTTGTTTATAGCCTTTAGCTACTAAACGTGCTTTGTATCTGGCTATTGATCCATCACTATTTAGTTTTTTCTTCAACACCCATTTACAGCCTATAACTTTAGCCCATTTTGGCAAATTTACTAGCTGCCAAGTGTGATTTTGCAGCAGAGAGCTCATTTCATCATTTATGGCTTTTGCCCACAGTAGAGATTCCCTAGATCTCATTGCTTCCTAATAGGAGAATGGATCATCCTCAAGATGGTAAGCAACAAAGTCTTCACCAAAACTTTTGGGAATTCTCTCTCTTGTAGATACTCTAACTAGAGTTGGTTCAATAGCCAACTGTGTGGAATTAGTGTCAGAAGGGCCTGCTTCAGATTCTACAAGAGATTCTGAAAGCATATCTGTAGATCCAGAAACATTCAAGTTTTGATATCTGATAAACTTGTTTTCAAAGAACACTGCATCTCTAGATTCTATCACTATGTTAGTAGATAGATCTAAAAACCTATTTGCAGTGCTATCTTCTGCACTACCTAGATATACACAAGTAATGGTTCTAGATCTCACCTTAGGTTTCTTAGGATCCGGTATACTTACATAAGCAATACAGCCCCAAGTTGTAAGAGTATCATATCTATAAGAGCGCTTATGCCATATCTCATAAGGTGTCATGGACAACTTAGAGTGCGGCAACCTGTTCAAGATGTAATTAGCAGTTAAAACTACTTCTCCCCAGTAGGAGGAAGGCATGCCAGCTGTAAGTAACATAGAGTTTAACATTTCAGTTAATGTTCTATTATTACGCTATGCAACACCATTTGATTGGGGTGAATAAGGAGCAGTGGTTTCAAGTATTATACCTTCTAAAGCACAAAATTCCTTGAACCTTGACATAGTATATTCTCATCCTCTATCACTTATAAACCTCTTAATTTTCAAGTTGAGTTGATTTTCTACTCTAGACTTGAAAATCTTAAATTTTTCAAAAGCCTCATCTTTTAATTTCAACATATAGACATGACAATATCTAGAAAAATCGTCTATGAATGTTATTAGATACTTCCGACCACCTTTAGTAATGAAATTTCTAAAATCACAAATGTCAGAATATATTAGCTCAATAAGTTGTGTGCTTTTAGAAACCAACTTAAAGGGTTTTCTAGTGATTTTAGCTTGTGCACACACTTCACACTTATCAAATCGAATAGAAGTATCTAATGGAATGTTGTGAGTTTTAGCTAGATGTTGCATTTTCCTGTAATTCACATGTTCAAGTCTATTGTGTAGCAGCTTTGGATCAATCAAAGTAGAATTCACATGGTTTATGCTATCAGTATTTAAACTCAACCTATACATATCATTAACCATGAATGCACAACGAAAATAATATGAGTTAACAGATAAAGTTACTCTACCATTCATAGTTGAAAAAGACATATCAACTTTATCAAGTAAACTCATAGATATCAAATTCTTCTTAAGTAAATGTACTACTCTAACATGTTTAAGAGTTAGTAATTTACCTGAAGAAAACATCAAATTTGCAGTTCCAGCATGAGTCACCTTTGCCTCACCACCATTGCAATTTTCCACAATATCTTTCAGTTTTGTGACATCAGTGAGTAATTTCTTGTCATTTGTAGCATGACAAGTAGCGCCACTATCCAACCACCACTCAGAAGAGACGCTGGCCTTTCCATTTTTCATCATTCCAATGAAGGCTCGAGGCTCAGATTCTCTAATTAGCATATTGGCCTCATTATGTGGTGTATCATTATTTGGCTTCTTTGACAACTTACACTCTGCTGCCCAATGACCCCACTTTCCACAGTTATGGCACTTGCCATTCTTCTTCTTTTTGAAAATAGTCTTTTTGGCCTATAACTCCGTAAAGATGATTCACCTTTTGGTGACTTGGACTTTTCTCGAGATTTATTGGAGTGTGAAACTAAGTTGGCAACGACTTTTGTTGTCCTATTTGTTCCAAACTCTTCCTAGTGATATTTTGATCCTCAATGTGAATATACCTCTTTAATTCATCCAGTCCCATCTACCTTACCTTCTGTCCGTGCATTTCAGTATTGAAAGAATTCCATTCGGTTGGCGGTTGCTCAACACAAGACCGACAAAGAGATTATCGGACATATCGAATTATCATCTTTCAGCTTGTTCCTTATGTTCTCAAATTCAACTAAGCGAGAGGTGATGCTTGAATTCATAGTGAATTTAAAATCAAAGAATTTCTCCGCTAGGAGAGTTTTAGATAGCCCCTCTTGTTTTTGGAACTGAGCGTTCAAGTGATCCCATATCTCTTTCGCCGTCTTATACTCACTATAAGTTATAGCCAGATTAGGATTTAGAGAGTTCAACAAGTAATCTCTACAAAAATCATCATCTTTGTTCCATTGATATTCATTCACATATTCAGTGGTAGATGCAAAATCGCTCAATACGGTATAGAATATGTCACGTTCTTTCATGCCAAATTGAACATGTAATTTCCAGCCATGAAATTCAGTAATATCAAAAGATTGCAACTTTATAATAGCATAGGAACTACGCTTTACCATTTTAATCAAAGCAAAGTGTTCGAAAGAGTGCACCTTGAAGTCCTCCGAGCAACAAAGTTGAATAACTCCTCTAACCTTGATCAAACCACTCTATAAAGATGAAATTTGTCAAAACAAACCCCAAAAACGGATCTGGAACGCCCAAAAACCTTAAGATAGACTGCCCTTGTCACTGAAACTCCCCGAAAAATTTCGCCCCCAAAATTCGCTAGAAATTTCGCACCCGAAATTCGCTAGAAATTCAAATGGAAACTTCCGGGTGCCGTAACTTCTCCGTCCGACCTTCGATTGATGCGAGTGGCCACTCAAAACGTTCGTATCGATGAGTAGAATAAAGCCCAAGTGGTTTCACCCTCTAAAATTGGCTATAATTTTTGAGTTTTGAAACAAAGATTTCGGTCACCCAAATCTTCGAACTCATATCCCAGCCAATATCACCATCGAAATCGAAAGTAAATTACGGCCGCGAGTTCGTCTTGACGAAATCTTCAAGAAGACACTTTACTCGCTCAAATCGACACACAAACTTAATACTTCAAGATTGTTGGAGGTAATAAGTTTGAAAGAGAAGAAGTAGTTGTTTGAAGTATTACCAAGAGACGTCGAGTTTAACATTTCAGCAGTGTTCTCAAGTGTAGAGAAACCCTAGAGCTTTTATATGAAAGTTATTGGGCTTCGGCCCATATGGACCAAAATAACCACGCTTTTTACCTATTGGGCTTGTATGTGAACATATTATTTTGGACTATATTAATAATATATCCAACAAAAACATCATCCAAGCTCGACGTAGTAGCTTCATTCCTTCACAAGAATCTGCAAATTAATCCCATCAAAGAAAACCGGACACTAGTTCAGAACTTCAGACAGCAAGCAACCAGAATACCAAACCAAAGCACAAATTGGATACAGAGCAAATCCAGTCCTAACCTTCTTCACTAAACCTGATCGACAACAAAAAGAAATTTGAAAAATCACAATGAACACTGTTCACGCGTGATGCCGAGCCTGCAATTGGAGGCATTGAAGGAAACCGTTGGAAAAATTTAAGATCCATTAGTCTAGGCCACTCACAGCTGATGTTTCAACTATGGGCACTGTATAGGTCACTTATCTGATCGTGCGACCTTGGATAGAGTAGTCCAGTCACCGAAAGGATCTGTAATGGATATCTTTAAAATCTCGCATATAGTATTCATTGCTGTAAAGCCATCATCAGCATTTGGTAGCAGATTACCTGCTTCTCTGCTGTTGGAATGCTGCCGGGTGTGATAGATCATCTGTTTCTTATATGGCCAACATGAAGCTTTTTTCAATAATTTTATTTTTAACATGCCGCAATCTTTGCTTGGTCGGTTGTTATCGTTCCCCTTTGTTTTTGCACTATTAAGTCGACATGGGTCATTATAACGAAATCAAAAGACAAATATAAGACACAGGAAGAGGCTAAAAGATATCTATTGCCTTTCATTAGAGAAGTGGAAAGGCCTCTACTTGTTTGTTTGATCCAAATGAGTAAGTTTTCATTTGAACTGAAAAATAGCGTCTAAGCTTTTCGTCTCCTCGTCATCCCTAACTTTCCGAACACTTGGTGGCATTGATATATAAATATATCGTATGTCACCTTTACTTTTCAAATGGGATGATATGGAGTATCGGAAAAAGTATGACATGATTAGGACATCAAACATATACTATTTACAAAATTGGAGTCATGCTAGCATCAAATAAAGAAAAGAAAAGGAAGGAAAAAAGAGATGATTTGAACATAACGGCAATATCAATTTCACAGATAAGATTAGCATTTGGAAATTTAAATTGCGTCCGTCGAATTATGTGAGAAGAAAAGTGTGATCAAATGGACCTGCTTATTGATGATTTCGTATGCCGTCGGTGTATGGAAGACTTTTCCTTTTCATTTTTATTATTTTGGTCCGGGTGTGTGGACGATTTACTCGATCAAACAAAGCTATAAGATCTTCTGATTTTTATGCGACCGAGTGTCAACTCAAGCAATGCGTAGTTATAAAGGAGTTAGAAACGACAGGACTCGAGCTGAGGTCAGTATGGAGCAGGAGTCGTCAGGCGAGAAACTCGTGGAACGTAAATCGAAGGCATGAAAACCAGAGCGCTTTGGCTGTCGTCAGCGATGGACAGTCTATTCTTTATCACACTTCAGCCTTTCTTCTTTATCTTTAACCTTTCTTCTCATCCAAGCAGTGCCATCGCATCTGTCAGTGTCCAGCATCCCTCAGGAGATGATGTACCTCGTTTGAAGTCGAGAGAGTGTCTTCTTTATTCGTGTCGTGCTTCTTGCTTTCGAGCTTCGACATTGTTTGTTCCCAATTTTAGCTTTAGCATCATTCACATTTCTCTCTTTTTCATTGTCCAGGTTCCATTCTTCCCTGATGAGCAAGAACAAAAGCCAAGGCTGACAACAAAATAGATGCCTCATAAGTAACAACTGCTCATCAGATTTGACAACCTATTATCTTAAAGCATCATACGATGGACAGAGTTAAGACTGTTCAGAACATCATCCAACCTCAACGTAGTAGCTTCATTCCTTCGCGACAAATGTGCAAATTAATCGCATCAAAGCAAATCGGACACTAGTTCAAAACTTCATACAGCAAGCAACCGGAATACCAAAGCCAAAGCAAAAGTGGATGCGATGTGAATGTAACATACCGGGCCCCACTGTGTAATATTGTCCGCTTTGGGTCACCTGTCCTGGCGCGGATAAACCGCTATCCCAGCCACGGTCTCTTCCCTCATGGCTTTAAAACGCAAGTCTTATAAGCTAACAAAAACCTCCCTCCCTAGGCGACATGCGACAAGAGAGGAGGCTATTATACTCTCCACCTCTTAACAGAACAGCGTCCTCGTTGTGACCCCACGGGCTTTAGAACATCGTTCAAGCTGTGGTCCCACACGCGGTTGGGAGTCGGCTCTGATACCACTTATAATATCCTGAGCCCTACTATGTAATATTGTCCGCTTTGGGTCACCCGCCCTGGCGCGGATAGCCTACTCTCTTGTCCCACATCGCCTAGGGAGGGAGGTCTCGGTTAGCCTATAAGGCTTGGGTCCCTCTAACCTGTATAACACATTTTAAAGCCGTGAGGAAAAAGACCGTGACTGGGATGGCGGTTCGTCCGCACCAGGGCGGGTGACTCAAAGCGGACAATATTACACAGTGGGGGTGACTCAAAGCGGACAATATTACACAGTGGGCCCTGGATGTTACAAGTGGTATTAGAGCCGACTCTCGACCGCGTAGGACCACAGCTTGAATGCTGCCCGTGACCACAGCTTGAATGCTGGCGTGCTGTTCTGACGCCCGTGGGGCCACAGCGAGGACGCGTGGCGTCTCGTTAAGAGGTGGAGAGTGAGGACGCTGTTTGTTAAGAGGTGGAGAATCGCCTAGGGAGGGAGGTCTTGGTTAGCTTATAAAGCTTGGGTCCTCTAACTTGTGTAACGCGTTTTAAAGCCCTGGATGTTACAAGTGGTATCAGAGCCGACTCTCGACCGTGTGTAAGACCACGGCTTGAATGCTGTTCTGACGCCCGTGGGGCCATAGCGAGGACGCTCTTCTGTTAAGAGGTGGAGAGTGTAATAGCCTCTTCTCGTATCCCACATCGCCTAGGGAGGGAGGTCTTGGTTAGCTTATAAATTTTTGGTCATCTAACTTGTGTAACGCGTTTTAAAGCCGTGAGGGAAAAGACCGTGGCTGGGATGGCGGTTCGTCCGCACCAGGGCGGGTGACCCAAAGCGGACAATATTACACAATGGGGCCTAGGATGTTATAATAAATCCAGTCCCTGACCTTCTTCAACGATGAACACTATTTGCACATGATGCCGAGCCTGGAATTGGAGGTGTTGCCTGGAATTGGAGGTGTCGAGGAACACCGTTGGAAAAATCTAAGACCCATTAGTCTAAGCCATTTCTAGTGGATGTGTCCACTATGGGTATTGTTGGGAATGACTGATCCCTGAAAACCGAATTTGACACTAAATCGAACCCCTAAATCAATGCGGAAGCGAAGCCCGGGAAAATCACGTATCACCGATCGTAAAGCACACCACGGATTTGAGCGTACCTTGTTAGCCACATATTAAACACCAATGCTGAAGAGGAAGAAAATCTAGCCCAGTTCGATCCGATGGCGCTTTGAATGGAAGAAGAAAAGTGCATTTGCCTTACTGTTTCTTCTTTTTCTTTTTGAGAGAGAATGCGCGGAAGAGAGGAAGCGTACGTTTGTTTTTCCAACAGTTGTCTTCTCTCTCTCTCTCCTCCATTTTATACCTTCTCTCATCCACGGGCCCTATTCCCGTGGGCCGGGCCTTTTTGGGCCCAACTTGAGCGGATGGGCCTTAAGCCCATCTCATAAATCCATCATCTTCCACTCGCACATGGTGGTCCAAAAACAACATGGGCGGACAAGCCCTACTCAGCCTCATCAGAGAATAATCCATCATAGATTCTCACTTAACATGGTGAGCCGAACAGAATCCTCTTTTCCTCTTTTCAACATTCATACCGATGAATAATCCGTGCGACCAGCATACTTTGAGAGCGCGTTGCCATACATATGTTAGGAATATATAGCAGCTCATGATGGGCATCACTTCCTGAGTAGATTTAGTATGCAGTACCCTAGATCGATCGATCACATTTATATCTCTCTTGATCTCTTTTAAACAATGATATATATATATTGTATTCACAATTATGATTATCACAAAGACAGTCCTAATTGGTTAACCGGTGAATACAAAACTACAATGTGATTCTCCAAAATCGATCTTCCTCTTTCCTTCAAACTCTCAATTTCAGTTCAGCTTGCTTTTCTAGAAATGTCCCATTAGATCGAATCACTCATGACCATTGGCAACATCCTAAGATAGCAAACACTAAATAGAAATCTTGAGAATAAGTAAGAGTCATGAGGGGACTAAAAAATTGATGAACTCTTTTCCTTAAGAGTCTCACACGATATAAAAGTTGAGATCAAACTTTTGCCACTCTTATTGGTCATCTCATGCATACGTAGTATGAAATACGTATTACGGTATTAACTCCTTTCCCATGGAGCGTATGTCTACACCTTTCAATACCGTACAGATGATAGTTCAGACATACCCAATGTCTAACTTGAGTTCACGTATCTACTCATTCACAAAATTCATCGAACTCACATCGGCATCTTAGACGAGATAAAGTAAAATATGTGGGGTATTTTACTTTCGGACATAGTAAGTATTATATCATCATCTTAACACCTAGTTAAGGCGACATACGTGTTTTAAGCTTGAGCTCTCGATTATCACCTAGATAATAAGCTTTAAAACAGTCTCATCTCTATTTATCACACAGTAAATAAAGGCGATTACCCGTGTGAGTGGGCTAATCTTATATCTGTCCGACATACTTCTCAACTTAAAGTAATGCACTGAACATTAAGATGCATAAAGATCAAACAAAGATTCATAGGCATTAATGATGAAAACATAAATTCATCAAATGTGAACACTTAGGGAAATAACAATATTCAGTACATCAGCCTCTACGCAATCCTTGAGATTTCATATGGTCACAAAAACACATCTCTAGGTATTGACTTTGTCATAGGATCTGCTACCATTCTATGCGTAGTATGTACTTTAAGTTCACATCCTTTCGTGCAACCATATCCTTTACAAAATTATACTTGGTATCTATGTGTTTGGTCTTGTCATGATATTTTGGATCTTTGGTGTACGCTTTTGCTGCTTGGTTATCACAGTTAACCAACAATGAATCTGCAGCACTTCCAATAACACCTAAATGATCCAAAAAATCTCTTAAGCCAAACATCTTCTTATACTGCTGCTGATAATACCACGAACTCAACTTCTATCGTGGACAAGGCTATACACTTTTGTTTCTTACTGCTCCAACATATGGTGCCATTATTCGGTAAGAAAACAAATCCATAGATAGATTTTCTTTCATCTAAATCTCCTCCCCGATCAGTATCACAATAGCCTTTGAGTTGCAGATCATTTCCTTAATAACTCAACGTATAATCAGCAGTCCCCTTTAGATACCTTAGTATTCTCTTAACGACTTTCCAATATGCTTGACCTAGATTGGATTGATATATGCTCACCATTCCAACTGCTAAACATATGTCAGGTCTTGTACACATCATAATGTACATCAAGCTTCCAACAGCACTAGCATAAGGAACATGTTTCATTTGTTCCTTCTCTTGTGGAGTCCTTGGACACAGTCTGTGGCTCAATCCTTCACCTTTTGCAATAAGAGTGTCTAGGGGTTTACAGTCTTGCATACAAAATCGTTCAAGAACCTTATTTATATAGGTTTCTTGCGAAAGAGACAACAATCTCTTCGAACGATTTCTCGAAATCTTAACTCCAAGAATGTATGCAGCCTCACCCATATCCTTCATCTCAAAGTTAGAAGACAACCATCTCTTGACAGTATTAACCAATTCCATATTGCTTCCGGCAATCAGTATATCATCAACATATAATGATATGATCACAAATTGATCATTGGATCTTTTGATATATGCACAATAATCCTCATCTATCATTGTAAAATCATATGCCATTATGGCATTATGAAAACGCATATACCATTTCCTTGACGACTGCTTAAGGCCATATATCGACCCCCAAAGTCGACAAACCTTTCCTTCTTGGCCTTTCACTATGAAACCAGCAGGTTGTTCCATATATATTTCTTCCTCTAATTCTCCATTGAGGAAAGCAGTCTTTACATCCATTTGATGTAATTCAAGATCCAGACTAGCCATTATTACCAGAATAATGCGAATCGAGGTAAATCTTACTACAAGAGAAAACGTATCTTCATAATCAATTCATTCCTGTTGATTATACCTATTTGCCATAAGGCGAGCCTTATGCCTTTTTATCGAGCCATCAGCCTTTCGCTTTATTTTGAGAACCCACTTGTTCCCAATAGCTTTGTGTCCTTTAGGAAGATCAACCAATTCCCAGACTTGGTTTGATTTCATTGACTCCATTTCCTCTTTCATTGCATGAATCCATTTTTCCTTATTAGGGCAATTCAGAGCCTCATTAATATTTCTTGGCTCATCCTCATCTAGTGGAGCAAACATAAAAGTTTCCCTTTCAATGTCAAAACATCGACGGGGAATACTTTGGCGACTTGTTCACCGTATGGGAGATTGTACACTTAGCACATCATTCCCCATCATGCTCCCATTTGGATTAGGTAATGATGATGTCGTCACATCAGATGGTTGCAATTGAGAATGAGTTGAATTCAATTCATCACATCTCATATTACTCCCACTTGGACAAACTCCACTGACATCATTATCTTGATCCAAGGTTTCAAATAGGGAGTTATTTTCCCTTATTTCGCGCCTCTTAGAAATTCATCCACTAAGGATGTGACATCCGTGATTCAAATTCAGTTATACTCCCACTTTCCTGCTCACCTATGAACACATACCCTTTTGAGTGTTCGCAGTATCTCATGAAAATACTCTTATTTTCTTTGGGACCCAATTTCCTAAACTTGTGAGAGGACTCATGAGTATAGGCAGAACAACCCATGGCTTAAGAAAACTTAAGTCCCGTTTTCTAACTGTCCATAACTCATATGAAGTGAAAATAACTGATTTGGAAGGCATCCGGTTAAGTATATTGGCAGCAGTTAACAACGCATCACTCCAAAAAGTGATAGGTAAGTTAGCATGCGCCATCTTGGACCTAACCATTTACAGTAGGGTTCTGTTTCTTCTCTCCACAACACCATTTTGTCAAGGAGTATATGGAATAGACAACAATCTTTCTATTCCTTTTTCATCACGTAATTTTCTGAACTTATCATATAAATATTCCCAACCTCGATCGGATCTAAATACCTTTATTTTCTTGTCTAATTGATTTTCTGCCAAGTTCATAAACCTTATGAAACAACTTATGCTTCAGATTTATGAGAAATCAAATAGACATATCCGACTCGAGTATAATCATCTATAGAAAAAAGTGATGAAATAAACAGCCACTTGCCTTCCTCTCACATTCATTGAACCACAGACGCCTAAATGAATTAAATGCAGATGAAATTCAGCTCTTTTACCTTTTCCAAATGGTTTCCTTGTCGTTTTCCCTATTAGGCAATGCTCACATATGGGCAAATCGACTTTTTCAATGTTGCCCAACAAGCCCTCTTTGGCTAGTCTATACATGTGTTGTTGGCCCATATGACCAAGTCTAGCATGCCACACACTCACATAATTATCATATGAAGTAGAAGACGTGAAAATGGAATAACAAATATTGACATCACCACAGTTAACATATAGTACAATAAGACCATCCAGAAAATGACCACAATCATAGTAGTTTGTATCCAAATACAAATCTACACCACTATTACGGAAGTTCACACTAAAACCAAGCTTAACCAACACTAAGACAGACATTAAATTTCGACGAATCTCCAGAGCATATAGAACATCAAGATACGTCCACTATGCATGTTCAATTGGCAGGTGCCAATCCCTTTAACTTCATCTCTTGAGTCATATCCCACATAGATCCACTTAGTTCCAGTTGGTACTCGTCGAAATTCCACGAAGGATCCTCTATCCTTCGCTACATGGTCTATCACTCATGAATCTACAGTCCACATAGGATTAGATTCAGCCAATATTTCAGAACTTGACACATAAGTAAAGTTCTTAAATGTACAAGAGGTGTTGACCTTTTTCGGCTCACTACAGTTGCGAGTATAGTGACCTTTCTTGTCACAATTGTAACACCTCACCCTTGACATTTTCTTCTCTTGAGGACGTCTTCCTCTCTTGTGTTGGTTAACTCTTGATTTCTTGCAATAAGGACTTGATCCCTTGCATTCCCATATATTGAACGAATCAATATGCTTGCGCTTAGAGCGCAAAATCCTTTCTGAGCTAGAACCAGCATTACAGATATCTATTTTCGGCTCACATGCCGACAAGCGCTCCTCTACCAGCTCAAGGTGGCGCACAGCATCCTCAAGATCTTCCATAACATGGTCAAGAGCTTCTAGTGTTTCTTGCTTTTCCAGCACATATTGAATCTTCATATTCAATATTTCACAATTGTTGCCGTTCATATTAGCAATTACATTCTTAGTTGCTGAACCATCGATCTGAACACATCAGACATATATGCACGAATAATTAATGCCTATCATTTATGCATCCCTATTTGCATAGACCCATCATATTAATGAATAATTTCAAGTAAGGCTTCAAAATCAAAAGGTCACTATGTTTCCAATCATCCTCCAAAAAATCCTAAATCAAAATTATTATTAATATAATTGTCTTATGCAAATAAATTCTATGAAGTTACAAAAACTTCTATTACTAACCACAGCTAATTACCCACGGCAACCAACAATAGCAGAAAGCAAATAAAATCTTAACATCGAATAAAATAACAATGCTTTCACATGATACAACTAACATATCGGTTGCTACATCAACAACAATCAGGTAGTAAACATTACATAATTAATCAAAGAAATAAATAGGGAATGTCCCTTCTAATCTATCAGCCATAATATCTGAGAAATTTGAAGGCACATTTGCCAACCATGGAAAAACTTTTGGAGAGCATTCATGTCGCCACCAAGGCACATTTACTCTACGCCATGTCGCGCTCAATCTAAGGGTTGAAGTTTTAGCCAACTCAATCCTATAGTGCTCTCTTACAAAAGCTTCCACCAGCCTCCTATAACCCGGGACCATGTTGACCTCTCATAGTCGATCCAACACTGCTTGCCATTCAAGTGGAAGAGTGTTCATCAAAGCCGGCACCTTCTCAAAATCCGGCATAAGATAACCATTCCAGATGATTTCCTGTATCATCTGATTGACCTTGACCACATGTGATACTAAATCACCATCATGCCACCGATAATTAGCTAATTCTGACATCGGCCTTTTAAGTCTTGCATTTCCCTCGTCCGTTCTCGGGATTGCAGGTATATATGCATAATGCATCATAGTTCCTGCAACAAATGCAGAACTAAAAATGGATCACTTATAATCCATAACAAATATAAGGGAAAATACATAATTTTCCAAAATTCATGCAACAAATGCAGAATTAAAAATGGATTACTTATAACCCATATAGGCATGAGTGAAAAAGAAACAAATTCCTTTTTCTTTTTCTTTTTTCCGGGTCAACGGTCAAAGTCAACGGTCAACTGTCGGTCAACGGTCAACGGTCAAAGGCGTGCGGGTCGGTGGACCGGTCGGACCGGACGGATCGGTCGGGCCAGTCGGACCGCTCGAGCGGACCGACCGCACGTGCCTCGCGCGTCGCACGTGGGGATGACGTCACGCAGACGTCATCCGCATGTGCGGCGGTGCGCGCGTCCACGTCGGGTCGGGTCGGGTCGCCGTCGGGCGGGTCACCGATCGGTGACCGCCCGGCAAAACGTCGTCAGCAATGATGTCATCGGTGACGTCATCCGAGGTGTTACGACCATTAGATGACGTCACGATGACGACGCGCACGCGTCGGTCCGCGGACCGGCGCGTGCCATTTCGCCGGTCGCCGGCGCGCACGTGTCGGTTCGTCACCGACGCGTGTGGCGCACGCGCGCCATAGCCGCGCACGTCGCTCCCATAGCAACGCGGCTTCGCGCGCGTGTGCGCGCGTGCGGCATGCGGCATGTCGCCGGACTCATCTCGACGTTGCCTTTCTCCCCATGTGTTCGAAAGAGATTTCGACTTACGAAAACTCAGAAAAATGGCCGAACAACGCTCGGGTGTCGGGATTTCTCGCCCCAATCCGTACAGCCGAAATTTTTTTTGCGAAAAATCAATCAAAAAACATCAAATTGATCGGGAAAACGTAAACCGGCTCGATACCAATGTTGGGAATGACTGATCCCCGAAAATCGGATTCGACACTAAATCGAACCCTAAATCAATGCGGAAGCGAAGCCCGGGAAAATCATGTATCACCGATCGTAAAGCATACCACGGATTCGAGCGTACCTTGTTAGCCACAGATTAAACACCAATGCTGAAGAGGAAGAAAATCTAGCCCAGTTCGATCCGATGGCGCTTTGAATGGAAGAAGAAAAGTGCATTTGCCTTACTGTTTCTTCTTTTTCTTTTTGAGAGAGAATGCGCGGAAGAGAGGAAGCGTACGTTTGTTTTTCCAACAGTTGTCTTCTCTCTCTCTTTCCTCCCTTTTATACCTTCCCTCATCCATGGGCCATATTTCCGTGGGCTGGGCCTTTTTGGGCTCAACTTGAGCGAGTGGGCCTTAAGCCCATCTCATAAATCCATCAGGTATTGTATAGGTCACGCGTGTGAGCCTTATCTTGTCAAGGGTAGTCCAGCACCGAGAGGATCTGTCATGGATGAACTTAAAATCTCGCATATTGTATTTATTGCTGCAAAGCAGTCAGTAGCATTTGGAAGCAAATTTCCAGCTTCTCTGCTGTTAAAATGCTGCTGGGCGTGAGACGAAGCTTTTTCAACAATTGTATTGTTATCATGTTGCAGCCTTTGCTTGGTCGTTTCCATTCGGAGCCTGAAAATGGTTTGTCGAAGCAGAAAGCTGATGCTGCTCTCCGTTTGTACATTAGTCTGTTCGTTTCGACTATATCGGGTCTTATAGTCTGACCATTTGATTGACGTTAACGCAGTCTTTCTAACTTGTAGGCGATGAAGTCTTTCGGCGAGGAGACACTCAATGCAATTCCCGGCTCTGTGTTGGAAGCACCTATTGCGGACGTTCCGTCCGGTTAAGAAAACCCTTTCGACCAAAATACAAGATGTGCTGCCTCCTCCATACAAGGGAAGAGAACAGGAGCTGGTGCATGCATGGTCATTCTTTTATCTGTGCAACAGCTCTCTCAGTATATCTTTCGATTCCGAAGTCATCTGATGCGACTATTTTGGGAGGCTATCTGTCTGCGTTGACATCCCAACGTCCAATTTGTGATCAAGTACTGTATAGTCAAACTGTTGTTTTTTAACCATCATCTCTTACGGTTAATTAGAAAGACAAAAGAAGTATCATCCTAAAGAAGTCATCAGTGACTTCAAACTTCATCACGCTATCAATGTATTTTCGATCGAATAAGCCAATGGACCTTAATCAAATGCAATTAGACAATGAAGTCAATTGATATAGTTCCTTTCTTTCTTTTTTTTTGTGTACTACGTAAACGAAACGAGTCATCATAATAGAATCGATAGATAAATACGGACCATAGGGAGAAGCTAAGAGTAAGGACATCTATTGTCTTTCACTAGAGAAGTGGAAAGGCATCTACTTGTTTGTTCGATCCAATGTATAATTTTCATTTGAGCCAAAAATAATCATTTTTTCCATTAGAGAAGTGGAAAGGCGTCCACTTTTCTAATAAGCCAGTTGATATAGTTCCTTTTTTTTTTTTGTTTTTTCTGTACTACATAAACGAAGCGAGTCATCACAATAGAGTTGATAAATACGGACCACAGGGAGAAGCTAAGAAGGACATCCATTGTATTTCGCTAGAGAAGTGGAGAGGCATCTACTTGTTTGTTTGATCCAATGTATAATTTTCATTTCAAGCAAAAATAATCATCTTTAAACTTTCTAAACATTCGGTGGTATTGATGTCTAAACATAGCCTCTATCACCTTTAATCTTATTTCATAGATAAGATTAGCAATTGAAATTGAAATTGCTATCTGTTGAATTTGTTTGAAAGGAAAGAGAACATTTTTTACTAATTTTACTGGATTAATTATGAAAAAAAAAAGGAATAGTTTCAAAGAAGTCTCAAAAGTTATAACAAAAGTACAATTGAATCATAAATTTTTTCAGAAAATATAATCAAATCATAAAACTTGTCAAATTGGCACAATCAAGTCTATCCGTTAACTCTGTCCAATTTGACTAACGAAAAATGCCGATGTAACTTTTTTTATTAATTTATCTTTTGTACGTAGTGCTAACGTGGCTAAAACAAGCAAAATAACCCCAAAATAATGTCATTTTTGTCTAAATTTAATTTTAAATATAAATATAAATTTAATTAAAAATAAACTAAAGAAGAGTAGCAAACCAGCAAGGTCCTTGCTATAGGGCCCTTGTTGCGTCGGCGATGGTGGGGCAAGGATTGGCTAGTGTCACGGGAACCTAACTAGAGACGGGGGGCCTCAGCCATTAAGTGGCGACCTTAGCTTACCGCAAGCGAGGCCTACAAGTCCTCACCCAAATCAGGCCAAGGGCCGCCACTGTGGTGGGGCCAGTGGCCAGCAATCCCATCCCAATCACCAACAAACCCTCACCCTTGATCTGGGCAAAGGTCTAGCAAGTACTCGCCTGCATTCGGCCAAGGTCATCACCCATTGGTCAAGGCTCGACAACTCCAGCCGGCTCTCATCCCACCATCGTTGGCTTCCCTGTGATTTGCCGCCACAAGGAACTCTTGCTCGTTAGTTGCCTTTTCTTATAAAAAGAAATATTCAGTTTATTTTTTAATTTAATTTAAGGGATATTTTCACTAAAAATCCTAAAATTTGTCACAAAAATGCAATTGAATTAATTTTTTTTTTAAAAGTACAATCAAATCATAATACTTATTGAATGGGTGCAATCGAGTCTTTTCATTAACTCTATCTCATTTAGCTAAAAATGTTGATATGGTTTTTTTTTTAATTGCTTTCTCTTTCCTACATAGTATTTGAAGTGGCTAAAACAAGTAAGATAACCCCAAAATTCATATTTTTAATTCAAATTTAATTTTAAATGTAAATATTAATTAAATTAAATTAAAAAATCAATATATATATATATATTTTTTATATATATTTTTTTTTTTTTTAAGTAGCAAATCAGCAAAGGCCCCGTTGCGACCTTCTCGAATTTTTTTGAAGATGAATTATTCGAAAGGGCTAATGGATTACTAAGTCCGAAGACTTGGCACGGACCCTCTCAAGTCCTACCAATCGCGACTTGATGTTAAGAAATTAATCTATTCAAACATGTAATTATACTCAATTTGGAGCCGCCACTGACCAATTAAGGCTGGTTTGAAACCCAATTAAAGTATGGGAAAATACTTTACTATTGCAAACCAGAGATTCAGTAGGTTCGGGGACATGGTTACGCTAGATTAGTCTAACGCCCTTTCGGTACCTTTTTATTTTAATTTTAAAAATATTTTGCAGGCAATGTTGATTAATTTAAACTTAAGCTACTAACATGCAAATGGTGGTCATGCGAATGCACAATCAATAAAATAATATTCAAATAAAAAAATGCTGATAAAAATGCATATCCTAAACATGATTTCTAAATGACATAACACCTAATTTTTTCTTTTTCTTTTAAAAATGTTAATTATATGCAATCTTAATTTAACTTAATATGCATGAATTTATTTTAATGACATGCAAGATGCAATTCATATGGTATGACTTAAACTTATCACTATATATATGCAATCTTATTTACATAATCCTAAATATGCATGTGTTACATGACATGGGATGGATGACATAATAATTTTATATGCATGCTCTTTTGTGATTTTTTTTTTTCATTTTAAAATAATGCAACCCTGATGAATTATACTTTATACATATGCACCCTATATTAAACAATGATGATATGAAATGGGATTAATTATGAACTAACCTATTAATTAACCAAGTAAATGACTTTTGTTTTTCTTTCTTTTTTAATGACATAATTTTTTTATCGAAAAGAAAGTAACTTAATGGTGCAATGATCATCTTTTAGCATTTTCCTTTTTATTAAAAAAAATTAAACTATAACTCATATGGCATGCATAACATTTTTTTGTTCCTCTTTTTGTTTTACTAAATGAAAATTGACTTAATCTAAAAATATCTAGGTGTGTTGCTTTAATACGAAATGTGTATGGACCTAAATACCTAAGTTCTAGATATGACAATATTTTACTAGTAAACAAATTCTAATTAAACCTATTATGCCAATTAATTAATATATACCTAATATTTTTTGGATTCTTTTTATTGAAATTCGGAATTAAAAAAACTAATTAGACTAACTAAAGTGAATGATATTCTAATTTATTTTAGGAATCAATTTAACTTGAACTATATCTTATCTTAAAAGCTAACATTAGATTTTTATATAAAAAATCAAGACATGCCAACATTATTTAAAATTAGCCCTAACAAAAATCACCCGTCTAAAAGTATAATCTAAAAATTATAATCCTATAAATGCAATTCTAATTTACTAACCCTAAAAATACAGTCTTAATTTACTAAACCTAAATCTCTAATGCAATATTTAGATTTTTATGTACTCATTTTTATTATTTTTTATTTTTTTAATCTTTTCAAGCAAGTAATTATTTTAAAAGAATGAAGATAAGAATTAAAATAACCGAAAAAAAAATAATCGTTGTCTCACGGTTTAAATTAACAATTATTTTAACTCTATAATGATTTAACAATTGAAAAGCTATCAAAATTCCTAAAAATTAAAGTAATTAAAAAAATGACCCGATGTCTTACGGGTCAAATTAATAATTACCTTAATTTGGGATGAAACTCCTAATGTCTACAAGGTCTACAAATATTGACATACAATACTACAATTTAAATAATTAAACTTAAAAAATAAGCTAACATAACATGAAATAAGTAAAAGATAAATATATATATACTACCTAATTTCCTTTTCCTTTTTTTTTTCTTTTTGTTTTCTCCTTTCTTCTTTTTCTTCCCAAACACGGCTTGTGTTCGTGCGGCTGGTCACCAGCTCTAGTGAGGGGCGGCGGCTGTAACGGTGGCGTTAGGCACGGCGGGTTTCAGCCGGCAAGCTCACGGGTGCTAGTCTTCGGGCAGAGACGAAGCGGCTGCTGGCGTCAATGGCAAGGAAGGCGCGACGCCGGTTAAGGATATGTTGGCGTCGCTTTGTTGCTGGGTCGAAGGGCGGCAGCCGCTGGTGAGCAGAGAAGTCGACAGCAGGGAGTCCAGTGTCTGGCGGAACGGCGAGCTGGCGTCGGGTCGCTGATCGGAGGCGCTGCAGGTGTCGGGCCAGAGGCGTCGAAGGAGGAGCGGTCGCGGATGGGCAGGGCCGGCGTTGGGCGAGTGCCACTGCAGCGAAAGGGCGAGCAGCAGCGGCCGGCGGAGGCGGAACCAGCAGAGGTGAGCGGCGCTCGGCGATGGGCAGTAGGCACGGTGGCGGTAGCTGCGCAGGTTGCTGGTACGGGCGTCGACGGTGTTGCAGATCTGGTTCGAGCTTCAGCAAATGTCGGCGAGGGGCTGGGCAGATCACGAACAGAGCAGAGTTCGTCAGGGAAGCTCGGAGCCGGCGCAGTGCAGACGTTGGGGCAGATCTGGCTCGGGTCCGATCGTGGGCGTCGCACGGTGAGGCGGAGCAGGCGTTAGAGGCGGCGTCGGGCTGTGGAGGCTCGACTCGACTCGGGCGGCGCCGGGCTCGCGGGTCACTGGCTGGCGGCTCGAGCGGCACTTCGGAAAGAGCACGGAGAGGCGAGGCAGCAAGGCGAAATCACGGACGACGCCGCGCGGCGACCGGTGTGCAGAAACTCGAACGGCTGCGAAGTGGAGTGACTGCGGAGCCGAAAGGGAAGAAGATGAACTTAATTTTTAAAATATTATGTGTCAACAGGCCCTCACCACTACCACCCCACCATCACCGAAAGGTCCAACGTTGGTGGACGAGGGTCAACCAAGGTTGCTGCCAGCCCCAACTAGTAGTTGGCGACCTTGGCTAACCGCAAGCGAGGATGTCGACCCTAACCCAAATTTGGCCAAGGGCCACCACTATCGTGAGGCTAGTGGCAGGCTACCCCACCTTAACCAGTCGTGACCTTCAGCCTAATTTGGACTTGGGAGAGGGCTGAGATCCTCACCCCACCATCGCTAGCAACGGTGGCAAGGACCTTGGTTTGCTTTTTTATTTAATTATAAATATTTAGTTTATTTTTAATTTACTTTAATTAATATTTATATTAAAAATCAATATCAAAATCCGTGAGAGTGCATATACAAGCATAAGTTAGTCAACGTTCTTTCTTCGGTAGCCTTATCCATGTACAAAGGTCCACTGAGAAAACTGCACACATATCGACTTATTTTTCTTGTTTTAATCACATCAACGCCATGTATGAGAGAGAAAGTAATGAAAAGTAAGTCACGTCAGTATTTTTCATCTATCGAATTGGATGGAATTAACGGAATGACTCAATTACACCAATTTAATAAGTTATATGATTTGATTGCACTTTCTAAAAGTGTTAAAATTCATTTGTATATTCGTGACAAGTTTTAAAACTTTTAATTAACATATTCCAGAAAAAAGGTGGGTTCATGGAAGTTTTTCTTCTTCTTTTTTTAAATTTGTGAAGTGTCAGATTTTAATATTTCCATTGTAATTTTTACCGAAATTAAAATTTTCAGCCGATTTTCATACATTGAGAAAATCTGAAATCACTAGACGTCAATTGCACGCTCCCCCTTCCTCCTCCTCCCATCCAGATTATCGAAATCGCCACCACCGCCGCCGAGTGATTTCCATCGCTTCCCAGTTGAAGAACTGCTCATGGGCTCAATCGCCAGAGAAGACGCCGATTGGAACACTCTCCTCCTCCGCCCTCCGTCGCGCGATCACAGCCCCTGCGAAATCACTAGTAAGCTTTTTCTGACTCACTCGCCGCCGCTTCCCGAGTGCTGGTGGCCCGGTGGGTTCTATCGCCTCGCGGAGTCAATTCATGAACTACGAGATGACACGCAGTCGCTCCGTCGCGGGGTTTATCCAAGTTCCGTCATTTATTGCGTTTGGATTTTCTTTGTCCATGATTTGAAGCATTTGATTCAGACCATCATCGATTAGTGGCTTTAGTAGCTTTCATGTTGATATGATGTCGTGGTTTGTGTATGTGTCCTTTTCACCTCAAGCGCCCGATCAACAAGGGCCTCAAGAATTATTTCGGTGCCTCTGTTACGGTTATCTTGAGTGGCAGAAGAATCTATCTGCTGCAGTTAGGTTTGGAACATAAATTGGTTTGGTTTAATGCAATTTCATTTTTCTATTTTTCTGTTTTTTTTCCTCGAGAATAGGTTTGGAACATAAATTAAACAAATTTCTATTCCAAAAATAGATTTGGAGCTGAAATCATAAGTTAATGGGTTGCATGGAAACACTTCTATTCTTTTTTTGTTCCCGAGAACAGAAATAAAAAAAAAAAAGTGTTTCGTTTCGGGAAACAATTTTTGAATAAAAAAATGGTAAACTTGTTTAAACACGTTTGGTAAATTTTATTCTTTTTTTGTTTCTTTTAATTTTTTAATATTTTTATTTTATTTTTCATTTTTTCCTTTATTTTTTATTTTTTCTTCTTTCGGCCGATCGCCGGCCTCCGATGACCGCCCGACGGGGCCGGTAGCCTCGCCCGGCCACCGCGAGGCTCGCCGTGGTTGAGCGAGCTCGAGCTCGCCCGGCCATGGCGAGGCTCGGCCTCACCGGATCTGGGCGAGCCCAAGCTCGCCCAGCCAAGGCGAGGCAAGGCTAGGCCTCGCCGGGGCCGGCGACGCTCCGGCGAGGTCGCCGACCCTCGACGGCGTCGCCGGCCCTCAACGGCCGATTGCCAGCCATGGCCGAGGCGGGCGACCGAAAAAAAAGAAAAAAGAAGAAAAAAAGAAGAAGAAAAGAGAAACGTTTCTTTAAAATCGTTTCTGGAACAAGAAACAACTTTTTTTTTGTTTCTCGTTTCTATTCTTTTTGTGTTCCGGAAACAAAAACAAAAAACAAAAAAAGTGTTCCAGGAACACTTTTTAGAAATGAAAACATGCAGGGCCTAAATCTTTTAACTTTTCTATTTCTGGAACAAAAATGAGAAATCAATTCTTGTCGTTCACTCTTATCATCGCCTATTGCCCACTTGCCGCCCGTGTCCACTGCCAGTTGTCGGCTACTTGCCATCGGCCTCGGCCACTAGCCGCCGACCGCCGGCCACCGAACGTCTACCGCCGGCCACCGCACTCCGGCCGCCCGTCGCCAATTGCGCAATCGCCGAATGCTGAACGCCCACCAGTTGTTGGCTGCTCATCGCTAATCATTGGATGTTGGAGGCTCATCACCAACCACCGGATGTTCGCCGGCGACCATCCGCCGCTCACCACCGACCGTCCAATGTCGACCGCCGCCACCCGTCGTTGAACTTCGGCCACTGGCCACCCGCTGCTGACCTCCTGTCGCCGGACTCCGGATGTCGGACGTCAGACTTCGAACTCCAATTGCCGATCGCCGGACTCCGGTGTCGGACTCCGGATTTTGGCTGCCCGCCGTCAATCACCGGAAGCCGATCGTTACCGCTCCTAAAAATAGAAATTTTATCTTTTTATCAAATGAATTTTTATTTTAGAAATAGAAATTTTGAATTATTATCAAACGTGTTTCTTTACTTAGAAACTTGTCCATGGAATAAAAATTGAATTATGTTCCAGAAATTTTGTCATGTGCACCTCAAGTTTCTGACGGGGATGCTTCTCCAACAGCTAATCTTGCTTCTCATGGGGACTCTATGGATGAGCTTGCCAAAGAAAGATCCAAAAGTGAGATTAATTCGAATGCCGGTGAAGACGACTGGGTTGAAGTGAAGGCACCCAGCACTTCATTTGAAACTAACAGAGATGTCGCTGCATCTTTGAAGTCCTCTGTCAAAATGGTAATAGACTCGCTCTCTTGTGTATGTAGATGTAGCTTCCTTTCCTTTCTTATTTTGTCGTCTCATATCCTATAGTTGATTCTGAGCTATGTGTCACGGCCCGAAAGAAAGCCGATCCAAGAGGTTCCTACGGGACGGCCGTGACACGTCTATGGATCAAGCAACCCTCGGCTTGTATCCCCAACACTTAGAGTATTATCGAGTCTTCTAGAATACTCCTGAGGGCGAGTGATACAGTAATTGTATATGCATGTAATAAATGCGGGTAGCTGGTGTTAAATACGGGTAGTTAGTAATTGGGAGATCTAATCTCCACCGTTAGATCGAGGAGAGATCTACATATACGGTTTGCCTTGTCTTTGTATAAATAGGGACCTCCTCCCCCTCATAGTATCATCTCATTTTCACAAGTGAATACAAAGCAGAGCTTCTCTCTCTACAATCTTTATGAGTGAGTGTGTGAAAGGCTGACTTGGGAGAAATTCCTAAGGCCGTCCATTTGTTGGCAAGGGATTCAACTTGTACGGTAGGCAAAGATAGGACTTGAAGGTGCTTGGAGTGCTCTTGACATATGCAGCTTTAACTTTGAAAAAGGAAATGTCCTATTTGTTGAGATTACATGGTGACAAGACCCCTTTGCTCTTCTTTTATGATGCGTTAAATCTGTTCAGGATTTTTCAGCTGAGATTCAGTCTTCTCTCAGTTCGCAGTGGACATTGCGTGTCTATATATGTGGGACCAGAGGCCTTTGCTCTTTTGTTAGTGATGTGGATTCTATTCTTTATCACACTTTGGCATTTCTTCTTTATCTTTAACCTCTTTTCTCATTCAAGCATCGTCATCGCACCTGTCGCACCTGCCCCGCATCCCTCAGGAGATGATCTACCAGTTTGAAGTCACACAGAGAGTCTTCTTTTGTCATCTGATGCTTCTAGCTTTCGAGCTTTCAACACTTTTGTTTCCAATTTTAGCTTTAGCCTCATTCACATTTCTCTTTTTCATTGTCTTGCAGGTTCTCATCTTCCTGAAGAAAAACGAAACCCAAGACTTACAACAAAAAAGGGGCTTCGCAACTACACTCCAGACATTGACAACTTATTATCATACAGCATCACACAGTTAACAGAGTTCAGAACATCATCCGAGCTCAGTGTAGTAGCTTCACCCTTCGCGAGAATGTGCAACTTAATCACATCAAAGCAGATCGGACACTAGTTCAGAACTAAAGATGGCAAACAACCGGAGTACCAAACCGAAACAAAACTTCGATGCAATGCAAATCCAGTCCCCACCCTTTAGCACTACACCTGATCAACAACAAAGAGAAAATTGAAAAATCACGATGAACACCGTTTCTGCGTGACGCCGACCCTGGAATATGAGGCTTCCAAGAACACAATTGGAAAAATCTAAGATCCATTAGTCTAAGCCATTTATAGCTGATGTTTCAGCAATAGGCATTGTATAGGTTACTTAGAGGAAATTCGATGTTTAATTTGGATTACGACTGCTTTGCATCGAGCCTTATAAAGATTAAGAGTCAAGGTAGAGGGAGCGCCACTACGGAGCACTTGCTTCGCTAGGGTCAGGCTATGGGCTTTAATCCAATACGAGTGTGAACAATTGCAATGCCTTGGTTGGGGACCATGTAATGTGAAGCTAAGAAGGGATGATTTTACGGACCAAAAGAAATATTAATCTCACGAATATTTAATTATTTACAGTTTCTTGACTACAAATGTCTGCGTCCTTTTGGACTCGGTTCATTGGTTTTGAATGCCATTTTAGCAAAGATGATTAACTACTAAGCTGACATTTTCTTTGAAACTTTCTTCCTAGTAATCTGACATCTCTCAAACATTCGACTCTAATATCATTTCGACAGAAGATAAGACAATCGAGACGACTCATGAACTCATGACATGTCCTGATCTAAAGATGATTAATTCAACCGACTCACTTTTCATGAATCATGAAGATCTCGATCTTTTCTCGGCACGCCCTTCCGACGATCGTCCCGAATAATATTCTATTTCGGGGACCAAACAAAAATGTGTTACTTGGTTGCGTACGCTCTTCCTAGGAAGCTCCATCGTTCCCATCCATCTTGCTCTGGAGAAGAAAACGAAGCATTTACCACCGCTCCTCAATACTAAAAAACCTCGAATTTTCACTCCCTCACCTTGCGATCTTCTCAAATGATCTCCCATGGCTTCCTCACCAGCTTCCTCTTCCATGTCCTTATTTTTCGTCCTCGTCCTCCAAGTAATAACCGGCGAAACCACAAGCGCTAGTACCTGTCCGATCAGACAATGTTCGCCAACCGCACCCGATGTTCGCTTTCCATTCTGGATTAGGGAAGGCCAAGGCGAAGAGTGTGGGCACAAGGGGTTCGAAGTCTCGTGCGATGACCGGAGCCGAACGATCCTCCATATGTCCGAAGCGGCGGACTTCATTGTGGACGCCACTGATTATGGCAACCAAACCGTTCTAGTGAAGGACCCAGACGACTGCCTCCCGAGACGGCTTCTCGAGGACGAGTTTGTGAGCTCGTACTAACCCTTTCCAGCCCCGGCGTACAAGAACTTCACGTTTGGCAACTGCTCGTCCGAGTACTCCTCCCTGATCTCGCCGGGAAGCGGCGTCGAGAGAGTCGACTGCCTCAGCCTGGGGCGCGGCAGCATGGTAGTGGTCTCGGTCGCGGACGATGATTTCACCAGGTCGTGGATGTCGCAGCACCGGTGCGGCACGTGGACGGCTTTGATCCCCTGGTGGTGGCAACCTCCGACGAGCCTAGGCGAAAGCATTTGTTTGAGATGGGACGACCCCGATTGCAAAACGTGTGAAGCGGCCGATGGGAGATGCGTGCTCCGGGATTCTAAGAAGGGCCCGAAGCTTGTATGCGCACACAAACACGGTAATGTCGTTTGTCCTTGTAGCATATTCTCTCTCCTTTCTTTTTCCGTTCAAATCCAATTTTGGTAATCTAACTTGAAATCGGGTCCGACTTATTCCTCTAGGACAAACATACCCTGGCTTTTCGAACGCTCGAAAGTTACTTAGGAACTTCTTTTCGAGGAACACTAATGCTCACCTTTAATTTTCCATCTAAGAAAACTTTTAAGTGGCACATGGCCTGATCAATAGTGATGTTTTGGAGATAAAAGTTAGAAGTGAAAAGAGCTGTATTGATCTCTTCAAACGTCCGTGAAGCAGATTGGACTTGGTTAAAAGGAATTAGAAACGGCGATGTCTTAGAGTTGGAAAATGGTAGACACTTATGTGGTAAGATGTCGTCATGAATCAATGTAGTATATTTATCTGGTAGGGTCATGAGTTGGAAGATGGTACAATAGATTATTCCTAGAAATGACACTTTCTAACTTAAAAAAGACGGTATGACAAAAAAAAAAAGAAACTTAAAAAAGACCCTATGCCCTAAAAGTATTTTCCAAGTAGATGAAACTTTAATAGTGCATAGAAGTTTTTACTTTCCTAACGACGATTTAACAACCTTGCAATGCTAATTAATTCACAATCAATTGTAACAAAGATATTCTTCCATGAAACTTCTTGATAGCAAATGCAGTAATTTGAATAGACAAGCGTTAATTCATATATATTTTTAGGATAATGACGAAATGATTCTTGATTTTTTTTATTGTTCAATTTCGTCCCTGAATTTTTATTTTTTAATTTAGTCTTTTAACTTTCAAATTTATTTAATTTTTAAACAATCCTAAAAGGAATAGCTGACGTGACTACCATTTCGCCTAACCTTGACATCAGATTTATCTTTGCTGGCGTTCGCATGGCTCCCCCCTCTCTCTCTCTCTCTCTCTCTCTCTCTCTCTCACATTCTCATTGTTTTAGCCCAAAAAGAACAAATTCACTGACGTGGCAATACAAGTTAGAAAAATAAAAGTGATGTGGTGACACTATTAATGAAGGAACATATTAAATAAATTATTAAAAGTTCACAGCTATAGTAATTATTGAAGAAAATTCAACGAGTGTATTCGAACATTCGATTAGAATGATCATAAAAATGCGTAATACGTCGATTTTACAATGACGTAGCTAAATTTTTTATTAACATAGTGTATTCGAACATTCGATTAGAATGATCATAAGAATGCGTAATATGTCGATTTTACAAAGACGTAGCTATTTTCAGACTTCAAATAACTGGGGACGCAGCTTAAGCTTCAAAATGACTGAATATTCGTAATTTCTTCTTCTCTGTGGAATTTTCCCTAACATTTAATGGTACCTCCTATGTTCCTAGCCTTTTCGACAAGCGCCCAGTTCGCCATAGCTTCGCTCTTCATTTTGCCATGGTTGACGTGCATCTTCGGATTCATATGGTTCTTAAAGGTTCGGGTCTTCGTTCGTCGCCGTCTCGATCAAATCAGCTCCAACGGCGTCCCAGGTTCAGCTCCACCGAACGGCATCAATGGAGAAGCCGTCGAAATGGCGCGGCGCAATGCAATTGGCGTGATGGGCATCGACTCACCCACCATCGAATCTTATCCGAAGACTCAGATTGACGACCTAGGACAATTGCCTCGGCCTCACGACGATGTTTGCGCGATTTGCTTGTCGAAATACGAGCGGAACGAGATGATTAGGACCATTCCCGAGTGCGAGCATTACTTCCACATGTACTGCATCGACCAATGGCTCCGGAAGAATGCTTCTTGCCCACTGTGCCGCAATAATAAAGGGTAATGTATACTTCTCTCAACTGCGCCATTATTTTCGTCGCTCGGATTTTGACATCTGAGGCTCAGAAGAACCATTCAACAAAGATTGATTAACTTAAACGATCAAGTACAGCATAGAACGCTGGTGCATCATATTTTGAGGGACTAGACATAAGCCAGCCCTAGATGCACTTACTCGAGGCGGCTGGTCCGTCCCGGATGACTTTTTTTTCCCTCTCTGTAGGGACTGACATTAATGTCTGTGATGAGACAACCAACAAAAGATCCTAAAAGGGTTTTAAATCGTGACTGATCCTTTATATCGTAACATCGATAAGAACGAGTCTACTTTTAGTAACGTGATAAAAAGCTTGCGTGGCAGTTAAAAATAAAGATTTTCATCCTCCAGGTCTGGTGGGCTCACAATTCGCAAAAAGGCGAAAAAGAACGGCGAAAAATAAAAAAGGGTGGGGGGCGGGTGTAATGGATACGAAAGTTTTCTTCCTGCAGATAGATGTGTGTCGTGTATGCGCATCTGAAATCGGATGCGTATTGAGATTTACAGTGGCGAATTAGCACCTCGCGGGACCAAAATTAGGAAGTTGGAATGACAAGTACGTGGATCAATCTCCGCCTTTCGATTGATTGTCGATTGACTTTCACTTTTTACTGTTTCTTTTGATTGGGATCTCGTAATCCTTGTGCTTAAATTTCTTTAAACTTAGAATGAATAAAACTTTCGCAAGATCCAAACATCAACCCAAAAATTTACGTGTAGTTTTTGTTATTATTTTTTATACTCGTAATTTGTATTAAATATGAAAACGAACGGACTTCACATGAGGGGTATACTTTCTAGCGTGTCTAGCGTGTTAGTGCTGTGTTCATATCCCGATTGCCCCTTGTTCGCTATATTCCTATCATAACATTCAAGGGAAGCAGTGAAGTACTGTAAAGGAGGTCTCGTATGCCCATGCTTCGTATGGATTTTGTTTTTCAACTTATAAGAAGAGATATTACTTTTGGAACTCTAATGGGCGATAATAATCGTGAAATATATAGTAAATGAGATAATAATAATGAAAACTGAAAAGATCGAAATATTACGTTAAACCAACATATATGACAAGTCAAATATCGTGAATTCCTGAATGAATGGTTTGAGGAACCTTTGACCACTCTTCTTCTAATTGGTGAATTACAAATATGTATATTGTTGCCCATATTTAAATCTAATCAAGTGTACATGCGTACAATATTCAAAGCTTGTAATCAACCAATTGCATTTTTTCAAGATAGTTACCAATTGCTGTACTGATCATTGATTATTGACGTCCTTCTAACATTTCAATTTGATTGATTGATTCATGATATATGATTGAACATACGGCTTTCAGAAGAGGCACAAAATTTGCGATAGTCTTGATCGCTGTACCACCTTGCTCTTCTGTATCTTCAGAATTACCTGTTGCCTCAGCATTCTAGCCAACAAACCTTGTCATCAGAGACGCGATGGCAACGCCAATACAAATCCATCTCCTTCCGATGACGGGGGAGGTACTCAACATTCCGTCAATGGTGCCACGGACATTGACTTGGCCACGATAGAATTGCATTCAAAGGCTCAAATCGATGAACTAGGACAATTGCCTAGACCGAACGATTGACGTTTGCGCGATTTACTTGTCAGAATAACAGCCGAGGGAGACGCTCAGAACCACCCTGAAGTCTGCACTCTACTTCCATGCTCCTTGCATAGACCGGTGGCTTAAGAGAAATCCTTCTTGCCGTCTACGCCGGGAGCATAAGCGCATCCAGTCTCTCATCGTCATCTTATATCTATAACTACAAGATAAAAGATTAGGGAGTTTTAAAATTAAAATGCACTGTGGATTTATGGTATTACCTTGGCAATATTCCTGCTTTTGTGCATATTTTCATGATTAGGGATAAGTACTTCACACAAAAAAGAAATTGATTCCCCTCAATGTCAACCATTGAATCTCTGTGAATCCCTGAAGTATAACTCTAAGAGAATCATTAAAAAAAAATTGATTTTCTTTTGGCATATAATGTATGAAATTACAAAAGTATAGCTCGACGAAACCCAAATAACCTCAATGAGCTTGTGAAACACTCAATTAACCTTATAAAAGATGAAAATTGTCATTGCTACTAGCAAACCATCCAATTACTCTATTAATAGGATAAAGACGACATCGGGTTCATAACTACTATGTAATGCCTATTTTGATGCCAAAACTTTTCAAACAATATTAAAGTGCCGCAACTTCTTGTTGCACTAACATATAGGTATAATAGTTGTATTTGTAGGTACCTCTTTATATCACATAACATCATGTGTGTAGAGATACACGTAGAAGTTGTATTAGAGAATATGTGTGCGGCATTAAGTAGTTAATATATCATAATTGGCTCATAACTCATTGATTTAGACTTTTGAGTGAATGTGGATTTAATTGAATATGTTGATAAACTCGGACTTGGGTTCCCCCTTAGTGATCTCCCTAGATGAAAATATTGGGTTCTTACTATGTATTCCCTACAAATGGTATTAGAGTCGATGGTTGATTGATACTCCATCCCTAATCTATTTCGATGTTTGGTGAATATCTAAAAAAAGAAATCTCATGAGAAGAGAACGTGGACAGTTGGTTTGGTGACATGAGGTAGAAACCATGAGTGATGTAATTCCAAGTTAACATTTGATAATGGTTGTTGTGCATAGTTGCAGGTTTATTGCAATGATGTGGAGATTCAACTTTAGGTTGATGCAAAATGATACCTAAATTAAAATGGAGCATACATAACACTAAACTTACACGTGATTGAGAGTTGATTGAGGGGTACGTGTGAGTTGTGTTAGAGAAGTCTTATATTAGAAATTTGGTATAATGTCGAGCAATTAATATATTCTTATTGGTTCATAACTTTTTGATAAAAGCTTTTGAGTGAAGATAAGTCCAAATGGGCATGTCTTGGACTTGGACTCCCTCTTGGCAATCTTCCTAAGCAAAGGTATTGGGATCTTTGTGTGCTCTCAACAACGTTTCTAGTAATGTCAAATACTTATAAATAATTTGATCAAAAGAAAATGCAAATGATTGAATTTATTCAAACACTTCTATCTTTTTCATAGGTATGTGATTCTTTTTGCAGAATAAACTAGTTGACTTGCCTTAATAAATCTAAACCAGAATGTCTTGTACATATCACCAGGTCTCCCCATTTGAACATACGTGCTTGTAAGAACCTCCATGTCCCCATCCATCCTGCAATTGATGTGGACTAAGCTCGCCTTCCCTATGTCACGATGCCTTGTACTCTCCCCGTATGTCACCTCCCTTCACATGGCGTCCTCCGAAATCTTCTTATTCTTCTCGTCCGCCTTCCTTGTCCTTCTAGTCCGCATCGCCGCTACGGATGAACCCGGGGCTCCCTGTCCGGATTCATATTGCAATCCCACGGGACCCCTAATCCGCTTCCCATTCCGAATCAGAGGCCTTCAGGACGAACGCTGTGGCTATCCGGGATTCAAAATCTCTGAGCGATCCTCCATTTGCCTCACTCCGGCAACCTCATCGTGAATTGGATAAACTATCCTGGATAATTGCTTTCGCTCGGGGACCCCGGAGGTAGCCTCCTGAAGAGCATATTGGTGACCCGGAGCTTCAGCTCCAACCTGGGCTCCACGTCATCTTCCTTCTTAGCGGAGGCGCACGACGACTTCACAGTCGCCAATTGCACATGGGGTTTACCCACGGACCTAACGGGAACCGACATCACATGCGTCCCTTGTCTCGATGGGGCGGGCCGCACGGTTGCGGTCGCGCCAGCAGATGACAGCCTCGCTACTAAGTGGTTCTCCGATTATGGGCAGTGCGATACCGGACGGTGTCGGTTCCGGGGACGCTGACCTTTGCGGAAAACGTGACCGAGGGTGTTGAGTTGAAATGGGATTCGCCGGATTGTAGAGTTTGCGAAAGGAATGGCGGGAGATGTGGGCTCGAGAGTGGCAAAGGGTCATCGGAAGTTCAATGTGTCCCCGCACGAGGTATGCTACTTATGATAAAGGAAAACTATCAATTATCAAGCTTATATATATTAACCCATGAGATAATCATAGCAATACGTTTGGCATTTGATAAGGTCTATGTTTATGTTTTCCTCCATCCTCTGTTGGATGATCGGAGGAGGAAGGCTTTCTCCAACCTCGTTTCTTTCTGATTGATGAACCGTAACAATGGACATTACATCTAGTTAAGTTTATATGTGCGTGATGTTCGAAACTTGTAATTAGCCAACCGGAAGCATGGTTGGAGGAAGAGACAATCATGGGTAGGCCAACAAAGTTTGCCCAAAAGGCCCATTGCTTAAGTTATGTTGGGGGTAGAATGGAAAAATTTATTAACAAGTAGAATGTACCTTGCTAAGCCTTAATCAACAGTTTAATATATCTGATTTTCTCCATCCTTGGCTAGATGGTTACTTCAACCGCTCTTCTTTTTGATTGATGAATTATGAATATAATTATTTTTTTTCCATGTTTTATACCCAATAAAGTTTACATGTATACGAAGTTCAAAACTTGTAATCAATCAATCGGGAACATGATCGGAGGCAGACACAAGAAGGGGCTGCCGACCCCGGGCTTTGCAAGCCAACGAAGTTTGCGCAAAAGGCGCATCGTCGAAGTCATGTTGGCGTAGAAAAGGAAAATCTCTAAACAAGTAGGATGTAATTTCCCTAATCCTTGATCACTTGAATATATTAATCCATGGAAACCGGGGCTCAATAAGTCTTAGCTTGGAACTCCACAAGAAACCTAGAATGTCAGGACTATTGCGCAAAAACAGTTTTCAAAGCAACTTCGGGGCTTATATACTTAAATATTCACTAGTCACATTATTTCGGAAATTAATTTTGTGTACAAGTATAATGTGCTAGCCATACATTTATCGAAATAGTTACCTATTACCGATCATTCATGCTGACGTTTAATATTTCAAGTTTGGTTGGTTAATTCACGATCTGTGATTATATATAGATCTTTCAAAAGGCGCAAAGTTCGTGATGATGTGTATTGTCATATTTCCCTTGTTCTTATGTACCTTGGGAACTGCTTGCTACCTCAGCGCTCGACCCAACAGATTTCGCCATCAAAGCCACGATGGCCTAGACGGCACGAATTTATCTCACTCCGACAACGAGGGAAATATTCGACATGCTGGCGATGGTGCCACAGGCATCAGCCTGGCCACATTAGAATCATATCTGAAGGCTCGAATTGATGGTCCAGGACGAGTGCCTAGGCCTAACGACGACGTTTGTGCGATTTGCTTGTCGGAATACCAGCCCAAGGAGAAACTCAGGACCATCCCCGGGTGCGCGCACCACTTTCCATGCTCATTGCGTCGACCAGTGGCTCAAGACAAATGCTTCTTGCCCTCTATGCCGTAATCGCAAGGCCTCTGGTATCTAATCATCACCTTATATCTACACCTACACGATATAAGACGAGGGAGATTTCAAATCAAAATCTACCATAGATTTACGGTATTACTTTGGTGAATTTTTCCACTGTTGTGTAAATTTTCATGCTAAGTTGCAAGTTCTTCATAGAAAAAGAAATTGACCTTCCCTTCAATACCCGTGACTAAATCTCTACGATATATCGTGGCAATCTCTCAAGAAAGTGAATTGTAGATGTAAATTCAATAACAAGGGCCGAATCCCAGAAGTACAAATCTAAGAGGATCGTTCGCAAAAGTATGATTTTCTTTTAATAAATAATGAATGAAATTATAAACATAGCTAGACAAAATCGCAATCAGCAGGCATTCTCTAGTTCCAATAGCACCACTAGCAATGGCGAACCATCCGACTACTCAACATTAAAATATGAAGATTAAAGAGTCCAGAGATGAGAGAATGGTTTAAGACGTCTAATCTGATTGCCCTATAAAATTCATGATCTCTTTCAAAGTATAATTGTCCTTATCGGCACGTCCCGATCGGAACAAGCCCTATGTTGCAATTCTACGTTATTTTTGTACATTTGAAAAAACAAAATAAGAGAAATGATAAACTTGAAGAAAACCCACAAAACATCCATAACAATACAAAATTTGTGTTTTGTAACCGCTTCAACCACCAATTGAGTTGCCTTAATCGTGAGCTTATATCGAGCAACCATGACCTCGAGCTTTGAAACTCGAAACTCCAGTAATTGTGGCCATTGCGACCATGGTTGTCGCAAGCTTAGAGCAAGCTCACAGCTATGGTGGCTGCAATGGTCCTCCATCTCTCTCTCAATTTTTTACATTATTTGATGTGGTGCCTTTATGCCTCATAATAATTTTCGGTGAATCATAACATGACATGTGTATTCTAGCGTGACATATGTATTTACCAACATCTATATCATTAATCTGCAATCCATGCCAAGTAAGAGAAAAATTATAATGGAAGGACTATATGTTGACATCTTCTAAAAAAACTAGGGATGTTTTTTAATTTAAAAAAAGAAAGATAGAAGGATGATTTTGATTTTTGGACAAATAATAAACAAACGATGGCGATATTATTCCTTAAATAGAATAAAATTTAAAAAAACTTTCATTCCATCGTACGTTTTCTTTTTTATCTAGCTTCCTTGTTGAATTAATTAAGGTTACCAAATATAATAATGCATTGTGTAGATTCCAACAAAAGTCCAATGAGTTGGGCATTTCTTTGAAATGGAAATTTTGGGCCACAATCCAGCGTCATCGTCTTGGATGACGGCGGCTGCTAGGCTAGCATCACCCCACCGTGCGCATATGATCAGCAACCGTTGCTGATCGCCACTAAAATGACGGCGATCGGCAATGGTTGCTCACGAAAGACAGAGAAGATGAGAAATGGGTGTGTGCGATGCTGATTTCGTGTGACCAAAATTTCAAGACTGCTAAAAATTCTCTCGAGATTGCTAGCACAATCATAGTGATCATTACCCACAAATTTTTTCTCCTGTTCGATATACAATTAATGGTGTGTCTGAACTAAAGGTTCAATATTTGTGGGGCTCGAATTAAGGAACATATGAATCAAGTCATTTAAAGCACGATTAAAAAGATAATCCGTTTAACCCCTTTGACATTTTGATTTTTGATTAAAACGCATGAATAACGCCTTTGGAGATACATGTATAGTAAAATTTTATCTTTGCTTCCGCTGCATTTATGGTTTAATTTTACCTATGCATGTTCCGTAAACCCCAACAAGACCATCCCTTGTGAACTAAGTTCAATCACAATCCCTTGGCGTTGTAAACCCGCTTGAGACTCGGATGATTAATGGAGATGCGTGTGATTGATCTAGTCATCGCAGACCGGGACGACAGAAATATTTGCTCAGGAGAAGAGGGAAGGAGCAAATGGACCGTGATCTCGTCCCTTCGAGCTTGTTTCCCATGGAACCAAATGACACGACGCGATCAGCATGAAATTTCGCATCTTCCCTTTCATTATATCGAAGCATGCCTATCTGTAAATGACGGAGTGACGGTCAGTTAAGGACCACATATTTACAATGAAAATCGATGGACTTTTTCCATCCGTTTTCATATTTTACCCAATTTTCTTTTTTTTTTTTTTTAATTTTTATGTTTTGTTATGCCTCCAGAACGCGGGCATAAGCTGCCTCAAGAGCAAAGCGGGGCTATTCTTCCGAGTAGACACGAGACACCTGCTAAGCGTGAACATGATCAAAGAAACCCTCAAGATCGCCATTCGGCGTATTAAGGCATTCGTCGAATCTGCCTCCAGAGACCGCCATGAGGCCATTAGTGGTCAAAGGTGCAACAAGGCCATTGTCGGGAGGAAGAAACATCGTTATTATTGTTTGTATTAAACTATATACTTTAAAGCTTAAGAACTTTTTTATTACTAATTCTAGTTAACACGACGTAGTTTTTTCATATATATGTTATCAGCTTGATAGTAGTTTGCTAAACTAATGCGTGTGAACTTTCTTGTAGAAGAAAACAATCCCTGATCACTTGATGCACATTTAACTCTCCTATCAGGCGACCCCTAGGCGATAGTCGTCAGCGTGCGCGACCCTTGGCTGGCCATTGTTAGCCCCCGATTAGCTTTTCCCCACGGCAGTCTTCAGAGAAGATGAATAGTAACTAAGGGCCAAGACCTGCATTTCAAAAATGCAACTTCTGAAAGGACCTCCGAACCTGCTTTGGGCTAAATGCCCTTTAGAGTCCTTTGAAGATACAATTGTTTTTCTTCAAAGTTGAGCAAAAAAAAGAACCAAATGCATTTGCATATAGCTAGGGACTTTAGAGTCCCAAACCCTATTACAAATGTTGAACTAAAAAGGGATATAATGACATTAACAATTTCGTATATTTGTTATCAGCTTGATAGTAATTTGCTAAACTAATGCGTGTGAACTTTCTTGTAGGAGAAAACGATCCCTGATCACTTGATGCACATTAACTCTCCTATCAGGCGACCCCCAGGCAATAGTCGTCAGCGTGCACGACCCCTTGGCTGGCCATCGTCAGCCTCCGATTAGCTTTTCCACACAACAGTCTTCAGAGAAGATGAACAGTAACCGAGGGCCAGGACTTGCATTCCGAAAATGCAACTTCCGAAAGAACCTCCGAACTTGCTTTGGGCTAAATGCCCTTAGAGTCATTTGAAGATGCAATTGTATTTCTCCAAAGTTAAGCAAAAAGAGAACCAAACGCATTTACATTTAGCTAAGGACTTTAGAGTCCCAAAGCCTATTACAATGCTGAACTAAAAAGGGATATAATGACATTAACGATCTTTTTAGTATATGATAATATTTTTTACTTGTAATTATTTATATTTCGTTATCTAATTTATTTTTTCTTTCATCATATTTATGAAAAGTTGTTGCTTGGACCTCCTGATGATTTTATCTATCAATTTAAGTTAGTAATAAAAAAAAAAAAAAAATAAAAAGAAAAATTGGGTACAAGATGGAAACCGGTTGGAAAAGCCAAACGGTTTCCATCCAAGATGTGACGTTCAGCTAGGCCGGACTCTACTATATTACTACATATTATTTCCCTTTGGCCGGCTAATTTGACTAGGGCAGATTCAATGTTTGTATCCTTGGGAAGATATATAAATAATCTCTTTGAGAAAAGGACTCGAATCTTTCTCTAGGAAAAAGAGAGAGAATAAACATCCATTTGTAGGCACAATCCTAGGTGCATCTTTGCTATGTGCCTCTGATGGCTCCCTCCGTCGTCTTCTTCTCTTTATTCCTCGCCCTCTCTCTCCATGTATCTGCTGATAACCCCAACGATATATGTCCAGTAAGCTTTTGCGGTCCCGGCGTACCCAAGATCCGCTTCCCTTTCAGAGCAAACGACTCCTATCTCGAGCGATGTGGCTATCCGGGCTTCAATCTCTCGTGCAACACCCGAGGCCAAGCGATCCTCCAATTGCCTAACTCACAAGACTTTATCGTTGACCTCGTCGACTATAAGGAACAATACATCGTGCTCAAGGACCCGGGCAACTGCCTGGCGAAGCGGCTTCAACACTTGACGTTGTCGAGCTCGGTTTTCTCAGCGCAAGAGTACGGGGACTTCGTGTTTGCGGATTGCGGGTTTGATTTGTCGGGTTTGGGATTCGAACGGGTGGACTGCCTCAGCGATGGACAGCACAAGGTATATGTTGCTGCCCCCGGTGCATTCCCTAACTACTTCTCGTTCATCAGCTGTCGTACTTGGACGGTGCCGGTCCCGGTGGCCCGGCAATATCCCACGGATGTAACTAAGAGTGTTGTCCTGAAGTGGGATGCGCCGGATTGTAGATCGTGCGAGAAAAGCGGTGGGAAGTGCGGGTTCAAGGGCTCCGCAGGCTCCGATGTTGGATGCTTCGGTAAACATGGTACGTACTTAGATTTGCTATTTTCTACCTGAAAATGATAACTAATCTTTGTTGTTTAGTTATTTGAATCAGTGCTTTTAGAACATTCATTAATAAAATCATTGTTGGGGTTTAACTTTCAAATTAAGAGATAAAGGGCATTTTAGGCCATGCACCTTTCTTTTAGGGTTTCTTGAAGGGAGACTGTAAAATAAATGTGTTTAATAACACATCTCCAACTTTAGCTTTCATATTAATTCCATTTTTTTGTTCTTAATCTTGTTGTTAGATCTTTAAATCTAGTGGCTTACTAAGTGGTTTTTAAGAGTTGTTGAATTTTACTCTCGTACTTTTTTGTTGAAGATAGTGAAGCTTCTCTCTCCTCATGATTTTTTCCGTTTTTGGTTTTTTACGTAAATCTTGCTTCTCCTGTGACTTCAATTTTCCTTTCATCCTTCGTTACTTGTGCTTCTATTGATGTATATTTTGGTGTTCTTCCGCAACAATCGTTTTCATTAATTTCCATTGAACTCTGTGCTTGCCATTTCAATGGCATTTGGGTTGATGGAATTCTCTCGTCATCGGTACGTCTGTATTTTATTTTTCCAACTCCTAACCCCACAAAGAATGGGCTAATGATTTAGGGCTTCCAAAGCGGGCCAAGTTGGGGATAATACTCGGCATCCTGTTGCCCTTGCTTCTTTGTATCTCCGGACTCGCATTCTACCTAAGCTTGCGCGGTCGAGTCTCCGAACAACGTGATCCTCACGATCAACCTCCTAACAGCAACGATGGCGAAAGCAACGTCGCATATATCACATCTCCTTCAAGCTCCTCTAGAGAAATTCGACACGCCTCTTATGGCGTGGCAGGCATCGATTTAGTCACGATAGAATCTTATCCGAAGATTCAAGTCGATGATGATGGACAGGTGCCTAGGCCGAATGACAATATTTGCGCAATTTGCTTGTCGGAGTATCAGCCCAAGGAGACGCTCCGGACCATCCCCAAGTGTGGACACTACTTTCACGCGCAGTGCATCGATCAGTGGCTCGGGCGGAGCGCTTCTTGCCCGTTGTGCCGCGATCACAAGGCATACGTGTAAAATCTTTTTTCTGTGGCTACCGTCGTCAAAATGGATGTGCTAAACTCATTTTACCATAAATTTTGAAATTAATACGTAGGATCATGTCAATTATTGTAGGTTGTAAAGTTGTTCCATGATAATATCTACAAGCTTATTTCTTCTACTTAAAATGGGTTCAGTTTTTTTTTTTTTTTTCTGGGGGGGGGGAGTGTTGGAGGTGATTAGAATTGCATGATAATATCCCGCCGATCCCATAAAGCTTCAGCGGCAAGCCTTTGGCGACATACTGTCGATAGGAATTTCCGTCGCTAACAATAGTTGGGGCAGTTTTTTAAGCTTCTATGGAAGCCGTCGCCTGCAATTCCTTTTTAAGTAGTGCTGCTTTGAATGATGAGCTCGTTTCGTATGCAAAGTAGTGGCTAATTCTGAAACTTTGATACCTTGAATCTATTGATTAAACATGGCTTTCTTTTCAGTAATTTGGCAATAGTTCAAATACTATAGTATAACAACAATCTATGTGGGTAATGCAGGTCTTCCGATTCGTCGACAGCAAGCAATTGAAAGTAAATTACCATGTAGATTGTAGAGGAACATGGTAACGCACAACTCTTGGCACTTTTCTCTTTGGAAGTTCGTCTCCTCACGCATGTAAGTATATGTGCACAGGCAATGTACGAACTCACTGCACAAGTGCGATTTAACAGTTCAATTGATTCATATCTGTCATACCTTTGCTCTTCAGCTTGTTCTACCAACAACACTTAGCACCTCAAGTACTTAATCCATGCATCACATCCTTATGGACTGGCCATGAATTTTTGTTTGAGATATGTTCCAGTAAATGCATGCCGGGTTTCATCAAGAAGAAAAAAAAATGAAGCAATGTGCGATTAAAGAATTATCCAACGCAAGATGCGCATCCACCCTCTTTTTCATGACGAGCTATTTCGAGCTAGCGGCATCACATGGTAATTTCATCCCTAAATTTTTTTAAATCAAGGAGGATTTTTGTGTGCACTACAAATATTTCGTTTTTATGCACTCGTAATACGATGTGTGCTGCTTAGGTGAGATTGAGAAATTGATTATTAGTTTTCGCTGTAGTAAACTAAGTTGTATAAATTTGACAAATTGATTATTAGCATTCTTCATTCAAAGTCGTTACTAAAGGCGCTAGACTGGCAAAAAACTAAGGTTGTATGCTCGACTTGACTCCAAAATGCATCAAGATTGTACTTTTCCCCGAGAACTTTTCTCAGTAAAAATTTAACAATTAGAAAAGATGGGTCATTTATATTATACGCAAACAGCGGAAAAATAAGTAAGTCGGAAAAAATAGAGCCGATCTCAAGCAGCTGACGGGTCGAGCACGAATTGCCCACAAGTAGCTTAACTCGCTTGTATCGTTGCCCTAATCCCTAGGGAAGATCATTTTGATATAGAACAAAATTTGGAACCTACCAAGCATGAGCCACTAAACTCCTTAAGCCCAAGGAGGCGCTTGGGGCCATCCGAGAGATTTGAAATTAAAATGTACGACGGATTTATAGTATTGCTTTTGCAATTTTTCTGCTTTCGTGTAAATATTCATGGTAAGTTGTAAGAACTTGGTAGGAAAAAAAATTTGACCCCCCTCGATGTCAACCCTTGAACCCCTTCAATATGTTGTGGCAATCTCTGAAGAAAGTAAATCGTAGATGTCAATTCATGCCGGTTGTCTCGTCCTGTCCATTTGGGCGATGACTTTTTGTTTGGTTTTGGCTGAGGTTGCCATTGTTTGGCTGGCTGGTCACCTTCTTTTGTTTTTGCCCTTTTTGGTTGTGGCTGTAGTTGTGTGGCTTAACGTGTTTTGTGCCTTGATGGCTTCCCTTCTTTTTTCTCTCAACACCCTTCTACTCATTATGCCTATGTTCATTATGAGTGTATATTTTGGTGCCGTTTTTGATGTAATTATTGGTTTCAGTTTAATATCATTACCTTTCACCCAAAAAAAAAGATAGCTACATAAAATCACAATCAACCATAAGAAATCAGGCATTCTCTAGCTCCACGAGTGCTACTCTGCTAATATTAGTTACAATAAGATTTTGGAAGAATGGCCCCTAGGTGCATGCTTTGTCTCACGAAAATAATGCTTCAACTCCATCCTGCGTGGTACTTTTTGTTTTCTTGGTCGGAAAGTGAAACACTTCATTTAACAAGGCCTGAAAGAGGGGCATCAGTACATAAAAGATCCCAAAAAGTTTGGAGGAGAGAAAAACCAATTTGAAAGTAAAGAGTTTTTCCTACTGATTTTAGCAGCTCAATCCACAATTAAATTGACCTCTCTAAAACAATAGACCACCCGAATATTTTAGAAGAACAGTAATATATCCTGGCACTTCATAATAAGGCCGTGAGTTTCCTATGTAAAGTTGTAGACTGATTTGCGCCCCTTAACGCGTTGACCAAACCTGAACTGTCAGTCCCTACCGCTATGTCCTCGTGTCTAAGAGAGAATAATTAGGGCATCAAAGAGAGTCCTCCTTTTATGCAAATTTTGACTGGCCATGCTTTCGTCGTTAACATCAACCAAACTCAACAAGTAAACGTTCAAAAGCAAAAGTCCACTCCAGATTTGACATTTCAAATGTTCAGGATATATATGAAACTTTCAAAAAAAAACTTCCACAAAAAAGATATACAATTACTTCAAAAGACTACAATTCTCCTCTATATATAAACTAGTGGTGTCAAGGGATCAGGTTAGGCCAGGTTTTCATAATACTCGACTGGCACGTCCTAAAACCTGAATATCATATAATATAAGAGAATAGGTTGAGTCGGGTCAAAATATCATTAAATGGTTCCATTGAATGACCAAAATCGGAAACTTTTTTCAAAGCTTCTCTGGGCGTCAAAAAAGCCCATGCCGGCCTAGCCGGAACCCAACCCTATTAATACCAAAATCTAAAAATCCTTACTAGAGAAAGACTAAGGCCTAGCCCCGAAATACCCTAAATTTTAGGGCTATGCGGGATCAGGCTGACGTGAGCTTTTTTAACATCCCTTATGTAAACTATGCTTTCAAACGGTATGCCAAAATCGAATCGATGCAAATTAAAGCAAAGAGAGTGGGGTTGTCTAATTTGAAGATACATGCTAGGAGCATGGACCGTCCCTTGTGAAATGGGTTCGATCACAACCCCTGGATGCTGTAAACTCATGTAAAACACAGATTATTGGTGAACACAGACCAGATCAGCATAAATATTTGCTCGAGAGAAGCGGGGAGGAGCGAAGGATCGTGATCTCAAGTAACTGTCTCTCTGAGCTTGTCCTCATGAAACCCAACGACATGATGCGATTGGCATGAAGTTTCGTATATTCCCCTCAAATATGATCAAAGCATCCCTTTCCGAGGAGGGCCTACATGTCCACATCCATTTGGGTGGCTAATTCGACTACGGCAGATTCAATGTTTCTATTATTGAGAAGAAACGTCAGGTATCAATTCTCTCTGAAAGGGACTTGAATCTTTCTTTAGTAAAAACTGTGAGAAGAAACATATATTTATAAGTACTATTCCAGGCATCTTCCCTATGCGCCTCGGATGGCTTCCTTCATCATCTTCTTCTCTTTCTTCATTGGACTCTCTCTCCGCGTATCTGCCGATAACCCCGACTATATATGTCCAGTAAGCTTTTGCAGTCCTGGCGGACCTGAGATCCGCTTCCCTTTCCAAGCAAGCGACTCCCATCCCGGGCGATGTGGCTATCCGGGCTTCAATCTCTCGTGCAACATCCAAGGCCGAGCGATCCTTCAATTGCCTAACTCGCAAGACTTCATTGTTGACCTTATTAACTATAAGAAACAATATATTGTGCTAAAGGACCCGGGCAACTGCCTAGCGAAGCGGCTTCAAAACTTGACGCTGTCAAGCTCGGTTTTCTCAAAGCAAGAGTATGGGAGCTTCACGTTTGCGGATTGCTCGTCTGGTTCGTCGGATTTGGGATTCAAACGGGTGGACTGCCTCAGCGATGGACAGCACACGGTAGTGGTTACTCCACCCGGTTCATACACTGGGCACTTCTACCCATTACGATGCCGTACTTGGACGGTGTCGGTTCCGGTGGTCCGGCAATATCCCACAGATATAACTGAGAGTGTCGTCCTGGAGTGGGACGCGCCGGATTGTAGATCGTGCAAGAAAAGCAGTGGGAGGTGCGGGTGTTAGCTGGGTTCACTCATATGTGGAGGAAGCCCAATGAGTTGCAAGCCTAAAAAGGGCTTGAGCCCATATAATAAGTTATATGAGGAAATATGGTTTCTTACTATCTATATAAAAGGAGGTAGCAGCGAGAAAAGGAAATAGTAACAAAGAGAAAAAAGAAATAAGAAAATGCGGGGTTTGGGGCGATATCGATTTACATCAAGCTGGCGTCGGAGGTCGATTCGTAGTCCGATTGAGCTGAAATTTTGTCAGCATGTTCGTGGCGCAATTTTATCGAATCTGAACGGTTTGATTTTCGTTTGAAGCTCCCTACATCAGGTTTTTTGTGGATTGATCAAAACTTGCGTTTTTGGTCAGATTTATCCTTGATCTCTTGTGAAGTTCACGTGTATTGCCAAGAATTATGTTCTTGAGGTGTTTGCTGCTATGTACCTCTAGTATTTACTAGAGAAGAACAATTTTATTGATAGTGAAGATTTTTCAGGTGGACTCCGGTCCGTGGTTTTTTATCTCCTCACATTGAGGAGGTTTTCCACGTAAAAAAATCGTCTCTTGTGTTCGCGTGCTTGGTTATTTTACTCTACTATATCGATTCCTATTAGGTTTACACAAGAGGGGAGATTATTTTATTCCGCTGCGTTGATTCGATATTGTTCGAATTATTACCGTTCTCCCATCGAGTGGTATCGAACATCGGGTTATTGCTTGATTTTTCTGCCTTGTGTTGAACAATGGAAACGAATATGAGTAGAATGGTTACACTGAATGGTTCGAATTATCATATCTGGAGAGGGAAGATGGAAGATCTTTTATATGTGAAAGATTTTTATTTGCCTGTATTTGCTGAGGAGAAACCGGAGAATAAAACTGATGTTGAATGGTCTATATTTCATTGTCAAGTGTGTGGTTATATCAGGCAGTGGGTAGATGATAATGTTTTAAACCATATTATTGAGGAAACACATGCACGCAGTTTATGGGATAAGCTTGAACAGTTATATGCTCGAAAGAGGCGGGAATAATAAGTTATTTTTGATAAAACAGATGATGGCTTTGAGATATCATGATGGTACTCGTTTGGTGATCATTTAAATTCTTTTCAAGGAATTATAAATCAGTTGGCTGCGATGGGAATCAAGTTTGATGATGAGATACAAGCACTATGGTTGCTTGGTACTTTGCCGGACTCATGGGAGACGTTTCGAACATCTTTGTCTAATTCTGCCCCGGATGGTACAATTACCATGGATTTAGCCAAGAGTAGTATTTTGAATGAAGAGATGAGAAGGAAGACACGGGGATCATCCTCTTCATATTCGATGCCTTGGTTGTTGAGAAAAGGGGAGAAGTGAGTCTCGAGGTCCGAGAAATAGAGATAAAAGTCGAGACAAAAGCAGAGGTAAGTATAATAAATTTGCTAATGTTGAGTGCCATTATTGCCATCGGAAGGGACATATTCAGAGGTTTTGTCGCCAGTTAAAAAGGGACAAACAAAAGGAGAAAGGTAAAGAAAAGAAAAGTGATGATGACAGTGATGACAATCGTGTTGCTGCACTTAAAGAAGACTTTCTCACTATTTTTGATGGTGATGTGGTGAATTTTGTTTCTCATGAGACCAGTTGGGTAATTGATAGTGGTGCATCCGTTCATGCTACGTCTCGTAGGGATTTCTTTACATCATACGGGTCGGGTGACTTCGGATCTGTGAAGATGGGAAACAATGGACTAGCTCAAGCTGTAGGCATCGGTGATGTGTGCCTAGAAACCAGCAATGGCACGAGGTTAGTATTGAATAATGTTAAACATATACGATATCCACTTGAATTTGATTTCTACGGGCAAGTTGGATGATGAGGGTATTGCAGCACCTTCGAGTAATGGTCAATGGAAACTTACCAAAGGTTCTCTTGTTGTGGCTAGAGGTGAAAAATATTCTTCGTTATACATTATGCGTACCAAGCAAAGTTGTCTACGGCAGACAAAATTAATGCAGTAGATAGCGAAGATGTTGCTGAGTTATGGCTTAAGAGGCTCGGTCACATCGGTGAGAAGGGTTTGTCAATATTGGCCAAGAAGAAGCTCCTTTCGGGATTGAAAAGTTCAGCGCTAAAGAAGTGTGCTCCTTTGTTTAGCGGGAAAACGAAACAGAGTTGCATTTAAAAGCTCCCTCCTTCAAGAAAGTCGGGTATACTAGATTTAGTGCATTCGATGTTTGCGGTCCTATGAAAACAAAATCACTTGGTGGCTCTCTTTATTTTGTTACCTTCATAGATGATTTTTCAAGGAAAATTTGGATTTATACCTTGAAAACTAAAAATCAAGTGTTAGATGCTTTTAAGCAATTTCGAGGCTTCGGTTGAGAGACAGATTTGGAAAGAAATTGAAATGTATCGAAGCGATAACGGGGAGAGTATATTGGACCTTTTGATGAATACTGAGACAACAAGGTATTCGACATCAAAAGACACCTCCCAAGACGCCTTAGTTAAATGGCTTAATTTGAGAGAATGAACAGAACATTGGTTGAAAGGGTAAGATGCTTACTTTCACGGTCAAAGCTATCTGGATCCTTTTGGGGTGAGGCTTTAAGTACGGTTGTGCATATATTAAATCTTACTCCATGCGTTCCTTTAGAGTTTGATGTTCCTAATAGAGTTTGGACAGGCAAAGAAGTTTCTTATGATTATTTGCGTGTATTTGGGTGCAAAGCATTTGTGCATGTTCCCAAAGATGAGAGGTCTAAACTTGATGTGAAAACACGACAGTGCATATTTATTGGTTATGGACAGGATATGCTTGGCTACAAATTTTATGATCCACTTGAAAAGAAAATTGTAAGAAGCGAGAGACGTTGTGTTTATGGAAGATCAAACAATAAAGGATATTGAGAAATCAAAGATGATTTCAGCACCACAGGTTAGTGATAATCTGGTTGATTTAGATCCAGTTCCTCTTACAAATATCCCTACACAGGTTGATGAAGAGCAGCAGGAAGCATATGTTCCAAATAACGAACATGTTCCTGAACATGTTGAGATAGATAATACTATTCCTGAACCAGAGGCTCAATTAGATGTTCCACTGGATGTTCCAGTCCGGAGATCCATTAGAGACCGACGACCTTCCACCAGGTATTCAGAAGATGAGTATGTATTATTGACTCGATGCAGATGAACGAGTGCTATGCGAAGCAATAGAAGATGAGTACAAAAGCAATTGGTTCGATGCTATGCAAGATGAGATGCAGTCACTTTATGATAATCATACTTTTGAGTTGGTGAAGTTACCTAAAGGTAAAAGAGCTTTGAAGAACAAGTGGGTATATAGGTTGAAGCAAGATGAACATACTTTACAACCACGGTACAAAGCTAGATTGGTTGTTAAGGGATTCGGTCAGAGAAAGGGTATTGATTTTGATAATATATTTTCTCCGGTAGTAAAAATGTCTTCTATCCGTGTGGTACTAGGTTTGGCAGCTAGCCTAGATTTAGAAATTGAGCAAATGGATGTTAAAACAGCCTTCCTACATGGTGACTTGGAGGAAGAGATATACATGGAACAATTTGAGGGTTTCAAAGTGAAAGGGAAAGAGGATTATGTGTGCAAATTGAAGAAAAGTCTCTATGGCCTAAAACAAGCACCGAGACAGTGGTATAAGAAATTTGCGTCAGTTATGACAGAACATGGCTATAAGAAGACTTCCTCGGATAAGCTGTGTGTTTGTCCAAAAATTTTCTGATGTGACTTTATTATTCTCTTGCTTTATGTTGATGATATGCTGATTGTTGGCGGGAATGCTTTAAGAATTGAGTTATTGAAGAAACAATTGAGCAAGTCTTTTGCCATGAAAGACTTGGGCTCGGCGAAGCAGATTCTTGGCATTAGAATTACCCGAGACAGAGATGCTAAGAAGTTATTTTTATCGCAAGAGAAATATATCGAGAAGATCCTTCAGAAATTTTACATGGACAAGGCTAAAGTGGTTAGTACTCCTCTTGCTACCCACTTTAAGTTAAATATGATGCAAAGTCCTACAACGATAAAGAAAAGAAAGATATGGAAAGTGTTCCATATGCTTCAGCTGTAGGAAGCTTAATGTATGCGATGGTATGTACACACCCGGACTTGGCGCATGCGATTGGCGTTGTTAGTCGCTATTTGTCAAATCCAGGCGAGAGCACCTTTGGAATGCGGTGAAGTGGATTATGAGGTATCTTCGGGGAACTTCAAATTTGAAACTCGGTTTCGGGACCGGGAAACTTGAGTTAGTTGGATACACAGATTCCGACTTGGCGGGAGATATTGATACTCGTAAATCTACTTGGTTATTTGATTTCTTTTGCGGGTGGAGCTGTGTCATGGAAGTCAAGATTGCGAAGTGTGTTGCACTTTCTACAACCGAAGCTGAATTTATTGCAGCGACTGAAGCTAGTAAAGAGATGCTATGGATGAAGAAGTTCTTAGAAGAACTTGGGTTCAAGCAAAAGAGGTATGTGCTATTTTGTGATAATCAAAGCGCAATTCATCTTGGTAAGAATTCATCTTTTCATTCTAGATCGAAACATATTGATGTTAGATATCATTGGATAAGGGATGTTCTAGATGAAAAGTTGTTGGAACTCGAGAAAATTCATACGGAATCATAATGGCTCCGATATGATGACGAAGACTCTACCAAGAGAGAAGCTTGAACATTGCCGTTTGATAGCAGGGATGGTGAATCCCTCCACATTGTCGTGAGGGGGAGATTTGTTAGCTGGGTTCACTCATATGTGGAGGAAGCCCAATGAGTTGCAAGCCTAAAAAGGGCTTGAGCCCATATAATAAGTTATATGAGGAAATATGGTTTCTTACTATCTATATAAAAGGAGGTAGCAGCAGAAAAGGAAATAGTAATAAGAGAAAAAGAGAAATAAGAAAATGCGGGGTTTGGGGCAATATCGATTTACATCAAGCTGGCGTCGGAGGTCGATTCGTAGTCCGATTGAGCTGAAATTTTGTCAGCATGTTCGTGGCGCAATTTTATCGAATCTGAACGGTTTGATTTTCGTTTGAAGCTCCCTACATCAGGTTTTTGTGGATTGATCAAAACTTGCGTTTTTGGTCAGATTTATCCTTGATCTCTTGTGAAGTTCACGTGTATTGCCAAGAATTATGTTCTTGAGGTGTTTGCTGCTATGTACCTCTAGTATTTACTAGAGAAGAACAATTTTATTGATAGTGAAGATTTTTCAGGTGGACTCCGGTCCGTGGTTTTTTATCTCCTCACATTGAGGAGGTTTTCCACGTAAAAAAATCGTCTTGTGTTCGCGTGCTTGGTTATTTTACTCTACTATATCGATTCCTATTAGGTTTACACAAGAGGGGAGATTATTTTATTCCGCTGCGTTGATTCGATATTGTTCGAATTATTACCGTTCTCCCATCAGCGGGTTCTTGGGCTCCTCGGGCTCCGATGTTGGATGCTTCGGTAAACGCGGTAAGTACTTAGATTCGCTGGTTTCTACCTGAAAATGATAACTTGTCTCTATTATTTAGTTATTTGAATCAGCGCTTTTAGAACACATTCATTGGTAAAATCGTTTTCCTTGATTTCCATTGAATCTCTGCGCTTGTCATTCTAATGGTATTTATGTTTTCCAACTCCAACCCCACAAATGATGGGTTAATCATGCAGGGCTTTCAAAGGGGGCCATACTCGGCATCCTGTTGCCCCTGCTTCTTTTATTGTCCGGACTCGCGTTCTGCCTAAGCTCGCGCCCTCAAGTCTCCGAGCAACGTGATCCTCGCGATCAACCTCCTAACAGCAACGACGGCGAAAGCGACGTCGCAAACATCTCATCTCCTTCAAGCCCCTTGAGAGAAACTCGACAGGTTTCTAATGGCGTCGCGGGCATTGATCTAGTCACGATAGAATCCTATCCGAAGATTCAAGTAGATGATGGTGGACAGGTACCTAGGCCGAACGACAATATTTGTGCAATTTGCTTGTCGGAGTACCAGCCCAAGGAGACGCTTCGGACCATCCCCAAGTGTGGACACTACTTTCATGCACAGTGCATCGATCAATGGCTCAAGCGGAACGCCTCTTGCCCGCTGTGCCGCAATCACAAGGGGTACGCGTAAATATTTTTTCTATAGTTAACGTCGCCAAAATGGAAAATAAATAAAAATATAACTTTAAGAACGGGATGAACAGTCCCCAGATATCTCGAGTTTATTAATAGAAGTTAGCTTTCTCCTCGGTAATTTGACAATAGTTCAAACACGACAAAATAATAACAATCTCTGTGAGTAATGCAGGTCTTCCGAATCGATGACAGCAAGCAATTAAAGTAAATTACTATGTAGATCGTAAAGCAACATGGTGGCGCACAACTCATGGCAGTTTCTCTTTGGAAGTTCACCGCCTCACGCAGTGTGAGCATAGTATATGCACATGCAATGTATAAACTCACTACTGGAGTGTGATTCAACAATTTAATTTATTCATACCATCATACCTTTGCTCTTCAGTTTATTCTGCCAACAACATTTAGCGCATTTAAGTACTTAGTCCATGCATCACATCCTTATGGACAGGCCATGAATTTTTGTTTGAGATATGTTCCAGTGGGAAAAGTACCAAAAAAGTCCTAAATCTATTGCATTGGTACCGATTCAATCATAAACTTTTCAATTGAACTAATTTAGTCCTAAACCTTTTAATATTTGTACCAATTCAATCCATCCGGTCGGCACTGACGTGGACATTGGCCGATGACCAGATGCTAACGTGGCAATTTTTATTATTTTTTATTATTTTTTTGAATTTTTTATTAATTTTTTTTTATTAATTTTTTTATTTTCTTTTTCTTTTTCCCTTTCTTTTTCGGCGGTGGCCGACAAGCCGCCGGTGAGGCTCGTCGGCCACTAGGCGAGGGCCGCAAAGCCCTCGCCTGCTGCCGGCGAGGGTTGCGTCCCTCACCCGGCCTCTCCTAGGCCGCCGGCAAGGCCGGCCTCGCCTAAGCCTTGCTGCGGGCAAAGGTGGTCTCGCCCGCGGTTGGCGAGGCCATGGCGGCCATCGCCAGGGTAGAGGCAAGGGCCGCGAAGCCCTCGCCAGCCACCGAGGAGGGTCGCGACCCTCAACCCTCGCCTCCGCCTTGGCAATGGCCGCCTTCACTACCGCGAAGCCGGAAGTGCAGCGCAACGCAAAGCTCGGATTTTTCCATCCTGCGAACGAACCCGCAAAACCCATTCCTCCTCTCTCTCTCTCTCGAGCGCCTCTACTGAACCCACCATCTCCCGCAGAAGCCTCGAGAAACGGCGGAAAGCCCCGATTGAATCGAGAGAACTTCCCCCTTCTTCTCGCTGCGGATTGGAGGAGAGCGGGTGGTGGTTGCTTGATCAGGGGGGAGCGATGGGGGACGCGAATGCCATGGCCGGCAACCTAGCCCGCGCCATCACACCACCTTGGATTGGAGCTCCGCTTCCGACGCTCGCCAAGCCGCCGTCTCTTTCCTCGAATCCGTACGCCCTCTCTCCCCCTCGCCAGCCACGGGCAAGGCTACCTTCGCTTGCGGCAAGGCCGGCCTTGCCTAGATCCGAGCGAAGCCGCCTTGCCTACGGCCTGGGGGAGGCCTAGCGAGGGCCGCGAAGCCCTCGCCGGCCACCGCCGAAAAAGAAAAGGAAAAAAAATCAATAAAAAATTAATAAAAATTTCGAAAAAATAATAAAAGAATCATAAAAATTGCCATGTCAGCGTCCGGCTAATTCCACGTCAGCACCGTCCGGCCAAAATTGGCCGAATGGACTGAATTGGTATCAATATTAAAAGGTTTGGACTAAATTGGTCCAATTGAAAAGTTTAGGACTAAATTGGTACTAATGCAATAGATTTATGACTTTTTTGGTACTTTTCTCTATTCCAGTAAATGTATTCTGGGTTTCATTCAGAAGAAAAAAATGAAGCAATGTGCGGTTAAAAATTTACCGAAAGCAAAATGCGCATCCGGCTCTTTTTCATGACGAGCTATTTCGAACTAGCGGCATCGCATGGTAAGTTCATCCCTGTTGGAAGATATGCCTGAAGATCCGTAGGATTGATCGATTTGATCTAATTGATCTAATTTGCATCAATTAATCCATTTTTGATAGGATTGATTTAGAATTGATTTATAGAATATTCGTAAATATTTTATTTCCTTTCTCTATGTACATCGTGTATTATAATTACAAATGATTGTACATTGATGAGAACTTATGTAATAGAAAAATCTCTCTACATTTTTCATCCTCTCTACGCTTCTTGCTTTCTTCGGCTTTCCTTTCATGGTATCAGAGCAGCAAGCTCCTTAAACTTGCTTCCGCACCGATTACCTTCGAACTCTCTAACCTGCAAAAGAGATTTGCGAAGGAATCAAATTTTCGCTAAAGGAAGAAGAAGCGAATCCAGATCGATTACCATGGCTCATTTAGAGAATCCCTCCTCGGCTGTTGATGCTTCGCCTACAGTAAACGTCACGCCACAAATCTCAGAAGCACAAGATATTATTGGGCCAATTTCCGCACCTCAACAACAGATCCAGGCTCAAGGGATGCAGTGGCAATATTTTCCGGCTCAGCCTAACATGGGGCTGCCCACTACAGGCCATCCTTACCATTGGGTACCTTATCCATGGTACGTTGGGCAAGGCCCAAATGCATCATTGCCGGGATTGTAGGCGTCCGGCCCGACGGGAGCCCACCAGCCATGAGTGGGGCAAGCCCAACCGTCGGATCAGGGCAAATTGGCGGGTCGAGCGAAACGGGTCAGGGATCGAATCCCTACCCGAATCTCCATAATGCGGGTCACGGAATCGGATCTGTCGGGTCGGGGATGGGGACGAATCCCTACCCGAATTTTTTCCCTTTTCCAATCACGGGCGTCACCGGTCGACCGGAGCCTGGGGATCCTCTATACGTATCAACCGCCGACGGTCCAGAGCTGCGTTTAATAACTTTGCAACTAACCGGGACGGAAAATTACTCCAGATGGTCGCAGGACTTCCGGCGAGCCCTTGTGACGAAGGACAAGGACGGTTTCCTTGACGGGACTGTGCCCATTCCTTCGGACGAGCGATTGGCCCGACATTGGAGAAAATGCAATCACCTCATCCGAACGTGGATCGGCAACTGCATCTCTCCAGATGTCGGGGCCGGTCTCCCCCGACGAAGACACCAAAAAAATGTGGGACAACATCAACGAAATGTATGGGAAATTAGATCGGGCTAAGATTTTTCCCTCATGCAGAACTCGCGATCTCAAACAAAGAAACATGAGCGTCACGGCATGTTACAATAAACTCTCATCGCTCGGGAACGAGCTCGAGGCCGCGGAAGAGAAACTCGAGGACCGCGTAAACCCTCGAACAGTATAGATCTATAAAGGAACGAGAGAAAACCACTCGGTTTCTCCTGATTTTGAACGAGAGTTACCTGACGTTCCGCTCGCAGATCCTGGCGATGGATCCGGTTCCTCCTCTCGGGAGGATTTTTCAGCTAGCTGTCCAGGAGGAAAACCAGCGACTCACGGCTCGGAACAACGCGAGGAAGCGACAAAGATAGCTCTCGCTATTCGCGGGGAGAGGAGAGATTCGGGGTTCAAAACCCTAACGCGAGACAAAGAGGCACTAGGGTTACAGGGAAGCGGCGAAAGAGGCTTTAAAAAGGGGGGAGTGAACGGCTCAGATCCTCCACAGCGATCTGACGGCGTCCAAGAGCTCGATCCATCATTTGAATCCGACGGCGGATATCATCCCGCGAAGAAGGGATCGGACGGCGGATATTATAAGGGATCGGACGGCGGATATTATTCCGCAAAAAGGGCATCGGACGGTCAGATTATTTCGGCATTTTCAAGGAATTTTGGCCAAAATTCCAAAGGAAGAGGTAAATTGTACTGTGAATACTGCAAACGTCCACATCACACTATCGATAATTGTTGGAAATTGCATGGAAAGTCGGGAGAAAAAGAAAAAAAGAAGGAATATTCTGCAGCTTACCAAGTTACTAGTCTCAGTAATGATCCCCCAATTACCCATGGTCAATATGCACAGTTGATGCAGGCTTTACAAAAGGCAGAAATCACAAGCAAAGGAGGAAGTTTTTCAGGTATATCCTATTGCCTGATAAATTCTATTTCAAAAAGGGCATGGATAGTGGACTCGGGAGCAAGTGATCACATCGTTTGTGATAAAATTTTATTTCTCGCTATGCATAAAGAATTAGATATACCTATTTCTGTGCAACTGCCAAATGGAGATATCACCAATGTCACTTTCACAGGCACTGTTCAGCTGAATCCTCAAATTACCCTCCAAAATGTCCTCTATGTGCCTCAATTTCAATTCAATCTTATCTCTGTCTCCAAAGTCTGCAAAGAAAATTCTGTCAAGTACTCTTTAATTTCGATGCTGTTTTTTCCAGGCCCTTTTGGCAAGCCGATGGGCTTGGGTAATCTCTCGAAGGATTGTTTTTTTGGGATGAATTTCCACATCATCTTGATCTTTCATTTGTTGCTTCAAATAAAATGTCATTGTGTAATGCTTGCTACCGATGATAAAAACTTTCTTTTGCATTCAAGAATGGGTCATAGTGCTTTTTTCCTTGCTCTAAATGTCATATATGTCCCATGGCAAAGCAATCTCGCACACCTTTTCCTATCGAAAAAGCCATTCCAATGATATTTTTTCACTAATCCATGTGGATGTTTGGGGACCATATCACACAGCACATCGTGATGGTTCACGTTATTTCCTCACCATTGTAGATGATTACTCCGTGCTACCTGGATATTTCTTATGCAGTCCAAAGCCCAAGTTCCTTCAAATATGAAATCTTTTATCATTTTGACCAAAAATCAGTTTGGAAAGTCCATACGGCGAGTCCGCACTGACAATGGAAAGGAATTTTTTAACCATGAATGCCGCTCACTTTTCTTATCTCATGGGATTCTCCATGAAAGCTCATGTGTATACACTCCACAACAAAATGGAGTGGTAGAACGAAAACATCGTCATCTGCTGGAGGTCGCAAGAGCACTAAAATTTCAAGGATCCATTCCAGATATTTATTGGGGAGATTGTATTCTTACTGCAGCTTACCTCATCAACCGGATGCCATCTCGTATACTGTCTGGTAAATCACCTTTCGAATTACTTTATGGTAAAAAACCAGCAGTTGATCATTTAAGAGTATTCGGTTGTTTATGCTATACTGCAACTTTGGGAACTCGGGACAAGATGACCCCACGTGCCAAACGATGCATATTTATGGGTTATCCCAACCCGCGTAAAGGATATCGTGTCCTTGATGAATCAACAGGAATTTTTTTGTAAGCGAGAGATGTCATTTTTCATGAGAATATCTTCCCATTCCAAACAAAGGAAGAAGATTTGATTGTCTCCAACAAATCTCAAAATTCTCCACAGCAGGAAGATGTATGTCCTGAATATCTTCTCCCGGGATATCAAGAACAGATCATTTCCTCACCTTTAACATCTACTTCATATAATCAGCAGCAGACTGAGGAAGAGATGGAAAGTATGCCTGCAACTCAACTCCATGTGGAAAATATCCCGATGTTTCGGCTGATACAACTATTGAAGGAACATCTCCTTCTCCACCGTGGATCCACCACGTCGTTCGGGACGAGCCACTAGACCACCAACTTGGACAAACGATTATATATGTGCATCTCTCAAATCGCCAGGTATCAATTATCCAATATCATCATATGTTTCTTTTGATAAGCTTTCATCCCAACATAGATGTTGTATTAGTCGTATATCCGATGAAAGGGAACCTTCCGATTATAATGAGGCATCCGGGATCCACGATGGCAACAGGCCATGGTAGCAGAATTGCTGCACATCGACCGACAATCATACATGGGAACTGGTCGAGCTTCCTCCAAATAGAAAGTCTATTGGATGCAAATGGGTCTATAAAATCAAATATAAAGCCGATGGATCCATTGAGCGTTACAAGGCTCGATTGGTGGCCAAGGGATATACCCACGAGAAGGTTTCGATTATCACGAAACTTTTTCACCGGTTGCTAAGGATGTCACAAAGACGATCCTTCTTATCGCTTGCAGCCATCCATGATTGGTCGCTACATCGATGGACGTCCATAACGCCTTTCTCCATGGCGACTTGGATGAGGAAATCTACATGGATATTCCTCGGGGTTTACGAGAGAGAGGGGGGAGAATAAAGTGTGTCGTCTCCGCAAATCCCTTTATGGATTAAAGCAAGCCTCCCGACAATGGTATGCAAAATTTGCTAAAGCTCTCACAACTGCAGACTTCAAACAATCCAGATATGATTATGCCTTGTTCACATGGACTAGAGGTAAGTCGTCTATTTATCTAATGATATATGTAGATGACATTCTCATTATGGGAAATGATGAAGCTGCAATAGAAAATCTTAAGAAATATTTGCATACTACATTCCATATAAAAGACTTGGGAGCTCCAAAGTACTTTCTTGGAATTGAGATTGCCAGATCTCACCAGGGAATTTCTCTTAGTCAAAGGAAGTTCGTATCAGAGATTATATCAGAAACAGGTTTATCAGGATGCAAACCAGCAGTTATTCCAATTGAGCAAAATACCAGATTGATTGCAGCATATCATATTACATCTCAAGATGATCCTATTCTTGAAGATCCGTCAAGTTATCAGAAGCTCATTGGAAAACTCATATATTTGACTATGACCAGACCTGATATATCATATGCAGTGCAAAATCTCAGCCAATTTATGCACAAACCAAAAGAGTCTCACATGAATGCTGCTCTGAAAGTTGTAAAATATTTGAAGAGTTGTCCAGGATTGGGAATACTTTTATCCAGAAAATGCAACATGGAAATGATAGCATATTGTGATGCAGATTACGCGACTTGTCCCATGAGTCGAAGATCTGTTTCTGGATTTTGCATTAAATTAGGGGAATCTCTTCTTTCCTGGAAAACTAAGAAACAGGCAACGGTTTCTTTGTCCTCAGCAGAGCGCAGAATATATGGCCATGGCAAAAACCACATGTGAGATTGTATGGATACGAGGTCTGCTTGGAGATCTCGGAGTACAGGTAAAAGGGCCAACAAAATTATTTTGTGATAATGAGTCAGCACTGAAACTTGCAGCCAACCCTGTAATGCATGAAAGAACCAAGCATATAGAGGTGGATTGTCACTTCACTCGAGAGAAAATCCAAGAAGGGGTAATCGAAACAAGAGGGATTGGAACCGTTGAACAACCGGCGGACATTTTCACCAAACCCTTGTGTTCGAGACAACATGCATATCTACTAAGCAAGCTAGGCATCTTGGACATCTACAAGCCACCAGCTTGAGGGGGAGTGTTGGAAGATATGCCTGAAGATCCATAGGATTGATCTGATTTGATCTAATTGATCTAATTTGCATCAATTAATCCATTTTTGATAGGATTGATTTAGAATTGATTTATAGAATATTCGTAAATATTTTATTTCCTTTCTCTATGTACATCGTGTATTATAATTACAAATGATTGTACATTGATGAGAACTTATGTAATAGAAAAATCTCTCTACATTTTTCATCCTCTCTACGCTTCTTGCTTTCTTCGGCTTTCCTTTCAATCCCTAAATTCCATTAAATCAAGGTGGATCTTTGTGTGTACTACATACGTGTCGCTTCTATGCACTCGTAGCACGATGTGTGCTGCTTAGGTGAGGTTGAGTTCTCGTTATGGTCGGTCCATTGGACAGATTGATTATTAGCATTCTTCACAAGTCGTTACTAAATGCTAGAAAACGAAGTTGTATGAGAAAATGTGTAAGCCTAACTTTAAACATTTTAAAAGGACATTTACTGCGAGGAAGTCCATAGGGGTATGAAACTTTGGTATCGTGCTTTACTACCGTTTTGTAATCCAATATAATACTAATAATCTGCCAGGGTTATGTATGTCTTCCGATTCTATGTCCGCAAGCAACCGAAAGTAAATTGCCATGTAAAGGAGCATGGTAATCCGCAACTTTTGGCAGTTCCCTTTGGAAGTCCATCTCCTCACGCAGTGCTGGTATATGAACAAGCACAAGAGCATCTCATCAGTCAAAGTGAAGAAGAAGGAAAACCATGTTTGTTTGGTGGCGCCTTCAGGAGTGTGATTGAACAATTTGATTGATTCGTATTTACCTTTTTCTCTTCAGCTTGTACTATCAACAAAATTTGGCGCCTTAAGTAGAACTTTTGTTTGAAATATGATTCGATTATCGCTCTGGTTTCGTGAAGAAAAAGATCAAGCGTGATTCACAAATAACAGAAAGCGACGGATGCACATTCACCACTCACGCTATGGTTGGTCCATCGGAAAGTTGATCATTAGCGTTTTTCTCGGCGCCACTGTTAATGGCTAGACTAGGCTAAGCTGTATGACAAAATGTGTGGACCGTGAGGCTGTAAATTGTATTATACGCGAGTAGCAGAAAAATGAACAATGGACATGCAAGAGAACTAGGTGGAACTCCTTTTGCTCCTCCGCTTAGCAGCCGTTTCACACAAGTTTAGAATCCTAACTCTTCCAAAGTACCCCTCGGACGGAGGGTTATGGCCAATGGACTAGTCAAATAAGCCAAACATATTCATCTGCACAAAAAGTCTGAAAAAAGAATAAACACGTCAAAAATGCAATTTTTAAGACTTGAATAATTTCAAATTTTGAATTTGATTGTTGACGTTGTAGATATAAGATTTGTGGGGTTTACTTAATTTAAAACTTCAAATTTACGAAAGTTTAATCCTATATTACTTCAACAAGTATCCTGCATATGTAAACTATGTTTTTTTTTTTCCGTAAATTAGGCCGAAATCGCGTGGATGCAGATCAAAGCGTACGGAGTTGGGTTCTATCAATTTTAGGAAAACGTGTTTGGATCATAATCAATGCCTTTCTAAACTAGGTGCAATCACAATCCCTTCATTTTATAAATCCATATGAGATTCAGATGATCATGACTGTAGTTGGCCTACTCAACATTGATTGGGAGGAGGGGACAAATGGATTTGGGATCCCAAGTAACAGTCAATATGGGCTTGTCCTCATGGAACAAAAAAACACAATGCGATTGTTTAAATTATATTTGCAAGGACATGACGTTTCGCCTTTTCCCTTTGATTTTTCAACATATGCCTTTCTAAAGAGTCAACATATCCCCATCCTTTGGGGGCCAGCCGAATTAACTAAGGGATTGATTATGTTCGTGTCCTTGAGAAGGTACGTAAAAGATATAATATTGTCCCTTTCAAAAGGGAATAAATCTCTCGTTAGGAGGAAGAGAGAGAACCTTCCATCCCTAATTACAATCCTAGCTACTCTTTGTTATGTGCATCTCATGGCTTCCTCTGCCGTCTTCTCTCCTTCTTCCTCGGCCTCTTTCTCTCCATGTATTCGCTAATAATCGTGACGATACATGCCCAATGAGAGTTTGTCATCCTAGCGGGCTTGATGTTGTGACCTACCCCCTGAGGGAGGAAATAGACTTAGGGATATAACCTAAAAGACGGGCCCATGGCCTATGATTTAAACGCGAGCTCTTCTAAGTCCATACCTTTCACGATATTATGGTGTTTTTAAGAATTTTGTAATAAGGAGTTGCCACTAGCCTATTAGAATAGGTTGGAAACCAGGTGAAACATGGGAGTATACCTCACTTCCTACTCAATTAGAGAATCTAGAATCAGTGACTTGATTACACTAATTAACTAATTAGTGCACTTTCGGTACCTAATCTTGTTCATTTTTTTAAAAATAAGTATTTTTTTTTGCCAGGTAATTTGGAGTAAATTTAGGCATATCCATAACATGTAAGATGATCATGTGGGTACACAGTCATCAGCATAATAATCGGCTACTAAGGAAAGCATTAAAGGCATATCATGGGATAGCAAATATTTAACACTAAGGAAAAGATAAATGTTAATCCTACCTAGACTAAAGGGAAGCCAAAATGAAATTTAGAAGATCTGAATTGTTTCAGAAAATGAATTTGATTGTTGAAATTGCAGATATAAAACTAGGGAAATTTGTTTAATTTGAAATTTAGCACATGCGTAAGATTTGTCAGATCCTATTTCCATGAAAATAGATTTACATATTACTTACATATGTAAAATATGTCGTTGGGCATCAGGCCAAAATTGCCTAGCTGCATATTAATGCGTACAGAGTCCAATTGTCTCGATTTGGGAATACATGCCTCGATTAGGATCCATGCCTTGTGAAATAGGTGCACTTGCAGCCTCTCGATTTTATAAATTCACATGAGATTTAGATGATCAATGACTGTGATCGATGTAGACAGAGCAAATGGGTTGTGACCGTTCATTCATATATACATATTTCCAATTCCCCCATGTAATTATCTCCAGGGGAATGTCCTCATGGAACCAAACAACATGATGCAGTTCTATGTTACCTTTGTATAAGGACGTGATGTTTTGCCTCGTTCCCATTCATTGTTTTAACATATCCCTTTGTCAAGATCTATTTGGCCGGCTACATTGACTAAGGCACATTTTATGTCTGTCCTTTAGAAGGCACATAGTATTTTAATTATCTCCCTTTCAAACGGAAATACATCTTTCTTTAGGGGGGAGAGAGAGAGAGAGAGAGAGAGGAACCTTGCTACCCTAGGTTCAATCCTAGCTGCTCTTCTGTACGTGCCTCTCATGGCTTCTTCTGCCATCTTCTTCTTCGCTTTCTTCCTCGGCCTCTCTCTCCATGCAATCGCCGATAACCTTGACGACTTATGTTCGGTGAGGTCTTGTCATCGCGGCGGACCTGAGATTCGCTTTCCTTTTTGGATAAGAGGCGTCCAACCTGAGCGATGCGGCTATCCGGGCTTCGATCTCTCGTGCAACGACCTAAGCCAAGCGATCCTCCAATTGCCTGACTCGCAAGACTTCGTAGTCAGCAACATCAGTTATGAGAAACAATATGTCGTGCTCAAGGACCCGAGCAACTGTCTGGCTAAGCGGCTTCAAAACCCAAACTTTTCAAGCTCGATTTTCATTGCGCAAGGGTATGGGAGCTTCATGTTCGCAGACTGCCCGAATATATTTTTGCCGGATTTCGGACTCAGGCCCATGAGCTGCCTCAGCGACGAACAACACAAGGTGCTGCTTGGTTATGGCGATAATCCCAACCGGTGGTCCCTCAAGAGATTCGGCTGTCGTACTTGGACCGTGAAGGTTCCGGTGGCCCGGCAATATCCGTCGGATATAACCGCGAGCGTAACCCTGGAGTGGCATCAGCCGGATTGTAGATCGTGCGAGGGAAGTGGTGGGAGGTGCGGGCTCAATGGTTCCACGGGCTCTCAAGCTGCATGCTTCCGTAAACCTGGTACGTACCTAGATAACAAGAGTCGCCTATGAATCATTAGATCTTGCTTTCCTTAACTGATGATTCATCTTTCCATTCAGAGATCACTCCTGAATCACTTCTCTATTGGTCACTCCTGAATCACTTCTCTATTCATCATAATCAATTATTGATCTTGTAGGGCTTCCAAAGGGTGGGGCCAAGTTAGCGATATTTCCTGCCGTCATGGTGCCCTCGCTCCTTTGCCTGTCCGGAATCGCGTGTTACCTAAGGTGGCGCACTCGAGTCTCTAGGCATGGCGGTCTTCTCGGACAACTTCCTCCGAGCCTCCCGAGAGAAACTCAACTCACCTCCAATGACGCCGCGGGCCTCGATTCCCTCACAATAGAATCTTATCCGAAGACTCAAGTTAGTGATGATGGACAGGTACCTAGGCCAAACGACAATGTTTGCGCAATTTGCTTGTCGGAGTACCAGCCCAAGGAGACTCTCCGGACCATCCCCACGTGTGGACATTACTTCCACGCGCAGTGCATCGACCACTGGCTCGGGCGGAACGCTTCTTGCCCGATGTGTCGCAATCAAAGGGGGTATGTAAAACATTTCTTCCGTATAGGGTCGTGTCAATTACTGTATGCTGTAATATGGTTCCTCGAGAGTTCAGATATTCGCAAGCTTATTTCTTCTATCAAAACGGGTCCGGGCGAATTTTGCTAAATTGTGGTGCTTACCCTTCTTTTGGGAATGTCTCGGGGACCTTTGGGGATTAGAGTTGCAAAATAATGTGATTCTACACTGGCCGCTCCGCAGTTTATAGAATACCATGTTTGCTCCACCTAACGAAATCATCTCCTTCGATACAATGAATAGGTGCATTGCTTTAGGAACAGGATGAACAGTCCCTAGACACAGCAATAGAGTTCCAAGGTCATATTATGTTGTGTACTAGGACCTCTAGACACAAAATTACCGCCTCTGATGATTAGTTTTCTGAACTACCGGGTTCACTAACAGTCCCCGGAAAGCTTCGGCAGTGGCGGCATATTGTCGATAGGAATTTCCCATCGGTACCGATCGCCGGTCAGTTTTTTCAGCTCTTAGGGACTGGTGAAGTCGCCGCCTGCCATCCTTTTTAAAGTAGTGTTACTTCTAATGATGAGCTCATTTCCTGGGTAAATCACGACCAGTTATCGCAAAGTATGCTCGTGTGGACGTCCGAAACTTTGACATCTTGAGTCTATGAAGTACGCTTGGCTTTCTACTGTAATTTTTTTAAGTGATTCGATGCGATAGGCATAATCTGCTTGGGTTATGCAGGTCTTCCCATTCCATGACCGCAAGAGACTGAAAGAAAATCGCCATGTAGGGAGAACATGGCAATGCGCAACTTTTGACGGTGTTCTCTTTGGATGTTCAACTCCTCACGCAGTGCAAGTACATGCACATGCACAAGAGCATCTCATCAGTAAATACAACGGACAAACTTCGAGGTTTTTTATTTGATGATTTTTCTTTTTGTGGAGTGTGATTGAACGATTTAATTGATTCTTACATATCATCTACCTTTTTTCTTCAGCTTGTCCAACCAGTACTCAAATCATGCATCGCATCCTTATAGATTTGCCGTGAACTTTTGTCGCTTACTGCTTCAATTTTGTTGAGAACAAAGTAAAGGAACGTGCCATTACAAATTAACGAAGTGATGCATGCGAGTTCACCCCTCTTTCGAGACAAGCTATTCCGAGCTAGCGGAGTTTGGCTCATACATCATATTATCATTTTTTCTTTAAATTCCATCAAATCAGGTAGTATTATGTGCGTGCTACAATAATGTCACTATTATGCATAGGTAAGGAAAAGTACCAATAAAGTGATAAACTTATTGCATTGGTAGTTGGTACCAATTCAATCGAAACTTTTTAATTGAATCAATTTAATCCTAAATTTTTTTGCATTGATATCGATTCAAATTATTCTGCCAATTTCGACCGAAAATTGTTGACATGGACTCCGGTGATCTTACATGACACGGTCAACACTAATATGCAAGTTTTTTATAATTTTTAATATTTATTTTTATCCATTATTTTCTTCTTCTTTTCTTTGACCATCGTCGATCACAGGCCAATGTAGTTGAGGGGTCCTCGCCCTCGCTAACCATGGATAAGGGTCATCTGCGTCCTCGCCAACCACAAGTGAGGTTCTCCACACCCTCGTTAGCCATAGGCGAGAGCATGAAGGCCCTCGCCTATGGCAGGCGAAGAGGGGTGAGCATGTGGGACCGCCTGAACTGGGAACCGCCTAGATCAAATTGGATCGATCAGTTTGGTCCAGTTCTCATAAGGATCAATTCAATTCCCGATTTCATAAAAATGGAACTAGTGATTATCAGTTTGATTTCCGGTTCCGATTGAGAAATAGACCGGATCAACTCATCTTTTAAAAAAAAAACATTTAGTTTCTTAAAAATAGTAATAAACCTTAAAAATAGTAAAAAATCTATTATTTTTTAATTTTTTAAGTTTTTTGCTATGTGATTGGTTTCATGGGACCAAACCGACCGGTCGGTCCAATTTGGTTCCCAGTCCTAAGACCGGTTAGTCCGGTTCTTAGTCCCAAAAATTGGGAATCGATCCTCTCGATCCAATTCTTGGTTCTTAGATGGAATTGGACTGAACTGGGAACTGATCATCCCCTACAAGCGAGGGCGTGGATCAAGTCAAACACTTTTGGGCTCGAACTAGACTATTGGGAAAAAGCAAGCCGATCTCAAGTAGCTGTCTAGTCGTGCACGAGGAGCTCACAAGTAGGAAGTAGCTTGACTCGCTCGCATTTCTAGCCATGTATCCCAATAAAAACCGTTTGGATGTCGAACAGAGTCGGGAACCGTTTGGAGTTTATCTCATTCCCGGTACGTGCCAAATTTTTCACGAGTTCACTCACGCATAATCCCAACTTTTGGATTCTTATTTCGTGACAACCAATCACGGCTTATCGCTCGGGATACGGGGCCGGACCTCTTTTCTAACAGCTGGCCCAAGTAGCACAGCCCATTCAATTTGAGCCCAATCTTGAAGGGCCCAACAAGGATTTCTCCTCGGACCGTCGTCGTCATCTCAAAGCTCAAGATCTTATTCATGCGAACGCCTCGAACTCAGGCTCTGTCGTCAGTTTCTCAACCTAGTCGGAGAGACGACGCAGTTGCCGGCCGTCTCTCTGCTTCTCAGGTCGGGTCGATCGATCGGCTCCTCGCTTCGACATCCCGAAGCAAGTTTCCGCGGATCGCCGGACGTTCGTTTCCCGGGAAGCTGGAATAATTCAACGGTACGTTCGTTCAAGCCGCTTTCGCGCTTTCCTTTAGCGAGATTTATGCGGGGTTTTGGTCACTGAGAGGCCATGCATGCTTCGAATTTGAGCTCGCGAAGTGAAGGGCTGCCCCGCAAAACAGTTCGCGTTTCGGTGATCTTCTCGCGCTTTTTCTCGTTCTGGGTACCGCGGGAAATGTTGTGGGTTTCTCTCTCGCTGCGCTATTTACTGAAAAGTTGTGCGCTTTTGCTGATGTTATGCGGAATCGTGTTTTTCTCTCGGCTTGTTTCTATATGTGCTGTGGCTAAAAGCGCACGGTAAAAGATCTGGGTGGGGAAATTTGTCGAACATCTGGCGGACCCGCCAGCTTACGCGGGTTCGTTAGCGATTCTGAGCTCCATTTTTAAGTGGGTGGTTTAAGCACATTTATGCTGGTACGTCGTGCGGCTATCTTATTAAGTCTGCAATTTGATGCATTGACTCTTTTTGTGTTAGGGAGAGTGCACTCCTTTTGGCAATGGCCTTTCGACATAGCCTCCGTAAGCGTTCAGGCCTGATTGCTCAGAGGTATCGCGCATCATTTACCTATATTCCTCAGCACGATGAGGATCGTAACACGCTGAATGTCAATGCAAATCAAGGGATGCTAAATAATGTATCCCAACGGAGGTCCTTTACAAATAATGTCAATAAGTCAGCTGGATTGGGGGCCTTTTTCAAGAGTGGTTCATGCTCAGCTCGCTCGAGTCTCTTGTTTTCATCGAGCATCGGGATTTCTTCTTTCCATCGGCATATGTCAACCACAGTTGGTGAAAGCGCAGATAAGATTGAACTTATAAGTGACGTAGCGGAAGCCATTACAGATACTACAGTACAAGCAGTTGCTTCCCAGGCACCTGCTGTTAGTGAAGTGGCTATAGCAGCTGCGGATTCATACTTGCCTGTACAGGCCTTGCAGTATGTGATCGACTATGTGCACCAGTTCACTGGCCTCAACTGGTATGGATGGATATTTATTTCCTGATGTTTGTTTTCTTGGACCTGTTGGCAAATCTCTAATGATGTAAAGTGGCATCTCGTCCAGATATTTTCTTCAAAGAAACACATATGGTTCAATCAAATGCAATGGGCTTACATATTTAGAAAATCGTACACCAGTTTTGATGGTGGGTTCAAAATCCTGTTAGACAAACCGACAAAATCTTGTATATTTAGTGTTTGACTTTCCCTTCATGGAAAAATTTGTAATTGCTTTGCCTTTAGAAGGTGTCGATTGCTTGTTGAAGCTATTGAAGACGGCAATAATTGATACTTGACTAGTTAGTATTCTATGTATAAAGCTAGGGTTTGTCTTTTTGAATGGGGAGCATCCACTTTCTAATGTGGGTGATATTATAAGGCAGGTTTTACAATATCTTGCAGGCAGGTTTTACAATATCTTGCACATGTCTTTCAGGTGGGCTTCCATTGTGGTGACAACTCTCTTGATTCGAACTGTGACGATTCCTCTTTTGATAAATCAACTGAAATCTACTACCAAACTTTCTGTAAGTTGGACTTCTATCGCTACATTTTCCATGTTTTGCTTTATGTTCTTAGTAAACAAAGACATTTAATTGCAATGCTCAGTGTAATCACCTGTTGAGATTGTTGCATTTCATCTATTAAGAATGAAAATCTTCTGCTCAATTTCACTTAACACGGACGAACATTTGATAGCAGATTAATCATGTCTGATTTGCTGTTCGACAATTCAGCCCTAGTTCAATTCAGTTCATCACTCAGATGACTTGACATTATATTATGAACTGCTAATGAGTAAGACTTCTATTATGCTGAATCTATCAAATTTAAGGCAGTTAATGCATTTTCTAATCCGATCATATTTCAGCCCATCTATCTAGATGAAATTGTCAACGTGAGTTTTCTTTTTGCCATTCAAGAAAGCTTCAGAAATTTTCTATTATTTCAATTTTTGGAAAAAGCACTGAGCCTTAGGATGTTTAAATTATTTCTGATATACTACATTGTAGTCTTTCTCAATCATACCATCATAACTGCTCCACCTCTGTCATACATGCGGCATTAGCTTCTGTGTCATTAGCAGCCCTCACACTCAAGACTTTCGATTATAGGCTACTAATCTGCTGCACTTTAGATGAATATATTGTTCATTATCGTCTATAAGTCATTCTAGACCAACATGACATTTTTTAAGCCAAGGACTTTCTTATTGGCTATTTGCTGTTAATAATCTTTGCCAGTGATATATCTTCTTTACTTTTCCGTGGTTGCTTATGTTGCTGTTACTCCAAAATTAAGCATGAGATTATGACAAGCTCGGCATAATCTTATGTTTGGGAGAATCAGAGTATTAGGAACTTTAATTGCTGTCTGTGTGACAATTGGAAGCAAAGAAATTTGTACTTTTACCATTATCCAACCATTTTTTTGCAGCAAAGAGAAAACATTTAAAAACTGTTCTTATAGTCACCTTTCAAATGTTGCTTGAAAAGTTTGCCAACATAACATCGAGTAAGGATTATGAAGTTCTTTTTTTGTATATTGCAACTGTTGCCAATATTCCATTTTTCTGGAATTGCAACGGTTGAACTTATTGATTTGCTCAAGCTGTTTTAATCTCCCTTGGCGCACATTGAATTTTAGCGCTAGATCGATGAGCTGCCTTTTGCAACTCATGGTGCAGATGGCTAGACATGTTTTTTGAACTGTTTCCTGCTTTATTGCGTATGGATCCATGTCCCTTATAGTTGATGCTATCTTTCATTTTCTGTAGATAATTAAGCCACGCATGGAGGAGATAAAAGCAGAAATGGATGCAAAGGTATGATTGGCAGTCTTGTATTCTGCATGACATTTTACCCATGTTCCAGTATGCAGCTGTTTTTGTCGTATTAGGACATGTATTGCTGCAAATTTTCTACTTGGGTTTGAATTTCCACTGTATGCCGGATTTGCATGTGAATACTTGTGCGCCCCCAAAGTTGCTGCAATCATGAAACGCTTGAAGCTCGGTGGAGGAGATTCTGTTTGAGTTATCTCCTCCTTCCTTGCCCCTCACATCCTCACTTGTCAATTAAGTTCAAGATCTTTGTCTAGCGTGGCATGACTGGCTCCCAGTAAGCAGACCGCATAACTACATATACTGTAGTGTGTGTGTGTGTGTAATTTCTTTAAGGAGTTTAGCTTGATGAGCTACCTAAGACTGCCGTTTTCCTATGTGGGGCAATATCCTTGATTTTCTCAACTCTGCAGATTGACATATGGGTGGCCCTATGTGTGTGTGGACTGTTTCACGTGTTATTTTTATATGACTGAACATTACTGCAATTGTCATATATGGATGGGTTTTCTTTTTTTCCAAATAAAATTCAAGGGTTTGTTCTAGATGAAAGTTACGTACTTGTCTTCCTCATTTCTTTTAGGGTATGGATCCAATTGCTGTGGCTGAAGGGCAGAGAAAGATGAAGCAATTGTTCAATGAGTAAGAAACCCTTGTGTGCCGATGCCATTGAACCTACTGTATTAGTTGCTTTGCTGCCAATCATCCCCATAGTAATGTTTTATGTCTAGAAAAGATTAAGGAAAGGAAAACTCATTTCAGGTGAAAATTGTTAAGACTAAAAAAGTCTTCTTGGACAGTGACTGTTGGGTTTTGAAAAGTGCACCAGTTTCTTCTCACAATTATTTAGCTCTGCGCTTCAGTAAGAAGCAAGGTTTTCCACCCTCTAAACTTGCAGGATAAAAGGGTATACATTTCCGAGCCAAATTGTATGCTATGGAAAACCTAATAAATTACATTAGTGTCATTATCATCGTCCTCCTCATGATCTTTACAACAGGAAGAGTCATTTTAACATCCCCAAAAGCTTCACTATTTATTCCCTCCCTGTTTGCTCGACATTGTAGCCCTTTCTTTCGACTCTTCACTGACCACAATGGCCTCTACGAGGCTCCAATATTCTGAGCAACAGTCTCCTTAGAGTACATCAACATGCTGTTAGTGAAAAACTTAGAAATGTGGAAGCTGTCTTGTCCATTAATTATGAATCAAAAGACTTTCAATTAGACACATTGTTCAGCTTAGACAAATAATGTTTGCACAGTCTACTCTCAGAACTCAAGTACCTGTACTGGATTATGTATTAAGCAATCCAGTTAGTCAAAGGGTAGATTGCTTGGAGGATTCTATGTATATTTTGAAAAGTCCTGTTCATCAAGTCTGCCATTTAACAACTTCTTTTCAGCAACTCCTCTCACTATTAAGATTACTGATTTATTTGCTTAGTTGAGAAGCTTTCTTAAAGCATATATTGCGTCCTGAAAATGGAGAATCAATTCTCAGAAACGCCTCTCGATAAAAGATTATCCACTGTTTTTCTTGTAAAGAATAGGCTGCTCAATTCACCTCTGTGTATGTTCTAGAGATCAATACAGAGTCTCAGATACTAGATTAAGCGAGTCAGTAAAACAAGGGATCTTGCTTGATTGTAAATTATGTGGAAAAGTCTCCCCTTCTTAAATTTCTGAAATGTGGATCATCCTTTTAGTGAACGGAAGTCTATAACCATGACTTCTTATTTAAAACTTTGCAGAAGTGGCGTCAGTCCATTTACACCACTGAAGGGAATTTTTATCCAAGGCCCTATTTTCATCAGTTTCTTCCTTGCTGTAAGACAACAACCGCTTTTTCTTGTATCATAGCTTAGTTGCTTTTCAGTTATCTTTCGTCTTTCCCTTTTCATCAATGTTTAGAATACACATTCCTCCTTTTTGTAGGTATCAAACATGGCAGAAAAGGTTCCATCGTTTAAAACTGGTGGAGCGTACTGGTTCACAGACCTCACTACCCCAGATGCTTTATACGTCTTTCCAGTTTTGACAGGATTAACATTCTTGATTACCGTGGAGGTATGTTGGTTTAGCGTGGATTTAGCTTTTCCGATCCATTCTTGAACCACTTCTTATGGATGTTTTGGCATATAACCAAATTATCTTTTTGGCCATTTGCAAAATAACGAGTATAACATTGCTTTCTATCACCTTTTACCATGAATGGCCCTCAGTTCCTTCAATAAGCTCTCTCTCTCTCTCTCTCTCTTGTGCACATTGCACATTCTATTTTGTGAGTAGCTGGTCTATCTCTCAACATGAAATCGGCCTTTTCCTCATACTGAATGTGAAGTGTACGTGGTCTTATCATTGCTTTATGTTCTTTCCTTCTCTCTTCTCATTTTTGTGTTAGTGTTTTGAATAGCTGGTTCTTGGCCTACTAACCCCCAGCCTTTCCTCAGTCCAACGCACAGGAAGGCATGGAAGGAAACCCCATGGCTGGTACAATGAAGAATGTTTTTAGGGCCTTTGCTGTTCTCACTGTTCCATTTACGGCTTCTTTCCCCAAGGTAAAATTCCTGCTTCTGGTGTAAAGATCTTGATAGCAACACCACAAGAACAGTGTGACCATGTTTGGCTCTATTTGTTACTCGTTAAATAATTCCATATGTGGAAAAGATAGATACTGATTGCAGAATGTTTTGTCATCTTGCTCTGATCATCTGCATCTCACCATTCCAAGTTGCCTGCACTGTGATGTAGGAGCATCTGAAAGTTCAAATTGTTTCCTTTTCCCCTATAAGAGAGTATGGCCTTTAATATATAAGTGATGAGGCTGTAACATTTACCGCGTTTTCAGTTATTTCTGTAGACTCTCATTTGGACTAACCTGCAAATATAGATACTGGAGACACCACAAGTTTCTTAAAGCATACAGAGCCAAGGCCATACTAAGTTTGTACTGCCAGTTAATCGCATGGATAGTGATGAGATTATGTTAACTAATTCAGAATGTGGTGCCTTATGTCACCTCATCTTAGGATCAAAATCTTGAGATTCGGGAATGCTTTTACACACGCATCTTCCATGGAAATTGATGGTTGAATATGGGCAGAACAGGCACATCTGCTTTTTCTGGTTTTCTTGTTTCCTGTTATCTCGAGATACTTTGAACACTCCAATAGATAAGTTTCTAGTGACTTTCAGATGGAAACAACCATTTATCCCCCCGGACATTACCTTTTTCTGCAGGCCATCTTTTGCTACTGGATAACCACCAACTTTTTCTCGCTCATATATGGACTTGGTAAGTCCTCTCTGCATCCAAAACATTAAGCAAATAATTGAGCTACTTCTGACACCGATGTGTTTTTTTGCTTTTAATTTATACCCAAGCATCTGACCATGTCAACAATCATTTCAGTACTCAAACATACAAACTTCAAGAAGATTGTGGGTGTCCCAGAGTTGCCTGTGGCTTCGAAACCCACGCAAGCACAACCTGCTTTCTCTATATTCTCTGCACTCAAACAACCAACTTCAGCAGTGCAGGAACCTACCTCTGCTCCTGCTGAACCGTCCAATTTGAACGACAGAAGGATATCTTCTTCTTCAGTACTTAGTCATAGGCTCAGGAGTCTGGAGAAGGAGGTGAAGGGACGAAAGAGAAGCAAGAAAAGGTGAAGAGATTTTTCAATTTACTCATAGAAGACCCTTTTTATTTATTATTAGGAGGTGCTGAGTGGTGTTAAATTCTTCGGACTTTTCCTACTTTTTAACATAGATTACAGAATATGGTGGTGCCGCCACCTGCCACCGGTCCTCCACCGGATGGCATTATGACAGAGAGTTGAGAGGAGATTGGGCCTCCTATGTATCTGATTTTTTTTTGTAAGAATAATCGCCTTGGCCTTCATTGTGAGTGCCAATGGAAAATTTTGGCGGTTCCGCTGAATAATCTGGTTGAGCACACTGATGTATGAAGCTGCATTCTTCCTGATGAAAGGTTTTATCATTGGGTTAAAACAGAGCAATTTCAAGTCTGCCTCTAGTACTGTGTACTTTTATCATTTCAATGCTGACGGCTTAACAGATTGTTCGTTACTTGGTGGACAAATGCTTCATCGATCCAGCGATAATGAAGGCTCTTGCTTTCCAAATTTTCGTCCAAAAGATGGTGTGTCGGTGACCCCTCTATCTTACATGTCTTGTAAACAAATGCCCTAGGAATTTGTTAAGCATATTTAAATTATGGATTAAATTTATCTTTGAATGACTTCTCAACAGGAACCATGATGGCATTTTTTAACAAGATGTCTCTTTAATATTGTAGGGATTAGGTTAAAAGCGTCTCTAGACATCTGTTAAACAACCAAGTAAGGAAGTATTGTTAATGCAGCCTCTCTCATGTTATATGTACTCAATGCATTGGAAATTACCATATTCTTTATAGAATATGGTTAACAGAACCTGCGTCATAATCTTGCATAGCTCTCTTCGATGGTTAATCCAGTAACAACTGGCTGATTAAGTAAATCTGTCTTTAAGCCAAAAAAAAAGAAGGTAAATCTGGCTGAAAGTTAGTGCTTCCCTAGAAGAGGAAGCGCATAGATAATCCAAATAAGCTATAGCGAAAGCAAACAAATGAATAAACAAACGAGCACGCTTCGAATGACCATGCCATTCTCAACTGTTCATCACCAGAACACTGGGCGAACCATTGATCCCTCTCCTCTCTTGTTTTTTGCTCGGTATTAAATCACGAAGGCAAAAATTTCATGCATCGACGCTTGAGCAAATGGGGACCCTGGAATTCTGTCAATTTCACCTCTGTTACTGAGGATGTTCCTACAATTTCGTGACGGAACAACAGCAGTGAAGAACAACAATCTAGGCTTCAATCCATCAGCGTCTTGAAAATTGCATCATCCCTATGATTCAGCTGAAGAGATAGAGACGCGTACTGCAATGTGAGTAACTCTTCTCTGTTATATTTCAACCTTTGATCTGTTGAGAAACAAATCGAAAAGAAAATAAATAAATGAAATCGGATGCAGATACTAAAAGCATAGAGATTCAAGAAAAAGCTTTTATTCAGTCAAGAGAGGAAAGACTCGCCTACAAAAGTTGGGGACAAGCACAGCTTTTCCGAATTGATATTCACCGGTGGAGTTCTTCTATTAAACTGTGATTTAGATGGAAAATTAGATGGGGGACGGTCTGAAGCTGAGATATGAATGAGTTCATGCCTCAACTCAATCTGCGGATATTTTCTATGAAATAGCAATATGGCATCCTCGGTTAATAGCCAGCAACCCCTCAGATCCAACAGTTCCAGTGCTGCCGGGGGTTTGAATGAATCAAGCCCGCAATTCGTCAGCACGGCATCACGAAAGCCAAGAGTTTTCAGGCAACGGAGGGATGACCAGTGGTGAAGGGACAGGTCAGTATGATAGCCACTTTGAAGGAACAAGTGCCTCAACTCTGGAAATTCCAGTAAAGAGCACAGAGCATCATCCTGGAAATGGATCTGCTCCAAATTTAAGCTTTCTAAACTAAGACTTTGCAGAGCCGTTAAAGAATAAACCTTATCTGGTTCAGCATCTCCGTAGTCGATGAAACCTGAAATTTCAAACGACCTAAAACAGTTAGCCAGCACAATATCAATTCACAGCAGCAGCCAAGAGAGCATTCATTTGGCTCATAGTTTAGATAAACTACAAAATTTGGAAATTCAAGCAGAGAATAGGATTCCAATGAGACATTTTCTCCATCAAGAGAATTTGGAAACAAGATTTTTGGTCCATGGATTTTCACATTGCTAAAGAGCAAGCAAGAGTCCTAAATACTAGACGCCATTCATCAGCAGCATTGGTTTTGATATGAACTTCGCAAGAGGAGATAAAAACTAATTTGCAGGGCATTGCTATGCTAGAGTGGAGGAAAAAACAGAACCATTCAGCATGGAATGGGCAGTTTTGGACATTCAGACATCCAAAGTCCTCTCAGGCTCACTTGTAGTTGATCACTACACTGCTCAACTCATTTACAAATCCTTAAAAATATCAGAAAGGTTAAGTCTGATTTTTTCCCTAACATCCATTTTCATTCAGAACTTGAGCTGAAAACAGGTAATAGCAGAAACAATCGACAATCTCCTTCATTTCACTTCCCAGTTTGCTCATTAAAGAATCTGATCTAAAGGTTCTTTCCCCTTTTCCTTAATACAATTGTTTGGGATGTTTTGATAGAAGAATATGTCGACGCAGACTAAAATAAGAGAATTGAGAATCTTTGCTCACTTTGTCTTATGAAACGTCTGCATATTAGCAATAATCGGATGCATCAGATAGAACAACCTTATATGATTGGGTCCATGAGAAGTACCTTTAACCTTTGTGTGGCTTAAGTCAACAGCCTTCAATTTAGGCATCACGCCGATATAGGCAATGGCAATGTCATCGACTGATGTACAAGAAAGTGAAAAAATCTCAAGATTTGGAACATTTCCTGCCAGAATACCCACACCTGAAGAAGTCACTCCTGTGCTGTTGAGATTCAGATTTCTTAGGTTGCCTCCTATCTGAGCAATTAGCTCAACTGAATCATCTCCAATTCCACTAGAACTGAGGTCCAAGCACTCCAATGATTTCATGGAAGATAAGAAGTAAAATCTGGGAATCCGAGTGTGAGAAGCATCTAGAAAAGTCAAGAAGCTTGGCTCAAGATGCATAAAGGCTTCGGCCTCATTTAGCAATGTAGCTCCAGCAATTTGGAGCTTTACTAGAGGGGCTTTATCACCAGTTCCTCCAAGGATGGATTTAATTGTGCAGTTACTCATGTTAAGGCATTCAAGTGAGGACAAATATGGCAATGTCGTCACCTTGGTCCACACCAAACTCAGGAAACTCAATCTAGGGAATTTTTCAAGAAGAGTGACACCATCGTCTGTTAAGTGACTCCCCCAGAGGTCAAGATGCTGGAGTTTCGTCAGTCCCTAAAAACAGGATATATGACAAATCAAAATCCCAGTATCATAGCAAAGAACTGCCAAAGCAGTAACACCAGCTGACAAAGACTTGCCAACAATATATAAGATCAACTCAAGTTACAGCAATTCTAAAGACTTCATGTGAAGGAGAATTTCGCAGAGTTGATCCCCAATAATCAACAAAAGGTCCAGATGAATAAATGGTCTGAATTCTATCCAATCAGATTTATATGCTATTTCCTCCCAATAACCTAGAAAACAAGGTTTACTGATAGAAGAAACACAGAGTAAGCAAAAATTCTTAAGACTTGCCGTGATTTCACTGCCGTATCTAAAAATTAACATTCACAATAAAAGTAAGATTGAAACAAAAACAAAAAAATGTACCTGAAGTGAATTCAAAGCCTTGTCAGTAACAGGCAGACCACCCAAGTCTAACACCGACAAGTTTGAAAGGGAAGCCAGAAGTGCAATACCATCGGTCGTGAGACCAGTTTCTGAGACCCGCAGCTTTTCCAGAGTTGAGATAGACAGAAGATGCCGAATGCCGGCATCAGTGACCTTCACACATCTGGAGAGGTCCACCTCCTTCAAATTATCCATTCCTTGAACCAAAAGAAGTGGACAATAAGCTTGATGCAATTATTAAATTTCTTTAAAGAAACGGGGTATCAATGATTAATTAAAAGCAGAAAGATGCTCCGTGAACATATGAATTGACATGACTCTTAAACTAAAGGTCTGATGCCTCCACTTCCTTGCATGCAAAGTTTCAATATCATCATTCTAAGCATTTTGTGATGTACAAAGACCTATTAAATAGCAACGATCTTGAGGATGACCAAACAAATTTGAAAATTGAAATGATCTTAAGCAAACCTGAAATGGCCCAAAGAGCAGAACTGGTAATCCTATGGCAATCTGCAACATTCAAACAGCGCAAGTAACGGAATCCTCCCAAGTATGCCATCCATTCAGCATCCACAGAGATCTCCCCTCTTAAATCGGCCTCCTCGACACAGCTTTTGAATACCCTGTTGAAGCAAGTTCAGTTTAGCATATGGCTTAGACTAGCATAAAAGAAATTAAATTAGAACATGAAAACCACATTTCAGAGTTCAAAACAGCAATCCACGTGCTCAAACCAAGTGAATAACACATAATGTTATCACACTTCCCCGATGATATGCTTGGACTCTTCAACTTACTTTTCATATTCAGGTGAACCACATTGTTGCACGGTATCTAATTACCACGCATTCCTTTTTCTCTCTCTTTCTTTGTCATTCGAGAAATTAAAATAACAATAAACAGAAATGACCCTGTTGCAAGAGCTCACACTATAAATTTGGAAAAAGCAGGCACATATGAAGAAAACAAGTGAACAACACTATGTAAACCCATTTGGCAAGTTCTGGAAAGAGGCAGCCATTGACCGCTGAAACTAATCTGGCAAATATAATGACCTCTTTGCATTTCCATCAAAATGAAGCAAGTCCGTCAGTATCATTGACGTCCCTCCCAAGTTCCCTCAGAAGAATCAAGTGAAATGACCAATAACGACTCTTGCCTTTTTTTGCATCGACCAATTTACTTATACAAGATGTGCGCTATAAGACAACTGGAAAATATTGAACACTGGATTTCAAGTCCATCTGAACAATCTCTATACCACATCACTTAAGGCATCTCTTTCTGTTATTTTTTAAAGTAGCGAAATTTAAGTAAACGAATTACAAGGAGAGAAAAAACATTGCGCGCACGATTGCAGTTTGCAGATTGTTCAAGCAGCAGCGAGACAGCTCATATCTCTACGACATCATTATTCGATTTCTCCTTCTCAAAAGCTAAATCGGAACGGACAGGAGACTTTCTCGAAGCAAAGAATCTCCAGTCAACGAGCACAAGCACAGTGCAGCCACCGCGCATTGCTCTCTTCACTTTCAGCTCCGACATCAACTAGATTGAGAACGGGCTAACGAACGGACTAAACCGAAACAAAACGGACGCGATTCGCGCGCGATCGCAGGTTCGATCGACCAGCAGAAGCGACCGATATCCTCCCTCTCGACAACCATCTCGCCGCTCCCCTCTCACTCTCTCGACCGCACAAGCGAAGGCGGAACGGGCGACGGCGATGATGAGGCTTACTCGAGCAACGACGGGGAGAGGAGGCGGCGCTGCAGGAGGCGGCGGAGGAGGGCGTCGGCGAGCGGGGAGGGGAGGCGCTCGAGGGTCCGCCGCTGCTTCCGCCACTTGTCAACGGCGTCGCCGCTCCGGCAGGCGGACTCGATGCACAGGCGCAGCAGCCGGCTCTCGATCTCCATGCGCGAGATCTTCGTCTTCTCCCTTGAGAAGGTTGACTCTCTCTCTCTCTCTCTCTCTCTCTCTCTCTCTCTCTAGAACTGGTTTGATCTGAAATTCGGTTCGATTCGGTAAAAATGAAAGAGCGGAAGTGACAGGAAGTTCTGCTCAAAATTGAGAAGCTTCTCCTTTTGCGCTTACGTAACGCCAGTAGCAGTAGCACGAAGTTACTCTGTCCCTTCCACGATGCGCGAGCCTTTTTCCTTTTGGATAAGTTTACTCGAAGTGCTAAAACTTATAAATGAAATATAATTCAGTCCTAAAATTTTTAAAAAGTATAATTAAATTTTAAAATCTATCAAATCGATAAATCAAGTCCTTTCATTTTATAGTACTTTTGAAAAGTTTTATAATTCGATTACACATTCATGATATATTTTAGGATCTAATTACTCTTTATGAAAGTTCTATAATTCCATTGTACTTTCTTGATAAGTTTTAAAATTTAATTACATTTTTTGATAGTCCTAATAAGTTTTAGAACTTTCATTACGCTTACCATTTCTCTTTTTAGGCTTCCCAATGCACTTATTGTTACTACAAAAATCCGCATTTTAGAAATCAAATTTTCCAAATAATATATTATAAGCGCCTCAAAATACTCGTTAACAATATGCATTTCTATATTATCCAGTCGAATTAAGTCTTCGCCATGGTTATTACTGCATCCTTGTCATAAATATAAATTTCCATTTTGATAATTGAATCGAGTTGGGACATATCATGTACTTGGGTTAAGGTTTTTTTTTTTTTTTTAGGGCGGAGTCAAAGTGTCATTTCATTCATTTTCATAAAGATAACAAAAAAGAAATCTCGTAATCCAAATGTAAATCAAGATAAATCCCAAATGGGTTCGAACCAAAGCAAGCTCTAGAAAACAATATAAATCATCATAATAAGGTTAGGAGTCACTTTTTCAATATAGAAGGGATTTGCAATGGAGGAAGATGCTGCAAAATCTTCTCAAGTCTGTAAATCTCCAAATGTTGATATGGCTCCATCCCAAAAATCAATGTCGTTCGAAGTAACGAAGTTGCACAAGCATAAATACGACACTTGCAAAAGCAAAATCTTCATAAAACTTATTTGATTTCCTTTGAAACTGGATTTGTTCACCAATGAAATCTGAGGAAAACAAAACCTCGATATCATATCATACTGCAAAAATTATGATAGCTATATTACATCGAGATAGAAACCTCCTTGAAATGGGAGAAAGAAGCTTCCCTAGAGTGTTCATAAAAAAATGAGAAAATGAAAATAGATAATCAAATCAGCTTAAGAAAAAGGAAAATATGGAGGAGGGAGAGATCTAACTCAAACCCTCTCTTCCCTTTGTGGTGTATGCGCCGCCCTATTATTTCACGAGTAATGATATGAATTTTTTTGAAGTTACAAACTAACCGAGGGACTTAAACTGTCAATAATATATGTTTTTAGATAATTAACTATTTAAGGCATCTACAAATCAAACCCCTCGGTTGCATCGCTTTTTACTTTTCATAAAGTAATAATATAAATTGTTAAATTCCATCTGCCATTCAAATACCTACCCACTCCACTTGAAAAGCAATCATCTGCCCGCATGGCTTTTAACACCAGTTTAGATCTAAACAAAAATCGAACTTTCAAGCAGTAAAATAGAAGGTCGAGCGATGATAGTTACTCTAGACAAACATATAGGATCCGTTTATTTAGCAAAAAATAAATAATTAGAAATATATTTATCTCGAAAATAATTATTTGTATCGCTTACAAAAATGAATGAAAGGAAAGTATTTTTTTATCATTTACGAAATTATTTAGACATGAATCATTCTTGATAATGAAAATATTTTTCATCAAATAATTAGTTTAAGCAATACAAATAATAATTTTCAGGAAAGATATTTTTCAAATCACTTATTTTTTACAAAATAGATTGAAAAATTGGGAAAAAAAAAGGAAAAAGAAAAAGGTTATTGCGTCCCCTAGACTCTAATTCACAGCTTAGCGGCGCGCCATGCTCGTCGCGCTCTGGGCTCGAAGCGAAGTAGTCAGGCCCATCATCTAGGCCCAGCCCAGAAGTTGGCCCGTCAGATATCAGGGCTAGGCCTCGGGGCCTTACGTGAACTCGAACGCGATGGACAAATGAACGAGAGCTCCTTGCTTCCTTGCACGAAGAGCCGGTTCCCGGCGGCTCACGAGAAATTATTACAATCAGTTCACCACACGTATCGAACTGAGCACGCCCCACTGAAAATGGCAAACCCGCTCCGTCCGATCCCACCAAAATCCGAATGGAAATCTGCGGCACCCGACACCGGTTTTGTTAATACCAAAAATGGCTCAGCGGCCGTAGAAAATCAATAAGGCCCACCAAGCCCAAAGCAGATGAACAGGGTCGCGGCAGTCTGCGTAGAGCCACCGTCGTAATTACCGATGGCTCAGTACCGACTACCGCTCGAAAGTAAGAGGATGAGGAGGAGGCTAGTTGCCGAAGCGCTCGGTATCAACCACGGATAAGTCAATACAATTATTGATGGAACCTTGAGTATTACAGGCGATTTGAAATTAAAACGATAACCATCAAAGTGGTTGTTCTTACAACTTGGTTATGAATAAGTGAAGAAAAGTCATTGTGAAAGGAGATCGGACAATTGAACGAAAAACCAATGCATTCATTTTTTGGTTATCATTCTTTATTTATCTTTATCCCGCATTTATTTTCAGTTGTATTAGATTCAATTTTTTATTCGTCGCAATTAAAATAAAATTCATAACTTCCTTTCCAAAACGACCTGATACACAAAAACCCCAAGAGCCAATCTTTGGTGAAAGATATTTTGTCCAAAAACAGTCTCCATGGAGACGGTTTAGGTTTATTATAATAGCTACATTAAGGACTCGCGTGATAAAATTTTTATCTTCTCATTTTATGTTTTTCATTTAGGAACGTGTTTGGAATAGAAATCCGTTTTGGGTAATGATTTGATTTTTTTATTTATGAAGCAAATTTCTATTCCATAAATAGATTTGAAAAAGAATTTAGAAAAAGCTAAAATTTTAACTTCCGATTTTTGAAATAGAAATTGAAAATCGATTTTAAATGAAATCAAATTTATCTTCCATAAATTTTGTCACGTGCACTCTAAGATTTGCCAAATAATTTCTAGACGATTGATATTCGAGACATTTATTCATCGGTTTTTTTTTTTTTTTGGGGCTGATGTGGAAAGCCAAGGAGCACACTCCACGTGTCGCCCTGTATTGGTGAAGAGATGGCTCGTCGGGGCTATGCTTATCGAGGCAGTTGCGGAGTCGCTGAGGAGCCTTCCCCCTTCCCTCAAAATATCAGCATTCGTGTTTGATTGAGAAGACGGGACAAAGAGCCCTTGATGGATGGCGAATGGTCTACGAAAAAAGAGGACAAAAAAGCACGGAACTGGGAATTAGGAAACGTGATGTGAGGGAGTTACGAAGTGGGTGAACACCTTTCTTTCTCCAGCGAGTTCGACTGTTCAAAGCTTATCGAACTGCTCTTGCGCCTGGAATACTATAAAAAAAATTGTTTACGTGATCCCGTTAGAGAATGGCGTGATCACGCACGTGTAATGGTATAGATTCGAAGGCGTTGCCGTGACTCCGGCAGGCACGTAGTGGTGGCAATGATGCGATCACTATTTTAGTAAATGAGGCGGGTAAGGGTTGGCACGAAAAGCTTTGGATTACTTTTAAATTAGCAGAAGCTATACATAAGGAAAGCCAAAGGCAAGAGACAAATAATTGATGCAAATTTTGCTCCTAGATAAGCCATGACACTAATCCGAGCTATTAAAGGTGAACGATTTCAAATTCCATCTAAATTCTATCTAGAATCCAAAACTTACTGTCATAACAAATTCTTTATTCAGGAACTTAAAACTTAGCTTATCATGGGTTTCAAGATCTACCTAAGTTAACGTACTATTAATTAAACGATTATAGTAAATCATTACCTTTAATGACCACAATTTGTTACGAAATCACAACTCATATTTATACATATTAAAATTATGAAATATTAATAAAATAAAAGTCTTGGTAATGGATATCACTGGAAATAGAAACTCAAAGTAGACTATTGGTTTCTAATTACATATTTATCACTGAACACTATGAAATGTCGCAAGATCATGTGAAAATGTAGATAAAGAAAAATAGAAAATCTTATTTCAAGTTCCTCAATTTTTGAAACCAGAACCTGCATTACATATTTTAGAATTGAAACCGGATTGGTGATCCGTGGAACTGTACTAACCTCTATAGGCTATAAATATAATTTGAGAAATGCTTGCATGATTGTCCATCCACTGCCAAATGACAATGTAAACAGTTAGAGGGCAACCACAAATTTATTTCGAGAAAAGTCAATAATATTGATTTTGCATAAAACAAAAACAATATTTTCATCTTATTTAAAAAAAATTAATAATATTTAAGAACATCTATTGCGTCAGCCCTCATCTGATTTTTTGTCTCTAGATTTGAGTTCGCAATAAGAAAATATAAAAGAAAAAAAATAGAGTAAAAAAATTAAAATCGGTTTAAGAAGTCTACTGATTTCCTCAAAGTGAGTTTGTGTGGCCATTGCACTGTCACTTTAGCGGTGGACAGTCCTGCTAGCTACGCCCATGTATCTTATAATTGTAAGAATTATTAAAGCAATTTCGATACAGATAAGGGTTGTGTTATATTACATTATACTATATATATATATATAAAGAACAAATTTTCCAAACTCAAAATTGGAAATTGGACAGGATGGAACATGAGTAAGAGAAAGGTCCAATGAAATTATTCATTCATTATTGTTATTCCATCGAGAAAGAGAGATGGCGGACACGGCCCGAACAAAGCGAGACACTTCTCGAGCGCTCGCGACCGCGACCCGCCACGTCACCGTCGCCGCCAGGCTCTCCGCCCCACACGTCGTCGAGCCCCGCGAGCCGTACCTCTACTCCCGGCTCCCGCCAGAAGAACCCTTCAAAAATCCCTGGCGCCACGTACCGCCGCCGGCCTCCCAATCTCGGCCGTCCACGTCGCCGCCACGACCGGTCCACGAAACGCCCCCGCCGTCCCTCGGCCGCCCCACCTGTCAGCTCCACCCCGGCCCCCGCCGGGACCCACACATCCGACGGCCCACGTCCGTCCCTTTCCTCCCCCACTCTTTTTAAGAGCTTACCGGACGCCTCCGGTCCTTTTCACTTCCCTCCCATCATTGCAAAGAGCGAATGATTGCTGGCCGCAAGGTTCTCCGGCGGGCCTAGACGAACGGGACGGAGCGTCGGCTTGTTCGCCGGATGGAGAGCTTCGTCGAGCCGCCGGAGCAGGAACGCCTCCTCGCGCTGGACGGATGCGCGCTCAAGAGGAAGCGGGGAGCCCCGGAGCTGGCCCCGCGCGAGCCCGCCGCCGACGGTACGAATAAGAAGATGACGCCGGATGTTTCGGCGGAGGCGACGTCGTCGGAGAAGGTGGAGGACGGGCCGTTGGGGCCGGCGCCCGTCGTCGGCGACGGAGGAGTCGGGGAGGGAGACGCGCGGGGACTGACGTGCTTGTCGCATGGGTCGATGTCGGTGATCGGGAGGCGGAGGTCGATGGAGGACGCGGTGACGGTGGCGCGGGGCGCGGTGGCCGGGAAGCTGGGCTGCTACGACTTCTTCGGGGTGTACGACGGGCACGGCGGCGCGAACGTGGCGAACGCTTGCCGCGACCGGCTGCACAAGCTGCTGCTGAAGGAGATGGAGGGGAGGGCCGACGTCTGCGGCGGCGACGGAGGCGGAGAGAGCGAGTGGAGGAAGGTGATGGAGGCGTCGTTCGGGAAGATGGACGAGGAGGTCGGAGGGAAGGGGGTGGACGCGTCGACGAGGATGGCGGGGTCGACGGCGGTGGTGGCGGTGGTGGGGAAGGAGGAGGTCGTGGTGGCGAACTGCGGGGATTCGCGAGCGGTGTTGTGCCGCGGCGATGTGGCCGTGCCCTTGTCTGTTGATCACAAGGTGAGCTCTCGTTTCGTGTTTGTTCGTTTACTTTGAAGCTCTGTAGCTCAGGGGATCTCTTCTTGTTCTTCTTCCCCTCAAAAGACACTTCATTTATTCATATATTTTGCCAGAAATCTTGAAGCGACTAGACTAATCTGATCTACGAGTCTTATCCTTTTGTCTACTTGGTGTCGTTTCTGGGTAATACTTCCAAAAGATCACTTGGGTGTTCTCTCAAAGGTGCTTAATTTTTCTTATGGTTTTGGTTTTATATGAAAGGATGTGCAAGAAATTCATAAAATGTCTGATCCAGATTAAGTTGACTTTGGGGTCATGCTTCACAGGGTTGACATCCTATGATTAGGGGAACTTACTACGCTCCGGCATTCTCTGTTTTTTGTTTATGGTTATGTAGACAGGCTGAGGCCCGTCTTGCCCTGTTGGTGTAATCAGTGAACTAGAATTCGTCCCTGTGATTTTTTGTGGTCCTCCACACATTATTCATTCTGCGGTTCTTTGATAAAACACTGTTGAAACCACTTCAAGTAGCCGTGAATGGGTTATAGCTAGCTGCAGCCCGTCGCAATATGGCACGTTATTGGGTTGATAGATGAACGCAAACCTTTTAAAGCTCTTGCCAGTAATTTTATACCGCCTCTTCATCAGTGACGTATCTATTTTCTGATATTGAAACAGTAGCAAGGTCTTCGGCCAGTGAAAGCGGGTAAAGTCATCTTCATATTGAAATGGTACAGTTTGAGTTGTGGGAAGATTTTCCTGAGCAACATCTTTAGAGCATTTGTCATGGTAGATACTCGATTAGTTGCCAATGCTAGATTGCTAGCAGAATAAATTAGTTGTGCTAAAGTGAAAGTAGTTACATTCTGTCATGCGTCATACCCTTGGGCTAAATCTCTTGGATTTTGATTAAAATGGCTTACTGACTCCCCTGAATAGCCTGACAGGCCAGATGAGAAGGAGAGAGTGGAAGCAGCTGGAGGAAGGGTCATAGATTGGAATGGATCCCGTGTCCTCGGTGTGCTTGCTACATCGAGGTCAATAGGTACGCAGAACTTCGTCAAGCAAATGGCTCTAATGATGGACTTTATTCGATGCTTTTATAGGAATATATACATAATCTGTGCATGAAATGTTGGTTTCCAATTGCATTCGTCACTTCGGCAAGTGCTGAGTAATGTGGTTAGCATTAGTACACTTGTGGTGCCGGACCTCTACACTTGAAGGGAACATGTTGGATCACTCAGATTCTAGTTTGGTAACAATTTGTTTGAGTGCACCTTAGAATTGTTAACTGCATCCTTTCGACATGTACCTGAAACAATGCTTAAGGCCAAATTACTGACAAGGAGCAATAACCAACACCTGTCATGCAAAAGTTTTAAGGGGAGACTGGCTTTTCTTTTGTGCGTGCGCCATTTGTGTGGTGACTGTATCAGATAGCAGCGTTTACTTGTTGCAGGAGACTATTATCTGAAGCCATTTGTGATAGCGGAGCCGGAGGTCACGGTAAGCAAGAGAACAGAGTTGGACGACTTCCTCGTGATAGCAAGCGATGGGTTATGGGATGCACTCTCTAATGAGGTTGCCTGCCAGGTCGTGAGGAGATGCCTCAATGGACGAATAAAGAGAAGGTTCCCTGAGGAGCTGAGAGGAAGTAACGCCACCGAGGCAGCGGCAGTGCTAGCCGAACTGGCCATGGCTCGAGGTAGCCAGGACAATATCAGCGTGATTGTGGTCGAGCTGAAGAAACCAAACTCGAAGAGTCCTTAAAAAGAAGTTACTCTTCATTTGGGCGGGTTGCAATGACCTCCCGGCACCATGTAAACTAGCAAAAATGTAAATAGGTACTCTGCGACTGAGAACGTTTCTAGTTGGGCTATCGATGTTCAACTTGTTTCTTCCCTTGTACTGACTTCAAGTTGAAATTAAAATGCCACATCCTTCATATTGTTTATCGTTTTTATACCTCAACCGACAAACTTCTACCCCAGGATTGACAATTACAACATCAACATTGTGTTGGAGACTACTTGCTAATCTCTATTTGTGACCGAGCGCTGGAAATTCTTAACAAAGTCAAACATGGGAAGAGCTCTCTACAGATGAGCAAAAGTAAACTTTCATACCTTAAAATTCCTCAAAAACAAAATAGATACAACTGTTTTGCAGAAGGCTATATCCTAACAAACAGAGAAATTGTTGCAAAGCTTTTTAACAACACAATCACAAGAAGGAAAATTGCAAGAAACAAAAAGGGCTTCGCGAACTATAAGGAAGCCTTTTCTTCTCTTTTCTCAGCAAACCATTCTTTGCTGTAGCACACCATAGACTCTTTTAACCGGCGAGGTAGAGGGGAAAGAGGATGAGCACTCGTTTTATAATGTCTCTTCACTCCTTTCGTCCTCCGATCCTCGCCCTTATTCAGCTTGGAAGCAGGTTCCGACGTCGTGAAGCGAAGACGAAAATTTTCGAAAAGAAAGAAAGCGAGAACTTTCCGAGGCCGTATCCAATATAGGTATGGCTGCACAATTCTTTACATCCCTGAAACCCAGAAAAACCGTGCAATTACTTCCGAAGCTGGAGTATCTCCCTATGCCAGAGTGTAGCTTGAGATGGAAACGTCTGCTTGAGGCGAAGCGTGGATGTACACGAACTCGAGGCTCTTCCCAGTAGGCAAGGATTGGATCCAGGAAGGGAACCCATACGAGTCGCCAGACCTGGTTAGTCCCCACAGAGGACCGTAGAGCTTGGAGATCGACAGGTTGACATATTTCAGCGTCTTGTCCGACTTGTTGGTCACCACCGTTGAGTATCTGTAGTAAGTTTTCCCGTCAGCGGTCCATGAAGCCGTTTGCTTCTGCTCGATTGACAGCTCGTTGGAAGCTGCTACTGGAATCAAGAAGGTGACATTGGAAGAATGAGGTAATGGAATCACAGCACTAATCAAGGAAAAAAAGGTAAGGCAGAGGAAATCATACCAGGAGCCGGACTCGGCTTGGCGACAGCTGCTTTCGGCGCAGGAACAACCACTGCATTGAATAGAAACCCATCCATCAGATGCCGAAATATGTCAAGACATTGCTTTTGTCTGAAATAACAGCAATTTTTAAAGATCAAATACCTGGAAGGAGCTGATTGTAACCACTGTGACCACCACTCAACCGGGCTAATGTGCCGAGGAGCGGAGCATTGTTGTAAGTAGCGGGCTCTGTTTGCTCGTAATTGTCTCTTTGATCAGCAAAGTTATCATATGCATCGGGGCCACCGACTATAGCGCCAGCGAGGAGATTGGGGTCGCTCGCCTTCCGGCTAAACCATGTGGCATAACCGCCTCGGCAGGTCACAAAGGACGAATCCTCCTTAATGGACACGATGGAAGCTGCACGGTGATGGACTTGACTTGGGTAGTTGTTCCCGTAACCGACCATGTAGCTCGTGGCTCTGGGGTTGTCTCCCAGGATATAGTCCACCTGCATAATTCAACATTCATGGTGAAAATATTATTCCATTGGATCTTGAAGCTAAGGAAAGAATTCGAGATTTTCCAAGCGCAAACATCGAATTGTCACATTTTCCTCGACTAACTGATTGTATCAGTGGCTAGGACACGATCAGACAGATTGTATTACCTGAGATTTCGCAAAGGAGAGGAGTTCTGATGGTTGAACGCTGCCGGATGAGCACTGCATGCTCTTGCCTGAGGAAGAAAGGTAGTCGGAATAGACGGTCACGAGGAACGAAGCGCTCGTAACGAACTGCATATTGTTCCAGCTCTGGCGGAAGATGAGGCCGCCGGGGGTCTTCTGGACGTTCCTCGACCCCTTCCCAAGGCACGAGCACATGAAGTAGTCCGCCTTTTGCTGGTATTTCTCGAAGACGGATGCATAGTGACCGGCCTTCCCCTGCATCAGGAACTGAAGCAAAAAGGGAACAACATTATCATGCGATGTTCGAGTGCAAGTGAAAATGTACATAATTATGCGCCGAATTATACAACACTTAGGACATTCTTTTCACGACCCGAATTTGAATAAGCAATAATGAATCATGAACGTTCACTAACATTGTCCTGTAAATAAGACCTTATGATTTCAAGAGAAACAAAACCAATCACTAGGAAGTTAGGCCACAGTATCAAGTCGGGGTACCTTGGCGACGAGTGTCTGAACACCGGCATACTTGACGTCCCAGCCGAACTCGGTCATGCCCCAACTGGTTCCGCCCAACGAGTCACCATTGTTGGCCAAGTAACCGAGGTAGTACTGGTTGTTGGTGGCTTGGTACAACCATGCTGCAGCCCACAGCAACTCATCCTTCACACCACCAAAACAAAAGAAAATATCGAAATTCAGTAAAACCTCAAAGAACAAATCACATAATTCTAGCAAATAATTATAAAAAAAAACCTTGGGTAGTCTATACGTACATTATATCCACTGATTGATCTGTAATACTTCTGGGCCACGGTAATGCTGCCGTCGTACTTGCCCCTGTACTTGTCCGCAAACTCAAAGAGCTGAAAACCAAAAGACGGTGCACAAAACTCGGATCAATCATACGAATTATCGGCAGAGCATTCGTTATCAGGAACAGATGAAAAGTTCAAAACTTTCCAACAAGAAAGTCCATTTTTCTGCTGTTTTCTCGAGAATTAATTGATTTTCACAACATATTGAAGTAGCTAACCCGCACCACCGACATCGATTTATCACGTGACACCGGTCACGTGCCGAGGTCATCACCACGATTAGACTAAGCTAAACTGGGATGGAATTATATTATAGGCATGACAACCCGGTTTGAACACGAAAACCAGTGTACGGTCAAAAAGGACAGAGACCCGTGATGGGCGCAAGAATCACTTCCCGCGATCCAACTTATGCGCCGGGCTTGCGCTTGGATCAAGCTGCTGGATCTGCAACTCAGGTGTACTCTACTCTCGATTTACGCTAAACAAAAATCACGCAACGCCACCCGACAGCTGCTAGCTCAGCAAAGCATGAGAAGTTAACCTAAATCCCATGTCCAAGATGGGTTTTTTAACGAAATAAACTAAAGAGTTGTCGACCATGGATTCGACCCATTTCAGGATTTACGGAAATGTTATTTATTTACTGTAAAAAAGCATCAGAAGTTAACCTGAATCCCACGTCAAAGATGGGTTTTTTGACGAAATACTTGAAGAGTTATCGACCATTGATTCGACCCATTTCAGGATTCAAGAAAACGTTATTTATTTACTGTTTACTGGTCTCAGTAATGCGACACGCGTGAAAGAAGACGAAGCGTGCACCGACCCACCTGACAAGATGGGCTTATAGCTTTATTCCAACTTCCCTATTTTACCTACTGACTCCTCCACCGCTCTTTGCTAGCGCTTGCTGCTCAGCTAGCAACCCTATTGACGGCAGGATCAGGTGAATAATATGGCCGGAAAAGTGAAAAGTGTCGAAAGGTGAGAGGGACGAGATATTGGGGGATTGGGACCACCTTAAAGTTTCTAGCTGCTAACGTGCGCTAAACATAACCTACCGCACCCGTCTACGATTGTCGTTCTCGGTCTCCTCTTTGGAATTTTGGCGCTAAAGCCTCCGCTCCTCTATCGGTCGCTTTCGTTATCTATAGTTTTCAAGCTCTCCCTCCATTAATTCAAATTATCATTAATCAGATTATTAACAAGTAAATAATGTAATTTGTTCACATTTTTAGCGTTCTATGGAAAGCAGCTGAATTACTGTGGTGAGTAATCTGAGGACTGTAATGGTTTAGACATTTTATAGAAATCGTTGGAGGACTACTAGATCTGAGGGTGAGTCAAAGAGCGTGGAACGAACCTGCTCGGCATGGCGGAGAAGCTCGCCGGAGTAGGCGGCGTTGGAGTGGCGGAAGACGATGGACGCGGCGGCCATGGCGGCGGCGGTCTCCCCGGCGAGGTCGGACCCGGGGTTGCTCTGGTCGATCCGGTACGCCTTCCTGTCGGTGGTCATGTCCTCCGGCCTCTGCCAGCAGTAGTGATCGGTGTTCCCATCTCCCACCTGACCACGCATTTGGACCGTAGATAAACCGATCAGAAAAAACGCTATAAACCAAAAACATGGCTTCGCTTATGTCTCTAGTTGCGAAAAGGAGAAAGGTAATCCCATTGAAAGCGACATTAGACTGAATTTAAAACCCCAGCTTTGCAAGTATATTTCATGATTCCTTCACAATAAGTTGAACCCCGTTGACTCTCTAATTAACATTTTTTTGCTGTCCGACGAATGAAACTGAAAAACAGATGGGACTGAATTAATGAGGGTGCTATATACCTCTCCATAGAGGACGTGTGGTTCAGGGTGAGCCTTGATGAAGTAGTCAGTGCCCCACTTGACTGCATCTATGGCGTGGCTCAGCTCACCGCCGGCGGCCATTTGCTTGCCATACTCCAGTATGCTCCAAGACATCATCGTCACGGTGAATGCCATGGGGAGCCCGAACTTCACATTGTCCCCCGCATCGTAGTACCCTCCCACCAGATCCACCTGAAACCATTTAAATCCCAATTTGAGGAGCAAGACCAATTTTTTAGGAGACTATGAGATGTTGGAAATTCATTATGTTTAGTATAATGGGTATCCGAGATTTGTTCAAACAGACGGGTAGGCTTGCGGAAAGAATTGATTTTTCTGACCTGCCCAAATTGGCATGAGCAATAGGGAATTGAAAAAACAGAGTGTATTCGGTACAGTCTCGCGCTGCGTGAGAGCGACTAACTTACCCCGCTAGCTTTTCCATCACTCAAGCCGGAATTGGCTCTCCATGTGACTCTCTGCGTGCTGGGAAGGTAACCAGATCTCTGAGCCTCAAAGAAGAGGATGCTCTTGGACAGAGCTTGGCCATAGTCATGCCCGCCAAGAGCCAGAGGACTCCAGAGGAGCACGAGAAACAGAGGACACAGAGCAAGTGTCGACTTCTCCATACCAGGAAAAAAAACAGAGCAAATGTGAATGTGCTGCGCCACGACCGAAGCACTTTTATGCGTATCAGCGGAGAATGAGATTCTCTCCCAAGCTTCTAAAACACAAAAGAGAATCAATCCCACTTTGCCCCCCTCCTGAGAAAAAACCGGTAATGCGGCTACAGTTCGTCAGCTAAAAACTTCTGACTAACCAGCACACCGTAGAAACAAGATAAGCAGAGACTCTACTACAGCTCAAGACAGAGTGTGAGAGCTAGAGAGAGAAAGGGAGGCAGAGGAAGAGGAGGGGTTGGGACGAAATGGAGGGGCGCTCGAGCGTCTTTATAATCGACAAGGCCGAGAAGAAACTGGCAGGCCTCAATAAATGCGAGCAGCAAAAAAAAAAAATCATTTGCTCTTATTATTTATTATTGCTTAATTACCGAATTTTGTCCATTTACCTCTCAGAGCGGTGGCGAGAGGAAGAAGAGGAAGAAGAGGAAGAAGAGAAGCAGCCATGTGAGGGGGTCCCCCCTTGGAGATGGGCTTTTTTACAGCGAGGGTCGGTGCGGATTTTAATGCACACATCAGAAAAAGAGAGAAGAGACCGCTCGCTCAACCCCCCGTTCATGGCGAAGAGAGGGTGCGGATTCATTTACTGCTGTGCTCGAACTGGTAAAATTTCATCCGTTTAAACATAGATTTGGAGTCGATTTTGACTTTCACGTGGAGGAAAAAGTCCAAGAATGACAGTAAAATGGATAAAAAAAAGAAAAAAATGTATATAAGTTCGGTGTTCGACCAAACAAAAAACATTGGTTCGGCGAAAGAGAGACGGTCGAAGTCCACGGTTCGTGTCCTTGGTTTTGGTTAGGGCCGTCGATCGAGGAGCGACGGAGCAGATCTTCGTGTCCGGAGTTTGAATGGAAGTTTGACCGTTGAGGAGCGCGGATCGCGACGTTCTGGTTCGGTTCGTTGGCGTCGCGTTTGCATGGGGAAGTTGCGAGGCTGCCGAGTCAATGCGATCGCCCCAAAACGTGAAAAGGAAGGGTTCGGTGCGGGCATGGGCCTCACCCAAATCTTCCGTGCGATATCGGCATGTCCTTCCTGCGAAGAAAATGGGGTAAATGGTTTTGTGGGACTACTGAATAAAGTCGTCTCTGCCCGTCCTTAAAGGGAAAACAAGTTAAAGTCGTGCGTGTCGGTGAGGTTTTCGCGCGTGAAAATGCCTTCCCGAACGATGGAATTTTATATATAAATTATACTTCCATTTAATAAAGTAAAATGTCTGTTATATTATATTATATTGACATGTTCTATTAATAGCACTAATAGTAATTTTAATTTAAAACTTTTGTTGAGTATTAATTATGTGTTGTTTGTTTTGTTTTCAAGTGTTTAGAAGTTCAAGTGAATTAACAAGATGTGAAGTTATATATTCATGGTTTATATTAAGTATTTTGAACTTTTTATGGTTTAATTGTATTTTACTAATGAATTTCACTTTCACTTTGCTTTTCAATTTGTGTCAAATGGTAGAAGTTTTTAAAAGTAGAGTAATGCGATTCTTTACGGTGATTTCTTAGTCAAGTGGTGTGAAGCTCATTTTTTAGTTGAATGGACTCTACATGATCAAATGCTAGTCAAGTGGTGTGAAATTCATTTTTTGGTTGAGTGGACTCTACATAATCAAATGCGAAAACGCTTTTGCATATGATGTTATGAATATTAAAGATAAATGATTACAAGAACTTTCCATATTGTCCCATATCTCAATGGCGGTTAGCATGTATGCAATTTCTATTATCGTGTCATCTTAAATTTGCTAATTATGTATTGGTATTTATAGTTTAGTTACATAATACCGCATTGTCGATTGATGCGTAATTTGAATTTGTGGGTTTGCATTTTTAGGGAGTATAAAAATTAAGACGGAAAAAATTATCGATCGGTTAGGGTTGACCAGGAACCGGACCAGCCATTGGGTTGGTCCGGTCTTGATTCCACATTTCAATAGGGTCGGTCTCGGTCAAAAATTGAGGGCCGACATTGTATGAGTTAGTCGTAGGGTTGAAAGGTAGTGGGACCAACCCGGACCATGCTCACCCCTAATGGGCCTCACCCAAATCTTCCGTGCGATATCGGCATGTCCTTCCTGCGCAAGAAAATGGGGTAAATGGTTTTGTGGGACTACTGACTAAAGTCGTCTCTGCCCGTCCTTAAGGGAAAACAAGTTAAAAGTCGTGCGTGTCGGTGAGGTTACTCGCGCGTGAAAATGCCTTCCCGAACGATGGAATTTTAAAAATATTAAATTATACTTCCATTTAATAATTTCAACTCTTAGTATATTTGACTGTGAACCCACGAAATTTTAACATCGGCCCAGTGTAAAATTCACCTGAAAAAGGACAGCCCGTGCGCATATTCTTACTCGCCTATCATTTTGTACGTAGAAATCACGGAGCCAAATGTGTCAACACGAGCAAGCGGTGTTTTCAAATTTAAACCGTTTTCAGCATGCTCGATTGTGAATTCATAGGATTAGTTGACCCGATCCTTAAAATTATAGCGTCCGGACCATCGAACAGGGACTAACGGTGTAATTTGTGGAATGACAGTCCATCGGGCGTATTTACTCCACATGAAATTCTGAGATTTTATTATATGGGGCCGAACGCTGCTCGTATTTTCCATGCAACTCTCTCTCTCTCTCCTTCATGTTTAGATCGTGGGGGGCAGATGGGGGTTAAATGCGGTTGAGCAATCTACATCGCCGCCCATGGGCGGGCCAAGGGAGAAATATTTAACCCGAGAAGAACGTTTAAAAAATGGTGTTTGGGGGTGCTCATGGGGTCTTATCAGATGTACTTTGCCGATTTTAAAATTCACTGGTCGAAGTAAGTGATTTTGTTACAACGTGTGTTTCTTCCATTTTCAAAGTGTGGAGAGAATTATTATTTTCATTTTCTAATTGACTTAACTGGTATCCTGAAGCTAAATACCCTCACAAAAAAGAAAGAAATCACATGTCACCTTAGTCAATCACGTCATACAATTGATTGACGCGACACTATCCATCTAGACGAATGCCTTCGTTCAGCAAAATTTTAAAATATTGGCAAAACTGAGGATACTTTGATGGACATTTGATTGGTTGAGTGTGATGCATGTCCCCACGTTAGCATATCACATGGGATAAGCGATTTAATTTGTAGGTGTAGATTCAAGTAGAACATGCATTTACGAGCCCGTCTCGATCTAATGCTCTCAGTTTCACAAGTGTACCATGCAATTAATGACATGCCCAAAAGTTCCCCCTAGGGCACTAAAGATACTAAGGTCCCAGTTTGATACAATTGTCTAGGATGAGATCTCATTCAATGGACTGTCCAACCATTTGGTGGGATCTCTTCATGGTAAAGCTATAAAAAGTTGCTATGTTAGCTTTATAACTAGTGAATGATCTCTGCTTCAAACCTACCATGATTGTAAGCGGAAAGTCAAAACAGTAGACTTCCATTTAGCCAAAAATAAGGAAAGCTTTGAGAAATTATTGTGTGAACTCATGTTACCATATCGAATTGATAGATAACTTCATGCACACTCGTGTCACAATTCACCATTTTGATCAGGTAAAAATTTCAAATAAATGCAAGAATTACTCTCATTTTCTCAAATAAAAATCTAAAGTGATTATGGTTATTTCAAATAAAAATCTAATATTACCGGCTAGTAAAATATTTTGGCCAATTTGGGGTAATTTGGTCCAAACACATTTTAAATTTTAATTTTAATCAAATTAGATTTTTTTTTAAAAGATAATTTTTTTTTTAAAAAAAAAAGCAAAAATGCAAGCAGGGAGCCCTCCGCTCCCGCTCGTTTCTTTTTCGTTTTTTAATTTTAGTTTTTTTAGTTTTACAGAAAACAAAGGAAAAAATAAAATAAAAAATAGTAAAATTTAAAAGATGAAATTACCCTCATCAGACAGTGAGTTCATACTATTATTTGAGATTGATATGACTATTTCGAATTCTTATTCGAAATAAAGTTTATCTCGAGTCATTATTTTAGAAAATAAATATATTTTAAGTACCTTATTTAGAATTTTCTCTTTTAATTATACATTTTGAGAAATTCACTACTGGGTAAATTTATAGCTTGAATAATAGTCTGGTGCCTGGAAAGAAAGATTCATGACGTGCAAATCTAAAAATATGATAATGCTACTATGATGAGAAAGAGAGAGGGAGAGAAATTGGTGTGTTTTTTCCTCTTCCAATGGAGCCAAGGCGACACTAACATGTTACGTAGAACGATCTCGCCAGATTGACCTGTACGCATTCCCAGGAATCGAAACCCGACAGCCCGACAAACAGCACACCATCGCTCAGCAATATCTCTTTTTTTTCCTTTCTCGAAAAGGAAATTCGATTTTTTAAATTTCTAAAAAAGGGCCCCCCGAGTCCACCGACAGCAGCCGGTAAAAAACCTATTTGTTTACCGGACAGTCCTGATCCGCACCGTCGGATGGCATTCCCCGTGATTTCGACCCAGAACCGTGGGCACTTTCGTCGTGGTATTCTCCCTTTAATACAGAGAGAGAAAAGACAAAAAAAGAGGCGGTCAAAAAATTCAAAAAAAATACAGATGTGGGCCCCCGCGTTCGGACCGCTTTTTAATGTGTTCCAACCGCAATCAACGGTCTCCGCCGAAAAAGACGTTGGAAATCTCAGTTTACTACTTCCTCTTTTCTTTCTCTTGTTTTGTTTTATTTTACGCTTTTCTCTTTTGCTTTTACGAAAGCAAGTGGGAATTAAATACTGACCGGAGACCAAAAAGAGAGAGAGATAAAATTAGTGGGGAAAAGGGAGGCGGGAAAGAAGGAAGATAATAGCCCGGGACAGACACCCCGCGCGCGCGTGCGTGCGTGCGGCCGTGGCGACAGAGTCAAAGTGGAAGCACCGCTCCGCGATGACCGGTCGGCGCCGGTTTTGTCACGGCCACGGCGGGCAGCTCAGGCAGGGCTGTGCCCGCCGGCTGTCAGCGGTAGTTGTGGGGTGAGCGTCTCCCCCGCATTAGCATCTCTCGTGAATGATAATAATAGTTAAGTAAACCCTCTTGACATGGAATAGAGCACGTTGTAACAACAGGACTAGGCTCTAATACGAATGAATTTAGATGTAGATGATCCGTTTAGTTCGTGTTTTTTAGTGGGTTTCTGCCAAAGTTTTTGTAGATGGATTCAACCTCTTGATATGATGCGATTTCATGTAAAAGTATAACATTTCCACGTGAATATAACATGGTCAAATTAAGATAAGTACTCTTTTATGAGATCGAATTATGCCATTTAATAGAAATTTTAGGTGTTATAGCTGAACCATACGTTAAATCGGAGATGATTTGGAGACTACTTAGTATAATTTTCCCTCTAGTAGGTTCGATTATGATGAGAGGGCATCGTGGTAACTTAAAAAGAGGTATCCCTAGACATACAAACTATAATACTTCACGGCATGATTACAATCAATTGGTGCCCTTATACGTTGCTTAGTTTATAAGTCTTGTCTCCAACAGGTCCCTACTTCGAGTACTTTTAGGAAACTTTAGTCCGCATGGTGGAACGGTGAATGTCAGTACAAATTGTACCTAATGAGTGCATCGGCAAAAAGTGTAGGAACCGAGAAACACGAGAACTGAAAGTGTTATGCTATTTGTTAAGGTCATTCCCTAATAACACGAAAATGCCAGTGGACATGCACTTTGGAGACCCTCCTTTGGGCATTGTCAAGTGGGAAAGTGGAATCCTGTCGGTGTTCATGTCTAGTGCAAGTCGATCTCCTTGCTAAGGACCCTATCAACATTCCCTACATCAACATGACCTTTCATTCGTCAATGCGTTGCAGATAGAAAGGAAGTTAGGCTCGAATTTGATTCGATCTTTGAAGAGAACCCTCGAGCCAAATCATCGGCGTTCATCGGCAAAACCCTTTTTTTATACCTTCTGCTCCGAGTTTTCTAGGGTTTTGCCATCGCATGCGCTTGTGCAAAAGTAATTTTTTTAATCTGAACTTTCTTGCACGAAACGGAGTTTAGGCCGCAAATGAACAAAGGCATGTGGGCAATCTGAAACGACGACCCTCGCGCTGGGGCGTGCCTAACCCGTTCTCGGGGACACGGAAATTTCGTCCCGAATTCCTAATAATCAAGTCAATCTAGGGACGTTGACTCGCAGCTCAATTTCAAATCGAAGCCAAACCCTAGTTTCTTTCAGATTCCGTTTCTTCTACTAATTATTAATTTTCTCCCCCCCACGTTATGGACCGGGATCTAATTTGTTCGGCATTTCATCTTGCGGCCGACGTCACTTTTTGATTAATCGGAATTTGATTTCCCCTCGTGGTCACTTGCCAAATTGCGGAATTGTTTCGGGGTGCGATCTTAACAGATGCTTCTCGGCAAGGACGGCCTGACAAGGGACAGCTCTAATAGCCCCTGAAACTACAAATTACGTGACATTAAAATCTGCTGACAGGAGACAGCCTCAGGTACTGATTTCCTGTCCACGCGAAGCTCCTTAGAAATTGCTAAGCCACGGGGATCGAATAGAATTATATATAACATAGTCAATAGATATTCAGATTTAGGTGTAGGGTGAGATCGTACCGACGAAGTGATTTGAACCCTTTATTTAGGGTACGCATATGTTTATATCGGAATTCATGCAAGTGAAATGATGCCGAGTCAAGATTTCGAGCCTTCTAAAGAAAAATAGAAAGGACTCATCATTGATTCCGTACAAAAGTGATAGTTGAATCAAGGCTTCTCTCGATCAAGGTTGAATTACCATTGCTATATCACCTCCTTAAACCTCATCATTGCCGAGATTGATGTTGCCCTGATAGACAGTTTCGGTGGAGGAAACCAGCTGTTGACTTGGCACAATTAGGCTGGATCTGACTAATTAGAGCAACTACGTAATTTCGAAGGGCAAACGAAAGCTATATTAAAAAACTGGGAAGATTTCATCCCACCTCATCACGTGTCAGCCCATAATCTGCTGCTAAAATTCGATTCAGTCCCGCAATTTCCTTGCATTTCTGCTTCAATTAGAAATCTGTCAGTCCTTCCCCCCCAACCTATCTTGAATAAAAACCAAAGAAAAGTGGGGGAGAAGATGAGACATGTGGGTCAAACGTTGACTAAGGCAGTCGGAAAGCCATTAGTTGAAGATGGTCACTAAAATTCAAAAGGGGAAAAGAAAAATTGCTGAGTTTTTCTGACATTCGACGCTCGAATATGAATGCGACATTTCGAGTCCATGCGTTTCGCTCGCTTTCCATGCGCTGGCCGCTGAGCGCAAATCAGGGCAATAGAGAAAGAAAAAGAAAGGCGCAAATCACGGAAGATTTCACTTTCCTTTCTTAATTTGTTTTTGCCTTTCCCCCCTTTTTTTTTTTTTGGTTTTCCTTCTTTCGTGTCTTGATTTTCGGAAAGCAAATAATAAGACGAATGGGAAACGCATCTTGAATTCAAAATTCGACACTTGGCACTATAAAAAAACAGCGTTTGCCACTTGTCATCCAATCACTTTTTTCATGAATTTGTCTCCATTCTCAAATGATGCGAATGAAAGCGGAACCAACGGAGAACATTCAATCGTCGTGCTGTAGGAGTGTCAAAAGGTGCCGCCCAAACTGAATCTACATAATCTAGATCCATTAAAATGGGATCTATCCTGGATATATTTCTTTAACACATATTTGGTGGACTGAGTTGTTCTAAAAGTTGATTATATTCAGAAAATAAGATGTAAAGCTTAAAAAAATATGTGTATAAAATGTATAAAATATTTTTAGATTATCACTATCATTTTTTTTATTTACACCTCACCAATAATATTTTTAGTAATATGAATTGGGTACATGTCAAGTTAGGTCTATGTTAATAGATCCGTATTGCATGGAAATTGGACAATGTGAGACAAACAATGACCTGACCCGATACATCTATTTGACAATGGATTAACTTGAATTTAAAAATTTGGAAACTATCGTAAAAATAATTTCAAAATAAAAAGTAAAAAAAACCCAGCCCAAATTGTCGCGGAAAAAGACCAATGATAAGATCTGATTTGGGCGGCTCTTTTTGACATTCCTAACCTAAGTAAGTCAACATGGTCATAAATGGTTTTATCCTCCCGCTTTTTAAGGCAATTCGGAAAAGGGCTTCGTCATTTTCCACGGCGGCTGCTTGCAAAAATCCAAGATGTAGAGCTTCGTCCATTCACTGGCAGATAAAAAGAAAAGGGGGAAGGGGTCGGATTTTTCCAAATTCTGATCATTGCAATTCTGGCAACCACGCATGGTTTCCATAAGAATCCGACAATTAAAAAAGACCTTTTGCTTTATAAACGAACGCCATCGTGGGGGTCGGATTTTTTAAGAAATTAAACTATCTAATCAAGGGTCTTGATTAAATTAAATAGTTCGCTTTAATAATATTCATAGGAGATCATTAGCATGTGTGAATGAAATGCTAGAGACAAAATTTCAGGAATGCAAGCCATTATGATTAACCCCTTTTAGATCTTCTTGAATTCAATTCACATCGCAATCAAATCATAGCAAAACCGTTAGAATTGACTTCACTGATAGAGTTGTCGAGTGAGATAGAAAATTAGTTGTTGAATTCAAATTAGTAGTGCACAAGTGGATAACCAGACGCGCAATGATTTTAGTTTTCCATTCCCCTGATTGATGAACTCGTTCTATCGGCTTGACTCGTGCTACCCCCATCTCCTTTTATTGTTGTCACCAATCTCACAAATTGGGTGAAGTAGCACTAAGAGCAAAAAAGGGAACAGGGATGAAAGACAGAGAGAAATTGGATGGAATGGGGATGTCCATTTCCAGTTGTTAGTTGTGCTGAGACAAGATGTTGAAATGGAAAAGGGATTACTATGAAATGTCGGATACGTTGGCTAAAAACATAAGATTTGGAATGTCATTATCAAAGGCACCATGCTCACAAGCATTGATTGAAACAAAGTTCTGGCTTAATGGGAATGGACTGGAAATTTGAACTAAAGTTTAGGCGAGATTTACAAATTTTTATGTGAAAATACTTAGTCAAAATATTTTGAATAAAACAAAAAATATAGTGAAGACCTAGTGGTTGTGGACATCCATACATCTCTCGGTCGAAAGAATAGATTTTCAAGTGCATATGACAATTCCATCCCACTTTATTTATTTTTTTATTAATATCATTTTGAAAAGAAAATGTAATTAATAGCACTTGGCAAATGATTATTACTTAGATGAATTGATTGTCGGGCTTTGGAAGCATTTAAATATATTCCTCCATAATGGTTATTTGTGAAAATATATCGTCACAAGGGCATTAGAGGCTCAAAATGTAAATGTGCAAACTTAAGCAACATCCAGGAAGAAGCCCAACCAAACTACATTTCGTACGTGAAATTTAATACTATGTTAGGCTTCGTTGACAACCAGGCGTGAAAATTGATCCCGCCTGATGATCACCTTTACTTTAAATATATTTGATTAAATATTTTGGTGGTAAATAATAGCCAATCGTTGTTGAAATCAATGGACATCCACCGTGCAAAGGATAATAAATTTCATTTTCGGAAAAATATCTTGGAGATGTGACGTCGAACTCAAATGCCCTAATGAATGAAACATTCACCCTACCTAATACCCATCCCATAGGCTCTGGCAAGGCTAAAAAGTTTGTACTTCTCTAAAGGCTGATTTACTTTTTTATTGTTTTTTTCAAAAGGACCAAAATTAAATATTATTTTTTTCAATCTTTTTGTGGGACGAGTTGGTGGATTTACCAAAAAGGGGTAGGGCCTTACAAACACCATCGGCAGTTGGTGCGGACGTTACGCAGGAAGATTTCGGTGTCGGCTTTTCGACGCTCTTCTCTTGTCCCGTTTCAGGACATTTTTTTTTTTTTTAAACTACCACATAATCTTTTGCAAGAAGATCGTATCGAGCCCCATCACCCCTTTTTTTTTCCTTTTTTTCTTTTAAATTTTTAACGCTCGGAAAATTCCCCACCGCACGATAATAAGGACACGAACGAGAAGATGATGTGGGGGCTCTAGGAAGTGGAGCGAACTTTTTTTTTTTTTTTTTTTTTGGGTGGTGTTTATTTTCATTTTTATAAGTGGGTGGAGTTAAGTTTTTTCCTTTAATGGTCAGGGCACGAAATCGGATGGCGTCAATGCGTATCTATAGTGGCCTAATAGCCTATTAGTAATAGGGACATGCGAGTCATAAGTTGGGGGTCGACTTTTTTTTGGGTGCTGGTTCAGCGGATTTTGAGCAATTTCCCTTCCCCCATTCGGAGGCGAAGATGAGGGGAGGGAGAGGGAAACGTTTTTCTTTAGTCGCGTACTTGCATTGACTAGCAGTGTCGTATTGATCGGAACATTGTGGTCGAAATGAATTTCCACGAAAGAGAGAGAGAGAGAGAGAGAGTGAAATTTAACTTCTGTACTTGGATGCGATAAAGTGGGGAAAATTAGAGTATGTATAAAACTTGACTTTACATTACACATGAAAGTGCATTTTTAAAACTCCATTTCCACGAGGCATAATGGCAAAGTATGTAAATTGCTTTAACAAATTCCTTTTCAGCCATCGCCTTACTGATTTTGATTTGTCGGAATTGAACTCTTAATCGTTTCATTCCAATCAAATTACTGTACACGAGTTCATGTTACTATGTATTTATATGTAAACAAATGCCCATTTTGTAAGAGGTGTCATCTTTTTAAATCGCACCAGCTTTTCGCATCAAAGAATAACATCCAAATCTCTAGAAAAATCGATAAAAAAAAAATCTCTAAAGGATAAAATCAAATTTTTGTAGGTGTATACCTAGTGAATCATAGGAGAAGTACGCTAGCCTCGTGGAGTAAGGGGAAAATTTCTCCATATTACTGTAATCGTATCTTATTGGCATCGTGTGCTGAATGGTTAGAATTTTTCCTAATTGTGTTTTTTTGGACAACTTAATTTTAAAAAAAAAATTAAAGAACAAGGAAGTGGATTTTGTTTTCTCATCTCTCCTCTCTCTTTTTCCCCAGCCACGATTTTCTTTTTCACGTAATTCCAATTCTCTGCTAGACTTGATGTCGGCTGACAAGGACTGTTCGGGAACGACCCAAGTGAGAACTTTTTTTTTTTTTTTTTTGGTCTGACCCAATTGAGAATTGAGGAGGAGGAGGAACGGTAACGTTACGATTACCGAGAATGTCGTTTACCGCGGATCTCAGCCGTCAATCCCTCCGCGAGTTTACCGATGCCCGGTGGGCCCCGCCCCTCCTCCCCCCTCGCACCGCGCCACGTGCCTCCTCCCTCGGATAGCAATCGACGGTGGATCCGCGCCATGCCCGCGAAATCCGGAGACGCGTGTGCGGGTGTGGGGACACGCCTCCATGTTCGCCGGTGGGCTTGCTCGCACGCTTCCCCTCTCGTTCTCGCGGTCATGTGAGCGCACGTGCGCCCCCCTCTGGGGTGGGGCCCGTCCACGTGATCGCCGTCCCTTGTCGCGGCCCGAAATGCAGGCGCACGTGCTTCGCAGCTAGGTTCGGAGTCGGGACCAATGGGGGGCCGACACGATTTGAGGGCGATGATGCGACTCGTCACATGCGCTTAACTACCTGTTACTTAGCACCAGACCTCGACCTAGCTCTCTTCTGTTTATGGTATTTTATTATTTATTTATTTCTATGGCTGAAAATGGACGATGCTTTTTATTTTTTTTTTTTTTTGTGAAAACGATATAAATAATTTATAATTTTTTGCTTAATATGCAATGCAATCTTTGAATTTTATACAATTTACGATATAGTTGATAAATTTTTAATTTATTTAGTAAGATTCTTGAATTTTTTATATATGTTTAATTTTGTTCATAGATTATGTGAATTTGAGAGTAATGCAGTAGAGAGCTTGCAATAATCAATCCATAAGAAGACAACTCATTGGCCGGCTAGTCAATGCTTGTTTAAGGTTTTAGAGTGACAATTTCAAAAGAAAGAAGAAAGATAACGTGTTCTAAATTATTAATGGAATCGATCAAGGAGGTGACAAGTGTCCATCTTCGTACCTCAAATCTTACAAAAGCCTGGACAATAGGCATGTGAGTACAAATGGACATTTTGAGAAAAGTAAAACATTACGCATTCGGTTAAAAATTAATAATTATTTGTATCATTATCTTTCTTTCTTTAGAATAAATAAATTTCGCTTGATAAAATTTGTTACAATGTCGACTAAGGCAAGCCTCGAAAGTAAATCCTATCTCAAATACTTTATACCTATTTTTCACCTTTATTTTATTGACAAAAATTTATAACCTTTCATTTAAATATTTATTGGTTGGAATGTGCTTTTTTTGTTTTGTTTTTGTGACAAGTAATATTTATAACAAGATAACGACTCCCGACAAAGTATGATTAATCATATCGGTGCATGCGAATCTTTGTCCTAAATTTCATGCAAGACAACCCTCCACGTGTCGTGATCATAGTCAAGGTGATGGAATTAATATTAATTACATCGGCATGGACGGTTGTCACATTTGATTAGGTTCGGATTAGTACCGTAAGAAAAACCATCAAAGAGGCGAAACCGGTCTGTTTAATTACGTTATCCCTGTGTAAAAAAGTACATGCGCCTCGTGTAATCTTTTGCTTTTCTCGATTTCATGTCTAATTGTAGTCACATGGCTATCGTCTATCCAGGCTTTTTCCAAGGATTTGAGGTACGGAGATGGACACTTGTCACCTCCTCAGTCGATTCGATCAATAATTTCAAACGCCTCATCTTTATTTTCCTTCGAAATCGTCACTCTAAAGCCTCAAGCAAGCATCGGCAAGCTGACAGGTGGTCGTCTTCTTTATGGATTGATTATTGCACGCTGCTTGCTGGATTTGCTTCTAATTCAGTGAGAGGTACATTATAGGATATACTAGAACCCACGCTCCTTGACCTCCTGGTGACAAGTGTCCTAACGAGTTATCGTTCTCTTTGACCATGCTTTGGAATTTTAACGAGAAATCATATGAAAGTCGAGCTCGATCAAAAAGAGGGTTCGGTCGGGTGATCTTGTGCCGACCCGGCCCGAGAAAAGGCCCGATTATTCGGGCTTACATGGTCTGCGTGGCTCAGGCGAGCCTGATAAGGGGACTGCTTAATTGGGCACTAATGGGCCTAATTGTTTGAGCCCGTCCACAGGGTCGATGGGCCTATGCTTATCAAGTTATCATGCAAACGAAATTTAGAAACATGATTGACACTGCGATACCACGTTAGCATGTGACATAATATTGCCGATGATTATGACATTGAGGGCCTCTCGGATAGTTTCTTGCATCTCCGCCACGATTCGATTGCTCGTGGTGTGTAGACTCGTCCCTGTATTACGAATTGGTGCGGTACTTCCTGTTGTGTACGAAAATAATTTCCAGAAAAAAATTTTTCGTTTGGAAAATGTGAAAACGTTTTTTATGAAAGGAAAAAACTAAATTAAGGAAAATATTTTCCTTTTGAAAAGTGTTGATCTCTCATATATTACCTCTACAAATCCTCACTTCCTCCTACCCCTTCTTTTTCTTCTTTTCTTTTTTTGTTCAAATTATTTTTTAAATTTTCTTTTTCTTTTTTAATTTGAATTTTTTTTAATTTCCTTTTTTCTTTTTTCTTTTTTTTGAAACTTATCATTTTCTTTACTCTGCACTCTTGCTTATTATTTTCTTTATATATTCTACTATGTAGTTGTAGCAAAGAGTTCTACGTACTTTACTTCTTTAACACAAAAGACGGAGGGGAGAACGGGCCACTCAACTGGAGGATTCTCATGAGGGCTGTACATGCTTTTCTTCTTTTCTCTTTTGCTTCTTTTTAAAATCCATACGAATATTTTTTAGAGTAGATGAGTGTTTAGCGATAATAAGGGAACAAATATATGAAGTAAGTTTGCCTGGATTTAAATGCAAGTTCATATTTGATGGATTTAATGGTTGGTAAGTGATGAAGTCTTAAAAAATATTTTCCTTATCGAACAGTAAAAAATATTTTTAAAACATTTTCGAGTTTTAGCCGTCTATTTAGAAAATATTGTCATTTTCCTGGAAAATGACTTATGGAAAAATATTTTTCGAAAATGGCCCATTTTCCGAGAAATGAATGACCCTTAAAAGAAAATGACCTAGTCCGTGCCAATTGATAAGTCATGTTGGCCCATGAAAATCTTAACTTTTATGTGGACACAGAATTTTGTCAATTTTTGGTTGGGCCGTTGTGTTCGTTCATGGACAAGCCCATTAGTGTAAAGCAAATGTTTCCACGGGCCCAAATTGGCGGGCCTCTCAAAGCAATTAGGGTTAGTAAGAGAAGAATGCCAAATCCCATTAACGTTGCTCATAAGAGGGAAAATATATTTTTCTTCTCCTTTTGTCTTTTCGGATTTTGCTTAGCGCGTACACAATGAGAAGTTCGTAATCACCACTATTTCGTCTAATGTATATGAGCCCGGAGCATATCGACCGTCAAACTATGTCGAGCCCATGAGGGCTCATATGATTCTACAGTTGAGATCAATTGATAATTGCATGGTAAAATTACGCGTGATTTGGTATTTACATTTACTTTATGTCTTATTGAAATGCTGGACCCTACCGATGTTAAGCAAAATATTACTGGTAGCCCTCTTCACAAAGTCAACGTCATTTTTCACGAACTCTTCACTTGGCAAAAAGGTCATGTCATAATTAAGATCTTTAACCAACCGGATCTTTAATCAATCTTGGATTCTCACACCACACCTCACCTTCATTAATAAGGGTAAGTTTTTCATCCAACACTCTCTATTCTCGATCAGGTTCGTTCAGAAACAGCACATGAAATATGAACTGAGCAAAAGAACATCTAGAAAAGAGTCAATTTAACAGCATTGAACGTCAAGATATGGAGAAACCTGTCTACCAAACTTGGTGAAATAGTCGAGTCAAGCAAGGTCGAGATTAATCGGTTTTAGAAGCACAACGTGGCTCAGCCTCATTTAGGTTCACTTTACTCGACCGACATCAATGTGTTTGAGCTCGACTTGCTTGACTAATGTACACAAACTTCTCATAAGTCAATCTCAAACTTGAAACCTAAGCAAGATTTGCTCTATTGTGCAAAGTGCAATAAAGAGGGGAAAATTAGGTGCATATCTCGCAATTATTCGGAACATTCTCTTCCCATGAAAACATGCCCAATTGACCTATGAGTGCACACTTTCATCCACATACTTAATCCAAGTGCATTAACATTCCACATCTATCTACAAGCGAGTGCAAAAAGAGTGCGCGAACATGAGACTTCTACTGATATTATCGACACTTCACTAATTTTTTCTGAGGCAATAATTCCATCTCACCTTGAATCCACGGCTAATTCCTCTAAAAGCTTGAATCGGCATCATACCTTTATTCTAAAATTGCTTCATTTACGCACCACCTACCTAAACCTCCCTCCATAAAGTGAAGGGCACATCCATGGACGATAATCCATCTCGCATGGAGCCTGCGGTGCACGCCGGCCACGCAGCTGGCGTCAAAGTCAACTTACCCTCGATCCAGGGATCTTGCTCTTTCTTCATCATCCTAACCATAATGAGAGCCAACTCCGAACCGCCATTATTGCCGGGACAAGCCTCTCGACGTCCACCTCACCCGTCATCGAAATGTCTCTTCGCTTTCCATCGATGGAGAAAAACCCCTCCAAAAAAGAAGGAACAGGGAGAGCTTCTGGAAGGCGACGGAATGTGTTTTGATGGCGGAATCGTCAAACCGACCGGGGTCCAGCGAGCGATGAATTCCTCAAGAGGATGCGATAAAAGGACTCGAGATAAGTACGACTTCGGACCGATTCTTGCCCACGGAGGGACACAGCTCATGAGAGTGGGAAGAAAAGGAGAGAGACTTGACATGACCTAGGGTCAAGCTCGATTTTGTTGACTAAAAGCTTTCCTCTGATCCATCATCCGCCAAGGATTGATGATCACGAAGCACTGGTTTGAATGATGAGTCCTAACCAAGAAGCTCCATCATTTCGGTCTCGATCCATGCCGATGTATATGGTCATCTGGTTTAGGTGGGTTAAGGATTCGAACTTTGTACCGAAACCTTGAGTATAGTATCTAAACTTATCCCAATATTATTGGGTCTGAATTCGGTCACTTCGCTACAAAGTTCATCGGAAAATGCATATGTCGAGAAAAATCATTCACGCAAAGGTTTATCGCTGCCTTCGCTTTCTTCTTCCCCATTTTTACTTGCCAACATCGCCTTTAGTCTAGTCAGGTATAGTAAACACAATCATGCCGGCATCGCGTTTGATACATATACCTTGTGGTTTGATCCTCAATGGAGAATCACTTCATTGACTCGACCATGTCTAATGAGGTCCAGCAAATCATTGTTATTGGATGCTACGAAGCTAATACGATCAGTGGTTGAAATTCATCCATGCCAACATAAAATTGGTCGCTATGGCGTGGTCATTTGCATTTTTCAACGTGACCTCAAACTTTTCAATTGGCATGAGATACTAAGACCCACACACATCACGATCAATAAAAGCCTTACCGAACATCTTTTGTTTTATTTATTTTTTCCCCTTTCTCACTGTGGGGAAAAGCTATAGATACTTGCATATAACCTTGTCATTTAGGAAGAACTCCGTCGGTGTCGGATATGGCTCGCAAGACAAAAGGACCATGAGGATGGACTTTCTCATCCCTACCGTTTTTGCCTTCTTGCAAATTGACAAAGGTCCTAATTTTCAGACCATGTGCAGCCCATGTCGCATGAAGACACTATAGTTCTCTAAGGCACGTTCCAAGTGTACCGCCAATAAAGAGCAATGCCGAAATCTCCGGTAATTTACATTATGTATAAAGCTATAGAAAGCGACTGATTATTCGATAGAATCAAACCCATTTATTCTTTTCTTCTACACTACATGATTAGATTGTAGTTCGAATCAATAGGATCCTATTTTCATTTCGTATTCCTTTTTTTTGGTCAATTTTTTCGCAAAGTTCCAAATGCTAACGATGTTGATTCATGTTAGTCGCTCGACAATGAGCCTCATATACTTTTTATATGTCGCGAAATCTCCTTTCACATAATAATTTAAGTTTTAGCGTTCAGCTCTCTAAATAATGAATGAAAAGTTGTGTGATGACATGATAAATATTTTTGAAAAAGCAAAAAAGGGTTGGATGGAGGACGTTAATTTCACATGTGAAAAAGCAGAGGATGCCACTCGGAGCCTGTGAATCCTGACGGCCCGGTTGACCCAAGCCCTTTTGGCAGGACTCCATACATCACGTTGGCGTCACCCTTACATCACATGTCCTTTTTTCTTTGTGAAAATATCACAAATGATCCTTAAACTTTCATATAATGTTCAATCTCATCCCTAAGCTTTCGATTTGCTCAATTTGGTCCATGAACTATTAATAAATATTCCATCTAATCCTTCTGTTTGTTCAAACCGTATTAATTGATGACATGGAACTAAGTTGGATTACTAGAATTATTATTCAATATATATTTTTAAAAAGGAAAACATTAGGGGTCAATTTGACATGTTCTAAAGGTCAGTGGTTATGTATCTCTTTTTTGGACAGTAACTACAATTTGACCTGTTTTAAAGGTAATTTCCATGTGGATATTCCACATGTCCTTTTTTATTTTATATTTAAGAGACTAAAAGCCACGTGAAATTTGCATTTGCCATTATCTGTCTGGGGATTAGGGTTACAAAAAAAAAAAAGAAGAAGCCACGTGAGCCAATTCCGTTAATTTTAACTAATAAAAGGATGAAATTGGACCATCACCCGCGGTGGCCGCGCGGTTAAGAGCTTGGTACCATTTTCGCAAGAGGGGAAAAGTTCGAAACTTCGTGGACGCAGTGTGTCATGCACAACGCACGTCTTAACTGCGAAAGGGACTAGTGGTGGGAGGCCCTGAGCTCCAGGGTTTACTCTTCGCCGCGAAGCGGCAGTGCGGAGGTTCCCTGGGTACCAAAAAAAAAAAAAAAGGATGAAATTGGTCAATTTTCAAATAATCAAGGACTAGATCGGACATTTATCGATAATTCAAAAATCAAATTGAACAAATTAAAAATCTAGGAACGAGATTGCATATTAAGTGAAAGTTTAGAGTTTATGACATTTTTTTTTTCAGTCGACGAAAGAGGAAAAATGGACCGAGTGATGGGGAAAAAGGCAAATTTTGCGGCACCCCATTGCATCTACAATGCTGCAATGGCGCTGACTTCAAGAAATGATGCACTTTTAGGATTAGAAAATGCTTGACTTTTTTCTTTTTTAAACTTATTCTAACTTTTAATTTTATCCTATCTCTTGACATGCGAGTTGAATACCATATGAGGTGATGAATCGACTTCCTCATCCCCTTTACACGTAAAAAGGATGACCATTAAGGAAATCCTCAGTAATTTGAAAAATGCTCGATTGAAAAAGCTAAAAGCTTCACCATTGAATTAGAGTTCAATTTCAAACTTGACCAACTTTGTTTCTTGGTAAGTACGCGTGGAACTCGAGCTGTCCAATTTGATACCAAAACCTGTCGGTACCACGAGTGCAATTAAGTCAAGTTACTCCTAAGCGGTTTGCACTCGACTTGAGATTTGCTTGCCCGATATGGAGTCACGCTCGAGTCCGAAATGCTCTAGCGTCTTGTCGAGTAGAGCTCGAGCTCTTAAGATCCCGATAAATTCACGCAAGCTACAATTGACTCGGAAATCATTATAATATATATAGCATTTTTGAGCTAATCAAGATTGAGGTTGAGTTATAAATTAATTACAATCGGGCCGAGTTTGACTTAAATTAAAACTCGATCGAGCTCGAGTCGTATTTCACGTGCCGGGTACGAAAGCTGAGTAGAGAACGGGGATACGCGATCGTTGGGCCTCGACACGAGAGGGAGAGGATCCACCTTTTTGCCGGAGTCACGAGATTTTGGCAGGTCCAAAATATCGTGGTCCGAGAGAAAGGGTGGGGGGGTGATAAAGCGACACGTGGTGAGGGAAGAGCGGAGGGCGGCGAGAACGGACGGTGTCGGCATCAGCGATGAGGAGAGGGGGTGGGGACCACACGGGGGACAGCCGGCGACCCACGAGGTTGTCCGATAACTGCCAAAACTCTACTTTTTTCTCTCCTTGCGGGGCTAGGAGGTTCCGTGATTGCACGGCAGGGCCCATCTGCTCCCGCCATCTTCCAAAGCTTTTCCCATTGCCAATATTATCCAAAGGGGGAAAAAAAATAAAATTCTTCGATAAATTGTTCTTCCAAAAAATAATACAATGTGTGACTGTGATCCACCCCGTGCGTGCTGATCCCGACCGAAGAATTCAGATGCATTCGAATGTACATGCTTCGATATGTCACGTCATGTCGTATTCCATCTTTCAATTAAATCGATGCGATTTTCTTTCTTCCGCAAATTTGGCATATATGGTGCTTTTGTAAAAGTTGCCAAAGAAGCATGAAAGGGTGAGAGCCAAACACGTTAATGGTAGACTTTAACAGATTAGAATTCTCTCGATCGACTTGGTCGATCAAGATCTGCCTCTTTTAGATTAGTAGGAGTTTAATTCTTTCCTTTTTCAAGTAATATTAGTCATTCTCCCAAGCAGCTAACTTCCTTTTACTAAACATGACATGTTCTTCTTTCTCAATAAAACCCTAAACCTACCGAGAAATGCTTCTCTAGACATCTTCACTGACTAACTCACGTTTAATCATCCACGTTCGAGGGAAAGCTAACGTAGATAACAAGTCTGCCCATTTTTATTCATCTCTCCATCGGTGTCGAGACTAGCCATGACAACAAGTTTCGAGCAAAACCTTTATAACTAGGAACGATATTTTCCTTACAAGCAAAAGACATATTCCTATCCTAACTCTCTTTAACACTTTTAACACTTAGGAACGATACCATTAGATGTAATGAGCATGCTCGACAAGGATGAAGAGAGACCCATGCAAAAGCTGTCTCAACTTCCACGGAGAGAGAAAGGAGTGAGAGAGAGGTGAAGGTGAGCCCGGTGGAGGGCAGATTTGGGATGACATTACAGCGACATGGCAGAAAAGAAAATTGGTGGGGGAGAAAAGAGAGAAAAGCACGAGGTGGGGTTGGGTTTGGAGGGAGGTGAGTGAGATCTGAAATGTGATAACATGAGAGAGTGATGGCACTGCTTTGAGGATTGACTTTGGGACCATGCTGGAGAGTTAGGTTTGCTCACATGCATCCACACATGTCCCTTTTCCTTTCCCCTCCTCCTCCTTCGAACACACATTGATGAAGTCGAAGATGGTGAGTGTCCTTTCACGAGCTTTGTCTTCCAGAAAACAAGAGGATCACCCTCTCGTGGACATCTTTACGTCTTTAATGATGGGAGACCCCACCCACGAAAGATGAGAGATCCGTCATCTTCTCCGAGTCCAAACGGCGGTCGAGAGAGAGAGAGGGAGAGAGAGAAAGACGAAGATATAACGTGTGTGGATCGCGTTTTGGGAGCCACCGGTTACGTCATTATGTTGATCTAGGGTTTCCTCTCTCGATGATCTCGCTCCATGCACCCGGATCGCGGTCCGAGGAAAAGTCAAATTGCATTCAGTTTGTATTTCTTCTTATAGAAAACTATGAAGACGGTGAGGAGAGGGGATCAGTTGATTACCTTTCTAAGCTTTTTCCTGAAGATCCAATTTTTGTTCATGACGTTTGATTCGAGTTGTAACTATATAGAAAAGAAATAGCTATTGGTGCGAACTCGATCCTACCCTCTCTAGTCTATGAAATGGCTGGCCATCAAGTGACTCCATAAGTTAGGTGATTTTTCATGCCCTAGAAGCATGGAGCTATGTAGCATGTGACGAGGGTAGGGACAAGGTAGCATCTTCCTCCATCTTTTATATTTTTTATGCCTACAAATTCAGAAGGGTTTGCCTGCACAAATTCGTGCAAATGGACTCCTCGTGGCTCGTTCTTGCATGTGACAAGCTCCATAGCAAATTAGTGGTGGAGAAAGAATTGCTTGCGTCGGGAATGGATGTGAAAACTATTGATGTGTAAGATCGTCAATCTCTAGCCTTGACTTTGTCTCCACTAACCCTAGGGTTCTCCAGTGAATTGCGCTTTCACTTTCGACCTATTTATGCTCATCTTGCAATTGAATTGTCTGGCCTGTTTTACTACAAGAAACGAAATTGCATGTGATGATATATAAGTCCAATCCTCCGATTCCTTCACAAGCTCTTTCCATCTTTTGGGTCACCATCGATATGTAATTTTTGTCTATAATTGCATGCTCAGAGCAGAGATAAAAGCTATAATTAATTTGGTATGAACTCCTTTAACTTAGCAATCAAATCGAACCAAATCAAAGGAATGCCTATACTTAACATAGCTAAATAGTGGGTTTAGCCCTCCCTATATAAGGTTGTGAAAAACCCTAAACTGAATACAAGACTAGATATTTTATCTTTTGGTCACCCCCTTCTAACTCACCTAGCGTTCGATCTTGATCCAAAGCCAAAATTCAATACTCCAGGGCTTTTTGCACTCCAAAGCAACACACTACGAGGTCCATAGATTAAGTTGAAAAATCAAGGAGAATCGAGACTTACCATACTGAGATGGGCAATATTATTGTTGTATTTTTAAGGAGAAGGTATAGATACAATGTGTGACATTGGTAGGTCAGTCGTAGAAGAGGTTTCGAAGTTCAAACCTAGAGCTCTTGTTCATCGAAGCCCCAATGAAATTAGAGATGGGGAGCTATGATTTTAATCTGACACAATAAATTAGTTCTGTGAGCATATTTTCCATTGGCCATCTTGCCGTGAATTCCACGACCTAGAAAATTTCTGAAGGACATGTCAGAAGACTAAAAAGCGGTCACTTTCAAAGGTTGAAGAACTATATTATGGGATCACTTATTTGTCCACACACATCGCAAAGACAATCGTGATTACCCAACAGTATAGAATCATTCGTGCAATTAATACATAAACTACTCAAGGCAAAAAAGAAAAGGAAATTTAAAGTTCTGTGCTTGTGAGCAGTAGACGCGTGGCGCAGAGATTATGAAGCTGTGGAGAACTTTTTTTGGGGGGAGTTTTTTCAAAGGAGGGTAGGTCGAAATTTGAGGTGACTCGGTGACATTTACATCTACATACACCTATGCACACACACAAACACCAGCACAATAAATCGAAAAAGTAGCTTTTTAGCCAAGGAGTACGGATCGAAACTCTCTCGGCCTTTTGGGACCACGCGGAGATCTGATGGAGTTTTCAGGCCCTGATGTGCAAAAAAACCAAAATTGAAAAATAAATAGAGAAAACTAGGAGGACTCCAAGCTCCATCTCCCCCACCTTCCCAAGATTTTTTACACTCTAGGGAAGGGGGACACGCGTCCATTTGAGGTCTGTGAAATCCCAATTTCGCCCCCATTCCTTTAGAAGGTGTCGAGTGGGTTCGCACAAAATCACGCGTACCATAAAAGTTGCATCACGCCACGTGATTGCATCTTTCGTTGATCGCATCTTTCGTTGAGAATATTTAGCCGGGCTGTGATGTTATGGTGACACGTTGTTCAATTAAGGAAGGTGGTTACATGATTTTATGACCACTTTGCTAGGAGCTGGTGCTGTGTTGCACGTGGTATGTAGATGGTGTGGGATAGATCGTCAAAGCTCATTTCAATTGCGAAGGACAAATAGTGGTTCGGGAGCAAACTTGCAAACCCATCATGTACTTGAACAGGGTGTGACCTAATGCAATAATTAATATGGCAAGTACGCTACTCTGATTTTCAATTGTATGTAGCAATTTGAAACAATAAAACTCAGGCGAATAAAAAGATGCATTCCGATTTCAACATATCACCTAATGCGGTAATTTTTTAAAGTTAATTCATTTTTCAATTCCTCATAATTCTGTCACATTCCTTTTATCTTATTCTTGGTACCCCATATTCCTATATACAAGAAGATGCCTAATTACAAATGAGAAAGCCAGAAGGGTATAAGAGTCACTCCATAATAGTCTTCCAGGTTGTAATTGCAATAAAGATGGAAGGAAGACAGTTAAGAAAAAAAAAATCTAAAGCAGAGAGTTTTCCCTCTGCAGCTATAAATAGACCCTGCTGAATCAAAACCAGGCCCAGCATAGTAAACCCAAACACAAAACACAAGATGCCTTCCCCTCAAGAACTTCAAATGTCTACTGCTCTCAGATGCTTCTGTTTATGCAGAGACTCTCCCTTTCAGATGATGATCCTCCACCTGTGATTTCTCAGCCTATGTTTCTGTAGCCGTTTTCCCACCTCTCTGCTCACAATTCTCTGGTTCTTTCCTACTGCTCTTTCTTTTTTTTCCGTTGTGTTTCTTGAACACCATTCACTTTGCCACTTTGGCCGAATCCTAGTCTTCAAGTTCTTTCTGCATAGTTTGCAATTCTTGAACGGTGATTTGAAAGCTCCTTTGTTTGCTTGATCCTAGAGGAAAAGAAGGGCTAGTTTTTTTTTTCCTGACCGTTTCCTCCACTCCTCAGATTAGACTTCACTCCCTGCAAAAACCCTGTTTTTAACCCCCGGGGGAAAAAAAAAGGGAGGGAAAGACACCGGTTTTTCCATAACGAAATGGAAATGATTCAACAAGACCAGAACTCATCCTCACAAAACAACATTGACATCGGATCATCGCTGTCTCAACTGATTTTAGCTGGCGGAAGCAGCACCATAGACTCCATCTTCTCTTTATGTTCATCAACATCACAAACACCGACACCAGCTCCTACTGCACTCCCAAGCACAATCACCAGCCCCTCTGTTTTTGAGCCACTGGGCTCCTCCGTTTATCTCCTCCAAAGAGATCTCCTCCACAAGTTCACTCAGAGAAACGGTTCATCGTCAAACTTCTCTTACACGTCGAACCCGCTTCGGACTTCGGTGCTTTCGACCGCTTACCCGAGTCCATGCAAGAAGAAGCTCTACAGGGGTGTGAGACAGAGGCATTGGGGCAAATGGGTGGCCGAGATCAGGCTCCCGCAGAACAGGATGAGAGTGTGGTTGGGCACGTACGACACTGCTGAAGCAGCTGCTTATGCATATGATAGGGCTGCTTATAAATTAAGAGGTGAATATGCGAGGTTGAACTTCCCGAACCTTAAGGATCCGAGCAAGTTGGGGTTCGGCGACGGCTCGAGATTGAACGCTTTGAAGAGCTCGGTGGATGCCAAGATTCAGGCCATTTGTCAGAAGGTGAAAAGGGAGAGGACTAAGAAGAGTGCAAAGAACAGCGGCGGTAGTTCTAATGGCGGTGTTGGTGGCAAGAGCGAGAGCGAGAAAGTCACGAAAGTTGATTCGTCCTGCTCTTCGTCGACGTTGTCACCGCCGTCGCCACTGTTTTTTGGCGAAGAGGATTGGACAAGCGAGCTGATGGCATCTGACGTTTCGGAGGATGGGTTTTGGAAGTGTGAGAATTCGCAGCCTTCTTGCTCGGTCGATGGCTCGGCGGTCGTTGCTGAGGAGTCGGGAGTGAAGGATGCTCGCTTGCTAAAATGCCGTCGTTTGATCCGGAGTTGATCTGGGAAGTGCTTGCTACTTAGATGTAAAGAAACTTTTCTTGGCATGAATAGCAGAGGAATTTTGCGCTTAGTAGGAAGGAATCTTATCTACATAATCCGAACTTAGTCGGCTTCAATTGTAAATTCATGGTTTTCTTAGGCTCTTAAGGTTGTCAGGATGCTCTCTCTCTCTCGTTCTCATTTAATTTGGGCATTGAATGTGGAGTACCAGTCCTTCTGTCTCGTCTGGCTCTCTCGTGTATCAGGACGATAACGTTTCTGTAGTAAGCCCTCCCAATTACACGGAAATATAACATGGAGTATCTGTCGAGTCCCTTATTTTCGATTTCCAAGTGTTGTAGCGATCTATCTTTTAGCGTGAACCGATTGTTATATACTATGCCGTTACAGATCTATGAAATCTGAATCGGTTTGGGAAAAACTGGGGAATTTTTCTTGAAGAGGCCTCCGCGGAGGAAAAGGGTACACTGTTGGACAGGAGGGTGGAATTTATAGGTGCTGCAGCATTATTAATCCTAAAATGAGCTCAGCCACGGTAACGACTTATCCTCCACGCATCTTTCTGATGAGAAAGGAACATGTAAACAGGTTGTGGTCCTCTCTCTGATCCTCTACTTGAATGAGATGGGAAGACCGAGTCTCCATATCCAGCCCCATCTTCGGATCAATGATACAGCAAAACTAGTTCCGTGCAATCTTTTCTTTTGGGACCAATTTGACGATGCCGGACAAGGACATGAACAATGCAAATTGGGGTGAGGATGGGCCAAGCATCACGCAATCGATCGTAATTAGGCGATACCCAGAAAAACTCAGCGCATTCAGTTTCGTTCAGCACGATGATCTGTCCTCCATAATCTTGTTGGTTGGTGAAAAGAGTATAAAGTGACTACTTTTTGAGAGCGTTACGACATATGCTGCATTCACAAGATGAAAAACATATGCAATGAAGCACCCTTAGTTCCGTGCAATGGAAATTGATATGGGATGGCTACAGGAAAACTCTTGCCGCTCCCGTTTTCCTCGTTAAATGCAGAACAACCAGGACTTGTGGATAGCATTCCAGCGAAGGAGTGCCAGAGGCAAACAAACGATGGACGCTTATCAACTTAAGTTATTCCTTGATTGCTGCAGTGGACTATTGTATGCACTTTTCTATCTCCTCTGCAAGAAACAGAAAGCATGTGGTTGATGGAATATTCTCGAATTGAACGGATAATCTACTGCCTTCCCTTTGTTCAAATGGATGTTCGGACAGAATAATATCAGGGAAAAGGTGCACGGAACAGCGACCAAGTGACCTGCTTAGAACAGGACTCGCTAGGAACTGATCAGACTCTCTCTTTCCTTTATTAAACGAGAAATGCAAGTGATCATGCTTAGTGAACTGCAAGTGCAAGTCAAGATGACTCCAGCAAATCCTCACTTGAAGGGGCTCAGAATCTTTCATTTCTCAATCTATCTGTAGGATAGTGCCAGAACCATTTGAAATAACAGGTAGTGAGTCAAAACGTAGTCCTATCATCAAACCAATTCAATGGTTGGCAGGATGAAATGCAAGTCTCAGTAAGGGCTGCAAATATGATGATCCGAAGCATCTCGCTGCACTTCCGAGTGAGGTTCTGTCCAGTTTTGGCATGAAATGGAAAGTGAAACACGCGTAACTGCTAACTGGTTACACGTGGAAACACGAAGATCAAAGTTGATATTTTATTTTCCTTCCATCATCCATATCAGCTCCTGTTGAGTTCTCGCAGAAGTCGTAAGGTAAAAAAGCTCAAATAAGAACCCGCGAACCAGTACTCTTTCGTTTTAGAGAAGAGCGAACCCATGGGCACACGTCATTCTATCTACATCTGCGACATCTGGAGGATATTCTAGACACTGTAATGCCGGACCAGAAGATATTCTGCACTGATGAATGATTTAAACTTGATTTATTTGTCTTATATACCATCAGAAAGCTGAACGACTGAATGATAGGCTTTATCAATCGCTATTAAACTGAAGAAGCATGAATTTCAGCTTGAACAAGTACTCAATACAAGGTACATACATGATGGTTCATGAGGAAGACGAACGGAAAATGTGAAATATGCTTCTCTCACCAGCCAGTGTTCCAACATGAGAAACGGCAGCTGAGAAAATGATTCTTTCAAAAACTACAGGCAGTGAACTCTGATTATTAATGGCTAACTCATATTGAGGCCTCATGGTCGCGGAAAAATGGATGACTCGGGAGAGATTAAGTTCCTAGCAATCAGTCTCGGTCAAGTGTACTAAACTTGCTCGGCACTGCAGTAGGTCCGTATTCCTCGCAATTATTCGGGTCAATTGGGACACAAACGTGACCTGGCTTAAAGGGAAAATAAATGAAGTGATATTACTATGGACCAATTTGTTAATGATATTGAAAGATAACGTGGATGTTGAAAAGGAAAATGACATGATCTGAGATTCCAAGAAAATTGCCATTTGTTTTCTAATGCCACTGTACCCGTTTTCAGCTGTCCACAAAATGGCGCCTTTAGCAAATGGTCCATGTGTTCAGAAACCTGACAGGTCAATGGGACAGAGAATAGTCAAGTAGGCATGCAAAGTTACCTGAAAGTCTCCACTCGCCAGCTAGCTTATATTCATCTTATAGTAAAATTGACATACTATTCGAGGGAGATGAGTTTCTGAACAACAAGAAAACTGAGCTTTAAATTATCTCTTCAGTGCATCTCCGCAGTCCTTGCTTATGCTGCAAAGAAGAGGCAATATATGTCTGAGAGAGCTTGCATATAGGGGTCCAGTTTCCTGAAGCATTTGATGCTCTTTATCTAGATCTATCATCAAAATACAACTTGTTAGCTCAATAGGATAGTTTGCTTCAAAAGCAATTCCAGAAAACGAAATGAACTATCGGATAAAAGAAAATCAGGAAATTAAACCTTATGAGATCATGTTAGATGCCGTGACACACGCAGCCATATTTTCTAATGGGGTCAGTATTTCCATTCCAGGAATCAGAAGCTGGATGGACTCTAGAGACAACGGCGACAACATAACAAACATCTCAAGTTTCTCTTGGTATAAACAATGACAATTGAAATTTAATTGTTTATCAGCATGCATGTGCATGCCCCACTTCATGGGTTCACAGACTCTGGCATATGGAAGATAAGAAGAGTCCATGGGACATCAAGGAAATAGTGCAACCGACAGACTGACCAATCTTGCATCATCAGCCAACCAATTGACTCGAAAAATTGACTGTGCAGCAGTTTGTCTGTATATACCCAGTCCCCTCCATCAAAAGAACATAATTTCTTTTTACTTTACAGACTGGACACTTATACAATAACATGCTTTAGAAGTAGACCAAAGCCCTTTTCAAGGACATAGCGCTCTTGAGTAATTTTTATGCACTCCTACGTCTGAAGCCTTTTTAATAGGTTTTCTATTTTGAATAAATTTCCTAATTAGAGTATGTTTCCTAAAGAGAGTTTTCCTATTTCAGATTTTGATAATATTGTCATAATAGCTAATAATAATTCATATAGTGTTGATTATGTTTTGTCCATTATTAAGGATTGTTGATTGACGGATGGATTGGAATTTTTGGTTCTTAGTTTGATGCTACACCAAATAGGACTTGGTTTACTACTTATCAGTGCATGGATAGTAGTAATGTATAGTTGGAGAACAATGCTAAGTGCAATGTCATGGATGTTGGTAATATTAGAATTAGAACACATTTTGGTATCGTGAGCACATCGACTATGGTGAGGCACATTCCAAGTTAATAATATTAGAATCAGAATGCATGACGGTATCGTGAGCACATTGACTATGGTGAGGCACTTTCCAAAATTGAAGAAGAACCTGATTTGTTGAGTGCCCTAGATTTAGCTAAGTGTTGGTATGCTTTAGAATGTGGAGTTTTGAAGAGTGTTCAAGGTGCCTTGGTGAAATGAAAAAAAAAAAAAAAAATCAAACATAGTGGCCTATATAAGCTTCAAGGTGAGACATGACAAATTTCATCACGAAGACTTTGAATGCATCTTTCGAGAGTCTGAATTGTAGCTTATGCATTTGGAACACATTAGTAATAGAAGTTTGAAGGTTCTAAGTGAAAGGAATCTATTAAGTGGTTATGTTGTTGATGAATCGAACATATGCAGGTGCTGTAATTTAGATCAATAGTGGAAAATGCATGTACAATTGTCGGGTTAACCACGAGGACTACAAAGTTTTTCACTTGGATATATGCAAGTTTCGTGATTTCCTTCAATAAAAAGTGCCATATTTAGGCTAACTAGATTTCCTTCAAGAAAGAGTGCCATATTTAGGCTAAGTACATGTGCGAACTAACAGTAGTATGGAGTTTTATTTGGAGTTGTAAGAAAAATTCTACATGAAGGAAGGCAAAGTGAAACATCACACCAGCACTAGTAAATCACAACATTTTGCGGAGTTAATGAGCAAAATATTACTAGAGATGGCCTATAAAATACTCTCTAGTGCTAGTACAACTAGAGATTTCTGGCAAATGCGCTTAATACGATAAGCTACTTTAGGAATAGATATCATTCAATTGTGATTAGATGTTGGACTCTCGAAGAAGTGTGGTTAGATTATGTTCTTATAATAATTGGTTGTCCATATTAGGTTCGAACAAGTGATGGTAAACTTGGTGGAACAACAAGAAAGTACATGTTCCTAGGTTATGCACAAGGTGAGTGAGGCTATTGGTTGTGGTGCCCGGAATTAAATTCAAATGTTATTAGCAAAGAAGTTACATTTAACAATTCTTCACTACTTCTTAGTAGGAGTGTTTATAGCAGCGTTCATACGCATTTGAATAGTGTTTAGCTCAAGATGGAGTTACGATCGAAAACTTCTGAGGTAGCTGTAGTTCTATGTTATAGCAAGGTGAAGCCTGAAAAGCCAACAATTGTTTTAATTGTTGAGTTTAACAAGTTGAGTATTTGATCTCTTGATACATATGCATGAAACAATAGTTTTACTTTATTTGTGATAGAGAAAGTTGTGTTGGAAAATCTTTGTGGGACAATTAAAGGTGCATGTGGAGTTGGTATTTTAATAGTTATTGCGAAGTTCAAGCAAGACTTAAAATTAGAAGATGTTTGTGGCAATATATAGGGCTGTGGCAGAATAACAAATATATTTGAAATCTGGAGAAGCGATTGTGACTTTACTCAAACTTGAGATAAGGTGGAGATTGTCGAGATATGTCTCAAGTTTGAGCCCGAAAATGAAGGTTTCCTAAGTCAAGTAGGTTTTCTATTTTGAATGAGTTGCCTAATTGGATTACGTTTTTTAAGGAGAGGTTTCTTATTTTGGATCCAATTCTTACGTGTGCATGCACGCACATATATAAAGTGGATTTTTTTTTTTTCTGAAGAGTATCAAAGAGAGTTGCTACTTGTGAATTACACCTTGAAAATATTTTTTTTTGGTAAAGTACACCTTGAAAATATTCGAGTGTTTTGAAATCAACTAAATCTTGTAAGTAAGATTTGTGAATTCCTTTGCAAGATTAAGAGATTATTTTGTGAAGAATTGTTTAGCAAAACATTATGTGAGTTATTAGATGTAATTGAGGCATAAAAAACACTTAGTGTTAATGACTCAAGTGTGGTCATAATTTATGTTGTATCACTTGATCTATAGTGGAATTTTTAGCTATTACCCCTATGAATGTGGATAATCCAACCAAAACATGTAAATCTTGTGTTCTATCTATTTTTTTGTTCAATCGCTTGTTTCCGCAACATAGTGATAGAGGAAGTAAAGTTTGGATCTTCTTGAGGTGTGCCAATTAATAAGTAATCGTAGCCCCAAAAAAAAACATTGAAGATCATCACCTTTATATGGGCACAACATTTTGTCAATATTTGGTTGGGCCATTATTGAAAATTTCATGGACAAATTAGTCAAAAGGGAATCTTTTCGTGGATCTAAATTGTTGCACCTCACAAAGCAAATAGGGTTAGCAAGAGAAAGTGCCAAACCCAATTTTGTCCGCCGCACATGAGCCCGGAGATTATCAGCTATTGAACTGTGTCCACCCACGTGGGTCTATATGATTTTATGGCCAATATCTATTGAGTCCATGTGCTTTGGGTCCATGTGATGAATTATCTCCAAGAGGATTACTCATCTTGGAAATGAGAAGTAGAGAGATCACCGCATGGTGAATTTAAGCATGTTTTAGGTATTTAGCATTTACTTAATTCCATTGAGGCAAATAGCACAGATATCCTACCAATGCCAAGGAAAATCCTATTGGTATTGTTTACCAACTCTTTGCGAGACAAAAAAGGTCATCTCATAATTGAGATCCAACCGGTGTTGTTGTTGACTATTTGTAGCCTACAATCTTTGTTTTCACACCCCACGCCTCACCTCCATCAAGTTTTTCCATCTAACGTTCAACATTTTCGATCAGATATTTTCGGACATTGCACGTGAAATCTAAATTGCACAGAAGAACAGCTGGGAAGGAGTCACTTCAATAGCATCGAATGTCAAGATTATCAAGAAGCTAGTCGACCAAACTCAGCGAAATATTAGAGTCGAGCTTGACCGTTTTTATCATGAACTAGACTTTGGCTAGAAGCACAAGGCTTAGCCTCATTCAGGTTCACTTGACTTGATTGACATCAGCATATTTGAGCTCGAGTTGCTTGATTAATGTATATCAACCTTTCATAAGTTTAGGTTAATCTCCAACTTAAAACTCAAGCAAGATCTCCTCTACTGCTCAAAGTACAATAAAAATGGAATATAAGGTCATATCCGGTGCTTATAGAAATATGTCCGATTGACCTATAAGTGCACACTTACATCGCACACCTAATTCAAAAGCATCGACATTCCACATATATTTATGAGCTATTACAAAGGAGGGTGTGACATGAAACTTACATCGATACTACTGACTCGTTGCTATCTTTTTATAAGTAATTAATACTATCTTACCTTAAATGCATGGCCGCTTCCTTTAAAAGCTTGATGTGTCTATACATCTACATTCTTATTGACTTCACTATTGCACCACCTACATAAACCTCTATCCATAAAGCAAAACGGCACATTTAAGGATGACACATCTCATGCGGCGTCGGCGGTGCCCGTCGGCCACGGTGCGGCGTCGAAGTCAGCTTACCCTCGATCTAGGGTTCTTGCTCATTCTTCCACATCCTATCCTTAACCATAATGAGAGCCAAGTCTGAACCACCATTATTTTCTACTAAAAGCCTCTCGACGTCAGCCTCACCCATCATCAAATGTCTTTTCAAAGTCTCTGAAAGAGCCCATTCGGAGAGACACCCGAGAAAAAAGGAGAAAAGGGAGTTTCTGGAAGTGATGGAATGGGATTGATAGCGGAATCGTCAAACCGACGGGGGGTCCAGCAAGCGATGACTTTCCAAAGAGGATGCAATAAAACCTCGAAAAAAGAGCAAGTTTGGATCGATCCTTGTTCGTGGAGGGACAGCTCATGGCCGTGGTGGAAGAAAAAGTAGAGGCCTGACGTGACCTGGGGTCACATATGACATTCCCAATTTTTGTTTAATTTTTGTGTTAAGCTTTGACTAAAAGCTTCCCTTTCAGCCATCGTCCACCAAGTATTAATGATCACGAAGGACTGGTTTGAATGGTGAGACCTAACTAGCAAGCTCCATCATTTCGGATGCCGATGTATATGATCATCTGGTTTAGGCGGGTTAAGGATTCGAACTTTGCACCAAAACCTTGAGTATCGTTTCTAAACTTCTCTTAATATTCAATGGTCCGTATTTAGTCACTATCTTACTTAATCTCGATTTTATCAATATGTTCATATGCCAAGAAAAATCATTCGCAAGGTCTATTGCCGCCTTCATCTTCTTCCCCATTTTTCGTTGCTGCCACCATGTTCACTCTTGTCAAGTGTAGTAAACATAGCCACGTCTCATGTGATTTGATCCTTTTGCATTGTGAGAATACCTCAATGGGAAATCACTTCATCGACCTTGTCCACTGAATCACTATTATTGGTGCTATGTAGCTACTATAATCGTATGTTTAAATTCGTTGGCAGCAACATAAATGGTATGTATTGCATGTTAAATCGCAATTTTTCAACGTAATTTTCAACTTCTTGATTGGCATGTGTCGCTAAACCCACGCACATCACATCAATAAAACTATAGATGCTTCTCGCATCTTTATCTTGTCATTTAGGAAAAACCTATCAATGTTTAGATCTGACTCGCAAGGCAAACGGAACATGAGGATGAACTTCCTCATCCCTACCACTTTTGGCCTTTTTGAGGAATAAATGGCTACAGGAACGCCCTAGTTTTTAGACCACGTATGGTCCATGTCCCAAGTGTAGAGATGTAGAAAGTGAGTGATTAGTCGATAGAATTAAATTCATTGGTTCCTTTTTTTTTTTGTTTCCTCTTACATCACATGATTTGATCGGAGTTTGAATTGAAACAAACTATTATACTAACACCGTCTTAGCCACTATCTCGTTTTTGTTTCGTTTTTTTTTTATTATTTATGTTCCGCAATGCTAATAATTATTGAAATATCCCATGTTACTTAACAATAGATCTTATATGCTCTTTATACATATGCAATTTTTCTCCACCTTATATTTTAAGTTTTAGAAGTAAATTTTCTAATATAATAATCATGAAAAGTTGTACATGTCAAATTCCAGCCAAAGTATGACCCAAAAAAAAAAAAAAAAGAGTCTAGCCAAAGAAAATATACGATAAAAAGAACAAACAAAAAAGTGTTGGATGGAAACAATGCCATTCGGAACTTGTGACTCCTAATGATCCGGTTGACCCGAGCCCCCTTGGTAGGACTCCATACATCACGCTGGCATCATCCTTATGTCATAAGTCTTCTATTTTTATTTTTAATCGACAAAATGAGAAAAATGGATTGAGTGATGATAAAAGTGGCAAAATTTGGGGCATGGCACAAGTGAAAATAAATCAAGTTACTCGTAACTAGTTAATCGAATCGATGTATTTAACAGGCATAAGAATTGATCCAAAAATTGTTAGAGTCCGTGTAATACTCGACCTTAATTAATATGAGTAGATTATGATCGAGTTGAGTCAAGTTATTCTCTAATGTCTTGGCACTCAAATTGAGCCAAATCAATATCCAATCGAGCTTGAGTCAAATTTCAAATACCGAGTACGAAAAATTGAGTAGAGAACGGGATACGCGATCACCATACCTTGACACGAGAAAGAGAGATTGAGAGGATCGATCTTTCTGACGGAGTCACGAGATTTTGGCACCTCCAAGATATCGTGGTCCGAGAGGAGGAGCAGGAGGAGGAGGAGGGGGGGGGTGATAAAGCGACACGTGGGTGACGGAAGCGCGGAGGGCGGCGTGAACGGACGGTGTCGGGATCACAGGAGGAGGAGTCGGAGTGGGGACCACACGACAGGGGACAGCCGGCGCTCCGCAAGGCTGTCCGGTCACTGCCAAAACTCTACTTTTTCTCTCCTTGCGGGGAGGTTCCAAGATTCCACAGCAAGGCCCATTTGCTCCCGCTGAATTCCAAAGCGGCCGACTGATGAATTGATGGCACATCGCCCATGCCCATCTTATCCAAATTGGGAAAAAGAAAAATTCGTTTAAATAAAAATGTGCTTCGGACAGAATACATCGTGTGAACGTGATCAATTCCATGCATGCTTATCCCTAAGCGAGCGTACTCGGTTCGGGTGGACTCGATCGAAAAATTCAGATGCATTCGAATATACATGCATGTCGCATCTCATCCTCCAACAAAGTTGGCGTGCATAGTGTATGTTTATTTCTATCCATAGAGCCAAACCCACGGATGGCATTCTGCCAAGGTTTCTACGGATTAGTTGTCATCATCCATGTCACAAGGAAAGATGGCATACATAACTGAGTGGCACATTTTTATCCATGTCTCGACCGGGGTCGCAACTAGCCGTGACAGCAAGTTTCGAGCAAACCGCTGTGACGAGGAACGATATAATATTCTCTCCCACGAGCAACCCACGTTCCCGTCCGACCTCTCTTTTCGCACCCCAAACGCTTACGAACGATGTCATTAGACGTAACGAGAGTGCCCATAGATTAACACAACACAGATCGAGCTAGGGGGAGAGATGGAGATGAAGAGATTACAGCGACATCAAAGCGGACAAAATTGGTGGGGCAGAAAAGAGGGAAAGGCACGAGGTGGGTGGGCGGGAAGACGGGTGAGATCCGAAACGTAATCGCAGGGGAGAGAGCGACGGTACTGCCTCGAGGATTAAATTTTTCTACTTCTCCCAACACCACCGCATTGATGAAGTTGAAGATCGGAGTGTCCTTTCACCAGCTGTGCGTTCCAGAAAAAAAAAAAAAAGGATCGCCCCCTCGTGGGAATCTTTACGTCTTTAATGCTGGATGGCCCCGCCATGAAAGACAAGACCGTATCCAAAAGGAGAGAGAGAGAGGAGAAGAAGAGGATATAACGCGGTTGCAGAACGGTGGATAGGTTTCTTCAATGATTTTGCCGTACACCGGATCGTGTTCCGAGAAAAGGTCAAATCACATTAAACTTGTAATTTTTCTTTTCGAAAACAAAAAGGCCAAGGAGAGCCAGTCGACGTTGGCTGTCCTTCTGAGTATCGTTGTGGAAGAAGAAAACCCAAAAAAAAAAAAAAAAATGATAAAAGTTAAAAATATTAAAAGAAATTGTAATTCAAAAGGAATTTGAGATTTTACAAACGTATTTTTATTTCAAAATAGAAATTTTGAATAATTATCAAATACTTTCGAATGTTCAAAAATCCGTTTATGAAATAGAATAAAAGAAATTATTTTTAAGAAAAAATTGTTCCGAAAACATAATGATTATTAAACGGATTACACTTTACATACGTAGAGAGCTATTTAGCATGTGATGAGGGTACGAACAGGGTAGCATCTTCCTCCTCCTCTTTATATCTTTTAGGGTTAATGATTCGAGAAGGTTTGCCTACACGAATTCGTGCAAACAACTCAATGTGAATCGATTTCACATGGGACAAGCTCCATGCCAGTTAGTGGTGGTGGAGAAAGAATTGCTCAAACGGGGAAGTGGATGTGATAAATCGTGAATCTCTAGCTTTGACTTTTGTTTCGACTAACCCTAGGGTTCTCTGATGAATTGCGCTTTCACTTTCGATCTTTTCCTGCCCATCTTTCATTTGCAATGTCTGGTCCATTTTGCCATAAGAAACGAAATTGCATGCAATGATATGTAAGTCCAGTTTTCCGGTTCCTTCTCAAGCCTTTGTTTTCCATCTTTTGGGTCACCATCGGTGTGTAATTTTGTGCTTGTAATTGCACGCTCAATGCAAAGACAAAGCTATATTGAATTTTGTATGAAGTCAGTTTAACTTAGGAACCGAATACAACGAATACCACTACTTAAAAAGAGCTAAATAGTGGACGTAGCCCTCCTTACAAAAGGTTGTGAAAAACCCTAAGTTGAATTCAAGACTATAACATTAGATCTTTTGGGCATCTTGTTCTAACTCACGCAACGTTCAATCTCAATCCAGAGCCAAAATTCACTAAAAAATTAAGTTGCTACAAGATCCATTAATTAGGTTGAAAAATCAAAGTGAATCAAATGTTCAATATCAAGATGAGCGACATTATTGTTCTATTATAAAGGATAAGATATAAATACAACATATCAAGTTGACTTGTGAAGAAGCAGGTTAATTACGGAGGGGTTTTTGAAGTTCAAACATAAAGCTCTCTTTTCAGAAAGCCCATTGATATTAGAAAGCAAGAACTATATGGTCAGTCTAACACGATGAGTCAGTTTTACCATCATGCTCTTCTGCAACCATTCTATCTTGAATCTGAAAAATTCTGAGATAGTTTTATGATATGCATTGATGATGTCGGAAGACTAAAAAGTAATCCCTTTGAAAGGACGAAAAATCGTGTTATGAAATAACTTGTCGCGGATTTCTATACACGTCACAGAGACAGCCATAGATAGCCGATAGTGCCAAATCATCATGTAATTATTACATAAACCAAAAAAAAATTAAAGTCCTCTGCATGTGAGCAGGAAATGCGTGGCGCAGAAATTGTGAAGCTTTGGATAACTTTTTTTTTTTTTTTTTTTCATTTTCAAAAGAGGAGTAGGTTGAGTTTGCCATGACTCTCTGACATTTACATCTACACCTATACACACACACACACACACAAAAACCAGCACAATAAATCGAAAAGGCAGCTTTTAGCCTAGGAGTGCGGATAGAAACTCTCCCAGTCTTTTGGGACCACGCGGAGATCTGATGGAGTTTTGCGCAAAACGTTCAAAATGGAAACAGCCAAGGAACCAGGAGGCCTTAAGACTTACCTAAGCCAGCTCCGTCGTCAAGGGGTACTCCTCCCCAATAATTCCCTAACGAGGTGCCATGTAGCACCGTGTTCTTTTATTTTTATTTGCCGGTACCCGTTGGAAGTGAACATTTTCCTTCCTCACTACCGAGAATACCAACGATTTTCACACCAAAAAGAAGCTGTGCGTTAGTAACTTCTCACTTCAAATCATTCCCACGCGAGGGTCATTGAATGTGTTCTCCCAATCTTTTGGGATCACACGGACATTGATAGAGTTTTCTGGCCCTGAATGTGCAAAAATTCAAAATGGAAACACCCAAAATAAAAAATAAATCAAGAAAAGCAGCAGGACTACTCCAAAACTCCATCACTCCACCTTCCCGAGAAATTTTTGTCGTACCCTCTAGGGAGGAGGACACGTGTCCATTTGAAATCCGTCAAATTCCAATTTTGCCCCATTTCCTTTTGGAGGTGCCTAGTTTTTCAGAATGCCAAATTTGGGGAATGAGATGGGATGGAGATACAAATTGGGGAATGGAAATTCACGCATTATTGCATTTTCATCGACATAGAAGGAGGCAGGAATGAATTAGAATCGATGAGAATGGGTTCGCGAGTAGGGGAAAAAAAAGGAACAAGTATGGATGGACCCCTCGAAGAATCTATGCATTTTTTATCGACAATATCAACGCCAACAATACTCCATCAAAAATTTCACTCTGGGCGTGAAGCCTAAAATTTTATTCTTTGTTGTGGGACTAGTCATCCTACATCACCATTCATCATGCAAAGCTTCAGACTTGGAATTTAATTCACCAAGTTTTCGGTTCAACTCACTGTTGCTCCCCATTGTCGAAGAAAATTATTAATAGACACCCTGCAGGTACTAAAACTAATCTAGGACTATGAATCCCAATGTAATAACCCAGAATTTATCACAGACCCGAAACAGGAAAATTCCTCGGGACTTATTTGAAGCTCTAAGTAATTTACCTAGGTTTTCTTAACCATTACGCTAAATGATGAATTGAATCACACATTTCGAAAGCAGTGACTCGCCAGATTTTAAAAAATCTTCATCAAATCAATTTAAAAGGAAAAAGTACAATCATATGTGCAACGGTATTCTAGAAAGCCAATCGCTTGACATAGGAAACCTCTGAACCAAACACAACTAAAGATATGGCCAACGACATCCCAGTTATAATAGGGAAAGGAAAACAAACAAGATCTTAATAGTAATTTCGCAGAGCTTCATAATTCTTGGCATCAAGCCGGCTTAACCAGGTCAAGTGTCCATTTAGAATTTGTTGTGCATCTAGAAGTTCCATAAACATAAACCTTAAGAAATTATGCAAAATTACAATAAAGTTGAGCTAAACAACTAACAAAGCAGTACAAACTTTTGGAGTAGAGAAAGAAAGATCACTGACAAAATCACAAGCATCACAAGCTTCAGGTATGATGAGATTCCCTGTAAGCAAATGAAATAACCCGCACCTGACAAAAACCCACATCTAAGACTCCTCTATTAATCTTCGTTTCTTGGACTTTTTAATTTGGCCATTGCCCAAGGAAATTTCTTCCCTCCTACCACAGCATGCTCCTGCATCTTCATTTCATTCTCCCTCTCTCTTTTTGTACCACTCCTGTGGTATGATGGAACAATTTCAGCTTATAGATTCTTTAATAACAACAATTAATTCAAGGAAAACCCAGTTGTGACAGATACCTGTCTAGGAGGGATATTTCTTCAAAATCCTTATCCAACCAATGAATGCTTCCTGTGTTAGATGGTTTTAGGGAACCACAAATGTGCAGTATTTCCTTGTCCAAACTGCAAAGAAATAATCCTCAGGCTCTCAAAATACATCTACGATCACATCATACAATAAGCAATGAACCTTATGCTCCCAATATATACATCACAACATCCATTAAGCAATGACCCTAATGCTCTAAAAACTGTTCTTTCGCCCAAAAAAAAAAAAAGTTTATAAACCACAACAGCAAACAAGACACCAAACATTGTGCCTGTTCTTCAATAATAATATAAACCACCTAAAGAGTTGATCGCAGTAATAGTGTTCAAAAGTAAATTACACAGTCCAAACGTCTCTTCCTTTAAGCTTGTAATAGCTTCGTATATGGGTTGACACCCCACTGATGCTCCTCGATCAAATTCATTTATTTATTAAAAAGCAATAATAAACATTTATCAATAGGTCAACAGACTGTACAGAGCCAGAGAACAGCTAAATAGGGAATTAAATCATTCATATAGTGGAAAAGGTTATTGGAAGTGCCATTCAACTAAGAAAGTCCCATGTTGATGTGAAATGTGACAAGTCAAGCTACGTCAAGATAGAGGTTGAAATCAAAGGCAGTTTTACCATCATGAAAAAACACACGGTAGAAAGTTAAAAAGTATCAAACATGAACTCCGATGAGCGCAACAGGTGTTGATCTGATCAAACTTGTCACGGATAAGAGATAGCGATTCTAATGGCAGTTTCAAAGGTATGAAGCAATGGATCGGGTAAAGATAAAAAAGCCTCAAACTTTGTTACCGATCTCACATTTAAAAATTGTGCTTTAAAAAAAAAAATGGTTCACCATCCTGTATTTGGTCAATGAGAACTTTTTATAGCCAAATGGAAATAAGACTAGAACCTCCTTTCAACATCTTTATTCAGTTTACGTTAACTATCTAAATCGTTTCCCATATGCTATCCCTCTACGATAAACCTCATCTAATGGTGCTTCCCTCTCAGAAAACTATTTCCAAGCTGCTGCTCATTAGTCACAGACCCATTTTACCATTCTAATATGCTGATGACCACCACATTTAAGGCTATAGTCACATGCAGTATCATGTAGCTAAGAGTAGTTTTATGTTACCATACAAGAACTGATCAGCAGGAGAATCTTATAAAGTATAGTCAAATGCAAATTTCCAGAACCACTGTCACCAATTAGACCAAGTCAAAGTTTTCCCAAGAAACAAGTATCATGAAATGCGGATTTCTTTCAAAGGAAAAGCATAATAGGAATCCTTTCAAAATGCAAGACTTCTCTAGTTTTGATGCTATATTACAACAATCAACAAGATAATAGCACCTTTAGGTTTGTGATTATCAATTGACCAGATCTCTTAATGTTAAAATGCATGATACCCAACATTGAGAGCGTATTGGTGCAAAAGAGGAATTGATGTATCAAAAAAGTCTCCCAAGTTCCTCCCATCCCTTTTCACCGGTGAGTTCCTTCAAAATTTTCGATTTATATCTATTTTTCAACTCTGGCTAAAATACCTTGATTTTTTCTAAGGAAAAAAAACATCATGATAGGCCTTTAGCAATTTTCAAAGAAGACCACAGGAAAATTCAAATACTATGTACATGGCAACAAAATGCCCCTCAAGCAGCACATCTAGTTTGAAATTTAAAAAAAAAAGAAAAAAAAAGACAGCATTCAAAGTTCAGCAGTTTAACAAACTAAAAGCTTCATGCAAAAGACATAAGGAACTATTGTTTATTATCAGCAAATGATGATGTACGAAAGCCATTTGGAAAGAAATGTCACCTCTTAACTAAAAAGCGTATCATGGTTCCAACCTTTATAACGTGTCGCCTGTGCACTTTGCTGCAATATACTTCCTTACCGTTCTTCTGCAAGATATTAGTTGGTACAGCCATTATGCTCATCAAAACTGAATGCAAATCCTTGAGAAGGCAAAATCACAAATTTTCACCAAGAAAGAAAAAATGAAAAGTTGCAGGCAATTTTCTTCAGTTTAATTATCTGCTCATTGAATATCTTGCATGCCAGGTGTAAAGGTGACAATAACTATTTTGCGCAGCCTAGTGCAGTTCAACTTAAGTATATCAAGCCAGTACAGCTTGTTCCTTTGATGTCACCTAAGATGTCTCAATGATTAGCAAGGAAAGGTGATTAAAACAAAGAAAAACAATACATTTTTATCAAGGAAAAGCCACCAAAAACCCCAAATTATGCCGAATGTCATGCATTTACCCTTTTTTTTTTGTTACATAAAAAATCCCAAACGATGCTTACTATGAAACATTTACCCTAAACTTTTTCTTGTGACATAGATAACCCCAAACTTGTTCTATGTTTCATCAAATGATTTTTTAGTCAAACTACATCGTTTTTATTTCACTTAAGCTACATAAACGCCATGTCAAACATCAATTGCTTTTTGGCATCAATGTAGCTAGATTTTTAATGGTGCTCATTGACAAAACCTTAACGGAGGGTAAATGTGTCACATAGATACAAATTTGGGATTTTGGTCTCAAGGAAAAAATTTAGAGTAAATGTGTCACAATGGACATAATTTAGAGTTTTTGGTGGATTTCTCCCTTTTTATCATCTTCCAGGACAAGATACTGCTAATCATGTACAATGTTCTGTGACTAAGTTGACCTGGAAAAATTATAACCAACCAAATCTTCCGCAAGGTAAACTGAATCATACCAAAAAGAACATGTACTCGATTGCACTGTCATCTTAAGACCATCCATTACCACAAAAGATCAAACTAAAACGTTACAATCTACAAATGGTCGGAAGGACTTGGCAACTAAGGCAATGAATGCTTAGACTGATGTTTTATAGCCAGTGGAGGCTGACTGGCACTCAAATTACCAGTTTGGTGGCTAAATGTCCTTGTAACAATCACCTCCGCATGATTCAGTCTGTTAAAAGGGAGTTGCCAAAAGAACATTAAGTGGAGCCAGTCATCAGTGCAAGTTAGCTTGAAACCATGAATGGTAGAGACGATCAAAATGGGTTGTGCTCATAATGGCCATTACATAAAAGGGTCTCTCAACCAAATAACCATATTATACAAAGAGAAAAAATGAACAGAAGACATGCTGAGGAGAAAATCAAATAAACCTGTTCAACATACGAGAAAGATCACATAGCTGAAGCATAACAAGAAAAGGAACCAAGAGTATCTTACAGTTCTATAATCAAATTCTTCACGAATGTCTTCATCAATTATTATGGCAGATGCAAATCCAAGGACAATGACATGAATGGATTCTGGTGTAAGTTTCACAACCCTTGCCTCTAAAAATAAAATAAGGAAAATCAATGGCAAAACCAAAGAGAGAAGCCAACGGACAACATATATCTATTCATGTCAAATAAGAAAACCAAGAGCTCCAATAAGCCTCCCAGAGATAGCGATGGCATGAGGCAGGGACCACAATTATACCAGATTAGCATTGCAATCATCGATGCACGAAATCAAATATATCAAAAAACAGAAGATGCTGCCAACGACAAATCTACCTAGTAACATATTTGGCTCGGGAGAGAATAGCAGCAGTTTCGCCTTAAGTCTCACGCCGAAGTATGGATGGATCCCCGGAAGAATCTTCGCATTCTTTTCGACAATGTTGACGTCGTAAGCCAATAGCACTCCGTCGAAAATCTCACTAAACCTGTAAAATAGACAACAATCGAAAGTTATAATCAGTGCCGCGGAAAAGCTAATCGAGCCAGGCATTATGGATTCCACCACCGGAGTAATGAATTGACAGCTATTCCCGTCCTGAAGAAAAACCTCACCATTTCCACATCACGCCCTGCATTCGCAACGGCTAAAAGCGATCGTAGACAGTAGAATCCTGAATGAACTACAGGGCGACTAGAAAGCTTACTGGAAGAGGTGAGAGCTGAGCTCGCGGAGCACCGCCTCGGACACCCGGAGGCCCTTCGAGGGGTGGACGCACACCACCAGGTTCGCATCCGAGACCTTCAATCCCTCCATTCACGAGGGCGGCGAGATTGGAATTCCCTCGGACCAGGCTCGAGCCCTTGTGCTGAGGGCCGCAAGCGACCGGCGACCGGCGACCGGCGACGTCTCTCTCTGCACCGCGCGAAAACCCTCCTCCTCCTCCTCCCCCTCGAGGGGTTTATCGAGGGGTTTTGGAGTGGTGCTGTCGGTCAAACCCGGCGAGGCGACTCGACCGGCGAGAAATGGAGAGCCGCCGGCGCGTCGATCGGTGGTGAAGCCCCGTTGCCTCACAGGCCGGAGGGAGGCAAAGCGGCGAGAGGGAAGACTGAGCGTGCGGCCGGCGGCGGCGAGCGCGGGAGAGGTGAAAGGGCGTCGCGAGCTTGAGCACTTGGTGAGGTGAGAATGATGGAAGACGATCAGGGAAATGTGAAGGCAAATGGTCTTAGAAGAGAGGCCACCGGTCCTGTCCCATGATTAAAAATGTTGGGTGAGGTGATGATAACCATTTTAATTAAAATTGATTTCTTAAAGATAAGTAGATTTTTTTATTTATATTCTTGGACGAGTTTCTAAACAAAAAAACGTGTTTGATAATGATAAAAAAATTTTTATTATGAAAAAAAAATTCGTTTGATAATGACATAAATTTCTCTTTTCTAGTGGTGGGGATCGATTGTCAGTATACTACGGTAGCTGGCAATTGAAGAATGTGGCGGCTAGTGACCAGTGGCAGTGAACGGCACTGACGACCGATGGATGAACAACCAACTAATAATAAAGACAAACGATGATAAGAGTTTTTATTATAAATAGAAAAGTATAAAATTTTTATTTCTAATCTCTTTTTTCAAACTTATTTCAAGGGTAAAAATCTATTTGAGACATAAATAAATAAATGAAATAATTTTACCAAATGAATTTTTGTTCCAAAAACAAGTCGGAATAAAAAATAATTCTTGAATATAAATGGAATGGTTATTATGTATGCCCTAAATGTGGCCGTAAAATTTTAAGGTAGCGGGCTCGCAAAATTGGGAAGCAGATTGAGTTTCGTCATTTCCGTGAGGGATTCTTGAGGACTAGCCGGTTCAATTTAGTCCGATTCCGTTCTCACGCTGGATTGGGATCATCTTGCTCTTGCACCAACTAGAGGAAATTTCGTGTATTTGTACTCCGTCTGATTCATTAAAAACCTCAAACGTTGAATTCAACTCCAATTTTATTCGAATTTTTTTTTTTAAAAAAAAAATCAACTTTCATTTTAGTTCCAAATGTTAACCATCCTTAAAATATAAGTTGTCTCATTCTCCGTGATGGCTGTGGCTGTCGTTTCCCGGCAAAGAGAATTGGACAAGCATTCCGATGGTGTCTAACAACGTCTTTTGGAAGCGAGAGAATTTGCAGCCTTCTTGCTCGATCAATGGCTCGGCAATTGCCGACCAAGAGCTAAAATGTCGTCAGTTGATCCGGAGTTGACTTGGGAAATTCTTTCTTTTTTTTAATTTTTTGGGTCAGAAGTACTTGCTAATTAGATTCAAGGAAACTTTTCGTAGCGTGAACAGCGGAGGAATTTTGTGCTTTGGTGGGGCGGGGTCTTATCTAGATCTACATAATCGGAAGATTCGGAACTCAGTTGGCATCAAATGTAAATTCATGGTTCCATTAGGCTCTTAGGGTTGCCAGGATGCTCTCTTTCTCTCTCTCGCTCGTTTATATCTCGTTTATATCTGGCCAAAAAATTTAGAGTACAAGTCCTCCTGTCTCGCCTGGCTCTCTAGTGTATCAGGACGATAATGTTTCATGTAGTAAGCCCCCCTAATTCCATAGAAATACTACGTTAGAGCACCTTTCGAGTCCTTCAAACATTCGATTTCTAGTGTGTAGCGATTTATCTTTGAGCGTGAACCTACAGATATATACAACACTGTTACGGATCAATCAAATCCGAATCATTATGGCTAAAACTCGGGTCCTTTTCACTCTTTCCGAAGCTTCGCATCTGCACCTTCGATTGGCTTGTGTTATTGCTCGTTTGATGTCCGACACATAAACGAAGCTGAACTCCTCCCAACGTGGTTTTCTCCATCCATGGGATTTTTCTTGGGGGCGGCCCCTGAGGATGAAAAGGTATACGGGTTGGACAGGAGGGTTGGATATACAGATGTAGCCTTACAAATCCTAATCTCGACTTCCGGCGTCACAAAAATGAACTCAGCCCCATTAACAACTAGTCCTCCGCCCATCTTTACAATGAGAAAGCAACAAGTAAAGAGGTTGTGGTCCTCTTCCTGATCCTCCGCTTGCATGAGATAGGAAAGACAGCAATCACGGCTCCAGATTAAGCCTTGTCTTCGCATGAGAACTGATGATATGGCAAAAGAATTCTTTTTTTTTGCTTTTTGGACCGTTTGATGATGCCACGACACAAGAACATGAACAATCAGGATGGCCCATCGATCACGTGATAGATCTTAGTTGGGTGATACACAATGCGTTCGATTCAACACGATCATCTGCGCTCAAAACTCCTAAGCAAGGCTTGCCGTAGGGAAAGGAGCATGTAGTAAATACTTCCAAGAGCATTACGACATATACTACATTCAGAAGACAAGGGACATAAATGATGAAGCATAATTTAGTTTCCTACGCTGGAAATGAATTACATGGGATGGCTACAGTAGAACTTCTGCCACCTATTTTCCTTGTCTAATGCATGAACGACCAAGACTTAAGGATAGGCGTTCCAGCAAAAGGAGTCTCAGAGGCAAACAAATGAAGGACGCTTACCAACTTAAACTATTCTTCGATTGCTGTAGTCGACTATTGTATGCACTTTCTATCTCCTCCTGCAAGAAACAAAAAGCACCTGGTTGATGGAATGTTCCTCACTTGAACTGATATTCTACTGCTTCCCTTTGTTCAAATGGATGATGTTTGGACAGAAATTAAATCAGGGAAAAGGTGCACAGAACAGTGACCAAGTGACCTGCTTAGAAAATGACTCACTAGGAACTAATCGGACTGTATCTTTCCTCTATCAACCGAGAAAAGCAAGTGATCAAGCTTAGTGAGCTACACAAGCAAGTCAAGATGACTCCAGCGAATCCTCATTCAAAGGGGTTGTGCCAGAACCATTTGAAATAACAGATAGCGAGTCAAAACATAGTCCTATCATCAAACCGATTAACAATGGTTTGCGGGATGAAATGCAATGCAGCAACAAGCTTGGATAAAGTATACCTTGCAAGATTTCAGTAAGGGCTGCAAAAATGATGATCTGAAGTATCTCACTGCTCTTCCAAGTGAGGTTCTGTCCAGTTCTGGCATGAAATGGAAAGTGAAATGTGTAACTGCTAACTGGACAGGATAGAAACACTAAGATAAAAGTTGATATTCATTTCCCTACCATCATCCATATCAGCTCTCGAACCGCTCATGTTGAGTTCTTGCAGAAGCTGTAAGGAAAAAAATATCAAATAAGAAACTGCAAGCCAGTACCCTTCATCTCAGAGGAGCAAATCCATGCACACACGCCACTCTATCTACATCTGTGACATCTGAAGGATATTCTAGACACTCTAATGCAAGATCAGAAGATATTCTGCACTTGTGAATGATTTAAACTGATTTACTTGTCTTATATTCCATCAGAAAGATGAACTGGATGATAGGCATTTTAATCGCTATTAAACTGACGAAGCATGAGTTTCAGCTCGAACAAAGTATTCAATACAAGGTAGATACATGATCGTTCATGAAGAAGATGAACAGAAAATAAGAAATATGCTTCTCTCATCCAGCCAGTGTTCCAACATGAGAAACAGCAGCAGAGAAAATGAATCTTTGAAAAACTACAGGTAGTGAACTCTGTTTACTAATGACTAGCTCATATTGAGGCCTCAAGGTCATGGAAAAACGGATGACTTGGGAGAGATAAAGTACCTAGCAATCAGTATTGGTCAAGTGAACTAAACTTGCCTGTGAAAGGGTTGGCACTGCAGTAGGATCAAACTCCTCGCAATTATTTGGATCAATAGGGACACAAACGCGACCTGAATTATTAAGAAAATAAGTGAAGAGATGTTACTGAGGACAATTTGCCAATGATATTGAAAGATAAGCGAATGTTGAAAAGGAAAAAGACATGATCTGAGATTGCCATTTGATTTGTAACATCATTGTACCTGTTTTTGGATGTACACAAAATGGCGCCTTTAGCAAATGGTTCATGTGTTTGGAAACCTGACAGGTCAATGGGTCAGAAAGTTGTTAAGTATGCACAGTTACCTGAAGCTCTCCAGCTTACTTATATTCATCTTATAGTAAAATTGACATACTATTTGAGGAGCTGAGTTTCTAAACAACAAGAACACTAAGCTTGGTACGAAAGAAGGCAATTAAAGTGCTCGAGGACTTTACAAACCTCCATATCAAGCCTGGGATAGGTAAAAGAAAAAATTATCTCTTCAATGCACCTGCGCAGTCCTTGGATGTGCTGTACAGAAGAGGCAGTATATGTCAGAGAGCTTGCATAAAGGGGTCTAGTTTCCTGAAGCATACAGTGCTTTTATCTAGCTTTGATCATGAAAATGCAACTTGTTAACCCAATAGGGATAGTTTGCCTCAATAGTAATTCCAGAAAAAAGAAAAACAGGGAATTAAACCTTATGAGATCATGTTAGATGCCGTGACCCAGCCAGATTTTCTAGAATTCAAATGGAGTCAGTATTTCCATTCCAGGAATCGGAAGCTGGATGGAGTCTAGAGACAATGGCGACAGTATAACAAACATCTCAAGTTTCTCTTGATAGAAAGAAAGACAATTGAAATTTAATTGTTTATCAGCATGCACTTGCATGCCCCCTTCATGGGTTCACAGACTCTGACATGTGAAGTATCAAAAGAGTCCATGGGACATCAAGGAAATAGTGCAACTGACTGACTGAACCTGCATCATCAGCCAACCAATTGACTTGAAAAATTGACTGCAATAGTTTGTCTGTATCTACTCAGCGCCCTTCATCAAAACAACAGAGTTTCTCAACTCTACAGACTGGTCAATTATACAATAACATGTTTCAGAAGTAGACCAAAGCCCCTTTTCAAGGACATAGAGCTTTAAGTAATTTTTATGCACACCTACATCTTAAGCCTTTTATGTACTATCTCCCCAGTGAAGTTTCCAAAGTTTATCTTTGCATATATAAACAACATATGCTAATAAGTTTCCTGTGGAAGAAATGACTCATATATATGCCCCAACTAAGCTAATGCCTTCTACAGGATGTAGCACAGTGTGAATGAAGGGTTGACGGGTCAAATCTTGTCTGAGTTAACTTAGATTGTTGCATGCATTCCACATATCCCTCAGTTATTTCAAATACTCCAAATGTGCCTGATCCTTTTCTTAGCATTGACCTATTTCAGCAAATTATCGAACAGTGCTGCTGCTCACAATATTGACAAAGTCTTAAATTTTTTCGTATGTAGAAAACAGAGTGTAAAAATTTATAGAGAATAACCAATAAAAAATGCTACATATTTTCAGGAAAATCCTTGAGAAATTCATGCTAGGAAGGTTTGTGGTCTGCAAAGAAAAGGTACGAATATGATACAGTTGGTGTCCATACCTTAACTTTTCCTGAGTGAAGTAAGCTCTTTAGCTGCTCCCATCTAACAACATTAATGTCATCCTTGGCTTTTCTCTTCTCCTGCCACTTCCCCCGCAGCTCAGCAGCAACAGCTAGAAAGAGAGAGGACTTTGTGAATAACAACAGTGTACATAGGATATGCAAATGAACAAAATGACCCAACAAACGCCCTCAAATTTTTATACATTCATCAGGAATCATTTCCAGGATCTTCTCATATTTCTCCTCAGTAGATAGTATATTTTGGTTCAAAAGCACTTTTCCCTCAAAGAAATCCCTCAAAACATCTGTATATGATCTCCTGCAAAGGTGAAACTTGTTTAGAAGTTGATCCAGGAGTGGAAAAGAGAAGGAGAATGGGAAGAAAGAGGATCTACTTTAAAAACTTACGCAAGGAAAGGATGAAGAACTGGCCCCACTAAAGAAACCTTCTTGTTGCTATTTTCATTGCCCTGAAAATAGTAAAGGAAATAAACGAACCCCACAAGACTGATATATAGTCTAGAAACAAATACGTGAGTAATGAAGTGATTGAGACAGTACTTTATATACACGGAAGTAATCAGTAATGGCTGCCCTCTGTTCATTGGATAATCTGCATGATTTAGGCAGTGGATTTTAAACCTCTAAACATCAAAGAAAATGTAAAGAAGTAAAACTTTGGTATTCAAACATATGCAGCATCACCTTCTTGCTTTCCCATCACAAACCCAACAATGAACACCACGTCGGCCACTATATACCCACAAAATGTGATTGAAGCCAAAGTCATCTACAAAGGAAACAGTAATTTGACCTCATGAGAACATATGGACCAGCCATAGATGCTGAATTTAGCATGCGCACATAATTAACCAGCTCCCCTGGGATGTGATCTGAATGTGGAAATGGCATAAACTGATAGATTCAGATGAGAGGAAACATAAATCAGTTAATTGATCGATGAATCTGTAAGAATTTTTGCATACTAAACTGTGCATATCTAAGCCAAATTGCTATGGAACATTAACTTAGATCACGAGCAGACTTCGATGTCATGCTCACAATTTTAGCTCTACAATATGCATCATGCATTTTGAAAGTGTTTAAAGATACTAGTAACCTGATAGCTACTCAAGATTTTTCCAATACAGCTGAATTTCAGAGCTTGTTCCTGTCACATAAAACTGATTAAAGGAACCTTATTGACATTCAGCAAGTGATAAACACGTAATTCCTCTAAAAAATTGATTAGCTATGGTCAATCCTGAAAATAATTGACATTTGAAATAGGTGAGCTCAGACAATATACTTTTCCAGGACAATGAACAGAGCACATCCTAGATTCATTTGTTCACTGTGAATTGTCTGCTGGGACCACAACTGATGACTGTAAATGTGGTGTCTCAAGAAAGTCCTTTTCTGGCCATATAGATAGCAATCTGATGGGTGGCCTAAAAAGGTCAGGATGGCGGACTAAATGTGTGAAGGAAAAGAAAGATCAGATTCAAAAACCATTTAACTGAAAAATAAAGGCATGCCTAATGCTGTATAAGGATCCTACCTCTGAGGGCTGTGTCAATTACTTTTATAGCCACAGTCATCAGTGGCCAGCAGTCCAAGCAGATATCAGCTCCAGAACAGCAAAATCTAACATCATCATAATCTGTTATATCCTGTTGGCAGAAGATCAATTCAAATAGTTTGACTAACAAGTGGAATCAAAGTTTAGAGCAGAACAAGTCTGACGTGCTTGATGTATAAGAGCTTACAACATCAAAGATGAGCTCCTCTCTACTGGAGTAAACACGTTATCACCAGTTTGTGCGTATGCATGTCTCTTTGCAGGCTGCATAAAACAACATAATCAGCCGAGATACTTTTGCAAGGCAGTAAAGTTCATTATCTTCTTTCCCTAAAGAAATCTAGGGCCAAAAGGAAAATATAGTAGGATCTAATGCACTATGTCACAATGTACAATACCCCTCTCATATTTCAAAACTCGTTGCTCATCACATTATTTATAAAGAAGAGAATAAAATGGCATAGTAATTCAATTACAATAGCAGTATACATCAATTCTTCTTTTTGTGTGCAACAACAGTTCTGCTCCCATCGATGACTCCTGCTTATGCTTCAAATTTATCACCCACACTGAAGGGTTTTTAGTACAAACAATAGATGACAAGTAGATGAAAAGAGGAATCTTACATTCACACTGTAAACTGGTCCAATATCTATTTTAAATGGGCATTTTTCTTTGATTGAGCTTTCCAACTCATATGCGCTTGTGTAGGACTGGAACCGCAGGTAGATGTCATTATCCAGTGTGAAAGAAAATTCTCTACGGCTCAAGTATGTTGGATCACAGCCGGGGTGCTTTCCATCTGTATGATCAATAGCAGTATGCTTACAGGTTTGACACTTGCACGATAATATGGGTAAATTGATTGGGATGGTGCTGCTCATTGGTTTAGAAATACATTCAACTTACCATGGCCATAGCACATCCATTTGAAGATATCAGAATGTGGAAAAACCTTTCCTGCAGGAAATAAATCTTTCTGTAAACCACGAAATAATCTAGAGATGACTCTGGTCTTGAAATCCAAATATAAATGTCTCCAATGTTGAGGTTAGGGAGGGAGTTATTGCTCATTCATTCAACTAAGCAGATAGACCTAACATGATGTTATTTCTAGTGAACGGTCCAATTCCATTCCCCACAACAAATTGCTCTGAAATTCCGAGATCATCGTCATCAACATGGCAAATTCATCAACCCGAAATTGTAGGCAAGTGGATGAGAGAGAGGAACTACTTCTTGTTTCTATAAACTTGTTAGTCAAGGTCATACATGTTGTAAACATAAAATGCACCATGACAGCAGATAGACCTAACACAATGTTAATTCAAGTAAACGGTCCAATTCCTTCCCCTCGACAAAATGCTTGGAAATTCCGAGATCATGATCATCAACATGGCGACTTCATCAACCCAAAATTATAGGCAAGTGGATGAGAGAGAGGAATTTCTTCATGTTTCTATATACTTGTTAGTTAAAGTCATATGTTGTAAACATAAAATGCACCGTGACAGGCACAAACAACCACACGAAAATCCTCAGCCAGCATGTCACTTCAGTGTGAAATATGTCTTTTGCTTTGCTTTTTTGATGAAAGGCTCGATAGAAAAACTTTACTCTCTATGGAAACACATTGCACATCATTTGCCTGTCTGTCGATTTATCTGACATGAATTAACTAAAACCTCAACAATCAAAGCGGATTGTCAATCTTTGAATATGAGTGGTAACAGGTCACAAGCAGTTATCAACTAAATTTTAACAGTATCAAGGTATTCTCTGAACTTAAGATTGGAGGATTACCATAGTAAGCTTTGAGGTAATTGGCATTAAATCCATCAGGTATGATATCCGCCTGCCTCTGTGCAGGCATTTCTGGTTCGTTGCCATCAATTTCCATGTCCTCCCTGCAATTCTCGGCTTCCTCTCGATTCATCTCTCAATAGTACACCTGTCGTCCAATCGAATCCACCGCATTATACTCAAAAAGCTCGGCCATCGGCATTGTTCGCAAAAATGAGGCTCGAAAGCAGCATAATCAGGTTATCGACACTGGAAATCAGCACGATCAGCCCAGTAATCGCCACATCAGTTCAATACGACCGAAGTACCCATCAGTCAACAGACAATACCGCCCGGAATGCGCTTCCAGTTAGCTTAATTCCAGAAATCAGATACCGAACCCCCGATTCGAACGCGAATGAATCCCTAACCAGCGATCAAACAGTTTGTATACGGAAAATTCAATGAAACTCCGGCGACGCTAAATAAACATCTTAGTTTTTACAGAACATTTGCTCCGGCGGCTACCCTACGAGGAAATCCACTCGAGAGAAAGGACACGAAACCGCGTACCAGAACAACAGGAGAATCGGAAAACTGCGGGGAAAAGAAAAATGACGCCGGCGTGTAAAGCAGCGACGGTCTCTTTCTTGCGGCGTGAAAATCGGCAGACGAAATCGGCGGCGGCGGCGGCGGGTGGTGGTGATTGGAGTCGGAGGAAGGAGGAGTTTGGGCGGGGAGGGAATCTGACAATGGCGGGAGATGTGAGGGCGGGGGACTTCGAAATGGCGGGAAAGCCCTTTTTATATTTGCGCCAGTGAGATGAGAGAAAGGGTCGCCCCCCAAAAAAGAGTTGCGTGATACGTGAGCCCGTAGATACTGGCCCTTTTTTTGTTATGAATTGAAAGGATAATTACACCAACGGTCCCCCTACTTCAATTCAATGTGTAGTATGATCTTTAAATTTTTTTTTATAAATGTTTAATTTGATCATTGAAATACTATATTGCTAGATTAAAACCAAACTTGTACCAATAAATTTGGGATCTCATTATATGTTAAGCTAAAATTTATTAACCGCATTAAATAAATTAAAAGTTTAAGATCCATATTGCACGTTAAGCTAAAATTTGTAGATCATTTGTGTCATATTCCCTAAAATGAAAAGAAAAATCATATAACTTGCATAATTTTTAAAATGCAATTATACTGCACATAGAGAAAACTATAACTAAAGTCCATAATCTATGAGAGATTCGTGGGATAAACTGAAATTTAGGAGATCAAATTATTATTTGAGAATTATTTAAATGATAGTAGGATAATTGGATAAGAAATACTCATAGACATATTTGACATGCGAGAAAATATGCGATTTCATGAAGGTTATTTTAGAGAGCTCCATTTTACATTTAATTTTGTCCGTTATGCAAGAACATGAGAATTTTATATCGTACATGAAGTTTAATCTAAAGTATAAATCTTAGGTTGAATCTATTTTTCTATTGAACCTCTAGAAATCAACTATTTTTTTATAATATTTTATTTGTAAAATTAACTGGGCGTAGTAATTCATATCATTTGGTTAAAAAGTACAACGTCCCAACAAGACTCGTTTAATAATCATCTTAGAAAATTAGATATGGACACAACTTGTCTAGTACAAAGGAAAGCTGAGCACAATGAGCATAAGTCATGAAATGTTCCACGGAACACAGAATTGAAAACCCGAGTAACTTTTTTTTAGGGAAAAATTCGTTCATAATTCACAAAAACCAAATAACTTTAGGAAAACAAGTAACACAATCATGAATCCAATTCATTTTTTGTCTAATTGATGAAGAACTCGGAGCTTGTCTCGATTAATAAATAGAGATCATGTGGTTATTTTATCTTATTGCATTATAGTAATAATTAGAATAAAATATCGAACATTGACAACTAGCTGTAAGAATAAAGAAAATTTGAACTAATAAGTGCAATAAAAAATTGTGTCTAACGGGCATGCGTGATTAAAGTGCAAGCTTTTTTCTTTTTTGAATACTTCCACTGAAAAGAAAAAGTAAAAAGTAAAAAAGAAAAAAGCGAGGAAAAAGAAAATGTCAGTGGGCTGTGGGCCATGGTGAGGCCCATGGGCTCTACACATCGGCTCAAACATGGACCAGCCCACTGCCTCTTTAATTGGAAATCAGAGGACACGACGAGCGCAAATATATATTTTACTTCCAATTTGACGAACTAATAGAGGCTGTTTTCGTATCGATTTTTTCCCCGCAAACAATTTCAACCATGACAACGAATGCTGTAATTCTTATACGATGCTTGACGAATACTTAACTCTACACTACACAAGTAAGCATAGTTATACAAAATGGTTATGACTTTGATCCAATGTTATTTCCAAATTTTAATTTGTGTAACATTATCATTGAATTTTGGCTCAATATATAATATCGTGTCCGAATTTTGAGTTCATTTGGTGTGGTGCCTGAACAATTTGTAAAATGTCTAATATAGTCCCCGAACCAAATGAAAATACTTAATATTGGTACTTTACAAGAAAGAATTACTTTTACAAAAGAGGGATCCATAACTTCGTATTCGACCCACATTGAATGCCGGTTTAAAATTTGAAGACCACTTTGCACAAATTAGAAGTTCAAAAACAACTTTGCACATTTGACCAGAGTTTAAGGATTGTTTACGCATTTTTCACCGGCTTTTCGTCATGGGAAAGAGAGTGCGGGGGGAATCAAGAAATATGTTAATTAATTACGGTGTCCGATTGGATCGATGTCGCTAAGACGGAGGGCTCTCTGCGTCGTAGCTTTTTAAAATGATTTATCCAAAGCAAACCGGCTCCACAAACACATTCTTTGTTTAAGATCCAAGGAAGACGGAATGACAATGATAATATAATAATCCTGACCAAAAATTAATGACAGTATATAATAAGTAGGAGGGAGAAATATTAAATTAATTCATCCCAAATCGAATCCGCTTTCGATGGAGCCTTTTGAACAGCATCGCGGCGAGAGCGCACTCAGCACAGAGATTGGATCTGGCCATATATTGAATGCATGACGCTTTTGCAAATTTGGATCTCGAGGATTAGCTAGATAGGTTTCGGGTATTCTGCATCCAATAAAAGTCGGCAAAGCGCTGCGAATTTTCGAGAACACACAAAAAAAATTGTTGAAAACGAAAAGTTATTCCAAAAACTGTTGAATTAGCAAGGTTGCAAGCAAGTTTGGATTCGAACATATCCCATAATTCACGAGTTTATAGAGCCACGAGTGGTTGTACCATGAATTAGGCTTTTTATTCTTAACCATAATTCTTGGGAGCCTGAACATATGCATTGGAACAACAAACCTGTCAATTTCTCGCCAAAAGGAATAGCGAGATAAAATAAAAAGCAAATGACATAAATGATTTATGAACTTTTGGTCTAGTATGCATTGACTCAATGTATAAAGTAATCTATGAACTTTTAATTTGTTTAATATAGTCCCCAAACTTTATTGACTAGATTAAATATCTATCAAAATTTTAAGAACCATATTGAATAAATTAAAAGTCCATAAATTATATTACACATTGAATTAAAGTTTATGGACTAAATATAATAAATAAAAAGAATACGAATCGTATTGCATGTTGTATCAAAGTGTAAGGGTGATTCGCGTAATTATTCTAAAAGGAAAAAGTGAAAAAGTGAAAAAGAAAGGAAGAGAAGAATCACAGCTCGTCTAGGTTCGGTCTAAATAAAAAGGGCAAAGTCACCAGGTTCTCCATCATCTTAAGCGACTATCAAAGCCCAACCCGTCGTCCCATGCTCACCTCGAATTTAGGGTTCATCCCACGGGCTCGCGGTGCACGTCCTCTCACGAACCATTACAGAAGTTTGCTAATCGAGGAACATGGTAGTAATATTCTATGCTCTCTCATGGGGAGAATTGTCCAAAAAGTCCTAAACCTATTGTAATTTTGCCAATTAAGTACTAAATCTTCTAATTTTGCTGATTGAGTTCTAAATTATCTACATTAGCTAGCCGTGAGTTTTTATGTGGTACATTTGGCGTCCACGTCAAGATTTTCCGGCCAAAATTGGCCGGATGGACTCAATTGCAAGAACCGACAAAAGGTTTAGGACTTAATCGGCAAGATTGAAAGGTTTAGGAGTGAATTGGCAAAACTGTAATAGGTTTAAGACTTTTTGGACAATTCTCCCCTCTCTCATGTCTATGAGGAGGAACGGTCTTTGCCTTTTCCTTTTTCTCTTGTTTATTTTATTTCATGATAAAGAGTATAAATTTTACGAGTACATATAGACCGCTTAAAGTGAGACCGCTTCTTAGCAAATGCTCCACCGTATCGGTGCATCGGCTTCCTTGTGGAAGAGTTACTACCATTTGAACCCTCGGTCTTGTGGGAAGAAACGCGGCGAGCATTTTTTTGCAGCCGAACTATAACATTCGGGACATAAATATTGTGTCTCTCATGACTATATTTAGTGTGCCAATTTATCTCGTTGATATTGCAGTAATCCATTCACATTTCTTTGTCATTATTGAAATCACGACGACTTGGGAATACTATAACGAGCTATTTAATATGTTTATTATAAAATAATTACGAATTGATTGAAGGAGGACATCTACACGTGCGTATTCACAATTGTTTTAGCATATTTGTTTGTGCATTTTCATGTTCATTTATATTGTCATACCGTTCATATCAAGTAACGAACATGATAGAATATAAAAGTACCCGACTTTGTTATTATAATTCTCCAAAAAGTAAGAAAATCCACGAACTTTTTGTCCTATCGAATTCACGCCTCTTTTGGCTAAAAAATCTAGACAACCAAGTAGAGCGGCGGTTCAGTAACTGCGGGAAGACTTCTAGTTCTAGCCACGGACGCAATAACGCACGGCGTGTAACGGCCACTCGCGAACGAGCCCTGTCGGCGACCACTGTACGAAGAGCTACTCTACCAAAAAGAGCTACTGTACTAAAATCTCCTCGACAACTGTCGTCCCGTTGTCACTGACACCTCCTCCTTCGCTCGCTCTCTTTCTGCGTTGTCTTCTTCTTCTTCTTCTCCTCCGTTCCACTTTACTCTCTTCATAACTCACTCGTATCTTACATTAAACTCTCCCCAGATCGCCTCCCTTCGAAAGCTTCCTTTGGACTCTTCTCCCTTGTCCGCCTCCTCGGTTTCCCTTAACCCACCGACAAGAAACCACGCCTCCTCGCACCGTTTGCCCCCGCAGGAGGAATAATAATGCCGCCGCCGCCGCATGCGGCCCCGGCCGCCGTCCTGCTCGCCGCCGTCGCGGTGCTGCTGGCCGCCGCCGCCTCGGCGGCGGGGGAGGAGGTCGTCACGTGCTCCGGCGTGGTCCCGATGAGCGACCGCGTGGACAGGATCTCCATCGCGGACTTCGGCGGCGTCGGGGACGGGCGGACGCTGAACACCAAGGCGTTCCGGGAGGCCGTGTACCGGATCCAGCACCTGGCCCGGCCCGGCGGCACGCTGCTCCACGTGCCCCCCGGGGTGTACCTGACGGAGAGCTTCAACCTCACGAGCCACATGACGCTGTACCTGGCCAGCGGCGCCGTCATCAAGGCCACCCAGGTAAAACTTCGGTTTTCACGGTTCGGTACTGGGTATTCCGTGACAGGAATTAAAACGATTCAGGGTGCGAAGTCCCTGAAGAAATCATTACTGCGATGTTTCATGTTCACGATGAACAGTCCTCGCGTGATTCGATTGGTTCGTAACATGGGGGGGACAGTGCGTGTAAAGGCCGGAAAATTTGGGTATCCGATGAAAGGAGATGCGAATTCCGCGGTTCGAGACGCGCATTCACACCTGCAGAAGATGTCAATTATTATTATTTCGCCAGTATTCGGAAATGTGTTTGACAATTTGTCCCACCAGTTGTGCGCTCGTGTCTGATGCAGACAATTGTTTATTATCTCGGTACGGCATTTTCTGTGGCTCCACGGAGAGATGGTTGTGCCAACATATCATTTAAAGGACAGGGGTCTGGTGCAACTTGGTGGGTCCTGAGATGGGGACTACATAAAATAAAGAGAGATTGGTGGGAGGCTTGCTAGCACGCATTTGGGTCAGGGTGGAATTGATTTAGACGGTTGGAGAGCTGATCGGGGATTTTATGCCCTCTTGATCCTATCGAGTGCTTCGTTCTGTGATCTAGGAAAATCCGATGGCACCGATTCAACATTGAAAGAGAAAATGGTCTCCCTGTCGTCAGATTCTAATACGTCTTCCCTTGTGAAATTTATGTACTCATCTGCTCTGCCTATTTTAAGTTCCATGCTCCACTGGCTTATGTTGAACTCGAGGACCAGCATCATGTGCAGTATTTAAACTTGTGTGGGCTCCATCGACAGGCATTGCACTAATTTTTCTTTTCTATCTTCATAATTTATGGTGAATGGTGAAGGAAACTCAACCCATGCTGGCTTGTAGATCGGCTAAGCTCCTTAGTGTATATGAATTGCATTTCAAAACATACCTAGTGAGATGGCATGAAGCATGGTGGTGAGGAGTTGATCTTATCTTATCTCTGTGACTAGATACTTCCTAAACCACTATTCGACTGCATGCAGGGAACTGTGCCTGAGGCCCAGAAGTGTTTGTTTGTAATGAGAATTAATACATCTACCGTGCCTAGTCCCCTATTTTCCTTTAAATGCTTCTCGTGGATTTGTCTTGGTTACAGTCTGTTCTTTTTTAATCTCTTTGGAATTTATATCCCTGGTGCTGCAGAGCACAGAGTTAGCAATCAAGAGCACACAATGTATAATCAAAGTTCAATACTGTACACAACTATACTTGCATCGCTTGGCCATTATTGATTTTGTCTATTCTTATCCTTCTTCAGAATACCTTGAATTGGCCACTTATTGCACCATTGCCATCTTATGGAAGAGGCAGAGAGCGGCCTGGTGGAAGATATGTGAGCTTCATTCATGGAGATGGCCTTCAAGACGTGATTATCACTGGTAGGTATCCCAAGCAATGCGATTTAACAGAACTTGAGTGTGTACTAGACCATTCTATCTCAACCTTAGAGCATCTTCTGAGAACAATCCATGTGAGCTCAAGCTCCAATGAAAGAGGTTGTCATAGTTGCTGGGGTTTTGCAAGTTCCCTTGCGAACTAGGGGATAGTGTGTCTCCAAGTCCCAACTTGGTGCTTTGAGTTGTCACCAAGTCCCAACTAGTTTGCTTCTCTTTTATTTTTGCTGTCACCAGTTGTTTCTACGAGTATTGCAGGTTTATCCTGCATGGCTTAGAAAACTTCCTATTCTGTTATTGTCTGAGCAATTACTCTTGCATTAGGTTTTATATTTTACTCTTTCCAATTGGATGCACTTGGAGATTGAGTCATTTGTTTGACTACTGGTTGAGTTGGGTCTCATACCAAAATTGGTAAGAGACACAAGTTCTGCCCCATCCCTAGAACCATCACTTGTTCATTGTCATGAACCTGTCATACTACTTGGAATAAAAAATGTCTACCTGTTGAGATGGAAGTAACATCCGCTTGCAAATTTCTGAATTATTTTTAAGTGACATCTAAATTTATTTGACAAGTTCGACAATTGTTTGTGTAGGTGAGAACGGGACGATAGATGGCCAAGGAGATGTCTGGTGGAATATGTGGAGACAGAGAACTCTCAGTTTTACCAGACCAAATCTTGTCGAATTGGTTAATTCCAGAGACATCATAATTTCCAATGTGGTTTTCCAGAACTCTCCGTTCTGGAATATTCATCCCGTTTATTGTAGGTACATGAAGCTTATTTTTGTAGTACATTGCAGTCCATAGGTTCCGAAACTTGAGGTACAATAATTACTTGGTTGACATGGGTATTTTGGACACTAATTTGGGAAATTGCCCAATTCTTCTTGCAGTAACGTGGTTGTCCGTAATGTGACCATATTAGCTCCAGTGGACTCTCCCAACACAGATGGGATTGATCCAGGTAACCCTTATGACGAGACTTGACCTGTTTTCCTGTGTATCTTTTGTATATGAAAGTCCTTAATTCACAACTGAGCTAGGGTGTTTGACTGGGAAGGACTGTTCTATTATTTATATTGAACACACTATGCTCTGGAGTCTGATGCATTAAATTTATCTTGGGCCACTAGTTTGACTACTGAAGAGTAGGGTCTCTGTGACGAAAATTTTGGTATATTAATCTGATTACGCTGTGTTGGTGTTTCAGTAATTTTGATGTAAATCTTAAGTCAGTTCTTTTCTTATTAAACAATTTTAGAAAACTAGAAGGAGTTGAAAAAGTACCGTCAAGCCGCAATTTGGTAGGTGATTATTGCTTGTACCTTACCTTGCACGTTCTTTCATTAAACATTGAACTTAAGCAGAGACTTGACTTTGTGCCTACATTTAAGTAGCTCTGAAATTGCTCCCTCATGTTGAAATTTCTTATTGACTTGCTAAATTAATTCCTTCTTTTCTCTGTGACCCACTGATACAGATTCGAGCTCTAATGTCTGCATAGAGGATTCGTATATCTCTGTTGGAGATGATGTCGTCGCGGTGAAAAGTGGGTGGGATGAGTATGGTATTGCCTATGGTCGCCCAAGCTCAAATATCACCATCCGCAGAGTAACAGGATCATCCCCATTCGCCGGTATTGCAATAGGAAGTGAAACGTCTGGTGGGATAGAGAATGTCCTGGTTGAAAACGTTAACTTGTACAAAGTGGGTGTTGGAATCCATGTGAAAACAAATGCCGGGAGAGGGGCTTTCATAAGAAACATAACTGTCTCCGATGTGTACGTGGAGGATGCGAGAAAGGGGATAAAGATTGCAGGCGACGTCGGAGATCATCCCGACGACAGGTACGACCCAAATGCTCTTCCGGTGGTGAACGGCATCTTGGTAAAGGATATGCGGGGAACAAATGTTCAACAGGCAGGTCTAATACGAGGCATAAAGAACTCCCCTTTCACCGGCGTCTGCCTTTCTAATGTCAACCTCCATGGCAAGCCAGGGCCGAGAGAAGATCCTTGGTCGTGCTCCGATGTGAGGGGGGCCGCCTTCAAGGTGAGTCCGTCCCCTTGTTCGGAGCTGACTAGCGTCTCTGACAGGGATTCAAATGCTAACTACTCCTGAAAGTCTTGTGACTAGCTTGATTTCCAAATGAAGAAATTGAAATTTCCAGCATGATGTATCATTGTAATCCTTTGTGCTTTCAAGCGCATCCCTAGAATGAAGTTATGACTACATTCTTTCAAATCTGTTCATTGTCCATTCGGCTTATGTCGGAACTCGAGGCGTAAGCAAAACTGTTCCTGCCAGCTCTGCTGTTACAAAACATAAATGATCATCGGGCGGAAATTGATGTGGTATTTCCGATGTTGTACCCATGAGCAACGTTAGCTATATAAAACTCCGTACCCAAAATTCATACGTAACATGATATGGAAAATGTAATTTATCAAAGATCATTTTCATTCCCCCATCCAACAAAATAAAACCTTTCGCTTATCAATCAAATAAATCAGTACGTTTGCGAATTCATTCCATTAGTTGCGTTTAGTCGCCAGGACAATGATTGAGATGGAATGGCATAGGATGAGGTTTACAATGTGGGGGACTTGTCATGTCCTACATCTTTGTTCGATCAAAGACCGGATATAACTCAGGCTGGAATGATATAAATAAAAAATTAAATAAATGACTTTAAAAGAGAAAAAAAAAACCTTACTCGCTGATGGGGTCAAAATCGACCGCCGCTTTGGTGATTGCCATTTCCGTGGCTACCCTGACCACGCGCACCACCGCGACAGAAAACAAATTTGGCTCCAGGGTCATGGCTCGAGGGTCAACCACGAGCCACAAATCCAATGAACCACGTCGATGAGCGACGATAAATGCGGTCGTCGTTGTCGCTGTGCGGTGCGACCACCACTGAGTGGTCGTGATGGCCCGATTTGCCTAGATTTGGCCATTGAAGCCTTCGACATAGAACGGAACTCTCAGGCAACCACCGAACCGTGGTTGACAATGGCACCATGATGGCACTGCTGAGTAGCAAGGCACTGTTTGTTCGTAGATGCTCAGTTACTTCTATATGTTTTCTATAATTTTTCGAGCCAGGACACCTTATCTTGCTTTCTTTTGGATAAATCTGGTTTACTCGTATTTCAAGGCATATATCGAAATGCCAGATATGATAAATTTTATTATATGTGGCCTCATATCCAAGCTACCAAACACACCCTTAGAGTCAGAATAACTATTTCATCACAGTCCTATTCTAGTCTTGCTGTCAAGATGCATGAATCAATGCTCTTCCAAGATGGAAATGATTCAATGTCTCTCCATATGAAATGGCAAGAGAGTGCAACAAATTCTACGATAATGATTAGGACAAGTGCTAAATATGCTTTCCGTACATGTAGGAAACTTGAAACCATATAAACGTAAGTCGAACTCCATGAAAACCAAAGTCTAACCTTCCTTGAATCATTATCGTTTGTTCCAGAACATTTGAAAACATCCTCAACTTCATGAAAATACAGATCAACCCACATCCTCGCGGACATTCTCACAGCGATGATGATCACGATGGTGACGAGCCTTTTGTGCTCCTCTCTCTCTCTCTCTCTCTCTCTCTCTCTCCCCCATCGCTGGGAAGAAAAGCGAAGCGGGAGCGGCACTTCCATTTGCTTTCGGCAATTAACATTGAACATTATTCTTGAAACATAATCTCCTCTTGAAGAATCTGCATGTTATGATTTAGCGACTTGAATTGAACCCAGCACATATAATCCACGCCGTTCTAAAACGACAGTCACAGCAGTTCACCATCCAAATCTCGTTAAAACTCCGACATGCTCTACCATATTTTTCACGCGATCTTCCTATGTCAAGGGCGGCTTTGCTCGCTGAAAAGCAATTTCTGGAAAGAAGAAGTAGTTTACTTTTTGGTGCTTACTGGACGACCTCATAACTTTCATTCGTGCACAAGCACTCAAACATCATAATAAACTATGCTGCGAAAAGTCTTCCGCAAAACAAATGCCAAGCAGAAATCCGAGTCGGGAAATTGAGAAGGAGGCTATCCAATCGGCATAACGGATGTTCACCATTTCATCATGTGGTTAAGCTCGCTGCTTATAGAAAAAGTGACTGCAGCGATACATCTTAATTGCATTCACTGAATATCACGCATGCGAATACATCTGGATCATATCGGCCAACAATTTATCATTGAAGAAAAAGCTTCGATTACTATTTTGAGCAGACCGTTATCCAAAACGAAGTCACAGATATAAAGTTGAAACTATCTTTGAGTGGTCCTGAAAGGCAATTACTATCTAATCTAGCTGGTTTTTCTTGTCATTTTCCTCTTTTCTCGGTTGGCATTATTGTCTAAGTGAACAGACTCGTAAAGCATTAATCAACTCCAAAGGAAAGTTTATGTAGTACTAGAAGGTTACTATTACATATATCTGACAACCTGCTAAGAGCAGCCATCGACAGATCCATTGAAGCATTTTGCTACATAAACTAAGAACAAGAATGGAATCAATACAGCTTTTCTTCCTCCGTTCATCAGCTTGGATTCCATGCCAGCATTTGTCTGAAATTGATAACTGAAAAACGTCGTCAGAACCAAAAAACAAGTGAGAGATGAAAAGCTAGTAGCTACCGGCGATGCGCCTAGGCAATGCATGGTGAGTCGTATGGCTCCTCTTCAGCTGGAACATGGCTAGAACATTATCCACTCTCTCCAAGGACCTCAGTTTCCACCGCGAAAAAGCGAGAAATCAATGACCGGTATGCAAGGATTTTACCACACCCCGAGGATCCGGACAAAACTCCATCGCCAAAGCAGGCGAAATACGGAAGACCTTGAGGGAGAGTGAGCAATGCCTAACCATCGCATACACGTATTGATCGTTCGATGCCGATTGCACTATCTTTTTCCACCGGCTTGATCAAGACACATTCTTTGGACTCACCTCAAAGACCTCCGACCGTGCGATCTTTTTTCACTCATCAGACCGGCCACGGTCGGAAGCCTTTGAGGGAGAGTGCAAATAGAAATGCCTTGGTTTCAGTTACTCTCTCAAACGACAATCTCGAACGATAATTTTATGCAAAAGCAAGACAAAGCTTGTTCGATCTCCCTCAAAGGCTTCTACTCCTAAGCCTCTGAATTTCACATCATGAGCAAAAGCGAGACATAGGATCGGAAGCCCTTGAGGGAGAGTGAGCAACCCAATTTGCCTCGGGAAAAAACCCTTCACTTTGATTTTCTATCCCTTGCTCTAAGCTTTTGGTTCTGAGGAAATGGGATTGGCCGAGAACCCCATTATATAGTAAGAAAAAGTAGGTCATAAGACGATGTGGAGAAAAATTGGTGGCCAACATAGTGGGGACCCCATATCTTGGCTGTCAACTTTATTGGCAAAAACCAGATCCTCTTTGCTTCCAAATAGGCTTTATAATAGATATATAAAAGTAGGTCATCGTACGTGGATAAAGATTGGAAATTAGAATGTGCTCGAAATGTGTTCGACACTTGTGCAGAAATAGACATTTGAAGCCCTAGGAAAAAGGTCAAGACGACTTCGCTATCAAATCCAAGTTAATTGTCTCGAGTAGTTCCATGGTTTTGGCACCAACACGAATAACTTTGAGCCTGAAAATTCGCTAATTAGTGCGTTGAGATATGGGGTCATGTTTTTATTTTTGTATTGGCTTTTGCCATCCTACCTTACGTCGCACACCTTATAAAAGTTTACTTCAAATACAAAAGAATATATTCATTGTTTAAATGAGATTTTGTAAGATGAACATGGATTAGCCAATTTCTCAGGAAAGTACCAAAAAAATCATAGACATATTGTATTAGTATCAATTCAATTCTAAACTTTTTAATTTGACCAATTTAGATCTAAATCTTATTGCATTAGTACCAATTCAATCAATTCAACCAATTTACGCTGAAAATTGCTGATGTGGATGCTTGCAATCATACTTGACACGATCAGAACTGACGTTGACAAATTTATTTATTTCTTTTCTTTCTTTTTCCTTACCCTTTGGTTGGTGAGGTTACCCGACAACCATCAGTGGCCACATATGACAATTGGCGACCCTCACTTGGGCTGGGTGAGGGCCCCAATGCCCTCACCAACCACAGGCGAGGGCTAGAGCGCCCTCAATAGCGGTTGGCAAGGGCGCAACGGCCCTTGCCAAGACTAGCCTATGGTCGGCGATGGTCGATCAGTGACCTCACTAGCCAAAGGACAAGGAAAAAAAAAAAGAAAGAAAATAATAAAAGAATAAAAAAATATAAAATTTGTTTACGTCAATGCCGTTTGTGCTATATAGGACCTCTGGTACTCACGTCAGTAATTTTTAACCTAAATTGGCTGGATGAACTGAATCGGTATCAATACGTAAAAGTTTAAGACTAAATTAATCTAACTAAAAGGTTTATGACTGAATTAGTATTATTGCAATAGGTTTATGACTTTTTGGGTACTTTTCCCATCAATTTCCTTTTAGGAGCAACTCATGTTATCTTGTAATTGTTAGGTTGCATGGCGTTAAGAATGTCTCATTCACATACCTTGAAAGTTTATTCTAAATGCACAAGAATGTATGCACTACAATATAATAGACTCCAATTCTCTTAAATTTGTCATGGGCTAAAATCATGTTCCAATACCATATCACGTCATGATGAGAACTCTGAGGGCACAAAAATATAATTCCCATTTTTAGATATTTAATAAAAAGTGAGAAATGATAAACACGAGGAATGAGGCATGTCACCAAAAGAATTGGAAACGTTAGTTTTTCTAATTCATTTCAAAATTATTTTCAAGTAAATATGGAGAATAATTGAAGAATGAAACAAGGAAAAAGGAGAATAGGTAAGAGAAGAAAAATGAGACAAGTGTCACCAAACTCCATCTAAAGCTAGCTTTCATTTATAAAGAATTTATTTATTATATGGAATTTTCTGAGGTACAAAAAACCCAAAAATCAATTATAGGACTTCATTCATTTCGCAAAAAATGTGGCGTTTCTAGAAAATATCTTTCAAGAAATTATTTTCTAGGAAAATGACAATATAATCTAGTGTTCGATTGCAACCTAAAAATAAATTAAATATTTTCTGCTATTTGATGCACTCCTTTCAATAATTTAATTATTATTTTACTTTTTAAATTCAATTTTTAAATTTTTTTAAATTTTCTTTCCTTTCTTCTTTTCTTCTTCTTTTTCAATTGGTCACTTGTAACGACAAATGGCCACAAGCAAGCTCAAGCCTCTCCAATCCTTGGCGAGACTCAAGCCCTACCTAGGTTGTTGAATGTGGCGAGGCTTAAGCTTGGGCCTTATCAGATCAAGTGAGGCGGGCCTTAGGGCGATGGGGCTCAACCTCATTGGAGTTCGGTAAGGCTTGAGCTCGCCTGTGGCTGGTCACCAATGCAGTCACTAGCGACCAACTGAGGAAGAAGAAAAAGAAAATAAAGAAAATAAAAAAGAATACAAAAACTTAATTTTTTATAAATATAAAGTATAAAAATATAAATAAAAGGAAAATGTGTTTGGTGAAAGACAGTATGGAAAAAAATTTCCCCTATTTTAGAGGGCTTTTTTTGTTGATAGAAAATGTTTTCCTTTTGAGTTTATTTTCTATGAAATGAATGTCGGAAAATTTGAATAATGTTTTTTAGAAGATTATTTTGCGACACAAATAATGATCTATTTAGAGGATTTTCAACTCAAACATTATCAAATAGGGCAGAGAAAATAGCAAAGGACGTCCTGGTTTGATTGATTAGATTTTCAACTCGGAAAAATCTCAATTCAAATGAAACTTTGTTATCCGCATTTCATGTAAATTATTAATGGTCGTATATGCATAATATGCTTAGTATTAACTTCAGACTATTTATCTCTAGTATTAGATAATACATCAACAAAAGAATTTCCCCATAACTATACGACAAACACGTAAGTTACAAAATGCAAGAACATATGCATAGCAGTAATATTCTGCTGTATATGCATAATATGCTTAGTATTAACTTCAGACTATTTATCTCTAGTATTAGATAATACATCAACAAAAGAATTTCCCTATGACTATACGACAAACACATAAGTTACAAAATGCAAGAACATATGCATAGTAGTAAGATTCTGCTGTTTAAATTAGATCCTATCCCTAATGAAATGCACTAAATAATGACATATAGCATTTATTGATCGATGTTATCTATTCGGTACAGCCTGACTTGAAGAAATCTTCGAAACAAAATCAAAATAACAGATTTGATTTCTGTTCAATATCCCATTAGGGTTTTCCCTTTAACACCCTTACATACATTTTACGGAAAAAGTACACCAAAAATTCAGGTGCAACAAGAAATAGTTTGACAAAAAACGAAAGAACTTTTATATTTGTATTCGGATGCTTTTGTATTTCGTGAATCAACCTTTCAACCACGATCCATCTACTTCATATCTCTAATTTTATCTGGTCTCCATCTAAGTAGCAAGTAATTCAAGATATAGATTGCTCCACTCTTATCCCCAATCTGGGGCCCTACATGAATTTTCGACGAATGGCAATACTTACCACCTTTTTCTACTGTTGTTAGTTGAGAATAATGCAACTTATCTTAGGCATATGAATCTTATCCACATTCTTATCATTTGTACGTTAAAGCAAATGGAAAATTCCAAATTGACATGCCACATTAGCCAAACACTACTCTCTTTTTCCTATCCCTTTTGCTTTACATCTCGACGCCCAATGGCGAATCTTCCAATCCGATAAAGAAAAACAAGAGTGCCTCAACAGTTCTCACACGTGTCCCAGAACCAAAACCTTCTTTTTCTTTTTCTTGTATGGTGGCGACGGCTTCCTCGAACATGCTTGTCGTTCGCAGTAACGAGGAAATATGCAACGTGGAATGTTTACCGGCGGCTCTTCGGAGAAGGTAAGAGTCGTATACTAAAGTTGCCGCCCATCGATTCTCGAATTCAAAAGGAAAACCAGTGAGCGAAAAGATAACTTGAATTGTTTTTGCTTTGATAGCACAGTCAACTTTCTAAATTAGCATTTTGACACCTGATAATCATTGATTCTGTATTTTTTTTGTATAACCAAAGAGGTTTGGGGTTTAGAGGATTGTAAACTGAAATTTAAGCCCGAACTAAACACCATAGGATTTCCTAAATGAAACCTAAAACTCACCCCCACAACCTAGAACCCAAAAATGTAAATTATAGCCCGGTTTTGGTGAGTTGAGTACTGGATTTATCTACGTTAGCCCCCATCTCCACTTTGTTTGGTAATTCAAGCTAGAAGGAAAATGGATGAAAAGGAGAAAAAAGGATATGGAAGGGAAAAAAATGAATAAATAGTTTAATATCCCATGTTATTCAGCGGTGATTGGTTTTTTGGAGGATCGGTTCCGAGACTGAGACCGAGATCGAAACTTGAAACTTAGTCTATATGTTTTGATTGTGAAGCTTGAAATCGAACCGAACCGCTCCTGGTTCTACACAAGAACAGATTTTTAGTAAAATTCACATTGTTGATATTATGTTTTATTTGTTTGACTTGTAAAGTCTTGTTAGTTGGGTGGCCTTGTGGGCCTCTTTTAAACCACAAGTCATGAGAAAATACACAGTAGCTTGCGAGCACCAAGCCAACAGCCATGTGGGCTCGCTTATCTACTCAACTCCAATTATAACTTGACACATGGACATTGATTTGGCGACAGTAGATTGGGGCTCGCTTATCTACTCAACTCCAATTATAATTTATAGCTCGGCACATGAACATTGATTTGGAATTATCCTCCGTCCAGCCACCCTTCGATAGGCCATCCATGGGAATCCAGCATGGTTTTTCCCCCACCCAAGTGACCGTACCCAACAATGGTGTTTGTCTCTTATCTGTTGGGTCTTTTATACAGAACATAAAACACGTGCCATATGCAAATTATGGAGTCTCCGAGACGAAACACACGAGTCTGGATGGAGAAAGAGACATAAACCTTCTATCTTCAAGACGAAACACATGAGCCGACGCGCCCAACGGCGAGTTCCATTTGGCCAACTTCCTCCTGATTCAAAATGGCCTCAGATCTGGCGAACGTCTGGAGATTAGAAGCATGGGTTCAGGCTTCTCAAATCTGACCACGACCAGCTCGTCCATGAACGTGACGGGCGAAGTTGAGAGCCCAATGGTCATGGACGACATGCCGTGACAGAGAGTAGTGGTGGTTATTGGTGAGTTCACAGAGCCCTGTCTTGTCAATCGTCCATGGTGTCACCGATGATTTGTCACTTCATGCTCTAGATCTGGCCGAACTTTCAGATCTGGAAGTTCGACTAGGCCAAACCTGGAGGCACTGACCATGGACAAGCAAGGACAGGAGAGGGATGGCTCGGCTTAGAGGCGTATTAGTGTCGATTAGGATGCAATGCCAACAAATTTGTTGGTAATGACGATGGAAGGAGGTGCAGAGATTAGGCTTCTTGGAGGTGGTTCCAAATGGAACAGGAGGAAGAGAGACATCTAGGTGGTTTGGCAAATTTTCAACTTTTCATTTAATTTCAAGTTAATGTATATGTGTCGATTTGTAATTGGCTTAGCGTGTATAAATGCACTAATGTGGAGCTCACAACTACTGAATATTTTCTCCCAAATCATGGGTTCTGGTCTTCCTAGATTGCATCTTACTAATTATTTTAAACAAGGTCTACAAGATCGATTCAACTTGGGAACCGGCACTGTTCTAGCTTGCTTGGTTTGAAAGCTTTATATAGTTATTTTATTCTTTAGGCCATGGTTATTTGTTCAATGTAGTGGAGATATGTGTAAAACTTCAATAAATGTTGGAGTATCTGGCAATTCCAACACAAGAACTTGCTTGGCTTTGCTTGGTTAGTGCAGAGTCAAACCAATAATTTTGACATAAGAACCATGAACCAAAATACTTAAAGTCAGTCTAGGGTTCACAACTGAGAACCATATTAGTTCTTTCTTGAAATGACCTAGAGCTAGTTGCGAAAGACGGTTCATTTTGATGAATCAATTAGGTTACTTATCCTCTCTCTTATTCGGTTTACATGGAAGGAAAGGGATGCAAGGGAAATGAAGCAACTAATAAAGGGAAAATTCCAAATAAGGGCTCATAATGTCATCGTTTTCTCAAATAAGGGTCTGAAGTAGATATTGTTCAAATAAAGACTTTGAAGTGGCTATATTAGTCTTAAAGAAGGGCTTGAAGTGATTATAACTATTTCAAATAAGGGCTTAACCTTACTAGCTCATCGATTAGCAAAAAATTCCGCTCGATCAAAGATATTTTTATCCAAATACAATTTAAAGTTAAATTAAATTTATATTTAATTTAAAAATAAAAAAATAAAAAACGGAGGCAAGAGGCAATGGCCGCCACACCATCGCTGGTGGGGTGATGGCAATGGCTGGCAAGGTCGCCGATGCTTAGGTGAGGGTTGGCAACCCTTGCTAATTATGGGCAATGGCAGGTAGGCCCTTGCTAGAGACGAGAGAGGGTGGTGACCCTCTCCCAAATTTAGATGAGAGTCACCTGCCTTAGCCACAACCTAGGTGAGAGGATCTCCGGCCCTCATGCAAGCCTAGCGGCCTTCGCCTAGCGCCCCTTGAGTGTTTGGCCCTTGCCTTTCACTGACAAGGGTTGCCAACCCTCGCCTAGGCGCCAACAATGGAGATATGGGTAAAACTCTTGTAAATGTTGGAGTATTTGGCAATTCCAACATAATAACTAGCTTGGCTTCGCTTGGTTACTTCCAAAGTCAAATCGGTAATTCTGACATAAGAACCATGAACCAAAATGCTTAAAGTCGGTCTGGGGTTCACAATTGAGAACGGAATTAGTTCTTTCTTAAAATGACCTTGAGCTAGTTACGAAAGACCAGTTCACTTTGATGAACCAATTAGGTTGCATATCCCTGTTCCTATTTGGGTGTACATGGAAGGAAAGGGACGCGAGGAAAATGAAGCAACTAATAAAGGGAAAATTCCAAATAAGAACCCGAAGTATCATTATTTCTCAAATAAGGACCCGCAGTGGATATTGTTTTAAATAAGGGTCCGAAGTGATTATATTAGTCTCTAAGAAGGGCTTGAAATGGTTAATAATTGTTTCAAATTAGTGCCTAGCCTTGTTGGCTCATTGATTAGCAAAAAATTGCACCTGATCAAAGATATTTTTGTCCAAATACAATTTAAATTTAAATTAATTTAGATTTAAAATTTTAAAAATAAAAATGAAAAAATGAAAAATAGAGGTGAGAGGCAATGGCCGCCACGCCATTGCCAATGGGGCAATGGTGATGGCTGGCAAGTTGTCAACACCTAGGTGATGGTAGGCAGGCCCTTGCCAAAGACGGGAGAGGGCTACGACCCTCTCCCAAATCTAGATGAGGGTCACTCGCCTTCGCCCTGGCTTAGGTGAAAGGGTCGTCGGCCCTTGTGCAGGCTTGGTGGCCCTTGCATAGCACCCCTTAGGCAATTGCCCCTCACCTATAGTTGGTGAGAGTTGCCAACTCTCGTCTAGGCATTGACAACCCCATTAGCCATCGTCATTGCCCCGCCAATAATGGGGCGGTGGCCACAAACGGGTAGGAGCCAAACAAAGAGGGAGGACTCCCCCTCATGTGTTCTCTTCTCTCTCTCACTCTCTCTCTTTTGTAGTTTAATTTTTTTAATTTTTAAAGAAAAAAAGAAAAAAGAAACTAAAAAATTTAAAAGACGAAATTGCCTTCATCAAACAATAAGTTCATACTCTTATTTTAAATTGACATGGCTACTTTAAGCTATTATTTAAGAAAAATGAGGGCATTTCAAGTCTTTATTTGAAATAATATTCATTTTAGGTCCTTATTTGAGAAAATAAAAATACTTAACGCTTTTATTTGGAATTTTCCTACTAATATACTAATTAGGGTTTTGTCCAACTCACCTTTACATAAAAGTGAAGGGTATTTTTGGAAAAAAAGATCCGATTTTGATTTTCTTCCATTTACTCCCAAAAGTGGGAGGAAATAGAATGCGACCCGACAAAAATACCTACTTCCCGTTCCTTTCGTTTCCCTCCAACTTTATTTTGCCAAACAACACAGATCGATCTCCCTAGATTAGTACCTCTCCCTTCCTTCCACCTGCCTCTATCCAAACACGGGGTAAGGGATCATCAGGAGAGGTCAAGGAATTTGTTGTTCATGCATATCTGATCAAAGGGTGAATCAAAGTTGGATATTGGGCTCCAAGATCCATGAGCCACTCATTGCTTGCCCATACTCATTAAAATATTCATAGGAACGATTAAATGGGGCTCAGGAAGGAAGCGCCTTGTCTAGATCAGTTCATTTGGACTTCAGGCTCAGCTGATGATTAGTTCTAGTCATAATGTCTTAACCCAAAAGCTTATACTATGTAGACGTGATCACGAATATGGCAATTTGTGATTTGATCGATGTAGAGAGAAAAAATGGGCAGGTCTTACCTAAAAGAGCAATACCTTTCTTATGTTTCGGCTCATCCACCTCGGCATGTCCAAGACTCTGAATATTGGTCATTTTGATAGGTAAGATTCAAAATTTTTGACCCCACGTTGGGTTGGCGTGAAAACACTAGGTCAAGCACGAGTGATTGACGAAGTCGTGCTACTAATCATATCTAATATCGAGTAGTTACTACAAAGTTCTACAGAGAGATTCAATTGGAGACGGCACTCTCTCCCTCGAAAAGACAAGACCAAGGACCCAAGGACGAGTAGCGGAGCGTACTATGTTTTGGCGCGACACGAACCCGACGTGTCACGATCCTGGAGTGTCCTCCTTTGGTGCCTTCCTACGTCTCGTTTCCGAGGACAATATGCTCCCGGACCCACGACGCGGACGGGTCTTCGTCTCGAACGGTTTTTTAGAAACGGAGAGACAGGCGAAAGATGAAAGAGGGAGAGACTCGGAGGAGAACGAGTCAACGCCGTGACATAACTACAAGTCAAAGCTCCCATTCCCATTCGTCCGGTGGCTATTACCAGCCGTTCCATGCCTGGTTCATAGATTCAGACAAATGTATTTTTAAAAATCTGTCACGTCCAAGACAACTCAGACGCAGAAACGGGTGGGGGGCGCGATGATGCGATAAAGACGTCTGCAGTGACCGTATCCGGGGCGTGCGAGAACGACAGACTTAGGGGCATACGCCGCATGTTTTGAATCTAGTCGCGAACCGATTACAATCGTTGTGTGCAGCCCTTCCGGAGTCGTCTTGCTATTCCGGGAAGTTTGTTGGAGTCGACGACCCAGTAGAACATCTTCCTAGGAATGACCACTGACCAGGGTGCGCATGCAAGCAATCGAAACTCGCGATTTTCAAAGTGTTTTCTAAATTTTCCTCTTCGGGCCTTGTGTATATACCGAAGGAAATATGAATTTGGACGCGAAACGCAAGCCCCAAGCACATGTCCCTACCTTAGCCTTCCAGCCACTCTCGTCTATTTTTGTTTGATCCATGTCGTCTGCGTTTCCTCTACCTTCACCGGTCGTTTACTCGAGATATTGCTTTTGAAAGCCATATAAAATTCAAGTCCCCATCTTATTGTACTTATCTTCTGTGTCTCCTCTTCAATCTCTCAGATCAGAAAGCCTCGTTCTCGCATTCAAACCATCAGCTCGTCCGCATAACTTCCTAGCAAATCTCTCTCCCTCTCTCTCTCTCTCTCTCTCTCTCTCTCTCTCTCTCTCTCTCTCTCCAGAAGCCATGGACGAGAGGCGACGCGGCCGCAAACAGCAGAAAAGAGCATGTACCAGCACGGAAGGTCTCAAGCTCATTTCTTGCAGACAACCCAATTGAGTTTGAGGCTACTTGGTCCTTAAAAGAAGTTCCTTTTGATTGTTCCTGTACTAGGGAGTCATCTCTACAAAAGCCCTTAACGATTACCGGCTTTCTTTTCGCTTATGTGTTCATTTCGTTTTGCGTGAATTTATGCAGAAGTGAGCAGTATCGAGTGGGAGGTCATAAAGACGACCGAGCAAGAAGAGGATCTAATCTACAGGATGTACAAGCTTGTCGGGAACAGGCAAGAACAGGATACTACCCATCTCTGCATCCTTCTGTTTTCGAATTTTTATGTGCGACTCCATTTGTTTAAGTCGGACGGCCGCCTGGTTCGGCGGCCGGACAGAATCGTTATGCCGGTCGTGTATGCTATATTCACTTCGACGACGTGATTGACGACAGGTGGGATTTGATAGCAGGTCGAATTCCAGGGCGTACGCCAGAAGAGATTGAGAGGTTTTGGATAATGAGACATGGCGATACTTTTGCTGATAAAAGGAACGAGCGCGATGATGGCCGGCGCTCGTGATTCCCATTTTTTTTAAAGTTTCTCTGGATTCTTGGGCCTTTCTTTCTTTAGATTCTTACTGTCAATAGAAATTCTGTTCCATATTCTTTCAAGAATAATTCGAGTTTGTGATCAGAAAATTGTTACTTGGACGTTTGGAAGAAGCGATGAACTTTTGCGGAGGGGCTCTATAAGCTTTGTTCAGATTGTTTAGATTTGATTTATCGATCAATCTCCAGAAAAATCATTGCACCATGCGAAAGAATGACACATATCTCGAGGGATAATGCGCCTCATATTGACGAAGGCCGCGTAGCATATGATAAAATCATGTGAAATCTTTTGAGTACTTGTAGAGATCGACTTCCCATATTAGTCAAGCCAATCACCACTGTTCTGAACATTACGAATTTTCGCATTTCTTCCAAAGATGACGGCATTTTGCATGCGGCGATTCATGTGGAAAGTCACACTCCAGAGAGCAAGTAAGCTTCATTTACTGGTCATTCCATTTTGTCTCCGGATGTTGTCGAATACTGGAAGATTGTGATCTCGGTTGGTTCTGTGTAAATGACTGGGATTGTTATCTGGGTTTTCCTTTCGTACTTACATTTAGGGGTGTGCAAAAGAACCATGACCCGCCCGGACCGCCCGGATTCGGACCGATTATATTATAATAATATATCGATTTTTAATATTAAAATAAATTTCGAAATTACTAATTAGCAAATCTAAATTTTAGGGCTCCATCTCCTTTCATGGTTTCCATGTTTTAATAAGAATTTAGTAAAGTGTGCAAGTTGCCTTTCAACAACTCAACAAATAGCTCATTCAAAGGATACTTTCGGGACTCACATATATTCAAGAATATGTGGAGTACCGGTGGAATTGTTTCTACCAAAAAAAAGTTTCAGTAAAGCAAGTGTTGTAAGAGATTGAGCATTGTTAGAGGATAAAGGAAAAGATGATCGACATATGATAATCATCCATGATGTTGAACTTAGAGAATATTTTAGATTTCAACTAAAATGATTCAAAATAGGAAAAAAAAACCTATTTCTCTTCTTTGGTAGTGTTTTCCAATAATATAAAGGAAAATGGCACCCTTAATTAAGCCGGTTCGATTTAAAGACAAATATTACTCAGTATGAAAAATACTCATGGTGGGATTCGGAAAACGATATTATTATCGGTGATACTGGTTCCATGGATCCACCTAAGAATCGGGGACTGGCCCCAGGTTCTCGGGTGGATCCACGCAACAAAGGTAGTTCGGTTGCCCAATTTTTGGAATCGGTTTAATGCGGACGGTTTTGCAGTTTCAGGTCGGAAACCGTCCACCCGGACCATGCACACTCCTTACATTGTTGGATTTGTGTATAGATTTATCATATGAAGTTCCGTGTCATAGATCAGATTGGGTTGGGTCGAATTTTCATGTCCTTTGTCAAATTGGACCAATAGCCCACTCACCAAGGATCAACCCCAAACAAATAGGCTTTTTATATGGGCTTAAAGCCTTCGAATAAGCTGCATCTAGACTTCTCCAGCATAAATCTATTAATATTTTGATTTATACGTAGAAAAATTACAAAAAAGAAAAAAAAAAAAGAAATGATGTATGGGGCTCTTAAATGATGCTTTTATCTATTTTTTAAAACTTTTTCTGGTGTGTTCCGTATAAAAGAAATAGGCTTAAAGCCTTCAAATAAAGAGGCTTTTTATATGGGCTTAAAGCCTTCAAATAAGCTGCATATAGACTTCTCAAGCATAAATATATCAATATTTTGAGTTATACATAGAAAAATTACAAAAAAAAAGGAAAAAAAAAAGATGTATGGGGCCCTTAAATGATGCTTTTATCTATTTTAAAAGTTTTTCTGGTGTGTTCCGTATAAAAGAAAATACTGGGCAAATACTTTATTCCTTGGTTGACCAAAAGAAAATCTAAATATAAGAATATGGACTTGGTCAAACTTTATAAAATACCTTTAATCGAGGTCTATATCTTCCTAATCCGCATGCATCCTGTTAACACGTGGTGGCTTGAAGACAGTCGATCGCAACGAGAAGCTGGCAATCGGGTCATTTTGAATTGGTTGAGTATGATGTAAGCTTTATTCAAAGATGGCGAAACAAAGAAGCTAATGATGTACGGCGTTCGGATCAGAATGAAAAATCATTAGATGAGTTTTGTGTATGTAGTAAGTTGAATAGGATATGAACGGTTGATAATGATAGAACTCACGTGGGTCTCACTAGATTTAACAATTCATATTCAGTTCGCTATGTATAATAGGTACCCTAAAACTTAAGTACGAAAGGCTGCTTCGAAATTAATTGTAGATTCATTACATACCCTAAAAAAATAAAATGCGGTCCAAGATGCAAGGTGGTAAACTCAGACTTGGATCTTTTTTTTTTTTATCTGCGCTAGCAAGAATCTACATGCATCGCATGTACACAACGAATTGATACTTAAAAATATTTGCAAAGTTGTCCATCACAAAATATTTGAATTATTAATTAATAGATAAAAATGACTTACAAAATATGAACAAATCGCACGCATAGATGTTTGAAAGAGGATTTTTTTTTTTTTTTTTTTTTGGTAAGGCTCTTCATAAGATAGAAATAATTCAATTTTTAAAACCGAAACGTGTGTGACGGATGAAATAAAATTATTAATGTACGCAATTGTCTACTAATAGACAACATAAAATTAATTAATTGGGGATTCTGTAAAAGAAAAGAAAAGAAAATATTATAATTTTAGAATGCCCTTTGTGCTTTGTATAACGGTTGAAGTAGCCTTTAAGAAAATGGGTTCGTGGGCTGCTCTGCCTCGTTTAAGTTGAATCAGATACTGTTCCCAGAACCTACTCATCTGCATCAAGAAAAAAACCAAAAAAAAAAAAAAAAAAAGAAGTAAAAGAAATCATATTGCAAAAGAAAAGAAAAATCAGAAAAGCTAGTTCTGAAAGGAATAAAAAAAATCAAAAATCGAAAGAGAGGAAAATGTCCTCACCTGATGGAAGTGTAGTGCCACTGGGATTCGATACAGGACAAGGACTCTTGCGGCCTCTAAAAGTTCACCCTTGTAAAACCCCTTTTCGGTGTTCATTTTAGCGTAGGCAATAATTAGAAAAGGCGTCGTTTTCCTCGGTTTTGCTGCCACCAATTTCCACAAAAACGCGGTTGCCATAAATCAAGGGTCGAACCGAATCCCGTACGGGACCGGACCCGTTCCGCCACGAATTTCGTTAGGGGTGGTCCATTAGGTTTTACATTTTGATGTGCACCACAAATGATGAGTTCAATTCAACTTTGAACGTAATGTAAAAGTTGAAAGTCAAAACCCATTGGAGAAATATAAATTATGTTTGATAAAAACTATTTGCGAATGGATTTTGGGTTCAAGTAGTGTTTAGAATTTTTTTTTTTTTTTTTTTTTACAATGGCCCTTGAATGTATTTTTTATATTTTTATTTAGAAAGGATCCAGATTTTTGTCATAGTTAGTGAGAGGCTACGGCCATTAACAAGAGTCACGCAACCCAAGCAATTGCCGCCTGAGTTCGCAAGACCCAGGTGGTGGTGACTTGAGGTCATGCAACCTCCGGCGGAGGTCTCCTAGGCCACTTGCGGGCCTTTCGTTAGCTGAGGCCCCTTCCTTGCCTTGTGCCAGCCAAATATAGCCTCACTGGCTACCTTCGTGTGAAGAAAATGAACAATTACAAGAGAGGCAAAAATGCAAAACTATATAATTAGTAATGGTATTTTTGAAAAGAAAAAAATATTTTTATCCTATTTTCAACATTTCCGCAAATATTATTTCAAAAGACTAAGCAGGGAGTAGCAGCATTCTTAATGCCAGTATTTGGCCAAAAATTATTTTAAACTATTTGCCAAACGCTTCCGCAATTTCTCAGGGGCCCTAGAGGCTGACTGAATCAAATGCGATCGAAGCGTGCCGACTGCTCTTGTGACCAAACAGGGGAAACATTCACTGGGATGGCCACGAAAGTCTTCGCATCTCTGACGTTTGATGGGGGCGTCTTAGGTTTTAGGAATCATGTCACGATGCATAAGATCCACGACAGAGACAATGGGAATAATGAAGTCTCTTGAGAAGTTGGTGAGGGTGGAATTCCATGGGAAAAAAAGGTCGACTCGGTCCGCGTTCCCCAGCCGAAAAGAGCTGACGAAAAGCTTGTAATTATCAAACTTTAGATCTTTTTGACCATGGAGGGAAGTATCCGGTTCTAGAAAAAGGCAAGCGCAAGCGCGTACGAAGTTGCTTTCTCGAAAAGAATAAGAAATAGAAAAAGGGTAATCGATACACCGATAGGTATGTGACGGGGATGCAAAAGTGCAAACGAGCCATTAAAACGTTTGACCAAAAATTTTAAATTATTAGATAAAAACGTAAGTTAATATTTAACTATTCTAATATATATATATAATGGTGCAAGAGTAGCGTGTATTGATATTTTACTCAATTGCTCCGAATACAGCTGAAAGAAAGATGGAGGTGGTTGTGTTTAATGGGTGCGTAGGTCCACCACAATTTGATAAGTTGAAAATAGAAGTGATTGTTGAGGGAAAGATAAACGTAACTCGTAATTGAGTTGTTTTTTTTTTTCTTCTTTTTTCAGGTACTCATGATTGAGTTTACCGGGTCAAAAGACGAGAGGATTGGACCCAACAGAATTAGAATTGCAAAATCGAAGGACCTCTCAATTCCTCGTTCGAAATTAATTTAGAGGGACCGATTTCGCATCGTCCTCCTTTGCATGGAGCTTGCTCAATCGTAGAATTCGGGTGCATTCGAAGTATCGATCGAGCTTTCCGCCAAATACCATCTACTTCCCGACTACGATTGGCCTAGTCCCATCCGTGTAGCTTTACAATAGGATAACGCTTGCTTGCGTAGACCGGCTCCGATGTGCGCACGCATCAGCTTCAGCAATATCAGGTTCCTTTCTCGAAGGAAAAATGGACATTTATTGACCCGGTCTACGTTAATCCGTGTAGAATATCTCGTGACATTATTGTTTTGAATCTTTTGACCCTTTTTTCAGGCCTTACTCCTTTCTTTGAAATATACTTTTTTTTTTCCACATCTCATGATATGATACCCCTCGCCTTTTTCTGCATCCTCCACCAGAAGACTTTAGGAAGAGCTAATTTCAATGGTTGAATCCGTCCACTGTTTTTAGTCCACGTAAACTGTCGTTTAAGGAGCGGTAATCTAATCTTTACGTTTAATTCCAACGGGCGATGCTGATGACAGGGACGCCCTCTGGTCGCACGTCACGCACCTTCCCCCTTAGCAAAAAGAGCTGCCAAAAAACTTATAATTATCAACTTTAGATCTTTTGACTACGGAGAGAGTATATGGTTCTAGAAAAGGCAAGCGCAAGTGCGTACAAAGTTGTTTTCTCCAAAAAAAAAAAAGGAAAAAAAAAAGAAATGAAAAGGGTAATGCTAGATATTATGAGATTTTATATGTTGAAATTGATAGGCTAATTAAAACATACATGATAACTATTTTATTTCTGACTTGAACTATTTTTTATTTTCGGAAATAAATTTGGAATAAAAATCTATTAGATAATGTAATTTTATTTTTCTAATTCTGAAATAAATTTTTAATCGAGAAATAAGTTTCGAACATAAACACGAAAAAAAATTTATAATTCTCTATTTCTGGAATAAAAAAAGAAATAAAAAATTTCTTATCGCTCGTTCTCGCTATTAGTCGGCCGCCCACTTATAGTCACCAACCGTTGGTTGTTGGTTGCCATCCAAGAGGGAGAAATTTTATATTGTTATTAAACGAATTTTTATCCCGGGAATAGAAATTTTGTGTCGTTATCAGACATATATTTTTGCTTTGAAATCTTTTTGGATAATAGAAATAGAAATTTTTTATTTTTGAAATAGAATGGTTACTATTCGCACTATTAGTGTGTGGCGGGCTATAAAAGTGCAAACAAGCTGTTAGAAAGTCCAACAAAAAAAGTGAAATCATTAGATGGAGATGTAGTTGAATATTTGAATATTATAATACTTTATAATGGTGCAATAACAGCGTGAATTGATATTTTACTCAACCGCTCTGAACACTGTTGAAAGGGAGATGGAGGTGGTCGGGATTAAAAAAGGGAGAAAGGAAGGAGACCCGGGGGGGGGGTGTTTAATGGGCATCTAGGTCCACCGCAACTTGATTAATTAAAAGATAGAAGTGATTATGGAAGGAAAGATAAACGTGACTCATGATTGATATTTTTTTTCAGGTACTCATAATTGAGTTCACCAGGTCAAAAGACGAGAGGATTGGATCCAACATAATTAGAATTGCAAAATTAAAGGATCTTTCATTCCTCATTCGGAATTAATTTGGAGGGGCCTATTTTGCAATGTCCTCTTTTGCTCCCTCACGTGCAAAAACCATATCGATATTGAGGCGATTACCATCAAATTAGGGGCCGGTCTAACCATGACTGGCCTAATCCGCTCCGTGTAGCTTTACAATAAGATAACACTTACTTGCGTAAATTGGTTCCTATGTGCACACGCATTAGCTTCCGCAATAATGGGTTCCTTTTTTGAATGAAAAAAGGACATCAATTGACTCGGTCCACATTAATCCGTGTAAAACATCTCATGACACTATTGTTTTTGGGTCTTTTGAACCTTTGTTCAGACCTTACTCCTTTCCCCCAAATATATATATATATTTTTTTTCTTCTTTTTTTCCCCACATCTCATGATATGATACCCCTCACCTTTTTCTGCATCCTAAACCGAAAGACTTTAGGAAGAGCTAATTTCAAGGGTTGAATCCATCCACTTGTCGTTAGTCCACGTGGACTGTTGTTAAGGAGCGAGAACCTTTTCGTATAATTCAACAGGCGATGCTGATGACACGTACGCCCTCCCGTCGCATGTCACGGCCCTTTCTCTCCTTTTGTCCCTTCATTGCTTTTACCGAGAAAAATCAAAGAACGCGGAAGCAGCATTGAAGATTCTTTTGGCCTCGACAGAGCCTCCCCCCATTGGTGACTCTGACCATTTTCTCTGCCAATCATCCTGTCACACACACTCTCTCTCTCTCTCTCTCGCTGTGCAAATCACTCGACAGGTGAGAAAGAGAGAGAAAAGGAAAGTGGAAAAATCAAGGAGAAATCAATAGGGAAAAGGCAATAACCAAAAAGAAAACCTTCCCCCCGTTCTACAAGTTCAAGGAGTTGAATCGGTCAGCATTTGGACCTTCCTCACTCTCCACTCCACTATTGTCTGACCAAAGACCAGTCCAACTGCTGAAAAACTCGGTTTCTCTTCTCTCCAGTCAAAAAGTCAGACTTCCAGATCCCCACCCCCCCCCCCCCTCATATATAATTCCCACTCCCCCTCCTTATAATTCAAACCCATCACCCCTCTGCTTCTTGCAAGCTTCCTCCTCTCAACCTCACATAGCATTAGCTCGCTTCCTCCTCTGTCCTTCCATCTTCACCTCCACTCTGCAATCCCTCAGAAAAGTTTCGTCATCTCAGAAACACCCAGAAAAGGAAAAAAAAAAAAAAAGACAAAAAAATTTACTCTTCTGCACCTGCTCAGCTTCTTTGCTTCTGTAGTTTCGTCTTGTCCCTCTTTGCCTCCGCCATTCTCGTGCTTCCCGATTCATCTGGTGCCGACTTGCTTTTCATGTGCCATTTGAATGTACTGAGAAAAAGGGCGTCATCCAAGTCGTCGCGAGTTTTGCTTTCACGTAATAAACACGAAGGATGGATGGTGGTTGGAGTTACGAGCAGAAGACGCTGATCAGCGAGCTGATCCAAGGGATGGAGTTTGCAAAGCAATTGCGGGGGCACTTGACTTCGGCGCCTTCGACTGAAGCCAGGGACGTGCTGATGCAGGGGATTCTGTCGTCCTACGAGAAGGCTCTCCTGATTCTCCAGTGGGGTGGACCAATGCCACAGTCTCAGCCCGTCGTGGCGGTCTCTGGCATCCCCGAATCACCGCTCTCTGTCAACGGGAGCCCTCGGAGCGAAGAATTCGAAAAGGGGATTGGCGATCATCTGCAGAACAGAGATATATCCAAAAAAAGGTGAGTTCCAAAATCATGCATTGGTAATATGGCTATAATGAAGATATATATCCTAGCTTTCTGGGTTGTCTTTTTGCTAAAGCTTGTTGCATCGTGTTTTGCGTTTTTGTGGGGACAGAAAGCTGATGCCAAAATGGACGGATCAAGTCAGAATTAGTTCTGAGAATGGGCTTGAAGGACCTCATGACGATGGATATAGCTGGAGGAAGTACGGACAGAAAGACATCCTCGGAGCCACATATCCCAGGTAATCATGAATCTAAAATATTCCACACAGAACTTAGGAAAAAACTATTCTCTCTCCTAGTCTACAAGTGCATGGATCAATAGCATTTAAAACCTATTTTTTAAAAGATAAACCCTATTGACTTTTCAGCCGTTGTATGAATACGACAGACCTCAATCAGAACGGGACACTCCCCTCTCCAGCATATTGAAGCTCTGCTAACCAAGCTTTGCATTTTAGTTCCTAGACCCATGAAAATCGAGTTAAAATCCAAGACAAACATTTACTATAGTCTATTTTGTTGAGATAACACTTCACAAAGCTAATAGCGGAAAGTAAAAAATCTCTAAATTGGGAGGGAAAAATACAATTTTCCCAATTAAGTGAACGAGAAGAAATAATGATCTTTCTGCTTTTTATTAAACAAGGTGATGGGCTATAAAATCTCACACAAATGGTTTGCTTTTGCAGAAGCTACTACAGATGCACCTACCGTAACACCCAGAATTGTTGGGCTACAAAGCAAGTGCAACGCTCGGATGAAGACCCCACAGTCTTTGAGATCACTTACAGAGGTACACATACATGTGGCAATTCCGGGCCTTCGGTCCCATCACCAGTGTCCTCGGAAAAACAAGAACAGAAGCAAATTAATCACCAGAGCAATCATCATCAACATCTACAACAACAACAATCACAGGAGATGTTGTCAAAGTTTCGAGCAGGACTGAGGGTCGATACCAATAACTTGGACAACAATGAAACGGCATACCATCCTTTCTCTTTCCCCTCAGCATCAGTCGGACTCTTGCAGATTGAACACTGCAACTCCTCCCCTTTGACAAACGTTAACAGCAGTCTTTTCGGGAGCTTCTCATCGACATTTTTCTCTCCATCAACCCCGGAATCATGTTATTTTTCCATGCACCAGGCAAATGACTTGGGGCAGGCCCACAATATGCAACATTTGGAGTCTGATCACACCGAGATCATCTCGACCAACACCTCATCAACAAATTCGCCAATAATGGACCTTGAATTCTCCCTCGATCAAGTTGGGATTGACCCAAATTTCCCATTTGACACCCCGTTTTTTCCTTGATTCATCAGATGATAATAAAAACCAATATGAAAGGTAGGGAAGATGCAAATAGCCAGATAAGCTTTTGTAGCCATTGCCGCAGCTTGTATTTTAAGTAGCGAGGTTTTATGCTTTTTATGGGGAGGTTCTAAGGATACAAAAGAGCCTCCTCCATTATCAGCTAAAAGATCAGACCAGTACATTTATTTTCTTCAAACATTCCCAGACTACATATACAGATTTAACTCGGCCATAACTAAAGCAAAAGAAGTACACTCGACAGCAAATTGCAGCAATTATTGACACCGCAGCAACTAATAAATTGCAGCAGCAAGTATGATCATAAATTTTCCATTGAATACGTTGTCACTGTAGTCTACAACCAACTCAGTAAGTAAACTATTTAGATTCACAGAAAGGAGGTCAGAGAATGTTGCAGAGGGGCAAGAGTACACAACAGTTTAACCGGTCCTAAAAATTGCATAAGCGGACAATGACTGATCAACTAATTCCAGAGTAGGACTGATCCAAGAGCCAGTCGATGTTGAAAACCATGTTGCAAATGGAAGGTTTAACCATTGTGCTTTAAAATGCAACATTATGTATGCCATTTTAGCATCACCATAAGACAGCATGGAATTGGAAATAGAAGCCTCGCGTCTGCATAGGAGCAGAAATACAATGAAGTTAATATGGCAGATAAGAAGGTGTAGAGACCTGAAGATGATCACAGCACAGCTAAAACAAAAAGCTCAACTTCATTGTACCTATAAAGAAGACTTCTCTTCTAGGTTCCCCACTGTTGTACTTTCTTTTGTCACTTTTGCTTTCCGAAGGGCTCTTCTCAAGCCAAGAACTATGAATAAGTTGGTCAAAGTGAGCAGTGATTCGGCACCTCCATGTAACCAATCTACATTAGATAAAGAAGTACCATACTGCACTTTTGCTGTCCCATTTTGCATGAAAATAAGGCAAAAAGTGCACATTAGACATCAATATTTATCTCCAAGGGACTAATGCCAATTAACAGAAAACAAGGGAGGGACTACCATATATCCCAGCTGGGACTGCTCGGTTGAGGTGAAGCCATGAAAGATGAGATGAAGAAATCAGTACAGCAGAAAGAAAGCCAACTAAGGCACAGCTAAATTAAACTTCATCAATTGAACAATGTATCATGCTAAATTCAACCAAATTGGTGGAAGAAGCCTAAGGAAGTTCATAAGCATTAAACATGCAGTAGTCCAGATACTGATGGTGTAGCCAATTACAGCAGTTAACCAAAGCCGTCATATTCTCTGGAATGGATATCAAAGTGCTAAAATTCCCGACTAGGTTGTCTCCTACTAAAGAGGATTCAAAGCTAACAACTGATCAACTAGAAAATACTAACGGAAGTTAGAGAAAAAGGCCCATTAAAAATATAAGATGAAAATTGTCCCAAGGAGGAGTAAATCTGTGCGAGAAAAGAAAGAAAAAAAACTGAACTTTGTTAGTTAACAACTGGGATTGGGGTGAACACTTAAGTACCAAAAACATGTTTAGAGGGTGAGGCAGGCTAGAAGCTCAACCTTCGAAAAGTAATCACATTTTAGCTCAAAAATCAAAATGCAAAGCGAATGGCTGAATATAGATTAGCCTACACCATCACTTCATCAGAGGTGATGCTTCAAGTTTATTGATGCATTTGCACACATAGGTATACACGTTGATAAACACGGACAGACAGGGAAGACTTCACGATAAACCTATCATTTGGCAGAAGCTACACCGCTAGTTTCGCAAACTAAGCATCTCTAATTCGGCCAAAATCAGATTTCTAATGGGGGCTAACCAAAATCAACCACTTATGATCTATGCTTATCATTATCAATCATCGCCATCACCTTCTTCGACTCGAACCATTCGGGTGTTAATTTTCCCCTTCATGCAAAAAAGGCTTCTCTTTTCTCAAGTAAAAGCAACATCTAAACAACAGAATTATCAAAGAAACTTCAACCATTAGCCGCGAAAACACAACGGCCCTCGCATCAACCTAATCGAAAGCCTCCATTCGCTCACTCTATCGCAAGCTCCGCACTCCTTGTACAGCAGAAATCAAAGTCTTCCGTCTGCCTTGAACGACAGCTAAAACACAGATAAATGCCCCTAAAACGGAAAAGGAGAATTTCACGTATAACCGCAATGCAGACGCGCGCGCAGAGCAATCTTCCGGACACGTACTGGTGGCGCCGACGAACGCGAGCAGGAAGTAGAACCCGAACAGCGTCAGGCCCGGAGCGGACTTCGACTTCGTGATGAAGTACAGGAAGCCGAGGTACGGGAACAGAGAGAACGCGAACAGCTGGGTGGCGACGCTCCCCGAATCGACGGCCGGCGCCCACGGATCCACCGGCAGCAGCCACCCGCGCGCCACGCCCTCCCGCCCCTCCGCCGCCCGTCCTCCTCGCCGGCTCGCCCAAGCTCGCCGCGCCGGAGCTCCGGCAGGTGGCCCCGCGAGGGAGGAGGCGGGCGCGCGAACGTCGGAGGGGAGACGACGAGGAACGCCGGCGAGCTCCGGAGGAGCGGCGGGCGGGAGGGAGCGAAGCTGTTCATGGCGCGGCTTCGACGGAGGTGCGGGGAGCGGTGGAGCGGAAGCGCCGTTCGCCCGCGGCTTCTTCCTTATCGGGAGTCAACGATGTCGAGCTGTTCTGACCGTTGGATTGGTGTACCTTGTTCTTTGATAAAATTTAATTTTCGTGAGTAAGAAGATTTCCTCCTAAGTCTTCAATGCGTACGATATTGAGAAAATGACACCAGTAATCTCTTTAACTTTGGCTCCAGGTATAATATAATTTAATACAATTTTTAAAATTTAATTCAATATATAATATGATCTCCTGAACTTTTGATCGTATTTAGTATAGTCAATAAATTATATAAAAATGTTTAATAGTGTTTCTAAATTTGAATTAATTGAAGGATAATAAATAGTCTAGAGATTAACTTGAATATATACAAAAAATTTTAAAATTCACATTAAATAAATTAAAATTTCATTGATCACATTAAATATGGTTGAACTCTAAAATCACTTGGACAATTTTAAGCTTTAATCCATTTACATAATATGCCTAGATAGATTTTCATCTTTACTTTTCCCTCGAATCTAAACCATGGTTGGACATATTTTATATGTTTTTTAATCTTTGATCAAGATGTTAATTTCAACCCATCTTCCGGCAAACCGTGACATTTAAGATTCTTTTTATGGTGCCAATATAGCCGAATGATTTTATGAAATTCCATAAATTTATTATATGATGATTGTTTTGAATTTGCCCTCTTAATTAAGAACCCAAACCAAACTCGAGCAGGGTTGAAAGTTTTGATTTGCCTATCCTAAACCCTTACTTCTGCCATTCTTAAGATAATCGATTCCACTATTCCATTTCAAGAAAAATGATCTTTTATTGTGTTGATAGATATCTGAAAAAGTTGGTAATTGTCAAAAATTGTTAGTCAAAAAATTTATCAGTTATCTGATTTCATGATAACTTACCAACACTTTTATAAATCACTAATTCCTTTTATTATTCGTAAACTACCAAATTTTTCTTCTCTTTTGCCAATTATTATTGGTTTTTTCTTACCAACTCTTTTTGGATTAAATTATACATTAGTTTTGAGTTATTAATTTTTTTGATTTACTTGCCTATGTTTACTTAATTTTTAATCTGTCAATTTTTTTTTTTTTATCTTTCACCCCGTTAGTATGTTTTTCCTACTATCGCCAAAAACTTATGGACTCTCTATGAGATTACCAATATTTATTTGCATGACTTATTAGTTTTTCCTCCGACTAGTTTTGATTTATCAAATCTTATTCAAGCTTCTCACCCAAGTTTATTTGGCTATTTTCTCTTAATTTACCAACTCCTTTTGTAGGCACTTGCCTTAATTAAGAGTTAATGCAACTAACTGTTTTGCCTCACGAATATTTATGTTAGCTAGCTACCGTTGTTTTTTTGTCTTTTTTGTTTTTTTTTTTTTTATAAAACAAAATTCTCTTTTCATTTATGAACATTCATTTACCCTTTATTATCAATGCCATAAATGTGCCGACTATTATATGAAATTTACACTGTTTATTTGAAAGACTTGCCAATTTTTTTTTTTTCAAATTTAGTCACCAATTAATTTTGGAAGTACGAACTCACATTTAAGCTTTATGTCAACTTTTATTTATTTTCCTTTAAGACGATACCGACTTCAATAAGAGCGATAGCAACTTTTCTCTAATTAACTTATCAACTAACTTTGTTTTACCAACTCTTATTCAAGTTAATTGCCAACATTTATATATTTACTTATCAACCAAATTTTCTTATATCTGGCTCTAAAAAACTTCTCTCATCTTTTTGTTGCAGATCCAACAGAATTCTGCTCGTAAGAAAGGATAAACTCGTCACCGTAATTGCGAGAGATTAATTACTTTAATTACCATACTTCTAACCATCGTTTTCCTCAAGCGAGTTGCCCTCGTACACCCCTCGACAGATAGGTAGCTGCTAGCTAGTTGGGCAAAATAACTATGCCGCCCGCACAACGAAATTTTCTCGAGCTTTCCCTATCGTCATCTGCGTATGCTGCCATGCTCGCGACACTACTCATTTATTCTGATCTCGACGTGCATTTACTTCGGCCGCATGGGATTCGGATTCGTCCGTTGATCTCTTTCGAATTCAAACGGCCATGCACGATCTTGCAATGCATGGAGTGGATTTATGGTCCTGTCCTTCCCTCGCAGAAGCATCGATTTACGAAATGGACCCCCCCCCCCCAAACAAATTATTTAAAAAAATTAATAAAGTAGCGTAATAATTTTCTCAACAAGAAGAATTGAATGCATATGAGGAGGCTACAAGATGAGAGAGAAGCAACGAGGCCAACGGATCGAGACCATGCTCTTAGTAATAACGTATGGAGGCATCGACGACGCAAGTTTCTGTCCATCGACGCGGCTCTTCCCATCGAACGACCCATTTTATTTCCTTTATTACCGGACTTTTATTTTCGCAGTGAAAGAGTTCGTTTGGATGAGGAACGTTGATCCATTGTCGCCGGAATGAATAGTTACTTCAATTAAGAAAAGCGCGCGCTTTTTGGCTTGACGGGCAGCATTACTTTATGTAAAGAAAAGGCTTGGGTTAAGCAGACGAAGACTTTGGTAGATACCTTAAAAAACGCTGATGAGTCAACGGAGAAGAGATAATGGCTGGGGGTTAGGTCTTGGTTAGGTAATTTCACGAGAAACGTTGGAGTCTCTCTCTGTCTCCCATGCAACCATCAGCTAAGACAAAGACAAGGAGCTGCTTTTTAGGTCAAGAAAAGGAGACACGATCGAGGTTGAGCTGCTTCACCAATTCCGTCATCGGCTCATCAACATGACGCATCACTTTGCAGTTTTCGATCGTATGTACACACTGAAATCCACTTATCTACGTCATAAACGACTTAGAAAAAAAAAATCTGACGTTAATCCTCGCTGCTCTGCAGAATAGAGTACACCCGTGCGCTTGTGAATACAAGGGAAAAATTCAATCGGGATGGAAATGTTTGAAGATTTGATCTAGCTATCGAATAAGAGATTTTAAACTTCAAATTTGAAAAATTGGATATTTACTGAAATATTAGATAAGTTGCGTGGACTAGTTATTCGAATAACGATTCTTTCGATTTGGTTAGAGATATTCTCGCAACTAATTTTACTATAAATCACAGGTTGAGGTAAAAAAAAAGGGTCGATGGGTTTGCTTTATAGTATAGATGATTAGATGAAACCCTAGACACTCATCTTTTCGCTTTTTGTCAAAGAAATATAAGTAATCCAAATGAACACGCTAAGACGAATTCGGCAAATCATATTATAAAATCTACATAAAATGAAAAGCTATCATGGAGCATACAGTAGAATATTTTATTAAGGTGGTGGTGATACCATTACCAAAGCACTAATACACATCAATTCAAACTCTACATTTTTGACCTTTTCTTTCCATTTGTTCAACAAGATAGTTTGACTCAGGTGCCGAAGTTAGGTGAAACTCCAAACCAAAACGTCCCGGCAGACTTATCATCATCATCATCTCCACATCAAGATCTCGATCTTAGCGATAGCTGATACAATGAACATGATCAATCACCGTGGACGGAGTGTTGCATCACAGTTCGGTAGATCGACTTAACCTATAATATCTACACATCTCAAGTCCTCACGAAAATTAGTTAAGCGCACGAAATCCCGGCCGAAGCCTCTGTGAATCTCTCTGACGCCGTTCTCTGCACGAACGAGCTCACCTCGGGGGACAGCGCCGCGAAACACTCGCTCTCCGGGACCTCCGGAATCGTCGAGAGGGCACCGGACTTGTCGTAGAAGAAGAGGAAGTTGCCCTTGAGGGCTTCATGCCGTTCGACCCCGAAGACGGGCTTGTTGGGCTTGAAGACGGACCGGAGGAGCCTGTGGAGCGACCGCGAGATCTTGGACCCTCTCTTGGTGGGTGGCGGGGCAGACGGTGGCTGGGGTAGGGGCGGACCGGGCGTCTCACCGCGGCGGCCGGGGAAGTGGGGCATGGAGAGACTGCGGGAGACGATGGCGGAGTCGAGGGCGCGCTTGAAGGACCGGAGCTCGAAGGAGTCGTAGAGGGTGCTCTCGCAGTCCCATAGCCGTGACGCCATGGCTCGTTCCATTTGAGTTTGCTCACGTTGATCCATCGTCATCGTGTTTTGCGAGACACAGAGAGAGAGAGAGAGAGAGAGAGAGAGAGAGGGAGAGAGGGAGAGGGAGAGGAGAGGAGAGAAGGGCTTTTGAAGGTGTAAATTGGGTAGTTGATGGATGGAACGCGAGCTCACGTCCGCCACATACTGGCCATGGAACTCTTACCTTTCGTTAGGGTTTTGCAAGCCAAGCATTTATTGGAAATGATAGAGGCCAAGTAGAAAAGCGAACTGTAAAGCAAAATGTAGGTTCAGTAAATTAAAACGAGAAGAAAGGCTATGGACTTTTATCGCTTCATTGATGATGGTAGCTTTTCACTAGTTTTTGGTGGGTCTCTTGCCGGCAATGTCCGACAATGGCGTTTTGGCAAAGGACGCGGGTCTTAATTGAAGCCGGTAAATTTACTTCTTTTCCTTACAGGAATTCACACGTCTTGACACGATCATTTGACAAATTCGAAAGTAATATGACTTAATACAAATTTAACGTACATAAGCTTTTATAGTATAGTTAGCAAGAATAGAGGGTTTTCTTTATTATTTTCCTCCCAATAGCAAGTCGTTCTAAAACTTATTAGAATGGATTTTCGCCAAATTGAATGTAGGTCATTAAGTTTTAAAAATAATATATATATAGAGTGATATATAGTACAAGAGATGATCAAATAATCTACCTTTTAGACGGCTTGAAGGGTAAAATAGAGCGATCCAGACAGATAATCTTTTTCTTAGGCCAGTCCGTCCAAATTATATAAGATTTAAACCCACAGACGAGTCTTGATACGAAGTTTTTCTATCTAATCTGTCCAAGTCCTCTCGAAAAAATAGGAAAATGCACTGGCTTTACCAAGTTCCTGATAGCGGATTGAATCTCCTATAGACCATTTTTAAAGGAGAGTCCGCTCTCAAATTTTTACCTAAGATTCTAGGAAACCCATGTTGATTAATAAGTATGGATAAAATAATGATACCACAAAAACTTCAGGCTATACTTATTGTGACATAAATATCCCAAACTATTCTTTTTGTCACCACAACATTAAATTTACCCATTGTGATACAAATACATTCAATTTTGTTGTGTCCATGAAAAAAACCAAAACTAATACATGTGTGACATATATACTATTTATTTCAATTCATTCTATGGCATATTTGTCACCTTTGGTATGAGTTTAGTTTTTTTTTTTTTTTTTTTTTTTTGACATCAAAAAGTGTTAAGGTATTTATTTCACAATGGGCAAATTTATGATTTTTAGTGACACAAAATAAAAAAAGTTCAAACCCATCTTGTGGTGGATGGCGCTGGTTCGCGCCCTACCCCCTCACGCGGGAGAGGAGGGGTTCGAAACTCCGCGCACCCCCATTGCACAACTAAAGTGTCGTGGGAGGTGAGCCCCCGCGCTAGTGCTCCCCCTAGTTTACACTGCTTCCAAGGTCAACAAAAAAAAATTAAAAAATTTAGTGTTTTTGAGTCATAGTGAATATAATTTGGGATATTTTATGGTATTAAACCCTTAAAATAATGCTAACATAGACATTGGTCGATGCTGAAGTGGCTTCAAGTCATAAACCTATCTTAATTGTGCCAATTTAGATTTTTTTTTTTTTTTCCCAATTCAGTCTCAACTAATTTTGGCCAACTAATGCTAACATAGACATTGGTCGATGCTAACATAGACATTAGTTATGGATATATTTCTTTTCAATTTTTTTATTAAGTTTCTCTTTTCTTTTTCCTTTTTTTCCTCCTTCTTCCTTCTTGAGAGTTGGCACAAATGGAAGAAGGAAAAATGAGGGAAAAAAAAGAGAAAAAAAGGAAAAAAAATTTGAAAAAAATGTATCATTAAAAAATTATTCACATTATTGTTGGTTAAATGGCTAACGCTAGGACTGAATGGAATTGGCACAAATAAAAAATATATAGAACTGAGTTAGCAAAAAAAAAAAATTAGGACTGATTGTTGCTACAAAAAGGAAGACTGCTTTATGAAAAATTATCCTCAACCTAAAATATTATGCAAATTCGTATAAATCTCTCACGTGGACGTGGTTTCTGAGAGGGAAGATTGTTAGCAAAAGTTGCGCGTTGCCATATTATCTCTAGAGCGTTCTCGGGGTTTGTGGGATATGGTGCTTTTCTTCTACACAAAAGTTGCGCGTTGCCACGTTGCGCGTGACAGAAGTTGTGTTTCCTGTTGCGCAAGCGGAGGCCGATGGCATCGAAGCTCAGAGAGTGAGATAGCGACAGCAAGTGAGGATATAAGCCAAAGCTAGAATCGCAAAGTGCCACAAATTTGCAGTTAAAAATGTATTGAATTGAGCGAACTCAGCCCAAACAGTTAAATATTTCATTGAAAGTCAGAAGAACAACCTAAAGGAGAAAAGGAAAATCAACGAAGTCAAACTGATATTCAAAAAAGCTATCAAACTGATAGCCAAACCCCTCCCCCTACTACCAACGCATTTTCATTTCACTGCTCTGGCTCGTCCTCTGTCCCTCCCGCCGCCACATTCTTGTTGTACTCTTCCAATTCCATCTGGTACGCCGCCTTCGCCTCGGCCGCTCTCGCATTCCATATCCCTCTCTCCTCTTCGCTCATTTCCTGTCAAAGCCCCCCGCCCATCAAATGAGTCAACATCATCTAGAATCGTTTCGATACAGCAAAGAGATTTTATCGTGACAGCAATATGAATAGTACCTTCCATTTCACTGATATCAGCGCATTCAAGGTGGAGTTGCTGATTCCGGGCCTTTCCTCCTTTAGGCTCTGCCTGGCGCCTTTGCTGAAGAGGATGAATGAGGATGCTGGCTTTTTAGGCTTGTTGGGGTCTGCATTCTTCTTTTTCTGGCGATTTTGTTTCGTTTTCTGCACATTCCGCGATTCAAATTAGCTTTCAGGTGCATGTGATTTGCATTGCTTATAATATATACAGAATTTGCGAAATGGAGAAAGAAGCATCATTTGGCACCTTAATTATGTTTTCGGTCTTCTCCTTCTTCTTCAGCATTTGCATGGCTTCTTGCTTGTGGAGCTTCATCTGCTCTTCCCCTTCCCTTCTAACATTCTCGGCCTCCTCTTCCTTCATCTGTTTGTACGCCTCCATTTCTTCCGTGTATTTCTCCTTGTTCTTCTTAGCCATCTGGGTGGTCAAAACAACATCAATTCAATAAGCATGCTATATACAAATCTGCTGTAGAAGACCCAAGGGACAAAAGAAAGGAAAATCGACAAACCTCTTCATAAGGCCTTCTCTTTTTCTCTGACATGTTCTTCCACTCCTCTCCTGTGATCTTTGCAACCTACCACCACCAAACAACAGAAAAATTTAGACCAAGTTTGACAAAAATATAAAATATAGAGAAAAATACTCTTACTTTGTTAAAACATTACGGCATTATAATCTGCATTACCTCCAACACAGTCTTGCTTTCAGCAAGCAAAGCAGCCCTCCTCTCATTGGAGAACAAGAAAAATGCTGACATGGGTTGTTTTGGCTTTAGTGGATCCTTTTCCTTCCTGTAGAAATTTCCAAACAAGATGAACAATAATCCAATGTTTATAGCTTCAACCATACAAACGTTATGAACAGCATGACTAAGAAATTCAATTTAACTTACTTGGTCTTCTTCCTTCCTGTAGAAATTTCCAAACAAGATGAACAATAATCCAATGTTTATAGCTTCAACCATACAAACGTTATGAACAGCATGACTAAGAAATTCAATTTAACTTACTTGGTCTTCTTGTTCTCCTTCTTTTCGGCTTCCTGTTTGAACTGGAGATACTGGTCGAGCAACTCCATGGCGGTCCTCTGCTTGTGCTCGTCTTCAAGAAGCTTCATCGCCTCGGCCTCGCGCTTCTCTTTCGCAACTATTTGCAAGTAAGCCGCCTTTTCCGCTTGGTACTTCTCCTCATAGGGCTTCTTCTCCTCGGCATTGACACTCTTCCATTTCGTCCCCAAAATAGCTGAAATCTCTTTAAACTCTGCTTCCGGGTTCTCCTTCTTTATCTGTTTCAGAAAAATCAAAACTTTATTGTCGTTGAAGCTGGAGTCACTCAGATTCAATTCTCGCAACAATCGATTTGCTCATTTCTCTTTTTCACTTACCTCATTCCATTGATCCTTACACCACAGGACGTAAGGTGGAGATGGCCTCTTTCTCTCTGGGCAACCTTTCTTTTTCTCCTTCTCGTGTTCGTCTCTTCCAGATTGAACCATCGGGAATGTCTGAAAATAAAATTCCACAAGAAAAACCCATTTCAATCCCTACTTTTAGATTGATATCACAACGAACTGACCTTAGTGAAAATCAAAACGCGAAAACGAATCTATACCATTGAGTATATCCATTTTTCGCAACTATTTTAATGTACCAACATTACGTATGAACAAAAAATTGCAGATTTATAAAAAATGGAGCGAAACTGACCGTATAGTATATGAATATCTTGGAACCCATTCCTCTAAACTTCAACATAAATCGTATCACACCACGCACCGTATGAATTCTATGAACGATTTCAGCATACCCAGCAATAATCGTGAATTAAAAGTGGCAGCTTTATCCAAAAGAAGAGAAGAAGGGCTGGGCAAAACTAACCATTGTGGGCTTGAATTCCTTGATCTTCTGCAACTTCTTGAGCTCACCCTGGAGCTTCTCGTGCTCCCTTCCTTTGACCTCAAGCTCCTCCTCCTTCTGCTTCAGCATTTCGTCCCTGTCCTTCAACATCTCCTCCGTCTGCGCCTTCTCGATTCTCAGCCTCTCCATCATCTCCTGCATCTCCTGCATCTCCTTCTCAAAGTCGCTGGGTGGCGCCGCCACCTGCTTCTTCGAGTTCGCCCTCGGCTTGCTCTTCTTCGGGGACGAGCGCGGTTGCGAGAGGCTCTCTTGGTTCTCCTTGAGAGCCGAGCCGGAGTCGTCGTCGCCGGCGGGCTGAGGAGGAGGGAGGGTTTGTTGTTGTTGGGCTAGGATGTTGGCTTCATTGGAAGATGGGTTCTTTTGCTTCAGTGCCTTCCGGGAGTTCCTTGGTTTCTTAGTGGGGATAACCTCAGAAACTGCAGTATCAGCCATGGTGTTCAGAGAGAGAGAGAGAGAGAGAGAGAGAGAGAGAGAGAGAGAGAGAGAGAGAGAGATAGAGAGAGAGAGAGAGTGGAAAGTGGGTTTGAATCTGGGGAAGAAGATGGGAGGAGCTTTATAAGGAGCCTCGCATGGGAAGTGCAACGGTCGAATATTTTCAAATTTGAAATTCATTTGGGATTTTACCGTTGACAAGATTAAATGACTTTTTCATTTCCGAAAAAGGGAAATGGTTTTACATTTCCAATAACAGCGTAACAAATTATTAATGTGGATATTATTTCCACTTACGTGCAACCTAACTTGGGCATAAATGGAAATTACAGATTTATACAATGACTTGATTATAGTGACATAAATTAATTTTTCCTCGTCTATTAAGGTTAGAAATCATAATAGATGACTCAAATTCTTCGGTCTCTTTTTTTGGCAATTGGAATCAATAATTTCCTTTTCGGTAAAATTATTTCCTGTCTTAACAAATAACAATTTTTTTTTTCATCTAAAGTTGTAAATGCTAAACAATTCATGGCAAAATGGTATCATAAAATTGCTTGCCATGCTTTGTTATACATCGGTATAAACTTATGGTTACTTGTCTCGTCTATAGATAAACTCGACATTATAAGACCAAATTATTTTGGAGTTCCACGTCTATGCTCCTGGACTGTAAAGATCGATCACCCAACATATTAATCCTTCGACATCAGCCATTCACCATTTTAAGTAATTAAGTGATTTGTGACTTAAATTGCATCAACAGCGATTCCACTCGTTCCCCTCAATGACAATTTGGCCATACCTCTCAAAATATACGCAGAGGTTATAAAACAGCTTCCAATCGTATTAAACATGTACTATTGCACTTTAGGTCCGTGGGAAAACAATGAGAAAACAAGTGTAGTTGGCGTCGACTTTGGCCGAGGAAAAACACAGGGATTTGTGTCTGAACCGAACAAGCCTTCAAAACACAAGAAAATCGATCTTGATGACCAGGAAAAAAAGAATGAGGATATACAGTATCATGGGAGTAGATTTTACAATCAACATACGTAGCTTTGCATCACCCAAAGGAAATGAAGGCGCCTTCCAACGTTATGAACACAAAGATCGAGAAGAGAAGCTCGACCTTGGCAGCTGCACAAAAACATAGGCGATGACCGACAATTCTTGAGACTGTTCACCCTTCTTGTTGAACTCGCATGCCGAATCCACGCTGCACTCTCTCCACCCTGTTCAAGCCAGCAAGAGCAAATCAAAAAAGTCGACAGACACTGTTGGAAATTGACAGAGCCATATGCGAAGACAACATCAATGGCTGCTTTGAAGGCAACTTTATCCAGATCGTGTCTCTTTCTTCACCGAGATAGATAGTGCAAGTAATACAGTCTCGAAATTAGGACCGTTCGATCTAAATGAAGTAGTTAGCTAAGAAATGTTAGCTGTTCATCATACCATGTTATGAATATCTCAGCAGAAATATGACAGATTGCAGTGTAAGTGGGGTTTATGCGGTAAAAGATCGTAAGATTGCATGAGAGATAAGTGAAAACAAAATGACATGATGAAACTTGTTTCATGATGTAACATCGTGAAACCAGTTTACAAAAGCATATGCTGCATAATCATCGATGTGTAACGACTTACGTTGGGGCGAGTTTTCCGAGGTTGTATAGCGCTTCGTGAGTTTTCTCATCCAGGACGATCCCAGAGATGTCGATAGCATAAAATCTGTTTCTTGTTCTTGGTAGTCCTCTGCTGGCAAGTAAATCGAGATCTCTCTGATTCAGCTCTCTCCCGTTTATGAAGATGCCCGTGTTCCCAGCGGCACAATTTGCTGGCATGGGATGTCTGAACTCTTCGATGAACGGCTGCAATGAAACATCGTGACATCATATATAAGCAGGTAGCATAAAAAGTGGTGTGCGAAGATAGTGTAGGTTAAGCAAAGGAATTGAAAAAACTCACTGGAATTATGCCGAGGCAAGGTTGATTCATGGCGCCCCAAAACCCCGCTTGGAAATCGTACCTTGTGAATATAAGCAAATATAAGAAAACGAAGATAACAATGCAGTCATTTGCTCATAGAAAACCTACCAGTAATCTCCAGGAAGAACAGGACCGGCGAGCTTTTCGGCCCTTTTGACGACGTTGTCTGGTATCAGATGCCCATTAACCGTTACTTTAGGCTTTTCATTCTCCAGGTTTTGGGACTCTCCATAGCTCTTTATAAGGCCTGCAAGAAAAGATTTACTTCTTTTCTGCCCCTTCTCTTTGGCTTCTTTGCTGGTATCTGTAGAGTCTTGGGATAGTCCTGTATGGGGATCCTCATTGAGAGGAACTTTGACTTCTGCCGTCACTGAAGCATCATGGCTAGTACCTTGGCAAGCATCTTTCTTCTCTGTAGAAACGCCCTCTAGTTTAATCCTGCTGTCCTCACTTTGGTAAGACGGTGAATTGTCAAAATGTTTTGGAACGTGTGAATTTTGTGGTCCTGGAGAAGTGTCATTTTCAGGTCGAGTTAAGACATTGCTATAAGCAATCACACTGTCCAGATTCTCTTCTTCCTCTGAACGAAGAGATGGTGAAGAAGAAGCTGGAGAATGGAGGCCCTGCATCTTTCCAAAGTCGCTAGCTTTCTGTGGCTGCACTTCCGAGAGGGATGGTCCTGTAAGCGGATACTCATTTGGAGGAACTTCAACTTCTGTTGTTGCAGAAGCATCTTCTCTAGTACTTCGGCAAGCGTCATTCTTCTCTAGAGAAACACCTTCTTGGTTCATCCTGCTGTTCTCATTTCCGTTAGTCAATGGATCGTCAAAATGTTCTGAAACTTGTAAATTTTGTGGTTTTGGAGATGTGTTACATTCTGCTCGCGCATTGCATTGAGCAATCGCACTGTCCAGACATTCTACTTCCTTCGACTGAAGAGATGGCGAAGAAGAAGCCGGAGAACGTAGGCCCTGCATCTTCCCGGAGTCGCTAATATTCTGTGGCTGCACTTCCAAAAGCCAATTGTCTCCGGTTAATTTCAACTTAAGAGATCCGTCATACGGATCAGAGGAAGTTCTTATAGCACTCGGACGAGTGTCAGGGTTTATGCCGCCAGAATCAGAGCAAGTGGAAGAAATCTGAATGTCGTTGCCACCATCTTTTGCAGCCCCACTAGAAGATCCCTCCGTCATAGAAGTGACAAGCTTCTTATTTTCGATCTCGAACAAGATTATAGCTGAACACCCACCGCATCTTAGTTTTTGCTTATCACGTTTCTCCTTTATGATCAGCTCCTTAGGCAACTTCAGCAACTCCAAGCAGTTTAAGCACGTCATAAAAGGCGCAGCACCCGCAATGGGATGGCATTGCTTCTTGTTCCGGCGAGAGACCATCGACATCTTTGGTCGAGACTGAACGAAATTTTCAATGTCCAAATCAGGGTCCTCCAGCCACATTTGAAGTGAATGCAGATATTTAGAATTGGATGAAGAGGTACTATCACCTGAGTGTCTAGCATGTTGTGGCCTGATCTCGACAGGATTGACTCGGTAATAGAGATTGGAGTTGAATCGAGCTTCGAAAGTTTTCGATGAGCTTGATGCATTAGGTGAGAATCGTGGAGGAGGAACTCGCTCGTACTTGTAACAACAACTCGAACAAGCGCACGAAGGGTGGTGACGAGGGGATCGGTTTGGATACATGACTGGAAGATCTCTGTCAAAACCCAGGTACCCGTCCGAGAGGTGTCCAGGGGGCGGTTCGTGTGCATATCGATGGAAAGGCCTCACGGTTCCGGGCCAAGACGAGCGTCGCTGGTCCTCGAGAAGATTTAACTGGCCATCCCAAGGAGAAAAATAGAAGGCCGACATTTCCATCTCGTAGCTCTCCATAGAATGGGCGGATTCGTGGCCTTGCTTCGCGTCGGGAGGCTTGCCGATGGGACTGTCACGGATGAGCGGTTCATCCAGGACGCCATAGCCAGCATGAGCATAGTAAGGATCACCGGAAGCTATTCTTTTATTGCGAGGAACTATTTCTCCGGCCCCGGATTTATTGGCTATGTCACCCGATCGATTCATTGGATTCGCCAACTCATCCAACTTCCTGAGAAGCTCGACCCGCTTGCGCTCCAACTCTCTAACTCTGTCGCGGTCAGTTATATCAGAATGGCGGCCTAAAAACTCACCGTACCCACCAAAAGAGGGAGATCTGTAGTAGTCGGAAGTCCCCTCTTCGGGATACCGATACCGGCGAGTCATCTCGTGCTCAGTGACAATCCTGGAGTCCCTTAAGAACACTTCCAGATGGTCTCCGGCAAAACTCCACCTTCCTCTCTCAGCCCGCGAGCTCGCCAAATCCAAAACCTTCTTAGACCGAGCAGAGCTTTCTCCGAAACCTCTTTCCATGAATCTGTTTCCCCGGTCTTCCGCGTATCGCTTGTGATCGAAGGCATAAGCAGTTTCCTCTTTGGCTCTTCTCCTGTCGAGCCTTAAACCGGCACTTCCATCGCTCGCACTATCTCTACGAGCGGGAGCAGATTCCTTTCTCTTGTCCATCGCAGAATTGCTTACTGAAACATAAGTTCCGGCTCCAGAACTCAAAAGCCTCTCGTTTTTCACATTCCTATCGTGAATCCGCCTCTCCTGCTCACGAGCAGCGCCGAAGCTCTCCCTCGTCTCCGCTGAATTCCCACCATCACTAGCGGGCTCTCTCTTCTTAGCTATCAGAAGAAATCAAACCGAAACTCTGATCATTTTGAAACCGGCCTAAATTGCTGTTTAAACTCTTCTTCAAACATGCGACTCTTATCCTTACCGACCAACCTCCATTTAACTGTTTCAACTAATGGAAAACCGACGAAAAGGGGAAGAAGACTCACCTCTGAGAACAGCGCCACAAGCGCCGCACCGGAACAGGGAGCAGCCATGGAGTTCTTGCAGCAGACTCGCGCATTTCGGGCAATGGACCAACCTCAAATTCGGTCCCTGAGCCATCCTCACGCAGCTCCCGAAATGAAATGCCCAGATCAAGAACCACCAACTTTCCGTCCTGACCTTTTCAAAGCAAGAACCTCACATCCGAAAATAAAAAAAGAAGAAGAAAGCAAGAAGCAAAATCTACGGCGAAAGACATGCATCTGTTTAAAATTCGTCCGTCCTAGCACGACCGCACCCTCGAAGAAACCAACGAATCGCTAGAGAACAAGCTGGACATGGATTGACACCCCCACCTTTCTTAACTTTCCTCATATCTGACCGGAGACACGACTGATTAAAGCTGGAAACGAGCGCAGTTTCGATGAAAAAAGACACGTCAGAGAAGGCCAAAGCCAAGGCCTGAAGTCAGCGATCGGATTTCCGACAGGCTTCAGATGGAAAAAAATTTCAGCGCTCGGATTCCCTATTGCTCAAGACTCGATCTTTTCCTTCTTTCTTTAAATAAATAAAAAAAAGGTGGAAACTTAGAAAGTAAACGATCGCCCAGATGATGTATGCATGGACATGGTCAGGTCAAATTCTGAAGCGAAACCCGAGGCGGCAGAGGACATGTCGCGATCGGAAGAAGCAAGACCCCCCCCCCCACAGAAATTTTTCGTTTAAATGACTTGGTTTGGAACCGCCTGCATCCGACCGTCCAATTATCTGGCGACTGAACTTTTGAATGACTGATGTTGGAAAGTAAAATGAACAGATCGAATGGGAAACGTTAAAGAATCCGACATTTGTTGGAAGATATGCCGGAGAATCCAGAAGATATGCCGAGAGTCCGATTTGATTACAATCATGTGCTAAATCAATTAGGGATTAGATTGAGTTATTAGATTGATTTGTAGAATATTTCATTGCCTTTTTTTTTTTAATGTACATCTTGTATTATAATTACTGAAATCTGTACATTGAATACAATTGAAGAAACACAAATAATTTCTCCCTAAACTTCTTCACTTCTTGCTTCACTTCGCTTTCTTTCAACATTTTTAGTCTTTTCTTATGGATTGACCCTCTGGCCTCGAATATGAGTTCCTGTTTAGGCAATTAGTATATTGGTGCGTGAATCGTGATAAGTGATCGTGGGTGGTCGGACAATCCGGATTGAAAAATCGGCCATTGCTTAACGCCGATAGGACAACTGCGGTGAATCGGGTGCATTAATAATGGATCTTAGAATCTGATTTTGTCCGCAGCAAAGAGTGCATCCGAACCTTCTTCATTAATCTTCCATGTCAAAACATGTTTTGGTAAAATCTTAGGCGATCCGAGTGCGTAATTACTTATGTGTGGTCAGACCATCTTGTCAAAGCATGTTCTTCTTTTCTTTCTTCACAAAGGTCCTCCTTTTATGGGCAAAAGGAATGGATATGACGTGTTCACTAAAATAAGCCTATGTATAAGGAGATTAGACACGGGAATTTATCATATATTCCCTAACAACATATAGAAGAATTTCGTATCCATTCATTTTGCTTTGCGAAGAATCAACAATTCAGAAAAATATATTTTCTTGATTTTGGTCATCTATATCGGTGACCGAATGAGTTGATAAAAAATGGCTTCGCAATCAACAATATATTTTTAAGCATAGATTGATTCTAATGATGAAAATATCTTTTATTAACTCATCCTTTAAGCAGTAGAAGCAATTCACAAGAAAATAATTTGTAAATTTATCAATTTTCCACGAAATAAAAAGACTCGTAGAGATTATTCGATTCAATTGTTTTCTATTTTCTCACGTTAACCATAGATTTAGAAGACCAAAACAGAGAAAAATTTTCAACCCAGAGAAGTTTCATGCTCAAGCTATGAGTAATATGCTCAATTCAATTACCCCATACTTTCTTCCCATCAATGTTTTTTCATTACAGCACGAACAAAAGCACCAAACCCGCCCCTACACATCCCCGCGACGTCGCTCCTGTCCTTCGCCTTCTTCCTCATGCTCTTGCCCGACGGCTTGGCCGACGGCCTCCGCTTGCCGAAAGCTTCCACTTTCCCGGCGGATCTGAGGTCGCTGTTCGATGAAGAAGGTGGTATCGACAGGGCCATCGTGTTCCGGTCGAGAAGACGACCGAGCGACGCCAGCTCATGGGAATCGTACAGGGGACTCCCGCAATCCCATACGTTCCCACCTTCTGTTTCTGCTTCTCCTTCTCCCTCCGGTGCGTTTCTCATCGTGCACGCTGATGAAAGTCCTGGAGCTTCTCGGGGGGCCGTCGTTTGAGCAGCTTGTAGAGACATCGCTCCTGACGAAGGACTTTATCGGTTTCACGTCGTTTCGATTTGTTGAGCTAAATTTGGTGGAGAGCCTGACACGTGACGTCACTGAGCCGGGAATTGCCCCGCTTTGGTGCATCGTCAAATGGTGCGATATTGCTTTTAGTTTAAACTTTCAACTGGACAGTAATGTAGCCGAAAAGTCTTCAATCCTCGGGAGGGATCGAGCTAGTTTCCCCCTTTCTTCCCTGTTCTATTGGTTTTGTTTGTGTTTTATCATTCTTTTCTCGCCTTTTCTTCACTCCTAATTTAGATTTGAGAGTTCTCATCTTCCGATCTAGTTCATTATTTGAGAATTCAAAGTCTCTCGATCTAGTTATAGATCTGAGTATTATCCTCTCCTGATTTAGATTTGTGAGTTTAACAAATATGATTTTGAGAATTCAATATTCTTTGCTCTATGTATGTATAAGTTCTCTGCTTTCAACTTTAGTGATGATCGCAGGAGTTTTGGTGTCTTGTTAAATTATGAAAATTTGCTTTTTCATATGTTAGATTTGTGTTTTTCAACCTATTTTGATTTTGTCCATACGACAATGGTGTAAAGGAAGCTAAACTTAAGCATGCACTACCAAATGTAGTTGAAGAAGTAATTTATGACATTGTTTTGTTTTTTCTTTTTTTTTTTTTTTTTTTTTTTTTTGTTCTAGAGGAAGCAGGAACTGCGACAGCCTGACAAATGCGCCAGTAAACCCGAGGTGACACGTAAGTAGGAGGACCCATCACCCTTGGAGTCACACTTCATACACCTAGCACCTCATCTGGGTTTCGAACCCTTCACTTCTTGGCTGAGGATCAGCAGAGCCTTATCCAGTGGAGCCACCGCAGTCGGTGGTTAATTTATGACATTGTTCATCATTGATAGATCCAACGATTGGTTTCCTCAATCTCTCTTTCTTTACCAAAAAAAAAAAAGATAGATCCAATGATTGGCCGCCTATTATTTTGCTTAAGAGATCTGTTCTTGTGGAACAATTGTATGTCTAACTTTGCTAGTGCTCTGTTGATCCTCCTTATTTTCTGGATTTGGCTTTACTTTTCAGTATTCTTGCTCAAGTTTGATTTGCCTTGTCATGAAAACTACATATTTCTTTTCATGTATCTTATTGAGCAATTAATACAATTTTCTTCCCAAAAAAAAAAAATTGTTATGCACACATTTTGCATAATTTTCCTAAAGGTTTAAACCTATCGTTCAGTTTTAAACATTTTAATTCGGCAAATTTTGTTCTACACCTTTTGAGGATTTATCAATATAGCTATTTCAATCAACTTTGGCTAAAAATTATTGAACTAAACATCGGTCATCCTATGTGACTGAAAAGAAAAGAAAAGGAGAAATAAAAATTAGATTTTTAAATAAAAATTGCAAAAATTTTCCATGTCAACAATTTATGGTCAAAATCGATCAAATAACTACATTGTCAAATTGTCAAAATGTTTAGTCATTAATTTGCCAAATTAAAAAATCTAGGATTGAACTAATTATTATACACTAGATTTAAGATTTTTTTGGATAATTTTCATCATGTTAGGGCATAATTTATTTGGTTTAAGGGAATATTAACTTATGATGGACATGCCAACATTTAGAGCTAATTGGCCTATCTATCTACCGTTGAGATGATTAATTACAATAAAGAGATGAAATGGTATATTAATTAAGCCCGCCAGTCTTAAAATGATAGGGTATATATATTTATTTATATGCGTGCACACATATTATATTTTAGTCTGTGAAGAGGAGATCGAGACAAAATTCGAGAATAATCATTAAATCTATTTAAGAGTAGAGTGAAGAATCGTTCACCAGCATAATTGACCGATCAACATGCGAATTGAATTAGTTATATGGTAATTGAATCTCTGTAAACATTCGAGACCCAACGGTATTTGACTAAGGTATCGACGCATCTAATAGGAAATTCATGATATAATTTGGCTAAATAAGTCAAATAACAAGTTCATTTCAACACATTAGAATTCTGTATAATCCTCACGCAGTCAATATCAACAATTAATCGAGACTAATATCTTTTTTTGACCTTTTAGTTTGGTAGGGTTGGCCTCCGTTTTTCTAACAAAAGAGAGAGCAAAATGGTCGGTGCATTGGCCGGCCTTTCGTGATGGGCTTTTCGTGATGGGCTTTTCGCTGCTGTCGACGGCACGTCGTATAGCAGCCGACATCAGCCACTCTTGGACTGCATACGTTTCTCAATTGAGGGAAGCTTATAGTTTTTGCCCGGTTTCAATTGATTCGAGAGATCGTTTTGGATAAGGAAAATTATCCTGAAAGTCCAAACTTATTATTGTATTTTTGTCAAATCATTCTTAAACATTATAATTTTACCAATTATTAGATATTTTCATGATTTGCCAACTATTTTTTTTTTTGTTCAATCCTATCCTATATTTATTTGGTGTGCCATGTGCTATGTGTAGGTTGCGAAGCCTTGCTCCCTCGCTCACATATCCACGCCCAAACTCCTTGAAAAAGTGAAGATTCAAACTCTTCACCTCTCGCTTCCCAAGTTGAAACGATGGCCACTATTGCCAATTTAGTTTATCCATCTAGTTATGGCTGTCATGGACGCCAATCGTCCTTCGTAGTTCAACTAGCACTAGCATTGATATTTTAATTATATTTAATTTTTTTCCATTTTTTTCTTATTTTTTTCTTTTCTTTCTCTCTTTTTTTTTCCTTCCATTCTTCATATGCTAATCAATCACCCTTGATAAATTGGCTAGAAACAAGAGCCCGTGAGGTCGCTAGCTTTGCCCAACAACGGTAAGGCCGTAAGTAGGTGAGGTTAGCCTCGCCAAATCATATGAGGTTCTAGCTAGGCCAACCTAACCAAGCGATAGTGAGATCAAGCCTTGCCAAGGGTGAGCACAGCGTGCCTACGGCTGGGGAGTTTGACCTCATCAGCCCTCGCCTCTAGCTGAGTGTTGGCGATGATAGGCTAGAGGAAGAAGAAGAGAAGGGGAAAAAAGAGAGAATGAAGATAAAAAGGAAAAAAAAAAAAATATATATATATATATATATTATTAAAAATTATTCATGTGATGGTTGGTGGCAAAATATAAGAAAGCTAATGACTGAATTAACAAAATTTAAAAGTTTAGTAACGAATTGACAAAAGTGTAATATATTTAAAAAAATTTAGATAACTTTTCCTTTTGGATCACCTAAACAATTCTCCATGCCTTGGACTGCATCTCTTCCTTCTCCAACACTCACATGGTGTTTCACTTTTAAGATTCCTCAGGAGTCGGTGGAAGCTTGTTCTGCTTCCCAAAAGCACTTCATTTCCTGGGCCAAAAGACCTCCATTTTGATGCTTTCCTTTTCTTGTTTGAGACGTATTCAGCGGATGCCGTAGGCACCCTTTGGAAAGCAGGCCGTGTGAAAGTATTCCTCGCCCCGTCCCTCGGTCCCGGCACAGATGGTCGGTCTCTGATCGGGTTTTGGAAATGGTCTTGGCCCGATGCACAAAAGCCAAATCGAGAAATTTACCCGAATTTCACATAAAGGAAAAAAAGAAGATAAGGGATTTAGACATGGCGAAATACCGAAAAGAATAATACGAAAGTCTAAGGACGAAATTTTGTCCATGTTGGCTAGTCTCCACATAGACAAAATTATCTTTCCATGTCAGATGCCAATGTTAGCCCCCCTAATTAACCAAAAATCGGTGTGCGTGGGAAAAGGAGGGCGGATCACGTATCCAAGGACTTAATTGAGAAAAAAGCGTGCGAGTTCAGAGGGCAAAAAGCAGAATTTCCGCCTTAAACCTGATTTCTGTAGCCCAACAACTCCTATTGGGCCTGCCAAAAGCCCACTATTGCTCCGGCCCAGCTCATCAAGGAACAAGAGACCGCAATCAGAAGTGCCAGGACACGTGTCGCGACGGTTCTGGATGGCGACAGCAGATTGATCCAGCAGCTGATCTGCGGTCCCGCCGATTCCCGACACGTGTAGGCCCCTCGAGGAAGGTTCCGCCGCAGCCTGTGCATTCGCGGATAAGATGTTCGTATATATATATGTATATTTTTTTTGGTCGAAAGATGTTTGTATGATGTTGACAATGGTGTATTCTCTAATTCTATGGACCTGAAAAATTTGAGTTTCACCTTAACGAATTTGTCCCCATTTCTAGACTTGACGCTACTTCGACAGCAAATTCAAGACAACGACGGCTTAGAGGAAACCTTTTTTTTTTAGCCCCTAAAATCTTATCTAAGAACTCGTCGTACCGTGAAAATAACGTGGGAGATTATCCTTTGCTGGAAAAATAAAAAGAAAGCATCTGATTTGGGGACTTAGAAAAACTGACTTATTCAAAAGTTAAAACGTTAAATATATTCTATATCTCGGTGAAAAAATTAACTGACTACCATTTAATTATTTGAATTCACTTTGATAGATTGAGTTGATTGGTTTCCAAAAGGGTAAGTGACGCAAATGGTTATGAATTTCAGTTTAATGTCCAATGTCATATCTAAATTTTAAATTTATTCAATACGATTTTTGAATTTTATCTCAATGTACAATATCGTCTTTGAACTGTTAATTAGTTCAATGAAAATATTTAAACTTACCTCTAAACTTGAATAATTTTCAAAGACTGAATTGAGTATGTACTAAAAGTCAGTGGGAGAGACAATGTTGTATATTGAATTAAAATTCATAGACCACATTAAATAAATTTAAAATTAAAAAATTATATCACACATTATATCAAAATTTATGGATCATTCGTATCATTATCTATTCCTAAATTGACCAAATATAGTTCTTAAAGGTTTTTTTTTTTTTTTTTGTCTTTTTTTTGGGCTTGCATTTTGTGTGACATACAATCGATTTGGTCAATGAACCACCTTTTTTTTTTTTGGTTAGTCATATTATATTTTTACTCTACATTCACTCTCGACTTTTTCGCTTTTCTTTGCAAGGCGAAATAAACCCACTCGAAACTTACGTTGCCTCCACCCCATCTCCACGGTGGAGATTTGAACCCCTCACCTCTCCCTTCCATGGTGAAAGGGTGGCCACTAGGTCAATGAACCACCTTACACGAAGAGCTCTTTTCCACAAGACAGCGATACTAATGCTCAAATTAATTGATTCGCATCGAGCAGCGATGCCTTATCATTCAAGGCAGAACTATCATCGTTTGATTCTTGAAAATATCTTTGAACGAGCGATGGCTTTCGGCGAGACGCACACTTGTCATTCGCCCTTTGGTGACAGCCCATACGATGGGGAAAGAATATGAGTTTTCAATTCAAAAGATCGGAATGCGAATAAAGCTGCGCAGGATACTTGGGCCGTGGAATTAGAATAAGATCAAATCTTATTCCTATACGAGAATAACGGGTTCGTGTTATATATTCAGAGGCTGCAAATTGACAATCTGGACAGGGATGCGGCGTGGACATTTTATCAGCAGAGATCGGCAAAATATAAAAAGCGCGGAAGCATCTGTAAACGTGTAAAGTCCGAGCGAGACTCGATACAAAAACCGGACGCTTATAGCACGCGAAAGATATAAATTCCCCTTTCTATTAACCGCACACGAAACTGGATGACGGATCAACGCATGTTGAAATAGATGCAGAACGATGTTTCCGACGTGCCTGGTTACATGTAGCTCTGCAATTACGAACATGCGAAAGCGATTGGTCGGCATGCGATTTGTTTTTATTCACGAATAACTCTGACGTACTCATTTCACGAGCACAATTAACCATCGACATGGTAGATACAGGCAGAAAGAGATCACTATAAAATGTTCGAACTTATTTTTATTATTATTATAATGCTTGCGTTAAAATAATCAAATATTAAATCCCGTCTTCATCTATCTCATGTGGTATCAAAGTATGAAGTTTTCAGTTCAAATCTTTCCAAACACCTATTTGCCTCTCCAATTATATATTTCCACGCTTTAGGTTTAGGCTAAAGTCTAACTTACGTGTGAGGGGAAGTGTTAATTTAATTAAATATTAAATCATGTTTTCACCTAACGGCTTAAGTTTTTAGAACACGATGAGTGTTAGTTTAATTAAATATTAAATTACATCTTTATGTAACAGCTTAAAATTTTAAAATAATTATAGTGATATCATAAAATCTCACGGCTTAAGCTTACGTTTTTTCGCTGCAGTTTAGGGTTTTTCAAACTCTAGTCGGATAGGCTTGTGGTGTTCGAAAGTTAGGGGGGCCAAATTCGCAGTGATTGGGAAAATACAGGGGTATAACAGAAAGTTTTTGAAAATGTCGCAGCTCAAGAAGCTTACGTGGCGTCCGGTATATGGATACTACTTTTTCTTTTTTTTTTTCTCTTGGTTATTTGTGTGGATACGATTGGACGAGCAAATGACCTTATATATTACTTAAATATCAATAAAGATAAAAAAATATATATATGTATAATACGGAACGCTAGCTGAAGAACCCTGAAGGAAAATATCAAAATATATTAGGAAAAAATATTTTAATGCAGTGGGCTATTTTACAAAAGAAAATTAGCTTGAATTTTCTATCTGGATGAAGAAAATTCAATTAGAGTTGTGGAATGTATTAGATATCGAGTTTGATTGTCTGAACTCACGAGTTAATATATTGCAAAAGTCGTAGGTGTTTGAAATAAAAAAAAAAAGCAAGAGCACACGTGCTGCTGCCTTTTTTGAAAAGCCAAAAGATCAGAAATGAAAAAAAATCAATTCAAATGGGCTTATTCTGGCTCTCAATTTTTCTCCATCTTCTAATTTTGCTAAGTCATGATTCATCCTACTCAAGTCATATGGTCTTTCTGGATAGTAAGAGCAATCCAATTTGGATATTGAGATCACCAACCCATTTCTTCAATAGGTGGGTCCCACTACCATCCTACAAATTCCGAAAACTCAATTTATAAAAAAAGAAAAAAAAATTCTCGAACTTGAGAAATCGAATATCTTTTTTTTTTGATTTTTGTGATCGGAAAACTAACGTACAGTTGGCGTGGTTAGTGTAAGCGCAGGGCGGACTGAGCCACCACCACAGACTCAGTCACAGGTGAGTCGCGCGAATTCGACCTCTTTTTGATTTGAACTCCACCCCTTCGTGAGGGAAATGGAGCCTAAAGCCAGTTGGGCCGCTGTGGGCGGCGGTGAAATCGAATATCTCTTTCTTAAAATAAAATTGGAAAAAAAAAGATGATGATCAGCTGGACTTCTTAGAATTTCACGTAGGGCTCGTGACTGCCGCTCATACGACGCCGTAGTCTCAAAATGCACGGCTTTGAAAAAAACCGAAAGGGACTATTTTTATTTTTCGGATAAAAAAAGAAAAAAGAAAAAGAGGGGGACTATATAAGGGGCTCGGCAGGTATCACTAGCGCTTTCCCCTTCATTTCCGATACGCCTCCATCCTCCCCTTCCAGGCGGACGCGCAATCTCCTCCTCGCGCGCGCGCGCGCTCCGCCTCGCGTAACGGCCATCCGCGATCGCCTGGGACTGCGTCGCCGGCCGGTCAGCCTCGGGTTCCGGCGGTCCCTCTCCCTCACTCCCTCCTTCCCTCGGCTCTCGCGCGCGGCGGGGCGCGCGGGCGGTGTTGGTGCTTTTTTGATGGCGTCGGAGGACGCGGTCAGCGAGAGGAGGGAGTCCGCCGTGTCGACGATCGTCAACCTGGCGGAGGAGGCCAGCGAGGGCGTGAAGGCGCCCAGCCACGCTCTTCTCAGCATCTGCAAGTCGCTCGTGGCCGGCGGAGTGGCCGGCGGAGTGTGAGTTCCTCTCTCTCGGCCGTCCCCTGTTTGTGCCTCTACCGTTCTTGCGTGGCTGAGTTTGGACGCATTTTAGTTTGCGTCGTGGGCTTATTTCGGTGTAGGTTTGAAGGCTACCGCGTCGCGTCTGTTGTTTGGTGTTATTTGGCTTATTGTTGATTGCTATGCTCTCCTTGATATCTCCGCAGTATTCGTTTTTCGCGATTTGGGTTTGATTTTGGTTAGGAGACGAGTTGCTTGGCTTTTATTTGGTTTTATGCAAAACAGGCTGATATAATTAATAAGTTTGATCTACGGCAGAGTCGTTGATGGATTTTTTTCCGGTGGTAACTCTGGTGGATTAGTAATGTTATTGCAGTAAAAACAACGCGGTTGATTTTGCTCCGGCTTGAATTCGACTTGTTTGTTGTGTATGTCATCGGTTTTGTTTGATCAATTGTCTGTCCTGATTCATTGGTGTCCTAATATCAGTTTTTCCTTGAATTTTTTCCCTAGTGATTTGGCTGTGTGTTTAGGGTTTCAGTAGGTATACAATTGAGACACGCACACCTCTACTCGTGAATGAGATTTGGTGGCTTTAGTATTTTCTATGTGATGTGTCGCATCTTGATGCTTGGATATTTTTAAATCCCCTTCACTTAATTGTTTCCGGCCTTCCAGTGCATTACGAGTCGTAAATGAATTCTAATTGTTCAGGACTTTGCATCTCTTTTGAGGTGCATAGCATTTTTTCTCGTCTGAGAAGACCACTAACTCCTTAAACTTAAACTCAACACAGCTGCAAAGAATTTGAACTGACAAATAGCTGGACAAGGGAAGGATAAAGGGGGACTGAGAATATGTAACAGTAGCAAGCAATGGAATTTGTTTTCGGCTCGGTCCTTTTCTTTATAAAAGACTGGGCATAGAGTTGGCTTCAGTTTGGCACATCCTCCAAACAAGAGATATGCAACATGACAAAATTCCTGTGTCCGTGCTGTCAAGTTCAATTAATTGATTGATGCTGTTTATTCTTTTTCTTTTTACAGTTTTATCTTGTTATTTGGCTTTACTTGACCTTTCATGATTTGTTTTTCCCTTTGTGGGTTATGAGGGTTCAGAACTTGAGAGTCGAGACATATATCGTTTCATTATTACCTCTTGTGCTTTCTTACTGGGATGTTAGCTTTGCCTGTTCAGGCTAGTTTTCCTGTTTGTGAGAAGTATTGTTCTTTGTTCCTTTGAGAACTCTATCCAAGTTCTAGATGAAGGGGAAAGCACATAGGACTTCATTAGAGACATGAAGGAGATTTTTGTATTTTTTTACATGCTTAGTTAAAAGAGTCCTTGTTCTGAGTTTAACATATTTGTGCTAATCACCAGGAGACCTTGAGACAGTGCCATTTTGAGATGGAGTGTCATGGTGCTGCTACATGGTGGCTTTCCTAGACATAAGGAAAATAGGATCAAAATGGTTTTTTGTTAGATAAGTATCATTTTAAACAGAGAGAATAAATTAACCGGCAATATTGTTAGAATACCCTACACCGTAAAACAGAGGGATCTTATGAAGACATTTTTTTATGGACTCTTTTGATCTCGTATAAGCTATTTATGAAAAGGTCTTCTCCAATTTGTCATGTTAATTCTTTTAATAATCCTGTGCAGGTCACGTACTGCTGTTGCTCCATTGGAGAGATTAAAAATATTGCTGCAGGTACTTTTATGGGTGATTGACTTCTTATTTTTGTACTTTTATCTGCTTTGTTTTCTGTGCACGGAGGTCACATAGTAGGTACGTCCTCCTTTTGATTTTAAGTTGACACTTTCCAACGAAAACTGTCACCGAGGTGCACTTGCACTTGTCTTGGCATTCATGTATACAGGGAGGACTGGGAGGGAGGGAGAAATGGAGTGATGATGTTTCTTTCATCTGCATCTTAAAAAGTGGGATGCTTCTAATGCTTACTCTCTCCTCTGCATGCTTTGGCTCTTCTTAAGTCGGATATGCCTCTGGATGCAGGTTCAGAATCCTCATAGCATAAAGTACAACGGAACAATGCAAGGCCTAAAGTACATATGGAGAACTGAGGGTTTAAGGGGATTGTTCAAAGGCAATGGCACTAATTGTGCTCGTATTGTTCCCAATTCAGCCGTCAAGTTCTTCAGCTATGAGCAGGCATCTCAGTATGCTAAATTATTCTCGTTCCATCATATATTCATTTATTTTGTGCGGGATTTATCTATACAATTGTAAGATACTAAATGACATTTGAGCTTTAGGAAAAGGCCCAAGCATAGGTTCTTAAGTGCATGCTTCTGAATAATGACCAAACCAATGGAGTTGTTAATACTTTGAATATGCTTCTGCATGATGACCAATAGGGTTGTTTATAATTTGAATATCACTGTAATTATTATTAATTATTTTTTTTGGTAAACAGCGGCATTTTATGGCTTTATCGGCAGCAACCTGGTAAAGGTATGATCTTCCTACTTTATATGAGTAATATATGTTTCAAAGTATGCAATTATGCTTTACTTATGGATCTGGTTGATTCTGAACAAACACTAATGCTCCTAAGATTGATGGAAGACTATTCCGGTCTTACTGTTAATTACCATACTTGAACTAAACATGCCATTATTACAGTGAATATGCAGCATACTCATTTTCAATTTGCTGATCATTTAATTTTAATTTGAAGATTTTGCTACTGCACTAGTCTTGTCAATCACTCCCTTTCTGCTTCTGCTGAATCTTGTTTGAACACTAATTTTTTTTTTTTTTTTGAACACTATTTGCTTTTTTCATTTTTGCTGACAATTCTCAGCTGAATTTTCTCATGATGATGATTTGCTACTCTTTTATTTTTATGCAGAAGATGCACAGCTAACTCCTCTTTTACGCCTTGGAGCTGGTGCATGTGCTGGAATTATTGCCATGTCTGCAACATATCCAATGGACATGGTACGCGGTCGGCTGACTGTCCAGGTATAGGATGGGTTTTTGAATTTATTGCATCGATGCATATTTGGATTCATATAAAAATGCATTTCTTCTTTTCTGTGATATCATTAGACTCACCTTCCTGCTGAAAAATCTTTAGACGGAGAAGTCTCCTCGACAGTATAGAGGAATTTATCATGCTCTTTCAACTGTCTTCAAGGAAGAAGGCCCTAGGGCATTGTACAGAGGCTGGCTTCCTTCTGTAATAGGAGTTGTAAGTATGATCTTCTTTGTGATGAAATTTATCTTTTATTTATAAGTAACTAAGGAAACGAACAAGTTTGTGTGCTGCTATGCTATTCAGTCTCTGAGATTGTATCATATGAATTGAAATTGCTTTTTGGTATGTTCAGGTTCCTTATGTAGGTCTGAACTTCGCTGTGTATGAATCCTTGAAAGACTATTTACTTCAAACCAACCCATTTGGACTGGTTGAGGACAACGAGCTAAGTGTGACAACGAGGCTTGCATGCGGTGCTGCTGCGGGGACTGTTGGTCAGACAGTAGCTTACCCTCTTGATGTCATCAGGCGAAGAATGCAAATGGTTGGCTGGAAAGGTGCTTCTTCAGTTATAGTTGGTGAAGGGAGGAGTAAGGCACCACTCGAATACACTGGCATGGTTGATGCATTTAGGAAGACTGTTCGTTATGAGGGATTTGGAGCATTATACAAGGGTTTGGTCCCCAATTCAGTAAAGGTGAGTTGACATTATAAAGAAAAAACCTACAATACTTTTAGTTAATTTTTTTTTACCTCATTTAGTGAGTATTCTCTAGGGACAACACCTTCTGAGTTTTGGTAAAATCTCACTGATTAAACTTATGTGATTTCTAGATTGTAGTAAATCTTTACTTTTTGTTTCCAATTGTGTTCAGTTTCTTCACCAGTATCCTGTTAAACATTTTCTGCTATGATGTCTAGGTCGTTCCATCGATAGCTATTGCCTTCGTCACATATGAAGTGGTTAAGGACGTTCTTGGAGTGGAGATGAGGATATCCGACTGAAGGGAGAAGCATTCAAGTAATTCTTTTCTTTGACTTATGGCTTATTTCCAAGGCAAAGGGTTGAGAGGCTTGATGGGAGTACATTCCGAGATTATTTATGATCAGGTAGAGAGGAATCTAGAGATCCGTTGATATATGTAGTCCATATTTTGTCCCTCCATCTTAGGCTTTTTTTTTTCTCCCTCCTTTTCCTTTTCTCTCTTCTTACGTGGAAATAAATTGTTCGCTGGGGGCTTTTGAGAAAATTCTGTAGAACTGAATCCTGGGTTTTATGTTTGTGATTAAAATTTATGGCCAAGCTCTATGCGTACTGTTTCAGTCTGTCACTGGATGGTTATGTATTTTATGTGCTTTTGATTTTGTTTTGGCTGCTCCGTGTGTGCTGATCAACAAGCGCATTTGAGCATGGAGTCAAGTGGATAATTTTGGTTGATTGATTGAGGAGTTGGGCATGCCGCAGCCTGGCTATGGACAGAGCGTGAACAGTGAAATCCATATCTTGCATGTACACAGGAGTGCATGAAGAATCTGAAGTACTTGGGACTTGGTTGCTTGCAAGTGCGGGCTTTGCATTAAATCGATTCTTTTGGAATTGAATATGTGAGTGACATTCAACTCGAACACGGCAACGACCGTTTGAACTTGGTACTTTTAATTCTTCTTTCAGATGTTTGTCCTTTTCTTTGGCATCACATCACTAGGCTGAGTGGAAGCTTAGCGGACGCCTTATCTTTACCATGCGATGATGCACGCGGCGTTCTTAAAACTCTTTCTCTGGATTGGAAGGGTTGACAGTTCGTATCCGTGTCTTGTTTGAGAGGCGGATCGAATATAGATTTGCTGACTCAAATCGAAGACGTTGCTGTAATTGTCAAGCTTACTCCTTATGAGAAGGACACGACCAATAGGGTAGTTCACCTGACATGATTATAGATGAATACGAACGTTTCGACATATTGCACGGCGGCACGTGTTAACATGTTGGTATGTCTCTACACATCGATTGTCTCATAGCCAACAAGGTTGATCCGATGTTCAGAGCGCTTTGATGACTTCTAATTGAAAAGTTGAATTCCCGATGATGATTGATCCGACGGACTTCCATAAACTGGGGGACTAGAGTCTGGAGACGAATCATAGCGACTGATGAACAAGAAGGCGCCACTAAAAAGTGTCGAGTCTTTCCCAGATAAATGGCGTTTTATTAATCATCTACACAAACCGGAATATTGCAGTCTCATGTGATAGTCTTCCATGACTACGGGGATGCTCGATTGATGACCGGTACAAAGGCATCAACCAAGTTTTTATACAACATCCTGACTATAAAATTTCGAAACAATCATATCACGCAAAAATCTATCTACAAGACACACTTTGCCTAAATGGAATCAACAATCAAGGAAAAAAAAATGTCGACACACCGGAATGAATCTGCAAATAGAAATAAAACAAAGTCAAGAGCCTGCGGCTGCCCTCTGGCCTCTGGCTGTTACCGTCTTGGCTAGCATTTCCTTGAGGTCATCATTGAGGCTGCGATGATAGTCAATCCAGATGCAGAGTTGCCTGATCGCCTCCCTCTTCTCTTCCCCGAGACCGAAGATCGACTCGTCTTTGTCCTTCAATGTCGTCTCGAGTTCCTCAGCCTTTTTCTCGATCCTGTTTAGAGCTATAGTCAGTTTCCCCTTTTCGGTTTGTTCCTCGCTGGCTTGCACCTTTAACTTCTCGAGCTGATCTGTCAAGAATGACTCCCGTTCCTTCTTAACCTTCAGATGCTCTGCTAATTCACGAACTTCCTCCCCTAGTTGACGTTTCGCGTCATTTGCATCTCTTACCCAGCTCTTCACAATGTTCAAGTCATTGTAGACTTCCAAAATGCAGTTTCTGTAGTTGTTATATTCTGTGTCAAATTTCTGGACAACAGCTTCCCATGCAATCAAGCTGCTGTTTACTTCTTTGGAGACTTCTGTAATCATTTTCTGATAGGCTTCGTTGTTTGAGGCAATTGTTTCAGACAAGGCCGCAACCCTTTCTTCAAGAGCCCTCTGTTCTTGTTGGAATTTTGCTTCGGCTTTCCTGAAGCTCTCTTCCTTCTCAGTCAGCAATTGCTCTGTGACCCTAAGCTTCTGGTTTGAGAGACGGAGCTTAACCTCGATATTTCGTACATTCTCAGTTAAGGAACTGATTTCTTCTTCTTTTAATTCTTGATCTCTCTTCAAATCTTCAACCATTTCTTCCAATTCAGCCACCGTCTGGTCCCTTGAATGGAATTTTGAGCGGAACTCAGCTTCCATTTCTTTCATCTTAGTTTCTGCCCGCTCAAGGCTTTCCTTGGACTTATGAAAAAAGCCTCCAACTAGTGTATGTTCCTCACTCAACGTTTTGTGTGCATCCTCCTTCTCTTTAAGCAATCTCCCCAGATCTTCACTCCGGTTGGCTGCTTCACTTGTCTGACTCTGCATTTGCATCATGCTTTCTGAAGATTCTTGTCTCTCCTTTTCAAGTTGTAGTTCCAATTGAGCTTTCTGACTTTGCAAGAGATCCAAATCCTCTCTCAGATTGTTAATTTGTGTCTCCAAAGCCATGATTTTAGCCGAAGCTTCAGTTTCTCCTTGTTCAAGTTTTTCATGTAGAGCAGAAAATTCATCCTCTTTCTCTGATAGCTTCCTCTCCAATTCAAGAACTCTATCCTGTAGTCTTCCCTTTTCCTCTTGCAACTGATCGCTATCAATACTTCTGCTTTTTATCTGCTCTTCCAGTTGAGTTCTGTGGTTGATTAGAGAATCCACCTCAAGCATAAGGTTCTCACTCAACGTTTTGTGCGTGTCCTCCTTCTCTTTAAGCAATCTCTGCAGATCTTCACTCTGGTTGGCTACTTCACTTTTCTGATTCTCCAAATGCATCATGCTTTCTGAAGATTCTTGTCTCTCTTTTTCAAGTTGTAGTTCCAATTGAGCTTTCTGACTCTGTAAGAGATCCAAGTCCTCTCTCAGATTGTTAATTTGCGTCTCCAAAGCCATGATTTTAGCTGAAGCTTCAGTTTCTCCTTGTTCAAGTTTTTCCTGTAGAGCAGAAAATCCATCCTCTTTCTCTGATAGCTTCCTCTCCAATTCAAGAACTCTATCCTGTAGTCTTCCCTTTTCCTCTTGCAACTGATTGCTCTCAATACTTTTGCTTTTTATCTGCTCTTCCAGTTGAATTCTGTGGTTGATCAGAGAATCCACCTCAAGTGTGAGGTTCTCACTCAACATTTTGTGCGTGTCCTCCTTCTCTTTAAGCAATCTCCGCAGATCTTCACTCTGGTTGGTTACTTCGCTTTTCTGATTCTCCAATTGCATCATGCTTTCTGAAGATTCTTGTCTCTCTTTTTCAAGTTGTAGTTCCAACTGAGCTTTCTGACTCTGTAAGAGATCCAAATCCTCTCTCAGATTGTTAATTTGTGTCTCCAAAGCCATGATTTTAGCTGAAGCTTCAGTTTCTCCCTGTTCTAGTTTTTCATGTAGAGCAGAAAATCCATCCTCTTTCTCTGAGAGCTTCCTCTCCAATTCAAGAACTCTATCTTGTAGTCTACCCATTTCCTCTTGCAACTGATCGCTCTCAATACCTTTGCTTTTTATCTGCTCTTCCAGTTGAGTTTGTGGTTGATTAGAGAATCCACCTCAAGCACGAGGTCCTGTATCCGGGCTGTCATGCTGTCTCTCTCTTCCATTGTCTTCTGATGATGATCTCTATCACTCACTAGCTGCTGTTTCAAGCCCTCCATTTGAGTAGAGAATTCCGAAATATCTCGAGTCTTTGTTTCAAGCTGCAATTCTAATTCACTTTTGTGTCCTCGAAGAGAATCGTGAGTCTCCTGAAACTCAAGAACATTTCTCTGCAACTCTGCCTTTTCTTCTCTAAGCAGGTCATTCTCCTTCTCTATAGTTCTTATCCGTTCTTCCATGTCATCCTTCTGGGTGCGTATAGTAGCTGTCTCCAGGTCCAGGTCCTTCACCCGACATGCTAAACCTTCCTTCTCCTCCATAATCTTTTCTTGATCAATAGTTTTTCTTGTCAACTCCTCCTTCAATCTTTCTGTCTCAACCATATTTTCTGAAAGCTCTTGAGATTTTTTCTCAAGTTGCAATTCCAGTTCAGCTTTCTGGTTTCCTAGAGATCCCAGTTCCTGCTGCAATGTGTTGACCTGATCCATCAGCCCAGAGATTTGGGTGGATGCTTCATCGGTTTTTGAAACAATCTGTTCCTCCATTTCAGCTTTTTGAGCTTGTAAAGATTCCAGATTGTGAAGCAAGTTTTTCACCTGAGCGGTCAAATCCTCCGTCCTAGAGAGAGACTCCTTTTCACTATCCTCAAGCTTCTTCTTGAGAGCCGATATTTCATCTTCTCTGGCTTTCGACATTTCTTCAAATTCTGCAGCTTGGGCTGTCAGTCGCATGTTTTCCTCAGCCAGTTGTTTTGCTTCAGTTGATTTTCTTTCCATCAGCTCTTCTATGTCCCTTTTCTCAGTTTGAACAGTTTCAAGTTTCAATTCAAGATTTGCTATCTGTGCTTTCAGGCCTTCCATCTGAGCTGATGCATCATTCTGATGGACTTGATGCACTTCTGTCAAAGCCAAAAGTTCCCTTTCTTTTTCCTCCAAAGTTTTCTTCATTTCTCCCGATTCACTGTTGAAGCCTTCAATATTTTTCTGTGCATTCTCAATGTCATGTAAAAGTTCAGACACTTTAGAAGCTAGAGACTTGTTTTCTTCCAGGGTGACTTCTAGGGAGTGGCTTACATCTGCGATTTTCTGTTCTGCTGATTCTTGATGCTCTTTCATACCTGAAACATGGCCTTTCATAGATTCTAGTTCCAGCTCCAGAGCTGCTTTTTCATCTTTCATCTGATCAACCGAATTTCTCAAGTCAGCAGTAATTTTTTCTCCCTCTTCAATCTTTTTCAAGGCAGCCTCTCTCTCTGCCATCAAGGTCTCTTTCTCAACTGTCATGTCCTCCAGTCTTTGTTTTTGTTCTACTTCAACCTTACCAAGCATCTCCAGCTTTTCGGTCAGGTTCTGGTTGTCAGCAAAATGCTTGGATCTTTCCTCCTCTAACCTTTCAGCTTTGATGTTCATCTCCTGGATACTGTTTTCTGCTTCTTGTACCTTGCTCAAAGCTACTTGGCATTCAGACTGCAGAATGTTTCTCTCTTCTGTCACGCTTGTTAACTTCCTCTTCAAGTCAGCAACTTCTAGATTCGCTGTTTCAAGTTCTTGCTTCATGTCAGCTGTGATTTTTTCCCAATCATTTTCTAATTGCCCATTTTTACCGTCTTTCTTTGAGGAATGGTCCGAGTCTGAGTCTGAATCAGAGCTTGACGAATGAGGTTCATCTTTACTTCGTTTGCTACTAACCTTTTTCCTGAGCTCTGCTGTGAGAGAATCATATTTTTCATACAGGGACTGATATTTTGTGTGGAATTCATTGACTAACTCTTCAAGCGATCTTCTTCTAGAGTCCCCAGCTGGATCATGGTTGTCTTCTTCAGTATGTTCATCTCTGATAAGCTTCAAGATCCTATTCACCTTGGCCTCAATTTCTGCATATAACCAGTAGTTTCTCTATCCAATTATTCCAACGTACCAAAAACAGGATGAATTAACATGAAATGATCTATAACTTCAAAAATATTAAGGAGATCCAATTATGATCCCAATTTTAACTTTCAAGAGTGTACATATTACTGATTGATAGCCTCTTGAAGAACCATTCTTGCTGGGAAGGAATTACCTGATTTAGTTCCTTTCAGCTGTTCCCCTGCCTCTGAATCGATATGACTCCCGAATAAGGACTTTATTGAATCTCTGAATCGATGTTTAGCCATGTCTTCGTCGGAGGATTAACCTTTAACTACAAGAACGCATTGCCACATACCATCTTGTCCACAATGACTGGAAATTTTAAAAGAAATTCGTCAAGTTTCATCCATATTCTGAATGAGATGCTCTCAGATAATTCAAAATATAATGCCAGAGAAAGGTATATAGAGAACTTAGCGAAATCCCTTTTCCCCAATTTATTCAGATTCATTAGTGTCCCATTTGTAAAGATAGAGGTAACTATAATGCCAAATATAAACTTAATCAGACCTCATACTCAAAATAATGTTAAGCAGTAGAAATTCATTGACTGTATAGGCATTTAAAATGACATCATAATAGCTTTTAACTTCTTTTGATAGTTTCTGTATAATATATCGATAAAAAACAAATACACCCTCCATCAGGAAGAACTGTCCAAGATCATTATAATTGAGATAACTTTTAAAAAAATATTTCCAGATTATTTTCACTTCCTTAGAGACATTCACTGGAAACTAAATTAATCTAATATTACACCAGTTACTTTCATGTTCACATGATGTTTACATTTAGTTGGGTAGTCTGAAATGGTTACTCTAAGCCTTTCTAGTGTCTTAACATCGACCAAGTTAAAAAAAAAAAAATAATATTAATAAAGAGGAGGAAACATAGTTTCTGGGCAAGCCTCAAGAACACGAACCGATCGACAACACTGGTTCCAGTTTCACTACTTTCAAAGGGACAAGAGGACCACAATTCAAAATCCGTTCTACAATGTTTGTTTCTCCGAAGTTGCTACCGCTATAGCATGATCCTACTCTAGTGCCGTGAGGGGGACCACAGCTCCAAAACCAATCAAATCTTCATTTCTTAAAAGCTGCTGCTGCTACATAGTACGACCCTACTCTGGTGCCAGTTCAGTAGTAGCATCACCAAGAAGCGGCTCGATTATGAATTCCAACCACATCTACGGAAAAGAGAAAGAAAGAGCTTCTCCTTTTTTTTCTTATTTTTAAATCGATGCCCACAAAGGTGAAGACTCCAACTACTTCTCGCAAATCCAAGTTTTTTTTTTTTTTTGCGAGCATTTCCGTGTAGACAATTCGAAAATCTGGGAGCTTAAGAACAGAGGAGGAAGAGCAGCCTACCTGACTCGATCTCCTCCAATCTCGCTAGAATCCCTCGCTCGAGCAGTTTCAACCGATTCGCGCGGATTCAGGACGGCGGAACTAATCCGTCAAAACCAAAGGCCTGCGGATTCAAAGCAAAGAGGCTTGAGCTGCGAATCGGAAGGGAAATCACTGCAGAGCTCCAATTCTCAGACAGTCCACCAAACCACATCCGTAATCAATCCTAGTCCCTCGGAAACCGGGACAGCGACGATCGGAAAACGAAAATGGATTAAAAAAAAGACTCTGTAACGGTCTCAGTCCCAAAGAAAAAAATCTCCGACTCCGGCTCAATCACGGTTCCCGAAGTCCGGGCCTCGCGACGGCGGAGAAATCCCGCGCTCGAGGCGAGCTCCGATCAATCCGAACGGGACGTCAACCTCGGCTTCCCCGCCGGAGTAGAAGCTCCGGATACCGGAACGCCGTACGACGAAACTTTCACACATAGAGAGAGAGAGAGAGAGAGCTGATCAGCTCATCGGAGCAGGAATTCACCTGAATCTCCGAGCTCGGCGTCCGAGCCCCCCGCGCTTGTCGGCCGCGGCCTCCTCCTCCTCCTCCGATCGCGCGCGCGCCCGAGCCGAGCCGAGCCGAGCGAGGCGAGCGATGGAGATTGAGATGGAGATGGAGAGGCGGAGATAATTTCAAAAAAACGAAGAAGAAAAAGAGCAGTCTCTCGGGTTCGTGCTGGGATTGGGAGCGGCGCTCCTACACAGAGAGCGAGAGAGCGACCCACCTGCGGTGTCCACGAGCGCTTTCAAACAAAAGACAACTTCGTTTCGGGGCCGCAGGAGGGAAGGACGACGGAATCTTTTCGGGGGCAGCTCCCCGGCGGGCACTCCGCCCCCCGAGTTCCGCGGTAATTGCGATTCTGCCACCGACACCCGCGCGGGTGCCAGGCTGGCGCGTGAAGGGGGAGCTGGCCAATCGCTGGCTGGCAGCTGCCGCCAGGGGGCGACGACCGTCGACCCCCCTGGCCCGTTCGGGTCGGTCTCGCGAGATATTGGCCTCCCCCCCCCACGATTTATCGCCGCGAGCGGATGAGGGGCGCGCGTCTCGTGATAAAAATGATTAGGCACTGATAGGGTAGGGGGGCCCACGCCGGGGGGGGGGATGTGGAACTCCCGCGCTCTTGTCTTGTCGTAGCTTGCGGCGTCTGACGTGGAGGTTCGGGATTGGTGCGTGGCATCGGGGGATTTTTTTTTTTTCTTTTTTTGGTAGTCGGAAGAGGAATTGTTGTGGATTGAGGTGATCTTGGTTTGGAAAAAGTCCTGCGCAAAATTCTCGTGTTAGAAAGCTGTTTATAGGATTTGATGGTTAACGAGTCATGCGTAAATCGCTGCAAGTAAAACCCACAAAAAAGAAAAAGAAAAAGAAAATAGTGCTATTTCCACCTGATTTACACTCACAAGATAAAATTAACCTCAATTTTGGTCAATTGCCTCGTTAATTCTTTTTTCTATTTTTTCTCCTATCCCTAATTCGGATTTAGTTTTATAATTAACCATTTTACAATTTCTGTATTTTAGTGTGTTGAAAAACTTCTTCTATTGCATTCTTAAATATTCCTTTAATGTTGTTACGTGTCCCACGTAAAATAACTTAACAATAATAATGAAAAAAATATAAATTTTTTGATATAAAAATTAAAAATTTTCTTCAACATTGCTCTAAGATTAACTTATTTTTTTCTTTGTCTCTCCTATATATATTTTTTTTTGGCGTCAATTTTTTTCTCTCTCAGTCTCAAAAGCTTCCTGATGATTTTTTAATTTTTTAATTTCATTTGTCTAAAATATACATCAAGTTTATCTACTAACTATTTTAAATAATTAATTTTCTTATTTACTATTGGCAAGGTGTTTTTACTTAAAGTATATGACAAGTTATATAAATATCTAGAAAATATACTGAAAATACTATAGATGATATTGATATTTGTTGATACAAAATGACGAAATTGAACTGGCTTTTTAAAAAAAATCTTATTTTATGCAATGTTTTGATTTCATTAAATTTAAAGTTTCACATTAAAGAATGTGATTGTGGTCTTATTTTGGACGATCTTCAAGGAGGATTCTTTTGCTTGACAAGAATGGATTCAATGGTGGTATGCACAAGGAAAGTGAAAAATTATAAACAAATGATTGTTTAAAAAACTGTTTATGCTAAACCTTTTGCTAAATTCTACTTTACAATTTGTCCATAAGTTTGCTCAATAAGGTAAAAAAAAGAACTAGGGCTCCTTGGAAATTTTCCTTTCCAACAAAACTAATTTTTAAAGAAGTAAAATCGAACAATAAAGAAAAAGACTTATATACATGGGAACTTGGCCTTTTTGGTAACCATATCGTACATAGAAATTTAAAAGGGAAAGTAAGTAAATTTACGGCCACCACTTTAAATTGCAATTGAATGATCGATGGCAGTTTTGTGTTTTTGGTAAAAAATTGGGTGAATTTTAGTATCTAAGGCATGGAAATAATGCTGCCCAAAAAAATAAAGACTTTGCTTGTTTTGTATTGTAAGTAGACCTAATCAATCAGTCGGACGGGCATAAATGTCCTCACACAAATCCGAACATGCTTAAATCGGGTTAGGCAAAAGCTCCGGCAAGCCGGGTCGGATTGCTTGCCTAGGCCCGACCATTTCACCTGTTGGGCATGTAGGAGGTAACTCGTACGTTGATCAAGTCTCACCCTTACTCATTTGAATTGATAGAAGACACTGCGCTCACGCTAAGTCCAATACATGACCATTGCCCATCACTCCACCATCTGTGAGGCACAAGTTGTGCAGCTTAAAAAATGATATATCTATCGATTTTCATAAGTGTTTAAGGTCACGTTTTTGATGAAAAACCATTTATGAAAATTTGTTTTCAAACTTTCTAGCATTAGGAAAGACGATCAGCAAAAAAAAGTTTTCCATGGGCTGAAAATAACAATCTTAGATTTGGAAAAAAGCTTTTTTCCTTCTAAGAAAAAGGAAATAGTTTTCAGCATGAACAATGGTTCACTTTCTCTAAAATTGAATGGCCTGAAAATGTTTTCCAAGCAGAAAGTAAGTTTTCAATAAAACAAACGAACCCTTAGATTGAATTTTACATACTGCAAAAGCAGTATATAGAGTACCTGTTAGAAGAACAAAGTCTTTGCCAATGAAATCTCAAATTGTGTCTTGGAGATGTTTCTCTCCATTAGACCAAAAATAAAAGGACCGCCACAAAGGCTTTTCAGAAAGTCACGCTTGGTTAGCGAGGTTGCCCGCCTAATCAAATGGTTGATCAAAATAAGCAATGCTCACTATGCCACTTGAGAAAAGGAAGAACCAGATTATAAGCACCGCACGGCTGCATCGGAATCGTCTTATGGAGATGAGATCAAAACTCAGGTTGTGCGCCTCCTGCTAGCAGCGATCTTCGAGATCACCTCCCGGTATTGAAGACAGCGATCTCGGTAATAGTTGATCGAGAGACACAGTTGCCTGATGGCCTCCCTTTTCTCATCCACAAGCCCGAACAACACTTCTTCCCTTACCTTTGCAACGTTCTCTAATTCCGCCACCCTCTTCTCGAGTCGGTCAATGGCCTTCGTCATACGCATCTTTTCCATGTTCTCATCGTCTACTTTTGCCATTACAGCCCAGCTCTCCTCACTATGTATAACATTCTTCATGCCTTTGGAGTCCACTGCAGTTATTTGATGGACAGTGTCGCTTTTCACACATCTTGCTTTGTCTTTCGCCCCTGAAACCTTGTTTCGCAGGCAAAGGATCTCCTTCGAGACTTTCGACATACGGCCTAGAACGTTTTCATTTTGCTCGCCAAATTTCGACACTATCAAGTCCAAATGGTGAAGCGCATTGCTCACTGTCCGTGAAGCATCCGTTATCTTCCCCATCTCAGCTTTGCCGATGTAGGACCGATCCTTAAGTGCCTCATGCTCTCGCTGAAACCTCTCTTTCATCATCTTGTAGCTATCCTTGTTCTCCATGTGTAGCTGCTCCAAGACCAGGATACGTTGGCTCATCAGGCGTACATTATCTTCAAAGTGCATGCGGAACTCATCCGCCAATTCTTCCATTCTCCTTTCTAGGAACTGAGCGTCCATTGGTTCTTGCAACAAACTCCTAGCTTGCCTATATTTCCTAGCCAACCTGCGAGGAGTAATAACTTCCTGCTCGCTTGACTTGTTCTCAATGCGAACGCCGTTGAACCTTGGCGAAGATTCTTGTCTGTCTTTCTCGTTATGCAACTCCAGCTGCTTCTTCAGGGTCAGCAAAGAATTGACATCCTCTTGCAGTTTCTTAGCTCGGACCGTCAAGGCAGATATATGCGAAGAGTATGCATCCCCATCAGCCTTAAGTTTATCCTGCAGAGCCGAGAGCTCGTTTCCCCTTTCTATTGATTTGCTCTCCAATTCAATGAACCTCACCTCCAATTCCTCCTTTTCCTGTCTACACTGATTGTTCTCGTGGACGTGATTCCTAATCTGCTCTAGCAGATCATTCTCCCTCACACATAGATCATCCATTTTTAGCTTCATGTCCTTGACCTGCGCAGCAAGGCGGTTCTTCTCCTCGGATACTCTCTCTTTTTCTTCAAACATACTTGCTAATTCTTCTTCGAGAGTTCGTATTTGAATCAAGTTCTGTTCGATTTCTGCTTCCCTTTCTTCAAACTTAGCTATCTGGCTCTCTAGAAGCTTTACTTCTTCATTCAAAGTGTTAATCTGGTCTAAATCCTTTTCGTTAGCCAGCAGTTTGTTCTGTAAACATTCTACAGTTTCCTCCATCGTGCATTTCTCAACATGTAGAGAGCTCGCCTCCATTTGCAGATTCCTAACTTGTTCCTCCAACTCTGCAAATCTAGACTTTGCACTGTTCTCCTTGTCATCGAGTTTTTTTAGGAGATCAGACATCTCAATTTCTTTGCTTTCAGATTTGAGTTTAAGTCCCATAATGCAAGCCTGAAGCCCTTCATTTTCCATTTTCAGCTGTTTGGCTTCACTAGCTTGGCTCTGAATCTCTGCTTCTAAATCGCTTTTGTGGCAGCGCAGAGACTGTAATTCAGATTTCAAGCCACCTATTTGTCCCACCAACTTCTTTGTCCTCAGCGATGCTTCAACTTCCAGGACTTGATGCTTCTTTGAAAGAGTTGACAGTTCTCTCTTCCTCTCGCTCACTTCTAGCCTTAGTTCTTTGATAACATTCTCCGCTTCTTGGATCTTGCTCAGGGCGGTGCTCCCTTCTAGCCTCAGTTCTTTGATAACATTCTCCGCTTCCTTGAGCTTGCTCTGGGCAGCCATATGCTCTGTACTCAAAGTTTCTCTCTCTTTCCTAATCGAAGCCAAATGATTTCTTAGGATGATCATTTCCTTGTTATCATCCTCAAGCTTTTGAGGAACACTTTTTGCTGCCAGTCGATCATGATTCGATTCTCCTAAGTTGGAGTCAACTTCCTCAGAAGAAAAATATTCAGAGTCGGAGTCGGAACTGGAGGTGGACAGAGAATTGTCTGTCTTGCTTCTTCTGGGATCATTTTTATCTCGGTCCTGCTTAAGATGATCATACTGTGCATAGAGCGACTGATACTGTCGTAGGAAGTCCTCGACGAGCCCGACAAGTTCTGGCTCTCTCTTCGAGTTCTTTGCTCCGCGTTTTCTGCTTTGGCTTTCGTTCTTTATGAGCTCCAAGATTCTTGCAACCTTTTTCTCAGTATCTGCAGTACCAACATTCTGAGTACCTCAGCTTTACCCAAAAAAACATTCTGAGTACCTCAGAATCTTAACAAAACCAATTCAGAAAAATAAAATCGAGCGATTTCTTTATTCTAGCGTCTAAACAAACTATCGGTGATTCCTTACAGAAGAATATGTCTAATTGCGAAGTCCATGCAAGGTAAAGGTGAATGACTCTTAAACTCAATATTGCATTACCCACCAACATCTTTGAAAGTTACAAAAGGAGAACTAAGTGATAAAAAATGTAACTGCTTTTATCCATTAGACTATGCAAGAAAAGCCATTATCAAGTGCAATCACATAAAACGCTCCATTTTTTAGACATTAAAAGAGGATTTTAGCATGATCAATGCAATCTTACAGAAGGTACTCACAAGCACTGGAACTTTAAAAGGAAGGAAAGAAGAGAATCTAAAAGTGTGATTTAGCCAAATGATCGACAAGAATAAAAGGATGGTAACATAGTCAAATGAAGATAAGCAGGAAATTCATAGTACACATCTCAAACCAACACTCAGTGAAATGGAAAAGAGAAGAGTTCTTAGTTTGGTTAATAGGTGAACTGAAAATCTTCTCTCTTTCTCAAATTTGAAAATGTCAAGAAAATCACATTAGTCACTGGACATCATAAGTTGTCAACTCTTGTATACATGACTATAAGATACACATTATTCTCTTGTTCCCATTAGTGTTTTTGAGACTCAAAATTATAACACCAAGAGAACTGATGCTTCGGATAAAAGTTCACCTGCTTTAGTCACTAATTCGACCTTCTCCGCATCAATTTCTCTCGTGGAAGACTTCGTTACTTGATTCTGCTGAAACCGTCTCATCTCTCGTTACAGACTTTTAGCTCACTCTGGGAAGTTATGAAAACCCATCAGAGCCGTAGCGAAAGCGAGTCTCCACAAGGTTCCATGAAGGTTGTGTTAGGGCCTAAGATCAGGCCGAAAGAAACCAATTACACATGTCAATTGGAGCTCAAAAATCATGAGTTAAACAGAATGTGTCTGGACCAAAGCCGCATAAAGTTAAGATTGAGGAATACTTCCTTTTACTGAACTGCAGAATATGATCAAATTTTAGAGTTGAACTGTACAATTATCCCACAGAAGAAAAATGTGAAAGACAAACAAAATACATAGCTGTACTGAGAAAGAGAGACTAAACTTTGACATGAAATCAAAGCAACTAGGATGATGTCTCTCCAAAGAAGAGCAATAAGCAGGCTTAAAAGGCACTTTTGACAGACAAAAAGACTCGAGAAGAATATCTTTCTTTGGACATCACTCATAAATGCTCCCAAGTATTGCACTCTGGCCTCTTAAAAAAAACATCAGAATATATTCCCACTGTAGCATTCAAAAGAAAACAGTTCGCAATTCGTCAAGCTTCAACAAACTTAATCAATCTTAGTGCTCATTAGGAAGAACATCTTTTTTAATATGCCATTAGAATCCTAGGAATGAGAAGCTCTAAATCCTTGATCCTTATAACTCAAACGTCAATAAATGAGACTACTCAAGAATTTTAATTGTATTAGGACTGGTATTGAATGGTAAATCATTGCATAAACTACTACTAAAAAGAAAGCAACGTCAGTTCAATTTTTATCTAGATTACAGATAATAGGAAAATCTTCAAATAATTGGTTCGAAAAGAACAGAAAAAAAATTTTGATGGACAAGCATCATGAGGAAACTCAAGTGAACAATCGATTAATTAAGACATAACTATGAAAGACCAAAGGAGCACATACATGATTAGTTTTCCATTAGACAAACTTCTTAATTCAAAAGCAAGGAACTTTGATCGTGCTGCAGCAACTATTGCCATGAACAGTTGATCCTGATCTTTGGCAGCATCAAATAAAAAAAGTTCTTATCTCAATACTGATCATTTAGGTAACTTCCACACCTCTATCACAAAAAGCATTATTTTAGCAGTGGACTAACAATTTGGGATCTCACAAAAATCACTCCCGATACACAATCTCAAAGGACGTGTTCGAATTGAAACTCGGCTCTAAACGTGAACATTTTCAGAAACGGTAGCATTAACTATTTTCAAAAAATCAGCTTTCAAGGATAGCTTTGATTATTGAGGAGCATGACTAGTATATTTGGGAAGAATAGTTGATTTCCAAGTGTCTCAACCCCCTCACATCGCTTGTGAAAACTATTTCTTCGTCCCGACGGCACATCTCATAAAAAACTCCAAACTACAAAACACAGATACCCGGCCAACCCAAAACATGGGTCCATTTCACATTCAGGTGGGTCGAAGAGCTAAAAAAAGAAAACCATAATAATGTCAACTTCATATACAAAAAAAGATGAAGGAGTCACCAGATCCATGCAAAATTTTTATTAAAAGGCCACAAAGAAAGACTTTCTTTATTGTGAACGCACAGACAAAAAGCCATGTGCGCATTTGCTCAACGTAGCAGACTCAGCACCACAAATAAAAATAAAAAGCTGCCGGTCCCCCTGGGCCACGTTCGGAACTTGAATTTCCAAGGAGAGCCAGTCCATTACGGCATCAATCAAGCTTAAATTCAATACAAATCTTCCACCACAGCAACAATTCTCATCGCTCATTGCTCATTGCTCACCCCCTGCTCCACTTTTTCATTTTTTTCCTTCTTCCTTGGGCCAGGACAATCTTCACTTGCCGCATTCTTGTCCTAATCCTCTCCCCCCCGACATTATTAAAAGACAAACCCTCCTTCATAAATAAAAATTAGACAAAACTCAAACTCAAACACATGGTGGGCTCCATCCGTACTAATAACCACGCGAAATAATTTCCCCATCATCAAAAAACCAAGACATGGTCATTCACGCGCGTCGAAATTCAAGATCAATTTTATTTTTTTTTTTTGCAAAAAATCTCCACCGATTTGAATGAACCCATATCGTCAAAATCAACAGAAATGGGAAACAAGAAACCTCCGTTACGCATTTCGGCCAAAAAGGCGAAAACTTCCTCGAGACGCCAAAGGCAAGAGAACAAAAAATCAGCAAGAAAGTGCCGAAGATGGGAAGTTACCTGGGAATCGGATCCGTCACCTCAAACAGATCTGAAACCAATTTAAAATAAAATCCGGGAAATCTGATTTAATAGGCCAGGGTGGGAAGGCGATTTAAATTTAATCGGTGGCGAGATTTGGCAAATGACAAATTTGGGTAATAATTGTGGCAGTCCCCTTTTTGTCCTCACCGGAGCCGTGGGCAGGGGGAGGGGGGGGTTTTGGCTCCGCCTCGCAGGACATCGCCCTTCGGGTTCGGGGTTAATTACGTCCGGTGCCACTGGAACGGCTCAATTTCTCGCGATCTCGAGATATAGGGGGGTTAAGAATGCGCGATATGCTACTGGGCAGATGCGCGGGAATATTATCGGGACGGGCCGTTGCCACGTGGACACCACGTCGGGGGAGGATATTCTTTCCTAGAACCGTTTCTATCGCATCAGGTGGAATCGCGAATGTCTGATTTTGCTTAGAGTCGCTCCGGGCCCGGGGTGTGGGTCCCACGATGCCAACGGTTGTCGTTCGTTGAATTGCCTGGATCCGGGTCTATACAAGCATTCCTCCTCTTTTTGGCCCTGTTCATGTCTGATTTTTTTGTGTTTCTCGTGTCGTCAGTCTGTTGATTTGAATTTTTGATTCACGATGCATGATGCATGATAGTTGGCGCAGATATTATCTGGCCACTAAATAAAATAATGAGTACGATTATGAAAAAACAGTTTATGTTTACTAATAATACATCTTAAAGGTTACTGACGCAATGATACAATTATTGACACCAAATCACTTATGCATTTCAAAAACTAGTTCCACCAATAAAAATATGCCAATAATCATGGGGTGTCATTTTCCAAGTTGCGAATCTAATTGAACCGAAAAACTAAAAAAATGAAACCGGCAAGACTGTTCAATTGGGTTTGATTTTAATTGTAAAATCGAACCAAGTGAGGTCAAATTTTTTAATCAATTCCAAGATTTGTGTAAAATAGATTGATTCACAGTGAAAGTTTCCATACGGTACGATATCAATCGATATAGAATGATATCTACATAATATCAACCACACAAAACATATGATGATATCTGGATATTTCTGTCCAAAATTGCTTAAAATTTTTAGATAATCGTGGAAACTCACTTTGAGTTTTGGCAAAGTTGTGTAAGGTCCCTTAACTTTGAAAAGTTTGGAAGGTAAACTGTATATTTTCAGAGTTTGAAGACTAATTGGGCAACAATGGAGAAACTAGCAATTGTAATAAAAAAAAAATCAAGTGTTGTGATGCCCAAAAAAATTTCATTAGTAGATTAAGCGTATTAAAGACTTTATATATATATATATATATATATATATATATATATATATATGTATGTATATGTATATATGTAAATAATAAAATAAAATAGTAATAACCTAAAAAAATAAATCAAAACTCAAGAAGGAATATTTTGTCAAAAGACTTTTCTCCTTAAAGCAATAGTATACGAAACCCCACCACTTCTCCTCCACTTGTTAGTTAAAAATTTTTTTTTTTTTTTGAAACGTTTGTTTTGCTCTACCCACGTCGCGTCCAGATGTTGTTGAAGAGGGGGGGATTACATGCATCCTGTTTTTCTCTCTCTCTCTCAAACGAACCCACCCCATCCGCGTTTTCCTATCGATACACATCACCTTCTTTTCCTCTCGCCTCTGTTCGTCTCCACCGAGCCCAACCCATCTCGGCCCCTCATGACCGGCGCCATCATCCAGTAGTAGATCATTGTTGCTTAGTTCCCGATCAAAGATTCGACGCCGGTTTGTGAAGCTTAACCTCGATGCCTCCTTTCCCTTCCATTGACGAAGGATCCAGGCAAGTGGGTTGTTCTTGTAGTCTCGTGTCCCTGATTTGGCTCGCTTTGTGTTGCATGTGGGTTTAGGGTTTGGGTAGCTGCGATTGGGGGTGCAGGGGATGGCTAGTAAAGCCTATCCATGGTTGAGATCGGTAGATGGGGGAAGCTGGTTGCTGTCCAATGGGTAAACCAGAGGGAGCCATATGTGCGTGCGTTCTCTATTCTTGGTTTGTTACACGATTTCTTCAATTCTGTTTTTCTAGGTTCGATCTTCCTCGAACGGCGGGTCGCTATATCCAGAGAGTTATGATATTTCTGGAGTTGTTAATTTGTTATCGTTGAGGAGTTTTGGGTTGTTGGACTCAAAATTAAGTGATGTATCGCTGTTCTTGATCAGAGTTGGTTAAAATGGATTCTGGTTTTTGAGTTTAGCCATTGCCGATGGGTTATGGTGTTGGGTTCTAATCAAGTCGGTAAACCACGAACCCCAAGCGTCGTGAGTGGCACCCTTGGTCTAAGTTTTGATCATGAATATTGAGGATGGGGGTAATTGAGGGGTAGTAGTATCGAAAGGGAAATCGCTAAGTGTTAAATTATTTCATTTTTCTTTTGGGCGCGGAAGAGGGCTGGTTTAGTTCCATCAAATTTAGTTGAAAAGGAGTTTTGTGAACTAGTGAACTGTTTTTGGTGAAAATCAGTGTGACCTCAGTCGACGTTTTTAATTTTTTCTAATTATCTGACCACAATTTGATTTCGAACCCTTGATGAAAGTTTTAGAGCACATCTTCATGAATAACATATCCAAAATTTAGAGAAGACGAACAAAGTATGACCCTCGAAATAATTTTCCTACAAAAATGTGAAATCTGGAATTTTACAGAATGTTGGGTAGGAAGAAAATTGAAGTTCTACCCTCGGTGCCTATGGAATCTGACTTAGGGTGCGAATGGTAACGTTTTTCTTTTTTTTTGTTCCAGGAACAGAAACAAAAAAAAGTGTTTTGTCCGGGGAACAATTTTTGAACAAAAGAACGCGTTTGGTAACGTTTGGTCCGAGAATAAAAAATGAACAAAAACACGTTTGGTAAATTTTATTCTTTTTTTGTTTCTTTTAATTTTTTAAACATTTTTATTTTATTTTTCATTTTTCCTTTCTTTTTATTTTTTCTTTTTTCGGTCGGTCACCGGCCTTCGGCGACCGGCACGAGGCCGAGGCAAACGGCCTTGCCCCGAGATCCGGCGAGGCCGAGCTCGCCCGGCCATGGTGAGGCTCGGCCTCACCGGATCGGGCGAGGCCGAGCCTCGATGGCAGGTCGCCGGCCATGGCCGAGCCTCGACGGCCGGTCGCCGGCCATGGCCGAGGCCGGCGACCGGCGAAAGAAAAAAGAAGAAAAAGAAGAAGAAGAAAAGAAGAAAAGAAGAAGAAGAGAGAGAAGAAACGTTTCATTCGTTTTTGTTTCTGGAGCAAGAAACAACAAATTTTTGTTTCTTTTTTTTGTTCTTATTTCGTTCCAGAAACAAAAAAACAAAAAAAGAACAGAAACGCAACCAAACGTGTTTCTGTTCCTTTTTTGTTCCCAGGAACACTTTCCGTACAAAAGTGTGCCGGAAACACTTTTTTGGAGTGTTTCCATGCACGCCCTTAGTGTTCTTCTTGAGATTTGTTCCTCTAGGTCTTATCAATAACGTGTCAAAATTTTGTAATATTCTGATAAAGATTGATGTACTTTTTATGTCTGCAAACAAAACTGCTCCTTTTTGTTCATAAATTGCTTGATCCGAGTACATGTGTTAGTTGTTGTCTTTTGTATTGGATTCTTAATTGGCTGAGATTGTTGGTGCTGCAACAAGGTGGAACTATGAATGTATGATTGGCTAATGAGCCAATGTGAGACACCGGGTGTCGGGATGCCTGGAGAGGGATGAAAAGAAGTCGAAGGGTTGAACAACTTCTCAGGGGACCTCGTGATGCCAGGTTGGGTGCGAGGGGGTTCAGGGTGGAGTGTCGTCTCCCCCTGGGTGATTGTTGCAGCTAGGTTTCTGTGGATTCAATAACTTGATGATTTTGTTTACTTATTTGCACTGTTTTTGGCCAATCCAAGTTAGGACTAACCGTCCACTTGCTGAGTTTTTGTTTTAAAAACTGACACTTGTTATTATGTTGTTTTTTCAGAGTAGAAGATGTCTACTGCGCCGCCTACCTCGCCTGTTGCCACGACGACCATCCTTTATGGCTCCCCCGCCGACTTTGTTTGGCGGCAAGAGGACTTCCAGGACCGCCATTTCCCGGGAGTCGTATTTGTCAAATGCACCTCTTGTTTGACAATAGATACAGGGGCGCCGCCCTTTACGCTCGGGTGGATGGACGGCTGGTGGGACCCTTGACGCTATATGATGATGGTCCGGGGCAGGGTGGTAGTCCTGCGGAGTAGGAGGTGTAGATAGGTGCTGGACATGTGGGAGGACTTTTTGTTTTTGGTTGTTTAACAACATGTATATAACCAATGAGAGGCGGGATAGTTAGTGTTCGTGGTTTATAGTGTTTTTTGTAGAAATTCCCCTCTCAATCTCGTCTTCCCCACGTGTAAAGAAACCAAGTTTATGATAATAGAGCCAAGTAGCTCAGTTTTCTTATGACTCAGTTTATCTTAAATTCATTTTTCTTACAATTCTTGAAGTATAAACGAGTTGAGAGAAATCGATGTATATGAGATCCAGGGTTGTCACATTGAGATCTCATATACATCGATTTCTCTCAACTCGTTTATACTTCAAGAATTGTAAGAAAAATGAATTTAAGATAAACTGAGTCATAAGAAAACTGAGCTACTTGGCTTTATTATCATAAACTTGGTTTCTTTACACGTGGGGAAGACGAGATTGAGAGGGAATTTCTACAAAAAACACTATAAACCACGAACACTAACTATCCCGCCTCTCATTGGTTATATACATGTTGTTAAACAACCAAAAACAAAAAGTCCTCCCACACATCCAGCACCTATTTGCACCTCCTACTCCGCAGGACTACCACCCTGCTCCGGACCATCATCATATATCGTCAAGGGTCCCACCAGCCGTCCATCCACCCGAGCGTAAATGGCGACGAAGACCATATAAGCCGGTCCCGTAGGCGCCCCTTTATCAATTGTCAAACAAGAGGTGCATTTGACAAATACGACTCTTGAGAAATGGCGGTCCTGGAAGTCCTCTTGCCGCCAAACAAAGTCGGCAGGGGAGCCATAAAGGATGGTCGTCGTGGCAGCAGGCGGGGTAGGCGGCGCAGTAGACATCTTCTACTCTGAAGAAACAACATAATAACAAGTGTGAGTTTTTAAAACAAAAACTCAGCAAGTGGACGGTTAGTCCTAACTTGGATTGGCCAAAAACAGTGCAAATAAGTAAACAAAATCATCAAGTTATTGAATCCACAGAAACCTAACTGCAACAATCACCCAGGGAGACGACACTCCACCCCGAACCCCTCGCACCCAACCCGACATCACGAGGTCCCCCGAGAAGTTGTTCAACCCTTCTCGACTGGAGAGAATACCATTACTTCTTTTCATCCCTCTCCAGGCATCCCGACACCCGGGTCTCACATTGGCTCATTAGCCAATCATACATTCATAATTCCACCTTGTTGCAGCACCAACAATCTCAGCCAATTAAGAATCCAATACAAAAGACAACAACTAACACATGTACTCTTATCAAGCAATTTATGAACAAAATGGAGCAGTTTTGTTTGCAGACATAAAAAGTACATCAATCCTTATCAGAATATTACAAAATTTTGACACGTTATTGATAAGACCTAGAGGAACAAATCTCAAGAAGAACACTAAGTCAGATTCAATAGGCACCGAGGGTAGAACTTCAATTTTCTTCCTACCCAACATTCTGTAAAATTCCAGATTTCACATTTTTGTAGGAAAATTATTTCGAGGGTCATACTTTGTTCGTATTCTCTGAAGTTTGGATATGTTATTCATGAAGATGTTCTCTAAAACTTTCATCAAGGGTTCGAAATCAAATTGTGGTCAGATAATTACAGAAAATTTAAAACGTCGACTGAGGTCACATTGATTTTCACCAAAAACAGTTCACTAGTTCACAAAACTCCTCCTGTCATTATACTCTCTGTCCATACACACAATACATCTTACCACAACATCTAGGAATAGTCATAGTACGTTTTCAACTAAATTTGATGGAACTAAACCAGCCCTCTTCCGCGCCCAAAAGAAAAATGAAATAATTTAACACTTAGCGATTTCCCTTTCGATACTACTACCCCTCAATTATCCCCATCCTCAATATTCATGATCAAAACTTAGTCCAAGGGTGCCACTCACGACGCTTGGGGTTCGTGGTTTACTAACTTGATTAGAACCCAACACCATAACCCACCGGCAATGGCTAAACTCAAAAATCAGAATCCATTTTAACCAACTCTGATCAAGAACAGCGAGTCCAACAACCCAAAACTCCTCAACGATAACAAATTAACAGCTCCAGAAATATCATAACTCTCTGGATACAACGACCCGCCGTTCGAGGAAGATCAAACCCAGAAAAACAGAGTTGAAGAAATCGTGTAACAAACCAAGAATAGAGAACGCACGCACAAATGGCTCCCTCTGGTTTACCCATTGGACAGCAACCAGCTTCCCCCATCTACCGATCTCAACCATGGATAGGCTTTACTAGCCATCCCCTGCACCCCCAATCGCAGCTACCCAAACCCTAAACCCACATGCAACACAAAGCGAGCCAAATCAGGGACACGAGATTACAAGAACAACCCACTTGCCTAGATCCTTCGTTAATGGAAGGGAAAGGAGGCGTCGGGCGGCTAAGCTTCACAGCTGGCGTCGAATCTTTGATCAGAACTAAGCAGCAATGATCTGCTACTGGATGATGGCGCAGGTCGTGAGGGGCTGAGATGGGTTGGGCTCGGTGGAGACGAACAGAGGCGAGAGGAAAAGAAGGTGATGTGTATTGGTAGGGAAAACGCAGATGGGGTGGGTTCGTTTGAGAGAGAGAGAGAGAGAGAGAGAGAGAGAGAGAGAGAAACAGGATGCGTGTAATCCCCCTCTCTTCGACAACATCTGGACGCGACGTGGGTAGAGCAAAACAAACGTTTCAATTTTTTTTTTTTTTTAACTAACAAGTGGGGGAGAAGTGGTGGGGTTTCGTATACTATTGCTTTACGGAGAAAAGTCTTTTGACAAAATATTAGGCAAAAGAACGCTTCAAGTGCCATAACTTTGGCCAAAGGACACTTAAGTGCCATAATTTTACGAAAGGTACACTTAAGTGCCACTTTTAAGAAAAACGGATCACTTGAGTGTCAATTCGGCGAGAATCCGGCCAAAATGTCGACGTGGCACTTTTCCGGCAAGCGAGTTCAAAACGACGCCGTTTTGCATGCGTGACGTGGCCAAAACGGCGTCGTTTTGGGCGATGTGGCAAAAAAAATACAATAAAATAATTAATTAAATTAAATTTATTTAAAATATTTAAAAATAATAATTTAAAAATTAAATTTAGTTGAAATATTAAAAAATTAATAATTAAAAATTTTAAAAAAAATTTAGAAAATTTTAAAAAAAATTTAGAAAATTTTAAAAAAAATTTAGATTAAAAAAATTTTAAATTTTTTTTAAAAAAAAAGGAAAGGGGGGAGGCTTTCCCTCGGCCGCCTCCGCCACCGCCGGAAGGGCCGGCGACGGTAGGGGAGGGTCGGCCGGGGTCGCCGGGCCCCGCCGAGGTCGGCGACCACGGCCGCCGGCGGCGAGGGCTCGCGAGCCCTCGTCGGATTCCGTGGCAAGGGCTCGCGGCCCTCGCCCATATTCGACGACCCCGGCGGGCGGCGGCCCTTGGCCCGGTCGAGCGAAGGCCACCGACTCTCGCCGGATCCGGGCGAGGGCCGCGACCTTCCCCAAATCTATGGCGAGGGCTCGCGGCCCTTGCCCAGATCCGGTGAGGGCCGCCGACCCTCGTCGAATCCGGGCGAGGGCTGCGACCCTTGCCACCAATCGGCCGTCGCCGGCCCGGCCGGGGCCCGGCGACCCCGGTCGACCCTCCCCCGCCGTTGCCGGCCTTTCCCGCGCGCGCGGAGGCGGGCCGAGGGAATCCCTCAACCGCCTCCCCCCTTTCCTTTTTTAAAATTTTTAATATTTCAACTAAATTTAATTTTAAAATTATTATTTTTAAATATTTTAAATAAATTTAATTAATTAATTATTTTATTTTATTTTTTTGCCATATCGGCCAAAACGACGTCGTTTTGGCCATGTCGGCGTGCAAAATAGCGTCGTTTTGAGCTCTCGGTCCGGAAAAGTGCCACGTCGATATTTTGGCTGGATTCTCGCCGGATTGGCACTCAAGTAATCCGTTTTTCTTGAAAGTGGCACTTAAGTGTACATTTCGTAAGTTATGGCACTTAAGTGTCCCTTTGGCCAATGTTATGGCACTCTGGGGTCCCGCGTCCAAAATATTCCTTCTTGGTTTTGATTTATTTTTCTAGGTTATTACTATTTTATTTTATTATTTACATATATATATATAAAGTCTTTAATACGCTTAATCTACTAATGAAATTTTTTTGGGCGTCACAAATTCTTCCCCTCTTAGGAAATTTCGTCCTCGAAATTATATACTAACTAAACAAATGTGGGTATCATTGACGGATTTCTCTTTCCCATGTCGCTTCTTCAAGGCCATGATGTCGCCATAACACCTTAACTATCGGAATCACTTTTGTCCTCAACACTTGCTCTCTTCGTCTCAAAATTTGCACAGGTTCTTCTGTATAATTCACGTTTTGATCCACCTCAATGGTCTCGTAGTCCAATACATGAGTAGGGTCGGGATGATATTTTCTTAGCATGGAAACATGAAACACGTCATGTATGCCTGCTAACTTTGGGGGTAATGCTAATCTATAGGCTACTTCCCCAATCCTATCAAGTATTTCAAATGGTCCAATAAAATGGGGACTTAACTTGCCCTTTTTACCAAATCTCGACACGCCTTTAACCGGTGAGACTTTGAGAAAAACTTTATCTCCCACAACAAATTCCAAAGGTCTTCTGCGTTTTTCTGCATAACTTTTCTGTCGACTTTGGGCAATCCTTAGTCGCTCCTTAATAGTTTTCACTGCATCTACTGGAACTTGGACTAATTCTGGCCCAGTTAATCTTCGCTCGCCTACCTCATTCCAGCATATTGGAGTTCTACAGGCTCTTCCATACAATGCCTCAAATGGGGCAGCTCCAATACTCTGCTGAAAACTATTATTATACGCAAATTCCGCCAAAGGTAATTTTTCATCCCAATTTCCTTTAAAATCCAACACATAGGCTCTTAGCATGTCTTCCAAAACTTGGATTACCCTTTCAAATTGTCCGTCAGTCTGAGGATGAAAGGCTGTACTAAACTGGAGCTTAGTCCCTAAAGCTAATTGTAAGCTCTGCCAAAGTTTCGAGGTAAATCTTGGGTCCCGATCAGAAGTGATAGTCACGGGAACACCGTGTAGACGGACAATTTGTCTCACATATATTTCTACATACTTATCAATTGAATAATCTGTTCGAACTGCTATAAAGTGAGCAGATTTGGTCAGACGATCCACTACTACCCATATCGAATCACATCCACTAGAGGTCCTTGGGAGTCCTTGCACATAATCCATAGTAACATGCTCCCATTTCCATTCTGGAATATCTAGGGGTTTCAATAGTCCAGCAGACTTTTGATGTTCAGCTTTCACTTGTTGACAAGTCAAGCATTGAGAAACAAATCTAGCGATGTCATTTTTCATACCATTCCACCAGTAGTGTTGCCTCAAATTTCGATACATTTTCGTACCTCCGAGGTGGATGCTATAAACACTCTTATGTGCCTCTAACAATATCTCCCTCCTAAGTTCCTTATCTTTTGGTACACAAAGACGTCCTCGATATTTGACAATTCCGTCCTCAGATAACTGAAATCCCTCCTTACTTCCACTTTGCACTTCATCTCGAATTTTTAATAGTCTCGGGTCCGACTGTTGTAGGATTTGTATTCTTTGGATCACCTACGGTTCAATTCTCAAAGTTGCCAATACACCTGAAAGGTGATCTACCTCTAATCTAAATTCGGAGTTGGCAACAGTCTCTAAAAGATTTCATTCTTTTACCCTTAAATGTGTCATAGTTAGAGCTGACTTACGATTAAGGGCATCTGCCACTTTATTAGCTTTCCCTGGATGGTACACTATCTCGCAATCATAATCCTTAAATAACTCCATCCATCTTCTTTGCCTCATATTTAACTCCTTTTGCGAAAATAAATATTTCAAACTTTTATGGTCGGTGTAAATTTCAAATTTCTCCCCATATAAATAATGTCTCTAGATTTTTAATGCGAGAATAATCGCAGCCAACTCTAAATCATGGGTAGGATAGTTCTTTTCATAAGGTTTCAGTTGTCTCAATGCATAAGTTATGACCTTTCCATGTTGCATCAAAACACAACCGAGTCCTTGGTGGGAAGCATCACTATACACCGTGAATCCACCAGATCCTGAAGGTAGAGTTAAAATTGGTGCCGAGGTCAATCTTCTTTTAAGTTCTTGAAAACTTTGTTCACACTTATCATTCCATTCAAATTTCACACTTTTCTTAGTTAAGTGGGTTAAGGGACTTGCAAGTCGTGCGAATCCTTCTATGAACCTTCGATAATACCGTGCAAGCCCTAAGAAAATCCGAATCTCCGTCGGTGTAGTGGGTCTTGGCCATTCAACTACGGTCTCAATCTTCGCTAGGTCCACTGTTAATCCTTTTTCCAACACCACATGACCCAAAAATGCTACTTGGTCTAACCAGAACTCACATTTACTAAATTTGGCATATAATTTGTGTTCTCTAAGGGTCTGTAGCACAATTCGTAGGTGTTCCTTGTGCTCTTTTGACCCTTTTGAATATACCAAAATGTCATCTATAAAAACAATCACAAATTGATCTAGATAAGATATAAATATCATGTTCATCATATCCATGAAAGCAGCAAGTGCATTGGTTAGACCAAAGGGCATAACTAGAAATTCATAATGCCCATACCGAGTTCTAAAAGCTGTTTTGGGGACGTCTTCCTCTCTAACTCTTAATTGATGGTATCCAGACCTCAAATCATTTTTTGAAAAGACTGAACTACCAACTAGTTGATCAAATAGATCATCGATCCTTGGTATGGGGTATTTATTCTTAACTGTAACTTGGTTCAATTTCCTATAATCAATGCAAAGACGCATTGATCCATCCTTCTTTTTCACAAACAGGACTGGTGCCCCCCATGGAGATACACTCGGTTTTATAAACCCCTTATCCAATAATTCTTGCAGCTGGATTTTTAGCTCCTTCAATTCTGTCAAAGACATCCGATATGGAGCTTTTGATACAAGTTCCGTCCCTGGAAGTATTTCAATAGCAAACTCAACCTCTCTGTCTGGGGGTAATCCAGGGAGTTCTTCTGGAAAGACATCGGGAAATTCACGTACTACACTATTTTCCTCTAGTTTCGCCTCTTCCTTTTCTTGATCATTAACCATTGCTAAATATCCTTGACATCCCCCATCTATGAGTCTATGTGCTTCCATTGCCGAAATAAAAGTCATAAAGAGAGTCGGTTTGTTTCCCAAAAACTCATAATAAGGTTCGTCAGAGGGGTTAAACTGAATCCTTTTTCTATAACAATCTACAATGGCTCGCTGCTTACTAAGCCAGTCCATGCCTATAATGGTGTCATAGTCATACATACCTATTTCTACCAAATCGATAGAATGTGTCCTTCCCCCTATTGAGATTTCACAATTTTCACAAACTAATGTAGACAATACTTCATCCCTTAATGGTGTGGAAACACAGAGAGGTGTTACAAGAGGTATCACTTCTAGATTATGTAATCGCCTATATCTTTCAGCAATGAAGGAATGGGTCGCGCCCGGATCAAATAATGCATAAGCCTTTTGATCATTCAAGGAAATCGTACCTATGATAATGGTCTCGGAAGCTTCCGCTTCCTCCTGAGTCATTGCATACACTTTTCCTTTTGCTGGCGGTCTTTGCGTCTATCCTGGTGGAAGTGTTCCCCTCAAACGTGGCAGCGCATGATGCAACTGATTATCATTGGTTTGTTGTCTCCCTTGGGGACATTCTCTTTTGAAATGTCCCTCCTATCCACACTTATAACATCTCAAGGAATCGAGGCAAGGCCTTGGTCCATGTCGCCGGTTACATCGTGGACATAAGTTGTTCTGAAATATAGCCCGATTCACGTATTGTCCCTTACTTGTCCCTCCAGAACTTCCATAAGCGGGCCTCTTCTTGGAACTCCAAGGTGTATCCCGAGATGGAAAAGGTCGCTTGCCGCTACGCACATCCCTTGTGGCTCCTTGCAGCCCCGATCTGACCTTTTCCTTATCCTCCATCTCTTCTCTAATAAGTTCTTGCTCAACCCATTGGGCTCGACCATACCCTTCATTATAGTCCCTTATACCCAAAGGCACTAACTGCTTTCTAATATTAGTCCTTAGACCATTCAGAAACCTCTTTGCTTTATCCTCGGGATCCTCAATCAACTTAGGAGCATACCTAGAAAGTTCTGAAAATTTTGCCTCGTATTGATCCACAGTTAGTTCCTCTTGACTCAGTTGAACAAACTCAGTAATCTTTCGATCCTTCGTACACTAAGAAAAATGTTTCTTGTAGAAAGCTTTCACAAACCCATCCCATACCATTTCCGTACTTGTTGGAAATATGATATCCTTCGATGCTCTCCACCAATACATGGCGTTCCCTTCCAACTGATATTCAGCGAGTGTTATCTTATCTTGGTCATTGCAACCAAGCAATTTGAAAATTCTTTCCATACTATCAATCCACTGCTCTGCTTCCTCAGGACGTCCCATTCCTGAGAATTTTAGTGGCTTTAATTTCAGGAACTGCTCTACCAGTCCCTGGGTGCGATGCTCCACCAGAAGTGGCTGTTGGGGGTGGCGGTAGAGGTGGTTGTTGCAAGGGAATTTGGGCCTGTCTCTCCACCAAATTCCCCAAAGAAACCAAAGCTTGCAACACATCCTCCATCCTCGGCCCTGTCCCTGATGCAGCCGCCACTGACTTAGTCGCTTCTCTCCTCGGCGAAGATGAGCTCCTCGATCGCACCATCTTTCTCCTAAACTTTATGCATATTACCCACATTAGGGGTTAGAGATTTATGCTATTAATTAAAAGTAACGTAATATTCTCACGTTACTCAAACCACATAGTCATAAGACTAACTGCTCAAAGCAATAATTGTCCCAATTTACATGGACAATCATGTCTAAACACTCAGGTACACTAGCATTCATCTAAAATCCTAAACCTTATCACTCCAACTAAATCCAAGCTATGATATCACTCAATGTGACAACCCTGGATCTCATATACATCGATTTCTCTCAACTCGTTTATACTTCAAGAATTGTAAGAAAAATGAATTTAAGATAAACTGAGTCATAAGAAAACTGAGCTACTTGGCTCTATTATCATAAACTTGGTTTCTTTACACGTGGGGAAGACGAGATTGAGAGGGCAATTTCTATAAAAAACACTATAAACCACGAACACTAACTATCCCGCCTCTCATTGGTTATATACATGTTGTTAAACAACCAAAAACAAAAATTCCTCCCACACGTCCAACACCTATCTGCACCTCCTACTCCGCAGGACTACCACCTTGCCCCGGACCATCATCATATAGCGTCAAGGGTCCCACCAGCCGTCCATCCACCCGAGCGTAAAGGGCGACGAACACCATATAAGCCGGTCCCGTAGGCGCCCCTGTATCTATTATTAAACAAGAGGTGCATTTGACAAATACGACTCCTGGGAAATGGCAGTCCTGGAAGTCCTCTTGCCGCCAAACAAAGTCCGCGGGGGAGCCATAAAGGATGGTCGTCGTGGAAACAGGCGGGTAGGCAGCGTAGTAGACATCTTCTACTCTGAAGAAACAAACATAATAACAAGTGTGAGTTTTTAAAACAAAAACTCAGCAAGTGGGCGGTTAGTCCTAACTTGGATTGGCCAAAAACAGTGCAAATAAGTAAACAAAATCATCAAGTTATTGAATCCATAGAAACCTAGCTGCAACAAGTGTAATATGTAGTTATTCAAAATTTGTAGTATAAGTTTCAAATAAGGGTCTCAAGTGCTCTTATTTTTTCAAATAATGGCCTAAAGTGGACATTATTTTAAATAAGGATCTACATTGCCAAATTGTCTCGAATAAGAGCTTGAAGGATAATCTATTTTAAATAAGGACCTAGATTAGCTATATCAGTTTAAAAAAAAAAAGGCTTAACCTCACTAGCTAAAAGGCATTTCAGTTTTTTAATTATTTAATTTTTTTTCTTTATTCATTATTCATTTTTTTTTTCTTTTCTCTCCTTCCCTTTGTTGTCCATGGTAGAGGTTGCCAATCTCAGGTGAGGGCTACCCTCGCTTGTGCTGGCATTGGGCAACAGTCACCTTGCTTGGGCTAGGACCCTCACCTGACAGTGGCGGGGTTGCCCCCTCATTGAATGTGGCGAGGAACGCCCTCCTAGATCAGGCAAGGGCCAGATTAGACGATGGTTGCCCTCGCTTAGGTGAGGGTAACCCTTGCCCTCACCACACTAGGCAAGGGTCGCCTTTCCTTGACGCTTGCAAGGGTTACCCCTCGCTAAATCTGGCAAGGAATGCCCTCACCAGATCAGGCGAGGGCCAGATTCGACAAGGGTGCTCCTCACTTGCCCACCCTTGCCTGATGCCGGTTAGGATGGCCTTTGCCTAAGCCCGATGATCTTTGCCATGGCTGACGGATGGAAGAAGAGAAAAGAAAAAGGAAAAAAAGGAATAGAAAGGAATAGAAAGGAAAGACGACAAATCAAAAAATTGAAAAGTGTATCATAATTTTTTTTTTGACTAAAATACCCCTTATCTAATGGCCGGAAAAGTCATCGGTTAGCCAAAGTTTTTATTGAGACAACTTGGCCACTTCAAGCCTTTATTTGAGACAATTTAGCAACTTCAAACCCTCCTTTGAAACAATATCCACTTTATGCCATTATTTAAGAAAATGTGGACCCTTCAGATCCTTATTTGGAATTTTCCCAAATTTGCATGCCATAACACATCAATGCCAAAGTTCAAAGGGAGTAATCTAAAAACTTTTCGAAATTCAAGGGCTATTACATGACAATGTGAAAGTTCACGGGTTTTGAGCAATCATCCCAAAATTTTAATAATAAACAAAAAATTTTGCATTTTTAAACACTATTCTTGTGAATTTATAATTATAATTATGCTCACCCTTTTAAGCTAAGGGTCCAAGTCCGAGATAAACTACTTTGGAGAAGATTGAGATAAATTAAGGGTGCGTAGAAAACTTAAGATTTGGAAAACATTTTCCGAAAAATGATTGATTATATTGCTTAGAAAAAGTAATCAATGGAAAATATATTTATTATTGACAATAATTAATGAATAGCTATTTTAATGAATGACGAATATATTTTGCATTCGTCCATTTTTGTAAGTCATACAAGTTTTCATTTTTTCAGATTTTTTTTTTCAAAACTCAAATTTTCCGTGAAATAAATGCACTCTAAATATAGTTCAAATTTTGTTTCCCATAATCAAAAGCTAGATGAAAGATGGATGCATGTTTTGAATCAAATCAAGTATTGAAAATTATAAAAAAAAAATCGTTAATGACATTAAGCTTCTTTGACAAACATAATTAACAATCAGTCAAAAAAATTAAATTAATTAAAAGAGTCAATCAATGATGTATGAAAGGAATGGGCAACCTTATTCATTAATTATAAAGAGTAATTGATGGCAATTAGAATCTCACGAATTATATTGCCTAAATACGCTGACAATGGTTATAATTTCATATATGGCAAGAAAGTAATGAAAATCCAGTCCTTTAATTTTCGGTAATTATCAAACAACTTTTTATCTATTTTCAACAATAAAAATTGTCAACCCTTAAAATTCAATAACTAAATTCTCAGCACCTATTTGTTTAGATATATCAAACGAGCCATGTAGAAATATATAGTTTTCAATTGTGTTTCGAATCAAATATATATATTTTGGTCAAATCATCAAATAGTATAGGGGCAACATGTAAATTGGCAGTACAATTTGGTGCCCGAATTTTAATTTAAATCGATTTGATCTTGGTCATTTCATCTGACTTATCAATCCAACTCAACTATGAGATCCATATTTATAGGGGCAACAGTTGACATATCAACCATATTTGAAAAAAGTAAAAGAGAGAAAGAACATCACGGGACTCCGCTTTTGCTGAGATTGTATTGGTAAAGAATCACTAGAGACGAGGAAGAAGATCGAGAATCACAAAAAGCATTTAACCAACATGACCGACAAATGATTATTTGACAACAACCTAAATATATTTACAAAGATTGGAAATTTTCCAGAATTTTATTAGAGATATTATTAGATATTAGGGATATTATCTGATATTTCAATAAAATAGGTACCTTCATTTCATATGCATATTATTGGAATTTAAATACCCTTATTAATAAAGCACAAAGTGAAATCAATTAAGTAAAGATGCATTCTTTGTCGATTCTCTCTACTTTGAACTTTTTTGTCTCATAAAAAATCTCCAACTTTCACTGCAATCTTAAATTTGCCTACACATCCAAAAATCACAACTAGTTTACTCAAAATTATCGACATCAACACCCTCACCTTGTAGATTTGAGATTAGGTGGAAGTTGGAGACAGAATTTGGACTAAACATAAAATTGAGGATTTTTTAGGGAATTAATTCTTTGATATTAGGGATATTATTCAATATTCCGTTATTCTTTAAGATAGCTAATTTTCTTTTATGGACATATTATTCGGATATAAATACTCTAAAGTAGAAGTAGCTGTATTTACTGATTTTTATTTTTTTTTGGTCAGAGAGAGGAAATAAACTAAATAATAAAAAAGATGGTGACCGGTCGGAAGCTACTCTTCTATCAGAGCCAGGTTTCGATCCTGGGACCTGTGGGTTATGGGCCCACCACGCTTCCGCTGCGCCACTCTGATTTGTTGATGCTGATTTTCCGTTCCTATCTTTGGACACGATAAGTCCGCATGTGTTGTCAAGTGGCGCGGGTGCTCGTGAAGTATTTTCAAAACATCTCCCTCGGAGGAGACCAAACGTTTCGCCTTCTCTCGCTTCCAGCCTCGGTTCGAAGCAAAGCTTGTGAAGTCTCTCATGTCGCTCAGGAACCTAAGACGCGAAGGACTCGCTTCGCCCTCCGAGCCAAAGCTCTTCCCCGGTACGTGCGCAACCAGCTTCTCTAACGTGCAGAACATGAGCCGCGATCCTCGTGTCCCCTCCGCGCCCGGCGAGGATGACGGTGGGATCCGGAACAGCAGCATCCCCGAGCTGGTTACTTCATTGAGATCCTCGTTTAGGCCCCTCGAGGATCTTCACAAGTTTCTAGCGGCGATAGAGGAGAAATGGGTGCTGGAAACCGGGACGACCGAAGCTCTGAGGAAGGAGAACGAGGGTTTGCGCGCGAAGCTGGTGGCTCTGACGGAGGGTCACGAGCGTTTGAGGTCACGAGCGTTTGAGGGTGCGGATGGCGAGTCTCGAGAACGAGAGAGAGGGAAGAACCAAGGAGGCGGACTCGCTTAGGAGGGAGAATGTCAAGCTGAAGAGGAAGAATGAGGTGCTGGAGAGTAAGGTCGAAGGGAAGTACGTGGAATTGGACTTGAGGGTTTTGGAATTAGAGGTGGATATGGCGATGCTGAGGAACAAGAGGATGCTACGAGATGGAGCAGGAACAGCGGGAAGGGGTGTTCCTAGTGATGAGGTCAATGGCTTCGAGAAAGGCGATGATGATGATGGTCGGAACGGAAACGGTTCTTGGGGCGGTGGTAGCGTATCATCCTTGCCAAAGGCGGATTTCAGGAAAGGTACGTGGGGTCTGGCGTTGCCGGGTAGTAGCCATAGATCCCCAGTGGAAGACGGTGGAGTCTTGCGAGGTGAAAGGATTACAATATTGTTCTCATTTTCCGGGTGTTATCTTTTTTAGTGAATTAATGTAGATGCGTAAGCTCGGCCTTGCGAATATTCTTCTCTTATTCAACTTTTGAGCTGTAAATTAAACTTAATTATCATCAACTCCCACAAATTATTAACATGAACTCGTCCTTGGCGGTTTTCAAAGATGAATGATTTTACAAATTTAGTTGGATTGGTGGCAGGATCCTAGTGTTTTAGAGAGTCTTGGTTTAGTGGACAGGAGCAGGGCTCACTAGGGCCTTCAATTATTCATTTGGGGAAGAATTTGCTACCGAGAACTTCTGCCTTTTGCTTGCTATGCTCCTTTCTATTTTCAACTCAGCTCTCATCACTATTGTTAGGTTCACCTCACGATGTCTTATAAGTTCCAAATGTCACACTACGATTACTCAAAAAGTGCTCCTTAAGGTTGCATTAGAACCCGGCATCAAACACCTTACAATGATTTTGCTGTATTTTTCTAAACCATTAGAGGATAAGTAGGATTGGTGCATCTGGTTCTTAGCTCAGGTATGCGTAGTAGGTGGATGTATACCGACAAGAACATATGTGTCGAAAGAAAGAAGAAGGCCTGCATTCCCTGTGTTCATCAAACGACACTCTTGTTCTCTTAACGAATTGTCGAATTTAGAGAACATATTAGTTGGCTCTGTAGTACAACCAAAACTGTCACTCATAAGCTACCTAATACGATCAGCAAGGATTTCATTCTTCGGCAGTTACCCTTTTTCTGTGTAGTTTTAGGTACTTTTGGGATTATAACGCGGACAAACTGCCACTTTGCCTTCTACTGGCCACCAGACTTAGTGCTGTGCAGTCAATGGACAGGAGCAGCCCATTACTTGGGCGTTGTAGTTTAGGACTTCGAAATTCTGCTGATTGCAGGGGCATGAGAAGACGGTTTACACTTCTCGAGGTTCTATCAGTATTAAACCGAAATCTTTAAAATCTCTATCGTATTTTGCCTTTTCAGGTGATGGAAGATCTGCATTGAAGGAAGTTGTTGAAATTATTGATGTTGACGATGACAGCACTGGGCCAGGATATTTGAGTGGAAATGATCTGCCTTCTCCAAAGCTCACTGGTGAACAACATCTTGGCAACAATAATCAAGAGAAGGGGAAGAGCGAGCTTAAGAGAAAGAGAGGAGAGGGCCCAAAAGAAAGAGATTCAAGTATCGATGATATTAAGCTCGAAACCCAGACAGCCTCAGCTTCTTCTAAGCCACACAATGACAGTTCTTCCCTACATCAGCATAAATTTGGAAATGATCTTACTTCTCCAAAGCTTACTGGTGAAGAACATTTTGGCAACAATAATCAAGAGAAGGGGAAGAGCGAGCTTAAGAGAAAGAGAGGAGAGGGCCCAAAAGAAAGAGATTCAAGTATCGGTGATATTAAGCTCGAAACCCAGACAACCTCAGCTTCTGCTAAGCCACAATGACAGTTCTTCCCTACATCAGCATAAATTTCGAAAGTAAAAGGATCGGGGAAGTAGGTAGGCTATGGACTTGCTTCCAGAGTTTTGCCAGAAATGATAAGTTCTAGCCCAAAGTCAGTCAAGAGCGACTATAGCATTCAATCAAGCACAATTATGATTATTATCATCGTCGTTGATGTTGCTTTCTCTGTTCCTTCATCCATACGAAAAGATAGTCCCTGAGTTTACTCTGAAAAATGTAGTCTTTGTTGCACATTCAATAGTCTGTTTCTGGATATAGATACAATTTCCATCCTTGTCGATGAGAAGTTAGCAGCTGCATGGAGCTTTAATGGCTTCTGTTTTCAAAATATAAGCATACATGCAGCAGCGACAGTAGCACCATCATCATCATTACTGTAGTTATGCTTGTTCATCCATATTAACAGTTTATTTTGTCTCGGAACATTGTTGCTATTTTTGTCTGTACTAGTCAACTGAAGTTAGCAGCTGCATATGATATTGCTTTTTTTCATGCTTATGCCATTGTGTGATTCTGTTCCTAGCAATGTCAACTGGAACACTGGTAGATGTTGGAAAGTTTACACTGCTTGATGAATAAGAAGAACCTTTGACTAAAGAACATGATGGATTGAGTGGAATATGCATGCACCAATGGACACACATGTTCATGGATGATGAATGGTTCATTTAGCCTGGATGCGGTCATTCAATGCTTATTGTTCTTTTCCCCCTTTCTGTACTATGCTGATTGTGTCGGAAGGGATTATATTGGTACCGCTTTTTTGTGATTTATTAGAGGAATTGCATCTGGGATTCAGTCGACCAGCACCTAGCAGGTTTTGTGAGGGCATAGCACGCAAATGTGGCTTCTCGGTGTTTGATGGCGTGGAAAAGCTTGCCAGTCTTCCTCTAGTCATTATAATAAGAGACTTTCCGTTGCATATTGATATATAGATGATATCGCTTCTTCGATTTATTTTAACAGTTGAACCACTGATTCACACTTTCTGGTAGCAGTTGCAGGGAAACTGTTTTGGCTTTGGCTGAGTTTTTGATAGGGTGGTAATCCGCAGAACTAGCAGTAACTGCAGGAATATAGCTGCCAAACATACAGTGCTTCAGCAGGAGGAGGAGGAAGAGGATCTCTTTTCCCGCAGGCATGTGTCCTTATAGTGTGCTCACTTATTCTTGCCGGTGGTCATGATGTAGAAGCTGCTCAAAAAATTTTGCAGGGAGATGGGCATTTATGGATCTTTTGTATCGGCCGGTCTCGTTTGAGTGGCCTTTTTGCCTTTGCCCTCTTAATCCGTTGCCTGCTGTTCAAACTTATTTGCTAGAACATTGCATGCTTTCTCTTCTCTTGTGTCACTTTAATTCATATATTGCCCAAATTTTAGAATATAGGGAAAATGACACAAATGATCCATGAACTTTCAATTTGTTTAATGTTATTCCTGAATATTACCTCAATATGCAATATAACCTTGACCTTTAAATTTGTTCAATGTAGTTTATGAACTTTTAGTATATGTGCAATATAGATCCTACACTTTATGAAAATATTTCAATGCTGTCCATGAATTTAAATAAATGGAATTGAATATTTTGATAGAATTCAGGGATTAAGTTGAACATATATCAAAAGTTCAAAAATCATATTAAACAAATTAAAAGTTCATGCACCGCATTAGACATTGGATCAAAATTGAGAGATTATTTGTGTCATTATTCGTAGAATATATAAATCTTTTTAATGACTCATGAGATATTAATATTTTAGGATGAGTCATGATGTTGCCGCTATGAGTCATGGCATTGTAATTAATGTTTAAGAAGAGTCATGGTGATGACTCATAGGTTTGTAATTAATATTTTAGGATGAGTCATGGTTAAAAGTCAAAGGTGTCCTAGCATGACCCATAATCTTCTATGAGGGCATTAATATGCCCACGCCGCTGGTGATGTAATATTGTTTGTCTTTCTTTTCGCTTATGCCTATAAAAGGCTTGATTTGTAATATGTTGAGAAAAGACTAGCCTTCAATAACAAAAATTGTGTGTTCGTGTGCTTGAACCATGCAAAGCTAATTTTTCCTTTTTCTTTTCAAATTTATATCTAGTATTAGAGATCTTAAAATGGCAAAATAGCATCTTATCTTGGTAATTTGCTATGCACTTGCCTTCATAAGGATCCCATGCATCGAAAATTAAGGCTAGAAAGCCTTATGTTCGGAATGAGAGTTTAAGTGGATGTTAAAAGTTGGTCTTGACAGGGTAAGGGCTAAGAGAAGCGCCACAGGGAACTAAATACCTGCATGTTAAATTCTTGTTCTAAACAAAACCCCTTTCATTTAGGGCAATTAACTCGTCCATAACCATTGTCATTCTCCAATGTTGATTGAGTTGTCGCACAAAGCAAGTCAAATGCATTTCAAATTTTATGCGTCAATGTGAAAATTTATTTTGTGCTTAACATGTTACTCTCGAAAGAAGAAAATATTCAATAGTTTCAAACTACCACATAATTCGAGGGGAAGCCACCCTTCCAACTTGGAAGGGGGAGGTTAGGGGTTCAAATCCCCACAAAATTTATTTCAGGAGGAGTGAATAGTTCGCAAGCGAGGAGCGATGGCAAAAGTTTGAGAGTGAGTGTTAGAATAAACTTAGAGTAGGACTGATAAAAAAAAAAAAAAAACTACCACATCACTTGCTTACTTAGTGCGCTAACCTACGTGGCTTCACTTAAAATGTGACATGCGTCTCTTGACGTGAAATTAAAAACTGGACTCAAAGAGGCTCTCTTTTTCTCTCTCTCCCTGGCTAAGAGTCTAAGACACATGCAACATTAAATGCAGAATTTATTGCCTCTTCTCTCTCTCTCTCTCTCTCTCCTTCTCTTTGATAGAGAACTCATCCAAAGTCCTCCCTCGTGACCCCCTCTCTTTTGCAACTCTCTTCCTTTCCTTTCTCTGTCCCTCCCCTCCTCCCCCTTCTTCTTCGCGTCTGACCTCTTCGCGGTCGCCTTTACAGCTTCAGCTCCATAAACCGTCGATTGGCCTCTCGAACCCTTCTTCGTCTTCTACTTCTAGTTTGATCCCGAATTTCGGCTCAGTTACATCACCAATGATTTTGAAGCAAAAGAGGCTTGCAACGCTAGTTATTCCGATGGCTGCACTGAGTTTTGGGTTACCGATTATGCCAGCGACGACCGCAAAGAATATTGTGGCAAAGGACAGAGATGACTATAGACAACAATGCATGCATGAAGATACAAAATGTGGCTTAAAACTTCTTGTTTGTCTACTTCATCATCTTCTGGTTCTGTGTTTGCACGTGGTTAATGTTTGATGCAAAACGGTTCTAGCCATATATTTTTTTGGTCGAAGTCCTTCTAATTTTAATTTGGTTCTCTTGTTATGTTTGCTTTTCTTTTCTGCGTATGAGGAATCTAAGAAAGACTTCCCTGCCCAATGTTGGGGAGGAAGTGTCTCCAAGCAGGATGGAATCACTAAGCTTGATTTTGGGGCTTATATACAAAAATGCTGAGAATGATTTGGAATTCACTTCCACTTTGCCTTAATTTTGAGGGCTAGTTAGGTTGCTGCAACAAGAGCCACCAAAGTGACACTTAAAGGGGATGTAATTTAAGTTGATGTTTTGGCCTTCCACGAGCTAAATCCAAACTGAAACTTCACCAATGATACATGATTAAAAAGAATAATTGAGTCTTAAGACGCGTTTGATAACGATTCGTTCATAGAAACAATTTTTTTTATCATAAATGGTTTTTTTTTATTTATGTTCGAATAGTTTCTGAGTATAAGAACACGTTTGGTAATTGCACAAAATTTCTATTCCTAGAATTGAAATGCATTTGGTAAAATTATATAATTTTGTTGTTTCTTTTAATTTCTTTTAATTTTTTTTTAATTTTTTTAATTTTTTTTATTCTTTATTCTTTATTCTTTTCTCTCATTCTTCCTCCTTTGTGGCCGGTCACCAACCATGGTGGCGGCAAATGATCGGCTGGGCGAGGGCCCGCGAGCTCATCGGAGGCTCGCCTAGCCATCGTGAGGCTCGACCTCGTCCAGGCGATGTGAGGTCGGCCTTGCCCTGGCCTGGCGCGGCTGGTGAGGCTTGGCTGGGCGCTGGGGTCTTCCCAAACTACTGCAAGCAACCACTCTAGGGTTGATGAGCCTTGCCATAGCTCGGCCTTGCCAAGGGCCGGTGACACTCCGGCAAGGTCGCTAGCCATGGCCGAGGCCTGTGATTGGCTAAAGGGAAGAAGGAAAGGAAAGAGAAGAAAAGAGAAGAGAAAAGGAAAAAAAATTGTTTCCACGAACAGGAAGCTACTTTTTTCTATTTCTTGTTTCTGTTTCAAATTTATTTTCAAGAAAAAAAATAGATTTTTTGTTTCCTAGAACAAAAATTTTACCAAACACGTTTCTATTATTTTTTCGTTTTTTGGAATAATTGTTCTGGGAAACATAAATAGTTTTTACTGAATAGGCCTTCATAGTATTTGAAATATCAATAGTTTGCATATTCAGCTAATCACCGATTAAGCGTACATAGAAAGGATTCAGTATTGAATAAGGAAAAAGCAAACTAACAAGGCAAGTGTGTAAGGCCGTTTACTCAATGAAGGAAACTAGGAAAGCAAAATAATTTTTTTTTCAGCTTTTGAAAGGCAAGATCTCAGCAATTAAGGCACAAGATTTTTAAAAATAGAGAAATTCGCCAATATTCCACATTCACTATTGCCGCCGTTCGTGTCAAATGTCACGCTCCTCCCAATTAAGCCAAGTTTGTGTCGTTCCCTTCAATGCCACCAACGCAGTGACCAGTCCAAGCCACACTTAACGTAAGTTTCCAGTAGAATCGAGGAAACCCGCTAGTCTGGCCAACTCTCTATCCTTTGCCACAATATCCTTCGTGGCCATCGTCGGCGTCACTAGAACCCCAAAACTTAGCACAGCTATTGGAATAACCAGCGTTGTAAGTCTCTTTGCTTCAAAATCGTTGGCAAGTGACATAAACAAGCCGAAAATCGGGACCAAATCAGAAGTAGAAGACGAAGAAGGATTCGAGAGGCCAATCGGCAGTTATGGAACTTTGTTTCAGTCAAGGAAAGAGAAAAGAGTATCTCCACGTCAAGCGCGCGTGTTGCATTTTAAGTGGAGCCACGTAAGTTTACAAGTGCCAAGCAAGTGATGTGGTGGTTTGAAACTATTGAATAGTTTCTCCTCGAAGGTTCTCTTTTTAACCATTAAGCCAATCCATGTGATTATTTTTTGGCTCTCAAAGGAATTTAGTTATCTATGTTTATCTCATTTTATTAGATCAAATACACAAAATATCAAGAAAAAGGAGTAGTTGTCTCAGGCTTCAATAGAAGTGCCTCTTCACTCGCATAAATTTTGTGACGCCTCCCGACGGCCCCCGATCCATTAGGGTCGCCACACTTCTTTCCTTATCCCAAATGTCCTTTATTCTGATACCAATGGATTCCGGCGAATCCACGAGTCTGGAGGTCTATCACATTTCTCATTGGTCCCTGCGCAATAATACGGCGGAAGCGAATCCAACAACTCCCTTCCTTAAATACTGAAATGATGCACACTAGATACACATAGATAATAACCATACACTTTTTTTTATTAACATAAACTTGATAGACGTCTTTTGTCGGTACAACAAAAGCCAAAGTTTCCTATACTTGCTATATCAAAAACTAGATTGACATTTTCCATCAGCTATTCACAAGTCGTCTATCAGCAAGTGTCGGTGTCCAAAAGTTTCGCTGTTGACCTCGCATCCTTCGTCACTCCATTCCGCTCGAGCCTCCGTCATTATCCTCTGGCAACGGTGACTTTACCACTCTGTAATATGTTAGTCCTCACAAGGGGTGAGTACAACTACTCGGCAATCAAAATTCTACTAAACTATATTACGGAGCCTATTGTCACCCAATTTCACGCAATCCAAATCAGTACGCATAATAGTAGTAATAAACATGCATTAAACCAATAGAGTTTTCCAACGAAATGGCAAGCGCAATTTAATAACCGGAACACATCATTTTAATCACATGGGTCTCGATTATAAGACCAAACTGTTATGACACGTCACATGTCGTGCCACACAATTTTGTCTCATAATCAAGCGCAACTATCAAAATGGCTTAGCTTAGTAGAACAATCAACTTTAAAACTCAATAGACTTTTTATTCACTATCACTATCTCCCGAAGGACTAGTATTTGCATCCCTCCAGGCATTCACACCCAACCTAGCATCATGAAAGCCTCTGCTTCCATATTTTAGTCACCAGGCATCCAAAGCGTGTCATGTTTCATCTCTAGGCATCCGCACCTAACCTAGCATCACGAGGAATCGCTAGGGCTCACTATGTTACTAGTGTCTCCTACCCTCCGGAATGTGTATCGTCATACATTTGGGCATCCCGACACTCCCGAGGAACCTCTGGGGCTCACCATGACAATCATGTCCCATAGGCATCCAGAGGCATCACAATCACGATCCTCTAGGCAACCCGTCTCCTGAGGCTTCATCGTCCCAAGGGTCCGACGTTAGCAAATAACACATCAACCATGATATAGCAGTTAAATCATTTCAATGCCAAAACATTTTCAAATCATCAATATGGAGAATCCTTTGGGTTATTAAAAATCCCACTTTATGATATCAAGTAATACAAAATAGGGATTTCAAAGACATAGCAATACAACCACAATAGTCTTTAAAAATAGGTCAATCTCATATCGATGAAATCAATTCATGAAATCAAAAGCTTGATACCGAATCCATAAAATCCATTTTCACATTTAAATCTCAAAGGTTTTTCGAAATCCACATGTAAAGCCTCGAGTTGCACTAGCACATCACGACTCGAAATAAAACAATTTATCAAAACCACAAGTAATTTGAAATTGGCACATCGGCAGTCGATAATCTCAATTTCGACCCTAAAGTTTTCAAAGTAGTTCACACATAAAATCTTAAAGTTTCGAAATATCGGAAATCAGCATGTACGTGGACCTCCAATTCGGACTCGACCACAATAGTTATAAAATCATTTCCCATATAGCTCAAAATCAACTCGATAACCTCTAAGTTTACAATCTTAAATGCGAAGATATACCAAAATAATCTTAATATACGTCTTATAGGTTACCAAACATTGACAGCATTCACGTCTTATAGGTTAGTAGATATTGACTTGCCTTTGGTTTGGGGCGTCAATGGCAAGGCGAATCTGGGAGCTGCAAGCTACGGTTGAGGTGAAATGGCGCGCTTTCCAGGCTGGTGGCAAGCTGATGAACGGTGGCGAAAGAGGTTGGTGGCTGACGGTGAGGAGCGAGCAAGATGGTGAGAGGATTCTTAACTAAATCTACCGAGGATTTCGCTGGACAAGAGAAACCTAAGCTGCCGAGAGAGAGAAGAAGAGACGGCGTCGAAGAAATGAGGGAATTGCGTTGGTCTTCGCCGAATGAAAACCAGGGAACCACGTGGCAGCACGAAGAGAAGACAGCCGAAGCCCCTTGCATGAGACACCTTGCTTCATTGTTGACTTTCCTAGTCAACAATTCCCTAGTCCATCGAATGAGATAAAGCAGTTCTCTTTCCACTTCGTGGCAGCACGAAGAGAAGACAGCCGAAGACTTCAACCCTTGCATGAGACACCTTGCATGTCTCATGCAAGGACGTGGCTTCCCATGGCCTTCACCGAACGGAAGAGAAGATGGCGTCCCTCTTTGGCTGCTGACTCCGTGAGTCATACGTTCGGCGGCAGCAAGAGCCGAAGGCAGCCTCCACGATTGGCACTTGCATGCAAGGACGTGTCCTCTTGCATGTGAGAGCTGTTGTCCGCTGGTCACCAAGAGAGAGAGACACGTGGCCACACGGTCAAAAATTCTCTCTTTGTTGACCGATTACACGAAGGGAAAACCGGGGTCTCGGTGGCCGTCGTCGAAGGGGACAACTCAGTGGAATACGTGTCTTCAGCATGGTCAAATTCCTTCGTTTGCTGTCCACCGAAGGAGTTACGTGGCTGTATGGTCCTTCGTGCATGGCCACCAGAGTCAAGGGTCTTCGTGTCTTCAATTGCTGCATGAGGAAAGCAATTTAAGGTGGCTGTAGCAACGGAAGTCAATGGTCTTCATTCCTTGGCTGTCCATGAAGAAGAAAACGTGGTGGTGGTGGTGTGGCCAAGGTCTTTGCATGGAAATGCATGGTCTAGTGCAGCTGAAATTTCGGAAGTTTACTTCTCCGCGTGCATGAAAAGCTAGCTTAGTAAGGTATCAATGTCAGAGATGTTAGCCTTGCGAGCGATGTCGCGTGAAGAAATTCCTAGATGAGGTACTATCATGAGAATGTGACGATACGTGATGTCTCGACACGATGAGGATGGTGATGAGACAGGATCGTAAGTGGTGCCAATGACGTAATCCAACGACAAACTTGTCGACCCATCTCGGATAATTACATATTCGAGATCCGACGAAATCCGGATGTCACAAATTTTGCGATCCGATCTAACTCTATATCATATTTTGACTCTATATAATATTTTCATTAAGTAACGTGAAAAATACAACGAGAAATTCACAAGATAAGATTACTGATTTCTACATTATGCTTAGCTTTTGCCTAGCCTTTCAAAATTTTTGACTTATGCTCCATCTTTAACTAGGATCAGCAACGCTAGTAACAATATGTCCATATGGCATGAGCCACGGGAAAAATACGAATTCAAAGAGAAAAATTGGATATAATACAAAATACGTAACTCTATGTTGTTGATGCGAGTTAAAACGTACTCATCGTGATTCAATTATTTTGTTCGCAATACAAAATTAAGAGTATTTTAAATCGATGGGAGAGTAACATGAATTACAATTAAAATAATGACCTAAAACAACTCTGGAAATCACTGCTCTTGCAAATAGACGTGGTACTCTTTTATTCCTCCCGCAACGACGGGCGAGAGTCGAGAACGGACCGCCCGAAGCCATTGTTTTCCCCTACCTTAGAAAAGCAAAAAAGCCACTTTTATCAGAGCCCATAAGAAACAAAAAAGAAACCAAGAAAAGCCATTTTCCTTTTGGCCGACCAGATGAGTTTGCAGAAAGCCACCCCTTGACCAGAACCAATTTTGAGAAAAGGACAAAAAGGAACAAAATTAATTGAAATATTAAAAACCCAAAATGGAAAACATCCGGAAAAGAGAAAAAGATACTACTCTCGAACCGTTCGATTGGGTACGAAAATAGCCACCAACAAATCAGAAAAAGCTCAGGCCCATCTGAAAAAGGAAGGACGATGAAACAACGCCTTACACGGTCTTCTAACTTTTGCTTAACGTACATTATCGACGATAAACTTTGTCCCTAGACCCATATCTTGGGTGGGCCATATATACATGAATTTTTTTTTTTTTTTGTGGGTCGGAAAAATTACTCCAATGTTAAATGATTGTGTGTGAAATTGGCTACAAATGAATCAAGCTTTGGCCCCCAAAAAAGAAAAAAGTAACATGAAAGGACACTGGAAAAAGCTCACCTCGATTGTGTCCATAACCTTATGTCATATTTTTCGATAGGCAACGCTGAAAATGTAAATTTAAATTTTGCATAACAATATGTTTGATTTTTATCTGACCCTAAGCTACCATTTGCCTATTTAAATGTCGACCTATAACTCAATTCTCGATGAGCTGCAATCCAATTGCATGACATGAGCCCTGAGGTAAAACACAAAGAGAAAAAAATTGAATACAATATGATATACTAAATTTCAGTGACATGAATTGATGAGTTATCATTATAATTCGGTTATTCGCATGTGAAATTAAAATTAAATTATTTAGCTCAAGGTAAGGCGACTCGAATTGCAAATATAACGATCCCACGCTGATACGATACGAGACGATTTACTAGTTCATCCGCATGACTTTACATCGTGAAACAGCTGTACAAATCATAGCTTCTACAAATAACATGCAGCTGTTTTTTTTTTTTTTTTTTTTAAATTGTTTTTTTCGTTCCCTGCAATGGGAAGAAACTCTGATCTCGCGGCCCCACACGGACTAGAGCCAGCCACCATCTTTCCCCATAAAACCTTTAAAATAACCAAAGTCAAAAAGGCCTAAATCCCTTTAAGAAAAAAAAATTGGGTCAAATCATAAATTTATCTCCAACTTTTTTTTATATATAAAAAAAGTCGCCAATTTTTATTTTAATCCTGAATCTGTCCGTCAACGAGTGAAAAAATCACTGTCAATTTTCTCAAATTACCAACATAAGTTCCATTATCAGAATTATATGAAAATGTTCCATAATTTTTTTTCAATTAGTTCAAGTCATAAGTACAATAATGAGCACTTTCATAAAATTCGTAAATCAATTTGAATATATATTAAGAGTTCAATAATCACATTAAATAATTAACAAGTTAAAAGATAATATTATATATCGGAAATTATATTTAATAAATTAAAAATCCCAGTCCTCACCAGCATTTATGTCATTTTCGAAGGCCCCAAAAAAAAGGTGGCAGCTGAAAAAGTAGCGGCTAACAGTCGATCGGTCCTGGAATATCTCCCGGGAAAAACAGACGACAGTAGACGGAAAAGCCAAAAAAAAAAAAAAGAAAAAAGAAAAAACGGGGCAAAAACCTTCTCCTCTGCCATCTCCGGCGAACGACTGCTCGAATACTGGCGATCGCTCCGACGTCGGAGGAGCTCGGAGGCGCGAGGACTCCTTAACGCCGGCGACGGCGAGCGCTCCGCCGGGACCCTCCCCCCTGCAGACATGAGCCGCTGCGATCCTCGCGCTCGCTCGGCTAGCGGCGAGAAAGCCGGTGAAGCCGCGAACGGCTCGGCTCCCGAGGCGCTGGCCTCGCTGAGGTCGGCGCTCCGGGGCGTCGAGGGCTCTCCGAAGCTGCTAGCGGCGATGTCGGAGGAGTGGCGGCTCGACATTGAGGAAATCGAGGCGCTGAGGAAGGAGAAGGAGGTCCTGAGGGCGAGCCTCGAGGACGAGGCGCGGGATTCCGGGGTCCTGAAGGAGGAGAACGGGCGGCTGCGCAAGAGGGTCGCGAGTCTGCAGGACGAGGTGAGGATGTTGGAGGAGGAGAACGGGCGGCTGCGCGCGAAGGTGGCGAGTCTGGAGGACGAGGTGCGGAGGGGCAAGGAGAGGGAGAGGGAGGAGGTGGTGATGCTGGAGGCGACGAATGATAGGCTGAGGAGGAGCGAGGAGTTGCTGCGCGAGATGAAGAGGGTGCTGGAGTCCAAGAAAGCTGCCGCGGCGCTGGGGAGCGAGGAGGAGGTGAAGGAGGTGAAGGATGGGGAAGGGGAGAATGGCGTGCCCGGCAAGGTCGATGGCTTCGACGTGGAGAATGGGGATAGCGGCGGCGATGGTGTGGGCGCGCCGAAGGGAGACGATTTTGGGGTTGGTGGCGGCGCCTCCTCCTCGCGGAAGTTGAGGACGATGCTGTATTTCGGAGAAGGCACCTGCGGTTCGGAGATGACGTCGGCGGGTTCAAGAGACAAATGTCTTGTGAAAGAGAGCGTGGTTTTGCGAGGTAAGGGAGTTGAAAGACTGTCACCAGTAAACTGGTCAATGTGATCGTTGATCTGGATTCTTTGGTAGTCGCTATTTCAATGTATATATTGGTAATACTCAACTAGTAAGTATTTTGATCATCACCCTAGTACTTTGGCAATTTTCCTGTTTTCAAGCTGCTCTATTTGAGCTATCAATAGGCGCAAAATGAGTATCTTGCAATCAATGCACGAGGATGGACTACTGAATCAGAAGTTTACCTTTCAGGACTAGGAAATTTCTTTTGATATGAAACATTCTGGGATTTTCGAGATTGCGGATGTGCATGTCACCTTGCTTTCGGGATGATAAGAACTTCCTAGTTATCTAGATTTTGCTGATTTAAGCCCTTTACATGTACAATCTCCAGCATATGTTTCCTTTTTCAGGTGATGGGAGAACCCCATTGAAGGAAGCTGAGGTATGTAGTAACGATGATGGCATAGCTGGGTTGGGACATTCAAGCGGAAATAATTTGTCATATCAGAAGCCTACAGAGGGCAGGCATCCTTGGGAGGGTAATCAGGAGATGGAGAAAAGAGAGCTTAAAAGGAAAAGAGGTCCGTGTCTCGATTTAATTGAGTGGGAGAACAAGTATAACCATGACAATGGCGCTGGTATAAGCCTGACTCAAGCCAATGGAAGAAAGATGAATAAGAACGTTTCCATTCTGGTTCGCTCATCAACTCCTGCTTCTTATGGACTCCACAAATCTTTGAACCAGTCTGTTCAAGATGTAACTATTGTCAAACAGCATGAACAGAAGAGTATCAAAGGGCAAGACTCCAAAAACAGCTCAAGTATGTTAACCATGGTTAACTCCATTGCGCGTGAAAAAAAAGGTTGGCTCAGATACTGCTATTGTCAAACAGCATGAACAGAAGAATATCAAAGGGCAAGACTGCAAAGACAGCTCTAGTAAGTTAACCGTGGTTAATTCCATTGCTAATGAAGAAAAGGTTGCCTCAGATACTGCTAAGCCAGGGGATGGCAGTAGTTTGCGTGGAGGAGCATGGAAGAAAGTGGAAGAGTTGTGTTCAGATTTGGAAAGAGACGATGAGCTTTGCTTGAAGGCTATCTGCGCTCTTTACAGACGGCAAATTTTAGCCCAGAAGGCAATGGAGAAGGGCGTATGTCGGGGCTTTAATGGCTTCCGTGTGCTAAGGTATTAAGATTCATACAGTGGCTGCAGCAACATCAATCATTGCTCTTTCCTATATAGTTTTTTTTTTTTTTTTTTTGGTGACCCGGGAACCACCGTACAGCCGGCAGCCGGCAGTGTAAACCCGGGGCGGACTGAGCCACCACCACAGACCCAGCCATGGGTGAGTCGCGAGAATGCGAAGCCTATGGGATTCGAACTCCTCTCCTTCGTGAGGGGGAGAGAGCCCCCAGCTGCGCCACCGCGAGCGGTGGTAGTTTGAGTTCTAATTTACCATGACGCATGTTACTCATTAGATACTTTGTTGTTTGAAACTGGATACAGTCCTTTTTCTGAACTCGTCATTGTCAACAAGAACTTAGTAGCTGCATTTGATTTTTTGTGACATCCTTATGTGGTTATGTGATTCTGTTGGAGTTGTTAACTGGGTAGCTAGACTATTTTTTTTCTTCTAGGTGCATCCATTCTGAAGTGGATGCATTGGCGGTTACATAAACAAAACTCTGACTGAAAAATATGGTTAAATAATTAAAACATTCATGCGCCTACTGGTGAATGAGTTGTCTCCTTATAAGTCTTAATCTCTTTTCTTCTTTCGAGATGAATCATATATGAAGCATATGATGATAACACCCAAAATGCTCTAAGCAAACGACCTCATCTCTTTAATTTGTTTTCTCACTTGTATGTAGATGGTTGCTTCTTCAAACTAGTCTGACAATTACCGCCACTGATTTAACACTCTGCAGGGGAAATTTTTTGGGTGAGTTTTTGACTGATCGAGATCCGCAGTGTAAGCTGAAACGGTCTGTCCAAGAATTGCAGGATCATGGCCCAAGAAGCCTGATTGACTGCCGGAATATAGCTCTTGAGCACGCCAAGCAGTTGTTTGCAATCTGTCAGAACAAAGAGGACCCCTTGTTATTTTCTGAAGGTTCCTGATGCTTAATGCTGCTTGAGGTTTTGGCGGAGATGGTTTTTTGGGGTCTGCTTGTTAGTACCTTTTTGCTCGACCTGCATCCTCCGTTGCATTCTATATTGCTGCTCCCTGCTCAGACATTTGCAGAGTGTTCTCTTCTCTCTCTTCATCACACCAAAAGTTGTCCATCATCACTCTTACTTGTAGAAAGTACAGAACTAGAATTAATCTTAGCATTTAGGATTCTCAGGTCGTGCTTTTGGTTGTTGCATAGCATTTTAGATGAATTCTCCAGTATGCATAGTAGCTGGTCCTTTACTAAGGCTTATGTAAGTAGATGTATATAGCCCATGAATGCTGGAGGAGTTTCTTTTGAAAATGCACCGCAAGGAGAATTCGTTCTTTTTAGAGGATATGAAGACAAGCTGCTTTATTACTATCCTCGCTTCGATCTGAAGTTGCACTGTATTAAAGATTATGTTAGTCTACAAGCTGTTTCATACATGTTCTGTGTGAGCTGTGGAAATGAGTAGTGTAGCTTTTGATAATGCTAATAAGATCATCTAAGGAGGGATGAATAGGTGATAAAAGAGTTTCAAAAATAAATTTAAAGCGAAATAAAATATTTAAAACTTTAAGTCTGATTAAGAGACAGACTTCTAGTAAATGTTTAGAATCTATTATGTGATTGAACAGGTAACCTATAATAGTGTAACGGACTTAAATAAAGAGATAAGAGATAAGATAATTGCACATAGAATTTATAATGAACAGATGTCCATCATTTAAGATAACTTTGAGTGTAACATAGTAGATTACACTATCTTAGCAAATCACTCTTTTTATATTTCTCTTAAAATCACAAACGTTTAAACTCGCAAAAGATAATGTAAGATAATGTTGCACATAGATTCTACACTTCATCTTTTATAATTCTTAGTCTCCTTAAATACTTATTTACTTCCAAACTAGCTGTTGGACAGTATCTAAAGGATCATTTTCTAATATACCCATTGGATAAAACTATATCAAGAAGATTTAATAGCCATTAAGTGATAGGAGATCTAAAACATGATCTCTAATTAATTTTTATCACCCATATAAATAGAATCTCGATTTGTATAAGTAGAGCTTTTCCATTTAAAAAGTTCTTATTTTCGGATTCAATTATCAATCAATTAGATTTTATCAATCAAATCTATTTTGATGTAAAATCCAAACCAAATCATTAGTTGTTATACGTTTTGGGCTTATGTCATGTTCTTTAAGTTATTTTGTTTTGAACTTACATTTTAAACATGCTTCATTTTGGAACTTGTCATGTTCTAGATCATGTTGTATACTTGTGTCATTTTGAACCTGTCACGTTCTGGACATGTTCCGTCTGAAGTAGATTTTATAATATGGACATACATCTAAACATGACATATTCCATCGAGGTAGATTTTACAATCTAGACGTACGTCTGAAACATAGTCTGAATAAGTTCAGTTCCAACATAAAGTCTATCTTCTGGTTCTTCCGAGTAGAATTCTTGACAATGTCCTTTACATATTATATTATCAGCATAACGGCTTGTGCGTCTTTCACCTAGTTACTCAATTATTAGATAAGTTAGTATCATTTGATTTATTTTATCATCTTCAAAATATCATAAAAAGTTTCCTTAACAGCTTTCATGAGGTATTTAGCATGTTTAACATGGGGTGAGCGGTTCCAATTTCAAGTTTCGTACAAGTTTCATATGAAACATAGAACCTATCCATTAGAGTAAGTTCCTTAATTTTTAGAACGTGAAACCTACCTTGCATACCTTAGAACCTAGAACCTACCCTGTTATAGGATCCATGGTCTACTTAAATTCCACCTATATTATTAATTGACGATTGTAATGAATTAAAAGCCTTAATGACCAACACTTGTTATTACAATTTATTAACTATAAAAACACAAAAAATATGAACATTAATAAAGCAAAAATCTCAATCATAAAATGAAAGCTCAAACTAGTACTTATGGATTATACACTCATTATCGAACTATTAAAATATCACGAGATCGCACAAAGACATGAACCAAGAAAAATATTAAAACTTATTATAGGTTTTAAGTTACAAGTTTCGATTCTAGGTTTTAGGTTCCTTCAACTAAGAATTTGAAACCTACCAATCTAAATAAATTTCTCATTTTCTAGAACTTGGATCTACCCTACCTACAGGTCCCATTGGTCTGGTTGTTAAATTTCAGATTATAGCCTAGAACCATGCTTAATCCCTAATTTAGCATACACTTAATCACTGTAACACCTAAATAATAGCAAGGATTTTAGAAAAATACCAACATTATTCGATTCTTGGCCATGGTAGTCGAATCTTCTTCAGAATATGAGGCTGAAGATGAAGTGAACTCGATCAACAGAGATAGGAAAGAGAGAAGGACAATCTCTACATTGCCTTGCTTCATCTTGCTTCTCTTCTTCAACCTCTAAACACATACCGCACTCCCAAATCATAATAACAAGATGTATTCCCAGTGGCTTTGTTGAAAAGCAATTAACCAGCTCTGTGTGGCAAAAGATTTCGTCTCCATTGGCCACCATCTTCAACTCTCCGCACCATTGCCTCGATTGTTCTTTGTTTCAAAGCAAATAGGGCCCGACCACCGTGGTCATTAATTGAATCACTTTCAGCTTAAGCTCAGGATTGCCGGCAAAGGGTGGGCGATGGTCCACCCCATTTGAGAGGACAAGCCACGCGACCATCTGAAATTTTGTGCCCATAATTAAGTCACTTTCTTCAAGGGAGTTTTACGTTTTCTAAATTTTTGCCCCTTCTTCTTTTTACGTTTTTTTTTTTTTTTTTTTTGGTGTTGAGTCACTGATTTGATTTTTCTAACCTACCACTATGTCAGTAATTAAAAAATATTCAATTGAGTTAGTTACCAAAGCGTTAAATTTACCAAATAATAATCGATGATCTCATATAAGGGTCATAGCATCATATATGGGGAATTGTTGTTACAATTCATATAAAATGGAACAATTAAATAATGTGGATAATTGACTTAAATAAAGTTAACAATTCCATATAAAAGTTGGTGATTTAAGTTCTGCAACTAAATGTAGGGAAATTATTGGAATGTTCGGTAAGTTTGAAAATGTCGATTATTTCTAGTAAAAGATTTTGTGATTTGTGTTAGAAAAAGTCATACATCGAAAAATCGTATAGAGCAGCCCCACGACTCATTGGTTTAAATTTTCGAATAATGTAGGTTTCACTAGATATGTTGACGAATTCGGATTTAGGCTTTCTTCATGGCTATCTCCGTGGGTGAAGGTATTCTTCCAATTTAATTTTTCTCTTTGGACATATTCGGTAGTATATAATGAAATTATGATAAAATGGATATGGAGAAAAGGATGAGATGTAACAAAGAAATGTATTTGGGTGGGTTTAAACAAAGATATGAGACTCCCAAAGAATGAATGCCAAAAGCCAAAGTTCTTATAAACAAAGGATGAGGGTACCTTGGAGATTGAATATTTCAACAAAGAATGTGCAGTCTAAAGGAAATGCCTAGTTAACGCAGATGCCAAGCAACATGGTGCAAGTATTGCTTGCCCCTTGGCGGATGCTGCATCGTTAGATTGGATAGTTTCATGTGGGGATTGAATATTTAACAAAGAATGTGAATTAAAGAAAATGCCTAGTTAACGCAGATGCCAAGCAACATGGTGCAAGTATTGCTTGCCCCTTGGCGGATGCTGCATCGTTAGATTGGATAGTTTCATGTGGGGCCCACTATATTTAATGGTGCATGTGAATTAGATAAAGGTTGAAATACCAATTCAATTACTCCCATTTTATTTTCTCCGGCCAAAAAAATAAAGAAAAGGAAATTTCTCCCTTTTTTTTTCCCGGTGTGCCTAAAAATTAACATAATATTCTAATTAATTAGAGCCAATGTGCCCCTTGAGGCACTTGAAAAGTAAACGGAATATCATCTGATGTAAAAATTGGTCTATCTCACATGATGAAGCTACGTGTGATATTAGTAACGTTAGTAGTCTCAATATGCATGATGGCTAATGTTAATTTTTCGTAAAATAATCTCAGCTTCATTTATTTCGTGAAAAAATAAATAATTTAAAAAATATTCTCTTAAAAATGATTGCTCGATTTACGTTATTGCCAATAATTTATGTTCGAATATTTTTTGGATGGTGAAAACATTTTTTTGTTCATTCATTTTTTTTGAGCGATTATTTTTAAAAATATACTTTTTAAATCATATATTTTTTGCAAAATAAAAGACTATTAAAAGCAAATGAATTATATTAGGAGTGTGCAAAAAAACCGGAACCACCAAAATCACCGGAACCGAATTGAACCGGATTGGAACCAATGGTTCCATGGGACTTGATCTTGTTCCAGTTCAATTCTTTGCTCTAATTTAATGGAATTGGTGAATACCGATTTGGTTCCCAATTTTAGCGCATGGAACCACCTACCCACCCATCCAGATCGGACTAGACACGTGTGTGTATGTATATATATTTAAAAAATAAATTCTATCATAATTACTTAATTAATTTTGTAATATTCCATCAAATACATATGTACATATATGTATATCTTTTTCATTATTAAACATTATTGATTAATTTTGTCTCGAGTGTGTAAAAGGACTAATCCCTTACTTGTTTTTATTCTAATAATCCATTTACTTGTTTTCTCAACCAAAACAAAATAAATGAACAAAGAGAGATGAGGGGACCGATTGGAGATGTTCATAAATGTTGTGGTAAGTAAGAGTCAAATATAAGGCTGAACAAGTTTTGATACTTTAAAATAGAAACTAGGTTCAACTTGATATTAATTGATAAATGCAATTTTGTAGAGATTGGGAGACTGATTTTTGAAAAGACCCACTTGGGCACCAAACTAGACTGGTGGTCAACTTGATATTAATTGATAAATGCAATTTTGTAGAGATCGGACAATTTTGTATGATTCTATAGACTCATTTGGGCAAATGTAGATCCATGAAACCTACAGATGGTTCTTGATTTCAATTTTTTGGAACCACTCCTTATTAAGAGATTTTTGGTTTCAAGATAAGAACCGTCAATTTGAACCATACTCACTCTTAAATTATATAAGTTGTCACTTACTAATCCCAAAAGCTGGAAATAGAAGCAAAAACACGAGATGAAAAGAAATTCAAAAGTGAGAAACTAGCCAAGCAAGAAGAGATATGCACCGTCCATCTCCGAATTCTAAGGGTGTCAAAAACTGAACCGAAAATAAATCGAACCGAACCGAACCGAAAAAATTTCGATTTTTTTTTTGTTTGATTCTCATCAAAAATCAAAACTTTTTAACCACTTCGGTTTTTTATCGGTTTGGTTAACCAAACCAAACGATAAAATCTAAAGTTTTTCCTTTTTTTTTTTTTTTTTTTTTTTTCTTCTTCTTCTTCATCCGCGATCAGTCAAGGAAGAAGAAGAAGAAAAAGAAAGAAATAGAAAAAAAAAAAAAAAATAATTAAAAATAATTATAAAAAAAAAATAAATTTTTTTATAGAAAGAGGTGTATATAAGGAAAAATATAAATTCAAAAGTAAAAATAAAAAAATCGAACCGAACTAAATTGAACTGAAATTTCAATTCATTTCGATTTCGATTCGGTTCAATAAATTCTATAATCGCTTTAGTTTGATTTGGTTTTTCAAAAAAACCGAATCAAACCGAACGCTACTACGGAATTCCGTACACTGATGATCATGATTATCATCATACCACCTCTCCATGTCCATGTCCATGTCCATGTCCATCTCCTCCCCCTAGAAATGAAATGAAAATCTCTGTCTCGCGTTTCGCTCCCCGGAACTTTCTCACTCCTCCCAGAACGAACTCCTCTCGTCAGGATCGCTCGCGACGGAACGCGTTGCCTCGTCTCCGAAACCGAACGGTTCGTCGCGCGGCTACGTTCCTGATGCCTTTTCCGTAACTCGAAGTCCCTTCATGAGCCGCGGCCCCGGACGCGGTTTCGCTCCCTCCGCCGGCGACGCCCGCGAAGACGTCCGGAACCGCTCCGTGCCGGAGCTCCTCGCTTCCCTGCGATCGTCGGCGTCCGGGCCCGTCGCCTTCGAGGGAGTGCGGAAGGTCCTGGAGGTCATGCGGAGGAGGTCGAGCCGCGAGATCGAGCGGCTGAGGAGCGAGAACGAGTCGTTTAGGAACGAGCTCGAGCGCCTGAATTCGGAGAGATTGCGCCTCGAGGGCGAGGTGCGGAAATGCAGGACGGATGGGGATGAGCGGGAGGAGGCCGAGAGACCCGCCGGAATCGCCGAGGGTGTATATGGCGTTCGTGCGGAGAGAGAGAGGAGGAGGAGGAGGAGGAGGAGGAGGAGCGAGCTTGGAGGAGATATACGATGAGCTGAGGAGGAAGAATGAGGAATTGGAGGGCGAGAAGAGGGAGCTGGAGAGTTGGCTTCAGGTTTGGCGGAAGAAATACGAGGAATTGGACAAGTTGCAGCTGGAAAGAGACGCTTCGGTGCTGAAAAATGAGGAGCGATGCATTTTGGGTGGGAGAGAGGGGGAATCGGCGGTTCTGGGAGAGACCGATGGCTTAATCAATGTGGATGAGTGTGGCGATAGTGGCTCTGCTAGGCGTGGAAATGATTCTAAGGATGGTGGGACTGTCTCCTTCCCGTGCAATGCGAGGAAGAAGCTGGGTTTTGGCGCAGGTGCTTGCTTGTCGCCCTTAGCAGGTTCAAGTCATAAATCTCCAGTGAAAAAGGATGGAGTTTTACAGGGTAAGTGAATAAGCTCAGATGTTGGTAGTTAATGCAACAAAAATATTATCTTTACTGGTGATTTGAGTGTCTTTGGCCACAGTATGAGGATGAACAGGAGTAATATTGCCGGTGCTAATGCTGGCGAGAAAGATGGCATAAAAAGAAGCAAAAGGGTTGCAAATATTGGATTCAAAGAAGCTTTCTCGTTTCTTGTTGTGTTATTGTTAAGTATGGCTATGGTCCAATTTAATCATCAGGGCCTTCACTTAGTATATGAGTTGCAGTACTAGATTCTTGGTAGTTGCATTTTCTTTTTAATTGTGAATGATACTTAAGTTGTAAGAGTTCCGAGCTGAACACATTGTGTTTCTGGCATTTCGACTATTGAGTAACAGTGACTTCCTGCTTTTTATAAGATTTGTAAGATTATGTGCTTTTCACCTTATTTATCAGAATGAGCACTTAGCTCCCAATTTCCTAGCGTTATACAAGGCTCAAATCTTGATTGTCTCAGACCTTTTTTTATCCTTACCAGGTGATGGAAGTTTCCTATCTGTTGAGGTAAGTGATAATGATGACAATTGCAGTAGGCCGTTAGGAGATAAACATCCTGGTAGAAGAAATGATGAGAAGGGGAACAGAGAGCTCAAAGGGAAAAGAGGTTTGTGTCGTAACTGATCAAGAAATTATAGGTGCTTTAACAATCAGTATTTACACTGATATGAGGTAAACAGACCATGATCTACTTCATGAGGCTAACAATGTTTCTGTTAATATCTGCTTATCAGGTCCCCTTCCTTCTGCTCTTGGTGAAACGTTTAACCAAACTTTGCAGGCTATGGTGGCTGCCCTCAAACAACGTAAACGGAAAAGAATCAAAGAGAAAGACTCTGATAACAGCTTGAGTAAGTCCACCAGGGTCAATCCTATTAAGCACGAAAGTGGGGCTGGTTCAAAGTCAGATTATGGAAGTTCTGAGCAGAAAAGAATCAAAGAAAAAGTCTCTGACGACAGCTTGAGTAAGTCTACTGGGGTCAATCCTATTAAGCGTGAAAACAGGGCTGGTTTGGCATCTGCTAAGTCAGATTCTGAAAGTTCTGATCAGAAAAGAATCAAAGAAAAAGACTCTGATAATAGCTTGAGTAAGTCTACTGGAGTCAATCTGATTAAGCATGAAAACAGGGCTGCTTCAGCATCCGCTAAGTCAGACTATGGAAGTTCTTTGCACAAAGAACGTTGGAATTCTGAGGTCGATATGCTTTTGGATTTCACCCAAGATGATGAGCTATGCATGAAGGCCGTTTGCGCACTTTATAGATGGCAAAGATCAAAGTCAATGCAGAGGAGTGCCTGTGGGGGCTTCAATGGCCTCCTTTCACCAAGGTATTAGCATACACATGCTACTGCTGCTCCTCTGTCATTTTATTTTCCATGCTTGTTCATCCATGTGTTATGCATTTGTTTTTTGTGTAAAGGCGAGTCCCAATTTACTCTACACATGATGAGTTTTAACTACACCATTCAAACGCTTTCTGCGGTTCTGTGTTGACCAGAAGTAGGTAGATGCATGTGGCTGGCTATAACATGTTGACATCATTATGTAATGGTCTCTATTCATCGCTTGTTGGATGAATGAGACTTTGATTAACAAATTTAATTTGAAGGATGAAAAACACGCAAGCATCAATGGATGCACATTTTGCATTGATGCTTCATTTAAACTGGCATGATGCACATTGGTTTGACCTGATGTTTGAATAAGGATATATGTGATTTTGCTTGGGAGATGATAGAGCACCTGCTTGAAATTTCTTCTTGATGTGTTCACTGTCACCATGGATGGCTTTTACCTCCTGTGACCATAAAATTGCTGCTCAAATATGTTGTTCCTTTGTTGATTTTTGTCATAACAGCACAAAATTTTGCTGTTGAGAGACAGATTTTGGGGTTGTCACAAGAGTCAAAATGAGCCTTTTGCCCTTTCTATCAGAGGATTCTGCTATAGAGTGTAATATGTGTCAAAAGGGTTTGTATATGTTTGGGCAAAGGGGCGCGCTCCTGGGCATTGTTAGAGTGTAAGTATGTTCATTTCTGGTTCATTTCTGGTTCTTTGTGGCATGGGATCTCGCTCCTCGTCATTTGTTTACTTGAGTCACTATAAGAAGAAAATTTCTCTCTCATGTGTAGATTATAACTTGTTCAGTAGTTTAACAAATGCACCTCGATCTTGCCCTTGTTTGTCATAGGGAAAATTCTCTGGCTGAGTTTCTGATGGGTGGAGATCCAGAGGGTAAGCTGAAAAAATCTGTCATGAATTTGCGTGATCACTGCCCAGAGGGCCCGATTCTCTGCAGGAGTGCAGCTACCATACACTTCAAGCAGTTATTTGTAATCTACCGAATGAAAGAGGATCCCTTTTTCCCATCCTCATAGCATGTGATATAAATCCTCAAATATTTGGGATCATGATGCCAGGAAGAGCTGCAGTTGTTGAAGGGCTTTTGCTCATGTTTAGTCAGCAGGTCTTGTGTTTTTGTAGCCTTTTGCCTTTACCTACTTGTGCCATTGCCTGCTATTTGCAGCTTGTGCCAGTTAGGTGCACACAAATTTTGTTCCTCGTCTTTTTGTCAGGTTCTCGAACCTGGTGTGCATAGATCAGCCATCTTGGATCTGGATTATAAATTATCAAGGATAGAGCTGTTAGATCTTTGTGCAGTCTGTCCCTCTTCATCTGTGCTTGTCTGTTGCAGTCTATTCCTCTTCACCAACCATTTTTGTTCTGTCAACTCAGATTGGTAACGGATTTTCTCTTTTGTTCTTCTGCTAAAAAAGCAAGACATCACACGATCATCTTGTGTGATGATGGTTGTTCATTTGATAGCTGCTCCATCACAAGTTCCGTTGCAGAGGCTGGTGTTAATTAGACCTGTTAAAATGGGTCCTAGGTCCATTTCTTAAATCGTACTTAATAGACCGAGTTATTATATGGGTTAGTCATATTCAGTAAATGAGTCATGAATGGGTTTAACATATTTTAGCCACGTCACTCAGTTAGGACAGACTTACATGGAACGGAACTAATATGTCCATGCCAATCACTTCTTAATGCCTAGCAATGCAAGAGTTCTATCAAGAGAAGTCCTGTGGATCTATTTAAGAGCAGATCTTGGTTTGAGTAATCTCTACATTTAGGTATGACCTGGATCACCCTCCTCAATGCAGACGCTCGCTGTTCTCGAGAAGTCCATTTAAAACTATATTCGTCGGACTTCATAGATCGAGACCTTCCATGCAAGTTAAGTTCAGCAACTTATTGAAGAACGTTCATTAAAACTGATTTAAACAAGGAAGCGATAACAACTGCGTATCTCGCCATACAAATGAGAACACATTTATTGAAATCAATCGGCCTATCACTTGGGAGAAATCCTCATAGGCATTCCGTGGACGGGGAATGGGAGCGGGTCCACGGTGATCGGCTCGTCAGGATGGATCAAGGACCAGTCGTAACAGGTCACCACGTGGTGCACGAGCACAAGGATGTTCATCCTTGCTAGCTGGGACCCGGCACAGACTCTCGGCCCTCCTCCGAAGGGCACGTACACGTACGGCGGCATCGCTTCCTCAAACCGGTCCGGATTGAAGCTCATCGGGTCTTGGAAGTGTTCCGGGTCGTAATGCGTTCCATAAGTTGTCCACAGCACCTGTAATTAGAATGGCTCCATAAGATATAAAGTCGGCCATTCTTTTTTATGTAAGGTAGGGAAAGTTGACAATTTAAACGAGCGACTTATTTTAATACAGCTTCGACCGTCATTTAATAACTGAAGTTAAGGAAGATGCAGATGAACATCGTCGCCATGCGTGCTTGTGACGAGTGCATGACGACTTTAATTTAAAATAAGCAAGCGTGCATGTGCCCTGGACATTCTATTTTTAAAAAGCAACTCCAATCATATGAGCGTGGGCGGCATACAAAGATTTTCATTCGCAGTTAGGTCGATTGAATCTTCAGTAAATTAAACGTATGGCCGGTGTTGGACTCGGTCTATATACCATTCGACGTATTGGCATATGGCGACACTAATTAATCTTTTGATCGAAAATGGAGATCTATCGAGTGTTTCGAGACTTGATCTAGGCTTACGACAAGACGACATCAGCTCTTTTCTAGTTCATCCACCACGACATGTTGCTGCGAGAGATGAATTAGTCTTGGAGATGCATTTAAAGTTAATTAGTTCTAATTTCACGAGAGTAAATCAAACTCGAGTTATCGATTGAAACGTTGCGATTGGATTAAACGTTACATACCTTCCATCCTTTTGGGATGGTGAATCCTTCATACTCGATGTCAACAATGGCTTTCCGGAAAGAGCCGAAGATGGGAGGGAACAATCTTATGCTCTCACGAGCAACCTTCCAAGTATAAGTCATCTTCTTAATATCTTCACCACTGATATCCTCCCCTTCTCCTTTTCTGTTCTTGATATCCATATGTTCTGCAAAAGAACAAAGCTTCACTAATTTAATAAAAAATATAAATACCCAAGAGAAAATTTTAATAACATAGTCCATATTTTTTATGCAACGTCACCATATAAAGACTATAAACACTTAAAAAATGCCATATACTATAAACCGATCAAAGACACGAGGAAAAATGAAGTCATAAAACCTAACAACAGATTTTCACCTTTTAGTAGCAACTGATAGCAATTTGGGTGGTGAGCCAACATTCTAAAGGTCATGGCAATGGCAAAAGAGGTGGTGTCATAAGCTGCGAACACCAGCAACACGATGTTATCGATCACCTCTTCTTCACTCATCTCGCCCCGCAGCATTGCTGCCACATACCGTGGCAGCAGCACTGCCCCGCCCTCCTCGCTCCCGCCTCCGCCTCCTCCCGAGTTTTTCCTCTCCATGTCCTCCTTCTTCTTCCTCACAATTCTCACCAACATTCTCTCTATCTCCTTCCTCGCTCTCATTGCTCTCGAAAACCTAGTTCCAGGGACCGTAACTGGTGGCGCGAAGACTCCCTCCAAAATCCTCTCAAATATTTCCTTCATTCCCAGCTCCACATCTATCCCTAACAAACATTCGAACACAATATGGAATGTCAAATTCTTGGTGAAGTTGTATAGGTTGATTCTCTCCTGTCCACTCCAATGTGCATCTAGGTGGCGTTGTACTAATTTGCTCAACTTCGGCACTAAGGACTCCGCTGAGGAGCTGCCGAGGCTAGAGGCAATCAGTCCATGGAAATGGCGATGCTTCTCGCCGTGCTTTTCCATAATGGAGTTCTTGCCCATGAGCCGAACTGAAGAAGAAGGCCACGAACTCATCACCAGCTTGAACTCATTGGACAAGAAGAACCGGTTTGCTTCAGCTCCACTCACAATCACCGTCGGCGACCCCATCAATCTCGTTTTGAAGATCTTGCCATGCCTCGCAATTCGAGGTCGGACAAAATCCTCGAACAACCGGTTGGCTTGCTGGGCTCTGTAGAAATCCATGGTCTCGCCGAGCCACGGGAGGCCCATTTGGCCGGGGGGCAGTTTGTGCTTGATGTTGGCACATTTCTGCTTGAGTATGAGAAGGAAGAACAAAGGTGCTAGGGCTAAAATGAGAGTGAAGAGCCAAGAGGAAATGTAGTAGCTGATCTCCATGGCCAAGAAAGAGTGCTGACTCTTACGTGTGACAGCTTGGGAATTTATAGTTTGCTCTGTGGTTATCATGATGATAGGAAGGATGTGGAGGTCTTTATATACAAGTGATGTCCCACTGGCTGAAGCAAGATAAGTAATATAATAACCAGACAAGTTGATCTTACAACAAGTCAGATAACCATTGATATTTGAGAGGCACACCGAATTATAGTCATCAATTTTATAGTACCATGTTTCAATTTGTTCCCCGGGAGATACATTGCATCGCGCCATGCAGCTCTTATTTCAACTTGCAATGATGAGCCCCAAGCTATCACCAGCTCAAATTCTGTCTCACACATTAATCAAATAACCAGTTTAATATCATATCATCGAAATATTGCGGAGCTTTGCATTATTCTCACGAGAGAAAAAACACGATTTCTCAACCCATCTTTCGCATATTATGTTCGACTTCGCCTACCCGTTTTATATTCACGAAATTAGCTCATGCGCATTCTTTTTTTTACACAGAAATAACTCGTTTTCCCTGAGTTGACTTGATGGAGAAGGGACTATCAAACCAAGTAAATGATTAGGCGGCACCACCCCTTATGCGTCGCATGTGCGCTAGCGCGTACTACTTCAACGTTACTGCACCGTCCCTTTGAGAATTCAATCCGCCTCCTTCCTGACCATTGTTATCTGGAAACCCTATCTTATTATAAGAGTCCAGATACTACACAGATTCTCTAAGCCGTCCATGGTCAATATGGCTGAATATTCAAATGGCCAGAGGATCCCTACATATCTGGTTTGGAGAACCCACTTGACTTATTTTCTCTTTTTTATCATTTCTCGTACTTGGGAATTCAACCCCAGAAGGGATTACAGCTCGTACTGTACTCCCCCACGGCACAGCAGACACACAGAGAGAGAGAGAGAGAGAGAGAATGTAAGGTCTCATCCATTTTTCAGGAGCAATTGCAGGGCATGTGAATAGTGATTCGATGCACCGGCTGAATCTTGTCAAGTTGGGCGGACACGGGGATACGATGCACCGGCTGAATCTTGTTTTGGGGTTTCCATCTTTGAGAGGAATTCTGCGTCCATGTTTTCTCGTGACTTGGCGTGTCGGGGAAAAAAGATAGGAATTAACATCTATTACTTTTGATGAGAAATCCCATAGGACAGACGGACTAACCTTTCTTAACTTAATTTCTAATTCTCTTGATGGTTACGAGTTATCTTCATCTGAGAAAAGATAGTTGCTAAGAATCACAAGCAATGAGAAAACTAGCAAATTCAAAACATGGAGTTACTTGCTCAAGAGATCTAGCGCTTTTTGCCCTATTGAGTGCTAGAATGACGTGTAGCACATATCCAACAATCCATCATGCGGGACAAATATATATATAGCAGTTATCTTCATATGAGAAAAGATAGTTGCTAGGAGTCACGAGCAATAAGAGAACTAGCAAACCCAAAACACGGAGTTACTTGCTGAGAAGATCTAGGGCTTTTTGCCCTATTGAGTGCTAAAATGATGTGTAGTGTATATCCAAGAATCATGCTATGCAAAAATAAATAAAAATAAATATATATATATATATCTAAAATGTTGTTTAAAAAAATTACAATTTCTTAAAATTCAAAAAGAGCGTGTTATATTATGCTGCACGTCTGTACAAGCATAAATTTTTGCAAGAGAAATATTACGCATAAAATTATTATAATATAAATATAAACATCAATCAAATTCTATGCTAGGGTTCACGTGGATATTATACAAGGTAAACCCAATTATCATCACGTGGTTTTTATTGTCTAGATTAAAAGAAAGCATAACACATAGAATTGCGATATATATTGGATCAAACTATATTTGATTGGAATATTTTGATCACGTAGAATAGTATGAATCGGTAAGAAACATGAAAGTATAGAAGAAGATAGTTTTCCACAATTAAGTGGAATCTTCGCCTTTAGGTCTTCGACTTGGCGCATAATGATTTTTCTCTTTTCCATTTGCTTCTCTTTGTTTATAGAGACATGGAAGTGATTTTTCAATATTATCGTCCAATTCCAAATATTTTATTTTATTTTATTTTATATATTCTGCCTTTTCTTTTTGGTAACAAGTTGATGTCTATCGGTTTGTTTTGTCAAGGGTTGATGAATATTTCATCATGCATGACTATATATTACAAACAATATTATTAGATACATTGATGTAATATGTAATATTCAATCAGGATTTTAGAAGACATTCACAATATTTCTTTCCGCAGAATTCTTATAACGAATTCCCTTGAAATATGCAATCTGTGTGTGTGAAATAAATTATTTATGAATTCACTTCCTCTCCTTGTAAGGCTTCTTCAGACACATTGTTTATTGATGCTTGGAGCGGACTAAAATAAAATTTGGTTTAGGGAGCGCTATTATCTCAGGGAGCAACATCCAAAAGAAAAAAATATAACACGAAACTTCATTTAATAATCCGTTTAACTAACTCGCTAGTAATTATACTTAATCGTTTTACTCCATGCTAACGTTCAACTACATATTTCTGAGGTTGATGCCATAGTATTGTCATGAACAACAAGGTTATGCTTTGCCTAGAGACTAGGGTTGTTAGATGAGTGGGTCAAGTTAGATTTAAATTGGGTCGAAAATGGTTTGACCAAATTGACATGTTTTGACCCATTTATATGCAACATAAATTTAATGACCCTTACCTCACTTGACTCATTTACTAAAATACTTTCATACTTAATCCAACCTATGAATATTCGTATCCACCTAATTAACCCACTTTAAGCTCTTCATATGTATATGTTCTTGGGATGATATCTCTATTTTGACTAGGAGATGCTAAAAGATTGGCTTTCAACATACATAGAATTTTCAATTTTTGTATTGATTCACAACGAACGAAGAACAAGAGAAATTTAGTACTAGATAGTGGGTTCATAAAATGACAGCACAAATAATGAAGAGGAATTGAAATTTTATTTAAATGGAATATATGATATTTAAGAAGATGATTTATATTGACTATGAATTGCAATGATGAGAACTAATATTAGAATGTGATGTAAAAATAACAGTGGCAAATGCAATCTAGAAAGAAAACTCTAGTAACTAACAGAAGAAATTTACAATATTAATAAAAATAAAAAATTGGGAAAAAAAGAGAAGCTGTTTAATATTTTTGCAAGAGTGAAATTAGGCCCACATCCTGTGGGTCTATCAAGACTTTTCTAAACTTGAAACAATTCAATAAGTCTATTGTTTTCTCATAAAAGGATGAAGAGAAAGTTACAAAAGTGGATTGGGTTTAGGTAAATTGTGAATTCATTTAATACTCATATATTCTTTAAAGTGTGCCATTTTAAACCCATTAACTAAACATAACTAACCCTTATAATGACTTAGTTCATTGACTATGAGTTAAGAAATGCATCTTTGACGCATTTTGACAAGTCTACCTAAACTCAACTCACCTCTATGACTCACTCTTCATTCTCTCTTACCCTCGCTCAATCTCATGCTTGCTCATTTTGCTATCTCTAGAAGTATTTTAGCAATATGATCCGGGTCGGATATGAGTTGAGTCAAGTATAAGTCACTTGATTTATATTACATGAAAAATTGTCAAAATTGGCTAAATTGGTTGATTTGGGTTAGATCATTTTTTTTTAACCCAAACTAGACCTAACCCAACCACTTTCAATTTGGGTCATACACTCAAGTTTGATGGTTGCCAAATTTCGTAGAATACATAAAAAGGTGAGGGGAAAAGACTGTAAAAAAAATTAAAATGGGTTTCGACTTTTTTTTTAATAAAAATGACCTTATTCACTTAAGCTTGTAGTTAACCCCAACCCTTGACCGAGCAAAAAAAAAAAAAAAGCCCCAACCCATTTAGGATCAATTTAAAATCATTTAAGATCCATTAAGTTGTTAGGTAGCCCATTTATGACTTACTTAACTTGTTTTTAAAATTTAAGGCAATTCATTTATGATCCACGCTATTAATTATAAGTTAAAATATGGGTTCTAAGTCCATTTTGCCATATATAGGAGTGTGACATAAAGACACTAGTATGCATGCAAGGGCTGGTGTTCTGATGAATGTACTCACCAAACCCCGGGAAACTTCGAGGCCGACCCGAGCATGGACATCCTTCCTCAAACCCAGAGAGTTTGCTTGCTCGTCACTCTTCGTCCGCGGTCTTATTTCCAGCGAAAGGAAGTTAGATGCGTCTCAAGCTATGCCGCGGTAGCCAGCCGTTTTATGTTTATCGAAGGAGGATCGATCTCCCCATCCTCGTAGCTTGATCCGTCGCCAGTTCGCTTAATAATTCGAAGGTCGCGATGTTGGGAGAAGCTGCTCGACTTCTGCACGAAGACGCGAGCTTCGGTGGCTCGTTGTTAGCATGTCTAACTCGCACGCTGCCCGCCTCTCTGCTCCTTCTGCTGTAACATGTGCATCGAGTTTTGTCTGTTCGTCTGTATTGAAGCGCCAGCTTCGAGTGGAGTTAGCTGCTGGAGGAGTGACATTTCAATCTGGCACTAGCGAAATGTGCTTTTGTTTCAGGTTGAGATTTAGACTTCTTTTGGAAAAGGAAACGTTTCACTGCTCTCTCTCTCTCTCTCTCTCTCGGTCTCAGTTTGAAGCCTGTGTAGTATCTCGTGTCGCTCTAAGAGTCCGAAAACAGCACCGTCCCCCGAGCTCTTTACTCCATCGAGGTCGTCGGTTTAGGCCTCTCGAGCATTTTTCACCCAGCTTTCAGCGGCGACAGAGGAGAAATGGGAGGAGCCGGGAGCCGGAACTACCGGAGCTCCGGGGTGGGAGAACGATTCTCAGGGGAGGTGGTGGCGAAGGGAGGTCAGTTTTGGCCTGGCATTGCCAGGTACGAGCCGCCGGAGCCAGTAATCAGTGGAACACAGCGGAGTCTTCAAGATTGTTTCTACGTTTGGTGAATGAATGTAGGATGCCGAGTGTTAACTTTCAGTGGATGAGGCACCTGGAAGTGAAGAGAATATGTATCCATATAAAGGATGTTTTGAGTAGGCGGAAGTTCTTTAGTCGGGAAATATTTTACTCTTTTTTCGACATTTGTGTTGCTTAAAAGAAAAAAGTCAATAAAAAAAAACTACACTTAAATTTTAGAAAATGGTTTCCACTTTAGAAAATCATTAGTCATTTTTCAAAATAAGACTAAATATCGGCGATTTATTCAGAAATCCCGACGTATGAGCACGAGAATATTGATATCTATACTCAGGTCCTTGACACTTTAAGCTAGATTCTAGAGGCCTAATTGGGATCCGTAAAAGGCGGTCTCAAATCTCTCAAGGTTGGGCTCAGAACACTAGTGCTCGTGCTTGGGTTCCTAGCAGGCATACCCAGGTGCTTGGCTCCAATGCTAAAGTCATTGATGTTCAGACTCAAGTGCATCGAGGCTAGCTTACGTTCCCCCTAGTTATGCTCAAGTTTCCAATAGATATGGCCTTGAGAACCTCAACTATTGTGACCGGAATCCAATGCCTCGATTTTGAGACCTCGGTGGCTAGACCTGAATCCCTTGTGGCTCAAGACCAAAGCACCTTAACCTTGATTCCATAATAGAGAAACAAAATTTATATGAAAAAATTATTAAATTCAATTCGATAAAAAATATTTAAAATTTGTTGATATAACATGTGTAGCCCTTATATCACTCGAATAACACGGTCTCTTGAGAGATAGTAAAACAAATTTCCATTTTCAAATGATGGAAAATTTTAGCTAAATATTGGAAATTATTGCAACTTTTCTAAAAATGACTTCTTGAAAAAAAATTTAGAAATTTCAAATCTTCTACAAAAAAAAAAAAAAAAAAAAAAAATGAGCATAAAAATTGATCCATACGAAATGATAAAGCTACAAGTATTTAAAAAAGAGAAGCACTCTATAAAAATTTATGATATTATTTTAAAAAAAAGTTACAAATCACTCTTAATATGACTAATGGCTAATGTTAATCTCGCAAAGTTTTCTTTGTCTCTATTTGTATAGTAGAAAATGAATGATTTGGAAATATTTTTCTAAAAATGATCACATATATCGCTTAAAATAATTAATGAAAAATATTTTGATTATCGACAATAATTTATGTCTTCAATGATAAAGAAAATATCTATCATTATAAGCAATACATTCATCGTTTTGAGGAAAATATTTTGTAAATTATTTATTTTTTGCAAATAAATGAAACCAAAAAAAAAAAAGAAATTGATTATTATAATGAAAAATCTCAAACTAGTGTATCTACGAAAAAATTTATTCTAAACCTCAAATTGGTACGTATGAAACCAGAACTACAAATTGGTAACTTAATAATTCACGGTAAAATTTGATGCAAGTTAACGGAGAATAAATATGTGACGAATATATTAGTTTGAGATTTTTGGTGTCCAAAAACTAGCTCCAAATAAATTTGTCATAGGTATATTAATTTAAGGGTTTTGGTGAATAAAAAATTAGTCATGCGGTAAATAGATGTATCAATTTCAGGTTTTCATGGTATTAATCCAAAAGAAATTATACAAGTTAGTGCTTATTAATCTCGACAGATGTGGTCCTAAGTATGATCTTAAATTGCTCAATCCCGGACGTAAAATAGAGGAGTAATAAGTAACCCAAAAGAAATTTCACAAATTACTGCTTACTAAAAAATCCCAACAGCCTTTGACCATCCAAAAGCAGGAAAAAAAAAAAAAAAAAAAAATCCCAACAGCTCGAAACCGGAAAAAGAATAAATAAAAAAGGAGAATTCGAAAGCGAGGAATTAGCCACTAATCCGTCATTAAATAATTAACCCGAAAAAGCTCTGCACCAATCTCCGAACTCCGTACACTGCATGATCATGATCATGATCACGACACTACAACAAGCCCTCCCCTTCTTCGTCTTCCTCGTCACCTCCCTCGGAAACGAAAAACCCTCTCTCTCTCTCTCTCTCTCTCTCTCTCTAAAACACGCGCATTTCCTGCTCGCGGAAACCTCGTCTCCTCGCGCCCGGCGCTCCGGCGACCCCCTGGCCGGCGAACGATTCGCGCGCGGTGAGTTTCCCGAACCCTTTCCCTTCGCGTATCTCGAGTCGCCATGATCACCTCCTCCGCCGCCGCCGGCGACTCGTCGGAGGACGACGTCGGGGACCGGTCCGTGGCGGAGCTCGTCGCCCCCCTGCGGTCGGCCTTCAGCGTCGTGACCTTCGACGAGGTCCAGAAGGTCCTGGAGGCCGTCAGGAGGAGGTCCGACCGCGAGGTCGAGCGACTGCGGAGGGAGAACCGGTCGTTCAGGGACGAGTTCGTGCGCCTGAATCTGGTGAACATACGCCTGGCGGGCGAGCTGTGGAATTCTGGGAGCGGCGGCGATGATGAGTGTGAGGTGGCTGGGACGGCGGAGGATGTGTACAATGTTCTTAAGGATAAAGTGGGGAGAGGAGGAGGAGGAGGAGGAGGAGGAGAAGAAGAAAAGAGTTTGAAGGAGATGGTCGTCGAGATGAGGAGGAAGAACGAAGAATTGGAGGGCGAGAAGAGGGAATTGGAGGGTAAGAAGAGAGAATTGCAGAGTCAGCTTCGGGTTTGGGTGGGGAAATACAAGGAATTGGGTCAGAGGGTCCTGCAGCTGGAAAGAGACACTTCGATGTTGAAAGATGAGGGGCAATGTGTTTTGGGTAACGGAGAAGGGGAATCGGTGGTTCAGCGAGAGCCTGATGGGTTAGTCAATGGGGTGGGCGATCGCGGCTCTACTCAGCGTGGAAGTGATTCTAAGGGTGGCGGCAGAAGTGTCTCCCTCGGGTGCAATGCGAGGAGGAAGGTGGATTTCGGTACAGGTTCTTGCTTGTCACCCTTAGCGGGTTTGAATAGTAAATCTCCAGTGAAAGAGGATGGAGTTTTAGGGGGTAAGTAAATTAGCTCAGATGTTAGTACCTCATGCAGTTAACATGTTATCTCCTAGTGATGATTTTAGCGTATCTTTTGCAATATTATGAGGATAAACGGGACTTATATTGCTGATGCTACGGTCTGAAATGCATGCCAGCAAGAAAGATGATGTAGAAAGAAACAACAGGGTTGGATATACTGCATTCAACGAAACCTTCGTGTTTCTTTTTATGTGCTATTTAGTATGGCTGTGGTACAAATTAACAATCAGGGCCTTTGCTTAGTATATGATTTACAGGACTGGATTCTTGGTAGTTGCACTTCATATGTGTAGTTGTTATAAATGATAATTAAGTTGTAAGTGTTCCAAGCTGAACACATTGTGTTTTTGGCATTTTTGCTATTGAAGAACAGCAACTTCCTGCTTTTAATATGATTTATGAGATTTATAGCAATAAAATGTGCTCTTCACCTTGCTCATTAGAATGAGCACTTAGCTCCCATTTCCTAGCGTTTTGCCGGTTCACGCTTTAAATCTTAATTGTCTTAATTTTTATTTTTTATTTTTTTTAATAGCCTTACCAGGTGATGGAAGTACCCCAATTGTTGAGATAATTGAGAGTGATGACGATGGTGGTGGGCCCTCTGAAAAGCTAGCAGGGGATATATATCGTGGTAGAAGAAATGATGAGAAAGGGAACAAAGAGCTCAAAAGGAAAAGAGGTTTGTTTCTTATCTAATTCATAAATTATAGGGTGCTTCAACAATCAGTATTTCCACTAATATAATCATGCAGCTAACAATTTTTCTGTTGATATATGCTTATCAGGTTCGTTTTCTTCTGTTTTTGATGAACCTTTCACCCAAACTCTGCGAGGTATGGCAACTGCTCTCAAACAATGTGGTCAGAAAAATATCAAAGAAAAAGACTCTGATAACAGCTTCATTAAGTTAGCTGGGGTCAACACCATAAAGCATGAAAATGGGGATGGTTCAGCATCCGCTAAGTCAGATGATGGAAGTTCTTTGCAGAATGAACGTTGGAAGTATAAGGCCAATATGCTTGATGATATCACTGAAGATGATGAGCTATGTATCAAGGCTGTTTGTGCACTTCATAGATGGCAAAGGTCAAAGTTAATGGAGAGGAGCACCTGCCAGGGCTTTGATGGCCTCCTTTCACCAAAGTATTAGCATACACATGCTGCCACCGCCACCGCATCATTTTATTTTCCATGCTTTTTAATTCATTCATAAAAGCGTCCGTCTATTGGTGTGCAAAGGGGAGTTCCGATTTACTCTAAGCATGCGGGGTTTTAGTTACACCATTAAAATATTTTCTTTGCTTCCATGTCAACCAGAAGTTGGCAGATGCACGTGGCTGTTTATAACGCTGTTTATAACATGCCGACTTTTTTTATGTAATTTTTGGCCCATGCCACTGGACTTTGTTTGTGTAGTTGTTGTAGATCTGGAAGCCATTCATCGCTTGTTAGATGGATAAAACTTGATTAAGAAATTTATTATTTATGGATTAAAATGTGTGAGCACCAATGGTTGCCCATGTTACATGGATGCTTCTTTTAAACTGGAACCGATGAATGTTGGCTTGACCCAATGTTTGAAAATGGATTTATCTGATTTCTCTTGGGAGATAATAGAGCACTTGCTTGAATTTTTTTTCTGAAGTTCACTGCGACAATTACAACTCTCTATGGAAGGTTTGTACTTCCTTTGACCATAAAATTGTTCCTCAAATACGTTGTTCTTTTGTTGATTTTCGTCATAACAGTGCAAAAGTTTGCTATTTAGAGGTAAGCTTTTGGGGTGGTGTCACAAGAGTCCAAATGAGCCTTTTGCCCTTTCTACTGAAGTGTTCTGCTCTAGATTGTTAAGGTATCAAGAGGATTTATATGTGTTTGTGCATAGGGGTGTGCTCTTGTGAGGGTGTAAATATGTCAATGTGCATTTCTGGTTCTTGGTGGCATGGGGACTTGCACCTTGTCATTTGTTTACTTGAGTTACTATAATAAGAAAATTTCTGTCATGCGTAGATTATAACTTGTTCAGTAGTTTAACAATTGTACTCTTGCTTTCACCATTTTTACAGGGAAAAAGCTTTGGCTGAGTTTCTGACGGGAGGAGATCCAGAGGGTAAGCTGAAAAAATCTGTCATGGATTTGCGTGATAACAGCCCTGAAGGCCTGATGGCCTGCAGGAATATAGTTACCAAACACTTCGAGCAGCTGTTTATAATGTACCAGAAGAAAGGGGATCCCTTTTTCCCCTCCTCGTAGTACGTGATATAACTCCTTGATTATTTGTGATCATCGTGCCAGGAAGCGCTGCAGTTTTTGAAGGGCTATTTGGTTAGCAGATCTCATGTTTATAGCCTTTTGCCTTTACCTACTTGTGCCATTGCCTGCTATTTGCAGTTTCTACTGATTAGGTGCCCATAAATTTTTTTCTTGTCTTTTTGGTTAGTTTCTTGAACATGGTGTGCAAAAATCAACCATCTTGGGATCTGGAATATAGATTATCAAGTGTGAAGCAGTTAGATCTTTTGCAATCTATGCCTCTTTATCTGTGGTCTTGTTTGTGGCAATCCATCCATCTTCATCAAACATTTCTATTCTGTTGAGTCAGGTCAGTAAGGGATTATCGTTTTTCTTCTTCTGTTCTTGCTAAGCAAGCGAGACATGACTCGACCATCTTGGGTGATTATGGTTGTTCATTCGGTAGCTGCTTCACCACAAGTTTGATTACAGAGACTAGTGTTAATCCAAGTTGTGACTGTTAGCAGTTTTTGCTGCTCTGAAAGTGAAGATGACCAGTGATCTGAAATATCATGTGAACATGACATAAAGGCACTAGTATGCACAGCATGTACAGGTAGGTGTTCTGATGTATGTGCTCGCCAAGGCCGTCAAAATTTTGAGCCAACCCCGAGCATGGATTCTCTTCCTCAAACCCAGAGAATTCGATTGCTTGTCATCCTTCATTTGTGCTCTTATTTCTTGTTAAAGGAAGCTCGTTCTGGCTTAAGTTAAGTGTGATACGTCGATTGTTTTATGTTTATAGGAGGATTGATCTTCCCATCCTTGTAGCATCAAGTGTGATACGTCGATCATTTAAGGTCATGATGCGAGAAGCTGTCTAACTTTTTCTAGAAGATGACAGTTTCGTGGGTCGTTGTTGTTAATGTCTTTACCTAGCTGCACACTACCTGCTTTTTGCTACTCCTGCTAAGACATGTGCATGGTTCCTCGAGCATCCGGCGAGTACATTGTCCCTAAAAGACTAATTAAGCCGAAGTGAAAGTTTTCAAAGAATTATGGGGCTTGATTAGATCAGAGTCGTGTGCGATGATTATCGAGCAAGTGATAAACATCTCTAAGTTATGTTAGAAAGCTTTGGGTAATCCACAACAGAAGTCATGTTTTAACCATTGCTGATATCTATTTAGACATATCAAATGGATGAGCTGGATTAGGTTTGAGTGAATCAAAAATGGGTTCAATCCAAATCGATCCATATAATTCATGTTGACTAGTGTTATGCAATTTAATTTTGGCAACACATACCAAACTTGATTCAAACTGAGCTCATATCAAATCCAACATAATCATAAAATATAAATTACAATTCACAACCTAAAACGCCCAAATGTTCGCAAAACAGCTAGATGGCTGAAAAATTGTATACATGGCTCCTTACAAATGTTACTTTAAATTGCATCCCTTTAACCTCCATGAATCACCATACGGCTAAAAATACATATCGAGAAGAAACCCTTCGGCAAATTTGATCTTGGGATCTAATGTCATCAGATAAAGAAAGAATTTACCAATAACTTACCAATTTACTAACAATGAGACCAACGATGAAAGAGAAGAGCATGAATACTTCAATGCAAACAATAGCATTGAGAGCATCGACGATTGAAGAGAGACAAGCACGACTGCTTCGACTGGCTGCGAGAACTGAGGTTGCTCTTGCAATTTCAAACGAAGTCAACCTACCTATGAATGAGACAGCGAAAATAGGAGGACAGGGAAGAACAAGATCTCAGCTTTGAATTCTTTTAGTTTTAAATTGAGTCAAGTCTCCAAACCTGTTTTAATCTTAAAATGCCAAATGATCCGAAATACGGGTCCTTCAAGCAACCCATCACGACCCATTTTACTGGGCTTTTGTTTTTTCGTTGAACTCATTTTGTCCTATTTTATTGCCGAACGAGCCACCGACTCTCCACGGGCCCATTTTACATAGGTTTCAGCTCAACTTGTTCTCTGTCAATTCCTCATAGGCCTTTGTAATAATTGAGAAAATAGCCCATTTACAAATTTCAAACGCGTTAGATCTGTAAAAACTCGCCTACGATTTATCAGGTAACTTGGTAAATTAATTTTGTGAATCATTTGCAGCATCTATTTTCAGAAGGTTTGAATGGCAAGATCCCATGAGTGAATAATAATATCCTTTAACCATATGAGTAATTTGAGATAAGTAACTTTTACAATTGTACCAATAATAGTTAAAATGGACTAAACAAACATGAATAATTGGTCCCGTCACATTAAGATGACTTATATTCTTTAAAAAGAACGCAAATTTTAATTCAAGTCACGAACTTTCTCTTGTCTCATAAAAATGCATTGGACTTTGAGTCAGTACCCATATTTGGCTCATTCTCATAGGTCATCAGATAAACATAAAATGATACATTGCATTTTTAATTATATAATCAAACAAGAACTTGATGAGTGCCAAATATGGGCAACGACTTGAAAATTGATGTATTTTTATAAGAAAAAAATAAATAAATGCTAGAATTGAATTTGAACTTCAATCCGTGATTTTTATAAATGAGAGCCAAAAATAGATAAAAGTAAAAGATAATCATACATATGATGCACAAATTTTCAATTTATTACCTACTCTATACGGTCACTCGATTTTTTTACCAGACTCTTTTGCAGGGCGTGGGGGTAAAACAATGGTTACAATATTGAGAGCCACGGCTACCAAGAATTCTATCAGGACCACCACGACTTCCACTTTGAATAAGTTGGGATTGTTTGATATCTACATCCCAACTTGAGGGGAAGTGTTAGGAAATAATAATAATGGTAAAATAAAAAGGGTTACTCATATATATATATATTCTTACAATCGTTTTTTTGATTAAGAGAATACAATACGTAGAATACTCTCTCATTCAACATAAAAAATGAGAGCCATAGTAGATGAAAATAAGAGATAATTTTAATAAATGTTCAATCAATTTATTTAATCTACATGAAAACATTCAACATCATCATCTCATTATTTAAATTTATGGACAATAAACTAAACTGAGCACGTAAATAAATAAATAAAAAAATCAGGGGAGGACATTACAATACAAGTTAATAAATCACATCCAACAAATAAAAAACGCAGACATCCCACGCGATACTTCACGCTGGGAGAGAAAGTTCTGGACTATTTGCGTCGATTCTTCCCAAATGTAACCATCCATCAATCATCTGTCCTTTCCCGTTTCTAGCTCGACGGCTGAATTGAACGACGGACACCGAAAGAAAGTAAGAAAGAAGCAGAAGGCTGAACTCCCGAAGCTACTCCAAAGCTGCAAAACGCAGAGAGAATCCGAACACCGCGAATCGCAGAATCGAATCGAAGAAGGAGGAGAAGGAGATACTGAAGCGAGACGAGAGCGATCCGCGCGGCGGACGCGATGCAGTGGTACTTCGTCGCCGCCCTCCTCACCGTCCTCACCAGTTCTCAGGTCGGTCGGACGCCGTCGCCGGATCTTCAACCGCTCGTTTTCTTTTTTTCTTTTTTTTTTTTTGTTCGCTTTTTCGAGCTCCGTCGGGGAAATCCCTCGGATTGCGCGCGGACCGCCGATCGATCCGCGTCCGCTCCGACAGACCGCCGGCATTTGATCCGGATTGCTCGAAATGATATGATTGGGGGTGTTGCTAGCTCTAGCGGTGAATCGAATTCGTTTGATTTGTTTTGGGATTGAATCTGCGGCGTTTCAATCTGGCGGTAGCTGAGACGTGCTTTTCGTTCGGAGGCGAAAGTGTTTCGGCGTTTAATTAAGCCGTCGTTTTGCGATGGTATCGAACTGGCGCGTGAATCCTGTTGGTACACTGTCGCTTCTTCGATTCGGTTCTGGACTCGAGCTGTGAAGAGGATTTTGAATTTCGGAGAACCCTCCCGACTGATCATGCTGCTCGAGGTGTAATGCCGGGTGGAAAAGCATATCAATCCTTTTTTTTTAGCGTCCGGCTTCGGTTGCTTTGTAGTACTTTCCAAGGTCTCCATGTTTTGGTGTTTTTGCGGTTCGTGCTTTGGCTTTAATTGGTTGTATCGTGACGGATATGACGCATTGTTTTCTGCATTTCCAGGGTAACTAAAATGGTTGCTTTGAATTAGAGTTGCTTTTTAAGAGGCTATGAGATACTTCCAGAGGATGAATGTATAGGAATGGCTGAGATGTCCTTAATTGAGCTGTCGTTAGTTTGCTTTCTGGGTTTCGATGCTATTAACAAGGTGTCACCCTACTGACCGGTGATTTTTCTTCAATTGGAACTTTTTTTCTGATAGGGAATTTTGACGACACTCTCTCAAAGTAATGGGGGTTATAAGTATGATTATGCGACCGTTCCATTTCTAGCTGAGGCTTTCAAGGTAATTCTCTCTTAAACTACTGCAATGTGACAATCCAAACATTATGTTTTTCCGAATATGTTGGGAATTTCACTTATGTCTTCCTAAACATAAGCTATCTTTATCTTTCTATTAGTTCTCGACATATTAAGCACCTTCCAACTTTTCTGTTTGTTCGTGTACGTCACAGCTAGCTGTATCTAGTTTCCTACTCTGGCGAGAAATTAGGGCAAATCCTTCTACAAGGATGACCACAGACTGGAGAAGTGTGCGCTTATATCCTATTCCTTCCATCATATATCTGATCCACAATAATGTTCAGTTTGCCACGCTGACTTATTTGGACACATCCACGTACCAGATCATGGGTAACCTGAAGATTGTTACTACGGGGATATTATTCAGGTTCCTACTAATATTATCGATTTAGCCTTGACATTCCGAACTTTTTATCCATTTATTTTGCCTTGAATAAAGAAATGTTCAAGCACATTGAGCAATTAGCTTATTATGGAAACTTGCATTAGTTTAGCATTTAAGTCCCTTTCATAGGTTTGGTTTTCATGCTTAGGTTGTTCCTGAGAAGGAAGCTCTCCAATTTGCAATGGATGGCAATTGTTCTATTAGCTGTTGGGACAACCACAAGCCAGGTGATTATAAGCTTGCCATACCTGTTCCCATGTCATCTTGCATGTCAATTAGCTATGATATGTATGTGAAGCTTTAGAGGTGTTCAAGTTGTGACGAGAACAATGCAGGCATATGGTTTAGAGTGAGTTTTTATTAGTCATGGATTGGTCATACTGGGAATTTATTTGAACCCTCCATTAGATTGAGCGATCTTTCTTATGACATGTCAAATGGCTTTAGCAAACTATATTTGAAGTGCTGAAAACTTTCATGTTTGTTTCATGCAATTTTAATTTGCCGTAATGAACAAGAGGAATGTGCCATAGCTACTTTGGGGCAGAAGTGTTAAGTTATGGTTCTGCCCAGCACGATGCTGGAATTATGGCACTTAGGTCTACAGGCTGCAATAATTTCTTATATTCCCAGAAGAAGACGATACCCTTACAACTGGAGAAAGCCCATGGGTGTGATTATCATTTTGTTATTCATTTTAAGAATTTCCATTTGCTCAGCTAGATGAAGAATGCACAGTAATAGATAACATCCTTTGCTTCCCCATGTCATGGATAAAAGAAGGAAATGACACAGTCCTGATGGGTCAAGTCAGAATCTCAGTATGAGACAATCATTGAGAAAGAAACAAAGTGCTCATGATGCAACTAAACAAGCCAAAATTGACTATAACTGCAAAAGGTTATAATCGTGTTCTAAAGGTCCATAAGATATTTAATCATGTTAATGAAAGAAAAAAATCCCACCAAGAATTTGCATTTATTTGTGAAGCATATTAAGTGAATGTAAGAAGAACAATGTTTAAAGCTGCTGAAGAGCAGATGTTCTTGGCCCTCACTGGTTTGTGAGCCTTCATCTTAATTTTATCCTTTTTTTCATTTCAATTTTTTCTGAGATTGACTGAGGCATTCAGCATGAAAATATTAGTGAGAAGATTATGTAATTTTCAGCAAATTGGAAGTAGTTTGATGCCCATAATCCTTTTGGACAAAGATGTGGAATCAGTGAATCAAGAAATGATGTAGTACTTCCCATGAGCCTTGTGGTAGTAGAGTCAGTGATAATATATTTCTGCTAGCATTGTAGGTTAAAGGTTGTGGAGAAGCCTCATGCCAATCTTTGTTCTCAGCACCAATCCAAGGGTACATGCTTGGAATTTTATCTGCATGTATGTCAGCATTAGCCGGCGTCTACACAGAGTTTCTGATGAAGAAGAACAATGATAGTTTGTATTGGCAGAATGTACAGTTATATACGTAGGTATCTCTTTTCTGTTCTGTATTTCCTAGTTTGGTGTAACAATACTCATTTCATAAGTTAGCATGCAGAAAGACCGTTAATACATGCCTTACTCATACTTCATGATATTTAATGTTCTCTGTCTTCAAATGATGCTTTTCTTTGTCCCATTTATAGTGCAAATATTACTTTTGAGAGTTCTCTCTTGATTCTTAAACAGTCTTCTGCAGAGTGTTGTATTTTCAGTTGAGCATTTTACTCTGGGATAACTGGGTTCCTTTGTTAGTGGGAAAACATTATTCGAATTTGTCAAAACTCAATTTTCCCGTTTTTTTATATAAGGGCTTAAAACAAAGGTGAAGAGCTGAGAGCTGATTTATATGACAGTTTAGCGAGGAATGTATGTGTTCTGTTTGAAAGATTGTCCCACGTCGCCTGACAATGGATCCTAAGTGCTCTTTATATTCATGTAATCTCCATCTACCTATCAGCTTGAGCTTTTGGATTGGATTTTCTAACATGTTATCAGAGCTAGCGCTATCCCTTTTGCAAACATGCATGGTCAAAATTCCATGTGCCACTTGTAATCTGGCTTATACATGTGATCTCCCTCCACCTATTAGCTCAAGCTTTTGGATTGGATTTTCTAATAGTTCCACTCTATGCTGAAGTGGAAAGATTTATGCTTAAGATTAGCTTTTCAGAAAAACAAAAGAAAAGTTTATTCAAATGCTATGATTTTATCATAGATACATGGTTGGGTTATTATTTCCTAAGATTTTTTCTTTGTGGCTGTAATTTCTGGTATTCTTTTTTCTGCAGATTTGGTGTGATCTTCAACATGGCACGACTTCTCTTGGATGATTTTCAAAGGGCCTTTGAAAAGGGCCCTTGGTGGCAACGGCTCTTTGATGGGTATACCATTACAACTTGGATGGTGGTATTGAACCTGGGATCAACTGGTTTGCTGGTTTCATGGTTGATGAAGTATGCAGACAACATTGTGAAGGTGAGTCCTTGTTGCAGATCATGGTTTTCATGTACATGTTATTGATACTTTTGCTAAAGTTCCGTTGCAAAAGAACTGATTTATATCTTAATCAGAATTTTGGGATAAAATTGGTGGTTTTACTAGTTACAGTATCTTTTCTTCAGCATTTGCTATGATCCTCCTGACCCCTGAAGCTCAGTACCCCATTCTTGTATTCTACATTTCATTATTCTGAATGTATCTATTTCGGGTGGACCAATTCTGAGTTTTGTCTGCAAATCTATTGAGTTATGGCGTGGGGGCATTGGCATGAAAATGAAAGCATATGTGCTTAATTAAATACACTTTTATGGCTCATTTCATAGCAGCTTAAAGTCTTTTTAATCATGGTTGTCTTCATTTATAATTATTTCTGCCAGGTTTATTCTACGTCAATGGCCATGCTGCTGACAATGGTTCTTTCCATTTATCTTTTCAACTTTAAGCCTACACTGCAAGTAAGTCTCAAACTATTAAATCATTGGATGTTCTTTTTCATATATACTTGTTTCATCTGGACTATAAATGACCGTTTCACTTATGTGACTGCTGCAGCTTTTCTTGGGTATCATTATCTGTATGATGTCGCTACACATGTATTTTGCTCCTCCAAGTATGCTTGTTGATTATCCTCCAAATGGAAAAGCAGCTCCTGAAAATCTGAAAGAGATTACCGTTGAGCGAAAGAGTGATTCATGATGCAATGTCAAGGCCAGACCAGATGATCAATGACACTTTTTCAAGTAGTTGTCTGAAAGTAACAACTGATTTCCGTCCTTCCTTGCAACATTCTATCTGCCATATAAAAGGGTAATGCTTTTGCAAAGCACTCTTTAGGACATGTGCATAATCCTGCGGTTGCTGCTGGAAGTAGAGTGAAATGCACTCGTGAGAAAGCTGGAACATGGTCGTCATGTGAAACACTTAACTTTTAATCTGTCTATGGACGTTATCATGTGGAAGTTTCGGACCACAGTTGCATGCAGTTTCTGGCTTATTGTCAAAAACAATAGCCTAGTACACAATCTGTGCCAATTTTTCTTAGCTGATGCTCAAAACTAAGATTTTTGTTCTTCTTACATTGAATTTGTAATATACAGATGTTATAGCAGCAGCATTTCCAATTTGCTCATTTGAATGAATACTATATTATTCTTTTCTTATTATTCTGGTAAAGTGGATATATTCTCTGACAGCAACTGATTAAGTCATGTCGAGTATGTCATGGTGCAAGTTTACCTTGCAAGGCATACAAAAGGTGACTGTGCAGTCTCGTTATCAACCTCCCAAAACGCAAATCTTAAAATGCCCGAGTATTTGTCTTTTATTTTCTAACGATTAGATGGATTTTTTGAGAGTGCATTTTCGACATGTAGACCATGCAGAATTTCTGTATGAACTAGGATGCATCTCTTATGCATCTAGCTCATTAATGTGCTCAGGACCATTACAAAGAATAGTTGCATGGTTTCATGAACGTGTTCATGATCTATGGACGCACACATGAACCCAGGAAGGTGATAATTTGTAAAATCGAACCGGAAAAAGAAGAAAATGACATACGAGTAATCAAACAGGGCTATTGTACCTCACTTTAATCCTAGCTTTCCTTGCAGAATTTGCAAATTCGTAATTGACAGATGATACTGTATTCTACATCTACAATATGAATTGGGTTGAGGACATTTAAGACTTCTTAAATCATGATGGGCACAATCCACTTGCTAAAGTATATTATTAGACTCGGAGAAGCCACCATGACTCTAATCTCCATAATTTCAAGCTGGCCAGAAAATGTCATAATCATTTAATCCGTGCCCTGGTTAGCTAATCAAACAAGGGGGAAAAGGATCGCTTTAGTTGTCTACTGCTCGATGTTAATTCTTTTATAAGTAACAGCTGGAGTAGACAATCAACTTCAGTCAGTATTTGTTCTACATATTGCAGGCTTTACATCTACATATTTGTCTACTCAATGAATGAAGAAAGGAAAGGGATTAACATCCTAAAAAATCCCAAACCGCCTGTAATAAATTTACCAAAAATTAATTTTTTGACCACAAAAAATCCCAAATCGGTATACCTTTGACAAATTTACCCTCTATTAGTATAATTTCCATTAAATTTTACTATCAAATTATTGAGTTAAACGACATGTGACAGTAGACTAGTGTACAAGTTTGAGATTTTACTATCTGCTTGTCACAATTGTACAATTTTTGTGGTTTTTTTTGTTATTAATTTAATTTAACATATGGTTTCTTTATCACAAATATACAAGTTTGGAGTTTTTGGCGGTCGAACAAATTTATTTTGGATAAATTTATCACAAGCGTACAAATTTGAGGTATTTTGTGATCACTTAGATAAATTTATCATAGGTATATCGATTTAAAATTTTTTTGTGGTTTAAAAATTAGTTTTTAGTAAATTTATCACAAATGTACTAGTTTGAGTTTTTTCAGGTTATTAACCCAAAGGAAAATGGCATTTGCTACTCTCTTCTTTTGTCCTTTTTTTTTTGTTCGGTCAGTAGCATTTGCTACTTATTCATATTGTCATGTGACTGAAAATTTGTCTTAGTCAATCACCACCGCATGCGGTAACCACGAAGCAATTGCAATGCACGTTATCGAGTCCTCTGGATGACTTTAATGTGGCGTTTTCCTGTCGTTAGAAGCTTTGGAAGGCAATGGTGTGCACTGAATGTTAATTCGATGAATTACTTGCAGTAACCAAATGTCATAATCTAAGCTCCATAATTTCAAGCTGGCCAGACAGAATGTCATAATCATTTAATCAGTGCCTTGGTTGGTTAATCAAACAAGGGGGAAAAAGATCGGCTTAGTCATCTACAGCTCGGTGTAAGTTCCTTCAGAGGTAACGCTGGAGTCCACAATCGACTTCGGTCGGTATTTGTTCTTTATATTGCAGGCATTGCGTCTACATGTTTGTCTGTTCAGTGAATGAAGAAAGGAAAATGGCATTTGCTACTTATTCATATTGTCATGGGACTAAAAGTTCGTCTTAGTCAATCACCACCGCATGCAGTAACTAAGAGGCAATTGCAAAGCACGTTATCGAGTCCTCCGGATGATTTTAGTGCAGCGTTTTCCTGTTGTTAGAAGCTTTTTGTTGGGAATAACGGATCCCTGAAAACCGGATTCGACACCGAATCGAACCTCTAAATCAATGCGGAAGACGAAGCCCGGGAAAACACGCATCACCGATCGTAAAGCACACAACGGATTTGAGCGTACCTTGTTAGCCACAGATTAAACACCAATGCTGAAAACCGAGGAAGAAATTCTGATCCGATGATGTCAATTCGCCTTGAATAGGGAAACGGCGTCGCCTTAAGCGTTTGGGAGAAAAAGAGAGGGAAATGAACGTACGTTGGAATTGTTATGCCAAGAGGTGTCTTCTCTCTCTCCTTCCTTTTATACCTTCCCCCATCCACGGGCCCTATTCCCGTGGGCCGGGCCTTTTTGGGCCCAACTTGAACGGATGAGCCTTAAGCCCATCTCATAAATCCATCACTTTTAAAAGCAATGGTGTGTACTGAATGTTAATTCCATGAATTACTTGCAGTAACCAATGCAGAGTGATACCAGTTCTTCTGCGGTACTTTATTTCCTTGGGGCACATTCACTTATCTCAGCTAGGCAGGGAATGCTGAGACTCGAGAATGCTTGCTTAGTGACATCCTGGTATGAAATTTCTACTCTATCTTCAAAAGACAATCTTTCTCTTGTTTCTATAGATAAAAATGGCAGTCCATTATAGGACCAAGTGGTGAATCTCTAACTGCTTTAGAAGGAGGACATTGTCTGAACGCAACGATGACATTCACTCGTATCTGAATCTACTTGAATCTTGAGATGGGAAATTATTGAAGTAGCAGAGAGATATCCTTCAATAAGATGTCAATTCACGGGTTTCTCGAGAAATGAGGCATTAGAGAATTTACGCTCAGAGATGTTTTTGACAGGACAATCAAATGGACAAAAGTGGTAGTGACTAGAGCCATGTTTAGGAGAGATCACTTTGGTTATCTAATAGAAAGATGTATCTCTATTTCTTTCCACCTGGATGTAGGTTTGGCAAGTGCATAAGACCCGAAGGATTTCGGAAGGGAAGTGAAATAGCTGACTGGACTCAAATTGCCGATATGAGTTATCCACTGATGTGCATAGATAAGGCAAGTGGACTTGACATTGCAATTAATAGGCAGTGATGTGAATTGCGGGTGGTGATATGGTGTCCATGGAAGCCTGATATGACTTTTGGAAAGGACAATCAGCAAACGTAAATCCAATTGCTTGATTTGGACAAACACCAGAATCATCGTCATCATGTTAGCCGAGGTATTTGACTTCAGAAGAATTCTGATCATGCCAACAGGGGAAGCAATTTAATGGGATTGGGCATTGGAAAACGGGGAAGAAATTTCAGTTTGTTTCACATGATTCGTGTTGCTGCATCACATATATGTATCTGATTCATGTTCATTAACTGCTAGGTCTGAAACATTGCGTTTGATATGCAATGCTTAAGAAAGCTCAGTCTTTTTTTCAACTGTACTTGTCTAGCCTTTACTCTTGAGGTCATAAGCTTATGCCACTCTACTAGATAAATCTGGATCTCACTGGGAACATCACATCCTGACACAGAAAGATCGAGATAATCGGCGAACAGTAGTGACCCCGTATATGTCAAGATCATCCTAGGTTCCTGACCATTCAATCCATATATGTATTTACTTGCATTCTCTGAAAGGTACCTTTCCTGACAAGTATGGTGCACTGCATAATTGCAGTGCCGTGTACCGCAATTCTAACAAAACCCCACCACCATTCTCTAAATGTTCGCTTTCATGACATTAATGTTACCCTATCCAGTACACGCTTCTATGTTCTCGCTCTCTTTCTCTAATCGCCTTCCTTGTAGGACACCTATGAAAGGGCAAATTGGAGTCCCCGTATGCAGGAAGAAATACTGTGAAGCAAAGAAGATATTGATAGTGGGGACTAATCTAGCAAATGCCGTTGTATCTATGCTCGGGGGCAGGCCTCATGAGCAACACATGAACAAAGCACTAATATTCAGTCCTAGGGGTGAGCATGGTTCGGGTTGGGTCGGTCCACCCCCTAATCCTAGGACCAACCCGCACAATGTTGGTCCTCAATTTTTGGGACCGAGGACCGGACCGACCCAATGGGTTCAATCCGGTTCTAGGGTCAACCCGAGATCAACCGATAATTTTTTATTTCATTTTTTGTACTCCTTAAAAAAATGATTGTGGGTCGAACTTACCTAAATGGGTTCGATCCGGTTTCAAGATTAACTCAAGACTAATCAATAATTTTTTATTTCATTTTTTGTATTCCTTGAAAGGGCAACTGGAGATGTACCGATCCAATGGGTTCGATCATGAGCAAAGTCAGCTAAGAAAGGCAAGTGATGAGGATTAAGTGGGGGTGAGCATCAAACAAAATGAACATCAAATGTCGAGCGGGGAGCAACAAGCCAAGCGAGCATTGAGCAGCGAGCGACACAAGTGACCCAAAGCGAGCGAGGCGAGTGTTGAGTGGCGAGCAAAGAAATCTTTTCTTTTAATTTTGGAAAATTGAAAACTAAGAGGACAAATAAGATATAAGAGAACGAATACTAGAGGAAGATGCCATAAAATGCCTTTTTGGATATAGTGAGGACTCCTCACAAAAATATTTCCTTCATTCGTAAATTATGATTATTGACACCGTAAAAGACATTAAAAACTTAAGTTATTAAAAAATAATGTAAAATTACTTGAACTCTTTGCTAAAGAGCTGTTGTTGACGCCGCTTATTTTAAGATTTTCTCTATATAAAGTAATTATATATATATATAGTCAGAGTCGGTTCGGGTTGGACTGACCCATAACTTTCAGGACCGAAGACCAACCCGCACGGTGCTGATCTAAAAATTCTAGGACCAAGGACCGAACCGGTCTTCCTAAGAAATGGACCAAGACCGGCAGGTTGGGCCTGTCCAAGGTTGGTCCAAGGTCAACCCTGGACCGATGCTCACCCTAATCAGTCCTCATTCCAAATGCTGCTGCATTACCCAACGTACATGAAGAAAGACTATGAGAATATGCTGGAGTGGAAGCTGGATCGCCTCCTAAATGAGTATGGTTTGCCTGTGTCCGGTGATGTCAACCAGAAGAGGAAGTTCACCATGGGGGCTTTCCTTTGGCCTTTGCAGGAAGGGTAAAACATGTTGTATGGTGGTATGTCGTTGTGACCGGGTATTAGCAAGAGGATTGCTAAATGCTAATAATCATGTGTCGGTTTAGTGGGTTTGGTTATCATATTCTTCTACTAGTGTATAAATCTATGTAAAGTGGTGTGGTTTATATTTGAACATGTAGCACCAGTTTCAGTACTTTACTCACTCCAAATTGGCTGTTATGAATTACTGTGATATAACCTGCAACAAAATTTTCATGCAGTATCCACTTAAGCCGAGATTATCTCTTGATTATGCACGTAAAATCTGACTCTTTAATATATTATGTAGATTGATTCCCTCATAAAGAATGAACAGCATCAATATATTTTCTCTGTATCATAAGATAAAAATTAAGCTGAGTTCCTTGGCAAATGGTTCTCTAACTTATAGTATCGAGAGTTTCTTCACAAAGGACTGGAGCAGTAAGTAGCCTTAGATCACTTTAAATTTATATCCAGTTTCAAGACTGGGGTTGCAAACCTCCCAAGAACAGATGTCACAACCGGATGCAAGAAACATTGCAGTACAAGCAAAAGCAAAAGGGGAATTCATCAGTACCAAGTGATATAATCAGAACAAACCCAAGAAGAGTTCAGGGAATCACAACATCGATGCAGTTAAATCCTTTGAACTGCATATATCAAACCAAGATCCATTGATCAATGCAGTTAAACCCTTTCAACAGCATATAGATCAAACCAAGATCCATTTATTGAGAAATTCCAAAACAATACTAATGCTAAGCAACCACAGGTTATAAGAATCTGTGAAAGCAGCTGCTTGGTGAGAACATGAAGTTGTGTGGTGGAGGAATCGCGCGATGTCATATGTTTCTGCAGAGAATGATAGGTGTCTTGTAGGGAAGTCATTCATTTAATACGATAGTTACATTGACCTCTCATCCAGGGCATGAACCTTAAGAAAATGAGAAACTAGTTTTCTACTGCCCATCATATTCACATAGAATTGCACTTTGAGATGCAATCTACCTCTTGCACACACAATCATATAATCTCTAACATTTCTTCAACAGCTTTATCTGCATGTATGTCAGCATTAGCCGGCGTCTACACAGAGTTTCTGATGAAGAAGAACTGTGATAGTTTGTATTGGCAGAATGTACAGTTCTATATGTAGGTATCTCTTTTCTGTTCTGTATTTCCTAGTTTGGTGTAACAGTACTCATTCCACAATTTAGCATGCATGGTTGGGTTCTTATTTGCTAAAAAAATTTCTTCATGGCTGTATCTTACTGGTATTTTTTTCTTCTGCAGATTCGGTGTGATCTTCAACATGGCACGACTTCTCTCAGATGATTTTCAAGGGGGCTTTGAAAAGGGCCCTCGGTGGCAACGGCTTTTTGATGGGTATACCATTACGACTTGGATGGTGGTATTGAACCTAGGATCGACTGGTTTGCTGGTTTCATGGTTGATGAAGTATGCAGACAACATTGTGAAGGTGAGTCCTTGTTGCAGATCATGGTTTTCATGTACATGTTATTGATACTTTTGCTAAAGTTCCGTTGCAAAAGAACTGATTTATATCTTAATCAGACTTTTGGGATAAAATTGGCGGTTTTACTAGTTACAGTACTTTTCTTCAGCATTTGCTATGATCCTCCTGACCCCTGAAGCTCAGTACCCCATTCTTGTATTCTACATTTCATTATTCTGAATGTATCTATTTTGGGTGGACCATTTCTGAGTTTTGTCTGCAAATCTATTGAGTTATGGCGTGGGGGCATTGGCATGAGAATGAAAGCATATGTGCTTAATTAAATATTTTTTGGCTCATTTCCTAGCAGCTTAAAGTCTTTTTAATAATGTTGTCTTTATTTATAATTATTTCTGCCAGGTTTATTCTACGTCAATGGCCATGCTGCTGACAATGGTTCTTTCCATTTATCTTTTCAACTTTAAGCCTACACTGCAAGTAAGTCTCAAACTATTAAATCATTGGATTTTTTAATTCTCAGTATGTTCTTTTTCATATATACTTGTTTCATCTGGACTATAAATGACCGTTTCATTTAATGTGATTGCTGCAGCTTTTCTTGGGTATTATTATCTGTATGATGTTGCTACACATGTATTTTGCTCCTCCAAGGATGCTTGTTGATTATCCTCCAAATGGAAAAGCAGCTCCTGAAAATCAAAAGAGATTACCATTGAGCGGAAGAGTGATTCATGATGCAATGCCAAGGCCAGACCAGATGATCAATGACATTTTTTCAAGTAGTTGTCTGAAAGTAACAACTGATTTCCATCCTTCCTTGCAACATTCTATCAGGCATATAGTAGGGCAATGCTTTTGCAAAGCACTCTTGAGGACATGTACATACTCCTGCAGTTTCTGCTGGAAGTAGAGTGAAATGCACTCGCGAGAAAGCTGGAACACGGTCGTCATGTGAAAAATCAACTTTTGATCTGTCTGTCAATGTTATCATGTGGAAGTTTCGGACACAGATGCATGCAATTTTTGGCTTATAGCCAAAAGCAGTAGCCTAGTACACAATCTGTGCCAATTTTTCTTAGCAGACGCTCAGAACTAAGTTTCTTGTTCTTCTTATACATTGATTTTGTAATATACAGATGTTACAGTCGTATCATTTCCAATTTACTCATTTGAATGAATATTATATTATCCTTCTCTTTTTATTCTGGTGAAGTGGATATGTTCAGTGACGCAACTGATTAACTCGTGTCAAGTGTGTCATGGTGCAAATATATCTTGCGAGGCATACAAAAGGCGACCATCTTGTCTCAGTATCAACCTCCAAAAATGCAAATCTTATGCCAGAGTATGTGTTTTATTTTCTCATGATCGGATCAATTTTTTGAGAGTGAGTGGTCGACATGTAGAGCATGCAGAGTTTCTGTATGAACTAGGATACATCTCTTATGCAGCTAGCCCATTAATGTGCTCATTCGTCAGCCATAATTCAATTGACTATATGCTTGTGCATGTATTCATGATAATCCATTGGCCAACACATGAACCCGGGAAGGTGATAATTACTACACGTCCAAGTGGACATGTAGTCAATGGAATAGTGCACAAATTGTTAAAGCCATCGTGGAACCAGTCAAGTGGCCAGGAGACATCGAGATTTTCATGGCTTGTTAGCTCTTCCTCCCCAATTTCGATACCTAAATTGAACCAAAAAGAAAAAAGAACAAATGACATACTAGAAATCAAACAGAATTATTGTACCTCACTTTAATCCTAGTTTTCCTTGCAGAATTTGCAAATTCATAATTGGCAGATGATACTATATTCTACATCTACAATATGAATTGAGTTGAGGACATTTAAGACTTCTAAAATCATGATGGGCACAACCCACTTGCTAAAGGATATATCAGACTCAGAGGAGCCCCCATGACTCTAAGCTCCATAATTTCAAGCTGGCCAGACAAAATGTCACAATCATTCAATGCCTTGATTAGTTTATCAAACAAGGGGGAAAAAGGATCGCCTTAGTCATCTACTGCTCGATGTAAGTTCTTATAGAGGTAACGCTGGAGTCCACAATCGACTTTGGTCAGTGTTTGTTCTTTATATTGCAGGCATTACGTCTACATGTTTGTCTGTTCAGTGAATGAAGAAAGGAAAATGGCATTTGCAACTTATTCATATTGTCATGTGACTGAAAATTCGTCTTAGTCAATTACCACCGCACGCAGTAACTACGTGGCAATTGCAAAGCACGTTGTCGAGTCCTCTGAATGATTTTAATGTGGCATTTTCTGTTGTTAGAAGCTTTTAAGGCAATGGTGTGCACTGAATGTTAATTCAATGGATTACTTGCAGTAACCAATGCAGAGTGAGAGCAGTTCTTCCGGGGTGCTTTATTTCCTTGGGGCACATACACTTATCTCAACAAAGCAGGGAATGCTGAGACTCGAGAGTACTTGCTTAGTTAGTGACATCCTGGTATGAAAGTTTCTACTCTATCTTCAAAAGACAATATTTCTCTTGTTTCTCTGGATAAAAATAGCAGTCCATCATAGGTCCTAGTGGTAAATCTCTTAACTGCTGCAGAAGGAGGACATTGTCTAAACGCAACAGTGACATTCACTCGTATCTGAATCTACTTGAATCTTGACATAGGAAAATATTGAACGAGTGTAGAGATGTCCTCCAATAAGATGTCAATTCACAGGTTTTTCCAGAAATGAGGCATGGGAGAATTTACACGCATTGATGTTTTTGACAGGACAATCAAATGGACAGAAGTGGTAGTGACTAGACCCATGTTTAGAAGGAGAGATCACTTTGGTTATGTAATAGAAAAAAGAACATCTCACAGATGTATCTCTGTTTCTTTCCACCTGAATGTAGGTTCAGTGAGTGCATAGGACCCCAAGGATCTCAATGGAAGTAAAATAACCGACTGGACTCAGATTGCCGATATGAGTTATCCGCTGATGTACAAAGATAAGGCAAGTGGACTTGACATTGCAATTAATAGGCAGTGATGTGAATTGCGTGTGGTGATACAGAGTCCACGGAAGCCTGATATGACTTTTGGAAAAGACAATTAGCAAATGTATATACAACTGCTCGATTTGGACAAATACCAGAATCATCGTCATCGTGTTAGCCGAGGTATTTGACTTCAGAAGAATTCTGATCATGCCAACACAGGAAGCAATTTAACGCAATTGGGCATTGGAAAGAGAGGGGAAAGAAAATTCATTTTGTTGCTTGATTTGTGTTGTTGCATCACGTATATGTATCTGATTCATGTTCATTAACTACTAGGTATGAAACATCGCATTTGATATGCAATGCTTAAGAAAGCCCGGTCTTATTTTCACCTTTACCTGTGTAGCCTTGACTCTTGAGTTCAAAAGCTCATGTCGCTCTACTAGATAAATATGGATCTAACTGGGAACATCACATCCTGACACAGAAAAATCGAGATAATCAGCGAACAGTAGTGACAACGTGTATCTCAAGATCATCCTAGATTCCTGACCGTTCAATCCACATATGTAGTTAGTTGCATTCTCCGAAAGGTACCTTTCCCGACAAGTTCAGTGCACTGCATAATTGCAGTGCTGCATACCACAATTCTAACCAAACCCCACCACCATTCTCTAAATGTTTGCTTTCGTGACATTAATGTTACCCTATCCAGTACACGCTTCTATGTTCTCGCTCTCTCTCTAATTGCCTTCCTTGTAGGACGCCTATAAAAGGGCAAATTGGAGTCCCTGTATGCAGTAAGAAATAGTGTGAAGCAAGAAGATATCGATGGCAGGGATTAGTCTAGCAAATGCTGCTTTATCTATGCTCGGGGGGAGGCCTCATGGGCAAAATATGAACAAGAGCACTACTATCCAGTCCTCATTCCAAATGCCGCTGCATTACCCGAGGTACGGGAAGAAAGACTATGAGAATATGCCAGAGTGGAAGCTGGATCGCCTCCTGAACGAGTATGGTTTGCCTGTGTCTGGTGATGTCAACCAGAAGAGGAAGTTCGCCATGGGGGCCTTCCTTTGGCCTTCTCAGGAAGGGTAAAACATGTTGTATGATGGTATGTTGTTGTGACCAGGTATTAGAAAGAGGATAGCTAAATGCTAATAATCATGCGTCGGTTTAGTTTGGTGTAGTTATCATATTCTGCTCCCTAGTGTATGAATCTATGTATCTATCAGTGGTGTGATTTATATTTGAACATGTAGCACCGGTTTCTGTACTTTGTTCACTCCAAATCAGCCGTTATGAATGACTGATATAACTTGAAACAAAACTTTCATGCAGTATCCAATTAAGCCGAGATTATCTCTTGATTAAGCACATAAAATGTGACTCTTTAGTATATTATGTAGACTGATTATCTCATAAAGAATGAACAACATCAATATATTTTCTCTGTATCATAAGATAAAATTTAAGCTGAGTTCCTCGGCAATGATTCTCCAACTTACAGTATCGAGAGTTTCTTTACAATGGACTGGAGCAAAAAGTAGCCTCAGACCACTTTAAATTTATGTCCAGTTTCAAGACTAGAGTTGCAAACCTCTGAAGAACAGATGTTGCAACCAGATGCGAGAAACATTGCAGTACAAGCAAAAGCAAAGGGGGAATTCATCGGTACCAAGTGATATAATCAGAACAAACGCAAGAAGAGTTCAGGGAATCACAACATCGATGCAGTTAAATCCTTTTAACTGCATATAGATCAAACCAAGATCCGTTGATCGATGCAGTTAAACCCTTTAAACTGCATAAAGATCAAACCAAGATTCATTGCTCGATGCAGTTAGACCACTTTTAGCCGCGTATAGATCAAACAAGATCCATTGATTGAGAAATTCCAAAACAATACTAATGCTAAGCAACCACTGGTTATAAGAATCTGTGAAAGCAGCTGCTCGGTGTGAACACAAAGTCATGTGGTGGAGGAATCGCGAGAGGTTGTATGTTTCTGCAGAGAATGATAGGTGTCTGGTAGGGAAGTCATTCATTTAATACGATAGTTACATTGACCTCTTATCCAGGGCATGTAACGTTATGAAAATGAGAAACTAGTTTTCTACTGCACATCATATTCACATAGAATTGCGCTTTGAGATGCAATCTACCTCTTCCACACACAATCACATAATCTCTAACATTTCTTCAACAGCTTTTTCCATCACAATGTTTCAGAACTTAGAAAATTTGGGATCTTCGTCGCAGTCCATGGAGTTCCTTGTTGACAGGAAGCTTTCTGTGATTGATAAGCAACTAATTTTGCCCTACAACTTACGACTGCTTCAAGCAAAAAATTTACTGGTCTATTTCCAAAAAGTCGAGATGGTTTCACATATATCTCCCATTTAATTGTAACTGAGAGGTGTAATCTTTTGATACGTTGTGATGTACAAATCTGATGAAATCTACTGTTGAGTTCCCTTTTCCTCAAGTCATTGCATGGACAAGTTGGCGATGCTTTCACTCCACATGATCGTGCATGCATTAATGCATGTTTGATGGAGGAGAGGAGATCATTGCATCATTGGGCCAGCATCGAAATCATTTGGGCTGATCAAGGCTGATTGGGCCGAGCATGAATCCGTTTGCTAACTTCTGTCCTGCCTATAAATTTTTAAATTTCACGATCCCCATAAAATGTGACTATCAAATAATGAACGTGATAATGCCTAAAGATCATCAATTTTCACTCTAAGCCAAGGCAGTTTCATATGCACCTTGAGACATAGAATAAGTTTCAATTGAAGGGAGCGACGAGGCCTCTTAACACAATCCAGAAACCTAATTTAGAGCCTATGTCTAAGTCCCAACTATCAATTTTATGGACAATGAAATAAAGACACAGCTCGTGACCGGATTGTCCTAAGTTGGAACAAGCTAATGAATTCCCATTTTGACCATCTCCATGCCCCTCGCATGGGGTGGCATGGGGCGAAAAAGGAAAAGAGGGAATGCGGTTTCTCTCACTTTTGACATGGTGAGCTCTTGCTAGAGAATCCCATGATAAGGTAATTCAATGTATTCGTCAGCGCGTTTGATCATGATACGTGGATCATATTGGACCTTTTTTGTCAATTCAAATCCATCATATAGATATGCCTTCAGCTTTGATCACGTTTTTTATGTTTCTTTTCTCTTCTGGGGCTTTTGATGATTAATCTCTATATGGCTGGTTAGTCTATACTTATTTTTCCAGAGAATAAATTAGTGTTTCTAATGTGAGAGTTGCGTGCGTTTTACTTTCTAAATATTTGCCTTTCGAGATGGTTTGGGCTCCGTGGACTTTTGAAACTGGGCCGGAAGACCGGTTTGAACCCGGAAACAAGTAGTTTGCTCAAGCTTGAAAATCAAATCGGTCTGAGCATAGGCTAGGTCTTTGAGCTAGCATCTCTCTTTTTTCTACCTGATGCAGAACCATATTTACACGAAGATTCCTTTCAATTCAATTTTCTTGCCTTTTATATTTATTAAATCTAAGTACAGATGATGATGTTTACTTCTTCTTTTTTTTGTATGCCTATCCGGTTAAGAAATTCAGTACCAATTATTATAAATATCAGTGTTAATTTGGTTAATTTTTTTTTTTTTATGATGAACTGACATCGAGATTATTAAGTTGTTGCCCAGAGTCGGGTCGCCCTGCCCTTTCCTCTAACTCTCCTTTCTAGCAATCTTATTTTTCTATCATTTCAATAATTCCGAACTGTCATTTTTTAGGCGCTTTCATTCTACATCACATCATTACCCCTACTTAAAAGAAAAGTGAACTAGCAATCAATTCAATCAACCACTAGGACGATAGAACGGCTTTATATGGTAAATGTATTCTCTTTGCTGGTTCATAATCGGGGTGATGAACTGGCACGAGGGTTTTCGACGGGGGCGGATTGACATTAGATTCATAGGAATGAAGTGTCCTAGCACCAGCACCATTCAATGATTATGGCCATTGATAGAATGCCACCCAACCGATCACGTCTGGCTTCAATCTTTGGTCCCTTCACATCTCATCCCATAATCTGCACAAAAGATAACACATTTTCTATATTACCACTTGACATCATCCTATTTTTTGTTAGAATTATCTACATTATCATAAGTGGATTATATATAAATATATATTTGTTCATTAATTCTTAAAAAATAAATCAGAGAGGAACAAGAAAAGTTATCTGACAATTGCGCATGCGAGTGTCGAGCGTGTGCACGCTTATGGGGGATGGGGGAAGACTGAAAAGCTTAAAGTGAAAGAATAAAGTTCTCCACGAGAAATTGATAAAAGGTAAAAAGAATTAAAGTGAGATAAATCGTGTGAGAAAAAAAAATTCATTTTCCTATAATTTTTGCAAAAAAAAAGACTCAAATAGTCCATGAACTTTATTCCATTGTGCAATGTTATTCTTTAACTTTTAACTTGTTCAATGCGATTCGTGAATTTTAACATATTTTGCCATGTCACTCCCAATCTTTTAATTTAGTTAATATGATTTTTAAATTTTTGATATATTTTCAATTGAGTCCATAAACTATATGAAAGTATTTAGTATTGTTCATGAATTTGACTTAATTGAACAATAACGTTTGATATTTTCATATAGTTCGGATAATAAATTGAGTATTTATCAAAATTTTATGAGTTACATTAAATAAATTAAAAGTTAAAAGATCATATTACATATTGAACCAAGTTCATGAATTATTTTTTTTATTATCCTAAAAACATACGAAAGTGTCGGAATGAAGAAATACAAATTTGAATTGCAGGAATTCAACTTTAGAATCATGGAATGGAATCACCAAATTCTATCTATATTTTTTAGTAAAATTGAGAGGTCCAACGCATCCCGCAGTAGCTTGCGTCCAATGCATATGAACTGTCAGCGACATTGTACGAGCACAGCACGACCACGAAGGGAGAGAAGGAGTACTTTACACGACAGCCTCGGACGGCATCGACGCGATATGATTAACTAACCGTTGTCCGCTCAGATGCCATAAATTTCATTTGATTTGGCGTCTTGGACTTACGTATATCGCTTCTTATTGACCGGTCGCATCGCGTGTTTCTATCGTGACGTATTCGTCATATGGGGTACGATGGATGACAAATTCAGACTCACCCGTCTAGACATGGAAAGAACATTTATGAGGGGACAAAGGAGAAGGTAGAAAATTACAAAGAAGAAGAAAAAGAAAATTGCTGATTTGAGAAGATGTATAGTCCAAATTACTATTGAAGGACTCCTTCAATCCCTCCACCATTGTTAATAAGGAATCGCTTTGTAAAGATCGATATTTTTGTTCACAAGTCGACGTGCGATTGTAATTTGATTTTTTCATAATATAAAGGAAATTGCTATGCCAAATCTCGATTGCCCTTGTCTAATTACAAGCTTAACTTTTTGGCATGGAATTCAATATGTATGCCAAGACCCTTTACATGGATAGATGAGCTGTACTTGCTACTTGAGCTTCTTATATAATCCAATCAATAATTGTCACTTTGCTACAAACATTCTTCTAATTTGTCCAGCTCTAGTTTCTTGATTCTGATCATTATTGGGACTACATTATTCAAATTCCCCAATTATTATCGAGATTCGACTCTCCTTCATCAATGATGTTTAGCTCTCCAATTCAGCCAAAAGCATCAAATGACAACTTCAAGTGACATAGAAATCAAACAAGGAACTACATAAATTTGGATCACAACATCAAACCTCAAGCCTGTTGAATTTCATTTTGTGGTGTTTTAACTTTAATCTAATGTTCAATCAAGTCTTCCTTTGGTGATTAAGATTAGAAATTCCGATCGAATTGATGATTGCATTTATGTATACTCTTTTCTTTTTATGAAAGTGACATGTCATCTTACAAAGGCAAAGGCAAAGGAAAGTATTGATGAGATATATGGCATATTCAACTCAAATGAAAAAAGTTACATAACCTTTTGATTTTGACAGAGTAAGCAAGTTGATAAAAAGCAAGGAACAACTGGTCCTAATCAGTCTGATCGAGATTTTTGCTATTCGGTAATCAAAGGGCTACATTAATCAATAGACTAAAATTCAAGAGTGATTGACTCCCACCCGTGAGTCCAATACCAAACTCGACCCAACCCAATCAACCGGTCTAGTCTAATTTCAAGGTTGGTCTCAAAAAGTAATGATTTTTTCTTCTTTCTTCTTCTTTTTGGGATTTATATATTCCTTATAAGTGAGAGATTCTTTCTTCGGTTCGATTCTTTACGTGAAATCAGGAATTGGATTAATTAGTCCCTATTCCAAATTTTTGGAATCGGAACCGAATCATTTCCTCCAAAATTCATCCATAACCAGCCAATTTGGTTTAGTCCAGTTTGGTTCCCTAGTTGAAAAGGGATCGATACACACCCTAACTAAATCGACAAGATTCGATTGCACAAATCAAGAGTTACGGGACTTGAAAATACCCGACCCACGCAGCTATAAAATCAAAATAATGAAACCATCCCAAGAACCGGTTATGCAGCGTGATTAACATTTTGTCCCTTTCTAAGTTGGCTTCGAATACGAATTTCAAAAAAAGAAACCGAAAAATGAATCATGAAGCGGAGGGAAAATGAAGGAGGGGGAGAGGGGGAGGAGCACGTGGAGGGGAATCCGGAGCGGAGCATGTGCCGCCAATCGAGGGGCCACTGCCACCACCACCACCACCAGTCTGTCAAAACCAAACTCAACAGAAAAAACCAAAACCAAAAAACCCAAAAATTACTTAAATAATAATCCTCCAACAATAGAATAACAATCACAGCCGTCATCCTTCCTCGAAATCCATTTCAAAACCCACATGCAATTCAAAACGGACGGTCCATCACCACCTCAAAAAAAAAAAAAAATTTGACGTAAGATTTAACCTTAAGTAACATGTTTTAGGCCCACTCGAAACATCGACATGGCCGGCCGTGCAACATGTGCTCGTCGGAAGGAAGAACGGAAGGGGCACGGGACCAGAATTCACGACACTGATTTCGAATATTGCGGTCCAAAAGAGGGTTTTTTTTTCTTTTTTGGTCGAAATGTCCAAAAAAGATTTGAAAATATTATTTTTTATTTTTTTATTTTTGGTGGAATTGAATCAATCGGTCCTGTGGATGCTGAATTGCTGTGCAACAAGTGCAGATGCAGACGACTGGAGATCACATGGGGGGGTTGGGGGGACTCCTGTGCTTGGGCCCCACCATTTCTGGCCAACACCTCGGACGATTGACCGGCTCCACCGGTTTCCTCTCCTTCCCTCGAATCCCTCCTCTATTTTCCTGGCCAATTATTCCTCCCCACCAACACATCTTTCCAGAAAATAACGTTAATAATAGTAAGGATGATTTAGGAAAAAAAAAATTGCACTTTTTGAAGTATTGGACACTAAATAATGTTTAGTGATGTATTTTTATGACGCTCGTCAAGCAACTAAATGAGATTTGCAACCGGTAATGGAATCATTGATTTAACCTTTTCACGGCACTCTTGAAAAATGGCGTAATGACTTCTATGAAATGTTTAATTGATATCGAATGCAAGAATATGATCACATTAGCTTACTTCATTGTGCTTTTGAGAATGCCGTAGTCTTAAAGCATGTATGCATGAGCAACAATAATGCCACAATTACATCCAACAACTTATGCTTAACATGTATCCAACATTCTCTATTATTAGACAAAAAAGAAAAAAAGGATACGTGTACCGACGATGCTCGATTGATGCAACATTATTGTTAACAAGGGCCTTTTTAGAAAAATGCTTTCGAAGCATTGTTAAGCATATTTAATTAAGAAGATAATAATTTTCAAAACACTAATCACATACGCCCAAAAAAAAAAAAGCAATGCACCCATAAATTAGTATATTCATAATAAATTTATTCCCCATTAATTTTTGTTAAATTTGTGAATTTGATGATACATAGCATTCAACGGGTGTAATCAAATTAAAGAAAATTTAATTGAGGATAAATTTATCATAAATATACAAAAATATGAGTTTTTTTTATAGACTAAAGTTTAGAAATTTTTGTGGTATTAACTTTTTTTTTTTTATATAGTCTGTTGACAAATGTCTCCGAGGTACTCCAAAGGAAATTTTCAATAATAAATCAGAGGAAAAAAGAAGGAGGCGAAACACGACCCATGTCCATGTGTGCGTTTGGTATCGCATTGTAACGTGATGCTCCTATAAATCTTCAAGCGACCCCCCAAAATCTCCACCAATTCTCGTCCCTTCCTCTCTCTCTCTCTTCGTCCCTTTCGACCTCTCTCTTTCTCTCGCATTACAGCAAGAATCCTCGCCGAAATCTTTCCCTTTCCCTTTCCTTTCCCTTTCCTTTCCTTCGCTTCTCTCTCTGCGGCCGCTCTCGCGAGGGGGGCTGCCTGGTACTGCGAGAGGCGTCGCAGAGAGAGACCCGGCCGAGATCCCCCTTCTCTCGCCCCGGCCGTTTTTTGCGGTTCTTTGCGTTTTTGTTTTTCTCGTGTTTGACGATTCCCATCTGGGTTGGTAGCGGGCTCGACCGAGATCGGACGAAGAGGAAAATGGAGGTCTACAGGTTCTCGCACGGTGTGTTGGCCGCCATTGCGGCCCTCGTCATCGCCATTGCGTTGCCCACCGCCCAGGCCCAGTCCCGCGCCCCGGCACCCGCGCCTGCCAGCGACGGTGAGCCCTCTCTCTCTCTCTCTGTCCGGGTGTCTCTTGCATTTGGTGAGATTGAGATCTGAAGTTGAGATGTGCGGCATTGTTTATTCTTTTTCTTTCGTGCTGTGGTTTTTTGAGATGAATGGATCGTGTTTAGTTTCTCTGGCAAGATGGGCATTCTCTGATGGAGGAATCTGGAGGATGTTTCCCAATTCCTCCCTGCATCTCAAAGTTATCCTAGATTTTTATTGTAAATGACTTCTTCCTTTCCAAAATCCAATTTTGAGAAAATGGTTTTATTCTAAATTAAATCATTTTTCAGCTTAGTAATATGACCTGAAACAATACTTTGATTGATTCTTGCGCTATAACATGATGAAGAGAAGATCTCAACACGTTCCGGTGCCATTCTTGATTTTTAAGTTTTGAAACATGAATTTTTTAAAATGGTGCGGATCAAAGAAGATTTTTGAATTCAAATTTACATTTACTCAATTTAAATGTCATAATCAATACAGAAATAAATCAATCCTAATTTCCTTGCCCATTTTCCAAATCTAGTTCCGAAAGTGAAGCTGGCAGGCTGTCCCCTTCAATTATCGACAGCTTTTCAGGGTAACCAGTTCAATTATTAAGAAATTCCTTGATGCTGATGGACCGGTCCCTCCTTGATGGGTACCTGCCTGTCATGTGCCGAGTAATGAAGCATTCTATTTCTGGCCAAATCATGGCTACCCATCTTGACTTTTTACAAAAAAATTTTGGAATTGTCAAGCGATTCATGTTTCAAACATTGGCATATTGCAACGCTAAAGCTGCTTGATCCGTCGTCAGATAGATGAGCTTTAGCAAAATTCCTCTATAATGTAGCAAGTTCTGCAATTGAAATGGACTTCCTGGTTTCTAATGAGCAAAGAGCAAATCAGCTGCGTGCAACATAACTCGGGTCAAAAACCGGTTCATTTTTTGCCTTCTTCTGATGTTGGCATCATCCTTCCCTTGAGATCATTGCATGGAAAGATTTGATTGATTGTAAAAGGGTTGTTGCTAATAGTTGCGATTTGTGCGATCTCAGGAACATCGATCGACCAGGGAGTAGCATATGTGCTCATGTTGGTGGCCCTGGTGCTCACTTACCTCATTCACAATGCAGACATCTCGTCCACCTTCTAAGCCTATGGATTGGTGTACCGGCGTTGGGTCATTTGGGTTTTAGTCAGGGTATGCTTAAAGTAGATCATTGGTTTGGAAAATTTTCTTCTCCTTAAAATCTTTTGTCATGGATTCTTGTGTATGAAAGTGGTGTTCTAACTTGACAATTCTTCTGTTGGACCGTGGAAGTGCTTGTCAATTTTCTCCGAGTTTAGCTAATGCGATGTATGATGCTTCTCTAGCATTTTCATTTCCCAACAAAGAACTCAATAGCCACCATATAAGCAAAAAGAACTACAGAGCTATGTCATCATTGAGCCAGACTTCTCTTATTGGCCTTTTGGCTCTTTCACAATGAGAAGACTCCTCTTCTTAACACATTGACGTCGGTGTGCTATTACTGTAATTAGAGCATAAAGAGAGAATAAGATAAGCAGAATTGCATCAGATGATACAACAATCGGAACTGAGCCGTCAGTGTACAATTCAACTCCTTGGCGAGATCTGTAACAAGGAATAACATTCAATGGACCATGTTTTCCCAAATGTTCCACAAAGTCAGTTGATGCTGATCATCACGGTTGTTTTTCCTCTAGCAAAAACATTGGAAAGCATGCCCTTGAGGTGGCCACCTCCCGGGAAAAAATCGTCAAGCTCTCTTTTTACTAGCGCCCGAATCTTGTGGCTCTTCGGCCAGCGAGAACTTCTTCACTTTCTGTCAAAAGAGGGAAAATGATCAGGACAGAATAAAGATACGGAACAGCTCAATTTCTTACAAGGACAGAGGTAAAGGAAAAGACTCTCTTGCTTTTTCTCCAACCTTTACGATAAACTGGGACACCTCATATCATTCTCTAAATCTAAGAGAAGCATCCACTTTATGTTAACAAAAACTGTGTAAGACCTAAACTCTATCCCTGAGAATTGATAGGCCAAATTGTCAAAAAAAAAAAAAAAACACCTGAACTTTTGTCTTGTAGGACAAACACACACGACCCAAAGTGCCCCACGAAGGACAAAAGTACTCACCCTTAAATTTTCTATCCATGAAAACTGAAGCGGCACATGATGACATGGTTAACAGTGACATAGCAAATATACAGACTACCATAGTAAAGAGCTGATCACCTAAAATGTCCGTGAATCAGTTTTGTCCCAATTAAGAGGAACCGGAAACAAAACAGAGTTGTGTAACTATTGCTGATGTGTCCGTGGAGTCTTTTGGCTTTAGCGGATGTATCTTTCTACACACATCAGCACTATTAGCCACGTCATCATGTGCCACATCAGCTTCTATGGACAGAAGACTTAACTATGGGTATTTTTGTCCCTCGGGTAAAAGTTTGTGAGCTTTTTCAGGTCATTTGAAACGTCAGGGTGTTTTAGTCATCTGGATGAAAATCCATGGGTTTTCTGGGATTGGCTGGAATTGATACTAATATTAGACTTGTCACGTTAATGTCTCATCTAAATTAGCTGAAACTGAATATTGTTGACAACAAGATCATGATGGGAGCATGAGACCATAAACACTTGAGATGGCACATTTACCAGAAGGAATCCAAGAACAACATAGGAGTTCAGTATACAGGATAATAAGAAGGAACCGGGAGACATCCAATAAACAGTTAGCATTCAAGTAGAAAAGGCAAAAAATGTAAGCTTATTGATAAGCAGTCATGACTCATGAATACAATGAGACTCAACCGCGATAGGTTCTTCTCTCACCCTTCCAATAAAAACCAAACAAGAAATTCAGACTATGTAATTCTTCTGAGGACATACTCAGATGGCTATATTTCCTTTTGTCCCAATGATATGACCAAATAGATTGGCAAGTGCATGACAAATAGAAACAATCATAGATATAAGCTAATGGGTTTTTCCCCGTTAGAAATCAATGAGCATCAACATGGATAACATCCTGTACTAAAGAGCTTTAGACCACTAGAATGAGAGCTAAACATGAGTAGTGAAAGCTGCAATCTCTTGAAAAAGCACTTGACCAAGAACAATGTCAATCCATTTGGTTAAAAAAATGTAATTTTATAAGTTACTCCAGCCTCACTTCAATTTAAATGTGAAGGCAGTAACTTGTAATTCATTAAAGGTATCACAACTAAACAGCTGCCTAACTTTCAAAAATCTTGATCAGCAGAGACCTGTTGCCAACAGCAGATGAAGAAACCTCAAATGCTGAGCGGCTGGCATAAGGGTTGCCGACTTCTACTAACTAAATGTGGGTTTATGAATAAACTTGATACAAAAAAAATGATATTTCCAATTAAATTGTCCCAAAACATAAACGAAAGTGCAGACTGCTGCTTGTGAAGCTATCAGATTAGAAAATGTTCTTGTCATTCAATGTTCAACTAAAGCCAAAAGATAATGGGTGAGAAACCAAGCAAGGGTTTCTGCAGCCAGAAACTAGTGATTGCCTAAACTGATAACCTAACGTCTGGCTTTGGATGTGTAAACTTAGTACTCAGCTCATTGTTCCACTCTTCCTCCGATTGTAACTCTCTTGGTCTCATATTGCAATCTGCAACACTAAGAACTCGATACGCATAGCCAACAGATACCATTCAAAATTCAATTTTTCTGTATTAGACATACGCAAGCACTGCATTTGATGATCATCATCCAACATTTCCAGGCTCGTTCTCAATTGAGCAGATACAAAGACATCCCTCAACAGAAAACTAATTCAGAAGCTCGGAAAGGAGACCCAAGTCACTTCCTCACTTTTTTTATCACTCCTCATCACAAATTATGCAGTGCAGTGACAGTTCCCGACTTCAAGATAATCGAACCAGCAGGAACTCCAGAGACAACACCCCCCCACGCCCCCAATCCCATCCAATAGGAAAAAAAAAAATCTAATCTTTGATCTAAGAAACGCATAATCACACCTTCCACTAAAAGGGTGAGCTCATTTTCTGGATTCAGTCACATCTTCAGCTTTTGACAGCTGAAGCACCCAACTCAAACGCGCGTGCATTCAAACAAACATGTCCCGGTCACGATTACGAAACAAATGAACCGGAAAAAAGGAATAAAAGACAAAAAGAGGAAAATCCCATCTAAACCCACAGCCAAATTTAGAGCGAAACACGCGCGAGATCGAAGAAAACGCAATGCGAACACGTAGATGACCCACGAATCCGGCGAAGGTAATTTACCTTATTGAGGACGCACTCCCGGAGGGAGTTCAAGAGACGCACGCACTTGTCGTGGTCGTAAGGGGTCTGGGCGACGCAATTGAGCAGGTCGAGCGCTTCTTGCGCGCACACCGGCTGACCTCCAGCTCCAGCTCCGCCTCCGGCACCGGCTCCGGCTCCGCTCATTGTTTCTCTCGTTCGCGGCTGATTTTGCGCCTTAGAGGGTGTTAAGAACGAACAAGAGTCGCTCCTCCTTCGTACTGTTCGGTTAAAATACGGGAGAGGGGGAAGAGAGAAAGAGAGAGATTGCGAATGATGCTGTCGGGCGTCAAACCGCGGCTGCGAGTCCTAGAAATTGCGCCAACAGATCGTTCGTGAAGAAAAGGTCCTCCTCAACTACGAGGAAACGGTTTTTTATTTTTATTTTTTTATATATAATTCATGTCAGAGATGGAACCGGATTTCTGAGCCGTTTGAAATTAAGAAAGGCCGGTTGACCGGTCGATCGAGTCTATATTGCAAATTGCGGAAAGAGACCTCCAGGAATTAATTTTGAAAATCGAGAGGTTAAGTTATTAACTAAATGAACATTTTTCAATTTCCATGGTAAGCTCAAAATCTTCTACTGCTACCGCTACTAATACTTATCGACATTAGATAATTATGTGTTCGAAAAACTCAATCATGCATTTGGTAACAAATATGTTATTTCAAGTGATAATTTACTTGGTGGGGTGTTGGTATTTCTTCACGTTTTTCATTGCGCAGGGATGATCAATGATTTATCGCGTAAACTAATAGTTAATTTCCGACAAAAAAAAAAAAAAAAACGTTAAGTGATTACGTACTTAACATAGTGAGCAATGGGCCAGCCCAAGGCCTTCTCTTGTCGGGCCAGAAAATGGGCTCCACTCAGGCCCATTTAGTCATTTGCTGATCCTTTTCTAATGCCCTTTCTAGGCCTGGAACGGACGGGGCACCTCAGGCCTGTGTGATTTTCTATTGATTCTTTTGCTGTCCACATCATTCGTTTGGGCTAACGGTTGGCCGAGACTGATTCGGTGGGCTCCGGGATATTTTGAGCCACGATATTTCCTAAACCTCCTCCAATCATCCTTCTAATTTGTGGGTTACAGTTTGCCGGCATCGCTCCCATATTGAATTAACTTAAAATTATAATGAGTGACGTCAATGGTCGTAACCCACCTATCGGAATGCCAATTGGACAGAGCTTCCTCAACCTCGATCGGGAGAAAAACATGATGTGATACCATTAGCCTACATCAGCATAAACTTTTCAATTGGGATCAAGAACAAGATGTGCCATATCGATCCAGACCATGTGATGGACGGATCTTAATCGCATCACATGACAATTGACTCGGGATCGAAAATCGCGGGTCCTCGCGACACCTCGATCACAAGAAATGCGCCGGGGGCGTGATGACCCGGCGGGAGAGACCCTTCATTTTCATTTAATATCCCGCACCACAAAATTCATGAGATGTCTCCATCTCTATCAACTTTCAACTTTACCTAAAAAGAATAAAATAAAATAAAATAAACGAGAAAAGGACATAATATCTCGCATCTAATTAAATTCTCTCGCCATTCTCCTGTCGGGGCTGACGTGGGCGATGACACGAGGATGGGCCTCCCCTGCCCCCCCTGCGGGGCCCACCACCTACCTAAATCTCTCCATCCACCCCAACACGCATTTACACGGCGAGGGCCGCGCCACGTGGTCGCCCGACGCGTGACGCGCCCCGTCCCGCTGCCCGCCACGTCACCCGGCGGAACGACGAAGCAGGCCTGCGTATACGCCAAATGTTTTTCCGTGCCGAGTATCTCACAAACTTCATCGTATATTCGCGTGACCCTCCTGTATTTTTTCCATCAATTCGCATCTCTAATTTTCATATTGTTATTAATTTATTCCCTCCCTCGACATCTAAAAGTTAGAACGCTCAAATTTTTTAAACAATTGACGATAATCTCGCAAAAATTTTCTTGACATTAAAGCACGAGGCTTCTTAAGCCTCATTTGCCTTTGCCCCCTCTAATATAAATTTCTGCTATGGATCTCGAGTCAAAATCAAGCCTACGCATGATAAAGAACATTGGAATATTCAAATGTCGAAACACGTATTCACTCCACGTACTAAATTCTTTAGACCGACGGTCGGTATTTGATCCCACCGACTTTTACACAGCAGACCCTGACAAATGGGCACATGTGCAATCCTTCAAACCATCATAAACTGAATTTTAAGAAAATTAAGGCCATGAAAGGACTGACGGTTTGCATCAATCGGGGGTCACGTCCGGAGGATCCCCACCAAGACGTTATTGGATGTCCATGGCCACAAAAAAATCTTTCGAGGGTCGCTTTTTCTTTTTATGAATATTTAATGCTATAATTTTGTCCATATTATCCCCCCTGCAAGTGGATTGGGAAAAGAAAAAAAAAAAAAAAAAAAAAAGGAGGAAATTCCTTTTTTTGGCTCTTCTTATCCACGACACCAGCATCTTTGACTTAGTTGGAGCGTCGACATCGCTCGGGTATTTCTCTCCATCCTTTCCCTATCAATTTCCCGATCGAAACTACGGGGTGGGAGGAGCCATCCGATGCACCTGCGGGAAAACCGTCGAAAAATAATGACTCTGGTTTTGTTCTTTTCTTGGGGAAGGAAGGAAGGAAGGAAGGAAGGAAGAGATGAGCTGGAGGGACGGGGGAGGGCGAGGAACAAAGGGACCACGAGAAGTCACGGCTTATCACCTGGAAGATTATGAAATTAGGGGATTATTTCGAAGATTTTGAAATTGTGAAATCGCTGTCAAATGCCCAAAATAAATGAAAGCAAGGCGTGGTTCGGTATTTGTATTTTTCGACGCAGGTCCCTCGTCGAATGTGGTTTGGGGTTTTAGAGTAGGAGACTCGAAAGCGAGTCGAGAGTTGACCGTCGTGGTGCTTCTTGACCGGCAGCATCGTGTCGTTGTCCATCCAACTTCATCGATACATGGAGAGTGTCGCTATTTGTTAATTCATTTTCTTCTAAAACAATCAAGGTTCTTGAGACGCACCGATTGATATATTGTTCCGTATTGCTAGACAACGAGTTTATAAGCTCTTTATAAACATATAATCTCACTCTATCTAATAGTCCAAGATTTTTAACGTTATATTAGAGCAAGCCTCGTCCCGATCCCGATCCTATTCCGATGACGCTCACCTCTTTTTCTAACACTGCACGAAAGTAATGCCGTGGGGATCGTATGGCCATAATCTTTGGTGAGAGCGACGCGTCGGTCGTACCTGTGGATACCGTTGCGGCGATCTTTGTTTGCTTGTTTCTGCACAGGTGGGGGGTCCAATTTACTAATTACCATGCACGTTACCCGGGCAAAAAGAGCAAAAAAAAGAAGTTACTAGCGCTGGAAAGTGAAAGGACGTGTGGACCATTAAGAGCAAGTCTAGCAACACAAGTTTTGGTGGGGGCGTTTTATGACCTCCCGTCCCTTTTCTCTTCCACATTTACGGCGGCCCCTGTTGACGATTCAGATTTGACCCGTCATGAATTGATCTCAAGCTCGATTAAATCGGCACGGTGTACCAAACTCTATGACGTACCTGAAATTGGCCGAAGTTTATTTCCATCGGTGATTCGATTAGGAGTGGTGTTTTGAACTAAGAGACCGAGTTCCTAATACAGTCAAAGAAAGTCATCCGAGTCGAGACTAGGATTTTTGTTTAAGGGTAACTTCTTTCTAAGCCCTAGTCAATAATTACATGACTGGAAATTGAGACTAAGATTTTTCATACATTAGTCGATATTTTACCACCCGAAGTAACTTTCTCTTTGAACTCAATCGTTTTCCCGAAACAAAACTCTACTAAGCATTAAGTAATACAGGCATGCACCGGTCCAATCTAAATAATCTAATGAGAAAGCCACACAATACCTAGTCCATTCAAGATCGGCAACTCTACAAATGAGTAATAAGTGCGGTTCGATCTGACATGCCGTCAAAGTGTGGTTCGATTGAGATTGACAATATGGCGCACATTTACTTGACTGCCGATATTGAATTAGTCCAAATTCAGCGGATCAAACATTTGCTTAGGGGAAAGTTCCTTTTCTCGCTCGCCGGGCATCACTACCCACATGTCCATCCTCGATCCGATTTGACTAAAGCTCTAGACGACAAAACGCACCCGCGAAGCGTGTCCACAAGGCCGCGAATTACTCTACTCGATGCTCTTTCAATACGACAGCGACATTACATCCGCACCGGGATTACGTATAGCACGAGCCACGTGAAAAACCGATCAACGCAAAATGCCAAAAAAACCGGACGCCGACACGCGCGGCGGCGCCTGGGGGAGGCTCTTTTCGGCCCGGGCCGGCGGGACACGTGGGGACCGACCTCGACGGGACGTGGTGAGCGATTGGAGCTTTTGATTCGATGGCCGATTTTGAATTTTTTCCTTCGTTAGGGTGGCCTGTGGAATGGTGCGGAGCAGCTGCGCGCAGCTGCTCTATCGACCAGAAAAGGAGGCGCAAGGGTGTACGGATTTCTGCCGCTGCCGCTCGGCCGGTCGGCTGTGCGGGGAGCATAATGAAGGGGGTTTGGTTGGGGAGTTGGGTACTGCTCTTCAGGTACTTCGCAGGGATTCCTACTCCAACGTCTAGCATATCACATGTTTTTAAGCATAAAATAGAAAATATATTTTACGTATAGAACATAATTTAATCAGATGTTAAAAAAATTCGAGCAAAAAACGAATAAAACGATGTATGTATATAATTAGAGTTCGGAGCAACTATTGTTCGGAGCAACTATTGTTGTATTCCATATAATTTTTGTTTTGATGTCGCGATGAACATTTTCTTAAATATAAAAGAAGTCAAGATTACGTAGGCGAAATAAGGAAAGAGAGGCGAGAGCAAAGGGTCAATAGAAAAGAGGTCATTTGGTGAGAGGAAAGACCCTTAAAGTTGCCATATACGGGAAATGGTAAAAGATTCGAAATCGAAATACTCCACTTTAATGCTATGCAGAATTTTGCAGGATTCCCCTAATTACATATTTCCGCACGATCGAACTCCACGCCATCTTCCAAATATTGCAAAACTTCGCTTCTCGCGATGCATACAAAACTTCCCATCCTTAGGGAATTCCCCAAATGCGATGCGGGTTTCCGTCCCGGGCCTATTCGAGTAGGTAGACTAATAGAGGCACACGCAAACTCAGTCCTCACTCATACAACACTAGAAAGAAGGAAAATAATTAAAGAGATACCAAACAGGTCTAAAAATCCCGTCACGTTTTGTTTCTTAAGATAGTAAAGAAAGGCGAGATGCGCACGCGATTGTACGAGGCTCGTACGTGGAAAAAAAAAATCATGGGGGCTTTTAAAGCGACAGGCTACAGCTAAAGGCGAAACGCTAATGATGCTGATGCTAATGCTAATGCTAATGTTCTATACAACGCCTACACGGAAGAAGATGGCCCCACCCTGGGCCCCACGCCCCTACGACCGGCTACCGGCGGCTGGCAGCAATTTGACGATTCGGGCAGGGACGGGATGATGGTCTCTCGGATCTTTTGTTCGTTCTCCTTTTTCACCGACGGACACGACCGCACCACGCATCATGGGAACGGTCCCTTCGATGTCCCTCCAATCCCACCATAATACGAGACGATCTGACGTAGCCCACACGAAATAATTTGGCCAATCTCTCTCTCTTCTCTTTTGTTTTTGGTAATTTGGCCAAATCTCTTTTCTAGGAAAAAAAAAAAGCCATTCCCCTCTATTTAACATCCATGTCTCCCCCCACTTTTAATTGTCACCCATCCCTCTTTCTACCCCCTTAATTTTGTTTTTTTTTTTCCCTCCTTTCAATCGTGTAAAGACATGACGTGGATTGATTGGCATCGGGCTTGAATTGACCCGCCATCGAAAGGCGCTGCCCATTCACATGCTTTAGGATGCTCGCCCGACTTTCAAGCCGCCTTTTTACCCGATTCACCGTATTAATTACATGATTGGTCTCGAGATTTACCGACCCGATACGCCCTGTCACGCAAATATAAGAGGGAAAGATGTGCCGAATTCTCCATGACAACTCTATAATAGATGGCAACAAATCAATTAAGATCGGTTGAATTAACCTATAATCGAAGGCGTAAACAACTGTATGTTCGGACCGCACGTTCATATTTTAACATGTGTTCTACCTAATTGATCGTACTAAATGCATGCCTAATCTCAAATTTTACTTACCTAGCATGGCAATTGCGTGCATATAGAATAGGTGAGAGATGTCAAATTCACCATAAGCGAGACAACTCTCCAATAGGCACTAGTCATGGGTGTAAAAAATTACGTGTTAAGGTCTCGCGCTCAAATTTCAATCCACAATTTACTTTAGCTACATGCTTAATCTTGAAATTTACTTGTCCAAATTCATTATAAGTAAGTCGATTCTCGAAGTGAATCGTACGCGACACATGAAAAATATGCGCGAGGCGCCTGACGCACAAAAGAACAAAAAAAAGGTCTCGATCTTATCCATTACCTCACAAACATATCTCCACAACTTTGCTCCTTTTCATCTTCGCAATTATTCTTGCATATGGTGGTGGTAATAGTAGTAGGTTTCGGGCCTCCGAATTTCGCATCGTGTGCAGGTACCGGCTACCCGAAGCTCCGGTCCCGACCACATATTCGGTGGCTTCCACCTTGACCGCACCACGCATCGCGCCACGCGGCGCTCGTCAAGATTCTTCTCCACCAAGAACCTTTCGCATCTTCTTCAATCCCCAGGACCCAATTAAAAAAAAATCAAAAAAAAAAAAGAAGAAGAAAAAGAAAGGGGCTAAATATCTCCTGATGATTTCTTTAAAAAATTTTATATACATTCGAAATTAAGGACGGAATAATTCAGACATATTCCAGAGTTGGGCATTACCCGATTTTAGACTTTTCCCATTTCTAATCCGCATCGAAACCAAGCATAGTTCAGTACTTTTTTTTTTTTTTGGGTCATAAGCATAGTTCAGTACTTATGGTGCGTGATATACTCGACCCGCCATGCTGAGATGATTTTGTACTTGCGCTACTAATTTATCGAATCAAAAGAAAGCAATTGAATAAAAGAACAGGCCGACCAAACACAGTCGACAATATATATATTTCTTTTCCCGAGATACAAAATCTTGCCACAAAACAAGTATTCACATAAGAGGAACCTCCAAAACTCATGTATTCCTATTTTTGCGATTCCCCCTTTTTTTTTTTAATTTAAAAAAAAAAAGCTCTCCTCACTTTACATGGGGGTCCAACCTGAGTATTTCCCCGACGTCGCGGACGTGATCGTAGAAGGTCCAGTCCGGTGACCCGAACCCGGCCCCCAGATCGTCGCCGAGATTAGCGAGCAAGTCGTCGCCGGTGTAGAGGCAGGAGAAGGAGCCGGAGAAGTCCGACCTGGAGCTCTGGAAACCGAAGGTTTCGGCCGGCAAGTACAAGTCCAACGCCGACCGGGCGGAGGGCTGCGAGAAGTTCTCGGACACGCACGACTCCTTCGCCGCTTCGCCCATCGGCGAGTCGGCTTCCTCGCCGGAGACGCCCCGGAGAACAGAGGTCGGAGAAGAGGCGCGGCGGGACGAGCCCTCGCCGGACACCGAGCTCGAGCTGCTCGCCGTCGCGGCGGCTCCGTTCGGCGGCAGAGGAGGGACGACACCGTTCTTCCGCCGCGGCGGCGGCATAGATTCTGCAGGCTGCGGCGGCGGCGGCGGCGTCAAGAAGTTGGTGAGCGCGCCGGGTCCGCGCATCTGTATCGCCGCGTTGTCGTAAACCAAGGCGGCCTCTTCGGCGGTCCCGAATGTTCCCAGCCACACCCGCGTCCCTTTGGGGTCTCGAATCTCCGCCGCCCACTTTCCCCATGGCCTCTGCCTCACGCCCCGGAACTTCTTCCCGCCGCCGCAGCCGGCGGCGGACGCCTTCAAGTCCCCGCCGCTGACCGGAGTCCCGGGATTCCCGGAGGGCTTCCGGCGCTTCGCCTTTGCCCTCCCGGAGCCGGCGTCCCCGTCTCCGCCGTCGGACTGCAGAGCAATCTCGTGAACGAACTTCTTGACTCGCCGGCGAGGGAGCGGCTCGGCCTCTTCGTCGTCGCTGGAGGAGTCCGTGGCGTCGCCGTCCGTGTAGGATATTCTGAGGACTTTCGGGTTCATCTCGGGTCGGGTCTTCGGGCCGTTGAGATGGTGGTCCGGTCTCACGAGCGTGGTGTGAGTGCAGTGTTCAGTGAACTTGACCGGAGGCATCATTTCGCAGAAGGGTTGCATCAGATTTTGGCTTTCGCCACGGATGACATCCAAAAGCGAAGAGAGAGAGAGGGGAAGATTGGGGAGATATTCTTCGGAGATATAAAGATAGCAGAAAAGAGGGAGACAGAGAGGAGGAAGAGGACGAGGAGTTCAAGTGGAAGGTCGAAACGCAAAGAGGAAATGGGCTTAAAAAAAGGGGGAAGCGAGGCGAGCCCTCCAAGAATAAAGCACAAAAAATAAAAAATAAAGAGAAGGCAATTTCAAGGAAAGCAGACCCAGACCCACGAAAAGCAAGCTAAGGCAGTGGGGAGAGAGCTCCCAGAAAAGAACAAAAAAGAAAGGCGAAAGATAGGAGGGAGAGAGGTGCGTGCGGTAGATAAGGCAGGGAGACGAAGACCGAGACGGGAGCAAGGAAAGGCGAGAAAGCGGTGGCGGACGGTGTGTGAATCGGAGGAGGAAAAAGAAAAAAATCGGTGCGTGCTCTCGAAAAGATTAGGGGGGGGGAGGAAAAAGAGGCAGCGGGTGGGAAGATTTTCCGGGAAAGATATGGCGAGGACGGAAAAATAAATAAGGAAAAAGGGAAATGGCAGAGGACTGACCGAGACCCACCACGCCTCTCGATCGCAGGGAAGCTCGATTTTTGCCACTTATGGCGAGACCCCTGCACGGCGAGAAAACAGAGCAGAAACCGAAGAGAAAGGCGACTCCTTTCGCAGCGACAGAGAGAGAGAGAGAGAGAGAGAGAGCTGAGCGGAGTCGAGCTTAGTCGGACCGGAAATGAAGACCGAGTCCACGTTCCCGTTTTATAGGGAGGGACAAGAAAAAACGGCGTCGTCGTATGGGGTATGTCGCCAGCGACCGTAACTCATTCCATAACAATATTTATTAATCCGCATTCTAAATTTAATTCCATCTAGTGCGCAAGAAGAATCTCCCTCTCTCGTTCCCTCTCCTTTCTAATTCCCCCTCGCCGTAAAATAAAAGGTAAAAAAACGACGCCGTGGTGAATCCGGTGGGGTCTCCCCGCCCGTAAAGTATGAACGGAGGGAGATATTTCAGGAGTGGCGCCGCAAAACGCGGCGGCTACGATGCCGACACGTGTCGCGACGGGGGAATGGGGCCCGGTCCGAGGGCCCCGTGCTGACTCGGAATCGCGCCACCTCGGGTCTCGATATTCGTTCACGTGATTCGGAGCGCGACGCGCTGGGCGGGCCGGCCGGCCGGCCTCGGTCAAACGGTTTGACCGAGGGGGGGGGGCAGGAAAAAGCTGGGGGAGTTACTGAGGGCGCTCGTCCGAGGTGTTGAATGACCATTCAATGCCCCTCCCTAACGGTCGCGCCCGTCGTCCGTTAAAGGGCGGGGACTGGGATTTGGGGCGTTTTCGGTCAAATCGGGCTCCGTTAGAACTTTCTCTCCCTCTTTTTTTTTTTTTTTTTTTTGCCTTTTTATAGCTGGCGGAAAACATTTACCCGCAATTTGATTTGATTTTTTTTTTCTTTTAACCCGGGTTTTGAACCCTGTCGGGTTTTTACAGCTGCGGCGACAGGGTGGGGTGGCCAACGTGCGAGGGTGGGGCCCGCGATTTGGGTTAGGTGCCGATGCTCTCATGAGCGCGCTCCTGTTTCGACAGTACAGTACCATGCATCACTGTCCTCTCCTCTTTCGTTTTTTTTTTCTTTTTTTTTTTCCAGTGTTTAATTTAGACTTTGTTGACAAACGAGTCATTTCAAAAGCACTTTGCTAGATAATCAAAGAAGATATTTTTTATAAATTTCCAAAACATACGTGGGACACCATCGGTATATTGAAAGAATTTCAATCATCCTAAGCAAAAAATGCTAAATAATCAAGAGATAATTGTTAACGGAATGTTCGTACTTTTTCAGCAGATCAAACTTTTAACGTTTTATATAGTATTGCGTCAGTGATTTCAATTACCTCGCGAGGCCCGGCTGCATTTTGTAATCCGATGGTGACTACTGCATCATCCACCGGGGGCAGCAAGGGCGACCCCGTCCCCACCCACCTCACGAGCTTCGCTTAAAACTTGAAGCGTTGCAGTGGCTGAATTGACCACCGCGAAAGGAAAGAAAGGGTAAACGAAAAATTCATAAAAGAGGAAAAAAAAGAAGAACGTTGACGTTTAGGGGGGGGATCGGCGAAACTTCGCGACACTTTTCAGGGGAAAATGCGTGGCCAAACCGTACAGAAGATAAAAGAGTCGTGCGGGATTTTTAATCTGGTCTTTCGATATTGACCCCGAGAAAAATAAATAGAAAGAAAGAAAAACAAGGGTCCATCGAACGATCAGGTGGTCGACGCTATGCGAAGACTAGGTTAAGGAAAACTGAAGTTTATATGTGAACAAAACCAAAGTAAACAAAAAGCGACCGACCTCCACGTGGTATGTCCACTTAGGAATGTGCAGTGCCCAAACATTTGGGTCGCTCGTATTCAATGATCGCGTGACGCAATATTAAGGGTAAGAATCGATTGTCGAGAAATTAATGACGCGAACGTATTTTTGTATATTGTGTTTCTTTCCTTCCATGAGTGCAAAAAAGTCGCGTTAGTAAGGAACATAGAAACTTGTCCAATGCATTCTAGACTTATTATATGACAGTTGATTCGATTTTAAACTTTTTAGTTGTGCCAATTTAATTTAAAACCTTGTTATGATTGCGCTAATTTAGTCATAAAATTTTTGATAATTTGTTAATATAATTCTTTCCGACCAATTGTTTTAATAACAAGTTTAGGAAGAAATTAATACAATTGAAAATTTTGGAATTAAATTGACAGATTGTCAAAATATTTAAAATTAAAGTGGCGCAGTTGAAGAGTTCGAGACTAAATTGTCATGCCTTCAAAAGGTTTAAAACTTCTTGGATACTTATTTCACCACAAGATCTTTCATTTGATTTGAACAAAATGAATTTCGAGTTCTAACTCAGGAATTCGAATTTTTACCTTCGTTTTGGGCAACCCTTTATTTGAAAACCTGAACTTTTAATTATTCCGAAAAAAAAGGGGCTCTAATTGCAGCTTATTTGGTGCAATTTAATGTTTTCCACTCGGTTAGGATGCAAAATTCAAAAAAAAAAAAAAAGAGAAAAAGAGAGAGAGAGAGAGGTGATGAGCGGGACCTCCCTGGAATCATTAACGGCCAAAGCTAAGCTACAGAACTGATAGAACCGGGAGTACTATTGCACTGTACTAAGGTTTTAAATATCATCACGTGATGATCCCTTCGTCTTTCATGCACGGCGGGGGGGTGGAGCCGAGTTGAATAGTTATAGTCTGTCATGAATTACTCTTCATTTATGACCTAACTAACATTATAAGCTGGCCGTCCCCGCCTCCCTCCTTCCCCTATCTATCTCAGTACTTGCCGTTGTTTCATTTTCACCAGATGGGATAGCCCCCACCTTTACCAGACAGCGTACGGGCCGGCGTCGGTGCCCCGCCGGCGGCCAGTGGCGCCCCCCCCCCGGGTGTGTGATTCACGTGAGCTTCGATTTCCGAGCGCCCTATGCGATCCGAACGGGGTATTTGGGTCATTTCATCTGAGGTCGAGTGTGTATCTTGTACGGAGCGAAATGTTTAGTGATGCAATCTCCTTCGCCGAAATTCGGTGGTTTTATAGTTAGATCACATCGTTGAATTTCTTCATTTTACTTTTCTTGCTTTCAGCTCGAAATCACAATTAAAGATTGCTTCTGAAATGTCGTCGTCATTAGGTTACGCAATCAATGCGAAGCATAATATTCTTCAACTTGTTCCGTCTTAAGTGCATCGATGTGCTTTTCTTTATATCATATGATAAGATGCTGGCGTGTGCATTAAATAATAGGTTATTGACTGGAGTTCGATCATTGATACCGGCCCGTGCCATCATGAATTTTCAAATCAAAACTATTGATTTAGGAAAGTCTTCATTTGTTCCTAATCTCTTCGCATTTCTAGCCGTAGATGTCCTGGCGTGCATAAAAGAAAGACTTATGCCGGGTGGCCGGCATGATACTTAAAATTATTATGAGTGCGAGACGTCGTGATTTGAATATGAGATACGTTTTGACTTAGTGACATTTACCTTCTTGAGCTCAATGGTTCGGTAATAGGTACTTGTAAAATTAGTAATGGTGCTCTACTGTCATAATATCGATATATGAGTAAAGATATATCTATGACACGAGGGACAATAATTAAACCATAAAAACCGAAAATGGTAAGATGAACATGCGATATTTTTCTAATGAGCTGTATATAATATTTGCAATGGAATTAAACAACGTCTCAAACAAACAAAGCCGGTTCTCTTTGCTCTGATTGGATTTGTCCATATCAGTAAAGTACAAAAAAAGATTGGAAAAATAATTCGTTGGGTGGAATTCTCGTTCTCGCAAAGTTCTACCCTTTTTTCTTCCTTTATTTTTTTTTTATAATTTATTCAATTAGATGAGCTGACGAGTGAGGGTTATATTTTGTACACGAGCGATAGAGACCAATTCCTGCTTTTAGTTAAATGATTTTTTAATTGGGTTTTTTTTTTTCTCTATTGCTCCTTTATATAATGTGACGTTGCCCTTTTTCTTTGTAACACGCAAGGATCTTTGGGCATAGTGCCGATGCCACGATTCTCCTAGCAAGTGGGTAGATGTGGACACTTCTTCAATGACCTTGGAATACCTTGGGGATACCTTTTAGATTAAAACATGTAAACAATCAAAGAGGAGGAAAAGGAATAATCCAATTCGTCTTGCACTATACGGTCTCAACAGTATACTGCAGCGTATTAACTCGATTGCTCTTTAGAAATGATCAAATCCATTGAGACTAGCTACTACCAAGTATTAGAGTTCCCTATATTTTGGACCGACCCAATACTCTGGTCAAAGATGTTATGTGATTTCTCAATCGAGAATCTCAATCAATGCAAAACCCATGATTTGTCAAACATAGTCAAGCCCTGACTCATATAAGAACAATTGAGGACTTTTTCAGGAGCCAGTTTCTTTATATATTCAAGATGCCAATCAATAATTGGTTAAGTCAAGCCACCATAAATATTGTACTTTAGTCCATTTAAGTTTGGCTAAATGAGAGAAGCGACAAAATTTTGGGCGCGCCTCGCTCCATGTTGCATATGCCGCTTTGTACTATAATCAAATTTCGTATTATCTGATGACGTTTTGTGCTTGGGAAATTATATTTATACACGTTGCTCACTGAATGATGACATGCATTGCAATTCTTCAAATTGGTGAAACCGGCTTCGAAAATGACCTTTTCTTGGACGTTGACATGCTAAAAAAAGCCATCAGTTATCGCCTCTAGTTTATAAAACTTGTCTATATCCACGTGTCTTTTTCTGCTTTGGCCGAGTTTACATGTGTGCGCGGATACTTCAGCTTGTATTCCATATTGGTATAATGAAGGCGACGTGTCTGTAATCTTTTATCATGGATTATGAACATGTACGCACCTAGGGAATTTGTAATGCAGACAAAAGTATACAATTCGGAGATTTTATAGTATCTTGGCATCTTCTGATTTCGAATCTCTAGAGATCCCTTCGCGTATCCCTTGATATGTGATCAATTTTGTCGTTCCTACAATTGCACATGGGGGTAAAAATGAAGGTGGTCTAACAAGTCTCGTATAAACTCCAGTGCAACGTTCATGAAAAAACGCATGAACACGTACGCTCCAAAGACTAAAATCATCAAATACCCCGAAGAGATATTTGTGAGTCTTTTTTATGTTTTGTCGCACGAGTATTATAATCTTTGCTTCTTCTAATTATTGTTAGCCGTTGTCATTATTCATTTTGCTTTGAATGAAGCGTCACTTTTTGGCCAGGAAAACGGGGTAAGAAAATTGTCCTAATAATGAGTAAAAATAATTAACATATAGTCGCTAGACAAAATAATGCATATCAGACTTTCGAGCAATATGTTATCGAGGCCATAAAAATAATAACCAAAAAATTTTAAAAAAAAAAGTAAAAAAAAAAAATCAAATTCACGAAGAGCCGCGTACTTTGGAAGAACTGCGATTTCTTTTGCTTGGATTTGCGCGGAATCGAAAGATAAGAGCTGTAACCCAATAAAAAAAACTCAATTTCGTTTGTTCTTTCAAAAATATCTTTTATGTTTTTTTTTTTTTTTCAAATGCTGCTCGAACTTAGTGAAAAGAAAGAAAACCATAAATAAAAAAACAAGCGGAAGAAGCACATAGGATTCGACAAAATCCCTCGAGAGGCCTTGGTCCGAGCTAAATCTTACATAATATAATGATTTTGTCTGTATCCTGGAAGTACGTAATCCCAAAAATTAGTACAATTTAAATGCTTTTTTTTTTTTCTCTTCTCAAAATAATTAAATTTGGAGCGAAATAATGCGAATATAAATTGACCTGATTAGAGAGAGAAGTCAATGATAGGCGTCAAGCCCCGAGACGCCTTTCTTCGAGCCACTAAACGAGGAGGGAAGGGAGGGGGGAGCTCATTATTGTTTTTTGTTTGGATATATGCTAATTTAGGAATAAATCAAATATTAGTGGACGTAAATTAAGTCAAGAGCACTGAGACCCATATGCCTAGGTTTTGGGTTATTACCATTTTCCGATGCTAATTGTTTTTCTTTTTTAAAATTACTTTTTGGGTCATTTTTTATGATTATTTGTGGGAGAAATCAGAGGTGGTGGTGGAGGGAGAAATCACATGTTTGTCCAATTAGAAGGTGAGTGTGTGATTAGCTGCTTTTTAGGGAAGTTTGGCTGCTTTTGCAAGGTTTATAAAGACTTGATGATGGAGAAAATAAAGATTATTTTCGGAAAAAAAGGAATTAAGCGGTTACTAGAGAAATCTAAGGACAATAATTGTGGGTTTGAATGTTACAACTGCGTTTGATTTTGCGATCAAATCCTTTTGTCATATGCTATTAATTATTTTGTGGAAATACGAACTGACGTTTCTGGCGTGGTAAAAAGATGTCATTCGAGACTAATGATGATTATCAATAGAAGATTCGCGTTCGTTTTAATGATAACCATTGAGTTTGGAACCTTTCAAATCAAAGCGTGAGGTGGAAATCCCAAACTTTTTGTATAATTCTCTCTCTTTTTTTCAATTGAGTGTATAAATCATTTGAATTTTGCAATCAAATCCTTTTGTCACCTACTACTATTTGACGCTTCTATCTTATATACTCTCGTTAAAGGTGAGAATATTATGAAGGTTTGACTGGTAACCATTCGCATATCGATAGGACTGTTTTATGTAGATCTCTATCACGGATTTATGGAATGGATATTAATTGGTACATGATAAAAACCTATATAAAGTCATTTACCTTATTAATAGGTGAAAAAAATTCAATATTGCTATAATAAAATCTAAAAAATATTGTTATCATGAGTTTAAATTAATTGTACTATAAATGAGCAAAATTTGCATATAAAAATAAACCTATTTTGATCATAACTTTTGTTATAAAAAAAAACACATCTAACAATTGAATTTTGGCTTTACTTTCTATTATATAATGACAAATCAAGAGGATATTATATTTATTTGTGAGAATATGACATAATATATATCTGTATCTTTGGTGTATGTGATGATCGACTTGCTATATTGTCAATCGGCGAGCGAAAATTCAGAAAATAAGCAGAAAGATGAAGTATTTTTATGTAAGTTTAATGCATCACGTGTTGCATACGTGCGCAATATATCATACTCCCAAAGAACAAGGATTTTTTTCCAAAATAATATAGTACGAGTATTTTACCAACGGAGAAGTGAATATCGATCACCACGCTTTGATAGATTATAAGTTTATAAATTTGAGAAAATAAAGATTGTTAGGTAAATAGAAGATAAAAGAACATTTAGTGGAAGATTTTGGTGAACGACTAAGTCGAAATAAATCCTTTTTTTTGAGATTTTTTTTCGCCACGAGACTTATTTAGTGTATAGTAATAACAGCTCAATTATTCAACTGACGATTGTAACTCATGAAAGGGTTAAAATAAAAAGGGAGAAAGAAATAGAGAATAATAGAGAATAAATTATGTAAGCCATTTAATTTTAAGCCAAGGGGAGGGGGTCCACTTCAAGAGGCCTGTTTCATTGGTGGGCGAAACGGCGACGTCTCGGCGGGGACGCCGGTCACGCGAGCCTCACGTGGCTCTCCACTCGATGATACCGTTTCATATGCATTGAACCGGTGCCGTAGAAGTCTCAAGCTTAGTCACCTTTAATTACACAAATATTTAAAAATAAAAAAATCCGTGTTAGAACCCGTTCGATTATGTTAAGGAAAATGTTAATAGAGTGTTTTTACGACACTTAAAAGATATATCAATTGTGCTTCAAGAATGTACGAGACGACTTTTTTGAACCATGCTATTATTTGATTCTCGAGTCGTGCTAATATATGCTGCCATCATTTTTAGCTGTTTGAACAAGGCTGTTGAGATGCTTTTTTAACGGGACTTTTAAGTTGAATTTGTTAAAATATTTATAATCAATGCATGTACCGATGGCAAACACCATAAATGGAGCGCATATTTACTTATGATTCATATAAATCGGTGGGTCATACTTAATAACAACATCGAGTATTTAACTAAGATTGGTCTTGTTGGATTTTGATTTAGTATCTACTTACCAAATATACACCCTGTTGAGAAAAAAAATATTAAATTTACAGCGATTACAAAATGGAATCTCGATGAAAAACCCACACCTTAGTCCTAATAGCCTCCAAGCGAATCAAGATCACTCGATTTGACCCGACCCGATCTGACCGTCGCTCCTAACTGGAACTATAATTGCCATGGCCCCTTTTTTTAATAGGTGCTTTTACGTTTTCTAAGACAAATTGATTTTTTCTTTTTTTGGGAAGTGGAGTGGCGTGTGCTTCGGAAGTGCGCTGTATGTGTTCCCAAAATTGAGGGTATTATTAGTTCACCAAAACTCCCGGGTCTTCGTCAACTCAAATGACCTTGGAATGAATGTCCCCCCTATCGACTCATTAAATGGTCGGTCCATTAATTGGTTCATTATAAACTATCATATATTTTTCCCATTATTTTTTGTGGAAAAAGAGAAGAGGAGGCCTCTCCTTTTAATTTAAATCAAGGCGTCTTGTCTTGTCTCGCATCACGTCCCCTCCCCACCTTTGCTTCAAGCAAAGGGAACTCACCCCAGTGGTCGAGTCATTCGGACTTCGTATGGTGCCGAGCCCCACGATAATATCTTTACGAGCCGCCGGGTCGGAATCTTTTGAATATCGCAGAGTTCGCACCCTGCTCCATCGCGACGTCGACCGACTGATCAACGACACCATTACGATGGTGGTCATTTGGGAAATGCGCATGGTACGAAGAGGGCATCTTTTTTAGCCACTTCCTCTCGACCAAAAGGAACGCAATCGACGTCAAGCTGTTCTCACTTCTCACCGAGCAATTCCTTCCCGTGCGGTACGGGAAAAGGCTTAAGAAAGAAGAAGAGAGTGCATCGAACTTGGCTTCTGTTTTCTCTGACAAACGTCGCATCCCGTTCCTTCCTTCGATCCCCCCGCAATTCATTTATTTATTTATTCACTGGAAAATGACGGGCGAAGTTATACACGAAATCGCACCCGAATCATTCAACCACTCGAGTGCGGAACGATTGATTAGGGAGAGGAAATCGATTCCTCCCAAGGCAAAATCGGAATCGACCCTTTACATTCTCTCTCTCTCTCTCTCTCTCTCTCTCTCTCACACATGTGGCGACTCGACAGGGCGAGGCGCTACGTCATCATCGGTGGGGGGGCGACAAATCTTAGTGGGGGAGGAACAACCATGTTTTCACTCCAGAGTCCAGACAACCAACGCGGATCCCCCCCGGCAAAGTACATTGATTAGCGAATTGATTGAGGGCAGATTGAACTGAATCTAATCGCGACACGAACTGGTGATTAAGTTGGCCTGGTTTTCTGGGGTTGGTCTGGTCTTCTCTCTCTCTCTCTCTTTTTCTCTCTCTAGTCAGCCAGCTCGTGTTGTTGCACTACTACTGTTTGTCTGAACAGGAACTGATTTTTTTAAAAGGAACGTAGGGAGGGGAGGGAGGAATTTTCGAGTTGGTGGTGCGTGCGAACGAAGAGGGAGGCCTCGTGTTCAACTTGGGTTTTAAAGTAATTGGCAAGAACCGGACCACGTTTTGTCTTTGGTGGATATGCATAGAACAAATGAGATGGGGTCAAGCGATGGAGAAGATTGAGGACTGGTTACAGCTGGGGCTGTCGTTAGCTTTTGAGTTGGCTTCCTTTCCTTTTGCCTTTTCTTTTGGGTTCTTTCCAATCCAGTTTCGTTGCTCGTGGGGGACAAGTGACCAATTGAAAATGGGGTCTTTTCGAATGTTTGCTCCTTATGTTCAGGGCTTTATACGACTCTGAAAATTGAAATGGGTGGATAGATTGATTTATTTATTACTAATTTTGTTCCTTTTTTCTTGAATAGCGATGCGGCCATAATTTGAAAATTTGATACCCGATTAAAGATTGATAATTTGTTCCAAGCTTGTACTGTTTATGCCACGGACAAGTAGTAGTAGATCAAGTGGTGAATGATAGTCGGTTAATATAAGATTGTTCGGAGCTTTAAGGGAATCTAAAATGAAAAAAAAAAAAAAAGGGGTTTAAATTTCTTGCTCAAGATGTGTAAAATGTAACAGTGTCGTTCATGTTTGGAGGGCTACTAAGCTAAGCTAAGCTAAGCTGAGCTAAGACAAGCCCTGGAGATGGAGAGCTGACGCTGACAGCCATGACTTAGGTCCTTAGGCATTGCATTTGGAAAACACTACTGACAATTAGGCCTCGATTACACGAGGCCCAACCCAATTTATAAAAAAAAAAGTTCCCGAAGGAAAAAGATAATTGAAAGGACAACCTTAGACTAACCTAAGATATGTTCAAAGGAGGCGAAAGCCGCCAAGAGCATTTGATTTGACAGACAGATTCTCCAAGTAAAGCAGAACACTACAAGGTGTAGGATTCAGTTTGGCAGGAAGACAACCAATTTAATAGCTTCGAAAACCCTAATGCGAACTCCAGAAAACCAGAAAACAAGTGTGTCGTAGAGATGTCTGTAATGAATTTTTCGTGTCTACTTTTCTACGGAGGGCACGCAAAGAAAATCATCACGTTTTGAAATGGGCAGACCCGCATTTAATTCGATCCCAATCTAAATGCCCTAATATCTTACCAAACCCCAAGAACTCATTCAAAGAGGCGCAAGATCTTCTTGGCAAATTTAGAAAGGAAACAACAGAAGAAACATCCGTTGAGGCCCGAGCAGTGAAAAATCAGAAGTGAAGAGATGATCCTCGTAGGCCCCATGATGTCCGGCTAATTTCTCTAGCACATAATGAAAGTGCAAATCCTCACGAGATTAGCTATAGGTTTCAGGAGCTCCGACCTCGGCTCTCTTGTGTGGTCAGGAAGTTAGCCAAAATCAGAGCAACGACACCACTGTTCCTTCTTTTGTGAACAAGCCCACTGGGGCAGCGGGCGCGTTTCCTTTGCCCTCTGATTCAGATAAGCGCATTGAACAATTCAAACCTATAAGCCCAATGGGAAGATACAGAGGATCCGCTTATGGAATCGTATGAGGCTTCTCAAGTAATATGAACATCTGCAAACAATGTCGGTCGAGCATACTCTTCGTCCTGAGTCTCTTTTCCCGCATCTACTTCTCCAGAGAATTCGCTTTTTCAAATCAGTATCTGCTTATCATTTGTCGATTGGCTCTTCCTTTTCGTTTTACTTTTGACTTTCTAGTCAAATTTGCTCGGTACGAAACCGGCAACCGAAAAGATAAAGCCGCGAGCTCAGACCTCAGAGAGAGCACATGATGATGTCTGATTGCTTTGAATGAGATCACACTATTCAAATAACATATCACGTTTCGGGTTGTAATTGTCACGCAGCATCCTGACAGAGTCATAGCAATCAGGCAATATTTCTAATAGCTATAAATGAACAATTTTTCCTCAGTAATTTATAAAGCCTGAGCGAATACATTTAGCAGCGATGGGGAAGCCAGTTCACGTCCAGGAAATAAATGACCAAATTCCAATTGCAGTTTCCGAGCATGAAGTGAAGAGTGGTATTTAGACTAAAAAAACATGTTGATCACAGTTTAACTTAATCACTTCAAGGGACTTGAAACGAGTATCCACAGTTCGAAATACTTCTTTAACATACAAACAATTGGAAAGCGGCAGAGCACGCGTTGTTGGGAGGGTAATTATTTCAGAATATCCTTCGTAGGAGGAAGATGAATTACCGTCTTTCACTAACACATAAATTGCAAGACCAAAGTCACAGAGTCACGTTGATGGGAGGGTAATTATTCAGAATTTCCTTCGTTCTCAACCAAGGACGAAGATGAATTACCGTCTTTCACTAACACATAAATTGCAAGAACAAAGTCACTGAGACACCAAACCCTCCCCAAAACACACACAGTGACATCCTAGGCCATCATCGCAAACTTCTTGGTCCAGCTTCTGGCGGACGCCTACTACTTGGCCCTATCGGTCTTATACATGTGTGCAATTTCCGGTACCAGAGGGTGGTCGGGATTCGAGGCCGTCAATAGCCAACGGATTGGGAGCAACACCTGGAAATCAGAAGTAAGAACCGCCGAGAGGTCACACAACAGATAGTGATCACAAGAAAGCAACATCAACACTTCTTAACATATAGAACCAAGCATATTATGACATTCTAGGATACAAAGCAGCATTTATGATCATTACAAGAGAAATCTGTATATTCTCCGACCAACTTCCTTGAAAAGAATAAAACAATTGCTTGAGACTAGTTTTAAAGTCTTTGACAAAACTATTGAGGTCTGTAGGGAAAATCTTGAACAAATTATCATAAAACTAGTGCTTGGCCATCAGGTAACAATGCAGTTTCCAGGAGCCAAGTTGCAGCTTGATAAAATTGTTTTTCAAGTATACAGGAGGCAAGAGATGCATTCAAAGTACAAGAGAACCAAGGCTGGAAATGCATCATCTCAAACAAGCCTTGACATTTGCCACTGGAAATAAAAATGCATAGCTTGTTTTCGGTTCATAGGCAAACAATAGCAGTACTTCAACACCTCAAATTTACCTTAACTAGGAGACGGCAGCAAAAACTAAGTGGACGTAGTTCCTATTATACTAGTCTACACTACCATAATAGTGTGCAACAAATTGCAGAAACATATAATCACGATATGAAGTAACAAATCTAGAAACACAAAAAAAAAAAAAAAAAAAAAAAAACTCTCAACAGAACAAAGCCAGAAGGCAAAAGCAATTTATGTCAATTGCCGTCCCCAGGAATTTTAAACAAGAAGCCAAGAGAAAGCTGAGGGGCTGAATCGGGTTGTTTCATGAATCATCTAATAGATCAAATAGAACTTACATTGATATGGGAATCAATAATTCTTAATCCTTTCACATCCAATATACACCTTGTACGCTGCAGTCTATATAATCACAGTTTGCATTCACTACTTCAAAAAATACACTTCATATCTTTCTTTTGTATGCGGAGCAAAACTCGGTATTGGCACCTTTTGTTGATGATACTGAGCTAAAGTAACACTCACAGCATCAATCGAGCAGATACCCATAATTGCCACCAATGCAAGGGATTCTTTTGGCTAGACGCAGTCACAAACAAATATTCAATCTTTTGTGACATCTACTCTCCTTTCCTCCCCTTTGTTTACTTTTTCAGGTGTGCACCAACGACTTAGATGATGACAGACAGGCAATTTCGCTATTCCAAAAAGGACAGTTAACACCACTTTATCCTATGGCATGAAGTGTGATTCCTTAAAATATGGGATGCTCCACAACAAGAAGCAAAGCATAGGCTTCCCTATGTTTGTAAACCGGCCCTCACATAGTTTAAATAGGACGTTAATGATCTTTCGTTAAACTTAGCTTAACGTGTTTGTCCAACTTTTACAAAGTTCTTCATTAAAATTGTGGCAAATTGTGGCAAATTTCATGCTTCATCGCGCTTAACTCATGTGGTCGTTTCCCTAATTCTTGTAAACAATAAAAGCCTTAGAGCATTTACACCAGTAAGCAATTAGCCAGTGAATGGACGATGCAGTTGGGGCCAAGAGTTTGGAGGTTCAATCTCATGGCATGACCGGCATGTAGCCTCATGCATCTCGCACGTTCTAGAATGGTCCTGTTCATCCTCTCAGCTACACCATTTTCTTCAGAAGTTCTAGAAACAGCCATCAACCCATGTATTCCTTCTCAACTCAAACATTTTGCAAATTCCTTGCTCGTGTATTCACCACTATTATTAGACTTCAAAGCTTTAATTTGATAACCTGTCTCATTTTCTACCAAGGTCTTCCACATTTTGAACATCCTGAATACTTCTGAGTTTTCTCTAAGAAAATAGACAACTCAAAGAAAATAGACCCAAGTCTTCCTTGTTGCATCATCGATGAAGCTGACAAAATATCTCTTACCACCATAAGAGATATTAGACTTCAAAGCTTTAATTTGATAACCTGTCTCATTTTCTACCAAGGTCTTCCACATTTTGAACATCCTGAATACTTCTACTTTTCTCTAAGAAAATAGACCCAAGCCTTCCTTGTTGCATCATCGATGAAGCTGACAAAATATCTCTTACCACCATAAGAGATATTAGACTTCAAAGCTTTAATTTGATAACCTGTCTCATTTTCTACCAAGGTCTTCCACATTTTGAACATCCTGAATACTTATGACTTTTCTCTAAGAAAATAGACCCAAGCCTTCCTTGTTGCATCATCGATGAAGCTGACAAAATATCTCTTACCACCATAAGAGAGTTCCTAAGCTGGTCCCCATACATCAGTATGAGCCAACTCTAGCTTCTAGAATTTATTTTCTCTCCCGTTCAATTTAAAACTAGTAGCCTTCTATTTTCCATAAATGCAACTATCACAGAAATCTAACTCAAACATTTGCAAATGCGAAAGTCATTTTTTCGAGTGTAACTGCTTTACACCCATTTCACCAAGATATCTTAAACGATGAACGCCAAAGAGTAAAGAGAAATTACCTATAGCCATTGTAGTTGCAATCACATCATCGATATTATCCATTTGGAGACGGTAAAATTTACCCACACGCTTTCCCCTTGCTATTACTTCTTCCCCTAAGGTTATCTTCCACTCTCCGCATCCAAAGATTGTTCCGTAACCTTCTTCGTCAAGTGCACTGGTTGAGATCACATTTACCTTTAAGTCTGGAATATGCCGAGTTTCATTCAAACGTAGACTTCCTCCACCTGGAATTTTCACAGTCACAGTTCCTTTTCCAATAATTTCACACGCGTGGCCATTTCCCATAGACACCTGCCCGAAATCTCCACTAGTATAATCATCAAATAAGTTTCTTTGCGAGGTGCAATGGAAAGAAGCGCCGGAATGGATATACCAATCGTTTGCTATCATCTCAGTCGCTGTCATCAAGTCATGCCCTGTGCCTGCAGACGAACACAGGTTCTAGCAAAGGTTAAAATAGCCAAATAAAAGCAGCTCATTTTCAAAATTAAAAAGGCACAATGCCTCAGAAGAACAATGACACCACCACGGACCAGGGTGCACAGATCGCTTCCCGAAATTAAAGAAAATGAAGCAGTTTGTGTAATTTCACTTCAAGAAACTGCTTGATATTTACAAAACCAGCGAGCTTACACATACGTCACAGGACTGCCATAAAATATCAATTGCGAGGCAATTTGACCAAAAAAAGCGTACCACCGTTTAGAATTTGATTGCAAAGTTAACACGGTAACCGTCACTGTGCACTTTTGGGTGCACATCGGTGAAATTCTACGTAACAACATGTGTATGAATGCTAACCATTCTCAGTTACAGAAGAAGGATGTATGTAGTTGGATTGTCATCTTGCTCGACTACACATGGGAAGGGAAACAGAGCAACCAAGAGGAGCTACTTCCTTACTAGCCAAGGGCGGAGACTGAATGAAGCGAAGGCTGCAGGAAATCATCTAGAATGTGTGCTAAGTAACCCAACTGGTAGATTATCAAAGTTTAACTAAGTGACGAGCAAATATCTATTTTGGATTGTAATTTTTCAGCTCACGGCGATTTCGCTAATTAAAGAATACTGGAAACGTAACTTAACAATCGTTTCCCTCTGAGTACAAATCTAAACAGAGCTAATCTCTGCAACAAATAATTCCTCCTGCCAGCATAAAAGCTGCCTAAAGTTAGCAAAGGATTTACTCTGGCTACATCTCATCCCTCCCTCTAGAAACGAAAAGTCCCGGGCGAGCACCTGTCATAAAAGACGACCGAATGAGTAACACACAGTACGGACCGCAATCTCGCGCAGTCGAACAGCGAACCGTACAATCTAAGCTTCGCAACATGCATCGGCGGAGCTGGATGAACACGAGACGACAGACGCTTCCGTAGTTCGCACCTAAGGAAACCCGCGCAGCAAGTAAACTCGACCTCACTTCAAGTTAACCAAGTCACGGCTATCGACATCGCTCGTACACAAATCAGCAAGACGGACGCACCGATCGCAAGGAAGACTATCCAGACGCGTAAACTACAGTGAAGGCGAACCGAATCGGGAAGGGGGAGAGAGGGAGTTACCGCTGCTGCTAAGGATGAGAGGATCCTTCTGGAGATCCTTGAGCTCCTTCAAGATCTGCTTGGACGCCATCGCCTCAACCGAAAAACCCTAACTGCGGCTGGCAGATCTCCACGAGAACAGAAGATCTGCGTCAGCCCACGCGCACCGCGCGAACGGCACAAAAGAAGAGGAGGAGGAAGAAGGAGAAGAAAAGCAGGTACCTTTGGTGGAGATCCTTCTGGTTGACGGCGAGGTGAAAGAAGGAAGGAAGGAAGTAGGAGGAGAGGGGAGGAGGGAGGATTAGGACCTAAAAAAATGACTAATAAGCAGGTGCAGAAAGAATAACCCCCTTCCTTCCGTGTTGGCCCTTTCCTTCAATGATGGGTGGCCCTTCCTTCAATGTTGGGAGGCTGGCTGCCGAAAGTATTTGTTTATCCATTTAGAGAGTGAGTGTGTGACCCCACACGTTTTGCCCGTCGCATGGGCCTCACCTGGCATTGCATATGCATTGAACTAGTGCCGTAATCGTCTCAAACTTGTCACCTTTAATTACATGAAAATTTTAAAAAATGACTCTCTTAGATCCCGTTCGATCATGTCAAGGAAAATGTTAAAAGGAGCGTTTTCATGACACTTAAGATATACTAATGGTGTTTCAAAAATGTACACTTATTTATTTAGAGCAAATCATAACTTTTTTGAACCGTGCTATTATTTAATTCTTGAGCCTTGCTAATATACATTATTATCGTTTTTAGTCATATGAAGAAAGCTGTCGGGATGCTTATCAACAGGACTTTTAAGTTGAATTTGTTAAAGATACTTATAATGAATGTATATACCGAGCCATCTTGTCTTGCATGACGTGTCCCCCGCTTCAAGCAAAGGTAAATCATGCTAGTGATCGAGGCATTTGGAATTCATATGGTGCCAAGTGCCATGATAGTATCTTCATGAGCCATCGGGTTGGAATCTTTTGAATATCCCGCAGTTCACACGAGCCCTGAAACCAGGGTTAAATCCGCATACTCTTCTTCCTTCCTTCACCATGATCGAATGGGTTGGACTAATCAACGACATCATTGCGATGGTCGTCGCTCGCGAATGAGCATGGTTTGAAAGATAGCATCTTTGGATCGGCGACAAACTGTTCTCACTGGGCAATCCCTCCCCATCCCGTACCGGGAAAAAACTAAGAACGCATTGAACGTGGCCCTCAAGTTTTCTCTGACAAACGGGAAATGGTGGGCCAAATCATTCACAAATCGCAACCTGAATCGTTTAACCACTCGAGTGGGGAACGATTGATGAGGGCGAGGGATTCGATTTCCCTCCAAAGGCAAAACTGGAATCGACCCTTCTCTCTCTCTCTCTCTCTCTCTCTCTCTCTCTCTCTCTCTCTCTCTCTCCTTCTCTCTCTCTCTCTCGGTGGGGGTAGGGGTGAGCAGCGGTCTAGGGTTGACCCTAGACCGACCCTGGACGGCCAACCCCGCCGGTCTGGTCCGGTTCCCAGGGGACTGGATCGGTCTTGGTCTGAATTCGGGGACCAAACACATCTTATGGTTGGTCTCGGTCCTAAGAGTTTTTGGTCGGTCAATCTGGACCAACCCTATATATTATATTATATTATATTATTTATAATTTTTTTATATATTCAAACCTAAGTAAAATGTTTGTTATATTATATTATATTGAGATGTTCTATCAATAGCACTAATAGTAATTTCAATTTAAAACTTTTATTGAGTATTAATTATGTGTCGTTTGTTTTGTTTTTTGGTGTTTAGAAGTTCAAGTGAATTAACAAGATGTGAAGTTATATATTCATGGTTTATATTGAGTATTTTGAACTTTTTATGGTTTAATTGTATTTTACTAATGAATTTCAACTACACTTTGCTTTTCAATTTGTGTCAAATGATAGAAGTTTTTAAAGAGTAGAGTAGTACTGCAGTTACTACGGTGATTTGCTAGTCAAGTGATGTGAAGCTCATTTTTTGGTTGAGTGAACTCTATATGATCAAATGCTAGTCAAGTGGTGTGAAACTCATTTTTTTTGGTTGAGTGGACTCTATATGATCAAATGCAGGAAAACGCTTTTGCATATGGTGTTATGAATATTAAAGATAGATGATTACAAGAACTTTCCATCTTGTTCCATATCTCGTTGAGCAGCTAGCAGGTATGAAATTTCTATTATTGTGTCATCTTAAAATTGTTAAATATGTATTGGTATTTATAGTTTAGTTGCACAGTGCTGCATTGTCGATGGATGTGTAATTTGAATTTGTAGGTTTGCTTTTTTAGGGAGTATAAAAAATAGGACGAAAAAAATTATTGATCGGTCTCAGGTTGACCCTGGAATCGGACCGAACCCATTGGGTCGGTCCGGTCCTTGGTCCCAAGCTCAATAGGGTCGGTCCTCTGTCCTAAAAATTGAGGACCGATATTGTACGGATTGGTCCTAGGGTTATGGGGTGGCCTGGACCAACCCGGACCATGCTTACCCCTAGGTGGGGGGACGACAAATCTTAGTGGGGAGGAACGGGCACGCATTCACTCCAGACAACACCCCAAAGTGGGTCCCCCATGCGAAGTACATTGATTAGCGACTTGATTGAGGGCAGATTGAACTTGAATCTGATCGCGACACGAACTGGTGATTAAGTTGGTCTAGTTTTTTGAGGCTATTCTAGTCTCTCTCTAGCCAGCCAGCTCGTGTTGTTGCACTACTACCGTTTGGCTTTGAATCTCTCTAGGTTTTTGTTTTCATCAGGACGGGAACTGATTTTTTTAAAAGGAACATAGAGAGGGGAGGGAGGAAGTTCCGAGTTGGTGGTGAAAGTGCTAGTATAAACATTAAAAGAGGTGAATATGTGTGAAAAAAAAATTTGTGAAAAATAGTAAAATATTTTGCTTTTAAAATTGAGTTTGAAGAATAACAAACTCTAGAGGAGTTCAGACTTTAACAATTAAATATAGTTACAAACAAAGTAAAAAAGTTTAGGGAAGAGAATAAGAATACATAATTTATAGTGATTCGGCTTAAATCAAGCCTACGTCTACTCTCCTACGCTAATAGCCTTCTGGCTAGATTCCATTATGAATTAAAAGAGAATTTACAATATTGCAATCTCGACTTTATAGTGAATAGTCTCTACTGCTCTCTCACGAAATAACACTATAAGTCTCTCTCTTTTGAATACAATTTAGAGCACAATATATGGAATAACAAGAAAATTGGAAGCTTCATACGTTGAAATTTCTCTTTCACGCACTATATCGAATGATTGGAGATGTCTCATTAAATACTTCTTCACGCCTTATCGACTATTGACACTTTCCAAAGAAATTCTTCCCATCAACTTGTTGAATAGAATCAATCAAGCAAATCTCGAGCCATTTGAAGATTGTGATGAAAGCCTGTCAATCCTATTTGCCCATACAATCAAGATATTGGTTTCCATAAGTAGATTCTTTCCAAATTTACTTGCCTTCCGAAAAGATTTGATGTATTTAAATTGGTTCCAATAAAGATAACCAATATCATAGGAGTTATTCCCAATCAAAAAGCCATATATATCCTATAAAAACCGAAGCTTTGAAGAGAGGAAAACAATCTTGAGTATGATTCCATCTTCATTCTTCTTCACGTTCAGTTTGAAATTCGTCAAAGTGGACAGACTTCTAATGTAGAACAGACTTTGACACAAAGTCTGGAAATCTGATAGAGTTTGATATAAAAATCTGAAAATCTTTATAATAGACTTTGGATAAGTTTTGTCAACTTCAAAACATCAAATGATTTTTCTCCAACAAGTGGTACGTGCGAACGAGGAGGGGCTCCTCATGCGCAACTTGGGTTTTTTGAAGTAATTGATGGACCACATTTTTGTCATTGGCGAGATATGCGATTTTTGTCGCTAGTGGGATATGTGCAAGAGGCCAAACGAGATGGGGTTAAGTGATAAAGGAGATGATTAAGGTATGGTTACAGCTGGGGTTTTGATGTGTGATGGGATGAGTGATTTCAGAACGAAAATTTTTCAGATGGAATTTTCTTGGTTAAGTGTATGGAGTAGTGTATACATGGAAGAAATGAAAAGGAATAAGAAAAGATAGAATGATATTCTTCCAAGGTATAAAGTATGGGTGATCATGTCCAGGGTGAGTAAGGTCTAAACCTAGACCTTGTACCCGACATTGTTATAATCGGTTGCTCTTTTCTGAACCCTATGCCCGACCCTGCTTGTATTAGACTTTGTACCCAATCCACCCTGTTTTTCCGATTCGATTCCAAGATCACCTCTGTTTAACCTGTTTTGCAATCTCTCGATATCTTATACGACTTCAAATTTTATATTAATACGCGAGAAAATAACGTAAGCGTCCTAATTTGTATTAAAACATTAAGCACTTGTAATATATAAATACATGAACTTTTTGACTAAATGAAAAATTAAGGATCCACAAGGCTAATTATAATAAATAAAATCATAAGGTAAAGAATTAACAACAAACATGAGTCTAATATTAGTCATATTCCCACGACTACAACATGAAGTTACTCATTTATGCAAGCATAACTCCTCCTCTTACAAAAGAGAAAGTAGGTGAGCCAATTCATGTGATAAACAAGAATTTGGCGGCAACGAACACCGTCCATCCATCAGACGGTGCGAGAGGGAGCAAGTGAGGGAGGGAAACAAGTGAGGAAGAGGAATGAAGCCGTGCATGTTTGAGAGAGCCAAGAGGAAAAACGTAGTGTGATTGCGAGAGTAAAAATAGAAATTGGGGGAAAAAAAGATTTTGGACTTTTAGTTACAAAACCGGTTTGGTAACCAGTTCCAAAACCAGTCCCGGAACCAGTTTCCAGTTGGATAATCACTCGGAATCTATTCATGGACCGATTTAAATAGGTTTCGAATTTTGGGAACCGATTTCCACGGGAATCGGTTCCCGACCCTGTTTTTCGAGTGGGTCGGTCCGAGAATCAGGTATACCCGGTCCAGTTGCACACCCTTAGTATAAAGGCCACGTCACCAACCGAGGATGAGGATCGAGATCTACGAAGTTCACTACCAACGCCTAAAGCTTCCACCGGCCAAGGATAAAAGACTCAGGATAAGAGAAGCTCACCACCAAGGCCTAAAGATTCCACCGGCCAAAGATAAAAGGCTTTTTGGCTCACCACCAAGGAGTGATCTATGCTCCAAGGATAAAGAGACCGAAAAGAGTTATCCACTCTCCGAATGAGTTCACTTGAGCAGAGGAATTCTCACAATTTTCAATCTTCAAATTTGTATCCCATACATTGGATAGTTTTTTCTTGTTTATAGGAGGATTTTTTTTTTTTTTTTGGTAAAATGTTTATAGGAGGATTTTAGACTTATGAAATATAAAAAATAGACTTTAATGACCTAGGTACTTAAGAAATGCATTTATTAATATGGGAACTTGCATTCTTGAACCTTTAGCCTTCCGCATTCTTAAACCTCTAGCCTTCCATATTTTTGAACCACATTCTTGAATATTTAGCCTTCCAAAATTCGTGCTCGTCCCTTAACCAGAAAATAATCCTCTTGAAATTATGGCTTCCCATTAATAGTTATCGATATACAACAAAATACTAGTAAGTAATTAACATTATTCATTCAAAATGGTCCATCGAAGTACATAATGCCCAATTTCTTTCTTGGCTTGGACAAGCATCGATAGTTTTAAGTTGATCGATGGAGCTACGTTGAATGCTCCCACATTAGGTTTGGTTAGCTTTTGAGCTTGCTTTTCTTTCCTTTTGCTTTTTCTTTTTGGGTTCTTTCCAACCCAGTTTCGTTGCTCGTGGAGGACAAGTGACCAATTGAAAATGCATGGGATGGTATGAAATGCGGGTCTTTCTAGGGGTTCGCTCCATATGTTCTAGGACTTTATATGACTCTTCAAATGGAAATGGATGAATGAATTGATTTATTTTATTGCCAATTCGGTTGTTTTTTTTTTTTCTCGAGTAGTGATGCAACCATAATTTGAAAATCGGATACGTGATTTACGACCGATAATACATTTCGAGCTCGTGCTATTTATGCTGTGAATCAATAGTAATGGATCAAGTGGTGAATAAATAGTCAGTGAATGTAAGATTGCTTGGAGGTTAGAGGGAATCTCAAAGTACCAAAAAGGGGTTTGAAAATCTTGGTCAAGCGGGGTAAATTGTAACGGTGTGATTTCTGTTTGGTGGGCTACTAAACTAAGCTAAGCTAAAACCAAGCTAAACCATGGAGATGGAGAGCTGACACTGACAGCTATAACTTAGGTCCTTAGGCGTTGCATTTGGAAAACACTACGTACAATTAGGCCTCGATCACACGAGGCCCAACTCAATTTTGAAAAAAAAGTAAATCATAGTTCCCGAAGGAAAAAGGTGGAGGAAAAGAACAACCACCTTAGGCGAACCTAACATGCTTTCAAGGACGTCAAATGTGGCTGCCGCCAAGAGCGATTGATTGGACAGACAGATTCTCCAAGTATCGTAGCAGAACACCACTAGGCGTAGGATTCAGTTTGGCAGGAAGACGACCTATTTTATAGCTTTGAATAGCCTAATGCGAGCTCCAAAAAGGACAGTGTGTCAGATGACAGATTTTGAGATTGAATAATTGAGTTTATTGTTATGGAGCTGCGGCCTTAGACATTGGGCTTTGTAGCTCTACTGTGATGTCTGTAATGAATTTTTCGTGTCTACTTTTCTGCGGAGAGCACGCAAAGAAATTCGTCGCGTTTTCGAAATAGGCAGACCCGCCTTTAATTCGATCCCAGTCTTAAATGCCCGAATGTCTCACCAAACCCCAAGAATTCATTCAAAGTGGCGCTAGATCTTCTTGGCAAATTTAGAAAGGAAACTACAGAGGAAACATCCGTTGAGGCCCAAGTAATGAAAAATTAGAAGTGAAGATATGATCCTTGTTGGCCCCATGATGTCCAGTTAGTTTCTCTAGCGCATACTGAAAGTGCAAATCCTCGCGAGATTAGCTATGGGTCGAGCTCCGACCTCAGTTTTCTCTTGCGGTCAGAAAGTTAGACGAGATCAGAGCAATGACACCACCGTTCCTTCTTTTGTGACCAAGCCCGCTGGGGCAGCAAGCACGTTTCCTTTGCCCTCCGATTCAGATAAGTGCATTGAACGATTCGAACCTATAAGCCCCATGGGAAGATACAGAGGATCCGCTGATTAAATCGCATGAAGCTTCTGCAGTAATATGTACATTTGCAAACAATGTCGTTCGAGCATATTCTTCCACCCGAGTCTATTTTCTCGCATCCCACTTCTCCAAAGAGTTCGCATTTTCAAATCGATATCTGCTTATCATTTGTCGATTGGCTCTTCCTTTTCATTTTACTTAGGACTTTTTAGTCAAATTTGCTCGGCAGGAAACTGGCAACAGAAAAGATAAAGCCGCGAGCTCAGACCTCAGAGAGAGCACATGATAATGTCTGATTGCTTTGAATGAGATCACACTATTCATATAACATCACATTTCGTTGTAATTGTCACGCAGCAAGTATCCTGTCAGTGTCATACCAGTCAGGCAATATTTCTAATAGCTATAAATGAACAATTTTTCCTCGGTAATTTATAAAGCCTGAGCTTATATATTAAGCAGTGATCGGGAAGCCAGTTCACGTCCAGGAAATAAATGACCAAATTCCAATTGCACTTTTCGAGCATGAAGTGAATAGTTATTTAGACTAAAAAAAAATTAATCACAATTTAACTTAATCACTTTAAGGGACAAGTATCCACAGTTCGAAATACTTATTTAACATACAAACAATTGGAAAGCGGCAGAGCACGTGTTTCTCGGGAGGGTAATTTTTCGGACTTTCGTTCGTTTTGGTCTAGGGACGAAGATGAATCACCGTCTTTCACTAACACATAGATTGCAAGACCAAAGTCACAGAGACACCAAACCCTCCCCAAATCACGCACGGTGACATCCTAGGCCATCGCATACTTCTGAGTCCAGCTTCTGGCGGTGGCCTCGTACTTCGCCCTGTCGGTCTTATACATGTGCGCGATTTCTGGTACCAGAGGGTCATCGGGATTTGGGTCCGTCAATAGAGAACAGATTGAGAGCAACACCTGGAAATCAGAAGTAAGAACCTTTATCCACCCCGCCATAGAGGTCACAACAACGGATAGCAATCACAAGAATGCAATGTTAACACTTCTTTAACATATAGAACCAAACAAATTATGACATTCTAGGATGCAAAGCAACATTTATGATAATTATAAGAGAAATCTGTATAAATTTTCTCCGCCCAACTTCCTTGAAGAGAATAAACCAATTGCTTGAGACTAGTCTTAAGTCTTTGACAAAACTATTGAGGTCCGTAGGGGAAGTCTTGAACAAAGTACCATGAAACTAGTGTTTGGCCATCAGGTAATGATGCAGTTTCCATGAACTAAGTTGTAGTTTGATAAAATTGTTTTTCAAGTATATACGAGGCAAGAATTACATTCAAAGTACAAGGGAACCAAGGCTAGAAATGCATCATCTCAAACCAGCTTGTTTTCAAGTCATAGGTGAACAATAGCAGTACTTCAACACCTCAAATTTACCTTAACTAGGAGACTGTTCCAGCCCCACTAGACATTCATATGAAGTGGGCAACAACATTTTTCTACATTGTAATGGCCCCTAATTGATTCTACCATCCAAAAAGATTAAATAACACAGCTCGAGAGTTTATAAAGGTTCTACCTTCGAAATGGTGAGGGCAGGGCTCCACTGCTCCTTCAATATGTCAAGGCAAATGCTACCGTTACTGTTGATATTGGGGTGAAAGACTTTTGTCCTGAATGCAACCTGTGAAAACCAAGGAACTGTTAAGCAACAAACTTGATGAAAAAATTAAGAAAATCTTGACAGAAATTGTACTAGCAGTGGCAGCAGCAAAAACTAAGTGGGTGTAGTTCCTGTTAGACTAGTCTACACTAACATAATAGTACGTAACAAATTGCACAAACTTATAATCACGACATGAAAGAGGAAGTAGTTCAAGAATTTAGTAAGAGCCAAGACTTGTCAGATGGCGGTCAGATAGTTCCAAAGCTTTGGAGACAGAACTTTTAATTGACAAAAAGACAACATCTAAAGAAAAGGTAATTACAGGAAGAATGAAGGTGAAGGCCCAAATGGAAGAGAGCAACAGGGTAAGAGACAAGATATGTCAGGTGGCTCAGCTATCTGATCAAATCCTTTCAAAGCATTGGAGACAGAACTTTTGATTGACAAAGGAAAACATCTAAGGCAAGATTAGGTAATTACAGGAAGAATGAGATGGCGAAGGCCCAAAAGGAAGATAGCAACATGGTAATGAATCACAACTTTCAGCTAGGTCATCCTTCAATACCTTTGGTGGTTTAAATGGGTAGTCTGGTGGAAAGTGAATTGTAACAAGAAAGACTCCCCCGGCATATGGACTGTCTGGCGGACCCATAATTGTCGCTTGCCAGTGAAACATGTCTTCAGCAACTGGGCCTAAAGGAAAACAAATGATAACGCAGAATATAAAAATCACTTAAAGATTCATAGACAAAATGTACCAAGTAGTAGGATTACGAAAAAAAATATTTACGAGAACCAGCAATGCCAAAATGTTGCAAAAAATGGGAAGTAGAATTACTGAGAAGTAACACATCTAGAAACACAAAAAACTTGACAAAACAAAGCCAAAAGGCAAAAGCAATTAATGTCAATTGCCGTTCCCAGGAATTTTAAACAAGAAGCCAAGGGAAAGCTGAGGGGCTGAATTGGGTTGTTTTATGAATCACCTAAAAGATCAAACAGAACTTACATTGGTATGGGAATCAAATGATTCTGAAGCCTTTCACATCCAATTACAACTTATACATTGTAGTCTATATAATCACAGTTCGCATCACCACTTCAAAAAATACACTTCATATCTTCACGCGGAGCGAAACTCGGGCACCATTTGTTCATGATACTCAGCTATCCATTAGCCAAAGTAATACACATTGCATCAATCTAGTGGAGAACCATAATTGCCACCTATGCAAGGGATTCTTTTGGCTAGACTCAGTCACAAACAAATATGCAATCTTTTGTGACATCTACTCTCTTTTTCTCCCCTTCATTTACTTTTTCAGGTGTCCACCAATGACATAGATGAAGAAAAACAAGCAATTTTGCTATTCTAGAAAAAGACAGTTAACACCAATTTATCCTATGGTATAAAGTGTGATTCCTGAAAATATGGGATGCTCCATAACAAGATGCAAAGCATAGGCTTCCCTATACTTATGAAACCGGCATTCATATAGTTTAAACAGGAGGTTGATTATCTTTCGTTAAACTTAGCTTAACGTGTTTGTCCAACTTCTTCAGAGTTCTTCATTAAAACTGTGGCAAATTTCACGTTTCATCACACTTAACTCATATTGCCGTTTCCCTAATTCTTGCAACCAATAAAAGCCTCAGAAGGACAATAAGAGTGGATGGAGGACGCAGTAGGCAATTAGCCAGTGGATGGAGGACACAGTTGGGGGCGAGAGATTGGAAGTTCAATCTAATAGTATAACAGCCAAATAAAATCAGCTTATTTTCAAAATAAGAAACGCATAATGCCACAGAAGGACAATAACACCACCATGGACCAGGGTGCAGACATCACTTTCCCAAATTAAAAAAAACGAAGCATTTTGTGTAATTTCACTTCAAGAAACTGCTTAATATTTACAAAAACAGTGAGTTTAGAAATATGCCAAAGGACTGCCATAAAATATCAATCGAGAGGCAATTTGACCAAAAAAGTGTACCAACATCTAGAATTTGATTGCGCGGTTAGCACGGTCATTATCACTGTGCTCTTATGGCTGCACGTCGGTGAAATTCTAAGTCACAACATAATATGATTGCTAACCATTCTCAGTCACAAAAGCAGGATGTGTGTAGTTTGCTTTTCATCTTGCTCGACTACACATGGGAAGGGAAACAGAGCAACCAAGCATAGCTACTTCCTCCACCATTTAAGGGCGGAGCCTGCATGAAGCAAAAGCCGCAGGAGATCATCTAGAATGCGATGTTTTGAAGCCCATGCAGGAGCTTAGCTCTTGGTGTATGTGCTATGTAACCCAACTAGTATATTATGGAAGTACAACTAAGTGATGACCAAATATCTATATGGGGTTGTAATTTTTCAGCTCAAGGTGATTTCATTAATGAAAGAATAATGTCAACGCAGCTTAACAATCATTTCCCTGAGTACAAATCTAAACAGAGCTAATCTCTGCAACTAATATTTCCTCCTGCCAGCATAAAAACTGCCTAAAGTTAACAAGGTTTTACTCTGCTACATCTCATCCCTCCCTCTAGAAATGAAAACTCCCGGGCGAGCACCTGCCATAAAAGACGACCGAATGAGTAACACACAGTACGGATCGCAATCTCGCGCACTCAAACAGCGAACGCTGCAATCTAAGCTTTGCACAGCCAACGAGCATGCATCAGCAGAGCTGGTTGAACACGAAACGACAGACGCTTCCGTAGCACGCGCCTAAGAAAACACGCGCAGCAAGTAAACTCGACCTCATTTCAAGCTAAACCAAGTCATTGGAACCCGTCCCAACGCGCGGTCACCAACCTCGCTCGTACGCAAATCAGCAAGACGGACGCACCGGATCGCGAGGGACGAGTGCAGGACACGACTACAATGGAGGCGAACCGAATCGGGGAGGGAGGGGGAAAGAGAGAGGGAGAGTTACCGGCGCTGCAGGAGGTGGGAGGATCCTTCTGGAGATCCTTGAGCTCCTTCAAGATCCGCTTCGACGCCATCGCCTCGACCGACGAGCCCTAACCGTGGCCGGCAGATCTCCACGAGAACAGAAAGATCTACGTCAGCTCACGCGCACGGCGCACCGAACGCACACCAAGAAGCGAACGGCGCAGAAGAAGATGAAGAAGAAGAGGAGGAGGAGGTACCTGCGGGGGGGGAGATCCTTCCGGTTGTTGTTCACTTGGCGAGCCTCCGATTGACGGAGAAATGAAGAAGGAAGAAGGAAGGAAGGAAGGAAGGAAGGAGGATGGAGGAGCAGGAGGGGGAGGTTACAGCGACCTTGGAAAAGGACGTTTTTGTGCAGAGATAGAGGAGATGGAGAGGAGTGCAGCGTCTTCGCCTTCTTCACCAAGTGGCCATTGGCGTGTTCTCTCCTCTGTGGGGCCCGCCGTTCCCTCTCTCCGGTTGGTTTCTTGCTTGCTTGCTCATGGTGTCGCCATCCCCCCTCTCTTTCCATCTTTCAATTTGTGATTTTGATTGGATGAGAGAGGTGATGTTGATCCGGTCGCTTTCCGAATTCATTTAACAAGATAACCCTTTTGTTTTGTACTTATTAGATCTTGATTCTTTTTATCGGATGAAGTTAATTACTGTCGGTGGACATTGAGTGTACTCCAACTTACTATTAATATCATAAGTGATCCACTAATTTTACTAGATATTTATTATTATTCATGAATTTTTAATTTGTTCAGTATATGGTATTGAATTCTTAACACATTGGATATTTTCATATAATTCAATGATTAATTTTCATATGTATCAAAATTTAAGGATCGTATTAAATAAATTAAAAATTCAAATAAACATTTGACCATAATTCATGAATCATTTATATTATTATTATCCATTTCTTTAAAGTTTTCATTAAGACGTGAATCCTGAATTATTAAGGAGATGATGTGGTTACAATTTGACACTCCAGCTTCGTTTCTTACACATCCATGACGCATTGGATCAAATATAGACCAAACTCTTGTAGATGCTAGCAGCTCGAGTCAAGTTAGTCCTCGCCTTACAAAGAGAAGAAGGGAGAATCATGTTGACCAATGGAAACGTGGTTTGCGCAATAATTGATCGCCACACCTTTCACTTAAATTCGAGTTCCTACAGATAGGAACTGAACCCACAGCCGTAGATACCTAATCCTTGAAAACATGGGAAAAAATAAGGGCCGTTTCTATTTGGTCAAATCGCGGGGGTGGATTAGGTTGCCAGCATTGTGGAGCAATTTCCTTTCCTTGTTAATGAAATCAAGTGTAGTAAATATCTTTTTCTTGCATTCAAAACAACAGGAGACTTGCAATTGGAGTGCTTCCTAGTTCTTGACTTTCGGGTTACTTGACTTCCCCATAAAATCACGTACCCCTCAATCTAGCTTTTGTTTTGCGAAAAAGATTAGTGATAGCAGGGGCCTTTTTATTTTAATATAATAAGCTACACGGCTTTAAAAATAAGGGATGAAAGCCACCTAGGATCCTTGAGTTTTTTTGTTTCTTTTAGAATAATTTCATCCTTGATCTTTTATTTTTTTACTTTTTATTGCATGTGCAAATGTAGTCTTTTACCTATACAAGGGTTCATTTGTTTCACAAAAAATATTTTTCGAAAAAATATTTTCTTTATTATACTTTGGTTCGCTTAGAAAAATAAATCAATGAAAAATATTTTCTTATCAAAACTTAAATTTAACGAAATGATTTCCCCTTTAAAAGAGCAAAAAAAATGTTTTCCCAAATGTTTTTCTAATCTTGGGAAGGGCTTGTTTGTTAATGTTCTTTGTTTCTGTTTATGAACAAAATTTCTTTTTTTTTGTTCTAGGGAACAAAAAAAGAACGGAAACACATTTGTTTGCGTTTTTGTTCCAAATCTATTTTTTTGTTCCTAGGAACACATTTAAAACAGAAATAAGAAAAACGTGTTTTTTTTTTTTAACAATTTTTAAGAACAAATTTTCTCTCTCCTCTCTTTTTCTTTTTTTTTTTCTTTTTTTTTTTTTTTCTTTGGCCGGTTGCCGGCCTCGGCCATGGCCGGCGACCTCGTTGGAGCGTCGCCGACCCATGGTGAGGCTCGGCCTCGCCGATGGCCGGGCGAGCTCGAGCAAGCCGGATCCGGGCGAGCCTCGAGCTCACCGGCCAAGGCGAGGCCGTCGGCCCTCGTCGCGGGCCGATCGCCGGCCATGGCCGAGGGGCGCGACCGGCCAAAAGAAGAAAAAAAGAAAAAAGAAGAAAAAAAAAAATTAAAAAATTAAAAGAAATAAAAAAAGAACACAAATTTACCAAATGTGTTTCTGTTCATTTTTTATTCTCGGAAAAAATTGACCAAACGCATTTTTTTATTCAAAAATTGTTCTCCGTAACGTAACACTTTTTTCTATTTTTGTTCCATGGAATAATTTTTAAACAAAAATATTACTAAACACGCCCTTGGTCAATGAAACTCTTATTCTTATATAAATCTTTTTAAAAAAATTCGAATTATTATTGTTGTTGTTATTATTATTATTATTATTATTATCATCATCATCATTATTATTTTTTTTTTCTTTTTCATTTATTTTCCTTTGTCTTTCTTCAATCGCCAGACGTGTGCCTTGATGATAGCTAATAGTCCGACAGTCAACCATGAGGCAACTAGAAAGCTTGAGGCTCGGTTGATATAGGTGAGCCTAAGCTAGCTGAGGCGATCAAACTCAAGGCTCACTAGGTCCAAGCGAGCTTGGGCTTAGCCAAGGCCGTCAAGCTAGGGGCTTCTAGATCAAAGAGAGCTCAAGGTTGAGTTGGAGCTCGAGCTAGGCTGATGAACCCATGGCTCGCTTGAGGAGCTCACCTATGATTATCACCGACCAGTCACATCAAAGGAAGTTAGGAAAAGAAAGAAAAAATTAAAAATAATGGAAATTTGAAATTTCTAGAAAAATAATAATAATATGATTTTTTAAAAAAATAAAAATTATTTTTTTTGTTCGAGATAAATTCATGAGATTTAAATCATTAAATTAATGACACTAAAAAATAATTTTGATAATATATTACCAAACAGACAAAAATTAACTGTATTTTTGGAAAATACTTTGAAAGGAAGCATTTTCTTTTATTATTGAGTTTCCTTTCATTAATCCTTATGTTAAATACCTTAATGAAAATGCTGACATGAACGGCAAGTGCCAAGTCAAATTTAACATGGCGCAGCCACGTAGCGCTTATGGAGCTTTAAAAGAAATTAAGCGAAAATCGCATTTTTAACATTATTTGCGAACAAAATCCGGAGAAATAAATAAATAAAAGGAAATTGCTGCGAAGACAACCAGAGGGTGGCGGAGTCACCTTCCAACCACCCATGATTGCACTTAGGCGGCGGAGATGCCACCGCCGATCACCTACCGTGCGGGGTTGGGGAGGCAAAGACAAAATGCATGTGTGCCTGAGAGAGAGAGAGGTTCGAGGCGATGACCAAAAAGAGAGAGAGAGAGAGAGTGAGGTTCGAGGCGAGGCTATTGGCCGTCGCCGCCATTCCCGCCGGCAACGACCTCAACCCCGATTCCTTCATTGCCATTCCCGTCATTAAATACTCTTTCTAATTTCGTACACCGACAAAGCTCTCATAATGAATTATGCCCCATCTCACCATTGTACCAACCTAATAATTTAAGGGCTCTGCTATGTTCAGTCACATGCAGGATCTTATTAGACCCCAATTTCGCAGGCAGTCACATTCACGCTCTTAGCACAGTCGTGGCAGTAAGCCAGCGAGAAGCTCCAAAGTAGTAGTTTGAGTTGGTGAGACCGAGGTGCAAATGGGCCAGGCCTCGATCGAACCCAACTTTGCTTGGCCCGGCCCAGAAAAATTACAAAAAGGGCCGGGCCAAGATTACCCTTCCAGGCTTTCTTTTGGTCACCGGAACACACTTTTTGGTACTTTTTACCGTTGAATTGAAATACAAGATATCGCAACCCGAATGCAGGGAGAAAAATTCGTGCAAAAATTAAGCATGCAACGGTGGAAGTCCTGATTCGACCAAAAAAAAAAAAAAAAAAAAACGGTGGAAGTCCCGAGAGGCAATCCGAGCCCGAACATAGGGAGAGAAATTTATGCAAGAGTTCACCCCAACTAAATCCTCCCATAATCAGCTTCACCTTATAGTTAGGGGTAAGCATATGGGACTGCCCAAGCTGAGAACTGCTCAAACCAACTGATTTGGTCTGATTTCCGGAAGCATCAATCTACTTCCCAAAGGCATTGGTCCGGAAAATGGAATTAGTGATTTTTAGTCCGGCAATTTTCTTTTAAGAAAATAAGACTATTTTATTTCTTAAACACATGTATCTAAATTAAATTTAAACTAAAATCTTCTTGGAATAAAAAAAAGAAAGTCGCCGGTTCTATCAGACCAGTTGTTCGGTTCTTGGTCCTAGGACCAAACAATCCATTCCCAAGTTTATGGTTCCACTTTGGAACCGAACCTGATCGGAAACCGATCACCCTTCTAGTCTCACTTTTCTTCTTTTCTCTACACGTTTGAATGGTTAACAAAGGGCAATCCCTAAGACGAAAAGTTGCAGCTACGGATCAGTTCGGTACAACATTCTTGAGAATGATCTAGAGGTTGCACTGAATTGGAAAAGCTCGGATAAATTATAAGATCAAGAAGAAAATGTGCGCTCTGATTAATCCCAAGTACACATTTCCATCACATCCCTTTCCACAATTATTCATCCCAATCCTAACAAATGTGCAGCAGCATCAGAAGGAACTAGGATGAAAAAGTAGGAGGAACCAGAGGTTCTTGCAAATATGAGCATAAATCAGCTGCTTGGAATCACAAATATGTGCAGAACATCTATTTTACTGCCTGTACCTGGCATTAGGATTTCAAGGACAGATGCAGGCATAACACGGTTTTGGCTTAACATGTATCAGGCAGCAGGCTGAGTGGTAGAAATTATGTTGCACTGAGAACGGGAAGGGGCAAGATTAGCAAGAAAAGAGTAAATAACAAGAATATGGACCCAGTGAAATGAGGTTTAAAAACATAAAGTTACCAATATAACTGACAGTGATGAAGAAAAGGAGCTCATTGTGAGGGCGCGGGACTCGACCTAACAGCTGGTTGCAATGGCGATGACCTTTCGGATCTATTTTCGGAGGAAGGTCGGTTATTGGTTTCAAGACACCGGACATTCTCTATCATTTTCACCACGTCAGCCATCTTAGGTCTCTGATCCGGCATCCTCACGACACAGGCCATTGCTATCTGCAACATCTCCACCAATTCCTCCTCAATATTTGGATACCTCATCAGCTCGACGTCAAATACTTCAGCTGTCCACTCTTCTCGCACCACGGAATGAACCCACCTCACCAAGTGCACCATTTCACCGTAGCCTGTAGCATGAACAGGAGATTTTCCAGTTAACAGTTCAAGCAAGACGACTCCAAAGCTGTAGACATCCGATGGCTGTCCTGCTTTACGAGTGTCTGTCACTTCTGGCGCTCGATAACCAGCAGCTCGGGAAATGGGTGGAGCAAGGGAACTCATTACAGCAGCCAGGCCAAGATCAGAAACACAGCCATACTGCTGTGGGTTGATAAGGATGTTAGATGACTTGACGTTTCCGTGAACAAGTCTCCCATTGTTCTCCAAATGTACACGAGCTATGCCTCTAGCTGCCCCAAGGGCTGTTCTCATTCTGCTATCCCAGTCTAGCGGGGTCCTATCCTCGCCTAATTTACCTGCAAAGTTGCAAAGGCACCGGCTAATAAAAACCCTGGGGAAAATTTAACTCTCAAGAAAATGAAATAGTGGCCTACTTTATCCCACCAGAACAGTCCAAAGGTTTATAACTATAAGATCACAAACAATGAAATCAGTATCTGCATGGCCGTATTAATGAATTATGCGAATCGGGTTAAAATTGAGGACCGGGTCATCAAGAAAATTATACTTGGATGGTAAATGCACTGCTTAATGGCATCGACATAACACTGACAAGTATTTTCCCTTAGAGGAAATAAAAGTTTTATCTACCTGTTGAGCAAAGTGAAATTTGATTTTCTGATAATAAATCACAAGTATATACCATGCAATCCATTCCAAATTCAATCTCTCTCTCCACATCATTTCCTTTCTGCCCCAAAATCTTCAGTGGAGAGCATTCATAGACACTAGAGATGTTGAGCAGATTCTATTAAGTAGCCTGTTACTCTTTAGTCATTCGCTCCCAATATTGGTGGAAGCACACCAACTAGCAGTCAGCGTCAGAACAGGAAAAACTTCACCAAATAAACCTCTCAACAAGTAAAATATGCAAATAAGACATGCTCATCGTGGAGTAGATTACAGTACCAGGAAATTCCCTAAAGCAAACCGAGCGAAGTAAAGTGGATGCAATGAAAAACCGAGCAATTAGAAACATGTACCACCAAGAGCGTACCGTGTAAAAGGGTAGAGAGGCTCCCCAGACTGTAGTAATCATACACCATCAGCTTCTCATCTTTGGAGTAGTAATAAGCTTTCAGCTCAACAACGTTTTCATGCCGAATTCCCCCAACAATTTCCATCTGTTGCTCGAATTCTCTCTTACCAGCACTAACCTCCTTCAACCTTTTCACCACTACAGTCACCGCATCCTCCAAGATAGCCTTGTAAGATATACCGAAAGTCCCCTTTCCAAGAACTTCAGCAGAAGCCCTCAATAAGTCCTCCAGATCAAATGCATAATTGCATCCCTCGAAGAAAACCAGCCTATTGTTTGCATCTTGGCTCCTCGAAATAGCTTTCTCGGGCGACATTCTCATCTTCGGCAACTTTCCCGAAAACGTTTCTTCGCCTTTCCTTTTCGAGCGACGAATGAAAATGAGAATGCCCACCGACGCAAGTGCCAAGAGACAACCCGCGATGACGATTGCTAATAACGCCATGCCGTTAAGCATCCTAGGAGTCTTGGACCTTGGCTGAAGATCACAAGGAGGCGAAATAAAAGGAGAAGGATGAGGAGTAGAATTTGGAAAGGAAAGGTCATTTCCCGCAAAAACCGAACTAGGAAATCTCTCGAGCGACTTCGGAACACTGCCGTGCAGATTATTGTCGGACAAATTCAACAGCTGCAGCTGCGGCAGCTGGAGATCAGGAATCTCGCCGGAAAGGAGATTACTGGCAAGATTCAAGCCATCTAGCTGGGTCAAGGTCGCGAGCGAAGAAGGGATGCTTCCATTGAAGGCATTGTTGGAAAGATTCAAGATAGTCAAGTTCTTCCAAACAGAGAAGTCCCAAGGCAAAGGGCCAGAGAACTTGTTGGACTGAAGATAGAGATACGACAGGTTCTTCAAGTTGGCGAAATCGGACGGGAAACTCCCGGTTATGGCATTCGACCGGAGGCTGAGGATCTGCAAATCCGAGAGGCGACCGAGCGTGTTGGCCGGAATCGGGCCGTGAAATCCGACGCCGGGTAACCTCAAGGCTATCACCCTGGACCCATCTTTGTCGCAGGTCACTCCGACCCAGTTGCTGCAAACGGGGGAACTCTCGGTCCAGTTCAGGTACCGAGAGTGTGCCAAATTGTCGGCGAAATCGAGCAGGGCTTGCTTGTCGCCGGCCAAGTCGGCATTCGCCCGCAACACGCCGGCGCCCACCACCAGAAGCAGTACCGAAGACAAGATGCAGAGAGCCCCACCCATCATCTCCCTTTCGCCAAACGAGGAGCTGCTTTGTTTCTGCAAACGCTCACCAAGCCGTTCCTGCAATGCCCACCACCGACGGGTTTCAGCAGGCCGAAAAGAAGAACAACCCTAAATGGGAAGCGACGAGCATTTCAAAGAAAAGGCGAGGGAAGGGAAGGGAAGGGAACGGAAGGGAAGGGAAAGGAAGGGAGAAAAAGGTGGTCCAGATTCCGAGAAAAGTTCGCGACCGGGATGAATATTTACGCATAAAGAAAGTAGCACGGCTTTGAATAGTACAGGCGCGGTCAAAAGCGCTGGAGTTAAATCTGCAAACTCGAAGCCTGGACAGCACACCGGAAGAAGCCGAGTTTCTTTTTGTTCTCTAGCTTTTCGGGCCGGTGGCGAAAATCGAGAGCTCCTCGTGAGGCGGAGACCCCCAGGAAAAAGCTCCCCAACCCCGTTGAAAACTCTGAGAGACTCCGAGAGGTGGGCGAAAAGTAAAAGGAAATTCGAAAAAAAGGACAACAAGGAGGAAGAACGCTCGTCAGGAGTAGAGAAAAAGGCAAAAAAACTCACAAGCTCCTCGCGCTTTCTCGCTTTTTCTCGGATTTGAACCGAGAAGAGCCGGTTCAACTTCCGCGAACCGCCTCCTCCGAACCGGGAACCTCGCCGAGAAAGCCCCCCCGCCGATCAGCTCAATCGATCGCAGCCCCACCCCAGCTCGACTCGCTCCCCAAGACGCACCTCAGGCGGCAGCCTCCGGGTCGACCCACCTGCCGGAAACGTCTCGCCGGACGGCCGAAGCTGTCTCGAACGCGCACCTCGCAGCTGCCCGGAGAACGGAACGTTAGGGGGGGTTTGAAGACCAAGGAATCGAATGCGGCCGCAACGGCTCTATGACGACGACGGCGGCGGCGTCGTCATCAACGGACGTCGTTTCTGCAGCGGTTTTTGGGGGAGTACGTAACCGACAGGGGAGGAGGGCATTAATGAGAGTGGAAATGGAGAAGAGTGGGGGCGCGTACTTATGCGGTTTTCATGGCGAAGGCGAACTGTTTTGCTCGTGCTGATTGCTGTTACCTGCGACTCGCGACATGTGACGAGGAAGAGAGAGAGAGAGAGAGAGGGAGTGAAGAGAGAGAGTGGGGTTGGGGTTGGGGTTGGGGTTGGGGTTGGGTTTGGTTGGGGGAGGGTGACGTGGCGGGTTCCTTGGCGTTGATTCGTCGACGGATTAGGGATTGTCCGGAGAATGGACTGTTTCGATCTTTTGGCCGCTTTAGAGGAAAAAAAAGACTTGTACGGGGGCTTTGAAGTTCGAATAAGGGCGATGTTGCGATCGGTCGGATGGAATCGAATCGTAGCGGTGAAATTCTCGAAATTTCATTGGCTATGATGATTATCTATCACACCGTATCTGTTTATCGTTCCATAAATGAAGGTTGCAATAACATTTTTTTAGAGGTTAATACCCTGAAAAATCCAAAACTAGTATCATTTGTGACAAATTTACCCCAAATAATTTTTTTAATATGAAAAACTCAAAATTGATATACCCGTGATAAATTTATCCCGACTCACTATAAAAAATCTTAAACTGGTACATTTATGACAAATTTATCCCAAACTAATTATTTGACTGCAAAAAACCCCAAAATGGTAAATTTGTGACAAATATACCATATGCTAAATTGGATTAATACCACAAAAAAATCACAAAAATTGTAAACAGTGACAAACGGAACGTAAAATCCTAAATTGGTATACCGATCAACTATTACTTGTCATTTAACTTAATAATTTAAGAATAAAATTTAAAGAAAACTAACATAGGGTAAATTTGTCACAAGTGTACCGATTTGAGGTAAATTTGTCAAATGTATACAGTTTTTGTTTTTTTTTTTTTTTTTTTTTGTCAAAAAAATAGTTTGAAATAAATTTGTCACAAATATACCAGTTTGGAGTTTTTGAGGGTATTAACCTTTTTTTTAGTCACCGTGCTTGTTCGAAACTTTCGACATTAAAAAATATCCTTTGTTGAGAAAAAAAGAAGAAAACAGGCGAAAATGTACGGCATGTGTAACACGTGGAACGTGAAGATGGAGTTTTGCGTCGTTCATCTTGATAGGCAAAGACGATTGGCATTTTTCAGGAAGGAAAAATTTAAATCTTCACTCCAAGAGTTTTTTTTTTTGAATCACAATGAAAAAGTCATTGAGAAATCATTTAGTCAAAAAGGACTTTTTTTTTTTCAATGTTTGATCTAGTTTGTTTCAATTTGAAGATGCTTCGGAACAAAGTATACATTGGATGGCTCGAGTCAAGCCCAACTCATACCAAACACATCAGTTTGGTTTGGCTTTGCTTTACTATTATGGACTTCAAATTTCAATATGTTTTTTCATATTAAAATTGAAAGAGAAATCTTTTTTCTTTTTTCTTTTTTTTTGGGTCGAAAAGAAGAGAACTCTATGTTACAAAGTGTTAGACAAAGGATGAGTTTTTTTCTTTCACCAATAACGTAGAAATTACTTTAAGCAGTGCAGTTCTAGAGTGTAAATAATTTCCTTAAAAATAAGTTTCAAATGTTATTTTTTTCACTATTTTCTTTTGTAATAACGATACAAATAATCTCAGAAATTTTAATATATTTAATATGATTAATGAATGTTAGTCCAATGTATAATGTTGTTCAATATGATCCATAATCTTTTAGTATATGTTCAATTTAGTTACACATTATGATAACATTTATGGATTACATTGAATAAATTAAAAGTTTAGGGATCATTTATTTATAAGGCTAAATTTTAAGGATCATTTATCTCATATTTCCTTTTTTTTTTTTTTGTTTTTGTATGTTGAATTTTTGAAGAAGAGATGGAGGGAGAGATTCCTAGCTTTTTCAACCGATCTTACCTGGCAAACCATGTTGGTCCAAGATCTCCCCACAAAACCTGTCGATCATCACCTCGCCTTTTCCCCTCTTTTTTAATGTCTTTTTTGGCTGCGGCCACGCCTTTTGCCCAGGCTTTTTAAGTCACCCCAGCAAATTAAATTTTGAAAATTTTCGAATGGCCCGTATATATGTGTGTGTATTTATATATACATATGATTTATACTTTAATTTGAAGTTGACATAGTCTATAAAAATATAATTATTTTAAAATTTCTTCTTCTTCTGCTTCTTCTTTTTTCATTTCTGGTTTGGGTCCTAACCAAAGCAGATGATGTTGTGGAAAGTGGCTAAAGGGGATTGCGATGGTGGAGATGGAGACTGGTTTTTTGGTGTGTTTCTTTCTAAAAGCAATCCACCAACTAGATGGAGATTAGAGAGAGAAAGAGACTGTTTATTCTTTCGGGACGTCGATAATACACCTACCAAGCACATCAGTCCTTGAGTTCTTTGACCGTTTCCTTTCTTCCATTTTATCATTGTTTCCTTTTGTTTTCCCACGGCACAAACTAGATCTCAGATGCGCCCGCACAGAGCAAACTCTCGCGCATTCTAGAAATCTCAGGCCCAGCTGTTAAGTCACGCCCTTATTTGTAAGTTTGAATTCACTAAATAGTCGACAGTGATCCTTTAAAAATCTCACGAACAAGAATGATTATTTGCGCGATGAAAGACTTGGACTTTTTTAGCTTTCAAGCAAGAAGTGGGAAGTCAAATTGAAGTAAGGTTAGATTTGAAGTGAAGTAGAGTTTTGAGTTTTTGGCGAATGGGAACAAGCTGCTTTGAAATTTGGCGTTGAAGATGGTGGCAGTGACTAGGGGTGGCCTGGCAATTAGGTGGGGGAAGTTGATGGATTTGTACGGCCACTCTATGTCCATGGAACCCACAGAAAGAGGCAGGAAAAAGGGCATTTTCAAATGTAATTACCAGGAGTGGACCCGAATCTTGGTGTTATTATTAGATTTGACATTGAAAATTACCATAATTTCCACAGTATGTTTTCATGCTGGATCAATAAACTTTAAAAAATAAACATGCGGGAGTTTATTCACGTGTGCGTATCAATAATGTCACGTGATCGGAAAGTATGTTCGATATGTTCATCAATATTACTCATTTCAAGATCACAAAAAGGCGTGTGTCCATAATATTACATTGCGCGAGAATACACTTAAAAGCTTGAAATATTTCAATGGATGGAACAAAATTTAAGTTGCTAAGAAATGACTTACATCCTGCACTTAACTTGAAATGCATGAGAGATCCATTAGGATCAAACTTGAGCCTAAAACCCTTGACTCGATTGGTTAGTTGGATTCACAAATCTCGAAATCATCAGGAAAGGTCAAGAAGGGCACTTGAATGGAGCTAATTTACTAAAAGCTCTAGCCACAGTAAAAAAGAAACCCGTTGTAACAAAATCGAGTCAAGCGAAATTGATTGGTTAGTCTATCCAACCGACCCTAGATGACGGGCAAGCATACCCGGCCGCTGGACACGTGAATCGGTCTAATCCGAACACACCTAAATGTAGACGGTTCCCATCTTTTTCTCCATCTACGGCCACACGAACGCCTAAAGTGGGCGAGAACGAAAGGGATGAAAATAATGCAAGAAAGCGTCACGAGAGCAGCAGCCATCTCTTTCGAACCTACAGAAACGCAACCCGCATTGACCAACCCTCGAGGGAGAGACACATGGCTCGTCCGCACCACGAGCCGCGGACCACCGTCCAAAAGCGGCGGGCCTCTCCTTGTCGGGGTTAATGTCTCGGGGCCTGCTACGCGGGCCCGCTAGCCGGCCCCTGGCGAATCATCTCTCCCTCGCTCTCGCTCTCGCGCTCGCTCGCTCGCTCTATTCGTCGAGGGGCCGTGCGGGCGTGGCGACAAGAGCGAGTCCGACCGGGGTCCGAACGGCCCGTGTTGTGGTGCACCTGAAAAGCGGCTCTCGCCATTACGGCCGAAGCTCGCGGGGAGCTCTTGGCTCTTGGAATCATCGCGCGAGTCTAATTCAGCCCGAGCGTGGCTCTGTGCATAGGCCCAAGATTTTGCCTATTCCAATGGATAAGAGGGGGGCACCCGCACTCTCCACGCCCGCTCGACACCTCCTAACGACGCCTCGATGATTTTCGACCATTCATTCATAGATCATTCGTTGTGTTCCGCATATGTTACATGTTGCGCATGTGTTACGCAACCGCCTTTATGCGCATCGTGTCCGCAGTTCCACTGGACGGGCCACTAGATGGAGATAGCAACAGGGTCACCATGCTCCACGCTGCAACTCAAATCACTTCCGTTTTGGCTCGAAACAATGCGCCTTAAATTGCGAACGCTGCACGGTCTGAGAACGGTGATTTCATTTCGCCGGTGAACATAACACGACGCGGATGGCTCGGCATCGCATATGGTCGGGACGACAAGAGCGAACCGATTCACTGACCGGCAATGAGGTCACGTCGAGGGCACAGCGCCTGGAGAGAGAAGGCTTCTCATCCATTTGGGAAAAGTGGTTGGTTTTCATTCAATTAGAGAGGAAGCTGGGAGTCAAATCAGGAAGTGGGATGGCTCGGCATCGCATATGGTCGGGGCGAGGTCGTGGCTGGATTTACGTGTTTTGGAGGGGAATTTCGCCCTCGAGCCTCGGGCCCACGGACGGTCACGATTGTTGTTGGGCTTGTGGGCCCATCGATCTTCTCATCATCATTAAGTACAAATGAAATATAATGTTTTGCATCCTCCTCTCAACAAATCAGACTGGCGCAGCGGAAGCGTGGTGGGCCCATAACCCACAGGTCCCAGGATCGAAACCTGGCTCTGATAAGCAGAGAAAAGCTTCAGGCCTTGCCCCCATCCTTTTTACTATATCTTTTCTTCCTTTTTCTTTTCTTGAGAAAATGATGGTCCTTAATATGCAATATAGTCCTTAAAATTTTAATTTATTCAATGTAATATTTAAAATTTTGCTCAAAGTGGTCTTTAAACTTTTTATACATATTCAACTCAATCCTTGAATTATATATGAAATAATGACATAAATGGCCATTGAACTTTAGCTCAATGTATAACATAGTTCATAAACTTTTACTTGGACTTTTGGTATATGTTCAACTTAGTCCCTCTAAATTATATAAAAATGTTCAATGATGTCACTAAACTTATAAATTGGGCTTTACTTCAACAATCACATTGAACAAATTTAAAATTCAAGAATTATATTTTACATTTGACCAAAATTCCAAGATCTTTTGTGTCATTTTCTTTTTTTCCTTTATTGCTTTCGTCGGGGGGAGAGAGAGAGAGAGAGAGAGAGAGAGAGAGAAGTGAGATTATATAGTACAGAAGTGCTAACTGACTAATCAGTGCTCATACAAAGTTTGCTGATATTGATACAACACATTACTGCCGAGAGAAGAAAAAGGACTCTCTGCAAACAGGAAAACAACGGCCACCATCTTCTTGGAAGCTGCTTATTGTCCTAATGATAATAATACATCTTGATCTTCTTAGCAAAGCATATGCTTCCACCCGCAAAAACAGCGGACGAGTCGGAAGATTGTAGCGCCTCACCCTCCATTATTACAACGAACACACCCCGACCTGATGTTGAAATTCCATCAGGTTTCAGCTTGAAGGGACGTAAGAGAGTTCCAACCGTCCTGTCCATTCCTCGCCCAGTTTGAGGGTGATCGGCTTCTCGATCACGGCCCCGTCGACGCAGAGCATCTGTCGGTATTCTTCGTCCCCAAAATCGGGTATGGACTTGGATTTCTTCTCCCATGGATTCCAAACCACTGTGTAGACATGCAGTCACAAGACACCGTGAAAATTAGTCGGTGTGGTAATCTTTTCAGGACATGCTACTCTTCTTTTTCTTTTTCCTTTCCAGCTAAGTGACATGATAACCAGGGCATGTGCACTAAAGTGATGCAGGACATCATGAGAAATGAGTATTGAGATGACATAACTTCTTGATTGCAGCTAAACCAAGGAGCAGCTAATGTTGGTGACAGAATAGACATTGACGGTGTCAAGATACATATGATTCTTTCAGTTGACAGTCAACTTTACTAGTCTTTCCATCGTCTGATGAAATGGGCACACTCAAGAATGAAGATTACGTCAAAGTTGATACTGACCCAGAAAAGTAACGAGAGGCTTTTGCACGCTTTGTGGCATTTTAAGCTCTGGTATATAGGTAATCATCCATGCACACAGTGATGCAAAGGAAGCTTACCTACATCTGGAAGTCCTTCCCTTTGAATTATAAAAGTCCGCTTCTTTTCATGATCAAAAATTGCAATCGTATCTGTGGAGCCAAGATACACCCGATCCACCTACAACACAAGGAAACCGACTGAGACAAGAAGGCTCAGCTTGGAAATTTCAGTCTGACTTGAACCAATTCTGCTTAGTAGCTAAACAGAAATCTAGTATCCTACAGGGCCACATTGGAAATGACACAGGCTTTGCTAATTGTTACCAGCATAATAGCACTAATCTAAAACATTACCTCAGATTCAAATGTTAAAGCGTCTCCTTGTTCTGTGAAGCGTTTTTTCTCGTATAAGTTGTCGAGGTAGTCAAGCGTCTCCAATCCCTCAATTCTAACTTCACTGCCAGTGGAAATTAAATGAAGTTACTTGTTATGCTCCTTCAGAAATGACCATATCCAGCCATGTGCATGTAAAATAGTGAGTTGATAAGGAGGCACTTAACATGCACAATAATCTGCTTATGCAATAAAATTTACACTTATGATAAGTCAAGACACACCAAAGACAGTAAGTAATAAATGCAGTTTGGCTGAACCATGTCTCCAGTTATTTTGTGAAGCATCCGTTTTCTCTTCTTTAAACCCATTAAGTTTCACGCTCCATTAATTTCGGTTGATGCTTTAAATTTCTCGTTGATGATTATGAAGTCATAAAGATCAGTTCATCAAAAGTAAAATCTTAGAAGGCTGCAAGCTGCAGAAAATTGTTCCGCATAGCTGTAAAAAAAAAAAAAAAAAAAAAGATGCAGCCAGGAGACCTTTAACTGCAAAAAATGAAAAAAAAGAAACACAGTGGCGGATCCACTATCAACTTGACAAATTTGGACTCCTGGAAACACACTTGAAACTCATTATAGTATGAATTAAATTTGCAACTTGAATCTTGAAAACATCAATTTTGCTCCTAGCACAGAAGTTTTTTTTTTTTACTCGAAGGTCATTAAGAATCCTATTTGTAGGGAAAAATGAGTCGGTATGACTGCCTGCTGAGTACCTGATATCAGATATGGAGAAGTATGTGTGATACGCCATTGAAAAATTGAACAGCTTGCAATTGACGTTTCTGACTCGTGATATTAGGGTCAGGTACCCCTCTGCTGATAAAGACACCCTCAGGCGAAACTCAAAACTGAGGAGCAAGATCCAGATTAGTAATGTGACCATAAATTAATAGAAATCCAGAAGTTCACTAGACATGCTTCAAGCACAAGAGAAGCCTCAGAAGTGGCTCAAAACCTTAATTAGAGTCCTCAAAAGCAATTACTCCACAAAGTAGATGCTTTCTTAGCCTTAACATCAACCACGTACCATGTTAAATAGAAAAAACCTACAAGGAGTCCAAGAAGGCATTACCTGTGTGGCCAGATCTTGAGATCATCTTCAGAAGGTTTAAGAAGCAGGTCGACAAAGGATTTGCCGCTGGAGTCGCTGGGCTGCAGTGGTGGAGGATGATCATCCATAACCCAAATCTTGTTCCTGGCAAATCCATGTTGCTCCAGTGATCCTCGTTTTCCAAACTTGATGTTCACAATTCAATCTGTCAATCTCGTGTATACCAAATTACTGAAGCAACCATTAGCATAAAAATGGATACCTGAGGGAAACAAATTGGAATTCCTCCTCGTACTGGGGTTGGTGGCGTGAAGATTGCCTATAGTATATACAAAACCAAGGTGGAAAGAGGACAGGAATAAGGATGAGTAGTGAGCACTCCAACAACATTTAGGCAGTTTCAAACTCAGCCAGAAAGAGTAACAGACTTGATCAAGACTGATGGGAAAACAAGTTCATCAAAGATTGACAAGTAAGAGAGTACAAAGTACAACTTCACGAGACCTCAAACAATCTCTTGGTGTATCTTGACATCACGAAATTATAGCGTATTTAAGTAGTATTCAACTTTTTCAAACTTAAACAAATTGAGATCTAGTTAATAAAAGTATACATGGAAGTATCTATCCATTCAAGAACGAATTTGTGTCAAAATCATTTACCTTACTGCTTATGAACAATAGTTCCTCTCCCCGATCGGTCTTCCATGAAAGAACTTGCCCTCCGTGCAAACTAACCTGAAAGATTATAAATAAGAAATGAGCATGTAATCTATGACTTGCAATCTGCAGCATGTCATAGGTGAGTGCCAAATTTCTTGCATCTAAGAAGCTGAAAGGAAACAAAAATTGTCCATGAACTTCAGTCATATACCAAGAACTCTTTTGATACGGATATCCAGATAATTATGCCCCATAAGGGCAATCGAGACTCAAGTGAATCGTCCGATGTGCCCAAACCTTAACAACTTAATCTGCTTTGAGTTTTTTCAACTAGACACATTCAGGAACGTTCATCAGAGAATGACCCAGTAAAGCTCAGATGCCAAGAAAAATAGAATGGAGCAGAGGTTCATCAAGAAATTCAAAGAAGGTCTAACCCGGGCTGAAGCCCCGCGAGAATTCTGAAGCACGACTTGGTGTATCCCATTACGGTCCTTCACGACTTCGACGGAAGCTGTTTTTTTGTCACAGGCTACTCCAGAGTGATTCATTTCGAAATTGCAAGGGTATTTGAATGAAGTAGAAAGAAAATACCTCTCCTTCTTCCTCCCCCTCTCCCTCCCTCCCTCTCTCTCTCTCCCTCTCTCTTACTTTTCTCCTCTCTCAAGTTCTTGAAGATGTCTACAATGGCTGCAAAACAACCAAACACAGGTCAGCTTTCACCAATAAAATCGAGCGCCTCCTGGGACTTTCGTCAAACACCTTTCCGGTGACAATTTAAAGCAATCTCGTGAACCCGAACCGAAAAAAGTTGAGCTACCATTTCTGCCTACCTCACTCTCTTTATCTCCCCCAACGCCCAAAGCGCCAAAAGTTATTGTCCCACGAGTCTCACCGACAGGGACAGAACCCAAACCCTGAGCATGCCTCGAAAAAGCTCCTCGAAAATTTCTAAGGCCGGGAAGAAAGTGCAGAACTGATGTGGAGAGAGGGAAAAACGAAGAGGGGTCGAAGACAATAAATAGAGACAAAAACCCCACTTCCAGAAACACCTGACAAGACAATGCGTCGGATTTTTGACAAAGAGAACGAGCAAATTCAAAGTGGGTAGCGACGACCCATCAAATCCCACAAAGAACAGAGGTTCTCAACTGAATGCCTCAGACAAATTCAGGCATTTGACGAAGCCAAAGAAAAGAAAAGAAAAGAAAAAGAAATTTCAGCCTTTGCCCACCAAAGAGAGACAACTCAAGCACCCAGCAGCAAGCCGGCACACCCTGTTTGGCAGAGGTCAGGCGAAGACTCAAGAACAACTCCACCCTTTTGGACATAAACCAATTAGCATTGCTTTACGACTTTTCCCAGATTAAGGATTAGTCAAACAGACGACGATGTCTCCTGCGGCAAATAGAAAAGACGTTCGGTCGAACGAAACACCGGCCGAATTCACGTTTCACGACCGGGCAACCCACGAAGAATTCTTCTCGCTTCTGCTTTTTATTATCGTTTGACTTTTGGTAATCCAACGGCGGACGCTCGCACGCCAACGCCTAGATCCTAATAAAAAGCTCGGGCTGAGGTCGGATGTCCGAACGCCTGACCGGGATTGATTACCTGAATTAACGACCCCCCTCGAGCTTTCAAACTAAATTTGCGGTTTTTTTTCTAACTTATTTTCTTATACTCGTGTTCCAACAGGATTCAATCAAATCAGTTTCTCTGGGATTATCTTTACGGCCGACTACTTTAGAATTTATCTGAATAGACCCCCTTGTTAAGAGGACCGTCCAAACATCGGATAAGATAACTCATCTTGAACTCTTTCTCCTGTTCAAGACTCCATTTGATTTATTTTTTAGGGATAGGTGCACTGAAATTTCTAAAACTTATTACAAATGTGCAATCAAGTTTTAAAATTTTAAAAAGTGTAATTAAATTTTAAAATTAAATCGTGAAAGTGCAATCGAGTCCTAAAACTTATCATGAAAGTATAATTGGGTTTTAAAATTTTTCAAATTGCAAAATAACTTAATTGGACTAATTTAAGTACTTGATTGAATCTTTTGAAAATTTTAGGATTCAATTATATTTTTGTGATAAGTTTTATAATTCAATTGCACGTCTAGAAAATTTTGAAATTCAATTGTACATTCGTGATTAGGACTTTTGATATACTCATCCTCTCTTTTTAACGACCGATTTTGTGTTAATATTGGGTGATTCTAGCATCAGATTATCCCCTCTTTTTAGCCGTAATTGAATCATACATCCACCCCTAATTACGGACGATTCTAGTATTAAATTACCCCGAATCTTCAATACTGGATCCTGCCAACACGATTCGCCGAGCGATTCGCGCAGGTTCCATCCCCATATCAACTCCCCCGGTTCCGAAATATCTGACTCCCCCGGTTGGTCAGAGTGAAAATGATGGGAAGCGAAAAGAAAGGTTTTGAAATGAAAAAGCGGGGTCCGATTGGGGCGCTCGACGTGCATGCATCTTCTCGCGGGAGTAACTTTCGGCAACTCGACTTTTAGTACGAACGAGGGACACGAATCGAGCGGGATAAACGCACGGGTCAATCGAGCCATGATGACTCGCTTAGACAACGTTTGTGGTGTCATCTCCTCCGAAGTTTTCTTTGTTCCCCTGTTCGGCCATTTCCGGGCTCCTGCTGGGCGGTCTTTTCCGTGGGGGGAACGCGTTGGCTCCGTCCATCCGTTGAAAAAACGTGCTCCTCGTTTAATTTAAGGATGGAGATTTTAGGATCGCCCGTGCTTTTTTGTTCTTGACCCGAGACTGGTCTGCTTTGTACTAACCACGCCGGCGGCGAAAAGAGAGAAAAAAAGGGCGAAGAATTCTCGATCGGCCTAGTCACGTCCATGTAGGATTTTGATCACCTGGCGGCTTTGGAGTTTTAGACCCTATAGGTTTTGAAAAGGATAATCCATGGAGTCATGTATATGATATATGCATAAGATTCATATATTCAAACGTTAGTTTTTGTTCATGAAGAAAAGTTCGATTTCACTTTTTTGATTCGTTCGTGAGAAGAAAATCCATTATAATTTGTTACGCCGCACATATGACGTGTCATTTTTATTGTACTAGTGACAACTAATGAAATTGTAATTAATATTATTTTATTGATGAGACCGTATCCCATTCCACAATTTCCTAATTCAGTTTAGCATATTACATATTATAGTACATGTAAGACCTGCATAGGGTAGGGGTCAATTGGTGTTGATGGATTGATGGGTCAATCTTGTCGAGTTAGATTTGCATAGAATGATGGAATTGATTTCGCTTCATCGAAATTGTTCTCTCAACATAAACGAACCTTTCTTATCTCAAAATTGATGGCCTGCATTAGATGGGACCGAAAAGATGAAATTACCAGGTTCAGTGCATAAAAGCCGATCGACGTACCACGTTTCCTCCTTTATCGGATCGATGTACCAGCCCACGTTGACAAAACGAAAAGGGCAAAGATCCCATCTACTTGTCATCCTCAAAATTTTCACATCAAGCCTCTCTAATCAATTCGATTATTCGGACTAAAAGGGGTAGGCTAATCCTTATGCATGTTCTTCAACAACTACTGTTGTTTTCACGAGGATTGAAACACGGACGTTACGATCACCCTTCGAGTCAATTAAACAGAGTTCGTGGTTAAAGAATCCGCAATGACTCAGCTAAATTCCAAAAAAATTGTTAAAATAATAATAATAATTGTATGTCTAGCTAAAATCCGAAAAAAAAAATGATATAAAATAAGGAACACGAGAACGAAAGGCACGCTTTGCAGTTGTATAATTAATAATCAATTGGTCACTCGCCAATTCTGAAAAAGTGTGCGGAAATCAATTGAGATGTGGCTGAAGATGCTAGAGGATGATGTAGATACAGCTAAGAACGTGTGGTCACTATTAGATAAGTGCAAGGCCACCATCTTAGAATTTGTTTGCAGTTTAGCTCTTACTCTGACTAATTAATCGGTCCAAATTGGAGTACTCTTTATAGGGTATGCCATTAGTAGTCCCAAACAAGAACATTTTATATCCCTGGTTTCCGTGATAATTGATAGTTCGTAGGATGGTCTAAGTGCATTGCAAGTAAGCAAAATTTCAGTGCATTTGGTGATTAAAATTAAAGTTGAATGATCTGGATACAAGTTTGCTTCAGAGAGAGGGTGCCTTGCACCATGGAAATAGATCCACCAAAGATGGAGCTCAACAATCTATTAGGATGTGTGGTTGAGAGAATATAATATACATTTATACACACACACACACATCACGGATCTAAGTGGATCTAACTTAAAACGTGAATAAAATTAACTGATAAAAATGTAAAATGTAAATAAAAATAGAATAATATTAACACATTAAAACATTAATAAATTTATTTCAAATTGTAACAACTAACAATGTGATTGAAATACAAATGATAAGAGGAGAGATTTTGAAATGAGAAACATACTGAAAATACAAGTGTAGAGGGGGAAGCACACGGGTAGACTTGTCAAACAGTTAACTCGAGTTGGGTTTAGGTTGGGTTGGAAATAATCTGGCCAAAATTGACCCATTTAACCCGTTTGACCGACTTCCATGCAAGGTAGATCTAGTGACCTAACCCGATCCATACCCAACCTATGTTGAATACCGCTCATATTGATAAAACACTTTCATATTTTATCTAATTTAATAAAACTCATACCCACATTAAGGTGAGAGCATAGAGCAAATGAGTGCGAGATTGAGTGAGGGCAAGAGAGAGTCATAGAGATAAGTTTAATTTAAGTAAGTTGTAAACCCATTTAACACATATATTATTTTAGCCTTTATTAGTCTAAACCCATTCACTAAATAACTAACCCATATAATAACTCATCCTATCAAACATGGGTCAAGAAATGGGGTTATGACCCATTTCAATAGGTCTACATATAGGAACAAACTTTCTGCAAAATTTTAATAGGAACTCCACGTTTTTGTTAACATGTTTATTTCTGGAGACGTGGTATCTAATTTCGAAGAGATTACTTTCAAAGGCCTTTTTCTTCTTGGGATAATTTTTTTGATGAAGTGTCATATTCAATAATATTGAAACCTTCATTGATTTGATAATAGGTGTAATCATTGATAGTTAGGATGTTGAGGTTTTTTTTTTCTTTTGTTATTTTTACAAACCTAGAGATATGGCCTCTTTTACCACATATATGACATTTGAGATCTTTATTGATCTTTGTTTTTTTTTTCTTTGTCTGGGTTTATTGGGACAAGTTTTAAAGTTTCGAGTACTAGAAGACTTTAATTTGTGCTTTTTGTTGTTTTGGAGGACAATTCCCTTTACATGACTTGGACTTTGATTCATGGTTTGTTGGATTATATTGCACATAGAAATTTGTAATTGATTGTTCTTTCTTTACAAAATTCCAATAATTGCCATTAGGAGGTTATTTTATTATTTGAGTTTTAAGTTGTAGATGCCTGTAGGGGATTATAAATATCCCAAGTGTACTCTTTGTAAAGCCCTATCAATCAATCATAACTCAACATTTTTGCAAATTTATCCTTACATTCACTTTGAGCAAATTAAATATCTTTCAATTCTTATACTTTAGTCGTAATTTCAAATATCTTGTTGTCGATTAAATTTTGGTGTATATCTTAGTTATAATTTTCAAATCTTCACTGTTGATTACATTCCGACATCATGTCCCTTTATCATCTCACTTTGATGTCGATCAAATTCAGGTAAAATGTTCTATATTTTTTCATTGATTAAATTCCCATAAAGCATATGTTCATTGTGATTCATTGAGGCTTTTGTTTTGAATTGCTACAAAACCCATCTCAATGTTAACAAAAAGAAGCTAAAGAATGAATTTTGATGAAAAACATCTTTTTTGCATGCTTGATAGGATTTGTGGTTTGATTTGAGGAAATTCAATGCAAAGAACAAGGAATCATACGGAGTGTGACAATGTCGTGGGTAATGAGCCTAATGGCAATGATAGGTTTGCCAGATCAAGTTTGCACACTTTGAAGCCGTTAACTGAATAGTAGAAGAAAGCTAGGGTGAAGGGCAGATCTTTCTCGACGTCTCAATGAAGACCATCAAAAGAAGTTGCTCCAAATCCTCATATGTTGGTAAAATTAAGAGATTGTTCGAAAATCAATTGATATTGCTGATTACATTATGACTCACAAGTTAGATGTCATCCTCAATGCCATGTATGATGTTTTCTAGAGGCCAAGATTACTTAATCAACCACCATTATCCAATCAGCGATAATAGGGTACGTTTCTAGTCCCTCTTCATTTATTAATGCAATTAATGTTGGCCAGAATGGTCAACCCTTGTAAAAACTATTTAAAGGCTTGAATCTTCTAATCAAGGTCACATTGATGAGAATAATTATACTATGTTGGTCAAAATAACCAAATTGGTGATAATTATTTGGCAAATCAAAGTGGTCAATAGGCCGGTCAATAGCCTAATGTTGAAGATATAAGGTCAATTCCACTCAATGTGAATAATTCTATTAGGCCTAACATGCCGATTAAGCGTTGATACAAGACCAGCGTCATTGCCTAGAGGCAAAATGGCCAACCAAATCCATGATTAGACCCAGTACAGTTTGTTGAAGAAGTTCGATAACATTTGGGGTTAGACCTAGTACAGTTTGTTGAAATCCCTCAATTTGTCAATTTTACTAGTAAGGATGAACAATTGACTATTGAACACATTGGTTGATTTATAGCTTAATGGGGATAAGTATGGCCAAATGAATTTTTAAGACTTAGGTTATTTCATGTTTTTGTCGAAAATTACTTTTACTTTTGTACAACAATTTATCACCTAATTTGGTGTGTAATTGGGCAAAGGTGGAGAAACACTTACATTCTCATTTTAATAGAAGGATACACGATTGTTGATTTAGTCACTAGGGAGACCTCGACATTTACTGAATACTATGATATGCAATTGGCAAACCCTATGGATTTTCAACATTCAAAATCATCTAAAGAAAAATAAAAAAGCTTAATCGAGGAGTCGATGATAGGAAAAGATAAAAAGTTTAAAAGATACATAACATTTACTCTTAAACTCACCATGGTCGGCAGCTTCTTCCCAAGGCACATTTGACTCATATAAGAAGGGCCGGAAAGGACGTATTCCCATAGCAACCAAGAAATCAAAAAGACAAAACAGCTGCATCTAGAGGGTATAAACGTGAATGCTATAGATAAGATATTTCTTCTCAACACTCCTATTTAGGTGGAGGAGGGGTTCTAGAAATGGGTTTTAGTGGCTAGCCCTAATAAGCCATCGAGGGATAGTTAAAAGCATTGAGTTAGAACCATTAGGGACTAGGCTCTACCTTGACGTTTTAGCATTTCCAAACCCTAGTGGCTCTTGATAGGGCCAAGTTGGTATTCCTTATGGAAACCAAGAATAAAAGAATAGTGATGGATAGATTGAGACAACAACTTAAGTTCAAGAAGTTAGTTATTATTAACCCGATTGGCACAATGGGGGGTTTGGTTCATATGTTGGAAGAGAAGGAGCTATCAGTGTAAATAGGGGACTATTCAAGAGAGATGATTGGCATCATATGCAGGGACCTCACATGTGGAAATCAAATGAGAATATCATTTCTTCATATATCTATCAAATTCCAGTTACAACAATAATTATGGCACAAGCAACAAACTATTCATTACACTAATACTCTTTCATAGATTTGTATGGGTGATTTTAATTAGATTAGTTATCATTGGGAAAAAAGTGAGAGGACGAGGGGTAGATACAATAAAATGGTGACATTTCAGGAAATGTTGAATGATTGTTCTTTAATGGACATGAAAAGTAAGAGATGCACCTATACATAGTCTACCAATAGAGAAGGGGAAGCTATAGTGAGAGAATGATTATATAGGGCATATGCAACTTATAATGGTGAGTGGTGTCACGACCAAATTTCGGGTGAACCACCTAGGGTTTGGCTAATGGATTATTAAGCCTAAACTTAGCTCAGGCTCTTCCAATCCCATACCAATTTGTGACTTAGGTTTAAGTTCTTAACATGCAATTGAATTTCAATTAGGAGTCACCACTAATTTATTTTTAGTGGGTCGATTAAAAACCCATTAAAGTAACAAGAGCTTTATTTTACTCCTACGGACCAGAGATTGTGAGTTCGGGGACTTGGTTACGCTAAATTTTTCTAATCCCTTTCGGTACCTTTCTCTTTTATTTTGAAAAAATGTTTTGCAGGCAGCTTGAAATAATTTTAATCTACTTCCCTAACATGTGAGGTGACCATGCTGGTATGCAAACCACCAATTTAATACCCAAGAAAAAGCAATGAGTGAATTACGAGATTTACCCGTAACAATGAAAGCATTTGCGATGTTAGCTCAAAATTCACATCAAAAGCCCTAGATATAATTTCTAATTAACACGCAGTCACTTAATTTTTAGGATTTTCTCTTGTTTAATGAAATCTAAGTTATATGCAATGCAATCTGATCAAATGCCCTAATTCTAATGACGGACAATTTTCTAATTAAATGGACCTAGCAGCAATCATTAAATGACATGCATTTCATGAACCTAATTCTATATGACATGCGCATGATATTTTTGTATTTTTTATTATAAAAATTCTTGATTAAAAATGACTAACAATAAAAATCTAACTAAAGTGAGATATGATCTATTTTAAATTAGGAAATAGACCAATCTGAATCCTATCTTAACTTAGAAATTTATCTCGACATGCAATTTAATTCAAAGATATTATCTAACCTAGATACCATCTAAACATGCATTCTAATATAATTAGAAAAGAATCTAACTATTATATCATGCAATTCTATTCGGGAAATCAGTTCTAATCTACATGATATGCAAATGCAATTTTTTTTAAAAATTTGGGATAAAGAAAGCAATTAAAAGATAAACACCAAATCATTCACGGTTATCAAAGATATTATCATCGTTTGAATTTGGAAACGATATCTAATCAAACATGATTATTTCGCTAATAAAATCGATAAATTGATCTTAAGGTTTAAGTATCAAAATATCAATTTTGTTTCCATGTGATGAATTATTCCATTTAAAGCTTTATAGATGGAATAAAAAATTGGTGTGTGGTTGTGAATTGGGTAATAAATCATAATTTGGAGATATGTCTATTATTCAAATATGCTCATTGGATATCAACAGACATATTTAAGCAATCAAATTCGGATGAGATCCTTACCTATTTCAAGGATATCATTTCCAAACTTGAACGGTTGATGTTTCATGATCGATGATGCTTCACAGCCACCAGCTTGTGGATGGCGGTTCATAGTGGCGGGTGGCGTCACTCGACGGATCAACAGACGGCACAGGCTAGAGACGGCAATGTTGGCGATACCTACACTGGATGGCCGACAAAGATAGTGTGGCTATTTTTCTTCACTGAGATTTGCACGTCGCCACGCGCCCGAGCTGCTCACGTTCATCTGGCCAAGGAAGATCCTTTTGCATGCATGAAATAGAATCACAAAAACCACACGTGTTATTGTCCAATCTGGACAACATGCAAAAGAAGATAAATCCACCCACTTAGAATTATTCAATCGAGATTCTAGTAGTTCTTTTGACCGTGAACTTTAGGCTCGCAAACGGTGGTCAGAAGAATCCGGCGTGATAATCACGCTGGTAGAGAAATATCGGCAGCGAAACCTACAAAACAAACAATTCCGACACTGAGAATGGACCACTGGCTATTGATGCTCGGCCAAACGCGTCGCGAACAACTGCAGGCTCGATGGCGAGACTTCGGACATGATCGAAAAACTTGGAATTGCTGGAACGATAAAGTATTCTGGGATTTTGTTGCACTCTGAATCGTGACCGACATGGCAGTAGTTGCGGGCAACGGTGGAGCACGAACGTGATGTGGACAGGGAAAAAACTGTACGAGAAAGATCTCGCTGGACTATCTTTTCGGATGGGTGTGCCCTCTTTAATGCATGACTCCTCTCCACGTTTCCACCTTTCACCTTTTCTAGTGCGTCTGTGCAGAACATGTGTTGCCTTTTTTCCCTTTTCTCTCTGCCTAGTTTCTTCACTCTCTCAATTGCAGCCATGTATTGAATTGCGTGGCCTCGATATAATGACTTGCCGACTCCCCCCACGATTTCTTCTCTCTCTATGCTCTCAATTGTGTGTCTTTATCAATGGCCGTGTATTCTATTGTGCGTGGCCCCTTTTCGCTTTGGTCGTGAAGCGTTCCTTTTATATGAAAGAAAGCAAATCGTATTTCCTCTTCTGATTGCTTAAAAGATATCATGATTGGTCCTTTTCTTCCCTCCTTTGACCGTGAATCCATCTTTTGGCGATTCATGCATATTTCTTTAGAATAAGTGCTACAAAAGTCCGCTGAACAAAAAAAGTGCTACAAAAGTCTTAAACTTATCACGAAAATGCAATTGAGTCCTAAAACTTGCAAAAAGTACAATTGAGTCATAAAACTTATCAAATTGTTTCAATTGAGTCATAAAATTAATGTTGTCGATTTTTTTAACGAAAAATACTGACGTGGCATTTAAAATCAATTTTTTATTTTCCATGTGGCTTTTTAAATTTTTAAATTTAAATTATATTTAAAATAAAAAAAAGAAAAGTGAAAATTTATTTAAAAAAGAAAACAATTCAAAAAAAAGGAAAAAAAAATGGCAGCCTCGCCGGAGGGGCCAACCCCTCCGGCGATCGGCGGCGGCGGCAACGGCAAGAGAGGAGGAGTTGCTTTATCTTCTTCTTTTTTTAACAATTTTAAAAAATAAATTTTCTTTTCTTTTTAGTTTTTAAATCTAATTTTTAAAAAAATTGAATAAAAAAATTAAAAAGGCCATTTGAGAAAAGAAAAGTTACTTAAAAGGCCACGTCAGCATTTTCTAGTTAAAATGACTAATGATGTTAACTTTAGAACTCGATTGAAACAATTTGACAAGTTTTAGCATTTGATTGCACTTTTTGCAAGTTTTATGACTCAATTGCATTTTCGTGACAAGTTTTAGGACTTCGTAGCACTTATCCCTATTTCTTTCCTTTTGATTGTGTATGCTGAATAATCTTTATTGATTTTATTTCTTTCAACTAAATATCAGCTCACGAGTTGGTCGTTTCCATATATTATGCTAAGGATAAGCGCTTTGTTCATAGAAATGAAAGATTCATATTTTCAATTGCCAAAAGTTCAAGATTATGTAGACGCAACCACAAAGGAATCACTGAAGTATATTCCACAACCTTGTAAGAAAATATTTAGAGTCTCATTCTCCTGAGTCCATCCACCATTGCCAATCCAATGTGAATGCAATAGAAAATGAATGCACCTAAGATTATATGCTATGCAATTAATATTTTTTCTTTAGGGCTTAAAAATTAATCCCTAATTTTTATGCAATAAGTAAATAACCGGGTCGCTAAAATTTAGGTGTCAACAAGTGGAGTTTGCAAGTGTGGAGGCATATGCCTTACCAACTATAGGCTCTAACCATAGTCTGCTTCTTGTTACAATGCACCTGAAGAACACCATGAGGAAAAATAAGTTTCATTTTAAGGCTTTTTGGGTAGAAGACTTGGAGTATAAGGAAGTGATATAAAAGGCCTGGCATGATAGATTCTGTCATCGTGGAGACCTAGGGAGGAAATTGAGGAAGGTGGCTAGCACATTGGGGACTTAGAGCAAAAGGAAATTCTTCAATGCTCACGAGCATTGAGTGCTTAATGAAGAGACATAGTGAAATAATTCATAATCCTGGTGGGACTAGCTTTAAGGAGGAATCGTAGAGATGCAAAAAATGAATTGAGATACTCTAGAAGCAGGAAAAGATGTATTGAAGTATGAGATCTTGGATAAGTTGGCTAAGGTGGGGGGACATGGATACAAAATATTTTCATGTCACAACGATACAAAGAAGAATAAGGAATCAGGTATCAATGTTGAAAATGGAAGACAATAAATAGTGCCATCACCTTAAAGCTTTAAAACAACATATTGGGTAGTGTTATTGCTCTTTACATACTATTGTGGGGCCTAAAATCTACCAATCGGTGCTTGACCAATGTTCAAACATTGTCCATGGAGAGATGAATGCGGCCGTGATGAAAAAGGTGCTAATAGAGGAAGCGAAAGAACAAATGTTTTATATGGGAGCAATTAAGGCATTTGGTCTAGATGGATTAAATGGGCATTTCTATCATCAGCACTGGATCGAAATCCAATAGGATGTATTCGACATGGTGGACAGTTTCTTCATTATATGTACTCTTGACCTTTTACTTAATTTACTCATATTGTATTAATTCCAAAGTTAGCTAGCCCAAAGAATATTTCGCAATTCAGGCCAATGAGCTTGTGCAACTTTGATTACAATATTTTTTCCAAAGTAATGACCAATCATTTCAAATCATGGCTCATTGAGATTATTGTGATAAAACAAAGTGCCTTGTGGGTGACAGACAAATATAGGATAATATTTTGATAATTCAGGAGATGCCACATCAACTCTGCATTAGAAAGAGGGAAAAAAAGTTAGAGCAGTTCTTAAATTTGATATACAAAATGTCTACAATAAAGTCGAATGAGACTTCTTATGTGGATGCATGAGGACAATGGGTTTTACAAGGAATGTGTATAACGAATAAAACAATGTATTTCTATGTTGGCTTTCAGCGTGAAAATGAATGGAGAACCACTTCAACAGTTTCAGTCTTCGCGAGGGATAAGACAATGAGAATTACTATCATTCATATCTTTTTATCACAATGGTAAATGTATTATCTATGCTTCTAAATAGGGTAGTCTTGAATAGGATCTTGTGAGGAATCAATTTATATATGTGGCACCCTACAATCTCCCATATACTATTTACAAATGATGCGATGGCATGATTAAAAAATGTTAAATCTTGGTGAATATTCTAAACCAATACTGCTTTACTTTGGGTTAGGCAATAAACCTAAACAAATTGGGCATCTTCTTTGGGCCAAACTATCTACATTTATTAAAGAAGAATATGGTGGATGAGCTTTGAGTCGATATCATTGACAAAACATGTAAATGCCTGTGAATTTCTTCAAACTGGGGACAATCAAAGAAACAAATATTTACTTGGTCTTAGTGCATTTTAACTCAAAGCTGGATGGATGGAAAGGAAAACTAATGTTTAAAGCTGGAGAGGAGATCCTCATTAAGGCGGTGGTTTAAGCACTCCTACAGTATGTGCTATCCATGTTCAAAATTCCCGTTCCTATTTGCAAATTAATTGAGAAAATGAATTTTTTTTTTTTTGTGGAAATAAAATGTTGAGCAAAAAGGAATCCATTAGAGGAACTAGGAGTCATTGAAAACAAGAAAAGATGAGAGGGGACTAGGATTCAAGGACTTATTGGAGTTCAACAATGTGATGCTAGGAAGATTGGCATGGAGATTGATATAGGCATCTCATATCCTATGGAGTCAAGTTATAAAATGCATGATTACTTGCAGGGAGAATTCTGGCTCGTTGGAAAAGGTCATCACCCTTCATGGGGGTGGCAATGCTTACTAACTGGGAGATGTGATAGAAGTGGAAGTGTGATAAGTAATGGGAGATGATAAAAGAATTCGAATCGAGGAAGACCTTTGGCTACCTAGGGAGCGTTTGGTAACGATTTTGTTTCTAGGAGCTGATTCTGACAAAAAAATGATTATTTTTGATTATGTTCTCAGAAACTGATTCTGAGTAAAAAACGCATTTGGTAACTGTCCAAAATTTTTGATTCTGGAATAGAATTACGTTTGATACCATGCTCATTGATTCTGTTCCAAATCAACTTCTTTTAATTTTTAAATAATTTTTTTTACTTTTTTTCCCTTTTCTCTTATTCTTCTTCTTCTTCTTCATGTGGCCGGTCGCCGGATTGGCACCGGCCAGACGAGGGCTGGCCCTCGTCGGCCGAGCCTCACCGGTGGCCAGGTGAGCCTCGCCCAGCCCTGCCAGGCCCGCCTCGCCGGTGGTTGGGCTTGCCTTCGGCGAGCTCGCCGGACCTCACCCTGGCCTCGCCGGATCGCGGGCGGCATCTCGCGGCGGACGACGGTGGGCAGTGGTGGACGACAATCGCGGGATGACGGAAGTGAATAAGGAGACCTTCACCGTTTTGATTCTTTTTTTGATTCTTAGACGGAGAATCACATTTATTTTTTTATTCTCAATTCTCTTCCCAATCTGTTCTTGTGAACAAAAATTTTACCAAATGTGATTCTCGTCTCAAACTGATTCTAGGAACAAAAAATCATAATCAGGTATTGTTTGGATGGTTATCAAATAGTGCCCTAGTGGCCACATTAATCGCCCAAAGAATCAACATGACCCTAAGTATGTAAAAGAATTGATTTAGTCACCCATTATGAGAATGTTGTGAAGCTAAATGAACTTTTTAAGGAAATGATAGTCCAAGAGATCATTTCTACCCCCACTAAGCATTAATTCATAGAGGGATTGACTAGCGTGGACAGGTAATAGTACCGGCTTGTATTTGGTTAAGAGTGGTTACAACAAAATGTGCTCTCGAGCAAAAAAATCCTAATGCCAACTTGGTGTCAACATTGCATCAGCCTCATAAGAACCCATGGACTCGCATGTGGTAGATTTAGCACTATCCGAAGATCAGTTTCTTCCTATGGAGCATATGCAATAATGCTTTCCCCACGAAGGAATACCTCTACAAGAAAAGACTCGTACTCGATCCATTGTGCTCGATGTGTTGTAACACTCTTGAAATGCTAGAATGTCTCTTCCTTCTGGTGACTAGACAAGAGAAATATGGTCATTCTCGCATTAAGTTGAAGATATCAATGGAAGCAATCACTTGAGTGAAATTCTAGCTGGCATCCGAAACAACAAACCATGACCTTAGGAAATAATGCCTAAAGCAATTGGCGACCTCAACCTCTATGAGTACTGGAATCTAAATTAGGGGACACATAAGGGAAGTGGAAGTGGAAAGAGAGGCTTACCGGTTGAGGGATGGTCACCACCGCCGCCGGGCTTGTGGAAATTGAACATCGATGGGTTGTGGTGTAGTGACTCGCAACAAGGAGTGGTGGCCATAATTCACAAAAACCATCTCGGGCGACTAATGGGTGGCTTTGGGAGGAGAATGTTGCTCTATTCACCCTCATAGCTGAGCCCCTAGCCTTGAGGCAAGGTCTGTTGTTTGTGAAGAGTCCAAGAGCAATCTCGCCAAGTGTACTGAATGGCAGGAGTACTTCAATTCAGATTAAGTGATTGTACTTCGTTGGAAAGCTTCATCATGGGCCGGGCCAAAGTTCCATGGGCTATCCAAATGTTAGTCAAGGATTGTACACATCTCCTGGATTGCTTGGAGGGTGTCTCAATTACTCTTTGTCTGAGAGAAGCAAATCGAGCCAATGGATTGGGTAGCGAAGGCCCACTGGAACGACTCTTTGCCTATGAATTGGCTATCTACTATTTCCCATTGTCTTTTTTCCTTTGTTATGTAAAGACCTGGGACATTGCTATGGTGAATTTCCTAATGAGTAACGAAAGAAGTTTTTATCAACCCAAAAAAAAAAAAAATAATAATAATAATAAGTGGGTTGCACCTAGCATAATTGCTTTCTCATAAAATTAAAATAATGCATTTCGAGTTAGGTCATAAATGAATGAATTAAATTTGGCCGAAAGAGTTAAATTGATGAAATTAATCCGTAGTTTTTTTTTTTTTTTCAATATCTATGGAGGAAGATTCTAAATGAAGGCTTGAAGTGCCATCATTTTCTCAAATAAGAGCATGAAGTGACATTGTTTCAAATAAGGGCCTAAAATGTCATTATTTTCTTAAATACTGGCATAAAATAGACATTATTTTAAATAAGGGTCTAAAATGGTAATATTAGTCTCTAACCGATTGTGAAAGACAATTTCGTCTTTTAAAATTTTTAATTTTTTTCTTTTTTTATGAAAAATTTTTAAAAAAAAAAAAAAGAAGGAAAACACAGGTGGGAAGGTGCTCCTTCTCGCCTATGGCAACTGCTCTTGCTTGTGTTTTTTATTTTTTTTTTTTTTATTTTATCTTTTTAATCTAATCTAATTTAATTAACTCATGTTTGGATGAAAATATTCTTAATTGGCCGATTATTTGAGAAAATGAGAGTACTTCATAAAAAAAAATACAAATTAAAAAGGAAAACACAAGTGGGAAGGTGCTCTTTCCGCTTGTGGTTGTTGTCCCGTCGTCGGTGGAGTTGGGGCGAAGGCTAGCAAGATTGTTGGTGCCTTGGTGAGGGCCGACAATCTTTACTGACTAGCGGCAAGAGCCAAGCCAGAAGTGAGAGAGGGCGTCGACCCTCTCTCATAGGGGGTTGCTTACCCTTGCCTCAGCCTAAGTAAGGGTCACCAGCTCCGGACCCTTGCCCAGGCATTGGTAACCTTGTTGGCCTTCAATAATGGGGCAATGGCCCCAAATGGGAAGGGCTCCTTCTCACTTGTATTTTCCCTCTTTTTTTTTTTTGAAGTTTTATTTTTTAATCTAATTTTAATTTAATTTAATTTGTGTTTGAACGAAAATATTTCTTATCAATCAGAATATTTTGCCATTCGGCGAACTACCAAGGCTAGGCCATTATTTGAAATAACCATAACTATTTCAAGCTATTCTTTGAGACCGATATGGTCATTTTAAGTTCTTATTTAAAACAAAATGTACTTTAGACCATTATTTAAGAAATTGAGAGCATTTGGGACTCTTATTTGGAAATTTTCTTATATATAGGGAAGTTAGAAAGATTAATTTATGGCAATAGTGTAATTCTCTCGAGACAATTAAGCAAAAAAACAAAAAAAAAAAAAAAAAACCGAAATTAATGAAGAAACGACAAGATTGGCCCCGGCCACTCGTGATCCTCCACACGTTAGCCTTATAGAAGCTGTCCCCTTGCTCCCCGGTTACTCCGAACTCCCGACGAGCCTCGGTCGATCTCGTCGCCCAAAGGAAGTTTCCCTTCCCTTCCCCTCCTCGTCCGGATCTCTCCCCCGTCGCGGTCCGCCGCCGATCGCCGCCGCCGACAGCGAAGATGAACGACGCCGACGTGTCGAAGCAGATTCAGCAGATGGTCAGATTCATCCGCCAGGAGGCGGAGGAGAAGGCCAACGAGATCTCCGTCTCTGCTGAAGAGGTGCGTGCGATTCCCTCTTCCCCTCCCGATTCGATTCGATCGAATCGTGATCTCGATTTTTTTTTTGGCTGCGGCCGATCGTTAGGTTTTTATTCTTTTTTTTTTGGGGTGGGATTGAACGCGACTTTCGATGGAATTTCGGTTGTGTTGTGTTGAGGCGGGTGAGATTGTTTTTTTTTTTTTTTTTTTTTGTCGCAGGAGTTCAACATCGAGAAGTTGCAGTTAGTGGAAGCGGAGAAGAAGAAGATCAGGCAGGAGTATGAGCGCAAGGAGAAGCAAGTGGACATTCGAAAGAAGATGTAACCTCCCTGTTCGATTATGTGACGATTTCTTTTAATTATATGTTCGCCGGATAGATAAGCTTCCTTGGTTTCGGATTAGGTTAAATTCAGTTCGTGGTTGAGATATTGAGGTTCTTTCGCATTCGAATTTCGAGTGATCTGGATAATCTGTCGAGATTCAGAATGGCTGCTGTTGATCTGAATGCGTTTTTGTGGACAGAATGAAAATTGGATGCTACTAACGTTGTATTTATGGTTAGGATGCGATTGGATAAGCTGAATCTTTTGGTGAAATGGACGGAATCGTTATCGGTTGAAGAGGAGGAACATTAAAACACTGTAAAAATGTAATTTTTATGTGCTGAAAGGCTCGTTTTATTGGTTGTCCGACCATTGAAATATCGGTTGAAGAGGAGGAGCATTAAAACATTGGAAAAATGTATTTTTTATGTGCCGAAAGGCTCATTGTATTGATTGTCTGGCCATTGAAATGTTACCAATGACGATCCTCGGATTTTCTTGAAAATTTAAAATTTGCATTTTTGCCAATGAGAAGACATCATGTGCGACTTATAGGGAAAGAGAAAATGTGCCTTTCTGCAGGGAGTTCTTTTATAATCTTATGTGAATTCTTTTTCCATTTACGGGCTTCACCGTTATGGCATCAAATGAGTATCCTTTGGGGGTTCTGTTCTGTCGACATAATTTATTTCATCTGAATGTGATCTTGCTTGCCATTATAAATTTGATGATGATATGCTAGACTTCTCAATATTTGCCTTTCTGTTTGTTGAAATTGCTTCTTGCAGTGAATATTCGATGCAGCTGAATGCTTCTCGGATCAAGGTTCTTCAAGGTCAAGATGATGTGGTTAATTCTATGAAAGAGGCAGCAGCCAAGGAGCTTCTTAGCGTGAGTCGTGATCACCATGTCTATAGAAAGCTTCTGAACGATCTCATCGTCCAGGTTTGTGAAATCTAAATAGCTTTGGTAGTCTGAATACTATATATGGTAGTGCTAGTTTTCTCAATGTTTGACAATGTTCGGAAATATTTTACAAATGTGATGAGAATCCCAAACTTTTGGGTTTCCTAATATTTTCCACATATTACATTTTACACACAATACTCTACTTACACAGAGTGTTGAGTTGAGAGATTAATAATATTTACACAGTGGACTTGCTTACTGACCAGTTAAATTCTTAGGTTTGACTTTGGTAGTCTGAATGCTGTTCATGCTAGCCGAGTGCTAGTTTTCTCAAGGTTTGAGAATGTTAAGAAATATTCTACAAACGCATTGATAATCCCTAACTTTTGGGTTTCCTAATATTTTTCACACCTCCAATTTTATGCGTAATACTCTACTTAGACAAAGTGTTGAGTTGAGAGATAGATAAACACCTTGGACTTGTTTCCCGACTGTTTAAACTCTTAGGTTTGACTTTAAAAAGAAAGGAAGGGGGGGGGGGTTTAATAAATGGCAAATGGTTGGATTATGGTCTTGTTAAGCATTGGGTGGTTCTTCATAGTGGTTTATAGCAACATACGTAATTTTTTTCCCAGTTTATTAACATGCTTCTTAACATTGCTGGCGAATACTATTCTTAATATGATAACTTTATTAGCTTCTGTATCATTTTGAAGCAACTTGAAATAATTGGACTTTTGACACCATCATTATTATATAGGTTGATGTTTTAGTAAGCATCTGAGTCATTTACTTCTGTCTGACCATTTTATACATGTGATAAAGCATGTATATGCTCTGGACTAGAGATCTCCTGGAATGAAATTTAACCCTCCGACATTACTGATTCTGTGCTTCAGAGTTTGTTGAGATTGAAAGAGCCTGCAGTGCTACTTCGTTGTCGAAAGGATGACCTGCATCTGGTGGAATCCGTCCTGGATTCTGCCAAAGAAGAGTATGCAAGGAAAGCAGGCGTTCATCCTCCAGAAATCATAGTCGACAATCTTGTTTATCTCCCACCTGCTCCTTCCCATCACAATGCCCATGACCTTCACTGGTAATTATCTTACTGTGTACACTCATTTTGTAAGAGATAATCATTCTGTGAGGAATGTGTGACTGACGTAGTAAGACTAAGAGATAACTGAGTTTGTTGTTGGTTGGCAAAGCTGAACCTTACTTTGGGTCAGTTTGCAAGCATCTAAAAAGCATGTGGTGGTACTGACACTTGGTCCTTTGCCTTGTGGGGTATATACTATCGTCATCTGGATATAAGGGTTCGTAAGGCAGCTAACTGCATCATTTCATGCCATCTGACTGTAGTTGGCAGCACAACATTGGTAAAGAAGTTTCTGAAGTTGTTTCCATGTTTTTTGTTGCAGCTCAGGAGGAGTTGTTTTGGCTTCCCGAGACGGGAAAATTGTGTGTGAGAACACACTTGATGCGCGGTTGGATGTTGTCTTCAGGAAAAAGCTTCCAGAGGTACTCGTTTTAAGTCATTGCTTTTCTTTCTTTTTCTTGTTTTCTAGTGCTTGAAATGAAATGGAAAATTTTCACAGAGTTTCCTATACTTTGTTGCAAAGAAAGTTTAAAAGATTAGGAAGTAGGATAGATTGGTTTGAGGCTTAGAGACTTTACTTACTATAGATATTGATTTCACAAAGAAAACAAAATAGGAGTATTTGACTTTGCTTTTCCATTTCTATCTTCAGAATGCATTTGCTTGTTTTACTAACAAATGCTGAAATTCTGGTGGTTAGTAATGGAGAAATCACTTATGGCTTTGCTTTTGCTGCTTCATCAAGTGTACATGTTGTTTCATTTTGCCTTGTAAATGGATCAACAAGATGGTGTGCCTGTTACCACCATGGTGTTTGATGCTCTATGCAACCTCTGTTGGGCTTTACTTAGCTCTCTCTTTGGAAAACCTCCTGAGGATGTTACTAACTACTAAGACTTGGCTGAGATTAAAACCTTCTGCTGATGCACTGATCAGTGTCTATAGGTTATTGGAGACATCTTAGTTTGTAAAATGTCCTCATTGTGCGATGGGAGCACAAAGCGGAAGATGGTAGTACTTCTGTTCTAATATTCAATACTTTCTGACTAGAAAAGCAAATATAGTGCTCTTTTTAGATGCGTCTTTTCCAAGTTTCTGTGACTCATGAATCGAGACATAAACATCAACAAAAATTGTTGGATACCGTCAATTCCAGCATGAATGTTGGTGGAATGAGTGTTGTACTGGTGCTTTGACTGGAAAATGTCTTCTTGGAATGTTCAGAATAAAATGAAACTGGTTACGTTGTGACTGAGGTTTTCTGGTGGGGCCCTTCTGGGGCCCTTTCAGAAAGGTCTCACTATAATAGAAGAACGCAAGTGGTAAAGAGTTCGATTAGGCTCACACTGTACTGATGGTTTCACAGCAGAGTACGTTTCTTTTCCATGAATTGATGAGTGAGAATCTCCAAGGAAAGTTTGTGCTTTCTGTTTGCCGTGGTTCTTCTGGAAGTTGCAGACTGTTATTTATAGATGCTCGTGGTACCCTTTGACAGAGACTTTTTAATCTTTGCTATTGCAGATTCGCAAGTGGCTATTTGGTCAGGTTGCTGCTTAATTTGGTCAGATCGCTCTGTTTGATCGTGCCTATATTGTTTATGTCAGAAACGAATTGGAATTCGTGGATGTGTATGGGCACGGGAGATCGTGTGTTCTTGTAAGCTTCGATTGATTTGTGCTCTCAGTTGAGAAACTCGTTCTTTTGTTTTTCAAGATTATTTCTGGAGTGTGGTAAAGCGCTGATTGCTACCTATAATTATTTGATAAGTCTAGCTATTTACAACGAATAAAAATGCCAGATTGCGGATGCTCGGATCTCTATGATTTTTACTGAGATGGCTCAACTTTGACCGATGAAAACAGTACTTGCATTGCACTGTCCTTTTTTTTTTTTTCCTTTGTGTTTCGTGATCTGCCCTCGCATGTGGTTGGAATTTCGGGGACAGTCAGCGAGAGGAGGATTATTCGGCGGTTTGATATCGCCATGTCAGCATCCTACGTGGCATGTATATTTTCACTCATAGCCACTAACATATTGATATGTGTCTACCAATTCCATGTCAACAGTTGATGTGGAATCTAAGTAAAAAAAATTATTAAACAAATTCTCTCTTCAGCCTTCTCTTCTTCCTTCTTAGTCCACGGTCGGCCCTCCACTGCCGTTGGCGGGTGGAGTCACCGGCGTCATGATTAGATTGGTGTTCGCCATATCCAAGTCGAGTGTGGTGGGATTCCTCTGTTTTCTCCATCTCATCTTTCTCTAGATCTTGAGATAAGGCTATCCATAGCGACGATGTTTCATATCTGGAACTCAACCATCACCGCTCGTAGCCATGGATGAGCTGTCATCGCTGGAGCCCTGGTTGCAGATTTGGAAGTCCTTGCCATTGACCTCTTCGTTGTGCTTGTGGTCGGCTCCGTCTTACTCCATCATTGCTTGCAGTCGGCTTTGTGGTCGGCCCTGTCCATGGGCGAGCCACCCCTCCATTGTCACAGTAGCAGTGTAAGAAAAAATGGAGGAATAGACGTTAGGGAAGATGGTGGAGCTTGAGTGTGGTCACGGATGAGATGACCGATGTGGCCATGGACAAGCGGTGTCATGGACGGGCAGACCATAAAGATGACACAGAGGGGTGGTCGCCTGACAATGGTCACCATGGACGCGGTATTAGCAACTTCGCTAGCGGCAACGGTTGGGAGGTTGGGCTCAAGGTGGCTAGAGGAAGCGTAGATGTGAGAAAAAATGAGGTGAACTGAGATTTTTTTTTTTTTTTTTGGTTTAATTAAATCTTTATTAGTATACATGTGCGTCGATTTTTTTTTGGTTTAATTAAATCTTTATTAGTATACATGTGCGTCGATTTGTAATTGGTTCATGGTGAAAAAATCGCTTGCAAACCACTTAATATTTTCTCTGGATTGTGCTTCCATACTATAAATGCTACCTACTCCTACCAGAAGATCAACCTTACATTGCCTCCATTCTGCAATCAACCATAACCAGCATTACAACATCTGGAGGAAGAAGATGAGAAGGAAAAAAAGAAAAAGAAAAAGAAAAAGAATAAAAATAATAAAAATAATAAAAATAATAAAAATAAAAATAAAATAAAAATAAAAATTATTTAAAAATATTTAAATATATTTAAATATTATTGAAATTTATACGACCACCAATCTGGCTGTCAACTCCTCCATAAATCCCTGCGCTCAACCAAAGCCACTCTTAGTTCTGTTGTGATTAGGGGTGTGCAAAACAAACCCGGGAATCGTTCATATTAGATTGAACCAGTCGGTTTGGTCTGGTTCTCAGAAGTATCAGCTTAGTTCCTACTTCCTAATAGTAAAACCGGTGTCCGGATGATTTGGTTCCCGTTTCCAAAGGAAATTGGACCGGATTGACTAAATATAAATTTTTATTTTATTATTTTTTAAAATTAATAAAATATGAACTAAACACTATCTTGGTTTGGTTCCAAGTAATGGGAAAAAATGAAAAAAATAAGCAATTAGTTCCATTGAATTGAATTGAAATCGGATTGGACCGATGGTTTAGTCCGGTCCTCCCGTTTCCTTTTGGGAACCAATCCTTCTGGTCTAGTTCCCAAATCCACCTTGGAATGGAATTGGACCGAATCGGGAACTAATCACACTTAACTATGACACTGTCTCCACTGCTCACTACGCCTATACTTCAACATCTGTAGTCCTTATCCCGACTGCATCCTCTTCCTCCATTTGCGTATCAAATCACAAATTCACAAATGCAACTCTTCTAGACTAATTTAAAATTTCGTTTATGTGTTGGCGCAAAATGAATGTTACATACTTGTTGAGAGTTAGATAAATTCGATCGGCTCAATGTTAGTTGAGCGCCAAGAACGACAATGATATGCATGCTAGCAAAATCAACTCCAGGAATTCAAAGTCGATTGCCGATCAATCAAGCCCTTTTTAGAAATCTTGACCGACTATCATTATGTTTTTGACGATAAAGATTGTTTTGTACAATCCGAATCATCTGGCAATTTTTATGGTAGTTAGTATGCAATTCTTCCAAATGAAAGATTGAATTGCTTCGAGGTACATAAAGCTTTCCACTATAAATTTTTTTATTACATTTAGCATGTTATTGAATATTGATAAACCCTTTCTTTGTTTTATTAATCGTACTGATTTGTATATTAATCTATGCACAACTAGAGCTAGCAAAATGGGTCACAAACCCATATTATGACCCATTTTTAGTTAAATAGGTCATATATGATTTAAGTGAAAGTTAAATATGGGTCATAAATGGGTTTGAGAAAGTAAAGCAAAAAAAGAAATGGGTCTAAATGAATTATTAGGAAACCCACTTTGAACTTATGGCCTTCTTTAACTTTATAAAATATTTTTTTTTTTTTTTTAAATAAAAAATTTGAAATTATAATTATTTTTCATATTTCAATTTTTTTCTTTTCCTTTTTCTTCCTTTTTTCTTCCTTCCTTAGCCGACGGCCACCGCCGACCGGCGACAGGTTAGGTGAGGCTTGAGCCTTGCCGGATCTAGTGAGTCGGCCTCACTAGATTGGCGAGATCAAGCCTCGCTTGATGCCGCCGGAGACTCGAGCTCGCCGGTGTCGGGTGGGGCCTTGGCCTCGCCGAATTGACGAGATCGAGCCCCGCTCGACGCCGATGAGCTTGATTTTGCCTATGGCCGGTCACCGTCGTTGTCATGGCCGTGGCTAGCCAGAAGAAAAAGAAAAAAGAAAAAGAAAAAGAAAAAATTATTAAAAAAAAAATTATTAAAAATTAAAAATTATATTCTAAATATATAGAAATTACATTTTAAAAAATTAAAAATTATTAAAAATTATATTTTAAAATTTTAAAATTCATTTTTAAAATATTTTAAAAAGAATTATAAAAATTTTCCATTAAATTTGTATTGCATACAAATTATTAAAAAACTTGTAATGCATAAAAATGTTTTAACAATACTTTTTTTATATAAAAAATCATAAAAATGAGCTTTTTTAGGTTTAGTTAATTTTTTTTTCATGTTACAGTTTTTAGTTATTCAATGGTATTTTCACTTCAAATAAAAGAAGCATGTGCATAGTCTAATTCCTTATAAATATTTCAATTTATAGGTTTTTATTAAAATTTTTATTTATTTACTATTTTTAATTTAATTTGAAGTTTTAATCCAATCAACATATAGTAGAAGTGAGTTTTCCTAGAATATTAATAGGTTTTAGCAATATAGGTTGGGTTGGGTATGGGTTGGGTATGGTATGGATCACTTGATTCACACTACATGAATATGAGTCAAAACGGGTTAAATGGGTCAAATATGGATCGACCTATTTTCGACCCGACCCTCTAGCACAACCCCCCAAAAAAGCTATCTTTGTCAATGGTAGTATACACCTGTACCCACCTTTGTTTTTATTCTACTAACTGCTCTTTTCAGCTCGATCCAAGAACATACCTTCTCTTTCATGCCAATAGACGAGCGCCCTACCAACAAGAATGCGTATCTAATTAGGACTTTGGTATGAATTTGTACTTTAATACTCTGCTTTCTAGTTGCACGTTGTTATCCCAATGGTGACGGGAGAATTACCAAAAAAAGTCCTAAATCTATTGCAATTGTGCCAATTTAGTCATAATTTTTTTTTTTGGCCAATTTAGTCCTAAACCTTTTATAATTATGCCAATTCAGTTCATCCAAAATTGGTCAAAATTGGCCGGCGGCGAAGGACAGCTGGCCAATGAATGTTGACATGGCAATTTTTTTAATTTTTTTTTAAAAAAATTCAAACTTTTTAATTTTTTAAAATATATTTTTTAAAATCTTTTTTTTTAATTTTTTTCTCACCTTCTCTTTCCTCAGCCGGAGGCAAGGGCCGGCGAGGGTGAGGCCCCGCCGATCCGGCGAGGTCGGCCCATCGCCGGCCGCTGGCGAGGGTGAGGCCTCACTAGATCCGGCGAGCTCGGCCCTCGCCAAGGCTGGGGCGGAGATGGGGAGGGAGAGGGAGACCTAGAAGAGAAGAAGCGGCATAGCGGGGAGGCGGTCGATCGGGTGGGGAGAGGGAATTGGGGGGAGGCGGAGCCGAGTTGAGGAGACGACCGGACGCCCTCGCGCGCCGCGACAAAGAAGACAAGTCCCTCCGCCGAATTCCCCTTGATTCACCCCACCGGAACAAACGGCTCGGCTTGATTCCGACCGTTGTGAATCTCTTAGATTCCATCAGCCGAACCTCGGTGTCAATGGTGGCGTCCGCTTGCAACCAAGCAATGCGATCGACGTCGGACCGGCCCTCGATCGGGCGTCCGGGTCGCTCGGCTCCGCCTCCCCGATTCCCTTTCTCCTCGGACCGCCTCCTCCCTCGCCCTAGCCTTGGCAAGGGCCGAGCGTCGGATCTGGTGGGGCGTCGTCCTCGGCCGGTGAGGTTGACCTCCGCCTCCCCCGATTCCCTTCCGGCGGGGCCCTTGCTAGTGGCCGGCGACCTCGCCGGCCCCTCGCCTTTGGCCAAGCGTCGGCCGATCGGAGGAAGAAGAAGGTGAGAAAAAGAAAAGAAAATAAATATTTTAAAAAATATTTAAAAAATTTTAAAAAATTCGAATTTTTTTAAAAAATTTTTTTAAAAATTGCCCCGTTAGCATTTGCCGGCCGTCCCCCCCGGCGTCCCACGTCAGCGCCCGGCGGCTAATTTTGGCTGGATGGACTGAATTAGTGTAATTATAAAATGTTTAGGACTAAATTGGCAAAAAAAAAAAGTTTATGACTGAATTGACACAATTATAATAGGTTTATGACTTTTTTGGTAATTCTCCCCAATGGTGACTATTTCTTCTACGTGGTACTTGTTAAATCTCATGATCTCAACATAGAAAAATTGTCCCAGACCAAAAGACGTGACCTCCGGACTTTCGTTTAGTTCATATTTATGCATGTAATCGCAAAAAACGACTTGCCAACGAAGTGGTCCAGAGTCCCCAGTCCGGGCATGATCGAAGTGCCCCGTCAGGCCCAACCAGCTCGAGAGTCTAAAGAGTCAAATTAGGTTGGAATGGCTCTTCCTCATGCTCTTGATCAGCTCGTGCCTGCCAAGCTGGAACCGTCTTAAGTATGTTTTTAAAGATTCTTATCCGATGGACGGACTCGAGCATGGCCTCTTGTGCTTGCTCTCGACCCTATGAGGTCAGCCCGTCGAGATCCGTACATTTGATCAAGTCTGATAGCCACGATCATTGGTGATGGCTGGTCTCTTCGCCTTTATTAGCTCAATAATACAATCTCAAACGTCACGTTACTAGCTTACTTCTCAATCATCAATCCCCCCTGACAACATTCGATCCTTTTTCGATCAAGTTCCTCCTTTCTCGTTCTGCCATGAATTACACCATCCATACTTTCATTTTGAGCACTTATTTATCAAGCAATGCCCAGCAACTAGCACTTGCTTTGGAGCAAGCTCTTAACGTGGTCACGAGAAAAAAAAAGAGAAAGGATAAGGATGGTCTTAGCTCTTGGCGACAATCTACACGACGACGACACCAATGGAGTGTCTAATCGCAGTCGTTTCGGTGCTTGCCTTTTATGCTTTTGTCCGAAACCCATGTCCGGACCCTTGTTGTTTGTCCTTTTGCTTTAGTGCAGAATCTATGGAACCCCCTTTTTTCTTTTTCGGTCATACTACGGAACCTCTAAACCTGAATAGGTTTTAAACTGCTCCTCCTTGAATTGGATATCCCTGGGAGACTCCCTCTCACAAGCCATTTAAGGCAAGTGAGAGGGTAGTAGTATGGGATAATATCCCCATTGAGTTTCCCGGCCAACCCCCGAAAGGGGAAGGGACCCACTCTTGATCCCGTGAAGCCTTCCCCAGGGTTACCTGGGCGCGGTTCAGGGAAATGACAGAGCTTCTCCTGGAAACAGGAGGAGGTTCTTTTCAGCATTAAAAGAATCCATGCAACTTTTCGTATTACTGTTTTCCAATGTTCGGCCCCTTACCACCTTTTTCTGGTGAACAGATTTTTGAACCGTGGCAAGGATACTGACACAGATCTAAGTTCAATCATTGAGCGTTTTGACAAGTTTTTATTGGACATTAAAGGTGATACATTTATTTAAATACTCACTCATGATGTGAGATGTTACTTAATATATCGATTTCGTGGATCAATCTCCAAGCACTTCAAATGGCTCTGAGCAAGACTTGAGTATCATAATCGAGCAAGGTAGCTTCCACGCTTCATCTCATCTCAAAAACCAAACATAAACCATAAACAAACCTAATCAAATAAATATTTTGTCCCAATAGAATAAAGTAGAACATTCTTATGAGGATTAGCTAAAGATATGGAGACAAATTCGATAAGACGTTTGTCCTTTTGTCCTTGTTCATGGAAGGAAGATTACTTTGATATAGAATTTTAAAGATGCAATTGTATGTACATTTAAAAAAATAAAGTCATCGTGCAAATGAATTTCAATTGTATATTCGTACCCTAACATCATCACTCAATATATTTTTATCATTGATTGCGGTCAGAATAAACATCATTCATCAATTTGGTTTGTATGGCGTTATAGGAAATTCTAAATAAATAATTAAAGAAGCGAAACGCATGTATGCTCAAAAGATTCAATTGAAGGGTCACGTCATTTGCAATAAACACAGAATACTAGAGATCCTTACTATATGCCCCAAAACTCATTGTTGTGTATCAAATCAGATCATTTTCCCTTGGGGAAAGGGAAAAGATGATGACCAAACAAATTCACCGCATGGTCTAAATTATTAAAAGTTTGTCGGGCATATAAGAAAATTTGGCATGACAAGTAGCAACGACATGCCAAAAAAACAGACTATAGCCAGACCTGTCTCGATCGACGAAGAAAGCAAAACCAACCACAATCTTGTATGGTCACAATCAATCTTGGTAAGGATTTGCATGATTGAGGGGGCGGCGGGGGATATAGGGGCATTAGGTAAAAGTTTTTTAATATTTTAATTTATTTAATATAATCTTTATATTTTTTTTATACATATTCAATCTAGTCAATCAACTCTATGAAAATATTCAATGTTGTTATTCTATTAATTTAAGTTTAGAAATAATATTGAATTTTTTTTCATGTAATTCAACATGAATCAAAAGTACAATGTTATATTAAATAAATTAAAAATTCAGAGATGAGAGGAATCATATTGAATAACTTAAAAATTTAGAAATAATATTGTACAACCTATTAAAATTTAATGATTATTTATGTGACTTTTTGAAAAAAAAATGATGTTGGTGATTTTTTTTTTTTTGGTCGAAAAAAATGATGTTGGTGGTTAGAAAAATCAAGTTTGCACACCCAAAGAGGAATAAATGATTGTCATAAACCACCACCGCTTTTAGCGAAGCTTGGCTTCTCCACCTCATCCTCTCACGAAGGGGAGAAGTTTAAACCGAAACGTCCCCCTTCCATGTTTGCATCCAAAGAGAAATAAATAATTGTGAGAAACCGGTGAAAACTGTCAGCACAAGCACAGGAAGAGCCCAAATCATGCGTTGTTTTCTTACCCTCTGGACAAAAATGCCTAAAAACCAAGTACGGATGCACTTCCAAGCCGACTTGTGTACGTGCATAACTCGTCCAAAGCATAGTCATTTACCCATCCTAGGGTTTTCTTAGAAAAGATAAAAAGGACTGAACAAAAGCCAATCGAGGAATCAGGGTTAAAGTCCTGTCCGAAACTGGGAGTGTAGCTGGAAAAACCAAAACCCCAAGCGGATTGAAGAAGTGAACCCGGAACTAACACAGTCACGACAGAGGACGAAGGAGAGACAAGATCGATTCAAACACAAAATATTAGTGCAGAAATTGTTGATGGCAACATATCTAAAACCGTGCTTGACTAGTGTCTTGATGGATGAAAAACGATATGTTCAACAAAAGCGAAACCCTAATCTAATCGTTTGTTGGACATATTATATCACGAAAAAAAAGATGAAATGGCATTTTTAAAGGGCTAGACAACGAATTCAACTAAGTATTGTAACGATAGATCAGGTCAGATGTTGGTTCCTTGCACGAGTTTCAAATTCCAAAAGCCCTCGAAGAACGGAGTGATTTTCTATTAAATGTAAGCCTGCACCACTTAAAATCCCAATACGTATAAATTTTCGAAAGATTCTCTCTTCAAAAGATGGGCTGATTTTCATTGATTACCCAGACGGAGAAGTGATCAAACTCAAGTGAAGAAGCAACATCATTAGACCATGTTCGTGCGCATCTGTTGAATGTCCGCTGGATTTGGACGGGAGCATGAACGGTAGTTGTTGACCGAAGAGATGGGTCAAATTCGTTCTTTCCCTTTTTCATGCCAGATTTCTTCGCTTTGTGCTCGTAATATAAAACCATCCATCGCTATTTTGATCGAGAAAATGGTCCTGAGAATTGAGATTTTTGAACAGAGAAGTCGGTTTTTCCTGGTTCCTAGATAATCATGCAACACATGGCCGAATTATCACTGTCATTGAAAAGATTTGGCTGAAAACCTTCTAACGCCGACTTGTTCACACCATGCCACATCTGGCATTCCCGGCTGGAGGTTTAATCATGCGCAGTCAATTCATAAATGGATCGATCTGTTCATACGTGAATCATAAAAGCGCTGTTGGTATGGTTGAGCATTTTGGCTCGTTCAGTGGCACGTTGAAGCACATTCAAATGAAAAACAGGCTATGACCGTGCTACTTTGTTGAGACTGACACATGTTTCAATGAGTTTTAGATTTGTTGGTATTCGTTAAAACCCGCTTTTACACGTTTGTATTGAGTTTTTCTATTCAACGTGCTAAATGAGTTAGATCAATTATGCATATCTCTAAATGAGTTAGATCAATTATGCATATCTCTTTGAAACAATGCCATTGATTAAAATGATCATATTTGATTTAAATATGAAAACTTTCTAACATTGACTTGTTCACGCCATAGGGGATCTGGCATGCTTGGACGGAGTTTAATCATGCATGATCCATTTATAAACCGGTTAATTTGTCTGTACGTAACTCATAACTCATAAAAGCGTTGCTAACTCGTTTATGACACGCTTAAACCTGCACTTAGCATACTGTTCCTGTTGAGATGACAGGAGTTTCGATAAATTTTAGACTCGTTCATAGGCGTTTGAACATGTTCATGACATGCAAAAAAAAAAAAAAAAAAAGAGATGTGCAGAAGGCACCGACTGCCAGCACTAAAATTCGAGGACGTGGGCACCAACGGAGTAGGTCAAAATAAGCAAAGCTTTTGCAAATATCGACGTCTAAAAGGTGGTCCTATCGTCAATCATTATACCAACTAGAGAATTAAAGTACTGAGATATTGCGAAATCCTCGTGTTCCACGCTGGTCAATCTCTGCAACCTTCGACCCGGCTACCGAAAGAGAGAGAGGGGGAGAGTCAGACACTGTCGGCCATCTTCTCTTCGAGATCTGTTCATATGCAGAAGCTACGGCTAGAAGGTCAGCATAGGAGCTAGGAGTGAGATTTTGGAGATCTCACACATGAGCAATGTCGCGCTACTGCCAAATTCATTAGCAATATATATTTTTTATAGATCTATTAGACCACGAAATCTAAGGCAAAAATTAGATCTTTCCAAGTGCCGCCAGCCAACCCTTTTACGTTTCAATTTCTTCTTTCTTTCTTTTTCCACAAATTAAGAAATTTTGTCATTTTTTTTTTTCGATTCCTTTTCCTTTTAGTATGCCTTTAAAAAAAAGGGCAACATCCATCGTAAATATGATATACTTCTTAGGTTCTCTCTCTCCCCCTCGTTCCCTCTCTATTCTATAGACTATTCTAATCGTAATATCTTCATATCTCGTGCATTATAATTTGGTTGTGAAATTTGCGGATTTGGAGTAATGTTATATGCACAGAATTTTGTTGAGGATTATGGGTAGAAAATGTGAACATATATCATAATTCGCGTCACTTCTATAAGAGTACAAATCTTGACAAAATAATTATCTCGAAATAGTGAAACTTATGCAGTTGAGTTTGGAACCAAAGTGATAGGTCTATATATATTTTTATCACTATCTTGATTTTTATCATCAAGCAACAAAGAGAAGACCTAAAGAATGCTATAGATGTGAAAACCATTTAGCCTTATACAGAGATTATTGAAAGAAGCAATTACGCAATGTTCTTGCTTTTTACCCATACGCTTAGTCGTCTAGGATACGGACAAAATTTCAGTATATGATATATTTGATAATATCGTAGTATACAATACCTATGACATTCCCAACTCATCATATATTGTAATATCTTTGAAAAAAATCAAAATGGCGTCCACCCTCGGGGCTTCCATTTTTTTTATTCCGTTTGTCAGTGTTTTTCTGAAAAAGAACTTCTTTTTCCTTTTATTCCCAAACAAAAACATTATTTTGGCAAAATTCCAAATAAGAATTTGAAGTGCCCTCATTATTTTAAATAAAGGTTTGAAGTAGATATTATTTCAAATAAAGGCCCAAAATATCCTTATTTTTTTTAAATAAGGGTCTGGAGTGCCATCATTTTCTCAAATAAGCGCATGAAGTGTAATTTCTTATTTTAAAATTTTAAATAAGGGCCTGAAGTAACCATATCAGTTTCAAATAAAAGCCTAAACTCACCTGTTTTGAAGGGTAATTTCATCTTTTTAAAATTGTTCTTTTTCTTTATTATTTATATTTTTTGGTGAAAACAAACTAAGTAAAACTAAAACTTAAAAAAAAAAAAAAAGGGAAAACACACCCACCTATGGCTGCCACCCCATCATCGATGGGGCAGTGGTGATGACCAATGGAGTTGTTGGTGCCTAGACCAGGGCTAGAAACCATTGCTGAGAAGGTGGCAACATTGCCGAGGGTCACTAGCCTCGCCTAGGGGCAAGGGACGCCAGCCCTCGGACCTCACCACCTGGGTCCGGGGGCATTGGGAGAGGGTTGCCATCCTTTGGCCCTCACTTCTGGTGGGCATGGGTCACTGGCCCTTGCCTAGGTGCCGTGACCCGCCGACCGTTGTTAGGGGTGAGCATGGTCCGGGTTGGTCCGGGCCACCCCTAACCTAGGACCAACCAGCCGTCTGGTGTCGGTCCTCAATTTTTAGGACCGATGACCGACCCTATTAAGCCTGGGACTAAGGACCGGACCGACCCTGGGTTGATCCGATTCTGTGGTTAACCCGGACCGATCGATAATTTTTTTCGTCTTATTTTTTATACTCCCTAAAAAGCAAACCTACACATTCAAATTACACATCCATTAACAATGCGGCATTGTACAACTAAACTATAAATACCAATACATATTTAGCAAATTTAAGATGACACAATAATAGAAATTTTGTACCTGCTAACTGCTTATCGAGATATGGACAAGATAGAAAGTTCTTGTAGTCATCTATCTTTAATATTCATAAAACCATATGCAAAAGCGTTTTCCTGCATTTGATTATGTAGCAAATCACCGTAGCAACTGCAATACTACTCTACTTTTCAAAAACTTCTAACATTTGACACAAATTGAAAAGCAAAATGCAGCTGAAATTCATTAGTAAAATACAATTAAATCATAAAAAGTTCAAAATACTTAATATAAATCATGAATATATAACTTCACATCTTGTTAATTCACTTAAACTTCTAAATACCTGAGAACAAAACAAACGACACATAATTAATACTCAACAAAAATTTTAAATTGAAATTACTATTAGTGCTATTGATAGAATATCTTAATATAAGATAATATAACATAATAGACATTTTGCTTAGGTTTGAGTATATAAAAGAATTATAAATAATATAATATAATATACATGGTTGACCGACCCAAAACTCTTAGGATCGATGCGACCAACCCGCATGTTAATCTTGGAATTTCAGACCAAGGACCGACCTAATCTTCGGGAAACCGGGACCAGACCAATTAAGTTGGGCTGGTCCGGGAGTCGACCCTAGACCGCTACTCACCCCTAACTGTTGTTACCGCCCCATCGTTGAGGGGCGGTAACTAGCCTCTCTCGTGTGTGTTTTCCTTGTTTTTTTTTTTTTTTTAAATTTAAATTCTTTTTAAAGTTTTAATATAATTAAATTTCAATTTAAATTGTGTTTGGACAAAAAACATTTCTCATTGATCGGAATTTTTTGCCTACCGATGAGCCACCAAGGTTAGGTCCGATTTAAAAAAATTTGAGAAAATAAGATATTCGGATTATTGAAACCACTTATGGTCTAAATTTTTTTCCTCTTCCTTTTAACTTTTAAAACCTAAAATTTTCAACTAATCTTTCCCCGCTATGGTCTAAATTTTTTTCCTCTTCCTTTTATTACTTTTAAAACCTACTTCAATTAAACTAATCTTTCCCAGCTATGGTCTAAATTTTTTTCCTCTTCCTTTTATTACTTTTAAAACCTACTTATTATTTTCAAAATTTTCCCAGCTATGGTCTAAATTTTTTTTCCTCTTCCTTTTATTACTTTTAAAACCTACTTCAATTATTTTCAACTAATCTTTCCCCGCTATGGTCTAATTTTTTTTTCCTCTTCCTTTATTACTTTTAAAACCTACTTCAATTATTTTCAACTAACCTTTCGAGCAAGTGTGCTTTGGACCATACTATTATTGCTCGACTAGTTTTCCTCTTAAGAATTTTTACGTGGAAGCTTAAGCAGACACCGTCGCTTAAATTTCAGAAAGATCGAGCGGGCAACCGTCGATCAAACTCCAGGGCGGGCGGGCAATCGTCCTTATTTCCTCTGTACTCCGAAGCAGAGAATGGTTAATGGCTGCCTAGGATGGTAGTTGCACGCCGCAATCTGCAAGAATGCAATGAATGCAAAGCATCCTCGCGAGTGGCGTCGAAATTCGTTTAGCTACTTTATGGTGGCCACAGCTGAGAAATCACCGTTCGCTCTGTCTCCGTCTCCGTCTCGGTCTCGTCTCCGTCGCTGTCGCGCGCGCGCACGTCGTCTCCAAGAGCAATAAGAAGAACAGAGGAGGGCGGACCGGGTGATCCAACTGTCCCATTTACCCATCTCACCTGCCACGGCCTTTGTTTTACGAGAAAATCGTGTGGGTACATGATATTATAAACTATAGCCACGAAATAAAGGTGGGCTTCTCTCTCTCTTTCTCTCTCTGTCTCTCTCTGCATGCATGATTGCAGAGCCTGGTGTTTCTTTGATTTTCGCAAGTCGGGGTTAATCTTTGTTTTGCGACCCCGATTAAGCTCCTCGGACACAAATAACGTGTTCTTTGCAAGCAAAAAGAGATGCTCTGTTTTGTCCGGTGAAAGCAGAGTCGACCTTTGCCTTCTTCGTCTGCTCTGTTTTGGCAAAGATTGCTGGGTAGAGCTTGGAAGTGAGTGTTTCGTCGTTATCTTCTTCTTCTTCTTCTTGTTTGAAGTCTTGATTTTGGTTGCGTCTGTGAAACTTCATCCGGTATTTTCGAGTGCCCACATGCTAGATTATTCAAAATTTCTAAACGACCCTCTCTCTCCGGTTAAGCTCCGTCCCACGCTCAACGAAGCGCTCTCTCTCACCATTTATTCTTTTTCTTTTTGCCTTTTGAGGCCATGGACGACGCTTGCGCTGTGGATTGCAGCGTCAGCGGAGAGCCATGGACGACATGCTCACGAGCACGCGAACGCTCGTCCATGGCCGTCGTCGGCGTCGTTCGGGTACGCTATTGATCCCTGGGTATCGTTTTTTCCCATCCACCATGGACGACGCTCGCGGCCAGCCATGGACGACACTCATCCATGGCCGCTTTGGCCATGAAGCTCGACCTCAAACCCGGAGCTTTGGGTAGCGCTCGAGTTTCGAGCTTGGGCTCAAGCCATCTCGCTGCAAACGAAGCTCGACGCAGTCTCCACGCTCCTCAACCACTCGACCTCCCGCCGAATCACCCCTCATCGTCGCGTCCGGCGGCGTGCCGTCCCTCCTCGACCTGACGCGGCCATGAGCCGACTCGAGCTCGAGCCATGGCAGACGCAAGAGGAAAGAAAAGAGAAGTAGAGAGAGAAGAGGGAGAGAGAGAGAGAGAGTTGCGGGCAGAAACGGATGGGAGGAGAGAGAGACGGCGCGTCAACGGAGAGAGTCGGGCCAGAAATTTTGATGGTTCAACTGGCAGGTGGACCGGATCAGTGTATGGTTTATTTTATCATCCCACATGGCATATTAGATGCACCTAATATTTTGTTTTATTTTTGCACCCGAATCAAGCTCCTCGGACACAAATATTGTGTTCTTTGCAAGCAAGAAGGGATGCTCTGTTTTCTGCTGTGACAGCAGAGTCGACCTTTGCTTTCTTCGTCTGCTCTGTTTCGGCAAAGATTGCTGGGTAGAGCTCGGAAGTCTTGATTTTGGTTGCGTCTATGAAACTTCATCCTTTCCCTTCGAGTGCTACTGTTGCTGAAGACGTGCATGAAAAGGTAGTGTTTTGTGGGTGGGGAGTTCTCGAGAAATTCTTGATTCTTGCTTTTCGTGGGTATTGAAGACATGAATTTATTGCTTTTATATTTTCTACTATTCCTTTCTCTAATCAAATAGTTCATATGGCGGTTTTTTTTTTTCTATGCATGAACCGGGTATTTTTCCCAACGATTGGATCATTAGCTTAGTTCCTTCATCGATAGTCTTAGCAAGTGGATTATCCACAACCATCCGCCTAATTATGAAGAAATCATTGAATTCGTGTTGATGCACTTTTCAAGCTTCATCGATTACGTTTTGGAAATGCATGACTTCCTACCGGAGGTAAATAGCTTTCTCAGGACAATACCGTTTGGGCTCTCCAAGGGTCTGTCGTGATTATGTTCTCACTGTTTTCAGTAACCTTAATTGGTGCGCTCAAGGGCATTTGCTAACGAGACGCTATATGTTGCTCATGCCTTCATATGGCAATTCGAATTTAAAGGCAACTTGCCCTTTACAACACGATAATAGTCTTGAAGCATGTTCCCGGATTGCAGTCTTCCAGGAAAGTGGCATAATCAGGGGAGAATTGTGGACCGTGTTTTGCAACGACTCTCGGTGTTCTAAGTCAAGTTGGATATAGCAGCAGCTCCGGGGTCGCGTCCATTATCGATTCCTATTCTTTTAGCAGCCACATTTTGGTCATTTTGACTTGATATCCTGTTTGTCTTGCTCCGTAAGTCGTCCACAAAGAAAATTACAATTGCCACCGCACTTTTTACTTATTCTTCCGCACTCAGAATTTGAGTGATCTTCAGGAAATTGAATGAGGATGCTACTCTTGTACCTCTACATGAGTGGCTAGTCTTTCTGTTCCAAGTGGTCAGCTGGTTGCTGCTTCTTTTGACCGTGACCATTAGGAGGCTACACCTTCCACACATTCCACTGGCTCGGATTTGTATGATACTAGACTAGCCTCATTGTGTGAAGGATTTCTCTGTTTAGTTTTCCTTTGGTAAATAAAGGAAACCACTGTGTCATTGGTGTGGGATATTTTATCGTTTCCCTAAGTGATCCAGCTACTTTTCTGTGCTTTCGGAGGATACAGTCACATGGAGAACAGCGAGGACCGCAAAAATGGCGCCATGTATGAACCTTTGCTGGACAGAGAACAGAATGATAACGTCACTTCTTTTGACAAGGCGGGATTCTTCAGCAAGATGTCATTTTGGTGGTTGAATTCCCTAATGAAATTGGGCAAAGAGAAGATCCTTCAAAATGAGGATATTCCACGTCTGAGATTGGAAGAACGAGCAGAAACATGTTACTCGAAGTTCATGGAGCAACTGCATAAAGAAAAGAAGACGACATATGACACCTACTCTATCTTGTCTGCTATATTTTACGGCGAATGGAGAGGTATTTTGATTACCGGGTTCTTTGCTTTGACCAAGGTCTTGGCTCTCTCCACCGGGCCTTTGTTCCTTAGCGCCTTCATTGCTGTTGCCGATGGTGAAGAGGCTTTCGAGTATGAGGGTTATGTGCTAGCTGGAGGATTGTTCTTAGCCAAATGCTTGGAATCTCTATCGGAAAGGCAGTGGTTTTTAGAGCAAGACTGATTGGACTCCGAATAAGATCTTTTCTATCTGCAGCGATTTGTCAGAAGCAACTGCGGCTCTCCAGTGCGGCGAAAATGACTCATTCTCCGGGCCAGATAGTAAATTATGTCACTTCCGATGCTTATAGGATTGGTGAGTTCCCTTACTGGTTTCACCAAATATGGTCAACTAGCCTTCAGCTGTGCCTCGCATTAGCCATTGTTTACTATGCTGTGGGCCTTGCGACTTTGGCGGCTCTGACGGTACTCATATTGATTGTCACCGTGACCTCTCCATTGGCCAAACTGCAACTCAAGTATCAAAGAAAACTCATGGAGGCTCAAGATAAAAGGCTGAAGGCAATTGCGGAGGCCCTTGCGAATATGAAGGTGTTGAAGTTGTATGCTTGGGAGAAGCACTTCAAGAAAGTCATTGAGGAGCTGAGGAAAGAGGAATCGGAGTGGATAGCAGCCGTTTTGTGGCAAAAGGGTTACTATATGGTCCTGTTTTGGTCTTCACCAGTTTTAGTTCCTGCCGTCACTTTCTGGGCATGCTACTTCCTGGGCATTCCTTTGACCGCAAGCAATGTCTTCATGTTCTTGGCGAGTTTAAGAATCGTTCAGGAACCAATCAGATTGATCCCCGATGTGGTGGGGTCCTTCATCCAGGCTAAGGTTTCATTGTCTCGGATTGCCGAATTTCTGGATGCACCCGAATTGGAAAATAAGCCAACAAAGCAACAGAGGGATAATGAGGTGCTGGAAATGGCTGTTTTCTTGGATTCACGTGAGATTTCTTGGGAGAGTCGTCCCTCCAAGGCGACATTGAGGAACATAAATTTATCGGTCAGAAAAGGAGAGAAAGTAGCTATATGTGGGGAAGTTGGGTCGGGGAAATCTACCCTTTTAGCTGCAATTCTTGGAGAGGTTCCTCATATCGATGGCATGGTAAGTCATTGATTAATCTTCTCCTCTGGGGAGTTACTAGTTATACATTGTAACGAGAGAATTGTACTATTTCCTGTTATGGCCAGTTCATCTTATGCTTATAATGACTTGCAATATATGATATAGCAGGTCATAATTAAAACAATTAACAGCAAATGTGATTGAAGATTTACTGGTAAGCCTTAATCCGTGTTTAGGTGCGTGTTCATGGTAGGATGGCGTATGTGTCTCAGACAGCATGGATCCAGACTGGGACTATACAAGAAAACATCCTATTCGGATCCGCCCTGGACTCTGTCAAATATAGAGAAGTAATTCAGAAGTGTTCGCTAGCTAAGGACATTGAGATGTTTCCCTTTGGCGATCAAACTCAGATAGGGGAGAGAGGTGTCAATTTGAGCGGCGGACAGAAGCAAAGGATACAACTTGCACGCGCTCTATATCAGGATGCAGCTGTGTATCTGTTGGATGATCCCTTCAGCGCCGTGGATGCTCATACAGCGATGAGCTTATTTAATGTGATCTCCTCTCAAGGACAGAGAAACTTCTTTTTGTTTTTGCATTAAGTTCTAAATGAATGCAATTGATGTTTACTTGTTGCAGGAATATGTCATGGAAGCTTTATCGGGGAAGACTGTTTTGCTTGTTACGCATCAAGTTGACTTTCTTCCAGCTTTTCACTCTATCTTGGTCAGTGACTCATTCAACCAAAGGACGATTTTTTTTTTTTGGTGTCTGGCGAATTCAGATTTTTGGCTCATTAATAAGAAAAATAAGCTATTTTTCACTTTTCTCATTTGTTCATGGGGTTCCTGAACAGTTGTTTTTCTTGACAGTTAATGTCATCTGGGCAAATTGTAAGTGCTGGCTCATACGATCAGTTGATGACTTCATGCCAAGAATTTCAGGAGCTTGTGCACGCACATAACACGACTGCTGGTTCTGGAAATCAAATCACAATGGTTTCATCCAGAACACCTGGATATTTGAAGGAGGAGATCCGGAAAATATATGTAAAGGAACAGCTGGAGGCCACTCCAGGAAGTCAATTGATTAAGCAGGAGGAAAGAGAGATAGGAGACAGTGGTTTCAAACCCTACTTGCAGTATCTGAAACACAACAAGGGCTTTTTGCTTTTTACCTTGGCAACTATATCCCACATAGTCTTTATAGCCGGGCAGCTCGCGCAAAATTACTGGTTGGCTTCTGAAGTCAACACTATGAGTGTGAGCACCGTCGAGTTGAACTCCGTTTACACTGGGATCGGCGTTGTCCTCGCTCTCTTTTTGCTTATCAGATCGTATTTCATAGTCTATTTAGGTTGCGGTGCATCGAACGCCATATTTTCTGTGTTGTTGAAGTCCCTTATTCGAGCACCAATGTCCTTTTATGACTCGACTCCTTTGGGAAGAATACTCAGCCGGGTAAGAACATGCTCTGAAGTCGCCGTGCATTGAAATTGTTTAAGATGAATAACATTATTTGCTGAATTTTGTAGGTTTCTTCAGATTTAAGCATCATCGACATCGATGTGGCCTTCAAGTTAACCATTGCCCTTGGGTCCACGATGAATACCTACTCGAGCTTTCTGATACTTGCTTTTCTTACGTGGCCGGTTTTGTTTGTCATCATTCCCATGATTTATTTGACGCTGATCATACAAGTAATGCTTACCTCAAATCAATTAATTGTTCCTTAATAGGCAAAATTCTTCACACCTGCCTCCTGAGAGCCTTCTTCCTATCATTCAAAGTCTAATGCAGCATTAGCTTTTATCTTTCTTTTACTACAGAAATACTACTATGCTTCTTCTAATGAGTTGATGCGACTCGATGGCACAACCAAGTCTACACTTGCAAGCCACCTCGCTGAGTCCATCGCCGGAGTGATGACAATCAGAGCATTTGGCCAAGAAGACCGATTCTTTTCAAGAAGTCTTTGCCTTATTGATGCGAATGCAAGTCCGTATTTTCACAGTTTTTCAGCCAATGAGTGGCTGGTCCAACGTCTGGAAGTCCTGTGTGCTATTGTCCTAACGTCCTCGGCCCTCGCAATTACTTTTCTTGATCTCGGGTCCTCTTCCTCTGGTTCGTATCAGTAAAACCTCAATTCAGCTCTTCATATTGAGACTTTCCCTAGATGCTTGGCTCTTATAGATGTATCATTTTATTTCGGCACTTTTTAATCTAATGTCAAAGCAGCTATGCATCGACATGTTGGTTCACTTCCCTTTTCATTATCATCTAGAAAATGGGCTTCCGACTTTGAAGATTTAGCGGGTGTCAGGCCTGATTATCATTTGATGCAGGATTTGTTGGAATGGCGCTGTCGTACGGTCTATCTTTAAATGTCTTCCTGGTTCTTTCGGTCCAATTCCAGTGCTCCCTATCAAATTTGATCATTTCTGTAGAAAGGCTAGAGCAGTACATGCACATTCAAAGCGAAGCTCCAGAAGTGGTCGAAGATAGCCGACCAGCACCGGACTGGCCTTCTTCTGGCACTGTTGAGATTTATGATCTGAAGGTAGACACGCACTATTAGCACACCTCTCGATTCTGGACTTGTCTTGTAGTTCACTTAGTTTTGATCATCGAGACATTAACAGGTAAGGTATCGGCCTGATTCTCCCCTCGTTCTTCACGGGATAAGCTGTGAAATAAAAGGAGGGCACAAGATTGGGATCGTTGGCCGGACTGGTAGCGGAAAGACAACTCTCATCAGTGCTTTGTTCCGTCTTGTGGAACCTACCGATGGCAAAATAATTGTCGACGGCCTAGACATATCCACTATTGGACTTCATGACCTGAGATCACATTTCGGGGTCATCCCGCAAGATCCGACACTTTTTGGTGGGACAGTTCGATACAACCTGGACCCTTTGTCTGAGCACACTGACGAGGAAATATGGGAGGTAAATTCCGAACGTCTCTCGAAATTCAATTGGCACATGGTCTTTCTTTTACTGACTGCACTGGCATTATAAAAAGAACCGCGCCGCGCATAAGTTGAATCTAATGAGAGCTCCTCAACTAAATCTTGAATGACTATACCCCATGCAAAAGGAAGCACTTGCGGTAACGTTTCATGATTGATTGAATTTCTGTGGAAAAAAGGTTCTTGGAAAATGTCAGCTCCGGGAGGCTATACAAGAAAAAGAGAAGGGCCTGGAATCTCCAGGTAACAATAAATCAGACAGCAAAATTTAGTCCTAATATGCTCATTGTCCATCATTAACAGTTACACAAACTCAAATTGCAGTTGTGCAGGACGGATCTAACTGGAGCATGGGGCAACGGCAATTGTTTTGCCTAGGACGAGCATTGCTGAGGCGAAGTCGGATCCTAGTCCTGGACGAAGCCACTGCGTCTATTGACAATGCGACCGATTCAATCCTCCAGAGAACCATACGAAAGGAATTTGCAGACTGCACTGTCATAACAGTGGCCCACCGGATACCGACTGTCATGGACTGCACGATGGTGCTAGCAATAAGCGACGGTAAACTTAAACTTCCAAAGAACTGTTTAGTGAGAACCGACAAGAGCTGTGAGAAATACATGACATTCTTTGCATTCAACGTTGACAGGGAGGTTGGTAGAGTATGATGAGCCTATGAAATTGGTAGGCAAGGAAGATTCATTGTTTGGGCAGCTTTACAAGGAGTACTGGTCTCGAACATCGAATGCGAGCAATTACTCCGAGAACTTTTGAGATGAACCTTGCAGAAGCCGACATACGTTATCCGAATGCATTGTGCGAGGCCAGTTTCTTCATTCAGTGCAGTTGGAAATGGTGTAGGGAGATGATTTTGCTGCTGCATCCCCGTCGAAAGACCAGACGACCGAGAAGCCCGAACTAACCAAAGCATATCGGTATGACCTCATAAACATGGACGCTACTTCCAGTGAGGCTTGTTTATTGCATTTCTCCCTATTGATCAGTTGTTCTATCATTAGATGTTTTTTTTTTTTTTTTGGTGAAGGTTCCATCATTAGATGTTTTCTACTGCAAATATCCAATTTTTATTAGAAATTATACTTTTTTATATTCGGTATGCAATTTTTATGAATCCATGTATAATTATTACTATTTCCCTGTTATAATCTCTATTTAACATGAATGGCTCAATAACTAGCAATTTTTTCTATAAGAAATCACTTATCAGTTCCTCTATCGATTTAATCAATTGGATCCAACGGGTTACATTATTTTGTTACAATATGACGGTTAAAATTACATATGGATGGACTTCTTTTATAGCCCACAGCAACCTAGAACTAAACATGAATATGAGATTCAAAACGAGGTTGTGGATGCTCTTCGAATGACCGGTCAGAGGATTATGGTGTGTTTGATCTTAAGTAATCGAAAGGAATGGAATGGTCAAGATTGCCATTTCAATGTTTGAGAGACACTTAAGAAGTTGATAATAAAAATAATCAAACTAATTAAGGATAATGAATTAATTTCAATTTTGGACATCATTGTTATTATATTATAGTTTTAATACAAATACACTGAATAATTATTCTATAAAATATAATAAAGTCTTTCAGAAAACAATCACTGTTTTCAAACTATAACGACGGTGAGGGTCTGACTCACAACTCTGGCGCTTCGGCCCTTTTTCTTTTGTTGGTAATACATACATACATACATACATATATATTATTTTCTCTTATTCCCAATCAAATACGAGTGAATGTAACTTAATCATTTTCCTTATTTCCTCCTTTTATTACTAATTAAATCTATTAAATGAACTTTTATGTTTTCAACATATTTTTAGTATAGAAGTTACTTTAATTTCTTTTGTTTTTTCACTTCAATCCATCAATTATGAGATTATTATATGAAAATCAAATTTACAAGTAGAAATTGAAGCATTATGATATTATTGGTAGATGGGTACATTTGATCCTAAATACATAGAAAATTTATATTTTTCCCAGCATCGCGAGCCAGGGAAATAACATGGGTATGCATTTTCTATAATTTTTTTTTTCTAGTGAACTAAAAAATAATGACTATTTATTGAGACTCTTAGATGCCTTGATACGAAAACAAGGGTTAGAATGGGGAAAAAAACCACAAAATTTTTCTTCATTTCCAATTCAATACAGTGACATCTAATCTGCAACAGAAAAATTCAATAACGTGAACCTAAACAATCACATATTACAGGAACAACTAGACAAGCAACAGCTACTCTTTTGCATTATAGTAAAATTTTCTAACTTAGAATTTACATTAGCCTCGTTTTTTCGAATTTCTCCCACCAACAAAATTTAATGCATTGCATTTTGAGACCGCATGTAGGTATTCTCAAATATTTAATAAATGTCCCGGTGACAAATAGTGCAAATCATTTGTTAAAGATGTTTAATGATGAGATTTTCGATTTTCAGAATTTCCATTGTGTTTGTGGACATCAAGAAGATAGTTGGTGTATTAAAAATTACGATACTTCCTCAATTGATTGCTAGTCTCCCGATTCGCTTTTTAACAAATTACTATTTAATAAAGTAGAAAGAATTTTGCAAAACGTATAGTTACTACGGATATAGACACATATATAAGAATATCACATCATTCCCGTCTGTTACTATCCTTTTGTTGACAGCCAAAATGACCCTCTGTATCATGTGCTAGCCACGAGGGAATAATAAAAACAAAATGTCCCATTTTGCTTGTAAAAGTTGGGGACAGCCAGCATTCATGGAAGGGACTTGAATCGAGTGTCAATGAAATTCTAGAAACAAATTCTAGAGTTGATGGCTAGGTAACTAATTGCCATGTGTCAAGTTGTGGTAATAATGCATCAGATTTGAAGTTTGAGTGAAATTAGCATTTGAGTTCAAGCGAAAATGATTGCTATGAGAAATGCACATAAAAATAGGGAGCCGTTATTTACTTGATGAACAAGTTGCGCAAGCATCATTGATAAGTCAGGAAGCGATTGTTCATGGATAAGAGTGTCAAGAAAAAATATAAAATGTGGAGAATGTTAGGAGTAACGCCCAAGGAGAGGAAACCGATTGATGGCTACTAGTTTGCCCTATAAGTACCACGACCTACTCAATGAAGAACCCCCTGAAAAACACAATAATTATCTTTACTTTATCGTACTTTAGCTGTAATTTTTCAAGATTCCTATCATTGATTCAATTCTGACGTATATCTCTGTCCGGTCCAGCATTGTTGATTGAATTCCGATGTTTCTCCACAAATCCAGGGTCATCGATTAAATTCTAATGTGTGTTTCCTATCTAAGAGTATTGTTGTTAATTAGATTCTAGCTTTATGTCTAAAACAAGTTGTGTCGTAAATTAAATTCCAGCATAATTTGAGTTTGAAACATAGGCTATCTAGCTACTTGTGTCCATATTACATTATTGAATAGATTCTGGTGTGATTTGTGCTTAGAAGCGGTTACTCTTTAAGCCATTCAAGTATCAATTGTCAGGGTTGTATATACAAGTTGAGAATAAGATTTCTCCTTGCATTTGACATTCTTTGTTCAAGTTAAACACAGAACCCGAGTCTTCTATAATAAAATCAAAACACAGTGTTTGGTAAAAGATTTTTCACAGGAATCAAAACCGGTGTAACACCTTCAAAAAAATAATTTATTCATAAGTTCACTTACCAATTCTTTTTACTTTATCGTGAACATATAATGACTTGATCATTAAATCTTGACTTCAAGAAAGTTAATTAATCAGATAGCTCTCTTATTCGGACATGAGCTATGTCTTGTTGTTTCGTTTGTATGATTCGATGTGAAAAGAATAGGAACACCAAAAAATCCTTTGATAGGATTTCAACTTTGTGCAATGTTCTCTGCATGATTGGATGGTCTGGATTCAATTGGCATTGGAAACTTACTTGACCCTGACCGATCCTCCAAGAGTAAAAATGATACAAAGACTTCCCGGTTAAAGGCCGATTCTCTTATCTAGCAAGAATTGATACTTTTTTTTTTTGGCTAAAACTTCTAATCTAAAAGTTTTAACTTGATAAAACTAAAATTTAACAATTAAAAGTGCATTCGTTTCGTGGAAATTGAGTTATTTATAAAATATTTTTCGAAAAATGATTTCTTATATCATTAAGAAAAATTAGTCAACATAAAATATTTTCATCATCAATAACAATTTGTACATACCTATTTTCGTGGGTGATGAAAAGTTTATCCATTCATTTATTTTTTCTAAAAAGACGAAAGTAGTTATTTTTGGGAAAATGTTTTCCAAATCAATCATTTTCTGTCAAACTTCCATTTTTTCATCTGAAAAAGATCCCTAGAATCGGTCCACACCGCCTATACCCTACAAATTTGGTAGTCGTATAGAATGGGTAGTGGAACCGAAAATGCCATCGATTCTACTTGAAGGCTTGTTTGGACCTGAACCTATTAGGCCAATTTTGGCCACCCCGGTTTTGCCTTGGACTGTGCTATTTCTTGCCCTAGTCTTTCATCTATATATTTTCAAGTAAATGAAAAAGTATACACTGTCAATTTAAAGTAAATTTTATTTCACAAGTGAAAGTAAAGTAGAATCGACTCGCGCATCGTCCTAGCAAACGTTGCTGACTAGAGCTTGAAGGTGAGTGGTTTCTTCTTCTACTTTTTCCAAACGTTGCTGACTGAAGCTTGGAAGTGAGTCGACTCGCGCATCGTCCTAGCTTGCAAACCCTCAAATAGTACAAGGAAATGAGGGAGAGGGAGAAGGTAACTCAATTTCTTTTAACCCTAAATGACAGTGACGTATGCTTGCAAACCTCGGCCATGGAGCTCATTCCACCCCTCAGGCAGATTTTTAGTTAGCTGTGCAAGAGGAAAACCAGCGACTCGTGAGCTCCAAGCACAGAAAGGAGGAGAGAGTGTGACTCTTGCTGCGCCGATGAGTCTCCCGGATGCATCGACAAGATTCTCCGACTACACCCACGGCGGTCCTTGAACACGACAACGAAACCAGGGAGGAAGTGTTCTCTGGCTTGAAGAAGAAGATGAGAACGTGAGAAACCACCATCAAAGCAGTATTCCTAGTCCAATTGGCAAACTACCAAGGTTGCGAATCAAACCATTTCCACAAAGCAAGATAGTGACAAAGACCAGGATGTATCCAATTGTGATAAGGCCTAGATCTCTTAGCTTACAAGAGTATGGAAAGTTGTCCCTAGGAAAGCAGGCCCGAAATTCATAGCAAGCATAATCCTTATATGGATAAAGATATTATAATGGAAGTAAAGTCCCGCTCCAACAGTGATACGCTGTATTCATCCACCGACGGCCATTGCTTGTCGAACTAAAACTATTCCACAATAAATCCAATTCAGCACCACTAAAAATTCTTTTATCCTCACTGACGAACCCGAATCTTAAATTGATGACCATGGAACTCAACTCAACAAGTTAAGGTGATAATTGACTGAAAAAATAGAAAGGCACATTTTTGTGTTGTACTTGAATTGATGGTACCTAGCTTAAATTATGCCTTGGCCCATGCAGTCTCGGGATGGTTTGGATTTAGAGGTGGCAAATGGGTGGATCGGGTTGGGTATGGGTCGGGTCGAAAATAGGTCGACCCATATTTGACACATTTAACCCATATTTTTGTAATGTAAATCTTATGACTCATACCCGACCCGACCCATATTATTGAAACACATTTATATTTAACTCAATTTAGACTTAAATAAAAACTTCACACCAAATTTAAAAAGTACATAAAATAAAAAAATGTGAAAAACCTTTAAATTAAAATACTTTTAAAGAACTCTTAATAAGAAAAAGTTTGATGAGCTAATAATTGATATGAAAATAATATTTTTTTTAAAACAAATCTTCTTGAATGCAAGAATGCATAGCTTCGTAATTGTAATTGTTTTTAATTTTGGTTTATTTATTAATTTTAGTTCATCAAGTTAAAAATTACATTATGATGTTTTGAATTTCTATTTATTAATCTAAACAGCATCGAGCTACGTCTAAAAGTATTTCTCCAGTATGCATATGGATATCTATCTACCAAATATCATTAAAAAAATCGAATTTTTTATTATTTTAAAATTTTTTGAAATTATTACGATTTATTATTATTATTTTTTTTTTTCTCTTTTCTTTCTTTTTCCTCCTCCTTCTTCTCCATTGTTACTCCATTGATGGTGATTGGCCAAGTTGCAGTCCGGTGAGATCAAGGCTCCGCCCGTCCGGGTGAGCCCGAGCTGCCGAGCTCCGTTGCGGTTGGTGAGCTCAGGGCTTGGCCGATCCAAGCGAGCCCAAGCTTCGTCATGGCTGACGAGCTTGTGGCTTGCTAGATCCAGGTGACCCTGAGCTCGGCCATGGCCGGCAAGCTTGCGGCTCGCTTGATCCAGGCGAGCCTGAGCTCCATCGCGGCCGGCGAGCTCGCAACTCGCCAGATCCAGGCTCGCTCGAGCTCGCGGCTCGCTCGATCCAAGTGAGCTTGAGCTCTGTCGCGGTCGGCGAGCTCGCGGCTCCCTCGATCTAGGCGAGCTTAAGCTCCATCGCGGTCGGCGAGCTCGTGGCTTGCCAGATCCAAGTGAGCCCGAACTCGCTCATGGCTGGCAAGCTCACGGCTCGCTCGATCCAGGCGAGCTTGAGCTTCGTCACGGCTGACAAGCTCGTTGCTTGCCTAAGCTCCATCGAGGCGAGCTGTGGAGGCGAGTGGCGGAGGCGAGTGGCGGAGGTGGGTCAAAAATGGGTCACTGAGTCACTGACGGAGGTGAAGGTCGCTGACGCTGAGGAAGTTATGTTTTTTAGGTTTTAAAAATGGGTCAGAACGTGTGACCCATTTTCGACCCATATAAAACTGAACTTAAAATGGGTCGAATGTGGGTTATGGCCCATTACAACTTCATAACTCACATTCGACCCATTTGTGAAAAATATGGGTGCAAAATGGGTCCATGACCCATTTTGCCACCTTTATTTGGATTAAGCCAGCAAAAAATCCCCTGTGATGAACCAACATCGCTCTTCAAGAACTCGGGAGGTGACGCGTAGGCGAGCTTCGAGAGTGACGGTGGGAAGCTATCATGGTCACTAACCTCTCATTAACATGAAATTAAACTCTACTAAGCAGAATCTATAGAAAATCATAACATTCAGACATAGGAAATGTAGTGGAGCTGCCAATGGGGCTTTGACAGGCGACAACAAGGCTCAGGAGGCGATGGTGTTGGTGGCGTCGTTAGCATCGTCGTTCATGAGCAGGGGTGCTTCGCGGAGGAAAGAAAGAGAGAAAGAGCAAAGGTCACGAGAGCGAGGGAAAAACACGACAGATTGGGTAGGCGAAGGTGAAGGCGGAGGCAGAGGTGTCAGCGTAGCAGCTCGAGAGGTGATAGGCAGAGGCAGAGGCAGAGGCGCTTCGACGTCATGGTTCGCTAGCAGTTTCATCACTTCACAAAGAGAGAGAGTAGATTGCTTCAGTGCGGAGCCGGAGGTAGAGTTGTTGGCGCAACGACTGGGGATGTGACGGCAGAGACAAAGGCGTGGTGGTTCGCTAGCAGTTTGAGAGAGAGAGGGAGCGGATTAATTAAGCGCAAAGGAGAGAGAGAAAGTGCTTTGAACCATATTTAATAAATGAAGGAATTTTTTTTCGCTCCATAATGGAGCAAAGTCTAAGGGTGCGCATGGTAAAGCTTTTTAGTCGGGAACACTTTATTTTTAAAAATAGTTCTCTTTTTTTTTTTCTACTCCGGGGGAATAATTTTTGAGTAAAATAAGATATTTAGTAACTACACAAGATTTCTATTCTTGAAATAGAAAAATAATAGAAATGCGTTTGGTATAATTTTTATTTATTTATTTGTTTTTTATTCTTACTCATGGACCGCCTACCGCGCCCCGCCGCTCGTCGTCCGCTGCACTGTCGTTGTAGGACCGTGACGGCGGTTGTGGGGTAGCGACAATTGCGATGTCAGGTGGTAGTCGCGAAGGCGGTCAGGGAGCGGCAACGATGTGTGACAACCTGAATTTTCAGATTTGTTTTCGATTAAATAAATTGGGCTTTTCGTCGACGCATCTATAGTGCTATTCTCTGAGTTGGCCACTCACGAGATAACTGGTCTATCTGGGAAAGCAATTAAGGAATCTAAATGTAATGAACTTGAGAATTCGACCAGGAATCGACTACTCGACCGTGTCCATCTGTCGAGATCATTACGGCACTGTCGAAATCGATTAGAGACCGGAGATAGGTCGATTCGATAGAGATACGTGATCAGAGTGTGAGTGATTCCACATGATTGCAAAATACTCGTCGATCGGCACTAGACCGATTTTTCTATCGTTTTGGTACCCGGTGCTCGTATTTGAAATCTCGAGATTTTGACGACAACTGAGAGTCGCTAATGTGTCGAAGATGTACTTTGTGACTCGAGATAAATCGATCACGGGTCAATTGCACCAAAAATTCCTAAAAGTGACTCGGTAGACTAGGTCACGCTAAAAGCGCGCCAGATTGAAATTAATCGTGAATTTGAACCCGATTTCAGAAATTGAAAGTTCTGTGGTGTCATGACCTATTTTAGGAACGTCGACTCATCCTCCGAAGATTTTTAAGAGATTCCGAGATTTTTACGGAAATCCGATTCGGACTTCGTGGAAAATAAATGGAAATTCGTACGGGCCGAATTTAAGCGAGTTTTAACTTCCAAGCCGAGCTATATGATATTGGGGACTTACAGAAAATTATATGGGTTTTTCTTCATCGACATTGGACATCAAATTTGAGGAATTTATCGAAGAGATTGAAGCTATGATAGTAAAATTCGGAGTTAAGGAGGAGGGCTGGATTTTAGCCTCAAAATTGGGTTTAATTGGTGGATTTTAGACTAGAAAGTATTGAGGAAAAATGAGATAAGGTTGAGGCAAAAAGGGGGGGACCAAGCATTAATTGTTGGAGATATTTTGCTTTGATTTTTGCTCATCTTCCTTCGCACGTCATCTTCACCGGTTCTTTCCCCTTTGCTGTCTTCTTTTAAAACGGATTGAAGCCGACTCCCCTTCCAAAAGACCGAACCACCTCTGCCTTCTTTCATCTTGGTCTTCTTCGTTGCACCTTTGCCAAATCAACACCAATTTTCAGCCACCAATCCACTTACGAGCTGCCTCTACTGTTCTTCCATTCGTTCCTTCGAAGATTGAAGCTGCCACACGCCTGCAAGATTTCCTGCCCGCGCAGCCCGCGAGCTCCCACCTAGCAGAAACAAAACTCGGCAGCTCCACTTTCATTTTGCCTCTCCACGCGGCGTTGAAGCTGCTGCATCTCCACCAACGTCCACGAAGCAGCTCCCTTCGTCCGCATCTTCACCAGCCCACGCATCTTCAGTTTCTTCGGTCAAAACCCCCAGCGAAGGACCATCGCCGTTGACTCCAAAGCCACCGAAGACCAGCAAATTCCAGGCCCATAGCTTAAGCCACGATCGTTCCTCTCCGCCTCGTGTCTTCATCTCCACCAAGCGAAGCAGCATCGTCCTTGAAGCCCGGTTTGTGTGAGTCCAGCGAAGCCGCGTGTCTGCGGCATCTTCTCCGAGGACCAAGCAGATCATCTTCTTGCAATTGTGGCCACCGAAATAGCTCCTCTCCTTCGTTCGTTCCAGCATAGCCGCGCCCATGTGATCTCTTCACGAAGCCAGCAGCCGCGTGAAATCAGCTGCTCTTCAGCCCATTCGCTCCAGCAAGTTGGTTCGGCCCAACCTTCACGCAAGTCAGGCCCACAAGAAATCAGCCCAGTAGAATTCAATCTTTGATATTCAGCCCGCGAATCAAGTGAAGCCCAGCCCAAGTTGAAAACAAATCTTAGTTGGGCTGAGATTTGTTGGGCCTATTTTAAGGCCCGGCCCAAGTCCGCCGACGCCGTCGAAAATTAAGATTTCGGCCGTTGTCGCGTCGTTGTCGCGGTGAACCGGTTTCCGCAATTAACCGGTGAGTTTATACTCTAAACTCTACTTAGTAGGTTAATGATGTTTAAGGGGTGTTTAGATTTATTTTATTAGGAATTAGGTGGTTAGTTAGATTAAATTAGAAATGTAATTATTTAATTGAGCATGTTAGGTGGTTAGCATGGTTTAGTTAAGGCCTAAATAAATCGTACTATTTATCTAGAAGGGTTCGGGAATTTCTCCGAGTCCGTATTGGTTATTAATTTAATGATTATGGCCTAGGTTAGTATCTAAATTGATTTATTTAATTAATTTCAGTAATTATTTAATTATTAATTATTTTTCCGGAAATTAGGTTGGGATAGCCGATGACCGGAATTTCGTGCTGATTGCAATGGTGTGGGTAATTTCTGCAATTGAGTGTTAAATTATGCAAATTGAGTGCTGATTTGATTTTTGGTATTTAATTCCAAAAATTGTGAATTTCCAATATTTATTCAGAAAATCCAAGATGTTGGGTTTTGACATCGAAAATAGTTTTTAGTACTATATAAAATAGTGGGATTTCAAAAAGGATGAATATCAATTTTTTTGGATCAAGTTGATCGTGTACCCACACACGAGTAATTTCATGTGAATTTCTAATACGAAGAAAAGGCCAGGCTCACCATTTTAATTGAAGCATTTGAGTGCAATGCACGGTGCCCTGAGCCATATTTGAGTGATCATGTGATGGTCAAGAGAAATCGTCCCGGGCTGTTGAGCTGGACGTTATCCCTATTTGGGATACCCCTGGACAACGGGAAGTCGGTCGCAGTTGATTCTGGACCCTATGCTCCTTCGGGAAAGCCGTCTAATAAAGAGACGTGCCGTGCTAAATGGGGTGAGACGAAGCCTGGCAATGCCAGAAGACCGCCGAACTAAGAGTAGGCCATGCTATATGCCGAGATAAAAACTAGGAACGCATGATTAATTGAGTGTGGCGTTTAAGTTATTGAAGCTTATTGTTGCTCATGCTTTCATGTTGTCTGTGATATAAATTGTATTAACCTGCAGGGTGGATCTGAGACAAGGTAAGTCTCATTGATTGTGTGATTGTGTGATTAGGACACTTCTGGGCGTATTTCCCTCCTAATTGGGGCTTAGAGTTTAGACTCGCTGAGATGATATCTCACCCTGTTATGGGACACCATTTTCAGGGTCGACGAGTGGAGGACTTGGAGCCGAGAGGAGGTGATCGGAAGCGTAGGTTAGTTAGGACTGCTTCTTTTTGGAAGGCTAATCTTTTGTAGTCTTTTGGTCATAGACTTTTGTACATGACTCAGTATGAATATAAAAGCATGTTTGTTTATGAATTCGTATCCTGCTTTTTTTTTTTATCCCGAGATGATTACTGTCAGGGGATTTCTTTTCGCTTCCGCATGTGCAATAAAATGGAAAGGGTCGGCGACTTGTCCTGGGAAGTCGGAAATTATTATCGACCAGATAGGGATGGACACACACTCGGGGTTCGGGGCGTGACACGATGGGCGGTCGACAGTCTTGCGGCAGTGGCCAGTGGTCGGCGACGACAACGGCGGTTGGTGGCGGTCATCGGAGGTCGGGGGTGGCTAGTGGGCTGTGGGTGGCAACAACGACGATCAAACGGCGGCGGTGACGGTTGGCAACGGCCGGCGGTCGGCCGATGATGGTTGCAGCCGGTCGGAGGTGGCCGGCGGTCGGTCGACGATGGTTGCAGTCGGTCGGAGGTGGCCGGCAGTTGACAAGCGGCCACCCAAGGCCACATCAAGCAAGAAAAACAAAAGAAAAAAAGAAAAGAAAAAATTGGTTTATTTTTAGAAATTGTTCCCAAGAACAAGAAACTACTTTTTTTTTTTTTTTTTTTTTGTTTTTCGTTTCAACTGTTCGGGAACAAAAGTTTTACCAAACAGATTTTTGTTCTTTTTTTGTTTCGGGGAAAAAAAAACAGAAATTGAGAGAAATGGAAACGTTACCATGTAGGCCCTAACTAGGGGAGAGAGGGTTTGAGGTGGGCCAGAGCTTTTGCAGAGAGACAGAGGATAGGGGAGTGAAATTTTGAATATCTTCAATGTGGGACTTGGACAATAAGTGGGGCTTGGAACCGACAAAAAGAAAACGTGGGACTTGGACATATAGAGGTGGCAAAATGGGTCTTAGACCCATATTGACCCATTTAAATCATAAATGGGTCATATATGGGTTACTTATTTTTTGAAGAAACTAGTTAAATGAGTTTAATAATTAAAGACTTAAAATAGGTGAGTCTTAAGTGGGTCTTAAATGGGTTGGATTTAAAACCCATTTTCAACCAAAACCACACAATCTCCCTCTTCCCTATTTAACTTTAGAAAAAAATAATATATTTTTTTAAAATTGAAATTATAATAATTTTTTAATTATAATTTTCGTTTCTTTTTTCTTTCCTTCTTTTTCTTTCTTCTTCCTTCTTTAGGTGGCGGCACGACAATGGTTGGCGATCAACCAGGTGAGACTCGAGCTCACCGGATCTGGTGAGGAGGAGGCCTTACCGACGTCCGGTGAGGCCTGAGCTTTGCCGATTTGGCAAGACTCAAACTTGCCGGCGTTAGGCGAGGGCGAGCTCGAGCTTGCCGGATCCGGGTGAGGTGGAGGCCTCGACGGCGCGTTGGCGAGCGGGTGAGCTCGAGCCTTGCCTCGTGGCCGGTCGCCGGTTGTCATCGTGGTCGGCGACTAGCTAAAGAAGAAGAAAAAAAAAAAAAAGAAAAAGAAAATTAAATAATATATTCTTAAAAAGAAAAAGAAAAATAAAAAAATAATTAAAAATTTATTTTTTAAAAGAAATAATTAAAATTCGATTTTTTAAAAATAATTATTTTAAAAATTATAAAAATTGTCCATTAAATTTGTGTTGTATAAAACCAATTTAGCAATACCATTTAAAAAATATATATAAAAGTTTTGTAGGTTTCGTTAAATGGGTCGAGTATGGGTTGAGTACGGGTTGGGTTGGGTATGGGTCAAAAATTTTGCACTGCAATTAATGGGTTTATTACGCCCCAATCCTCCGAGCACGTGCCCATTCCTCCTTAGTCGACTAATAACGACATCTTAGGACGCATCGCCGATCCATTTATTTAATATACGCACGCGGAAGCATATGAAATCCCCAGACAATAAAACAATGGGATAGGAAATTAAGACTAATTTTTCACAAAAGACCTTTTTATAAACACACATGTTTATACACAGAAACCTATAAAAATGAATCGGTTTTCAACAAAAGAGAAATGTACTAGGATTAGCTAGTCAGACATACTTGCTGATTCTTCGGGCTTCACCTTCTAAACTTCGGGTCTCGGGTTCCCTGCCGCTTTCAACGGGGGGCCTGAAAATAGTTAGACATACCAGTGAGACAACGTCTCAACAAGTTCTACTCCCTAAAACTTTATTAGGAAGCCAATATGCCATAGATGCTGCCTAAGCACAACACGAGTCAGATGACTTACCTTGACCTCAGCTCCATCCTACAAATCAACGTTATGTATAGATGCCTTATATCACATCACTCAATCAATTTATAACATCAAATCATTCAATCATTGAATCACATTAAATCCACACTCAGATCGAATCATCGAACAATTGACCTAGTCGATTACATATCATCTCGACCCTTTTCTTGGTCAGCTCATCTTGATTACTCAACTCCAACGCTGAATTATGGCTCAGCGAGCATGGTCCACACGGTCCTCTCAAATACTCAATCATAACGCTGAATTACGGCTCAGTGAGCACAACCTACTAAAACTTTGGCGGTAATGCTGAATTACGGCATAGCAGGCATGGCTTACTAATTTTTCGATGGTTAATGTTGAATTACGGCTCAGCGGGTACAACCAATTTCAAATTCGGTGGTAATGCTGAATTATGGCTTAGCGTGCACAACCGATTCCAAGTTCAGTGGTGGTGCTAAATTACAGCTCAACAAGCACAACCTACATTATGTGGTAATGCTGAATTACGGCTCAACGAGCACAACCAATTCCAAATTCGGTGGTTTCCATGCCCTATTCCACTCTGTCACACACCAATCATACATCATTTCATTTTTCAATAGTCTTTTTAATGCGACTAATAACCCTCACATGATTAATTACTTTCAGCCAAGGACTGCGTGCTTCACACTTAGAATCCTCAATCAAAACAATAATTGGCTTATTTCCCTCGTATTAATGATACACCGATAAAAATTTATCGTGTGTGGGTACATAATCGGCCTTAGCCAAAATATCATAATTTCACTTTTCTATAAATTTCACCATTTTTTGTAGTCCACCAAAACATTTTTGGTATTATCAACCGATGCCTGGTTATTTTTCAATTAATTTCCCAAAATTATTTAATTTAGGAAATAAATTATAAATTCACAAATAATTCATTTCAGCACAAAATAAAGCTCAATTAAATAAACGGACTGACCGCGGTAATCAACATAAGATCCCGGTCATCGAGCATCCCGGTTGAATTTCCAAAAAAAAAATTAATTAATTTTGAAAATGAATTATTAAATAGCAATAAATCCAATTTAGGCCCGTAATACCTAATTGGAAGTCGAGATGAACCCGGAAAGTTACCGAGACTCATTCAATAAATTATGGGACTTGTCTACTCGCTAATTACACTAACCATTCTCTTAACATGCATAGGTAAATCCCTAATTTAATTATTATAATCTAATATATCCACTTAATTGCACTTAATTAAATCTAATCAAGCCCTAAGCATCATTGGCAAACTAAGCAGGGATTAGTGAGTTATACTCACTTGTTTTAAGAAAATCGGATCACCGCAACGACATTGCGATGGTGGCCGAAATCCAAATTTTCAACGGTGTCGGCAGACATTTGGACCGGGCCTAAAAGTGTCTCAAGCCCACAACAAAAAGCTGGGCTTGGGCCTGCTTCTTGGGCCGACTTCAAGATTGAAAATGGCCTGAAGATATGGGCTTCAAAGCTGGACTCAACGGGCTGAACACTTGGGCTTGCTAAAAACAGAAACTTGTTGGGCTTCGCTGGACCAAATTTGTTGGAATGGGCTGAAATTCACATGCAAGTGGGCTGAGCTTCAAATGGGCTGAACAAGAAAGCCCGAAGGAGCAGCTGAATTGGGCCCAAAATGCTGGACTGGGAGAGAATGGCAGGGGCTGAAGCTCGCTGGCTCGTGGACTACAATTGGGCCGAACTTGCAGCTTGCTGGCGTCGAGGCTTGGAGTAGTGAATGAGGAAGTAACGAAGCCTGTGAGGGGGCTGGCGTCGAGCTAGGAAGACCAAGGAAACGCTGGACTGCTGCTTCGGTGGGTGATGGCTTCGCTGGTTGACCGTGAAGACGCGTGGCTGAAGACAACGGACGAAAGCAGCTACTGGTGAAGTGTTAGAATATTTAAATAATAAATCACGCCTTCATCTAATAGCTTAAGCTTTTAGAACAGTTGGTAGTGGTCCCACAAAATCTCACATGGTATCAGAGCTAAGAGGTCCTGAGTTCGAATCTTCCAGGCCCCTATTTGTCTCCCTAATTAAATTTCAACGCTTAGTACTAGGCAAAAAGACCAGACTAAGCGTGAGGGGGAGTATTAGAATATTTAAATAATAAACCACACCTTCATCTAACAGCTTAAGCTTTTAGAACAGTTGGCAGTGGTCTCACAAAATCTCACATGGTATTAGAATATTTAAATAATAAACCACACATTCATCTAATAGCTTAAGCTTTTAGAACAGTTGGCAGTGGTCTCACAAAATCTCACATGGTATCAGAGCTAGGAGGTCCTGAGTTCGAATCTTCCAGGCCCCTATTTGCCTCCCCAATTAAATTTCCATGCTTAGTACTAGGCAAAAGACCAGACTAAGCGTGAGGGGGAGTGTTAGAATATTTAAATAATAAATCACGCCTTCATCTAATAGCTTAAGCTTTTAGAACAGTTGGCAGTGGTCCCACAAAATCTCACATGAAGAACGTCCGTGGAGATGGGGCTTCGTTGGTGAAGGCGTGCAGGTGAGTTGATGGAGAAACACGAGCTGCAGACGTGGAGACCGAAGCTGCTGATGTCTTCAGTGGACTTGGACGTGTGGAGGTGCAAGTGCGGTTGTTCGGTGGTCTTCGTTTGGGAGGGCTTCACTGCTTCGTTGACTCAAATTGCTGCTGGCAAGAGGCTGATGAAACCGTGAAGCTTCAGTGAGTGGAGAATGGGTATTGCTGGCGAAGGGGTTGGCTGCGGGCAAAGGAAATAAAAGAAGGGGCAGGCGATCTTCGTGCGAGGATGATACTTCGACGAAATTTCAAGGGAAAATGAAAAGCAAAGTGGAAACATGAGCAGGAGGAGTCAGTGGTGTTAGAATATTTAAATAATAAATCACGCCTTCATCTAATAGGCTGCTATTAGATGAAGGCGTGATTTATTATTTAAATATTCTAACAGGTGGCTAGGTGTGCTGAGGAGGCTTTTGAAAGGAAATGGCCAAAAAGTCAATAAAGACTATCTGGAATATTGAATGCTTGGTCCCCCAATTATCCCTCAAACTTATGTCAATGTCTCTTAATACTTTCTTGCATAAAATCCATCAATAATCCAAATTTTGAAGTCCAAAATTGTACCCCTTTTCTTAGCTCGAATTTCATTATTTGGTCTTCAATTTCTTTAACAATTTTCCCCAAATTCAATGTCCAATTTCCTCGAAGAAAAGGCCCACACCATTTTCTACAAATCCCCAACACCATATAACTTGGTATAAAAGCCAAAATTTCCTTTAAGTTGGCCCATCCGAATTTCCGCTAATTTCGAACCTTTCGCAACGATTTTTCATAAAAATCTCGAACTCACCGAAAATTCATCGAAAGATGAATCGGCGTTTCTAAAATGACTTGTGACATGACAAAACTTTCAATTTCTGAAATCGGACCTGAATTCGTGGTTAATTTCACTCGAACATGTTTTTAGCGTGACCTAAGCTACCGGGTAGTTTTCAGAGGTTTTTAGTGCAAATGAGTTGTGGTCGTTTTTTTTTTAGCCACTATGAACCCACTCAACACATTGGCGACTCTCGGTGGTTGTGAAAATCTTAAGGTTTCAATTATGGGCATAGGGTACCCAAAGTGACAGAAAATTGATCTAGTGCCGATCGACGAGAATTTTGCAATTAGGTGGAATCACCCACACTTTGATCACACATCTCAGTCGAATCGACCTATTCCTAATCTCTGATTGATTTTTGACAATGCCATAATGACCCTTGTAGAATAATATGGTTGAGCAGTTGACTTCTGGTCGAATTCTCAAGTTCATTGTATTAAAATCTCTTAATGACTTTTCCAGATAGTCTAGTTATCTTATGAGTGATCAGCTCTAAGAATAGCATTATAGACGCGTCGATGAAAGACTCAATTTATTCAGTTGAAAACAGTATTTGAAATTTAGGATGTCACAGGGTCAAACCGACTAAATCTTTCGTCAAGTTGGCTAAACAAAACCTGGAGAGAGAATGATGGTCCTATTGTGTAAGCATTGTTGAGTAATTCTATTGTCGGGAATGGCAAAACAAATTTAGAACTAAATCACGAAATATGTGTCATCATCGAGCAATTAAATAATACAAGGTTCATAGTAAGCCATATCATGAAAATATGAAGGGATTTTACCAATATTTTTTCTTTATTAACCATAAAAACTTTATATAGGGATTGATCAACCAATAGTTGAAACATTCAATCTTGTTACTACATTATAAAATTGGGGGAATGTCATTCCTCTAAAAATAGAACAAGCCCAGGTAACTTTTATCTCCCAATCTCCAGGAGCTCTATCAACAAGGTGAAATTGCATAATGGCCCTCCAAACTTTCAAAGAGAGAAACCGGAAAATTGACCAAATTCTTGAGCTGGGTACAACTTTGCATTAAATTCACAATGAATATGAGAATCGAAGTATCAATTATAATATTGAAAGATATAAATATAGATAATTCTTACATGTCAATCATCAAGAGAAATTGCTATTGAATTCAGGTCCATGGTCGTAGATAACAACTATGCATTAAATCCACAATGAAAATGAGAATTGAAATATCAATTGTAATATTGAAAGAGAAATTGCTATTGAATTTAGGTCTGTGGTCATAGATGACAACTCTGCATTAAATTCATAATGAAAATGAAAATTGAAATATCACTTGTAATATTGAAAGATATAAATATTCAATGGTTTTTTTTTCTCACCCAACTTAAAATTTTCAAATTCTTCTAAGTCCTCCTCGATCGACTGTGAAAGTGGTGCGGATCGTAGCCAATCTTGAGTACATATAAGAGCCTCTACCATCATTAGGGTCAATGAGCTACGAAATACATCAAGTACTTTTGAACTCTGTCAGCAAAACCTATACAGTGAACATTTCTCTTCTTATTGCGTACATAGAATGACAGATACACGTATAAGAAAGATAGCATAGTTTAAAGCAGGGGTCTTAGTCAATACTCTTCTCTACACATTAAATTTGGCAAGCAAACTCTCCATACAACAACATTGTACAAAGCGAAATCCACTATGATTAGAAATCACATAAATGAAGACCTCCAATATGTTCTCCAATCAAACCTGGCCCTAAATGCATGGAACCTGTGGGCTTTAAGCATTAATAGATGCAAGTCATGCCAGGGAAGGGCTTTCTGAACTCAACCAATTCAATATACGCACACCGCATACTGTAAAATATGACATGAGTCTTGATGTACAGAAGTTAAGAACAAGATCAATCTGAAAAGGCTTGATATTGGTGAAGACAGTTTTTTCTTTTTTTTTGGTTGCAAACAATGTCAAAAAAGCCTTTAACATCATGCACTCCAACTGAAACAAAGGTTTTTACTTTGTTCATGTTGTAGAGAGCCTTTAACATCAGCAAGAAGCCTTGTAACAATGCCCAATTCGTGCAATCTTAGAGCTTCAGGTGCTCAATCAGGCATCAAAACGAGAAATGGAATAGCTTTTCCCCTGCATACTAGGAAATGTTTAATTTAAAAACTGTAACTACGATCAAGGTTTTGTGAAAGATGCTTGAATACACGACACTCAACAGTAATATGCATCTTTGCTTCTATTCACTGTTGAAAGAAGTACTAATGGTAAACCAGTGATAGAAAGGACAAGATAAACATAGAGAGCACAAACAACGCTGCGTCGGCAAACTGCATCATAAAGAAATGAATTACCTCAACAGGATGAAGGTTTGAGGCACGGCTGAGGAGAACAAAGGTAAATCATGGGCGACAGGATATTTAACATATCCAGTGTCTCACTACCCTGAAAGATACCCCAAAATCAATTACCTCGACCATCGGTCTTAAGCCAAAACCCCAAGCGATTAAACTATGGTTCTCACCAACCTAATGAACAAGCTCACCAAAACAGAATCGCTCAAAAATCGCAAGTGCAGCTCTCTCCATTCTCAGCTCAGAGATCAGAGTAATTCAGACAAACTTTATCAGCATCAAGAAAGCCTACCTTTGTGTTGGACAGCTCAGGTTTGTGGGTCGACTCAAGTCAAAGAAACAAAACGTCAGAAGTGACTCCGGATCTAGTAACCAAAACTAGAACCCATGAAGTTGTTCAAGCGCATAAACAGGAAGGATTCCTACGGAGCACCCGAGGAAAATAAATTCACGCTTGAAATGAATTCACGCTCGAAATGGATTATAGCCCACAAAAAAAAAAGAATTATAATTGTAAGCCTTTTAATTTGAAGTAACAGAAGTTAGAACCGAGTCATTGATTATGTAGAAGTGATTCCTAGAGCCAATTTTCCAATCCAACCCCAGCTTAAACAAAAGAAAAATCAAATCTTGATGAATAAAGTGCATTAGTTTACCACGAACAACCAATGCTAAAGAACTATTACGAAGCAATAGCTTTGTCTGAGGAACAAAACTCATCCCCACCGGCTACAGGCAGACTTATTCATTTGCATCAAGGCAAAAGTTCAACCGCAATAAACTGGTACTCTTTATTTGTATCTACTATGATAAAAGAAACAATCGACTATTGACACTGATCTCTACTCTTAATGACACCAAAAAGGGGATCAAGAAACATGGGTTTTGCCTTTACCGACACCCATAACTCCCAGACAACCAAAAAACAATGAAAAAACAAAAAGGAACGTTGGCAATGAAAGACGAACCATGTCCGAAGACAAACCTGAAAGTGAGCGATGACATCAGCAGCAATGGTGATGTAGGCGCTGCCCATGTGAGGAGGGGCATTGACGTAGTAGAGTGGTGTCGGGAGGACAAAAGGGTCAGTCTCCGAAGTGCCGTTGCTCAACCCAGCACAGCACACAGCTCCACGAGTCACCGTTGCCGGCAAAGAAGGAGAAGAAGAAGAGAAAAGGGCATGGCGGAACAACCGGTCCCTCAATCGGTCGCCATCCTTGTCGCCGTCGCCATTGCCATCCCTGCCGCCATCGCTTTCCCTATTGCCGACGCAGTCACAGTCGCTGTCGTCGTCACTGTCGCACCTTCAAGACGAGAAGAGATGGGAGAAAATTAGAAATAGGGTTGGCCCTTTACCGGTTTTATTTTTCCATTTGTTAAACTGATCCGAACCGAAAAATTTTGGTTTTTAATAGAAATCGAACCGAATGAAAACCGAATAAAAAAAATCGAATTTTTCGGTTCGATTACTGACACCTCTAATAAACAGGTTAAATGGATCGATTTGGGTCGAACCATTTATGACCCGACTCACCCGTTTAACAGATATGAACAATACGCAAACGACATGTGTCGATCAATGAATGATTTTCCATTTAACCCAGGTAGAGTGTTTCACCTATCTAATATATTCTCCTCCTGCTCGTATATCTTTTTTTTTCCTCTCGTTAGTATGGGTTGCCTTTTTTTCCGAAATATCTTTTCATTAATCTTGCAGAAAAAATAAAATAATAACCCCCCACCTTCCTTTCCTGGATTACACAATATACGAGGCCCTTGTCAGCCAAATCTCTTTTCTTCGTTATTCTTTCTCAATCCTGCCTTGATAGGACCACAAAGAAATTCCCATAGCATTTTGAAAATATCTTTTAAATGACAATCAATTCTCTCCACCGTGATATCCTTATCCTATTTGAAATTACCACCCAAACATAATTCATAAAATTAGCTTATGGTAAATTTTATATATATATATATATATAATTCTCTTTTTCTCTTTTGGCTTAGGACGTGCTTATACATATCATTTCATTTGTCTCATTGGCAGCACTGCCAAGTCATACTCTCATGCCATGTCGTGCCAGAAATTGATAATTTATGCACATCGTAAAACATTGATTGTGCGAGGACATACATCATGTTTTGACACAAATCCAAATAGGCAAGACAAAGCCAACTTCAATATCTTGTAGAGGTTACCTTTTCTTTTGTATTTATATCTCACAACAATCTAATTCCGAATAATAGAGAGTAGTCATTTTATCACAAAATTAAAAAGGCATTTTTTAATAGTCGAGGAATGAAACCACAAAAGCATAACATAAGTTCAATGACTTGAGTGCAATGAATAGGTCTTTCGGCAACTCTGATGGCATGAGTTTGCACAAGTTCGAATTTTATTCACGTCCACTCCAACTTTCTCAGTGTCTTCATGAGTTCAAATATAAAACAAGAGAATTAAAAAGGTACTCACATCAAAATTGAAATTGAATTATTTTAAACAAGAGCCTATATATTGAAGTCCAAGGAAATGAAATGATTCAGTAAGCAATCATCCTCTTGTAATAAAAATATATCAATGAAACGTAGATCAAGCAAGAGAACAAGATTATGCAATGAGTTTCTTAGTTGTATGGATCTCATAAGAAGTTACGCTATATCTTTAATCTCGATGTGAGGATTATTACCTTGATAGTAGTTAAGGCAAGTAGACAATAAACAACTGACGTGGCAGTGCTTTATTCCCTCAGACGTCAAGGACTCGCTGGACTGATCCTTGTCCTCGTAGCACTTGGAGACACATGGAAGGGGTGGATTTGTAGTGGCACAGGACATTGTACAGGAAAGCTCGCCCAGAAAAGATGTTCTCCAGCCCCAATTAGCGGCACTGATGGATGACCCCAATATCATAACTGTTGCGATGGGGCGAGCGATCGAACAATAATATAGACAGAAAAAGAAAAATAAATCGGACACCAGATTTACGTGATTCAGTCGTAAAGACCTACGTCCACGGGGAGAGCAGCAGCGAATTTCACTATAGATCAAGCGATACAAGGAGATTACACACTCGAGTCACTCAAACACTCTCTCGGTATTTCCCAAGCCCCAATTACACCCAATAACACACACAGTGTTTAGCCCCGAAATTCCTCAAGAAATAATCTCTCAATCTCACAAATGAATTACACGCAAATCTTACCACAAGATTTAATTGGCTTCAACACTAAACCTTATTGGATGTAATTCACGACAAAGAAAATCCCTTCCAAGCACTCGACAACGAGACGGCGCTTCAAGACCAATTCTTCACGATCAACGGCGGAACACCAAGCACTCACGCGGCGCTTCAAGACAATTTGTGATCCACACCTATCACCCACGGCCTCAAGTCTATATATAAGTAAAACCCTTATTCTTTTGCCAACTTCTCATAGGATTTTGTTTCTTATCCAAAACATATCTATATTTTAAACAAAATCCAAGTCCTAGTCAAAGTTGGACTTTCCTATTTTAGTAGCCAGACTCTCCAACGCAGATTCAAATTTGGGAAGTTGATCTTCGGATCTTCTTTGCTCGATTTCGAACATCCGCAACATATCCAATTTGAAATATTCATAATTTTGCATTGGGCTTAAACTCGAGACATATTTTAACAACCTCCACCTTGGCTCGACGTTTGAGCTAAGTCACAATCGCTTCGTAAAAATTCAAACTCTGCTACTGCTTTCCCCTAGCCCCCCAATGGGCTTAACCGCCATAGATATTGTCCAAGTCCAAGCCTCGCTTGAACTTCGCCATAACTGAGTACCTCATCATAATACCAACTCCACATGCACCTTTAACTGCTCCGCAAGGATTTTCCGACATAACCTCCTTAACCGCAGATAAAGCAAAACCATTATTGCATCCATATCTGTCAGGAGATCGAATACGTACTTTGTTAATTTCAGCAGTTACAGCAACCGTTGGCTCTATAGGCTCCACCTCGCTATGAGCACCATCTGTGTCGATTACTTTACTAGTACTTGTACTCGCTACCTCAGGAGTTTCTGGTCGCAACTCCACCTCAAGCTGAACACCGTTCAGATCCGTTTGAACACTGCTATAATCACTCCTAGCCAGAAGTACTGGAGACTCGTCAAAAGTAACTTCTCTACTGTTAACAGGTGAATTTATATCTAGGCACCACAACTGATCACCTCGCTCACCTTGTGTATAGCCATGAAATATGCATCTTGCCCTCCCATCGAGCTTACCATCACTCACTCGAAAATAGTACGGGCAACGTAACATTCTAATGATAGAATAACCAACAACGTTACCTGACCACACTTCTTTAGGAGTCCGCCATTCAATAGCAGTTGATGGGGATCTATTCACCAGGCAGCTTATCGTACTTAGCATATCAGCTAGGATTCTCCTAGCAATACCAGCATTAGAGATTATTTTACGGGCCATCTCTAGTAATGTTCTGCTCATCAATTCTGCAAATTGTTGTGATTTACTAGCACTAGTGCGGTGTTTCACTAGGCTCTCTTTCATGCAGAATTTATTTGTCAGCTCCGAGCAGAACTCCATGCTATTGTCAGTTCGCACATGCTTAATCGACTTACCAGTCTCCGCCTCGATCAAAGCTCTTGACTGCGAGATCCTGACACCAGCATCAAACTTGTGCCTTGGCACAAACACCCAGGTCTTCCTCGAGTAGTCAAAAGACTCTCGAACAGATGCATCTGACGTCTCCAGGGCGAAACTTGTCATTGTCTCACCTTGAAGTTTATACAGGCCTCTCGTGCTTGATTCCTTTCATTATCACTAGGGCACCTCGAACAACCTTCGAACTCCACCTTCGAAGAATACCGCAACCACTGAATCTAGGGCACCCAAGGAAATTAAGTTCTTCTTCAACTCTGGAACATGCCTCACTCCAGTCAATGTCCTCACAATGCCATCATGTATTCTGATTTTAACATTACCGACATCCACAACATCGCACTTAGCGTTGTTCCTTAACTGTACTTTACCATTACCCGTGCACTGATAAGTGATAAACCAGTTTCTATTTGGTGTGACATGAAAAGAACAACCAGAATCCATAATCCATCCATCAAGCGATGAATCATTAGTGACGGACAAGACATAATCGGCATTATCTGCTATAGCTGCAACATTATCTGCAGAATCGACTACAATTTCCTTACCCTTCTCATTCTTCAGCTTAAGGCAATCTCTTCTAAGATGCCCCCTTTTACCATAGCTCCAACAGACAACATTAGTAGTCCTAGACTGACTACGTCTGTTCATATTGGTACTACTATTACCCACACGTGTTACAGATCTTCCTCTATTTTCACCTACTAGAGCAGTAGATATAGATTCGCCAAATTCTCTTCTACGAATATCCTCGCTCAGAATTAAATCTCGAACCCCATCAAACGTCAAATTTGTTGACCCAGAGGAATTACTAACAGCAGTAACAGTACTATTCCAACTATCAGGTAATGATGATAACAGAATCAAAGCACATACCTCATCTTCAAAGTCAATCTCAACTGAACTCAATTGACTAACAATCACATTAAATTCATTGATATGATCTGCAACTGACGCACCTTCTTTCATCTTCAAGTTAAACAGACGTCGCATCAAATAGACCTTGTTGATCGCAGAGGGCTTCTCATACATATCCGACAGGGCTTGCATCAAATCAGCAGTGGTCTTCTCCTTCAGGATGTTAAACGCGACGTTACGAGCCAACGTCAGCCGAATAACACCGATAGCTCGTCTATCCAGCAAATCCCAATCAGCTTGCTTCATCGTCGCTGGTTTCTCCCCAAACAAGTGCAAGTGCAGTTTCATCTGATAAAGATAATCTTCAATCTGCATCTTCCAGAAACTAAAATCCTTCCCATCAAATCTGTCGATTCTCACTTTTACTTCTGTTGTCGCCATCGATTCGCTTCAACTTAGCCAAACTTGGCTCTGATACCACTTGTTGCAATGGGGCGAGCGATCGAACAATAATATAGACAGAAGAAGAAAAATAAATCGGACACCAGATTTACGTGGTTCAGTCGTAAAGACCTACGTCCACGGGGAGAGCAGCAGCGAATTTCACTATAGATCAAGCGATACAAGGAGATTACACACTTGAGTCACTCAAACACTCTCTCGGTATTTCCCAAGCCCCAATTACACCCAATAACACACACAGTGTTTAGCCCCGAAATTCCTCAAGAAATAATCTCTAAATCTCACGAAGGAATTACACGCAAATCTTACCACAAGATTTAATTGGCTTCAACACTAAACCTTATTGGATGTAATTCACGACAAAGAAAATCCCTCCCAAGCACTCGACAACGAGACGGCGCTTCAAGACCAATTCTTCACGATCAACGGCGGAACACCAAGCACTCACGCGGCGCTTCAAGACAATTTGTGATCCACACCTATCACCCACGGCCTTAAGTCTATATATAAGTAAAACCCTTATTCTTTTGCCAACTTCTCATAGGATTTTGTTTCTTATCCAAAACATATCTATATTTTAAACAAAATCCAAGTCCTAGTCAAAGTTGGACTTTCCTATTTTAGTAGCCAGACTCTCCAACGCAGATTCAAAATTGGGAAGTTGATCTTCGGATCTTCTTTGCTCGATTTCGAACATCCGCAACATATTCAATTCGAAATATTCATAATTTTGCATTGGGCTTAAACTCGAGACATATTTTAACAATAACTACCATGAGGATCACCAACCCCATACTCTTGGTTGTTGTTACCATCATGGCTATTTCCACCTTCACTGTTCTTACCCCCTCTCTATAAGAAAGATGAACCTTGTCAGATATGTTGGATACTGAAAGCTATCAATTTGTAATGATTTACATCCGCTATTAATATATGACGTTTTATATTGACTTTGCTTCTATTAATTGCCAAATGATTTTTAATGGCTCTTTCTTAACAGCTCTTCTAATGGCCCTTTTGTTTAAATATAAAATTACAAACCACAATCCAAAAATAAAATACTCCGAATTAAGAGAATTTCCCCTTATTTCATTTTCTTTTTGGTTGGGTTATACACATAACGTTGTTTCTATTCCTTCCAATATTCCAATATAGAGTATATAAGAATGCTTGTTATATCTTGGGAGGATAGTTGCTAGACTTTTATGGGACAAGTTTCATATTCCAAAAAACAAAATTATCCTTAAGGATGATACTGGCATGCCTAGACGATTGCTATTATTTTCTCAACTTTTCCAACAAATTTCCATCTAATTCTTATTTTTCATATTATTTAATGTTTTCCAACAACTTAATGAGGTTATGTTTGATCTATCATCAAGGGGAATGATATGGATTTCTAACCAAATTTCAGGGTTAGTAAAAAGTAGAGTTGAGCAAAAGAAACAGTTAAGACTGGCCGATTTTAGGCAATTCCTAGGTCTCTGGTCTTGTTCTTGATTCTTTAAAGTTGGAATTGGTAAATTTCAGTCTAGTTCCCGTTTCAAGGGTAAAACTGCCCACTCGGAGATGATTAATTTTTTTTTTTAAATTCTTAATAATTGCGGTGATGATGAGTATGGAAGGAGTAATCATTATATTGCTGAGAGAAGACATCGTGTGATCAGTAGTTTGGAACCTTCGAGTCTCCTTTGATTGCAAATATTTTTCTTTCTTTCTATCTTGCAATAAATTCCCCTTATGCACTCGGATTTCTGATTTTAGCCCCCTCATTTTTGCGTGATTCGCATCCCCAAATCTCCCTTTGCTTTTACTCTTGGTTGCGCCTCCCCGAACGGCCAAATTCGGCTGACATACTGCTGAGTAATGGGGAGATCCCATTGATTCCTTCCCTAGATTTGCTCACCATAGTATCTCAATTCTTTCCCTTATCTTAGTCATTTTCTCCCCTTTCCATTCTCCCACCAAATATTTGGCCTTCATCCACTCAATCTTTGACGTGTTTGTTTGTGGAATCCAATCTCCATTCATTAGCTAGCTTATCATTAGACCGAGCTGTGGCGGAGGGCAGCCAAAGAAAATATTTTCTGAAAAATCATTTCGAGAAAATTATATATATTTTTTTATTTTTAGATTAGAAAATTCATTTTTCTAACTTTGAGTCTGCATATTTTCTTTAATCGCATATGATTTTTCGTTTAAAAATTATTTCCAACAAACCATACGTGTGAAAACTACTTCATGGAAATTTTTTTCAATCAAACAAACGCACCATTCATTTCCTATAGCATGCATCAAGTATTACACTCCCATCCATTTGTCCAAATAAAATATATGCCCTATAAAAACCATCTTAAAATTTATGTCCAACACATTTATTTTACATAATCCTACTAGAGCGAAAGGAGGAATCCGCCCGAGGAGGGGCTCACATCTGATTAGCTAGTTGGTGAGGCAATAACTTATCAAGGCAATGATTAGTAGCTAGTCCGAGAGGATGATCAGCTACACTAGGACTGAGACATGGCCCAGACTCCTAAGAAAGGCAGCAGTGGGGAATTTTCCGCAATGGACAAAAGCCTGACAAAGCAATGCCACGTGAAGGTAGAAGGCCCACGGGTCGTGAAATTCTTTTCCCGGAGAAGAAGCAATGACGGTATCTGGGGAATAAGCATCGGCTAACTCTCTGCCAGCAGCCGCGGTTATACAGAGGATGCAAGCGTTATTTGGAATGATTGGACGTAAAGCGTCTGTAGGTGGCTTTTTAAGTCTGCCGTCAAATCCTAGGGCTCAACCCTGGACAGGCAGTGGAAACTACCAAGCTGGAGTACGATAGGGGTAGAAGGAATTTCAATGGCAGAATTGTAATTCTGCACAAGCAGAGAGGCACGCGTGCAACGCGCCTGAAGCCTTCTTTTTGGGCTTTCTTCTTTTTCGCTGTTCCTTCCACCGCGACCAGCTTCGTTTTGCCACCTAAGTCTCCTCCACAGCCCATATCCGACCAAATGATTTATGAGTTTCAAAGAGAATGTCGGGACGAACGAATAATTTCAAGAACCGGAAAAAACAACCAACGTATTGACCGGAATTAAGCCTAAAACGATTTGCCCTAAAAATCCTAACCACCAAAATTTCACCACTCGATTAACCTCCGACGATCAGTAATATACCGGAAAATTTAAGGGTTTTCTTCCTAATGGCAGTGTGATCATGCCAATCCATTATCGCGTGGTGGGTCACTTGAATTTATCCATACATAATTCAATGAAAATAAATAGAAATTCCAAAAATTCACTAAGGCACAGATTGTAAACATGCTCTGATACCAATTGTTAGATTAAATATAAACTAAAACCTGATGATTTCGATTTATCAATCACAGATAAATTCATATAGAATTCGGGATTGATTTGCGGAAACGTAGATCAACATACCTCCAGCCATTAATGAAATCTGCAAAAGCGGAAAACCTTATAACCTCGGACGGATCCATGTAGCACGATCGATCTATAATATGAGAACCACCAAATCTGTACGTCCTATTCTTCTAGCCAATAACCCTCAAACTTGATGGTGTTTTTTCTATAGTGATAGGGTTTAAACTAGACAACTTGACGTTTTATTCCATTTCTTATGTTACCGACATCTTCTATCAAGACCGTTATGGTAATATATTAACGGGCAAATATCACCTAATAGATGTGGGTAATAAATTGGGCAATAAATCAAAACTAATTAGGAATACAATATTGGGATCATATTTAGAATACTAATAAATATATTACAATATTACAACATGTCGGGAATATAAGAAAAATTGACATGACAAGTACCAATGACATGCAAAAAAAACATAATATAGCCAGACCTGTCTCGATCGACGAAGGAGGCAAAATCAACTACAATCTTGTATGGTCATAATCAATCTTGGTAAGGATGTGCATGATTGGGGGGAAATATAGGGGGCATTAGGTAAACGTTTTTTAATATTTTAATTTATTCAATATAATCTTTATATTTTTTATACTTATTCAATCTAGTCAATGAACTCTATGATAATATTTAATGTTGTTATTCTATTAATTTAAGCTTAGAAATAATATTGAACATTTTTCATATAGTTCAAGAACTACACCGAGCATGAATAAAAAATATATGAATTATATTAAATAAATTAAATGTTCAGAAATGATATTTTACATTGGATTAAATTTTGGGAATCATATTAAATAAGTTAAAAATTTAGAGATGATATTATACATCCTGCTAAAATTTAATGATTATTTATGTGACTTTAAAAAAAAAATGACGTTGGTGGTTAGAAAAATCAAGTTTGCACACCCAAAGAGGAATAAATAATGGTCAGAGACCGGTGAAAACCGTCAGCACCAGCACAGGAAGAGCCCAAGTCATGCGTTGTTTTCTTACCCTTTGGACAAAAATGCCGCTTACTTGTGTATGTGTAACTCGTCCAAAGCATTGTCATTTACCCATCCTAGGGTTTTCTTAGAAAAGATACAAAGGACTGAACTAAAGCCAATCGAGGAATCAGGGTCAAAGTCCGGTCCGAAACTGGGAGTGTAACCCCAAGAGGATCGAAGAAGTGAACCCGGAACTAACACGGTCACGAGAGAGGAGGAAGGAGAGACAAGATTGATTCAAACACAAAATAGCAGTGCAGAAACTGTTGATGGCAACATATCTAAAACCGTGCTCGACTAGTGTCTTGATGGATGAAAAACGATATGTTCAACAAAAGCGAAACCCTAATCTAATCGTTCGTTGGACATATTATACCACGAAAAGAAAGATGAAACGGCATTTTTAAATGGCTAGACAGCGAATCCAGTTAAATATCGTAACGATATATCAGGTCAAATGTTGGCTCCTTGCGTGAGTTTCAAATTCCAAAAGCCCTTGAACAATCCAGTGATTTTCTATTAAACCTGAATACGACCTCTGGAGTAAGCCTACACCACTTGAAATCCCAGCAAGTATAAATTTTAGAAAGATTCTCTCCTGGAAAGATTCTCTCCTCAAGTGAAGTAGCAACATCATTGGACCATGTTCGTGCGCATCTGTTGAATGTCCGCTGGATTTGGACGGGAGCATGAACGGTAGTTGTTGACCGAAGAAATGGGTCAAATTCGTTCTTTCCCTTTTTCATGCCAGATTTCTTCGCTTTGCGCTCGTAATATAAAACCATCCATCACTCTCTTGATCGAGACAATGGTCCTAAGTAGGGGTGATCATGGTCCGGGTTGGTCCGAGCCACCCCCTAACCCTAGGACCAACCCATACAGTGTCGGTCCTCAATTTTACCAGCCACATTTTGGTCATTTGACTTGATATCCTGTTTGTCTTGCTCCGTAAGTAATCCACAAAGAAAATTACAATTGCCACCGCAGTTTTTACTTATTCTTCCGCACTCAGAATTTGAGTGATCTTCAGGAAATTGAATGAGGATGCTACTCTTGTACCTCTACATGAGTGGCTAGTCTTTCTGTTCCAAGCGGTCAGCTGGTCATTGCTAGTTTTGACCATGACCATTAGGAGGCTACACCTTCCACACATTCCACTGGCTCGGATTTATATGATACTAGACTAGCCTCATTGTGTGAAGGATTTCTCTGTGTAGTTTTCCTTTGGTAAATAAAGGAAACCACTGTGTCATTGGTGTGGGATATTTCATCGTTTCCCAAAGTGATCCTGCTACTTTTCTGTGCTTTCAGAGGATACAGTCACATGGAGAACAGCGAGGACCGCAAAAATGGCGCCGTGTATGAACCTTTGCTGGACAAAGAACAGAATGATAACGTCACTCCTTTTGCCAAGGCGGGATTCTTCAGCAAGATGTCATTTTGGTGGTTGAATTCACTAATGAAATTGGGCAAAGAGAAGATCCTTCAAAATGAGGATATTCCACGTCTGAGGTTGGAAGAACGAGCAGAAACATGTTACTCAAAGTTCATGGAGCAACTGCATAGAGAAAAGAAGACGACATATGACACCTACTCTATCTTGTCTGCTATATTTTATGGCGAATGGAGAGGTATTTTGATTACCGGGTTCTTTGCTTTGACCAAGGTCTTGGCTCTCTCCACCGGGCCTTTGTTCCTTAGAGCCTTCATTGCTGTTGCCGATGGTGAAGAGGCTTTCGAGTATGAGGGTTATGTGCTAGCTGGAGGATTGTTCTTAGCCAAATGCTTGGAATCTCTATCGGAAAGGCAGTGGTTTTTTAGAGCAAGACTGATTGGACTCCGAATAAGATCTTTTCTATCTGCAGCGATTTGTCAGAAGCAACTGCGGCTCTCCAGTGCGGCGAAAATGACTCACTCTCCGGGCCAGATAGTAAATTATGTCACTTCCGATGCTTATAGGATTGGTGAGTTGCCTTACTGGTTTCACCAAATATGGTCAACTAGCCTTCAGCTGTGCCTCGCATTAGCCATTGTTTACTATGCTGTGGGCCTTGCAACTTTGGCGGCTCTGACGGTACTCATATTGATTGTCACCGTGACTTCTCCGTTGGCCAAACTGCAACTCAAGTATCAAAGAAAACTCATGGAGGCTCAAGATAAAAGGCTGAAGGCAATTGCGGAGGCGCTTGCGAATATGAAGGTGTTGAAGTTGTATGCTTGGGAGAAGCACTTCAAGAAAGTCATTGAGGAGCTGAGGAAAGAGGAATCGGAGTGGATAGCAGCCGTTTTGTGGCAAAAGGGTTACTATATGGTCCTGTTTTGGTCTTCACCAGTTTTAGTTCCTGCCGTCACTTTCTGGGCATGCTACTTCCTGGGCATTCCTTTGACCGCAAGCAATGTCTTCATGTTCTTGGCGAGTTTAAGAATCGTTCAGGAACCAATCAGATTGATCCCGATGTGGTGGGGTCCTTCATCCAGGCTAAGGTTTCATTGTCTCGGATTGCCGAATTTCTGGATGCACCCGAATTGGAAAATAAGCCAACAAAGCAACAGAGGGATAATGAGGTGCTGGAAATGGCTGTTTTCTTGGATTCACGTGAAATTTCTTGGGAGAGTCGTACCTCCAAGGCGACATTGAGGAACATAAATTTATCGGTCAGAAAAGGAGAGAAAGTAGCTATATGTGGGGAAGTTGGGTCGGGGAAATCTACCCTTTTAGCTGCAATTCTTGGAGAGGTTCCACATATCGATGGCATGGTAAGTCATTGATTAATCTTCTCCTCTGGGGAGTTAATAGTTATACATTGTAACGAGAGAATTGTACTATTTCCTGTTATGGCCTGTTCATCTTATGCTTATAATGACTTGCAATATATGATATAGCAGGTCATAATTAAAACAATTAACAGCAAATGTGATTGAAGATTTACTGGTAAGCCTTAATCCGTGTTTAGGTGCGCGTTCATGGTAGGATGGCATATGTGTCTCAGAAAGCATGGATCCAGACTGGGACTATACAAGAAAACATCCTATTCGGATCCGCCCTGGACTCTGTCAAATATAGAGAAGTAATTCAGAAGTGTTCGATAGCTAAGGACATTGAGATGTTTCCCTTTGGCGATCAAACTCAGATAGGGGAGAGAGGCGTCAATTTGAGCGGCGGACAGAAGCAAAGGATACAACTTGCACGTGCTCTATATCAGGATGCGGCTGTGTATCTGTTGGATGATCCCTTCAGCGCCGTGGATGCTCATACAGTGATGAGCTTATTTAATGTGATCTCCTCCCTCTCAAGCACAGAGAAACTTCTTTTTGTTTTTGCATTAAGTTCTAATGAATGCAATTGATGTTTACTTCTTGTTGCAGGAATATGTGATGGAAGCTTTATCGGGGAAGACTGTTTTGCTTGTTACGCATCAAGTTGACTTTCTTCCAGCTTTTCACTCTATCTTGGTTAGTGACTCATTCAACCCAAAGGACGATTTTTTTTTTTTTTTTTGTGTCTCTGGCGAATCCAGATTTTTGGCTCATTAATAAGAAAAATAAGCTATTTTTCACTTTTCTCATTGTTCATGGGGTTCCTGAACAGTTGTTTTTCTTGACAGTTAATGTCATCTGGGCAAATTGTAAGTGCTGGCTCATACGATCAGTTGATGGCTTCATCCCAAGAATTTCAGGAGCTTGTGAACGCACATAACACGACTGCTGGTTCTGGAAATCAAATCAGAATGGTTTCATCCAGAACACCTGGATATTTGAAGGAGGAGATCCGGAAAATATATGTAAAGGAACAGCTGGAGGCCTCTCCAGGAAGTCAATTGATTAAGCAGGAGGAAAGAGAGATAGGAGACAGTGGTTTCAAACCCTACTTGCAGTATCAGAAACACAACAAGGGCTTTTTGCTTTTTACCTTGGCAACTATATCTCACATAGTCTTTATAGCCGGGCAGCTCGCGCAAAATTACTGGTTGGCTTCTGAAGTCAACACTATGAGTGTGAGCACCGTCGAGTTGAACTCCGTTTACACTGGGATTGGCGTTGTCCTTGCTCTCTTTTTGCTTATCAGATCGTATTTCATAGTCTATTTAGGTTGCGGCGCATCAAACTCCATATTCTCTGTGTTGTTGAAGTCCCTTATTCGAGCGCCAATGTCCTTTTACGACTCGACTCCTTTGGGAAGAATACTCAGCCGGGTAATAACATGCTCTGAATACTCAGCCGACTCCAGGGTTGGACCGACCCAAAACTCTTAGGACTAAGGATCAACCCGCACAGTGTTGGTTATGGAATTTCAGGACCAAGGACCGACCCAATCCCCTTGGAAACCGGACCAAAACCGGCAGGGTTGGGCCGGTCCAAGGTCGGTCCAGAGTCAACCCTAGACCGCTGCTCACCCTAGTCCTAAGATCTGAGAAGTAGGTTTTTCCTTGTTCCTAGATAATCATGCAACCCATGGCCGAATTATTACTGCCATTGAAAAGACGTGGCTGAAAACCTTCTGACGCCTACTTGTTCACACCATGCCATATCTGGCATTCCCGGCTGGAGGTTTAATCATGCGCAGTCGATTCTTAAATGGGTGATCTGTTCGTATGTGAATCATAAAAGCGTTGTTGGTATGGTTGAGCATTTTGGCTCGTTCGTGACACGTTGAAGCACATTCAATTGAAAAACAGGCTATGACCGTGCTACTCTTGTTGAGACGACACACATTTCAATGAGTTTTAAATTCGTTGGTATTCGTTAAAACTCGCTTTTACACGTTTGTATTGAGTTTTTATTTTCCACATGCTAAATGAGTTAGATCAATTATGCATATCTTGATGATACAACGCCATTGATTAGATCATATTTGGTTTAAATATGAAAACTTTCTACCATTGACTTGTCCACACCATACGGGATCTGGCATGCTCAGGCGGAATTTAATCATGCACAATCCATTTATAAATGGGTCAATCTGTTTATACGTAACTCGTGACTCATAAGAGCGTTGCTAACTCGCTCATGACATGCTTGAACCCGCACTTAGCATACTGTTCCTGTTGAGATAACGGGCGTTTTGATAGATTTTCGACTCGTTCTTGGGCGCTTGAACATGCTCACGACACGCCTGAATTATAATGAGATCCGCACAAGGCAACGATTGCCAGCACTAAAATTCGAGGACGCGGGCACCAACAGAGTAGGTCAAAGTAAGCAAAGCTTTTGCAAAAATTGACATCCAAAAGGTCATTCTATCGTCAATCATTATACCCACCAGAGAATTAAAGTACTGAGATATTCCGAAATCCTCGTGTTCCACGCTGGTCAATCTCTGCAATCTTCGACCCAGCTACCGAAAGAGAGAGAGGGGGATGTCATAAGATGTCTTTTTGGATCCCGTGATGACTTTTAACACAAATATTTTCCTCATTCGTAATTTATGACTATTGACATTGTAAAAGACATTAAAAATCTAAATTATTAAAAAATGATGTAAAATTACTTGAATTCCTCATTAAAGAGTTGTTTAAAGTTGTTGACCCCGTTTATTTTAACCCTAGACCAATGCTCACTCCTATGAGCAATGTCAATTTGTCCGTGTTGGTACGGTGCGCGGGTTCCATGGGTCACAAAAAAATAAAAAATAGAGGTGAACATGGTCCAGATTGGGTGGTCTACCCCTAACTCGCATAGTACTAGTTCTCAATTTTTAGGATCGATGATTGGTCTTATTGAGCTTGAGACCAAGAACCGAATTCGGTTCGGTCCGGTTTCAGGGTCAACCTGAAACCAATCAATAATTTTTTATTTTAGTTTTTGTACTCCTTAAAAAAACGATTGAGGATCGAACTGACCCAATGAGTTCAGTCCAGTTTCAACTCATGACCAACTAATAATTTTTTATTTCATTTTTTGTACTTCTTGAAAGGGCAACTAGGATCATATCGACCTAATGGGTTCGATAATGAACGAGATTAGCTAAGAAAGGCAAGCGATGATGGTCGAGTGGAGTGAGCGTCGAACAGAAAGAGCATCGAATGTCAAGCGGGGAGCAACAACAACAAGCCATGCGAACATTAAGCGGCGAGCGGCACGAGTGATCCAAAGCGAGCAAAGCGAGTGTTGAGTTGTGAGCAGAGAAATTGTTTCTTTCCATTTTGGAAAATTGAAAACTAAGAGGACAAATAAGACAGAGGAGAACGAATATTAGAGGGGGATGTCATAAGGTGTCTTTTTGGACGCCGTGATGACTTTTCACACAAACATTTTCCTCATTCGTAATTTATGACTATTGACATCGTAAAAGACATTAAAAACCTAAGTTATTAAAAAATGATGTAAAATTACTTGAATTCCTCTTCTTCTTTTTTTGTCAGTCCTACTCTATTCCTACTCTACATTCACGCGCAGACTTGTGTCATGCCTCTTGCAGGGCGTGGGAGTCGCAACCCATTCTCGAAACTTACACGTCCCTACCCCCATCCCCCCTGAGGAGGTGGGGATTTGAACCCCTCACCTCCCCCTTCCATGTTGGAAGGGTGGCCACTGGGGCGAACCCCCAGTGGTTGAATTCCTCATTAAATAGCTGTTTAATGTTGTTGACCTCGTTTATTTTAACCCTAGACCAATGCTCACTCCTATGAGCAATGTCACGCTACTACCAAATTCATTAGCAATTATATATATATATCTATTAGACCACGAAATCTAAGATAAAAATTAGATCCTTCCTAGTGCCGCCACCCAACCCTTACTTTTCAATTTCTTCTTTCTTTCTTTTTCCACAAATTAAGAAATTTTGTCATTTTTTTTTCGATTCCTTTTCCTTTTAGTATGCCTTTAGAAAAAAAGGGCGACATCCATTGTAAATATGATATACTTCTTAGGTTCTCTCTCTCCCCCTCTCCCTCTCTCTCTATTCTATAGACTATTCTAATCGTAATATTTTCATATCTCATGCATTATAATTTGATTGTGAAATTTGCGGATTTGGAGTAATGTTATATGCACATAATTTTATAGAGGATTATGCGTAGAAAATGTGAACACATATCATGAAATTGCGTAACTTCTATAAGAGTACAAATCTCGACAAAATAATTGTCTCGAAATAGTGAAATTTATGCATTTGAGTTCGAAACCAAAGTGATAGGTCTATATATTTTATCATTATCTCGATTTTTATCATCAAGCAACAAAGAGAAGACCTAAAGAATGCTATAGATGCGAAAACCATTTAGCCGTATACAGAGATTATTGAAAGAAGCAATTACGCGATGTTCTTGCTTTTTACCCATACAGTTAGTCGTCTAGGAGACGGACAAAATTTCAGTATAAAATATATTTGATAATATCGTAGTATACAATACCTGTGACAGTCACAACTCATCATATATTGTAACACATCTTTGAAAAAATCAATGGCGTCCACCCTCGGGGCTTCCATTTTTTTATTTTTTATTTTTTAAATTCCGTTTGTCATTGTTTTTCTAAAAAGAACTTATTTTTCCTTTTATTCCCAAAAGAAAACATTATTTTGGAAAAATTCCAAATAAGAGTTTGAAATACCCTCAATATTTCAGATAAAGGTTTAAAGTGAACATTATTTCAAATAAAGACCCAAAATATCGTCATTTTTTCAAATAAGAAGTCGAAGTCTTAGTTATTTTCTTAAATGAACATTTGAAGTGTAACTTCATCTTTTTAGAATTTTAAATAAGAATGCGAAGTGACTATATCGTCTCAAATAAAAGCCTAAACTCATCAATTGTGAAGGGTAATTTCGTCTTTTAAAAAAATTTCTTTTTCTTTATTATTTATATTTTTTCGTAAAAAACAAACTAAATAAAACTAAAACTTTACACACAAAAAAAAAGAAGAAGGGAAAAACACATCCACCTATGACTGCCACCCCATTGTCGGTGGGGTAGTGGCGATGACGAATGGAGTTGTTGGCGCCTAGACAAGGGTTGGCAATCCCTGCTGAGAAGGCGACAGCACTGCTGAGGGTTACCTGCCCTCGCCTAGGGGCAAGGGTCACCGGCACTTGCATAGGGTCCTCGGACCTCATCCTTTTATTACTTTTAAAACCCTTTCATTGACTACTTCAATTATTTTCAACTAATCTTTCTAGCAAGTGTGCTTTGGACCATGCTATTATTGCTCGACTAGTTTTCCTCTGAGAATTTTTACATGGAAGCATAAGCAGACACCGTCACTTGAGTTTCAGAAAGATCGAGCGGGCAAGCGTCGATCAAACTCCAAGGCAGGCAATCGTCTTTATTTCCTCTGTACTCCGGAACAGAGAGTGGCTAATGGCCGCTTGTGATGGTTGTTGCGCCCCTGCAATCTGCATGAATGCAAAGCGTCCTCGCGAGTGGCGTCGAAACTTTTGGCTACTAGCTATGGTCTCTGTCTCCGTCTCTGTCGCTGTCGCTGTCGCTATCGCGCCGCGCGCGCGCGCACACGCCGTCTCCAAGAACAGTCAGGAGAACAGAGGAGTGCGGACCAGGGGATCCAACTGTCCCATTCACCTTTCTCACCTGCCACGGCCCTCGTTTAACGCGAAAATCGTGTGGGTATATGATGATATTATAAACTGTAGCAACGAAATAAAGGTGGGCTTCTCTCTCTCTTTCTCTCTCTGTCTCTCTCAGCATGCATGATTTGCAGAGCCTGGCGTTTCTTTGATTTTCGCAAGTCGGAGTTAATCTTTGTTTTTGCACCCCGATCAAGCTCCTCGGACACAAATAACGTGTTCTTTGCAAGCAAGAAGAGATGCTCTGTTTTGTCCGGTGAAAGCGGAGTCGACCTTTGCCTTCTTCGTCTGCTCTGTTTTGGCAAAGATTGCTGGGTAGAGCTTGGAAGTGAGTGTTTCGTCGTCGTCTTCTTCTTCTTCTTCTTGTTTGAAGTCTTGATTTTGGTTGCGTCTATGAAACTTCATCCGGTATCTTCGAGTGCCCACATACTAGATTATTCAAAATTTCTAAACAAACCTCTCTCTCCGGTTAAGCTCCGTCCTACGCTCAACGAAGCGCTCTCTCTCACCATTTATTCATTTTCTTTTTGCCTTTTGAGGCCATGGACGACGCTTGCGCTGTGGATTGCAGCGTCAGCGGAGAGCCATGGACGACCTGCTCACGAGCACGCGAACGCTCGTCCATGGCCGTCGTCGGCGTCATTCGGGTACGCTATTGATCCCTGGGTATCGTTTTTTCCCATCCACCATGGATGACACTCGTGGCCAGCCATGGACGACACTCATTCATGGCCGCTTTGGCCATGAAGCTCGACCTCAAACCCGGAGCTTTGGGTAGCGCTCGAGTTTCGAGCTTGGCCTCAAGCCATCTCGCTGCAAATGAAGCTCGACGCAGTCTCCACGCTCCTCGACCACTCGACCTCCCGCCGAATCACCCCTCATCGTCGCGTCCAGCGGCGTGCTGTCGTGATGATGTTCTCACTGTTTTCAGTAACCTTAATTGGTGCGCTCAAGGGCATTTGTTAACGAGACGCTATATGTTACTCATGCCTTCATATGGCAATTCGAATTTAAAGGCAACTTGCCCTTTACAACACGATAATAGTCTTGAAGCATGTTCCCGGATTGCAGTCTTCCAGGAAAGTGGCATAATCAGGGGAGAATTGTGGACCGTGTTTTGCAACGACTCTCGGTGCTCTAAGTCAAGTTGGATATAGCAGCAGCTCCGGGGTCGCGTCCATTATCGATTCCTATTCTTTTACCAGCCACATTTTGGTCATTTGACTTGATATCCTGTTTGTCTTGCTCCGTAAGTAATCCACAAAGAAAATAACAATTGCCACCGCAGTTTTTACTTATTCTTCCGCACTCAGAATTTGAGTGATCTTCAGGAAATTGAATGAGGATGCTACTCTTGTACCTCTACATGAGTGGCTAGTCTTTCTGTTCCAAGCGGTCAGCTGGTCATTGCTAGTTTTGACCATGCCCATTAGGAGGCTACACCTTCCACACATTCCACTGGCTCGGATTTATATGATACTAGACTAGCCTCATTGTGTGAAGGATTTCTCTGTGTATTTTTCCTTTGGTAAATAAAGGAAACCACTGTGTCATTGGTGTGGGATATTTCATCGTTTCCCAAAGTGATCCTGCTACTTTTCTGTGCTTTCAGAGGATACAGTCACATGGAGAACAGGGAGGACCGCAAAAATGGCGCCGTGTATGAACCTTTGCTGGACAAAGAACAGAATGATAACGTCACTCCTTTTGCCAAGGCGGGATTCTTCAGCAAGATGTCATTTTGGTGGTTGAATTCACTAATGAAATTGGGCCAAGAGAAGATCCTTCAAAATGAGGATATTCCACGTCTGAGGTTGGAAGAACGAGCAGAAACATGTTACTCAAAGTTCATGGAGCAACTGCATAGAGAAAAGAAGACGACATATGACACCTACTCTATCTTGTCTGCTATATTTTATGGCGAATGGAGAGGTATTTTGATTACCGGGTTCTTTGCTTTGACCAAGGTCTTGGCTCTCTCCACCGGGCCTTTGTTCCTTAAAGCCTTCATTGCTGTTGCCGATGGTGAAGAGGCTTTCGAGTATGAGGGTTATGTGCTAGCTGGAGGATTGTTCTTAGCCAAATGCTTGGAATCTCTATCGGAAAGGCAGTGGTTTTTTAGAGCAAGACTGATTGGACTCCGAATAAGATCTTTTCTATCTGCAGCGATTTGTCAGAAGCAACTGCGGCTCTCCAGTGCGGCGAAAATGACTCACTCTCCGGGCCAGATAGTAAATTATGTCACTTCCGATGCTTATAGGATTGGTGAGTTCCCTTACTGGTTTCACCAAATATGGTCAACTAGCCTTCAGCTGTGCCTCGCATTAGCCATCGTTTACTATGCTGTGGGCCTTGCAACTTTGGCGGCTCTGACGGTACTCATATTGATTGTCACCGTGACCTCTCCAATGGCCAAACTGCAACTCAAGTATCAAAGAAAACTCATGGAGGCTCAAGATAAAAGGCTGAAGGCAATCGCGGAGGCGCTTGCGAATATGAAGGTGTTGAAGTTGTATGCTTGGGAGAAGCACTTCAAGAAAGTCATTGAGGAGCTGAGGAAAGAGGAATCGGAGTGGATAGCAGCCGTTTTGTGGCAAAAGGGTTACTATATGGTCCTGTTTTGGTCTTCACCAGTTTTAGTTCCTGCCGTCACTTTCTGGGCATGCTACTTCCTGGGCATTCCTTTGACCGCAAGCAATGTCTTCATGTTCTTGGCGAGTTTAAGAATCGTTCAGGAACCAATCAGATTGATCCCCGATGTGGTGGGGTCCTTCATCCAGGCTAAGGTTTCATTGTCTCGGATTGCCGAATTTCTGGATGCACCCGAATTGGAAAATAAGCCAACAGAGCAACAGAGGGATAATGAGGTGCTGGAAATGGCTGTTTTCTTGGATTCACGTGAGATTTCTTGGGAGAGTCGTACCTCCAAGGCGACATTGAGGAACATAAATTTATCGGTCAGAAAAGGAGAGAAAGTAGCTATATGTGGGGAAGTTGGGTCGGGGAAATCTACCCTTTTAGCTGCAATTCTTGGAGAGGTTCCACATATCGATGGCATGGTAAGTCATTGATTAATCTTCTCCTCTGGGAGTTACTAGTTATACATTGTAACGAGAGAATTGTACTATTTCCTGTTATGGCCAGTTCATCTTATGCTTATAATGACTTGCAATATATGATATAGCAGGTCATAATTAAAACAATTAACAGCAAATGTGATTGAAGATTTACTGGTAAGCCTTAATCCGTGTTTAGGTGCGTGTTCATGGTAGGATGGCGTATGTGTCTCAGACAGCATGGATCCAGACTGGGACTATACAAGAAAACATCCTATTCGGATCCGCCCTGGACTCTGTCAAATATAGAGAAGTAATTCAGAAGTGTTCGCTAGCTAAGGACATTGAGATGTTTCCCTTTGGCGATCAAACTCAGATAGGGGAGAGAGGCGTCAATTTGAGCGGCGGACAGAAGCAAAGGATACAACTTGCACGCGCTCTATATCAGGATGCGGCTGTGTATCTGTTGGATGATCCCTTCAGCGCCGTGGATGCTCATACAGCGATGAGCTTATTTAATGTGATCTCCTCTCAAGCACAGAGAAACTTCTTTTTGTTTTTGCATTAAGTTCTAATGAATGCAATTGATGTTTACTTCTTGTTGCAGGAATATGTGATGGAAGCTTTATCGGGGAAGACTGTTTTGCTTGTTACGCATCAAGTTGACTTTCTTCCAGCTTTTCACTCTATCTTGGTTAGTGACTCATTCAAACCCAAAGGACGATTTTTTTTTTTTTTTTTGGTGTCTCTGGCGAATTCAGATTTTTGGCTCATTAATAAGAAAAATAAGCTATTTTTCACTTTTCTCATTGTTCATGGGGTTCCTGAACAGTTGTTTTTCTTGACAGTTAATGTCATCTGGGCAAATTGTAAGTGCTGGCTCATACGATCAGTTGATGGCTTCATGCCAAGAATTTCAGGAGCTTGTGAACGCACATAACACGACTGCTGGTTCTGGAAATCAAATCAGAATGGTTTCATCCAGAACACCTGGATATTTGAAGGAGGAGATCCGGAAAATATATGTAAAGGAACAGCTGGAGGCCTCTCCAGGAAGTCAATTGATTAAGCAGGAGGAAAGAGAGATAGGAGACAGTGGTTTCAAACCCTACTTGAAGTATCTGAAACACAACAAGGGCTTTTTGCTTTTTACCCTGGCAACTATATCTCACATGGTCTTTATAGCCGGGCAGCTCGCGCAAAATTACTGGTTGGCTTCTGAAGTCAACACTATGAGTGTGAGCACCGTCGAGTTGAACTCCGTTTACACTGGGATCAGCGTTGTCCTCGCTCTCTTTTTGCTTTTCAGATCGTATTTCATAGTCTATTTAGGTTGTGGCGCATCGAAGGCCATATTCTCTGCGTTGTTGAAGTCCCTTATTCGAGCGCCAATGTCCTTTTACGACTCGACTCCTTTGGGAAGAATACTCAGCCGGGTAAGAACATGCTCTGAAGTCACCGTGCATTGAAATTGTTTAAGATGAATAACATTATTTGCTGAATTTTGTAGGTTTCTTCAGATTTAAGCATCCTCGACATCGATGTGGCCTTCAAGTTAACCATTGCCCTTGGGTCCACGATGCATACCTACTCGAGCTTTCTGATACTTGCTTTTCTTACGTGGCCGGTTTTGTTTGTTATCATTCCCATGATTTATTTGACGCTGATCATACAAGTAATGCTTACCTCAAATCAATTAATTGTTCCTTAATAGGCAAAATTCTTCACACCTGCCTCCTGATAGCCTTCTTCCTATCATTCAAATTCTAATGCAGCATTAGCTTTTATCTTTCTTTTACTACAGAAATACTACTATGCTTCTTCTAACGAGTTGATGCGACTCGATGGCACAACCAAGTCTACACTTGCAAGCCACCTCGCTGAGTCCATCGCCGGAGTGATGACAATCAGAGCATTTGGCCAAGAAGACCGTTTCTTTTCAAGAAGTCTTTGCCTTATTGATGCGAATGCAAGTCCTTATTTTCACAGTTTTTCAGCCAATGAGTGGCTGGTCCAACGTCTGGAAGTCCTGTGTGCTATTGTCCTAACGTCCTCGGCCCTCGCAATTACTTTTCTCGATCTCGGGTCCTCTTCCTCTGGTTCGTATCAGTAAAACCTCAATTCACCTCTTCGTATTGAGACTTTCCCTAGATGCTTGGCTCTTATAGACGTATCATTTTATTTTGGCACTTTTTAATCTAATGTCAAAGCAGCTATGCATCGACATGTTGGTTCACTTCCCTTTTCATTATCATCTAGAAAATGGGCTTCCGACTTTGAAGATTTAGTGGGTGTCAGGCCTGATTATCATTTGATGCAGGATTTGTTGGAATGGCGCTGTCGTACGGTCTATCTTTAAATGTCTTCCTGGTCATTTCGGTCCAATTCCAGTGCTCTCTATCAAATTTGATCATTTCTGTAGAAAGGCTAGAGCAGTACATGCACATTCAAAGTGAAGCTCCAGAAGTGGTCGAAGATAGCCGACCAGCACCGGACTGGCCTTCTTCTGGCAATGTTGAGATTTATGATCTGAAGGTAGACACGCACTATTAGCACACCTCTCGATTCTGGACTTGTCTTGTAGTGCACTTAGTTTTGATCATCGAGATATTAACAGGTAAGGTATCGGCCTGATTCTCCCCTCGTTCTTCATGGGATAAGCTGTGAAATAAAAGGAGGGCACAAGATTGGGATCGTTGGCCGGACTGGTAGCGGAAAGACAACTCTCATCAGTGCTTTGTTCCGTCTTGTGGAACCTACCGATGGGAAAATAATTGTCGATGGCCTAGACATATCCACTATTGGACTTCATGACCTGAGATCACATTTCGGGGTCATCCCGCAAGATCCGACACTTTTTGGTGGGACAGTTCGATACAATCTGGACCCCTTGTCTGAGCACACTGACGAGGAAATATGGGAGGTAAATTCCGAACGTCTCTCGAAGTTCAATTGGCACATGGTCTTTCTTTTACTGACTGCACTGGCATTATAAAAAGAACCGCTCCGCGCATAAGTTGAGTCTAATGAGAGCTCCTCAACTAAATCTTGAATGACTATACCCCATGCAAAAGGAAGCACTTGCGGTTACGTTTCATGATTGATTGAATTTCTGTGGAAAAAGGTTCTTGGAAAATGTCAGCTCCGGGAGGCTATACAAGAAAAAGAGAAGGGCCTGGAATCTCCAGGTAACAATAAATCAGACAGCAAAATTCAGTCCTAATATGCTCATTGTCCATCATTAACAGTTACACAAACTCAAATTGCAGTTGTGCAGGACGGATCTAACTGGAGCATGGGGCAACGGCAATTGTTTTGCCTAGGACGCGCATTGCTGAGGCGAAGTCGGATCCTAGTCCTGGACGAAGCCACTGCGTCTATTGACAATGCAACCGATTCGATCCTCCAGAGAACCATACGAAAGGAATTTGCAGACTGCACTGTCATAACAGTGGCCCACCGGATACCGACTGTCATGGACTGCACGATGGTGCTGGCAATAAGCGACGGTAAACTTAAACTTCCAAAGAACTGTTTAGTGAGAACCGACTAGAGCTGTGAGAAATACATGACATTCTTTGCATTCAACATTAACAGGGAGGTTGGTAGAGTATGATGAGCCTATGAAATTGGTAGGCAAGGAAGATTCATTGTTCGGGCAGCTTTACAAGGAGTACTGGTCTCGAACATCGAATGCGAGCAATTACTCCGAGAACTTCTGAGATGAACCTTGCAGAAGCCGACATACGTTATCCGAATGCATTGTGCGAGGCCAGTTTCTTCATCCAGTGCAGTTGGAAATGGTGTAGGGAGATGATTTTGCTGCTACATCCCCGTCGAAAGACCAGCCGACAGAGAAGCCCGAACTAACCAAAGCATATCGGTATGACATCATAAACATGGACGCTACTTCCAGTGAGGCTTGTTTATTGCGTTTCTCCCTATTGATCAGTGCTTCTATCATTAGTTGTTTTCTACTGCAAATATCCAATATTTATCAGAAATTATACTTTTTTATATTCAATATGCAATTTTTATGAATGCATGTATAATTATTACTATTTCCCCGTTATAATCTCTATTTAACACAAATGGCTTATTGCAAAATCTCTCTCGAACACTACCGTAAGTAAATAATGGGTTTTTCCAAAAGATGTTCTTATTTATATATTAATAAATACATACATACATACATACATATATTCCTTTCATTTAGTTTTATTGAAATGTATGTTTCAACATCTCAATAACTAGCAATTTTTTCTATAAGAAAACACAGATCAGTTCCTCTATCGATGTAATCAATTGGATCCAACAGGTTACATTATTTCACTACAATCTGATGATTAAAATTGCATATGGATGGACTTCTTTTATAGCCCACGGCAACCTAGAACTAAACATGAATATGAGATTCAAAACAAGGTTGTTGATGCTCTTCGAATGACCGGTCAGAGGATTATGGTGTGTTTGATCTTAAGTAATCGAAAGGAATGAAATGGTCAAGATTGCCACTTCAATGTTTGGGGGACACTTAAGAAGTTGATAATAAAAATAATCAAACTAATTAAGGATAACGAATTAATTTCAATTTTGGACATAATTGTTTATTATATTATAGTTTTAATACAAATACACTGAATAATTATTCTATAAAATAAATAAGGTCTTTCAGAAAACAATCACTGTTTTCAAACTATAATGACGGTGAAGGTTTGACTCACAACTCTGGCACTTCGGCTCTTTTTCTTTTGTTGGTAATATATACATATATATTGTAAAATATTTCGTTGCAAATATATAATAGAGAGAATAAAGAGATTGAGAAGAGAAAACAGGTAAACACCAAAGATAGTGGAGAAAGCTAAATGAGAGAATTTTATTTCCAGTGTATCATCGTATATCACTGTATATCTATGACAAAAACTAAGCTCCTATTTATAAGAAAATAAGGATGTACTTATCATTAATATAAATGTATTGAATACTACATGTATTGGATAGGGAGATAAACATTCATTGTTTAGGGAGATATACTTAGAATGTATGATATAAATGTATATATATATATATATTGAGACGAAAGAAAAGGATTGAAGAAATTCTACCCATTTTGCATGTCTCGAATTAATCTTGCATTTGCCACTAATAAACTTAAGCGCCTCATGATCAGAATGAAGGACAAATTGCTTTGGCCTCAAATAATGACTCCAATGATCAAGAGCTCGGACAATGGCATAGAACTCTTTGTCATAAGTTGAATAATTTCTCTTGGAATCAGATAACTTCTTGCTGAAATATGCCAATGGTTTTTGTGCTTGCACCAGAACAGCACCAATACCAACTCCGCCTGCATCACACTCGACTTCAAATACTTTATCAAAATCTGGAAGTGCAAGAATAGGGGACTCACAAAGTTTCTGCTTGATTATGTCAAAGGCGTTTTGAGCAGCCTTTGTCCATTCAAAAGCACCATTCTTCATGCATTTAGTTATAGGAGCCATGATGGTACTAAATTTTTAGACAAAACGTCGATAGAAAGAAACAAGTTCATGAAAACTTCTTACATCATAAATGGACGTCGGAACTGGCCAAGTCTTCATAGCTTCCACCTTGGTTTGATCAACAGAGATTCCATCTTTGGAAACCACGTAACCAAGAAACACAATGCTTGGAGAGAAAAACTCACATTTCTCCATTTTAGCATATAGTTTTTGATTTCTCAAGACATTGTATACACATACAAACACACACACACACACACACACACACACACACACACACAAAATATATATATATATATGTATTGTTATGAAATATATGAATGAATATTTATTATATTCATTTTATCTAATGTACTTTTATTACCAATCAAACATATTTTTATTCCCAATCAAACATAAGAGTGAATGTAGCTTAATCATTTTCCCTATTTCCTCCTTTTATTACTAATTAAATCTATTAAATGAACTTTTATGTTTTCAAGATATTTTTAATATAGAAGTTACTTTAATTTCTTTTGTTTTTTCACATCAATCCGCCAGTACCATTTACGAGATTTTTATATGAAAATCAAATTTACAAGTACAAATTGAAATATTATGATATTATTGGTAGATGGGTCCATTTGATCCTAATTTCATAGAATTTTTTTTTTTCCTGGCATCGTGAGCCGGGGAAATAACAAGGGTATAAATTTTCTATAATTTATTTTTTTCTAGTGAACTTAAAAGTAATGACTACTTTCGAGACTCTTATATGCCTTAATAAGAAAACAAGGGTTAGAAAGGGAAAAAAACCACAAATCTTTTCTTCATTTCCAATTCAATACTGTGAGATCTAATCTACAACAGAAAAATTCGATAACATGAGACTAAACAATAAACAATCGCATATTACAAGAACAACTAGACAAGCAACAGCTACTCTTTTGCATTATAGCAAAATTTTCTTAGAACTTACATGAGCCTCGTTTTTGCGAATTTCTCCCACCGGCAAAATTTAATGCATGGCATTTTAAGACCTCATGTAGGTATTCTCAAATATTTAATAAATGTCCCGATAACAAATACCGTAGAGCATTTGTTAAAGATGTTAATGATGAGATTTTCAATTTTCAAATTTTCATTGTGTTTGTGCACATCAAGAAGATAGTTGGTGTATTAAAAATTGCGATACTTCCTCAATTGAATGCTAATCTCCCGAGTTGCTTTTTAACAAATTACTATATAATAAAGTAGAAAGAATTTTGCAAAATTGTACGTTTACTATGGATACATACACCTATATAAGAATATCACGTCATTTCCGTTGGTTACTATTCTTCTAATAAAAAATTTATTCATAAGTTTACTTACCAATTCTATTTAGTTTATCGTGAATATATAATGACTCGATCATTAAATCTTGATTTCATGAAAATTAATTAATCAGCTCTCTTATTCAAACATGAGCTTTGTCTTGTTGTTTCTTTAGTATGATTCAACATGAAAAGAATAGGAACACCAAAAAATCCTTTAATAGGATTTTGACTTTGTGCAATGTTCTCTGCATGATTGGGTGGTATGGTTTCAACTGGAAATGGAAACTTAAGGTCCGTTTGGTGACGTTTTTGTTCTGAAGAACAATTTATTTTCAAAAATAATTTTTTTTTTCTATTCTCTGGAACAATTTCTCAATAAAAGAACGCGTTTGATAACTATATAAAATTTATATTCTCGAAATGAAAAAAGAATAGGAATACGTTTGGTATGATTCACATAATTTTTTGTAATGTAGAATTTCTTTTAATTTTTTTCTTATTCTTCTTTACCATCGCCAATCGCATCGTTGCCAACTTTAATTTGCTGTTGCTTTCGCCGACCCCAACCATTGATGACCGTCGACGATGCCGACCATCACCCATCGCCATCAACCATCACGATTGACTATTGATCAGGGCTGGACGGTCGACTCGATGGTGTCGGCTGTGGCGGTCGGTGGCAATGGAGGCGGCGAAGATGGTCGTCGACGGTGGTGGTCGGTCGGCCAATTGGTGGGTAGCAGTGTCAACGATCATCGGCGATGGGTAGCAATCGGTGAAAGGGCTAGTATGAACACCTAAAGAGAGATGAATATGTGTGAAGACGATTTTTTGCAACGAACAATAGAAATAGTTTGCTTTTAGAAAATGATAAACTATGAATGAATTCAAATTATAGCAGTTAGATAAAACTATGAACATAATAAAAGAGTTCAGGGAAGAAAATAAGAACACAAGGTTTATAGTGGTTCAGCTTAGATCAAGCCTATGTCCACTCTCCCGCTCTGACAACCCACTAGCTAGATTTCACTAAGAAACAAAAGAGATTTTACAGTTTTGCGATCTCGACTTCATAGTGAAGAGGCTCTACTAGTCTCTCGCAAAGTCTCACTATGAGTTTCTCTCTTTTGTATACAATTTTGAGCTCAGTGAATGAAATGGCAAGGAACTAGGAAGCTTTAGACTTTAAAATTTTTCTTTCACGCATACTATCGAACAACTAGAGAGTCCACCTTAAATATTCCTTCATGCCTTATCGACCGTTGGCACTTTCCAAAGGAATTCTTTCAATCTACCCATTGGACATAATCAATCAAGGGAATCTCGAGTCGTTTGAAGATTTATGATGAAAGCCCATCAATCATGTTCGCTCATACAATCAGGATCTTGATTTTTATAAGTAAAACCTTTCAAATTTGCTTGCTTTTCAAAAGATTTGAATATCGGAATTGATTCTAATAAAGATAGTCAATCATATAGGTGTTATATCTAACCAGAAGGCCATCCATATGCCATACGAATCGAATCCTTGAAGAAATAAAGATAATCTTACATTTGGATAAGTTTTCATTTTTCAGTAACGTTCAGTTTGGAATCTGTCAATATAGGCAGATTTTGAACCTAAAGTATGGAGATCTAAAGTATGGAAGTCTTCAGACTAGACTTTGGAAAAGTTTTGTCAACTTCAAAATAATAAATGAATTTTCTCTAACAATCTCCCCATTTTTTTGGTAACAAAACTTTCTTGCAGATTTAAGAACTTTTAACCTACAAAACAACTTTTATCTTATAAAAAAAATTGATTAGGATTTGAATAGTATTGATTTTGCAACCATAGAAAACATGTTAATCTTGAAAAGATAAGAGAAATATCAAGATTTAAACAGCTATTCATCCATAATCACCACAAAAGTAAGTTGTTGCAAGCATCAAAGTCAAACAGAGTCAAACAGAATAGTAGTTCAACAAATTTCAGCATAAAAGTCCAAAAGATAAATCAAACAAAAGTTAAATTTGCACATTCTCCCCCTTTTTGTCAGCAGCAAAAGGTGGAGAAGAATAAAAAGTTTAAAGAAATCAAGAGTGTTTGAGAATGCGAACGAGCTAGAAATCTCCCATTGACTGAACTGTTTCCTCCAGCTTTCGCAATGACTCATGCACCTTCTCAACATCTTCAGTCTTGGCAATCTTTTGAATTTAAAGCTTAAGGTCCTGTACCTGCTCATGAAGAGAAACTGAAGTAGATTTCAAAGCAAATTGGAGGTTCTGAATTTCACACTCCATTCCATATTACTGTGCTTTCAACTTCAGAAGAAGCTCTAGTAGCCTTTGAAAGTCTGCAGAAGTTGTTGTTTGAGTACTAGCCTCAGCGCGTTCAGTTTGTGAAGTGTTGATAGATGAAGGAACTTCAGCTTGTCAAACACCAAGACTTTGAAAGGATATCAATTTCAGGAAAATGAGAGGCATAGACATCCTCTGGATCGGCAGGAGATCTACTAACATCATCATTGGTAAAAATAGGAGAAGAAGAAGTACCTATTTTCTCACGAACTCCCCTTGTTTTTGTGGCTACAGGTGGAGAAAGGAGTTCTTTTTCTTGTTCCTTCTCAGTTTCATTTCCAAAGTGATGTTCTTTTTTTCTTCCATCTCCTACAGTTCCTCTCCTAGTCTTCTTTGAATCTTCAGATAAGGAGATTGCAAAGGTTGGTTCAACGGAGTCATCCTGTCCCTCTGCATTTTCAGTTGTTCTTCATTTTTCTCTGGCTTCTTTGCCTGCTTCTTCTCTTTCTTTTCTTCTTTCTTTTCCTTCTCTTTCTCTTTCCTCTACTCTTTCCTCTACTCTTTCTTCTTTTTCCTGCTCTGTTTCTCCTCTTTCTCGTTCTTCTTTATTTTGTAGTTGCTCAAAACTAACAAAACTTCGAAGATTTTTCAAGGCAAATGTAGAGAGAGTAAGATAATCCTCATCCTCTTCGTCTTGCAAGATAAGAGATATTCTCTTCTTTGTAGGCTCACACATAGGTTCCTTGCCTTTCCTTTTTTTTTTTTTTTGGCAGTAGAGTATTGTTTGGTTTTGCTAGGGGACTTTTCCTTCAAGCGCTCCAAGGCATTGTTCAGTTCCTTTAACCTCATCTTGGACACCATCTTCAATCCTATAACCATAGGAGCAATAGTTATAATACAGAAAGAGGCTGGAAACTGAATATTAAAGTGTTTGAACAATTGAGTGACCGGTCTTGAGTAAGGGAGTTGTCCCTTATCTTTCACAACAGTCCTGTACATGTACATCGGGATTGTGTGTGGCAGGGAGAACTTTATTCCATTACTAATAGCAAACATCAGTTTGGCTTTAGATCGAGAGACATCCGTTTTTGAGGTTGACTTTGGTCGAATGCAATTGATCATGACTTTGTGTAGCAAAATATTTGAGGCAGAAATTATGGAATAGGTAATGTTGCCTTCAGAAATTTTGTCCCTAACAAGAAAACCTGTTGAATGACCAACTGACACATTTATTGGTTGGAAACCACCTCTTTTCACACCAATATTATCAGCCAATGTGTTTACATCCACCACGTACTCTTTCTCCCTCACAATGAAATGAAACATATTCGGGTCAAGAAAAGACAAGTTCGAATAAAAATATGCAGTTAACTTAGGATAAGCAATAGAAGTCTCAGAGCAAAATTTTCAAGTTGAAGGAGAGTCAGCTTCTCCCTTAGGTTTTTTTTTTTTTTTTTTTTTTTTTTTTTTTTTTTTTTTTTTTGTGGGTAAGATCCCTTAGGTTCACCTATATTGAATCCAAGAAATCAAAGTCCACCGATCGAGGGTTCATCACCCCTCTTTTCAACAATTTCGAGTAAGTCTTCTTGTGATCCTTAGAACGAAACAAACTCGTTCCATCACTATGCACTTCAGCAGCAACGCCCATTCTAGGCTGAAAATTCATGTATATTCTCTCATCATCATCCTTGACCTCTAGCTGATTAAAAGAACTAAAACGAGGATCAACTGGAAAGTTAGCAAACATCCTGTCTGTCGTTCCTTCAGACGCTATGCCTAACATTTCCATTGATCATAAGAATAGAGTCTCATTTTTGTATCATCTTTCTTTTAGAAATTCATCAATAAAATTCATAGCAGTACCACCTTGCTTCAATTGATAGTAGAGTTTAAAAAGAAACTGGGGTTTTAACGTCCTTACAGATTCGACATCTTCCAAGATTTCCTCTTTTACTATCTGGCGCAAAGGCTTTTTGAGTGGCACACTGTGGATAATGTTGTTGTGGAGAATCTTCTTCCTCGGTTAAGTCAAAATGTGTAGGACCCTCAGGCATATTCCTTGGTCCCTTGCTTGAAATCCGAGACAACTTCTTTTGGAAAGACATCTTCACAATTGATGAGGATTTCTTGAACACGTTCAAGTGAAAAGATGAAAACTTGGAGAGCAAACTTGAGAATAGAAATTATGTATTCTAGGGTTTGAGAAATCGTAAATGAAGAAGAAAAACTCGACGGTATTTAAAGAAAGTAAAATGGGGTAAACAAACCGTCATAAGGAAAAGGAAAACTGCCTTTTTCAAAAAAATAAAAACTGCCAATAATTCAAAAATTTTAAAAAGATGATTTAAAAATAAAATAGGCAAGCAATGATTCAAATATCAACATACCTTTTTGAATTCTTCATACTAAAATTAAATAACATGTATTGAAGAGATATTAACTTACTAAAGTAATTTCTGGACATTCTAAGTTTGACCAACTTCAGACTTTAACCGGTATAATATTCAGTCTAGTGCGAATAGACTCAAATATATTTTTCTCCAGTGGCTTTGTAATTATGTCTACTAACTGATTCTTCGAGTCCATGAACTGAATCATAATTTCTCCATTTTGAACATGAACTCTTATGAAATGGTATTGAATTTTTATATGCTTTGCCCTTGAATAAAGAATTGGGTTCTTCGTGAGATTAATGGCACTGGTGTTGTCGCATTTGATCTCGGTGCATGATTCTTCAATTCTAAAACCTCTTAACTGTTGTCTTATCCACAAAATTTGAGAACAACAACTCCCAAGAACCACATACTCTACTATGTTGTTGATAGAGTTACAATACTCTGCTTCCAAGAGAACTAAGATATTAGGATGCTGCCCAGAAGTTGACAAGTATCAGAAGTACTTTTTCTATCAACTTTACAACATGTTAAATTTGTGTTTGAATATCCAAGGAAAGTAAAGTCACATTCTTTGGGATACCACAGACCTAGCTTTGGAGTAGTTGCAATGTATTTGATGATGCGTTTTGCAGCACTTAAATGAGATTCTTTGGGATCTGATTGGAATCTAGTATAAATACAAACATTAAACAAAATGTCAGGTCTAGTTGCAGTAAGGTAAATAAGTGAACCAATAATGCTTCTGTAAAGCTTCTGGTCTACTTTCTTTCATCCTTCATTTTTGTCCAGCTTTGAAGAACTTGACATTGGCGTCTCTGTCTTTTTGTAATTTTTCAATCCGAATTTCTTGATGAGATCTTTTGCATACTTCTCTTGATGAATAAAAATACCTTTATTCGATTGTTTAACTTGCAATCCCATATGAAAGTTAACTCACCCTTCATACTCATCTCGAATTCATCCTGCATACATCTAGAGAATTTCTTACATAGATTTTCATTAGGGGATCCAAAGATAATATCATCAACATAAATTTGAACTATCAGAAAATATTTACCCTCTCTTTTTATGAACAAAGTAGTATCTATCTTTCCTTTAAGGGGCTGCATGTTTTATTTCTGTTCTTTTTTTGTTCTAGGGAACAGAAACAAAAAAAATGTGTTTCTGTTCCGGGGAACAATTTTTGAATAAAAAAACGCGTTTGGTAAATTTGTTCGGAATAAAAAATGAACGAAACACGTTTAGTAAATTTTATTCTTTTTTTGTTTATTTTAATTTTTTAATATTTTTCCTTTATTTTTTTATTTTTTTTCTTTTTTTCGGCCGGCGGCCTCGCCCGGCCACGGCAAGGCTCGCCGGCTCCCGGCGAGGCTCGGCCTCACCCGCGCATAGCGAGCCCAAGCCTCGCCTTGGCGGGCGAGCTCGGGCTCGCCCAGATCCGGCTAGGCCGCGCCTCACGGGGGCCGGCGACACTCGGCGAGGTCGCCGAGGCCCTCGACGGCGTCGCCGGCCCTCACCGGCCATGGCCGAGGCCGGCGACCGGCGAAAGAAAAAAGAAGAAAAAAAGAAGAAGAAAAGAAGAAGAGAAGAAGAAACGCTTCTTCAAAATTGTTTCTGGAACAAGATGTGGGTTTTTTTTGTTCTTTTTGTGTTCAGGGAACAAAAGAACAAAAAAAGAACATAAACGCAACCACGCGTTGCTGTTCTTTTTTTGTTCCCAGGAACAAAAAAACAAAAAAGTGTTCCCAGAACACTTTTTAGGAATAAAAACATACAGGCCCTAACAAAACCATTTTGGGTTAGGAATTTACTTAACCTTTCATACCAAGCTCGATGTGCTTGCTTCAATCCATACAAAGCCTTTTTCAGTCTATAGACTGAGTCTGACTTTCTTGAATCTTCAAATCCTGATGGTTGTTCCACATAGACTTCTTCTTGGATGAATCTATTTAAGAATGCACTCTTTACATCAATTTGGAATAACCTGAAATCTTTATAGTAAGTAAAAGCAAGTAATAATCTAATTGCTTCTAACTTAGCTACTGGTGCATAGGTCTCGTCATAATCTATCCCTTCTTCTTGTGTATATCCTTTGACCATGAGTCTTGCTTTGTTCCTAATCACTTTTTCTTTCTCATCCACCTTGTTCCCGAAAACCCATTTAGTCCCTATAATAGACTTACCTTTAAGTTTAGGAAGTAACTCCTAAACATCATTGATGCGGAACTGTCTAAGCTCTTCTTGCATATTTTCGATCCAGCTTTCATCAAATAGGATTTCTTCTATACTTTTGAGTTCTATCTCAGAAACAAGTGCTAAACTACTAGACTCTTCTTGTCTTTTGGATCTGGTGCGAATTCCTTCATCAATATTGTCAACGATGAGTTTCTTGGGATGACTTGACTTATGCTTCAAGTTGCTAGTTGGTTGGAGAGTTTGTTGATCCTCTACTTCAATTGAATCTTCTAGTTTTGCTTGTTGCTTATCTCCATAATTTTGAACCACTTCAAGGGAAGTAAATTTTGTAAAGTCTGGAGCAGGTTCAAATTCTTCAAATTAAGTCTAATCTAGTTGATTCTACATATAATCTTGAAACTTGACGTTAATAGATTCTTCAACATATTGAGTCTTCTTGTTGAAAACTTTATATGCTTTGCTTGAGGTTGAGTAGCTAAGGAAAGTTCCTTCGTCTGATCTTTCTTCAAACTTCCTAGTTCGATCATTTACATTTTTTAAAACATATAATACTTACAGCCAAACATATGGAAGTAAGAAACATTTGGCTTCTTCCCTTTAAACACTTTACAAGGAGTTTTCTTTAGAATAAGCCTCAAGAACACTCTATTGATGATATAACAAGCTGTAGAAACTATTTCAGCCCAAAATTGAGATGAAATTTTGCTCTCAATTAAAAGGGTTTTTGACATTTCCTATAAGGATCTATTTTTTCTTTCCACAACCCCATTTTGTTCTGGAGGGTATGAAGAAGAGAAAACATGCTGAAAACCAGATTCATCACAGAATTTTGCAAAGTCTTGATTTTCAAACTCACCTCCATGGTATGTTCGTATGCTTGAAATAACATTTTTTTTTTTTTCATTTTGAACCTTCTCAGCAAAATTTAAGAAGTGAGAGAATGCTTCAAACTTATTTGCCAGAAAGTAAACCCAAGTAAAGTAAAACTAATCATCCACAATTACTAGGTAGTATTTCTTCCCACCAATGCTTTGAGTTCTAGTTGATCCAAAGAGGTCCATGTGTAGAAGTTGGAAAGCTCGATTAGTGGAAACTTGATTTATAAGTTTAAAGGAACTTCTAACTTATTTTTCCATGACACATGGAGTGCATAATTTAGACTTTTGATAAGTCAGGTTGGGAAGACTAGGAATGAGCTTATTGGAAAAAAAATCTTGGCAATTTGCTTCATGTTGACATGGCTAAGCTTTCAATGCCAAAGATTCACTTCATCTTGAATGGATATAAGACACTGAGAGCTTTCTGGTTTTATATCTAGAAGGTAAATATTCTCATGCCTTTGTCCAGTGAAAGATTGAGAGAAGTCTTTACTTGTCCCCGAATAGATGCCTTCTTGGAAATTTATTTTGAATCTAATTGCAAAATTGACTTATGCTGAGTAGATTGTAATTCAGGCCTTCCACTAAGGAGACATTGTGGATAGTCAAGCTTCCAATCTTCACAGTTCCACAACCTACAATTCTTCATTTGCTGTTCCCACCAAAAGAAATTTTTTCACCATTTATTTGAACAAGTTTTATAAAGCAACTTGAATCTCTTATCATGTGCCTCAAGCAGACACTATCCAAATATCATTTAATCTTCTTCTTGATAGTGACCTATGATCAAAATAATACTCAAGCTTTCCTTGGTACCCATATTTTCTTGGATCCATGAGAGTTAGTGTTGAAAATAGTCTTTATCCAATCCCTCTTAACAAGTATCCAGACCTTGGGACATTCCTTCTCAAAATGTTCTAAACTGTTACACTTTGAACATTTGAGAGCACTTCGGCCAATAGGTTTTACAAAGACTCTTTGAAAATGATTTGCGTAAAATGGCTTTGTACGTCCTTGTTTGATTCTTTCTTTAACTTTGGGAAAATCAATTAAAGAAATATTTTTTGAAGTCATACCCAAACCATATTTATTAAAATAAGGTCTTTGTACAAAAAAAAAAATTCAACTTCTCGAGATCATTTTGAAAATCTTTTTGTGATATTTGAAATATCTTCTTTCAAAAATGCATTTTCCTTTGAAAGAGAATCAGAATTTTCTTTTAAATCAACAAAACTTTTATCCAGACTTTCAAACTTTTCAAACTTTTCTTTCCAAGAAGTTTCCTATTACCTTAGCTTAGAATTATCTCCTTTTAGTTCGGAAATCCTTTTAAGAGGGGTTTTGAGACTGAGACAGAGTTCATCTATATACTTCGAGAGTTTAACAGGAATTTTTAAATTGCTAACCTCAACTTCTTTGTCTGAGTCTGAATTAGAATCTGTTTCAAAGTCTGAGTCTGATTTTGAATTTGCCATTAAACATATGTTGCATATTCTTCATCACTTTCCTCGCACTCGGTATCACTCCAAGTTTTTGCTTTAAGAGCCTTTTTATATTTCTCTGTTCTTCATTTCTTTTTCTTCAACAGAGGGTAGTTAGGTCTGATGTGTCCTTTTTTCTTGCATTCAAAACATATCACATCTTTGTTGGTTTTATTGTCCTTAGTTGGTTTATTCTGGAATTTTTGAGTGCTTTGCTTCTTCCAATTGAATCTTCTTCCCTTCTTATTGAACTTTCTGGACTTCTTAATCATAAGTGCTAGCTTCTCATCGTCCATTTCATCTTTTGAATCTGTATCATTAAAATCATTGTTAAATTTTAAAGCAACTGATTTCTTACCTTTAGGATCTTCTTCCTCATTGATCTGCTCCACTTCATATGATTGAAGTGTGCCAACAAGTTCGTCTACTGAAAGAGGTATGATCCTCTAGGTTTCTTTAATTGATGTCTTCATGTGATTCCAGACTTTGTAGAGTCCACGCAACGGTTTATTGACATTCATTAGTCCTGAGATTGGTTGTCCTTGATATGCCAGACCATTTACAATCTCTGTGAAGTGACTAAACATATCAGTGAAGGATTGTCCAGGCTTCATCTTGAAGGCTTCGTATTGTCCGAGTAGAATGTTGATTTTGGTTTCTTTTACTTGATCAGTTCCTTCATCGGTAATGTGCAGTCTGTCCCAAACTTCTTTCGTTGTTTCACAAAAAAAAATTCGGTTATACTTAGTAGGAGATAAGGCACAATATAAAGAGTAGATAGCTTTAGCATCAAGAGCGTGTTTCTTGATTATTTCTTCTTGTGTCATTTCGCCAACATCTACAACTTCCTTTTGTCTTTCTGAGGTTGATGTAACTTTGGGATTGATCCATTTTTCTACCACATCCCATTCCACAGGATCTTTCTATCTTAGGAAAGCCTTCATCTTGTTTTTCCACACATTATACTTCTTCCCATCAAAGTAAGGAAGTTTGGTGTTGCTTTGGCCTTCAATCAAACCTGAAGCCAAAATACTAGCCATAGATCTTTAACTCAGAAGTAAAAACACTTCAATAAAATGAGCACACTAGCTCCGATACCAATTGAAATGGCTAGTATGAACACCTAGAGGGGGGTGAATAGGTGTGAAGACAATTTTTCGCAATGAACAGTAGAAATAGTTTGTTTTTAGAAAATGATAAACTATGAATGAATTCAAATTATAGCAGTTAGATAAAACTATGAACATAATAAATGAGTTCATGGAAGAGAATAAGAACACAAGGTTTATAGTGGTTCAGCTTAGATCAAGCCTACGTCCACTTTTCCACTCTGATAGCCCACTGGCTAGATTTCATTAAGAAATAAAAGAGACTTTACAGTCTTGTGATCTCGACTTTACAGTGAAGAGTCTCTACTAGTCTCTCACAAAGTCTCACTATGAGTTTCTCTCTTTTGTATACAACTTTGGGCTCAATGAATGAAATAGCAAGGAATTAGGAAATTTCAGACTTTGAAATTTTTCTTTCACGCACACTATCGAACAACTGGAGAGTCCGCCTTAAATACTCCTTTATGCCTTTTCGATTGTTGGCATTTTCCAAAGGAATTCTTCCAATCTACCCATTGGACAGAATCAATCAAGGTGATCTCGAGTCGTTTGAAGATTTCTGATGAAAGCCTGTCAATCATATTTGCCCATACAATCAAGATCTTGGTTTCCATAAGTAGAACATTCCAAATTTGCTTATTTTCCAAAAGATTTGAATATCGGAATTGATCTCAATAAAGATAGTCAATCATATATGTGTTATATCCAACCAAAAGTTCATTCATATGCCATACAAAAAGTTCATTCATATGCCATACAAATTGAATTCTTGAAGAAATAAAAATAATCTTGCATCTGGATAAGTCTTCATTCTTCAGTAGCATTTAGTTTGAAATTTGTCAGTATGGGTAGACTTTGAACCTAAAGTCTAGCAGTCTTCATACTTTGACACTAAAGTTTGGAAGTTTTCAAACTAGACTTTGGAAATGTTTTGTCAACTTCAAAATAGTAAAGAAATTTTCTCCAACAGTCGGTTTGCCAGTTGGTGGGTGGTGGCGACGGTGGTTGGCTAGTGGTGACATGATCGGCTAGGGGCAGGGCGGCGGGGGGTGGCGGCCGGCAAATAAGAAGAAAAGAAGAAAAGAAAAAAGAAAAAAACTTATTTCTAGAAATTATTCTCGGGAACAAGAAGTTTTTTTTTTATTATTTCTTATTTCTATTACAAATCTGTTCTCGAGTCACTTTTCTATTAGGGAATAAAAGAATAGAAATTAGGAGAAATAGAAACGTTACCAAATAGGGCCTTACTCGACCCTAACCAATCGTCCAAGAGTAAAAATGATACAAAGACTTGCCAGTTGAAGGCCGATTCTCTTATCTAGCAAGAATCAATTTTTTTTTTTTTTGGCTAAAACTTCTAATCTACAACTTTTAACTTGATAAAAATGAAATTTAACAATTGCATTCATTTCGCGGAAAATTAGTTATTTATAAAATATTTTCCAAAAAATAATAGCTTCCGAGGAGCTTGTGGATTTTGCTTTACGCCCAAGATCCTCATATCCTTATTTTTACTGAGCATAAAATATAAGAAGTGAATGCAGATTTTGTCGTTGATAATAGCTGCCGAGGCTGGAGCTACATTCATAACTATATGTGCAATAGCCTAGGTAGGATCTGGATTATGTAGAAACCGTCCATTCTCAGTGTAACAGGGATGGAAGTCTCCGCACAAGTTGAACATTGTATAATTGAAAAACCCAGGGCTGACCCCTTTCCACTTTCTGCCTTTCATGGAAAGACCACTGAAGAACGAGATATTCTATGGCGCAACATAGCAAATTTCTCTACCCACGATACCGGAAACCTACCTTAGTTATTAGATGGGATTTCAATGAAACGAGGGATACAATTGTGAAAGAATTGGCTTCGCTGCTTGTTGCACTTTTGGTATAGAGGAACTAAATGCCATGATTGATGAGCTTGCACTGATTGAACCTCTGTCGACAGGACCTTTTTTCGCTTGGTTAAACAAAAGTTTGGGATCCTAGAGAGAGAAGAATTGACAGAAACCTAATTAATGCAGAATGGCAAAACAAATATAATCATTATTCAGTTGAATTCCTGCTTCCCATTGTTTCAGATCACTCCCTGTGCTTGGGCGACTGACACAACCTCTAGAAGAAGGAAACCCTCATTTATTTTACTTTTGGACCGATAGCTCTGATTTCTTACTGGCGACAGGAATTTAGAGGATCCAAAACGTTTACAATGGTAAAGAAGCTCCAAACGTTGAAATGACAACTCAAGTGTCTAAATAAATCTTAATTTGGTTATCTACATTTGAAGGTCAAGGAAGAACAACCAACAATGAATTTAATAGGAGCTTTCACATGATCCTTACAACTCCATCACTCAGGTCAAAGAAAAGGCACAACTAGGAGCATCAAACTCAGTCGGTCAACTATTCTACATGTTGGTTATCGATACGTAAGAATGATTTCCGATTAGGTGGGAGAGTTATGGATTTGGTCAATGAGTTGTTGATTTCATGGTTGTCAATGTATGCTTGCACTGATTGAACCAAGATATCAATTTACATGCTTGCCGTCGATTTCGAGATTACTAATCAACTATCTAGCAATCGAAGGTTGATTTGGACAATTTCATTTGTTGTTTGGTGATCTTGAAGATGTCTATTGGGCTACCCAAGATGGCGAATGAATTGAGTCTAAGTTTAATTACTTGCATTTGGTCAAATATCTTTAGTCTTAGTTTTAGGAGTCTTAGTTGTGTTGTAGATTCACACACTCAAAGTTCAAGTCTCTAAGTGTTTTAATGCATTTTTTGTTCATAGGTCTTTATTGTGTTTTGTAGTTCCTATGACGTTAATGTTGGGAAGTTCCCTTGTCTTCAATGTTTGGTCTATTTCTTATGTAATGATCCCTTCATATAATGAGGCAAATTTTTAAATGTAAGTCAATCATTTTTTTTTTTAATAATAAGAATATGAGATTTGTCTCTATGTGAGCAAATATCTATACCCGATTTTTGTATCCTTGAAAGGTGGATTTCTTCCTTGGTGGTGTGCCAAGAAGTATTGTATCCTCGGCTGATGATTTTCTGTAGGCTCTAGTGGGGAGTTTCTCCTATCCGAAGTCCTATATTCCTGGCAGGTGGTTTATCCTATAAGCCTTGGTAGTAAACTTCGTAAATCCTGATTTTGATCCTCTATTAGTGGCGTGTCCTGTATGCCTTGGTTCTGGTAGTATTCTATCATTCATTTGTGTTTAATTGATATGATGATATCCCTTTCCACACACTCTAAATCCAACTATTATCACCCTAGAATCGCATCGGTTACTTGTGGCGTTTTCCAGCGAGCATTGGTCACTCGTAGCCACCCTCCTTGATCTCCTCGTTGGTTATTCCTCCCGTTGACGACTGCACTTTCACTGCGTCTTGATTCCTCGCGGTGCCCCAAGGTTAAGTACGGACTATGGTAGGTTCGAAGCATTTTTATCTGGGTAATTTGATTTATAGCTTCATGCAGGTTATTTAGTATTAAACCATAGGTTATATCATTTATATTTTGTTTATTTCTTTGCATTAGTCAAGATATATTAATGCGTTAAACCTTTAGACACTAAGGTCAGACCCTAAATATGATTCATCATGTGTGATATATTATGAATCTTGGTTTCTCGGAACGATATGTTTTAAAATATATTGATAAGTTTTCTGAGCGGCATTCTTTTAAAGTTCCATGAATTTCGTTAATTATCACGTGAACATTACATGTTACATATCACCTCATTAGGGTACATTCATAGTTTGTATTTTTTGGGTTTTTATAGTTGGGTCAATGCACGTTAATTAGGATGCATATAGATTTAGAGTAATCCATAGCTTTAATTAAACAAAAAATATTATTAGAATCATGTAAATTGCATGTAGAGCTCACATAGCATAAAAGAAAATACAAAAAATAATATTTTATATAGCTTGCATTGTAGGATTAATCTATGGTTAATTCTATCTCATGTCATTTAAATTGAGTTATAAATAAGGAAACCCGAATTATTGAGTGTTCAATAAATTGACGTTTGCATATGCACTCCAGGTTCTTAATGTTTTGAGTAATATTTATCGCTTTAATTATTGAGTGTTCAATAATGCTTGTGTACTCGTATGGTCACTTTTCACATGTTATTGGTTTATGATTAAAATTGACTACGATTGCATGCAAAACATTTTAGAAATAAAAGAGAAACTGTATCGGTACTTAATTCTAGCATAATTAAATCCGTGGATCTAATGAATCCCTGGTTTGTGGAACTAAAATGCACTCTTGCATTTTACCTGGTGTCTCGACCCTAACTGATTAGTTGTGGCTCCAAAAGATAAGTTACAATACATGTTGAATCGAGTACCAAGTAGGAACTGATAGGGCTTGGGAGAGTTCACACTAAATGAGAGCGATTGTCTCATGTAAGGAATCTTTGTTCCTGTTTAGTAATCCATCGGCCTTCCCTGGGTGGTTCATTTTTGGAAAGGTCGCGGCAATTCTATAGACTATATGGAAAATGTTCAATGTTGTCCCTAAACTTGAATTAATAAAATGATAATATTATATATTTTTATATAGTTTAGGGATTAAATTGAACATTTACTAAAAGTTTAGGAATTATATTGAACAAATTTAAAATCCAAGGATGTCATTACATATTGAACTAAAGTTCATAAATCATATTAAATAATTTAAAATTTTAAAGACAATATTATAAATTAAACTAAAATTTAGAAATCTTTTGTGTCGTCATTCTTTCTGGCTTCTTTGCTTTGACCAAGGTCTCGACTCTCTCCACCGGGCCTTTGCTCCTTGGCGCCTTCATCATGGCTGCGGAAGGTGAAGAGGCTTTCGAGCATGACGGTTACGTGCTGGGTGGGGGATTGTTCTTGGCCAAATGCTTGGAATCTCTTTCGGAAAGGCAACGCTACTTTCGAGCAAGACTGATTGGACTCCGGAATAAGATCCTTTCCATCTGCAGCGACTTGTCCGAAGCGACTGCGGCTCTCCGGTGCGGTGAAAGTGACCCACTCTCCAGGCCAGATGGTACGTCGTGTCGCGCGAGAGGCCTACGATCGTTGAATTTTCCTTACCGGTTCCACCAGATAGGGTCGTCTAGTTTTCAATTGTGCATTAAATTAGCCATTGTTTATTACGCCGTGGGGCTCGCGATTGTGACGGCACTTGTAGATTTTGTCGCCTTGACTTGCCCGATGGCCAAATTGCCGCTCAAGTATCAAAGACGACTCATGGAGGCTCAAGATAAAAGGGTGAAGGTGACCGTAGAGGAGGGAAATTACCGATAATATCCTAAATATATCATTACACTTATACCAATTCAATCATAAACTTTTCAATTTAGTTAATTCAATTCTAAATTTTTTAATGATTTATCAATGTATCAATTCAAATTAACTTTGAAGCGGAAATTCTGATATGAAGCGATCGTTACATGTAAAATGACCAGGTCTTATTAGACGGTTGTCATTGATGTTGATAATTTTTACAAATTCTAAATAATTTTTTGATTTTTTTTCCTTTCTTTGTTTTTCCCTTTTCTTTTCGCAAGTGTTTAATAGTTGGTGAAGGCGAGCATTGGCGAGGTTGACACCTAGGCCAAGGCAGCCTCACCATGTTTGGCGAGGGGGGACCCTCCATTGGCGCTCACCCTCACTCAAGCGAGGTTGGCCACCCCTATGGCAAAAATAGAAAAAATAAAAAAAGGAAAAAAGAAAGGAAAGGAAAGGAAAAGAAAAGGAATATTCTAAAATTTTTATAAAATTCAAAAATTATTAACATTAGCGCTAATCATGCCATGTGGGGCAACTAGTGGTCCACATCAACGATTTCCAATCAAAATTGGTTTGATGAATTATATTGATAAATCATCAAATTATTTAGGATTGAATTAGTCAAGTTAAAAGGTTTATGATTGAATTAGTACAAACACAATAGATTTAAGTTTTTTTCAAAAATTATTTTCCCTTGCGGAGGCACTTGCCAATACGAAGGTGTTGGAGTGGTATGCCTAGGAGAAGCACTTCAAGAAAGTTATCGATATCAATTTGTTCACATGACACGAAATTCAGCGTGTCCAGTTAGAATTTAATCATGCACGGTCGATTCATAAATAGGTCAATCTATCTATACATGAAGCATAAAAGTGTCGTTTATATGGTCGAGCATTTCAACTTGTTTATAACACGCTCAAACACGTTCAATTGAATAATGGGTTATTAGTGTGCTACTCTTGTTGAGACGATGCTCGTTTCGATACATTTTAGACTTGTTTATCTGCGTTTAAACACATTCTTACACATTTATAGGAGTTTTGTATCTTCAACGTGCTAAATGAGTTAAATCGTGTGTCCCGTTTGATAAACACGTCGTTGTGCAAACTCAATGATACAACAACGTTAATTGAAATTGCCGTATTTGGCTTAAACCTGAATTTGATAAGAAATGGAGAAGGTAAAATGACACCTTCGATTAAAAAAAAAAAAAAATGTCACCAATTGCCAGCACTAAAATTCGACGACGTGGGGGCAACTAAAGACTAGTTAAAATAACCAAGCCTTTGCAAATATCGACGTCTAAAAGTTTATTTTATTATCAATCATTTATACTGACGGAAGACTTAAATATTCAGATACTCCAAAATCTCATGTTCTAAGTCCATCAATCTCTGTAATCTTCACCGCAATTATCAAAAGAGAGAGTCAAACGCTGTCGGCCATCTTTTCGATTTATTCACATGCAGATGCTGCAACTAGAAAGTCAAGCCCGTCTAGAAGGTCATTTGGAATCTCTCATATGAGGAAAGTCGTACCAAATCCGGTAGTAATATCTTATATTTTTTTAGATTTACTAGATCACGAAATTTAGGACAAAATTCAGATAAAAACTAGTAGTTTTGGCTCTCGATGGAGGCGTCAGTTCGATCGCAACCATTTTCCTTTTCAGTTTCTTCTTATTTTCCCCAAACTAAAAAATTTGTCATATTTTTATTCCTTCTCCTTTTATTCTGTCTTTAGGGGGGAAAAAGGCCAAAATCCATTGTAAATATGATGTGCTTATTACCTTTTATAATTTGGTAGTGAAAATTGCGAATTTAAGAACGTTATATACACATAGTTTTGTTGAAGATTATACATAGAAAATGTAAGCATGTACCATGAATTTGCGTAATTTTATTAAAGTACAAATCTTGATAAAATAATAATCTCGAAATAGTGAAACTTACATTTAAGTTTGAAACCAAAGTGCTGGGTCTATAAATTTAACATTGTTTCAATTTATAATTAAGCAACAATGAGAAGACAAAAAGAATGATGTAGATGTGATAACAATTTAGCTTTTGATAGAGATTATTGCAAAACCTATCACGTGATGTAATTGTTTTTCACCCATACACTCAGTTGTCTAGAGTTTACACAAAATTTTAGTAGATTATATACTCAATATAAATATAATATACAATAAGTCGGACATTTTCAACTCATCATATATTGTAACACATCTTGGACAAATTTGGTGTAGCGAGAGAAGCTTCCGAGCAACCATCTTTGGTGCTTCCATCGTTTTTTTTGGGTTCCGTTTGTCATTTTCTCTAAAGAAAAATTCTCCTACCTTTTATTCCCAAACAAACGTACTATTTTTTCTAGCTTAACTTTTTTTCATTTTTATTTTTATTACTTTTTAAATCTATTTAATGATATTTATTTATTTTCAACTTTCAAGCACAAAAGTGTGATTTGTGGACTATGCTATTGCTCGGTTTTTTCGAATTTCTCCCATCAGTAAAATTTGCGTGGTATTTTAAGACTGCGTATAGGTATTCTTAAATATTTTAGTTAGTGTTATGTTAATGAATATCCCAAAACATTTGTTAAAGATGCTTAATAATATTTTTTTTTAATTTTCTATATATTCCTTAACAGTATGTTAACAAGTAAGCACAAAAGAGGCAAAATGAGATTCGTTATTAACTACCGGCCTCTCAATTAGTTTTTGTGAGGTGATAAATTTCCTCTACCACATTGGAACTCTTTATTCTCCAATCCCACCCAAGCCAAAGTAGATTTTTTTTTGCAAAATGTACTTTCACTATAGAAATAGACATTTATGTAAAACTGATTTAATGTCTCTATTAGGATATATGTGTGAGTTGTGTTGGAGAATCCAACATTGCATAAGTGGTGTGATGTGGTGTAGTTAATATATTCTAATTGGCCCATAACTCATTAACTTAAGTTTTTGAATGAAAATTGATTTAACTAGATATGTTAATGAGTTTAAGCTTTTTCTTAACGATATCCCCAAATGAAAGCACACGCTCTCAATAGTCGCATGATTGAATGGTCCGCCAACTAAGGGCTGATTCTCTTATCTAGCAAGAATCAAATTTTCTAAAACTATTAAGTTGATAAAACTAAAATTTAACAATCAAGTAGAAATTCTTGTTTGGCAACTTTTTTGAAAACCGGATCGACCTCAACTTTTTCCAAATGAAAAAAAAATCGACTAGAATTGGTCCATGCCACCTGTACTCTAGAATGTCGATCCTCAAATGGAGTGGGAGGTGGAACCGAGAATGAAATCGATTCCACTTGAGGACTGGTTTAAAGCTGAACTGATTAGGTCGGTTTTGGCCATCCCGATTTAACTTTAGACCGTGCCATTGCTTGCCTTAGCCTTTCACTAGAATTTTTACAAGTAAATGTGAAGTGTCCACCGTTGGTTTAGAGAAAATTCTATATGAACAGGCTAATAGTCCATCCTTGATTTGAGAGACATCATGCAGTTTACCGTCAATCATCATGCAGTCGGTGATTGCTTGGGCCTGGTCTTCTGTGTCTGCAATAATTCAAAACATCAACGTAAGTACCTTGTCGCCTAGCATTAAAACTGTTACCCAACTACGGTGGCCAAAATCGAGAGATGACTGTTCACTCTGTTCTCTCTCTCTCTCTCTCTCTCCATGTTACAAGTTTCCATGGACCAAGAAGAGGTGCGATCTGGTGATCCCAACCGTGCCGTCTACTCATCGACCTGCTACTGCCTCACCTAACGTGAAAATTACAGTAACATATTCAGCAACTAAAAAAAGCCAGCTGGGCTTCTCTCTCTCTCTCTCTCTCTCTCTCTCTGTGCATGCATTATCTGGGGAGCCTGGTTTTTCTTGATTTTTTCACAAGTCAAAGTTACTCTTGCTTTTTTTACCCGATCAAGCTCCTCGGACATAACAAAAAGGATGGTTTGCAAGCAAGAAGAGATGCTCTGTTTTCTGCAGGGAAAGCAAAGTCAACATGTGCCTTCTTCGTCTACTCCGTTTTAGCAAACATTGCTAACTAGAGCTTGGAAGTGAGTGCTCCTCCTCCTCCTCCTCCTCCTTGTTTCTAGTTTTCATTTTTGGTTGCGTCTATGACCACTCATCCACTTACCCGTCTGCACTCAGAATTTGAGTTATCTTCAGGAATTCAATGACGATGCTACTCTCTTATCTCTACATGAGTGGCTAGTCTTTCTATTCCAAGGGGTCAGTTGGTTGCTGCTAGCTTTGAACATGACCATTAGGAGGATACACCTTCCATACATCACATTGGCTCCGATTTATTTAATACTACCCGCATTGTAACGGGATTTCTATGTATATCTTCCCGTTGGGAAATAAAGGAAACCACTGCATCTGTGTCATTGGTGCGGGGAATTGTATCATTTCCTGGAGAGATCCTTCTGCTTTTCTGTGCTTTTGGAGGATTATTACATGGAGAATAGCGAGAATCACGAAAATGACGCTGTGTATGAACCTTTGCTGGACAAAGAACAGAACAGCAACGTCACTCCTTTTGCTAAGGCGGGATTTCTCAGCAAGATGTCGTTTTGCTGGTTGAATCCACTTATGAAATTGGGGAAAGAGAAGATCCTTCAAGATGAGGATATTCCGCGTCTCAGGTTGGAAGAGCGAGCGGAAACATGTGTTGAAATCGGCGTCGCAGCGGAAGCGGATCGTATATTTGCAATTATGTCGGGAGCTATAGAAATCGATCGAAATAAAACGAGGAACAATGAAAGGGACAGAACACCAGAAATTTACGTGGTTCGGTCCGAATGTCGGAACCTACGTCCACGGGGAGAGCCAGCAAATCAATCCACTACAAATCGGAGAATTACAGGACTACAATCACACACATATACTCAAGTGTTTCCCAGCCCTACTTTATACCCGATACCCACGGTGTTTAACAACTCACTCGATGGACTCAACTCAGCACAAACCTCTCTCTGAGCTCAAGCTCTCACTCTCTCTCAAGCTCGTTTCTCTCGCTCTCTGCCGAGCTCTTTTGTTTTCGCTCTGCTTGCATCTTCGGACGTCTTCTCTTTATATATAGGGAGAAGGGCAGAAAAACAAGACAAAATAAATGAATGGTCTCATTAAATGCTGCAGCGCAGGCGCCCACAAGACAAGCCGCAATCGGCACCGAACGCCCACCATATATTTCGGGCATGCATGCAGATCGTGCATGTGCATGGGCAAGCATTTAATGAGGCGGCAGAGATGAGGGATAATTGTCAGAAACGTGTGCCATTGATCCGTGAAGATAACCGTGAGCTGAGGTGGGCGGCCGTCTTCGAATTTCTTCTTCATGGAGAGAAGCAAGCGTATGACCATGTGTACTGACACACCTAGAATAGCTTCTGCCTTCTCTCTTTCTTTATTCTGCCATCCCTCTTTCTTTATCAATAAAATCAAGAGAAACCCACAAAGAGAAACCGTGAAAGGAAGGAAATTCGGCGCCTACAATTGTTGACCAATTTTCTACGTGCATGGCCATGTGCATGCAGCAAGTGGTGGGCTCTTTATTTAATATAGAATATTGTTGATCCCTTCCTTTGCTTGCATGCTTGAAAAATAAAACCCCATGCAGCTTTTGGCTTCTTCCTTCTACGTATACGCACGGAGACATGGGATTAACGCCGGAACAAAATTCGAAGACATCACAAAGTCTCCCATAAACTTTGTTTAGTCGGCCAAACTTATGCATATTAATTTAACGGGCTCAAACTTGAGACACAATATAACAATTCTCCACCTTGGCTCAACGTTTGAGGCCAAGTTATAGTGATTATTTTTCATGCTCGGCTCTCCCAACGCCCGATGGGCGCTTATACTCTACGAGACGCCAATCGAGCTCATACGAGCTCGAGTTTTGCTGAAGGAACATGCTTCGTCATCATATCTGCTGGGTTCTCCATTGTTGCTATTTTCTTCACAACAATTTTACCCTTCGCTATGACATCTCGATGAAATGGTACACGATGTCGATATGTTTTGTTCGCTCGTGATATATTGGATTATAAGCCAAATATATCGCACCTTGATTGTCACGGTGTATGGTGACACTTTTCTGCTCAGTCCAAGGTCCGAGAGCAAACCCCTTAGCCATATCGATTCCTTTGCAACAAAGGTTAGTGCCATGTACTCCGCCTCAGTCGAAGACAATGCAACATCATCTTGTAAAGACGCTTTCCAACTTATTGCACCACCTGCAAGTGTAAATACGTACCCTGCTAGCGATCTGCGATCATCCAAGTTACCGGCGTGATCTGAATCCACGTACCCTATGGTCTCATTGCCATTGACGTTCCTCCTATACATAATGCCGACGTCTGCCGTCCCTTTTAGATATCGAGGATCCATTTCACGGCTTCCCAATGTGTCTTACACGGGTGCTTCATGTAACGGTTGACAACACTTACAGCCTGTGAAATGTCAGGTCTAGTACATACCATAGCATACATAATACTACCAACTGCACTAGAATAAGGAACACGGGACATATGTTCCTCCTCCTCCTCAGTTTGCGGTGATAACTTGTCAGAAAGTTTAAAATGTGCAGCTAAAGGAGTACTTACAGATTTTGCTGACTGCATATTGAAACGTGCCACGATCTTCTCAATGTATTTCTTTTGAGACAAACGCAACGTTCTGCAGCTTTGTCACGCAAAATTTCCATACCCAATATTTTCTTAGCAGCACCTAATTCTTTCATTTCAAACTCAGCACTCATTTGCCGCTTCAACACATCAATATCGAGACATATGTTTAGCTGCTATTAACATATCATCAACATATAATAGCAAATAAATCAAAGACCCATCCTCCAATCTCCTAAAATAAACACAACTATCAAATTGACTTTTCGAATAATTTTGACTAGTCATGAAAGCATCAAAACGCTTATACCATTGTCTAGGAGATTGTTTCAATCCATACAAGGATTTCTTTAATAAGCAAACATGGTCTTCATTACCTGGAATAGCAAATCCCTCAGGCTGCTTCATGTAAATTTGTTCCTCCAATTCACCATGAAGAAATGCCGTTTTCACATCTAGCTGCTCTAGCTCAAGATCTGTGCAAGTAACTAAGGCAAGTAATACACGAATAGAGGTATGCCTTACCACGGAGAGAACACTTCGTTGTAGTCAATGCCCTCTCGTTGAGTATACCCCCTCGCAACAAGTCTCGCCTTAAACCGGCTGCCTCTACACCAGGAATGCCTTCTTTCCGTTTGTAGACCCATTTGCATCCGATAATTTTCTGACTTTTGGGTACTTTGACCAACTCCCATGTCTCGATTTCGATAGAGTGATTCTATTTCTTCACTCATAGCCTCTAGCCCTTTGTGATGACTCGGCACTAGCCATCGCCTCGAGAATAGGATGAAGGCTCATCCATCTCCACCTCATCACCTAAAGTAAATGCATAGGCAATATAAGAATAATCATAACGTACTGGTGGTCTAATTTGCTTTCTCTGTTTGCCCATGGCTATATTGTGTTGTGGCTCTGTTGGTTGTTCGGTATCACCGTCTTCGGGAATTATGGCCTCATCGCAATCTCTTCCTCTCGTTACCTCGAGGTCTTTGGAGACTCGGCTTGAATCTCCACCTCACTTCGACACCATGATCCGTTTGCTCTGCTGGTTGAGTCTCAAGACTCCTCTTGAAGCATTGCGGTCTCGTCGAAGATCACGTCTCTGCGATTATAAAACCGGGTGATCGGGATCGGTGCACCACGGCCCGGTAGCCTTTCACCCCTTGTGCATAACCCAGAAATATGCACTTCTTCGCCCTCGGCTCAAGCTTACCATCTCTCGGGACATCCGAATATTCGTAATCCGGAGTAATCAACAGGTTTCCCCGACCATACTTCCTCAGGAGTCTTCCACTCAATAGCAGAAGATGGAGATCGATTAACCAGGTAACACGCCATATTTATTGCTTCGGCCCAAAATTCCTTGCCCAATCCTGCATGCGAAAGCATGCACCGAGCTCGCTCGAGTAGAGTTCTGTTCTTCCGTTCTGCTACGCCATTCTGCTGTGGTGTCCCGGGAACTGTGCGGTGTCTCACAATCCCTTCCTTTTGGCAGAACTCGGTAAAATCCTTACCACAGAACTCCATGCCATTATCAGTTCTCAGGCACTTGATTTGTTTACTTGACTGCTTCTCAATCAATGCCTTAAAATTCTTGAACTGATCAAATACCTCAGATTTGTGCTTAAGGAAGTACACCCATACCTTCCTTGAGTAATCGTCGATGAATGTCGCATATATCGGCACCTCCTTTCGATGGAACTGGAGACGGTCCCCAAACATCTGAATGAATGTATTCGACTGGTTGCTTGGTCGAATGTAGAGCTGTACCGAATTTAACACGACGCTGCTTCCCGAAGATGCAGTGCTCACACAGTCCAGCTTTCCTGTCTTCTGACCTTTCAACAACCCCTTCTCACTCAGCATCGTCATACCTGCCTCACTCATATGTCCCAATCGCATATGCCATAACCGAGTCAAATTTGAGTCGACTCACACGATGAAAGCGCAGCAACTCCGGTCACGGTTTCTCCCGATAAATGATAGAGAGAATTTGCCTTCTTCCCTTTCATCACCGTCGGGGCACCTCGAGAGATCTTCAAAGCACTCCACCTTCAGTGTGTATTTGCACCCGAGGTCATCGAGTGTTCCCAAAGAAATAAGGCTCTTCTTGAGCTTCGGTACGTGCCTTACGTCTGTCAACGTCCTTTCTACGCCATCATGCATTCGGATCCGGACTGTTCCTATCCCCACAACCTCGCAGGCTGCATTATTCCCCAAAAGAACTCTACCACCATCTGCAGTCTGGTAGGTAGTGAACCAGTTCTTGTGAGGAGTCATGTGATAGGAACATCCAGAATCTAGCACCCATTCGTCTTCGACGAACTCGTAGATACACATAGGACAGCTTCGGCATCACTTGGTACTCTCCTCGGCAACATTCGCCCACCTTTGCTTGTGGCATTTTGCCAAACGCCTTTATTTCTTAGTTTTGGACAATTTCTCCTTATGTGCCCCTCCTCGTGACATTCGAAGCATTTCACGCGACCTTTTGATTTTCTATGTCGCGACTTCGACCTGCTTTTGCTTTGGCTTCTGTTGCTGGGCCTTCGATGTTGGTCTCTACCTCGAATCACCAGTCCACGCGCTACATCTTGCGCTAGACTGTCATCACGCAACTTTCTCTGCCACTCTTTTGAAAACAGGGCAGATTTTACCTCCTCTGAGGTAATCGTAGTACGCCCACGTAACAAGGAGTCGGTAAAGTGCTCCCATGACTCCGGTAGAGACGCCAACAACATCATGCCTTGCTCTTCATCATCTAAAATCTTGCCAACATTTTTCAAGTCCATCATGAGTTTATTAAACTCATCTAGGTGGGATCTAATGGACGTACCTTGGTATATCGAAACCTGGAACATTCTCTTCAGCATATATAAGCGATTGTTCAAACCCTTCTTTACATAGAGGGCCTGAAGTTTAGCCCATAACGCTGCGGCATCCTCCTCCTCGGCGACCTCTATTAGCACTTCATCCGATAAGTTCAACAGGATGATACTCATGGCCTTCTCCATCAGCTCGTCCTTCTCAGCATCTCGCATTGTTTCGGGCAACTGAGCTTTGCCCTCCAATGCCTTGGCTAATCCTTGAGTTGTTAATAGCGCCTTCATCTTGACGCTCCACAACCCGAAGTTGTTCCTTCCGTTAAATTTCTCAACTTCTACTTTTGCTCCAGACATAATTGCAAAGCCTCGGCTACGATACCAATTGTTGAAATCGGCGTCGCTCGGCGGAAGCGGATCGTATATTTGCAATTATGTCGGGAGCTATAGAAATCGATCGAAATAAAACGAGGAACAATGAAAGGGACAGGACACCAGAAATTTACGTGGTTCGGTCCGAATGTCGGAACCTACGTCCACGGGGAGAGCCAGCAAATCAATCCACTACAAATCGGAGAATTACGGGACTACAATCACACACATATACTCAAGTGTTTCCCAGCCCTACTTTATACCCGATACCCACGGTGTTTAACAACTCACTCGATGGACTCAACTCAGCACAAACCTCTCTACGAGCTCAAGCTCTCACTCTCTCTCAAGCTCGTTTCTCTCGCTCTCTGCCGAGCTCTTTTGTTTTCGCTCTGCTTGCATCTTCGGACGTCTTCTCTTTATATATAGGGAGAAGGGCAGAAAAACAAGACAAAATAAATGAATGGTCTCATTAAATGCTGCAGCGCAGCGCCCACAAGACAAGCCGCAATCGGCACCGAACGCCCACCATATATTTCGGGCATGCATGCAGATCGTGCATGTGCATGGGCAAGCATTTAATGAGGCGGCAGAGATGAGGGATAATTGTCAGAAACGTGTGCCATTGATCCGTGAAGATAACCGTGAGCTGAGGTGGGCGGCCGTCTTCGAATTTCTTCTTCATGGAGAGAAGCAAGCGTATGACCATGTGTACTGACACACCTAGAATAGCTTCTGCCTTCTCTCTTTCTTTATTCTGCCATCCCTCTTTCTTTATCAATAAAATCAAGAGAAACCCACAAAGAGAAACCGTGAAAGGAAGGAAATTCGGCGCCTACAATTGTTGACCAATTTTCTACGTGCATGGCCATGTGCATGCAGCAAGTGGTGGGCTCTTTATTTAATATAGAATATTGTTGATCCCTTCCTTTGCTTGCATGCTTGAAAAATAAAACCCCATGCAGCTTTTGGCTTCTTCCTTCTACGTATACGCACGGAGACATGGGATTAACGCCGGAACAAAATTCGAAGACATCACAAAGTCTCCCATAAACTTTGTTTAGTCGGCCAAACTTATGCATATTAATTTAACGGGCTCAAACTTGAGACACAATATAACAACATGTTACTTGAGGTTCATGGAGCATCTGCACAGAGAAAAGAACCCATATGACACCTATTCCATCTTGTCCGCTATATTTTACTGCGAATGGAGAGGTATTTTAATTTCTGGGTTCTTTGCTTTGACCAAGGTCTTGACTCTTTCCACCGGGCCTTTGTTCCTTATTGCCTTCATTGCTGTTGCCGACGGTGAAGAAGCTTTTGAGTATGAGGGTTATGTACTAGCTGTTGGATTATTCCTGGCCAAATGCTTGGAATCTCTGTCGGAAAGGCAATGGTATTTTAGAGCAAGACTGATTGGACTCCGAGTAAGATCTTTTCTATCTGCAGCCATTTGTCACAAGCAATTGCGGCTCTCCAGTTCAGCGAAAATGACTCACTCTCCAGGCCAGATAGTAAATTATGTCACTTCGGATGCTTATAGGATCGGTGAGTTCCCTCACTGGTTTCACCAAATATGGTCGACTATCCTTCAGCTGTGCCTTGCATTAGCCATTGTCTACTACGCTGTGGGCCTTGCCACTTTGGCAGCTGTAACGGTTCTCATATTGATTGTCGCTGTGACTTCTCCGATGACCAAATTGCAACTCAAGTATCAAAGAAATCTCATGGAGGCTCAAGATAAAAGGCTGAAGGCGATCGTGGAGGTGCTTGCAAATATGAAGGTGTTGAAGTTGTATGCTTGGGAGAAGCACTTCGAGAAAGTCATCGGGGAGCTCAGGAAAGATGAATCAGAGTGGATCGCAGCTGTTTTGTGGCAAAAGGGTTACTATATGGTCCTGTTTTGGTCTTCGCCAGTTTTAGTTCCCGCCATCACTTTCTGGGCATGCTACTTCATAGGCATTCCCTTGACCGCAAGCAATGCCTTCATGTTCTTGGCGAGTTTAAGAATCGTTCATGAACCGATCAGGTTGATTCCTGATGTGGTCGGGTCCTTCATCCAGGCTAAGGTTTCATTGTCTCGCATTGCCGAATTTCTAGAGGCGCCTGAATTGGAAAATAAGCCAACAAAGCAGCAGACTGATAATGAGGTCCTGGAAATGGCTGTATTCTTGGATTCACATGAAATTTCCTGGCACAGTGGTCCCTCATATGCGACATTGAGGAACATAAATTTGTCAGTCAGAAAAGGAGAGAAAGTAGCTATATGTGGGGAAGTTGGGTCAGGGAAATCTACCCTTTTAGCTGCAATTCTTGGAGAAGTTCCTTATATCGATGGCATGGTAAGTCATCAATATCTTCTCCTTCAGGGAGTTACTAGTTATACATTGTAATGAGAGAATTGTACTATTTCCTGTTACGGCCAGTTCATCTTATACCTATAATGACTTGCGCTTTATGATATATCAGGTTATAATTAAAACAATTAACAGCTAATGTGATTGAAAATTTACTGGTAAGCCTTAATCCATGTATAGGTGCAAGTTCATGGTAGGATGGCGTATGTGTCTCAGACAGCGTGGAACCAAACAGGGACTATACAAGAAAACATCCTATTTGGATCGGCCATGGACTCCATCAAATATGGAGAAGTAATTCAGAACTGTTCCATGGCCAAGGACATCGAGATGTTTCCCTTTGGGGATCAAACGCAAATAGGGGAAAGAGGCGTCAATTTGAGCGGGGGGCAGAAGCAAAGGATACAACTTGCGCGCGCTCTGTATCAGGATGCGGATGTGTATCTGTTGGATGATCCCTTCAGTGCCGTGGATGCACACACAGCAACAAACTTATTTAATGTGATCTCCTCTTAAGCACAGTGAAACTTTTAACTTGTTTTGGTATGAAGTTCCAAATGAATGTGATGCTTGCTTGACGTTGCAGGAATATGTCATGAAAGCATTATCCCGAAAGACTGTTTTGCTCGTTACGCATCAAGTTGACTTCCTTCCAGCTTTCAACTCTATCTTGGTCAGTAACTCATTCTCCCCCCCCCAAAAAAAATAAAAAAAAAATAAAATAAAATCGTATTATTAGTTGTCTGTGGGGGAATTTAGATCTTTGGCTCATTAGAAAGAAAATGCCATCCCTGATGAATTTCTTTGCTATAAAAGAGCTATTTTAACTTTTCTCATTCGATTCATGGTGTTCCTGAACAGTTGTGTCTCTTGACAGTTAATGTCATCCGGCCAAATCGTAAGCACCGGCATGTACAATCAGTTGATGGCTTCTTGCCAAGAATTTCAGGACCTTGTGAATGCGCATAACACTATCTCTGGTTCTGGAAATCAAATCGGAATCACTTCGTCAGGAAGGCCTGGATATTTGAAGGAGCAGATCCAGAATATATGCATAGAGGAACAACTCGAGGCCTCTCCGGGAAGTCAATTGATTATGGAGGAGGAAAGAGAGATAGGAGATAGCGGTTTCAAGCCCTACTTACAGTATCTGAAACACAACAAGGGCTTTTTGTTTATCACCTTGGCAACTATATCTCACATAATCTTTATAGCCGGGCAGTTCGTGCAAAATTATTGGTTGGCTTCTGAAGTCAACACTACGAGTGTGAGCACTGTCGAGTTGAACTCTGTTTACACTGGCATCAGCGTTGTCCTAGCTCTCTTTTTGCTTATTAGATCGTATTTCATAGTCTATTTAGGTTGCGGCGCATCGGACTCCATATTCTCTGTGTTGTTGCACTCCCTTATTCGTGCACCGATGTCCTTTTATGACTCAACTCCTTTGGGAAGAATACTCAGCCGGGTAAGAACGTACTCCGAAGTCGAATTTGTGTGTGCTTTGAAAATGTTCAAGATGAATTAGGATGATTTGCTGAATTTTGTAGGTTTCTTCAGATCTAAGCGTCATCGACATCGATGTGGCCTTCAATTTTTTTACTGCCCTCGGGTCCACGACAAATACCTACTTGAGCTTTTTGATACTTGCTTTTCTTACGTGGCCGGTTTTATTTGTCGTCATACCCATGATTTATCTGACACTGATCATTCAGGTAATGCTTATGCCTCGAATCGTAATGGTCAATTTCTGCAAATCTACCTCCTGAGAGACTTCTTCCTATCACTCAAGTTTCAATGTACCATTGGTTTTTGTCTTTCTTTTACTACAGAAATACTACTATGCTTCTTCGAATGAGTTGATGCGACTCAATGGCACAACCAAGTCTACACTCGCGAGCTACCTCGCCGAGTCCATTGCTGGAGTGATGACAATCAGAGCATTTGGCCAAGAAGACCGATTCTTTTCCAGAAGTCTTTGCCTTATTGATGTGAATGCCAGTCCAAATTTTTCACAGCTTTTCAGCCAATGAGTGGCTGGTCCAACGTCTGGAAGTCCTGTGTGCTATCGTCCTAACATCCTCAGCCCTCGCAATTACTTTTCTCGATCTTGGGTCCTCTTCCTCTGGTTCGTATCTTAATTCAGTATCTCAATTCAGTTCTTCATATCGGGACTTTCCCTAGAAGTTTGGCTCTTATACCTGTTATCATTTTACTTTGGCACTTTTTGACCCGATTTCTAACTCTACTAAAGGCAGCTATGCATCAGACATGTTGGTTCATTTCCCTCTTCAATATCATCTAGGAAGTGGGTTTCCAGCTTAAAAGATTTTAGCTGGTGCCAAGCCTCACTATCATTTGATGCAGGATACGTTGGAATGGCGCTGGCATATGGTCTATCTTTAAATGTCTTCCTGGTCTTTTCGGTCCAATTCCAGTGCTCAATATCGAATTTGATCATTTCCGTAGAAAGGTTAGAGCAGTACATGCACATTCAAAGTGAAGCTCCAGAAGTGATCGAAGATAGCCTACCAGCGGCGGACTGGCCTTCTTCCGGCAATGTTGAGATTTGTAATCTGAAGGTAGACACGTGCACTAATTACACATCTTTCTATTTAGGACTTACCTTGTAGAGGACTTACCTTGTAGCGCACTTAGGTTTGATCATCAAGAAATTAACAGGTCAGGTATCGGCCCGATTCTCCCCTTGTTCTTCATGGGATAACCTGTCAAATGAAAGGAGGGCACAAGATTGGGATCGTTGGCCGGACTGGTAGCGGAAAGACAACACTCATCAGTGCTTTGTTCCGTCTAGTGGAGCCTACCTATGGGAAAATAATAGTTGATGGCGTAGACATTACCACTATCGGACTTCATGACCTAAGATCACATTTTGGGGTCATTCCGCAAGATCCAACGCTTTTTGGCGGGACAGTTCGATACAACCTGGACCCCTTGTCGGAGCACACTGATGAGGAAATATGGGAGGTAATTTCCGAATGTCTTTCAAAGTTTTATTGGCGCATGTTTCTCTCGTTTACTTAACGTATCCGCATTATAAAAAGAGCCACGCCATACATAACTTCAATCTAACGAGAGATCCTAAGCTAAATCCTGTATGACTATTACCTCCCGCAAAAGGAAGGACTATGTTCCATGATTGATTGAATTTCTGTGGAAAAGGTTCTAGGAAAATGTCAGCTCTGGGAGGCCATACAAGGCAAAGAGAAGGGCCTGGACTCTTTAGGTAACCATGAAATTGAACTACAAAACCTGTTTTATTATGCTCATTGTCGATCATTAACAGTTCATGCAAACTCAAAATGCAGTCGTACAGGATGGATCTAACTGGAGCATGGGGCAACGGCAATTGTTTTGCCTAGGACGAGCTTTGCTGAGGCGAAGCCGGATACTAGTCCTGGACGAAGCCACTGCGTCTATCGACAACGCGACCGATTCAATCCTCCAAAGAAGCATACGAAGGGAATTCGCAGACTCCACTGTCATAACTGTGGCCCATCGGATACCGACCGTCATGGACTGCACGATGGTGTTGGCAATAAGCGATGGTAAAGTTAAACTTCCAAAGAACTGTTTAGCGAGAACTGACGGGAAATGTTGAGAAATACATGACATTCTTTGCATTTAACAGGGAGATTGGTAGAGTATGATGAGCCTATGAAATTGGTAGGCAAGGAAGATTCGTTGTTTGGGCAGCTGTACAAGGAGTCAAGGAGTACTGGTCTCGAACGTCGAATGCGAGTAATTACTCTGAGAACCTTTGAGATGAAGCTTGCGGAAGCCGACGCACATTGTCCGAATGCATTGCGTGAGGCCAGTTTCTTTGTTTAGTGCCGTTGGAAATGCTATAGGGAGATGATTTTGCTGCTACATTCCCGGTCAAAGGGCCAGACGACAGAGAAGCCCGAACCAACCAAAGCACATCGGCATAACATCAAGAAACGTGGATGCCACTTTCAGTGAGGCTTGTTCATTGTATTTCTCCGTATTCATTAGTTGTTGTCTACTATAATACTCAACATTTTTAGGAAATTCTACTTTTTTCTATTCAATAGTCAATTCTTAAAGTACATATTCATTATAATTATTACTCTTTCAGCGTTATGATCTCTATTTGATACGAATGGCTTATTGCGGAATCTCTCTCGAACACTAATATAAGAAAATAATGGGCTTTTTCCAAAAGATGTTCCTTTGTATAGGCTTAACATACTTATGCAAACAAGAGCTGGGACAGTGTGTGAATGTCCAAGTGAACTGTTGTACACGCGAAGAAAACCGTGCTGCGGACTGGATTGCACGATCTCACCGCGCGAACAAGCTCCCCTTCAATTGGTGGATTAACCCCCCATTGCCTCTTTGGAACATATTATGTTCGGACATTAGTCCGCTTTTATCTTGTAAGACTCCTTTTAAGTAAGAATATCACGTCACTTCTTTTCGACCAAAAAAAAAAATACTTATTCAAAGTAATTGCTTATAAGAAGCTAAAATATTTTTTCCCATTTTTTTAGTAATATTTTTTTTTTTCGAAATGTAAGTTTTAACGTGTCTGTAACTAGTAATTTTTTCAATAAGAAATCACTAACCATCATGTAATGATATTTAATAATCTACTTAATCAATTTCTTTTTCAAGTTTAACCAATTTGATCCAATGGGTAACATTATTTCGTTAGAATGTGAGTTCAAATTGCATATGGATGGATTTCTTTTATAGCCCACAACAACATAGAATTAAACTATGAAAGGAAATAGAAAAAAAAAATGACAGAAAAAGTGAAGAAACGAATAAATTAATTAAATTGAAAAAAATTATCAATATCATCGTCGGCAGTGTCATATAATACAATTTGTGTTTACGTCAGTAATTTCTGTCCAAAATTGATATGATAGACTATATTAGTAAATTGTCAAACAATAATTAAATGAATCAAAATGATTAGATAAAAAAAAAAAAAAACAAGTCACAATAATATGTTTAAGATTGAATCAACATAAATATAATAAGTTGAGGAGCTTTTCGGTAATTTTGCCCACAAAACATGCTTTCCGTGCACGTCTTCAGCAACGGTAGCACTCAGAAAGGAACAGATGAACTTTCACAGACGCAATCAAAATAAAAAAAGAATGACAAAATTAAAAAAATAAATAAATAAGGTAAAAAGAGTGAAGAAAGAATGACAAAGAAAACAAGCAAAAAGAAAATAAAAGAACATACAAAGAAAATCACAAATTTTTTTTTAAAATTATAATAATTGAGACGTCGACGGTCCTATATATGCGGCACGAAACATCCCTCCAGTTCCAGGTTGTCGCATCCAAGGAAAACTTTGTTAGTTGTTAGCTTAGCTGTGGCCACTGGCCAAGATCGAGAGAACCTTATTAGCTCCGCTCTGCTCTGCTCTCTCTCCCTGTCTATCTCCCTGTCTCTGTCTCTGGCACGCACGCACGCACCATCCCCAAGAAGAAAAGAAGAAGCAAAGACGGCCGACGGGCGACCCAACTACCTTTCCTCCCCCGCTTGCTAATCCCACCTGCCGTGCCTTGTTTAACGTGAAGATCGCTGTAGCATATAATATTAGCGCAAAATCAAACAATCATATGAAGGCAGGTGGGCCTCTCTCTCTCTCTCTCTCTCTCTCTCCCTCTCTCCCTCTCTCTCTGTGTGCATGCGTGATTTGGGGAGCCTCGGTGCGTTTCCGTTTTCGCAAGTCAACGTCGCTCTTTTGTTTCTGCGGCCTCGGTCAAGCCTCCTCGACGGATATTCTGCAAGCGAGAAGAGATGCTCTGTTTTTCTGCGCCGAAAGCAGGGTCATCCCCTGCCTCCTTCGTCTGCTCTGTTTTGGCAAAGATGGGCTGACTAGAGCTTGGGAGTGAGTGTTTCTTCTTCTTCTTCTTCTTCTTCTTCTCCTCCTCCTTCTTCCTGTTTGAAGTCTTGATCTGGGTTGCGTCTGTGGAGACTTTGTCCGTTCTTTTCGAGTGCTGCCGTTGCTGAAGATTTGCATGAGAAGGCATGTTTTTGTGGGCGGGAGGATCTGGATGACTTCTTGATTTTTGGCTTTTCGTGGGTATTTCTTCTGACAGTTCCCTTTTCTGGTTAAATAGTTCATTTGGCGGTTTCTTGTCCATGTATGTATCTGGTTTTCGCAACGATATGATTCGTTCATTGTCTTAGTTCTTGATTGATAATCTTGGCAAATATTCGCCTAATTATGAGGAAAGCAATGAAGAGTTTCGTTGGCGCACTTTTCAAGCCTCGTTATTTATGTTTTGGAATGCATTACTTATGGAATATACTATTTGGGCTTTCTATGTGTCTCGATAATGTTCTTACTATTTTCAGTAACCCTAGTTAGTGCCGTCGGGGGCATTTGTTGACAAGACACTGTCCACCGCTCGTGCCTTCATATGGCAATTCAAAATTCAAGGCGACTTCCTAACTATGACATGATAATAGTCTTGAAGTATGTTCCTGAATTGCAGTCTTTCAGGAAAGGGGCACAATCAGGGGAGAATTCTGCACCGTATCTGCAAGGACTCTCGGTGCTTAAGTCAAGTTGGACATAGCAGCAGGTCCGGACTTGCATCCATTATCAATCCCCATTCTTGTAACCGCCACATTTTGGTCATTTGACTTTCAAAGAAAATTACAACCAGTTTCCACTCTTTCGTCCGCACTCAGAATCTGAGCGTTCTTCAGGAAATTGAATGAGGGAGCTACTCTTGTACCTCTGCATGAGTGGCTAGTCTATCTGTTCCAAGGGTTCAATTGGTTGCTGCTAGTTTTGACCGTGACCATTGGAAGGCTACACCTTCCATATATTCCATTGGCTTGGATTTATATGATACTAGCCTTATTGTATGAAAGATTTCTCTGTTTATTTTTCCTTTGGTGAGTAAAGGAAACCACTGCATCCGTGTCATTGGATTTACATATTCTATTGTTTCCTGGAGCTATCCTCCTGCATTTCTGTGCTCTCAGAGGATACAGTTACATGGAGAATAGTGAGGAACGCAGAAATGGCATTGTGTATGAACCTTTGCTGGTCAAGGTGAAGGAGGATCATGTCACTCCTTTTGCCGAGGCAGGATTTCTCAGCAAGATGTCATTTTGGTGGTTAAATCCACTAATGAAATTGGGGAAAGAGAAGATCCTTCAAGATGATGATATTCCGCGTCTCAGGCTGGAAGAACGAGCAGAAACATGTTACTCAAGGTTTATGGAGCAACTGCACAAAGAAAAGAAGAAGAACCACTATGATACCTACTCTATCTTGTCCGTGATATGTTACTGCGAATGGAGAGGTATTTTGATTTCTGGGTTCTTTGCTTTGATCAAGGTCTTGACTGTCTCCACTGGGCCTTTGTTCCTAAAGGCGTTCATCATGGTGGCCGAAGGTGAAGAGGCTTTCAAGTATGAGGGTTACGTGCTAGCTGGAGCATTGTTCTTGGCCAAATGCTTGGAATCTCTATTGGAAAGGCAATGGTTTTTTAGAACAAGACTGATTGGACTCCGAATAAGATCTTTTCTATCTGCAGCGATTTGTCAGAAGCAACTGCGGCTCCCCAGTGCAGCGAAAATGACTCACTCTCCGGGCGAGATAGTAAATTATGTCGCATCAGATGCCTATAGGATTGGTGAGTTCCCTTACTGGTTTCACCAAATATGGGCAACTAGCCTTCAACTGTGCCTTGCATTAGCCATTGTTTATTATGCCGTGGGGCTTGCAACTTTGGCCGCTGTGGCAGTACTTTTATTGATTGTTGCCTTAATTTCTCCGATGGCCAAATTGCAACTCAAGTACCAAAGAAGGCTCATGGAGGCTCAAGATAAAAGGCTGAAGGTGATTGCGGAGGTGCTTGCCAATATGAAGGTGTTGAAGTTGTATGCCTGGGAGAAGCACTTCAAGAAAGTTATCGAGGAGCTGAGAAAAGACGAAGCGAGGTGGATCGCGGCGGTTTTGTGGCAACAGGGTAACAATATGGTTGTATTTTGGTCTTTGGCGGTTTTAGTTCCTGCTATCACTTTCTGGGCATGCTACTTCATGAGCATTCCCTTGAGTGCAAGCAACATCTTCATGTTCTTGGTGAGTTTAAGAATCGTTCAGGAACCGGTCAGATTGATCCCCGATGTGGTCGGGTCCTTCATCCAGGCTAAGGTTTCGTTGTCTCGGATCGCTGAATTTCTATCAGCACCTGAATTGGAAAATAAACCAGCAAAGCATGAGAGTCATAATGAGTTGCTGGAAATGGCTATTTTCTTGGATGCATGTGAAATTTCTTGGGACAGTGCTACCTCGGAGGAGACATTGAGGAACATTGATTTGTCGGTCAGAAAAGGAGAGAAAGTCGCTATATGTGGGGAAGTTGGGTCGGGGAAATCTACCCTTTTAGCTGCAATTCTTGGAGAAGTTCCATTTATCAATGGCATAGTAAGTCATCAATGAATCTTCTCCTCCGTAGAGTTTCTAGTTATACATTGTAACTGTCCCACTAATATTTTCGGGATCTTTAGCATCATACTATTTCCTGTTATTATTGTGAGTTGCGATGTACAATTTATCAGGTCATAATTAAATGTATTAGTAACTAATTTGATTGAAGACTTAATGGTAATCCTCAATCCATGTTTAGGTTCGCGTTGATGGTAGGATGGCGTATGTGTCTCAGACAGCATGGATCCAGACTGGGACTATACAAGAAAACATCCTATTTGGATCAGCCATGGACTCTATCAGATATCGAGAAGTAATTCAGAAGTGTTCCCTGGCCGAGGACATCAAGATGTTTCCCTTTGGCGATCAAACTCAAATAGGGGAGAGAGGCGTCAATATGAGCGGTGGGCAGAAACAAAGGATACAACTTGCGCGCGCTCTGTATCAGGATGCGGATGTGTATCTGTTGGATGATCCCTTCAGCGCCGTGGATGCACATACAGCGACTAGCTTATTTAATGTGATTACCTCTCAAGGACAGTGAAACTTCTATTTGTTTTCAGACAAAGTTCTAAATGAATGTGATGTTTGCTCAATCTTGCAGGAATATGTCATGAAAGCTTTGTCCGGAAAGACTGTTTTGCTCGTTACGCATCAAGTTGACTTCCTTCCAGCTTTTAACTCTATCTTGGTCAGTAGTAACTCATTCTACAAAAAAAATTTAATATTTGGTGTCTGTGGGGAATTTAGATCTTTGGCTCATCAGAAAGAAAATGTCATCCCCAATGAATTTCTTTGCCTTGAAAGAGCTATTTTTCAGCTTTCTCATTTGATTCATGGTGTTCCTGAACAGTTGTGTTTCCTGACAGTTAATGTCATCTGGGCGAATTGTAAGCACTGGCATATACGATCAGTTGATGGCCTCTTGCCAAGAATTTCAGGACCTTGTGAACGCACATAACACGACCTCTGGTTCTGGAATTCAAATCGGAATCACTTCATCAGGAAGGCCTGGATATTTGAAGGAGGAGATCCAGAATATATGTATTGAGGAACAACTTGAGGCCTCTCTGGGAAGTCAATTGATTAAGCAGGAGGAAAGAGAGATCGGAGACATTGGTTTAAAGCCCTACTTGCAGTATCTGAAACACGGCAAGGGCTTTTTGTTTTTCACCTTGGCAGCTATTTCTCACATTATCTTTATAGTCGGGCTGTTCGTGCAGAATTATTGGTTGGCTTCTGAAGTCAACACCACGAGTGTGACCGCCATCGAGTTGAACTCTGTTTACACGGGCATCAGCATTGTCGTAGCTCTCTTTTTGCTTTTAAGATCGTATTTCATAGTCTATTTGGGTTGCGGCGCATCGATCTCCATATTCTCTGTGTTGTTGAGCTCCCTTATTCGAGCGCCCATGTCCTTTTACGACTCGACTCCTTTGGGAAGAATACTCAGCCGGGTAAAACAATGCTCCCAAGTTGAATTTGCGCTGTGCTATCAAAATGTTTGAGATGAATAACAGGATTTGCTGAATTTTATAGGTTTCTTCAGATTTAAGCATCGTCGACATCAATGTGGCCTTCAAGTTAACCTTAGCCTTTGGGTCCACAATGAATGCCTACTCGAGCTTTTTGATACTCGCTTGTCTTACATGGCCGGTTCTATTTGTTGTCATACCCATGATTTATCTGACCCTGATCATACAGGTAATGCTTCTGCCTCAAATCAATCAGTTGTTCCTTAATGGGGAAAACTCTGCGCATCTACCTCCTGAGACTTCTTCCTATCATTTAAATTCCAAGGTAGCATTGATTTTGTCTTCCTTGTACTACAGAAATACTACTACACTTCTTCCAATGAGTTGATGCGACTCGATGGCACAACCAAGTCTACACTCGCTAGCCACATAGCTGAGTCTATTGCTGGAGCGATGACAATCAGAGCATTTGGCCAAGAAGACCGATTCTTTTCAAGAAGTCTTCGCCTTATCGATGCGAACGCGAGTCCATATTTTCACAGCTTTTCAGCCAATGAGTGGCTGGTTCAACGTCTGGAAGTCCTGTGCGCTATTGTCCTAACGTCGTCGGCCCTCTCAATTACTTTTCTTGATCTCGGGGACTCTTCCTCTGGTTCGTATCAGTAAAAGCTCAGTTCAGTTCTTCATATCAGGACTTTCCTTATAAGCTTGGCTCTTACACCTGTATCATTTTACTTCAGCACTTTTTTGACCTGATGTCTAAGTCTACTAAAGGCAGCTATGCATTGACAGTGTTCATTTCCCCCCTTCAATATCATCTAGGAAGTGGGTTTCAGATTAGAAGATTTTTTCCGGTTCAGGGCCTCACTATCATTTGATGCAGGATTCGTTGGAATGGTGTTGGCATACGGTCTATCTTTAAATGTCCTCCTGGTCTTTTCGGTCCAATTCCAGTGCTCGCTATCGAATTTGATCGTTTCCGTAGAAAGGCTAGAGCAGTACATGCACATTCAAAGTGAAGCTCCGGAAGTCATCGAAGATAGCCTACCAGCAACGGACTGGCCTTCTTCCGGCAATGTCGAGATTTGTAATCTGAAGGTAGGTAGACACATGCACCATTTACACACCTTTTGATAAATCTTGTTGTGCACTTAGGTTTGATCATCGAGACATTAACAGGTCAGGTATCGGCCTGATTCTCCGCTCATTCTTCATGAGATAACCTGTAAAATAAAAGGAGGGCACAAGATTGGGATTGTTGGCCGGACTGGTAGCGGAAAGACGACTCTCATCAGTGCTTTGTTCCGTCTAGTGGAGCCTACTGATGGGAAAATAATCATTGATGGCCTAGACATTACCACTATCGGACTTCATGACCTGAGATCACGTTTCGGGGTCATCCCACAAGATCCGACACTTTTTGCCGGGACAATTCGATACAACCTGGACCCCCTGTCCGAGTACACCGATCAGGAAATATGGGAGGTAATTTCCACACGTCTCTTTTACTATCCGCACTTGATAGAACCTCACCGTGCATAATTTGAATCTAGTGAGAGCTGCTGTTATGTTTCATGAATGATTGAATTTCTGTGGAAAAAGGTTCTAGGAAAATGTCAGCTCCGGGAGGCCATACGAGGCAAAGAGAAGGGCCTGGAATCACTAGGTAACTTCGAAATCTAACGACAAATCCTGTTTTATTATGCTCATTGTCTTTCTTTGACAGTTTACGCCAAACTCAAATTGCGCAGTCTTACAGGACGGATCTAACTGGAGCATGGGGCAACGGCAACTGTTTTGCCTAGGACGAGCGTTGCTGAGGAGAAGCCAGATCCTAGTCCTGGACGAAGCCACTGCGTCTATCGACAATGCAACCGATTCAATCCTCCAGAGAACCATACGAAGGGAATTCGCAGACTCCACCGTCTTAACTGTGGCCCACCGGATACCGACTGTCATGGACTGCACGATGGTGCTGGCTTTAAGTGAAGGTACGATTGCACTTACTGTGAACTGTTAAGCGAGAACCGACAGGAACTGTGAGAAATACATGACATTCTTTGCATTTGACAGGGAGATTGGTGGAGTATGATGAGCCTATGAAATTGGTAGGCAAGGACGATTCATTGTTCGGGCAGCTTTACAAGGAGTACTGGTCTCGAACGTCAAATGCGAGTAATTGCTCGGAGAACTTTTGAGGTTAATCTCTTGGAAGCCGACATATCGTCCTTGTTCGGGCAGCTTTACAAGGAGTACTGGTCTCGAACGTCAAATGCGAGTAACTGCTCGGAGAACTTTTGAGGTTAATCTCTTGGAAGCCGACATACATTGTCGGAATGCATCGCCTGAGGCCAGTTTCTTCGTTTAGTGCAGTCGGAAATGCTGTAGGGAGATGATTTTGCTGCTACATTCTCGGCCAAAAAGACGAAGCCGAGCAGATCGATGTTACATTATAGGCATAAATCCTATTTTCTGTTTTTTGCATTTGTTCCCATTGATTGGTACGTTCTATTTTTGATCGTTGATCTTCAATAATGTCCATATTTTTTGGGGAATTTTACTTTGTACAACATTGATTCTTATGAATCCATATTTATTATACTTGTTACTCTTACGTTTATAATCCATATTCTATCCTGCTCCACATTTTTTCTTACAATCAAACACTAAAAATACCATACCATTTCATTCTAAATGAAGATATTAAAATCATGATCCAGGAGCGTTTTTCATTGTGCAATTCATGACAAAGGAAAATATTTTTCATGGAAAACAATTAAAAGGAAAATGATTACATTCCATTTATTTGGTGGTCTGGGAAATGTGATATCTTTTTTATCATAAGGAAAAATCATTTTCAATCAATCTAAACTTAATACTTTTAATTAATGAAAAACGTGTGAAATAAATTCATGAATTTTTCGCCATCCAAATACCGAAAAGTCGAAAAATAATTTCTGGAAAACAACTTTCATTCGAACAAAGGGGACCATTCACTTCATTTTCATTGTGTTTCCTAAATACATTCCATTCCGCTACACCAACAATAACATCAAATCTAATCAATCTAACTTAATACTTTTAATTAATGAAAAACGCGTGACATAAATTCATGAATTCTTCGCCATCCAAATTCCGAAAAGTCGGAAAATAATTTCTGAAAAACAAACTTTCATTCGAACAAAGGGGACCATTCACTTCATTTTCATACTGTTTCCTAAGTACATTCCGTTCCGCCGCACCAACCGTAACATCAAATCAAGTCGAAGTACTCGGGGTTTTCTTGGAAGTTGAATACAAAAGGTGGGGACAAAACTTTGGAACTCCAAAAACGCATTTCGTTTTGGCTGTCTCGAATTTGAACGGCACAGGCCAAAACGAGGACAGCGCAGCCCGCCCCGCTCGGTCAGCTTCCAGAGAGGCAGAAAAAATGGCGGCCTCGTTCAAGTGGGTACTCCAGCTTCACAGGGACGTCCCTAGAGCCGCTCGCTTCTATTCGCAAGGCCTCGATTTCACCGTCAGCGTCTGCACTCTCCGGTGGGCCGAGCTCGAGGCGGGCCCTCTCAAGCTCGCCTTGATGCAGGCGTCGAGGTGACCCTTCTCGAACGCCGCCCTCCTGTTCGATGAATTGTCTATGAGAGCGCAACGTCGTTTTTAGCTCGACGTTCCAATGTCCTTGTTACGTCTTTAGCTGATATCCGTGGCGCTTGTCTCGTGTTTCCTCTCGTAAAGTTTGGATTTTTCCCCCCTTTTCTCCTTGGTTGTTTCTGATGATTCTGCTCGTGGGCTCGTAGCAATGGGAGGTGAGTTGAGGAAGTGAAAATTTCGGATACGTCTCTCTTGGGTCATCCAAGTCGCCCCGTGTAGAATTCACGCAGGGTCCAGTCCTAGCATATGGACTCGACATAATCTGTGAATTCACAATGGATTCATTTAGGGGTCCTAGACTCATTAGTATTTTCGCGGTAGGCGGTTTCTATGCGCAGTAGACTTATGGTGGTGCCTTTCCTCTCTTTGTGCTTGATGTGGCAATATGAAAGGTATACTTGGGTTGAACTCTGCATGAGTTCTTCATTGATCTGTATATAAGTAACAGTTTCAAATATTAGTTGAGAGGCCATCTGCCTTATGAAATCACAAAATGAGACTTGACGGTCTGACAAGTTCAGCTCTGGTATTTGGCTGGTCTGAAAGGTTGCATCTTGATCTGGGTTTTGTTCTTAGTTTTGATCTTGTGTTATACTAACAACAAAAAAATCTGCATTTTCTTAGGCACCCATTAGACAACTGCTAATAATGACGCATAATTTACAGTGATCATGTCATGGAGAAGGGATACTCATCGCTCTTGTCGTTCACAGTCGCTGACATCAACAATACAGTGACAAAGCTAATGGCATTGGGAGCTGAGCTTGATGGTCCCATAAAATATGAGATCCATGGGAAGGTACTAGATCGACTTTAATCAACTTTTTCATTAATATAACCTCTTCAAAAATTTTGGATTTGTGCGTGCAGAAGTATGGTTTTGGTATTATAGTTATAGTTTTTGGTTAGTGACGTTATGTGCAAGTGTATGGTGTAGTTTATAGATGATGGACAAGGGATAAACTAGAATAATTGAAGGACAAAGAACATGGAATATGAAAAATAGTTTCATTAGTTGGATAAAATAATTTTACAATAGTTGAAGGAAATAGTTTGATGGAGATTGGTGGAGGTCTAAGACCTCTCACAGTGGAGGGTTTTCCACCTCAAATGATGAACTTACATGCCTATTTATAGGCGTGAGTCACCGCCTTAGAAGATTCTAGTCTTCTCTTGAATGCTAGACTTCTCTAGGCTTCTCTTACATGTTCGACTTTTCTTCTTTCTTCTAGAAAATTTGTCTAGGGAATTCTAGAAGTTTAGCAACTCTAGGAAATTCTAGAAAATGGATCACCATTTCCAACATTAGTGTTTCAATCTGAAAGAGTTGCATGTGTATTCTGGTTGTCTTCAGGTTGCTGCTATGCGGTGCTTAGATGGTCACATGGTAGGCCTTCATGAACCTGCATAAGAGTTCCAGAGTTGAATATTTCTGATTGATTAACCGTTTGAGCAACAGGACTCCACAGCTGCTCTCCTAGCCCATTCAGTTTCTCTGAAAACATTGGATGCCGAAGTCTTGTTTTTTTATTCTTTTTCTGTCCCGTAATGCTCACTTTCTGTTCATTCATATTTAAGACTCTGCCACCCAAAGTCATTGAGTGAAGTAGTTGCAACACATGGCGGTGAGCCTGATAGCAAGCAAGTGGTGTTTATACTGAGCTTTAGTTAACTTCTCAGCTAGATGATGGTGATATTGCAAAGTCATTTATCTAGAGAGAGAATGAACCACTCTCATTTAAGTTGAATGACTACTGTCTTTTTTCTACATGCTGATTTCAAACTCTGGTCTTCAAGATCATGAATGATGATTCTTAATGCACTATATCCCACTTGCAGATTCTGCGCTGGGTGTTGAGAGAAACTTTTATTGTTCAATTCTTCGGCTTGCAAGATTCACCATTTTGGCTACATACTTGCATAAAAGCATGCCTCTTGCTTGTTTACAGTGAACAAAATTATGTTTAGATATCCCTTTGTACTTAGGTTTGAATGATGAAAAGTAGTGTCACACCGGTCAACCTCATAAGGAAGCTGAGTCTAACTGCAAATTTAGGGTAATCTCATTTATGCGTCATTTGATGTTTAAATTGTAATCTAACGAATGCAAGCTTCTAATAAATACATAATCTGAAGAGATGAGGAACAGATGTTATCCTTCGCTTAGATGGCGACAGAGTACGTACTCCATATGCTGGTTTTTGTTATTTCACTTCTGAAGGTTAAGCTCAGATCACGCATATGTTGCTTGATCACTAGACAAGAACATTAGATCATCAAGATTCACCAACAAAATTCTTGGGTTTAGCTGATGGTAATTGTCTTGGTTGACCATTATGACCGGCTAAGCAGCTCGGTTGCACCTGTAGCAACTAGCTCCTTCCCCCGTTCCCCTTATCTTAGGATCCCAACTCAACGGATGTCATGATAGGTTACGTGATCTTGACCCTTTGCATACCACAGAGTGTCTCCATTAGTGGTTCTCGTGGAAAAATGAATTATGCCGATTCCATTAAGCAAACTGATCCAATTTAAAAGCTGGAGAAAAAAAATTCCTGTGCCAAGATTCTCAATGCTTTATGTTTTGACAGATGATTTAAAGTCACATGTCGAAGGGGTCACTATTTGGTTGAATATCATATTGTTAAAAGATGGTCAACACTAGATGAGATTTATATGCATAGAAACCTATTTAATGGGAGAAGTTCACGATTGTTCTAGGTTGTTTATGTTCCCGTCCACTCAATTTAATCATTCCATGGTACATGTTATCAATTTTCAGATTTCTTTGTTTGAAAGAATGATACTTTTCACGAGATAATTGACCGAAATAGGCAAAATGTCATACTCTATGGTACTGAAAACTCACCCTTGCTCACCTGGCTGTTTTTTTAATTTCTCCAAGTGGTTCAGAAACATCCAGGCCCCAGGGAATAAATGCAAAACTAATCTAAGTTCTATGGCACTAACGATTCCAATTTATAGGTTGTTAATCATTCGTCAAATCTCAACTTTAATCAGTAACATCGAATAAACGACTGGGAGACCACTTAACAACGTCTAAAACATCTAGGAGTGGATCATTGCACCAACTTGCCGATGTAGCAAAGCATATTCTTAAGGGTTTGCTTGGTATTGAAGAAAGATTCGAGTGAGCATGCTACAAATAAAAGAGTTAATTCTCCTACAAGGGTTTCAGCTAGTCACGAGAGAAGAGTGGTGCAATCTAAAGTCAAAAACTAAGAGGCTTCAACTTCATCCATGAAGATAAAAGGGCTAACGAGGGTTTCTTTATTGGAACAGTAAGAAACTGTTGAATCCCGGAATCAGCTAGAGAGAGGGAGAGAGAAAAGAGTGACTCTCGTTAAGACCTACATATCTTTCATACTAATTCACATGTCAAGGACGACACAAGAAAACAGAGAGAACACAACCCAAATTATATATTTTTGCGTGCGCTTTGGGTGGGCGCACCAATTGACCACATATAGAAGCTTGAGTCTAGCTGCAGATTTAGGGTAAATCTCATTTATGCATCATTTGATGTTTAAATTGAGATGGTAACTGTTGGAAGATATGCCTGAAGATCCGTAGGATTGATCTGATTTGATCTAATTTGCATCAATTAATCCATTTTTGATAGGATTGATTTAGAATTGATTTATAGAATATTCGTAAATATTTTATTTCCTTTCTCTATGTACATCGTGTATTATAATTACAAATGATTGTACATTGATGAGAACTCATGTAATAGAAAAATCTCTCTACATTTTTCATCCTCTCTACGCTTCTTGCTTTCTTCGGCTTTCCTTTCATGGTATCAGAGCAGCAAGCTCCTTAAACTTGCTTCCGCACCGATTACCTTCGAACTCTCTAACTGCAAAAGAGATTTGCGAAGGAATCAAATTTTCGCTAAAGGAAGAAGAAGCGAATCCAGATCGATTACCATGGCTCATTTAGAGAATCCCTCCTCGGCTGGCGATGCTTCGCCTACGATAAACGTCACGCCACAAATCTCGAAGCACAAGATATTATTGGGCCAATTTCCGCACCTCAACAACGAGATCCAGGCTCAAGGGATGCGGTGGCAATATTTTCCGGCTCGGCCTAACATGGGGCTGCCCACTACGGTGCCATCCTTACCATTGGGTACCTTATCCATGGTACGTTGGGCAAGGCCCAAATGCATCATTGCCGGGGATTGTAGGCGTCCAGCCCGACGGGAGCCCACCAGCCATGAGTGGGGCAAGCCCAACCGTCGGATCAGGGCAAATTGGCGGGTCGAGCGAAACGGGTCAGGGATCGAATCCCTACCCGAATCTCCATAATGCGGGTCACGGAATCGGATCGTCGGGTCGGGGATGGGGACGAATCCCTACCCGAATTTTTTCCCTTTTCCAATCACGGGCGTCACCGGTCGACCGGAGCCTGGAGACCCTCTGTACGTGTCAACCGCCGTCGGTCCAGAGCTACGTTTAATATCTTTGCAGCTAACCGGGCTGGAAAACTACTCCAGATGGTCGCAGGACTTCCGGCGAGCCTTGGTGACGAAGGACAAGGACGGTTTCCTTGACGGGACCGTGCCCGTTCCTTCGGACGAGCGACTGGCCAGACATTGGAGAAAATGCAATCACCTCATCCGAACGTGGATCGGCAATTGCATCTCCCCAGATGTCGCAGCCGGCCTCCCGCCGACAGAAGACACCAAAAAAATGTGGGATAATATCAATGAAATATATGGGAAATTAGATCGGGCTAAAAATTTTTCCCTCATGCAGGAACTCAGCGATCTAAAACAAGGAAACATGAGCATCACGGCGTGTTACAATAAACTCTCATCGCTCTGGAACGAGCTCGAGGCCGCGGAAGAAAAACTCGAGGGACTGCCAGAAACCCTCGAACAGTATAGATCTATCAAGGAAAGAGAGAAAACCACTCGGTTTCTCTTGATTTTGAACGAGAGTTACCTGACGTTCCACTCGCAAATCTTGGCGATGGACCCGGTTCCTCCTCTCAGGAGGATCTTTCAGCTAGCTGTCAAGGAGGAAAACCAGCGACTCACGGCTCGGAACAAACGCGAGGAAGCGACAAGATAGCTCTCTCTATTCGCGGGGAGAGGAGAGATTCGGGGTTCAAAACCCTAACGCGAGACAAAGAGGCACTAGGGTTACGGGGAAGCGGCGAAAGAGGCTTTAAAAAGGGGGAGTGAACGGCTCGAGATCCTCCACGCGATCCGACGGCGTCCAAGAGCTCGATCCATCATTTGAATCCGACGGCGGATATCATCCCGCGAAGAAGGGATCGGACGGCGGATATTATAGGGATCGGACGGCGGATATTATTCCGCAAAAAGGGCATCGGACGGTCAGATTATTTCGGCATTTTCAAGGAATTTTGGCCAAAATTCCAAAGGAAGAGGTAAATTGTATCGTGAATACGCAAACGTCCACATCACACTATCGATAATTGTTGGAAATTGCATGGAAAGTCGGGAGAAAAAGAAAAAAAGAAGGAATATTCTGCAGCTTACCAAGTTACTAGTCTCGTAATGATCCCCCAATTACCCATGGTCAATATGCACAGTTGATGCAGGCTTTACAAAAGGCAGAAATCACAAGCAAAGGAGGAAGTTTTTCAGGTATATCCTATTGCATGATAAATTCTATTTCAAAAAGGGCATGGATAGTGGACTCAGGAGCAAGTGATCACATCGTTTGTGATAAAATTTTATTCTCTGCTATGCATAAAGAATTAGATATACCTATTTCGTAAGCGCCAAATGGAGATATCACCAATGTCACTTTCACAGAGCACTTTGTTCAGCTGAATCCTCAAATTACCCTCCAAAATGTCCTCTATGTGCCTCAATTTCAATTCAATCTTATCTCTGTCTCCAAAGTCTGCAAAGAAAATTCCTGTCAAGTACTCTTTAATTCTGACAGCTGTTTTTTCCAGGCCCTTTCGACTGGCAAGCTGATGGGCTTGGGTAATCTCTCGAAGGATTGTTTTTTGGGATGAATTTCCACATCATCTTGATCTTTCATTTGTTGCTTCAAATAAAATGTCATTGTGTAATGCTGCTACCGATGATAAAAACTTTCTTTTGCATTCAAGAATGGGTCATAGTGCTTTTTTCCTTGCTCTAAATGTCATATATGTCCCATGGCAAAGCAATCTCGCACACCTTTTCCTATCAGTAAAAGCCATTCCAATGATATTTTTTCACTAATCCATGTGGATGTTTGGGGACCATATCACACAGCACATCGTGATGGTTCACGTTATTTCCTCACCATTGTAGATGATTACTCCCGTGCTACCTGGATATTTCTTATGCAGTCCAAAGCCCAAGTTCCTTCAAATATGAAATCTTTTATCATTTTGACCAAAAATCAGTTTGGAAAGTCCATACGGCGAGTCCGCACTGACAATGGAAAGGAATTTTTAACCATGAATGCCGCTCACTTTTCTTATCTCATGGGATTCTCCATGAAAGCTCATGTGTATACACTCCACAACAAAATGGAGTGGTAGAACGAAAACATCGTCATCTGCTGGAGGTCGCAAGAGCACTCAAGTTTCAAGGATCCATTCCAGATATTTATTGGGGAGATTGCATTCTTACTGCAGCTTACCTCATCAACCGGATGCCATCTCGTATTTTGTCTGGTAAATCACCTTTCGAATTACTTTATGGTAAAAAGCCAGCAGTTGATCATTTAAGAGTATTCGGTTGTTTATGCTATACTGCAACTTTGGGAACTCGGGACAAGATGACCCCACGTGCCAAACGATGTATATTTATGGGTTATCCCAACCTGCAGAAAGGATATCGTGTCCTTGATGAATCAACAGGGAATTTTTTTGTAAGCAGAGATGTCATTTTTCATGAGAATATCTTCCCATTCCAAACAAAGGAAGAAGATTTGATTGTCTCCAACAAATCTCAAAATTCTCCACAGCAGGAAGATGTATGTCCTGAATATCTTCTCCCGAGATATCAAGAACAGATCATTTCCTCACCTTTAACATCTACTTCATATAATCAGCAGCAGACTGAGGAAGAGATGGAAAGTATGCCTGCAACTCAACTCCATGTGGAAAATATCCCTGATGTTTCGGCTGATACAACTATTGAAGGAACATCTCCTTCTCCACCAGTGGATCCACCACGTCGTTCGGGACGAGCCACTAGACCACCAACTTGGACAAACGATTATATATGTGCATCTCTCAAATCGCCAGGTATCAATTATCCAATATCATCATATGTTTCTTTTGATAAGCTTTCATCCCAACATAGATGTTGTATTAGTCGTATATCCGATGAAAGGGAACCTTCCGGTTATAATGAGGCATCCGGGATCCACGATGGCAACAGCCATGGTAGCAGAATTACGTGCACCGATCGACAATCATACATGGGAACTGGTCAGGCTTCCTCCAAATAGAAAGTCTATTGGATGCAAATGGGTCTATAAAATCAAATATAAAGCCGATGGATCCATTGAGCGTTACAAGGCTCGATTGGTGGCCAAGGGATATACCCAGCGAGAAGGTTTCGATTATCATGAAACTTTTTCACCGGTTGCTAAGGATGTCACAAAGACGATCCTTCTTATCGATTGCAGCCATCCATGATTGGTCGCTACATCGATGGACGTCCATAACGCCTTTCTCCATGGCGACTTGGATGAGGAAATCTACATGGATATTCCTCAGGGTTTACGGAGACAGGGGGAGAATAAAGTGTGTCGTCTCCGCAAATCCCTTTATGGATTAAAGCAAGCCTCCCGACAATGGTATGCAAAATTTGCTAAAGCTCTCACAACTGCAGACTTCAAACAATCCAGATATGATTATGCCTTGTTCACATGGACTAGAGGTAAGTCGTCTATTTATCTAATGATATATGTAGATGACATTCTCATTATGGGAAATGATGAAGCTGCAATAGAAAATCTTAAGAAATATTTGCATACTACATTCCATATAAAAGACTTGGGAGCTCCAAAGTACTTTCTTGGAATTGAGATTGCCAGATCTCACCAGGGAATTTCTCTTAGTCAAAGGAAGTTCGTATCAGAGATTATATCAGAAACAGGTTTATCGGGATGCAAACCAGCAAGTTATTCCAATTGAGCAAAATACCGATTGATTGCAAAGCGAGATCATATTACATCTCAAGATGATCCTATTCTTGAAGATCCGTCAAGTTATCGAAGCTCATTGGAAAACTCATATATTTGACTATGACCAGACACGATATATCATATGCGTGCAAAATCTCAGCCAATTTATGCACAAACCAAAAGAGTCTCACATGAATCGCTCGAAAGTTGTAAAATATTTGAAGAGTTGTCCAGGATTGGGAATACTTTTATCCAGAAAATGCAACATGGAAATGATAGCATACTGTGATGCAGATTACGCGACTTGTCCCATGAGTCGAAGATCTGTTTCTGGATTTTGCATTAAATTAGGGGAATCTCTTCTTTCCTGGAAAACTAAGAAACAGGCAACGGTTTCTTTGTCCTCAGCAGAAGCAGAATATAGGGCCATGGCAAAAACCACATGTGAGATTGTATGGATACGAGGTCTGCTTGGAGATCTCGGAGTACAGGTAAAAGGGCCAACAAAATTATTTTGTGATAATGAGTCAGACGAAACTTGCAGCCAACCCCGTAATGCATGAAAGAACCAAGCATATAGAGGTGGATTGTCACTTCACTCGAGAGAAAATCCAAGAAGGGGTAATCGAAACAAGAGGGATTGGAACCGTTGAACAACCGGCGGACATTTTCACCAAACCCTTGTGTTCGAGACAACATGCATATCTACTAAGCAAGCTAGGCGTCTTGGACATCTACAAGCCACCAGCTTGAGGGGGAGTGTTGGAAGATATGCCTGAAGATCCGTAGGATTGATCTGATTTGATCTAATTTGCATCAATTAATCCATTTTTGATAGGATTGATTTAGAATTGATTTATAGAATATTCGTAAATATTTTATTTCCTTTCTCTATGTACATCGTGTATTATAATTACAAATGATTGTACATTGATGAGAACTCATGTAATAGAAAAATCTCTCTACATTTTTCATCCTCTCTACGCTTCTTGCTTTCTTCGGCTTTCCTTTCAGTAACTAACGCAAGCTTGTGATAAATACATAATCTGAAGAGATGAGGAACGGATGTTATTCTTCACGTAGATGGCGATGGAGTATATACTCCCTATGCTACTCTTTCTTATTTTGCTTCTGAAGATAAACGCGGATCATGCATATGTTGTGTTGAAAATATAATACAATGAAACGACAAGATCTTGCAATTTATATCAATACGAAATCACCAGAAAAAATAAACAAGAAATTATAAGGATATCGGAGATTGTGGTTCGGTCTAAGTATCGGTATCTACGTTCATGAAAAGAGTCAGTAGTAAATAATTCACTATAATCAGATAATCAGAATTTACAATCACTCATACATTTGAGTATTTTTCATACGTAGATTTAATCCTAAATTCAAAGAAATTATAAATAAATAATGTAAATTCACAGCACGAAAATAACCCTTGTACGATCGAAAATCAAGACTGTGCAGTGTTCTTGAATTTTTTTTCTTCATGTACGGCGAGTCACTGCTTCTCGTTGGCTCTCCTCTGGAGGGCTTCTCTTCTTTTTCAGCTAAAGCCACGCCCTTTGACTTTGGCCCCACTGTGGATAACCTTTAGGTTACGTTTGGTCATCCGAATAGGACTAAATAGGATAGGATATGAAATCCTGAGATTTTTTTATATCCTGTCTATTGTTTGATGAATCGCAGTATTAAAGTCGGATATATTCACATCATATCATAAACATTCTTTTTTATATAAATGGCATATCATTATAAATGAACATATATGTTCATAAACGAAGATGGTGAAAATCTCTTGCAACATTATTCCTTATTTTATTTTATTTTTCCTATTTTTTATATTATTTTCTTTATTATATCTTTTTTCCCCTTTCATCATTCTTTAATAAAATTTTATCAAAGGTAAACTGTATTAACATACCTAAAATACAAAAATACGTAAAATATCTAATAAATATAAATATTTAATTTATAGATTGAATGTTTATTATAAGATAGAATTAAAGTTGAATATATAAATTAAAATAAGATTAATTAAAAATAAATTTCTATTTTTTTTTTTTTATTTCTTAAATTATAATTCAAATATTATTTATATTATAAAATTTCAATTTTGTTAATTTAATAATTTTGATATTAAAAAAAAAAAACTTTCCTATTATGGACATTAGAAATTATATCCACATTTATCCCACATCCCCCATGAGATAATTTTATCATGTCTATATCCCTCTTATATCCGACTTTATCTTATCCTAAGTGAGCACCAAACTTAGGATAGGATAAATCATATCCTATCCCGAATTTTATTCCGACTACCAAACGCAACCTCAGGGATTTGGCTCTCGTAGATAAAAAAAGAAACTTTTGTTCTTTTTTCTTCTTTTTTTTTTCCTTTTTGCTTTTTGTTCCCCCTTCATGGAGTTCAACAAAAAAAGGGCTTATTCATCTAATTTGAAATTTACTCAGAAAATTTTTCTCAAGCAAATTCGATTTAACAAATCGCTATCCGAATACAAATTCAATACAGTAATTTAACATGTTGCTTAATCACTAGACAAGATCATGAGATCATCAAGATTCACCAATAAAAATCTTGGATATAGCTGATGGTAAATTGTCTTGGTGAACCAATATAACCGGCTAAGCAGCTCAGTTGCACCTGTAGCAACCAAATCCTTCCCCTGTTCCCCTCATCTTAGGATCCCAAACTCAACGGATGTCATGGTAGCTTACGTGATCTTGACCCTCTGCATACCACAGAATGTCCCCATTAGTGCTTCTCCTTTAAGCAAAAATCAATTATGCCGATTCCATTAAGCAAACTGATCCAATATTAAAAGCTGGAGAGAAAAAAAGAAATTTATGTGTCAAGGTTCTCAATGCTTTATGTTACGACAGATGATTTAAAGTTACACACCGAATGTCCAAGGGATCACTATTGATTGCATGATATATTGTTAAAAGATAGTCAATGCTAGATGGGATTTATGTGCATACAAACCTATTTAACTGGAGTAGATTACGATTATTCTAGGCCGTTTGTGTTCCTGTCCACTCAATTTAATCATTCCATGGTAAATGTTATCAATTTTTAGATTTTTTTTTAAATACTTCTCATGAAATAACCGATTGAAATAGATAAAGTGTCGTAATTTACGATACTAAAAACTCACCCTTGCTCACTTGGGTCGTTCCATTTATTTCCCCAAGTGGTTTAGAAACATCCAGGCCCTAGGGAATAAATGCAAAACTAATCTAAGTTTTAGGGCACTAATGATTCCTATTTATAGCTTGTTAATCACTCGTCAAATCTCAACTTTAATCATTGATATCGAATAAACAACCAGACCACGTAATAACATCTAAAACATCTAGGAGTGGATCTTCGCACCCATTTGCGGATGTAGCAAAGCATATTCTCGAGGGTTTGCTTGGCATTGAAGAAAAATTCAAGTGAGCATGCTACAAATAAAAGAGTTAATTCTGCTACAATGGTTTCAGCTAGTCACAAGAGAAAGTGTGGTGCAATCTAAAGTTAAAAGAGGCTTCAACTTCATCCATGAAGATAAAAGGGCTAATTAGGGTTTCTTGATTGGAACTGCCAGAAGCTGTTGGATCCCGGAATTAACTAGAGAGAAGGAGAGTGAAAGAGAGTGACTCTCCGGAAAAATCTACATACCTTTCATAATAATTCCCGTATCACGAGGAAGACAACTCAGGAGAACAGAAGACAACCCAAATTATATATTTTTGCCTGTGCTTTGGGCGGGCAGCGGGACTATTTGCTTCAGATGAGATTCGATTTCGGAGAAGAGAGAGAGAGACAGCAGTCATGTGGAGAGTGGCATATGCACCTGTCAATCAATTGTCACTGGTGATTGATGGATTGCAATTGGCAACCACTACAAGAATCAATAAACTTTTATTGCATCTGCTGATTATTAAAAATAAATAAAAGAAAGAAAAAATTCAAGAAGGAGAACCCTAGGAAAATTTGCTTTCCACTTTCTGGCTGCTACCAGCCCGAGATATGTATATTTACACGCGCGCGGGAGTCCGCTTGCGGATAAGATGGATATTTCGCCCCCCCGGCCGCCCGCCCCCGGGGGTGGGGGGTGGTGGGGTTGTGTCTCAATAACATAGGAAGTAACAAGGGGAACAGAGAACTAAACAAGAATTTATGGTTAAATGATTCGAGAAAGTCTTGCTTTTTTCTCCTATATTAAGGAGGGTTTTGAATCTCGAATAGCTTACTTAAGATTAACTTTTGTTGTTTGGGACATTTGACGACGGTCTTGTGTTCCCATTGCATTTATCATTAGCATACGCACTAATTTAAGTAGGGATATATCTTTATTTGTCAAGAAACGGAGATATCTTATCAAGGAAGTATATTTACATCTTTCGAATTGAAAAAGTAAAGTGATGATTTAAAAGTTACAGTTTTCAAATGAAAATATTTTTGTTAGGCGAAGATGGTTGGATTAAATAAGGGTCATGAGGATTCGTTGTATTTAACATAAGATCCATACAGCTAATAAAATAAATTCAAGAAAATATTAGAAAAAATCCGTGGACTTAATTTCTGTAATTTTAATTTTGGAGTCATCAAACATAAGAATGTTATCTGCCTCTTTCGACCCCAAAAACACGAGGGAAGTTATTGTCTGTGTCGTCCGTTTCCTGAACACCCCTACAACGCAGAACCTCATCTCTCCCATCACCGTTTTTCTTCATGTTGGAGAATGAACAAAAAGAACGGCTTCATAAAGAAGTAAAAAAATTGAATCCGACGAAAATGATAAATTGTGGCACTTTTTGTTTACCATGCTAATAACAAGTGACTAAAAATTTTTACATGAGTTTAACCTTGGTCAGGCAGTGATGTTGGAGTTTAGCAGATTGCTTATTTGGAGTTCAAGTACACGAGGCTTAGATTCGATTCTGTGCGGTTCGATGTCCAATAGGCGTACTCAAGCATTGACGCTTGAGTCTAGCAAGTTCTCTTCGCTGTAAATATCGTGACGTATAATAGGTCAGAGGGAGTGCAAGGGATTGTGGAGTATAACACGGGGGCAATCTTTATCATCAAGTCATGACCAAAAAAAGAAAACTCTTGTCATCAGGTCATTTCTGCTGAATATTTATCTAGGATTACGATCTCTAATTAGAGATTTATCAACGAAGTGGACTCTTTTATACCATTCGTGTCCGAGCCTTCTAGTGCATTTGAGAAATCCCATCAAGTCATAACAATGCTTCGATTTCCATCACAACTGGAGAATTGTGTTAATGGATCACTATAAATTCAGCATCAATCGACATCTTTTTATTTTTTGCCAACGATTACTGCAGATGGTTTTCTTGAAAACTTAGATGTCATAAGAGTTCGCAAATTTATACAATGTATATCAAAGATGTTTGCTCTCCTCCTCGCGTGTAATTAAGACTTACACCATGGATATCTATGTGAAATCACTATATCAAAGAAATTATAGTTGAAGAACCGGAATATATCAACATGGATATAAGAGGGGTATTTATCCAGAGAACAAAATATTATTATTTGAAATTGTGGTTCTCACGCCATGTTAGCAACATGGCTCATATTAATATTAATAAAAAGAAAAAAAAAACTTGGTTGAACTGTTTCCACTGCCCCAGAACAGTGAGTATATATGCATTTCTATTTTTTTAAGGTACATGTCTGGGGAATTGTTGCAGCAGAGAAGAACAAGGCCCAAGAAGTCTCATGTTGTCGTAAAGTGCAAGAGCTCATAAGAGATGACATTCACCCTTTTTGCTTCAGCCGGATCAACTAGGGTTTGAGTTGAGTTCCCAGAAAAATTAAGCATCTCTGCTGCTGTGAAGAGACCCCGACATTGCTTGTTCCCAAAAGTGCCTGAAGTGATTCTGTTCATATGAAACATTAGCTAGTAAAAAAAGGATCACACCGTTAGATTTTATCGAGCTCAGTAATAAACATTTGTTAATAGGTACTGATATAAAGAGTTCTTGAATTTCCCTCGAATCCAACTTGCCAAACCCTAACCTGATCATTCAATAAGCCATGGCCATGACATGGTTTGAAAAGGAAATAAAGTTTTTTGCTACAATTAGCAAAATGATGCCATATAGACTTTTAAAAACACTTAATAAGAGCACTATATTAGGTAAACTAATGATTCCAAAGCTTAGCCATTGACAGTGACTGACAAACTTAAAAGACAAAGTTCAAGGTTATAAAGGGCATATTGCTTCAAAGGAAGGAAGATCAGCAACCCTAACTCTACACGAAAATTCTTGAGTACATAACAAACGAACAAACCACTAATTAGTGATCGGAGAATATTAAACAGATCAGTGATGCAGGAATTCTAAAGATGGATTTAGGATCAACTTGCCTAATAGAAAAGAAAATGACGACAAACCTCGGTTCAACAAAAGCAGCAACAGAAAAAGTTTGACCCATGACTAAATTCTCAGAAAAGAAAGAAACCCTTGGATTTTGAAACTCAAGGAAAATTCTAGAAATCCTATTGGAAAAAAAATAGGATCTTGATGTAAAAGGGAGCTCCCTTCAGTCCAAGGACAGGAAGATTAAGATCCAACAAGTCTCCCGCATCAATCACTCATTTACTGAGCAATCAATAATAATTTGCCTCATTGCACTTTGACATCCGCCATGAATAAAACTCAGTATTTGGATGAATGAGTCGGCAGCCAATTGAATCCTAAATCCACCCGTGTGTGGACCGAAGAAAGCTCTCTTTGATCTCGACGACCAAATCTCTTGGAAAAACCCTAAAAAGAAGAAAAACTCTAAGATAGAATAAAAATTTAACCCCTTCAGCTTTCGCCCTCTCCCATATCACTTAGTAGGACGGGACGAATCACGTATCTTCTGAAGATCTCACACGATCTGCAAACATGACTAGGTGAGGGAGAATTGAAGGGAAAAAACTGCAAAATATGAGGTCATAGTGAAACTTGAAACTTTGGCTCAATCTCTAGCTCCTTCTTTGATGAGACAAGGTGGTGGAGAGAGATGAAGGGAGACCAAGGGAAGGAGATTGATCTTGGAGAAAGAAATTTCTGGCTTGATGATGGATCTTAGAATGGAGAGAAATGGTCTTTTTATATAGGTAGAAAGGAGGGTCATAGATAAGACATATCAATCTCAAAGAGATTTGTCATAATATAAACAATTTCGGGAGTTATTCATATTCTTTCATTATTGTTGCCATGTATATATGCGTCTATCCCTCACGTTATATTATTAAAAAATCCTATCTTCCTTGGCATATGCTCTTTCTAGTATATGATGAATAAAGATGAATTCTGTAATAATTAATTGTTAAATCTAGTAACTTTAGCTTAAATAAATGTTCATAAATTGTGCTGTCGGGTTCTGGTTTCAGCAGGAATGTGTGGTTGAGGGTGCACTTAATGCCAAAATCTAAGCAATGCGAGATGAACAAGACTTCCAACAAGTTTTTCAAGTTGCAAATTTTCAGACACTTTTTTCTGGGTTCAATTCAGCTATATTTTCTAGTTGATCGGGGCTCGTGTCTGTCTTTCTTTGTTAGACAAATCAAACAATATATAGCTTCATTTAGCTGTGAAAATTTTAATAATCTAGGTTTTGAAATCAAAGCATCACTGCTCCAAGTAGGTCTTCGCTCTTCACAAATAAATTGTGTCATTAGAGCCAAATTGTATATTTATTCATTGTTTTCACTCGCGTCGTCTTGTTCGATCAATAAATTAAGTAAACCCTATTATTTGAATTGCTTTATTGAGTCACTCTTTACAAATCATGTACACTCTATTTAACACACACCTAATCCAAGGTTATCATTTCATAATAATTCATTCCACGAAACATGTCAAAACAGTTTCTTAGGGTATTTCTTTTATATTCTCGTTCATATATGTTACATAAGGATCCTAGTTATATCCCAATACTTCGATCACAAAGTTATTGTATACATCATATTCATGCATCTCGAAATCCATTTATTAAAGACAGTAAGTTCCACGATAAATGTGTCTGTGCGCATGTAATAGCTCCTCAGTTTGTTTAGAGCAACCGATCTACTGGCAACATTGGGACGGGACGTTATCATTTCATAATAATTCATTCCACGAAACATGTCAAAACAGTTTCTTAGGGTATTTCTTTTATATTCTCGTTCATATATGTTACATAAGGATCCTAGTTATATCCCAATACTTCGATCACAAATTTACTGTATACATTATATTCATGCATCTCGAAATCCATATATTAAAGACAATAAGTTCCACGATAAATGTGTCCGTGCACATGTAATAGCTCCTCAGTTTGTTTAGAGCAACCGATCTACTGGCAACATTGGGACGGGACGGGACGTGAGGTGACGAGGGTGGGGTGAGGCGGGAACATGTGAATCTAGGTTGCAAATTCGGTGGTATGAAAAGAAGGAAGGGAAGGACTTCCATTCAAATAACCCCCGGCCGAAGTTTCAAAAAGTTGATGTAATCGACAAGGGCCGTAACACCATGAAGTTCGCCGAGAAAAGAAAAAAGAGGGAGAGAGAAAAGGAACACCACAAAGTCCGAAAACACAACTGCTGCTACACCAGAAAATTCATTGCTACGTGGAAAGCGATTGTCCGAGAGAAAATTTGGGAAATCTTCATGATACCCTACGGTTTCAAGAAAAAAAAAAGAACGTGTCATCATCCTAGGGTTTCCATTTATGTGGAAACAACCAGGCCAAAACTGACAAAACCTATCTCGACAAAGCTCGAGCTCCCATCACTAAGCTAGGATAGCCTTTCCGCCATGTATTGCACATGCATTTCCCATTGGTGCAAAAGGGTTTTCGACCTTAGCAACAAAGTAGATGGCACCCTTAATTAAAAGACTTTGCTTTATGCTAAATATTCTTGTTATAACTGAGAGCGACCACTTAACAATCTAAAACTTTCTATGTTGATGTAGAGACACAATCATCTCCAGCTGAATTCCAAACTTTGAGCTTTGTGAATATACCTTAAAATGGCCTGTTCCACTAGATAATCTGCCTAGGTCTTTAACATGCCTCATGGTCCTCACAATGAGTACTTTTTTATTTTATTCAATTCTCACAAATATAAACAATGCTTATCCTTACAAGATATTGATCAAGTAGCTCAATTTATTAACGCATATTGTTCTCATATGTAATGAATACCATGCCATGCTCTAAAAAGTTAAGATTTTGGCGTAAATGATTGCACATATAATTTTAAATCATATAATCAATTATTTAAATATAGCATTGAATTTCGAGTAGATACTACATAATCATTCAGAGTTTAATTTCAGCATCAAAGGAAACTTATCATGGCATAACAAAGGAAAAAATGATAAAAAAATATATATATATGTGAGATATTTATTTGATTGATAAAAACATATTTATTTGATTGATAAAAACAGAAAAATCAAACCAAAATGCAAAGAGAGAGAGAGAGAGAGAGAGAAACGTCGCAATTCATATTAATTTAGCGTGATTCTCTCTATTTTGACGCTTATGAAACCATACCATACTATTTCACGTCTTCTCCCAAACTTCTTTTCAGCTCTGATGATATTCTCTATCATCATTCTCTTCGGAGAAAAAAAGAGTGCAATTATTAAGGAAACAGACCGTGACCGTGAGCAGTGCGGGGAGTGGTGCCATGAAAAAGAGCCCAATGGACGATGATGGGTATGAGGAAATAATTGGGGCGGATCGGGGAAGATTCTGAAGAGAAAGAACATGTTCTGTCCTGCCCTACTTTCCATTTTCATGTCTCATTTTTGTGTCCTCTCGTGGCTACATCGCTAGGTTGCTAACCCTTATGGTCATTCGAACTGCAGTTCTTACTGCGAATGATTCATTGGCGTTTTCATTTTTCGTATTTCCTTTCCTTTCCTTTTTTATTTGGGTAATCATAAAACTAAAAGAAAGATCGCGAGTTAATCTTCTGCCCGTGCTGTCCCAGCGCGGCATGCGCCCATGATCTTCGTCTTTCTCTCCTCGGAGCACTTCTCATCAGACCCAGCCTGGCCGAAGAGATCAGCTTTGAGCACCCCGAAAATATTCCCCGTCCTGGCGAAAAGATGCACGAATCAGAGAGAGAGAGAGAGAGAGAGAGAGAGAGAGACCAGCATCGTCAGCAAATTGCAGAGAGGAAGACAAGTACCGATGCGATATCAGTGGGCTGTGGTGTGGGGCAAAGGAGTTGTCCCCATGAAATGTTGTTCGGGTGATTGAAATGCCTACTCTTTGTTTTCTTCTTTGCTGTTATTATTTCTCGTTTCAGAACCATCTCTTTTGTCACCACCCTCATGCAGAATCATTCACTGCATTACAGGAAATTCGTGAATTAATAATGCTGAAGAAAATTATAAGAGACGCCATAAAAAAAAATCATTCTTCACCATAAAAATCAAAAACTATGCTTTGAGCCATGTTTCAATTTGCTAAGGTTCAACAGAAAACTTCACCTCCCGTAGTTTCTATTATTTCTCAGACTTACAATATGAACAAGTGTAAGGCGTTTTGAAATTTAATGTACATAGTCTAAATATAACTTTAGAAGTAGATGAAAGTTGGGATGATTCACATTATCTTCAACAAGGATGGATATTTCCAAATTTTAGATAGTAAAGTCATTAAATTTGCCTTATTTTTACCTTTTACTTTTTTCTTAACCAAATCTTGTAGCATATGAATTTTCACTTATTTTTAGTCCAAGGCACTTGAAATTGTAACACCGCATTAAAATGCTATGTAGATTCGAATGTCTTTTTCATAGTTTTTTTTTTAAGGTAAAATAATATTTTAATTTTGACGGGAAAATAAGAAATAGCTGTTTACTTTTTAAAGAAGAAGAAACAAGCACCCCCTCATATCTCTTACATGAAACTTGGTTGAAGTCTTGACCTTAAAAATAGAGAGAGTACTCTTGTGAGAGGAGGTGAAATTCTAGCCCATACTCATAGCATTTAGTTCGCTCTTATCTTATCTTGTCTTCTCTTATCTTTCCGTTTCTTTTTTATAAATTTTTTTTTTTTAATCTGACTTACATCCATATCCTATTGTTCTAATATTTTTTTTCTTGAGTATACATACTAAACCAACGTCGATATAATTACCTTTGTTGGCTAATGTTGTTATCTTAAATGTGGATATAATGAGGAAAGATTTCTTTAATTTTATGCTGTAGATGATAATATAGTTTAGGTGGTGCTAATTCTCCACCCGAAATAGCTTATTATACACCAGCCCACATAAAAACCAGTCCTCTTTCATTGCCATTTCTCTACCGAGGGAAAACACAAATGAATCCAATGGTTACATTGCTCCAGTTTATCTATCAATCTCCAACTTCCCACGAAACTTATAGATTAATTATTCTTCAATGGGCTTTAGTAGATATGAAAGAAATAAAGTTGTGAAGATACATCTATGCAAGAGTGTATTGAGGGGGGAGAGACTTCAGATAAAAGGGGAACATGATATACAAATGAATCAAATTGTTTGAAAACATGGTAAACAGATGTTTAAATTCGTGTAATTACATTGCCCATATTTGACGTTATATCATATTTAGAGATCCTCACCTCACCTTTCCCAAAAGCCATGATTGGATATATCTCAATTATATGTACTTTTATTACAATAGCAGAATTGAATTATTATTTGAAGCAAATGAAATCTACTTTTCGTTGAGCCATTTTCATGTTTGTTTTTATAATGGATGAGGACAAAACAACATGCAAATACCAGAAGGACGACAACTGGTTTGCAAACTATCTGGTGTAGAAAGATGGAGGAGAGGAGGCTCAAGATTGATGGATTAGAAAGAAGAGAAAATGGGAGAGGGGGTTTCGGATAGATATATTTCTTAAATGGGAATTTTAGTTTCTTAAACTCAAAAAGTTGTTCAAAAGTTGTAAATTAAGTCATTTAAGGTGTAGAATTAGCGCCATCCTTTTTTTCTATCAGACAAATCATGTACAACCTATTTAATCTAGATTATCTTCTAGATATTTCAACAACCAACGTATTATTTGGACATGTTAGCACATCCTAGACCCACAAAATTGCAAAATAAAGATCAAGATTTAGGCTCCGTTTGTTTCATGGAAAATAATTTCCGAGAAAACGTTTTTCGGATTTTCCAGTGTTCGTTTCACGGAAAATGAATTTCTTGGGGAAAATGTTTTCCATTAATGGAAAAATTTCTTCTAAATAGGAGAAAATGTTTTCACTTTTCAAAAATGGAAAATATTTTCTTTTTTTTTTTTTTTTTTTGGTAAGAATTAATAGTATATAGCTTTGAACATTTTCCTTTCTTGATCTCTTTTATCTCACATATTTACAAATCTCCACTTCCTCCTCCCCTTCTTCTTCTTCTTTTCTTTTTTTTGTTTGAATTATATTTGAATTTGAATTTTCTTTTTTAATTCGAATTGTTTTTAATTTCATTTTTCTTTTCTTTTTCTTTTTCTTTTTCTTTTCTTTGTTTCCCATCTTCTTCTTTCTTAGCTAGTCGTCGGCCTTTGCCAGGCAAACCTCGAGCTCGTCTATCTCAAGCTCGCGCTTTGCACTCTTGCTTATCATTTTATTTATTTACTCTACCCTGTAGTTGTACATTATTCAAGGAAAGATCTCTACATGCTTTGCTTATTTTTTCTTTTGTTTATTGGAACACAAAAAACGCAAAGGGAGAATAGGCCACTCAACTAAAAGATTCTCATTAGGGCTGTACATGCTTTATTTATTTTCTCCTTTTTTTTTTTTTAAAAAAAAAAATCCATACGAACATTTTTTAGAGTAGATGAGTGTTTGATAACAATGAGGGAACAAAAATATGAAGCAAGTTTGCCCGAATTTAAAGGCAAGTTCATATTTGATAGATTTATAGGTTGGTAAGTAATGTATTAATAAGTGGTGAAGTCTTAAAAAATATTTTCCTTACCGAACACCGGAAAATATTTTCTGAAACATTTTTAGATTTTAGCCAAACATCAGAAAATATTGTCATTTTCTTGGAAAATAATTTTGGGAAAATATGTTCCGGAAATGGCTCATTTCCCGCGAAATGAACGGACCCTAACATCACAAATGAAGTGTACTTTAGAATTGAAAGTTATGCTTTATCTATAATGTATTAAATTAATATTTGACATCATACCCACAATATTTCTAACCATCTAATGACAAAATAATCATTTTATGACAAAGTAAATATGGCACCGTTACATAAAAAAGGCGATAAAAAGAAATGGGTGTTAGATGACCAATAAAGAGATTTTATTTTCATTTTTAAAATTATTTATGATGTTGTGTTTTTTTATGTAAAGAATGGGAAGAAGAAATTATAATGAACAGATGATAAAAGTGTCGCATGAGTAAGTTTTTCTTTTAATATTCTATTTGCCATGCTCCCATTATGTGATGAATATAATAAGTTTAATATTGCATCTTCGTGGATGAAAATAATTGATACAACCTTATTTAAAGTAGATTATCGCAACCAGGCACGAAAGCGGTTCGTGGTGGGAAGCATTGGAACCCATAAGCATATTAAAATATTGTCCAATGAGCACATCCATGGAAGTGCTTCTAAAAGCCAATTTCACTTTTGGGTATTCTAAAATTGGAAATACCATGGAACATATTCTTCAGCAATTATCAATATTCAAAATGTGTTCTTGAGAAGCTAAACACAAAATAAAGAGATACCCATCCGTGGATAGCACAGTTGGTTGAGAATTCCTTTCTTATTGCTGAGGACGAGAGTTTGAAATCTTACATTGCTAGTGATTTAAATGGGAGGCCATGGGTGGGTTCTTATCTAGTCTTTCCCGAGATATAGGGACCCGGTCCTTAGGAGCCGTTCGGGCACGGGGGCATGTGGCGGAGTCCTCGTCACAAAAATAAAAATAAAAATGATAATAATAAATAAAATAATAAAGAGATAATTTTCATCATCTAATTTCTAAAGCTTACGGACTGTAAATATTGATCTCAACTGGTTTTTCTCTTTCTTCAAAAATCCCTAGTTACTTATCTTATAAATATTGTGACTATGCACGAATGCATAAACTCATGATTTATATTTTGTGCCTCTCACACGCGTTAACATAAAAATATACATATTTTCAATCCTAAACAACTTTCTTAAAAAAATTTTAAATCTTGAAACTCTTTCTTCCACATATATATACAATCGACTTGTGTATCATTATTAATGATTTGTTCCCCATTATTTAGCAATTTAAACATTTCCTGCGCACATGCAGCGAGTATGCAAATTTACAAGTTTGGATAGTAAAAAAAAAAGGAAGTAACTCCTATTCAAAATACTTTATCTGTCGATTCTTCATTCAAAAGCAAGGAGTCCTTAGATCCGAAGATGCTCCTGGTGTCGGAAGCGCGTATACTTTCAATCTTTATCATGATTGATTTCAATTATATTATCTTTTGTCATGGTGATTCTAATGCTGTATTCGGCAACATGAGACACTTCCAAAGATACAATTACAACGTAATCCAACGCACCTGGTACTTTATCATTGGTTATTATTAGAAATTGACAGAATTCGACTTTACACTGTTGAAACCACGAATCTTGATGTGCATTTTAAGTCGAGAACCATATGAATTTAATAATGTAGGATTCACTGAAGTGACATAAATTAGTTAAGTTAGCTCTTTTTAGCAAATATTTAAGGATGTAATGAGCAACAAGCTTGTACTTTGATGATGGAAAAGGACAGAGGCAATTTAAGCATCTCCCCTTTATTTCTTCTTTTTATAGTAAAGAGTTTATACTCTTCTTTTGTTTTGTCTTTTCTTTACCTTCCAGTTGCTAGATCAGAATCCGCATCTCAATGATGAAGATGAATTGTATTCCCACTAAAAATATATGTAAGAACTTTAAGGTCAGCTTGTTTGATGAAAAACCATTTTCGAAAAATTACTTTTGGACTTTTCGGCGTTTTGATAACGGAAAACTACTCAATTGATGGAGAGTAATTTCCATGAATTGGAAAATAATAAGTTTGAATCATCAAGCAACCACCGGAAGAGGATGCCCAGTTATCAATGTTATATGATTTGAACTATGGTTCTTGTTACCTAGTATATCTTTCTCTATTTTAGTTAAATTATTAGTTTTGTTGATGAAATTTGTCTATGTTTCTCCATTTTTACCCATGATTTGGATTCAAGACCCTAGCAAAGGAAAATATCACAAAGAGGATGATTTAGTAATTCAAAATGCTAGTAGTTATGCACGTTTCCATGCACTAATTTCGAATTTTTGGTAGTTATATGCATTCCCATCCCATAAAAGTTCCAATTCATATTATAATAACATTCTTGGTATAACTAATTGCAATAAGCATTCGAAGCAACAACTATGAAACTCAAAAGAGATAAAAAGAATTCACATTAAGGACTTTAAAAAGTTTTCGTATACTTGACAATGATAAAATATTTCATTTGATTTGCACAAAATTAAGGTATAATAGGTCCGAAATGAGCATAGAGTTAGATCTTTCAAGCCAACTCTATTTGTGGGCGGGCATAAAACTTAATGTGGGAGAGATCAGTCTCTACGTAACTATTCCAGGTTGTGATTTGTAAAACGTGCAAACCGGAATATCGAAAAAGCAAAAGCCCATGCAATTGCAAATGGGACCATTGGACCCTACCGTAGCTTGCAAACCAGAATATTGAACAAGCAAAAGCCCGTCCACTTTTGTATAGCCCAATTGCAATGTTTGATACATGATCCAATCACTTAGACGTAAATGGGCCTACTTGTGTTGACCACTACAATTGAATTGGGATGCTAAGGCCCAATTCTTATGGCCCACTACGTAAGGCTCCTGGTCTACCTCTTCTATAATACCGAGATCCATTTGTTTGAAAGAAAACCATTTGCAAGAAATTATTTTCTGACATCCCAAAATTTGGATGACGGAAAACGGAATAGAAATCGTTTGAAAATAGAAAAAATTGGGTTATAGAAAACGAAATATAAATTTTAATGGACCAAAAACAAAAACAAAAGGTTTAGATTGAGGGAAAACTACCTCCTCTTTTGGTAAGAAGGAAATCACGTTTCCTAAATCATTAAACAAATGAAAATTTAACGTTTTTCTTAATAATGACTTTCATGGAAAATATTGTTTTTTATAATGAAATTTTCAATATAACAAATGCATTCTTAACTATAAAATCCCGGCATATGGCCTCTATATCTCTCCCCTTATGTTCCCATACCAACTTAGGTATCATAGATTGCTCTAGCAGATCGAGGCCCTGCCAAATTTGAGCATTACCCTTGGCATACTTATTTTTGCTAAATTCATCTCCAATCAATCATTGACAAACCCAATTGAAGCAACAAGATAGGTCGTCAGCTTAGTGGAGATTGCTTCATGATCTTTCACTTGCGTATATTCAGATTTCTCTTTTTCTAATAGCAAGTAACTGCTTTCATCCTTGTCCATCAGAAGGGACTTTGTATGAGGACATGCCCATGAGAAACGGCTTCTCAATCGTGATTGATCCTCAAGAAATGCTAAAACTTTGTTTCTCGTATTTTGCTTCCAAAAGTACAGAAGTCATCTGCTATGCCAGAGGGATGTGCCTTTGGGAATGCGAACGACAGAAATGGTGCGTATGGCCTTCGTCAGCTCGTGCCACAAGGTGTTGCTTTAAATCCCAAAATGAGTGCAACCCTTGTGTCCCCATTAAGTTTGGAATCCTAAACGGGCTTCCAGGGACATGTTAGAGGAAGGTAAGTATGAGCCAATTCCAAAAATTCATCCTCAGTTCGGATTGCATGCTGAATCTCAATTAATGAAATCCGAATCGCTAAAACTGTCCATCAATTATACAACGACGGGTTTGCTGGTAAGCCCCGTACACACCGCCCATCACACTTGGCTGCTGGCCACGCTCGACGGTGGAAATCTTAGAAAGACTTTAATACCCATATTAAGATCCTTGACAAGAAGAACAAATCAAAGAAAATGACAGAAAGTCCTTAATGAATGTGAATGGATTCAATCAAAAATGATTTACCTACTTTCGTGATTCTTTAGGACGACAAACCTAATTAGAGGTTATATATTTGGGGAAGAGTAAAAGTGGGAAACTAGCTTTGGTTTCCATATTAAGACAACAAGTTAATGAGATTATTAGTGTTCAGAGGTTCTTATTCTAAGAGTCTTGATGGGTTTGAAGCTTCATGAACTTTATATTAAATAGCTCAAACTTTAACGCGATGAAGTATAGAATGCGGAGCAGGGGAAAAATTACAAGTGAAGTCTTTAATGCCTCCTTTAGCAGGGACATGTCTATTCTTTGCTGGTTTGAAGGGACATTTATAATCTGCGCGCGGTTTGAAATAATCAATTACTGAGTTTATACATGTCATGTTGTATAGCTACTTCTTCTTTTAAGAAACTGCAGCAGCTCTAGTTGAGTGTTCAATGCACTTGTAAATCAAATGAGATGATTACATGGGGATTTCGTGCAAATGTTTATGACTAAATTGACACGATTAAAATGTTCAAAACTGAATAAATATATGTATAATGAATTTGGGACTCATTAGACAATTTATCTATTACTACAGAGTAACTCACCCCAACTATTTGCTTCAACAATTCAAGTTTGTCACGACCAAATTTTCGGGTGAACTACCTAGAGTTTGGTTAATGGATTATTAAGCCTGGACTTAACTCAGGCTCTTCCAAGCTCATACTAATTCGCGACTTAGGTTTAAGTTTTTAACATGCAAATGGATTTTATCTAGGAGTTGCCACTAATCTATTTTTGGTGGGTTGATTAAAAATTCAAGTAAAGTAAAAGAGTTTTACTTTACTCCTACGAACTAGAGATTTGGGTACGGGGACCTGGTTACACTAAATTTCTCTAACGCCATTTCGATACCATTTCTTTTATTTTGAAAAAATGTTTTTGCAAGCAGTTTGAATTAATTTTAAATCTATTTCCCTAACATGTGAGGCGATCATGCGGGTGTGCAAACCACCAATTTAACACCTAGATAAACAGTGAATAAATTGCAAAACTTACCTCAAAGCAACAAAATCATCTGTAATGTTAAACCGAATTCATATCGACAATCTAGATATGATTTTTAATTAACACACAATTTTTTTTTTATTTTTTTTTCACTTGATTAATGAAAATCATGCAATATGCAATGCAATATTAACCAAAATGAACTAACTCTAATGATATAAAATTTCTAATTAAATGGACCTAGTAACAATCACTAAATGACATGCATTTCATGAATCTAATCCTATACGACATGCGCATGATTTTTTTTTTTGTATTTTTTTTATTCGTAATTAAAAATAACTAACAATAAAAATCTAACTAAAGTGAGATATTATCTATTTTAAGTTAGGAAATAGACTTATCTGGATCCTATCTTAACTTAAAAATTTATCTCGACATGCAATTTAATTCAAAGAAATGATCTAGCCTAGATGCCATCTAAACATGCATTCTAATGTAACCAAAAAAGAATCTAATTATTCTATCATACAATTCTATCCAGGAAATTAATTCTAATATATATGATATGCAAATGCAATCTTTTTTGTATTTTTGAGATAAATAAAACAATTAAAAGATAAACACTAAATCATTCAATCATCAAAGATATCATACATCGTTTGAATCAGGGAACAATATCCAAATCAGCTTGATTATCTCGCTAATAAAATCGATAAATTGATCTTAAGCCTTAAAGATCAAGATATCAATTTTATTCCCGCATGATTAATTATTCCATCTAAAGCCTTATAGATGGAATAAAAAATCGGTGTGCGGTTGCGAATTAGGTAGTAAAATATAATTAGGAACGCGTCGATAATTCAAATACGCACATAAGATATTTTCAAGATATTGAAAAGCATGTATTAGGCAATAAAATATCTAAATCAAATTTAGATATGATAATTACCTAATTCCGCCAATGATATTACCACCGCAAATGATATTACCAAATTTGGACCGAGTGGAATCCGCTCAACTGGTGACTGGCGGTACGTGGTGGTGCTTGGCCTCAGTTGATGGTGTGGTGAGGATTAGGTCTTTGTGACTCACGGACGGACAGGATGGTTCGGCATCGATGCCTCGCTGGAAAATCTGCAAAAGGAAGAAATCTTCAGCAATTGTGTTCTTCGTGGACGTCTCTTTCTTCGGATGGGTTTCTCTGCTTGGACCAATGTTTATCATATCGTGCGTGTACTATCTCTGGAGAACAAGAATTTTGAGAAGCTTTTATGAATTTTGATCAAGGGGAAAGATTTAGTGCAGCCCTTTTACGCTTCTTGCAAAGAATAAAGATAAGTCTTCTTCTGTACAAGTGGTGGAGGTCAATAAGCTTTTCGGAGTCCAAGCAGTGATTGAATCTTGACCAAGTTCTCCATCACAATTCGGTCGTGATATAATCTTTAACCGATTTCCATGCACCATCACGATGGACCTCCTTGAAATTTGACTAAAGAACACCTACAATAAGACAAATTCAAGGGTGACAACGACAAAAGCTCGATGAAGAATGATCTCGGATGTGGGGGTTCAGCAGCCGCAGGAGCGTGATGTTGGGATTACAGGCAAGGCTCATCCGCAAGGCTCGGACAGCAGAGCGGCGGGGCTCCAATGTCAAGGTCTCGAACAGGGAGCAGCCTCAACCGTCGCGTTAGTTGGGCCCAATTTTATTCGTACGAAGACGTCGTAGCTGTGCAGGGCTTCTCGTGGCGGGGAAGCAGTGTAGTCACCGAACAGGGAGGTCAGAACGGCAGCGATGCAGGGCTTTCTTGGTGCAAGCAGTGTTGTCTCCGTTGGTCAACGTGAGTGCCTCAATGAATCTTGGAGGTGCTCTCTGCCTCTCACGATTTTCAACGAGCCAACCCTGCATCTCACAAAATTTTCTCCTCCATTCTCTCTCTATTCACGTATGTTCACGCTTTTCTCAGGTTTGTGGCCCTGTCTCAATTTTTTGGTGGCCCCCTGAACTCTATGCGTTTTAACTTTTTTTTGGTAACCCAGGGAATCCCGGTTCCTTTCCAACAAGGTAGACAACTAGTCGTGGGTTCCTTTCCAACAAGGAAGACGATGCAGGGAGTCAAACACTGGATCTCTCGCGAAATGAACAAGTGCTTAACCAACTAAGCCGCCACCACGGGTGGTTATGCGTTTTAACTTATTTATAGGCTACGAAGTAGGGTTTTTAATATTTCCAAATCGGTATCCACAAAGATTTTTTTCCAAACGCAATATTCGTTTTTCCACTTATCCTATCCGAAAAATTTCATCATATCTCGGAAAATTTTAAATTCTTATTTTCACAAGATAATTTCCGATCATAAAAAAACGGGCTTGGACCAATTTGCTCGCTTCGTGAGCTTAGCCCAACCTGTCAATTTAAAACTCAGAACCACTAATTAAAACCTATTCGTCACCGGTCCAATAAATAAATGCACAAAATGCAAATTAAAAAAAATGCACCTAAATTGATATACTATGCAATTAATATTTTTTTAGAGATAAAATTAACCCCTAATTTTTAATACAATAAATGAATGACCGGATCGCCAAAATTTAGGTGTCAACAAAGTTCAACGGCTTTTCAAGGGTGAAGTAAATGCTAATACAGGTCTATGTATAATGGGAAATGCCTACATAATGGTCCGTCACTTTTAGCATGAGTAATGAAGTTATTGACCATAAGAAATGTTACTACTACTACAACTAGATTTCATAAACGGACAATGTTATTACTATTGCTACTGTTGCTACTACCACTGCTACTGTTACCGCTATTGCCACTACTACTATTACTGCCGCCCCTACTCCCCCCCCCACCACCACTGTATTTCATGAACGGACCAATTATACATGTCACTATATGATTTTTTTAATATTTTCAAAATTTTCAAGTATTTTATGATCGCGTTTGATAAAGTTTTATTGTAACCAAGTGCAACAATGAATTTTTCAATATTACGGTTATGGTAGTATACAAAGAATTTCCAATTTATATTATACGTGCAAAACTTTGTAAAGCGTGAATGTTTTAATTTATAATATGTGATCATAAATTTTTTTTATTAAAATGAAAAAGTAGGGTAAACCAATTCTACAGATTTTCCGACATTTTATTACGTGATATCATCTTCCAATATTTTGGACCAATATCCACCGTCTAAAATTGGCAGTCAATTCTTCATGAATTTCTCTTTCTTGAATATCATTAGATTTGTTTCTTCAAATTCCAGCACATGCAAAACTAATGGTTTTTCATAGCAAATTTACCTCCGGTTGCCCCATTATACGAACCGAAAAAGCCCAAACTGCACCTCCTCATAGAAATTAATGGCATGGTCATGGTAGCGCGGTCCATGTATAATATACACACGAAAGTTCGTGAAAAGCCCAAACTGCACCTCCTTTACTCATAGAAAGTAATGGCGTGGTCATGCTAGCGCAGTCCATGTATAATATACACACGAAAAGAAGGGGGGGAGAGAGAGAGAGAGAGAGATTGATTTTTTTATCAAGTAAAATGTAATAGTCCCTTGGGATATATACTTCGAAAATTACTCTGAGAAGACAGCTTTGGGACCATACTCCTTTGAGAGAGAGAAAGAGAGATTTTTATCAAATAAAATGTAATAGTCTCTTCGCGTATATATTGCGAAATTACTTCGAGAAGATAGGTTCGTGACCATACTCCTTTACATACACATATAATTCTAATACTGTTTCATAAAAGAAGTGCATGGCCCCATTTGCCAAGAAATTGACAATACGCGCTCTTCCGAGCTCATTTTCTTAGGTTGCAATTATTCGGATTAAAATACGTCACAACTAAGGCATGCGCCCGACAATTTTAGTGACGAATCAATGGAAGAGGAAAGACCAAATTACAATAAATAAATAAACAAATAAATAAACGAAGGACTATAATTCATAAACAGCTCATTCATTAAATTTGAACGGCAGGTTTCGTTATCTTCCGCATTGTTTCGCAACAGATATAGTGGTTGTATCATTGAGACGTCCACCATCCTTGTCAAGATCGAGAGAGAGTGGGGCTGAACGGCTGTGCTTAGGGTTTGGTTGATGTAAATTCATGGGGATTTTGGTCCACTTGGCAACTTGATCGCGTAAAATTCTTCTAAATCCAAAGAATTCAAAATCAAAATGGTAATGCCAACGTGTCGTTGGCAAAAGGAGTTAGGCAGCGGCCGCCGGGTTTAATAAAGAGATGCATTCATCGATAAGTCGTTGGCTTAGATGGCAAGAAGTTCGCTTCTCTCCTTATGACCATAGGCTCGGTCATTTTCAGACGCGCTTCAAGAGTAAAATCCCCAGCTCCTCCGGACCACTAGCCAAAGGACAATGACAAAGAAGGGGAAGCGCACTGGCCTTTCTTGGAGGGTGATTGCGCATCCACCGGTCAAACAAAAATGCTACCAACCTCTCGATTACGGAAGGCGACATAATGTCGGTTTGGCCTATCGATGGACGGTAGATAGGCCCATTCTCACAGAAGGAGATACACCATAGTATGTGAGTACATACGCAAAGGATCGAGTTGGACGGCGTGGCATTTCATAAATAATCCGGACCAAGTTAGATGGGGATCCTGACGTTCCCGTGCCACAAAACATTTATCGTCCCTAGTTCCCCACGTTGCTATTCTTTCTCTCCACATAAAGCTGTCCTCTTCTTCCTCTCCTCCTCCTCCTCCTCCTCCATCGACCACTGTCGACGAGCATCGATCTGAAAGTCTAGTGGCGTCGCCTCAAGGACAAAGGAAGAAAGAACCATGGAGCATCGTTCGCGCCATCTAAACCTTTGCCATGTCGACCCGAAATTGATCGTCATCAACCGTGCACACATGCTCATCCATGGAGCAGCTCTACTTATCCTTATACACTATAGAGCTTCCTTTTTCTTCGCCAAAGAAGCTAGCTCACCAGGGCAACCCACCACTTTGGCTTGGCTCATTATTTTCCTGGGCGAGCTAACGCTGTCCCTCACGTGGCTTCTCCACCAGGCCTTCCGATGGCGGCCCATATCGCGGACCACCTTTCCCGAGAGGTTGCCCGGCGATGGGGAGCTCCCGTCGATAGACGTGCTGGTGTGCACAGCGGACCCCTATAAGGAGCCCACCGTGGCAGTGATGAACACAGTGATATCGGCAATGGCGCTCGACTATCCGCCGGAGAAGCTCCACGTGTACCTCTCAGACGATGGCGGCTCGCTGCTCACGCTGCACGGGATGAGGGAGGCGTACGATTTCGCGAGACGGTGGTTGCCGTTTTGCAAGAGGTTTGGAATAAAGACGAGGTGCCCCAAGGCTTACTTCATGGATGACGAGGATGTGAGCGCTAGCGTGGGGTACGAATCCGAGAAGAAGGAGGTCAAGGTTAGTTTTTGTTCGGTGACGTCATATTACTTGATGCTCGCGTTGTATACTTTATTATGTCATTTTTTTCCTTTTCGCCAATTGATGTAAATTCTGTATCATTATCGAGAATATATTGAGTGCCTATAGCCGGCACAACAGTAAGAGGGACTTGAAATGGCGACACGTGTTCGAAATGAGCCAAACCTCAGGCTTCCTTGCAAGCTCTCTTCTCTCTCGCCCAAGTGCCAAACTCCCTTGCCACCCTCTCTCTCTTCTCTCCCTTACACGCTCTCTCTCTCTCTCTTCGCCGCCCCTCTCTATCCCGATAAGCTCTCCTCCAACTGACGAACTTTGCGCCGGCGGAGGCAACCTTTTGAGGCAGAGGTGGAGCCGTGTGGTGATTCGTCGAACGAGGGTTCGGTCGTGACTCAGAGGGAGAAAAAGCACAACCGGTAGAAGGTAGCGACTGTGGCTCGTTGATCGGACGGGGGCACGGTGGCTCATCCGACGAACCACTGTGCAGCTCCACCTTGAAGCTGCCTCCACCGTCGTGAAGTTCATTAGTTGGGTGCGGCGGCTCGTCCGACAAACCATCGCATGGCTCCACCTCGAGGTTGCCTTTGCCACCACGAAGTTCTTCAGTCTAATGACGGCATGGTGGCTCGTTGGACGAACTAGCCTCGAAAGGTTGCCTTCGCTGGCATGAAATTCGTCGGTAGGAGGAGGGCTTAATGGAATAAAGAGGAGGCGGCAAAGAGAGAGAGAGAGAGAGAGAGAGAGAGAGAGAGCAAGGAAGTCTCGCATTTGGGCGAGCGCGAGGAGAGAGGAGAGAGGAGAGAGGATACAGCATTTGGACGAGAGAGAGGACAGAGGAGAGAGGACAGAGCTTGAAGGGGAGTGATGTCTGGGCTCCTTTGGACACGTGTCATCGTTTTAGGTTACTTCATTTGTGTTGCAGTGGCTACACAAGCAATACTCAATATTTTCTTATCATAGTCGGCATTATTGAGGCATTGGAGCTTCATCGTATTTGACCAAAAGAAAAAAAAAAAAAAAAGAGGCTTCATTGTAAGTCCTCCAGCCGTTCGTTGGGCTGTTAGAATTGGGCGATCTGTCCACTAAAATCACAATATCAAAAAAGAAAAAGAGATCTTTGCGATTGTTTCATGGAATATGCAATATTTGAAAAAAAAAAAATTCGAAAAATGATCAATTATATTATTTAGATAAATTAGTCAATGAATAATGTCTTCAATATCGACAACAATTCATGTATAACTATTTTTGTAGGTGATGAAAATATTTTAGCATCATTTATTTTTATAAGTAATACAAACGATCATTTTTTTAAAAATGTTTTTTAAATTTTGAGATTTCCGTTAAACAAAATCACCATTAGAGTAAGCGTAAATGAAAATAACTCAAGCAATGTTCTTCTGCCAGCTGAAGACTTTAATAACCTATTCTCTCACCAACCCCTCGAATCAACGGTGAATATAATAGCCAGTAAAAATTTCTTTATGCTGATGTATTTTATAACTAATGAAAAAAATCAACCTCTCTCCCGCTTCAGGCCCCATGCCCAAGATGCTCTCCGACAACACACTGCCTACCGTCTCCGGCTAAGCTATAAGACCGAACGACTTAAGTATTTAATCAAGACATATCATATCTAATGCCTCACGACTTAGTACAGAAATCTACTAAATTTGTGGTACCCCTAGAATGTCCCTAATGTTGTCATTAACGCATATTTCTTGGTTCGAAGTAGATTTAATTAATGGATGTGTTCGGTTGGATACTAGGCCATAAAGTAGTTGCTTAGACTCGCCCCTTGGCTTGAAAATTTCAGATTTTCTTTATGATCTGGCTATGTTTAGACGGGTTCAAGCGGGACTTCTGGGTTGAGAAAATCAAAGTACAATTCTGGGACAGGAAAACCTTTCGCAACAAAGTTTGATTAGCCATAATTCTCCAATTTGAAAGGAATCGACAAAGGGTATATGTCGATTAAAGTGATGTAACTTCATTATTTACATTTTTGCAGGAGAAGTATGAATTGTTCGAGGCGCATATAAATGGATATAGAAACAGGAACTATGGTGAATCACGGGATGGGAGGCTGGATCATCCTTCTACCATTGAGGTTTTTTTTTTTTTTTTTTTTTTTGTGAGATATTACCCAAAACTCCACGGAACTTTGGGGAGTACATGTTTGCCCATAACTTTCAACCATCACACGTTATCCCCATGAACCTTTATTTTGTTACAACCTGCTAAGCTTCCATATTTTTCGTTAGCATGTGTAGCGCACGCGACTATTAAGGGGCAAATGCATATTTTCATCTCATTTTTCTTGGATAGAATTTTTTAGCTTTTATTTTTGTAAAAATAAAAATACAAAATAAAGAAAGTGGAGAGAAATTAATTTCACCAAAATTTATTTAAAAGTAATAGTTGGTAGTAATTGATGATATATTTATAAAACTAATAGGATATTTTAAGAAAAACAAAAAATTTAAGTTTAAAGGACAAAAGGCCTATAACAAAAAGTCAAATGAACAAAAAATGGATACTCATTATGTATTTTTAAATAGTTCATTTATGCAAAATATGGTTGATCAATAAAATTATCTAAAAAATCACCTTAAATTTCGATCAATAGAGCGTTTGGTTATGTTTGTATTTATCTATTTATCTATTCTTTTATTATCTAGAATTTAAAAAGAACATAAATTTTTTTGTGTATGTTGATTAATTTTTCTATTCCTTAAAATAAAATAAAAAAATAGTGAATGAATAGATTTGCAAAAAAAAAAAGAAGTAAAAAGAAAAAGGTCTACTTTTTTATTCTCTTAACAAAATGAGAAGTAAGGTTATTTTAGAGGAACAACCTTAGCATAACCTAATGCTCATCTTTACACAATCGACATAAGGTCTAGGTGAGACTCACATCCCGACTGGGTCTCTTGACCCAATCCAAGTCCCCATTTTTTGGAATAAAAATAAAATAAAAATAAGAATTTTAGGAGAAAATTAGAAATTAGATTTTGAATGTTTTACTAGATTTTAGTATTAATTCTAGTTTAGAATTAATTTAATGAAAAAAATGTGAAAATCATTTGGTGAAAATTGGATTCAAAATTGAATAAGCTCTTAGAATTTTACCATATGGATTTTTTTTAATGCCATTTTCTTCAAAAGACAATACTAGGTTATGACAACTTGGCAACTCCACTGAAAGAATATATCTCCTTCCCTTAAGATTCTATTATAGATATCTTTTAAGATCATCTGCAATTTTGTTTTAATAAAAATTAGATGCTCTGAGAAAGTTTTTTGCATCACCATTTGTCTTTTTTTCATAATAGTCTAATAAGCTTGTGCTCCATGAATTTCCAATGTCATTTGCTTGAAGGTCTGATGAGTTTATGCAAATAAGCACACCAACTTTAGAATCGCCTTCATTCTCAGTTGTTTCATCCTTGCCCATTTTTCCAATCAACGTTTGCTGTTCTTCTTGCTGCTAAAAAGTTCAAAAGTTCTATATATTTGTTTATTGTAATACCCAAAGGATTATTATCAACTTTTTCATATTGTGAGTTATAAATCGGTATGACTCTTTACTACTATTTTCAACCATCTATCTTTGACTAATTATTACGTTAGATTTTCCAAGGCCATCTTAGAATATCTAGATTAGTCAAATCCTTACAAAAGTCCAATTTAATCAAACATTAATTGTTTAAGTCTCCACCGACATTTTTATAATTAATGAAAAAATTGTAATAAAATATTTTAGGATCATACCGAATGCATTTTATGTTCTTTTCTTATTCCAAGTATATAAATCTTGTATAGTTACCAAATGCATCCTAAAATAACTTTACTAATGTTTTGTCGAGTCCGGGAAATCATTCTTTATGATTTTTTTTTTATAGTTTTTTGTTAGCCGATATTTTTTACATTAGCTCAACCCTTAAATATAGATAATAAGTAAATAATTTTTGTCATTTGACCTTTTTCCAATCAAGACAATTTTCCTTCTTTTTTTAAATTTTTTTTTTTTAAAATTTTTCTTAAAATACCTCATTTAGTTCTAATAATTTGGCTATATTCATTGAATTTAACAAATATTTATTTTTCTATATAAGTATTTCAGTTAATTTAATTTTCACCCATTTTTATATATTTGTTGATTTTACGGCTGTTAAGGGTAAGAGAGATATTTAATTAGCATGAGAAATACACCTCAAAAGCCATGTGTATTACTCGTGCTAATTAAAAAACCAAATGATTAATAGTTGTAATAAAATATAAGTTTATATTGACATATACTACTTCGAAAGCACAAGTTCATGTTGTGTAATTGTTCCTTTTCGTTCCATAAAGGACAAATACCACAATAAAATGCCAAACTATGCCCCTTGTGCCACACATAACCCAGATTTTATTTTTTTTGTATCATCAAAAATCCTAAACTTGACTACTATAACACAAATATCCCCAAACCTAAGCTAATACATAAGTGACATATATACCATCTATTTCAATTTCATTCATGGTATTATATCATAAAAGAAAGTTTAGGATATTTGTGTCATGATGGACAAATTTAAGATTTTTAATGACACATAAAAAAAGGTCAGAGTATTTATATCATAGTGGATATAGTTTGAAACTTTTTGCTGTGTTAACTTTTCCAAAAATACAGATTTGATCATTAATCTTGGACATTCCCTTTACGATTCGAACCCATTTTGACACGTGGGATTCTGACCCATTTTAGTTCTTTGGTTCCATTGCATTCCACTTGATGAGCAAAAGAAAAGGCTCTAGTCAAGACTTTTTTTCAAGAGACATAAAAAATCGGAATTATTCTTCAGGTGATCCATGGAAATTCCTCAGACAGAGTTGTGCAAGCTGACCAACAGCAAATGCCTCTGCTTGTTTACGTCTCCAGGGAAAAAAGGCCTTCTTACCCTCATAACTTCAAAGCTGGAGCTCTCAATGTTCTGGTATGCTACTCAAGTTTCGCATTTTCACTCAGGAGAGAACAGCATAAATACATATAAATTGTACTTGTAATATCGATCACACTACTCGATATTGCTCCTCCTTTACAGCTTCGCGTGTCGGGGGTGACGAGCAACTCGCCGTATGTATTAGTGCTGGACTGTGACATGTACTGCAATGACCCATCCTCGGCGAGGAGGGCAATGTGCTTCCACTTGGACCCGACATTGTCTCCATCGCTTTCGTTCGTTCAATTTCCTCAATCGTTCCATAATATCAGCAAGAACGACATCTACGACAGTCAAATCAGATCGCCATTTGGGGTGAGAGAAAAAGACTATAATAGTAATCAATTTTTTTTATTATGCACTTACTAGTTCCTCAGCCTTATTGAGCAAATCGTACATGTGAAATTATTTTGATGAATCCATTTTTAACCGATAACTTTGGCTTTATTTCAGACATTATGGTATGGAATGGACGGGTTGCAAGGACCTTTACTATCTGGTACTGGCTTTTATGTTAAGAGAGAGTCATTGTACAGCAAACCCATGCAAGAAGGTAAGTCAAAATAGCCATATGTTAAGGTAGGATCTTGGATAGCAAATCCATGCAATGTAATCAATTGCTTCTCTTGCTGATTGGAAAGGTACGACAGCTAATCTCACGGATTTGAAAGCAATCTTTGGCCATTCCAATGAGTTTATGAAACATCTTCACTGGAGCGACAAGCTTAACAAGAACATTCTCAGCGACCTGGGAGCAGTCTGCAGAGACACCGAACATTTAGCTTCTTGTCACTATGAAAACGGAACAAAATGGGGTCAAGAGGCAAGTACAATCAAAAGAACAAAATAACCAAAACCTTTGTAATTTGCTGCAATTAGTGACTCCATTTCCTCTTTATTTAACTCGTGGTCGCTCTCGCTCCAGGTCGGTTTCAAGTATGGATCTGTGGCCGAAGACTTCTTCACCAGCTTCGCCTTGCACTGCAAAGGATGGAAATCAGTGTACTGTCGCCCGTCGCAGCCGCAATTTTTGGGGGCTTCCACGACAAATTTGAATGACCTACTGGTTCAAGTCACAAGATGGAGTTCCGGGTTGGCTCAGGTCGGGTTCTCCAGATTCTCTCCTCCGATTTATGGACCATGGAGAATGAGCATTCTTCAGAGCATGTGTTATACCGAGCTTGCGTTCTTCCCCCTCTACTGCTTGCCTCTCTGCTGCTTAGCCACCATTCCCCAGATATGTCTATTCAATGGCGTCCCCATTTATCCGGAGGTAAGCTATTCTCATATGTAGGCTTTTCATTCCCGTGAATCAATCAAGTCTTTGATGCTATTGAACTCGAGTAACATATAATCATGACTCATGAACATCGATTCTTTTGGCACGCCAGGTTTCGAGCTCATTGTTCCTCGTGTATTGCTTCGTTTTCCTATCTTCACTTTCCAAGCATCTCTACGAGGTCGTCGTGAGTGGTCACTCGGTCCGGACGTTTATAAACGAGCAACGGATATGGATGATCCACTCGGTGACCACTTATCTATACGGGAGCATAAATGCCGTTCTGACGAAAACCGGGGTGAGGAGAGCGAGCTTCTTGCCTACTAGCAAGGTCGCCGATGACGAGCAAATGGAGATGTACGAAAAGGACGTGTTTGATTTCCGAACTTCGATCGTATTCTTGGCCCCGATGGTGGCTCTAGTGATGTTGAGCATGGCTTCCTTTGTCGGTGGACTCGCAAGGGTGCTCGTCTTGGGAGGTTGGGACAAGTTGCTTGCGCAGATTGCTCTGTCGTTCTTCATCCTGGTGATGGGCTACCCTGTGATTGAAGGGATGGTGAGGTCGGATAAAGGACGCATCCCATTGTCAGCCGCTGTACAGTCGGGTCTACTTTCCGTGGCACTGCTGTTGTTGGGTTCAGCTCTTCTTGTGTACCGAGAGATGTACGGATGACGTGCAAGTTACTCTTGGTATTAGGGGTCACACTTGGTGTTGACGTGTCATGATTATTATTATAATTCGAATTTTTGTTGACCTAAAAACATATCGATTTTGATTCTATATGCCAAATAACTAAAATACAATGAAGCCATGTGAATATTTGTGCGTTTGTGTCCAAATATAAAGTTAAGAGTGGCATTTCATATCATATTCTATTTAAGTTTTCATTTTGTAATTTATATTTATTTTGGGATACGTTTTTATCGTGCAAAATAATCGCATTTGACATCATCAATTCAGGTTGTTCTGTTATAGATTTATTGAATGCCACAAATTTGTTGGGTCTATTTCCTTTTCTTTTCTGTTTTTTTTTTTTTTTTTTTTTTTTTTTTTGGCAAAGAGTGGTTGTGGGAAGCCTTCTCCATTCCCAATCTATAATTTCTATTTTTTTAATGTTTTTAGGTAAAGCTTGAGAGAACACGAGCGACTTATCAATAAATAAAATTAATAACTTTTCGGCGGAGCAAGAATCGCACAAATTGGAGATTACATCAAAGAGAAAAGCATGGTCAGGATTTAATCACACCACATGAGCTGTAGCAGTGATACAATATAAAAAGTCTTGTGGTTGTCACTACATAACTATGAATTTAGTATCACAATGAAAATAGTAATTTAGCCTTATAATTAGAAACCTTTATGATCTTAATGTACGAAGTGATGTTAGACGTGTCTGTCCAAATCCAAATCCTACGTTTGCAATTGTTTGCACTTGTGCATAAGCACGCTAGGCAGTGGAGTAAATCGCGGGGCTCCTTCAAGAAATTCAAATAACGAAATTCGGGGAAAAAAAAAAAGGATCGTTGCCCAAAAGAAATTAAAAAGAAGAAGAAGAAGAAGGGGGCAGAATCGGTATTTCTGGGTGCGACGAGGAAGATCCTATTTATACGGGGGTGGGGCCATGCGGGTTCGGGGCGTCCTCGACCTCGTCCTCCTCCATTCGTATCCACTTCCCTTTCTGCGCACTGCTATAACTCCGCCAAGATTCCGCCATTAATATACGCAGTAGCACCTGAAACGGAGCGCCTATAGTGATCTACTGGTAGCGTCCCTTCGCCCACAGTAGAAAAGACACGACCCGCGAAAGGCACCGCGAGGCTTCGTCCGACTGATCCAGGTCTCTCTCTGTCTCTCTCTTTCCCTGTGCTTTCTGGCTGTTTTCCTTATTTTCCCGGAAAACCCACGTAGAAGGAGGAGGAGGAGGAGGAGAGAGAAAGAGAGGGGGTGGGTGGGGTGCAGTCGAAGGGAGGGAGTCGAAGGATAGAAAAGATAAAAACGTCGCTCGGGTATCAGAAAAATGCTTTCGATCACAACCTAGTCCAGGAGCCCAGTTCAAATCTCCCAACAGTTCCCCGAATTGGGCCGGTAAATCTCGGCCCATAAAAAGGAAAAAGACAAATTTTGGAATTCTCGGATCAGCTTCTTCTTCACCGTCGTCGTCGTCTTCTCCTTCTTCTTCCTGGGCTCGAACCAGAACATTTCGCAGACGCCCTGAATCTCCTTCTTCCCAAGTTCGTCCGTGGCTTTTGAGGGGGGGGGGGGGTGGGGGGAGAGAGAGGACGAAGATGCTAGAAGAATGTGGAGGGAGATCGAGAAGAGAGAATCGGGCGGATTCCGCCCACGTTCCTTCGCGAGCCGATTGCTCCTCCCCTCCCCTCTTTCCCTTCCCTCCTTGTCGCCGATTGCGGATTGTGCCTTGTTGCCGCGCGTTCTTATGGTCGATGCCGGTTCGATTCCGGCGGCCCCTGATGATTCGAGCTAGGTTGTGATCGAAAGTAAATATGGCACCATTACATTAAAAAGAAGATAAAAAGAAATGGGTGTTAGGGGACCAATAAACAGATTTTATTTTCATTTTTAAATTATTTATTAAGATTGTGTTTTGTTATGTAAAGAATGGGAAGAAGAAATTAGAATTAACAAACGATAAATGCGTTGCGTGAGTAAGTTTTCTTTTATATATTCAATTTGCCATGCTTCCATTATGTGATTAATACAGTGTGTTATATTATATCTTCGTAGATGAAAATAATCGATACAACCTCACTTAAATTAGATTATCGCAACCAGGCTTGAAAGCGGTTCGTGGTGGGAAGCATTGGAACCCCATAAGCATATTAAAATAAGTGCTTCTAAAAACCAATTTCACTTTTTGGTATTCTAAAATGGGAAATACCATGGAACATATTCTTCAGCTATTATCAATATTCAAAATGGGTTCTTGAGAAGCTAAACACAAATTAAAGAGATAATTTTCATCTTCTAATTTCTAAAGCTTACGGGCTGTAAATATTGATCTCAATTGGTTCTTCTCTTTCCCCAAAAATCATTAGATATTTATTTTATAAATATCGTGTCTATGCACGAATGCATAAACTTATGATTATATTTTATATCTTCACATGCATTAACATAAAAATATACATATTTTCAATCCTAAACAACTTTCTTAAAAAGATTTCAATCTTGAAATTCTTTAGTCCACATATATATACACAATTTTTTTTTTTGGTCGATATACACAATTGAATTGTGTATCATTATTAATAATCCGTTTCCCATTATTTAGCAATTTTAACATTTCATAATAAAGTGAATTTGCTCAACTTTTCAGACCTCGATTTCTTGCGCACATGCAGCACGTGTGCAAATTTACAAGTATAGTAAAAAAGAAGAAGTAACTCTTATTCAAAATGCTTTATCGATCAATTCTTCATTCAAAAGCAAGGAGCCCTTTGATCCAAAGATTTTCCTTATGTCGGAAGCGCGTATACTTTCGATCTTTATCATGATTGATTTCAATTCTATTCTCTTTTGTCATAGTGATTCCTAATGCTATATTCAACAACATGAGACACTTCCAAATACACAATTACATCGGAATCCAACACACTTGGTACTTTATCATTGGTTCTAATTAGAAACCGACGGAATTCAACTTTACACTATGTAAGATTCACTGAAGTGACAAAAATTAGTTAACCTAGCTCTTTTTAGCAATATTTAAGGATGTGATGAGCAACAAGCTTGTACTTTGATGATGGAAAAGGACAGAAGCAATTTAACCATCTCCCATTTATTTCTTCTTTTTATAGTCAAGAGTTTATACTCTTCTTTTGTTTTGTCTTTTCTTTACCTTGCAGTTGCTAAATCAAAATCCGTATCTCAATGATGAAGATGAATTGTATTCCTACTAAAGGTACGTGTAAGATCCTCAAGGTCGGCTTGTTTGATAAAAAACCATTTTGAAAAATCATTTTTGGACTTTTCAGCGTTTTGATGATGGAAAACTACTTGATCGACGGAAAATATTCTCCATGAATTGAAAATAATAAGCTTGAATCATCGAGCGACCATGAGAAGAGGATGCCCAATTATCAAAGTTATATGATTTCAGCTATGATTCGTGTTACCTAGTATCTCTTTCTCTATTTTATTTAGTTTATTAGTTTTGTTGATGAAATCTGTCTATGTTTCTTCATTAACACCCATGATTTGGATTCAAGACTAGCAAAGGAAAAGATCCAAAAGAGGATGCTTTAGTAATTCAAAATGCTAGTGGTTTTGCACGTTTCCATTCACTAATTTTGAATTATCGGTAGTTATATACATTCTCATCCCATGAAAGTTCCAATTTACATGTATATTATCGTTCTTGGTACAACTAAATGTAATAAGCATTTGAAACAACAATTGTGAAACTCAAAAGAGATAAAAAGAATTCACATTAAAAACTTTAAAAAGTTTATGTATAGGTGACGATGATAAAATATTTCATTTGATTTGCACAAAATTAAGGTATAAGAGGTCCAAAACATGCATAAAGTTAGATCTTTCAAGCCAACTCTATTTGTGAGCAGGCACAAAATTTAATGTAGGAGAGATCAGTCTATATGTAACTATTGCAGGTTGTGATTTGTGAAACGTGCAAACCGGAATATCAAAAATGCAAAAGCCCATGCAATTGCAAATGTGACCATTGGACCCTGCCATAGCACGCAAACCAGAATATTAAATAAGCAAAGCCCATCCACTCTTGCATGGCCCAATTGCTATGTTCAATACATGATCCAAACACTTCTTTGTAAATGTGCCTCCTTATATTGGCCTACTACAATTGGATTGGGATGCTTAGGCCCAATTCTTATGGCCCACTAGGTAAAGCTCCTAGTCTACCTCTTCCATAATACCATGATCCATTTATTTGAAAGAAAACCGTTTGTAGGAAATTGTTTCCTTACATTCCGATATTTGAATGACGGAAAAGTAATTAAGTTATGGGAAACGTTTTCCATGGATTGAAAACAACAAGTTTAGATTGAAAGAAAATTACTTCTTCTTTTTGGCAAGAAGGAAATCACTTTTCTTAATCTACTAAACAAAGAAAATTTAACGTTTTCCTTAATAATGATTTTCATGGTAAATATTATTTTTTATCAAGAAATTTTTGATGAAACAAACACATTCTTAACTATAAAATCCCGGCATATGGCCTCTATCTCTCTCCCCTTAGATACACGTACTAACTTAGGCATCATAGACTGCTCTAGTGAATCGAGGCCCTACCCGATTTGAGCACTACCCTTGGTGTACTTATTTTTCGTAAATTCATCTCCAATCAATCATTGACAAACCCAATTGAAGCAACAAGATAGGTCAGCTTAGTGGAGATTGCTTCGTGATCTTTCACTTGTGTATACCACTTTTAGATATCTCTTTTTCTAATAGCAAGTAACTACTTTCATCCTTGTCCATCGAAAGGGGCTTTGTATAAGGACATGCCCATGAGAAACAGCTTCTCAATTGTGATTGATCCTTAAGAAATGTTAAACCTTTGTTTTTTGTATTTTGCGTCCAAAATTACAGAAGTTATTTGCAATGCCAAGGGGTGTGCCTCGCTAAACCTTTGTTTCTCATATTTTTGCTTCCAAACTTATAGAAGTTATTTGCAATTGTTAAGAATTACCGATTCCCTAAAACGGATTCGATACTAAATCGAACCCCTAAAACGAATGCGGAAGACGAGCCCGAGAACAAACATGTATCATCGATCAAAGACACACCACGGAATCGAGCATACCTTATTGTCCACAAATTAAACACCAATGTTGAAGATCGAGGAAGAATTTGATCCCGGTCTACCGAGGAGTGTACTGTTGCTGTAAGGGGGAAAAACGTCGTTTTTGGGAGCGTAGCGTCTTACGCTTCTTGGAGGGAGAGAGAGACTAAAACAATGTAGGGTACGTACCCTTTTTCTTTTTCTCTCTTACGTCTTCTCCAAAAGACATATCTCTTCAATGTAAAATGTTCCTCCAAAATACATAACTCTTCGTATCTAAACAACGTAGCCTTTCACATCGCAACCGTTCCTCCATAGGCCCTTATATTGTGGGCCGGGCTTTTAGACCCAACATGGGCAGAAGGGCCCACTTAGGCCCATCTTCACATAGACTAAACCCATCATCTCCCACTCACACATGGTGGGCCGAACGTAATCCTCTTTACCTCTCTGCAACATTTATACCGGTGAATAATCTGTGCGATCAGCATACTTTGAAAGCTCGTTGCCATACATCTGTTAGAAATATAGCAATTCATGATGGGCATCACACTCTGAGTAGATTTAGTATGCAGTACTCGAGATCGATCAACCACATTTATATCTCTTTCTTGATCTCTTTTTAAAATGTGATATATTGTATTCACAATTATAATTATCTTAAAAACAATCATAATTGGTTGACTAGTGAATACAAAACTAAAATGTGATTCTCCAAATTTGATCTTTCTCTTTTTTTAAACTCCAAATTTTAGTTCAGCTTGATTTTTTAGAAATGTCCCATTAGATCGAATTAATTCATGATCATTGGCAACATCCTAAGATAACAAACACTAAATAGAAATTTTGAGAATAAGTAAGAGTCATGAGAGCACTAAATTAAGGAACTCTTTTCTTCAAGAGTCTCACATGACATAAAAGTTGAGATCAAACTTTTGCCACTTTTATTGGTCGTCTCCTACATACGTAGTATAAAATACGTATTACGGTATTTAACTCATTTCCCATGGAGCATATGTCTATACCTTTAATACCGTATAGATGATAGTTCAGACATACCCAATGTCTAACTTGAGTTCACATACCTACTCACACAGAATTTATCAGAACTCACATCTAGTATCATAAACGAGATAAAGTAAAATATGTTGGTTATTTTACTTTCGGACATAATAAATATTATGTCATCATCTTAACACTTAGTTAATGTGACATATATATTTTAAGCTTGAGCTCTCGATTATCACCTAGATAATAAGCTTAAAAACTGTCTCATCTCTATTTATAACACAGTAAATAGAAACGATTACCCGTGTGAGTGAGCTAATATTTTATCTGTCCCACATACTTTTTCAACTTAATATAATGCACTGAGTATTAAGATGCATAAATGTCAAACAAAAATTCATAGGCATTAATGATAAAAAAAAAAATACAAATTCATTAAATGTGAACACTTCAGGGAAATTACAATATTCAGTACATCAGCCTCTACGTAATCCTAGAGATTTTACATGACTACAAAACACATTTCTTGGTATTGGCTTTGTCATAGGATCTGCTACCATTCTATGCATAGATATGTACTATAAGTTCACATCTTTTTGTGCAACCATATCTTTGATAAAATTATACTTGGTATTTATATGTTTGATCTTGCCATGATATTTTTTATCTTTGGTGTACGCTATAGCTGCTTGGCTATCACAATTAACTAATAATGGATTTGCAACATATCCAATAACACATAAATGATCCAAAAATCTCTTAAGCCAAACACCTTCTTATACTGCTGCTGATAATGCCACGAATTTAGCTTCCATCGTGGACAAAGCTATATACGTTTGTTTCTTACTGCTCCAACATATGACGCCATTATTCAGTAAGGAAACAAATCCAAATGTAGATTTCATTTCATCTAAATCTCCTCCCCAATTAGCATCTAAATAGCTTTTGAGTTGCAAATCATTTCCTTGATAACTCAGCGTATAATCAACAGTTCCCTTTAGATACCTCAATATTCTCTTAACGGCCTTCCAATGTGCTTGACCTGGATTGAATTGGTATCTACTCACAATTCCAACTACAAAACATATATCAGATCTTGTACACATCATAGCGTACATTAAGCATCCCACAGCACTAGCATAAGAAACATATTTCATTTGTTTATTCTCTTGTGGAATCCTTGGACACAGTTTATGGCTCAATCCTTCACCTTTTATAGTATGAGTATCTATGGGTTTACAATCTTGCATACAAAATCGTTCAAGAACCTTATTTATATATGTTTCTTGTGAAAGAGATAATGATCTCTTCGAACGATCTCTTGAAATCTTAACTCCAAGAATGTATGCAGCCTTACCCAGATTTTTCATCTCAAAGTTGAAAGATAACCAACTTTTCACAGTATTAAAAAACTCCATATTGCTTCCAGCAATTAGTATATCATCAATATATAATGATATGATCACAAATTGATCTTTGGATCTTTTGATATATACACACTGATCCACATCTATCATTATAAAATTATATGTCATTATGGCATTATGAAAACGTATATACCATTACCAGGTTGTCACACAAAGGGAGGAGGAGGAGAGAGAAAACCAAGCTTAATTAGCCAAGGCCAAAATATCTAATATCTATCATGATTTTTGGTCCAAAAAGTCTTCATGTTTATTCCTTTGTCCCCCATGTTTATTATTTGCTATCTAATCATCAAATAATTCACTTTTGATATCCAAAAATCCAACCTCTTCCCAAGCTCCGAATTTAATCAAATTGAACTTTAATTCATCACTCAATTTCCCAAATTGAGGTCCAATTTCGCGGTAGAAAAATCTCAAATAATTTTCTATAAGTCCCTAACATCATGCAGCTCAGCTCTGAAGTCCAAATTTCCTTTAATTTGGCCCATCCAAATTTCCGCAAATTTTTCGCAGCATCCGATTCGATTTTCTGTAAAAATCTCGGAATCTCTGAAAAATCTTCGGAGAATGAGTCGACGTTTTTAAAATAGCTTGTGACGCCTTAGAACTTTCAATTTTTGAAATCGGGTTCAAATTTGCGGTTATTTTCAATCCGGCGCGCTTTTAGAGTGACCTAGTCTACCGGGTAACTTTTAGAAATTTTTGGTGCAATTGACCTATGATCGATTTATCTCGAGTCACAAAGTACATCTTCTACACATTAGCGACTCTCAATTGTCGTGAAAATCTCAAGGTTTCAATTACGGGCATCGGGTACCAAAACGACGTAAAATCAAGTTAGTGTCGATCGATGAGAATTTTTCAATCAAGTGGAATCACCTACAATTTGATCACATATCTCAGTCAAATTGACCTATTTTTTATTTCTGATCGATCTCTGACGGTGCCGTAATGACCCTCGTAGATCAATACGGTCGAGCAGTTGATTCTTGGTCGAATTCTCAAGTGCAATTGCATTTAGATTCCCTAATTGCTTCCCCAGATAATCCAGTTATCTCGTGAGTGATCAGCTCAGAGAATAACACTATTAGCGTTTCGATGAAAGGCCCGATTTATTTAATCGAAAACAAAATATGAAAATTCAGGCTATCACAAGAAAAGTCTCTTCTAGTCTATTAGTAAAATTCTCTAAGAATTCTAAAGGCACATTGGCCAACCATGGAAAAACTTTTGGAGAGCTCTCATGCCACCTTCAAGGCACATTCACTTTGCACCATGTGGCACTCGTCCCAAGGGTTGAAGTTTTAGTTAACTCAATCCTATAGTATTCTCTTACAAAAGCTACTGTTAGCCTTCTATAATTCGGGATCACGTTGACCTCCCATAGGCGATCTAACACTGCTTGCCATTCAGGTAGAAGAGTGTTCATTAAGGCCGACACCTTCTCAAAATCCGGTATAAGATAACCATTCTAGATGATTTATTATATCATCTGATTGACCTTGACCACGTGTGATATTACATCACAATTATTCCATCAATAATTAGCTAACTCTGTTATTAGTATTTTAAGTCTTGTATTTTCCTTCTCCGTTCTTGGAATTGCAGGTATGTGTGCATAACGCATCATAATTTCTGCAACAAATGCAGAACAAAAATGGATTACTTATAATCCACAATGAACAAAAGGGAAAATACAGAATTTTCCATGTTTCATGTAACAAATGCCAAAAAAAAAGAAAAAAGGATTACTTATAATCCATAACGATCAAATTGGAAAATACAAAATTTTCTTATTTTTTTGCTGGTCAACACCGATTAACAGTAGTCAACGTAGGTCAACAATGGTCAACAATCAACGGGTCAAAGTTAATGGGTCAATCGGGTCAATGGGCCGTCAGGTTGGGTCGAACCAATCAGGCCGATCGGATGAACTGACCGGCACGTGCTGTGCACTTGTGAGGGTTGACATCATGTAGACATCAGTTGGCGCGTGCACGGCTTCCGCGCATGTGTCGCACGCGCCCTCGGCCGAAACGGCGCGTGCATTGCACACGCCTGCGGGGGACCAAATCGGGGCGTGTGGTTCGTTCCAGCCGCGCATAGCGACACGTCCAGTGGCGGCCAGCGGCAATCCGCGACTCATTTTTCTCGTATCAACGAAAGCTTCGACCCTGCGCTATCAAAAACGAATTTCGACTTGCAGAAAATCACAAAACAAGGCGAACAATACACAGGTGTCAGGTTTTTCCATCCCCGATCAACCAGCAGCGGCTTTTCTCGAATTTCGACCATGAAAATAATTCAATAACATAAAAAGGGGATCGGGAAACATGAACTAGGGCTCTAATACCATTGTTGGGAATTACTGATTTTCTAAAACAGATTCGACACTAAATTAAACCCCTAAAACGAATGCGAAAGACAAGCCCAAGAACAAACATGTATCACCGATCAAAGACGCACCATGGAATTGAGTGTACTTTATTGTCCACAGATTAAATACAAATGTTAAAGGTCGAGGAAGAATCTGATCTCGGTCTATCGAGAAGCGTACTGTTGCTGTAAGGGGGAAAAACATTGTTTTTGGGAGCATAGCGTCTTACGCTTCTTGGAGGGAGAGAGAGACTAAAACAACGTACGTACCCCAAAGGCTATGTTCCCTTTTTCTTTTTCTCTCTCACGTCTTCTCCAAAAGACGTATCTGTTCAACGTAAAACGTTTCTCCAAAAGACATAACCTCTCATATTTAAACAACGTAGCCTTTCACATCGCAACCGTTCCTCCATGGGCCCTTATCTTGCGGGCCGAGCTTTTAGGCCCAACATGGATGGACAGGCCCACTTAGGCCCATCGTCACATAGACTAAATCCATCAGCAATGCCAAAGGGGCATGCCTTTGGGAATGCAGACGATACAAGTGGTGCATATGGTCGTTGTTAGCTCGTGCCATAAGGTGTTGTTCTAAATCCCAAAATGAGTGCAACCCTAATGTCCCCATTAAGTTTGGAATCCTAAACGCTTCGGGAGCCATGCTAGAGGAAGGTGAGGATGAGGTCAATGCTTCATGCTTCTTACCTCCTGGGCAGCACACATGCTGCAAAGGCTGAGACAAAGGGTTATGATCACATGAGTATGAGCCAAATCCAAAAACTCATTCTTAGTTCAGATTGCATGCTGAATCTCAATTCATGAAATCTGAGTACAATCTGAGTCACTAAAACTGTCCATCAATTATTCAGCGGCGAGTTTGCTGTTGAGCCTTGTACACATCACCCATTACACTTGGCTGCTGGCCACACTCGACGGTCAAAATCTTAGAAATATTCATATTAAGATCCTTGATAAGAAGAACAAATCAAAGAAAATGACAAAAAGTCCTTAATGAATGTGAATGGATTCGATCAAAAATGATTTACCTACTTTCATTATTCTTTAGGACCACAAACCTAATTAGAGGTTGTCCATTTAGGGAAGAGGGGAAGAGTAAAAGTGGAAACTTGCTTTTGTTTCCATATTAAGACAATAAGTTAATGAGATTATTAGTGTTTAGTGGTTCTTTTTCTAAGAATCTTGATGGGTTTGAAAATCCATGAACTTTATATTAAATAGTTCAAACTTTAAAGTGATGAAGTAGAGAATGCGGAGCTAGGGAAGAGTTACAAGTGAAGTCTTTGATGCCTCCTTTAGAAGAGACAAGTATATTCTTCGCGTCGTTTGAAATAATCGATTACTGAGTTTATACATGTCATGTTGTATAGCTACTTCTACTTTAAGCTATAGGCTGCAACAGCTTTAATTGAGTGTTCAATGCACTTGTAAATTCATTGGAGTGTCACACCAGTAATTTCCAGCGAAAAATAGCTGAGATGATTACATAGGGATTTTGTGCAAATGTTTAGGGCTAAATTGACATGATTAAAAAGTTCAAAATAAAATTAACATCTATACAATGAATTTGAGATTCATTAGACAATTTCTCTGTTACTGTAGAGTAACTCGACCCAACTATTTGCTTCAAGAATTCAAGTTCAATGGCTTTTCAAGGGAGAAGTAGATGCTAATACAGGTCTATGTATAATGGGTAATGCCCACATAATGGTCCGTCACTTTTTGCATGAGTAATGGAGTTATTAGCCACAAGAAGTGTTACTGCTACTAAATTTCATAAATGGACAATACTACTATTGCTGTTGCTATTACCACTACTATTGTTGCCTCCACCATCACCACTAGATTTCATAGACGGATCAATTCCACATGTTAGTATATGATGTTTTAATATTTTCAAAATTTTCAGGTATTTTTGCGACGACGTTTGATGAAGTTTTATTGTAACCAAGTGCAACAAAGAATATTTTAATATTACAATTATGATAGTATATTAAAGATTTCCAATTTATGTTATAAGTGCAACCTTTGTAAAATGTGAATATTTTTATTTATCATATGTGATTTTCCGACATTTGACTACATGATATCATATTCCAAAATTTTGGACCAATATCCACCATCTAAAATCGGTAGTCATGAATTTCTCTTTCTCGAATATCATTAGATTTGTTTCTTAAAATACCAGCACGTGCAAAAAAGATGGTTTTCCAAAGCAAATTTACATCCGGTTGCCCCATTATGCAAAAATGAAAAGCCCAAACTGCACCTTTGCTCATAGAAAGTGATAGCGTGGTCATGCTAGCACTGTCCACGTATAATATACACACGAAAGTTCACACGCGCGCGTGAGAGAGAGATTAAATTTTATCAAGTAAAATGTTATAGTCACTTTTCATGTATATTATGAAATTATTTCGAAAAGATAGGTTAGTGACCATACTCCTTTACATACACATATAATTCTAATACCGTTTCATAAATGAAATGCATGGCTCCCATCCAAAAAATTGACAATACATGCTCATGCTCTTCCCAGCTCACTTTCTCAGGATGCACTTGCTCCTATTTGTAGGGAAACAAATTCCCAAAAAAATAATGATCCGATACTCAATCGAATGCCGAAAAACAAACGCGGAAAGCATGCCCAAAAAATATGTTACACCGATCATAAAGTATATTACGGAGTCAAACATACCTTATTTTTCACATATTAAACACCGTTGTCGTAGTTTGATGAGGAATTCTGATACTGTTCTTCAAAAGAGCGTATTGTATTTAGGAAAACTAAGAGAGCGTTAAACTGAGAAAATGTATTCTCTCTTTTCAAAGATGCTACTTATCTGATAACCAACTGATCACATATATTAATTGCCAAGATTTTTCCTTTTTATTTTTTATTTTATAGTAACTACACTCTTCTACAGGCCCTTCACTTACGGGCTGGGTTTTGGCCCAACATGGGTGGATGGGCTTAAATAAGCCCATCAAAACATAAAAACCCATCATCTCCAACTCGCATATGGTGGGCCGAACATATCTCTCTTTATCTTTTTGCAACATTCATACCGGTGAATAATCTGTGCGACTAGCATACTTTGAAAGCCCATTGCCATACATCTATTAAAAATATATAGTAGCTCATAATAAGCATCACAATTTTGAGTAGATTTAGTATATAGTACCTTAGATCGATTGATCACATTTATATATCTTTTGATCTCTTTTTAAACAACGATATATTGTATTCACAATTATGGTTGTCGTGACCTAAATTTTCAAGGCAATCCTAAAGTTTAGGTTAATGGATTACTAAGTCCGAAAACTTGGCACGGACCCTCCCAAGTCCTACCAATCGCGACTTGATAGAAATTAACTCATTTAAACATGCAATTTCAATTCAATTTGGAGCCGCCACTAATCAATTAGGGTTTGATTAGAAACCCGAATAAAGTATGGGAGAATACTTTATTTTTACGAACAAGAGATTCAATAAATCCGGGGACATGATTACGCTAGATTAGTCTAACGCCCTTTTTCGGTACCTTTTATTTTAATTTTAAAAAAATTTAGCAGGCAATGTTAATTAATTTTAACCTAAACTACTAACATGCAAATGGTGGTCATACGGGTGCACAATCAATAAAATAACATTCAATGAAAAATGCTTATAAAAATGCATGCCCTAAACATGATTTCTAAATGACAAGACACCTAATTTTTTTTAAATGTTAATTATATGCAATCTTAATTTAAATTTGATATGCATGAGTTTTACTTTAATTACATATGAGATGCAATTCATGTGACATAATTTAAATCATTACAATATGTATGCAATCTAATTTACATAACCATAAATATGCATATGCTGTATGATATGAGATGTATGACGTCGTAATTCTATATGCATGTTCTTTTTATGATTTTTTGATGATTTTTTTTATTACACATATGCAACTTACACTAACAAATGATGACATGAAGTGAGATTGATTATGAGCTAATCTATTAACTAACCAAATAAAAGACTTTTGTGTTTTCTTTTTTTATTTGAAATGACCTAGTAATTTTTATTAGAAAAGAAAGTTACGTAATGATACAATGTTATTAAAATGACATAGTAATTTTTATTAAAAAGAAAGTAACGTAATGATACAATGTTAATTTTTTTGGCATTTATATATATAAAAACTACATAATGAGAATGTTAAAACATTAACTTATAACCCACTAATTAAAACGCAATATGTAATGTGCACATTATGAAATCTATATAACCTAAATAACATTTTTTTTTTTTGTTTTGGTTTTATTAAAGGAAAATCATCCTAATTCTACATGAATCTTAGAAAAAACATAGAATGCGAAGTTTTAACTATGAAATGCATATGAACCTAAATATCTAAATTCTAGACATAACATTTGATGCATGATATGTGATGAGCAAATAATAATAACACGCTAAAATAAAAATCCATCCATGTAAATCAATGGCATTTGAATATGAATCAATGATGCAAAGTAATTCATGAATTTCGCCATAAAAAGTCGAAATAATCAAAAATCTAACCCGACGTCCTAATGATCAAAGCAAATCAATGTTAGAGTAAAAAACTATGAGCCCGAACACTCGAACCAAATTTAGCCTAAAAATTTTACCTAGCTCGGAAAAATTATCTCCAAGATGGAAACCGGCGAGGAATGATGCCAAGTTCACCCTTCTCAAGCCTCAAGTGACCTGCACAAAGAAAATGATACCAACAGTACTAAACTTGCTGGACAACTTCGGATGAAGGTTGGTTGGCGTCGGAGCGGGCCGGAATCGGAGCTCCGGTGAGGACTGAGCGGCAGCAGCAGTAGCAGCAGGGAGGTGCAGCGTCGATGACCGGCGAACAACAGGGTCGTAGGTCGCAGCAAAGGTGGCTCGGGCTGAGGTGCAATGTCGGCGTCGCGAGGGGAAGACACGAGCGGTGGACGGCGTCGGGTGCGAGTCCGGCGTCGCGGGGGTTTCATCGGCGGCGAGCTGAGATGCAGATCATGGGTTGAGGTGCGCGGGCAGCCGGTGGTGTCTCAACGTGTTGCTGGGCGCGAGTTGCAGGGCTTCGGGGACAAGTGGAGGCGCGGCGGAGCTTCGTGGGAGGAAGGTTTGCGCGGACGTCGGGGCTCGCAGACGGAGATCAACGGCTACGTCGGCGCGGGGAAGACAGCTTGGCTATGGCATGGCTTGGGCTTACTCGCAAAGGGTGGAGCGTCGGGGCGAGCTCGCTGGTGCAGAGGTGCGGTGGAGTGGGCAATCGTTGGGCTTCAAACGGCGTTGATCGCGCGCTGGTGGTGTGGTGGTGGACGAGCAGCAACACCGTGTAGAGCAGAAGCGAAATGGGGAAGAAGGTGAACAGTAGGGGTCTTGTCAACTTTTTCCCCTTTTTTATATTATTATTTCTTCTCTCCCTCTCTCCTCACGTCTCTGCCTCTGTACTTTCTGCAGAAGACTTTCTCTTCTCTCTCTCTCAAAGATCCCACGGACGCCCTTGTACACTTTCTTTTTCCGCAAACTAAAGCTTTCCTTTCTTTTCTCTCTTTCACTTTTCTATTTTTTTTCTTTCGACGAAAGACGAAGAGAAGCCCCTAAAGGACAGAATCCCCCCCCCCCCGAAAGGTGAAGAAGAGCCCCCTATTTATAAAGCGAAAACTCAAGTTCGTTTCGCCGGTGGAGATTTTCGCTCAACCTCTCAACAACAAAGCGGCTCCAAAATCAAACGGTTAATTATTTTTTAAAATTTTGAAATGAGAATATATTTTCAACAACAAATATTTTCAAAAACCGAATTTTATTTAATTTATTATTATTTTAAAAAAAATATTAGGTGTCAACAATGGTTATCCCCAAAACAATTATAATTAGTCGGCCAGTGAAGACAAAACTAGAATGTGATTCTTTAAATTCGATCTTCCTCTTTTCTTGAAACTCTCAATTTCAATTCAACTCACTTTTCTAAAAATGTCCCATTAAATCGAATCAATTTATGATCATTGGCAATATTTTAAGATAACAAACACTGAAGAGAAATCTTGAGAATAAGTAAGAGTTATAAGGGTATTTAATTGAGGAATTATTTTCCTTAAGAGTCTCACACGGCATAAAAGTTGAGATAAAAACTTTTGCCACTTTTGTTGGTCATCTCATGCATACGTAGTATGAAATATGTATTACGGTATTAACTCATTTCTCATTGAGCGTATGTCTACACTTTCAATACCGTATAGATAATAATTCATACATACTTAATGTCTAACTTGAGTTCACATATCTATTTATTCATAGAATTCATCAGAACTCACATTTGACATCATAGACAAATAAAGTAAAATATGTTAGTTATTTTACTTTTGGACATAGTAAATATGATATCCTCATCTTAACACTCAGTTAATATGATATATATATTTTAAGCTTGAGCTCTCGATTATCATTTAAATAATAAGCTTAGAAATCATCTCGTCTCTATTTATCACATAGTAAATAGAGGTGATTACCCATGTGAGTGGGTTAATCTTTTATCTGTCTAACATACTTTCTCAATTCTATATAATGCACTAAGCATTAAGATGCATAAACGCCAAACAAAGACTCATATGCATTAATAACGAAAGCATAAATTCATTCAATGTGAACATTTCAGGGAAATTATAATATTTAGTACATCAGCCTCTACATAATCCTAGAGATTTCACATGCCCACAAAACATATATTTAGGTATTGGCTTCGTCATAGAATCTGCTATCATTCTATGCGTAGATATGTATTGTAAGTTCATATATTTTTGTACAACTATATCTTTGACAAAATTATACTTTGTATATATATACTTGGTCTTATCATGATATTTTGGATCTTTGATGTATACTATCGCTGCTTGATTATCACAGTTAACCAATAATTAGTTTGCAGCCTTCTCAATAACACCTAAATGATCCAAAAAAAATCTCTTAAGCCAAACACCTTCTTGTATTACTGCTGATAATGCCATGAACTCAACTTCCATCGTGGACATGGCTATATACGTTTGTTTCTTTTTACTCCAAGATTGGCGTCATTATTCAGTAAGAAAATAAATCTAAAGGTATATTTCCTTTCATCTAAATCTCCTCCCTAATTAGCATCTAAATAGCCTTCAAGTCGTAGATCATTTCCTTGATAACTCAACATATAATCAGTAGTTCCTTTTAAATACCTCAGTATTCTTTTGATAGCTTCTCAATATACTTGACATGGATTGGATTGGTATCTACTCACCATTCTAACTGCAAAACATATGTTAGGTTTTGTACACATTATAACATGCATTAAACTTCTAATAGCACTAGTATAAGGAACATGTTGCATTTGTTCCTTATATTGTGGAGTCTTTGGACACATTTTATGGCTCAATCATTCACCTTTTGCAATATGAGTATTTATGGGTTTACAATCTTGCATACGAAATTGTTCAAGAACCATGTTTCTTGTGAAAGAGATAATGATCTCTTCAAATGATTTCTTGAAATCTTAACTCCACAAATGTATGCAGCATCACCTATGTCTTTCATCTCAAAATTGGAAGATAACCAACTCTTGACAGTATTTACAAATTCCATATTGTTTCCGACAATCAGTATATCATCAACATATAATGATATGATCACAAATTGATCTTTGGATCTTTTGATATATGCACAATGATCCTCATCAACTATTGAAAAATCATATGCCATTATAGCATTATAAAAATGTATATACCATTATCTCGACAACTACTTAAACCCATATATCAATCTCATAAGTCGACATACCTTTTATTCATGGTCTTTCATAATGACATCAACATGTTATTCCATATATAATTCTTCATCTAATTTTCCATTGAGAAAACTTAAGTTCGATTTTCTACCTATCTATAACTTATATGGAGTGGAATTAATTTATTTGGAAGGCACATGGTTAAGTATATAGGCAGTAGTTAATAAATGATCACTCCAAAAAGTGATAAATAAGTTAGTATGCGCCATCATGGATCTAACCATTTCCAATAGGGTTCTGTTTCTTCTTTCCGCAACACCATTTTGTTGAGGAATGTATGAAATAGACAACTGTCTTTCTATTCCTTTTTCATCACATAAATCTTTGAACTTATCAGATAAATGTTCTTGACCTCGATCAAATCTCAATACTTTTATTTTCTTATCTAATTGATTTTCTTCTAAGCTCATAAAATTTTTGAAACAACTCAATGCTTCAGATTTATGAGAAATCAAATAGATATGTCCGAAAGTCGAGTATAATCATCTATAAATGTAATAAAATAAACAGCCACATACATTCTTCTTACATTCATTGAACCATAGATGTCAGAATAGATTAATTGTAAAGGAAATTAAACTATTTTACATTTTCCAAATGGTTTTCTTATTGTTTTCATTACTAGGCAATGCTTCCATATGAGCAAATCGACTTTTTCAATATTGCCTAATAAGCCCTCTTTGGCTAGCCTATTCATATGTTATTGGCCAATATGGCCAAGTTTAATATGCCACACATTCACATCATTATTGTATAAAGTAGAAGATGTGAAAATGGAATAACAAATATTAACATCACCACAGTCAACATTCAATACAATAAAACCATCTTGAAAATAATTACAACCATATTTTTGTATTCAAATACAAATCAACACAATTATTATGGAAGTTCAAACTAAAACTAAGTTTTACTAACACTAAAATAGATACTAAATTCCGAAAATTTCTAGAGCATATACTACATCATGTAGGAACAAAGTGCATCCACCACACATGTTCAATTGGCAGGTGCCAATCTATTTTGCTTTGGCTCTGTAGTTATTTCTTACATAAATCAACTTAGTTCAAGTTGGTATTCGTCGAAATTTCACGAAGGATCCTCTATCTTTCGCTATATGGTTTGTTGCTCATGAATATATAGTTCACAAATGATTAGTTTAGTTAAAAATACTGAATTTGATACATAAGCAAAGTTCTCAAAAGCATAATGGGTGTGCACCTTCTTTGGCTCACGACAGTTGCGAGCATAGTGACCATTTTGTCATAATTGTAACACTTCACCCTTAATAGCTTCTTCATTCAAGGACGCTTTCTTCTTTCATGTTGGTCAACTTTTGACTTATTCATTGAAGAATTTGCTCCCTTACCTTTCCACCTTTTGAACCAATTGGGACGTTTGCGCTTGGAATTCGAAGCTCTATGTGAGCTAGAACCAGCATAATAACTGTCAGTTTCTAATTTAGCCGTCAGGAGGCGGTCCTTTTCTAGCTCAAGATGGCGCATTACATCCTCAAAAGTTTTGATGTTCTCATTGTGGGTTAGATGCACCTTTATATGCTCCCAACTCTGAGGCAAAGAACAAATCACTGCTTGCACTTGCTACTCATCAATTACGACATGGCCATCATCCTTTAACTCATTAATCATGTTTGAGATCTTTCTCAAGTGTTATTTCATGGTTTAACCATGAGAATTCTTATAAGAATCAAACCTTATAGTGAGCTGCCTCAGTTTGGTTACCAATGTATAACCAAATCTTGCTGCCAACGCTTCCCACATTTCCTTATCATTCTCAAAACGCCTAAACTCTTGCATGACATCATTCTCCATACTACTCAGCAACGTAATGTGAGCAAGGGAGTTCTTTATCTTCCATGCAACAAATGCATCATTATCTCTCTTATGTTGTGCAGTATTCTCATTTTCAGGTTATTCCATAGTTAGGTTAAGAGTTTCTAGTGCATATTACTCTTCCAGTACATATTGGATTTTCATATGTCATATTTCATAATTATCGCCGTTCAGCTTCTCGCCTTTGTTCAATTCAGCGACTATGCTTTTAGTGGCTAAACTTATCGATCTGAACATATCAGACACATATGCACAAATTATAAATGTCTATCATTTATGCATCCATTTTGCACAGACTTATCATATTAATGAATAATTTCAAATAAGGTTTTAGAATCAAAATGTCACTAAATTTTCAATAATCATCCAAAAATCATAACTTGAAATTATTATTAATATAATCTTCTATGCATAATAAGTTCTTTGAAGTTACAAAAACTTCTATGAACTACCCACAACAGTTAATAAAAACATAAGCAAATAATATTGGATATCCATAAATGATAGAATAATAATATTTTCACATAATGTAACTAATACATTAGTTGCTACAACATCAACTAGGTAGAAAATATTTACATAAGATATTCATTAAAACATACTAAATGAAAACCACTAGAAATAGCTAACGCCAAGTTTATGTATGAACAGGAAAATAATCTTTTAATTTCTCCAAATTATCATATGTAAAATCTTTAGGCATATTCAGCAACCACGAAAAAACAGACGGATATCCCTTAGGATTTATCCTTCGCACATTCATCCCCCGTCGAATTAAAGTCATTCCTTAGATCGTAGTTTTTGTGGCTTCAATATGATAATATTCATCTATAAAAGCCATTACAAGCCTCTTATACTTAAGAACTCTATTGACCTCCCATAGGCAATTCAACACTCATTGCTATTCTGGTGGAAGAGTGTTCATGAAGAATCGCACCATCTCAAAAGCTAGCATGGGATAATCCTTCCAAATGACTTATTTTATCTTCATGTTGACCTTGAGAACATGTTCAATTAAATCGCCACCCTCTCATCGATAATTAGTCAACTCAGCTATCAACCTTGAAGGCCTTTCTTTTTGACTTGCTGTATTTGCGCGAACAGGTGTGCACGTCTAAAGGGGAGGCATTGTTGCTGCAGCAAATGCAAAACAAAAAAGGATTACTCATAATCCAAAGCGACTTAATTGAAAAAGAAACACATATTTTTTTTTTTTTGTTAACAGTAAAGAATCAACGAGTCAACGCAAACGGGTCGGGTCAGGTCGAACTAATCGACCTTGCTAGGTGACGTCATCGTGACGTCACTCGCACGTGCCTAGCGCGTGCCCGGGCAACTGTCGGCTAACGTCACAATGACGTTAGCTGGCGCATGTGCGCACGCACCAATGGTTGCCGCACGCGTGCCTCGCACGCACCTGCAATTTGCCCCGCTTGTGTGTGCGTTGCACATGCTTGGGAACTGCCTTAGCGTGTGTGTTGCACGCGCTGATGATGCCGGACATTCTGGCAGTGCGTGGCAACGTGTCCAATGGCCCCCAGCGATGCACCACCAATTGATTTTCTCGTATCGACGAGAGCTACAACTCTACGGTATCAAAAATGAGATTCAATTTACAAAAAATCATAAACGGGGGTGAACAATATGCGGTGTCGGGATTTTTGTCCCCGAGCGACCAATTGCAGCGTTTCACGAAATTTCAACAAAAAACAATTTATAAACATGAATAGTAATTGGGAAACATAAACAACATCGCTTTGATACCAATGTAGGGAAACAGATTCCCAAAAAATAACGATCCGATACTCAATCGAATGCCGAAAAACAAACGCGGAAAGCGTACCAAAAAACATGTTACATCGATCATAAGGTACATTACGAAGTCGAACATACCTTGTCTTTCACAGATTAAACACCGTTGTCGTAGTTTGATGATGCATTCTGATACTGTTTTTCAAAAGAGCGTACTGTACTTGAGAAAACTAAGAGAGAGTTAAACTGAGAAAATGTATTCTCTATTTTTAAAGACGCACCTTATCTGATAACCAACTGATCAACGTAAAACAACTAAGAGAGAGTTAAACTGCCAAGATTTTCCCTTTTTATTTTATATTTTATAGTAACTACACTCTTCTATGAGCCATTCACTTACGGGTCAGGTTTTGGCCCAACATGAGCAGATGGGCTTAAATAAGCCCATCAAAACATAAAAATCCATCACTATTAAAGGACGTCACAATTATCTGACCAAAAAAAGTACATCACAACTAAGGCATTTGCTCGACAATTTTAGTGACGAATCAACGGAAGAGGAAAGACCAAATTACAAAATAAATATTTTGAAAAAATTAAACGAAGGACTATCATTCATAAACAGATAGACGGTGGCTGTATCGTTGAGCCCTCCACGGTCCTTGTCGAGATCGGGGACATGTCGAGGTGAGTGACAACTGATTCGAAGACCGGCCCACTACTAGCCAAAAAAGGACGATGAGAAAGAAGAGAGAGCGCACTAACCTTTCTTTGAGAGCGATAGCCAAAAAAGGACGATGAGAAAGAAGAGAGCGCAATTACCTTTCTTTGAGGGCGATCGCCCATCCACCGGTCAAACAAGAGTGCTGCAAAACCTCTCGATTACGGAAGACGACATAATGGAGGCTTAGCCTATCGATGAACGGTAGCTAGGGCTCTCGAGTCCATTTAAGAGACGCCCATCTTCACATAAGGAGATATAGCATGGTATGGAGCACATACTAAATAATCCGGACCACGTTAGAAAGGGATCCTGACGTTCCCATACCACAACATTTATCGTCCCTAGTTCCTTACTTGCTCTTCTTTCTCTCCACATAAAGCTGGTCTCTCCTCCTCCTCCTCTTCCTCCTCCTCCTCCTCCTTCTCTATTAACCACCGTCAACGAGCATCGATCGGAAAGGCTAGTGGCTTTGCCTCGAGGACAGAGAAGGAAAGAACTATGGAGCATCGTTCGCGCCCTCTAAACCTTTGCCATGTCGACCCGAAATTGATCACCGTCAACCGCGCACACATGCTCATCCATGGAGCAGCTCTACTTATCCTTATACACTATAGAGCTTCCTTTTTCTTCGCCGAAGAAGCTAGCTCACCGGGCCAACCCACCACTTTGGCTTGGCTCATTATTTTCCTGGGCGAGCTAACGCTGTCCCTCACGTGGCTTCTCCACCAGGCCTTCCGATGGCGGCCCATGTCGCGGACCACCTTTCCCGAGAGGTTGCCCGGCGATGGGGAGCTCCCGTCGATAGACGTGCTGGTGTGCACAGCGGACCCCTATAAGGAGCCCACCGTGGCAGTGATGAACACAGCGATATCGGCAATGGCGCTCGACTATCCACCAGAGAAGCTCCACGTGTACCTCTCGGACGACAGCGGCTCGCTGCTCACGCTGCACGGGATGAGGGAGGCGTACGATTTCGCGAGACGGTGGTTGCCGTTTTGCAAGAGGTATGGATTAAAGACGAGGTGTCCCAAGGCTTATTTCATGGATAACGAGGATGTGAGCGCTAGCGTGGGGTACGAATCCGAGGAGGAGGAGGTCAAGGTTAGTTTTTGTTCGGTGACGTCATATTACTTGATGCTGACGTTGTATACTTGATTATGTCATTTTTTCCTTTTCGCCAATTAATCCAAATTCTCTATCATTAACATTATCGAGAATATATTGAGTGCCTATAGCCGGCACAACAATAAAAAGGACTTCAAATGGCGACACGTGTCCAAAATGAGCCAAACGTGAGACTCCCCTGCAAGCTCTCTCCTCCCTCTCGCCCAAATGCCAAACTCCCTTGCCACCCCCTCTCTTTTCTCTCCCTTACACGCTCTCTCTCTCTCTCTCTCTCTCTCTCTCTCTCTCTCTCTTCGCCGCCCCCTCTGTATCCCGCCAAGCTCTCCTCCAACCGACGAACTTTGTGCCGGCGGTGGCAACCTTTTGAGGTAGAGGTGGAGCCGTGTGGTGTTTCATCGGACGAGGGTTCGGTCATGACTCAAAGGGAGAAAAAGCACAACCGGTAGAGGGCAGCGAGCTGTCGCCGAATTGGCACTGTGGCTCGTCGATCAGATGAGGGCATGGTGGCTCATCCGATGAACCACCGTGCAGCTCCACCTCGAAGCTGCCTCCACCGTCGTGAAGTTCATTAGTTGGGTACGGTGGCTCGTCTGACAAACCATCGCATGGCTCCACCTCGAGGTTGCCTTTGCCACCACGAAGTTCTTCGGTCGGATGAGGGCGTGGTGGCTCGAAAGGTTGCCTTCGCTGGCACGAAATTCGTCGGTAGGAGGAGGGCTCAATGGAATAAAGAGGAGGCGGCAAAGAGAGAGAGAGAGAGAGAGAGAGAGAGAGAGAGTACAAGGAAGTCTGGCATTTGGGCGAGAGCGAGGAGAGAGGAGAGAGCATACAGCTTTTGGACGAGAGAGTGGAGACAGGAGAGAAGAGAGCTTGCAGGAGAGTGATGTTTGGACTCACTTTGGACACGTGTCATCATTTTAGACTCCTTTTTTGTTGCGATAATAGCAGCACTCAATATTTTCTTATCATAGTCGGCATTATTGAGGCATTGAAGCTTCATCGCAAGTCCTCCACCAGTTCGTTGGGCTGTTAGAGTTGGGCAATCTGTCCACTAAAATTACAATATAAAAAAAAAAGAGAGAACTTTGTGATTGTTTCACAGAATATTCAATATTTGAAAAACTTTTTTCGAAAAAGAATCAGTTATATTGTTTAGATAAATTAGTCAATGAATAATGTCTTCAATGTTGACAACAATTCATGCCTAATTATTTTTGTAGGTGATGAAAATATTGTGAAAGCTAGTACGAGCACCTAGAAGAGGTGAATAGGTGCAAAAATAAATTTTGCAGATAAAGTATATAATTTTTCTTTTAAACCAACTCTGTTTAGTAATAGATTATGAAAAGGAAATTAGACTCTAATAATCAAATAGAGTTACAATCAAAGTAAAAAGGCTTAGGGAAGAGAATAAGAACACAATGTTTATAGTGGTTCGACTTAATCCAAGCTTACGTCTACTCTTCCACACTGACAGCCCACCAGCTGAATTTCACTAAGAATTAAAAGAGTTGTTACAGTATAACTCTTCATTGATTCCACAGTGTAGAGATTCTGCTACACTTCCTCAAGGTCTCAGAGAAGTATAAACTCTTTTTTGAGTACAAGTTTTCGCTCAACAATTGAATTGACAAAGAATAAGGAGCTTCAGATTTTGGAATTCTTCTATTGCGCATCCACTCGAATAACCAGAATATCTTCCTTATATACTCCTCCATGCATTTATACCCGTTGGCACTTTTCAAATGAGTTCTTTCAATCTACCCATTGGACAGAATCAATTAGAGAGATTTCGAGTTATTTAAGGAATATGACAATAGTCCATCAATCATGATCGTCCATACAATTAGGATCTAGGTTTTCATAAGTAAAACCTTCCAAGTATGCTTTGCTAATCAACGGATCTAAATTACCCGAATCAAAACAAATAATAGATTCCAAGATGCTATATCTAGCCGAGAGATCTTTTTCAATCGATAGAATCAAATCCTTAACGAAATACTCAGTTTTGAATAAATCTTCTTCGATGGTCTGGAAACTGTCAATGATGATAGACTTTGAATTTTGAGTCTGGCGGTTCGGCGGTCTTCAGACTTTGACTAAAGAGTCTGCAAGTCTTCAGACTAGACTGATGGACACGTTTTGTCAGCTTCAAAACACACAATGAAGTTTTCTCCAACAAATATTTCACATTCATTTATTTTTATAAGCAATACAAACAATCATTTTTCCAAAAATATTTTGTAAGTTTTGAGATTTTCATTAAAAAAAAAATCACCATTAGAGTAAGCATAAATGAAAATAACTCGACCAATGTAATTCTTCTGCCATTTGAAGACTTTAATAACCTATTATCTCACCAACCCCTCGAATCAACAATGAACATAATAGCCAGTAAATTTTTTCTTTATGCTGATGTATTTTATAACTAATGAAAAAAATCAACCTCCCTCCCGCTTCACGCCCCATGCCCAAGATGCTCTCCGACGACCTACTCCCTACCGTCTCTGGCCAAGCTATAAGACGGAACTACTGAAGTATTTAATCAAGACATATCATATCTAATGCCACACGACTTAGTACAGAAATCTACTAAATTTATGGTACCCCTAGAATGTCCCTAATGTTGTCATTAACGCATATTTCTTGGTTCAAAGTATATTTAATTAATGGATGTGTTCGGTTGGATACTAGGCCATAAAGTAGTTCCTTAGACTCGCCCCTTGGCTTGAAAATTTCAGATTTTCTTTATGATCTGGCTATGTTTAGACGGGTTCAAGCGGGACTTCTGGGTTGAGAAAATCAAAGTACAATTCTGGGATAGGAAAACCTTTTGCAACAAAATTCGATTAGCCATATTTCTCCGATTTGAAAGGAATCGACAAAGGGTTTATGTCGATTAAAGTGATGTAACTTCATTATTTACTTTTTTGCAGGAGAAGTATGAATTGTTCGAGGCGCATATAAATGGATATAGAAACAGGAACTATGGTGAATCACGGGATGGGAGGCTGGATCATCCTTCTACCATTGAGGTATTTTTTTTTTTTTTTTTTTTTGGTGAGATATTACACAAAACTCCACGGAACTTTGGGGAGTACATGTTTGCCCATAACTTTCAACCATCACACGTTATCCCCATGAACCTTTATTTTGTGACAACCTGCTAAGCTTCCATATTTTTCGTTAGCATGTGTAGCGCACGCGACTATTAAGGGGCAAATGAATATTTTCATCTCATTTTTTTGGATAGAAATTTTTTAGCTTTTATTTTTGTACAAAAAAAAAAGACAAAATAAAGAAAGTGGAGAGAAAGTAATTTCATCAAAATTTATTTAAAAGTAATAGTTGGTAGAAAGTGATGATATATTTATAAAACTAATAGGATATTTTAAGAAAAACAAAATAATTAAGTTTACAGGACAAAAGGCCTATACCAAAAAGTCAAATGGACAAAAAATGGATACTCATTATGTATTTTAAATAGTTCATTTATGCAAAATATGGTTGATCAATAAAATTATTAAATCACCTTAAATTTCGATCAGTCATTTATAGCGCATTTGGTTATGTTTGTATTTATCTATTTTTTGTCCTTGCCCATTTTTCCAATCAACGTTTGCTCTTCTTCTTGCAGCTAAAAAAGTTCAAAAGGTCTATATATTTGTTTATTGTAATACCCAAAGGTTTATTATCAATTTTTTCATATTGTGATTATAAACCAGTACGACTCTCTACTACTATTTTCAACCATCTATCTTTGACTAATTATCACATTGGATTTTCTGAGACTATCTTAGAATATCTTGATTAGTTAAATCCTTACAAAAGTCCAATTTATTCAAACATGAATTGTTTAAGTCTCCACTAACATTTTTATAATTATTGAAAAAATTGTAATATAAATTTTTAGGGTCATACTGAACGCATTTATGTTCTTTTCTTGTTCCAAGTATATAAATCTTGTATAATTACCAAATGCATCATAAAATAACTTTACTAATGTTTTGTCAAGTCCAGGAAATCATTCTTTATGATTTTTTATAGTCTTTTTATTGGCCAATATTTTTTACATTAGCTCAACCCTTAAATATAGATAATAAGTAAATAATTTTTGTCATTTAACCTATTTCCAATCAAGACAATCTGCCTTTTATTTAATTTTTATTCTTTTTCTTAAAATACCTCATTTAGTTCTAATAATTGGGCTATATTCATTGAATTTAACAAATATTTATTTTTCTATATAAGTATTTCAGTTAATTTAATTTTCACCCATTTTTATGTATTTGTCGGTTTTACGGCTGTTAAGGGTAAGAGAGATATTTAATTAGCATGAGTAATACACCTCAAAAGCCATGTGTATTTCTCATGCTAATTAAAAAAACCAAATGATTAATAGTTGTAACAAAATATAAGTTTATATTAACATATACTACTTCGAAAGTAAAAGCTTATGTTGTGCAATTGTTCATTTTCGTTCCATAAAGGACAAATACCACAATAAAATGCCAAACTATGCCCCTTGTGGCACACATAACCCAAATTTATTTATTTCTTTTGTATCATCAAAAATCCTAAACTTGACTACTATAACACAAATATCCCCAATTTTTTTGTGTTATGAAAAAACCTAAGCTTATACATATGTGACATATATACCATCTATTTCAATTTCATTCGTGGTATTATATCATAAAAGAAAGTTTAGGGTATTTGTGTCATTATGGACAGATTTAAGATTTTTAATGACACATAAAAAAGGTCAGAGTATTTATATCATAGTGGATATAGTTTGAAATTTTTTGTAGTGTTAACTTTTCCATAAATACAAATTTGATCATTAATCTTGAACATTCGCTTTACGATTCGAACCCTTTTTTTTTTTTTTGGACAAGGATTCGAACCCATTTTGACACGTGGGATTCTGACCCATTTTAGTTCTTTGGTTCCATTCCATTCCACTTGATGAGCAAAAGAAAAGGCTCTAGTCAAGACTTTTTATCAAGAGACATAAAAAATCGAAATTATTCTTCAGGTGATCCGTGGAAATTCCTCAGACGAAGTTGTGCAAGCTGACCAACAGCAAATGCCTCTGCTTGTTTACGTCTCCAGGGAAAAAAGGCCTTCTTACCCTCATAACTTCAAAGCTGGAGCTCTCAATGTTCTGGTATGCTACTCAAGTTTCGCATTTTCACTTGGGAGAGAACAGCATAAATACATATAAATTGTACTTGTAATATCGATCACACTACTCGATATTGCTCCTCCTTTACAGCTTCGCGTGTCGGGGGTGATAAGCAACTCGCCGTATGTATTAGTGCTGGACTGTGACATGTACTGCAACGACCCATCCTCGGCGAGGAGGGCAATGTGCTTCCACTTGGACCCGACATTGTCTCCATCGCTTTCGTTCGTTCAATTTCCTCAATCGTTCCATAATATCAGCAAGAACGACATCTATGACAGTAAACACAGATCGGCATTTGGGGTGAGAGAAAAAGCCTATAATAGTAATCAAATTTTTTATTATGCACTTACTAGTTCCTCAGCCTTATTGAGCAAATCGTACATGTGAAATTATTTTGATGAATCCATTTTTAGCCGATAATTTTGGCTTTCTTTCAGACATTATGGTGTGGAATGGACGGGTTGCAAGGACCTATAATATCTGCTACTGGCTTTTATGTTAAGAGAGAGTCCTTGTACAGCAAACCCATGCAAGAAGGTAAGTCAAAATAGCCATATGTTAAGGTAGGATCTTGGATAGCAAATCCATGCAATGTAATCAACTACTTCTCTTGCTGATTGGAAAGGTACTACAGCTAATCTCATGGATTTGAAAGCAATCTTTGGCCATTCCAATGAGTTTATTAAACATCTTCACTGGAGCGACAAGCTTAATAAGAACATTCTCAGCGAACCGGGAGCAGTCTGCAGAGACACCGAACATTTAGCTTCTTGTCACTATGAAAACGGAACAAAATGGGGTCAAGAGGCAAGTACAATCAAAAGAACAAAATAACCAAAACCCTTGTAATTTGCTGCAATTAGTGACTCCATTTCCTCTTTATTTAGCTCGTGGTCGCTCTTGCTTCACCAGCTTCGCCTTGCACTGCAAGGGATGGAAATCAGTGTACTGTTGCCCGTTGCGGCCGCAATTTTTGGGGGCTTCCACGACGAATTTGAATGACCTACTGGTTCAAGTCACAAGATGGAGTTCCGGGTGGGCTCAGGTCGGGTTCTCCAGACTCTCTCCTCCGATTTATGGACCATGGAGAATGAGCATTCTTCAGAGCATGTGTCATACCGAGCTTGCGTTCTTCCCCCTCTACTGCTTGCCTCTCTGCTGCTTAGCCACCATTCCCCAGATATGTCTATTCAATGGCGTCCCCATTTATCCGGAGGTAAGCTATTCTCATATGTAGGCTTTTCATTCCCGTGAATCAATCAAGTCTTTGATGCTGTTGAGCGCGAGTAACATATAATCATGACTCATGAACATCGATTCTTTTGGCACGCCAGGTTTCGAGCTCATTGTTCCTCGTGTATTGCTTCGTTTTCCTATCTTCACTTTCCAAGCATCTCTACGAGGTCGTCGTGAGTGGTCACTCGGTCCGGACGTTTATAAACGAGCAACGGATATGGATGATCCACTCGGTGACCACTTATCTATACGGGAGCATAAATGCCGTTCTGACGAAAACCGGGGTGAGGAGAGGGAGCTTCTTGCCTACTAGCAAGGTCGCCGATGACGAGCAAATGGAGATGTACGAAAAGGGCGTGTTTGATTTCCGAACATCGATCGTGTTCTTGGCCCCGATGGTGGCTCTAGTGATGTTGAGCATGGCTTCCTTTGTCGGTGGACTCGCAAGGGTGCTCGTCTTGGGAGGTTGGGACAAGTTGCTTGCGCAGATTGCTCTGTCGTTCTTCATCCTGGTGATGGGCTACCCTGTGATTGAAGGGATGGTAAGGTCGGATAAAGGACGCATCCCATTGTCAGCCGCTGTACAGTCGTCTCTACGTTCCTTGGCACTGCTGATGTTGGGTTCAGCTCTTCTTGTGTACCGAGAGATGTATGGATGACGTGCAAGTTACTCTTGGTATTAGGGGTCACAGTTCGTGTTGACGTGTCATGATTATTATTATTATTCGAATTTATGTTGACCTAAACACATATCGATTTTGATTCTATATGCCAAATAACTAAAATACGATGAAGCCATGTTAATATTTGTGAGTTTGTGTTCAAATATGAAGTTAAGCATTTATTTAAGTTTTCATTTTGTAATTTATATTTATTTCAAGATACATTCTTATCGTGCAAAATAGTCGTGTCTGACATCATCAATTACAGTTGTTCTGTTATTGATTTATTTAATGCCACAAATTTGTCAGGTCTATTTCCCTTTCTTTTTCTTTTTTTCTTTTTTTGGCAAAGAGTGGTTGTGGGAAACCTTCTCCATTCCCAATCTATAATTTCTATTTTCTTAATGTTTTTTTGGTAAAGCTTGAGAGAACACGAGCGACTTATCAATAAATAAAATTAATAACTTTTCGACGATGCCAAAATCGCACAAATTGGAGATTACATCAGAGAGAAAAGGGGGAAAATGCCAAAAAAAGTCCTAAACCTTTTATATTTGTGTCAATTTAGTCTTAAACCTTTTTTTTATGCCAATTAAGTCCTAAACATTTTTACGTTGTGCCGGTTCAGTCCTTTCTAGCCAATTTTGGCCAGATTTTGCTTACTGGATGCCGGCCAACTAACATGGCCCCATCGATGCGACGTGAACAACTTATTAATAATATTTTAATATTTTTGAATTTTTTATTTATATATTTATATTTATTTTTTCCTTTCCTTTTCTTCCTCCAACGGTCGCCGGATCTCGGAATCAAGCGGCCTCGTTAGCCACCTTGCCGGTGGCCGTGAGGGCGCCTCCCGCTGGGCGGCGAGGGCGAGCGAACCTAAGGAGAGAAGGGAAAGGGTCGATACGGAGGACGAGAGGACCGCTGTCGCGCTGTCTCGCCAAACCTTGAGCCATGGGCGAGGCTCGACCCTCACCGGATCCGGCGAGGGCGAGCCTTGCCGCCTAGGCCTCGAGGGTAGCCACTGGCGAGGTGGTCGGCGAGGTCAACCTTGACCGCCTCGGCCGTCGCCTCTAGCTGGTTGGCCGAGGTCTCGGCGACCGGCTAGAGGAAGAAGAGTAAAAAAAAAAAAAATAAAAAAAAAATAAAGAAAGAAAAATATTCAAAAGTATTAAAATATTATTAAAAATTGTCCATGTTAGCGTCGATGAGGCCACGTCGCTGGCTGGCATCTAGTCAGCAAAATCCGGCCAAAATTCACCGGAAAAGACCGAATTGGCACAACGTAAAAATGTTTATGACTAAATTGACACAAATGCAAAATGTTTAGGACTTTTGGCACTTTTCCCGAGAGAAAAGCATGGTCAAGATTTAGTCAAAACACATGAGCTGTAGCAGTGCTGCAATATAAAAAGTTTTGTGGTTGTCACTACATAACTATGAATTTAGTATCACAATGAAAATAGTAAAGGAGCCTTATAATTAGAAACCTTTATGATCTTAATGTACGAAGTGATGTCAATGTGGCAAATCATCATGAATATTTACCAAAAAAAAAAAAAGAAAAGAGGCTCATATCAAAACATTACACCTAAGCATTCAATAAGAGTCTATGTATTAATATGTAATCCATTTTATAACTAGTTTTTTGAAATGAACCCTGAAACATAGCGATTACCCCTTATGGTTTTCCATTTCCTGAACTAGTTTTCCATTCTCTCGACATGCAGAGCTCCCTTCTACCGCTAATGGTAGTTCTCATCGGTTTTACCCTGTTCTAAACCCTCATTTCCAGTTTCTCGAGCGATAATCGGCGCTCCCGTCTCATCTATACTTTCAGCTCTTTCTGCTTCACTGTAATTTTCCTTGGGCTCGTAATTCTCCGCCTTTCCCTTGCGGAATTTTCTTCTCAAGCTCCAATTCCCCGAATTGAGACGTTGTCCTCGCGTCCTCTAGCGATGTAGCTGCTTTATCTCTTTTATCTATGACAACGTCGGTCGCTGTCTTCATTTCACCGGGCACCAAGCTTTCCACTTGACCACCATTTTAGTCCCTTCTTTCCTTGGTTGCATCGTCAGTCATACCCTCTGCATGTCGGTTTTTCTTCATCATCTAGGCATTCTGTATTGATCGATACTCATGGAACCACATGATCCGGATGAGTCATCTCGCCTTGCTGCCCTGTGCAATAGATTGGGAAATTTATGGTCTGAACAGGAAATTGATGTTTGGGAGGAATCGCCGTCCCTAACTAAAGTGTACCCCACTTTCACATAGCTGAAATGGGGTTTCCACTTGAGTAACTCCTAAGTAAAGACCTACCTAAAGTACTTAGCCTGAATTATTTCGTAATTTTCTAAACCATAGCACTTTATCAATTGGTGACACCATATCAATGGGCCGCATAATGTGGATGCACAACATGATAAGGGTTAATGTATTTCTATTGTAACATAAAGTTGGCTCTACAACAAAGAAACTACCAAAAAATTTTCTCCCGAATGGCGAGCTTCTCTCTACCGACTGGGTAGCTTTCTCTCCCGAATGGCGAGCTCCTCTTTACCGACTGGGTAGATTCCACTTTCCTCCATGGTAAGCTTCTCCTCCACCTTCGAATGGCTCCCCAACAAAGGTATTCGTGTTAGTAATCGTTACCATGAAACATCTTTCCAAAAAAAAAAACGAAACCCTAAAACCATGACACCCATCCCACCCCAAATTCGTGAGTTTCGGACATGATCCACCCCCTCAAGAATAAATCCCTAGCATCCAGTTATTACAAACCCTTTCTACCGGAAATAGATTAGACTACTATGATTCCGGTATATCCGTCGCCTTCCCCCTGAATAGCAACTTCTTAATCGGAGCTCCCTTCAATCATACTGGGCAAGTTATCCTGCTTTTTGCTGAGGCTATTAGTGGATCAGACCTGGATTAACATAAATGGCTGGTGAGAATGATGAAGAAAGACGAGTTGCAGCACTGTGTAAAAGCCTTGGTACTCTATGGTCTGAGGATGATGTTGTTGACATTAAAGGTGGGATCTCTGCAGATAAATTGGCTGAATGCAGGAAGACTCTGTTCGGGAAATTATATTCCAAACCACATGTGAATTTTACAGCCTTCTTTACTACAATAAAGAATGTATGGAAGGTTGACAATGTTGCATGCTCTGTCATAGCACCAGGATACTTTTCCTTCACATTTCAGTCTGAAGCGGAAAAAAAAAGAGTAGTAGACTCGGGGCCATGGTCTTTCTCTGGAAGTTTACTTGTGTTACAGCAATGTGAACCCGATATCCCTGATTTATGTTATGAGTTTACACATTGTGACTTCTGGGTTCACTTCTATGGATTACCACTTGGAAGAGCTACTTATGAATCTATCAGAGATATTGCAACGAAGTTGGGAGAAGTAGTGGAGGTGAAACGGATACTAAAGGCAACAACAATTCTAAGTTTGGTAAGGCAAAAGTCAAGATAAATCTGGAGATGCCTCTTAAAACAGGAGTTCGCTTAACTGGAACATAAAAAGTGTGGGTAGAGTTTAAATATGAAAGACTTCCGAACTATTGCTATTCATGTGGAAAAATTGGGCATTATGCCTCGGATTGCAAAGACATACCCTATGAAAACTCGGGGCTAGCGTAAAACTTACGAGCGTGTTTGGCCATTGGCTACGAGCGGAAGCTCGTGATCTAAGCCCATACGGGAAGATATTTTATGGCAAACAGGAGATACCACCAGATGATGATGAGATTGTGCCAGAGACACCCACAAATTCAGCACCTGAAATAGCCGTATATCAGCAACATCGAACTACAAACCAAATTCTAGCTATATGTGAACTGGGCCATGCAGAACAACAAACCACACAGGAGATGAGTCAGCCCAATCAAGTTTTTCCACTGGATATTATGAAGGAGAAAGGGCCACAAAAAAGAGGGAACAGATGCATTGATAAAGAATCAGCTATGGTGCTATATGAGGAGCAACACAAGGAAGCAGAAATGGAGATGGAGCAGAACATAACAGGGGAAAAGGGGCTAATTAGGCATAAATCCAGGGGTACAAAGGGCGTAAATGCAAAGAAAGGCAAGAGGTTTTGCCCGTATGGGGCTCAATCCTCAAGAACACCAGAATTTGACAATACTCAGCTGGTGGAAACAACTATAGAAGTGGCGGAGAAATCAAGTAAATGGGCTTTGGTGGCTAGCCCTAATAAGCCACCGGTTCATCCATGAAGCTTTTGTGCTGGAATTGTCAGGGGATGGGCACACCCTTGACAATTCAGGCACTAAGGGTCCTTGCGACCCAGGAAAGGCCCAGTATTATGTTTATTATGGAGACTAAAAATCAAGAACTCAAGGTGCAGCGAATAAGAAGGAGGATGAAGTTTCAAAATAGCTTTGTGGTTAATCCGAAGGGATTTGGGGGATTGGCTCTGTTTTGGGATGAGCGAGTCGGGTTAAATGTTGGTTCCTATTCAAAACACTATATTCATGTTCAAGTGCATCATCCAAGCAACTCTACAAAGAGATGCATATAACTTTTGTTCATGCTCCTAATGAATTCCAAGATAGAGTAAAGCTATGGGAGGACCTACACCGAAAAAGCTCCACACATCACTTACCTTGGCTTTGTATGGGGGATTTCAACGAGATAATGTACCATTGGGAAAAAGTGGGGAAAAAGAGAGCGTAACCTTACCGGATGGCAGCCTTTAGGGATTTCATATTTCGCGGTTCTTTAATGGACTTGGAGAGCAAGGGATGTGCCTTTACCTGGAAAAATAATGAGCGAAGAACATCCGGTCAAGAAACGTCTAGACGAGCTCTATGCACTTCGATCGGAGGATAGCATACCCTGATGCTGAATGCACGGCATTACCAGCCATAGGTTCGGATCACAGCCCCCTTATTCTAGATTTAAACTCGCATAAGAAAAGGAGGAGGAAGATTTTTAGATACGAAGCATTCTGGTCACAAAATGAGGAATGTGCGGAAATTGTAAAGAATGCATGGGCTGAATTCCAACCCCTGAACCGGATATGGGGGAAAAATTGCAGATTGTGGCTCATAAATTGGGAAAATGGAGCAAGAACAGAACGGAAAATGCAAACATCGAATTAAAGTGCTGAAAAATGAGTTGCAAAGCTTGACAAATAGTGTTGGGAAGGAAAAAGAAAGTGAAACAGCAAAGCAAATCACCCAGGAGTTAGAAAAGCTGTGGAGTCAAGAGGAGATGTACTGGGGAATGCGCTCGAGAATTAATTGGCTCAAGTGGGGGGATAAGAATACAAAATTTTTCCATGCATCAACTATTCAAAGGAGATCCAGAAATAGAATTACCTTGCTGAAAAACGCCGAAGAGGAATGGGTGAAAGAGGAACAGTCCTTGAAGGATATGACAGTCACTTTCTTCAAAAATTTGTATAACTCAAAGAGGCCTCGCAACTTCCACCTGTCATTCAGCAAATCCCGATTTCAGTTGATGAAAGCATGAACCAACGGTTAGTTAAACCGGTCACATTGGAGGAAATTACAGAGGCAATGCAACAACTAGGAGCCACAAAAGCTCCGGACCGGATGGACTTAATGGGCTATTTTACCGGGATCATTGGTCACATATCGCAAGGATATATTCAATGAAGTGCAGACTTTCTTTGAGACGGTTATCTAAACCCCGAGCTGAACGTAACCCAAATCACCCTTGTCCCCAAAACCCCAAACCCGTAAAAGCTTGAACAATTCAGACCTATAAGCCTTTGCAATTTTGTCTATAAAATAATTTCCAAAGTGATGGCCAATCGACTTAAACCCGTGTTACCACAGATCATAGCGAAGAACAAAGCGCTTTTGTGGGAGGAAGACAAATACAAGATAATATTTTGATAGTCCAAGAGGTACTTCATAAGCTGAGAATTCGGGAAAGGAAAAACAAATTTCAAGCGGTCCTAAAGCTTGACATGCAAAAAGCCTACGACCGGATAGAATGGGACTTCCTCAGAGAATGCTTGCTCAAGAAGGGATTCAGTGAGAAGTGGGTGCAATGGGTTACACAGTGTGTTTCAACAGTCTCCTTTAGTATCAATTTTAATGGTGAGCCCCAACCATTTTTTATACCTACAAGAGGAATTCGTCAAGGGGATCCTCTATCCCCATATCTTTTCATCCTAGTGGCTGATGTGCTATCCAATCTCATGCGAACAGCAGTAGTCGAGGGCACAATCCGGGGAATTAAACTAAATAGTGGCTGTCCTACTCTATCCCACCGCTATTTGCGGATGATTCCATTTTCTTCCTACATGGTACTATCACGGAATGTCGAATTTGGCGGAAATACTACACCAATATTGTTTTGCTTCGTGACGTGCCATAAACCTCAATAAATCAGGTATCTACTTTAGTAAGAATTGCCCTATGAACTTAAGGAGGAATATGGCAGCAGAAGAGCCGAGGGTTCCGTAAATAGAAAAAACGGGGAAATACTTGGGAATTCCTTCAGACCGGGAGGCTCGAAGAAAGATGTTTTTGCCTGGATTTTAGCTCGAGTCAACAAGAAACTAGAAAGCTGGAAGGATCACTTGCCGACAAGAGCGGGTAAGGAGATATTGATAAAATCGTGGTGCAGCCATTCCACAAGACGCAATGTCTATCTTCAAGTTACCGGTGTCAATATGCAAAGCCATAGAGAAAAGGATTGCTAATTTCTGGTGGAGGAATTGGAAAACACCTGCTGGAATTCATTGGAGAAAATGGGAGAAATTAAAACTCGGGAAAAATGAAGGAGGACTTGGATTTAAAGATTTAACAGCTTTCAACAAAGCCATGCTAGGAAAGCAAGCATGGCGGATTTCACAAAGAACCTCACTCCCTATTGAGCAAACTAATGAAGGGTTTATACCACCCACATTGCGAAATTTGGAAAGCGGGAATGGTACAAGACCATCGTGGGGATGGAGGAGTATTATAATGGGAAGAGATTCCATAGTACCAGATGTAATTTGGTCTGTTGGCAATGGTCAGAAAATTTCGATAAGAGAGGATAAATGGCTGAGAAGCGGACTGATTGGAGGACCGGAAACAAGAGATGAACCAAGAAAAGTTGACGCACTCATACACCAGGGAAATGGCACGTGGAATGAAAATTTACTTCGAATGATGTTTGATGAAAATAGGGTGCAGGAAATTCTTACTATCCCTATTGGCCTCTCAACAACAGAAGACAGATTAGTATGGATGCACAACAATTCAGGGTCTTATACAGTAAAGAGTGGATATTTTACAACACGAGATAGAGCAGCTAAATCACCACTTACATCAAAGCAACATCCTCTCATCAAACAGAGCCAGATTTATGGAAACATATTTGGCACTCAGACACAATACCCAAAGTAAAACAATTCCTCTGGAATGTCTGCCAAAACGCACTACCTACAATGGATAACCTGCACCGAAGGAAGATAGTACCTGATCCAATTTGCCCCATCTCGCAAACACGAAGATGAGACGATCGAACACACGCCGTTGTTATGCCCCGGACAGCTCGATTTGGAAAGCTTCTCTCTCCGAAAATCAAAATAACCAGATTAGGGTTAACAAGAATTGATGACTGGCTGCACATGAGGAAAAAAGATCCACAAAGCTCTTCAAAGTTCAATCGATTGCATCTACCATGTGGAGTATATGGCAAGACCGCAACAGTTCATCTTCGACCAAAAACCCCTCACCCCAAAGCGAGACCACTCGTTAAGATCGGAGGCATTACGAGAGATTTCGAAACATGGAATACAAAGGCGGTGAAGAAGACAAAGAACAGAGACCCATACTAATAGGTGGCAACCCCGAAACCGGCTTCATCAAACCGAACATAGATGCTTCTTTTGTTCGGTGCGAGCGAGGAAGAGGGGAACACACGAGACCGAGACCGCGACGATAGGGGTGAAGAAGAGAATATAGTTAATGCAGCTTTCGGTTGCGAGCTTCCACGGAAGAGGAAGATTTGGGAGGTGAATCTCCAAACGTAATGGCAACAGCCGCATCCGGCGCACTGCGGGGACATACCCGCAGCAACTACGAGACCAGATCTGCGGATGATAGGGTTGAAGAAGAAAATCTAGTTACTGCAGCTATCGATTGCAGACCATCCACGGATGAGGAAGAGACTGGGGGCGCAACTCCGAACATAGCAGCCGAATCCGTAGACTCGGGGGACATACCCACAAAGAACAATGATCTGCAGGCGAAACATTGAGACCCACTTTGTAAGGCGCGAGCGAGAGGAGAGGGAGAAGACGAAACCAGATCCGGAGATAATCGGGATGAAGATGAAACCTCGAGTCTTGTAGATGTCGATTGCAGCGAAACCCGGATGAGGAAGAGAGCGAGGGCGTCGCGACGCGGGGAGGAGCGGAGAACAGATTGCTTGCTTGCATCCGCAGGACTCCGGGGTAGACTCGTTGAAGGCTTCTCCAAAGTTGTTGCGCGGCTTCGGTAGAGCAAGCGAGGCAAGTGCTCTCATGGAAACCCTAGAATTCTTATCAGATAGAACCGAAGAACTGCTGGAAGTACACACGGACAACCTTCTGCTCGTGCGGGCACTTCAGTTCGGCGAAGACTTCTGTTGGGAAGTGGAGCCGCTCATGGACCGGTTAAAAGAAAAGCTTCACAGGTTTACGGGCCTCACTTTGGCCCATTGCAGCAGAGAAGCAAATAGGCCCGCGGACCGGGTAGCGAAGGCTCATCGACAAAATTTCCTTCCGAGAGATTGGGTGACTAATCCCCCAACAGCTTTGATAGACTTGTTATGCGCTGATGTTCTTGATGTTTTTTCTCCGAATTTCACTAAGTAAATGAAAAGCTATCGTATTATCGACCAAAAAAAAAAAAACAAAGAAACTACCATAGGACTTATTTTATCGTAATTAACATACTTAAGAATTATAAAAGTTAGATTCCACATTTTAAATTCTTGACAGTGCGTAAGAATCTTATGATGATTTGCTCATATCAAATGTTTGATAAAGGACTATTCTATGAATGGGAGTCCACGTTAAGTACTCAAGGCACCGTTTAACAAAAGGTCCTCTTAATCAAGAATAAGGCATAGGCCAAGACTTTTGAGCCAGCTAAAACTTTCACAGAAGGAATATGATTAGTTGTCCCAGTGCATACATCAAGATCTGAATTTTCAAATGACATCTCCATTATTATATATATATATATTTAGATCATCATCGCTTGATGACGCATATCGAGTGAATTAAATTGGTCCTAAAATGGATTGGTCCCATAAAGATGATCCTATCAAAGTCCACGAACATGAAACATTAGTATCACTCATTAAGTTTTTATTTTAAACATTGAAATCCACCGTCCATCCAGTACAAACTAAAAGTTTGCATAGAATGATTCCTACTTTTTAAGCTTTCAATTTTCATTTTAACAAATGATGATGGGAACACATTGAAATTTTCAAGATGTCTCAATATGAACATGCGTGTTCATATATAATTTTAGATTTTATAATTTGTGAAAAGCAAATCAATTTATCATGAAACAACGTCGAGTAGTGAAGAAATTATTCTAAAATTCTAATCGCTTGGAAATTGGTCAAGGGCTCACCACATAAGATTAGAGTGACGTGTAAATATGAGTAATTTATTGAATACATAACCTTTTCTCCCGTAGTTTCACAATTTTTGAGGGAAGTCCCTTTGACCCAATATAGCTCCGCATTTTTTGGAAATTGCTTTTGAGGACTCTCTGCATAGAAACAATATAAGAAAACCTTTTATTTTTAACTCTTTGCTGAGTGTGAAATGTCTCAAGTTACTCCTTTGACAAACTTCTATGAGTCATAAATTTTTTAGTTGACTTTCTTCGACACGCAAGTATTATTATTATGATTGGTTACTCCCAAAGAAGCAATCGCTCGCCCACGATTGGTGCGTCATGCACAAATAGCTCCTACGCACTCATATAAAAGGAATTTTACACAAATAACCTTATCTATTCTAGATTGGAAGATTATAATTTCCTCTCTCTATCTCTTTATTTGCTTGATAACTGTGATTTCCATCTTGAGATATATATATGTGTGTGTGTGTGTGTGTGTGTTCATCTAAATTATGTTTTAATTTCTCTAGATAATTTCGGTTTGAATAAATAATAAACACACTTCAAGGTTGAATAAAATATACTTGCTCCTTACTCGGCTAAATTGCCTAACGTGTCTGTCCAAATCCAAATCCAAATCCTACGTTTGCAATTGCTTGCGCTTGTGCATAAGCACGCTAGGCAGTGGAGTAAATCGCGGGGTTCCTTCAAGAAATTCAAATAACGAAATTCGGGAAAAAAAAAAAAGGATCATTGCCCAAAAGAAATAAAAAAAGAAAAAGAAAAGAAGGGGGCAGAATCAGTATTTCCAGGTGCGACGAGGAAGATCCTATTTATACGGGGGTGGGGCCATGCGGGTTCGGGGCGTCTTCAACCTCGTCCTCCTCCATTCGTATCCACTTCCCTTTCTGCGCACTGCTATAACTCCTCCAAGATTCCGCCATTAAGGTACACAGTAGCACCTGAAACGGAGCGCCTATAGTGATCTACTGGTAGCGTCCTTTCGCCCAGAGTAGAAAACACATGACCCGCGAAAGGCACCGCGAAGCTTCGTCCGACTGATCCAGGTCTCTCTCTCTGTCTCTCTATCTGTTTTCTTGCTGATTTTCATTCTTTTCCCGGAAATATTTTCTTGCTGATTTTCATTCTTTTCCCGGAAAACGCACGTAGATGAATAGAGAGAGAGAGAGAGAGAGAGAGAGAGAGAGAAGAGGAAAGAACGTCCCTTGCTTGTTGAGTGAGATGAGGTTTCTCTTGTGGGTGGCTCGTTGACATGGCTTACAACTCGATTTGGCGTTTCGTAACGGATAAAGGAGACCTTCTTTTTCCCTTGTAACGAAGCGCGGAGGATGAGGGTTCCGATCGTTCGAGATTTTTGACTATTTCCTTTTCTCCACGCGGTTCTTCTTTCCTTTTCTCTCTCGAGGCGTCTAAAATTCAAAGGCGTCAATCAAGCAAAAGCATGGCATTCAATTCCAGCAAAACTACGTGGGTGTGGTTCAGCTGTAGCCTCTAAGTGTGCAGCAGCTCGGGTGGTTAGAAGCACATTTATTTTCGGATTCTTATAATCTGCCAAAAAAATAAGATTTTCCCAAAAAAACAAAAGGCATGGTGCCATATCCGTCTCCTAGGTCACGCGTGACTAAATATATTCCAATCATTTTAATCTAGCATAGTTTAAACTTTTTCTCACGTGAGACCCCTCAAATTCAATTCATCGATATATTCAATTTATTCAATGATTTTCCTCTCTTTTTTTCCTTCTTCTTGATGCATCTCATCGGACACTCCAGCCAACGTGAACGAACGCCGCCCCCTTCGGGCTTATGCAAGCGTGTGTTATCGGGAAGCACGTGCGGGGTCATCTTCGAGTCAATTTTCTTAGGATTGGAGATGAATGTCACGCTGTCATCTAACCTCAAAGTCAACTGCACCCCACCTCTCATTTAATTGGGGCCAACTGGGGCGCACGAGCGGCGCGTTCGCTCCTTAGAAGAAGTCTTCGAAATCGACATCCCATGATGCGATAGAAAACTCGTTGGTGCGATGTTTTATTGACTTCGCCCTCGAGCTACGATGGTTATCTCCTTTTTTTTTTTTTTTTTTTTTCGGTACTGAAAAATAGCCGTTTGACCTTCCTAAAGTTTTTTTTTTTTTTTATAAAGAAAGAAATAAATCGGCACGTAATAATGTCACTCCAAAATAGGCAGGAGCCAGGAGGGGTTTCGAATTCTTTCTCCTTTTGGCGGAACTCACGGATCCCACCGCATTTATTATGATTTGATTTCGATGGGTTCTCACCTGCCACGTTTGGCTACGCCATGCAAGAGCCTCGCCACGTCCGCACGTCGATCGCCCTATTGTTATTTTCGTTCGGCATTTTAAATTTGGAGATAAAAAAAAAATGGTCCCTTTTTCGAAAGTTAGAGGTGTGATTAGTGATTATCTGTATCACCTTGTGCCAATAGTGTCATATTAAAATTTTTCCATAATTCGTTGAAAAATTCCATCTTTACTTCCTCCTTTTCAGTTAGCATTAGCCTGGATACCTTAAACGTTGCGCCTTTCCTACTTTTGAGCTTAGTTGGCATTTAAACATGCGATGGCGATGAAGCTCTTCGTAAACCCTTTAAAAATTCTCGAGATTACATCGGGATTTGTACGTGAAATCGCCTGCTGATCTTCGGTTTTCTGCAGTGAGACTTCGAGTGGGTAAGAGAGAGAGAGAGAGAGAGAGGATCGGCGACAGCGGAGGGCCGGGGGCGATGGCGACGACGAACGCGACCTCGTGTCCGGCGGCGATGAAGGCCACCTCGAACGGGGTGTTCCAAGGCGACAACCCACTGGACTTCGCCCTTCCGCTGGCGATACTGCAGATATGCCTCGTCGTCTTGGTCACTCGCCTCCTGGCTTTCCTCCTCAGGCCGCTCAGGCAACCTCGCGTCATTGCTGAGATCGTGGTATGTTATTCCTCCCGCCGTACGGTGGAGTCTCCCTCTGTTCAATTTCTCTATTTTCCTGTTGCCATCTTCGGGTTTTCTCAATGAATAGCGCTCTACTTATTAAAGGAAAAATGAAAACTTTGGCTTGGTTCGTTTCGGAATTACAGTGCGAGAGTTGATTCTGTTTGCTTCGAATCATGCTAATCTGGTAAGGATTTTGGCTAGAGATCTTTTCATTTGGAGAAAGAAGATTGGTAGTGTTTGCTTTAATTTATGGTACTGATAAAGAGGACTGGTTAGATCGTGTTTGGGGCTTGTTTTGACCCGAGAAATGGAAATCGTTATGAACGCTGCTGAGCGCGCTACGCTTTGGTAAATTCCCAGGAGATTTTGAGAGTGAAAGTATGGTGTTTTCGTTGATGAAAGTCTGTGATATTTGTTTAAAGCAATCGAAGGCACTGAACGAGTAACGTCGCTTTCGCATCTCGTCGTGCTTATGGCAGGGAGGGATACTGCTCGGGCCCTCGGCGCTGGGTCGGAATCACCACTATCTGCAGAGGATCTTCCCGGCGAGAAGCCTCACGGTGTTGGACACTCTGGCCAACCTGGGCCTCCTCTTCTTCCTCTTCCTCGTGGGCCTCGAGCTCGACCCGAGCTCGCTCCGCCGGACGGGCAAGAGAGCCCTGAGCATTGCGGCTGCTGGGATTAGCCTCCCCTTTGCAATGGGAATTGGCACGTCTTTCGTCCTCCGAGCGACGATTTCCAAATCGGTGGATGGACCGCCCTTTCTTGTGTTCATGGGCGTCGCGCTTTCCATCACGGCGTTCCCGGTTCTGGCACGTATCCTGGCTGAACTCAAGCTTCTGACCACCGACGTTGGCCGGATGGCCATGTCGGCAGCTGCCGTCAACGATGTAGCTGCCTGGGTTCTACTTGCCCTGGCTGTTGCACTTTCGGGAACCGGCCGTTCTCCTCTTGTTTCTCTATGGGTCTTCTTGTGCGGCATCGCTTTCGTTGTCGGCTGCATATTCTTAGTCCCGCCTATTTTCAGGTGGATGGCGAAGCGATGCCCCGAGGGTGAGCCATTCAACGAGATGTATGTATGCGCTACCTTGGCAGGTGTTTTAGCCGCAGGTTTCGCGACTGATGCTATTGGCATTCACGCCCTTTTCGGCGCTTTTGTGATCGGAGTTCTTGTCCCGAAAGAGGGGCCATTTGCTGTAGCCCTCGTCGAGAAAGTTGAGGACCTCATTTCGGGACTGTTCCTTCCGCTCTACTTCGTATCGAGTGGTTTGAAGACGGACATAGCGGCGATCCGGGGCGGTCAGTCCTGGGGTCTCCTTGTTCTGGTTATATGCACGGCCTGTTTCGGGAAGATCGTGGGCACATTGGCTGCGACCCTTGCGTTCAAAGTCCCCTTTAAGGAGGCTCTAGCTCTGGGGTTCCTGATGAACACTAAAGGATTGGTGGAGCTCATCGTCCTCAATATCGGAAAAGACAGGAAGGTAAAATCCATCTTTTCGTTTCGTTCGATCTTGATCTGAATTTTGCACTTGGTTAAAGCTATTCTCTTGAGTAATCTGCTGTTGCAAAATCTATCTGGCAGGTGCTGAATGATCAAACGTTCGCCATCATGGTCCTGATGGCCGTGTTCACGACCTTCATCACGACGCCCCTAGTGGTGGCGGTATACAAGCCTGCACAGATGAGAAGCAAAGGCACTTACAAGCACAGAAAGATTGAGAGGAAAAATCCCGAGTCGCAGCTCCGTATCTTGGCCTGCTTCCACAGCATCAAGAATATCCCTACGTTCATCAACCTCATCGAGGCCTCGCGCGGCACAGAGAAGAGGGAAGGGCTCTGCGTCTATGCCATGCACCTAATGGAGCTCTCTGAGAGGTCGTCCGCGATTCTCATGGTTCACAAGGCGCGAAAGAATGGGCTTCCCTTCTGGAACAAGGGGCAGGACCCTGATAACCAGATCGTCGTGGCTTTCGAGGCTTTCCGGCAGCTCAGCCATGTGTTGATCCGGCCAATGACTGCGATTTCCCCAATGTCCACCATACATGAGGATATCTGTGCCAGTGCCGAGAGGAAAAGGGCAGCCATCGTAATCCTGCCTTTCCACAAGCACCAGAGGCTCGATGGGGTGATGGAGACAACAAGGACCGAGTTTCGGTTCATCAACAAGAAGGTTCTCGAGCACGCTCCATGCTCGGTCGGGATCTTAGTGGACCGCGGGCTTGGAGGAGGCTCCCACGTGCCCGCAAGCGATGTTTCATCGACCATCACTGTCCTGTTCTTTGGGGGCCAAGATGATTGTGAAGCTCTGGCTTATGGCAAGCGTATGGCAGAGCATCCTGGGATTAGTCTATCGGTGGTCTCGTTCGTCGTGAACCCTGAGATTGCCGGGGAAATTGTCGGAGTCGGCATCAATGACGAGGCTTCTTCCCACACTAAGTCAATTTCAGGGGATCAGTTGTTCCTCACTGAATTCAAGAATCCGGATGCAGATTCTATTAAGTATGAAGAGAGACAAGTAAAGACTCCAGGAGAAGCCATTGACGTGATCAAGGAATTCAGCCGCAGCAATCTGTTTTTGGTTGGTCGGAGGCCGGAGGGCCAGATAGCTGCGGCAATGGACACAAAGAGCGAGACCCCAGAGCTGGGGCCAGTCGGTAGCTTACTGTCTTCATCGGAGTTCACCACGGCCTCGGTGTTGGTGGTTCAGCAATATGCAGGCGGGATTTCTCTCGACTCGGAGTCAGTGGAGCGTGTCGAATCGGGGCGGGGCGAAGAGTCGGAAGCCAATTGATTCGGTCAGGTTGTCCATAGACTGGTACTGAACGCGATGTGGACGTGTAATAAGAGGTGATGAAAAATTAGTAGCAAAGTTCGAACTGATCGGTTTCATTCTGTATGTTTTCTGGTGATCAATTACCTTCATAGTTGCTGAGGTGGATAGCTGTAGTATCGAAATCCTTGCATTCTGTGAGCTATGATTGCCTGCCAAATTTGTGAAGTTTTCTTTTAGTAGGCTTATGGCTTTTCTTCAACATTAAGAGAAACTCTATTGTCATGAAAAGAGGTGATCGATTCCTAATTTGGTCCGGTTCAAGGTGAAATTAGGAACTGGACCAAGGAAAACCAATTCCCAAAATTCAGAACCGTACCCGATATCGATGAGGTCCTATGGAACGAGTAACTTATTTTTTGCCACTTTTTTCTCACTATTTGGAATCAAACCAAGATAGTGTTTAATTCATATTTTACTAATTGTTTTAAAGAAATAATAAAATAAGTACTGGTTCCACTTTTAGAAATCAAAAATCGGATTAAATCAGTCCGGGTGATTTTTGATTCGGGCAATCTATTTTGCACATTCCTATGAAGAGGCCAGTTTGGAAAAATAAAGAGCTTTACATAACCAATCAACTTGAATGGGGGGGGGGGGTGTGCTAATTTGGCATGTTGACTTGATTTTCTATTAAATACTATTGTTTCAATAAATTGTGCAAAAGGCGCCCTCCCCATGCTCTTCTTGATTCGCACGGTGAAAACATCTCCTCCCCTATCGAACAACATATATTCACGGATTGCTGTTCTTCGCTTTATTCCCCATTTCATATCTCGATAATTACCAATTCGGTTGCGATTGCCAAGTAAAAGAGAAGAAGTGTTCTTCCTAAGCAAATTAATAATGCATTATCATATCAAGTGGATGTCACCCTGGTTGTGGCATTTTCTTTAACTATTGATGAAATATGTTATGAAGAAACTGAAAGTAAAAGTAGATAAATTGATGTGTACTTTGAGTAGGATCCTTCATAAATCATAATCACGTCAGCAGTAATAAGTCAATTGATACTTCATTTTCTCCCTTTTTTTTTGGGCTAATAATTTGATTTGACCAGATAATAGAAATTCCAAATATACTCCACAGTTATGCTATCAATGATTTAATCACTTGAGTAACGAGTGCCTTTAAACATTTTTTTTAGCCATGCAAATTAAAAATGTTATTTTCAATAATAAAATGAGTGGAATTACAATATTCTCTTTCTTGACATGAGTATCAAGCTATTTGTAGGTGTTATACGGCTATGCTTTTGTTTATTTAGCAGACTTGCTCTGTAGAATAGTTGACTTCTAGGAGTAGGATGATAACTTCTTCTTCTTTTTTTGGTCAGTATGGATGATAACTTAGAATGTAGTGTTTTTGTTAAAAAATTTGTACAACGTGCTTTCCCTTGTCCAGTAAGTAGCTTGAAGGAGCAATTCATTGGAAAGACAATTTGCCCACATGCAAATGCTTGTGACATATTCTAAAGCGATTCAGACAAGATCCGGTCAATCTTAAAAAACCTTAGGTTCAATTGTTTGAAAGAAAATTGTTTCCAATAAGTTATTTTCCGATGTTTGAATGATTAAAAATTAATCAATTTATGAAATAAGTTTTCCTAGAATCGTAAACAATTAGCTTACATGATCGTTTAAGGGAAGACGTAGAAACTAATCATTCTCGGATTTCTATGGGGAGGGCTATTGTTTTATCGCAGTAATTGAGAAAAATGCCTGGTTAGGGTTTAAGGGAAGAACATCGCAATGAAGCATCGCGAAAGGGGCGACGATCAAGAAGAGAATGGTAGCTTCCTTCAGGGCAATCTCCACATGGAGCTTAAACCATTTGCTAGCTTGAAATCACTCGGGATTACTGTGTTGAGAAGACCGACTCCGAATGTGCTAATGATAGTGTTGCTCATCTGTAACTATCTTCATGACGCAGCCACATGGCAGGATAATTTCCCTTAAAGTGCCTAGGTTATATCTCATTCTGATTGAGATTGAGCGAGCAGTAGTGCAAAGATTTATTAGTCCTCACATATCGTTGAAATACATGTCCTTTCAAAGTAATATACCCGTTTGTTTAAATTAAATCTTGACAAATATATTGCAAACAAAGTGATTCCATCCAAACCTACATCCAATGCTAAAAGTATGGATACAAGAGTGCAAACATTTAGTAAATCACACTATCTCACTAAATACTTTTTACATGATCAAATGATGTGATGGTTACTTAAACTTTTTCAATCGAGGTCCTTCATCTCGTATTACATCTTGAGGATCGTCTTCCAATCTACCCATTGCGAAATTGACTTATAAAGGCAAAATCCAGAATCTTGGTTTCCATAATACAGTTCTTGTCTTCAATATTCACGATAAAAGCTTCAAGAATCATCACCTTATGTTGACACCTAAATTTTCATTAGAATTAGCTAGAGATATTGCGTAGATCTTTTCCTTCTCTTTTTGCACCTTAACATCTTATATTATACAAAGTACGATGCACACAGATTCTTTATGTGCAAATGGCCGGAGATGAATCTTACTTTAAAAAGTATGCATACGCAATGACAAAAACCTTGCAAGACGAAGTGCAACAATGCCTCCAAAGACATTGCACTTAATCTCTATAAAAACTGAAGTGAGTCCTCACTAATTTCCATCAACAAGCTGTCTTAAAGAGCTCGCACGCGCAGTCCATCGTACATCTTAACCATGAGAAACATTTCGCACAATTTCTTCTTCATTTTCGTCCTCCTCTTCACACTCCAACACGCCTTCAAATCCAAGACGATATCGAAAGAGGACAGACCCTGCAAGAGACTCGTCCTCTTTTTGCACGACAAGCTCTTCAACGGGGCTGATGCGGCCAATGCGACATTGGCTGCGGTCATGAAGAAGATCGACAGATTCGGCGACTTCTTCTTTGGGAAGATGGTTGTATTCAACGACCCGGTGACGAGAGGCCGTGTGTTCCATTTGACCCCGGTCGCTTGAGCTCAGGGGTTCTATATCTGGTACTTGAAGACTTTCTACAATGCGTGGTTGGATTCAGCTTGGTGTTCAATTCAACGGGGAACCGGGGCACATTGAACATAATGGGCGCAGACATTATAGCAAACAAGGTTAGGTTTTTCTCGGTCGTTGGCGGCACCGGAGACTTTTTCATGACGAGAGGGATCGTCGTGGTGGAGTTGGATTCTTTCGAAGGACTTGATTATTTTCATTTGAAGTGCTTTTATTTGCGCTGTCACATGTCGTATGATGGAAATTGTTATGATCTCGTGCTAGCCCAAGTGAGAACTTGTATTTCTTGCAGGAATAAGGGATTTTATCGTGGTGATAACTCGTCATAAGATTTAGTTACTTACTCTGGACCTCATTGTTTCTTCAGTTGTATACTTACAATGCCATGATAGTTATACGTACTTGAGAGGAAAATCGCTTCTTTGAAGGTTTAAAAACAACTTATTCGAATGATTCTCCTTTTGCTAATAGAGGGGTGAGATGAGTTTCGAGTGTAATTTTTCCTTAGTTGTAATTAGTTTTTCATCTTACAATTTTTATAGTGGGAACATTGCGAATTTGAAAATACCAAGCGGCACATTACAAAAATTTTGAAATATTATTTATGGAAAATCTAGAGTCAAAATGTAGATCTTGTTGTAAAATATCGCATTGCGAATATATAATAGAGAAGAGATTAAAGAAGAGAAAGCAAGTGAACACCAGAAATAGTAGAGAAAGCCAGATATTTCACTATATTGTAATTCTGTGTGATTGTGTCTTGTACATCAAAACTAAAACTCCTATTTATAGGAGAACAAGAATGTACTTATCATTAATATCAATGTATCGAATGATACATATACAGGATAAGGGAGACGAACGTTCATTGTATAGAGAGATGTACTTAGAACATTTGATACAAATGTACCATAATAAATACATTGGATAAGATGAATATAATGAATATTCATTCATGTATTCTATCCATTCATGTATTTCATAACACTCCCCCTTGAATATTCATCATATTCATTACGAATGTGCATCGAATGATACTGCCTCATTAAAAACCTTAAGCTGGAAAAACCCAGTGGGATAAAAACCGAACAAAAGGGAAAAAGAGTGCAGAGCACAAATGTTATGATATTTCCCTTTTATGGATGCATTAATTGCCTCATTAAAAACTTTAAGCCGGAAAAACCCTATGGGAAAAAATCGGACATAAAGAAAAAAGAGTGCAATGTATATATAGCCACTCCTGGGACTAATCATTATTGCATCTTGTGAACTAGCCGCATATCAATGCTGCAATGCATAGTTCATAATATCTCCCCCTCAATAGAGCCATATAGCCACTTCTGGGGCTAATTAATCTTACATCTTATGAACTCGCCTCATATCAATGCCATATACTAATTTCTCAAAACTTGATGTTGGCAATGATTTGGTAAAAAGATCTGCAAGATTATTTATGGATCGAATCTATTTAACATCAATTTGTCGGCTTTCTTAGAGTTCATGAGTATAGAAAAATTTCGGCGAGATATGCTTGGTCCTATCACCTTTGATATATCCTCCCCTGACTTGTGCAACACAAGCAGCATTGTCTTCATAAATTATAGTGGGAGAATTGGTAACCGGTATTAAGCAACAAGAATTATGAATATGTGTTATAACGGATCTTAACCAAATACACTCCCTTCCAGCTTCATATAAAGCAATAATCTCAGAGTGGTTAGAAGATGTAGCTATTAGCGATTGCTTCGTAGAACGCCAAGAAATAGTGGTGCCGTTATAAAAAAATAAATACCCGGTTTGAGAGTGAGCCTTATGTGGATCGGATCTATATACAGCATCAGCATATCCAACTAAACCAGAGTTAGTAGAATCATTGGAATAATATAATCCCAAATCTATGGTTCCTCGGAGATAACAGAAAATATGTTTAACTCCATTCCAATGTCTCCGAATTGGCTCAGAACTAAAACGTGCCAATAAATTTACCACAAAAGCGATATTTGATCTCGTACATTGTGCCAAGTACATCAAAGCCCCAATTGCATTAAGATATGGTACTTCAGGACCAAGTATCTCTTCATCAGATTCTCTAGGACGAAATGGGTCATTTTGGGGATTCAGAGACCTTACAACCATAGGGGTGCTCAATGGGTGAGCTTTGTCCATGTTGAAACATTTAAGCAATCTTTCAACATATCTTTGATTGATGGACGATTATTCCATTTGCTTTATGCTCAAGCTCTAGACCAAGAAAAAGTTTGGTTTTACCCAAATCTTTAACTTCAAACTCCCTTTTCAAATATTCAGCAGTTTCAGCTAACTCTTCCGGAGTTCCAATTAAATTTATATCGTCGACATAAGCGCTATAATAGCAAATCCAGTTTCTGATTTCTTAATAAACACGCATGGGCAGATAGGATCATTTTTGTACCTTTCCTTAATTAGGTACTCACTTAGGCGTTGATACCACATGCGACCGGATTGCTTTAACCCGTACAAGGATCTTTGCAATTTTATTGAGAATAAATTATGGGAGTGCATGCTTCGGGCATTTTGAATCCCTTAGGAATTTTCATATAAATATCAGAAACTAATGAGCCATATAGATATGCCGTCACAACGTCCATAAGACGCATTTCCAATCTTTCAAAGATTGCTAGGCTAATGAGAAAACAAAATGTAATCATATCCATCACAAGTGAATATGTCTCATTATAATCAATCCAGGTCTCTAGGAGAATCCTTGGGCAACGAGTCGGGCTTTATACCTAACAATCTCGTTTTTCTCATTTCGTTTTCGAATAAATACCCATTTATATCCAACGGGCTTTACATTATCGGGGATACGAGTTACAGGTCCAAAAACCTCTCGTTTAGTTAGGAAAGCTAATTCAGCTTTAATTGCTTCCTCCCACTTATGCCAATCTTACCTTTGACGACATTCAATAATAGATTGTGGTTCACAATCATCATCCATAATTGGATGAGCAACTAAGAATGCAAAAGCATCATCAATGATGATTTCATTTCGATCCCAAATTTCATTACAATATGTAATGGAATTCATAGTATTCCCGGGGGTAGTGCTCCTTTCATGGGTTTGCGCCTCTTCAGAGGCAATAAGCTCTTTGGGAGCAAGCACAACGCCAGGCTCTTCTGGAGCAGATTCTTGATTCTTTCCCCTTCGTTTTCGAGGAGCAGTATCTTTTGATCCTATCGGTCCGCCACGCTTCAAGTGCGGGGATTTTGATCCATTTTAACTGTTCTTCGGGAACAGCTATCCTAGCCGGAGCATTTGCAGCTGGAATATAAGACTTCGTTACCTTAGTAGCATCATTAAATGCGTCAAGAAGTCTATTGGCCATAATTTGTAAATGGATTATTCGCTGCACCTCGTTTTCACATTCAGGAGTCATTGGATCTAATTGAGATAAAATTTTCTCATTCCAGGAAAAAACCTTAACTGGTTTTTGTTTTGCAATCATGGAAGTTGTAGGTATCCCAATTGATGGAAACCTAATCTCATCGAAATGACAATCGCAAACCTGGCGCAAAAAGATCACCAGTAGTTGGTTCCAAGAACCTAATGATAGATGGTGAATTAAACCCAACATAAATGCCCAAACGGCGTTGGGGACCCATTTTCGTCCTTTTTGGCGATTGCTACGGGCACTGCACTGCACAACCAAAGGTGCGTAGATGTGAAATATCTGGTTCATAACCAAGAACCATTTGAAGGGGAGATTGTAAAATACTAGCGGTGGGCGTAATCTTATTAAAGCTGCCGCATGCAAAACTGCATGACCCCATGCTGTATCGTTGAGATTCGTTCTCAATAATAGAGTGCGGGCAATAATTTGGATACGTTTAATCAAGGATTCTGCCAATCCATTTTGAGTATGAACATATGCAACCGGGTGCTCAACCTCGATTCGAGTGAAGCACAATATGTATCAAAGCTCTTTGATGTAAATTCACCAGCATTATCCATCCTTATGCTCTTAATTGGATAATCAGGGAATTGTGCCCGGAGCTTTATAATTTGCGCAAGTAAACGTGCAAATGCGACATTGCGCGTAGATAGTAGGCAAACATGGGACCATCTACAGGATGCGTCCACTAATACCATAAAATATCTAAATGGTCCACTTGGTGGTTGTATTGGTCCACAAATATCACCCTGAATTCTTTGCAAGAATAAAGGAAATTCAAAATTAACCTTTGTTATAGAAGGTTTAATAATGAGCTTTCCTTGTGAGCAAGCCTCACAATTATAATCTTTGGACAACAATACATTTATATCATTTAAAGGGTGCCCTTTTGTATTTTGAATTATCCTACGCATCATTGAAGCGCTAGGATGACCAATGCGATCACGCCATAGTCCAAACTGATCAGAGCTTACCAATCTCCAGGATATGGTAGCGTAGGTTTCAACAGCTTTAATCATGACACAATACAAACCCATAGAAGAAGCTTCTAGTTTCTCATGGATGGTCTTCAGGCCCATCTTATAAGAGGAAATGCCAATGTATTCCTTATCTTGCTCATAAATAGTCCCATTACGGCGTACATCTTTGAAACTGAACAGATTCCTTTTTGATCGGATGCTTAGAAACGCATTCTCAATATGCAGGATTGTGCCATTTGGCAAAATAATTGCAGCATTCCCAAAACCATCAATAATCGAACAGGACCGATATTGTATGGATTTGTACCTTACGCAATGTCATACTCGAGAAAAAGTGTCTACTACAAAATATAGTATGTGTTGTTGCACTATCAAGCAAACAAACATTTTTCTTTTTCTCGGTATTTTCCATTTGCATTTATATTGACAACTTCGGGTGTCAAGTATCATAAAAGTTGCATATTAGTTATATAGTCGAATAAAATTTCAAAGATAAATATTATATAAGGTTCATAAGTATTTTATAAAGAACAATAAAAAAGTAATACATTTAAAGCGAAATAACATAAAATTCAAAGTTCAAATTATCATCCACCAATTTGATTCATCAAAGTAATCAGAGGTCCTCAAAGAAATCAGAGACACCCAATAATGCATTTGCTACTTTAAGAGCAAGAGGAGTCCCACCAACGGAGATATTGTTGGCCTCAACAGTGGTTATGGCAGTAGGATTGATTTCAATGGCATGAGATTCACCACGCTTGCCCGTATGCTTTAAAGATGCTTGGTATAGGTCAACAAAATGTTTTGGCATACGACATGTACGTGACTAGTGTCCAATCATGCCACAGCGATGACAAATACTTTCATTAATCACATTCTTTTGCTTCTTTTCTTTGCCATGATTCAGGCCAAAGTTTGATTTCTAGGCGGTTAAGGGCGCGTTTGGTAACGATTCCCGTTCGGGAGCCGATTCGATCGAACTGATTCTTTTTATTACGTTCCTAGGGGCGATTCTAAGCATTTTAAGCCGTTTGAGTGGCTTGTCCAAAATTTTTGATTCGGAATAGAATTGCGTTTGACTTGTGTTCATTAATTCTGTTCCAAATCAATTTCTTTCAATTTTTAAATAATTTTTTTCTTTTTTCCTTTGTTTTCTTTTCTTTTTTTTTCAATTTTTCAATTTTTTTCTTTTCATTTTCTTTTTTTTTCCTTTTTTCTTTTCTTTTTCTCATCTTCTTCTTCTTCTTCTTCTTGCCGGTCGCCGGACGGCGACTGCCACGAGGGCCGGCGACCTCACCGGAGCGTCGCCGGCCCTCGGCGAGGCCGGCCCTCGTCGGGGTTGGGCGAGGCCGCCAGCCACCGGCGGGCCGGGCGAGCCTCGCCCGGCCACCGGTGGGCCGGGCATCGCGAGGCTCGCCCGGCCCTCGCCCGATCCGGCGAGGCTCGGCCTCGCCATCCGGGGGAGGCCGAGCCCTCGCCGGTGGGCGGGCAAGCCTCCGGCGAGCTCGCCGAACCGGCGGCCGGCGGCCGGTGGCGGCCGCGGCGGACGGTGGACGGCGGTGGCGGATGGCGGACGGTGGCGAGCGGTGGTGGACGGCGGTCGCGAGATGGCCGAAGGGAAGAAGAAAATTTATTGATTTTGATTCTCAAATTCGTTCCCGGAATAAGAATCAACTTTTTTTTTGGTTCTTGATTTGTTCCGGGAACAAAAATTTTACCAAACGCGATTCTAGGCCGAAATCGATTCCGGAACAAAGAATCAGGAATTTGGCCCTGTTTGGATGGTTACCAAACAGGGCCTAAATTTCTTACCATCCCTTCTAGGATTATATTCTTGCATGCGCTTATAGCCCTTAAAATGGCCAGTATTTTTCTCAAAGTTAGCATGTGCTTCAGGCAATGCTTTTGAGCCAGCATGTCTAAGATCATGATTTTTGAGCATCAATTTATTAGTTTGCTCGGCAGTAAGAAGCACAGAAATTAATTCAGAATATATGGCAAGCGGCGTTGCCGGTATTGCTGTTGCAATACAATATTTGAAGCATGAAAGGTGGAGAAATTTTTCTCAAGCAATTCTACGTCAGTGAGTTTGATACCGCATAACTCAAGTCGAGAAACGATATCAAATAAAGTAGAATTATAGTCAGACATTGATTTAAAATCTTGCAGTCTGAGATTTTGCCAATCATATTGTGCTTGAGGGAGGATAACGGTTTTTGTATGATCATACCTATCCTTCAACCTCGTCCACAAGATATGCGGGTCTCGAACGGATAAATATTGAGTCTGCAGGCTCTCATGCAAATGATGACGAATAAAAATCAGCGCATTTGCTTTATCCTTTTCATTTGAGGTTCCATCCTCTGTAATTGTATTAGCGATATCTTGCCCTTGGAGGTGCATTTCCATGTCAAGGCGCTAGGATAGATAATTCTTTCCACTCACTTCCAGGATGTGGAATTTGGGCTTTTCAATATTTGCCATAATCCTTGCAAAAATAAATCCTTAAATTAATTAAAAGGATTTCCAAATATCCACCGCTACTTTAGGAGCAGAAGGATACTTTTAGATTTAAAAGTTTGGCTTCGGGTCAAGAAAAATAAAAATGAAGAATTGATAGAAGAAGATGAAGTATAAATTGATCAATAATAGGAATACCCACCTTGCAAAAATTACTTACTCAGTCGATAAATCTTCGTGCTTGCAAAAGTTACTTACTCAATCGGTAGATTCTCGTGCTGATAACGTATTGTAAAATATCGCGTTGCGAATATATAATAGAGAAGAGATTAAAAAAAGAAAGCAAGTGAACACCAGAAATAGTAGAGAAAGCTAGATATTTCACTATATTGTAATTCTGTGTGATTGTGTCTTGTATATCAAAACTAAAACTCCTATTTATAGGAGAACAAGAATGTACTTATCATTAATATCAATGTATCGAATGATACATGTACAGGATAAGGGAGACGAATGTTCATTGTATAGAGAGATGTACTTAGAACATTTGATACAAATGTACCATAATAAATACATTGGATAAGATGAATATAATGAATATTTATTAATGTATTCTATCAATTCATGTATTTCATAACAGATCTCCTAAATTTATAGGAAGATTTTTGCCCCTCTGAAGTGAGCATCGCCTTCGACCCAAAAAAAAAGAAGGTGAGCATCGCCAATTGAAACGAGAGCATGTAACCAACTTTTCGGCGAGAATTTGGCTAGAGACAACATAAGAGGTACTTTAAGATCCTATTGAAAGCATTCAAAAGTTGGGATCCTTTTTCGGAAGTTAAAGGAATAAATCCTTAAGTTGAGGGGCAAGATAATAAGTTTTACAAAACATTTTCACAAAATATATGAGATAATTATTCAGAAAGTCCTAAACTTATTATACAACAGTTAATATAATCATAAAGCTTTCAATTATGTTAATTAATCTTAAATTTTTAAACAATTTGTCGATATAGTCCTCTAAGCTAATTTTACCTAATAATCACCAACATGGATGTCAGTTATCCTAGGTAGTACAATCGGTGTCATTGTGGATGGTTTTTTGAAATTTTTTTTGAATATTTTAGTTTTTTTGAATTTCTTTTCTTTTTTCTTCCACTGGTCACCATGGCTAGTGATTGGGGACACACGATCGCCAACAAGGGTTGGCTTCGGCAAATCAAATGAAACTACGCAATTGGTAAGGCTTGGCCTGCTAGCCTCGCATGCAGCTCGCCCTTATCTATCGAATTAGGCAAGGTTAGCCGTCGCCGGCCCAAGCCTATGGCCAGTCATCAACCATCATTGAAGCCTAGCGACTGATGGAAGAAGAAGGAAAAAAATATTCAAAATTTTTATTTAAAAATTCAGAAATATTAAGAAAATTTGCAAAAAATTGTCCATGCCAAGTTAGCCTTCACCGGCCTTGCTATGTAAAACAACTAACATCTACGTTAGCAATTGTCGCGACCAAATTTTCGGGTGAACCACCTAGGGTTAGGCTAATAGATTGTTAAGCCTAGATTTAACGCAGGCTCTCCCAAGCCCATACCAATTCGCGACTTAGATTCAAGTTCTTAACATGTAATTGATTTTCAATTAGGAGTCGCCACTAATCTATTTTTGGTGGGTCGATTAGAAACCCAAGTAAAGTAACGGGAGTTTCACTTTACTCCTACGAACCAGAGATTTTGGTATGGGGACTCGGTTACACTAGATTTCTCTAATGCCCTTTCGGTACCATTCTTTTAATTTCAAAAATGTTTTTGCAGGCAGCTTGAATTGATTTTAAATCTAATTCCATAACATGTGAAGCGATCATACGGGTACATAAACCACCAATTTAACACCCAAGTAAAGCAATAAATAAATTGCAAGACTTATCTCGTAGCAACGAAAGCATCTGCATTTTTAGTTTAGAATTCACATCATCTGTCCTAAATATGATTTCTAATTAACACGCAATTTCTTTTTTTGTTTTCACTTAACTAATGAGAATCATGCTTTATGCAATGCATGTCACTAATTTAACATGAAATGATATGACATGGCAACATGACTTAGCTATATGACCTAAGCAATACGACATAACTAAGCATGTAGCCTATCCTAAGCATGAGATGGATTTATTCTAAATAATTTTTTTGTATTTTCTATGAGATTCGAAATTAAGGAAATGCAACATTTAAATATGCAATCTAAATTAATCTAATGATTGACAATTTCTAATTAAATGAACCTAACAAAAATCACTAAATGACGTGCATTGTATGAACCTAATTTTATATGACGTGCACATGGTTTTTATTCTAAATAAGCATGCAATTTATTCTAATATGCAATGACGTGCAAAGAATGCCATAATTCTAATTTTTTTTATCAAATTCGAAATTAAATGGCCAAATAATTAAACATGCAATTCAAATTTAAAAAAAAAAAAAAACTAACATCCTAAATGAATGCATTTTTTTGGATTTTTCATTTTTTCAAAAATTCAAAATAAATAAATTTCCTATTCTAAACATGCAAGATAACCCTAAAATGATGAATATTCTAAGACCAACCTAATCTAACTCAGATTTTTTTTGGATCTTTCCTTTCTTTTACGGGAGCAATCAAAATAAGATATCAAGAACAGCACGGCAGCACATCAGAAGCAAGATATCGTCCATGTCCATTTTGGAAATAAATTGACGAATCGTATCTCGCGTATGAGATCGGATTGGCCAATTTCAAATAATATCGCGAATCGTATCTCGAGTGTGAGATCGGATTGACAATTTTTCCATGCAATTGCGAGTCATATTTCGAGCGTGAAATCGGACTGTTAATCATACGCACGTTACGAAATTAGGAAAATTTCCTAATTCATGAGGGATTAAAAGATCTTTTGGATATGGCAATAACCAACAAATATTCAAATAAATCGCAATCCCATTGATCGGACAATAAAATATAAGAAAATCGAATCAATCAAAAATCTTACCTAGCTCTCGATATCGCACCGATAACTTTTCCAAATTGGGATGTCGACTCGAAACCGTGGACCAGTGGCAAGGGGCTCACAAATGGCGGAGGCTACACGGCTCGCGGTGTGGGCGGGCTCGCGGAGATAGAGCTTTCGGCTAGTGATCTCGAAGGAACAGGGAGAGTGCTTTTTATTTGGCCTCATCCACAGCCGATCCCACCGAACTTTGTCCACATACCTCTCTTCTTTTTTTCGTGCATTGCCTAAATTCTCTTCATCGTTCAATTAATGCGGTTTGACTTTTTATGCAAGTGCAGGGAAACATGCAATCGGCGGAAGCAAATAAATACACGATCAGGACATGTATAAGCTAACTAAACAGATTCCTTTCGCCGCTTAACTATATGCTCATCTTCACGTGAAAACTCAACCTATTTGAATATTGATTTTGCAAACCTGGACCGACGGACGGTTCAGCTCGGACAACTGGATGGCAGTGCTTGGCAAAGAAAGACCAGTATTCGTCGTTGCTAGGGATTCCGCAGATGGCCTAATAGGCCACACGGATGTGGCTTGCGTCGGGGATGCCGGTAGAGATCTTGAACATTAACTCGTTTCTGAAGCAAAACAACAACAAAATATATGCGATCAAGGACTTGTGCGCCAATTTCTTGATAGAGAAAGGAGATGAAAGTGAGATATTGATCGAGAATGGGTGTGAATCTCCACAGTAGCAAAAAGAATTTGATTTTGAAGACTTAGTGGGCAACGGGATCTTCAATTGGCCGGGCGGGTCTCATTCTTCACGATTTCTCTTTCATGTGTAGAATGTCCGCTCTCTCTCCATTCTCTGCTCGTCTCAGAATTGTGGCCGTCTCTTCAGTATTTTTTTTGTCGCTTTGAAATAGAGTAGCCCCTTTTTGCGAATGTTCTCCTAGCATCTGCGAGAGAGGTGGAGCTCTGTATCCATTGATGAGGGGATGAGATCATGAACAAATAGAGAGAGAGAGAGAGAGAGAGAGAGCTCTCCCTTGCGAACGTGTTCTCTTTTCCTTCGAGTGGCGGCCGTTTGTATCGATTGTGTGGCCTCCCCACGAAAACCCTATACGAGAGAGAGAGAGAGAGAGAGAGAGCTCTCCCTTGCGAACGTGTTCTCTTTTCCTTCGAGTGGCGGCCGTTTGTGTCGATTGTGTGGCCTCCCCCCAAAAACCCTATACGACTAATCTATTTATAAGCTTCAGACTAGGGTTTTAATTTTTCTCAAATTGATATCCACGAAGATTCTTTTTCTTCCAAATGTAATATTCACTTTTCACATCTGCCCTATCCAAAAAAATCATCATATCCCGGAAAATTTCAAATTTTTATTTTCTCACGAGATAATTTCCGATTACTTAGCTTGGGCCAATTTGCTCGCTTCATGGGCTTAGTCCGGCCTATCAATTTAAAGTTCAGAACCACTAATTCAAATACACCCGTCACCGGTCCAATAAATAAATGCAAAACATGTAAATTAAAAATAAATGCACCTACATCTATATGCTATGCAATTGATATTTTTTTCAGGGATAAAATTAACCCCTAATTTTTTAATGAGATAAATGACTAAACGGGTAGCCAAAATTTAGGTGTCAACAGCAATTATATGCCAAAATTAGCTGAGAGGACTACAATAACAAATCATCAAAAGATTTAAGACTAAATTGTCTAAATTGAAGATAAACTTGGTATCCATATAATAGGCCTATGACTTTTTTGATAATTTTTTTTTTCCAAAATAACAATGTGGCAATAATGGCATATATCTATCTACACGTTATAATTAATAGTTGAAGTCATACAATCCCTTAATCCATTTTCTCCTTAGAGAATTCACTTCAACTATTCATGTCAAATAAAGTTTACCGAGTGTAAGTTGAAGGGAAATATCAAAGTACATGTGTTATTCTTTTTTAGTAATCCATATTCCTAGAAATGAAAAACTATTGTTACTCCTCAAGTGAGAAATGTTTGGTTATAAATATTTATGATCTATAAAGGACTAGAAATACGTTGCATATGTATCATTAGGAAACACATGAACACAAGCCGGCAGTAAGAAGAGGAAACACAGAAGGTGTGTAAACTATGCAACTAAGTCTAAATGGATTGTCCCACACTACCACTTCCAAGTAATAACTCTACTAAAAGGGATACTATCACATGAATAGTTTCCGGTACACCTATTATAACTTTGATTGCCCAATATCAAATTTGGTCCCTATGTAAATGTTGGAAGAAAGTCGGTGAAGATAACTAACCTTTTTTGGATGCATAATGAACAATTTACCTAAAAACAAATGTTGAATTATAGGTGAATGATGAACAATATGACTTCACGATGGTTTGAATGTAGTCATGAGGAAAATATCCAATTTTCACAGTGTAAATGCCAATTGTCTTCATAAAGGAGTAATTGAACGCCTTTTTTTTTTTTTTTCTTTGATGGAAAGGGAGAAGAAGAGAGAACAATTTCTTTCTAAATGTTATTTCTGCCAATCGTCCCAACGATTATCTTTAGAATTTTTTTTATGACTCCCTCATACCCTTTCAAAGGGTGTCTCTCCATCATAATATATCAAGACAAAACGGTATGTCTTAATTGCATCCCATCATGGATGTACTAATAAAGTGTAACATCTCCCATTTGGATATGATAAGCATGATAGCGCTCTATCAAGAATATAAGACATTCAACATTCATCAACTTTAGAAATAATTTATACCGATGAGAAAGCCGTGCGACCAGTGAGTATACTTACACTTTGGAGCTCAAATTATACATCTTTTAGGGATGACATAATGGCTACAACTCTAAAAAAAATTAAACAATTGATATCTCGCAGTGCCCTAAACATATATTGCTATATTAATCCAAGTATACATATCCCTTAAAGGCTATATTTGATTATTCGCATAATACTACATAGTTACAATTATATCCACAACCACAGAAGGCAATGCAATTGGTCAACCGGTAAATATATGCGATATATGTAAAACAATAATAGTTTTTCTTCACACTCATGTCTCTCTCCATTTCAGAACAACTACTTTCCTAGACACGTCCCATAAAGCCAAATCTATTCATAATCACCAGTAACATGTTAAAGTAACAACATTGATCTTTCACTTCAAAAATATAATTGAAGTACCATTTTGTCAAATGGTTGATATGCAATTCGGAATACTATTTTCAAGTTTGGATTTAACATCGTCCGTGGACACAAAACCAGTATATTAAGCTCTAAATCAACTTTATCAGTAACAAATCAATATGGGTTTTGCACGACTTGCCCCAAAATCTTGTCAGTTTTTCTCGTTTTGCTCTTAACAAAAAGCTGAAATCAATGGCAAATAAGATATCAACCTGAGCATGAAGCACGCAATCCCTCCTAGAGAAAAGGGCAAGCAATGATTCCCTTTGAACATCGGTCACTAAGATGTACCCAACCTCCTCCATCCTACAAAATCACCCAACATAAATTCTCCACATAGCTCCAAAAACCCAACATCGCAAAACACTATCTCTCACTTCTCACTCTAAATCAACAATCTCTGAACTTGGTATATACACTTGCCTGCACAGGACATGCTCGGGCATGTGACCACTACAAATTCTTCTCAGCGTGAGAGGGGCTGATTTTGGGCCAGCTTTGTCTGCCATGGGGGAGAAGCTAACGAGGGATCGCGGCGGCTTGTGACTGGATGTAAAGAGAGGAGATTGAATAGAGCGAGAGGCGACGACAATCGAGAACTTGGGTTCGAGGTTGTGGAGAAGGAAGAGGGACAAAGGAGAGACAAGCTTTGTCACAGAAAAAATGGATTATGTCCCTCGATTGGTCACCGTCCCTATTGCCGTCGCAATTGCCATCCCAATCGCCGCCATTGCCATGCCTATTGCCGTTGCACCTCTGAGCCAACCAAGACAAGAGGAGATAGGAGAGAATTAGAAATAGGGTTTGGTTAATGGTTCATGGAGAGGATTTCATCGGTTTGCCGGTTCAATTAACCAAACCGATAAAAAAAAATTTGGTTTTCAATAAACCAAACATAAAAAATCGAACTTTTTGGTTCGGTTTGGTTTTTTGACACCCCTACAAAAAAATAACAACCGTGCGAATATTGTGGTGTTAATAGACATCACTGAACAACAACAAAAGATTTTATTTGGGAAATTAGAACATGTACCTCTCAACCATTCCATCACCTTGCCATTTTGATAAATCAATACAAAGCATGTTGTGAATGCAACACAACCATAACTAAAGAGAGAACTAGGGACAAGAATGACAAGCCTTCGTGCAAAAAGTTAAGTTTGCACAAAAAGTTTTCAAAACAAACATGCTAAGCAAAGATGATTTCTCAATTTATAAAATTATGCTTTAAAACTTGTAAATAGTCCAATCTGTAGATGGAGGGCTCACAAAGTTTCATCTGACAAATAGATGCATTAACATTCTTAAATCCAATCCAATCCAATCCAATTAGTTGCATTGAGGCCTCCAACAGACAATAGGAACTAAATCTAGGATGCTACACTCTTTCCTGAGACCTTAAGATGCAGAACTCACTTCACAAATGGAAACCCTTGTTCATATTCCTCATACTCTTGCTCAAAGAATTGTCTCAGCAGAAACTCTTCACAAGGTGACTGTTGCAAATAAATGCTAAGAAAGTGTTGCAAATGCAAACATCAACATGGGATTGTATAGTATTATTCGAGTCCCACTCAACCAAATGAAGAATGCTCAATATCTAGGATAAAGAATGAATTGATAGATTCCACAAGCTATAAACTTGTGATGATCCTCATGATGAATTTTGATCAAATGTGTGAATGCCCGCAAGCAGTTCTAATCACCAACTTCCTAATGATTCCCCCAAATACAATCATGGCAAAGCTCATATTGCTAATCCACCAGCATTCTTACAAAGCTGGAAAATTACTCCACTAGAGAAAACAACATTGCAAGAAGATAATTCCGACGAGAGGAGTAGGGTTTGTGACTATGATTGGAACAAACATTCGGGTTTGTGAAGAGAGCCTCAGTGCCATTGGTGTGATGTTCCATGACATACCCATACCTAGGCGATGTGTTGTTACAACAAGCTACGATAGTTAACCTCGATAGTGAATGAAGTTTGCAGACGAGACAATGGACTTGAAGCTCGTGGATGTCTTAAAAGATTGTGGATGATGAATCTAGGAAAGAAGAGCCGATAATGAACGGCAAACAGCAGACTGAAGCTCATGAGGAGTGACAAGGATGGGGCCAGGGATGAAGACCGAGAGAGCCACAGCCAAGGATTAGGCAAGCGACGAAGATTGGGACCGCACGGCTGAGGATTAGGCAAAAGCAACGGGGGAGAGGAAGGAAGAAAACGTGAAAATTTATAGAAAGTCATTTGGGCATTTTCTTCAATTTCTTATCCAATAGTAGATTTTGACCAAATTCCCCATGTTCAAGTAGTTGGAAATGGCCCTCTAGTTAGCCTAGGTCCTTATCTGAGACTGATTTAGCCACTTCAGGCCCTTCTTTGAAACAAAATCCACTCTAGGCCTTTTTTGAGAAAATAACCCCACTTCGAGCCCTTAATTATTGTATGAAAAATCTAGGAGGCAAGATGTAATTGTCCTTATTTTACTGGACAACTTTGCCCCTCTGAGTGAGCATAAGCTATTGAAATGAGAATACCTAGCTAGAATTTGGCCGGAGACAACATTAGGGATACTCTAAGATTCAATTGAAAACATCATGGAGTTTTTGCCAAAATTGAGACATTGGAGGACAAGGGCGACGCCCCTAAAAAGTTGGGAGGCAAACCAGAAGTTAAAACAAATAAATCCTTAAGTTTAGAGGCAAGATGAGAAACCTAGCAAAACCTAATAAAAAAATGTACAATGTGGCTCATTATAGCATATATCTATTCACACAGCCTAATCAATAATACAAGTCACACCAACCCACAATGCATTTTCTCCTTAGAGAATCCACATCAACTATTCATGTCAAATAAAGAATAATAGATTGTATAGTTGAAGGGAAATATCCAAATACATGTTTTATTTTTTTCAATAAGCCATGTTTTGGCAATAAAATACTATTATTACTCTTCAAGTGAGAAATGGTTACTTATAAATATCTACGATCTGTGTTCTCTATAAATGACCAAGAATACCTTGCATACGTATTATTAGGAAATGCATTAACATAAACATGGCAGTAAGAAGAGGTAACGAAAAACTGTGTAAACTCTAAAAACAAGTCAAAGTGGTTTGTCTCACACTAGCACTTCTAAGTAGTAACTCTCATAAAGGGATCCTATCAAAGGACTAGTTTTTAGTACACCTGTTATAATTTTGCTTGCTCAATAACTATTTTGGTCACAACGTAATGAATAACAAGTTATGCCAAAGGATGCTGTCAATATAGCCATAATCACACTTGTAACCCAAGTTAATCCACAAGATTTTTTATACAACCATTGAGATATACACAAAATGTGTGCAAGATCATCATTAGGACCATCATACTTGTAGACAATCAATGAACTGATCAAATTAACCAACCAAAGTTAGCTTTGGTCCTTATGTTTTGAACAAAATCAAAATCCTCCGAAACAGTTGGACGGTTGTAAAAGTCATGACAAATTCTGTAGTAACTTGTACTAAAAAACAAGTAGGCGTAATTCCTCCTAGACAATAAAATATGTTGACATGATGAGAAATATATTTACTAATTATCTCATTTGCAATTGTATGAATCTCAAGACATTCTTCTAATCAATCCTAAAGGTTATTAAGATAGATAAACAAATAGTAGCCCCCTTTGAGAACTATATAGGAGAAATTCATCTCGTACCACTCAAACAAAAATCGAAAATATTGCTTTCGTTTCAAGGCATATGGAGTACAAAGTTTGAAACTCCACCATCAATTCTTTCTAACTTCTCCACATATACGAACTAGTATAGCAAGTTAGCTCAATTGTCTTTATTTTGATTGTTAGAGGCCTTTTGAATCTTTTATTTACATTATTCTTCCCCCTAGATTTGTAATTTTCTTTTTTTATTGTAAGACAACTTTACTCTTCTTTTCTTTATAATTGATAGGAGTTCCCTTGTTAAGACCCTATGAATCGATTGAAACCAGATTCATTTTAAGATTCATTTTAGGACTACGATGATTCAATAAAGCTTCAAACCAAGTCCAAAGATTACTTGAGTAAGAACTAAAAGATCATCACTAATTGAATGAATAGATATTATGACTAAACATTCAAAGCAGCTACTACAAATAAAGCCACTATGACACCCATCAAAGGAGTAGTTACCCATCCATGAGCTACTTTACCATATTATGAATTCTTACCATATTATGAATTCAATTATCTCAATAAATCCCTTTTAATAGTTTGTCTTGGTCCAAATTGAGAACTACCCTCAAAGGTTTGCATAGCCACAAATCCTATTTTGCATTCATTGAGATATGTTGACTTTTATAGCATTCCGTTGTAAATAAATGACATTATCATAGATCTATTTTGACCTTGAAATTAAATAATAATGAATATAGCAACTCTAGTTGTCATCTCTATATTTGGTTTAGTTTTAAGTTTTTCTAGGTACACCTTATATACTGCTTTTAGGCATCCCTCTCAACAATTAAGAAATCTATTCAAAGAGCACGAGGACTATTTGAAGTAATAAGCCTCCCAGCATTGGGCTGCTTATTACTTCAATTCAATAGATACAATTTCAAATAATTTCACCCTCTTAGTTAGAACTCTCCTATACTTTGTGTACGAAATGCAATAAAATACTAAAGCTTTTTTCTTCAAAGTCCAAAGGAGCGTTTTAGTACCAAAATTTGATCAAAAATTTCATGAAGGCTATACATGATATTACATCTAAGATGACAACATTTAATTCAAAGTTCCCAAGATAAGTAACACCTGACCTCTTAATCCTCTCACATAATGAATGTGAATTCGAATCAGAAATCTCTTTCATCCTACAACCATTTAAACTTTTTTTTTTTTGGATTGTTCAATTTTGCAAGTATTTTGCTCCTTTTACATACTTGGAATTTGTTTTTGACTTCTTGCGTAAAAAATAACTAGGTAGGTAAAGGTGGGAACTTTAAAATTATTAATTTGAAGAATTTAGATCAAAATTAGCTCCGTCCTGCACCATACCATCGTATCTTCTACATGTATTAAACACATAGATATCTTATATTCCAAATGGCCGTAGATGAATCTTACTTTGCAAAGTATGCCAGACCCACAATAACAAAAACCTTGTAAGACGAAGTGCAACAATGCCTCCAAAGACATTGCACGCAATCCCTATATAAACTAAAGTGAGACCTCACTAATATGCAATTCAACAAGCTGTCTCAAGGAACTCGCACGCGCAATCGGTCGAGAATCTTAACCATGAGAAACAATTCGCACAATTTCTTCTTCATTTTCGTCCTCCCCTTCACACTCCAGCACGCCTTCGAATCCAAGACGATATTGAAAGATGATAGACCTTGCAAGAGATTCGTCCTCTTCTTGCACGACAAGCTCTTCAAAGGGACCGATGCGGCCAATGCGACGTCTGCTGCTTTCACAGAGAAGATCAACGGATCTGGCGACTTCTTCTTCGGGAAGATGGTCGTATTCAATGATGCGGTGACAAGGGGCCACGTGTTCCATTCAGCCCCGGTCGCTCGAGGTCAGGGGTTCTATATCTGGGACTTGAAGACCTATAATGCGTGGTTTGGGTTTATCTTGGTGTTCAATTCTACGGAGCACCGGGGCACGTTGAACATAATGGGGGCAGAAATTATAGCAGACAAGGTTAGGTTTTTATTGGTCGTTGGCGGCACCGGCAACTTTTTCATGACGAGGAATTGTCGCAGCGGAATTAAATTCTTTCGAAGGACTAGATCATTTTCGTTTGAAGATGGATATTAAGCCATACGAATGCTATTAGTCCCCAGTGCTACACTTTTAGAGTACCTTTATTTGTGCTATGGCATGTGATGTGACAGAAGTTGTTTTGATCTCCCACTAGACCTGGTGAGAACTTATCTCTCTCGCTGGAATGAGGGATTTTGTTGGGTGACAAATTCATCATGAGTTTTATCTACTCATTTTGGACCTTGCTGTTTCTTCAGTTGTATTTCCAGTGCCGTGATCGCTAAAACGGACTTCCAAGGAGAATCGCTTGAACCCTGGAATGCAACTTCTACCAAACTGAAAACTGGCCTTGTTTTACCAAAAAAAAAAACTTAAGATAATTTCTTCTCTTAATCTTCAACTTAGGCTAATTGCTGCGCATCTCTTTACAGATATATCAACATCTTGGGAGGGACATGCTGATATTTTTATGGGATTATGTATTGCCTCTTAGCCTAACACCAACCAAAGCAGATACACCAATCCCAACCGATCACAAGAGAGTGTCGTCTAGTGCTTTCACAGTCAGACTATATCCATTAGAAGACGAATAGTGATCCAATAATATCTTATATTAAAAAGTTGCTTCAAGAAACAGGTACAACGAATTAGGGGGAAAAAAGAGAGAGGGGCGTCCCGCTACAGTGGACTGCGGGGTTCAAAAACATCTATATAAGGTGAAGCGAAGATCCATCTAGAGTCGCAACTCGCAAGCAATAGCCAAAAGCTAGCAACTACACATATTTAACCATGAGAAACATTGTTGCGCGCACATCATGCTTCCTTGTCCTCCTCCTCCTATGCACAAGCCAATTCGCATCGGCTACCAGGAAAACCCTCAACAAGGAGCACCCGTGCAAGAGGTTTGTCCTCTACTACCACGACATACTCTTTGATGGCAGCGATGTGGCCAACGCGACATCTGCGACGATTGCTAACGAGACCAAGCTTGGCAACTTCAAGTTTGGGAAGCTGGTTGTGTTCGACGACCCAATGACGAAAGATAACCATCTTCACTCCCCAGCAGTCGCTCGAGCTCAGGGCTTCTATTTCTACGACATGAAGAGTGACTACAACTCATGGTTCGCCTATACTTTAGTGTTCAACTCGACTGAACAAAAGGGCACATTGAACATCATGGGTGCAGATATAATGGCAGCTCAAACTAGGGATTTTTCCATTGTGGGCGGCACCGGAGATTTCTTCATGGCAAGAGGAATCGCGACCATTGAGACCGACACTTTTCAAGGAGCCAAGTATTTTCGCCTCAAAATGGACATCAAATTATATGAGTGTTATTAGAGAAGCTTTCTTCGCAGAGCTCTCATTCTTGTGTGTGTTCTGCAAGAAGAGAGATTGATTATCTTATCCAACTAAGTATTTTCTTTACTTTCATTGCTGCAACTGGCATTTAGTGAAAACCAATTATGGAAGTCAATTTGTGAGTGTACTGAAAACATATCCATTTGACTTCTCTAGTGTCATTTTTATGCAATAAAGATCCCACCAAACTTTTCGAAAGAGATGTGTTTGGTATCTGGGTTGGCAATCCTCCAAAAATTGCCTTTCTTCCTTTTGTTTTTACGACGGAAAAGCCCATTATAGGTAGGTCAAATTCAGACACATATGAAGGATCCTCCACGAATTATATAGTTCAGGAAAAATTTTCCTCGTTGAATTGACTTTTCTCGATCTAAGAAATACGTCGACTGGTTTTTCTTTAGGGGATATGAGGCACATTACTTGAAACGTATGGATTATTGAGTTAATTTCCAGCAATCCCTTCCTTTCAAGCAATTTCGGATATGCACTTTATCGAGTTTATTTTGACTAATGACAAAGAAAAAAATGTGTTTATTAAACCGACTAAATGAGTTGTACATATCATATCATTTCAAATTCAAGTTAATTTCGCTTTCTTCATTTCACGTTTCACCTTGTGTTCGTGCTTAGATGCAATAAAGCGTCGTTTTCCAACATCGTCACTTGCCAAACAATGCTATCTCGCATCTTTATTGATAATCAGTCAGTGCTTATGATTGAATGGACCATGGTAACCAACTTCCACCAATTTTGGATTTGGTTTTGATACCATCTCAACACTAAAAATTGTATGGTCAAACGGGAAAGGGGGGATCGCGTGGTAGTACAAAAACTCTACTCAATTTAGCATTATTTCCCGGACGAAAATTCAACAGCTGCTCCATAGAGAGGAAATATAAAATAATAATAAGAAGAAGAAGAAGAATTTAGAAAGCTCAAATGGGTTGGTTGACTTATTAATCCTACCTGAGGTCCTACCCGGAAGCTAATTTTAATGTCGCCGAGACTATTATATAACAAAAAGATTAAAGGAGGATATGGCAATATTGGTAGCGCCACCCTGGGAGCATCTTATCTGTTCTCATCCAATCATGGCAAGCATCCCTAGGAGTCTAGGCCATGTCTCAATCAACTTTCGAGTTATGAATCAAATGTATAACCAATGGGTGCATTTCCCAAAATGCATTGAGGCACAAATATCGACTCGTCTTTGAAACTGAATCTTTTCCTTGTGTCTAAGAAGACTCATATTGTATTAGAAATGCTTACATATGAATCAGATGCGGTAGGGAACTATAGAGTGGTGTTAAAGATTATAAATTGACTTATTATACTCCTCACTATGTAACAAAAATAAATTGATCACTCTTCATTTTTTTTCTTATCAAAGGTAACGGAGGTGTCCAAAGGTTTCCTTGGGCCAAGAAACAAAGAGAAAATGTGTATGAACGATATATGCACTAACAAGACTCTAGGGACTTTTTCCATCATATTTATGTTATGAACTAAAAATTGTAAATTTTTTTGTGACCAATTCTTAATATGACAAGACACAACTTGTATGCTACGATATACTACATGTCGCAACATCTTGATCTCCATTTAGAATTAGCATCTCCACCGACTGGAACACTTAGAGGAGCTCCTGTGTGCAATACAAAATACATATATTTTGGTAGGCTAGTTCTCTTTAAAAAAAAATTAAAAAAAAAAAACCTTATTTTAGATCCAATGTCATTTATATCTTGAATTTTTTTCTAAAAAAATTTCCTAATTTTCAATCTAGTTCCAAATCTCCCCAAGCATCCAAAAATCACCACTAGTTTTATAACCTAGAGCCAACGATTGGTGAAGGGAAATAGAGACAAAAAGGACAAAGGAAAGAAAAGAAAAGGAAAAACAAGAAGAAAAAACTCAGAAAATTAAAAAGAAATTGAAAAGATCTTCCACATTAGATATGCCTTATGTTCATGTCAAAAAAATTGGAAAAAATGAAAGAGTAAATTAGTAAATCGTCAAAAAAAAGGATTAAATAAATTAAATTAAAAACTTTAGGGCTGAAATAGTAGTGGTATAGTTTTATGAATTTTTGGGCAATTATTTCCCTAGAAACATATGTGCTGGATGCACGTGGGCGAGAATATGAAAAAGGGAAATAAGAGGAAAGCAGGCAGTAGTGGGCCTACGGCGGCGTCTTAGCATGTGTCAACTTGATGGTTTAGAAATCAAAAAGTTATTAGGTTCTTAATCATTAAAAGTCCGCTCGTTTTTTTATATTCCGCCATCATGGGTTTCTCCAACTTCGACTCGCCTGTTCACCGACCCAATCTCCATCTCGGATTACGCCAGAGAGAATGAGCTAAACGTGAAGTTAATGAAACGGGATCCCGCCAACTTGTCAGAGCACGGAGTCATCATAAAGCAAATTTCAACTCTGGCGTCCCAGAAGGAACCCTCGTTGCTGTGTTGTTTTCAGCGGTGTGGATCCATCGTACGATCGCTTTTGAAAAGATGCCGTTCGCATCGATTACGGCACTTGGATGTAGTCAAGAGTCATCGGGCCATGTGCTTTGCTGGAAACTCGGGACCAGCGGGCATCCGGTACCTACTCCAACAAACATTTGCCATTATTATGATTTGACTTATCTCCGCGCCCTGGCCATCATCATCCGGTTATCTTCTTCGCACGGTTCTCTTTTCAATTAACGCATTATGGTCCACAGAGATGGGTGGACCGATACCACCTTAATCATTAGTCAAATGGCCAGGAAAAATTACCAAATCAATCATTAATCTATTATATAAATTTTATTTTAATATTAAAATTTTCAATTTTATCGAATTAATCATTAATCTTTGTGCGAAATTTTAATATAATTATTCCGATCAATTTTCACTGAAAATCGTTAATGTAACAATCTAGCAATCACCGATCGTTATAATCTAGATATTGTTGAAATGTACGAGTGAGTCATGTTAAAATGAATTCCCACGTGGTAGTATTATTTATAGTAATTAATATATCATATTTGGTTAATAACTTATTGATCTAAACTCCTTGGCGATTTTCTCAAATGAAGCGTGTTCCCAACAACTCTTTTGCCATCTTTAGGTTCGATTTCACTGTCCCACCTTATTTCTTGCATTTCCTGAATCATAATAAGATTCCCATAAGCACAAAAGTGCCAAGCAAAATCCCCTCTAAATATATATAAACCCAAGATTTATTACCAATAGCCAAGCATCTCCATGAAACATTAGTCATAATATAGATCAGATCCACAAATCTAGACGAAATGAAATCAAAGAAACATTTCCGTTTGGTCTTCATCATTTCCCTTCTCTTTCTTCAGCTTCCGCTTGATGCGGCATTTCGCTATAATACATTCACCATAGTTCAATCAATCCAAGCTCATTTACAAAACTGCCCCAACTCCTTGCATGCTTAAATGAAGCTATTGGCACACATTGGTGGCATTTCTCGACAGTTTAAGTTAGAGAATTCAAGAATCGAAATCCCTCATTGCGACGAGTCTCACTTCTTAACAAAAAAAAAAAAAAATTCAATTAGTAAGTGTCCTTAGAACCTCGATTGTATGTAGAAATTAAGAGCATTACATCTCATCAGTAATTGGACACTATATTCTTAAAAAAACAAGTATTAATTTTTTATCTGACTATTTTGTCAAACCTAAAAATTTGACTTTAGGTAAAAATTGCAAAAACGTAAATATGAAATCGCATATAGGTGTCGGTCTAGCACATGCATATAAAATTAGGCATTTAAGTTTCAGAATTTTCATTAAAAAAAATGGCGAAATATTGACTTTTTTAGTCAAATAAAAAATGTCGATATGACCTTCGACAAAAATTAGGTTAGACATTTGATTTAAGGACAGTAAAATTTAAAGATCTCACAAATTGATCATCAAAAAATTTGAGTTACTTAAACTCACCTCCTTAAGATCGTGCCACTTGGCGCGACTAGACAAGACTCGAGGACCTTTATTCTCTACACGACACGCACAGAGACCTCCTTTCTTGAGGCGTCACCCGGAGGAATTGGAAAGAAAACGCTCAAAGACTGACTGACTATTCCTTGATGCTTGCTAGTCGTCTCGGAGGTTGGTGGTCGTTGATCATCACCACTAGTGTCTATTTCAAAATAGGATAGGACTCGCTCTGTTCTCAGCTGCTTCGCGTCTAGGAGGAGTATCGAAGCGATGAAATCACGCTCAAGACTCGCTCGTTAGCCATGGTGCGGATATTTGGATATAAGCCAAGCTCTTATCATCAATCTAGTCGCTTATTGTGGCTCCTTTGTACTCATTGACCCAGTAACAGTAATACCCTGTCCTCATTTTGATAGAGGAGGAAACAGAGATGTCTCCGTAAAAATCGGAATTGGTGCCCAAGTATATCTCCCTGATCGATTGAGGATCACTGATTCTCTTTTGACATGACCTCTAAATTGTCCCTCCCCATAACATTTAAGAAGGATCACGACAAAGCCTGGCCTTCACTCATCTTCACCTTAGTCTAATTGCTTGGTATCTTTCTGTTGATATACCAAAATCTTGGTAGGTCATGCCAATATGTCCATAAAAAAAAAATGCATTGCCTCTTAGCCTAACGCGGACAAGGGATAAAGACAAGCTAGTGCTAAGTCACCATTGACGCAGATTCCCGGAAATGCCTCTTCCTAAAGCAAATGTACCATATCCCACCAGTCAAGAAAGAGCTACCACGTGCTTTGGCAGTCAGAATAGATCCATTAGGAGACAGATGATGGTTATGTAATATCTGAAATTGACAAATTATTTCAAGAAAAAAGTATGTCCCTACAATGAAATGTGGGTCCAAAGAATTCCTATATAAGGAGAAGTGCAACCCCGTCTATTATTCACAAGCAGTAGCCAATTGCTAGCAACTACACATAGTTAACCATGACAAACTTGGTCGCACACAAATCATGCTTCCTTGTCCTCTTCCTCCTCCTCCTCTTCACAAGCCAGTTCTCATCGGCTACCAAGAAAACCTTCAACAGGGACCAACCATGCAAGAGGTTTGTCCTCTACTTCCATGACATACTCTTTGGTGGCAACGACGTGGCCAACGCAACGTCTGCAGCGGTCGCTAACGAGACGGGGCTTGGCAACTTCAAGTTTGGGAAGTTGTTCGTATTCGACGACCCGATGACGAAAGATAAAAATTATCTCTCCCCAGCGGTCGCTAGAGCTCAAGGCTTCTATTTCTACGACATGAAGAATGACTACAACGCATGGTTCGCCTACTCTTTGGTGTTCAATTCGACAGAACATAAGGGAACTTTGAACATAATGGGTGCAGATATAATGGCGGCTCAAACTAGGGATCTTTCCATCGTGGGCGGAACCGGAGATTTCTTCATGGCGAGAGGCATCGCAACCTTCGAGACCGATACTTTTCAAGGAGCCAAGTATTTTCGCGTCAAAATGGACATCAAACTGTATGAGTGTTATTAGACACGCTTTGTACCTCCAGGGTTGAATTCTAGCAAGGACTTTTGTTTATCATTGTCTATTAGGAATGAAACCGCTATCTGATTTTGTTCGAATACATATAAGAACTTATTGTATGGAAGATCCGTCTATCATGTTTAATAATTAAATAAAATCTCCATGCGCAATCTCTGTATTTTGTGAAGTGATCTGGTTGAAACACCTAGTTAAAAGAAGCAGCATATTGCCTAATTTTAGTAACTTTCTTCCCAGATCTCTCATTCTTCTGTGTGTTTTGCCAGAAGAGAAACCGATTAAAGCATTTTTCACTGCGTTCATGACTCGACTCGCACTTTGAGAAAACCAATCATGGAAGCTACTTTGAGAGTGGACTGAGAACGTACATCCATTTGACTCTCTGTAGTGTCTTTTTTTTTTTCTAACATAGATCCCACCAACCTTTTCGAAAGAGATGCGGTTGGTGTTTGGATTGAATTTCCTCCAATAGATTGCCTCTTTCTTCTCTGTGACAAAGTTATCCAAGTCAGATAGGTAAATATTAGACTCAATAACGATACTCTCCTACGCTTATGAACCAGGCTAAATTTTCCGCTTTGAATTGAGTTTTCTCCATTTTCCTCTTGAATGGCCATTGTAGTTTTCTTGAACTTTGACTCACTTCTTCACTTTTTTCGCCTTCCATTTAGATTATCTTCGTCCATCATAGCAACCAAATCCGATAAAACTAATTATCTTTTGCATGTCACTTTCTACGTTGTTGCTCGTTTTGGTAGCTCACATTGCTATGGTTGTAGTCCCAAATAGAGAAGTTTCTCTTCAAAGCTCTATTGTGTGAAGAGTGATTTCGTACTTTTTTGTGATACAAAGTTGCATTTATTTAGCCAAAAATGAATAATATACAATATGTTTTTTCAAAAAATAATCACTTATACTACCTAAAATAATTAATTAATGAAAAATATTTTGATTGCCGACAGCAATTTGTATCTAAACATTTTCGTGAATAATAAAAACATTTTTCAGTTCATTAATTTTTTAAACGTTATAGGCGATTATCTTTAGAAAAATATTTTCTAATTTTTTTGTAAATTAAATGCGTCTTAATTGCTAATATCTTTGGATTGATATATCAAAATCTTGGCAGGGCCATGCTAACATGTCCTTGTGATTATGCATTGGGTCTTGGTCTTCCACCAACCAAAGGACAAAGACAAGCCCCTAGTTCTAGGTCACCGTTGACCCAACTCAATCATGAGAGAGTTTACTCGTGCTTTCGCAGTCAGACTACAATGAAACCGAGCTTGGCAACTTCAATTTTGGGAATGCTTTCGCGTCTTAATTGCTTCATATCTTTGGATTGATATATCAAACTCTTGGCAATGCCATGCTAACATGTCCTTGTGATTATGCATTGGGTCTTGGTCTTCCACCAACCAAAGGACAAAGACAAGCCCGTAGTTCTAGGTCACCGTTGACCCAACTCAATCATGAGAGAGTTTGCTCATGCTTTCGCAATCAGACTACAATGAAACCGAGCTTGGCAACTTCAATTTTGGGAATGCTTTCGCGTCTTAATTGCTTAATATCTTTGGATTGATATATCAAAATCTTGGCAGGGCCATGCTAACATGTCCTTGTGATTATGCATTGGGTCTTGGTCTTCCACCAACCAAAGGACAAAGACAAGCCCGTTGACCCAACTCAATCTTAGTTCTAGGTCACCGTTGACCCAACTCAATCATGGATTGAGAGTTTCTAACATGTCCTTGTGATTATGCATTGGGTCTTGGTCTTCCACCAACCAAAGGACAAAGACATGTTCTAGGTTTGACCCAACTCAATCAGACTACAATGAAACCGAGCTTGGCAACTTCAATTTTGGGAAGCTGATCAGGTTCCACGCTTGACGACAAGGGATAATTACTTTCTCTCTTCGGCGGTCACTCAATCTCAACGCTTTTATTTCTAGGACATAAAGAGTGACTACAACGCCTGGTTCGCCTACATTTTAGTGTTCCATTTAACGGATCACAAGGGCGCTTTGAACATAATGGATGTAGATATAAAGGCAGCTCAAACTGGGGATCTTTCCATTGTGGACAGAACTGGAGATTTCTTCATGGCAAGAGGAATCGCGATTTTCTGTGACAGATACTCTTCAAGGAGACAAATACTTTAGGAGACAAATACTTTCGCCTCAAAATGGACATCAAACTGTACGAATGATATTAGAAAAGCTTTGTTCCTCAAAATTAAATTCTCGCGACTTCTATTCATCATTGTCCATTAGGAATGAAATCATTATGCAAACTATGCTCCGAATTAACATTTACAAACTTTGTTTCCGATTCTAATAAACCATTGTAAGGACGATGCATTTTAAGACTAAATAAAATCTCCACATGCAATCTCTGTGGTTTGTGAAGAGTAATCTAGTTTAAACTAGGGGTGATCATCAGTCTAGGGTAAACCTAGAACTAGACCAGACCGACCCTGCTGACTAGTTCTGGTGTAGGTTCCTAATTTCGAAAATTGAAAACTGATCCTGACAAGGTAGCTTCTCTAGAACCTACCCATCCAGAAATTGCTCACCCCTGCTTAGTAAATGCCAGTCCTGATAGGGCAAGTTCCAATTTTTGGCAGCATCCAATCTATCTCCAACTTGATGAATATGGGCACATCAAATAAACTTTTCAAGGACAAGCATTGTTTGAAAATTCAATTCTTTCAAGCCATTGACAACTCTCAGCACTCCACAATAACCTCACTCAAAATGCTGTAGTTTTGTGAAAGTGGACAAATAATAAAAATAAAAAGACACAAAAACGCATTGATGAAAATAAATGCCGATGGTTTTTTTTTTTTTTGGTCAGTAATGCCGATGGTTTAAGGCGCGGTCATAGTTTTTTTTTTTTTTTGGTCAAAGGCGCGGTTATAGTTAAAACACGTATTAATTACATGGAAATTAATTTGAGGCTGGACTGAAAATGCATATCCATATGAGTTTCTCAAGTGTCACTTTCTTCTGATAATGATCCCACCGGACTTTTCAAAAGATGTGTGGTTGGTGTTGGTGTTGAAATTTCCACGAAACATCGCCTCTTTCCTTTTCATTTTGCAACGAAGATTTCCACGTTGAATGATCCTCTATTAAGATTATGATCAGGGTAAATTTTCCCACTTTGAATTGAGTTCTTTCCATTTTTTTTCCTCTTTATTTGGCCATCGTTGACCCACTTCTCCACTTTTTTCACCTTTTAATTTTTTTTAACTCCATTTAAATTATCTTCGGTAATCATAGTAATCAAATCCGGTGACGCTAATCTTCTTTTCAAAGTCACTTTCTACGTTGTCGCATGTTTTGGTAGCCCCCACATTGCTATGGTTATGGTCCCAAATGGAGGGGTGTCTCTTCAAACTCTCTCATGCGAAGTCTAATTTCGTACATTCTCGTGATATAAGTCTACCTCAATTGGAAAAGTCTCGCCAAGAAATAGTAGACAGGGCGGCCAGTAAGCACCAAAGAACGTGGTCCCCATAGTACTGAATAGAAAGTATATCAAGGATGGTCCCTCCCCACTAAGTCACACTCTAACAACGCGGGGCTTCACCTTTGCCTTCATAAAAGTTCTTGTCGCAAAAATCCTCAAAATATTAATTGAGCCATACTTAATAAAGGAACAAATTTTACTTTCCAATAAACAAATTATAAGTATTGCGAAAAAATTAATAGAGGTCTGAGAATCACGATCCTATTTTGATTAAGTGTCTTAAAGATCCTCATTAACAGAATCATTACTTATGAAAAAAAAGTCACAATAATGAATTGTATGCCTTAATGATTGGTTCTTATCTGTCACATATGTTATCAACATTATGGCTTTATATGAAACATGTTTCAAAGTGAAGTAGAAAGACTGATATATATTACACCGACATCACTAGATGGCTTATTGTAATCTGATTTTTGATTGATCAAGGACCGGCATTGGATAATTAGTAGCTTACCTACCGCTTATTGACAAACCCGCTCAGGCTTCAATTTCAACTCCGCAACAGGCTGACTTGGCAACCTAACTCCGCCACTGTTTCACCAGAAACCGGTTGACCGGAGAAAAAACCAAATGGAGTGCGTGTTGGAATTCTCCAACACGTGCATAAAGACATTATTGACCGTCGAGTTCATGTCCTCACGTGTAAATCCCTACTAAGATCCACCCCACTCTCTTCCTCCTCCCCCCCAAATTTATTTTTCTTTCCCTCCCCACCACTGATAGATAGGTTGTCCCTGTCACTTCCCCTCCCCCCAAAATACGTGATGGCTCATCAGAATCCCATTTTTTTTAAATTGTTTTTGAGTTTCTTATCAAAAGCCCTAGCTACTTTACCTCCTCCTCCTTGCCGCTCGCCGCACGACCATTCCTCTTCTCCTCCTCCTCTCGATTCTTCTCCTTCCTCGCCACTCACTGCACGACCCTTCCTCTTCTCCTCCTCTCGATCCTTCTCCTTTCTCGCCACATGACCGCCTTCCTCTCCTCTTCCTCTCACCTTCAGCCCTTTCTCCCTCACAGCTGCAGCCTTGTTGGATTCATCGTAGCATCACAGTGGCGGCCCTCGCCTCAGTCTATGCTCTTTCTCTAGCCGTCTCTCACTGTCCCAGGCTTACCATCGCTCACAGCCTCGTCTTTGCTCCCTCGGGAAAATGTTGACCACATGTTGGAAAATCCGACACATGTTGAATGCATGTCCGACTGTGTCGACGTGTCCGACACGTGTCGGACTCTCTCTCTCTCTCTCTCTCTCTCTCTCTCTCTCTCTCTCTCTCTCTCTCTCTCTCTCTCTCTCTCTCTCTCTCTCTCTCTCTCTCTCTAACACTAGTAAATCTAGTAAAATTGTGAGGACAATTGTCCAAAAAAATCCGAAAGCTGTTAATGACCCATAACTACCTATTGATTTTGGTCATCCGTCCATTTAGCTCTTTTCCTATGCGGGTCTTGTTAACAAGTGCAATAGAAGCACTACTTATAACAGTTAACACTAGTAAATCTAGTAAAATTGTGAGGATAATTGTCCAAAAAAATCTGAAAGCTGTTAATGACCCATAACTACTATCTAAGGAGGAGCATTTTTTTTGCTTCTTTCTCGCTATATGTCATGTTCTTTTGCGAGCTATTCAGCACCTTGTTATGCGTGCATATGACTTTCCTTTTGTGATCTCGGACATTATTTTCATTCGAAATCATGTAGTAAATAGTTCATAGTTAAGCCATGTTGGAGACCTCATTAACTGAGTCGGAAATGAAATATCTTCTAATAAGAACAATGTATGAGATGATTACCATGGTCACAACAAATTCAACCTACCATTCAGTGAAAATTCTACGGCAGGGTCCTCAACAAAGCCGTCATTTTTGGTGGATCTCATGTTCGGGTAACCTATCATAAGATCCACATATTTATGGCAAGCATATCATTTCAAAGACGTGTACAATATATTAAGTGTCTAAAATTGCCTTGTTTCTAGTGTGAGCATGTACTATTTCCTCTCTGGTCCAGGGCCCTTCCATCTTGGGCTTCTCACAAGGTTCTTTTTGGTTTTTGGTCGAAGGCTTCTCACGAGGCTGAGATGATAAAAATTAACGGGAATCAGGAGTCGCCATTTTTAAGCCCAAATGAAATGGCATTAGGGTTATCAAGAAAGCAATAAGATGTCAACACCCAAATTTTAGCAACCCATTAAGTATCCATTAATTAAAAAATTAGAGATTGATCATGACCCGTAAATAAAAACATTAGTTAATTAAGCCTATATAATTACATTGAACTGGAGCTAAGGGACTTAAGCGAGGGAGGTTGTCACGGCTTGAAATTTCTCCATGAAATTTAAACCTTAAACGTGCTGTTGACACCTCAATTTTTATTATGTTTATTAATAAAGTTTTTATTTATTTTGTCTTTTTTCGAAATAATAAGCAAATAACAAAAAACCGAAAAAAACAATAAAAACAAGAAAAAAAAACAAAAATTGGCAGCCCCCTCTTTTTCTCCCTCTCGCCGGCCCAAGCCCAGTTTTCTTTTCTTCTCGGCCCGGCCCCTCACTTCCTTCTTCTTCCTTCTTCTTCTTCCTTGCACCTTCCTTCTCCGCCCTGTACTTCACGCGCCGAGAAGACGACGATGCACACGAAGGACGGCCTACGGCCGAGGAGAGTAGGCCGACGTCGGCCGGAGAAGATAAGATCACGAGCGCCATCAATGCCAAACATGCAAGCCGCTGGATGAGCTCGGATGGGACGCCGGTTCGCCCGAGGAGAACCGCTCGGCGCGCGGGACCGGCGGTCGAAGCTCCGTCGACCGGATTTCGTCGCCTATAAATAGAGGAGCACCTCCGTCGACGATCGCATCGCAAGCTCGAAGATCCTTCACCGAGAGACATCGGGAAGGATTGAAGGGCGAGCGAGGGAGAGAGCTCGAGTCGCGAGCTCGGCCCACCCTCCACCGAGAGACTTCGGGAAGGCGGGCGGCAAGCGACCTCGAGAAGGTCGGATCCGGCCGGTGGAGGCTCGGATCTGGCTTCGAGTGAGAGAAGATCGAGGCCGAGGAAGGTCCGGCCGAGGTCTACGCCGCAGATCTGGTTCCCTTTTTTGCTGTTGTGGTTGCCGCCGAACGCCGTTCGCCTCGGCCAAGTCCCGACGCCGTTGCCTCGAAGGGTTTGTTGTCGTGTTTCCCCACCCGCGAAGCCGTTGCCGTGATCGATCCGCCGGCCGTGGTGGCCGGGAAAGCCGGGTTGCCGCCGTCGTTGCCTAGTCTCGCCGTCACCGTCATTGTTCGCCGCGACCTCCACCATCGCGAACCGTCCTCCCGCCGTCGCCGTTCTGTTCAAGAAAAGGTAAAAAGGCCGTTTTCCGTTGACCTAGCCGTCGTCGCCGTCACCGTTGTCGTCGCCGTCGTAGTCACCGCCGCCGTTGTCACCTTCGTCGTCGCCGTCGTAATTGCCGTCGCCGCCAAGCACCTCGGTTCCCCCTTCGGCGCCGCGGATTCGCGAACCCTAGGGTTTGCGATTTCCGGGTCGTCGAATCGGATCCGGGTCTCGGAATCGGGTAGGGTTCCGCGAGATTCGGGGGGCGGCGGGAGTCGGGTCGGATCCGGGTAGGGTTCGCGGGGAGTCGGGTCGTGGAGCGGACTGTCGGGCCGGGTTGTCGGGTCGGGCCGGGTGTCCACGAACACCCGGCCACGACGCCGTTTTAGGTTTGTTTTTTGTTTTTTTTTTTAAAAGAGGAAAAAATGCGAGTCGGGCCCGCGTTGCCGTCCGCATTTTGGGTCGCCGACCGGGTCGGACTCCAACCCGCGGATCCGACCCGGGTCAGTTTTTATTATTTTAATATAAAATAATATTTTAATAAAATAATTAATAAATAATTTATTTTCAAAAAATATATATTAAAAAATGTTTTAATTTCCAGAAAATCGAAAAATATTAAAAAAAATGTTGAAAATGTTTTATTTCCTAAAAAATCAAAAAAATCAAAAAATAATTTATTTTCCAAAAATATTAAAAAATATTTAAAAAATATTTTATTTTCCGAAAAATCAAAAAATCAAAAATATTTCATATTTTCCAAAAAATGTCAAAAATCCAAAAAAGGCCAAAAATTCATGAAAAAGCCGAAAAGATTCAGAAAAAGCCAAAAAGACTTGTATTTTACCAAAAACCCCAAAAAAATCCCTTTTGTGTCCAAAAAATTAGAAAATGACTCAAAAAATGTATTTCCTCCAAAAAATGCATGGAAAGTCCTCGAACATCCAAAAAGCCTTAGGGTTTAAACAAGATTAGGTACCGAAAGGGCATTAGTGATTAACTAGTGTAATCAAGTCCGATCCTAATTTCTGCGGTTCTTTGCGCAGAGTGAGTATTTCTCCGATACTTCACTTGGGTTTCTAATCAACCCACCCCAAATTGATTAGTGGCGACTCCATCTTAAAAATTTGATTTACTGAGTTAAAAAACTTGAACCATTAAGTCGTGAATTGGTGGACTTGGGAGAGTCCGGCTTAACCAATTTCAGCCGAGCCATTAGCCTCCTTAGGCGCTTGCCCCTGATCGGGGGCGCGAAAAAGAGAGGTCGCGACGGCTTAGCGACTCATTGAGGACTTTGAGGACTTAGGCCATTTTTGTCTTGTTTAAATTCTTTCCGACTTAGTTTTTTTTTTTTCTTTATGCGGGTCAAAAGCTTAGAAATTTATTTTAATTTTGTTTAAAATATATTGTTTTGTGATTATAAATTATTGTGCATGCTTTTCTTTGTTTTAGCACTACACATGGCACACACAACCCGGCCGCCGGACACGGGCCGCCATAGGATTTCTAGGATGGTGTTAAGAAAGATACGACCTCGAACGCTAGACTGCGATGTAGAGGTTGCCTTTCTTTTCCCCGAATTTCTTAGCCGAGGTTAAGGGGGTATCTTAACGCGAGACTGCGATGGGCGGATACCTTTTTAATTTCATCAAACCTTCTGAGTTAGAAATCGAGCCGCACGTCCCATGCGCATGTCTTTGTGCTTGCCATTTTTCTTTAAAAGCGAAGTGATTTCTTTACTTTTACTCAGTCTTTTTATTTGGCCCATGGCAATGTAGGATAAACTTTTCAAATTCCAGTTTATGTGCGATGGGGAAAGACGATATCCAGTTCATTCCTGCTCCTAAGGCGGAACTCTTCAGATGGTGGGGTCAATTGGATCAGCTTGCCCAAGAGCGCGTGAAAGCCAAAATCGGTCATCTCTATCGTTGATTCAAATCCTTTGTTCGTCCGAAGTCATACAGGCCATGGCACATTTACGGTGCTTGAAGACGACTACTTTTATGTTTGGTGGGTTTGAGCTAACCCCAACTCTAGAAGAATACAAGCATCATCCTTTGGAATGCCTCTCGAGAAAGAGCTTGTTAAGCCATCAACGGGCTTCCTCCGTGGCAAGGGTTAGCACGACTTTTAGGAGCCGAAATCCATGTCATGAGACAAATTCTTGAAAACAACCATAGTACCTACCCATTAGAATTCATGAATGCCTGTTTTCAAAATCAGCCTATGATAAAAAAAAAAAGTGAGATTTTCCTCTTGGGTTTTTTTGGGTTCATCATTTTCCCCCATCAAAGAAATGCCATAAGTCCTAAAATAGCATGGATAGTTGATCGGATCTTGAGAGGGGGAAATTATGTCAACTTGATTTTAACTGAAACATTCTTGTCCTTTAATCGTTTCAAAGACAACACGGAGAAAATCATGCGAGCCTCTCCTGAAATTTTACAAGTCTGGTTCTTTTCTCACTTAAGCGAATTCCGAGACTTCATGCGATCGTCTAAAACGAATGCTTTCGAAAATCCGTTGCAAAAATTTATGGTTTTAGGACCATACATTCCCAATCAAAGCTGTTTAAATTGGATAAATTTCCTAAGAGACCCGGCTCCGAGGCATTCCAATGGTGTCTGGTTGGTTCTATGAAAAGAGAGCTCGCTTTGCTTTCAAGCACCGCCATCCAATTCCGTTGCTCGGCCTCACCGGTGCTTTTTCCTATTTCCCACAAAGGGTGGCACGACGGTATGGAGCCCTTCGGGAGATCCCGCCATCTTTCAAGAAGAGGACCCTCCACTTCTCTTCACTCATCAAAATTTTGAATACATGGTTGACATTTATGAAGAAGCTTGGGACAAGTGCCATCGCAAAAGGATCATGATACCGAAGGGCTTGAGGGAGAAGAAAAAGCCCACCACGCCTCTACAGCCTACATCCACAATCATCGCATCCCGACAAGGTGGAAGCCATCGGTCCCTCACTCAATCAGAGAGAGCAGCCCGCACGAGCAAGCAGAGCTCATGGTGAGGGATTTAGGAATGGACTGGATACACACCTCGAGCCGGTCCAAGAAAGCAAGCATTTGAAGCAAGCGCATCGGGCAAACTCGCCAAATTCAAAGACACCCCGCCAAGAAAACGGGGGCAAATAGAAAGAATCATCCTACACTAAAAGAGGGTAAGTCTTATTCTCGAATATAATTTGGAAATAATGTCCTCTCTTCTATTTACGGGATGCAAAAGATGAAACGTAATAGGTACATGCATAGAGTTGAGATCAAAGCATCCATGACATGCCTCACTCTTGCCCACTCCATCCTAAGCCAAAGGACCATCTTGTCGCACGACACGCCCAAACGGCTAGATGTTACAAGTATCAACTTCAACATAAGGAAGGAGTTCCTCCTCTTCCTTTTGAGTTATTAACATCACTTGGGAGAAAATCTAGACAGTCAAAGGCGATCTATAGCCCCACACCCTGGACAATGACTTTGGAATTTAGAAGCTTCACTCCAGACGCATGCTCTCCCAAGAAGTAATTGCCATAAGAGAATTTGAGATTTTGATTGTCCATCTCAGATTCCATAGAAGCTTGAGGTACATGACTTTGCCCAATGGCCATATAGTCAAAAACGGAAGAAAAATTCCGCGAAGGAAGGCGTTGAAGATAAATCGACAAACCATCAATCATACATACATGGCCATGAGTGAGGAAGGCCAATCAAAAGAAATGTCAAATTATGCCAAGACGAAAAGGCTGTCATCGACATTCAGATATCCCTAGGAGTCAGCAAATACAAACTTCAGTGAAGGGTAATTCGGTATCGTTTCCATTACTCCCACTATCTGAACTCGCTTTTGACGTATTTTCCCTATTGACAGGAAACATTGGGAATCAAAAAGCAAACTTGATGGTCAATATTGGCCAAATGAGTTTCGTGGAAATGACCCGCATCAAATTCACCTGGCTTTGTGTAAAGGACGCGTCATCCAGGAGCCAATTCGAGAGAATAATCGACCTAACGAAGCAAGGGACATAGGACTTCGTGTCCCCTCTCACTTCAGGATCACCCAATCGTCTGCAAACCAGTGAAGGGTAAAGTTGTATCGCTTCCAATTATTCGACTCTTAAAAGAGTTCATGACTAACACATTCCCTCTTGTTTGTTGCAGGATCACCTGACTGTCAAAAGCAAGGATAACAAATCAATGAGAAGCATGTCTTGTTTGTTGCGGGATTACCGACCGTCAAAAACAAAGATAATAAATCAATGAGAGGCATGACAAACTCTCCTAAGCGAAATGGCGTCCCGAGTAATTGCCAAAGCAAATGACGAAATCCTTCAGGCCTCAACTCACATTGGATTTTGGCCGGACTAATTGATCTACTTGTACATCTTCTCTTGCGGGGGCAAAAGCGAAAGGCCCATCAAATCCATGATCGATCCCCAACCCCGGGTGATCCTTCTTATGTCATGTCCCTACTTAATAAGGACAACCATCGACACCCATTTGCAAATAACCCTTTTGATGTTCAAAATATAACATATTTGGAAACACCATTATGTTAGCCCCTAAAGTTGTCAATAGGGACTTTTTGAGTCAAAACCATTCACTTGTTTTGAAGAGTTCAAACTCCATCATATTCAAAATGTTGCATGTCATTTCCGGATGAATTTACGCATGATGATTTTGTGTCTAAGTCACGATTCCCCGAGGATTATTAGAATAGACAGCTAAGTGAAGAATACAAGATTAATTGAGCATGCTGAATGAGGCGCGTCAGAATGATGAAAGGCAAGCCATATCCTACACACAATCCCCCCATCTATACACTTGTGAGATGAGTGCGAGAAGATTCCATGACCGTAGGGTAAAGAGTTCTCTCGCGAATGGTACGATAACCAAAACAGTGAGAGGCATTTCATTGCTCACCCCTTTGAGCTCCTTACACTGGTGAAGTTTCTCCTATACCCCTGTCAAAAACCACCCCACACTGGGGCAGATCGGAGGCAAAGTAGCATCACAAGGTGAGAAGAGAGATAGAAATTTTCTTGCTCGCACTTGCATCAATCTTCGGGTGTCTTTATTGCATATGAACACTTGCGTTAATTTAAGTGCCCCAGAATGACGAAGAGCAATTCTTTCTGCACTTGTATTCATTGTACAACCCAATTGAGTCTGTAATTTCACCATCACATGGAGGCAAAACGGAAGTTACTGCCATTTAAGCAGCACAGCCTAGAGCGCTAGCTGAAGATGAAGACTCAAGAGTCTAACAACAATGTCGTAATTGAACTTGCCTAGGCTAGTTCCTCTAACGACAAGAATGAAAAACAGGGGCATAGAAAAGCAGTGTACCTGGTAAAAGCAAGGTCAATGCCCATAAAAGAAGAACTAGAATAAAAAATAGGGGCATGAAAAAGCAGTGTGCCTGGTAAAAGCAAGGTCAATGCCCCCCAATCAAAAATACAGCCAAGAAAAAGTTGTTGTTGTGATTCAATTGATAGAACCTCCATCTGACATTGAGAAGAAAGACTAGTGACAAATGCCAAGACAGTCACCAAATCTCACCCTCTTACATGTGAGCCAAGTCTACGTTACATCCCGTTGTAAAAGTCTCTTCAGACTAGGGCACTTCAATTAACGTAGGATTTCTTATGTCTATAAACATCGCTCGAAGAAGTACGAGCAAGATTACTCTATCTCTTTTCGCAGGATTCTTGACTTCCAAGCCCGGAGACAATCGTGCGGCACTCCATTCATAAGCCTTGACCTTGATGGTCCCCTTCGATGAGCCGCTGACCAAGACTTCATCACAGTTTCAACAGAGACCTCTCACATTGGTAAAGTCGTACTGTTTGCGAGAATACTCAGACCTCTGCTGACATGATGACAGTGAGATAGTGTGGTCCTTATGAATCCCGCATCAATGGTCGGGATAGCCTTTTCTATGAGAGTGAGCGAAAAGTCCTTTCGCATCGAAAGTCCCTCATTTGGCATGCTCAAGACATCTATATTCCAAATAAAGGTTGTCTTTCAAAATCTTCCCAGTGGAACTCGAGATGATGCAAAGCGACAAAATTGTCATGCATAAATCACATTTAAACTCATGAATTTACAGCATATACAATCATGTGTGCATATTGTGCAAATAACAGACATACTCTCAAAGATCAGAGATATTGCCAGGTAAGCATATCCCTATCCCCATTTATCTTAAGGTACTTACCACTGTCCAGGTACTCTCTTCTTCACACTCGACTTGTTCGAGTCGTCCCTTGAGTTTAGGTGCTTGCAACTGTCTAAGTATCCCCTTGTCTTTGACTACCCACCACTTGCCGGGTACCCCCCTGTTTTTGAGTGCCTACCGTTACTCAGGTGCTCCCCCTGTTGACACTCGACCTGTTTGAGTTGTCTTTAGAGTATTAATACTTGTGACTGATCAAGTATCCCTTTATCGTTGAATACCTACTACTGTCTAGGTATCCCTATTGTCTTTGAGTACCGGCCACCGTTCGGATACTTCATTTTCCTGACACTCGACCTGTTCGAGTTGTCCCTAAATCTTGTTACTTGTGGACTGATCAAGTATCCATTTATTGTTGAATACCTACCTGCATTGTCTAGGTATCCATATTGTCTTTGAGTACCGGCCACCGTTCGGATACTCCTTTTTCTTGACACTCGACTTGTTTGAGTTGTCTTCATAGCCAGGATGCCTACAATTGACCAAGTATCCAATTACCTTTGAGTGCCTTTCATTGTCTAGGTACTCCATTTCCGTGACACTCGACATGTCCGAGTTGTCCTCAAAATTGTATCATTGAATACTAGTAGCCATTCAAGTATTCCATCGCGTTGTGCGCCTGTGGTTATCCAGGTATGTTTTCTTACACTTGGACCAGCCAGAATGGTCCCAGATCATATCATCAAATACTTGTGTTTATCCAAGTATTCCAGTATTTTATACACCTGCGGCTACCCAGGTGTTCCAGCCCTTTTGAGTGCCTTCGGCCATCCAGGTAAGCCTTGTGCTACATTCAAGTTTATGTTGCCAGGAGGTGGGAGACCTTCACGAATATGCGAGGTACGTCCTCGATATTCCCATTTACCAGGAGGTGAGAGACCTTCATGAATATCCCAGGTACGTCCTCGATATTCCCAATTACTAGGAGGTGAGAGACCTTCACGAATATTCGGGGCACGTCCTCGATATTCCCCTTACCAGGAGGTGAGAGACCTTCATGAATATTCGGGGGCACGTCCTCGATATTCCCCTTACCAGGAGGTGAGAGACCTTCATGAATATTCGGGGCACGTCCTCGATATTCCCATACCAGGAGGTGAGAGACCTTCACGAATATCCTGATACGTCCTCGATATTCCCATTACCGGGAGGTGGGGAGACCTTCACGAATATGCGAGGTACGTCCTCGATATTCCCCATACCAGGAGGTGAGGTGAGACCTTCACGAATATCCCAGTGCGTCCTCGATATTCCCATTACCGGGACGTGGGAGACTTTCACGAATATGCGAAGACGTCCTCGATATTCCCACTACCGTGAGGAGGTGAGAGACCTTCACAAATATCCGGTATGCCTCGATATTTCCCAATTGCCGAAGGTGGGACACCTTCACAAATATCAAGGTACTCCTTCGATACTTGTGATCATCCAGGTATCCCCCAAGAGTTTGTACCTGTGATCGTCCAGGTACCCCTTCGATACTTGTGATCATCCAAGTATCCCCAAGAGTTTGTACCTGTGATTGTCCAGGTACCCCTTCAATACTTGTGATCATCCAGGTATCCCCAAAGAGTTTGTATCTGTGATCATCCAGGTACCCCTTCGATACTTGTGATCATCCAAGTATCCTCCAAGAGTTTGTACTTGTGATCATCCAAGTACTATCTCCCAACAAACATATGCCCTGAGAAAGGTCGGCGCATTCCCCGTCAAGGCGACCGAAGAAAGGTTCGGGTCCTAGACAAACCAACTTATTGCTCTAACAGGCGACCGAAGAAAGGTTCGGGTCTTGGAAAAGCAATTCCCCGTCAAGGCGACCGAAGAAAGGTTCGGGTCCTAGACAAACCAACTTATTGCTCTAACAGCGACCGAAGAAAGGTTCGGGTCCTGGAAAAGCAATTCCCCGTCAAGGCGACCGAAGAAAGGTTCGGGTCCTAGACAAACAACTTATTACTCTAACAGGCGACCGAAGAAAGGTTCGGGTCCTGGAAAAGCAACCTCCTCATATTACCAGGTAAGATGACACCTTGATACTTGCCAAACTCGGGGTTTACACCCTATCTCACTCACTCCGTGGTAAGTAACTACGTGTATCTTCTTATCTGTCTTAGTATATGTAAAGTTATATTGCTCTTTTTTCCGCATAGAATAATAGGTCCCAAATAAAGTATAATTTGCTACGCATGCATGGATAAAATTGAGGCATCGATCATCTTTGAATGCAACCTCTGCAAGCTCACCTTCAAAGAGGGGCAGCTGTTGACACCTCAATTTTTATTATGTTTATTAATAAAGTTTTTATTTATTTTGTCTTTTTCGAAATAATAAGCAAATAACAAAAAACCGAAAAAACAATAAAAACAAGAAAAAAAACAAAAATTGGCAGCCCCCTCTTTTTCTCCCTCTCGCCGGCCCAAGCCCAGTTTTCTTTTCTTCTCGGCCCGGCCCCTCACTTCCTTCTTCTTCCTTCTTCTTCTTCCTTGCACCTTCCTTCTCCGCCTCGTACTTCACGCGCACGGAAGACGACGATGCACACGAAGGACGGCCTACGGCCAAGGAGAGTAGGCCGACGTCGGCCGGAGAAGATAAGATCACGAGCGCCATCAATGCCAAACATGCTTCGCTGGATGAGCTCGGATGGGACGCCGGTTCAGCCGAGGAGAACCGCTCGGCGCGAAGGGGACCGGCGGTCGAAGCTCCGTCGACCGGATTTCGTCGCCTATAAATAGAGGAGCACCTCCGTCGACGATCGCATCGCAAGCTCGAAGATCCTTCACCGAGAGACATCGGGAAGGATTGAAGGGCGAGCGAGGAGAGCTCGAGTCGCGAGCTCAGCCCACCCTCCACCGAGAGACTTCGAGGAAGGCGCGGCGGCAGCGACCTCGAGAAGGTCGGATCCGGCCGGTGGAGGCTCGGATCGGCTGAGTGAGAGAAGATCGAGGCCGAGGAAGGTCCGCCGAGGTCTACGCCGCAGATCTGGTTCCCTTTTTTCTTTGTTGTGGTTGCCGCCGAACGCCGTTCGCCTCGGCCAAGTCCCGACGCCGTTGCCTCGAAGGGTTTGTTGTCGTGTTTCCCCACCCGCGAAGCCGTTGCCGTGATCGATCCGCCGCAAAGCCGTGCGACGGAAGCCGGGTTGCCGCCGTCGTTGCCTAGTCTCGCCGTCACCGTCATTGTTCGCCGCGACCTCCACCATCGCGAACCGTCCTCCCGCCGTCGCCGTTCTGTTCAAGAAAAGGTAAAAAGGCCGTTTTCCGTTGACCTAGCCGTCGTCGCCGTCACCGTTGTCGTCGCCGTCGTAGTCACCGCCGCCGTTGTCACCTTCGTCGTCGTCGCCGTCGTAATCGCGTCGCCGCCAAGCACCTCGGTTCCCCCTTCGCGCCGCGGATTCGCGAACCCTAGGGTTTGCGATTTCCGGGTCGTCGATCGAATCCGGGTCTCGGAATCGGGTAGGGTTCCGCGAGATTCGGGGGCGGCGGGAGTCGGGTCGCGGTCGGGTCGGATCCGGGTAGGGTTCGCGGGGAGTCGGGTCGTGGAGCGGATTTGTCGGGCCGGGTTGTCGGGTCGGGCCGGGTGTCCACGAACACCGGCCACGACGCCGTTTTAGGTTTGTTTTTTGTTTTTTTAAAAGAGGAAAAAATCGAGTCGGGCCGCGTTGCGGGTCCGTCCGCATTTTGGGTCGCCGACCCGGGTCGGACCCAACCCGAGATCCGACCCGGTCAGTTTTTATTATTTTAATATAAAATAATATTTTAATAAAATAATTAATAAATAATTTATTTTCAAAAAATATATATTAAAAAATGTTTTAATTTCCAGAAAATCGAAAAATATTAAAAAAAATGTTGAAAATGTTTTATTTCCTAAAAAATCAAAAAAATCAAAAAATAATTTATTTTCCAAAAATATTAAAAAATATTTAAAAAATATTTTATTTTCCGAAAAATCAAAAAATCAAAAATATTTCATATTTTCCAAAATATGTCAAAAATCCAAAAAAGGCCAAAAATTCATGAAAAAGCCGAAAAGATTCAGAAAAAGCCAAAAAGACTTGTATTTTACCAAAAACCCCCAAAAAAATCCCTTTTGTGTCAAAAAATTAGAAAATGACTCAAAAAATGTTTTTCCTCCAAAAAATGCATGGAAAGTCCTCGAACATCCAAAAGCCTTAGGGTTTAAACAAGATTAGGTACCGAAAAGGGCATTAGTGATTAACTAGTGTAATCAAGTCCCGATCCTAATTTCTCGGTTTGCAGAGTGAGTATTTCTCCGATACTTCACTTGGGTTTCTAATCAACCCACCCCAAATTGATTAGTGGCGACTCCATCTTAAAAATTTGATTTCTGAGTTAAAAAACTTGAACCATTAAGTCGTGAATTGGTGGACTTGGGAGAGTCCGGGCTTAACCAATTTCAGCCGAGCCATTAGCCTCCTTAGGCGCTTGCCCCTGACTGCGGGCGCCGAAAAAAGAGAGGTCGCGACACGTGCATATAATTTAATTTCACTTCAATCCTCCCCTAGATAGCTAATTTATTCTCAATTTGACAAATAATTTGATCTCGGCTAATATACATCAAAACCTTATTTATAGAAACTTGTCCCCACTTTTGCTACATACTCTTGTCCAATCCTTACAAGTGCTCTTCAGAAGCATAAATCTAAAAGCTCATAAATTCTAGAACTCTTCAACTACTAAATCAACAACTTTGCACAAACAACTTCGCACATCGACATGCCATGGCCGCCAAAACAAGCGGAATTATGGAAGCCCGCCAGCAATCCAACTAACTCACCGATGTTGAAGTAATAAGCGACTAATCGATGGGAAATCCATTCTAGCATCCCCATGATGACCCATATAATAGAACTACACTTAGTATATATTACTAACAATTCTGGTACAAAGACATCTTAATATTCGCAAGGAAAAATATGTATTCATAGTACATATGATTTGAACAAGGGCTAACCATATATGTCAAAAATAATGAATATCTTCACTGAGCAAAAATCGGGTCAACATGAGGGCATGAAATTGACCAATCTATGGGCACATTCTAGGGGTGAGCACAAAGGACCACCCTATTGACACTTAAATTTTGATTATGTTTTTAATTAATTAGGCATTAATTTCTTTTAATTTTCCTTTTTTCGGATAATAAATAACAAATAACAAAAAAACAACAAAAACGGAAAAACAACAAGAAAAACAAACAAAAACAAGAAAAAAGAAAAAAAGAAACAGCCAAAGGGGCTGGGCCTACGAGCCCAGCCCCTCCTTCTCTCTCGTGCGGGCCCCCATTGCTCGGCCCGCGCGACGCGGCCCTTTTCCCCCTTTCTTCTTCCTTCTTCTTCCTTTTTCCCCCTTCTTCTTCTTCCTTCCTCCTCACTCCTCCGCTTCTGCAAACCACGCGTTGCGACGACGACGCGCGCAAGGACAGCCTACGACGAAGTGGGGAAGAGTAGCAGCGACGGGACACCGGTTCGGCCGCACCACGCCGACCGGCGGCCGAACCTCCGCCGACCGGCCTTCCCCTCGCCTATAAATAGGGCGTCAGGGAAGGCCAAGGACAGACGGACGACACCGACGAAGGTCGAAGGCACGCAAGCTCCGAAAGCTTCCCACCGAGAGACTTTGGGGGAGGTCCAAGAGCGAGCGAGCCCAAATCTGAACGGAGGTCGGCCGGAGAGGGAGAGGTTCGGGTCTGAGTAGAAGGAGGCCGCCCCGAGCCGTGCCCCGACGCCGCTGCACCTGATCTCGCCTCGAAGGCTCGCCGCCGTCCCCCTCGAAGCTGTTGCCGCGATCGATCCGCCGACGCCACACCAGATCTGGAAGCTGAGGGGCCGCCGTCGCTGCCCTGTCGTCGTCACCCACACCTGCAGCCCCCTGTCACCGCCACCGTTCACCGCCTCGTCATGCCGTTGCTACAGACAGGTAACAGCCGCCGCCATCGCTGGTGGTCGCGTCGTCGCCGTTGCTCCCCCTGCCTTAAAACCCTAGTCGCCTTCGCCGAGCACTCCCCCTTTTTCTTTTTGAAACCCTAGCCTCGGCCTCGGTCCCGATTGGCTAAGCAGCCCCGCGTTGCCGCCGTGCCGCATCCTCCTACCGCTGCTGTCCTCTGTGTCGCCGCCATCGTCGAAGCCGATCGGCCGTCCCAGCCCCTCCATCGGCACCGCGTTTAGGCGAAGAAGGGAGGAAACGTCGCGTCAAGTCACGACCCGGGTCGTTTTTAATATATTATAATATTTTAATTAAAAATCAAAAAAATAATTTATTTTCCAGAAAAAAAAATCCTTACTTTCTCAAAAAACCAAATTTTTTTTTTAAAAAAAAGCCAAAAATGATTTATATTTTCAGAAAAAGACCAAAGATCCAAAAAATGAGAAAATGACCCAAAAAATGTTTTTCCTCCATAAATGCATGGAAAATTCCTCAAAATCCAAAAAGTCTTAGGTTTAAATAAGATTAGGTATCATAAGTGTATTAGTGATTAACTAATGTAATTAACTCTTCGATCTTAATTTCTTTGGTTGTGTAGGAGTGAGTATTTTTCTCAATACTTCATTTAGTTTTTGATTGACTCGCCCCAAACTAATTAACGACAACTCCGTTTTTAAAATCAAACCAATTAACGGCGACTTCATTTTAAAATCAATTGGTGGACTTGGAAAAGTCCAGGCTATGCTTAATAAACCTAGTCGAAGCATTAACCTCCGTAGGTGCCTGCCCCGATCGGGCGCTGAAAAAAAATAGGTCAGGACATGCCCAAATCAAGAACTGGCCTGGACCAGATCGGATTGGTCAATGCAATCCGGTTCTAAAGGATGTCAATGTGGTTTTTTCCTCCATATTGTTATTTCCAATCTAATTCATGATTTTAAGGTGAGAACTGGACCAATTAGATTATATTTAATAAATATATTTTTTATTTTTTAAAATTCTTTAAAACCTGGTTTTCCTTTCAATTTTTTGATTTGCGATCTAAGCATTAATGGGACATCATTTGGAATTTATGTTCATCTTTACTCCGTATATGTCCTATTGAGTAAAATTTGATTTAACAATGTCATGAAATATCCTAGATAGTAATTTTGGATTTTCCTTTTCAAAGTTATAGAATGAACCGATGGACCAATCAGTCCGGTTCGGTCCCGTCCCAAGACCTCACAGACCAGTCCTCAATTCCTCAAAGTAGGAACCGGACTAGTTTTTGGGTGGAAGTGGATCGGAACCGATCACCTTAGCACATTCACAGCAAAATTGGGTCCAGCGTAAAGGATTGAGGAGGGCAAGAATCGAAGAAAAGACAAAACATCATTAATTAAAGAAGAAACATGAGGAGGAGGATTTGCTCTGCAAAATCACTTTCCACTATTTACTCCATCAAGGTATCTCCATGATCTAAAACAGAAGCAAAAGACAAGTTCATAACACAGCAAGGGGAATAGACGGTAGAGGATTTTTTGGAGGCTTGCACGCAGACAACAGAAGGAAGACGAATTTCTCTCTTACACAGGCGTGGTTGCCGCTTACAGCTGTCACGCCCTGCCGACGTCGATCTCCGGCCACCGAGCCCCTGCTTCATTCCCCACCGTGGGCCCGCCACCTCCCCGACGGCCAAACTGCTCTGCCTGACCCCCAGCGGCTTCTTGCAGCGATTCCCAGCGGGCTTCTCGTGCTCCCGGTGTTCTTACAGGTCCTCCGGTGTTTGTTCAGCAGACTGCAGTCTCTGCACCAGTGAATCCCGGCCGAGCCTCCCGCAGCTCGAAAACCAGACGACCTCCTGCACTTTAGCAGCGCTAGAGTTTTCCCCTCGCAGGTCTTCCAGTGATTTCAGCGACTTTGGAGCTTCTCGCCCGTCCCTGCAGTAACGATCGGCCCTTGAAACCCCGTGGGCCAGCTCTCTGCCGAGTTGGATCCCTTCTTTGCAGGTTTGCCGGCGCTTGAGAAGGCCCACGCTCCCGTCCTTGCCGGTCGTTGCCGTGAAATCCCCTCGCTGGTCGTCACTCCATCACATCGTAAAATCCCTGCATTTACTCCAAAGGAGTGATGGAGTGACGCATGGGATATTGCTTCGCTGGCACCATGCAAGGACCATCATCAAACTAGCCGATCATCATCACTTCCGACCACTGCACGATCGCCATCGCCTCCAACCACGCCGATCATCACTGTCGGCCGGCAATTGAGTTCCAACGAGTGAGGTTGAAAATGAGTTTAAAGACGATCGTCTTGCCACGACCTTTCAAGCGACTCACGAGCCAACTATTCATAAGCAAAAAACGGCCACCACACCATCGGCTTCCTAGCGACCTTCGTCTTCCTGGCGGCTACGCTCTCAAGCCAGTTGTGCACGGCACTTGGTGCAAAACCTCCTCCTGCGAGCCCACCCCACGAGGCTCCTCTTCTCCACTATCGCCTCCCTCAACTCCTAAGAGATGGCACCACCGCATTCGTCGGCGATGGGGTCCGATCACAAGAACCAGAGGAAGTACCTCCCATCGTTCACAAGCCAAGTTCGAGACTGTTGCTTGCTAACGACCATGGTCAGGAGGGTACGAGTCTCACGTACAGGAGGAGCCTGTCGAATGTTTCGAAGATTTTCTGGCGAGAAGGATTTTCAAAAAATTTCAATCCTATTTTAATTTGCAAAATTTCAAAGATCTCAAATTCCATCTTGTATTGCACCAAACATACAATGGCATATATTTATAATAAGGATATTTGAAGGATTTCAATCCCTTTCATCCTATCTTTTTCTCAATCCAAATTAGGACGACCAAATGCATCGTAATAGATAAGTGATGGATTCCAATCGGATTGAAGTACATGTTACATTGATTTAATAAAACCCCAAAGTTGCAATTGACAAATGGTGCTAAGTCTTTAGTTTAGTAATCCATTATTCCTTTTGATAGTTCACCTTGAGAAAAGTCGCAACAAATGAAAATCCTAAAGCTGCATTTGATCATTTAGATTTCTAGAATGAAATTCTAGGATTTTACTATTTCATATCCTTTTGTTTGGTAAATCACAATAATAAAGTCAGATATTTTCAAATCACATCATATCCATTGTTCGATATGAACAGCATAACATAACGAAGTAAATAAACCTAAAAGTACACAAACGAGATAATAAGAATTTCTGAAAATTTACTGCTAAAGAAATCGCAAATGCACAAATGGAGATAACCTCCATCAATTAATTTATAATTATTGTATGACCTACATCTTAAATAGAAAAAGAGCTCAATGCAGCATTCCAAAGCCACGGGTTTGACAATGATAAGAAATGTACACAGACTACAGTAAATGAGCCAACGAACATCGAATCTAGTAAAAAAGAGAGAAAACATGATCATTTACCTTCGTGATTCCAAAATTTATAGTGCTTTAATTCACTCGTCATTTTCGTAAAACTTTAACATAAACCACAAAGTTATGGAAAATTAGCTGCATTTGTGGACTTTTGACATTAATCAGAGAGGTACAAAGGAGGAGCTTCACCTTTCTCATCATTTTGTTGGAGTTTTGATGTGAACAAAGAACTATGAAGAAGCCGTGGAGCCTCAACATGCATAAAAAATATGAAGAAGAAGGAGACAAAGTATATTAGAACAATTTGTTTCAACTTAGAATTGGTTTATTTAAAATTGAGGTTCTTCTACTTTATTTTTATTTACCTACTTTTTAATTGATTTTCCTTTTTTATTCCTTTCCATCATTCCATAATAAAAATTTATTAAATAATATGAATAAATAAATAAAAACGAAAATTGTCCTTTTATTTTTTATTATTTTGAATTTTCTTTTTATATTAAATGCAAATATTATTTTATATTTAATTATTCTTTTTTAATTTTTTATTTTAAGAAATTTGTTATTCAAGAAAAATAAATTTTATGCAATGAACATAAGAAGTCACATCCATCTTTATTTCACCTCCTCTATGGGATATTTTTATTCATATTATATCTCCTTAAACCTAACCATATCTTATCTTGAGTAAAAACTAAGTATGGGATACCATAATTTTATCTTATCTTAACTTTTATCCTAACTACCAAATGTAACATTATCCCTTCTCTTTCGCTTCACTTTATTGGGCACTCAAGGCCATTACTGAACTCTTTAGTCCTGGCCTCTCGAGATGTTGTCTACCTTATTCTTGCAGTCTTCGTCCCCATCGATTGGCCTCTTCACTAGTGACGTGTTACGTGCAGCTAAATCCACACAAGGAATCTGTACAAAACAAACAAAGATCGACTACAAAAATGATAGTCCTGCATCGAGATTACTCCCAACTCTTGTGCGAACAACAATCAAGACAGCTAAAGCCACACACAAAAATCCGTACAAAACAGACAAAGAATGACTATCAAAATGACGGTCCTGCATCGAGATTACTCCAACTCCTACACGAGCGACAACCAAGACAACTGTTCTAGCAAAAAAAGAAAAAAAAGCAACCAAGACAACTGAATCCAAAAAAAGAATTGTAAGAGTTTTATAATGTTGGCTACATTAATTGATATTATAATTTACCGTTTTATAGGTTTGATCTAAAGTGAGATAAAATGTTTCTTAATTAGTCTAATATGATGTTGGCTAATTTGGGCCAAATTGAGCCCGATTTCGTAATGAGAGGGCCTAGCTGAAAATTTTATAAATAGTACTCAAATCTCTTTTATAACCTTAATTATCACAATTGTCCTCACAAAGGAGCATTCTCCTAGCGTTAAAGGGTAAAGGAGGCATCTCATTAAATCAGTGATATAGAGGGCAATAAGAAAGAACTTGCACGTGGATCATCACTTTTCCGCTTTCGCATAAAAAAATAATGGATTCTAAAACAAGTACGTTAATTTTTCTACTCGATTATATGTGTTCTTGTTCTAATTATGGATATCATAAAATTGCATGTTTTAGGGTTAAACATGTAAAATCAGAGCCTCCATAGATTAGAACATGGACATATAGTTCTTACCATTTTTCATGATTTTTTTGTGTAGCAAAAATCGACTTTTATTATATAAACATAAAGAACTCCACGAGACAAGCAAAACCATGGGTAGCACGCCACCAAGGGAGGCTGTACAAGCCCCCATGCAGGGCAATGCGTTGTTGGGGTGTCGAACACACACCCCACGACCCTCCACGCGCCTTCATGTGTGCTCACGCGCCAACGCAACTTGTGCGTGCACTACATGCACTAGGGCTAACATCATTTTGACGTCAATAGCCTGACCATCTGTGAGACTAAACCCGATCCAGTTACCTAACCCGTTGACCCACTCAAACTAGGTTACCATTGATCGAAACGGTCAACCAGTTGGACCGTATGGTCGAACCGGTGATCTGTCACACTGGATTACAAGGCTTCGAGGCCATCTGTGTGTGTGCTTCACACACCATGCACTCAGGTGGCGCATGCGAGCGTGTGGAGCCTCCAATTGGCTCGTGGTCAGTGATTACATACTCATATGGTGATGCTTACCTCATGATGTGTTTATTTGACAATTTTGATGATTTTATTGATGTGAAAATACAAACGTAACCCTAAATACGTATACTTTTAGTGTATTTTCTTATATTTTTCTGTGATTTTGGATATACAAGTGTTGATTTATATGTATGTTATCACATAGATATTGTGTAGAATGTGATTCGTACATAATATATATATAATTTCAATTGTATCGATGAATAAAGTAATGTAACTAGCATGATATGTAATTTTAGTGGGTAATTTTCATCGTCACTAAAGTTAAAATCAAATGAATATAGTGTATGTGAGTAATAAAATTTATATCCCCGATATAAGAGAATTTCAAGAATTCAATTGAATTATGATCGTCAAAGTGGAACACTTAATTGGATTTAAGAAATATCGGTCTCATATAATAATGGAATGTCTCATATTCTAATGGATTGGCATACTCTCAAATGAGGTGATTATATACTAATTCATGAATTAATACATGACAATGTAGTGGACACCCAAAAATGATAAATTCACGAAAATTGAAATGTATTCTCATAACCGTTGTCATGTGAAGGAATGTACAACTATATGTCATGTATTCTGTTTAAAGGTAATTATGTGATTATGTTTGTAACTCTGTAGATATATAATTATACATTAACGTACATATAATTCACATGATGCTAATTATGTACAACTATATGTCATATATTTATTTTTATGTATAATTCACGTGATGCTAATTACTATTAAGATGAACAACAACTCCTTTCTTTTTTTTTCTCTCTTTTTCTGCTGCCTTGTCACGTCTCCTTCACTTTCTTCTCACGTCTCTCTCACTGCATTGTGTAGCTTTTTTTGACTTTTTGGGGCCCCCCTTTCTCACCGTACACAGCTCCTTTTATAGGCAAAGAAAATGTAGCTCCTTCTATAGGCAAAGAAAACGTGATCTTCGTGGAATATTTTATCTCTTTTTCAATATACACAGCTGTGCCACAAGGATGCACGAAGGAGACAAATGACAACTCCTTTTCTTTTTTTCTCTTTTTTTCTGCTGGCTTGTAACATCTCCTTCACTCTCTTCTCACGTCTCTCTCACTGCACTGTGTGTACTTTCACCGTGGCTACTTTTTTTGACTTTTTGGGCCCCTCTTTCTCACCGTACATGGCTCCTTTTATAGGCAAAGAAAATGTGTTCTTCATGGAATATTACATCACTTTTTTAATATACACAAAGATTACCTATAACCTCTCAATCACAAAAATCTTTTTATTTTCCACTAGTTTCATCGCTTATTGTTAAAAATAAGATTGCACTACGATTTTCTCAAATTCCAAAAATTCACCGTAATACTATATCAAATCTCTATTTCTCACAAGATAATTATAATAAAAAAAGACTTGAACAATTTGCTTTCACTTCGTGGATTTAATCCACTTGTCAATTTAAAGTTGAACTATCAATTTGAATCCATTCGTTACTGGTTCAATGCAAATGCAATAATAATAAATAAATGCATCTAAAATTATATGCTATACAATTAATTATTTTTTCAGGGATACAATTAACCTATAATTTTCTATGTAATAACTAAATGACTGAATCGCCAAAATTTAAGTGTTAACAATTTCAAGAAAAAGGTATAACGTAGTAAACAAAAAAATAAAGAAAAAAGTATGTCCCTACAATGAAATGTGGGTCCAAAGAATTCCTATATAAGGAGAAGTGCAACCCCGTCTATTATTCACAAGCATTAGCCAATTGCTGGCAACTACGCATAGTTAACCATGAGAAACTTGGTCGCACACAAATCATGCTTCCTTGTCCTCCTCCTCCTCCTCCTCTTCACAAGCCAGTTCTCATCGGCTACCAAGAAAACCCTCAACAGGGACCAACCATGCAAGAGGTTTGTCCTCTACTTCCATGACATACTCTTTGGTGGCAACGACGTGGCCAACGCAACGTCTGCAGCGGTCGCTAACGAGACGGGGCTTGGCAACTTCAAGTTTGGGAAGTTGTTCGTATTCGACGACCCGATGACGAAAGATAAAAATTATCTCTCCCCAGCGGTCGCTAGAGCTCAAGGCTTCTATTTCTACGACATGAAGACTGACTACAACGCATGGTTCGCCTACACTTTGGTGTTCAATTCGACAAAACTTAAGGGAACTTTGAACATAATGGGTGCAGATATAATGGCGGCTCAAACTAGGGATCTTTCCATCGTGGGCGGAACCGGAGATTTCTTCATGACGAGAGGAATCGCAACCTTCATGACCGATACTTTTCAAGGAGCCAAGTATTTTCGCGTCAAAATGGACATCAAACTGTATGAGTGTTATTAGACACGCTTTGTACCTCCAGGGTTGAATTCTTGGGAGGACTTTCGTTTATCGTTGTCTATTAGGAATGAAATCGCTATCTGATTTTGTTCGAATACATATAAGAACTTATTGTATGGAAGATCCATCTTTCTTGTTTAAAAATTAAATAAAATCTCTGTGCGCAATCTCTGTATTTTGTGAAGTGATCTAGTTGAAACACTTAGTGAAAAGGAGAAGCATATTGCCAAATTTTCGTAACTTTCTTCCCAGATGCCTCATTCTTCTGTGTGTTTTGCAAGAAGAGAAACCGATTAAAGCATTTTTCATTGCGTTCATGACTGCGACTCACACTTTGAGAAAACCAATCATGGAAGCTATTTTGAGAGTAGACTGAGAACGTACATCTATTTGACCCTCTGTAGTGTCATTTTTTTTTTCTAACATAGATCCCACCAACCTTTTCGAAAGAGATGCGGTTGGTGTTTGGATTGAATTTCCTCCAATAGATTGCCTTTTTCTTCTCTCTGCGACAAAGTTATCCAAGTTAGATAGGTAAATATTAGACTCAAGAACGATACTCTTGAATGGCTAAATTTTCCGCTTTGAATTTTCTCCATTTTCCTCTTGAATGGCCATTGTAGTTTTCTTAAACTTTGACTCACTTCTTCACTTTTTTCACCTTCCATTTAGATTTTATTTGTCCATCATAGTAACTAGGGGTGGCAAATGGGTGGGTTAGGTCGAAAATGAGTCGACCCATATTTGACCAATTTAACTTGTTTTTGACCCATATTCTTGTAGTATAAATTTAGTGACCCATACAGACCGACCCAATTAACCCGACCAATACCCGACTAGACCTATATTGCTAAAACCTATTAACATTCTAGGAAAACCCACTTCTACTATATGCTAATTAGATTAAAACTTCAAATTAAATTAAAAATAGTAAATAAAAAATTTAAAAAAAAAACCTATAAATTGAAATATTTATAAAAAAAATTAGACTATGCACATGCTTCTCTTATTTGAAGTGAACATACCATTGAATAACTAAAAACTGTGACATGAAATTTTTTTAACTAAACCTAAAAAAGCTCATTTTTATGATTTTGTTATTAAAAAAAAAAAGTATTGTTAAAACATTTTTATGCAATACAATTTTTTTTAACAATTTTTATGCAATACAAATTTAATGGAGAATTTTTATAATTATTTTTAAAATATTTTTTAAAAAATCGAATTTTTAATTTTTTTAAATATAATTTTTAATTTTTTTTATTTTTTGAAAATATTATTTTAATTTTTAATAATTATTTTTTCTTTTTCTCTTTTCTTTTTTATTCTTCTTCGACTGGCCACCGGCCACGACGATGGCTGGTGACCAGCCACAAGGCGAGATCGAGCTCTCCAGCGTTGGGCGAGGCTCAATCTCGCTGATTCGACGAGGCTAAGGTCTCACTCAATGCCGACGAACTCGAGTCTCACCAGATCCGGTGAGGCTTGACCTCACCAACGACTGGTGAGGCCGAAGCCTCGCCCGCCGGCAAGCTCGAGTCTCGCCGGATCTGGTGAGGCTGGGCCTCGCCGACGACTGGCGAGGCCGAGCCTCGTCGGATTTGGAGAGACTTGAGCTCGCCTGCGTCAAGTGAGGCTCAATCTCACCGATCTAGCGAGGTTGAGGCCCCACCTAACGCCAAAGAGCTCAAGCCTCGCCGGATCTGGCGAGACTTGAGCTCGCCGTCGTCGAGCGAGGCTCGATCTTGCCGATCTAGTAAGGCTTAGGCCTCGCCGACGGCAAGGCCTCGGTCTCATCGATCCATCGAGGCTCAAGTTCGGCCGGATACGGCAAGGCTCGAGCCTTGCCGGTCGTCGGTGACTTGCCGGTGAGCTCGAGCCTTGCCCGCCGGTCGTCAACCGGCCCGGTGGCCGGCTCGCCCTCTACCGGCCGCCGACTAAGGAATGAAGAAAAGAAGGAAAAAAAATTGAAATATGAAAAATAATTATAATTTCGATTTTTTATAATAAAATTTTTTTTTTTATAAAGTTAAAAAGGTCATGGGTTTAAACTTTAAAGTAGATTTCCTAATAACCCATTTAGACCCATTTCTTTTTGTATTTTACTTTCTCAGACCCATTTCTGAACCATATTTAACTTTTATTTGACCCATTTCTGATCCATATTTAATTTTCACTTGACCCATATATAACCCATTTAACTAAAAATGGGTCATAATATGGGTTCTGTGACCCATTTTGCTAACTCTAATAGTAACCAAATCGGGTGAAACTGATTATCTTTTGGATGTCACTTTCTACGTTGTTGCTCGTTTTGGTAGCTCACATTGCTATGGTTGTAGTCCCAAATAGAAAAGTTTCTCTTCAAAGCTCTATCGTGTGAAGCTGATTTCGTACATTTTTGTGATACAAAGTTGCTTTTATTTAGCCAAAAATGAATAATATACAATATATTTTTTCAAAAAATAATCACTTATACTTCCTAAAATAATTAATTAATGAAAAATATTTTGATTCTTGACACCAATTTGTATCTAAACATTTTCGTGAATAATAAAAACATTTTTCAGTTCATTCATTTTTAAGCGTTATAGGCATTTATCTTTAGAAAAATGTTTTCTAAATATTTGTAAATTAAATGTGTCTTAATTGCTTAATATCTTTGGATTGATATATCAAAATCTTGGCAGGGCTATGCCAACATGTCCTTGTGATTATGCATTGGGTCTTGGTCTTCCACCAACCAAAGGACAAGGACAAGCCCGTAGTTCTAGGTCACCGTTGACCCAACTCAATCATGAGAGAGTTTCCTCGTGCTTTCGCAGTCAGACTACAATGAAACCGAGCTTGGCAACTTCAATTTTGGGAAGCTGATCAGGTTCCATGACTTGACGACGAGGGATAATTGCCTTCTCTTCGGCAGTCACTCAATCTCAACGCTTCTATTTCTAGGACATAAAGAGTGACTACAATGCCTGGTTCGCCTACATTTTAGTGTTCCATTTAACGGATCACAAGGGCGCTTTGAACATAATGGGTGTAGATATAAAGGCCGCTCAAACTGGGGATCTTTCCATTGTGGACAGAACTGGAGATTTCTTCATGGCAAGAGGAATCGCGATTTTTTGTGACAGATACTCTTCAAGGAGACAAATACTTTCGCCTCGAAATGGACATCAAACTGTACGAATGATATTAGAAAAGCTTTGTTCCTCAAAATTAAATTCTTGCGACTTCTATTCATCATTATCCATTAGGAATGAAATCATTATGCAAACTATGCTCCGAATTAACATTTACAAACTTTGTTTCCGATTCTAATAAACCATTGTAAGGACGATACATTTTAAGGCGAAATAAAATCTTCACACGCAATCTCTGTGGTTTGTGAAGAGTAATCTAGTTTAAACTAGGGGCGATTATCAATCTAGGGTAAACCCTAGAACTGGACAGACCGACCCTACCGCTAGTTCTAGTGTAGGTTCCAAATTTCAAAAATTGAAAACCGATCCTGACAAGATAGATTCTCTAGAACCTACCCATCCGGAAATCGCTCACCCCTACTTAGTAAATGCTCATCGTGATAGGGCAAGTTCCAATTTTTGGCAGCATCCAATCTATCTCCAACTTGATGAATATGGGCACATCCAATAAACATTTCAAGGACGAGCATTGTTTGAAAATTCAATTCTTTCAAGCCATCAACAACTCTCAGCACGCCACAATAACCTCACTCAAAATGCTATACTTTTGTGAAAGTGGACAAAAAATAAAAATAAATAGACACGAAAGCACATTGATGAAAATAAATGCCGATGGTTTAAGGCGCGGTCATTTTTTTTTTTTTTCAGTCAAAGGTGCAGTCATAGTTAAAACACGTATTGAATACATGGAAATTAATTTGAGGTAGAGGTGGCAATATGGGTCATAAACCTATATTATGACCCATTTTTAGTTAAATGGATCATATATGGGTCAAGTGAAAATTAAATATGGATCAAAAATAGGTTTGAGAAAGTAAAGAATAAAAATAAATAGGTCTAAATGGGTTATTAGTAATAACCCATTTAGACCCACTTTCAACCCATGGGCCATGGCCTTCTTTAATTTTATAAAATGTTTTTTTAATAAAAAATCGAAATTATAATTATTTTTTATATTTCAATTTTTTTCTTTTCTTTTTTCTTCCTTTTCTTCATCCCTTAGTCGATCACTAGCGGGGTGACGCCGGCCGCCGGCGGCGACAAGCCAAGCGAGGCTCGAGCTCGCCGACCGAGCCTCGCCGCGTGGCGCCGACAACTAGTGAGCAGGCGAGGTCGATCCGCGAGCTCAATCTGGTGAGCTCGAGCTCATTGGCGTTGAGCGGGGCCTCGGCCTCGCGATAGCCAAGAATCGGCAAGACTCGAGCTCAGGCGTCGGGCGGTGCCTCGGTCTCCCCACTGGTTCGGCGAGATTGAGCCCCACCCGACGCCGGCGAGCTTGATCTTGCCTCGTGGCTAGTCACCGGCCATTGTCGTGGCCGGCGGCCGGCCAAAGAAAAATAAAAAAGAAAAGAGAAAAATAAAAAATAATTATTAAAAAATAAAAATTCGATTTTTAAAAAATAGTTTAAAAATAATTATAAAAAATTTCATTAAATCTGTATTGCATAAAAATTGTTAAAAATTTGTATTTCATAAAAATGTTTTAACAATACTTTTTTTTAAAAAAATCATAAAAGTGAGCTTTTTTAGGTTTAGTTAAAAAAAATTCATGTTACAGTTTTTAGTTATTCAATGGTTCTTCACTTTAAATAAGAGAAGCTTGTGCATAGTCTAATTCTTTATAAATATTTCAATTTATAGGTTTTTTTAACTTTCTATTTTATTTTATTTACTATTTTGAATTTAATTTGAAATTTTAATCCAATTAGCATATAATAGAAGTGGGTGTTCTAGAATATTAATAGGTTTTAACAATACGGGTAGGGTCGGGTATAGGCCACTAGATTTACATTACAACAATATGAGTCAAAAAGCGGGTTAAATTGGTCCAAATATGGGTCGATCCATTTTGGACCTGTCCATACCCGATCCGATCCACCCATTTGCCACCTCTAATTTGAGGGTGGAATGAAAACATATATCCATATAAGTCTCTCGAGTGTCACTTTCTTCTAATAATGATCCCATCGGACTTTTCGAAAGATGTACGGTTGGAGTTGGTGTTGAAATTTCCACAATACATCGCCTCTTTCCTCCACTTTTTTCACGTTTTAATTTTTTTTAACGCCATTTAAATTATCTTCAGTAATCATAGTAATCACATCCGGTGGCGCTAATCTTCTTTTCAAAGTCACTTTCTACGTTGTCGCATGTTTTGGTAGCTCACATTGCTATGGTTATGGTCCCAAATGGAGGGGTGTCTCTTCAAACTCTCTCATGCGAAGTCTAATTTCGTACATTCTCGTGATATAAGTCTACCTCGATTGGAAAATCTCACCAAGAAATAGTAGACAGGGCGGCCAGTAAGCACCAAAGAACGTGGTCCCCAAAGTACTGAATAGAAAGTATATCTAGGACGGTCCCTCCCTACTAAGGGTGCGTTTGGGAATCACTTTTGGGGAAAGTCTTTAGGAAAATCGCAAAACTTTTGAGTTAAAGGTGTTTTCCAAAACGCAAGTGTGTTTAAATTATACTTTGAAAGCCCTTTGTGAAATACTTTGAGCAAAATGGTGTTTGGGGAATTATATTTACAAAGGAGTTTTGTGGTAAAAAAAAATTATCAAAAGAAAAATTAAAAATAAATTGATCGGCAAGGGCAATGGCCATCGGCGACCTCCCGACCTCCCGGCAACCTCCGGCGACCTCCGGCGACCCCCAGATCTGGTCGCAAGCGAGGTCATGCGACCTCCAGCGACCAGATTTGGTTGCGTAGAGGTCGCGCGGCGCGCCACGAGGTCACGCGACCTCCAACGACCCAGACCACGAGGACCTGCAACCTCCGGCTGACCTGCGACCTCCAGCGGACCCTCGCTGGAGGTCGCCCGACCCTGAGGCTCGCGGCGTCCCGGAGAAGATGAACAGTGCTCATACAAGGGCACGCACCGGAAAAACAAAAAATTGGTGAGGACAATTTGGGAAAAAAAAATGAACAGTGAGCTCCTAGCATGCCGAGAATGCTGAAAAGCCTTCCAAGTACTTGCTTTCCCATTAAGAGACTTCGAAAGCTGGTTCCCCAACACCCATTTTTTTTGGCTCAAAGGGCTTTTGATGCCCAAAGCCCCTTCCAAAGTTACTCCCAAACACACCCTAAGTGACATTCAAACAACGCGGGGCTTCACCTTTGCCTTCATAAAAGTTCTTGTTGCAAAAATCCTCAAAATATTAATTGAGCCATGCTTAAGAAAGGAACAAATTTTAGTTTCCAATAAACGAACTATAAGTATTGCGAAAGAACTAATAGAGGTATGAGAATCACAATCCTATTTTGATTAAGTGTTTTAAAGATCCTCGTTAACATAATCTTTACTTATGAAAAAAGTCACGATAATGAATTGTATGCCTTAATGATTGGTTCTTATCTGTCACATATGTTATCAACATTATGACTTTATACGAAACACATTTCAAAGTGAAGTAGAAAGACTAATATATATTACACCGACATCACTAGATGGCTTATTGTAATCTGATTTTTGATTGATCAAGGACTAGCATTGGATAATTGGGCCATGTTTGTTTGTGTTCTTTTTTCTGGTTATGAACACAATTTGTTTGCATTTTTATTCTAAATCTATTTTTTTTGTTTCCGGGAACAAATTTGAAACAGAAAGAAAAAAGAAAAACTTATTTCTGAAATCTGTAACACTTTTGAGAAACAATTTTTCTCTCTCCGGGAGCATCGCCCACCCTCCGCAAGGCCAAGCGGCCCCGACGAGGCGAGCGTCGGCGGTGGCTAGGCAAGCTCGAGCTCGCCCAACCAAGGTGAGGCCGCACGACCGGCCAAAAGGAAGAAAATTTAAAATTTAAAATTTAAAATTAAAAAATTAAACGAAACAAAAAAATTATACAAGTTTTCAAACACGTGTTTCTATTCTTTTTCTATTCCATTACGAACAAATTTATCAAACGCGTGTTTTACGTTTAAAAATTATTTCTGTAACGAGTAAATAGTTTTTCTATTTCTCGCTCCTCAATAATTTTTGTATAAAAACGTTCCAACACACTCTTAGCAGCTTACCTACTGCTTATTGACAAACCCGCTCAGACTTCAATTTCAACTCCGCAACAGGCTGACTTGGCAACCTAACTCCGCCACTGTGTCACCAGAAACCGGTTGACCGGAGAAAAAACCAAATGGGGTGCGTGTTGGAATTCTCCAACACGTGCATAGACATTATTGACCGTCGAGTTTATGTCCTCATGCATAAACCCAGAATAGATGCTTTTGGATGCTCGTGCGACGTGCATGCTTGGGATATTTCGCAGTCATCTGCAATTACTCTCTCTCTCTCTCTCTCTCTCTCCTCATATTGATTTTGGTCAATAGAAGCACTACTTAACAGTTAACACTACTAAAGCTAGTAAAATTCTGGGACAATTGTCCAAAATAATCCTAAAGCTGTTAATGACCCTTAACTACTATCTAAGGAGGAGCATTTTTTTGGCTTCTTTCTCGCTATATGTCATCTTCTTTTGCGAGCTATTCAGCACCTCGTTATGCGTGCATATGACTTTCCTTCTGTGATCTCGTACTTTATTTTAATTTGAAACCATGCAGTAATCAAGCCATGTTGGAGACCTCACTGAGTCGGAAATGAAATATCTTCTAATAAGAACAATGTATGAGATGATTACCATGGTCACAACAAATTCAACCTACCATTCAGGGAAAATTCTAGGTGGGGTCCTCAACAAAGCCGTCATTTTTGGTGGATCTCATGTTCGGGTAACCTATCATAAGATCCACATATTTATGGCGAGCGTATCATTTCAAAGATGTGTACAATATATTAAGTGTCTAAAATTGTTTTGTTTCTAGTGTGACCGTGTACTATTTCCTCTCTGGGTCCAAGGCCCTTCCGTCTTGGGCTTCTCACAAGGTTCTTTCTGGTTTTTGGTCGAAGGCTTCTCACGAGGCTGAGATGATAAAAATTAACGGGAATCAGGAGTAGCCATTTCTAAGCCCAAATGAAATGGCATTAGG